>OZ005656.1:199641978-202471978 GCA_963930645.1 Salticus scenicus
TAACTTAAGCATTTAATTTAGCTGTAAATAAATGTAATTTCTTTTTAACAGTAGTGAAATAAACCCACAATTCCCTAATCAACTGTGAAAATATTGCACGTTTCAGAAATTTGCTACCAAAAAAGCAAATATATAATATTACACATTTCTGGAATTAACTTTGAAAATAGTACAAAATTTTATCATATTTAACTGCAAAATAATCATGTTATTTCAAAAATTTGCAGCAAAATAAAAATTAAAAACAGTGAAGCAGTAATTTTGTTGATTTTTCAGCAAAATAGTTACATAATTTGGGAAGTTAAAATGATTTTCTCTCCCCCCCCCCAACATAAATTTTGGTTATGGTTTCTCTTTGGATTTACACAGATCTCAGAAACAGCCAACACGACCTTCAAAGGGAAGGATTTCAGACTAAAGTCTGAAAACTTTCATGCCTGATTAAATTAAATAACAATTTAACAGTAGACAAACTTTTCTCACAATCTTGTGGAATTATAAAATTACCCAAATAATGAATTAATATCTTCAAATAAAATAACAGATTTTTTTTTTTTTTTTTTTTTTTTTTACTAATTACTTTGTTATACTTCCAGGTTTAGCACAGAGAAAAAATGAAATTTTATTCATTTGATATTTTCTGTAAATTTGAAGATGCTTCTAGTGTGCAGTATTTCTTTATTTGTGTAATTTGTTAGCTTTGATTAAATTCATGTATAATGTATTTAAAAAAGACAATGCAGTCACTTTAAAATTCGACTGGCTTGTATTGAAGACCAAAAAATTTTAAACCTAACTGTCAAAACTGATAATTGGATGTAATTTTACAGTTATCAAACTAAAATTTTTAGGTAGAAATAGCCTGTAAAATTTGAAAAATGAATAAATTAATTTTTCTAATTTAAGAAAATAAAATAATATTAGCAATAATAAATCTTTAGAAAGCAAGAACAAATTTAATGATTGTGCTTTTTCTGAATGTGAACATGAAATTTAAAAACCTACATTAGGTAGTGAGTAACTTTTGTAATAAAATTCCTCACAGAATATATGATGGTCTTAGGCTTCAGCAGGCAATAAGTAGAAAGTCTCCTTGTACACGCTTAAAATTATACATGCAGCATGCAACATAGTTAAAGCATGTTATAAGAATTTTTAAAGGCATGGTTTGCATAAAAAGTGGTAGACACAGAATTAGTAATTATTTTTATAATGCTAAAACAAATTCTGATACTTTACATAATCCTTCAATTGACTGGAAATTTAGTACAACAAATATTTGATTTACATGCAGCTATATGATTTTCAGATTAACTTAGTTATTCTGGCTTATTCACACATAGCTGGCACACATAAGAATTCTTATGCGTTTTACACAACATTTTTTTTTTTTTAAATGCATTTGGTCAATTTCTTATTTAAATCAACAAAGTGGAATTAACATATATAAAAAATATTTAGGTAAAAAAAGGGGTGGGAATATATATACATACATTTTATATCCTATAATATTTAATTTGGATGAGGGGTGTAATTTATATGAATAATGTGATTCAAGGCTGCCATATGATATAAAGGTGTTGAAAAAGTGTAAACATAGCCATTCATTGAAATCATGTCCATGACTCTGGCTCAAAACACAGATATCTATAAAATTTCTTACAAACAGATTTCTCTGAGACGAATAAAATAACAGTTTCTCTAACATTAATCGTTTATAAAAAATGAACTTTATATTTCGAGGCACAATAACTTACTAAAGTTGCAATTTTTGAAGAATAAAAGTTATTGCATGAACTTTCATCACTGAAAATAAAATCAAAATTATCTGGAATACGTAAATTATAAACAATAAATATCTTTAAATATATGACATTAGAACTGCGCAACTACCTCTATAATTTATCAAGCTGGGTATCTTTGTAGAATTCGAAGTTTTAAATATGCTTTATTGCACAATATGTAATTACACTAAGCTTATTCATTAATTTTAATAGGCACTTCCAAAAATACGGGGGGAAGGGGATTAAATTGGGTCATAAATTAAAAATAAACTACTTAATTTTAATACATTTCATCATACATGCTTCGCTCGAATAGCATAAAAAGTTTCTCATTCTAGCTACACAACAAACACAGCATAATGAAAAAAAAAAAAAATCATTTAATCAAGGAATGGAAGAGATACAATAATGAACTATAGTATTACAAATATATTTACAACTAATTTTAATCACATTCAACACTATGGAATATGAAAACATTCATACCTCATTGTCACTTGCGATGGTCATGTTTAAATTGCTTTTCTGTTTTTTATATTCAGCTTTGACATCTGCTGATACAATGGTAGCAGTATTTCTCTCATTCTGAACTTCTTGAATTATGAACTTTATTACAATATCTGCTTTAAAAAGCTTACACCCATTAATACTTTCTTGTAAGCAGCAGAACTTCCGTGTTCTTCATTCTGTGAATGAGAATGTATTCTTGGATGGTTTCATGGGAAAAATATTCGGCCGATCAAGGATAGAATAAACTACGATCTTAAAAATTCACTGCTGAGAAAAAGGGGAGAAATTTTAACAAAAAGTAATGAAAAAATTTAATAAAAATAATGGCGCTCACTACTTAGTTCAAGAAGAAACAATCCACGAGGTTAGAAGGTAAATACCACCGACACGTGATCATTACGTCACCGGGATAAACCTCATATCTCCTACGGCGTTTCAGAATCAAAACCGGTCCTAAAATTCTTTTCACCGCATCGTGACGCTAGTATCAGTACCTGCGTCCATTTAACATTATTTGAATACGAAATCTTTATTATTTTGTTTATTAAATTAATATTTTTAAGTAATATCAGCTCAAAAATGCTAAAAAATTATTCACAGAAGTTAAGGTGAAGACAGGCAAGTCATAAACACTTTTCGTCAGTTTGAAAATATTAAAAAAAAAAAAAAATAAAGTTTTATTAAGGGAAAAAAGAAATTGTATAAAATAGTGTTTAACTGATTTTTTATTAACATTTTTTTTTTTTTTTTTTTTTTTTTTTTTTAATTTGCTTGTGTGCGAGTGTGTGGACATAAGTTTTAATAATTATTTAAATTTAATTCATTATTTAATTTTAAACGTAAATATTTTAATTTAATTTGATTTAAATTAATTTAAAACATGTTTGATTTATATTAAACATAAGTAAACGATTTATTCTCTTATTTAAAATATATTTAAAACAAAAAAAGAAAGAAAGAAAAAACTTAAAATGCTTTTTAAATTACCACAAACTAATAATAATTACTATCAGAAAGCTATATAAATAAACAATGTAAATTTGAATAATTAAAATCATTTAGATTTGTTTTCCAGAACTACGATTTTTTCTGTTAAAAGGCCACTTTGTAAAAGTCCAATACTTGAAGGTATAGTTGGTGTCCTTTTTAGAAAGATTTCGCTGTATTTTATTGCCTAGTGATATATTCTATTAAAAAAAAAAAAAAAAAAAAAAAAAAAGTGTTTACTCCCCTCCAATAGCCGAGAAGTTTTGCTCTCGAAGCTAGAAGACGGGAAGTGCCGGGTGCGATCCCATGTAGCACTTGCCAATCTAGCCGTTCGGAGTTTTCCGTGGTTTTCTCCTAAATTCACGGATGATAACCACCTAGAAAGACCACCACCAGAATCCATCTTCCCTTATGCACAAGTCCCTAGTGCAGACTATAGGTCTTAACCTATATACCATACCATACTTGTAATTTTCATCAAAATATTTTCAGATTGAAATTAAACATAAATAAATGATTTATTCTCTTATTTAAAGTAAATTTTTAAAAATCTTAAAATTCTTTCAAAATTATCATACATTAATAATAATAATTATCAGAATCCTATATTGATAAACAATGTAAATTTGAATAATTAAAATCATTTAGAATTTGTTTCCAGAATACCGATTTTGTCTATTAAGAGATAACCTTTGTAAAGGTCCAATATTTAAAAATACGGCTGGTGGCCTTCTTAGGAAGGTTTCGCTGTATTTTATTGCCTGCCGATAATTTTTATGATAATTTTACACGAGCGGTGCTGCTATCGAAGCTAGAAAACGGGAAGTACCGGGTTCGATTCCATGTAGCATACGTCAACCAAGCCTTTGTGAGTTTTTCGTGGTTTTCTTCGAAATTTGCATTAATGCGAGCTAGAACCATACTAAAAGGCCCCAATCAGAAAGTATCTTCCCTTATGCCCAGGTCTCTAGTGCAGACAACTGGCCTTAACCCGAATACCATACCTGTAATTTTTATCAAAATGCTTTTACATTTGAATAAAACATAAGTACTTCAAAAAAATATATATATATATATATTAAAAAAATATATATATTATCAATAACTTATCATAGAAATAATACTGAAACGAAAATAAAACTGAATGTGATATAAATAATATTGAAAGTTGAACAATTTTTTCTAGTACGAAAAATGCTTTTTGAAAAAAAAAAAAAAAAAATTATTATTGAAAAGCTTTTATGATTAAAACAAATTAATATTAATAATTGTCAGAAAGATATATAGAAAAATTATGCAAATTTCAATAGTTAAAATCATTTAGAATTTGTTTCATAAATTAAGATTTTTTGAACCTATATTAAAAGGCTTCTGTATAGGTGCAATATTTAAAGGTATAAGTTTTTTTAGAGACATTTTATTGTATTCCATTCCTAATCAATAATTTTTGTGATAACTGTAATTTTTTTCACCCCACCAGTGGTCGAGAGGTTCTGCCCTCGAAGATGGAAGACAGGAAGTGCCGGGTTCGATCGCAAATAGCGCTCATCCATTTAGCCGTTCGGTTTTTGTCGTGGTTTTCTCTGAAACTCACATAAATACGTGAAACTTAGAAAACTAACTAATTCAAAAAACTAACTAGATAAACTATCAGAATTTTAAGTAATTGCAGTTTATGTACAATATTTACGCATATGTTTCTATGTGTAAATAATTTAAAAATGACATCTTAGTATGACATAATTGCAACTTATGCATAACTAAGAAAACAATGTTAGTTGCCATTTGTTATTCAACTTGCTGATTCTAATTTCGACCCCTGTTTAGATGCTATCGCAGTTAAAAAAATTTTGGCTTATATAGACCATAATCATAAAGAATTATTCTTTGTGTCCCTGTAAAAAAACTATAAACTCTAGATTCACCAAAATTTATAGAGTTCGTATGATGATGACTCGTAATACGTGTATAAATTTTCATTAAGTTTAGACACTATCACATTTTACAAAATTGGGCCCATAAACCATAATGATAAAGAATATTTTTTTGTGTCCCTATAAAAAAAAAAAAAAAAACTATAAGTGCTAAATATACCAAAATCAATAGGGTTTATGCTATGGGAACCTATAACATATGTACCAATTTTCAGCTCATTCAAACAAAGCCTTTACACGCTATCGTGTTCACTCACATACATCATAAAAAAAATATGAATTCAGGAGACCTAAAAAAGTGTAGATCACACCAAAATCTCAAACTCGTTTTTTTTTTTTTTTGACATGATTACAATGCATTCCTCACTATAGCGTTTGGAAATTAAAAAAGTGTTGAGATATGATCAAGAGAAATACCTTTTTCAATCCATAATGTATTTGAATTATTTTGTCTGTCTGGGTATAGAAACCAATTTTTTTTACAACTTTCAACAGGCAACATTTTAAAATAAAGCTGATAAATTTAAATAACATATAAAATTTTTAAAAATTCCAATAAAACTTGGAGGCACGGGAAGGCCTTTGTAGGGAGATTTCACTATCTTCTATTTCCTACAGATAATTATAATTTTTTAGTCCCCACCAGTGGCAAATCCAGTGATTCTGTTCTTTGAGCTGGAAGACGAGAAGTACCAGGTTTGATCCAAGATCATGCTTGTCGACCTAGTAATGCGGAGTTTTCTGCAATTTTTTTTTTTTTTTTTTTTTTTTAATTTGCTTAAATATGAGCTAGAATTCCTTAGAAAGATCCCCACTGAGGCCATTTTTCTTAGGTCCAGGTCATTACTATAGACAGTCTTCCTTAATTCAAATACGATATCATACTTGTAATTTTTATCAGAGTATTTTCAAATTTAAACAAAACATAAGCATTTCAAAAATGAATTCAGAAATCTATGTTATCAATATCTTATGATAGAAATAATACTAAGCTGAACTGTTGTTCTGGTATATAAAATATTTTTTGAAAAACAAAAGTATTCCTGAAAAGATTTCAGGATTAAAAGAATATTTATGATTAACAGGAAGCTATACTGACAAATTATGTAAATTTGAATTAAATTAATTATAGTTAAAATCATTTAGAATTTATTTCCGAAATTAAGATTTTTTTTAATGTAGAAGTCCACCACTATAAAGGTCTAATATTTAAAAGTACAGTGGGTCGGCCTTTTTAGAGAGGTTTTACTGTATTTCATTTTTAATCAATAATTTTTGCATTCCACCTGTGGTTTAGAGGTTCTTTTCTTGAAGCTGGAAGTGCCGGGTTCAATTCCAGTTTGCGCTTATCCCTATAGCCATTCGAATTTTGCCACGGTTTTCTCCGAAAATCATGTACATACAGGCTATAGCACCTTATAAAGATCCCACTCCCACATAGGACATCTCCTTAAAAAGAATCCTCTACTGTACACAATTGGTCGTATCCCGAATAACATGCCTACCTATAGCTTTTATTGAAATATTTTCACATTTAAGTGGAACACAAGTACTTCAAAAAGGAATCCAAAAAACTTTACATTATTAATAACTTAGGAGAGAAATAATACAAAGCTAAGCAATTTGTTATGTTTGGTATATAAAATATTTAAAAAAAAAATCAATAAAAGCTTTCAAGATTAAAATAATATTAATGATTATCAGAAAGCTATACAGACAAATTATTTATAGAGTTAAAGTCTTTTAGAATTGGTTTTTTTGTATTTATGATTTTTTGAACCTCAATTTAATGACTACCTATGTAACCGTCCAAAATATAAAGCCACAGTTTGTAGTTTTTTTTAGAGAGGTTTTACTGTATTCTATTCCTAACCGATATCTTTTTGTGATAACTGTAATTTTTAACAAAATATTTTCACATTTACATAACAGATAAATACTTAAAAAAAGAACAACAACTTTATTTCTTTAATAACTGATGTTTTTTAATCGACTTCAAAAAGGAAGGAAGGTTCTGAATTCAAACCGTATGTTTTTTTTTATGTTTGTTAGCTCATAACTTCTGAATGGAAGCTCCGATTTTGATACTTTTTGTTTTGTTGAAAAGGTCTTGGTCCGAAATAGGTCCCATTGTAACATCTTTACGATCTAAAGAAAATACAGGGTGCCCCAAAAAATCAATCCCAACTCTTTTAACTGCTAAACGGCTGCAGCTATAGTGATAAAAATGGTATGTAAGTATAGCAAAATGGCCATGCAGTACAAGGTTAAACCGCTTGCAGAGCTACATGGTGGAAAATAGCGGAGTTAGTCATCCAATCTCGAAAACGGTTCTAGAGAAAAAAGTAAAATACAAAGTTGAAGAGTATCATCGATTTAGTACAAAAAGATAGTTCAGATATTCATGCTAGCGTTCCTATCTCGGAAGCGGTTCAAGACAGGGGGAAAAGTGAATTATAAAATTACAGAGCATCATCGATTTAGTACGAAAAGATAGTTTAGACATTGATGCTAAAAACGTGCAATTGTTTGCAATTTCTTACACTATGCACACTTGAGCTACATTGCACACGTTGTAGCGTAGCTGATGGATGAGACGTACGCTATATAGTTCAAAATACGGTTACTTGATACTTTTTGTTTTGTTGTAAAGATCTTTGTCTGAAGTAGGTCCTATTGTAATATCTTTACAATCTAAAGAAAATAAAGCGCCATCTGGTGAAAACAGCGGAATTAGCGCTCCTATCTCAAGAACGGTTCAAGATGTGAGAAAAGTGAAGTTGTAGAGCATCATCGATTTACTACGAAAAGACAGTTTTTAGACATTATTGCTAAAATTAGAACGCTTAAAACGTGCAGTTGTTTGTCCGCAATATCCTACACGTTGCACACTTTGCAGCGTAGCGGCTGACACGTATACTCTGTGGTTCAAAGTACTGTTACTGTAAGCGGTCACATCGATAAGCGCAAAGTCGTTTCCAACCAACTTACGAAAGGAGGGTGTTCTTAATTTGAGCTATGTGTTGTTGTTGGTGTTTGTATGCTTATAACTTCGTAAGAGACGCTCTAATTAACCGATTTCAAAAAGGATGATGTTATCAATTCAAAGCGTGTTTTTTTTTTTTTTCTTTTTTTCTTTTTCTTTTTGTTTGTTAGCTCATAACTTCTGAACAAATGATCCGATTTTGATAATTTTTGTTTTATTGTAAAGTTCTTGGTCTGAAATGGGTCCCATAGTAATATCTTTACGATCAAAAGAAAATACAGGGTGCCCCAAAAAGTCAGTCCCAACTCTTTTAACTGTTGAACAGCTGCAGCTATAGTCATAAAAGTGGTATGTAAGTAAAAGAAAGTGGACAGGTGCTACACGATTCAAACGCCTACAGAGCCACCTGATGGAAAACAGTGGAGTTAGCGTTCCTATCTCGGAAACGGTTCAAAACAGGGGAAAAAAGTGAATAAAATTGCAGAGCATCATCGATTTAGTACGAAAAGATAGTTTTGACATTAATGCTAAAAACAGAACGCTTTAAACGTGCATTTGTTTGTTCACAATTTCAAATTTTGTGCACACTTGAACGACATTGCATATGTTGTAGCGTAGCGGGTGACATTTATGCTATGTAAAATTCAAAGTATGGTTATTGTAAGCGATCACATCGATTAACGCATAGACGTTTTAAACCGACTTCATAAAGGAAGAGGTTCTCAATGCAAACCATGTTTCTCATTGTTGTTGTTGTTGAAATTTGTTAGCTTTTAACTTCGTAAGAGATGATTTAATTTTAATACTTTTTTTTTTTTTTGTAATGATCTTGGCCTGAAATAGGTTTCATTATGATTTCATTAAGATATAAACAAATTACAATATACTCACAAAAGTCTGTTCTCACTCTAACTGCTGAACGCATGCAGATACACTGGTAAAAGCAGTACGTAAGTATCGATGTTGAAACTTCTGTCCGCCAGCTGCAATGCTTTTTTTGCTCTTTGTTTGAACTTTACGCTGCGCAATTTCCAGCGCAGCGGGTGACACGTATTCACTGTAAATTTCAATATGTATGCCAAACAGAATTTTTGGTTACGAATACAGTGTATCCGCTCTTTACATTTCTAAAGACTTTTTAATTTAACGTACACTAAGCGACAAAAAAAAAGCCGCACTTGGATATTTTCCTTTTCGCTTTCTACAACCGCCAAATTTATCGTTTAAAAAGCAAATTTTCGAACAGATTTTATTATGTTGTCCACCACATACACATTAGTACTCAGTCCAGTGTTAAAAACAAAATACAATAGTCAGGAAAATTGTAATTTTAGAAATTATTTCAAAAATGATAAGAATAAGGCAGTTAACGATGCCACAAAACGTATTAATTTTTGAGTGAAAATCAAAAAATATTTTAATACGTGAGATGGTAAAATAATTAAATGCTAACGAAATATTGATAAAACGGTTTTTAGCAAGTTATAACGTTTTTTGGTCGTTTAAACTGGAAATTTGGTTTATGGCGGCCATGTTGCTCATCGAAGCGAGATGACCGTAAGTTAAAAAGCCATTTCTTATAAAATCGGTTTGTATTACATTTAGAACATAAAAGAGATTCAGAAAAAGTGTTTAGCAGCATAATTTCTTTAAATACAGTACAGAAACTATTAAACAAAGCAGGTTTAAATGACAGAAAATTTGAAAAAATTCCATTCTTTGTGAAGAAAATTAGGAAACCATGACCTCAGATGGCTAAAAAAATAAAAAAATGATTAGTTAATTATTGGGCTGAACTGTTTCTCTTTGATGAATCAAGTTTAACTTATTTCGAGCTAAAGTAAACAAGCGGAACTGACAACGAAAACACGTCCGACATAATGAAAATCACACTTTTAAAACAGTGAACCAATCTCCGTACATTATGGTACGGAGGTGCATAACTTTTCAAACAGTCAGACAAATTATTATGCTCAAGGGATCAATTAACTCGAAATAAAACACAATCTTCATAAAAATGTTGCCTGTCCGACTATTTTGGAGGTATCTTGGACATTTCCGTAAACAGCATTTTACGCTAAAAATGCACCTTACTACGCGGCGTCTGTGGTCAGTTTATTACTGCAAATTGTCAAAATTTCCTATCCATTCCAATGAGAACCTATATTTCTGTAAGTAATCATATCTTTTTTCACTTTAAGTTAAATCCCACAAAAGCTATAGTAAAATTTCTTCTTTACCAGGCATGAGAATAGTCCTAATCGTGATCCTCTCGAAAATGTTTCGTCAATAAAAAAGCGGGGGAGAGGGGAGAGGATTCGAAATTTGCAGCCTGTAACTCTGCCTGAACTAGAAAAAATTATTTGTGATATTTTGCACGTTGAAATTTCTGAGATTTATATTAAAACACTGTATAATACTATGCCATTGCGCATTAAAGCAATAATTCCGTATAAAGGTGGAATTAACCCAATGCAGAATACATATTTTTAATAAAAAATTGCTTAGATCTAACACAAAAATAGTTTTATTTCATATATTAAAGTATAACTTGTTTATTTCATTTAATAAATCATAACAGAATACAAAGTGTATGGTTATTGCATTATGTTCAAAAAGAAAGTTTTATGCTCATTTTTAAAAATTACTTCGTAGTGTACAATAATGCAAATTATTAAATCGAAAATGTACATAGGTATCATTTCATCCCTTTGGTATTACGCAAATAAGAGAGTTTCATTTGTTTCAAACATTAATTTTAAAGTTATTACGAATAAAAAAGGTATAAGTCATTTTTTCTGCAGTGCGGTTTTTTTTTTTTTTTTTTTTTTTTTTGTCGCTTAGTGTATGTTCATTCAATAGATAGATTTTCTCTCATACACGATAAAGGCAAGAAAAGTGACACAACTTAAAAATGCAGCATTTGAAAAAAATCAACTTAAAAATAACTTGACTAGAATAAAACTGGCACAACTGTCTCTCGAGTGGATAACTTTTTAGATGGAGACGTAACTTTTTTGTTCACATCGGATGCATTCATGTATTTTTCAGTGACATAAACCATTTTTTGAATTATGTCACTTTTCTTGGAAGTTGTGATTTGTGAAACTGCCGTCGAACGTCTTCTAATGTTCTGCTATATGAATAAGTTTTCACTGAAAAGAGAAAAATAAAATATTTTTGTAAAAAAATAGAACCGACTCGAAAAAGCAATTGCTATTCAAACAACTAAAAAAAAAAAAAAAAAATGGTATGAAATGAAACTGTAAATAGCGCCTAAAAGTAGTATAAAATAATTTCCTTCGCCAAACAACCTATAACACTACAATTAATCATAACTTTTGAAGTCGGCGCAAAATTAAATAGAAATTGATACATATATTTAATACAAAAATCAAATCCTATTTAAAATACACATCTCACATTGTGACCTGGAAAACGCAGCCAAAAGCTACTTTGATTCAAGAAAACAAATAAGATTTCGTAAGCAACAAAAGTTGGCGAAGATGCTGGCATCTGATGTCCTTGGTGAAAGAGAAATCGCAAAATTATCTGGCAAACATATTTAATTTCTTTGGGATATCATGATTATTTTGATAAGGTATAAGATTATGTTAGAAAAATTTAAAATAAAAATCTCTTGAATAATATACCATAAAAATTTTTGTTACTTATAAATTATAATTTTTGTTAAATTAATTTTACGTGAAAAGACGATATTTCAATTTGTATTCTGTATTAAAAACACAGATATTAATATTTTAATCTTATTTAACAAATATAATAAGCAGAATAATTAATAGGAGGAGGTAAATAATTCCAACAAAATTTCTTCTCCTCATAACAACATAAATTCAAAGAAAATAAAAGAATATTCAATATTGCTATTTTAAATTAAAAATATGAAAACGAAAATCGAAATATTTACATCCATGTACGTGCGCCCGCATGCCTGAATCAAATAAATAAATAAATAAGACTTTCTAGTTGCGACAACAGATGGCAGCACCTCTGATATATGCGTCCCGAAAAGTTCGTTTTGGGACCGGATTTTACACTACGCCGTTATCGTACCTGAGGATTGTACTACCATGGGATGGGCAAAAGAATGAAGAACGGTTCATCTGAACAGTTCTGGACGAAAAACCGAAAGAACTGTTCACTTTCGCCAAGAAGAACCGTTCACTTTGCCATTTCCTGTTCACTTTCGCCAAAAAGAACTGTTCACTTTCGCCAATACAACACTGAATATTTATCTCTCACTTGTGTATGATTGCTTCACATGGATGCTGGTTTTAATCGGGGAAGAAAGGTTGCCAGGCAATCAGCCTTTATTAGTACTAACTATGGAGTTCTAGGAAAAAATAGAATATCGCTTGATTGGTGAGACGGCGATAGAAAATCTGTTTATTTAAAAATGAGGCAGAAACCAGTCGAGTTTGCGGAACAGGAGAACTGAACTGAACAGAATGAGCGGATGAACAGCTCAGATGATCCCGAGCAAATGAAGAACAGTGGGAACCTCGGAACGTCGGAACAGTGGAGTTCTTGCTAGTAGGTGAACAGTTCAGAGAAGGAGGATAGTATTTCCTTCTTGAGGGATAGAACGAAAACGCGCTAAGCGTTGCGTCGAAAATTTTTTGCACTTATTCGCGCGATAATCAAAGCAGATGGCTTTCAATAAGTACTGATTTACTTCTGTATATTATGCGAGGGATTATTTATCTGCTTTAGGAAATTGTTCTGAAATTTCGTGTAATAAAAACATAACGTGAGAAAAGGGATATATGAATGAAATAAGATTTAAACTATCGTTATCCTGTTATTAAAGAAATCTCAATATTCTACGATATATTGATATTTAATCAAGCCCTAATATGCAGTCTTTTTCTGGAAAATAAATTTTTAACTGCATAGATGGGGAGGGGAATATTATTTTGTTGTTTGTTTTCTTTTGCATAAAAATTGAAATACTATTTTGATTTGAAGCTCGAGTTTTATTTTATTTCACGTTCTTGCGTCGGGCAGTGGACCGAAATAAATAATTTTTTTTCTAAATTTAATTTTGAGGTTTTTGAATTTTCTATATTTAAAGAAGTTTAATTTATCAATTATTATACAAATTACATTAATATTATTATTGTCATAAACAAAAAGTTATTTGAACAAACATGTTTAATCTAGTGAAAATAGATTCAATTCATTGTTTACAATATAATTTGATTTGTTGAAAATATTTCAAAATGCGTTGTTCGTTTAACTTTAAATGAAGAAGCTATATTTAATGTATTGAAACGCTCTTCATTTTATTTTAATCTGATGAAGACAGTTTTTAAGTAACGAAACGCGTTTCAATTTTGTTTTATCTGATGATGACAGATTTATTATATTGAAACGTATTTCAATTTCATTCGTTGATGATACATTAAATCGGTTTATACGATAAATACAGGATGCATCCCTTTAATTTTATCTGGAGAGAGAGAGAAATAAAATAATAATAATAATAACAATGGAAATGCGTCTCAGCTCGATCAGATTATAATAGATTAAGTCTATTGTAATAATTTTATCTATCGAAATATCGTTGTAATTTTATAATCGATTTTATGTATTGCTTATCTGATGAAAATAGATTTAATACTCTGAAACGCATTTCATTTCATGTTTATTTGATGAGTACACATCTTATTGCATCGGAACAAATTTCAATTTTATTTGATGAAAAAGTTTAACCTATCGTTTTAGTTTTTATATGTTGAAGATAAATTTAATGCACCGTTTTCGTTTGATGTGACGAAGGTCATTATCACTTTAAATTTCGACAGTGTAAAAAAATTCATGCTGATTTTAAATTTTGGAATATAAATAAATAAAGAATTCTTTATAAATTAAAACTTAATTTAGGGACACTTTTTCTTTTTCTTTAATGTCTATTGACCTATATAAAAACATACGGTAACTGGGTTGCGTTTCCTAGCAACGGTTACTATATTCATTTCTTTAAATTTTGTTTACAGTTTTCTTTGAACCATGGTTTTAATATATTTTTTAACTTGTTGCCAATTATTTTGACAATATAATTAATTTTCAATGTTAAGAAATGGGAAAAATTCATTTTTCCATTTCTCTTGCACGTTTTCACTCAATTTTATTTTAATATATTTTTTTTTTTTTTCGTGTTGCCAAGTAAAAAAAAAAAAAAAAAAAAAAAAAAAACCTTTTAAGTAGTCTCTTTTTTCTGACAGTAATAATAGACAGCTCACATATGAAATTTGATGCTTATACGCTTTAGATGCTGAGATATAACCTTTCCGTACACGGAGGAAATTACAGTTTAAATGATTCACCTGCCAGCCGATATATACCTATTTTGACATACATAGTTTTCATAAGAGCGCTTTCAAGTATTAAGTTTTGTGAATTTTTATACTATAGAAGCTGACAAAATTTTTCTGGAAATTGGGGCAATCACATCATATCAACGTTGCTTGTTGGGTGATATAAAAGAGAGTTTGGTTGTCACCAATTTATGTCAAGATGTAACTAAATATAATTTTTTAAGTTATGTGTTAAATGTTAAGTTATGTGTACAGTTCTTGATCTGGAGAACATAAACTAGAGGTCATAAACTTTTTGTCACTCACATAAATGAACGGAGATTTTATTTTATTTTATTTATTTATGTATTTATTTTTGTGGTCAAATCGTGTTTAAGACATTTTAAAACGTGTAAATACGTCGGAAGTCGAAATTTTTTACGAATCCAACACATTCATATTGAATATAACTCAAAGTAAATATTCCTGATACACTCTGTCGTATAAATATGCGTATAGGTATTTAGCTTGCTAAAATAAAAAATAAATAAATAGAACAAAATAAATGTTTTAACGGTTTATTTAATTAAATTATAAAAAAAAAAGAGAGAGAGATTTTCGAACGGTCATTTTTGTTTATGCCCATATGTATAGATAAATAGATAGACCGATTGAATTTAAGGGCATACACTACTGTCTTTTCATGATGGATCATTTCCATACTCAAAAGTTATTCTATGTTTATATTATGTTTACAGTCAAGTTTAAAATATCTTATTGTTTATAAATCTCAATGCACATTGTTTATAAATCTCAATGCACACTTATTTATTTTTTTAAAACAGAAGTTACATGCGTTTTTGTTTCCATTTTTCCTCAGAAATTAAAAATAGATTTTAGAAAATTTTAAATTAATAAAGAAATTTATAAAATTAATTACCAATTTAAATAACAATATATACTGAAAAATCAATTTCCTTACTCTGTGCTTGAATTCTAGATATCAAATGTTTATAATGTGTTTTAGCCTTCTATGAAACGAAATAAAATAAAATCTACATATTCCCAGTTAAATTTGAACCACGTGTTTTACAAGTGCAATTAGAAAGAAAATAAATCTTGATGTTTCACATATTCTTTAAGGACATCTGTGTTTTCTCATAGCAGAAGTGCTGAATTAAGGAATACAAACAGCTCATTTCGAAAAGAACGATCTCTTCTAGTGAAAGACAAATGCCAATGCCCATTTTATCGGCAGAACGCAGCGAACAGTTCTGGGAGGGTACCGGAAACCGTTCATTCTGAATTTCCGGTTGGTTTTCTCCATCATACCCGTTCAGAACAGTTCTGCAAAACCGTTCCGAGTTTTCAAAGAACTGTTCATTCTCGTTCTTGAAAAAGAACGGGAATGCCCATCTCTAATGCCTCGAGCTTGAACTGTACCACTGTAAAGTTAAAGTATGATCGCTAGCTTTCCAAAAGGACGCAGGCGAAGCTACAGGAAGTAAATGAAGAATGATGTGGCCAGTAGACCCAAGATAGGGAAGCCTCAAACCATAAAATTATGGTATAAAAAATTTCCGATAATTTTGACGGTGGTATTGAATTATAGGATCCATTGTGTACTTTTTGAGTTTCATAAAGACAATTCATTTTTACTTTGTCTTCTACATGTATTCTCGGTTCGTACATTTGCTTCAAAATTATACGCTTGTTCTTTGACAGAAACTCCTGATTGAAATTAATGATTATAGACTGCGGAAGTAAATAGGGATCGCACTAATTTTGTATTCACTCGGGTATTAATTGCATGATTTCATGTATCTTTATTTCAAGATATACATTCATTTACATTTCGATTTAAAAAAAACATTTTAACAGAAATTATTACAATGATACATGGAGTAAATTAAACTTCCAAAATACGTAAAACACAGTATCAAAAAAATCCATTTTGCAAGGCAATGAAAAGAAAAAAGCTTCGTTATGCATATATACTTTAATCCTAGGCTGTCAGTTCGTTGTGATAATTATTTTGTTTCCATTACTTTGTAAATCTAACATATCTTATACAGGTATTTTACGCATATTTTAGGATAATTTTCCCCAAATTTAATAAAGAAGCATCACAAAACTGGCGTTGTAAAAATTATTACTTACAAACTTTGAATAAACACCATAAAAGCGTTGCCGCTTTGACTGCAGCACTCGTGCTTACTTTGTTCGCCTGATGAAGGGTCGTGTGTTTTTTCGACCCGAAACAATTGTTGCGAGTTTATTGCATTTTATGGTGTTTATTCAAAGTTTGTAAGTAATAATTTTCCCCATGTTCAATTACAATAAATTCTGCTTTTACATTCTTTAAATCAAAATACAAACAAATGCATATGGTAATGTTATGATGCAGATATTCATACAATTATTGTCTATGTAATAACTAAACTGTTAATTAATGTAGGGGAACGTAGGGTTAGTTGTCACAGGCAGAGTTCCCAAGTCTGATAATTTATTCACGAGCATTTTTAGCCCCACCTTCTTTTCGCACCAGAAATTTTGTTGAATATTTCTCTTTAGAATGTGACGACGATTAAATAAGAAGAAAATCCCTTTTGAGGTTTTGAAAATTTCCGGTGTGTAAAAGAGGCGGGGTTAAAAACGCTTGTGAATAAATTATAAAGGTTGGGAACTCTGGTCACAGGGGTAAGAAGTAACACACAATTTACGAAATAGTTTGTAACATTTGTGATTAAATATTTTTATAAACGTAATTCTTATGAAGGGCTTTATAATGTAAGCACAATCGCTGCTTTTCTAATATGGTTAATGAGATATTCTGTACACGTGCTTCATTTTAGCAAGTTACTTGAAAAAAAATATTTGTAAATTTTGAATAAAGGTATGTTAATTTATATTTTAAAGAAATGTTTATAGCTATTTATTTAATCTGTGCGTTGAGTTATAAAATGCATGTTTAATTTTTTGTATAAATTGTTATACATTTTTATAAATAAACAAAACATCCAAAATCTAAATGAAACAAAATTTTGGGGCAAGTTCTAATATGTTAGAGGGGTGCCTTGCGGAGATGACTACAGCCAGAGCTCGAAGTCTCCACCCATTTTCAAGAAACTTTCTGAAATGAAACATTTTTGGCTTGTTTACCACTACTATGTTTATACAGAAATATTTTATGTGTTTTTATATTACACTGCCGTGATTATTTAATACCGAATTATAATCACGATTTAATCGCCAATTAGACGATATTGCATAAAATTGGTGATTAAAAAATTAAAAAAAGCAGAAATTTCTCATTAGTGTCAGTGTAATGAAAAAAGGGCGGAGAATTCGAGCTCTGCTAAACCCACTCTGTGGCAAATGTGAGCACACATTAATGGCATGATAGGGAACAAAATATCATGTGCTTGAATTAATTTCAACTTTGAGTAAGATTGACTTCAATGTTGATTTTATCTTCAATTTTATCTTTATTTTACTGTAATCCATTTGATATAATTCATTGTTAGAATACCAAGAAGGTTATAATTTAATATTAGTTATTAATTGCCTTTTTTAATAAATTAATAAATTATTGATGACAAAAAACACTTTGAAATATTGTCGTTTTTAAAGTTAGGGTTCTCTTTGTATCTGTTAAAATTTGCCCCACGTGTGTTAAAATTGTAACAAGCAGACAATTTTGAAAAAATATTTTTTGTGCTAAAATTAACAAAATTAACGAAAGTTTTCTTTATGAATATGTATGATATAGAAAACAGCAATTATAAATAGGAAAACGTAAATACATTTCAAAATATACTTAATTTTCCAAAAACTGTTACAACCTGCCGCAAGCCCCCTATATAAGAATTGTTGACAACATTTTAATTTATTCTGGAGCATTTTTAGCTTCGCCCTTATTTTCGCACAATTTTATTTATAAAAAAAATTTCTCAGATATGTGACTGTGATAAAATAAGTAAAAATAACTCTTAATATAAAAGTGGTATAGTATAAAGACGGGGCTAAATATGTTCCGCGATAAATAGAAATGTTGGCATTTGTGATATAAGTATGATCAAAAGTGAATAACTAAGAGGAGTTAGCAAGGGGAGTTTCAAAACATGATAGGCGGAGTCTCCCTATTTGAAAACAAGAAAATTAATGGTGCATAAAAAACAAATAGCTAAATTTCTCCTGCTTTAATCAACGATATGTTTCGATGTAAAGTGAATTCCAAAGTAACGGACGTTACATTCACACAGAAAATAAGTGATAGAAAAGATTAAAGACGCACACTAATGCTTCAGAATAGATAAGAGTTACTTTTTCCTGATAAAATCAATATTAAACATAAACTTAACAGGTTTCAAAAAAAATTTCTAGCATATTAAAGCTGTGAAAATATATATATATATATATATATATATATTTTTTTTTTTTTTTTTTTAAACTGTAGCGGATGTTACATAAAATGGACCGTCATTTGTACTACTATAAAGTCCCAAATTAAAAAATAACTTATTCGAAACTTGTTGAAATAGACCAATTTTTAGAAATTTTTTTAAACTGTAGCTTTTATGGTTTTTGCGAAATTACTGATTAACTATGTGGGGGCATATTTATTAACTCGTCACTAAATCTACATATTCTAACAAAAGTAATGCCGTTTAGTAATATTTTTTCTTCCCTTTCTAAATATGTACTTGATTTTTTTGTAATATGTTTAGAAACTTCAGAAATGAGGAATTTTTTAATATTTTTACCTTTTTCATTCTATCTGCAGTAACTTGAAAGCAATTTGAGATACGACCGGGTTGAGAGACTGATTTATACTCCATATGAGCTCTTCTATTTGCTTCCTAAGTCTTTCGGTGCAATAAGTACCCTGTATAAACAGATAAATATATACAGAATGCATTAAAATTCTTGTACGTACGTTAGAAGATGATAGAAGAGCTTTTCTGAAAGACAAGCCGCAAAAGAAGCCCGGTTTTATCGAACCATTTGTAAGTTGCTGCAGAGAGAATGGAAAATTTCGCATCTTCTAAAGATTCCCTAATTTCTGAAGTTTCTGTAAATCTGCATGTGCATAAACAATGAGCATTTATTTGAAATGATCAGGAAAAAGTCCTATTAGATGACACCTCTCTCTTTAGAATATTTAGATTTAAGGGTGAAATCGATCTGGATTTTTCCGCCCTTTTGAGGACACTTTCACGAATTGGAAATTTCTCCCTTTTTGAAATCTCTTAGGTCATAGACTCCGCCCTTTTTTTCAGGACACTTTCAGAATTAAGGTAATTTCCATCTTTTTTTGCTACCACTATATTTCTACAGAAATTTTTTATCATATTTTTATATTAGGGATTTAATACAATCATGATTATTGTATAAAAATAGTGGTTGCAATAAAGCTGAAACTTCAAATTCCTGAAAGTGTCCTGAAAAAAGGGTGTAAACAACGATCACTTAAATTTATATTTTTTTACGTTACCTAGATCTTATTTATTCATGACACGTTACTAAAAATATATGGCAAGGATTGCTGTACAAAAAGAACAGTAGCAAATAACGCGAAACTTTCTAATTTCTGAAATTGTCTTGAGAAAGTGAGGAGCTATAGAGTTCTACAAAATATAAGTCATGAAACAAAATGAAAATGCAAAATCTATAAGAGACACCGTTCTGACTACAGCCAGAGTTCAAAGTCTCTACCATATTTTCAGAACATTTTAAAAGATTAGAAATTCCTGCCCTTATTGCTACTACTATTTTCATACTGATACCTCTACCGTATATTTATAGTGAAATGTTATGATTAAATATGATATATTTTCTTGTATAAAGTTTGTGGTAGCAAAAAAAAGTGGAAGTTTCTCATCTCTGAATGTGTCATTAAAGAAAGGCGGAGATTTCCAGCTCTGCTACAGCGGACAACATTTCCCCAGAAATTTGCCCATTTTATCAGAGGATCATTTTATCCCCACATCGGAGTGTTCCAAATTTAGGTTTTTTTTTTTAAATTCACTAGCCACCATTAAATTTTAGTTGTAACCATATGCTAATGTTGCCAAGTTTCCGAGCCACGCGGGAGACATGTAGTTTAGGAGGCTGTGATTCGATATACATCATCATGGGACTTGTAGAAGTACTTACGACAGTCGAGACCGTCGCTTACCTCCACCAGAGAAGAGAAGAAACACAGAAATGGAGCTTGCATCTTCGAGAGGATCGGACCCATAAACTGAGGGAGTTCACCGTGAACTCCGGCGTGATGATTAGACGACAGCAGAGTGAAGGTGAGATGGTAACATAGCAGCTTGGATATGGATGCAGAATGGTTTAAAAAAAAAAACACAGAAACAAAGGGATCGTAACGGGGATGGGGGTGGGGGCGGAGTTGCAGGCAGTCTGTATCCACCGGCACTCGGTCTGTCTAGATCTGTTTAGCTATGAAAAAGGCTCCTTTTCGGCATGAATAACAGAGCTGAATGCTAACCTCCAAACCTAGCACTAAATAAAACATAATTAAAAATAAAAATAAAATAAAATAAAAGAGAAAGTTTAAGGATAGTGAAAAATAAAATAATTTAAAATAAAATAAAATAATCAAAACTAATTAATAAAAAGTAATATATATATATATATATAATTTAAATTTAAAAGAGAACACAAAATAAATTACTTTTTTATACATTTACACTTTTAAATTACTTTTTATGCATTTTTACACAAAATAAAATAAAGTCCAACCATCATTTAAGGTAGTTGTGGGGGACTGTTCTCCGAGGACTTCCCAGAGAATACCAATTTTGGGTATAACATCCTGACAAATTTTCATTTTACTGAAAGCAATTTTAAATTTAGAAAGAAGTTCCAAAAATTTTTTAACATTGAGTTCCCTAGCGATTTCATTAAGATCATTAGAAAATTCATTAAACGAATTGGGAGGATTAAGAGGAATGCTCAAGGGGGCTGAGTTGGGAATAGGAGAAGTAATTTTAGCATAACTAACTTGGGGTTGTACTTTTTTAGTAATAAATGTTTTCTTCCTATTTTCGGGGAAGGATGGGCAGCCTCGATAACTAGCAGAGTTACACCAAACCACAATTACAGCATTTAGGTGTTTCAATTTTTCCTTTGCCAAGCTCGCATTCTCTGGTTTCATGTTCGCCTGAGTATTTTACACATCTTGGCTTCATTCTACAATTGTTTGCAGAATGATGGAAAAATTGACACCTAAAACACTGAATCGTACTGGATGGACTCCTGTAGTTCTCGATCTATATCCTGAAAATTATAAGCCTATCAATTTTGAATACTTCTTTACTATTATCGGTATTGGCCAGTTGAATCTGGAATAGGGGAATAGGTCTCTAGGTTTTAAAACTGACCATTTGAGTAACTTTCTTAACGTCGAAGTTTTGAGAAGTAAGAGCATCCTCAATATCCAGAACATTAGTATCCACGGGAAGTCCATGAATAGCAGCCTTAAGCGGGGGATCGGAAGCCTTGTCTTGCATTAAATAACATTGGACTTTCATTTCTGCTAGCTTTGACAAGATAGAGTCGTTGCCTTTAGGAGAATCAGGGTAGATTTCAAGAAAATCTCCCGCCGGGACAGCAGTAAAATTGCACTGGTTTTTTCCAAGATTTTTGAGAACCTGACTTTTATCACCACACTTAACAGTTGTGAATTTGCCTTTGGAAGGCCTGATTTTTTTCTAGGACTATTACTTTTACTATAACTAGGTTGCGGAACGGAATTATCCATTATGTACTTTTTTCAAATTTTTCAAATTTATTATTAGTAGGTATAGTAAAATCGTTAATTTTAGACATTTTAGAATTGGGACTAGTGTTGCTAGCTTTACGTTTAACCTGTTTGAATTCATTACTAAAACTGGGGGAGGGGGCAGAAAAATTTACATCTGAATTGAAAGAAGTTGAACCATTGCTTACCTGCATATCCATATCTTCAGCTGCATCGTCCGTCCTGGTCCAATCGGTAGATTTCACAGTTCCATAACCGGGTCTGAAGTCGGGGAAATTCGGAGCATGCTTGCAAAGTTGGATGATGGTAAAGCTCTTTAAAGGAACTATTCTTGGCTTCTTTCCGGATTCGTAGACAGTGTGTTCAGCTTGCAGAAAAGTCTCATATTCGTCGTCCGATAAGGAGTTCATCATATGCTTCTTGATGAAGTACAGGTCGCTCTTCTTGACGGCAGTAATTAAATTCTCAAGAGGAAAAAGTTTCCCATTAAGGTAGGCTGCCCAAATCAAAGTACCTTTATAATAAAGAAGCATTAATAATGGCTACAATTATCAAATTATGTTTTTTTTTTTTTTTTTTTTTTTTTTTAATCATTCCTAATAAATAAGGACTAAAAATAAAGTGTTATTGATTAATAATTCAGTTTCTACAATTTTTTAAAACTTAGATAAATGCCTTCAAAAAAAAAAAAAAAAAAAAAAAAAAAAGGCGTCCCCATTTGTTCCCAGAAAATGGAGACGTTCGGTCAGTATACATTAAGGGAACCAGGATCATCACACAACGAGAAACTACGTAGGTGCGCCATACGCCCCATCACGACGAAGTGCGAATCTGATTTCCGAATCTCATATGCGGATGTCGCGAATCTGATTTAATCTGAAAGTCATACATAATAGACTATCAGTGTTCGAAGTGATTAGACAAAGGATACATTAAAAAAAAAAAAAAATCCCTTTTCAGCAAACTTAAAGGCAAAGGTAGATTCCTTTACGTTAAAGTTACAAAAGTAAAGAAATATTACATATGCATTAACACATACTTAGCCAATGACTTTGTTCCCTCACATTGCATTATTTACGTCGCTATTCTGTTTTTAACCCCTTAACGCGCGGCGTCCTCGCTGCAAGGACGCAAAATTTAAGATACAGCTGCAAAAATTCATCCCGGAAATTTTTTAGCAAAAATTTACGTATATAACATATCAGAAAAGGCCAGTTTTTTTAACCTTAAATTTTAAAATTTCTTTTAGTTTAAGTTAGTTCATGAATTCCGGTGGCAGTATAATTTAAATGATCTGAATTGTCTTGCGCCGCAAAGGGTTAAGAAATTTCATTATCAACTACTACTATTCATTCTATTTAAAATTTTAGGCTAGATTTTTGGTCAGTAAATGTTTCAATTTTTTTTAAATCCAAGCTCATAATCATTCAACAAATAGAAGCCATAAAGATATACAATTTGGTGACAAAACTTGCGTCTTCGCAATGAAATTTGTGATTTGGCGGCAAAATTTGATAGTTGAAGACGAAATTTTTGACTTGGCAACGAAATTCATTAATTGATCACAAAATTTGGCAAACTTGGCGATGAAAATGGCAGCTTTGGCGTCATTATATTTTCTTCCCACGCAAAAACATCATATCTCTTCACAGACCAATATCTTGTTTCCACAAGATAAAAAATCAAAGGAAGCTGTAACGTATTACTCGCAATTTCAATTTTAAATTCTTGCGTAAACTGGCATTCTAAACTATTCAACACAAACGATATTTTTACCAAGACTAACGTATTATTTTAATTTTATATTTTTAAATGATTAATAAACGCTGTTACCATGGTTTTTATATTTTCAGCGATCTTTTTCATTATCATTTGCACGTGACGTAAGCATCAGATAATAAATTTAAGCAATTAAAGTTATACGCAAGCGAAGTGATGACGTCACTGGCCGTTCGTGAATGCAAGAAAAAGATTTCCTTTGTTAAACGCCCAATAGATTTTTTGTAAAAAATTATTAAAAATTATTTCCCGATTTTAATCCCCATATTTGGGTATAGATATGTATTATATATCATGTGCATACATTAGATTAAGTTGTTTTTGCTTTAAAATTGATAAAATCTGAATTTTAAATTTCAAAACTCTAGAGAAAAAAAAAAAAAAAAAAAATGGCAAACTTCTATATTCGATTGAAAACACAAACATTCCATTTGAAAGGATGATACTTACACAATAAATATCCAACTAATATATACTAATTAAAAGAAAAATGATAAATATTCTCTCATAATTTGAAATCAAATTTGTTTTCAAATGTCTAAATAAAGTATCTGATATAAGATACTAATATGTTGCAGCGGAATAGATTCGATATCTATCATACTTGGCAGAAAAAAAAAAAAAAAAAATATCGCCAAATTATCTGGCGAACATAATTCCTTTCAAAAATCATGGTTATTTTAACACTTTATATTAAGAGAGTAATGAAAATATGAAACAATATTCCGTACGATACATATTACGAAAATATACATCTGGCATGTATATTTTCGTATTACGTTTTTGATCGATAAATACAAAAACGCAAAGGACAACAGAATTTTGAAATTTAAAATTAAAATTTTGTCAATTTAAAGGGGATAAAATAAAGATTGATATTGTAAGAGAAGCTTGTTTTTTTACCTTGATAATTTAGAAATATGTTGATTCAAAGAAAAAGAAAAAAAACTGTTAGAAAATACATATTACTTCATATCAGAAAATCACCATTTTTATATTTACTTATAAAGATAACTTATTCTTAAAATTTTCTAAACAATGGGCTCTTCCCACTTGACGTCAGAGGTCACATGATAGAGGAAAAACAAATAGCAGACGAAGTCTTGTTTATCTATAGCGATTGCTGAAATAACATATTTTCTATTCTTATTTTTAATCAAACGTATTTAATCTGTGCTATTTTTTTTATACATCATCATTTTTAATCCATTTTATGACATTATTCATCATTTTTTGCTTGCTGTATACATTTACAATCACCATTTAGTTTATATTTGTTATTGATGTTCATGAAGATCATGTTAAATAATCTGATTTTTGGTACTTAAATCAGTGACAGTGCAAGATCGCACTGCGTAAATCCATTTAGACCAGTAACTAAGTTAATTAACTTGTTGTAACACCTTTGTGCAATTAAATTAAATGAAAACATTTTAAAATTTCAAATTATAATCCATAAACATTCCACAAGAACAAGCTAGAATAGCTAATGTAACAGTTACACTAGAATATACAAAAATCGATTCTTACAGTTGAAAATAAATAAGAAAAATAAATAAGTTGAAAATAAATAAACACAAAGTGTTTTTAAAAAATTATTAAATTAACAACTACAACTATTCTATTCTTTACAAATGCACAATATTACTTTTATTTTGTTTTATAGTAGATATTAACTTTTTTATTCTTAAGAACAATATTTAATTGAATTCGATTCTCAGAATTCGATTATTCGTTTTCCTCTATCACGTAATAGAGCATTTCCTCGTGACGTCTGGTGGTTGGCAAAAAAGCGCGCTCGACTTTCCCGCGTCCCGCCCACCATTGATTTTCCGCCAACGCTATGCTTTTCCCAAGCCTTTTTGCCAACCACTCATAAAAATTGAGATGTTTGTTTACAAACAAGGAACTGCCCTATTGAGCAGACGACTGGGGGAAGTGCCCATTGCAAAAAATGTATGAACTCTCTTTATATTATAAAATACTTATTTTTGTCTTCATTCATTGAAGAAAATATTCGTAAAAATCTTTCACTTCCCGTTTCTGATGGATTTATAGATTTCGAAATGCCATTAACAAATTTTGACAATTTTTATTAAATGTAAAACTTTCTTTATGTGTGTGTGAATGTAGTAAAATAATCTGGTGTGTCATTCACACGACTTTCTCTTACCCTGAAATTTATTACTATAAATACAGGTTGCAGATTAAAAGGTAAGATAACGAGTGTACTGTTATGTAAACCTGTCTTAAACAATTCATATTAGGCTTCTGGAGAGTTTTATATGATAATTAGTTATGATAAGATTTTATATGATAATTATGATAAGAGTTTTATATGATAATTAGTGTGAGGGGGGCTACCGCCCCCCTCAACCCCCGTTTCATTAATGCACCTACATTTATATAGAATTTAATTCGGTTATTAAAAAATAATTCTGTTTTTAAAAATTAATTTATTAAAATTATTATTAAAAAAAATTATCTTTTATGATAATGCAGACGATTTCCATATTAGAGAAGTAGTATAACACCAAATATCCAAAAAAATCCATTGTATTCTCAATAAAAAAAAAAAAAAAAAAAAAAATACGAATTTTTTTTTTTCTAAAATTTTTTTTTCGTTAAAAGTAAAAAAAAAAAAAAATCGATAACTTTGTTTTAAATTATCGCAGATTAATGGTTCAACCATTCGTTTTAAAGGTATTAGCGAGCTCTTTTGAAAAATACCCATCATGAAAATTTACTCCCCTCGAGGGGGGACTTCCCCCCCAGGGGGGGAGGCGAGGCTCCTACATACACAAAAAAATTTTCCCTGTTAACTATCTCTATTACAAAAAATATATATTCGTTTCATTTGGTTTAGTGCAATCTATAGACGTTAAACTCTACTTACCTGCAATTTCCCCCCATAGACGTAATGTATTAAATTTCTCTTGATTGTCCCTGTACACGAACCATTTGCTTGATCTTAACGAAAAGCTTACTGTAGCATCCCTATATGATACACATTTAGAATACCAAGTTTGAACTTTCTGCCATAATTTGTTTTGGGGATATGCTGATAACAGACAGACACACAGACACACGCACAGACCATTTGCTAAAAACATGATTTTCGTATTCAGGGGACCTCAGAACGTGTAAATATAACAAAATCTCGCGTTCGAAAATTTGACCCAAAAACAATACTTTCTCTACCTTATGGGTAAGAGAAAGTAAAAATCGTGGCAACTTTCGTGGCAAGTCAAGAACTAACGAACATAATTTTATAAAAAAAAATTATTTTATTGTGCCCTTGACATAAATTGATGATTATCAAATTTTAATGCATGTTTGTTATGCTGCAAAATTTTTCCATATAAGGGAAAGCTTTATCTAGCTTCTATAGCATATAAATGCGCCAAACTTTATATGCGAGCCCGTCACTATGAAAAAGAATGCTAACTTCATTAAGGTGAATATCGGACAACAGGTGGCACTGATTTCACACACCTTCTGCAATTCTTTATATGGCTACATCTCAGTATCCATCGATTAAAATTGCACTTCAACTGCATATGTAAAACCTTTAGTCTGCAAAACTATAAATATTGTGTGCGCATGTTTGTTATATAGAATGATGTAGGAGAAAGTTTTGTGATGTCCACAATACAACAATTTGAATAGAAAAAAAAAAGAGTTGAATATCATAATTTATGCTAAATGTAAATGTTAAATATTAGTATCCAAGAATATGCTAAATTTCATATTTTAAAATGAGAGCAATATATAAATAAAAAAAAATGCATTTAATTTACGCCACATAAATAAAAAAAAAAAAAAAAAAATCTGGTGTGAAACAACCACACGACTTCCATTACCCACTATTACACGTATTATATGCATTTTTGAGAGATAACGTGATCAGAAGACATAAAAATGACCTAAAGAGAAAATCATTAGAGACATTTTTGATATACCAACTTTTACAAAAAATCAATTATTGACCGAAAAACAATAATTACATACAAAAGTATATATAAAAATGAGTTAATAGGGCGAGTTTGAAAAAAAATCCGTACAGCTGTTTTTAAAGGAACGCCCTTGGGAGACCTGAAATTGAGCTATTTATACAGGATGCCTGTCAATTTTCCTGAACTAACCAACTATATCATTCGAAAGGACATCTAATAGAGTGTTCATATATCAAGTTTGAAGAAAATCGTTAGAGCCGTTTTTGAGATACGGACTTACGGTCCCACTTCCGGTTTCCGATGTCCCACTTCCGGTTAAACTCAATTATTGACAGGGAAACAATAATTACATACAAAAGCATATTTAAATGTGAGTTAAAATGGCGAGTTTGAAAAAAATCCGTACAACCGTTTTTAAAGGAACGCCTTTGCGAGGCCTGAAATTGAGCTATTTATACAGGACGCCTATCAATTTTCCTGAACTAACCAACTATATCATTCGAAAGGACATATAATAGAGTGTTTATATAGCAAGTTTGAAGAAAATGGTTAGAGCCGTTTTTGAGATACGGACTTACGGTCCCACTTCCGGTCTCCGATGTCACACTTCTAGTTTTTCAATTTTCACCAAAATTTGGAAATTTCATCTGTACACCAGACGTATTTCAATTCTAAAGTTTCGTAGTTCTATCTTTATTAGTTTCTGAGCTATAATAGCCAGAAGATTCTCCACATACATACATACCCACACACACATACATACATACATACACACTGACCAATTGCCAAAAACCACTTTTTTGGACTCAGGGAACCTTAAAACGTATAAATCAGGTGAAAACCCGATATCGAATTTTCAGACCGAATACAATACTTCCATTACCTACAGTAGTAGGGTAATGGAAGTAAAAAGAGAGAGAGAGAGAATCATATATCATTAGCCAAATGAATAACTGGGCATTAGAAATAGGCTTTAATATTTAAATTTTAATCAATCGTAACACTCCAATTTATCCTCTAAAAGTAATGTTTACATAAACGATCAACTAAATTGCTAACCATTTAAGCATTTTAAAGCAAGTGAAAATAGTTTATTTACTAAATAATATAAAATACCATGTTCATCTTTCTGTGTTTTCGTACATATAAGAGACTCTCAGTCAAATTAAATTTGGTTGCTTTATATGAATAAACAAAAACGAAAAATTCCGCGATTCGTATAGATTATTAACACTTTCCAACTGTACGTTCGGTACAACTTGCAGGTTGGTCCACAACACTATTTGGCGATTTCCGTTTGGCACCGATTTGAACAATAATGATGTCATTCTGGATTCTTCGTAACATTTGTTTACGTTTGGAACCCATGGCAACCATTTCCGAAAATCGCATTTCACCATAATCACCGAAAAAAAAAAAAAAAAAAAAAAACGCCAAATAGAGTTGTGGACTAGCCTGCAAGTTGTTCCGTACGCTCTTATTGCCACAACGGAAAGGCAGAAGGAGAAGTATACAAACAGATAGACAAATTTAATTCACAGTCATTTTTAAAGAAAGTTATAACGTATTAAAAACGCTGAACCCAAACGGAAATGTAATTCCAGCAGTTCTTAATTGTAGCTCTTAACCCCTTAACGCGCGGTGTCCTCGCCACGAGGACGCAAAATTTAAGATCCAGCTGCAAAAATTCATCCCGGAAATATTTTAGCAAAAATTCGCGTTTATAACATATCAGAAAAGGCCGGTTTTTTAAACATTAAAATTTAAAATTTCTTTTAGTTTAATTTAGTTCATGAATTCCGGAGGCAGTATAATTTAAATATTTAAAATTGTCTTGCGCCGCAAAGGGTGAATCTATCTGAATATTTTAATTTATTCTTGTATACCTTAACAGTAAGCACTATATTCTATAGAAAATATTTTCTTTAGGATATCAACAATAAGTGTCAGTTTCATTATAATTTGTGCAGTATTAAGTTACTTAGATTTATAAAATTGTCTCTCATTAAACGCATTGCATTGGTATTATTTCAGATGTCCCTGTACATGTACTAGTTGTGATATTTATACCATTTAAAATAGGGAACATGCAATAAGAAGTTTGAATAACGTATATCATTTTGAAGAAATTTTGAAAATATGTGCGGACGCTAGAGGATCCACTAGCTGCGGATAGATAGACAGATGGAGTTAGACTGACAGGCTAACTCAAATCATAATCAATCTTAAATAATAATATAAAACGTTAAAAATGCTTAACACACGCTAAAATGGAATTCCAGCAATTTACAATGAAGAATTTGCACACATGGGGGGGGATTCGAACAAAATCCTATTTTTCTGGTAGATTTAGGCCCATAAATTTCAAATAGTTTATTAAAAATGCAAAAAAAAGTTCTCATTAATTTAAAAAATAACTTTAAAATTAGTCAAAAATCACTTCACTTCAAAACGTTGCCTGACGTCACACTTTATGATGCTTCAATGTTTACATTTTGTTAGCCTAGTCAGCAAGCAGCAATTCGTTTTAACTTTCGTAATTATAAATCGTTTATGTGATTTCTGAGCATTTCTTTTTCATCTTATAATCATTTAATATCATTATCACCATTTTCCATTATCAATTGTTTTCTTTTCATGGCTGTTGTCCAATATTTTCGTTCAACCCTTTGCGGCGCAGGGTAATTCGGATTATTTAAATTACACTGCTACCGGAATTTACGAACAAATTTAAAAAATAGAAATCTTAAATTTTCAGGTTAAAAAAAGAAGGGCCTTTTCTGCTATGTTATAAATGTACATTTTGCTAAAAAATTTCCGGGATGAGCTTTTGCACTTGAGAATTAAAATTAGGTGTTCCACAGCGGGAACACTGCGGCTGAGAGGGTTAACAGGAACTTGTGGAACGCTAAAATATAGCTTTTGAGAAGCATTAGCTGTTGGATTAGTGCAGAGTGGTACAATACAATATTTATACTACGAATTTTTAAAATTCGTCATTACTATAAAATACAAAACCTATTTCACTGATTCAAGAAGCAAAGCAAAGCACGAAATCGAATGTAAACAACGATTACTCCCGTTTGTTGTCATAAAGAGTGGCGTCACGATATGCTATACTGCGTTTTCTCGATAGAGTAAATACTGCGATGTTAAAGTTGTTATAAATCAGTAATTAGACTTCAAATAAAGAAAATATATGTATTTATTTTCTTACCTTTTCATTTTCTATTATATAAGAATAAAATCAGAAAACGCGCAAATTTCTCATTATAGCTCTTAAAGTAAGCTAATATTTTTGTGTGGTTCTGTGCATCTAAATGGTAATCATCCTATATTCTATAGAAAGCATTTTTTGTGTTTATGAATATTAAATGTCAATTTCACTATGATTTATGCAAAATAAAGCTATAAAACTATGGTTTATAGAAATAGCTCTCATAGAACACAATACTTTGAAATTATTTCGCGTGTCCCTGTAAACAAACCATTGGTGGTATTTACTTCATTTTCAATAAGGAAGTTTCTATAGTGAATTAAATAACATTATATTCTTATATAATCAATGTCACTTATTAGAGAGAAATATGTCTCAAAAATTCTGGTGCGGAAAGAAGGCACGGCCAAAACTGTTCTGGAATAAATTATTTAAATTGGTAACTCTGATATGTACATATAATTTAATAATTATTTCCAAATTATTTTCAAATGATTATGAAATGACATCACTACAGTAAGTAAGTACGATTGTACATTAGTTTCTTTATAGTCAGAAAATGTAAAAACCATTTACAATCAAATAATTTTATTAATTTTAAAGATATAAAATACGTTTACCTCTTTTTAGGTGAGAGATATTTCTAAGGTTTTTAATGAGAATGTAATCATTAAATTTAACTAAATTTAATTTATATCTTTTATTTTGTTTGTTTCAATAAGTTTTTGTTTTGTTAAATACCTAATACTTTTCTTCCCACATACTTTTTCCTTTCTTACATCTGATTAAACCATTCAATAAAATGAAGTAATGAATATGATATAAATTTTATTTTTTCTGCGAATGATTTAAAAGAATAGTTTAGTTTTCCAATTCTATATAACTCAAGTGTCTTACTCCCCGTTTGTTTTTCAAGACAGTTTCCGTGATAAGAAATTTTTATGTTTCGCTACCACTAATTTTATACAATAATAACTATCTTGTTAAGATTTCTTTATGAAAATAGTGATGGAATAAAAGGTTGACATTTCTTAATCCAGAAAATATTCTGGAAAGGAAAAAAGAGGTAGGAGGGGCAAGGAATACGACCCCATCTAATTGCTTTAGGGTAACTTTACTACGATATAAAATGTAAAGAAAAATTATTAATATTATTTATTACTTTTATTGTTAATATATTTCAACAGTTATACTATATTCAAGCAATAAAATTCCTAGGAGATTTACAGTATAGATGCCAAGATTTTAATTTATTTCGGAGTATTTTTAGCCGCGCCTTTACTTCACACCATTTTATTTATAGAATTATTTTTTCAATGCATAACTTCAATTAAAAAAAATATATTAAAATATAATTGGTATGGAAATAAAGGCGGGGCTAAAAGTACTCCGGAATAAATTAAAATATTGGCGTCTATATTTACAGGCCTACCAACAGCATTGTTTATTCTGGAACATTGTTAGCACGCACCACTTTTTCACACAACATTTCTCAGTGGATATTTTTTTTTTCTACTTTTTTAATTGAAATTACACATTAACGAAAACTCCATTACAAAGAAAAGTGATGTAAAAAAATACAGACACTAATAGTTCTTCGAAATAGATTACAATGTTGGTATATTTGGATTTAAGTAAGAAAATATTTCAACAGAGCAGCCAACCTAATCCGGCAAATTGTTAATATCGTCCCTTTTTCTACACCACTTAATTTGTAGAGTATTTTTCTTCTTAATTCATCGTAGATACATTTGAAAAGAATTGCTCTAAAAATTAAATGGTGTAGAAAAAGGGGCGGTACTAACAATTTGTCTGAATAGGTTGGTAGCTCTGTTTCAAGATTGCATGTTATCTGAATAAATATTTAAGAAAATTTCAAAAGATGATTATAAAATAAAATTATCTTTACATTATTTCAGGATATCTATAATAATAAAGGAAGATGTCTGTCTGTCTGATCATCTATGCGTTCAGCCCCTATTGAACGCATAGAGACATGGTCTGCCATAATAAGCATTCAGAGTGGGGACATATAAGCGAATCGTATTAAACCTGGACGACAGGACCCATGCCCCAGCCCTCCCGTTCCCGCTGTTCAATGTCTTTTTCTAGTCAAATTTGCTCTTTTATTACTTCCAGTGGGAGCCTTTTTTTTTTTTTTTTTTTTTTGTTGTTTTTTTTAACACACTTGACATTGTGAGTATTTTTGCTTTTTTCCCATGCTATTCCTATGGCGTTTTTAGCTTTTTTCCCCCCTCTTTTCCTACATTCTAAAGTTCTACATACGGGTGCTCAGAAGCCTGCCCGAGCGCATAGTGAAAAGAGAATTTAAAAATTTTAACTAGTTCCGGAGATATTAATTAAAACGTCGACCATAATGTCTAATTAAAAAGCGAGCCGATCATATTTTCCGCCCTCCAAGTAGAATTCAGCCCGTTCCTCAAAAGAAGAAACAAGGAGAGAAATTTTCGCGCGTTTTTATAAAGCCATCCCAGCTTAGCGCTTTTCAGATATCATGAAAAACGGCAGTTTTTCTAGTGACGCAAGCGCAAAAACAAACGAACGCCACGACACTCAGCGGAAACGGAAAAACGAACGAAAACTGCGACACTTATATATACAGGAATTTTAAGATCAAAGTAACCGCTGAAAGCCGACACTTAATATCTCAGGAAATATGGGAGGTTGTGTTCTGATATTTTCAAAATAGACTTTCACCTTCTGTCTGATCCTACCCTGAAATCCCTACATTTCTGCGTGCAATATATTTCGAGATATGAATTGGCTCATTTAAGTTGTAAATGGACGGCGTATGTAAGGAACAAATTTTTCTCGAATATGGCTCGAGCGAATTTAGTTTAATTGATATATGATATTAATCGCTTTTATCTGATGTGCCTGACATCTCCCTTTTCCCTAGGAAAACTCTTGTTTTTTTTATAACTCAGTTTAAAAATCGAACTATTTTTTACTCCGAAAATACCGTGATGCGGCAGTTTCGCGGACGAATTTCTTCTCTTCCATCTGAAATACTGAATATCAAATAATCGTTTTGGCTCCATCTATCGGGGAGCGTCAAAAATAAACACAAAAAATAAAATAAAAAATATTTTTCTTTTTTTAATATATATATTAAATGAGTTATTTATTTAGGTACTTGTATTTTATATGACATTTGTTTATCAAAAATATTCTTTGTATTTACATTGTTTTCATGCTGATACGTTGTTAACTTTCAAAATTGATTCTATTTTAAAAGGTGATTGCAACAACAAAAAATTTTTCCTTTATTTTCATAAAAATGACAAATAATATGATAATCATATGCAAATATTTGTAATTTTTTCAAAATTAGGTGATAAATCACTTAAACTACGGATTGAAAAAATTCTTAAAACAGAATTTGAAAATAATTAATTTGCTCATTAAGTTTCTAGTATATATATAATATATAAATTACAAAATGTTAAGCTATAATAAAATTTTGAATAGATTAAGATTTTTTTTTTAATTAAATTCATAACAAACTATACTACTTAAATATTTACCAGTATAAAATTTTCACTTTTTAAAGATTTTTCTATTATTATTCATTTTTCTCTTTTAAATCAAATCTATACCTAAAACATTATAATAAGAAATAAATATAAATAAGAAATTTTTGTCATTTTTAAAATGTACTATATTATGCCTTTGTAATGTTGCATGTGTCCATCTTTTTTATCACTTTTTATAAAATTTTGAAATTTTATTTAGTTTGTTATTTTGTTCGAGTGTGACCTATAAAACAACACTTTTAATACAGTGTTATTACCATGCCCCTTTAATTTTGCGTTTTGATCATTAACCCCTAAAAAGTAATGATATCAATACAAAAAACCCTTAACGGGTTAAAAGTTTGTGACGCAGCATTGTACTTTATGGCTATAAGAATTAGAAATACGGGTCTTAAAAATAATGATATCAAATTTTCAGTGACGCTTTGATATTAATTAAATTATACATAGATTTTCTTATTTGAATTTGCTTTTTCCTTTTATTTATATTTACAGTGTAAACGTTATTTTCAACATAAAATAATATAATATATAGCATTTACTCATTGATACCTTTCCATTCACATCTCTTATACTATGAAAGCATGTGTTTTAAAAAAAATTATATGAAATTCCAGTAACGCAGTGGTGTTACATTAAGTGATTTGTTTTTAAATTTCACTGCAATTATTTTGTTTTGCATATTAAAGTATATGTGCACATTGAAATATTGCTTTTAATTTTCAAATGCGCTGTCAAATATATCACTTTCATTAAGCTTATATTATGTACTGAAATATATTTATTTCAATGAATTATTCTATCTTTTGCGTCACGCCATCCAAAACTGTAAGTAAAATATATGGAAATGTTTACTTTGTGTCATTTCATCCAAATAAATTGAAAATGCATGCAAATAGATATCGTGATGCAAAGAAAAAAACTGTGAAATTTTTTTCAGTTTTGGATGGCGTGACGCAAAAGATAGAATAATTCATTGAAATAAATATATTTCAGTACATAATATAAGCTTAATGAAAGTGATATATTTGACAGCGTATTTGAAAATTAAAAGCAATATTTCAATGTGCACATATACTTTAATATTCAAAACAAAATAATTGCAGTGAAATTTAAAAACAAATCACTTAATGTAACACCACTGCGTTACTGGAATTTCATATAATTTTTTTTAAAACACATGCTTTCATAGTATAAGAGATGTGAATGGAAAGGTATCAATGAGTAAATGCTATATATTATTTTATGTTGAAAATAACGTTTACACTGTAAATATAAATAAAAGGAAAAAGCAAATTCAAATAAGAAAATCTATGTATAATTTAATTAATATCAAAGCGTCACTGAAAATTTGATATCATTATTTTTAAGACCCGTATTTCTAATTCTTATAGCCATAAAGTACAATGCTGCGTCACAAACTTTTAACCCGTTAAGGGTTTTTTGTATTGATTGAAAATACACCTGTACCACGAGAAAAAACATTTTTTACTGATTCTTACGTTAGAAATCTTTTTGAAAAATACGGTATTTTTATACTTTAAAAAAAAAGTTTTAAAAAGGGTCCAAAATTTCTCTTTTTCTCGATCGTCATTTTTGAATCGCCCTGTACGACAGAGTAACTGTTCCATTTCTTAACAACGGGAAAGGTCATTTAATCATCTTTCGAACCATATAAACTTTTTAACAAAATACGGATTAGCGATCCATATTTTTAGATTTTACGAAACATCGAATTTTCACGAAACATTTTATAACTCAAAATCTTTTTAAAATAAATCATTTCTTTCTTTCTTTTTTTTTTTTTTTGGACATAGACCTCGATTAGACGAATCATATTTCAAATGATTGAGAGATTTTTTCAAAAACTGAATCCGTTATAATTTTTTTAATTTTCTGCATGCCTGCAGTTTTTGATGACATTCTGAATCCGCGTTTGCGATCGAACAACAGTGGAAACTCTCTTTTAAGTTCGCAGACGATATTTCGAAAGTAGACAGAAAGATCTTTTTCTGATCGAGGTCACTTGTTTTTGGACTGCGATTAAAAATTGCAAATTTCAAAATTCTTCAATTTTCCTTTGTCGCACACGAAACTTACTATACAGAGTTTTTCATCACAAGACAAAGTTGTAGTTCAAATTTCATCGATTTCAAAGAATAAACAAAAAATTTACATTTTAATTGCAAATTAAATTTTATTCTAATACGCGTATTTCAAATTCTGATTCTGATTAAATTATTCTTAATTAATACATCATTCAAAAGATATTTTAAAGTTCTTTTATATTATCGAAAGTGGAATTCGAGATTTCACCTCATTTACACGTTTTGAGGTCTCCTGATTAGGTTTTCATTTGCATCTCAGCTACTAATTAAAATAATTTCATAAGTAATACATCATTTGAAAGCTTTGTTGTTTTAGAATCGAACAGTAGATTACAGAAATTTCTGCCGCCAGATGACGCTGTAATATTTTTAAATTTCAATATTTCAAATTCTAATGAGCGAGGAAGGTGTTGCAAGTTCTAAAACGGGGATAAGGCGCCGCAGGCGCCACCAAGCGGGACTTAGCTAAAGTCAGAAAATTGAAAGATCGTAACATGGTGAGCGAACAGGCTGTTTCAAATATTGAAACTGGAAGAGGGCGCCGCAGGCGCTACCGAGTGGGAATTTACTGCGATTAAATTTCTCAATAAAGATATTTTCACTATACGTCAATAAGCTGTTGTAAGACCTGAAACGGGAAAAAGGCGTAGCAGGTGCCACCGAGCGGGAGTTTCGTAAAATCGGTTTTTTCAAGGATCGCGAACCAGCTGATCGCCGAAGGCGGCTAGTCCTATAATAAAAAAAGAAATTTCCCAACTAACTTTTTTGTACGATTTGGAAATATTAGAAAAATTAATGAAAATTTAATTATTTGTTGATAAATCGATACTTTCCTGTTACAGTATGCTCATGACGATGAACATCAAAGTCGCATCCTTAGATCTAAATATTTTAAATAGTTATAAAAAATTAAAGTTATACATGATTTAAACAAATTTAGGCTATTAATAAATTAAATATTTATAATTTAGATAATGAACATTAAATTAATTATAATGCATTAAAGTACATTCTACTTAACTCTTGAAGAATAATTTTCCGAGTGCAAGGAATTTATGTCATCTTACTGTTATATTTGTGGATTTGTTAAAATATTTTTTATTATCTAATTACTTGAATCTATTACGTTGTTGTTCCCACTGAGCTGAAGAACAACTGGAGGAAATGCTAGACCGGTTTTTGCGTGCCGTTTTTGGAAGGTTTGTCTTCCGAGCGTTCCACGACAGAAAGCATTTGATATCTTTATATTTCAAAGTAAAATTGTGTCTGTTCGAACAACCATGATATTACAGTTTAAATTTTAATTCTTTAAAGAGTATAATAGTAATAGACGACAGGGGAGAAATGAAATGTTGCCTGCCGTGCAAGATTTGACTCTGCACGGCAAATGATTGCAGAAAAACTAGCACGCACGAACACTGTGTAAAGATATTGGAACCATTTGCTCCAGTTGTTCTTCAGCTCAGTGGGGATGATAGATGGATAGATCTATATAAATTACTATATCCATGGGTCCCACGGACGGTTACTGACGTTGCCACATCGCTCGCGTATAGTGATAAATTCCTTTAAAGAAAAAAAATGTAATAAGTAGTCAGTTAATTGGAATGCATTAAGTTTTTGCTTAAAAATATGCCTCCAAATTTGAGCTGCGTAAATCACAAAAAAAAAAAAAAAAAAAAAAAAAAAAAGAAAGAAAGAAAGAAAGAAAAGAATGAATGAAAGAAAATAAAAATGAAATTAGATCTTAACCCGTTAGTAGTCGCTAGTTGGTCGATTCTCCGCCCATTTCTTCAGTGTTTATTCAACAGCTCCCAAAAATTTTTAGAAATGGCATTTGAAGGCCTGACGATGAATGGCATGATGATTATTCGAGTCGAATCGCCTTTTATATACAATCAAATGCCACTTCTAAAAATGTTTGATGGCTGATGAATAAAAGCTGAAGGGTTGGGCGGTGAATCGATCAACTAGCGACTACTAACAGGTTAATAAAATTAGAAAAAAAAAAAAAAAAATAGAACTCTCATAAATCAAATCCTTTTTTAAGTTGCGTTTATTTTGTGCAGTATAAGCTTTTGATCTACCACTCATGCACTGTAGTCGAGAGTATAGTGATGCTACATTATACAAATTACTGTGTCTATGGTTTTATTTCAGTTTTAAGAAATTGCCAGATTTAACAGCTTTCTACTTTTAGGTATTTTTTAATGTAAAAGAATACTTGTATAAAAGGGAAAAATGGGGGAAAATGCATAAAAAATATAAGAAAAGAAATAAAGTGCGAATATTTCGCGCGGGTTTGCTAGTAATAATAAAAATATACAGACACGACATTATTTCATTATTTAAAACATGAAAATCTGACATTGACAGATTTTAATTTAGTGCCAGAGGTCTACTGCTAAACTTGTTAATATCGACAAATTCTTCTTTAGTTAATTCGTGGTGTTTCAGCTGCAGATATTGTAACAAATAACGTTGGAAGTCCAAACTGTCTTATAGCCGCAAAACAACGTTTTTTCTCTTTTTCCCAATGAGGGGGAGGTGTGCCTTGGGGGGGACTCATGTCAAAGGTGTGCCTTGGGGGGGACTCATGTCAAAGATGTACCTTGGGGGGGACTCATGTCAAAGTTGTACCTTGGGGGGGGGACTCATGTCAAAGTTGGGCCTGGGGGAGGGACTCATGTCAAAGTTGGGCCTTGGGGGGACTCATGTCAAAGTTGTACCTTGGGGGGACTCATGTCAAAGTTGGGCCTGGGGGGGGACTCATGTCAAAGTTGGGCCTTGGGGGGACTTCCTTCAATAAATCCGCATTCAATAAACCGACTGAAATAGGCCCTTAGCACTATTAAGAGTGTATTATAAAAATTCGACAACGCTGTACCGACTGAAATAAGGGTACCTTGGGGGGGACTCATGTCAAAGTTGGGCCTGGGGGGACTCATGTCAAAGTTGGGCCTTCGGGGGACTTCATTCAATAAATCCCCATTCAATAAACCGACTGAAATAGGCCCTTAGCACTAATTAAGAGTGTATTATAAAAATTCGACAACGCTGTACCGACTGAAAAAGGGGTACCTTGGGGGGGACTCATGTCAAAGTTGGGCCTGGGGGGGACTCATGTCAAAGTTGTGCCTTGGGGGGACTTCATTCAATAAATCCCCATTCAATAAACCGACTGAAATAGGCCTCTAGCACTAATTAAGAGTGTATTATAAAAATTCGACAACGCTGTACCGACTGAAATAGGGGTACCTTGGGGGGGACTCATGTCAAAGTTGTGCCTTGGGGGGACTTCATTCAATAAATCCCCATTCAATAAACCGACTGAAATAGGCCTCTAGCACTAATTAAGAGTGACGTATAAAAATTCGACAACGCTGTACCGACTGAAATAGGGGTACCTTGGGGGGGACTCATGTCAAAATTGGGCCTGGGGGGGGACTCATATCAAAGTTGTGCCTTGGGGGGACTTCATTCAATAAATCCCCATTCAATAAACCGACTGACTGAAATAGGGGTGTCTTGGGGGGGACTCATGTCAAAGTTGGGCTTTGTGGGGGGGACTCATGTCAAAGTTGTGCCTTGGGGGGACTTAATTCGATAAATCCCCATTCAATAAACCGACTGAAATAGGCCTCTAGCACTAATTAAGAGTGTATTATAAAAATTCGACAACTGTACCGACTGAAATAGGCCTCTAGCACTAAAAAGTATTTTTTAATACCTTCTTGACATCGTAAGAAAATCATTTTTGTATTCTTCGCATCTGGCTAACCATACCTTTCGAGTGATATCATTTTCAACCCTCTACTCCTAAAATTAATATGTTAAAAAGGGACCAAAACTTTTATGCTTGCCTATTAATAGATAGATACTATGTTCATCTCTTTGTGTTTTCGCACATAAAAAAGACTCTCAGTTACATAAAATTTGGTTGCTTTATATGAATAAACAAAAACGAAAAATCACGCTATTCATATAGATTATTAACACTTTCCAACTGTACGTTCGGTGCAACTTGCAGGTTGGTCCTCAGCCCTATTTGGCGCCGTTTTGAACGATAACGATGTCGTTCTGGATTCTTTGCAACATTTGTTTACGTTTGGAACCTGTGGCAACCATTTTTGGAAATCGCATTTCGCCATAATCACCGAAAAAAAAATTGCCTAATAGAGTTGTGGACCAACATGCAAGTTGTTCCATACGTTCTTATTGCATCTTTTAAATTTCAATGTACTTTGCCTACGTGCTCACACAACGGAAAGGCAGAAGGACATGAATACAAACAGATAGGCAAATTTAATTCACAGTCATTTTTAAAGAAAGTTATAAAGTATTAAAAATTCTTAATCCAAACGGAAATGCAATTCCAGCAGTTTCTAATTGTAGCTCTTAATCTATCTGAATATTTTAATTATCTGTCACCTTGGCCCACCATCTTGTTTCCAAGCGCCAGCCACTTGAAAATTTTAAATTCACATAAAAAGGTATTTATGAACCAATTTGCTTAAAACACCATATGTAGATAGCCTACATCAATATTTCTACTAAGTCCATTAATAATTTGTAGCCGCCATTTTGAAACAAAATGACGGCTACTTGATAAGGAAAAAGAAATCAACCTACCCTTCCGAATAAGCCGGAAGGACTTGAAAATTGAATAAATTATAGACAACAATGTGAAAAGTAAGCGATACTAATTTCATTGTTGTGTGTTACAACTAATGTTTTTCGCGTTTCTCTAACAACGATTTAATTTTTGTTTCCAACAATGGTCTATGATAGTAAATTTATTGTTACATGAAAAAATTCTTTGAATCTTCCATCGATTTTAGTTTTTGTAGGTTATATATTTTCTGCTCCAAAGGTTTTATTATCTATTCACTTCTAAAAATACATCAAAGTGAATTATTTTGTGTTTGTAAAATGTTTCCTGACAAGGTAATTCACATTAAGCTTACTAAAATCAATTTTAGGCTAATTTTTCTATCGGTTCATATCTTTGATGTCTAGAGAATCAGCTCTGTTAGATATTGTCATAATCTCTTTCATATAGATTAATTAGTATAATCTCCATTAATTAATATAAAGATTAAACTAGTGGGTACAGAGCTGGTATAGGATTCCCTTGACAACGGGGGGGAATCTTTCTTGCGATTTTCTCGATGAATTAAAATGGCTAACGCAATTGCATACATTGGTGAGAAACGTCCGAGTTCACTGTTAAAAATTTCAGTTCAAGGTTGAACCAAATGTTGGTACTACAGTAGCTTTAGTTTGCTAGGTTGAACCAAAACTTGGTACAACTACAGCTGCAACCATGCGATGGTGAAACCTTCTACTATGATTTGGCGTTTCTTCTTTTAAAAAAGTACCAAATTATGGTAAAAAATTTCTCCATCTTATGGATGTAGCTATTGCAGTACCAAGCCTTGGTTTAGTAAAGCACCAAATAATGGTAAAAGGTTTCACCATCGCATGGTTGCAGCAAAAATGTACCATGCTTTGGTTCAACCTAGAACAAAATTTTTAACAGTGTATTTAGGTGACAAATTTCAAATTTCGCGAAGAGGATCCTATACTAGAGCTGTTACATATACATTATATTATACATAATATGTATTGGTTATATTTTAAATTCTTGATAATTTTTATCCTGATCAGTTTCCTGGTTTCTCCGCATTGTCATAATAAAATGACACATATATTTAGAGAGAAAATATAAGAACTAAAATCTATGCGTAACAAGGTCAAAAAATCAAACATAAGAATCAGAACTGGCATATTGAATGAAAATTAATCAAGTGTAAGTTTATAATTAATAGTGGGAGATAAACATAAAAAACGGCAATAATTTTAATTGTACACATACACAACACAGTTGCATCGGTATAAATTATTGTGGCACTAAAAGACTGTTTAGAAAAATGGATTTAAAAATAATACACTATATGAGGAAAGGTAACTGCAGCAGAATTCATAGTATACAATATATTAAAAGGTTAAAGAGCTATTAATAGTTAATTCAATAAATGTATAAACGAATGATGAAATATATATGACGACAGTACATACAGGATGTAATTATGAATAACAATTCAATATAAAAGTAAGACGGTTAATAAAACGTACAATTTTAAAGCACAGGGGAAGCGTCTTGAATTTTAATGCCAATACATAATATAAAAAAATACCGCCCATAGAACATAATATACTGAAACTATTTTGTGTATCTCTGTATATTAGTTATAAACACTATGAACACTAAAATCTATACAACTGATTCTCTGTAATTCATAAATATTTGTAACAAATTTTCAGTCGATTTTAGTGACCGACATTGTGCTACATACACTGGAAAAAAAAAAAAAAAAAAAAAACGTTAAAACATAGATGCCAAGTCCCCGTTATTTGAACGGAGACTTCACACCGGAAAGTTTATATAAACGATTTTAGTTTATTTATTTGCCGAAAGTATATATGACAGATTCCTTCTCATAGATACTGGTGTTAAATTTGATTTTAAAATTAAAATTGTTGGCAGCTATGTTAAAAGTACAAATCTGGCAGTTGGGGTGCCAGTATTTGTCCGTCAAATATACAGTTTAAAACCGTAAAATTGTATCACTGACATATATTTTACACGGGAATCCTGTAAATCAAACAGGTTTTTTGTTAAAAGTACAGTTTTGTCTTGTATATTTAACGGAGAAATACTGGCACCCCAGCTGCTATATTTTTCCTGTACTTTTAATAGTTTTTTTTTTTTTTTTTTACAGTGTATAGTCCAGATGTGCAATTAGTACAAATATTTGCATATACATAAGTTTTGGTGCCTCAGTACAGTGTCTCACGCATAAGGCTATTCTACTTTTGCTTCGATATATTTACCTAAACCAAAATCGTTATTTAATTATTTAGATTCAAACTTCATATTTCAATTTCTATGTAACTCATTAGTATTCCCAATGCAATTGTCCAATGTAATGCGAGTTTATGTGAAATACTGCCCTATTCTGCCATGTTAAGGAAAGAGTAAATTTCGAAGAATATACGGAGGTTTCAAAGTAGAATGTTTCTAGTCAACGATGTTCATGTCAGTATCATAAATATATTTTAAAACTGGTCGAATATATTCAGGCGGAAAATAATCCTTACTAAACATGTTTGTGCGAAATTTCGCCCTATTCTCCCATCTTAAGAAAATCGTAAATTTACAATAATTTACAAAGTTTTCAAATTAAAATGTTGAAAAAAATAAGGATTTTGCCAGTGTCATAAGTGATATTTTACACTAACAAACTAACATAAAAACGCAAAAAGACCGAGGTTGAAAATTTTCATGAATACCTAAGTTTTTTATACCAATAGTATGATGGAGAACAAAAAATAGGTAAAAAGTTAATACCAGCTTACAAGTTATTTTCGAGAAAAAATCAATTAATAATTAACGAACGTTACAGCGAAATTTTATGTTCATATACTCATTTACTTAAGAGTTATGCGCAAAAGAAGAAAACGAGAAAACAACCTGTTGCTTAAGTTTTGGAAACCAGCATAATGTCGATTTGATAACACACATTATACTTTCGCAGTATTCCTTGAATAAGTGAAATTAACAATATGTGTATGTTTTTTATTTTGAATGAAAAGGGTTTCTATTCTGTATTCGTTTAAGAAATTAGAAATTGCTTATAGAAGTTTCCAATCCCGATCAGAAATTATCATAACAATTTGTAATTCTTTCTTTATTTATTTAGTAAAAGATGCACATACAATCAAAGTTATTTTAAATGTACTATAATTTATTTGAAACAAATATCTTTAACATACTTGCCAACTTTTCCGGTTTTCCCGGAAGACTTCCGGTTTTTTAACGTATCTTCCGGTCTTCCGGACAGATCATGAAATCTTCCGTTTTTAAAAAAGTCGCGGATATCGTTCGTTTTAAAAAGAAAACTCAAATGTTCTACGAAAACTCCCGATTCCCAATCTTTCTCCATCCATAACATAAATGTCAACATTCATTTCAAACTTGCTTTATGAGACTCTAGAACATGTAAAGAAATAGAATTGTTAAATATTTCTTGCTGATGTAATTATTTTTTGCCCCCCCCCCCCTTCATTTATCTCCAACTAGTGATCAGCAATCAAATGTTCTGCAGAAGTCTTTTGTTTCCTAATCTTTATCCATCAGCAACATAAATGATAATATTAATTTTGAACTTCTTTCATTAGATTCTAGAAGTAGAGTTGAAAGAGTTTAATATTTCTTACTCTGTAATTATTTTTGTATCCCCCCTCCCCTTCCCCGGATTGTGATCAATGATCAATTCTAGAAACAATAAAGCAATGGAAGTGCTCAGTATTTCTCACGTATGTAATTATTTTTAGATCTTTATTGCTGAATTTAATGAATCTGTTTATTTTTCCTCAATTAAATTAAATATTTGTATGTCATATTTATGCCAAATGTGTAAACATGGGAAAAAATGAAGAATAATTTTTTCAGGTAGGAAATTTTTTTCCAAATCAATTTAAAAAAATTAATACTCAGTTGGTTTTATGCACGTTTGAAACTGATAATTAGCTACTGCTACTTTTTTTTTATATGTATGATTAATGTACATGCACAACAATCATATTCTATTTATTTAAAAAGTTAGTTATACTTTAACTTAACTAAGTTTTTTGTCTATTGTTAAATAAATTTCTTACAGATTCTGTTTTGTAGACATTTATATGTTGAAGAGGAATAACTTCGTTTAAAACTTTTATATATTTAGTATAATCAATCTATTGTAAAACTGTATTGTTTATTACGTCAAAAAGAGAAAAGAAGCATTAAAAAAAATCTTCCCTTTTTTATGAAATCTTCTGGTTTTTCAACAAAAATCTTCCCTTTTTTTAATAAAATTGGTTGGCAAGTATGCTTTAAGGTTATCACTCATAGTATATAAAAATAAAAATTACGAAACTGAAAAAAGTTTATTATTATTATAATTCTTATTTCTTATCTATTTTTCAGGAATTGGTTCAAGTTGAAAGTGGTCGTAGGTAAGCCATCCTTTATGCTGTAACTTCCAAATCAATAGTACAATTTCAATGTAATTTATTTTATTTTATTTTTATTATTTATTGGTTCATTTTGGAATGCTGATTTAACAGAGATTGTTCATACCTCTATTTGGTGAAAATCTATTTCATAAATTTCTTTTAAATTTCTTTAAAATGCAAGACATTTTAGACAATTAAGACAATTAACAAATTTAAGACATTTTAGAACGATATTTTTAAAATTTGCAAACTCTCAACCTTTGAAATTTTACCGTATATTAAATCAGTGACGAAGTTTTGATAAGAGTATAAAAAAGCATTTTTTTTTTTTTTTAAATATCTCGCACTGTTAAAAATTTCAACAGAAAACTCTGTGCAATCTATTATATTAAGTCTTACGTAAAATTACAGAGAAAAATAAACGGAGATTTAAAAAAAAAAAAAAAAAAAAAACTTAGTTTACGCATTAATGTTAATGGCTAATATTAATTAAATAAATTATTGGTGAGAATATATTTCGGACTTGGAATGCTTTTTCTAAAGTAGAAACAGTCATTTTTAATTATAATTAAAAAATTAAAAATTAAAATTAGGTAAAAATACAGAATAAAGATTGAGAATCTCAATTAGTCACTTTTTACCTAGGGATGTGGGTTTTCCGGAAAATTTTGAAATGGAAAATTTTCTGGAAAATTTACCGAAAATTTTCCGGAAAATTTTCAATCTTTAAATTATGAAGGTTTTGTAAAATAAAACTAAATACATTAAAAGCTAGAAGTAAACAAAACTATTCAAAGAAAAGTATGAATAATTATTCAATTCAAAAATAAATTAATAAACAAAACACAGAAATTATGATTTAATGGTTTATTAAACATGTATAAAGCTAGAAAGTTATAATTTTTAAAGACTGTTTTGCATGTATAACGGTTAAACAATCTCAATAAAAAAAAGGTGTCTGAACGCTCTTGTAGCTGTCAGAGTCTCTCACATATCGCTGCCAACAGCTGAACCCCATTTTATTATACAGGGAAATTTTTTATGAAAATTAATGTTTTTTTTTTTTTTTTAATTCTGTTTTCATTATAAAAAAAAAAAAAAAAAAAAAAAAAAAAATCTAGAAAAACTAAATTTGCTTTTGTTTTTCCCAAAATTTATTTATTTAATTTTTAATACTTCATACTAAAGTTACAAAGTGGAAAAGAATTATCAAAGTTCTTTTTGCACTTTATAATAATAATAAAAAAAAAAAAAAAACTTTTTGAAAAACAAGAACCACTGTTTAGAATAATATGGGGTTTGGCTGCTAGTGGAAGCAAAATTATTGAAAAGCACATCATATTTTCCTTTTTCTTTCTTTCTTTTTTCTTTAGTTTGATCGCTAATTTTTATCATGAACTTACTGACGACTACGATCATGACTCGATAAATATTTACTTAACAAAATAGTATTAGGTGCACATCTTTTACATAGAAAATCAATAATTTTGCTGCCAACTGTACAAGGTGATTAGTAAGGTATGGCTCAGAACATGCAAAGGTTCATTTCATCAAAATTCTTTGATTTTTTACTTTTTTCGATTTGTTCTATTTTTAAGCATAGTTTGCGAACACAAAATCATATTTTTTAATAGTTGTTGGTGTTGGATAATGGATGTAATCCTCTATTTAAAAAAAAAATCAATCTGGAAGTTTGAGATTTTTATTATTAGTGTTATTAGTGTTATTATTCAACTTTAAATGTAACACCTTTATGAGATTTTTCAAGTACAATTCAATTTCGGATAATTTAAGCAAATAAAGAAATATTGAGTTATTTCAACTAAACCTCCAGTTACAAGATATGATGTGATTCATTTTTTTTATTTGATTTCTTTAAATTTTAATCAAAATCTTGCTGTTTATTTATTTAGGCAATTAATTGTATTTCCTGTTGCTTGCATATATATATATATTTTTTTTTTTTTTTTTCACATTAAAAATTAGTTTTAAAAAGGGATTTAAAAAATATGTAATTGTGTTTTTTATATAAGATTTTTCTCTAAAATTTTCAACAATGCCAATTTTGTAATTAAAGCATTTTTTTTTTTTTTTTTTAAATTGAATATTTAACGAAGATTATGACAATGTCCTAACTTTCTGAGTCACTCTCAGAACCAGAGACCATACGGTAACTCTAACTAAGTCAGAATTGCTGGCTGAGTTTGAAAAACATCAGCATATCATCATTTATTAAATGAATATTTTGAAAAACAGATACACATGCTCAGCAGTACAGTAGTGCATTAATTTATCAATATATTCTTTTTTTGTTATGTTGCCAAATGCTTTATAATAATGTTCTTACAAACTTACTAAATGGACATTTAAAATTCTAATTAGCAACCATAGATCTCTTGTATTATAATAAATAATCTCTTTCTCGAGCAAGTTGCTCAAAACATATATCTGGTAACTTTCTAACTGATGACTTTAATCATAAACTTTTGTTTTTCACACTGTATATAGTATTACTATGACTAATAAAAGAAAATTTAAATATATCATGCAAAAGATGTACTAAAAAAATTGTTTTTTTGGTTGGAAAATTTTCCGGAAAAACATAGTAGAAAATTTTCTGGAAAATTTTCCAAAAAAGAAAATTTTCCGCGGAAAATTTTCCACCCCACATCACTACTTTTACCTAAGAATTGCTGTAAATTTACAGAGACTCTGGATAAATATTTACATTAAATTTACAGAAATTTTTAACAGCGCGGTTTTTCAACCGATTTTGTCAAAAAATAAAAATTTACAGTAAATAATGATAATATAAGTTCGCAGCCTAAAACACTTTAAATTCGTTTGAAAATTAGAGATTTCACAGTTCTTTTTTTTTTTTTTTTTTTTTTTTTTAATGAATTAAAATTGGATTTTTTTTTTAGACCACTTTGCATTAATATTTTAGATTTTGCAAGCTGCCAGTCTTCCAACTTCTCACTCACGTTATATAATAAGCCACTTTTCTTTTCCTTTTTCTTAAAAAAAAAAAAAAAAAAAAAAAAAAGAAAAGAAAGAAAGAAAAATAATAAAAGAAAAAAATCGCGAACGCGAAGAATTTTGGCCCGATTTTTAGAAAAAATCAAAAGTGGGATAAAGTTCGCAAAATTCTGTTAAAAATTAGACATTGTGAAAAATTATGATATTTAATTAAATTCAAAACCAGTCATGCATTAACATTTCATAATTTGCCAGCCAGTATTTCTCCAAATGATAATTACAAATTTTATAAAGAAGTAATTTTGTATTAAATTCAAAGTCATATGTATTGCAGGGAACGTATTCTCTTTGAGTAAAATTTTCGAATTTGAGTTTTTGTTATATTTATACGTTCTAAGGTCCCCTGAATCTGAAAAACACATTTTTAGCGGTTAATCTGTGCGTGTCTGTGTGTATATTATCAGCATATCTCATGAAAAAATGGAAGTAGAAATTCCAAACGTGGCATTCTAAATCTGAAATATATAATGATACTACACTAAACTTTTTGTTCTGATCAAGCAAATGGTTCGTGAACTGGGATATTCAAGAGAATTCAAATACATTACATCTATGGGAAAATGTCTGTTAATTACAATGTAACATTCATAGACTGCCCGAAAGAAAATGAAATTAACGTTTTTTTTTATATATATAGGCAAAAGTTTTTTTTTTTTTTTTTTTTTTTGTGTGTGTGTGTGTGTGTGTGTGTGTGTGTGTGTGTGTGTGGTATGCAAATCCTTCATCATTCGTATACAGGGCTACGCAAAGTATTTAGATTCATTGGGACTGTATATGGTAATTATCGGAAATGTATGTCATTTTCTGCTAGATGTTTTTCATATAAAATTATAAATTTAAGGGCACAAAGTGATATGCATATAATTTGCAGATGATATACAGAGCTACAAAAATTATGCTGAACTTTTTTTTTTTCTTTTTTATGTAACCGATGGAGGTGCTTTGCCATATTTTACTATGTCAACGAACACTGCTCAACAAGCAAAATTTTTTTCCATATCCATGCTTAAACAAAGTATTTTTTGAAGTTCAGTTTTCAACTCAGCTATTATACATTCGAATCTCGTTAACGTGAACACTGTTAACGGGAATTACTTTTAACGTGAACTGTTTCTATAATCCCCGTCAATATGAAGATTAGTTAAATTATATCAAGATTAGTTACTGATAGCATGAATTACTGATAAAATGAATAAACAAATTCAACCCTCTTGAGATTCACGTTAACGAGGTTTGACTGTGTCACGTTTTGAGGTAACCTGATTACGAAAGTTCAATATTTAATCTTTGATCTGTATGCATATCTCTTATCAGCATAACCAAAAAACAAATAACTGCAAGAAATTCAAATGTGATGTTTTGAAGTTCGTATTAGGTTACCACTTAAAAAACTGATCAAGATTAGCAAGTTTGAAGGCAAATTAACAACAGCCTTGATTTTTTTTCTTTTAATATAGGTACTTATATTGAACATGGAGTTTAGGAGAGTGGTAGCCCACCTCACACATAATTATATATCAACTAAAAAACTGATCCGAAACCTATTTTAGATTATTTTTAAAAGTAAATTAACCCTATTATATTACGTTATTAATCTTAAGGCTTAATAAGCACAATCTATCTTTATAGCATTGAAATGCAGGTTGAGAGAAAGTCGGGCGATTGACATTCAGATTATTTTTATCAACTAGTTTTACTTATTTTAGTTATAAACTTTAAACCTCAATGTATCATACGTACTATCGAGCCTCCATATATCGAAGTCGAAGGTTTTAGGTTTTAATACTGTTAACGTGATGTATAAAGACAGCAAATATGCCAAATAGCCGTCATTTGGAGTCTTGTCCAATGAAATCACATGTTGTTTACACACGTTGAAAATTACAAAAAGTGCAGAAAAAGAGGCAGAATTTCTTAATACCAATTAAAATTGAATAAATTTCACGAAATTCAATTTGACAAATAACAAATATCAATATGTTTAAAAGCAAAAGAAAAGAAAAAGAAAGGAAGGGAAAGAAAAAAAGAAAAGAAAATCTGGTATGTACAGTCGGTAACAAAAATGTCCGAACACTAGCAAAAATTCCTATGTAAAAAAAATACGCTTCATACAGTTTTGTTAAATAAATCCTTGTCGAATCCTGTTCTTAGTCAGTCTAAGAACAGGATTCAATAAGGATTTATTTAACAGAACCGTATAAAGTGTACTTTTTTTACTTAGGAATTTTTGCTAGTGTTCGGACACTTTTGTTACCGACTGTAGCAACCATACGAATTCCTTTACCCACTACTACACATATTACATGCTCTTTTTGGAGATAGTGGGGTCAGAACACATAAAATTGACTGAACAAATCACATACGTACCAATTATCTTTTAAGAGCAAATTTATATGTAAATATAAAAGAAAGTAGTATAGAAAGAAGCAACCCAACCTAATGCAGAACTCTAGGGTGTGTCCTAGACTCTCGCCAATACACAATAGCGCATTGCGTAGCTGCCGTGCAACGTTAGACTCGCACCTTCTTCCTTTTTTTCCTTCATGGGTCATTTATTCTATTAAATTGACAATAAATGCCCCCTGGTAGAAATTTCTGAAATGATATTTTAAAAAACTCTTTGAGCGTATCTCGTTGGGTGTATCGTTTTTCCATATTTGGTGGAAATCTGTTCATTTGTTTTATCTGCAAGCAATACTTGATGGGAAATTTACTCTTCACTTGTATTCTATGAAACATGATTTTTAAATATTACAATGATTTTACTTTTATTCATTTGCATCGTCTAGTAATGAAATCTGGCTTCTGATAAGACATGAAAAGAAGTTCTTTCTAAAGATGACGATGACATAAACAGAAAAATGTAGAAACTTCAATTCTATCTATCTCGCGGCTAAAATATATGCTTATCATAACTATCTAGCGAATTTTATATTCAAATATTATTTTTAATGCATTTTTTTATACTTGATAAGATGTTTTACGACTAGTGGGTGGGTCATAGTTTTTGATTAGAGAGAGGATAGTTCTCAGCATTGATTTGATGCTCCATTGAATCGATCCATCATTTTGCCAAATTCATTTTAGACTAAATAGCGTCTTTTAGCCTGCAGACATAACGATCCTTCTTGTATGTTCCTAGGTAAAAATGATTTGTTTCGTATGCCTGACCTACAGTCGGTAACAAAAATGTCCGAACACTAGCAAAAATTCCTATGTAAAAAAAATACGCTTCATACAGTTTTGTTAAATAAATCCTTGTCGAATCCTGTTCTTAGTCAGTCTAAGAACAGGATTCAATAAGGATTTATTTAACAGAACCATATAAAGTGTACTTTTTTTACTTAGGAATTTTTGCTAGTGTTCGGACACTTTTGTTACCGACTGTACCTTTAAAGCATTTATCGGAACCCTTTCGAGTTACTTTGTGTATATAATTAACTCTTTTAATAAACATGAGGAAAGGGGACAAAATATGTTTTCTATACTTAATGTGAGTATACATTCTCTAAATACACATATAGTCGGTAACAAAAGTGTCCGAACACTAGCAAAAATTCCTATATAAAAAAAGCAGAGTTAATACTGTTTTGTTAAATAAATCCTTGTCGAATCCTGTTCTTAGACTGACTAAGAACAGGATTCGACAAGGATTTATTTAACAAAACAGTATTAACTCAACTTTCTTTACATAGGAATTTTTGCTAGTGTTCGGATACTTTTGTTACCGACTGTACAGTAGTTATGAAGTACATTACATGCGTGTCGGAATTATTTTATATAGACATGCAATTTAATCATTAATTCTGTGTTCACCATTTTCTACAGAAATCGTACTTTTTAAACATTTTTATAACGAATGTTAATTTTAGTATGTTGAAAGCACCTAATGATGCTAAAATCCACATATTAAAAATGATGTGATTACACCAGAATATACTAAAATACTAGAGTTTTACAATTTGGCCCTGTACAGGGTTCACAAACACTTTACACAGCAAAAACTACACAACTATTTCCATGTAACTGATAAGAACTACTATATTTGAATTCAAGCAGATGACTTATATGCGCGAAATGTAGGTACGTACACACACGCAGGATGATGGCAAAAGTTCGTTCCCGATTTCATAGATGACTTTTCTTGATTTAATAAATTATACTCCGTGAATTACCACTGAAAATATTACTGAGAGACGAGATATTGATAATTCTGTTGTTTTTTACCCCTTCAGGGGACAAGGGGCGTTGAAAATAATTATTTTTGTTTTACATTTTATCGGTTCTTAAATCATGTAGGATAAGTGCACCAGTGATTGACACTTTTAGAGCAATCTCTGATGTTTTTAATGTTCCAGTCATCAGAAAATATTTTTAGAAATCTTGAGTTAGTAGATATGGTATGAAAAACATTCAGATCCACATATATGTTAAAATATATGCATTTGATAACAATTTTTTTTTTTTTTTTTTTTGACACCCACTCGATGTTCCAGTAATTGACACTGACAGTTTTTCATTTTATCAGTAATTGGCCCCCTATGTTCCAGCGTTTGACACGGCTATGTTATTCATTTTACCAGTTATTAGCACCCTATGCTCCAGAGTTTGACATAAAATGTTAAAATTCTTAAATGTAAAACATATGATTTTCTTATTTTTCTTATTTATTAATTATTTCGGGATAGATGTCAATTACTGGAGCATGGGAATCACTGGGGCACTTACCCTATTAATTTGGAATCCGTATTGAAATTAATATTGTATCCGTACTGCATATTTTAAAGGATTAAAAATAATTTTGGAGATGGAAAGGCCTATTTGGAAGAAAATAATACAAAATATTACCTAATTTCAAAATGCTAAAAACTAATTATTTAATTTCAAATAAATTTTCATGGAGCATTATAGGTAACTGACCAATTCCGAAAATTACAACCCTAGAAAAATAAATTTAAAATGTAAAATTTTGTAAAATACTTCAAATAATGTTTGGAGAAATGCAGAGTGATATTATTTTAAATGGATTATATGTAGCTTCATACGTTTTATAATAACAATATGGATAACTTTAAAATCACGGATTTTGATAACTTTCATTCCTTCTAAACGTGAAAAGCATAGATGTTCATAGAAACCCAATTTCTATGCTTTCCCACTAAACACACTTACTCTGGATGTGACTCTGCCTTTGCCATAAATTCTGCTCTTCCAACTACCTATTTATTTTTATTTTTTATTTATTTTTATTTTTTTTATGTTTTGTTTTGTTGTGCCAAACCCATATTTCATTTCTAGTTATGACTTGATCCAAAAAGGTTTCGATGCCCAACATGGGGAGAAACATCGGAAATTGGGTTAGCTCTATTCCGCTCTATCAAAACGTCCGGAACCCATATATCAGGTTTCTAAGTGCATTAATGTTCTTAAATGGCTAAACCCAACAGAATTATGAATATTTTCAGTAATCTTTAAGTGGCAAACATAGGACTATAGGAAATAATATCACGGATAAAACTACATATTAAGTTGATCACGATTTATTGCCATCATATATGCACTTAGTTTAAGTACATTGTACTGTTCCATTCACATACTGTCCTTTTATGCTTTGAGAAAGAAGTACGTCCCTGCGATACCGTATAGCGTTATTTTTATAACTCCGATTACATGATCGATTTGGGTTGTGAAATGTACGTCTTTGAGACAGCGATACCAGTGCTACATCCAAAGTTTCCATATTTGTATATAATTACATTTGTCTAATTGCGTAGATTTAACCACCGATATTAGCTGCAGCAGGATAAAAGGACTTGGAGGGAATAGGATGAGAACAACTTATTAATTTGTTTCAATAAACAAAAATAAAATTTATTTAATTTCAAAGTATATCGGGAGGTTCAATACCCTACTATCCTTTCTTGGTTACTCTTTTATATAACGTTATGACTAAGAAATGGTCATCGAGCTTTATTAAAAACTTCATTAGAGGGAGTAAAATTGAAAGATGATTGTAGTGTTTTTAAAATAATATATATATATATTTTTTTTTTTTCTTTTTTTTAATAATATATTTGTTTTATCTTTTAGTAAAGAAGCTTGTTTGAGAAATATTGACGAAACGTTTTATGAAGAATGGTCTGTTGAAAGTATTGGAGAAGATAAATATTTGTTGATAATTAAAGAGGATGAATTCTTATTGATTTTACCAGAAAAAAGTCTAAAAAAAAGTTTAAGTCCATACGTAATTTTTTTTCAAAAATGTTCTGTTGCTGTAAAAAATCTTCTTAAAGACTTTATTCCACATCTACAATAGACATTTCATAGCCTCCAAATAATAAATAATAAATAAATAAATATTTTTTTTCCAAATTTTATGAAATTGAAAACATCAAAAGTCAATATTCAGAAAGTCAATATTCAAGAAAATATTCAGAAACCTATATATACTTTAAAATCTTATGAGGAAGGATTTCCCTCACTATTACTTTTTTTTTTTTTTTTTTTTTTTTTTTTTTTAATAATACATGTAAGGAAGAAACTATTGCAGAAGATATGGATATATAACAAAGTGATGAGGACGGATTTCCCTCATCACTGTTATTTTCAAATAATATGCAAAAAAAAGATGCCATTACTGAAAACTGCCTTCTCTAGATAACAGATGTATAGAAATAAAAGAAACTACCATAAATAGAGTTTTATTAATAATTAACGAGGATGTATTTCCCTCACTAAAAACTTTTCCATACAAGAATCATAAACTAAACATCAACAAACTTTATTTATTTAAAATTTACGAGGAAGGATTTCCCTCAGAATTGCTTTTTTTTATATAATAATACGTAACAGAAAGAAACTATTGTAGAAGATATGGATATATAACAAAGTGATGAGGACGGATTTCCTTCATCACTGTTATTTTCAAATAATATGAAAAAAAAAGATGCCATTACTGAAAACTGCCGTCTTTAGATAACAGATGTATAGAAATAAAAGAAACTACTATAAATAGAGTTTTATTGATAATTAACGAGGATGTATTTCCCTCACTAAAAACTTTTCCATACAAGAACGATAAACTAAACCTCAACAAACTTTATTTATTTAAAATTTACGAGGAAGGATTTCCCTCAGAATTGCTTTTTTTTATATAATAATACATAACAGAAAGAAACTATTGAAGAAGATATGGATATATAACAAAGTGATGAGGACGGATTTCCCTCCTCACTGTTATTTTCAAATAATATGCAAAAAAAATGGATGCCATTACTGAAAACTGCCTTCTCTAGATAACAGATGTATACAAATAAAAGAAACTCCATAAATAGAGTTTTATTGATAATTAACGAGGATGTATTTCCCTCACTAAAAACTTTTCCATACAAGAACGATAAACTAATCCTCAACAAACTTTATTTCTTTAAAATTTACGAGGAAGGATTTCCCTCAGAATTGCTCTTTTTATATAATAATATATAATAGAAAGAAACTATTGCAGAAGATATGGATATATAACAAAGTGATGAGGACGGATTTCCCTCATCACTGTCATTTTCAAATAATATGCAAAAAAAAAAAAAAAAAAAAAAAAAAGATGCCATTACTGATGCCTTCTCTAGATAACAGATGTATAGAAATAAAAGAAACTACCATAAATAGAGTTTTATTGTTAATTAACGAGGATGTATTTCCCTCACTGAAAACTTTTTCATACAAGAATGATAAACTAAACCTCAACAAACTTTATTTATTTAAAATTTACGAGGAAGGATTTCCCTCAGAATTGCTCTTTTTATATAATAATACATAATAGAAAGAAACTATTGCAGAAGATATGAATATATAACAAAGTGATGAGGACGAATTTTCCTCATAACTGTTATTTTCAAATATTATGCCTTATGAAATAGAAAATAAAACAAACAATAGAGAAAATGTGTCCTTTTTTGTGCCTTATATTTTTTGATATATATATACATATTTTTTAATGTTTTATGAAACATCTCTATATTTAATCTCCATTTAATGAAAATCTCTTTATATCAAATTTTTATGAATCCCAATCATCATTACATTTTTATATTTTAAAAAGAAAATCATGTAAAATTACGGGGAAAGCCGGGCATCAGAGATTCCATACAAAGTCTGTAAAGAAAAAAAAAAAAAAAAAAAAAACTTTTAGAACATAAATTAAATAATAAATTATGTTACAACCTTAAATTGTGTTATATCTTAAATTATGTTACATGCCCATAAAAAACATTAAATATATATATATATATATATATATATTTTTTTTTTTTTTTTTTCCGGACTTTGTCTAGAATCTGTGCTGCCGGTCTTTCCTTGTAATCTTACAGGATTTTTTTTTTTTCTTTTACACTGTAAAGTGTTCCTACACCTACACATATAACCTTTTTTCCAAATATCAAATATTTTTCATGTTTCAGGAAAAATAAGGAGTTTTCCTGAGATTAATAAATAGAGAGCCGATAATGATTTTCTTACACGTTGACAAAAAATTAAAAGATTAATATTTTTTAAATTTTATTTTATTTTATTAACACTCAGTGGGATAATGTTAAATTTCTTCGCTTCTTTGTCCTCCCCTTTCAACCTTTACTTTAATTATTTTTATGAACGTTGTTAACAGAAATATCGACTTTCTATATTTTTTTTTCTTAATTTCACAGAAAGTAATTCATAAATAAACAGGCAACTTCCAGTGGACGGATGGACTTTATTTAACTAGTACTTTTGAAACAAATCACTAAATCTACCACCTGCACTAAAAAAGTGAAAAAAAAAACAGCGTTATATATGCATCACAGAGCAGGAACAGAGCCTGATTAAGGGGGAAGCACACATTATTTATACTTACACCGTTATTTTTTAACAAATACTTTCCTCCTATAATAAACAGAAAATTCTCATTAAAAATTATTTTAAAAGAATTCTGGTGTCTAATAACGGTGAGTAAATTGGATTGTTTTACACCGTTCATTTTTTATAAAAAATATTTCCTCGTCAAAGCGTGGAATTTTTTATGACATGGAGTAAAAAGTAATTGTAAAAATATTCCGGTAAGAGCGGAGATAATGTGTGCTTCCCCCTTAATCAGGCTCTGAGCAGGAATATCAATTGATCAGGAAGAGTAGTGTAAGTGTCGTACCAGATTATTTACATTTGAATCGAATCTTCAATGACATACTCAGTTTCACAATAACTTATAATCTTGTCAGAAAGTATTTATCACAATTCCTCCCTCTTTTGTGATACCACCATTCTTTTTCTCTCGTTTTCATAAAACTTGGATTTGTCTAATATAAAATATCAGTTTTCCAAACTTTTATGTTTCATTTTTCAGTATCCTTGTGTTTTATTTGAAAGTAATTCATTGTTTTACTATTAGGCGATTTTTACTTCCTTATACAAAGTATAAGGAACTATAGTAATCCCGATTTGCGAAATGGATTTTGCATTTCACATTGCTCGAAAACGAATGATCGCTGAATGTTGCCAATTTATACGTGTGACTGTCATGATGTCCAGTTGTACACCTGCAAGTGTCGTCTTAACACGAGCTTTCGTTTTAGAGATATAAGGGACTTTACACGATTTTTCGTGACGTCTGTATGTATGTGTGTCTGTCTGTGTGTGTGTGTGTATGTATATGTAGCATAACTCAAAAACGGTTGGACGTAGAAAGTTGCGAATTAGTACATAGGTTTGTTATAAGATCTAGTTGTGCACCTCCCTTTTTGGACTTTGTATGATTTTCCGTTTTGGAGATATTTAGGAAAAATAGGTTCATAATGGCCAAAATGTATCAAAAAACGGTAATAACTCAAAAACGGTTTGGACAAATCTTGCAATTTAACTGATTTCCCGACTAGCTAAACATTTGAAACTTTCAGAAAAGTTCAGAACACGTTGACAATGCATTTTTTTTATATTTTTAGCCAACTGTTTCTAATACCTGCTGCCTTCAGCAGTGTTTATGTGATTCAACAGAAAATTTATTTAACTAACTTCTCGACTAGCTAGACATTTGAAACTTTCAGACTAGATCAAAACACGGTGAAAATGCATTTTTTTTAATACTTTTAGCCAACTGTTTAGGGTCCCTGCTGTCTTCGGCAGCGTTACCAGTACAAATCTTGCAATCGATTTTTAACTAACTTCCCGACTAGCTAGACATTTAAAACTTCCGGGAAAACTCAGAACACGGTGACAATGCATTTTTTTAATATTTTTAGCCAATTGTTTCAGGTCACTGCTGCCTTCGACAGCGTTTATATGGTTCAACAAAAAATTTATTTAACTAACTTCCCGACTAGCTAGACATTTGAAACTTTCAGAATAGTTCAGAACACGGTGAAAATGCATTTTTTTAAATACTTTTAGCAATTTTTTCGGGTCCCTGTTGCCTTCATCAGCGTTACCAGTACAAATCTTGCATCGGTTTTTAACTAACTTTCAGAAAAGCTCAGAACACGGTGATAATTCATTTTTTTTAATATTTTTAGCCAACTGTTTCCGGTCCAATGTCAATGTTTTTTAACATTATGTATATTTCTAAAAGTGTATAAGGAAGTCATGTGGTGCCCACATCAGATTTTTTTTCGCGCAGTACTTTATCGTGAAAAATTGATACGCATATATTACAAATGCTTATTATTATTATTATTATTATTATTTGTTGTTTTTGTTGTTGCTGTTTAGAATTTATACAGAATTTATTCCAAAATACGGACAATTTTAAAAATAATTTTATGGGAACACACTTAAAAATAACTTATTATCTTACAAGGAGAGGTCACGACATGGAAAATTCAGATCGGAACGAAATTGCGTAGGATTGTAGTATACCATGAAGGCAACAACATATTAAAGCAGTAGGACCCACTATTCACAGAATTTCGAGAAAAAAGCATTTAAAGTTTCAGTAATCTTTAAATACAAGTTATTTCGCAAGCGAGGCAGTGCCCCAGTGGTGTGAGCGTTAAGCACTGATCTTCCACACAGACAACATGGGTTCGAGACTACCTACGGAACTTTTTTTTTTCTTTAATTTTTTATGTAATCTAAATTTTTTATTTATTTTTACCTTATTTTATAAATGAATCCAAATTTGAAAAAATTATAAAAGTCTATCCTGTACTCTTCAATGCTTCATGCGCCAATATTATCATAATTCGGCTGATAACTGCAAAATGAATGGAAGACGTGGGAAATGCTATGGTCAGGGCTTAGTTTGCATCTTCTATTTCTGTGAATTCAGACGGAACGCTTGAGAGTAATTAATATTGCATAGTGGCACTCACCAGTATATTCAGTCATTTGCAAAAGTTTAAAACCACCCATAGAAAAATCAGATTTAATGGAATTCCGCAAAAATAACATACATATTTTACATATAAAAGAACAAAATAGACTGTACATGGTTATTTAATGTAATTAAAGTTAATATTTTGAAGAACCTCCTTTGTTTTTAATAACTTGTGCAATCCTCTCAGGCATGCTATAAATAAAAGACTTGCAGTAAGCTTTAGAAATGTCTGTGCACCAGACATGTTTTATTGCTTCAACAAGTGCCATAACAGTGCATGGTTGCTTTTCAGCGACTTTATTTTTCCCAATACACCACAGGGTTCACTGTTGGATTCAAATTTGGGCGGTTACCGGGCCGGTCAAGCCCTTTGATTTTCTGTGCCCCCAGATATTTCTTGTTAATCTTCGCCCTGTGACATGAAGCCTCATCATGCATGAAAATTGAACATTTATGAACACGTATCAGACGCTTCAACTTCTCACGTAACAAATTAAGGTACCGCTTTCCGTTCATAGTGGTTTTAGGTGGCACAAAATAGAGATTAGAAGTACCGGACACAGACTTGCAGCCCACATCATTTGACTTGGAGGATATTTCACAGTTTGAATCGTATATCTTTCATCATATCTTTTTCCCCTTGGGCGGAAAACGTTTGTAGCACGTGCAGAAAATTGCTGCACGCTTGACTCATCCGAAAATAAGATCCTACTCCACTGCTGTACTGTTCAATTCTAATACTGTCTGGCGAAAATCAAACGTTTCTTTTTCATACTTGGAGTAAGTCGAAGTTTCCTTGCACGTTTATGGGATGATAAACCAAAATCTTTGGCCAAACGTCTTGAATTAGTACTCAAACTGACGTTGGTGCCTTTTGCTGCCAGATGATGTCTAATCATATTGCAGGAGGTTCTTGAATCTTGTGCGACCATCCTTCTTATCACATGATACTCACTTAACTCATTTTTCTAGGGCGACCGCTTCTCTAAAAGGTCTACAAATTTTCCCGAAATTATAAATTTACTAATAGCTTGATGCATTGCTGTCTTGCTCACATTTACCCTCGAACTTATTTGATGTTCAGAAAATCCAATTTTATGCAGGGTCAATATTTCTGACCTTTTTGGAACAGTAAGTGAAGGTTTTTTTTTTACCCATTACAATAATTACACAATAACATTGTCTATGATAAAATCCAATAAACAACTGGCGATAAACGTGCCGGCCATCTTTATTTATAGCAGTAGAATGCGTCTGATGCAATCAGCACATGAGATGATGCAATAATCTGCGCAAATGATGCAATGCGTTAAAATACTGAAAATCGGCTACTGGTTTTAAACTTTTGCAAATGACTGTATTGAGCATCCAGCATCCAATTGCAAGCACGTTTTCAAGTATGAAAGAACAAAATCAAAAATGTAAATATATTGTAACCACTTTTCCTACGCCTAGCAGTAAGGACGAGTCTAAAAGCTTGGAGCGGTGTTAAGTAAGATGATAGGTATAGTATATTACAAGAATAGTTGTCAATATTTAATTTATTTCGGAGTATTTTTAACCCCACTTTTATTTCATATTACTTTTTTCTTAAGAGAAATTTTTCTTATTTTATCATTGTTCTATGTTGGAGAAAATTATTCAATAAATGAAGTGGTATAAAATAAAGGCGGGGCTAAAAATGCTCCGGAATAAATTAAAATGTTGCACTCTCTGATAACACTGCTCTGCATGAAAATCAGCCCCAACGCCATTTTTGCAAATTTTTATGTAAAGTGACCTCCTGAATCCGAATATGACGCCCATTTTATCGTATCACCCACCGTATTTTAGGGACGCCCCCTTATTTTTATCATTTTTCGGTAATTTTGTGGTTATAAATTTGATTTGTAGGGAAGGAAAGGATTATTTTAACTGTTAAATATCTTCTGAGGGGCTACAGATTTGGAAAATTCTAAAACATGAACATTTGCGGAGAAATTTAGTGGGGCGAGGATTTGCCACTGAAACTGTATATTTCATTTATTATATTTTATTAATCAATTATTATTATTATTATTTGTTATAAATTATATTTTTGTGTTTTTAAGTGTTAAAATAATTCTCTTCTATTCTTCAAATGAAATTCATGGCCATAAAATTATCGAACAGTAATAAAAATTGGGGGAAGAGGTGGTGTCTGGAAAAAAACGGCGGATGATTGGGCAAAATGGGGATCATATTCGCATTCAGGAGGTCATTTTACATAAGAATCAGCAAGAATGGTATCAGGGCTCGAAAAACATTTTTCTTTTTTTTTTTTAATAAGATTTACTCGTTTGAGTTTTTTACTTTTGCATGTTTACGTTTACTCTCTTTAAAGTTTTAAAAAATGCTGTACACTAGAATTTCATAAAGGGGACAAAATGAACCCCATGTATGAGTGTCAACGATCATAGTAAGCCACTCCTCTGCGAGTATTTACATTTAATTTTATTCATTGACGTCACTGGTGTTGTATGGCTGGTTCTGTCCACTCTAAGACCAGGTACTACCCCCTCCATCTCCATTTATTATTCATTAAAAAAAATTTCTGAATTTTTTTCGCACAAACATTTTAAAAACACAAATCGGAATTTTCATTTAGTTTGAAATCTTTTCGTTCCAATTTTAAAAGCCTTTACGTTATTTCATTTTATTTGAATTTAGACATTTATCTTTCAGAAAATGTGGACTGAATGTAAAATTTCTAAAAATTTTGCATTCAGTCCACATTTTCTTAATTTTTCTACTGTTTACACAGCTAACATTCCTAAATTCCTATTGGCCACACTCCCCACCTTTCCGTAATCTTATTGATTGAACTAAATCCGGTCCCTCTCCTATATATACGAGCACTTCTCTAGTTTCAGAATTCTTTTTGCTCTGAAGACGGTACGCTTAAGGCTACCGAAACAGCTGCATGCATCTCAAATATTTTTCTTTGGTGTTTCTGACGTAGTAGTTTATTCGGGTTTTAAAGCTGATAATTATTTGTTTGATTCTGTTTTATTTGTTCTATTTGATTTGTTTGATTCTGTTCAAGCAGCCGACAGCTACACAAAACTTGAGCATATTTGAAAATATTCCAAAACTAAACAGAATTACAATAACGTTAAATAAATTTTCAAACAATTTCCCAAAATCTAACATTGGCATTCAAGAGGCATAGCATCCTAAATTAGATGCCTTCCGCATGGCTCGAAAACTTCGCAACAATTCAAGCGGTAGACAACGCCACCTGGCACAGATCGCACGGCTTTTTTATTCAACAGCCACCAAAAATTTTTGAAAGTGGGATTTGATATACATAAAAAGAGAATAGAATCGAAGAAACGTCGATTATATATATCATATATCACTTCTTAAAATTATTGGTGACAGTTGAATAAAAAAGTCGTGTTATCTGTACCAGGTGGCGCTGTCTACCGCTTGATCTTTTGCCAAGTTTTCGAGCCACGCGGAAGGCATCTAGTTTAGGAGGCTATGCAAGAGGTAAGTCAGGGTTTCCACGGATACGCCTTTTTATATGCAATCTTTCACCACCATTATTTTAAAATATATTTCCACTTAAATGTACACCGTAGATTTGAGGAAAAGTCTGTTAAAAAAAAAAAAAAAAAAAAAAAAAAAGAAATATATTTAGATTAAAAGGTATTATCTGTATATATATAAAAATTACGTGTCACGATGTTTGTCCGGGGTAAACTCCTAAACTAAGGAACCGATTTTAATGAAATTTTGCACACTGTGTGCAGTTTGGTCCAACTTGAGAGATAGGATAGTTTATATCTCAATTTATTGTCACAATATTGTTTTATTGCAATTATTTGTTAGTTATAGACCTTTATTAAAGTTGCTCCAAAATATCTGTGAGTTCCATTAATTTAATTGTTGCCAAAAAAAAAAAAAAAAATACGAGTTCATTTTCTTTTGACATAAAAATAAATACATTTAATCAAACGTGAACGTTAAAAAATTATAAAAAGTTAAATTATGCATCTCACGAAAATCGACGTCATAATCAATTTAAAGATTTTGTACACATTGATAAAGTGCTAATGTAGTTCTATCATAGATATAGTAATATATATAGATCTCTCATCCCCATGTTATCGTACAAAGATTTTTGATGCCGAAAAAAAAAAATAAAAAATAAAAAATAAAAGCTTTGGAAACAGCCATTAAGTGGTATTGAAAAAAAAAAAAAAAAAAAAAAAAGAAAGAAAGAAAGAAGGAAATATGAATTTGAAACTGTATCTGGAGTCTTCCATTCCCCTTTAGCAAATAAATTATTCATAAATTTTATTTGCTAAAATATTAGTATGTATTCCCGTGTGTAATTACTCGGGGAAAGACGGCCATATTTTGGTAAAAACGTCGTCTTTTCCCAAATGAAAAGGAATAACTTTTTTCTCCCCAATGATCTCTCTATTCTATATATGCTATACTATATCTATGAGTTCTATACGCAAGCGAAGTGTGACTCACTGACCGTCTGTGCAGCCAAGAAAAAGATTTCCTATGTTAATTGCCCACTGGATTTTTTGTAAGAAATTATTAAAAATCGAGGAAATTTATTTCCCGATTTTAATCCTTATATTTGGGTATAGATATGTATTAGTTATCGCGGGTGTTAGATTGAATTATTTTGCTGTCAAATTGACAAAATTTTAATTTTAAATTTCAAAACTCTGTCGCCCTTGGCTTTTATTATTATTATTATTATTATTTGGCGATCAAAAGCGTAACACGAAAATATACATGCCAGATGTATGCATTGTACGAAATGTAATATGTATTATTCATTGTACGTATGTATGACCATGTAATATGTATTGTACGAAATATTGTTTCATATTATTCATTACTCTTTTAATATAAGTTGTTAAAATAACCATGATTTTTGAAAGGAATTAAATATTTTCGCCAGATAATTTGGCGATATTCTTTTTTTTTTTCGCCAAGGATGACAGAAATGAAATCTATTCCGCTGCAAAATATTAGTATCTTACATCAGATATTTTATTTAGACATTTAAAAACAAATTTGACTTCAAACTATGATAGAATATTTATCATTTTCCTTTTAATTAGTATATTATTAGTATATTAAAATTTAAAAGCATGGTATATAAAAAGTTTTTTTTTTTTTTTTTTTTTTTTTTTTTTAATCTTATAATTATTCTTATCTTAATCCTCAATGTTTCCCATCTTTATTAACTTGAATTTACTATTAAAATTTCAACATACTCAAAAACTTCTCATCACTTCGTTAAAATACACTAAACTTTTCCAAAATCTTTTTCTATTTAAAATGATACATGTATTTACTTTAAATGTCCAATAATTCATAAGATTTCCAATTTTAAAGTTTTAAAATATTTATCAAATTTACTTATTTTTCTGGTTTAGCCTTATTGTTTTCCTTTTTATAACTACAACAGCTGTTGCCCTCTTTAAAATAGTTAAAATGATGAGGTCATTTTATAGTAAAATTATCCATTATAGCATATATTATATTTCACTCCTCCATAAAAATTGATTTTAAAATCGTCTGTTTCTTTTATACTTTTATTTTAATAGAATTTTAATAGAATTTAATTTATATATTAGTCATTTTAGCAATTTTATCCAAAGTAGCATTAGAAATAATATATATCACTTCTCCATTAAAATTTATAGGACCCTACAATAAAATTAATTTGTGCTTAATATCAACACTACGAAAATTTTTATTAATCGCTTCCAAATTTTGACCTAAGTTTCAAATCTCAACCCTGTGGGTTTTTACATCGGCTACAACGTTTTCGTCTTTGCTCGTAAATAATAATTTGACTGTACTAAATAGTTTACAGCCGTATAATTCAACGTATAACTTAGTCACAGCAACGCGTGGCCGGGTCTGCTAGTATTATATATATTGTAATACCTTTCAGCTTAATATATATTAACTATATTTTAAGTTATATATTATTCTATATCCAAATATTCTATAGTCCTAGTATATAGTACACATAACCTATACAACGTAACATTTTTTTTCGATACATTGAAATTCAATTGAATAAATGTATACTTTTTCTGACAATCCAGTTTAGAATCATTGAAAAAATATTATACAATATGTAGCCAGCCTTTCTATTTCGTTACATAAGACTCGGTCGTTGTAAAAAGAGAAATTGCATTCAAAAGATACGCCATGTTTTTTAAAAAGTTCTTTATATTTTTTTTTTAAAAGGAAGAAAAAATCTCATCTTGTTACATTACTTACATCCTCTTTAAGAGGCTTTCTTTCCAAAAGAACACTAAATGGGATTGTGACAGAAAATGGAATTTCTCTTTAAAAATTTACTTTTCTAAGAACATTCTGATCTTTTCAGAAATATATTCGCAAATATGATTTTGTTCCCAGCGAGTTTAGGTTTGTACTGCAAGGAATACAGTATATGGCATTTCTATTTCAGTGAAATTCGAAATACATTTTTCTGTAACATATAATCTCAAATTGTATAAAAAGAAACAAAAAAAGTATGCAGACAGATAGGTAAATATATAAATGCATGTAGATCATGCTGTAGGTAAATACATGAAAAAGATACGAATAGATCAGAAATTTACCCTTTCGAATAATCTGGTGTGGTCCTCACATAACTTTCTCTTATTCTGCATTTGAATACTAATAATTATAAGACAAAAAACTTTTTATAAACCCTGTTTTTAAATTTTCTGTTGAATCATAGTTATAGAACTAACTACATTAGCACTTTATCAATGCGTATTGTTACGAAATTGTAAATAATTGTATTTATTTTTGCATACATTCTTTCAAAGAAGCTTAGTAAGTTGATAAAATGTCAATTTTCTGCATTTCCAGCTCTTTTTCGCGTTAAAATAGCTTAATTTTTCCTTTAAAACGCATTGAAAAGCTCCAATAGGCATTTAATGGATTTGGTGCCAAATTAAGTGAGTTTTTGCCCTTGGCGACTTTTGGCGAGAAAATCCTTATTATCAGTATTCCAAAAATGGACGTTCTAATGTGATTGGTTAAACAGTTACGGGAAATTTGAATTTTAAAAAAAAGTTGGTTTTAAGAATAAAATATTAATCCTTTCAAAACAACATATATTTGCATCATGAACTACATTAGCACTTTACCAATATGTAGAAAATCTTTAAAAAAATAATGACGTCAATTTTTGCCAGATGTATAATTTAACTTTTTATAATTTTTTAACGTTCACGTTTAATTAAATGTATTTATTTTTATGTTGAAAGAAAATAAACTTGTAATTTTCTTTTTCTTTCTTTTTTTTTTTTTTTTTTTTTTTGACAACAAATAAATTATGGCTAATATTTTAATGACTATTTTTATTGCTATTAGGAGCTTATCATTTTGATATTTTAATTAATTAAAAGAAAACTATTCGAAAATTCGAAAATCTGTCTTCGAAATATTGTGTTGTCACCGGGTTCTGAGCTACTGTGAAAGTTTCAAATGTCAAGCTAGTAGGGAAGTTAGTTAAAAATAGATTGCAAGATTTGTACCGGACAAACACACAAACAAACAAGAATAGAAGTTAATAAAAACGTGGTAAAAAGACAGGAATTACCATCCGTTTGGATATAGTTCCTACGTTCATTAAAATAAATTAATAATTAAAGATAAGGCTAATTTTAAATTTTAAATTTATTCTATATTATCGAGAAAACTTTCACACATACCACCCTTGAAACAACAAATCTTGGTCAATCATGTCAAATGCATTAGATTTACAGGACCACACAAAAATATTCAGTTACATTAAGGGCTATTATTGAAAATTTGCTAGAATTGCATTTTCGTTTACATTAAGCATCTTTAACATTTTCTAACAATTTTTAAGTGTGACTATGGTTTCAATTTCTGTATCTGTCTATGAATGTTCATTTTTCTATCTGTCCGTCTGCCCACCCCTAGCGTCCGTAAATATTTCCAGAATTATTAAAAAATATATATGTTCTTCAGAATTATATATGTTCTTCAAGTTCATTGTGGAACACTATTCAACCTTATTTTTGAATGTACCCTATTCAAAATGGCATTAATAGGTCGTGTGCAAATGTTTTATGTACAGGGACACCCAAGAAAATGCCAGTGTACTGCACTTGAAGACAGAAATTTTTATAAATTAAACTTAAATAAATTTCTGCCATAAAAATTATAAATAAATTGGCATTTTTTGTTAATATCGTAAAATAATGTTTTGTATAGAATATTGTATAATCAACTTTTATATTTACAGATCTGCATTTTCTTTTGCGTTAAGAATTTTTAACACTTTTTCAACAACGCAGGCAGGAACCTTAACTCTGTAACTCTATATGAAAGCAGTATTGCTAACTGTAGGGATTTGTCTCTAAGTGTAAAATGTTTAAACAGTTTTCTTCAGGATGTAGCTTTTGGGTATACTGTTTTAAGACATTTTATAGGATTTTGCATGGATTTTGTTGCTTTCATCCCTTTTTTTGTTATTTCCCCCCCCCCCCCTAAAATAGGGACTTTTACCGTCAGTGTAGGGGCAAAGCCAAGTTTGAATTGGCAACACTGTATGAGAATTGCCAACTCAAATGTAATATCAACAAGTAAAGCGAGTAAACCAATAGAAAAGGGCTCTCTACGACAATAGCGGTAGATATTTTCAGAAAAATTAAATTTTGTAGTAGTGGTTAAAGTGCTAAATTTTCTGATAGGTTAACATAGAACTCTGCATAGTTAAGATGGAGAGTACAACCGAGTTGATTTAATTTATTTATTTATTATTATTATTTTACATAAAATAATAATAATAATAAATAGAGGATTGTATGGAAATGTGGATATGAGGATCGTAGCTATGATTAGTAGGACTGCAGAAGCGTGATCAGTAGTTTAAAATTAGCATATTTTACAGATATAAAAAAAATAACATTGATGTCAGACAGCTCAAAATTTGACTTAGAATGTTACTATCACAGCAGAATTTAAAATATAAAGTGTTTTGGCATTTGAAGGTATATTTATCTTATTATTGAGGAAATAATCTTCGGACATCTATAACATCGGACTCCAAAATATACAAAAAAAAAAAAAAAAAAAAAAGCTACCTTATAAAATATGCAATTAATAGTAAAATTCTTTCATTTAGTACAAATAAAACAACATTATTCATAGTTTAGATGTACAATCTTTAAGAATGAAATATAATTAAAGACCGTAAGCTAATCTACATAACTTTCGTATTAGTATGAAATACTTACAATGCAATAATTACCGCTCATAAATATAGTCACTATACAATAAGAATTAAATTATTATACGTGCATTTATAAAGCGCAAGAGATATTATGGGAAAATTTATGACATAATTAAAAGAAAAGGTTGTGTGGTTTATGAAGCAGAATATGAGAAAACATAAATCAGAACAGCTCGAAAATGACAGAATAGATTGTCTCAATAGCTAAAAGAGATAATTAGGAATTTAATATTCAAGTGTGATTCCCTAAGAATCATCTCTATAGTTTATATTATGGAAATGTTTATAAAATGTAGCTTGAAACAGATATTGTGTATTCATTTTGCTTGATAAATTTAGAAGATTATAAATCTGATGTATATGCGTTATCAATAAACAACAACAACAAGATTATAAATGATGGAAATTCCTTTCCTTCTTAAATTATTCGCTAATATTCTTAAAATTATATACCATGTACGTAAATTTAATGCTCTGTGCAAGTCATGAAATATTGATTCAGATACGAAAACTCTTTGGAATTAAAAATTAATAATTTTAATAAACTTTTTTAAGCATAAACTTTAATAAGGAACAGGATGATTAAAAAAAATATTAACTTCTTATGTTCTAATAATAAAATAAACTTTAATTCATATTTGCTGTTTTGCTAAACGACGGCATCGTCGACTTCAAAGAAAAAGTATGCTGTGGATATCCTAAAACTTTCTTTCATGTAACTCTAAATAGTAATTGGTCATAAAACTAATGTAAATCCTAAAAAGAACTGCTTAACAGTGCCACCTATCGGTGAATGTATACCAAAATTGAATCAACGTATTTTTTCATAATTACTATCAGTTTGCTGAACTTATACACAATATAAACTATGATGTAGACACTCTATAACTATAAGAGAAAGAAAATGCAGCATGCCAACGCTACCTATCGGACGAAATGCATCAAATTGGAATAGCACAGTTTTACATCGAGTTTAGAGCATCTATGAACTATAATGTTAAGATATATCCTTTCCGTAAATGGGGTAAATTATAGCATAGCAGAGTCATCTATTGAATGATATATGTCAGTGTCTGATCAGCACCAATTTATATTATAGTTCAAAGAAATGCAGTCGAACCTCGTTAACGTGAATCTCAAGGGGGATAAAAAAATTGTTCATGTTATCAGTAGTTCATGCTATCAGTAACTAATCTTCATATAACTAAACTAATCATCCTTTTGACGGGGACTGTGGAAACTGTTCATGTTAAAAGTAATTCACGTTAACAAGGTTCGACTGTTGTATATTTCATCCATTATTCCGTATGATACAGCGCTTACAAAATTTTGGTAGACACATAGGCAGACAGGCATTTTCTAAAAATGGTCAAATTGTATTCAGGACATCTCAAAACGTGTAAAACCATCTCAAAACGGAAGCTAAGAATGTTCACGAATCCAATCCTTTTTTTCGTGGGTTTGTAGACGAAAATAATAACTTATTCTAATAAATAATAACATATTCTAATAAAGTTGAAAGATGTTTAGCATTAAGTTCATCTGTCTATCAGCCTCTGTTGTGGAATAAAATATACCTGAAACATGTGGGAAGTTTTAAATGACTTTTATAGTCGTACATAAGATATAATTATTATTAAAATACACTAGTAAAAGTAGTTTTACAGAAATAAGAATGCATGGGTATGTCTACCGATTATCTCACTTTATTTAAATTCCCTTGTGCGACCGTTATACATTTTCATTTATAACGGTTATTGTATAAGCATATTTTACCTAGAAAACGCTACAATTGCTATTTATATACAAAAATGTATATCATATAATTTGTATGTGGCCCTGTAAACAAACCATTAATGTTTGCCATACCATATTTCCTATGAAATGCGTTGTTGTACATCTAAAAACTCTATATCAATTTCATTAAGTTTTATGCAACATACAAATGTTAAAATATGATTTAACAAAATAATTCTCATAAATCATAATGTATCTGAATTCTTTTGTAAGTCTCTTCATGTAAATCTGTTTTTGGTTAGTAGTGTAAATCTATTTATACCATTTTCAATAAGAAACATGCACATGAACCTAAACAATGTATAGAAATTTCAAAGCATTAAAATCATAATAATTACGGAAGTGAGAGCCCGGACCGACAGACGAATTTATAAACACTTCTCAGCTTTGTCAGAAAAAATAAATAAAAAAGGGAAAATTATAATTTAATATGGCGATGAATTAGTTCTATTTTACATTAAACTCTCTCTATTTAGTTTTCCTACTACAGTTTAACTTTTTTTTTCTTTTGAAAAAAAAAAAAAAAATCTAACTTCTTCAAATCATATTAAAACAACAACAAAAACTAATATGTTGTGGCCACCACAAGACTTTCTTCTATATTTTCCTATACATATTCAATCAGTAACAATATTTAAAAAAAAAATATATATATATATACGATTTTTTTTTCTAAGTTTTTTTTTTTTTGTAAAAATTAATACATATTCAATCACTAACAATATTAAAAAAAAAAAAAAAAAAAAAAAAAATGCGAATTTTTTTTTTTTGGTTAAAAGTAAAAAAAATCGATAACTTTATTTTAAATTATCACAGATTTATAGTTCAATCATTCATTTTAAAGGTATTGACGAGATCTTTCGAATGATATCCATCTTCAAAATTTACCCCCCAGGGGGGAAGCGATGCCCCCTCATGCACAAAATTTTTTCCTAGTTACGTACTACTATTATCAATAATTCATATTAATTTTACAATCACAAGTGTAAAATAACTCTTATTATGCACATTTATACGAATTTTTGTCCTATTCTGCCATGTTAAAAATTTAGATAAAATGCTATCACAGCGCCTCCTGTTGAGCTATTGATCCCCAAATATAATCAGCACCAGTTTATGTCGGGGACCAACTAAATACCAAGTTTGGTAAAATTTCGTTAAAAAAAAAAAAAAAAAAAAAAAAAAAAAAAAATACGATTTTTTTTGTTTTTTTTTGTTGTTGTTGTTGTTAAAAGTAAAAAAAATCGATAACTTTGTTTTAAATTATCACAGATTTATGGTTCAACCATTCGTTTTAAAGGTATTGACGAGATCTTTCGAATTATACCCATCTTCAAAATGGGGGGGGGGGTTCTTCCCCTCCAGGGGGGGAATTGATGCCCCCCCATGCACAAATTTTTTTTCCTAGTTAACTACTATTATTATCAGTAATTCATATTAATTTTACAATCACAAGTTTAAAATAACTCTCATTATGCCCATTTATACGGAATTTTGTCCTATGCTGCCATGTTAAAAATTTGCATAAAATGCGATCACAGCGCCACCTGTTGAGCTATTGATCCCCAAATCTAATGGGCACCAGTTCATGTCAGGGTGCAACTAAATACCAAGTTTGGTTAAATTTCATTCATTGGTTCGTGAGATACAGCGTCCACAAAATATGATACAGACAGACACACAGACAGACAGACAGACACACAGACAGACATTTTTTAAAAACTATCAATTCGTGTTCAGGACATCCTAAAACGTGTAGATACGTCAAAAAACGGAGGTCGAAAATTTTCGCGAATCCAATACTTTCTCTATATTACATATAGAAGAAAGTAAAAAGTGTTCCCTTACAGAATTTTTTTTTACTTTCTTCTATATTCAACAGAAGAAAGTATTGGATTCGTAAAAAATTTCGACCTCGGGATTTTGATGGATTTACACGTTTTGAGAGCTGTAGAACACGATTTGACCATTTTTAGAAAATGTCTGTCTGTCTGTCTGTCTGTGTGTGTGTGTGTGTGACAAAATTTTGTGGCAACTGTATCTCAGGAAATACTGCACAGAATTTCATACAAATTGGTATGTAGTTGCACCTTGACATAAATTAGTGCCTATCAACTTTTGGTAAAAATTGTCTTACATGTTTCGTTGCCATTCCGCTTTTCCTAAATTTTTAACATGGTGATACAGGACAAAATTTTGTATAAATGTGCATAAAGAGAATTATTTTTTAGTAATCATTAGGAAATTTACCAGAATTATTTATAATAGAGATAGTCAACTGGGAAAAAATTTTTGTATGTGTAGGAGCCTCGCCACCCCCCCCCCCTGGGGGGGAGTAAATTTTCAAGATGGGTATCTTTCGAAAGGTCTCGTCAATACCTTTAAAATGAACGGTTGAACTACAAATCTGTGATAATTTAAAACAAAGTTATCGATTTTTTTTACTTTTAACGGAAAAAAAACAAAAAAAAAAAATCGTAATTTCTTTCTTTTTTTTTTTTTTTTTTTTCTCGTAATTTAACCAAACTTGGTATTTAGTTGGCCCCTGACATAAACTGGTGCTAATTAGATTTGGGGATCAATCGCTCAACAGGTGGCGCTGTGATCGTATTTTTTGTAAATTTTTAACATGGCAGTATAGGACAAAATTTCGTATCAATGTACATAATGAAAATTATTCTTAACCTGTGATTGTATAATTAATATGAATTATTGATAATTGTAGTAGTTAATTAGGAAAAAAAATTGTGCATGTGCGGGCATTGTTTCCCCCCCCCCCCCTGGGAGGAAGTACCCCCGGGGGGGGGTGAAACTTTCAAGATGGGTATCGTTCGAAAGGTCTCGTCAATACCTTTAAAACGAATGGTTGAACTTTTAATGTGTGATAACTTAAAACAAAGTTATCGATTTTTTCTACTTTTAACGAAAAAAAATCTTTGAAAAAATATCGCTTTTTTTTTTATTTTTTTTAATATTGTTACTGAGTGAATTTGTATAGGAAAATATAGAAGAAAGTCTTGTGGTGGCCACAACATACTAGTTTATCAAAATATTTAAACAATACTTTTTTAGTGAATGGCTTGACAGTGGAAGTTGATTAATGATTAACCTAATTTAATTGAAATCTGTGTAGTGTTATGCTATCTAGCTTAAATTATAATATTGGTGTCAAACTAGACACAAGCTGAATTAGTTTCAAAGATTACTACGATAATGTTAAAAGAGCTCTGTTGTCATCACAGATAACAGTATTATGTTACAGGCAGTTTAATTGCGAATATTCTGATTATCTTTAGCTTTGAATTTCGATAATTAAACAGTAATTTATTTGAAAATATCTTTTGAATAACATTTAATATCACCTTTGCTGCCTTAATTAATGTAACGTTATTGATGATGAGTAAAAACTTTGTAATCAAACATAAGTTGCAAAAAGGGGAAAAAAAGTTTCAGGTCGAAACAATTAAGTACAACTATTCATCAAGCGAAAAGAAGTAGAAATTAACACAGTATAAAAGTAACTTTTTACTTGAATTTTTTTGCGTAATGAAGAGTCATGCTTAATTATTTCGATCCGAAACAATTATTAAGTGTTTTTGCAAATTATAGTGTTAACTTACAAAGTTTCTGTTCATCATCATTCAACATCAGTATTTGGGTCAATTTTACTGCCATATCAAATTATCATCCCCTATTTGTTTTCAATTACTTTTTTGCCATTTTACTTCCTTTTATATATATAAGAAGAAACTATTGGATTCATTAAAATTTTCGGTTTTCGATGTATTTACACGTTTTAGGATGCCCTGAAGACGATTTGACCAGTTTTAGGAAATAGCTGTCTGTCAGTCTGTGTGTAGTGTGTGTGTATACAATACATGATAAATTTTGTGGATGCTGTAATCACTAACCAATGAACGAAATTCAACCAAACTTGGTATTTAGTTGGACCTTAACCTGAACTGTGTTGATTACATTTTGGGATCAACTACTGTACAGGTGGTACTGTCGATGCTATACGGCTTAAAATTCGACTTTGCTATATCTATACGTTTCAAGATCTCAAATTCATTTTTGCTATTTTTGTGGTGATATATGTACATGTCTGTGCGCATGTGTATGTATGTATGTTTAAAAATGTTAAACAAGTTGAGAACTTTATCTTCAAGGCGAAAAAAAGACATCAGTTTAGTCACTGAACAGTGCAATGTGAAAACGTTCAAAAATGTTGTGGCGTCGTAACGAAAGATCTCATATGGAACTTCAGGTAGGCCTTCTTAATAATTTTATTTTGATCTGTTATTATACTTCTTTCAGATGAAATTCCTCTGCACTCATTATGTAAAATAATTTTGATGTATAGTAATTTAAATAAATTATTTGTATTGTGTGAATTTGCATATTAAAATAGAGAAGAAAGATGTGTGATAGCTACTAGGTTTTTTATCACTTTATACCATGCGTTTTTCAGCGCATTTATTGAATTTGAAGCTGGATGTCATATTTTAAAAATAATATTCTCCTGTAATGTAAACTAGTAGGTATTAAAAAGTAAAATTATTAAAAACAGAAGACACATTTTTTTTTTTTAATTATTATTTATTTATTTAAAATTACATATAAATAACATATACAAAATGCATATAAAAGAAACTTGTCTCACTTTGAAATAAGCAAAGTCTAAAATTAATTTACATAAATTTAAATTATATAAAATTTCATGCTCAATTACAATAGCAGATGAATTATTTAATCTTTATTGAACCATAGTCAATTATAAATCATTTTTTATTATTTTAAACTTTGAAAAATGCCTTTTCTGACATGTAATTGATATTGATAATGTAAAAATTTTCCTTAAAACAAAATGCTTGGAATGGTTCTAAACATGAAGTATAATGCATGTAATTTTCACAGTCCAAATGCAGCATCCCGGTGTTGGAAATTACATTATCACAATCACTACAAATTAGAAGAAAAAAAAAAAAATACAACAATGACACAAGAAATATTATTTATAAATATATATACACACATATACAGTGTTTAAAAAGTCTGGGAGCACCAAAGTATCTTAAAGAAAAAGAAATTCTGCTGAACGCATTGATTTTGAAAGTTTCACACTTTCAAATGATCTATCAGATAAAGTATCATAGATGGGGCACCATATGACACAAATTCGATTTCTTCAAACTGAAATCATACTTTTTACTTTCTCTTATCCATACATATGGTAGAGAAAGTAGTGCTTTAGAGTGAAATTTTTGAAATTGAGTTTTTGTGAAATTTCCATGCTTTAAGACTCCCTGAATATGAAAGACATGTTTTTAGCGGTTGATCTGTGTGTGTGTGTGTGTGATATCAGCATACCTCAAGAATAAATAACAGCAAGATATTCAAACTCGGTATCCTAATTCTACATCATATAGGGATGCTACACTAAACTTTTCATTGTGATCAAGCAAATGGCTCTTGCACAAGGGCGTCCAAGAGAATTAATATGCATTATGTCTATGGTGGAAATTGCAAGTAAGTAGAGCCTGACATCTATAGTAGAGATGAGACGGGCTCAGCCCGAGCCCGATCGGGCTCAAATCTTACGCAAGTCTTCGGGCTCCGGGCGGGCTCGGATTCAAACTAAAAGTTCCGTTTATTTTATTATTCACTAACTGGAAAATGTAAAAAAAAAAAGAAGAAAAAAGAAAAAAGAAATTTTTTTCATTTTGAGAGCACCTTTAGTAATGCCATAATAGTCATGATAGGTTATAAATCACAAAATGATCTTGCAAACTTTAGTATCTTTGACTTTCCTTTTTCTAAATAGAACTTTTTTTTCAACGGGATGCATATTATGTCATAGTGTTATACAGTAATCTTCCTATTTCGTTATATTGGGCCTCATTATATCACTCATTCGGATAAATTTTTTAAATTTGTTGATAGGCGCTTATAAACAATGGGCTGCACTATAAATATAAATTATATAAATATATACATGTATACAGTGACACAGACATCATAAATTGTTATAATAACATTTATAATTATTTAAATTGAGGATTGATAATAAGAAATTTAATTTGAAAATGAAAACGGTATTTAATTTTACTGTTGTGTATGCGTTGCATAGCGTACCACTTTCAATATCGGGCTCGGGAGGGCTCGGGCTCTGATCACACAAAATTTTTCGGGCTCGGGCGAGCTCAGTTCAAAAATGTTTCGGGCTCGGGCGGGCTCGGATTGCCAAAATAGAGCCCGAACTCATCTCTAATCTATAGAGACTGCACTAAACCAAATGAAATTTATATTTTTTGCATGCATAAAAGCAGGTTTCATGTAGAATATTGAATGAAAATCATTCATCCTTTGTTTACAGGACTACACAAAAGAAATAGAATATAGTGCGACAATACTTCAAAATTGATAGAAATGTATATCTGGTTGTACTGTGTGTTATTAATATAGGATTTATGTTTACCCTGTGGTGTGTACATAATTTTTAGAATACATACAGGTCATTCAATAATAAAGAGAAAATATTATTTTTTATTGAATGTAACTAGTGGGAGTGTTTTACTGTAATAGTTTACAATGTCCAGGAAAACTGCTCAGGAATTGGAATTAATTATTCCTTATACCCATCCGGTAAATAAAATATTTATTTTAAAACTTAATACTCATCGATTATTTTTTGTATATTTACATGTTTTGAGGTTTTCTGAATACCGAAGTCAAGTTTTAGCAATTGATCTTTGTGTCTTTCTATCCTATCAAAGTAACTTAAAAATAAAGAATTTGAAGTAATTCTAAAGTTGTATTTTGAAGTTAATATAAATTTGATCAAGATTGATAAGTTTCAAGGAATGGTGTGTGTGACAGTTGTCTGAATAATTTTAAATGACCTTTTAAATTTAATAATAGATTTGAATTCTATAAAAATGCAGATACAATAATAAAATAGGGGATTGAGGGGGCAGTAGCCCCCCCCCCACACACACACAAAATTATTTGTCAAATAAAGCTAATACAATGCCTAATCAGAATTCCATTTTAACGTACGTTTTTATGACAGTACTCGTTATCTTACCCCTTAATCTCCAATCTTTATCTACAGTATTAAATTTCAGGGTAAGAGAAAGTCATGTGAGTGTCACACCAGATTATTATTTGTATAGTTATTTAGATATTATTAATATTACTTTTTACTTTCCGAACACTATAGTGAGGAAAGTACTGTAATCATGTCAAAAATCCGAATTAGAGATTTTGATGTTTCTATACGTTTCGAGGTCCCCTGAGTCCGTTTTCACTATTTTTACGATGATGTATGTATGTGTGTGTGTATGTGTGTATGTCTGTGAGTGAACATGCTAGCGCCTAAATGCTTTGTTCGAATAAGCTGAAAGTTGGTGCGTATATTGTAAGTCACCATAGTACGAACCCTATAGATTTTGGTGAATCTAGCACTTATAGTTTTTTTACAGGGACACAAAGAAAAATTCTTTATCATTATGGTCTATGGGACCAAAATCTGAAAAGTGCGATAGCATCTAAACGCCTTCTTCAATTGAGCAAAAAATTTATACACATATTATAGGTCACAGTTACTCAATCTGTATAGAGTTTGGAGAATCTGGCACTTACAGTTTTTTTACAGGGGCACAAAGAAAAATTCTTTATCATTATGGCCTATGGGGCCAAATTTTTAAAAATGTGATAGCGTCTAAACGCTTATTTAATCTCAATAAAAAATTTCTACACATGGTATAGGTCACAGTTGCATGAACTGTATAGATTTTGGTGAATTTAGCACTTACAGTTTTTTTACAGGGACACAAAGAAAAATTCTTTATCATTATGGCCTGTAGGACCAAATTTTTACTTTCTTCTATATTCAATAGTAGAAAATATTGAATTCGTAAAAATTTTCGACCTCGGGTTTTTGATGGATTTACAGGTTTTGAGAGCTGTAGAACACGATTTGACCAATTTTGGAAAATGTCTGTCTGTTTGTCTGTCAGTCTCTGTTGTGGGTGTGACAAACTTTTGTGGTAACTGTATCTCAGGAACTACTTCACAGAATTTCATACAAATTGGTATGTAGTTGCACCTTGACATAAGTTAGTGCCTATCAACTTTTGGTAAAAATTGTCTTTCAGGTTCCGTTGCCATCCCGCTTTTTCTAAATTTTTAACATGGTGGTATAGTACAAAATTTTGTATAAATGTGCATAAAGAAAATTATTTTTTAATAATCATTATGAAATTTACCAGAATTATTTATAATAGAGATAGTCAACTGGAAAAAAAAAATTTGTATGTGTAGGAGCCTCGCTTCCCCCCTCGAGGGGAGTAAATTTTCACGATGGATGGGTATATTTCAAAAGAGCTCGCCAGTACCTTTAACACGAATGGTTGAACCATAGATCTGCGATAATTTAAAATGAAGTTATCGATTTTTTTAAATGTAATATTGACAATAAAATTGACTTTTTTTGGATTTTTAGTGTTATACTACTTCTCTAATATGGAAATCATCTGCATTATCATTTAAGATAATTTTTTTAAATAATAATTTTTATGAATTATTTTTACTGAGTGAATTTGTATAGGAAAATATAGAAGAAAGTCATGTGGTGGCCACAACATACTAGTTAAAAGTGCGATAGCATCTAAACGCCTTATTCAATTGAGCTGAAAATTTATATGAATATTATAAATCACTGTTGCTCTAACTATAAGCATTTTCGTGAATTTAGCATTTATAGGTTTTTTTCAGGGACACAACGAAAATTCTTTATCATTATGATCTATGGGCTCAAAGTTCAGTAGCGTTAAATAAAACCTCGTGTAATATATGGAGAAAAATACTCAAACACTCTATTATGGTTTTCTCTCTTTTGTTTGTTTACCAACTCCTCTTTCTTTACTTTATCTACAAAACTGTTAATTACTCTATGTTCGGAAAGTCGAGTGGAGTCACTCCAGATTTTTTTTTTCACAGAATCGTGCTAAGCAGAAATTTTTTTTTTTTAAATATGTATATTGCTTTTCTATTTTGCAATGCCCAGGAAAAATATTGAGTAATATTTTGTAAAGAAAAATATGTATTGAAATCAGATTGTAAAAGCACACATTATAAATGTGATGTGGGCAAATATTGTCAAATAATACAGTAGAAGCTAAACCTGATAAAAGAAAAAAAAAAAAAATCTAACCAACATTTTTCAAAAAAAATGTTCTACAGACGCATTTTATACAAAAAAGAAAAATATCTATAATATTAAAATGCAAAGCACTCACCAAAATCACACGATCTGGGCATGCGCGAGAAAATTTTAAACCAATTCGGAACGGGAATATTCCTTTCTCTTTATGCAGTGCAATACGAATACCGATGATAGAGATCGAGTAGATGACATTAATATTTCATATTTCTATGGCAGACGCCTAATTAAAGCTCAATCATAAAAATAATTCACATGATTAATTCATTGATTCATACTTTCCAAGGCAGTATATTAAAATAAACCAATTCGCAAATTCTTATCGGTTACCATCATGTTCATTTTTGCCTAAAATTTCCTTACACAATAGCATTTCAAGATTTTATATTGTGGCACCATCTGTTAACATATAAAACATATATATTCCTAGAATTATCGTTTTAAATTTCTTAAAAGGGAAAAAAAAATCTTTTAAAATTAAAAAATTCTCAGAGTTTATTGTTCTTTAAAAATTAACTTTTATCACTTGAAAATTTCGTTTAGAAAGGATGGAGATAGATATTTAAAATCAAAAAAGTTTTTTTTTTTTTTTTTTTTAATCTAATTATTATAGGGACAGGGGCAAAACGTGATTTCACAAAAACCTTTATATCTCAAAGAAAAAAACAGATATCCGTAAAATTTTTGCTTTAAAATATAGCTAACATAAATACCTAAAAACCAATTTTTGGAATTTTAGAAATTTAGTCTCCAAGGGGAGGGGGAGGAAGCAAAACATTATCTATATTATATATTCTGTATAATATAAATATTTCTTCTATAATAAAGATTTAAAATCATTTATTTTAATTTTTAATTGTTGCCAAAGAAGTTTACGAGTTAATTTATTTTTCAACATATAATAAAATATATTTTCACGCAAATAATAAAAAAAATATATTAAATTTGCTCAGGCACATGACAAAATGAGGTCATGATCAAAATTAAATAATAATAAAATGAAAGCTAATTCAGATCTATATTAAAGAGCTATATTTATTGATAATCCAGGGTATTTTTTTAACTTTTGATGCTGAAAGGACATTTTTCGCCAAGGAACTTTTTTTTTGTGACAGCCACCTTCAGCCAAGTAGTCCATAAAAAATATAAACAAACAACAACAAAAAAAAAAGAGCAGAGAGTAAAAAACAGGTAAGAGACTGCATTGGGACTCCAGATTCGACTGTGGCGTGTGGGAATACTGCTACAGAAAATAACGGAAACTTAAACTTATATTTTGACTAATTTCAATTTTTTTTTATTTTATTTTTTTTTTTTTAATATTTTTTTAGGACTGAGGATTATTAGTCTTAATCTGGGATTTTCGCGGTGTCCTTTTTCGATAGCTGGACATTTATTGAAATCATTTTTCGATAGTTGGACATTTATCAAAATCTAAAATTCATTGAAAATATAATTGAATAATTTGAAAGTGATGTTATAATTTGAAAAAAAAAAAAAAAAAAAAAAAAAATAGTCTTCCATCCTAAACTAAATTCTGTTTTTGCCAGAATTTCATCAAAATCCTTTTTTCTTTTTTTTTTGGAAAGAAAAGAAAAATAACTGAAAATTAATAATAATCAGTATCAAAGCAAACACTGCCAAAAAAGTTTTTTTTAATAATTTTGAATTAGGAAGTAAAAAGTGTGCGTGCAAAATGAAATAAAAATAAGTAAAAAAATGAATTTAATGATTTAATTTTTATATAAAACATGATCGCATGCTATCTTAAAAAGTAGATGTAAAATTTAAAGTTTATGTGATGTGTGTGGCATCTATAAAAATTGTTTTAAGAAATAGAATAAAGAAAGTAACGATATTGGTTGCATTTTGTTATATAGTTTGAATTTTATAGAAGTAATATCTACCGTTAGAATAATTTCTTATGTTAAAACTATAGGGTATTGTTATGCGAGCACAAGCGATGCTACTTTATATTTCTTTCTTTCTTTTCTTTTTTTAAGGACTGAGGACTATTAGTCTCAATCTGCGAAATTTTACGATACCAGTTTTACGATACTTGACATTTATTGAAATCTAAAATTTATCGAAAATATTATTGAATAATTTGAAAGCAATGTTATAATTAAAAAAAAAAAAAAAAAAATTAAAAAAAAAAAAAAAAAACTAATAGTTCTCTGTCCTAAACTAAATTCCGCTTTTGCCAGAATTTCATCAAAATCATTTTCCCCCCCCCCTCCCCCTCCAAACGGTTTCCATACAATCTTCTGCTGTTGCCACCTAAAAGTCACACTTTAGTTAATTTTAAAAAATCTAATTATCCGATCGATAAGCTGTTTAATCTGTCAGATTCACAAAAATTGTTTCTTTCATTTGATATCTTATTTGTAACGATACGATTGATATTTCTAATTTATTTTTATTTCATTTCATACACACTTTTTTTTTTTCCCTTTAATCTTTCTAATAGTGTAATAGAGCAACAAAAATTTTCAAATTATTTTTTTATTATTATTAATAATGATAATACACAAGCGAAGTGATGATGTCACTGGCCGTCCGTGGATGCAAGAAAAACATTTTCTATTTAATTGCCCATTGGAATTTTTGTAGAAAATACTTAAACTTATACATTTTGACTAATTTCAATGACTTGTTTTTTAAACGATTTTTTAATTATTATTAATAATATGGTGTTCTGAGGATTCATTTCAATATATTGACTAGTGAAGCGGGCAAAGCCTGCTAGTATAGATTTATTGCAAGAAGAAAAATTTTTCATTCAATCTCTTTAGTAACTGCAATTAGCAGATTATTGAAAATGCCCTAAGTAAGTGTGATTCTAATAGAGAAAAACTACAGTTTCAAGTAATATAAATAGAGTGTATAAAGCTCATATTAAATAAAATTCTGAAACAAATGTATAATAGTTGTAATGTAAATGTAAACATCAATTCATTTTGTAAATTCAGGAATATTAAATAATCTATTATAATCTACACACTTCTTAAACTAAAAATCACAGTTTTCATCCTAATTACACTAATAAAATAAATATTATTAGTTTATTCTGTGTTTTCAATGCAATTCACTTTTATTTTAGAAAGTAATTCACTACTAGCTTTTTATGTTAAATTAAGAAAGATTTCTAAAATTAATTTAAAAAAAAAATGAAAGACCAAATGAATTTTCCTAAAGCCTGCAGGAATTAACTCTCAATCAAGGTACTTAAGATCTCTTTATTGGAAGTAAATTTACCTGTAGGGTTTGCATTCATATTTTGTTGTCATTATTTTTATTTGTATACACAATGCAATTTTCAGAAGCTGCATTCAAATCTCATATTCTGACTAAATAAAATAAAAAGAAAAAAGAAAGAAAGGTTTTAAAATTAAAATCTGGGGAATTGAATAACTAACATAAAATAATGTAGATTTACACTTAGCCATTTAAACATAAACACGAACTGAAGTAAATAATCTGATGAAAGATAAAATTTCATTTCTTGTCAATAAAATAAAATAGTATAATATTTGATTGAATTCAAAGTTAATTTATAATACATGAATTCTAAAAATAATTTGAACATTTTATAAACATAGTATAAACAAGCATAAACAATAATTCATTTGGAAATTGAATTCATTTAATATATATATAATTATATACTCTTGAACTAAAAATCACAGTTTTTGCTGTTATACTCAAATATTTAAAAGGTTACATAGGTTTCAAAGACTAACAAACAAGTATATTTTCTTTCTTTTTTTTAAAAACATATTAAATAAAATTTTTTATTCATAATTTTTTTCTCAGAAATTAATGCAACAATCTTATTAAAACTCTGATTTCTTCTTCAAAATAGAATTAACTAGTCCATTCTTAAAATTACCTTTCATTTAATTCTTTTTTAGCAGTATGGTTGTTTATATATTTCAGCATACCAACCATAACCATCTTCAGAAAAACATACTGCCAACTGACCAGTCTTCTCCGTTGTTGGTCAATCGCTTGTTGATTTTCTCATTTCTTCACTTCACTTTATTTCATGATGTTAAAAAAGGATTAAATGAAAAATAATTTTAAGAGTTGATTAAATATGACCCTTTACTTTTAACATAGTCACAACCGCTGATGTGAATTCATGTCATTTTAACTTCTATAGCTAGTAACCGTTGACATAAATTCCCATGTTTTCAGATTCTGTTCCTGGTTACAGCTGACATGAATTTGGGTTATTTAAAGAGTTTCTATGGAAACAATACTTTAATATCATTTTGATATTTTTAGGGTATTAATTTTTTTGATAGTATCATAAGTTTATTCTAATATTGTATGACTAATCTTCATTTCAAGCTTCAGATAATTACAAGAGTAACATTCCAAAACATTATATCTAATTTTTATCCAACTTTAACATTCCCTGGCAATCAGTTTTAGAAAAGGGAAAAGTATGCTGGTCGCAAACGTGTTAACTAAACAGAATTAACTACTTTAGAAATTCTTTAATCATCAACCTTATGTGAGAAATGCCTAGCTGGTTATCACCCAGGGTAGCTCAGTGGTAGAGCATCCGCGCATTAAGCGGAAAGCCCAGCTTTGATTCCCGGCTCTGGTATTTTTCAAATAGTTGGTATAAAAATCAGCCTTCCACTCCAAATTATCTAAAAAGAATTAACTAATGTTTGAATAAAAGATTTTTCTTCTGCTCCCCCCCCCCCCCCCCCCGATTAGAACTAATTTTACAAGGCTATACATGGGGTAAAATGTACCAAAAATTACACTATTTTTGAATACAAAATTCAAATTTCAGTTTTTTAAGATTCCTTTATTCAAGCACTATTTGTAATTCTATTTTGAAAAAGTGTGCAAATTTCAATAAGATTGGTGCATTAGTTTTCGAAAACATTGTGTCTACCACTTTTCTACAGGGCCTCCAGAAACCAGGATCTACCACCTGACTTTTCAAAAATTTTTAATGATCCTTTTATAAAGCATTGTTTAAATGCTGCTCTTTGAAACACATGTAACTTCTTAAATTATATATATATATATATATTTTTTTTTTTTTTTTTTTTTCTGTAAATATAATTTTTGTAATTATGTATGCCAATAATATTTTTCTAATTATGTATGTCTCGTTGCATCAAAATTTTAACCCATCTAATAACAATGAATTCAGTCAAAAAAAAAAAAAAAAAAATAATAGTAACAAAAATAATAATAATAAATAACTTTTAAAAAGAATTTCATATAAAACATTAAAATACATTTTTTGGATAGCTTTGAGTCATATAACAGTGAACATAAAGTTAAAAAACTTTTAAATATACAAATATATTTTTTTGTAAGTAGTTCTTAAATACAATCATTACTTCTAATATCATTGTTACTAACAAGGTTGACAGTAGGCTGTCAGTACTAATCTATATTTAAAATAGTTACTTTAACAGCTCAAACAATATAGAATAATATTCAAAATAACTAAAATAATTGCCTTTGAAACAGTTATTTTGTATTGCATCTTACATTATTTGGGTTAAACTACCTTTTATTAAGCGCAAACTTAAAATATACAAATTAAATAGTTTAGTTCTGTTTGTCACTCTGTTGTCATTTTTCGCACATTAGAGCTAATGGACTCTTCCCAGTTTCGTCTGCTCAATCATGTGGTAGAGGAAAACGAATAATCGAATTCAATTAAATATTGTTCTTAAGAACAAAAATGTTAATATTTGATATGATATAAAATAAAAATAATATTGTGCATTTGTAAACAGTAGAATAGTTGTATTTGTAAATTTAATATTTTTTCAAAAACACTTTATGTGCTTATTTATTTTCAACTGTAAGAATCGATTTTTGTATTTTCTAGTGTAACTGTTACATTAACTGATCTAGCAATAAATAATAGCTTGTTCTTGTGGAGTGTTTATGGATTATAATTTGAAACTTTAAAGTGTTTTCATTTAATTTAATTGCATAAAGGTGTTACAAGTGAATTAACTTAGTTACTGGTTTAAATGGATTTACGCAGTACGATATTGCACTGTCACTGATTTAAGTACCAAAATTCAGAGTATTAAACATGTTCTTCATGAACATCAATAACAAATATAAACTAAATGATGATTGTAAATGTATACAGCAAACAAAAGATGATGCATAGTGATATAAAATGGATTAAAAATGATGATGTATAAAAAAATAACACAGATTAAATACGATTGATCAAAAATAAGAATAGAAAATATGTTATTTCAGCAATCGCTCTAGATAAACAAGACTTCGTCTGCTATTTGTTTTTCCTCTACCATGTGACCTCTGACATCAGGTGGGAAGAGCCCATTACGCTAGAAATTATTTAATTAAAAATAGATTTGAAACCTCGAAGAACATCCATATCTGAAATGGGACTCAAACACTGCATCCAGTAATTAAAACCACTTCTGCTATCAGATAGTAAAATCCCAATAACTGAATCAAATTGATTTTAAAAATAGCCAAGATAATTGTATCAAGTTGAAATTTAGTAGTCAAAATAGTCCCTTGCAAAATATTATTTGCAAACAGAAAATAAATAATAATTATAATAATAATGCAAACAGGAAAAAAAAAAGTCTGTTTCCCTTAAAAAATAAAATAAAAATGGACATTTTGAGGCAACACTTTAACACTGTTTTCATACCCTTTAACAACACTGTTCTATAACATTTTTGTCTATCTTCAGTTTTGATGAATTGTGGAGCAAACTAGTTTTGCCAGTTGGTAATATAGTTTTGAATAAATATATATACAGTGAACTCTCGTTTAGACGGCCCTGTTTAAGATGGATTTCTCGTTACTACGTACAAAAACAGAATCCCCGGCTAAGGCCTATAGGAATTGCATGTAATAAACATCGCTTTATACATACAATTTATTCATTAAGATGGACATTTTTTTCCCTCAAAGCTTACTTTCTTTGAAAAACAGTCAGTTCTCAAAATCTTTTCAAAGTTTTTTTTTTTTTTTTTTACATGAAAATGTGCAATAATAAAAGGGTTAATCTCTTACACTCTGTGCTATTACACCGTGGGAAGTAAACAGTATTGATTGACAGTGACAGTTGAAGTCAACAATTGGCACCTGTCTCCACTTCTATTGTGGAGACATAGCAAAGGATTTCGTTATCGGAAATGTACCAGAAGAAAACATAAAAGAGCGGAAAGAGAATTTGTCATGGCTTATCAAAGACTACGAACTATCAAAGCTAAAAACATATTTAACATCGATGAAACAGGACTTTTTTTAAAAAGCTCGGCCTTTTCAGAGTTTATACTTTAGAGGAGAAAAGCGCACAAGCGATAAACATTCAAAATTACATGTTACTGTACTTGTAGGGGCTAACATGGAACTTCAGTTTATGAACTCCTGTTATAATGGACTCTCGTTAATATGGACAAAAATTATTGGCCCTTGACTGTCCGTTTTAATGAGAGTTCACTGTATAACAATTTTGAAAATTCCGTTTCTTAATTCTTTACATAAATACTTAATAATATTCTGGCTCTTGACTTAATTATTTATGTACATACTCAAATACCAGATCAGAAAATTGAAAATTTCAGTTATGTGCCAATGACCAGTAGGCTTGCTAAATTTATTCACTACTTTTATCCCCAGATTACTGAAATAGATAATTTTCCAGTTTGAATTTTTTAAATCAACATTTTAAAATTGTAAAATAAATGTAAAGTGTCTGTTTTTAATTTGCTGATTTTGTGAAAGGTCCGTTTTAAGATCATAAATTTTAGCTAATCCGAATTTTTAGTAGATAGATGCCAGAAAAGGCAATTTTTCCTAATTAATTGATGAAATTTGCACTTTTTAATCACTTACTGACAAAAAACAATGCTTTTGTGGCCGACTACTGAAATGTGCAATTAGTTAAGCATTGATTAATAAAAAATTGCATTTAATTGCAGTGGAGGATCCAGAACTTAACTTTTGGGTGGGGGGAGGGGGGGGGGGCTAAGATTTTTCAAGAGGTTATTCCAGATCAATGAAAATTTTACAATTGTAAAATTCTATTGTGAATGTCAGTACTTTTTTTTTTGGGGGGGGGGGGCTAGGGGGCTGAAGCCTTCCCCCTTCCCCAAAACACTGACATTCACAATTGAATATTGCAATTGTAAATTTTTTATTGGTCTAGAATAACACTTTGAAAAATCTTGCCCCCCCCCCCCTGGATCCGCCACTGCACTGTTCAATTGCCGTTAACTGCTGAAATACACAATCTTTTTTCACCAATAATTGCTTAAACAGGTGATGATTTTACTACTAACCAACAAAATATATGTTTCGTTTTAATTGTTTTATAAAACAAATGATTACTTCACAGCAAATCAATGGAACTTCTGCTTTTTGGTTGTCTAACTTACAAAATATACTATATTTTCTGTGGCTATTTCGTAAATTTGGCTCACTGCCATCTGATTTAAGTTACTAAGCACAGAAATATTCTACTTTCACATGGCCAATTGATGACAGTCGCAGAAGAGAAAAAAAAAAAGTGACAATTTGTTAATTTTTTAAGTCACCTCTTAATTTTATCTAGTCACTACATGGAAAATATTGCATGGCTTTTTTCAGGTCTATCAGACACATAACTAGCTAAAATTTAGGTCTTAGGATAAGGATGGAACACCTTCACAAAATTTGATAACCTTAAAGCGAACCATTTACAATAGTTTGTTAACTAATAGCCTATTACAATGGTGCTATCAGATAATCAAGATCGTCACAGAAAACTTATAAATCTTTCCTATGAATTCCTAATGCATTTAATTGTTTAAGATCTTCCCAAGTAACTACTTTTTTCTTTTTCTTTTTCTTTTTTTTTTTTTAAGAGCATTATCTCTTGAGCTAAGCAAAGTGGTTTAAAAATGGAAATTTGTTGAATGGAAGGCTGTTCTATAAAAACCAAAAATCTATTTTAATTGATTAAAAAAAAAGTGATAAAACTAGGTGGGAGTTTATACTTCTCACTAAGTATGTTTCGAAGACAAGAGTTGGTTATAGAGAGAGTAAAAGAAAGAAAAAACTGAGGACCTAGATTCAAGAAAATGGCAAAGAGAAAAGAAATTGCATTTAATATACTTAACAAGAAAAATAAATTAATAAAAACTTCAATGTTTGAGGTTTTATGATTTTAGTGTTTAACCAAGTTCTAATAACTGAAACTTGCAGAAATTAGAAGAGAAAAATTCCCCCTTATAGATGAAAAAAGAAGTCACAATCGGATAATAAAGGAAGAAAAAAGCTCAAAGTAAAAAACAGTTGCTAATAGATTTTTTTTTTTAATACTTCGTGGCAACTCTGCTCAAAGATCAAAATAAATTTTATAAATCATATTCAGGGGCAGAAAGTTTAAAAATAAAGCTACTGGTCCGCAGGACCGGTATTTTTCAGATTTTACTAGTCTGTACATACTTTGACTGGTCTGTTCTTCCATTCTATTATATATTTTTTAAATATTTAAAAATTTGTAAACTGTTTGTTTTACCAAGACTTTTTTTTTTTTTTTATAAATTTACAAATAAAATATGATACATTTTTGTAAACTAATTAAAAGAAAATACAAATGAAGTCTGATATAAATCAAAAATCTATGCTTTAATAAAAGAGCTTAATGCCACATATTGACTATCAAGAATTAAAAGTAAAAAAATTGATAGTGAAGTTAAATGAAAAATTATACAGAATAGGCAATATTGACAATTATGAAGAAGTACACTTATTATTGTTATAACACAATATTCTGTGACAGATTTACGGGTAATTTTAGAGAAAAGTAAAAAATACAAAAAAATTGAAAGCTTTACTGGTCCGGTGGACCACCAGAATTTATATTTTACTGGTCTAATGAATATATATTTGTGCTCTTTGACCAACATAACACTTTAATTTCGAGCCCTGATCATATTAAATAGCATTTATAAATTATTATCACAGTTAAAAGTGAAAAAGTTAACATATAAAGTTTCCTTTGATCTAAATTAAAAGTTCAGATAATATTAAATTTCTTCTGCCATGCTATCGATTATGTTAAATTTACATGAAGTCAAATTTATTTTTTAAATTGTATTAAAAATAATTATTAGCATAATTAAAAATAAATGTAATAGAAATTTATATCAACATTCAACACAACTAAAAATAATATAAAATAATTACTGTTATTATTAACATCTTTATTATAAATTGCAATTAAGGTGCAAATCAGAAAATTCAATAAATAAAAATTTACTTTTAGGATGACTAGATTGAAATAAAGAAAAAGCGATAAAACTATTTTTTTAATATAATAGCTATTTTTTATAAGAAATAAGTATATATTCAAGTAATAATTTCATTAATTTATGAGGTAAATACAAACTTTTATAAAACAAATTTTTAATAATTTTTATCAATATTATTTCTTCAAAAAAGAAAGATATAAACATCAATAAAATAAGTGAAATGTAAGTAAATATATAAATAATACACACAAAAATAATTTTTCCTTTCAAGAACGAGAATTTCATATCATTAAAAATATATTAAAATAATCCATGGGAAAATTCATTGGCAAATATTAAATAAGTAATATAAAATCATGAAATAAAAATACACAATTGCTTAAATGTGTACAAGGTCTGTCTAGAAAAGTATTGGCAATGACACTGCACATGCAAATTAAAAGAGGCTTATCGAAAAAACAAAACAAAATTATCACTATAATTATTAAACATGAACCATTAAAATATGAATTTTTTATTTATTCTTTTAAATTACATATTTTATTTTTGTATTTCACCTGACTAACAAATAGCAGGAGGATTAACTTTATTACTGAAATCGTGAAAAGTAAGTATAGCTAGTGTTCGATTTTGTTTCACAAAATATAGAAGAAAAAAACCTCCAACGTATGGTCCTCAAATGAATTTCTTTTGCTTCAGGGCAATACCAGGGCACACAGAAATATTAGTCAATCAATTTTTTTGTCAAAAAAAAAAAAAAAAAAAAAAAAAAAAAGGGGGGGGGGGGAATAACAATCATGCTACACAGAAGACAAGAGATTTGAAAAAATTTTAAATAACTACTATTATCAAATTATCTTTCATCAACAGCAAAAAATTTAGTTTTTTTGCTTTTCTAATTTAGGTCAAAGCTGATGGTTATTATTTCAAAAGAGGTTTTAAGGTAAATGTAAATATATATATTTTTTAAACCATTACCACTATTTTTTAGACACACCTTGTAGTTCAACCGTTTTGATAATAAATTAAAGCTCAATTGCTAATATTGCTATTGCAAATAAAAATTTATCAAAAAATATGTAGTTCTTTCCAGAAATCATTATTATCAATCAATAATAATTTCTGGTATTACTTTTTTAAAAGAACATTTATTATTTGACAAATTATCTTCAAACAGTTCAGGAGTACTGTCTGAATCTACTGTAAAATTATCACAGATTTTACTATCACTTTTATCACAGATCGTGTTTGAATAATCACATTTTTCTCTTTCAATTTTTCTCCGTTTTAAATCACAAAAACTTCCGGTAAAAAAACTGCCACTGTTATTTATTTTAGGCACATTTGGTGCAATAAGGCTTGGACTATCATCTAAATCACTAGATGAAAGTATTTCTTCAATAATATCATTGGAATCAGATGCAGGTTGTGCAATTCTTTTAATTTCCCAAACTTCATTAACTTTTTCTGAAATTCCATTTTCATAAATTGAACTTGATTCATTTTTAACAGGCAACAGTTCACATGAAATTCCAGAACTTTTTATACTAGACTCCATGGCATTTATGTTCTTTGAAGTAGATCCCAGATCATCATTTGAATTACATTTTACAATAGATTTATAAATTTTCAAATTATCATCAACATTAGATGTGTTTTCTTTATCTGAAATATAAGTTAATTTTGTATTTATAGGTATATTTTGTTGTTTATTTTCATGTATATTTTCAGTTAAAGATAATGATTTATTTTGATATGTTTGTACTGGAGCCTTCCTATTTTGAATGGCTGTTGAAGACATTGCCACAGATTGAAAATGAATTTCAGCAGCATTTTTAAAACTACATTTTAAATCCTTTTGATTGTTCAGAGTCTTGTAAAAAGTCAAGTTTTTATTACTTAAATCCTTATGATCATAAAAATATGGCTGACAATTTGAAGAATTATATAGACTGCAATTATCAATAGTCTTATTTTGATATTTTGATTCATTGTTGCATTTGTCTTTAATATCATTACAAAGATCTGTGTTATTTATTTCAGTCTTTTTAGAGCTAGATATTTTAACAGAAGTATTAGTATTAGGAATTGTTTGATCAGACTCTTTTTTAGTAGAAGTGGTTTCTTTAACATTTTTTATTTCTAAATTTTTCTGATTTTGAGATAAATTATTGCTTAGCTGAACATTCTGATTCTGATTGATCATCAAGTTAGGATTGCAGGGTTCATTTTCTTTTTGGTTATAAATTTTCAAATTTTTGAGATTATTAGCATTGTTTTCGGGAGGTTTTTTAATTACATATTTAAAATCATATTCATCTTCTGATTCTGATGAAGAATTATTTATCTTTTTTATAAAATAAAAGGATTTGGACTTGTGTTTATTAGTTTTTATAGAAGATTCTTCAGGTTTAGTAGTACACTGACTTTCAGGTTTAACAACTTGCTTACAAGTTTCATAATGAACAAAATTATTAGCAGTAAGATCTAAATGTTTTGAGGCTATTGCTTTACCATTATTATTAAAATTAAGGGTATTGTTGTCTTTGGGGATCAAATAACGAGGTGGACTTATCACGGTTGCATTTTCTGCAGGATGTGCTTGCAAACGTTTCACACAAATTCTTAATTCATCCTTTATTTGTAGTTTTTCAGAAGGCAAAAGATTTGGTTGGTACCCTTTGCTAGATGAAGCTATATTACAGTTTTCACAATTTGATATAAAATGCCCAATACATTCCAGATTTGTAGAAATATTTTGGATTTTTTTATCACTGTACTGAGAGTGATCCGATGATGAATTTTGATTAAATTTTAAATTCTTCTTTTTATCTGTATCTGATGTTACAGCACTAACTCCGTTATCAACCTCTGATATTTTAGAATATTCCTTATCGATTTGAGATGCAATTTTTACATTATTCTCATTGATATCACAGTTGGAGACGTTTACATAATCAACATATTCCTCATTAATTAAAGATTCAGATTCAGCACTTTTAGCAGATCCATCCGGAAAATCATCCAGTTGTTCTTCACATATAGTTATATTACTAATTTGGTTATTTTCTTCAAAAGACGATTTTATGTGTAGAGATTTTCTGTCAATACAATTATTTAGTTGTGTGCATTTAGATTTATCTTTGTTTTGGTTATTTTCTTCTAAAGATGATTTTAGGCCAGATTCTTGCGATGATTCACCATAAGTATCAGATTCATTGTGATCTTCAACAGAACTCTCTGAAGAAGAATCAAAAATCTCTTCATCTGATGATAAAACTGGATTTTCCCACTTCAATGGTGATTTACTCCCATCATGGCAGTTTCCATTTTCCAGCTTTTGTGAATATATTTCTTCCCTCAGCATGGTTTCCACTTCTTTGGTATTTTCATAATCAGTATCTACTATTAAGTTACAAGACTGAGATCTTTTTGCAGAAGGTCCCATCGTAGTCTTTTTATCCAATGGAGTTGTATAACAGTCATCGAAAAAAGGTAATGAATCACTTTCTTGACTTGATGCACCTATAAAATAAAAATAGTAGTTTAACACATTAAAATTCACTCCATATTTTCTTTTAAAAATTGCTAAACTAATTTCCAGGGGTGCAGAAAATGTTCAGACCTTGGAAATTTCCCCCAAACACAGTATAAATTTCCCTCAATAATGCAAAAATCTACTTTGCTATACAAAGTCATTTGTTCTGTGTAATAAATCTTTAAGAGAATAAGTATACAGTGTAACATAAAAATATCGCTGTTAGTGTATATTACAAGAACTTCAAAGCAGCAAATTTTTATTTTTTATTTACATTTTTATTTTCTCTTAAAAAAATATTCAGAATTTCCCCAGAACCTCGTTCGGGCGTTCGGACATATTCTGCACCCCTGCTAATTTCAAAAAGGACTATTAGACACAATAGATTACAAATATGTTAAAAAAGAAAAAGAAAGAAAGAAAGCATTTTAAATTTTTGAGAAATTTATTGTGTGAAACATCTATTTTAATCAAACGAATTATCAATTAAATTAATTATTATTTCAATTAATTAAATTCAAATAATAAATAATTTAATTAATAAATAATTTTGTAAGTAAACAATATAAATTGCAAAAGCTTCCAACCTCAGTAGCAGCACTTTTTGCACCTATCTGCAGAAATAATAATAACTATTATTATTATTTTCTGTTATCCAGGAATGCTGAACCAATTCTGTTATCACAAGAAGTATAGTAACTCATAAAATGTTCAAAATTTGCATCTACAAAGTAAATAAATTAAGACACACAACAAGTACTTTGAAACATATACTGCAAAATCTATTAGTATTTTTAAGCTTTTTTGAGCCATTAAATTAATCTGCAGAGTCTAAAACAATCTGCAGCATTTTCTGCCATGCTGCACTCTTTCTGATTCTGAGTTTGCAACAGTTGTTTCGGGTCAAAATAATGACACAGCTCTTCATCAGGTGAAGAAAACTAGGCACAAATTCATCATCAAAGCAGGAAGTTGCACTTGTGCCTGCTAAGAAATTTAAACTGACATTTGCATTCGGCTTTCTTTGAAACAATATTTGTTCAGTTTAGGAGTAATGCTGTTATCCACTGAACAGAGCAGGGACAAAAGTTAAAAACTCGATAAAAAAAAATATATATACATATATATATATATATATATATTAATTTCTTTTTAATATTTGGTTTCAGTGAAACCAATGGGTACTAAATGACTAACTTATGAAAAGGTTATGCAGCATAAAGGTTCCATAAAAATTACAGTTTTTTTTTTTTTCCTTAATGAGGAACAACATGCCTCTATGATATCATTCAACTCTTCCATTTAATCTATAAGAATCTTAATTTAACCCACAAATAGTTGAAATATAGCTAATCACAGCACAGATTTCCCTCACAAACATTGAAAGCTTCATTTCATTCTACTTGTCAATTATTAAGTGTAAGGGGGAAAAAATTTTACCATATTTTCTGGCATATAACATGCATCGGCGTATAATGCGCACCGGTAATTTGAGGCTATATATATATATATTTTTTTTAGTTATGTTCACCGTATAACACACACTCCTGTTTTAATGAAAAAAATCTGAAATGTACTTGAGCAAATCTCTTATCCTTTCAAGACATTCACACAAAAGATTATCCTTGGCTTTCAAATAATTGTATATTGAATTGACAAGCGATAAAGAAAACAATATGTGGGTGCGGAAAATGCTTAAAGGAGTAATTACTTCCACTTCACAATAGTGCTTTCCTGCATAGTGGACAGTACAAAATTAAAACCTATGGTTATTTAAAAAAAAAAAAAAAAAAAAAACTATACAGAAATGCATTTTCCTAAATGGCGTTTTCATTCATGTGCACCAGAAATGATGGATGGACGAGCAATGTAAAATTGTGGATAAGAAATGTTTAGCAAAATTGTCCTTGTGCCAAGAAACCACTAAATCTTTTAGTTTGGAACATATTCCGATCCCATCTAACAGATAATGCAAAGAAACTGCTTAAAGATTGTAATACACACATGTCAGTTATTCCAAACGGATTTATGTCATACATTAAGACTGTAGATGTGTGTATCATCAAACCGTTCAAGGGAAATTTAAAAAGACAGTGGAATATGTGGATGTTCGAAGGTGAAAAAACATTTACAAAAGGAGGCCAAATGTGTCATACCAGTCTAGAAGTAGTATGTGAGTGAATATTAAAAGCATGGAATGAAATTGAACCTGACATTGTTCAAAAGTCATTTTTAAATTGTAGTATATCTAACAATCTAGACCGAATGGAAGATGATCATTTATTTGTGGATCAAAGTGACAATCATAGTGAAGATAAGACAGAGTTTGATGATCTGTCTCCTTAAGCCTAAAGATATAACAGAAGAGGAATATGAAAAACTTTTCATATTATCCAATAATGAAAATCTTTAAGTTCATAAAGTATGTCATTCTTTCTAAATAAACAACATTTAGAAATATATAGAAATCTAATATATTTATGCTCAAGTTTTCATTATTCTTAAATCTATGATTTTTATGTCCGGTGTATTACACGCACTTGTAAATTTCGACCTCATTTTTTGTATTAAAAGTGTGTTTTATACAACGGAAAATACAGTATGTAAATAATCAATCAATCAACAGTCACCTCTCAATTATACACTCGATAAAAAAAAAAAAAAAAAGACTACCCAGGAGTTATCCAAATGGGACAAAAATTGGTAGATGTGATGTACATGTAGAGAAAAACAATTGATTACAGCTTCAGAAAATTTGAATGATTTAATCAAGAGAAAGGGCCTCACAAAGTAAACAAGTCAATAACGCGTAAGTCCACTTCTGGTCCTTATGTACGCAGTTATTCGGCTTGGTATTAATTGATAGAGTTGGCAGATGTGCTCCTGTGAAGTATCGTGCCAAATTCTGTCCAATTGGTGCGTTAGATTGGTAAAATCCAGAGCTGGTTGCAGGACCCTTTTTATGACGCTCCAAACATCCTCAGTAGAAGAGAGATCCGGGGACTGAGCTCAACCTCATTTCACTGAGCCGCCTATTAAGGGTCTTTGAAGTCACTGAAGTACCAGTTGCACATAGGATCGACAATAATGATGAATTGGAGCTTTGAGTACCACTTTGCAATTGACTGGTTCTCCCTTTCTGTTCTCTCTTTAGGCCGACCGCTTCCTCCTTGACGCTGTGTTTGGCTATGGTTCAACCATTTCTGTCAATATCACCTAATAGTGGTACCAATCCTATCCAACTGTCAAAAAAATCGCAGAATAGACCAATCGGCTTCTTTGAGATCAACTACACACCACACTCAAATGCTGACATCTGTGCATGTTGTTTGTGCACCAGTATGCGAAGCTTAGTTACTGTCTTTCTGAGTAGATGGAATAAAATTCTCGAAGAATTTATAACCTGGAATCAAAAATTCTCATTTTTAATATTCTGCTAATTGTGCAGTTAGGATGCGCTGCAGCATCGCATGCTCATTCGATGACAGCCAAACTTTAAAATTTTGCATTTTCCATCGAAACCTGTATGTATGTCAATTTGTGTCCAGTTTGCATTACTCCTTCTTGGTGCGTCTTTTTTTTTTCTGTTATAAAATATACATGTTTGAAGGCATCAATTACGAATCACATATAACCAAAAGCCATGCATAACTGACAAACCCATATATTCTAATTCTTTATAAACTTTTTGCAATGCAAGTAAAAAAAAAATTGTACACTATACTACACTTAATAACATTTTATAAGTTAAAAAATGTATACCATTATATTACTTAAAAATAATGATAACTTTAAGTGTACAATTTGGTTTTACTTTTAATTTGTGGGATGAAAAGAAAAAAGAAACAACTCTTCTTATTGAAAACAAGTAGTTATAAATAGCTGTGGCTTGACCTTATCTGTGCAAACATGTTTACATATGTAAAGTTATTATTATTTAAGTTTTTATAAACTATCATTCTTTATCTCCAAAAACAAAATTATCAAACTTTTCCAATGTCATTGCAATGATGGTTAAATATACTAAATTTCAGATTTAATACTCACTTTCTAAAAATAAAAATAGTTTAAATACATTTCATGTATGATAAAAATTTTTCTTTAATTAAATGCATATTTATATAAAAAACATATTTAATTCAGAAATACAGCTTTAAAAAAATATTATCTAAAGTTCCTTTCCTTCATTTAAAAAAAAAAAAAAAAAAAAAAAAAAAAAATCACTAAATCGTAATAAGAAGAATCCATCTAGTAAAAAATACTTATATACTCTGCTCTGACATTTATGATTAAAAAGATTAACATAAAATATTTGAATAAAGTTTTTACCTTTGAGAGAAGGACATTTTAATTTTCCTAACGGAGATAAACTTTCAGCGATCTCATTCTGATCTTCTATGAATTCTATTTTACAAGGACGAAAGATTAAATCTAGTATCTGAAATCATAGAAAAAACATAGATTGTCTTCCAAATTAAATACTAGTTTTTTTTTTAAGAGTTAAAAATAAAGCATTGCAATAAAATATTCAAAAGAAATAAAGAAATATACAGAATAATAATTATGGAACATTTTAATAAAAATAAAACATACATTAATGAGGGTTAAAGTACAGATTATAAAAGTACTGTAATTCTTGGTGTATAACCTACAGATAAGACACATCAGTTTGACACCAGAAATTTTAATTAACAGAAAAATTTAAAATTTTATTAAAAAATACATAGTTTCATTCATTAATTGAAATTTCTGGTGTCAAACTGATGTATCTGATATGCAGGTTATACGCTAGAAATTATGGTATTCAGACTTTTCTAAAATACACAAAATCACAAAGTTTCTCGCTAAAAAAACTGCTCAATATTTTATTCACAATCTCTCAATTAAATTACTAAAATCATACCTTACACACATTTTCAATTAATATTTATTAAAACAAATACTGAATGAATGCTAATTTATTTTCATCTGTTACAGCAGGCCTGTTCAACCCAAAACACTTGGTGGGCCGCACTGGAAATACATTTTATTCATTCGGGCCGCACCGTATGTACAGTCATAAAAAAGCCCCCCCCCCCCCATCCTCCTCATTTTCCGACTAATTTTGCCGTAAATTAGTGTAGAGACATGCGTCCGGTGCCGATCGATTAACAAAAAGGCCTAGTTTAGAACACTAAATTTTTCTTAAGGAGTGTTTACATATTAAAACTAGCATCAATTTCATTTTTTTCAAAGGCAACCCCTTATTTCGACAAGCTTTTTCGATTATTTGGATCAAATCAGCCCAAAAAATGGTATAGTTCATATGTTTCTCTCAGTTTTCCACAGAGTTACAATTTGTTAAAATATGGAGAAGCTAATGTTAAATGAATGTAATAAACATTAATTCATATCTACCTAAAAAATTAATATATTATTATTATTATTATTCACTTATTTATTTGTTTTTTAAACGTTAGAATGAAGTAAGCTAAAATATATTCCATGCATATTTTTGATTATTATTTTTTTTTTTGTTTTTTGTGAATTATGAAAATTATTAATATTTATATTTCAAAAAAATTATGTGTTATGGCATACATTAATTTTTGCTCGAATAGAATGGGCATCATAAAAAAATATGGGTTTCAAAATTTACATTTCATTCCAAACATTAGTTTTTGAATTATTGTGATATTTCAATTTTTATTGTTCTTAGGGGGCTGTCACTTGTTATCATTTGTGTCATATATTACTTTGCTTACGCATGATTTAAAATAGTTATTCAAGTAGGTTTAAACGTGCACATCATTTCGTAATTAGCATTACTTTACTTTATTATATATTTAAAATTGTTATACTTCTTTTCCGGTTATTATCTGAATGAATATAATACTTTTCTCTGTGATATCTTAATTTAATTTTCTAAAATATAGAGATTTACCCCAGATCAATTTTTGGTTGTAACTTTATGAAGACTTAATAAAAGGAATATAAACTATATCTTTTTCCGAACCGGTTTAACCTAAAAAATTTGAATATGTAGTCAAAAATGGGTGTTACTATTCGAAAAAAAAAAAAGAAGAATAAGAAGAAGATTGTGCAAGTTGTAATATGTAGATGACACCCTAAACAAAATTTAGCAATTGAATTTAAAACTGGATGTTATTACCAATCGTTAGGCATCAACTACTGGTCGGGGAAGGAAATTATTATTATTACTATTTTATGACCGTTCATATGCATATGTGCATATATATATGTTTGTGAGTATATGATTAATGTATTTATATACTTTTTTTTTCAGAGAAGAGCAGGGTGAAAATTTGGAGCAGAATATATTAATTTAAATATTTTCATTCATAAATTAACAATAGAATCGCGAAAATTTTCTGACTATATATTAAAACTATAATAAATTAAATGAAAAATGGATCTAATAATATTTCATTACCACAGTTCTTTGAAAACACAGTTCGTTACTATAATCTTTGAAAAGTATTTTCTCTTCGAAAAGTCAGAACGTATTTATTAATTTTTGATCCGTTAACCAAAGTTGTTAAAATTTAAATATCAGAGCTGCCAACCTTGGTGGGAAAAAAAACAGGAGATTTTACATAATTTCAAGGGAGAAAAAGGGAGATTTTACATAATTTCAAGGGAGAAAAAAGGAGATTTACGGTTTCGTGGAGAAAAACAAAACAAAATTATTTTATTCAATACATGATACTTTTTTAACTAAAAAGACCTAATATAACTTTTGTTTGATAATTTATATTTTAAACTTATTGGGGAAAAACAAATGTTAACAAGTTCATTAACAAAGTCTAAAAATAACTACATATGTAAAGAATTTTGAACCCCTATATCGCTTCAGTTGGTTCTAAAATCTAATAAAACAACTGGATCGATGTTTTTATGAACATTGATTCAGAGTTTTTCCCAGATAATTTAAGGAGGGTGCTGCACCTCGCCTGATCTTTGTTTGGAAGAAAAAAAAAAAAAGAAACACTTTGCCCCAATCTATTTTCTGCCCCCCCCCTCCCCCCCCAATTACTGCATTTGTAGAAAATAACCTACAAGATAAAGAAAAGATAAATGCTGTAAATATAAATAAAACTATTGCGTGTGACAATCAGCACATTAACAACAAATAAAAGTACAGAAAAGTTTAAAAACAGACTTTTTTCTTTTTGTATGCATATTTATAACTAAATTTTTAAATTAAGTGTTTGGATTTTAAATGCCAAATGTGTCCTTAAAAATTCAAATCGCCCTCAAGAATCTAAAAAGTTTTTTTTTTTTTTTTTTTTAACTAGCAGTACCCTATATTTTTTAAAACCAGGGGGAAAATGTTTGATTCTTTTGTTGTAGAATGAGAAAGCTAATAGGAAAAAGGGATTTTTTTTTTTTTTTTTTTTTGGGGGGGGGGGGTGGAACTGTTAAACTTTTTACTACTTTATAGGCTCTAGAATCTAATAAAGCAAGTTTAAAATGAATATTGACATTTTTGTTGTGGCTTGTAGATGGAGAAAGAATGAGAAACAAAAGAGTTGAAAAGAGCATTTGATCATCGATCACTAGTTGGAGATAGGAAAATATGGGGGGGAGGGGGAGTTAAAAATAATTACGTAAGCGAGAAATATTGAAGGATTCAGTTTCTTTAGAGATTCTAATATTTCATAAAGTAAGTTTTAAATGAATATCGACATTTATGTTGTGAATTGGAAGGCCTTCGTAAATCTGGAAAGATGGCACCTACGAATTGTCAAAAATTAGCGTTTTTAGTTCGATTTTTCGAAAATATTAGAAAAACGGGAGAAATACACATTAAAACGTAAAAACGGGAGATAGGGTTAAAAAACGGGAGTCTCCCGTGAAAAACGGGAGAGTTGGCAGCACTGAAATATCGTTAGTCTCCTTGCGGGCCGCAATAAACTACGCGGTGGGCCGCATGCGGCCCGCGGGCCGCGGGTTGGCCACCCCTGTGTTACAGTATACTTTTCTACATTACAGGTTGAAAATAGTTAATTGTGTGAGATTTCTGAATTGTATCTTCATATTGTACAGTATTTTGTTAAAAACTGACTGATAATTTTATTCATTAATTTAATATTTATTGTTCATCATTGATGGCAATATAGAGTTTATGAAGCTCATGGCACATGCATACCTGCCAAAGACGTACCCAGGGAGGGGGTCCATGGGGTCCGGACCCATCCCGAAATAAAATTTAATGAAAATTTATTCAATAAATATGCCCTTTTGAAGTTATAAATTGTTTTACATCATCCATGATTCAAAAAAGAAAATATGTTCTTTAATCGTATCATTTGATCAGATTAGTTTTTCTTAAAGGGGGGGGGGGAGGAGCAATGTCCCCCCATAGGCCTAGGACACTAGCGTAATCAATCGGCTTTAACCCAACAAGCACAATTAACCCTCTTCCTGGTAAGAAGAAATTTTCTGATTCTTTCAGCGCCATTTGTCGAAAAAAATACACAAATTATGATATTTTAAATATGTGAAATATACTTAGAACAATGTATCATTTTTTCGTGAGGATTCAGTATGTGTGAATTCAGTAGGAACTGGAATTTTAAATTTTGGTATTTAAAAAATTAAGCTTAAACTCAAATTCTAGGAAAAGCTTAAATTTTACATAAGTAATGGTAGTAATTACTTAATAAGTAATGGTTTCAATTACAGTTAACAAGAGGCTTCTTACGAGAGGGGCAAAATGATGCTCAGTTTTAAGCGTATTTTTAAAAGTAGGTAAGGGGGTCCTGAAAACACCAACAGCCTTGCACACATGCCTTAATGAAAACCTGACTCTGGACCCCTCCCGAAATAAAATCCTGGGTACGTCCTTGATACCTGCCAACTTCTCACTGGCAGAATCAAGAAGATTAAGCTAAAAAAAAAACAGGAAGATTCCATTAAAATCAAACAGATTTTTTCTACATAATAAGTATAAATAGAATAACCATTTTTTAGTAACTCGATCCAAAAAACTGCACTCATGAGAAATTTGAAAAAAAAGGAAAACTTGAAGCATTAATTTTACTAAGATAAGCATGATAATAGTACAGTAAGTATTTTTATGCTTGAATTCTTTAGAAAAGGAACAGAAAATGTCTGTTTATATATTTCTCCTTCTTAACACTACTCATTTTTTTAAAGAATATTTTTAAAGTCAAATAAAAGCATGTTAATATTTCATGTAGAATAGCAAATATACAATCTTCTCTTGTAAGTAAACACATGAACACGGAAGAATCAACATAAGCAACAATAGGGAATTTGCATGTTTTCCAATTTTATCATTAAATGATAGAACATGAAAAAATAGAAAGGTTTGTACATGTGTTTTTTCATTTTGAATCTTGGTTATTGATTTATGATAACTTAAATAACGCACTATTTACTGTATCCTGAAAACGCAGCAGAATACATAGGACGTCACACTTTATGAAGATGAAACGAAATCCTCTCCTCTCTCGTAGCCACAGCGTGAAAACCAGTGTATCGCTGATTTCGTGTGATGTGTTTTAGCTTATTATTTTAAAATATTCTTTTTATTGTGACTGCGATTACACAATCTTATTAGAAATACTGTATCGAGGGAATTTCCCAAATATAGCATCAATTTTATAAGGGGGGAAAATGTCTTTAGCTATGGAGAAAGATGATAAAACTACATCCACAAATATATATATATAAACCTCTTTGGTGTTGTGAAAACAATTTTTTTGGTAAAACAACATTCTTTTTCTGTATAAATATTGATACTTGAAATCATTTAATAACTTCATGTACAGTTATTTAAAAATAAATAGATAAATAAATTAAAAATGCCTTAAAGGGCCTATTTACGCATTTTAAAAATACTGAAAAGTATCTTCATATTTATATGATGTTGTACAGCCATATGATATTTACAAAGATTTATAAACAATAAAATTATTTTTCTGTTTATTATTAAATAGATAAAATGTAAAATCATCCAACAAATGGCATGCACAATGCAACTGCTTTGAATTTAAAATTTATAAAGCTTTATTGAGTATTCTGTGTAAGTGATTGAAATTATATATATGTATATAGTAGCAAAAAGAAGTATAATAGAAAAAAAAAAAAAAATGATTAAATCGCCACAAACAACCCACAAAAGTCTAAAAGTTTACTAGTTAACTAAAATAATTTGACCAGTAATATTTTAAATTAAATAGGAAAAGAAGAAGAATATTAACTTTAAAATAATTCTGATGAGAATACAAACCACATATACATTATTTAAAAGATTATAAACAAGAGTTTTCAATTTGAGCTGACATTAACTCGCACACACACATACCTGTGTGTCGTATGTGTGCGTTATTGTTAGCATGATGCGCTTAGTTTTGTTTCCATATTTTAATGGTAGCGTACATTCTATCTATAAATAATGCAATAGAACATTTTGCTTACCATCACTCAAACATGGATAATTTAAAATTATTTTATATATATATTTATATATATATATTAATGCTTTTTTTTAAAACGTAGTAAAAACCATGCAACAGAAGATTTAAGACCCCTGAAACCACATAGACCAATACGAATAAAATTTCATCATATTAAATTAAATTAAACTAAATTTATCTGTGAAGACTTTTTGTTAATTATTAAAACAATTAATTTTACTTTTTGACTTTTGAAACAATAAATTTTACTTATCGATTTTTTATTTAATTTAATTTAACATCAAACTTACCTTAATATTATAAATAGATAGATAGTTGCTATTTAAATAATGTTGCCTGTACGTTAAAACAACATGAAACCAAAACAAAAGTATCAAACAAGCAATGAGAGAATAAACAAATAAAACACTTTTTTTGACAAATTATTTTTCAATTAAGAATAGATATTTTCTCTGTTTATGATGAAAGTATTATTTTTGGGTTGAATTTTTGAAACTGGGTTTTTGCTATAATTACACGTTTTGAATTCGCCTGAATTCGAAAAGCAGGTTCTTAAGTGATGGGTTTCTGAGCCTGTAATTAGTTAAACCCCAAAACAGGTATTATAGCAGGAAGCTTAAATTAATTTTTCTAATTTTATATCACATGTTGATAATCATTCTTGAAAGTTTTCAGTGAGATCGGACAAATAATCTATGGTACAGGAACATGCTGAGAAATTCAAATATGTACATATATATTCATATAAGGGCAGAATTTATCCTTGATATATTTTACCAATTAAACTACATTAATGCACACTATAATTATCTGTACTAAAGATGATGTAATATATATATATATATTAAAATATATTTTCTATATAGAATATTTTATGAAATGAATTCATCATTCGTTTAAAAGAACAAACAAAGGGAATTTGGATACATTAAGCCTTAAATAATGATTCGAAATAGCCAAAATATATATATATATATATATTTACTGTAAAAATTAGTTGAATACATTCTGTTAATAAAAATGTCTTCTAAAATGCGAAGTAAAAGAAGGTAGTGGGAGTGCCAAATTAAATTATTGCTAATAACATAACATAGCATATATGAGTATGTATATATACGAGGCATGTTTTTTAAGTAAGTACCGTTTTGCGATTCCGCCGCCGCAGCGCTACGGTCGGCGTTCCGCGCATGCGCGCTGGTTACCTACATCTCTTGTCTACGCACTGACGCCATTACAGTCTGATTCTTCATTGTATACATTGTTTACTGAGTGTTTAAGATGCCTCCGACAATCGTGAGTCCCGCCGATTGTGAAGTACGGGCTGTTATACGATTTCTTAGTGCTAAAGGCGTAAAACCGATCGATATTCATCGTGAGATCTGTGAAGTTTATGGACAAAACATTATGAGTGATGGAATGGTAAGGAAATGGGTGAGAGCATTTAAAGATGGCCGCACAAATGTGCATGATGAAGAACGGAGTGGGCGTCCTTCGGTCGTTAATGAAGATTTGGTGCAGAAAGTGGAAGAAAAGGTGAGAGAAAACAGACGCTTTACAATTTCATCAATGTGCGACTGGTTTCCTCATAATTCTCGTAGTGTTTTGTATCGCATTGTGACCGAGAACTTGAATTACCGGAAATTGTGTTCACGTTGGGTTCCAAAAATGTTGACGGATTTGCACAAAACCTAACGTTTAGGCAGTGCATTGACTTTCCTTGAGCGGTACCACAATGAAGGTGAAGATTTTTTAGACCAAATTGTTACTGGTGACGAAACATGGGTGGCCTACGTCACACCAGAATCAAAACAACAATCCATGGAATGGCGACATTCATCATCACCCAAAAGAGTGAAGTTTAAGCAAACAATTTCTGCCCAGAAAATCATGTGCACAGTTTTTTGGGACAAAAAAGGAGTATTGCTAGTGGAGTTTCTGCCTCGTAATGCGACAATCAATGCAGCGTCTTATTGTGAGACATTGAACAATCTGCGTTGTGCAATCCAGAACAAAAGACGTGGCAAGTTGAGTAAGGGTATCGTTTTGCTGCATGACAATGCCCGTCCACATGTGGCTAATCGGACCAAAGATCTCATCAAATCTTTTAAATGGGAATGAATGAATGAATGAATTATAAGTGGGTGGTTTACAAGAAACCAAGCACTGCGACCAGAGGTCTATTGTACTAACCCACAAAACCTAATCTTTAAAAAGACCTGTGGCAGAAAGAAAACCCAGCAGACATCTAACCGGAATATCCTGAAGCTCCCAAGGCTCAATTATATGCCGCCCCAAGTGCTCAAACCTATAGGCAGAGAAGACTTCACATTCACATAAATATGTGTTGCAGTTTCATCCTTGTACTTGCAACCCCTACAAAATGGATCACTAGCAATACCCATGACATAAAGATGTCTTTTTAAGCGACAGTGTCCCGTAAGGAGACCAATCACCTTGCTGATGCTATTTCTATTGAGCTTCATGAGCTCCTTAGCCCTTGCACTAGGATTACCACAGTTAAGCTCTTTAGCTTGCCTGCTCCCCTCAGTCTTGAGCCAAGTAGAGTACTGCAAGTTTCTCATGATGGAGAAAATAGTACCCCTCAACAAACTACCAGAAATACTCAGGACAGGTTCAGGACCAATAAAAGGTGTATCAGAACCCTTCCTAGCCAGCTCATCAGCTAACTCATTTCCCAGGATACCAGTATGACCTGGTACCCAATACAGGAAGATTTTATTGTTAGCAGCAAGAGCACAAAGAGTGAGATAACACTCCCAAACAAGAGAAGAAGTCATTACTGACTTCTGTAAAGCCAACAAGGCAGCCTGACTATCAGAATAAATGTCAATATATCGATTCTTATAGCCCCTATTCATGCAAGTCCTACAACACATAAGGATCGCAAAGACTTCAGCCTGAAAGACAGTAGCATACCTCCCCAAAGGATAGGAAAGTGAAGTACCATCCTCAGGACAGCAAACACCAGCACCAGTGCCATTATCCATCTTGGAGCCATCAGTGTACCACTTAATGTGATTCGTATTACCCCAAGGTGGAGTATTCATCCAAATGTCCCTAGAGGGCAAGTGGATAATATACGGCTTAGAAAAAGCATACCTAGGGAGAACCTTATCACACTGCATAGTAAAATGCGGGTGATCCGAAATCTCCTTATTAAGATGCTTCCAGTTCAGATAATTGGAATAATTATTCCAATGCCCAAAACTTCTTAACCTCTTTACACACAAGATAGCTTCAGCCTCAATGCGCATATGCAGAGGGATAAAGCCCAAGAGTAACTCTAAAGCTCCAGTTGGTGTTGTCCTTAAACAACCAGTCATCGCGACACACACCATCCTTTGAATCTTATTAAGATTCTTCTTAGCAGTGTCAAGCCTAGTCCTAGACCACCAGGCAATAGAACCATAAGTGATCATTGGACAAATGATCATGGAGTAAATCCAGCGGATAACCATAGGACTAAGACCCCATGACCTACCAATAGCATTCCTACAGGCCCAAAACGCCCTTTTAGCCCTAGAAATACAATAATCAAGATGACTCCTCCAGTTGAGTTTCTCATCCAGATAGACACCAAGATACTTTACCTCACTTGAACAAGTGAGGTTATGACCAAAAAACTTGATATTTTTTAAGACAATGGTCCTTTTTCTATTAAAGGCAATCATATGTGTCTTCACAGGGTTCACGGAAAGACCCCTGGAAGAACACCAAGACTCAACCTTCTCAAGGGCATTCTGCATGATACAGCAAACAGTATCCAGAAACTTCCCCTTGGTTACAATGACAATATCATCAGCATAACCAATGCAATCCATCCCCGAGTGACCAATCTCATTCAGAAGTGAATCAACCACGAGACACCACAGCAGTGGAGAAAGAACACCACCCTGTGGACATCCAGTATTGGCTTTGATCATTAGAGAATCACCAAGCAGTGTTGCAGAGGCAAACCTGTTGGTGAGAAGACTCTTGATCCAATTCACAGTGGTACTATTGATATTCCTATTAGAAAGCGCGTCAATGATGGTGTCAACAGGAACCTTGTCAAAGGCACCCTCGATATCAAGAAAGACAGCAAGAGCCACCTCCTTAGAGACCAGACACTTCTCAACAATATGAGTTAAGTGATACAACGCAGTGTCAGTTGACCTGCCAGGCTGATAGGCAAACTGAAAATTGGAAAGTGGCCGAACACATAAGACCTCTTCCCTGATATACCTATCAACAAGCTTCTCAAGAGTCTTTAAGAGAAAAGAAGTGAGACAAATAGGTCTAAAAGACTTTGCCTCAAAATAATTATCTTTACCAGGCTTAGGGATAAAGATAACACTGGAATTTCTCCAAGCCATTGGTGTATAACCAAGTGCCAAACAGGATCTAAAAATCCTGCAAAGGATGGGCGTCAAAACCTCAGCGCCTTCTTTCAGAAGTGCTGGAAAGATACCATCAATTCCAGGAGTCTTAAAAGACTTGAAGGAGTTAATAGCCCAAATAATTTTTTCATATGTAACAACCTTCCTGGCAGCATTCCATTTCTCTCTTCCACAAGTACGAGTGTTGAGAGGAGTAGAAAAACTTGTCTCATGGCAAGTACTGGAGTTCGGAAAATGGACCCTAAACATTTCTGCCAGGGTCTCCTCTCCAGACTCCGAGTAATCACCACTAGGCAACTTAACAGCATTAAGATTGCACATCCTGTCCTTAGACATCACCCTAACTAGCCTAGCTGTGGCTGAAATATCACTGATGCCAGAACAATAGCTGTTCCAGGATGCCCTTTTGGCATTCCTGACAGCTTTATTATAAGAGGTAAGTACAGCCTTATAGGTTTGCCACTCACCATTCTTCTTAGCTCTATTAAAGAGCTTTCTACAATTGCTACGCATACAACTAAGCTCTTTAGACCACCAAGGAACAATCCTTGGTAAGCTAGTGTGCATAACCTTACAATTTTGGTGGTAGGATTCTAAAATGATCTGTTGCAACTAGTCAACAGCCAATTCGAGATCCAGCACCGAAGACAACTTACCAAAGTGGCCAAAAGCAGCTTTCTTTAGGTCTTCACAGTAGGAACCCCACTTGGTATGACGTGGATTCCTACCCTTGGTCTCAAGTCTTATTGGACCTGTAACAGTAAAACAAATTAGCCTGTGATCAGAAAGAGTTTCTTCATCAGAGACTCTCCAATCCCTGACGTTGTCATAGCATATACTATTACAGAACGTAATATCAATGACCTCACTCCTGTTAGAAGTAACAAAAGTAGGTTCATTGCCATAATTTAGAGTATACAGATTAAAATGCAAAATATACTCTAAAAGGTCCTCACCCCGCTTGTTGCAATCACTACTACCCCACAATATGTGGTGAGCATTCGCATCACAGCCAATGATGAGCTTGAATTTAAGATTCTGACAATTCTCAATGAGATTAATTATCTCTTTTGAGAGAGTATCCTTATCCTCATATGGAAGATAAGAGGACACAAAAGTAAAACTATCTTTGTTACCCTGGTGCTGGTATTTCACTCTAACAGCAACATTGTCACCATTAAGATGATTTACCAGGAGCAGAGCATGTAGCTTAGAGCTAACATAAATGCATGCTCTGGGCCTACAACAGGTTCTATCAAAGAAGATCCTCTTGCTGTCTATACCAAGACCAAGGATCTTACCATCTTTAGCCCATGGCTCCTGGATAAGTGCTATGTCCGCAGCACCACTAGCCAGCTTTTGGCCAAGAAGGGCAGAAGCCGATTGGCTATGGTGCAGATTGATTTGCACTATCTTAATGCTACAATCCATAAATCAGGGAGGAAAAAGGCACAACTAAGTGCCAGTTAAATCTCCCTCAGATGAAGGAGTAGCACTAGATTCCTTTGAGGAGTTACCTAGCAGCGCCTCAACCTCAGTCAAAGACATAGGTGATGAGGGAGTAAGCGTGCCTTCAGAGTTAGATTCAATATCTAGCTCACTTAAAGTAAGCGAATCAATATTAGTTTGAATAACTGTTTCACTTACCTTGGAAGAGGATGCTTCACCAGTAGTGACACTATCCTCTTCATCCTCCTTACCTCTTCCTACATCTTCCGCAACAGCAAGGGTATGTACATTTGGATCCTTCAAAATTTTGAAGGCTCCTCTGTCCAAACCAGTATAGGCTTTGTAGTCAGCAGCCCTGATTTCCCTAGCAGACTCGATACTAACCTCAAAGATCCATCTAATGGACTGTGGTTCTACAAGCCTGTGCAGAACACGCCAGTCTTCAGACTTCAACTTTGGGTTGTACCTAGAGATCCGCTTCAGAAGATCTTTGGGCTCCTTATTGACTACATCCTTTGTTTTGAAGGCTACCTTCACAGGCTTTGGAAGTTCGCTCGCAAGAATGACTCGCAGGGACTCTTCCTTCAGGACATTCTTGTTTTGGTCGAATTCCTTCTTCAGCCACTCCACTGTCCAGGTGTCATCACACTGAAAGATGAGAGCACCATCGACAAGTGTAGGGCTGCTTAATTTTGGAAGGTGTTCACTCACAGGAAGTAAATCACCCTTTCTCAAAATTTCCTCTTGGATAGCAAAGGCCTCCGAAGAATTTAGCCTGTGGGAAGGAAAAGATTCTTTCACCACTGCCATCCTGGTTGACCTTGCTACCTGTGCAAATGACTGAAGCTTAGGCTTCTTCGTCATCTCACAGACCTTGGGAGAAGGAGTTGACACTTGTGACCGAAGCCTCTTGCGTCCACCATCCTTATCTTGGTCACCAGCCGTATTTGGCGGTAAACCCTTCTACAACCTCTTCCTTCTGTTGCGCTTTTGTGATTTTGTGAGTACTTTCTGCTCACCAGCGGGTCCACCAGGGTGCTGCTGGCCAGAGCCTGCTGCCCCCATAGTAGATCCAGAAGGTTTGCAGGTTTCCTCCTGAATATGACGAGTTCCCGAAGGAACATCGTCCTTATTTGACTGCATAGACAGTCCTTTAGAGAGAGATAAATCCATACAGGACCGCAGAACTGGGAGGAAAGAGAGGTCCACACCTGCATAGCCTCCCAATACAGGTGTAAGGCTAACTACAACGAGGTTTTGCCTGGTTCCTCGAGGGGACCGTTCACGACACCATAACCCCTGGTGCCATTCATCCATCAGCACGGTACCTAACACCTTGGATTGGGGTGCCTGTATGCATTTAGCTGGGTAAAGCGGAATGGCCTTCTCGCCATGGGTGACCCTACCAGGAGCAAAAAGCTCCCGACGTACATCGCCCATTCCACCCAGGCACACCCCCTCGCCACTTTGAGGCAGCACACAGGACGTGAGGGGGTTTAAATGGGAAACTCTAGATCATCCTCCATACAGCCCTGATCTGGCGCCCAGCGACTACCATTTGTTCCTGCACTTGAAGAAACACCTGGGTGGTCAGCGTCTTCAAGACGATGACGAAGTCAAAACAGTTGTGATACAGTGGTTAACAAGTCAGGCGGCAGAATTTTATGAGGAGGGGATTCAAAAACTGGTGCCACGTTATGACAAGTGCCTCAATATTCACGGAAATTTTGTAGAAAAGTAGATTAAGGTACAGGCTTTCATGTAAAAATAAAATTATTGCGATATCTTTGCACGTCTTTTTTTAATTCCAAAACGGTACTTACTTAAAAAACACGCCTCGTATATACTTTTTTTTTTTTTTTTAAGAAATACAAGAATATATATATATATATATATATATTTCTTAATGAGAGATTTTACTATGATAGAATGGATCTATTTAAAATACTCATGTAAAATTATTATTTTCACAATTTTAAAGCTTATAGCACCAGCATGGCTTGCATTTAGTGTTGTTTTAATATATTTTAATGGTAGCCTACATACTATCTATAAATAGCGTAATAGAACATTTTACTTACCATCACTCAAACATGAATAATTTAAAATAATTTCCCTTTCTCCGCTTCAGAACTGATTTAAATAAATGACCTTGATTAAAATCTAAATAATGCCAGTATCCAGAATATGGTAAAAAAAAAAGTTTTTATGTTAATTAAATTTCTGTTTAAGAGATAATCAGCAGATTAATACTTAGAAAATTTTGAAAAAATAAATAAAAATAAATCAGCGCTTTTATTGGAATATTTTAAGAATTACAGGAAATTAATGTAAAATTGGAGAAAAATTAACTTAGTTTTATTAGAAAAACAACTTTCTATAACTGTTTTGTCATTCATCTTTAATAAACATTTTTATTACTTTTTGAAAAATATAGTAACATTTTAGTAATCGAAGCAGATTAGGTATTAAATGAAAAAGCTGAATTATTAATTCTTTTCAAAAGATAAACAAAGTCACAGAATACAGAATTATCATAAAGATCGAAGTTAAAGAAAATATTGTTATTATTATTTTTTTAATATCACTTAGTAGACAAATCGTCGCTGCTAGACAAAATAGCACTAACATATCATGTACAGTACAATAGATCTCCGGTTGCAATTCTAGATTCTTTCGCTTCGGGAGAGTGGAGAGTCATAAAGTGTGACGTCACGTCAAAACACACCCCTTTTTGCAGTTGGGCGGTTTACGCCGATTTTTAAAACTAATTTACATACGATTGATACAATTGGTAATTAAATTTCTGTTTAAGAGATAATCAGCAGATTAATACTTAGAAAATTTTGAAAAAATAAATAAATAAAAATAAATCAGCGCTTTTATTGGAATATTTTAAGAATTACAGGAAATTAATGTAAAATTGGAGAAAAATTAACTTAGTTTTATTAGAAAAACAACTTTCTATAACTGTCGCTTTTATTGGAATATTTTAAGAATTACAGGAAATTAATGTAAAATTGGAGAAAAATTAACTTAGTTTTATTAGAAAAACAACTTTCTATAACTGTTTTGTCATTCATCTTTAATAAACATTTTTATTACTTTTTGAAAAATATAGTAACATTTTAGTAATCGAAGCAGATTAGGTATTAAATGAAAAAGCTGAATTATTAATTCTTTTCAAAAGATAAACAAAGTCACAGAATACAGAATTATCATAAAGATCGAAGTTAAAGAAAATATTGTTATTATTATTTTTTTAATATCACTTAGTAGACAAATCGTCGCTGCTAGACAAAATAGCACTAACATATCATGTACAGTACAATAGATCTCCGGTTGCAATTCTAGATTCTTTCGCTTCAGGAGAGTGGAGAGTCATAAAGTGTGGCGTCACGTCAAAATACACCCCTTTTTGCAGTTGGGCGGTTTACGCCGATTTTTAAAACTAATTTACAAACGATTGATACAATTTTTTGGATTTTTAAAAACATTTTTGGAAACTGTGGGTCTAGATCTATCAGAAAAAAAGTAAATTTGATTAATTTCCCCATGTGTGCAAATTCCCCATTAGTACTCTCCCAGCTTTATCAGGCACTGTCTGTTTTGCTCCCAAAAAGGCAAGCCATGTGATATTATGATCTGCATTGTAAAAGTCGTTTTAAGATGTGATTATTTTGGAAGAAATCTAACCTCATCATGTTATTTCAATTACAACTGAAAATTTACACATTTAAATAAGATTTTTGTAGACGATTTAAAAATATATTATAGACTTTTCCTTTTTTCCCCAAAGCAGAAAGTTCTCGAATTCAGAACATACATCGCAGAACAATTGCAGATATTTAAAAATTAGGGGGGATGGGGATGGGATTGCAAGTTATAGCTTTTAAGAATAGACATTTTAAAAAATCATATTTTTAACACTGACATTGAAACAATTTATTAAAATACTTCTAAAGTAGTTGACTGCATGGTGAATTTTCTATTATCTTGTTTTTTTTATTTTGAATTATACATTTTAGTAAAAATATTTTTAAATGTTATTTTATTATTGCAATTATACGTATTGAATTCTAAGATATGTATTTTTCATGAGTGTGGCAATAAGAATATGAAAGCAAATTTGCAAAATGCATATGTGTCCTGCAGAACATTTTTGATCATCTGAATGCTTTGGGGTATCTTTTTGGAGGTTAAAATGAAATACACTGAAAAAATTGCAAATGAGGAAAATTTCATTTTCTTGCAGGAAGCAAGAAAATAATAAAAAAATCAAGAAGTCTTTCTGAAATCTAGAAAACTTGGCAACTATGCACATGAGAGTCCTGGGACTTAAAGGGTTCTCAACAGAGAACTAAAAGATGGTACTTTTTTAAAATAAAAAATATTTATAAAAAACAACTACACTAGCCTTTGAATATTATGCTACAATCTATTTGTTTGTTTTCTTCTTTTACACATAATTTTCAAACAAACGAACATATGAATATACAATTTCGATGGCATATTCTTATTAAATCATTAATCGAATTTTATAAAACTTTAACACATGTAATAATTTTTAAACTGAAGTAACTTTAATTTTTTTCAAACGTAAGCATTGTAAAACAGGAAAAAAATTTAAAAATGTTTAGCAAAGAAATTAAATGAGAAAGGGTGTCAAAAGTGCAGTACAGATAGGTGAAAATGTACATGCATCTAAATGTTTGATTAAACCAGATTTTTCTTCCTGCATTACATTCCTCTATTTTCTGTTTTTTTTTTCTTCTTCTTCTCTCTCTCTAAATATATATATATATATCAGAATAATATTTTTAAAAATATACATACAAACATGAAAATTGGATAAAATATTCTTTTTAAAATTATTTATTGACAATTTTATTACTTTGGCAATGTTCAATGTTTACAAATTCATAATTATACAAGGTAGTACACAAAAAATTTTAGTTCCAAAATGTCCACCAGAGGGCACCTTTTCCAGAAAGACATTAAATTTAACACAATAAATGACCAAAATGGAATACAGAAACAATATTAACAATCCATAACAAGAATTATGAGTAATGAAATATAAAACTGGGAAAAAGTGTCATTTCTAAGAAAAAAATGTCGAGATTTGCATGCTTGCGAAGAAGAGGAAGCTTTATGCAAGACAGGTTATGGTATAAAACGTTTGCAGACTTTTATGTAGATGTTTCTGGCTGTAATGATGATGATATCTTTAGTTGAACATGTGTTATTGGTGAAGCTGTTTTACGAAAACAAGGGAGAATGCTTCTGCTGCAGTTCGTGAATTTCGTCGCATAAAGAACCTACGGCATGGACCAATGTCTACTAAAGGTATCTGGGCCATGATCAAGATATTTGAAGGGATGGGGAAATTAAGAGTTCAATCTGGAAGAGACCATAAACCTGTTACACCTGTATTTATTGATGCCATTAAGACAGCTGTTGCCACACAGTCACAGACATCAGAGTTTGGAGGCAGTAGTGCACATGCAGTTTCTCGACAGATAAGTTATTCTAACAGCACCATATGAAAAGTGCTCAGAAACATAATGCACTACTTCTCATACAAGATCCACCATACCCAAGAGCTGCTTGATAGGGACAAGCCACAACGTCTCTCATCCACAGTCAGTTTTCTCAACAGAATGACTGTTGATCTGTCATGGCCTTGGAATATTCTGCAGAGTGACGAGGCTCATTTGTACCTCAATGGGACAGTCAACACACAGAATTGCCGCATTTGAGCTAAGGAAAATTCGTGGATGCACACTGAAATTCCCCTACATTCTCCAAAGATGACTGTCTGGTGTGGATTCATGGTAACATTCATCCTTGGGCCATTCTTCTTTGAGGAAATAACTGCACGTGGTCCTGTCACATGAACCGTTATGGGCCGTTGGTACCATGACATGCTGCAGACGTTTGTTATGCCACAACTACAGCAAAGGCGGGTCCTTACATCAACCCTTTTCATGCAGGATAGTGTGCTCCCCCATATCCATGCATCCGTGAAGGCGCTATTGATCCAACACTTCACAGATGAACATGTTATTAATCGCTTCTTTCGTAATCCATGGTCACCATGTTTACCAGATCTAAATCCGTGTGATTTCTGGTTATGAGAGCACTTAAAAAATGTGGTGTATCGTGGAGGTTTTGTGACTTTGAATGACTTAAAGAACTCCATAATGCTTCGTGTGCGAAGCATCACAATTGATCAGCTATGATCTGCTGTTGAACACACAGTCCATCGACTTGAAAGTTTGCAAGTGAATGAGGGTGGTCACATGGAGCACCTTTCCCTACATTGTCCTGGACATGATTAACAATTGCTCCTCTTGTGTAATTTTGTCTTAATCTGTTCTTGTTTCTGCAAACTGAACTGTTTTTGTTTTTTTTTCTCAAACAGCATAGTTATTTTTTCCTTACCTTTACTTAATGTCGTTCAATGACAAAGTGATCAGAAACTAGTCAATGAATGTTAATATTGTTTCTGAATTCCGTTTTGGTTCATTTATTGTGTTAAATTTAATGTTTTTCTGGAAAAGGCGCCCTCTGGTGGACATTTTGGAACTTTTTTTTTTTTTTTTTTTTTTTTATTCCGTGAGCGCATCTCGTGTATAGTCTATATACCAAATTTCGTTGCATTCCATTCACCCGTTTGCACTGTAGGATGCTGTTTATAGGGAAAGTTTAATTATAACCACCCTGTATTTTTTCAAAAAGTCCCTTGGGGGGAAAAAAAAAAATGAAAAAAGGAAGAAAAATTCTATTTTAATCAAACATTGGGATGCGTGTGCATCTTCACCTATCTGCAGTGCACCTTTGACGTCCTTTATCCTTTAGTTTTCTTTGCTAAAATTGTTTACATTTTTCATTTCTTCCAATGCTTACTTTTGAGAAAAAGTAAAGTTATATCAATTTAAAAGTTATTACTACTCTTAAAGTAATATAAAATTGAATTAATTATCCAACAACGAATATGTCATTTACATTTTATATTCATATGTTCATTTGTTTTTAAATTATGTGCAAAAGAAGAAAACGAGAAAACAGGTTGTACCTTAACTTTTGGAGGCTAGTGTATGTCAAACATGATATTGTAAAAGCTTTTTATTTTAAGAGGCCTCTTCACTTACTGTCCCCAGAAGCCAGAGCCAATGTTATTCTATGGAGAATTTCGCCCCATTATAACTTATTAATATATATTTTTAAATTCCACTTTCACATTCACATTCAGAAACTTCACAACTATTAAACAATTTATCGCTTTCTAAAAATTATTTTTTAAAATTTTTAATATTTTATTTTGAGGTTTCAAAATACAAATTTTCACAATGTGAAATTTTTCATTCTTGAGCTTAAAAATTAAATCTTAACATTAAAAAAATCAATTTTTAGAAAGCGATAAATTGTTTAATAGTTGGAAATTTTTGGAAAGTGAAAATGGAATTTAAAAATATGTATTAGTTAATGAATTATAATGGGGCAAAATTTCCTATAGAATAACATTGGCTTTGGCTTTCAGAGACGATAGGTAGAGAGTCCACTTAACTTTTCATCTTATCACTGGAGAGTTTTAAAAAAAATGTGTTTGATTAACTTTGAATACAATAATAACTTTTTTAATATGCCGCGATTTTCTACATATAATCCCATTATCAGTTAACCTTTCCGGTAAAATTAAGAGTATATCTCGTCATTGGTTTTTCATGTAATACGGCACAATGACGAGCTATGCTCGTCATGAGACTAAAGTCACTGTTGAACATCGGTCCTGTCAGTATAAATTTTTACTAAAGGAAAAAGGTGTTAGGAAATAAAGACCGTAATCAATAAGAGTAGTTTTAAATAAAAATTAAATGGTTATTTCATGCAACATTTTTCATTATTAAATTTTACCGGAAGGGGTTAAATTGGTTTTAAACCAGAAGTTTTAATTAACAGAAAAAGCTATGTTTTTATGAAGAAATATCTCACACAGATATAACTTTGTCTGCTAATAAAAAAAATTCTGGTGTAAAACTGATTTGAACAGCCTTGTCTGAACCAAGATTCGAACTTGGTACCTGAGATCGATGGCCTAAGCCACTTTTCCAAGCAAAAGAAAAAGTGCAATAGTGCATACAAAACACAGAAAAACATACATATCATAAGAATTTAACCCAAAAAAAGTACACATAATATAAATAAACAGTAACAAAAAATACTGATCTGGAAACATACACACGTATAAATTGTGATAAAAATAATTAATAAATAATAATGATAATTTTTAAAAATGCAATAATAAAGAGGGAAAAAAAAAATGCAGAGGCAAATATATTAGCTTAACAAATTTTTCATGTAATGGAAAGTGAAACTAAATCAGAAGAAGAATGCAGGGAAAACATGTTGTGTCAATTTTAAAATTGTCTTTAAGCAATGTTATTTCTTCTGCTGTATTCAAGGTATTAAAGGTTCGAGGTATTAAAGGTTTACTAATAACCTTCATCATATGTAATTCAGAATTTTGTAACATTGCTCATAAGTACACTTCAGTAATCAGTTACATATAAACATACTAACTTTAACAAAAAGTTATCATTTTTAATTAATAATAATTTTTTTTATACGAATGTGCAATGTCCCATTCATCCCCACCTATGGGGATGAATGGGACAGGACTGGATTTAACAAAGAAAAGAAACCAAAATGGAAAGTAAATAAATTTTTAAAGTTAAATTGGTTTATGTAATTTTATTACACACTATGAAGTTACTGAAATTAACATAAACTGATGTATTGACTCAATTTAACATCAAAAGGCAAAAGTCTTCTGGTTTGCATAGTTCTTAGTGCTCTAGAGTTTGGTAATTTAACCTAATAAGGTCTAATCTAACAATAAATAAATACGACTATAAGACACTAGAAAAAGATAAATCATTATAATATAGTACAAATTATCCAGATAATTTTTTGTTTCTGACTGATCGGGAAAAATCAGTATTCTATTTTGTATTACATTAATAATCACCAGGATTTATTTAATTAGCTTGATTGAAATTGTGATTTTAATCCCCAGAGGCAGAAACGCCGCGACACAGCGACATAGTCGCGGACACAGAAAAACGGTTTGCAGACAGTTTTTGTCTGCACTAATAAAAAAATTAGCCCGCAACTTTCGGACACTGTTTGTCTGTACTAATAAAAAACAATTGCTCGCAACTTTCAGAGAGTTTTTGTCTGCAGTCATAAAAAAGTTGTCTGCAATTTACGGATATTTTTCGCCCACAACGATGCGCTACCGATGTATGACGTCTTAGACGCTCACTGGTAGGAACTCTAGAGCTCCCCTTATAGGTGCCTTGGTCGGAACATTCAAAACAGTGCTTAGCAAGGGTGACCTAGGAGCCTAGATATCCCTAGATAGGCTGCATTATGCGTATATTCTTTTCTCCTTTTACCTGTTACTGAGATTCTACGGGAATGTAGAAAAGTGCTATTTTTATTTAAAACTGCTCCAAAACTTCTCCTCCACTTCAAAATACACTGTATCAAAACTAAAACTAATACTTTTATTATTTAAAATTATTTTTATTGTGTTGTGTCAAACATTGCTGTGAAATATTTAATTGAATGAGTTAAACTTATTTTATAATTGTTTATACGATATTGTTCTGTAGTAAAATTGTATTGTGTATTGTTGCACGAGATCATCACTGTTGTTAAGCTCCCCCCCCCCCCCTCAGATTGTCTCTATCAGCTTTCAGACTTTTTGAGTGTAAGCCATTTTCTACATTCAAATTTCGCAGACAGATTATGAAATTTTAAAAACCTGTCGCAGACAGCTACAAAATTTTCTGTCACTGGGTTTTATTCAAATTATTATTAGTTTATTTCTTTATTCTTATGAAAAAGAAATATACAAAATAACTTTCAGCATATCAATCTTAAAAACTTTAATAAATTTTATTTCCTACGTTTCGGTTAAATTCCTTCATTAACCTTCTTCAGGGAAGAAACGATGTTTAAAAAACTTAAACATAGATAATTTAGGTTATGCCTTGATATCACAAATACAACTTCCATGAAAATTAACAGATGATTACACAACTTATAAAAATATACTATATACATTTTAATTAATACATTTTAATACATATACATTTACCTAAATTATCTATGTTTAAGTTTTTTAAACATCGTTTCTTCCCTGAAGAAGGTTAATGAAGGAATTTAACCGAAACATAGGAAATAAAATTTATTAGAGTTTTTAAGATTGATATGCTGAAAGTTATTTTGTATATTTCTTTTTCATAATTATTAAAACAGCATATAATAAATAAGTGGAATAAATTTTTCTGAATTCTTTATTCTTTTTTTTTATTATTATTGATTTAAGTTGCATTGAAAATTCTAACATTTTTTTTAATCATAATTATTATAAACTAAAATCAGAACAATTAATTTCAATCTATTTTTCTCTAAATCCATGCTACTTTTACAATTCCATGTTATAACTACTGAATTACAGGTTACAAAAATATTGAAAATCTATTTACGATTTGTTTTAATATAATTCTTGCATACAATTGTAAATTAGCACATAGTGGGAAATGTCCCATTTATCCCAACAACCACATGATCATATAAAACAGGAAATAGGCTTAATGAACAATTGTCAATATTCTTCTGGAAAATCAAAAACACAATAAAAGATTATGCCTTTTCACCATATAAAAGTTATATTAACTTTAAGCAAATAGTTAATGTCTTAACTACTACCTAACTGAATCAGTAAAAACTTACTTTGGCACCTGAAAAAGACACTTTAATTTTTTTCTGCTCTTCTACGGATAGCACAATTCTGAAACTACACTTGATGAATGACCTCAGTACTGCCATATATCAGAAAAAATGTAAAGTTTCCAGTGCTTGCAAAACATAAAAATCTAGCTATTGTTCCATTCATCCTGCGTCCCATTCAACCACACTCTCCCCTATCATGAAAAACTTGTAAAATGTTAAATATCCCTAAAGTGGGAGGTGATATCAAGAGAGGTGTACAACTAGATATAATAGTGTCAAATATAAATTTTTTATATTCTGTGAGTTATTACCGATACAGCATCCATTTCGCAAATCCACTTACATCACTTTCTTTACTTTGTACAAGGAAATAAAAAAGAAGGAAATGCACAGTCATGTAGGAAAACAAACTAACACAAGTAATGTAATGCAATAAATTATGATAAAGATTAGAACACATATAATTAAAGTTTAGATTATTAAAAAGAAAGTGGTAGAAATAAAAATTTACTTCTTCTTTTGTCTGGCCTTGAATGACATTTGGGAACACTTGACTTGGCTTCAAATAAAAAACCATATCTTGAATTTCTGACAATGATGGATGTGTAGAATAATACACCCTATGCAAACTTGTCTTATCATTGAAGTCAGAAATACTTGAAAAATTATTTTTTGTAAAGAACATGGCACTTGGCTTAATTTTTTTTACATGTATCTAAATAAGAGAAAATATTCTCTCATAAATTATAAATTGAATTAAACATTTAATTAAAAACATTTTCATTAGCAATTACATAAAATTATTACAACATATATGCCCCCCCCCCCCCAAAAAAAAAAAAAAAAAAAAAAAAAAAAAGTTAACAGTCACCAGTTACTTTTCCAAAATGCAACCAGACTTTTTTGGATATAATAGAAAAGAATTTTGATAACCGCTTAAATTTTAAACTGCCATTACCAATTATATCAATGCTGTTGTGATAGTGAAATTAAAAATATACAATAGTTTATATTTTTTGAAAATTGAGACTTTCTACTAGTATCAATACTAATCAATGTAACTACTGTCTACAAAACTAAAAGAAAAATAATAAATTTTTACTTAAAAAGTAAGAAAAAAAAAAAGAACAAAAGAAAAAAATATTATAATTAATTAAAAATATTATATTAATTATAAAAAAATATTTATAGAAAAAAGAAGAAGAAAGAAAACACAATTGTTTTCAAAAATTTACTTGAACACACAAAAGCACAAAAAATTGCAGCATATTACAGAATATAGATATAACTTAAAACAAAATCTGGAGTGACTCCACTCGACTTTCCGAACATTGAGTAATTAACAGTTTTGTAGATAAAGTAAAGAAAGAGTAGTTGTTAAACAAACAAAAGAGAGAAAACCATAATAGAGTGTTTGAGTATTTTTCTCCATCTATTACACGTTGTTTTATTTAACGCTACTGAACTTTGAGCCCATAGATCATAATGACAAAGAAATTTTCGTTGTGTCCCTGTAAAAACATATAAATGTTAGATTCCCCAAAATGCTTATAGTTAGTGCAACAGTGATTTATAATACTCATATAATTTTTCAGCTGAATTCAATAAGGCGTTTAGATGCTATCGTACTTTTAAAAATTTAGTCCCATAGGCCATAATGATAAAGAATTTTTCTTTGTGTCCCTGTAAAAAAACTGTAAGTGCTAGATTCACCAAAATCTATACAGTTAGTTCAACTGTGATCTATAACATGTGTACAATTTTTTTGCTCGGATTAATAAGGCGTTTAGACACTATCACATTTTTAAAAATTTGGCCCCATAGGCATAATGATAAAGAATTTTTCTTTGTGTCCCTGTAAAAAAACTATAAGTGCTAGATTCTCCAAAATATATACAGATTGAGTATTTGTGATCTATAATATGTGTATAAAATTTTTGCTCAATTGAATAAGGCGTTTAGATGCTATCGCACTTTTCAGATTTTGCTCCCATAGGCCATAATGATAAAGAATTTTTCTTTGTGTCCCTGTAAAAAAACTATAAGTGCTAGATTCACCAAAATCTATAGGGTTCGTACTATGGTGACTTACAATATGCGTACCAACTTTCAGGTTAATCGAACGAAGCGTTTAGACGCTAGCGTGTTCACCCACAGACATACACACATACACACATACATACACACATACACACACACATACATACATCATCGTAAAAATAGTGAAAACGGACTCAGGGGACCTCAAAACGTATAGAAACATCAAAATCTCGAATTCGGATTTTTGACATGATTACAATACTTTCCTCACTATTGTGTTCGGAAAGTAATAAAAAAAATAGCATCTGTTGACAGGCTAAATAACAAGCTAAAATTCTAGTAGAAAGCAATTACTTATAAACAATTATTATGTAATAATTTATTTTCTAAATGATCAATATGATTTTAGTAAATAAATATCAAATTAAAAGTTAAATTTTAAAAAGGGGGGAAAAATCTGAAATACACAACAAAAGACAAAAAAATGGTGAATAAATACTAATTAAAAGAATGGTCATTGTAGATAACAAAATATATATATATACTCACAGGCTTTTCATTGGGTGAAACAAATCCACAAGGTGAATCATTATAGGGATAAATCTTATTAATATAATTTGCTTTTTTATTATCTAAAATGCATGCATGAATTTTAGCTTCTGAGGCACAGACAGTAACTGCATTTTCGAGCAATTTTATTCCAGTGTATTTTCTCCCCAATTCATCCGTTACATGAGTCTGCGAAAAAAAAATTATTAGTTAAAAAGATATTTTAAAAAGCTATATACAGATATATATATATATATATATATACAGCTCAGAATCCACTTTTTTAATCAGAAAGAGAAATTAAAACAAAGCAACAAAGATTTTTTTTTTCTTTTTGAATATTAAAATTAAGAGCAAAATATTTTAAAATTAGTAGTATAAAAGCTTTTTCTTAAAGATGCTACTGTTTCTTATATCCTGTATTTTAAGTCCTTGATGTTAATGTGACCAAGGACTCTCCACGGTGTTAATATGACCAAGGTAATAGTGGTACAGAAAAAACTGCCCACCATCATAAGCGAAAAACATTGAGGTCCTGGAACATAGGATATTAGAAACAGTGACATCTCTCAATTTCATCTTACATCTATGAATCCTCATCTTATTCTCATTGCTTTTGTATGCCTCCATTAAAAATATCATAGTTCAAAATCAAGTTTGCTTTTTTACAGTGCGTATCGAAATGATAGGTCCACCCGCATTTTTCAAAATTTCGGGTCTTAATTGAGAATAAGAATCACTTTTTTGGTAGAGATAATTAATCAGTAATTGTTTTAACTATTTATGAAGAAATTTGTTAAAAATAAATAATTCCTTTTATTTTATGCAAATTTTCATTTTCAGACCGTTTCGAAAAGATAGGTCCGCCTCCAGAAATTTTGCACCAATAACGTTTATTTCCAAAAAATTTGCATAAATATCGTTGCTTAGTCTTACTGCGGGATTATGCTGGCTGCTGTGGAGGTATTTAAACAGATTTGAACATCACGTTGTAATAAAACGAAATGGGTCGTTGTTGCAGTATTTCGCTGGTTGAGCAGGGGAAAATTGATGCATTTAAAACGTGTGGAAAATCGAATAGAGAAATAGGTAAACTTTTAAACAGATCACATAATGTTGTAAACAATTGTTTGCGACTTGGAAATGCTTACGGCAGTAAAAAATCATCTGGCCGCCCATCAAAAGCGACACCCCGACAAAGAAGGACTATCGTAAAGGAGTTAAAATCTGGAAATATGAGTTTATCCTCTATGGCCAGACAACAAAACTCTCCAATATCAAAATCTATAGTCCATAGAGTGGTAAAGAAGTTCGGCAATATAGTTTACGTGAAGAGGAAAGCGACTCCGAAATTGACTAAAAAGCACAAAGAAAAGAGATTGAAATTCGCACATGAAATGATGTCCTGGAAACAAGATTGGCATCGTGTGATATTCAGTGATGAAAAGAAATTCAACCTGGAGGGTCCAGATGGCTGGCAGTACTACTGGCACGATCTGCGTAACGATAGACAGATATTCTCGAAGAGACAAGCTGCTGGTGGTTCCGTTATGGTATGGGCCGGATTCAGAGGTGCAGGAAAAACTGATATAGCATTTGTAGACTATCGTTTGAATGTTGCAGGCTATCAACAACTGCTTGAACAATATTTTCTTCCACAAGCAGAGCACATTGGGGGCCCATTCTTCATGTTCCAACAGGACAATGCTCCTGTGCACACTGCAAAGTCCACTTTCGAATGGTTTCTGGATAATGGTGTACATGTTATCGATTGGCCACCTTGCAGCCCTGATCTGAATCCGGTAGAAAACATGTGGGGTATACTCACAAGAGCGGTGTATGCAGGCGGAAGGCAGTACAACAGTACTGCAGACTTGAAAAAGGCTATTTCCTGCGAATGGTCAAAAATCGAGAAAATGTGTTCGCAAAAACTTGTAGAAACCATGCCGAATAGGAATTATGAGCTTATTCTGAAACAAGGTGGAAAAATTTCTTATTAATTCAACATTAATTTGATGATTGGTTCAGTGGACCTATCTTTTTGAAACAGCTTTTTCATGTAATTTTTGTTTTCCTTATTATTCCTATTATTTGTATATTATTCATGTATTATTTTACATTGAAGGAAGTAATGTAGTTTATAAAATAGTACTTTGTACATAATAAAACCTTTTTTACCAACATAACTTTCGTTTTTACTGGTGGACCTATCATTTCGACACGCACTGTATATACCTTCTGTTACAAAAGACTACTTACATTTTATGAAATCAATTTTAATATTAGATCTACTGGAAAATTCTGTTTGATAATATTATTTTAAACTTTAATATGCATGCAGGTGTTCATCTGAGAAATATATAGTGCTGACTCTAGGCTAATTTGGCAGGGTGCAGCACCCTGCTGCCCTTTTAAACACATTTTAGCACCCTGCTGCCCTTTTCCAACACATTTTAGCACCCTGCGGTCCTTTTAAAAACATTTTTAACACCTTTTCTAACATTTTAAACAGTCAGTCAGTCAGTCTCTCTCTCTATATGTATATATGTAAAATTAGTAATTTACTTTTGTCATGTACAAAAAATCACAACACAGAAGACCACAAATTATACAAATAATGCCCTTTTTGAAAATGGGTGGAACTTTTTTATTGAGTTCCCCCTGGCGATCCTTTTAGTCTAGAATCAGCACTAATATAGGTCCTCGTTTATCATTGCAATTATCTACTCTTCTCAATTATCTGAATAAAAAATGTCTTGTGCCATTATTAAGTGAGATGTGATCAAGTAAATATGGCTACTAATAAAGTTCATTTACCCACTGTACTTTGTATGAAAACCAACAAGGGAGAAATATTACAGACACATGCCAAAAGTTACTGAAAATTTTTGGTTCAAATACAGTTTCAGACAGAATTTGCCAGAGATGGTTCAAAAAATCTAAAGCAGATGACTTTCGCTTAATGAGTCACGCTCTGGGTCTTTGAACAAATTGATGATCTCAAGACCACGATAAAACAAGAGTCTTTTTTGGCAACATCAAAAATTAGAAAACTTTTATTCACATCAGCGAACTATTTTGAACCATATTCAGAAATTAGTAACGGCTTATAAATATTCCATATGACATATGAGTATTTCATGAATTAAGTGAGAGTATATGCTCGAATTATCATATGCTGTTGCTTTAATATAATTGTCATAAAATCGTCTGTTTGTTCGGGTAAAAAAAAAAAAACATTCTTGAATCAGATGATGACTGGTGATAAACTATAGATTATCTACAAAAATATGCAAGGAAAAAATCATATTGTGAACTTGAACAGCATGTCTTGTTCATTTCTAAACCAAGATTGAGCTTGAAAAAGAGTATGCTATGTATATCATGGAATCCAAGAACCAATACATTATGAGCTTTTGAAACCTAACGAAAAGTTAATCTGGAGAGTTAATTATCAGCAAATAGATGATTTAATTAAAACAGTGTGAGAAAAGGAACCAGTGTGTTAAATAAAAAGCACATTATATTGCATCACGATAATGCCAGACCACATACTGTTTTGGTGACTCATGAGAAAATTGCATAGAGCTAGTCAGGGAAATTCTACCATAAAAATAACCAAAAAAAAACATTGTTTGCTGCTTTCAAAAATGAAAGATTTTTCAAATAATTTCATTATGTTTTACATACCTTGAGGCCAAATCTTTTATGAAGTTCCACAAACACAAATTCATATGCCAGTTCATAAGGACAAAGGATATATACAATGTAATTTGGTCCATTGGAAAGCCAGGGTTCCACTATGGATACAATTTCATTCAGGCATTCTTCTCTTGAAGGAATGTACAAACAATTTGCACTGCAGAATGTTGTGTCAATGTACAAACTCTTCAATGGCTTTGGACTAAATATACACAATGATATTTTATATAGATGGATAATATTAATTTACAATTACTTTTTAAAAAATTCTAATGCATAAATAATAATAATTCTAGTAAACAATTTGTGAAATTTTAAAGAACTTCTACAATTACTTAAACACATATAACAAAATTCCTAGCTTAAATGCATAACACAACTAATAACGAAACAGCATTTTATTTAAGTAGAAGATAAATAAATAAAACTGTTTTGTTATTTATTAGTTTTTTTTTTTTTTTTTTTTTTTTTTTTGTAGCAAATAACAGCATTACCTTTTAAATTTTCCTTTTAATAGATCATAATAAAATTAATAAAATAACCTTTTTACAAATTGTTACAAGATTTATATATATGTATATTACGATAAATGTACTAATTTATATCACTTATTTGTAACATCTAAATAAATAACAAGAGTTGAAATTACTTTTATATTTAGTACAATTTTAGTACAGTAATTTTTACAAAGTGGTAGAAAGTTATACTTGGTAAAAAATCGAATTCAAAATAAAAATATTTCTTTCAGTAGAAGAATAAATTTTTCAAAATATAATTTAATTTCCAAACTAGACTTTTATTAAATGCAAATAAAAGATTTTCTTACATTAACTACAAAGGGCAGCTCTCCATATATTGTCTCTCTCTCTAAATTTAGTACATAAATTATTTATATTAGAATATACATAAAGTTTTATTGATTCAGAAGTATGTATTTTAAAGAGTAAATAATCATATATTTATATAATATAATGCCAAAGTTAAAGTATTTATCTGCATGACTTGACAAAATTTGATCTTTTAATGATGTTACAATGAAAAACAAAATATATTTAACTAATTTTTAATCAAATAAAATACACCCCATTCCCCAAATTATCACTGCAGAAAGATGGTAAAGTTAAATGACAGCTAATTCGGGACAATCATTTACCTTCTCATTTTTAAATATACAAATAAAAATACACAATAAATTACATAAAAATATAATATACATTATATTTACCAGCCACTATTTTCATGCAAGTGCATTAGACGTTTAGCACTTCCGACTGGTAGCCTAAAATCCCCGGTATAAAGTACATTCCCATTATCGCCTTCAAAATAAAACCTATAAAACATTTAAAAAAAGAAACACATTAAATGTAAATCCTTCTATGTATAATTACACTAAGCCTAAAAAAATATGAGTTATCGAAGCAAGATTTCTATAGAAAGAGAGATAATTTTTATCTTTTTTTCATTAATGTTATTAAGGTCAAAACATGTTTGAAATATATTTATGGAAAATCATTTACTGAAATTTGAAACAAGTTTAAGCTATATATTCTTCACAGATATTTTCTCTTACCTTTAAACCTTTTCACTGAAATTTAAACATTTGATGAAAACATTTCCTGATCCTCGACAACTAAAAGTACCAATACAGTCAACTCTCTGAAATCCGCATTAGTTGGGATCAAGGCTTTTGTGGATTATAGAATTTTGCAGATCATCCATCATTGCTTTGTTTACATAACATTTCTCTTTTATTAGAATATAAATTAGCAATATTATATAGAAAATAAAAATACAAATTGTATTGAATAAGTAATTTAATTATTCAAAACATATTTTTTACAAAAATTACACAATATAAATTAATAAATAAAATAAGTGGAAAAATACAGATTCATCAGCAATTAAATATGAAAATTTAATATGTACATACTATTAATTTACTAGTTATTTAGTTTTTTGAACAATGAGTCAAAGGTAGTTTAATATTAATAATAAGGGTAGTCAAATTTAATTAATAAATAGCTATGAAATTACAAATTTCAAAAGACATATCCAGTGATTTTTTTTTTTTTTTTTTTTTCAATTCTAAAAAACATAATAAATTAATCAAAAACGCATATTTTGTCAAATTTTAGCTAAAAATAAATGCTTTTTACACAATTGGATTGAATCACTACCAAAAATTATTTACAATTATTATTATTTATTTATTTATTTTGAGAAAAATAATTGAAATTTTGTTAACTGTTACCTGTGATTTTTCCCTGTTTGTTTACATTCAAAAAGAAGCTACAGATTATAGAGAATTGCAGATTATAGATCTGTGGATTTCACAGAGTCAACTGTTTTTATTTTGTCGCATTTTAAATCATTTCTTCTTCAATATTTGAAAAATGTCTTTTGTTTCCCTTTCATAAAAGTAAAAATCTGGTCTGCAACAATCATGCGACTTCCACTGCTCACGACTGTACATACTATAATCTTTTTTTGGGGATAGGTCAATTTTATGTCTTTTGACCACAATAACAAATCAGATTCCCAGTAGTGGCACCAGAAATTCCCCGATGGAGGGGCACTACATAAAGATAGTTTACTATATAAGTAATTATCAAAAACTGCAATGCTGTTAATAATATTACTGTTAATATTTGTACCATTCCACTTGTTAGTACTACTTGTGGTTTTGGAGATCATCGTGCCACAGACAGACATTTTCTAAAAATATTGTGGTCAAAATGTGTTCTGGACCCCTCAAAACGAGTATATTTGTGGAAAACTGGAAGCTGAAAATTTTTAAGAATCCAATACTTTCTTCTACTGAATATAGAATGGAAAAACTGGAATGCTCCAAATTTGTACAAGGAAAGAAAAATGCTGCAAAAAGTAGGAAAACTGAAAATTTTGTATTCCCCCCCCCCCCCCCGAGAGATTTTAGGAGTATGCCCCGATGGGGGGTCACAGACTCCTCGACGGGGGGGTGCCCCCCCAGCCCCCTAGCTGGCACCACCCCTGCAGATTCCTAACAATTTTCCAGTAAATGCAACCAAATACATATGGTTTAAAGACATATAAAAGAGCAAGTTTTAAAAAATCAGTAGAGATATTCCTTGAAATGCCTATTTCTGAGATCTAAAACTAACCTACCTAACCAGGATGCTTGTCAGTTTAATTGTAGTAACCAATAGATACATATGAAAGGCAAAGGACATTTGCAAATGGGTTTACATAGCAAATTTGAAGAAAATCATTAAAGACATTTTTGAGATACTAATTTTCAGTCCCACATCCGTTTATATAAAACTAGCAGGCAACGCCCGCTTTGCTGGTCCCTATTTTTAAAAGAATCACTATAATTACTGAATTCTCAAAATTGCATTAACTTTTATCACGTGAAAAAAAAAAAAAAAAACGAGAAATAAAATCTGATTAGGAAAAATGTCGCACCGGGTTCTCACTGCCTTCGGAAAAAATTCCCAAAATGCTCTAACTCTTATTTCTATTATTTTCCCCCTTCGCCCCCCCCCCTCTCGTCTATCCTAATAATTTTACAAATTTGAAAATATTCGCAATCGATTTGTAAGTATCAAAAACCTCTATGCACCAGTTTTGAATGATATATCTCTATTTTTATTTTTTTGCCCCTCTGCTTCCCCCCCCCCCTTCCCACTCCTCCCAATAATTTTAAAAATTCGAAAATATCCGCAGTCGATTTGTAGGTATCGGAAACCTCTATGTACCAATTTTGAATGATCTAACTCTATTTTATTTTTTTTTGCCCCTCTGCCCCCACTTCCCGGCCCTCCTAATAACTTTACACTTTCGAAAATATCCCCATTCGACTTGCAGGCCTCTAAAACCTATCTGTACCAATTTTGAATGGCCTGACTGTATTTCCATTTGTTTTTGCCCATAGCCCCCCTTACCGCCTCTCCTAATAATTTTACAAATTCGAAAATATCCACAATCGATTTGTAGGTATCGAAAACCTCTATATACCAATTTGAACGATCTAACTCTATTTTTATTTTTTGCCCCCCCCCCACTCCTGCTCCTCCTAATAACTTTACACAATCGAAAATATCCGCATTCGACTTGCAGGCCTCTACAACCTATCTGTACCAATTTTGAACGCCGTAACTGTATTTCTATTTGTTTTCCCCATAGCTCCCCCCTCTGGGGGCTGAATTTCTAAAATTCCAGAAACTGGTTTTTAGATATTTGCATTAGCTATATTTTAGAGCAAAAATTTCACGTATATCTATTTTTTTGTTTGAGATATATAGGATTATGCGAAATCACGTTTTATGCATGTGAAATCACATTTTGCCCCCCCGCCCCCCTTGGAGACCGAATTTTGAAAATTCCAGAAATTGTTTTTTAGACATTTGTATTAGCTATATTTTAAAGCAAAAATTTTACGGATATCTGTTTTTTTGTTTGAGATATGAAGGATTTTGTGAAATCACATTTTGCCCCCCCCTCCCCCCCCTTTGGGAGGCGAATTTTGTAAAATTGCTTCTTAGTGGATGCCTACGTCATAGAACGAACATTGTGACAAAATTTTATGCATCTAGGTCTAGGGGTTTGGTCTGGGTGATGATGAATCACCCCCTCACTCACTCACTCACTCAGGAAGAACGATTTTATATATATAGATGACATCTAAAAAGGAGTTAATACTGCAAGTTCGAAAAAAATTCCATACAGCCACTTTTTGAGAATGTGTTTGTAAAATCTAAAATTGACCTACTGACTGATATGGGATGTCTATTAATTTTCCTGAAGCAACCAACTAATACATGTAGTAGCCACTATTTAAAAAATGTAGAAGCTACTATCTCTCTTGTAAATATTTTTTCTCGTAAATATCTCGTATTTATTTTCAATTAATAAATAATAATAATTAAAAAATAAAAATAAAAGAAACCATGTATTACAATAATGGGCGAGATATTCCGATTAGTTCTGTTAAAAGAGAAAGATGAAAAAAATGTATATATACATAGTCATATTTTAAAGCAAAGTATGGAGGGTGCTCTCAGTAAGTAACAATGAGAGAATTTTCTTTCAATACCTGCCAAAATAAATATATAACGTAATAATTAATAACTTACATTACAGATCCAGGACAATGGCCAGCTGTTAACAAAGTCACTGTAATTTTAGAATGCTGTAACAAAATCATAGTTATTAATATGTATATACATATTTCCACCAGAAAAACATAAAATGTTTTTTGTATACAGCAAAATATTTAAAAAAAAAAAAAAAAAAAAAAAAAACTAAAACCATACATTCTTTTTTGCTTTCATTTTGAAATTTTAAATAAATAAACAAATAAATACAGCGACAAAATATTTGATATACAGACTGTTCGCACATTTTTTAGACGATTTTATTTCGCAGTAAGAAAAAATCGTTTGCATGGAAATTTTTATTTTCACAACAGTTATATTTATCTTCTGATATTTATAAATTTTGTTTAGATGCAAAAATGCACTTTTAAAATGGCAGTGGATGGAAGGATAGGTTTCCACTCTTTCCAAAGATAGTTTATAGTGAAATCGTTATGAAAAGCATTTATCAGGTGAAAAATGGAAAAATGTTGCAACAACAGATGAATCTTGGGTCTATTTAAGTGGTTGCAATAAAAAAAGGTCAATTTATTATCACAAAAGTGGAGAAAAAAAAATTGCTACATGGCTCAAAGCATCAAAAGAGAGTTTTTCTAAAGGATTTATGATTGCCACTGGTTTTTTCATACAAGCGCAAGATAAAAGCAAAAAAATGTGACAAAAATGTCAAAATCAACTCTAAATACTCTCAAGAACATATTTTAATTCCAATTTTAAAAAATGAAAATCCAGATCTTTATCCACAATGCTATCAATCCGTTGAACTGTATCAAGACAAAACAAGCAGCCACACATGGCAATCCGCAATTGTTTTTCTAGAAAAAAATGGAACAAAAAACGGGAATTAAAACCATACCCTTCACTGACATTCCTGCTAAATCTTCTGATGTATCACTGTTGGATTTTTGTGTTTTTCGACTCTTAAAATCAACATTATCCAAACACCGACCTACAACGCTTTGTGGACTCTGGAAAGCCGTTCAAGAGGAGTAGAAAAAGATACCTCTTCCGATATTATAAAAAGCATTATTATCATAGAAATTATGATGTAGATTGTTAGTTAAGAACAAGGGCTATCAAACTGAACAAATAAAACACGAAATATGAGAGAAATTGCTTCAGTACACTCCATCAAAATCGTCTAAAAAATGTGTGAACAGCCTCTGAAACTAGGAAAAATATTTCTGGTTGGTTATGTCACCTACTTATGAAAAACATTTTATAATGCAATTAACAATGTTGCTTATAATGCAAAAGCTTATGTTACTTATAATCTTCTAAAAAAATAGCTACTCTTTGTTAAATAGATATTAACCCTATTTTTTTTAACATGCCTTAGAAAACATTTAGAAAGTTTCTTCCTTCTTTTTCTTTTTTACATTTTATGAATTCATGCATCCAAAAATGTATGAATCTATCAAAAATCAGAATTTGAAAAATTTCGCAAATTTAATGTTTTTATTATAAATGTGGAAGACAATATAAACTGCTAAAAATGAAAAATATCACTAGGCAAAAAACAGTTAATGTATATATATATATAATTTTCCCATTCATTAAATTGTAAAATCATATATATAATGTTATAACATAATAAATAGCTAACTTTTTTTCTTCTTAACATTACATTAAATATTTACTATTTCACCAAAGAACATGCCATTTATAAGACAAATAAATATAAAAGTAAAACCATTTTTAATTGTGCATAGTTTGGCATTTTTATGTTTATTTTTCTTTCCCTATTTCCAATGAAATTTGCTAACAAAATATCTAGAAAGTGTATCTTCCCTCATTATACATTACAGAAATATATGTCTAGAAAAAAGCCTGCTTTAACATTAAAAAAATTGACATATTTTAATAAAAATAAGTCAGTATTGTTCATAATTTTTATCCGGTAAATTATATAAAAATATAATTTCTCGTTTTGAGACAGACACCTTCGATTTTTCCAAAATCTTTAAAGTTCAATGATAAAATCATTGAACTATGGAACAAACATATAGTGTAAAATTTTATTTCCTGATTCTTTTATTTCCAGATTCAATTAATAGCTACTACTTGTGGTAAATTTGTGAGTAAAGTTTTATTTCCTGATTCTTTTATTTACAATATCAAGTTATTAATTTAATAGTTTTTTGGTGATTTTGTGTCCATTTTCTTTCTTTATTTTTTGTTCAAAACTGGTTCTTCCAATTTCAAATAACAACTAATAACTTGTAGTAAATTTGTAAATAAAATTTTATTTCCTGATTCTTTTATTTCCAGTTTCAATTAATTAATTTAATGGATTTTCAGTTCTTTTGGGTTCATTCCCTTTCTTGATATGTGGTTCATAAATGGTTTGGGCATAGGTCAAAGAGAAATTTAGCTTAGGCTCTCTTTAACATAATAAACCATTTATTTTGCATGCTTTTCTACTACTATACCCTTGATAATGTTAGGAAACTGGTATGCTTTTATTAATTTTCGTTTATCTTAATTTATATCAATTTTAATCTGCTATATTGTAGCTTTAGGATTAATCACACTTTATCATTTATTTTGGTAATTCTATAAATTTCCATATTTGTAATATTTTATCATATATATATATATATATGGAAAACCTTTTCAAACGTCTAACAGGAAGAAAAATAAAATATCACATGAAGAAATGGAAAATACAATTTAAAAAGATTTTCAAAGTCAAAGAATGTAATCATACTTTAATTTTCCTTTAAAAAAAAAAAAAAAAAAAAAAAAAAAGTTAAATTACAGTCATCAATTTTGCCTCAGCAAATTTCACAGGTTTATATTTAAAAATGGATTGTCTATTAAAAGTTTTGAAAGTACAGATCTGCAGATTAGAGGAACTTGACTGTATATAACTAAGTGATGCTGTTTGTGTTTCAAAATCCTTGGTCCTTGGGACCCATGAGTTCCAAAATTCTGGGTCTTTTTTTGAAAAAATGGGTCCCCACATAAATGAATTTATATAAAGATATAAATTAAAATTTTATCTTATTGTAGATGAAAAACAGTTTGTTATGAATTTTTAACCAGCTCTTTTTGAGATTGTCTTAAAACTAATATTATGTAGGAGGTGGTGGTTGTTAAGAAACAATTGAAAACATTTAGCTAAATGTGCTCTGGAAGGAAAAAAAAAGATGGGGAGGATTGTTTTTTTTCTTTTTTCTTTTATAGTAAAATGGAGTTTTAAAGGATTTTTTTTATTCTTCAGAGCAGAATGCCTTAAAAATATAAAGAAAATATCAGTTTTAAACAAGAAATATATTTTAAAATTTACTTTTTCTTATTTCTTCCAAAAATTTTCTTAAGAATGAAAATTATGCATTCCCTGGGACTCGCCACAATAAATTTTTCGCATCCTACCTTTGATTTTTCGCATAATTTACGCACTATAGTGCGTAAACGGCATCGCTGTAACTTTTTAACCTACGTCTGAAACACTAAAATATATTTAGGAAATAATTACATTTAAATTTACTTAAAACATTCCTTTAATACTTTACATACTTAAGACCAGGATATTAATAGGTAATTAAAATCATTTGATAACTGGGTAAATATATCAGAAGCTCTAAGTATTTGAATACTAGGGCATCTGCAGATCAGGTGTCTCAAAGTCCCATTCTTACTCAATACTGAGCAGATTGTTTTCATTTATTCCATATTATTTAAATGAATTATGAATGTACATATATGTACCTCTTGCCGCCTGCCTCCTTCCTTCCTATCTTAAGTTTCTTAAATTATTTTTCATAAATTTTGATTAAGTTTATGGTTTTAAGTTAAGATTTGTTGTGTTACTTTATTGATTTGTTTGTTTTGCAGGCTGTTAATTAATAAATCTGGTTTCTTTACATTAGTGTATTTCATCCACTGATATACATATATTTTTTAAATCTTATTGGCCATAGATGTTTCAGTGATCTTGTATCTGTTGCTTGGCTTCTACTATGCTTAACACATCTTCATTATTATATAAATGACCAATAAGATTTAAAAAAAAATTTAACAGTGGATGAAATACACAAATGTTAAGAAACCAAATTTATTAATTAACAGCCTGCAAAACAAACGATTCGATAAAGTAACACATTCAAATATACAAGTACATCACATGCATTTATTTATATGATTAACTTGCTACATAATCTACTAATTCTAAAGGAGGCTCCTGCATCTCTCAAACCCGCTTTATCTGTCTGTACATATGTGTGTATATGTTTCCTTGTAACCCAACATGTGTGTGAACATTGTGTTGATTTCTTGTAACTCATAAATACTTGTACCAAATTTCATGCCAAATATTGATGGCCTAATGTCTCAAAAATCTTTTGTATAGCTCTGTAAACTAATAATAATTCCATGCCTATGAGTTTCTACAGAAACTATGCTTTTTTAAACATTCCAATAATATTATATCCATTTTATTATGCTGAATAGAATGTAACGATATTAAAATGCACTTTAAAAAATTCAATCTATAGAATCAGGGGTCAATCCAGGCAAAAATTGGGACCCTTTTGACGTCCCTTCACAAAATTTAAATCTCTAAAATGGGCCCCTTCACAAAATTCCGATTTATAGAAACAGCCCTTTCACAAAATTTTGTTTTATAAAAATAATACTTTTGTAAAAATTTTCCATGTTTACAGTATTATTTTTAATGAGTGTCTATACTTGTTTAATAAAATGCTATTAACTTGATATTAAATATTAGATAGAGTAGTTGCTAAAATGAAAGGTTTATAGTGACAATTCTTTTTTTCACAAAAATATTTAGATTTTCACAAAAATAATTTGTTTTTTACAAAAATGGGCCCCAAAAATTAAAACCTGGATCAACCCCTGAGACTGCAATGGGACAAAAATAATTTGTGTATGTCTCCATGCATACATAATTATTATGTACACAAATACAAACAATACAGCTAATTCCACGTAACCCATAAATATTTGTATTGAATTCGACATTATCTGGATGATTATTATAACACAATCAAAGTTCTCTTTTGTGTGGTCTAGTAAATAATTATTAAATCTATGCACACTTTTTATTATAAAAAAAAACAACATTATTTTAAGCATCTTAAAAATGTATGTTAATTTAATTACATTGAATGCAGTGTAACCATCTTAAATTGCACTTAAACAAAATTTTGTTCATAGGCCATAATGATAAGAAATAGTTTGATGTGTCTCTGTACACAAACCATAAACTATATATACACCAAAACACATACAGCTGATTCTGTATGACTCATGACTATGTGCATGAATCTGCAAGTCAATGGGGATAATTTTTACAGCTGCTATTGCAGTACATGCAAATTATGTTCATAGGTTGTAATGATAAGAAATACTTTAGCTTGTCTCAGTACACAAACTACAAACAGAATACACCCCTCCCCCCAAAATACATGTGGCTTATAAACATGTGTACTAATTTGCAAGTCAATCAGGTGATTTTACAGCTGATATTGCAGTATAAATACACACAGGACTAAAAATTTTTTGAGTTTCAATCGGGAAGTCTCCACGGATTTTCAGCAATTACATTTTTGCATTATTAAAAACAACAAATGCATTTTTAAAAAATTCTTATTCATATGCAAATGAATAACTTTATTATAATTGTTAACTTACATTTTAACCATAATTAATCATACCGTAAAATTCCGATTATAACCCCCCTTTCCTTTATAAATAAAAATCATTAAAATCAGAAGGTGTGATATTATTGGAAACTTTTAAAAATCTGAAATTTTAGGAAAAACTTCAGATTATAATAGCCAAGAGAACGGAAGGTTTTGGGGAAAGGAAAACATCTAAAAATTACACAGAAAGGTATATTTGTGTGGGGGGTTACTATCGGAATTTTACGGTAAGTGTAAACAAGGCTAGTTAAATACCAAAAACAACAAACAAGTTTAAAAATAAATAAGTAAACAAACAGATTAACATACAATATTGCCTGTTTCATCATAAATATTTATAAGAGTGGGTTCTTCAATTCTTAACTCCACCTACAAGTTGAAAAAAAGGAAAGAAAAGAAACTATCATTGATGATAAACATGCAAATAGAGCATTAGGATAAAAATTTTAATAATATGGATATTACATAAGATTTTCATAATAAATTAAAAGAAAAAATACTATTCAATTGAAAATAAAAAGTAGAAAGTACAGATTCTTTTTTACAGAAAAAGGGTATAAAAGCTTATTTTAGACTGAAAATCATTTGTTTAAAATGTATGCATGTAACTTTCCTTATATCTCTAATCATATAACAATTATGTGCCCTCCCCCCCCCCCTCCTCCCTTTTGTTTTGTTAGAAATTCTTTATTGATATATTTTTTTTATTCTGATTATGTCCACAGTTTACAAATGGATAATTAAATATATTTTATAACGCCTGCATATTATAGAATCAAAAGAAAGTGTGTAAAGCCCAGTAGCAGAAATAGTGCAGCAAGGCAGTGAGTGAGCAAGTGCTGCAGATTGTAAAAAGCTCTGCAGACTAATTTATGAAAGGAAATGCCAGGCTCAAAAATACAAATATAATTTACATTATATATTTAAATTACTATACTTATTGTATATTCTTATTTTCTTTGTAGATGTAAATTTTACATATTTTAATAATTGCAAATATGTCTCTTAATGCTAGACTTGGCCCGGCATTCTTGGATCACAAACAAATTTTGATTTGCTGCAGATAAATACAAAAAATTCTGCTACTGGAATATAAAGGAAAAAATAGCTAGGTACTATAATTTATATTTAAAGATATGTGTATCTTTGATTAACTATAACGGCATTCTTAGTACTATCTCTGTATCCCAGACGTACAAGGGACCCCATATCCATTTTGTGAAATAAGTTAGCACCATGTCATTTATGTGCATTTTCTGATTTATATAGAGGCATTAAGCACTGACTGATCCAGTTACTATAAAGGAGATAAGGCAGTGACAAATAAAACTATGTCCATTTTCTTTATTTATGACAAATGTATTTCATTGTAGCACATCAAAGATATGTTGGTAACTCTTTTCACAAAAATGGACATGATGTCCTTTACCTCCAGGGTACAGATATTTTAATTTGTCTTCTTTTCTAAAATCACTTTTCTCCTCCTTTCTTCAAACAATCTGAATTAATAATAAAAATTTAATTACAAATTTGCAATTACAACCAAAGTCATATTTATTTAAAATTTGATTAACGATTTGATAATGAATACATCTACCAAATTTCATGTTTATATACTATTCATTTATTTAAAAGTAATGCACAGTTAAAGAATATGAGAAAACACGATCTTGCTTATTTTTTAGAAACCAGCGTAGACTGAAACTATTCAGAAAAACAATCATATAGCAGAAATAGAAATGAGTACAAAGTAGAATATTTTTATAACATAAAAATGCTTAAGACTTGATGATGCTCTTTTAAAAGAATTTTAATTAATAACATGCATTATTAAAATAAAAAGTAATGTGACAGAAGTTCAAACATAAATAACTTACTAAATAATTTGCAAGATGCTGGTAGTTTTCATAATGTCTTAACAAATGACTTGATACATCTGACACATAAATTTTACTAAATTCCCTAAAATCATACACAAGAAAAATATGTTAATCTGAATTATGTTATGTAACATACATAAATAAAACGACCGTATTTTCATAAAGCTTTTATTGGTGACAACTGACAAGTCAAATTAATTTTAGAAATTAATTACAAGAAAAAGATCAAACATTAAACATTCAAATTTTTTTAGATTAGTAGAGTATTAAAAGTGAAAGGTAATTTTGACTGGAAAAAATGTACTCAGAAATAAAAATATCTAAAGTATTATAAAATATGACACACTTGTATATTATATTCATATAAAGTAAATGTACAAATTTGGAACATATGTCACAGAACAAATGGCTTTGCTGCAGAACAATTGCAGATATTTAGAAATTAGAGGGGGGAGGCACATTTTTTGGGATCTAAAAACTCACTAAGGATATATGAATAAAAAAGGACAAAAAAAAAAAAAAAAGAAAGAAAGAAATATAAAAATAAATAATGCACTCTAAAAATTATGAAATTTAATAAATATCCAAGGTTGAGGTTAAGTGGGTTTTGCATAGCACACTATAAGCGATTTGTGATCTAAATACAAGGGAAATAAGCAATGCAGTCAGAAACAATACATTGGAAACTAACTAAATCATCATAAAAATAAATAAATAAATAAAATATGAAAACTCATTTAGAAATAATAAAATTGTAACCAATCACAAATAAAAAAATTAAATATATAATTAAAGGAAATAAAAGCATGAAATTTTGTATCGCAGCAATCATTATTATGCACATAAAACAAAATAAAAGTATTAAATGGCTGGATATCCCAACCTAGAAATGTATGAATCTCAAAATGCATGAAAATTCGTATTGCAACAACCATTAGTATACATTAAAAAAAAAAAAATCACTGGATACTCCAACCTAGGAATGCATGAATCTCAAATTGCATGAAATTTCGTATTGCAACATTCGTAAACACTACATATATATACCACAAAAAAAAAAAAAAAAAAATACTGGATATCCCAACTAGCAATGAATGTATCTCAAAATACACATAATTTTGTATTGCAGCAATCACTATATTGTACATGAAAACAAGAAAAAAAAAAAAGAAGAATTACTGGATATAGCAACCTTGTAATAATATTTTTTAAAGCTTTAAAAAAAAAACACTTACTGATAAAAGTAAGCCATTTCATACCCTAAATTAAAATGAACACTCAGGCCAAATGTTTTTTAAAGCACCAGTTTAAAGCTTTTTAAAAATACTTAATATATGTAAAAGCAAGCCATTTCACCCCCTTCCCCCCCAAATGTACCAAAAAAAATTAAAAATACAAAAACAAAATACCATGCACAATAAATAACATTTTAAAATATTATTCACTTTCCTTGGTTTTTTCTCCTTTAAAATCATAGTTCTACTGCATTTGGGAAATATACATGCGATCAAATTTAGGCAAAAAACCATTCTGCATATTCATTGTATCTCCTTAAACATTCCTTCAAACTTATAAAAATATCATACACAGCCATTTATGCGATTTAAATACAGATATGAGAAGAAAATATCTTGAAAATCTCACTTCGTTAAAATCAGCAACAATGTATACTTTTCAAATTAAACCTTCCATTTGGAAAACTAAACCTATGTGCTCTAAACCAGGGGTGGCCAACTTGCAGCCCGCATGCAGCCCACGAGGAGTCTAACGATATTTAAAGTTTGGCAGCTTTGGTCATCTGACTTTTTGAAGTAAAATACTTTTCAACGATTATGGTAGCTAAAGAACTGTTGTAATGAAATATTATTAGATCCATTATTCATTCTTTTTATTATATAGTTTTAACATACAGTCATAAATTTTTCCTGATTACATTGTTAATTTATGAATGAACCTACCGACCACGTGCAGTGCAAATTGGAGCTTGTAGCATTATGACCAATGCAGATAAAATCAAAGAACAAATGTAAAAGGGTGCATTCTACAGCTCACTCGAGGACACTCAAAGGTTTCCACAGGCTGAAAAATTGCCCATAAATTGCTGAGAAATCACTGTGTGCCAAATGGCACGATGAATCATCTGAGCCATAACAGTACAGGAACTTTAAAGAAATGATGCACTGGTAAGTTCCAGTACATAATATTAATGAGTTCCCATCTTATGTGTTATGTTTAATATATGAAAGTTTGTTAAAGTAAAAGATGTCTGGGAAATGAGTTCCCTTTCGTTTTCATGCAAAATAAACCCTGGTCTACAACTATAAAAAAAAAAAAAAAAAAAATTAGAAAACCATCAAACCTTCTTTGTAAAAGTTTATAGAATTCTGGATGATCCAATCCACGCATATGATCTAAAATAGAAAAATAATACAATTAAGTACATATTAGATACAAAATATTAAAATTATCATGTCTATGTCATTACATTATCTTTCAATGTGGTAAAAATAGAGGAAATGTGATTAAGAGCCATTTAATGATAAATTCTACTTAAAACTTTTAATCCCCTTTCTAAAAGTTTACAGCCATATTTTTAGGTATTTTAAAATACTGATTTCATGTAAGTATTTTATACTAAAAAAAAAAAAAATGCACACTCAAAGCAACAAGCTGTAACACTTCTTAATCCTTAACGCTTTAATGTTCACTACATATTTCTTTTGACAACTGCTAAACTAATTTAAAAAATGGACACATAATTGATCATAAGTGCATAAAAACAAAAAATTAGCGTATTTAATTTTTGGGAATTTTTTCATTTGGAATATCTATATATTGACCTGATTAAAATTTAAAAAAAAATTAATTTAATGAACAACTTTGTAAGTAAACACTATACATAAATTGCAAAAAACACACAACAGGTGATTCAATCAAAATAATATCAGGTGAAAAAACTAGGTACGAGTGCAATATAAAAGCAGCAAGGTTCACGCAGGCATACTAAGAGATTTAAAGTGACTTTTGCATAAGGCTTTCTGTGAAACATCATTTGTTAAATTCCAGAGTAGTACTGCTATATTCCATAACAAGAAGAAACAAAATTTAAAAATTGATTAATGCTAGAAAAAAATTATTACGTAATAAAATGTTGCATGTTTGGTTTTCGTATAAAACCAATTATGGTTAAAGATTTAAAAACTTGTTAATTTATTCCATTTTACAGATATGAAGAAGAAAAAGACTGTTTATACATGTAAAAATTCAATAGGCATTGAAAGACAATTAATTTTATAAATGAATTTCTTTTTAGCCAGACTTGCCCTTTTTATTGAATATTTGTGAAATTACTGCTTGAAACGATTACCATTTTAGGGGTGATTGTGACTCAAAGGTAAAAACCCTGAAAATTAGACCCTCAAATTAGAAAAAACTCAAAATATCAAATAATACTCAAACTATTTAGGCCAGAAGCCCTCAATTCTTTTACATTTCATTCACATATCACCTGGATAACAAATGAACAACCAATGAAAGCAAAAAATAACTTTATAGGAAATATGAAAATACAGATTGTTAGAGTAAAAACCCTGAAATCAGGGGTAAACCCTGAACACAAACACCCCTGCATTTACAGATACAGTAGCAGAATTTTCTGAATTTGTAGCGATACAAAACTTCTCTGCAATCCAGGATTTCTGGACCAAGTCTTATCACAAAACATATTAACAATTCATAATACATACATAAATTTTGCATCAATAAAGGAAGTAAATTAAAAGTACACAACAATTACAGTAATACAAAGACATAATGTAAATCATATTTGTATTTTTAAGATTGGCATTTCTGTTTGAAGTTTTAAATTAACCTGCAAAGCTTTAAATAATCTGCAGTGTTTGCTGCTGTATTGCATTGTTTCTGCTACTGGGCTTACATATTATCCCATCAGCCATAAAATGAAATAAATTTGTGATAAGAGCCTAGCAATTCGAAAATCATGCAATTAGTTCAGAAAATTTCATTTAAAATATAAAATTATTTTCAATTAAATCTATGAACAATTAAATGTTAATTAATATTAACTAATTTTTAATATTAATAACAAAAAATCAGGTAGTACACAAATATTCTGAATATAGAAAATTAGTAATAGCAATAAAATAATAATAATTTTTATATTTAATAATAATAAATAATATGCTATACTTTCAGAAATGTGATTAAAAAATATTAATTAAAATGTGTTCAGTTATTTTACCTGAATGACAATGGGACAGAAAGTAAACTGTCGATGAAAAATTTTTGTGTTCTAAAAATCTATCTATTGATATTAGAGGGTATTCTACAAGAACGCCATCAAATGTACTCATTCTACTTTAGTAATATTAAATTCTTAAAGACAATAAAAGAAAGAAATGCAGGAGCCAATTAACTCTCGAGATTGCAGAATTGTTTTAATTAGATGTAGTTTCGATTTTAGGAAGGAGCGAAATGAATTACACTTTATTTTTCTATTCTACTTCACTTCAATAGTACTGAAGTGCAATGGCTGAAAGTTATTTCTCAAAAGCGTTTCCTTCCTTGTTCAAAATTGATAGTCAAATAACCTAAGGCTATAATGTTTTTAAAGAACGCACTTATTTTTTCTTGTTTTGTTTGTTTTAAATGCACCTCCATTAAAGCGAATAGTTTTCATTCATTATCACATGCGGCACTGAACAAATCTGAAATGTTATGTAAACAATGTCCGTAAATGGTTGGTTGGTTAGTTTATTGCACATCTGTGGTTTATTGAAAAATAGGACGTTACACTTGTTGAATTGTTAATGCAATTTTTTTAAACTCATATTGAAAGTAATATTTTACCGTTTTATATTATTTGAAATTCAAAATCTAATTTTATATTGGGTACATCTGTATATTAATACTTTACATGTAAAATTTTATGTGAAATAATAAATTATAGTTTGGCAATCTTATCTTATAGCCAAGTTTTGTTTACATGTCCAGCTGTAATGGTGTGCGTTAGTGAAAACAGCTTTTAGTACAATATTTCCTCTTTATTATTCTTATGCAGCTGTTTTTTCCTTTTATAGCTATCATGACAAATCCTTTATCTCGATCTGAAATTAGTTTTATCAGGTTATTAACTAGATGTGAAAAATTTGTGCCGGATCGTGAATCAAATGAATGGAGACTCGAACAGGTATGTATGATCAATTTATTAATTTTTCATTGTTTTTTCTTTTAGTTGTTTTAAGTGACTATAGAATAATTGTAATTTTAATTAGTGTAAGTTTTTCTTTTCAGTACGTAAAGAATCTCGAAGAAAGGCTATTGGAATTGCGGAAAATGAATACGTGGTAATATAAATTTTGCACTTAATACTGTTTTACTTATATTATTACTAAAATTTATTTTCATTAGAAAAAAAATCTTTGAATTTTTAAAGTTAATAATATTTATACATAATTTAAGTCGGTGTATTTTAACTCGAATTATTACACTTAACGGCAGTAGTCTTTATAAACAAAATTTTACTCCTAATCAGGGCTTGAAGATTTTTACATATTAGATACATGTTGCAAATAGATACATATAAATTAATAAATACATATAGATATACTAATACTAATCTTTTCTTATTAAGACGCTTACATCTGAAGTGTAACTCTAACTTGGGACACAAGCTTTTTCTTTCTAACTTTACTAAAAGGAGACATTGGATTTTAAGCTGTCACTTTTCACGCAAAGTCCAGGAATTATTTGAATTGACCATAAATGAAAACAGTTTGTCTTTTTATCTTTTATAGAGCAATAAATTGACATCACAATTTAATCAAAATATCAAATGCTAAAAAGTAAACAGATTTTTTTTTTTTTTTTTTTTAAGAAGAAAACAATAGATTTAGTTAAAAATAATATCAAATGAAAAATAAGAAGACATCTTGCTGATTTTTTATAAAGTTTGATTTATGATTTAGAAAATTGGAGTAAAATTTCTCTAAATTCATTGGTAGACTTGAGAAGGAAAGACGCATACAAGCATAAGCTCTGAAAATTAGCGATCCCATACTTTTTTCTTTCTTTTTTTTTTTTTTTTTTTTTTTTTTTTGTTAGAAATGAAGCCCCGCTCCTAATTGTTATATAAATATATGGATTTGTTTTCTGTATATAAGATTTTGAGATTTGTCTCAGGAAAATATAGGAATTTTATACATCTACCAATATGTTTGTAATATCTACAATAGAAGAATATATGATCAAAAATACTATGCATCTTTTTGACATGCTAATGCAAAATTTTCTATTCTTATGTGAATTTATAGTTTCATTAAATACCATATAGGAAAAGCAATTAAAAAACCTGTAATCAATATTCTGAAGTAAGAATTAGCAATTGGTTTGAAATGTCTTTTGAAAATGGGCATTTCATTATAACTATTTGATTCATATATGACTGGACTATAGGATTAACAGGCATTAAATTTTACCAGAAAAGACAAATAAAACAATCTATATAAACTAAACAGCTATTTTGATTTTATTTTTCAATCTATTCAGGTAAAATTTTTATTTGTGGAAAAAAAAGTAAAAACCCTAAATAAAGAAGATTATCTTTAAATTAGGTATTCTGGTTCAGGTTTGTTTAAGAAAAATTAATTAAAACCTAAGGTATGCACATATATGTAACAAATACTTTTTTTTTTTTTTTGCTAAACTTATTATTTTAACAGCATTAATTATACTCTTAAAATTAAAGTAAAATTAAAAAAAAAAAAAAAAAAACTTGAGAATAAAGAGAAAATATTTTCAATACATTTTCCATGGCATCTGTAATTTTATCTGGTTGTATGTTTTTCTCTGTGTCTGCACTTAGTTTCTTGTTTCTAGGTGTAACCATTTAAAGATGAGCAAGTAGCACACACACCAAATAAAAAATGGACAGCAGACATGAGAAAAAACGTACAACATGAGACTAAAAATGATCTGGAGAATGTGTTGAAAAAATGTTTTTATTAACTCAGTGTATATATTGATATTTTTTTAGAACTGTATTTGAGGTTTGAGCAGAGTCTGACTAACAACATTTTGTGCACTCTTAGAATCACAATTTATAAACACTATCAGAAGCATAGCAAGTAGTAAGGCAAGGGAGCAAATGATCACTCCTCTCTCCTAAAATTAAAGAAAAATACTTTATTTGGTCTATATATATAGCTACTTTTTTTTTTTTTTTTTTTTTAGCCTATCTTTGTAACACAATTTTTACCAGGTGAGAGGGAGATGTCTCTCTTTGGGGGTGATTAGTGGAGCACCCCTAGTATTTTAAAATTTTACTCATATATAAGTGAAATGGCTGAGTTAAAGGTACTGATGTTGTCACTAAATCAGTAGAAAAGGTAATCTGTCAAAGGTGGAGCTAAGACAACCCCCCCCCCCCCCATTCAGTGAACATTTAAATGAAATTAAGAAAAATTTTTTACCCCTTAAAAATGTTTCTCAGAGTCCTGATCAACAATCAAATTGTCAGTTCAAGAACATTTTTCTTTCTTTCTTTTATATATATTTATTTATTTTTCTTCTCTGATAAATTAAAAAAATGAAATTTTGCCATGGTGGCTTGTTCACAATTCTGCAATCTCTCTATTTTTCAATTAGAGGTAACATTGTCACTATAATCTAGCTAGAGTGTCAGTGCCAGAATCATAAGTCCGACCAGTTGTCAAAAGGTTCTGCTCTTGAAGCTGGTAGATGAGAGGTGCTTAATCTGATCCCAAATTGTACTTGTTTACCTAATGATTCAGAGTTTTCTGTGGTTATCTCCAAATATTCCATGAATATGGTCTGGACTCTTTAGAAAGACCCCACAAAGGATATCCCATCCAGGCCTAGGACGTTAGTGCAGACCAATGGTAACCAATTCAGCCCCTACCACCTACACCCACTAGTGGGCATTTCAACTTTTATGGTGGGTGGTAAGGGTTTTGACTAATATTGAAGCACTTTCTTTTTTTTTTTTCATTTAAGTGGCTTTTTAAAAACATTGAAATGGGAAAATACTTTATTATTATATGCTTTACATTGCTGTAAACCAGTTTTATAAATTTTATTAAGTAAAATTGCTTCCCTACTTTCAGAGATATTTTTAACTCCTCCACAAGTGTATTTTACGCATTAAAATCTAAAAATACTCCTTAAAATTTTAACCATGAGTATTTTCACGTTTTGCATTTTTAGGTTAAATTTAGTGTACTTTATTAAATGTGTTTGAAAAAGTTTATATTCTTTCTACAATTCAATGCTCTGCGTACTTTTTTTTCTTTTTTTAATCAATTAATATCTTTTCTTACAATGGATAAAAAGTTTTTATAATGAAATTTATTTTAAGTAAAACTGTGAACATTTGCATTAGTAGTAGAATTTCTCAGATTCACATATGGCCTTATCTTTCAATGTTCATTGTAATTATAAACTGAGTCCCATTATAATTATATTCTGAGCAGTGTTTCCGCTACGGTAGCATTTTTCGCGAAATGCTAAAAGACTTATCCAAAATGCGAAAATGAAATAACATGTTTTCGCTTTTTTTGCTAAAGCGTCTTACTAAAGACAAATCGAAAAAAAAAAAAAAAAAAAATCTTTGAAAATATTATAACGAATCTTTCATGGGAAAAAAATTTCAACGTTGATCAAGAAAAATCCATCGTTTCATGCATATAAGGAAAATAAAATGCTGAACTATGCATAAGAATCACATACAGGAAATAAATTTGTAAATAAGCATGAGGCCTTTGTAAAGTGGTCTAATATGAAAGAAAGAAAAATTATAAATTGTAAACCAAAAAGCTTTCAATAGTAATAAACAAATTTCACTTATATTACTTTTTTTTTATAAGTTATGTTTTATTTTCAGATACAGTATAAGCTTAATTTAGTTTTACGTGCCATAATTATAATTATATCTCCAGAAAAATAATATAAGATGTTCATATTGCTTTAAAAAAGTTTACAAAATAAAGTAATAATCTAAAAAAGTTTAATATTTTTCATGTCTGCCAATAAATGTGTTAAAATATATGCTTGTACTATATTCGAATTGATCTGGTTACAGTGGTAAGTTTAATTATTAATTACTTTTTTGTTTTCTATTTCAAATAAAAAAATAAAGAAATTATCTTCTGTGTATAACTCTTTAAAGACATGAATAAAAACTTTTAAGTTTAATTTACAAATGAAAATCAAACATGTCGAGGCATTTAGAATAATGTTAAACTGATATTCATCTTTTTCTACTGCTTCTGGCAATTTCTCATTTTGCTAAAGAAAATTTTTACTCAGCTTAAACCCTGATTCTGAGCTCTGATATTATATTGTAAAAATTATGCTGAAAGGAATATTATTACAATTGGCCAGTCCATATAATATAACTTGAACTCATAATTGAAACTTATAACATCAATTCATATACATGTATTTTATTTTTAAACTTATTAATAAAGAAGTAAAATTTAGCATGATTTCACGAAAGATCAACTTTTTTCTCTTCCACTCTTTTTTTACTCTTAATAATGCCAAATTCACTCCTTCAAGAAAAATCAAGGAGTGTTTTCACTCCTAGGAAAAAATACTAAAACAATATCTCTGCCTACTTTATAAATCATCATTTTTAGTTAACCAGTGGGCGATTAGAAAATTTTACTAATAATAAACATACAAAAGGAGGTAGTAAGTATAAAAAGGTTTGACTACCCTTGGTGTAGACAATTACTTTAATTCTCACACCAATACTGATTTGTGTCCGAGTAATTAAAATTCATGTGGTCATAACTTTTTAATAATGCTATGCTTTGTTCACAATTTCATATATCCTGTTTAGATTTATTATTTACTAGCAGGCTACGCCCGCTTCGCTGGCCACTATATTTAAACGAATCTCCAAAAGAATTGGATCATTATTTATTTTTCACATCACGTTATAAATAAAAACTAAAATAATTACATTGGAATCGCTCTAGACCTTGCATCGGGTACTTGCTGACTATGGCAGCTCTTTTCTCTGCCCGCACTGTATCAGGAGCAGTTTCCCACTGCCTGCAGAAATCTCTTTCCTATGTATTTCAATATGGGTATTTATTGACGATAGTTGGGTCTGCCATTATTTAAGAACTACGATTTTAAAGATAACTGTATCTCAGCATCTATTAAATATTTTAGTTTTTGAACAAAGTATTTTATTGCTCATGCTATTGACACTGTGTTACAATTTGATTCCGACCAATGTAATGAAATAAAATAAAAAGTAGATTTTCTTTTAGAAGGAATTAAATACATAAAAAACAAATAAATTCCAATCAGTTTAATCCTTTTTACTATATACTACCATTATTTCCTGACAAATACTATAAATTAGAAAAAAAAAAAAAACTTTTAAAGAAATTAAATTAACAAATGAAAAATAATTGTTGTTATACTACAAAAATTATACATAAACATAACTGTTATAAATACGTTTTTAAATTTTAAATTTAATATATTTAATTTTTTCTACTGCATTACCATTTTATTTTCAATAAATATAATAAATTAAAAAGAGAAAAAAGATTCGCCCTCAAATAAATGTATTAAATAAAAAATAAATTGCATAATATAGCCGTTGCTAAGATACGCAGACGATTACAATCGAAGAATAAATTCATGAAAAATGAAACATAAAAGCCAATGTTTAAAATCGAAAAAACATTAATTTAAAAAATTCAGATTCGAAATTCGAAAAAATCTCGATGAGGTGCACACCTGCAGGGTCCCAGGTACCTATATGCCAAATTTGGAAGCTCTGTGATTAGTAGTGTGTAGTATTGTTCATGTTTAGATAAATGTATTTATTTTCCTGTTGGAAAAAAAAATAAACTCGTATTTTTATTTTTATTTATTTATTTTTTTGCAACAATTAAATTACGGATTAAATTTAAATGGCTAATTTTTTGCTATTATTAACTTATTATTTTCATATTTTTATTAATTAAAAGAAAACTAAACAGAAATTCAAAATTCTGACTTCGATGTGCACAATGATCCTTCGGGGGGCACCTTTGTGTTAAATCTCGTGACTGTCCGAGCTACCGTTTTTGAGAACAGTGAAATATATATACAAATATTGCTCACTTAATAGTATAAGATTCATTTGCTAATTTAAGATTATTGTTAAAGATGTTATAAGGTATTTCTTCATCACATCAAATTCTGAGAAATAATTACAAAGATCTAGATCTAAAATTTTGATTTGATAATTTTGGCTGATCTGTATTTTTTTTTTTTTTTTTTTTTTTGTGCTTGGACGAAGCCAGTCTTTCTCTATTGTTTATAGATTTTTGTTAATACAGGATGTTTACAATTTCTTCCGTGATTCTTCCACCAGTAAAATTATATTGTAACTTTTATATGTTTCCATGATTAATTATAATTATTCATGGAAACATACTAGAAATTACTGAAAATGCAGAAATTGTGTCAACTGACATGCTGTATGGACTCTTCCCAGTTTCGTCTGCTCAATCATGTGATAGAGGAAAACGAATTATCAAATCTGAGAATCGAAATCAATTAAATATTGTTCTTAAGAACAAAAATGTTAATATTTACTATAAAATAAAATAAAAGTAAAATTGTGCATTTGTAAACAGTAGAATAGTTGTTTTGTAAATTTAATAATTTTTTAAAAAACACTTATGTGTTTATTTATTTTCAACTGTAAGAATCGATTTTGGTATGTTTTAGTGTAACTGTTACATTAACTGATCTAGCAATAAATAATAGCTTGTTCTTGTGGAATGTTTATGGATTATAAAATGTTTTCATTTAATTTAATTGCATAAAGGTGTTATAAGTTAATTAACTTAGTTACTGGCCTAAATGGATTTATGTAGTACGATATTGCACTGTCACCACCGATTTAAGTACCAAAAATCAGAGTATTTAAACATGGTCTTCATGAACATCAATAACAGGTATAAACTAAATGATGATTGTAAATGCATACAGCAAACAAAAGAGGATGAATAATGATATAAAATAGATTAAAAATGATGATGTATAAAAAAAATAACGCAGATTAAATACGATTGATCAAAAATAAGAATAGAAAATAGGTAATTTCAGCAATCGCTCTAGGTAAACAAGACTTTGTCTGCTATTTGTTTTTCCTCTATCATGTGACCTCCGACGTCAGGTGGGAAGAGTCCATTGACAAAAATCTATATGTGATAGAGAAAAACTGGTTTCTTTTTTGGTTTCAATTCCCCAAATTACATACTAAAATTATCAAATCAAATTTTGCCAACATTATTTTTGTAGACCCATGTTATTTTAGTGCTTTCATATTAATCACAATTTAGGTTAATAAAAAATTGCAATAAGGTTACAAGACAAACTATGTTAGCATAAATTGAATACTGTGATTCTAAAAAGTGATTGGCGACTTTTGGAAAAGTCGCCAAACAGTGGGCTAAAGCATATTTTCACCAAAAATTTATTCATTCTTTTTTATTATTTTCATTAAAAATATTTTTTTAACAATGAATTTACATAAGTAGATTTATATACCTCCAAGTGTAATGATTATTTATTAAAATATATGATCTTATTTATAGTCAGCCAAGCAAAGATACTCTTGCCGATTATACAAGGCGTGTAGAATTTTTGAGAGGTATAGTTGAAGCTGAAAAACTGGTAATTATTTTTCTGTTTAATATCTGTATAAATATCTTCCATTTTACAAATTCTGTTAAATTCATAAGCATAATAAGCGTTATTGTTTTTTTTTTTTTTTTTTTTTTTTTTTTTCATATTAAACAACAGTCAGTTATTAAATATGTTTTATATTTGCCATATTCTTATTTTGTTGTTGATGTTAAAGAATTTAAACATTCCAATAACAAAACTTGCTAATTGTATCATTTTCAAAAATAAATAAAGAAAAGAAATATCTTTTAATCTTATTTATTTTTTAAGAAGTACTTATTATGTCTTTTTATAAGTGTTTATTTTAAAGTAGTCTTTTGACTACAATGTAAGTAATTAGCCTATTTCTTTGTAACTAAAATTGAAAGAGTGAATTTTTTTCTGTTTAATGATTTATCCAGACATGCAATTATGTGTGTGTATATATATATATATATATATATATATATATATATATTCTATACTTTCGTCACAAAATCTAAAATTTTATATAATCTGACTTAAACATTGAATAAATTTGAAAACTTTTGCAACATGTTTAAAATAATTGAATCTCCAAATGAAATATGTAGCATATGAAAAATCCCTTATGACATTTTAATTTTGGAAAATATCTAAAACCTAGCCCATTCTTTTGCCAATAATTTGCTTAATTTTTGCTCTGTTCAAATGAATTTTTAACATAAGTTGCTCAATATATCTAACTTCCAATCTATGTAATAAAAAATAAATAAATATTGTTTGTGCATGTGCAATAAAAAAATATTTACTACAAATAATCATTCCTTAAAGAAAATAATCTTTCTTTTTTTTTTTTTTCAAATGTTTTGCTTATAACAAAAATGGATTTAAAATTTTACAAAAATTGCAGAAAAATGGACAAAACATTGGAGAAATATTATTCTGAAAAATAAAATGCTCATGTTTAGTTTTTGCTAAGATGTAAGTATTTGTAGGAAATATCTGTGGTACACATGTGCATTTTATGTTTTAGAATAATGTTTTATCAATTTTTCAGCAGGCTTTGTGAAATATTCAGAGATGAATTTAAGTTAGATTGCGTCTTAGGCCCATTTGCTATGGCACCCTAAAATACATTAGGTAATGTATAATTGTTTAAACAAATTTTTCCATAGAATATCATGGCCATTGACTGTTGATGGAATTAGGTATTGCACCCTCTTAAGTCATCTTATTCATGCATTATTTTATTCAAACACACTATATAAGATTAAATATTGTGTGTTTCACCTCACAGGGGTGAAACTTTTGTGGGGCTACCCCTGAATTCAGGGTTATTGAACATTTTACTATGTCTGAATTTCATGTTAAATTATTTTGTTTTTTGGAAAATTCTCAGTTTGAATGCTTAATTGGTCTTATAATGTATCAAAATAGGTCTAAATAAGTACTTTTAATATAATAACTATATTGTATGTCATTAATAAGTCTGCCTTTGCTATTCATCCTCCATGCAGGGTTTTTCCACATTAGGTAGTTTAACCCCTGGCTTCTCCATGCAGGGTTTTTCCACATTAGGTAGTTTAACCCCTGGCTTCAAGATCAATTTCTGTAACATTTTTCTTATCCAATGTTGTGTTATGCACTCATACCCATAATTAGCAAAGGAAAAAAAAAAAAAAAAAACACAATTAAGGAGTGAAGTGCTCTGTAGTACTGGCTAGCAGGAGATTAAGCCTCCTAGTACTTTAAAAACTAACAATAATTTGTGACTTAAATTTCAGCCTTCAAAATTCTCCTTCTTAACATATAGGGCATTCTCTTATTGAATTGTTAATTTGTTAATATTTTTCTTTTGATAAGGTGAAAGAAAAATATGTAGCTGTCGTATTTAAAATGTAATATTGAACATTTGTTAAATTTTACTTATTTAGAGATTTCCTTGGCATCTAGACCATGGATAAAATTTTACATTTGTTATGTATCTATATCTATGTATACTTCATGTACATGTATTTATACATGCGCAACTTTATAGACACATTTTGCTTTTCCAGCCTAGTGTAACAGAAAAAGCGCTTGCGAATCAGCTGTTATCACCTGCAACATTCACACCAACAAGTAATAAATTACATCAACAAACTAAGGCACAATATTTACGGGAAATGCGTGAAGAATTACTTGGCACAAAAGAGGATTCTAGTATTAGTAAGTAATTTCCTTATGTGAAACATAATAATTTATATAATTGAAAATGAAAACTAATTTAGTGTTGCTCAATTATAAATTTTTATAGACTATGCTCATTGACTTCTACTACTGCTCTTTAATAATGATTATTTGACTAATAAAAAAAAATGATAATTATTCTCAAATGTGTTTACCGTCTCTTTATACTGTTCATTTATGGATAACTTATGTATCATTCAGGAGAATGATTCTACATTTTAAAAAGGTGATATGTTCACATTGAGGATATGTTGGTATAAAGGCTAGAATCAGAATTTTTTTTCAAAAGGAAGATCAAACTTTAGTACAGCACTTGTTAAATCTAGGAACATACAGACTGTTTTTTCTTGTGTGCCATGTTTTAAAATTTTTATTGTGTTGGTTGAGTTCAGGTTGGGTTTAGTTTTTAGAAAGTTGAGTTCAAAGCATATTTAAAAAAAAGAATTAGAATAATAAGCAGAAATTTGTTTGATTGAAATATAACTTCATAATTAATATAAGTATATATAGGTCAATCCATACAAAAATTGAGGCCCTTTTACTGCCCCTTCATGAAATTTCATTTCATAAAATAGTAAAATGGGCTCCTTCACAAAATTTCTTCTTAAAATTCAAATCCATAAAATAGACCTCCTTCACAAAATTCAAATTCAGACAAAACAGCCTTTGCATAAAATTTTGTTTTATATAGAAATGATCCTTTTGCAAAATTATTTTAAAATCCTTTAAAAAATTATCAATCCTTTTCAAAATTACTCATACTTGGCTTAACTGAACACTATTAACTTGTTATTAAACATTATATATAGAGTAACTGTAAACATGAAGGTTTTACATGATAATTTTTTCACAAAAGTAAATTAAAAAATTCCTATATTTTGTTTTTCAAAAACTATTATATTTTTCACAAAAACATTTCGATTTTCATAAAAAAAGGCTCAAAGATTAAAATTTGGATCAACCCCTGGTATAAAAAATATGCCACAATTAAATACAGTCAATCCTTATTAACATAAACATGCATAATGTGAATTACTTTTAACAAGGATTGTTTCTACAATCCCTTTCAAAATGAAGATTAGTTCCTGAGTTACTGATAGCATGAAGTACTGATAAGAGGAACACATTTTTTATTCCCCTGAAATTTACGTTAACGAGGTCCGACTGTATATGCATATCCAAACTTTTGTAGTAGTAGTAATAATTTTCAGATATGCCAAATATTAGTAGTGAATGGGCATTAATATTTAAGCTCACCAATCCTTTTGAATTATTTTCTTTCTTTCTTCCCCCCCCCCCCATCAGATTTCAGATCAAATTTGGGTGAAATACCAAATACAGGATGACAAAAGTCTCTTTTGTAGGTTCAGATTGATGAAAATTGTTTATTGGTTTTCAGGTGTAATTAGCTGTTAAATTTGGATGATCCTCCCAATAGCAGAGTTCTCTGTATCTATCTGCAGCAAAAAAAAAATAAAAAAAGGGGGAGGGTTGCAATCTAGGAAGACTGTACCAAATCTGAATTTAACAAAAAGTATTAGCAATTCATAAAATATACAAAATTTGCATCTACAAAGAAAATAAATTAAGAGTATACAAGAACAGTAATCTAGAAGCTTAATATAAATTATAGTTATATATTTTTTTAAGCCTGACATTTCTTTTTTGAGCTGTTAAATTAATCTGCAGAGTTTTATACAATCTGTGTTACACTGTTTTTGCTACTGGGGTGATCTGTACAGGACTCAAATTGTACTTGGACATTTCCTTTTTCGAAAAATCAAACCTATTACTATTCACTATACAGGAATGACTGTGTTCATGTAATTTACCTGATTTCAGTTTTTTTTTTTTTTTTTTTTTTTTTTTTGTACCAGAATTTTAGTTTTACTGGAAAATTACATAAAAAAAATTATGAAAACATTTACATAAAAAAAAAAATAATAAAGACTAAAGTATCAAATTTAAGTGACTGCTAAAGCCCCTTAAAACAAATATTTCTCACAATGAAATGATTGGATCTTCTTGCAATAAATTATATGTTCTCTACTCATACCAAAACTCTTTCTCATTAAAATTTCAGTCATTTTTTCATGAATCCACAATCACTCCTGACTATAGTTAAACTGTAGTTTTCAAATTTATTCGTTGTGGTTGAATTGGAGAAAAAACGTGTGTACTATAACTCGAAACAGGGTGTATAAACATCATGATTTTTTATGCATAAACATTATCAAAAATCTAACACTGTTGAACATTGCCTATAATAATTTCAAAGTAAATTAATTTCTTAATTAAATTATTAATTATTAAAATAATTTTTAATAATTTCAAAAGATAAGCAATCAATAAAAAAATAATTTCGAATTGAAGCTGAAAATCAGAAAACAAAATTTTATTTTATCTACAATGTACAAAGTACAATATCAAAATATTTAAAGATCATGGCTGAAATCATATGTAAGTTGTTCAAACTATTATGTCTGAAATAAACTAGTAAAATAGAAATAGGATTCTATTGTGAATCAATAATAATTTACAAGTTATTCTATATGTCCTGTTACAGTAGAAAGATTGATAAGTAGAATAATATACACAATAAAAATGTTCCAAAATAAAAGCAAATGAGTCATATAGGAAATAAAAATGTATGCGAGTGGAATCTGAGGTAATATCTCCTTACTTTTCTATTTTTATTTAAATTTTAATAACCTTAGAAAAATATTCAAAAAATGTCCAAAACAAAACACAAAAATTATTCTTTTGATTAACATCAATAATTTTTTTTTTTTTTAAATCATTTGATTAAAATCACTTACACCCTGACTCAAAATGTGTTAATGTGTACAGTATAACTCAAAAACTTTTGAGAAATTTGTAAAATTTTGGGATGTGGAGGGAAATTTTTAGTCCTTGGCTAGTATTGAAAATGGCTCATAGAAAAATAATATCCATCCTTATTTTGATTAAATTACAGCAAGCCTGATGCATGGGGTGCAACAGTGACTGTTAAATGAAAATAAATATATTGTTCCTGCTTCAAGAACTTTCCATTGTAATTTTTCACTTTTTTTGTTTGTTTTTTACTTTTTTTTTTTTTTCTCTCTCTCTCTCTCTCTCTAACTTTTAACTGCAGGGGTTGATCCTGGTTTTAGCTTTTGTTGCCAATTTTTGTGAAAAATAATGTTTTTGTGATTTCTTTCTTTTTTTTTATGAAAAAAGTATAAACATGTAAAATTTTCTATTTTAGCAGTCATTTTATTTAATGTTTAGATGTTGGAATATGAGGTTGCATTTTTATACTAACTATGCAAAAAAATAAAAGAGTCGGGAACCAAACTCAGGCATTCTGGGTGCAGATGTTCTACCTTTCAGCCACCCTGATTGATTACCTACTCAGCATTTTACACATAATATCTGTCGGCAAGGTCACCGTATCTACAACTGCTGATGTAACAGATGAGAATATTAATCATGACAACTCTGATATACATTGTAAATTACTTAGAAAATGTCATTTATCAACCATGAATATTTTCCACAGATATTATAGTATATGCTATGGATACTTTGGAGTTGTTACTATTAATATGCTCACTTGTTACATTTGCAGTTGCAGACACAGTGGCCTTGCCAACAGATATTATATGAAAAAATGCTGAGGGGGTAATCAGACAGGCATCAGTAGAAGAGCAGTGGATACTAAGTGGAGTGTGCCTGTGTTTGATTGCTGGCTGTGATACTTTTTGCAGAATTGGTATAAAACTCAACTTTACATGCCAACATCTCTATTAAATATTAATCTTTAATATCAAGTTCTTAGTGTTTCATTGAACTAGATATTGGCAGTCATTTGAAGCATTACTGAAAATGTCGAAAATTTTTATAAAAAGATCATTTTTAGAAAATTAAATTCTGTAAAATAGCTGTTTTTTTTTTTTTTTTTTTTTTTTTTTTGCTTTGAATTTTGTGAAGAGGTCCATTTTACACAATGGAATTTTCGGAAAGGGCACAAATTTTTGCTGGATTATGATTGAAATGATTATGAACATATCTAAGTATAACTTACATTTTTGTTTAGAGTATTTATTATTAAGAATTATCTTATTATCAGGAAACTATTAATCTTCCATTAAAATAAATAAATAAAAATTAAATTTTGTATTTCTTTCAGCATCAGATAAACTTCGCTTGAGGAATATTGATGCTAATTCTCCTGCAGACGATTTTGATGCTGTTATGCAGTATCACAATTCTATGCAAGAAAAAGTAGCCCAGGAAATGATGTCTCTTGTACAGAATTTGAAACAAAATAGTTTATTAGCTGGACATATTATAAGAAAAGATACTGAAGTAAGTTCTTGTTTGGTATGCATTTAATAAATGATTTCAAATAATTAATAATGTTAATAATGTTTAAATGAATACATTTTAATCTTAAAATAGGCTTTATAATAAAATTTCTGAGGTAAAGCCCAAAAATCTCTTCTCCTTGAAATTATTGTTGTAAAAATAATTTTACTTTCATTGTTGAATAATTAATGTAAGTATTGTCCTTTATACAGGTCAAGCTTTATAATGAATTTCATAAATTTCTCTGTGAGTTGATATTTTTTATTCCAAAGTGTAATGAGAAAAACTTATTTTGAAAATCTTAGAAAGCAAGCTTGTAAAAACCACACAAGCTAAATTATTGAGAATGGCTGTAGATTATTATTTGTGGTACAGATTATAAGCTATTATTTCATTAAGAGAAATGTATAAATGAAATTACTCTATTTTGATTGACTGAGGAAAGTAGCAAGCTATTATTTGTGGATAAGCTGAACATCAGTGAGATTCACTCTTCCGCCATTTCTATCTAAACCTATAGAATTTTTATTAATTTTTATTTTAAGGAAATCTCACTGATAAAAGGGAGTTTTAAAATTCTGTTTTATGAATTTCAGCTTTTTTATGTGTCTCCTTTTATCTTAGTATTTATATACAGGGTTGGTGAAAAGTTCCCGTACTTTTTCCAGATATTTCAACTGTACATAAATACAATATACAAAAGTAAATTCAATTAACTTTTTAAATAATAACGTTTATTAGCTCAATAACAATACGATAAAACAAAAAAAATTACAACAGATGCTCAAAATTGCCTCCTTGGGCCTCAATACATTTTTTAACACGCTTTGGGAAATTGTTGATGACGGTCGCACACTCATCAACCGTGATCTCGTCCCAGGCACGCGTCAACGCCGCTTTCAGCTGTTCTACGGTGGCGTATCGTTTAGCCGAGATTTTTTGCTCCAGGATGGACCACACCGAGTAGTCGAGCGGGTTGAGATCCGGCGAGTTCGGCGGCCAAACGTCCTTGCTCCAAAAGCCTGGAAAGAGCTCTTCGCAGACGGCAATTGTTGATTTGGCGGAATGCGCCGGTGCCCAGTCTTGCTGAAGCGTGAATCCGGCTGCGCTGAAGTGCTGTGTTGCCCACGGTTCCAGAGCGTCGCGGAGGACCCGTTGCTGATAGCTGGCGGCGTTGATCTTGACGTTCCGCTCGATGAAGACCAAAGGCGTCTTGATAGAAAGCTTAAAAACTTTACTTATTGTTTCTATCACTTGTCCTCACAAATTGCTCAAAACATTTTTTTTTTATATAGAACATAATAGAAATAGAATATAATAAATGACTGTTTAAATTACTTAAAAACCTTTTTGAGTGCTTTTAAAACACTCGTTAAACTTTATTTAATATGTTCGTTTTGCTTTACTTACTTTCTTTTCCTGACTCTGTTTTGTTTACATTCTTTAGACATCGCGGTACAATCTTGTTGCCAGATCCATTACTATCAAAAGTTTGTTCGGAGATTGCATGTTTTCACCACTGAATGGCGTTGACGGCGGTTGAATATTTATGCCGTGTTGAGCCGTGATTGGCTGTTTGCTCTTTGATCATGCTGCATGTTTTAGACACTGTTATATAAATAGAGGTGTTTTATTTTGAGCTGGTGGTGAATTCGACTGGTAAAAGATGCTAATGTAAGATTTTATGTTCTGTCTGAGGCTGGTCCTCGTAAATTTATTTATTCAATTAGCAGTTTATCATTTCAAGGATGCAGTCGTTTAAAATGTTAAATAGTTGTCCAAATATGTAAAGTTCATTTTTTTTTGCAAGTTAGCGGCGATAATTGTTTTGAAGTTATCAGTTGTTAAATTATGTTTAAATGACGGCTAAGAATTTAAAAAAAAGCAAGTTCATTTTGGCTGTGAGTTTTTTGAAGATTACGGTGTTTGTTTGAACTGTACTCTTTTGAATGTCATCCTAGACTGTTCCAATTTTCCATGCTATGTGTCAACCAGGCGACCATAGCTTCTTCACGAACAGCGTGCTGTGTGTCAACCAGGCGACCGCAGCTTCCTTTGAACATTGCTTGTGAATATTTTTAACCTGCCAAGTTTTTTTCCATGCTATGTGTCAACCTGGCGACCATAGCTTCTACAAGTTGCAGTTTTTATTGGTTATTATCAAGTGGTTTCTTGCAGTCGTTTTCACGTTATACGTGATGTCTCGGTTAGAAAATCTGGGAGTCAGGAAATTTTTTTTTAAAGGTAAAGCCTTCTTATAAATTAAAAATGCTAGATTTAATTTATTGGTCAGTTCAGTTGTTTTTTTGAAGTTAACTTTTTGATAACCTATTTGAATATAAACATTGTTTTTTTCATCTACATTTGTTAAGTTTATAGCTAAAATTAATTGTTAAATATTTTTTTCTATTTGTTATTGTTGGCTTTTTGAATCTTTAAAAGTTTTTAATAAAAATGTTTAAAATGAATTTGACTTTGTTTTACTTGTCAAATTTTTCCTTTAAGTTACACTAGTCATTAAATTTATTAAACTTTCACTGTATGTCTGCTTAAATATAATGGAAATAAAAGTTTGACTTTTCATAAGTCTCATCTATCAGGGTTATGGGCCCAGTTTAGCTTTTAGCTAGCCCAATTTTTTTATAACCTTTATGCAAGTTAGCTTAAATTGCTTTTTTGCCTTTGACTAGTGTTTTTTGACATTTAAAAGTAAATAATGGCTGTTAACTTGGCTCCCCAGATTAAGAGACTCAATATGACTAATTATTCAACTTGGAAAGATGATGTAAAGTTCCTGCTGTTGGAGAAAAATGCTTTTGAAATTGTAAAGGGTAGTGAGAAGCAGCCTAAATTGGATGAAGAAAGGGGTATAACTGCTGAAGTGATTGCTGACTTTAAAAGACGTCAAAATATAGCGTTGTCCATAATTTATCTTAATATTGAACCTGAATTTAGATCTTTAATTGTTCAATGTGACGATCCAGCTGATGCCTGGAAAACCTTAAGGGCAAATTTTCAACCTGATAGTCGGAGTCATCATATGGCAATTTTTTCCGAAATTATGAATTGTTTTCTACAGTCTGGTGAAACTATAGGTCAATATGCTGCTAGAATTTCTAAATTTGCAGAGCGTTTAAAAGCAATTAATAAACCTATCAGCGACGAGTACTTGAGCTTCCAGATTTTGCGGTATTTACCAGACAAGTATGATCAAATAATCCAGCAGATTCTCCGATGGCCTGATACTGATTTTTCTTTTAAGAAAATTGTTATAGAACTCTGTGCAGAAGAAGTGCGACTTCAACTGAGAGTGTTAGATAAAGAAAAGACTGACTGTAGTATAGAAGTTCAAACGGTAAAATATAAGAAAAAATCAACTGTTAAATGTTGGAGATGCGGGAAAATGGGCCATTATCGTAAGAATTGTCGGGTAAAACTTGAATTAAAATCTGATAATAGTGATAAATTTTCTAAGGGTAATTTTGTAAAAAAAGTTGACTCCAAACAACAGCCAAAGCGTGACAAAACTCCCCCTCGAAAAAAAACTTCTTTTAAAAGTCAAAATTTTATTGCTGAAGCAAATCTCGGTAGTTATGAAAGGGATGGTTGTTGGGTCTTTGACACAGCAGCCTCCCACCATTTCTGTAAGGATAAAGAATCGTTTTGTAATTTTACTGAGGTAATGGGTGACGAAATGCATGTGGCTGTTGATGGGGTCACTTTTCCGATCACCGGTAAAGGTGAAGTTGTTCTAAGTTTTAATGGTAATCAAATTAAATTATGGAATGTTTTGTACTCTTCCAAGTTAAGGAAAAACCTACTTAGTGGATCCAGATTTGATAGAAAAGGTGCTAAATTCAAGTGTGAAGATGGTGAGTTGAACGTGATCGACAGGTTTGATAATTTTATTTTTTCTGCTAAACTGCATGATGGTTTATATTACATTTTTCCTGAGGTTATTAAAAGTAAAAAAGGCAAGCAAAGTGTTAACTTGAATGGGGGGCTAAAAGAAATAGAAGTTGAAAGAAATTTTGATATGTCAGCTTCACCTGTTTATGAGCCAGTTAACGTAAATAACATGGACACTTGGCATTTGCGTTTTGACCATATTAGCCCCGAATTAATTGTTAACACTTGTAGAAAATCTGCTGTAAGAGGCTTGCCAAATCTAAAATCTGTAAATTTTTCTTGTGAATCATGTAGTTTAGGCAAACAAAATAGAGTATCTTTTAAATCCCTGGATCGTTCATTTTCTAAACATCCTTTAGATAGATTATTTTTAGATGTTTGGGGGCCTATAAAAATTTTGGGAAAAAATAGAGAAAGGTTTTTTTTGTCCATAATTGATGATTTTTCCGGTAAATCAGCTGTATATCCTCTGCAAGATAAATCCATGGTTTTTGATGTCTTTAAACGACATGTTAATAGGGCAGAGAGATTTTTGGGCACCAAATTAAAATCTATACGTACCGATAATGGTACGGAGTTTGAAAATGAGCGATTCAGGAATTTTTGTAATGAAACTGGGGTAAAACATGAATTCACCAATGCTTTTACACCTGAAGAAAACGGTGTATGTGAACGTTTTAATCGGACAATTTTAAACTGTGTGAGGGCTATGCTCAATTCAAGTGGTTTGTCTGGTGATTTTTGGCCAGAGGCTTGCATGCACTTCAATTACACGTGGAATCGTATCTGCCATGGTACTAACGACAAAACGCCTCTTCAATTGTACTCGGGAAACAAGCCATCGGTGCGTCATTTACGCCCTTTTGGTACAATAGCATATGTAGGAGTTCCCAAGGTCAAAAGAAAACATAAACTAGATTTTAAAGCTAAGAAAGGTTTTGTTGTGGGTTATGCCTTACGTACCCGAGGGTATAGAATTTGGCTAAACGATGAAAACAAAGTTATAGAGACTATAAATGTTTCCTTTAGGGAAAGTAGTGATATGGTTGGCAGTGGAGCTTTGGGAGGCGACTCCTCTTTTGAACTGGAATGCGTGCCAGATGTTTTACCAAAGCCTGTTGATTGGTGTCCTCTTCCCGATCCGGAACCTGGTACATCTGGTTGCGTGCCCAGTGAAACTGAGGATGCCGCCTCAGTTGGTTCCCCCACAAGTCCTACGTTACCTAAGACATCGCCATGCTGGTCAAATAACCCCATTTGGTATAGAAAGGCAGTTCAAAGACCTATAGGGAATAAAGTGGATATTTATTACTATCCTGATGGTGAAGGCAAGAAACTTCCACAAAGATCTCCACGTGATGTTGAAAAATTTTGTGCAGCTAACGGTATAAATTATGATCCCCAGTTTTTTGATTTTTCTAAATTTAATACTTATACCGGTCTTGTTAATCCTGTTCTTACACCTTCTGCGTCCAGCACTTCTAGTTGACTAGAAGTGGTGGTACCCAGGACGTATAAGCAGGCCTTAAAATCAGTTTCTTTTGATAAATGGCAGGAAGCCATGCTAGAAGAGTTGGAGACAATGGCTACGAGAAAGGTGTGGCATCTTGTGAGGTTACCTGAAAATAAAACTGTTTTAGGAAACCGTTGGGTTTATACCATAAAACAAGACGAATCTGGTGCTATTGTCAGATATAAAGCTCGACTTGTAGCACAGGGTTATAAACAAATTCAGGGAGACTCGTATGATGAAACTTTTTCTCCAGTAATAGATTTTTCCGTAGTCAGGTTTTTTTTCACTCTTTTGGTTTCATACTGTGGCTGGATCAACCTACAATGTGATGTAAAGTGTGCATATTTATATGCACCGTTACAAGATGAGATCTACATGAAGCAACCAGTTGGTTTTGTAGAAAAAGGCAAAGAAAATATGGTTTGCAAGTTAGATCGCGCATTGTATGGATTACACCAGTCAGGTAGATTATGGTTTTACGAGTTAAACAGGGTTTTGTTGGAATTGGGTTTTTTAAAATTTGAGGTTTGTAATTGTGCATATTCATATAATGGTTTTGCAGTTTTATTAGTCTATGTGGATGACATGGTTATTTTTACAAAAAACAAGTCACAGTCAGAAATAGTTTTAAAAATTCTACAATCTAAGTTTGATTTAAAAGTTCTTGGTACCACACGAAAGTTGTTGGGTGTCGAATTCGAGTATAATGGTAGGAGTGTGTTAATCCATCAAAGCCAATATATTGGTGAAGTTTGTAAAAGATTTAAAAACCACCGAATACCAGTCTCTTCTTTACCCATAGTGAAAGGTACACGTTTTTCTAAGAGTGACTGTCCTGTCATCCAAGCTGATATAGATGAAGCCTCGAATCTCCCTTTTAGAAATTTGTTGGGATGTATATTTTTTTTGGTAAATCGTACAAGACCAGATATAGCATACGCAACAAACATTTTTTCTCAATTTCAGCAGAATCCAGGTTTAAAACACTGGCATGGGCTACTTAGACTTTTAGGGTACATTAAATATACTAGTCATTTAAAACTTAATTTAGAATGTAAAAACATTGAGTTAAATTCATACTCTGATGCAGATTTTGCTTCCAATAGAGATGATTATGTCTCCATGGGGGGGCAGATTGTTTTTTTAGAAAATGCAGCCATTTCTTGGCGCAGTAAGAAGCAAAAAGGTGTCACTATATCAACCATGGAATCAGAATTTATCTCAATGTGCGATTGTGTTAGAGAACAAGATTGGTTCTTTAATATTTTAAAAGAGTGTCATAATTTTAAACTTATTAATGAAAATATTAATGTACCCACTATTTTTGCAGATAATGAGTCTGCTATTCGTTTTACTAAATCTAGAATTGAAAACTTTCAAACGCGGCATGTAAACATTAAATTATTTTTTATAAGAGATTGGTATGATGAGGGTAAATTTGATCTTAAGTATATTCCTTCAAAATCAAACCTGGCCGATCCGTTCACAAAGCCGCTCACAAAAAGTGAATTATCGAAATTTATAAATAGTATTTTTGTCTCAAAATAATTGTTTTTCTTTTTCACTTTGCAGATATGTGTATATATATGTTGTATGAATGAGTGTTTGAAAGTCGTGGGGCCTCACGCAAATGTTTAATGTGTTTATGTTTAGTATTGTATTGTGAAATGTTCTTTGTCTGCATTGTGGGAGAAACTAGTATTTAATTATATATATATGGGGGGAAATAGTTAATTTGATAAAATGATCAATTTAAATTATATATACTTATAAAATATCTTTTCCTTTAACATTTGTTAAAGTTTCAGGTTTGTACTGCCTATAGGTACAATTTTTTTACGTTTCAGATATGTCCTGAAGTTGAGAATTTGACTGTGGTTTTTTGCCTTTAGGTATATTTTTTGGTCATGTTTTTTTCAGATATGGTTGGAGAATGGACTGTGGATATTGAACTAGCTGAGTTCACCAAAAAAATTGTTAAATTGTTTTTACTAATATTTGTTGATATTAACATTGTTACTTAAAGTTTTTTGAACTGACTAATAAAAAAAGTTTTTCGTGTTTTGTTGCGGTGGGGGGCTTTGATAGAAAGCTTAAAAACTTTACTTATTGTTTCTATCACTTGTCCTCACAAATTGCTCAAAACATTTTTTTTTTATATAGAACATAATAGAAATAGAATATAATAAATGACTGTTTAAATTACTTAAAAACCTTTTTGAGTGCTTTTAAAACACTCGTTAAACTTTATTTAATATGTTCGTTTTGCTTTACTTACTTTCTTTTCCTGACTCTGTTTTGTTTACATTCTTTAGACATCGCGGTACAATCTTGTTGCCAGATCCATTACTATCAAAAGTTTGTTCGGAGATTGCATGTTTTCACCACTGAATGGCGTTGACGGCGGTTGAATATTTATGCCGTGTTGAGCCGTGATTGGCTGTTTGCTCTTTGATCATGCTGCATGTTTTAGACACTGTTATATAAATAGAGGTGTTTTATTTTGAGCTGGTGGTGAATTCGACTGGTAAAAGATGCTAATGTAAGATTTTATGTTCTGTCTGAGGCTGGTCCTCGTAAATTTATTTATTCAATTAGCAGTTTATCATTTCAAGGATGCAGTCGTTTAAAATGTTAAATAGTTGTCCAAATATGTAAAGTTCATTTTTTTTTGCAAGTTAGCGGCGATAATTGTTTTGAAGTTATCAGTTGTTAAATTATGTTTAAATGACGGCTAAGAATTTAAAAAAAAGCAAGTTCATTTTGGCTGTGAGTTTTTTGAAGATTACGGTGTTTGTTTGAACTGTACTCTTTTGAATGTCATCCTAGACTGTTCCAATTTTCCATGCTATGTGTCAACCAGGCGACCATAGCTTCTTCACGAACAGCGTGCTGTGTGTCAACCAGGCGACCGCAGCTTCCTTTGAACATTGCTTGTGAATATTTTTAACCTGCCAAGTTTTTTTCCATGCTATGTGTCAACCTGGCGACCATAGCTTCTACAAGTTGCAGTTTTTATTGGTTATTATCAAGTGGTTTCTTGCAGTCGTTTTCACGTTATACGTGATGTCTCGGTTAGAAAATCTGGGAGTCAGGAAATTTTTTTTTAAAGGTAAAGCCTTCTTATAAATTAAAAATGCTAGATTTAATTTATTGGTCAGTTCAGTTGTTTTTTTGAAGTTAACTTTTTGATAACCTATTTGAATATAAACATTGTTTTTTTCATCTACATTTGTTAAGTTTATAGCTAAAATTAATTGTTAAATATTTTTTTCTATTTGTTATTGTTGGCTTTTTGAATCTTTAAAAGTTTTTAATAAAAATGTTTAAAATGAATTTGACTTTGTTTTACTTGTCAAATTTTTCCTTTAAGTTACACTAGTCATTAAATTTATTAAACTTTCACTGTATGTCTGCTTAAATATAATGGAAATAAAAGTTTGACTTTTCATAAGTCTCATCTATCACGTCTTCCAGGTGGAGCAGATCCCGGCCCAGACCATGACCGAGGCCGGAAAGTGACTGCGGCCGATGATTTTCGCCGCCGCGTTTTTCTGTTGCCCCTTCTTGAGTAGTTGACGGCGATTCTGGCGGTTGTAGAGCTGCTCGACTGTAAAAATCTTCTCGTCGGTGAAGAGCACCTTCGACAGGGCACCACCAGCGACCAGCCGTTGCATTCGGTGGCATCTTTGCAGCCGCTTCGCCTTCATGGCTTCGTTTAGGAAATGAACGCGGGCGATCTTGTAGCTGCGTAGTCCCAGCTTCTTTTTGACGATGTGCCGGACGCGTTCGTGGCTGATTTCGAGCTCCTTGGCCATCTTGTTCATAGAGATCTCTGGATTGCGTCAAATTCGGCACCGCACCTTGTTGACGTTCTCCAGAGTGGTCGCGGTGGTTGGACGACCGCTTCGAGGACGGTCCGCGGTCCTGCCGGTCTCCTCATAACGCTTCACGGCATCGTAGACGGTTTGCTTCTTGTAACCAGTCGTGCGAACAATGTCAGCTCTCTTCATTCCTTTTTGTGCAATTCGACCACAGTGACACGTTGATTTTCACGAGACATAACTTCAACAATACTAAAAATAAACAAATAAATAAAACAAAATTAAACAAGGAATTCAATAAAATCATCAGAAATGACAAATAACTTAATTAACTAAGCCAAAAATGCATAAACAAAAAAGTACGGGAACTTTTCACCAACCCTGTATATATATTATGAATTTAAATATTTTATTTTTGTAATTTAACTCAAATTTCGAATTTTCAATCTTGAAAAAAAAGAAAGAAAAAAAGTATTAAAAAAAATTGCTCTTTAAGATAAAAGATGACATGTTCAAAGAGTGAAATTCAAATAACAAAATTCGAAAAAAATTATTTTTGAATGTGCTGTCCTTATAATATGAAGCAAGTAAATTCCCATAGGATTTACATGGGAGGGAAGAAAGGGGGAATCTGACTGATGTGTTGCCTTAAATAATGATGCCAGTTGATATCATTATTCAGAACCTAAAACTCTTAATTTTACTCCACTTTTATAATTTTAGATTATATTTAGTTTGATGTAATTGACTTTCAGGTTTTAATTACATTTTTTCCCCCTAAGAATTTGTTTATTTTTATTATTATTTTTTCCGGATTCCTTATGGTACACAATGTTGAAAAGTACTGTTTAATGTGTTTGAATTACATAATTTTTCTGTCTCTTTCTTACCTTTCCTTTATTGTAAGAAATATTATTTGTCATATACCATCATTTTGTATGTATATACTGTAGAACCTTTAAAACTATTGTGTGCATTAATCAAAAAATTGTTTGCCTTCTCATTGATATAATTTTAATCTTCAAATCTAAATTATATAGGGACTTGTGTATTTTACGTTTTTCCCTCTCTACAAGTTGAAAGAGATACATTTATTTATATATATATATGTATGTTCAGTATAGAAAAGAACAGATAAAAATAAAAGATTGTAATTTCTGCTATTCACCTTGAACAATGTTCAAGTAAATGAATTAGTTTCTCCTTTAAAGCAGAATATGCTAAAAAGTGTGATTATCAGGGTTGCTACGGCACCTGGAAAACTCAGGGAATTTGAAAATCTATTAAAAAACAGGCAAAACTCAGGGGATTTGAAAATCTTTTAAAAGACAGGGAAAACTCAGAGAAATTTCAAAATTTATTGCAAACACAGGTAAAATTCAGGGAATTTTGAAATTTTTTGGAAAAACAATGAAAATTTTTTTCATAATCAAATATTTTTAAAAGTTTTTGTGCTTTATAATGAATCAATTACTTCCCCCCCCCCCCCCAACTACAGTACGTTAATAAAATTAATGTACCCTAAGTGTGTTCAGTTGACTTGTAAACATGTTGGATTCTAATGCTGCATGATTGCGTGTCATCTATTTTACTTCTAAAAGGGACAGGGAAAACTCAGGGAATTTTTGTTCCTGATTTGTGTAACAACCCTATGTATATCACAAAACAAATGGCTTTGTTGTAGAACATTTTTGTGCAGAAGCAGGGGGTAAAAGGCCCATTATAGGTTTTAATAATTGACAAAACTGCCATTGCATTGTCTTTTTTCTCTGAAAGACAATTCATAATAAATACATGGCTTTCTAATTAAATTTTAAAAATACCTTCAAAAGTTCTTGCTGAGCCTTTCAGCGGGAGCCACAGCCATCATCAGACCAATCTTGATGCCTTCTGTATTCGCGACCCCCTCTGATGATGGCTGGAGCTTCAGCTGAAAGGCTTACCAAGAATTTCTGAAAGTATTTTTAAATTTTAATTAATGTTCTTTAAATTTAAACTTTAATATGCTTTCTGTATATTAAATCCTCTGAAAATTCTTAATTTTTCTTTATCTCTCTCCCTTTTTTAGGCTCTTCGAAGTTCTGCTTCTATGGCTGATGATCGCTATAGTGAATTAAAAGTTCAAAGTGAAAAACTCGAAGTTCATGCAAAAAAATCTTGTAATTGGTGTGTATGGTTAATGTTAGCAGCAGTATGTTTAATTTTTATGTGGATGATAGTTTTCATCAGATTATTCCCAAAAAGATGAATATATACCTATTCAATAAGAACTATTATTAAACATACTTCTTTCCTAAAAACTATTTCTAAAAAAATGAGTACATATTTATTTCATAGGAACTTGTATATTGTACAGTCTGTATAAAAATAAAATATATATTTTTTAAGGTTTTAATTTTTGATTTGATTTATTTATATGTAATATAAGTTTATTAATTAACATTTTAATAAAGTTACTTAATTTTACTTAAATGTTTATACAGGGTGTCTGTTAAAAAGTATTTGAACTTCATTTTCATTTCAAGAGCCCTGGAATGTGCTTCAATTTTTATGTAAAATCCTTGAACGTCCTTAAGTTGCTTCTTATTTAAGAAAGTCCAACCTCATGCTCATGTATTGGCTACTTTGTGTGCAATATAACTTTCTATTGCAGTTTATTCTACAGCTACTATTGTCTGTCAATCTGAACAAATGCTGTTTTAATTTAACTTGGTTGACAGTAGATTTCCTATAGATCCTTGTTAGCATTCACTGCAGATAAGTATAAAATTCTAATGTTTATTGTAATAGAAAAAGTTCATTCTCGTAGAATTGGAATTTTAAATTTAATGAAAAGATAATTTCATTACATTTATAACATACATACTCCAAATCAAAGACTTCTTGACGAAGATGTTCATGAAAATTTAAAGCAAAATTATTTTTAAAAAAAGAAAAGAATCATATGAGTTAACAATAACATAAATTTTACAATTTAACAATGGTAATAATAGTTAATTTCAGGTATTTTATTTTATTTTCAATTTTGAAATTAAAGTTTTTTGTTATAGTTAAATTCATAAAGTAAGACTAAAATATCAATTTCATATGACTGCTAAACCTAATTAAAATTATTATTTTTCATAATGAGTGGTTTGGACCGGTCTCTCTGCAATAAATTATGTGTTCTTTTCCCATACAAAAACTTTCTTTAGAAATTTTATTTGTTAATTCATCAACCATGAAAATTTATTTCTTATTTTTTAGATAAAGTGAAGTGGAATGTTGATTTTTATACCAACTATATGGAAAATACCAGAGCCAGGAATCAAATTCGGGCCCTCCGCTTAATGTGCGGTTGCTCTACCACTGAGCTACCCTTGCTAACAACCAGCTTGGCACTTCTCACATAACATCCATTGGCAAGGACATTTGTGGCACAGCTATTGGAGTTGTGCCGTGAATAATATTCTCGCATGTTACATCTGTGTTTGCATACATGGTGACCTTGCCAATGGAAGTTATGTGAGAAATGCTGAGCTGGTTATCAACTATCAGCCATGGTAGCTCAGTGGTAGAGCAACCGCACATTAAGCAGAGTGCCCAGGTTCGATTCTTAGGTCTGGTATTTTTCACATAGTTTGTATGAAAATCAACCTTCCACTGCACTTTATCTAAAAAAAAAACTTGCTAAAAATTTTTCTACCCCTGAATCCAGGGTTTTTTAAAAAAAATTCTGTTTCTGAATTTTATGTTAAATTATTTTGTTTTTACAGAAATTTCTCATTTTGAATGTTGAATTTTCTTTATAATCTGGATTGCTGGTAAGGGAGAACCTGGGAAATCTGGAAAAGTCGTCAGAGAATTTGAAATTAGTTTAAAAAGTCAGAGAAAGTTGCAAATATTCCTCAAAAACCAGGGAAAATGGTGATATAAAACATTAAAATGCTTTTTGAGCATGCAAATTAAAATGTACTGCGTTATTTTTATGTCAAAAATCAAATTTTGTGATCTTGATTTTTATAGATATAGACCTGGAGAATTTGGAAAAGTCAGATAATTTTATTTTTGAAATTGAGTAGGAACCCTGATAATATATTATAAATTAAGAAAAAAGAAAACTAAATAAAATTGTTCCTTAAAAGTTCTATTGCATGCTTTTAACCTTTTTACAGTAGTCTATGAAAAGTTGTAAATAAGCCTTTAAAAGGTTATTTAATTTTTTATTTAAGAGTGGGATTGCATTGTATTTACAGTATTGTGCAAAACCTTAACATTAACATTCTGAACTTTGGCTATATATATATATATATATATATATATATATTTTTTTTTTTTTTTTTTTTTTTTGTGAGCTGATGCTTTTTCCACATTATGTTTATAAAATTATTATGTGAGATTTTATCGTATTTTGTAAGTCTAAATGTCATGTATAAAATTTATAAGGTTTATCTTCAAATACATAGTTATATTTTTAATATAATAAAGTGACCTACATTTTAGAACCTTATAAAACTCTTACAATGAAAACAACATTACAATGTCACCCTTTTCATAAATAAAAAACTTTGTGAAAATGCCCTAAATTGCAAAAAAGAAAAAAAAAAAAAAAAAATCAATAATTCTTTCAGGTTGAAATAAAACAATAACACTTCATCAGGCTAACAAAATAGGAAAGAGTACAGCAAATAAAGCAACTATGCACAAAATCAAACTAAGTGATGAGATAAAATAAATAAAACTGAAAGTCAGTTTAAATACTGGTGTGAAAAGAATTAGAAAAAAAAAAAGAAGAATTTTGTAATTTTTGTTACACAAGTATTTATATTGATTTTCAGTTTTATTTAGTTTATCTTGTTACTTAGCTCAGTTCTGTGAGTTGCTGCTTTGTGTGTGCCTCACTCATGCCTACTTTCTTTGCCTGACGAAGGGTTATTGTTTTATTTTGATCCGAAACTATTATTGCTTGTTTTTTGCAATTTATGGTATTTTCACACACACACACACAAAAAAAAAAGATTTACTGTAGGCTTTGAAAATTGTGCACATTTATGAACAGGATTTTGCTGATTTTGGGATAATTTATTTTATTGAAATCTTAAAACCTCTTTTGAGTACCAAATTATTAATATATATAATGACCCTCATCTGTCATTCACGATTCTGGTTTACACCGCTTCAAAACAGAGACTTTTGGCAGCCATTTTTTTTTCCCCGTTTGTTCAATTTAACTTACGAAAACATACATATCATTTTCATACATGTTTTGTATCACACATATTGTTATTTATTCCCTCTAAAACCTTGAAAAACTATTCAATTGTAATGTTTAAATGTTTAATTAAATATAACGGATCACTGGCTATTATAAACATGAACCTATAAATATAATTATGTAACTTCATGATTATAAACAACGCAATGCCAAATAAAAACAAACATAAACTGTTGCCATTCAGAAAATACAAATTTCAAATGGACAACTCTTTAATTGCGAATGAACGACTCTTTGACTGTTTCATTAAAAAAAATGCTTAAAAAAATCTTAAAGTATTTTTAAAAACATATTAAAGTTTTTAAATATTTTTGTCAAACTTCATTATTTGTTTACATTGTAAGGTATGATTGGCGTCGAGTTCAGTACGTAAATGTCGGCAGTTGATTTTAGTTTTGAAATTAGTGTAAAGTTATAGTTGGGATAGAATGTTTGGTTGGGCAAGTAAAGGTCACCAGTTGAAATGAGTATTGAAAGTAGGGTAGTCTAAGGTGATAATGTCGATTCAAGATAAAATGTTTGGTTGAGAATGAGAAAGTCCCTAGCTGGATCCTGGATATTTTGGCGATGTTGTGGGTGAGATAGCTGGTTGGGAGTATAGAGTAGAGGTGAATTTGGGTTAGCATGGAGTGTCTGTAATTATTAGATAGTTAGTTAGAAAATACGCAAGCAAAGTGATGACGTCACTGGGCGTCAGTGGATGCAAGAAAAAGATTTCGTATGTTAATCGCCCATTGGATTTTTTGTAAAAAATTATTAAAAATTGAGGAAAATTATTTCCCGATTTTAATTCCCATATTTCGGTATAGATATGTATTAGTTATCGTGTGCATGCGTTAGATTAAGTTGTTTTTGCTGTAAAATTGATAAAATTTAAATTTTAAATTTCAAAACTTTAGAAAAATAAAATAACAAACTTCCATATTCGATTGAAAACATAAGCATTTCATTTCAAAGGATACAAGATATAAGATACTCATATGTTGCAGCGGAATAGATTTAGTATATCTGTCATCCTTGGCAGAAAAAATATATCGCCAAATTATTTGGCGAACATATTTTATTCCTTTCAAAAATCGTGGTTATTTTAACAACTTATATTAAGAGAGCGATGAATTATATGAAACAATATTTCGTACAATACATATTACGAAAATAAACATCTGGCATGTATATTTTCGTAGTATGTTTTTAATCGCCAAATACAAAAAACGCCAAAGATGACACAGTTTTGAAATTTAAAATTTTGTCAATTTGACAGCAAAATAACTCAATCTAACACAGGGATACGATAGCATATCTATACCCAAATACGGGTATTAAAATCGGGAAATAATTTTCCTCGATTTTTAATTATTTTTTACAAAAAATACAATGAACGATTAATATAGTTCAACTTTCACGAGTTGGCCCTTCGTCCCTCCTTCTTTTCGAAGAGTTTACTTTAAGGAAGGGGTGCAGAAAGTGAAAAGAATGAATGGGTGGGGAAAAAAGAAGGTTGCCATGAAAATAACACATCAAGCCAATAATTTTTACTTTTCGCTAGCTGAAATTCGTTTTGCCTGTTAATAGGAACATGTGTTAATATTTAAAAATTAATAACACATAAACTAAAAGGGGAAAAAAAAAAAACACTTTTCAATAATGACTGAAATTTCAATAAGCACTAATACCTTATTTGCATAAAGAAGTTTCCAGCAATAAATTTAAACAAGAAAAAAAAAAAAAAAAAAAAAAAAATCGTGCTGTTTGCATGGATTATAAATTATTGTCTACGCATTTTATTTTGTATTTCAGGAAAAAAATAATTTTCTTTGAAAACATTTAAAAAATAAAAATGAAAAAAGTTTTTACGCTATACTTTTTTTTTTTTTTTTTTTTTTTTTTTAAGAAAAGAAAAACATTTTTAAAAATACTGAATCAATAAATGGGGAATTTTATAAAAATAAATTGAGCTGTACGCATAATTTACAGTATTATGTACAATAGCTCTCAGAATATTTGCATACACATCAGATATGAATATGAAAGATAATTTCTTACATTACTGTTAGAATGGCTTTTAATTTCTATGTATTTTGCCAAAAAGAAAAGAAAGAAAAAAAAAAAATATATATATATATATATAATTACAGTAGTGCAGTTCTTTATTTAAATTTTAAATATTTTTCTTTCTTTTTTTTTTTTTTTTTCTTTTCTTTTCACTTTTTTTCTAAGAGAAAGAAAGAAAGGTTGGTAGATTGGTAGTTTTATTTATGGTGCTTAGGTCCAAATTAGGACATAAGGAAAGAAAGAAAGAAAAAAAAATGAAGAAGAGAGAAAAAAAGACTGCAAACCGAAATTTTGAAATATCGTTTAGACAATCATAACAATCCTCATCGTATTAATAATTAGTTATAATGTAACAAATATTTTTTAATGATATAACATATTAGAAAGCCCAAAAGTTCTCCTAATTTGGAAATAAGTAAATAGGTAATGAACAGTATTTTCGCCAAAATGTCGCAAAACTCGTAAAGATAGCAAACCACCTCCCTTTTCACCCTCAACCGATTTCAAGGTTATGGAATCGTCGCTGCCTACGTCACGTTTGATTGACAGGGGCCAACTCCTGACAGTCGCACTATATAGGGAATCTTTTTCTTGCATCCACGGACGGTCAGTGATGTCACACTTCGCTTACGTATTTGGAAACAGGATCTTCGATAGTCTTAAAAAAAAGTGTTTTAGGGTCAAATTTTCGAACGTGAGTTTTTGTTATACTTACATGTTCTGAGGTCCCCTGAATACGAAAATCACGTTTTTAGCGAATGGTCTCTGTGTCTGTCTGTGTAAATATGCTGATATATAAAATATCAGCATATCTCAAGAACAAATAGTAGCAGAAATTCCAAACTCGGTATTCTAAATGTGTATCATATAGGGATGCTACAGTAAGCTTTTCGTTAAGATGAAGCAAATGGTTCGTGTACAGGGACATTCAAATACATTACGTCTATGGGGGAAATTGCAGGTAAGTAGAATTTAACATCTATAGACTACACTAAACCAAATGAAACGAATACATATTTTTTGTAATAGAGATAGTCAACTGGGAAAATTTTTTTTGTGTATGTAGGAGCCTCACCTCCCCCCCCCCCCCCTGGGGTAGATGTCCTCCCTCGAGTGGAGTAAATTTTCATGATGGGTATCTTTCAAAAGAGCTCGCCAATACCTTTAAAACGAATGGTTGAACCATCGATCTACAATAATTTAAAATAAAGTTATTGATTTCTTTCATTTTTAACATTTTTTTTTTTTTTAACTTTAATATTGAGAATAAATTCAACTTTTTTTTGGATATTTAGTGTTATACTATTTCTCTAATATGGAAATCGTCTGTATTATCATACACAATAACTTTTTTAAATAATAATTTTAATAAATTATTTTTTTTAAACTGAATTATTTTTTAATAACAGGATTAAATTCTATATAAATGTAGGTGCATTAATGAAACGGGGGGTTGAGGGGGGCCAGAACTAATTATCATATAAAACTCTTCCGAAGCCTAATTTGAATTGTTTAACATAGGTTTACATAACAGTACTCTTTATCTTACCTCTTAATCTCCAACCTGTACTTATAGCATTAAATTTCAGGGTAAGAGAAAGTCATGTGAGTGACACACTAGATTATTCTTATTATGAGGACTTTAAATAGAGCACTTAACGGAACACTGGGATGTGTTGTTGCTGTTGTGTTTTCGGGCCTATATTTTTTGTCAACCAGCAATTTTTTTATTGTCATTCATATTTATTGATCGGGTAGAATTTTTTTAATTTCAGAACGAAAATTATAAAATATCGAAACACATTTGATTTATAAACAAAAACTGAAAATACATTTAAATGATCACGTGGTAATCTTCATGATCTAAACATTGTTTTCAAGATTTATCGTTCACATTCCGTCATTTTTGACGGGGTTATATACTAGTTAATATATATAATGATCCTCATCTGTCATGAACGAATCCGGTTAGTACCGCTTCAAAACAGAAACTTTTGGCAGCCATTTTTTTTTTTTTTTTTCCGTTTGTTCAACTCACTGAGCTGGTTCAACTTACGGAAACATACATATAATATGTTTTGTATCGCACGTATTCGTATTTATTTTCACTAAAACCTTGAAAAACTATTCAATTGTAATGTTTAAAGATCTAAACTAAATATAATGGATCACTGGCTGTTATAAACATGAATCTATAAATAGAATTATGTAACTTCATGATTGTAAGCAACGGAATACCAAATAAAAACAAACCAAAACTGTTGCCATTCAGAAAATACAAATTCCAAATGGATTCCGAATGAATGACTCTTTGACTGTTTCTACGGGGGAAAAAAAAAACAAAAAAAAAACGCTTAAAGTATTTCTAAAACATATTAAAGCCTTAAAACTCTTAAAATATTTGTAAAAGCATATTAAAGTCTTTAAATATTTTTTATCAAGCATGTTCGATTGAGAATGAGAAAGTCCCTAGCTGGATCTCGGATATTTTGGCGATGTTGCGGGTGAGATAGCTGGTTGGAAGTATCGAGCAGAGTTGAATTTGGGTTAGCATGGAGTGTCTGTAATTATTGGATAGTTAACTAGAAAATACGCAAGCAAAGTGATGACGTCACTGGCCGTCAGTGGATGCAAAAAAAAGATTTCCTATGTTAATCGCCCATTGGATTTTTTGTAAAAAAATATTAAAAATTGAGGCAAATTATTTCCCGATTTTAATCCCCATATTTCGGTATAGATATGTATTAGTTATCGTCTGCATGCGTTAGATTAAGTTGTTTTTGCTGTAAAATTTATAAATTTTAAATTTCAAAACTCTAGAAAAAAAAATGGCAAACTTCCATATTCGATTCAAAACATAAACATTTCATTTCAAAGGATGATATTTACACAATAAATATCCAACTAATATACTAATTAAAAGGAAAATGATAAATATTCTATCATAATTTGAAGTCAAATTTGTTTTCAAATGTCTAAATAAAGTGTCTGATATAAGATACTCATATGTTGCAGCGGAATAGATTTAATATATCTGTTATCCTTGGCGGAAAAAAAAAATATCGCCAAATTATTTTGGCGAACATATTTAATTCCCTTAAAAAATCATGGTTATTTTAACAACTTATATTAAGAGAGCGATGAATTATATGAATACATATTACGAAAATAAACATCTGTCACGTATATTTTCGTATTATGTTTTTAATCGCCAAATACAAAAAACGCCAAAGATGACACAGTTTTGAAACTTAAAATTTTGTCAATTTGACAGCAAAATAACTCAATCTAACACATGGATACGATAGCATATCTATACCCAAATACAGGTATTAAAATCGGGAAATAATTTTTCTAGATTTTTAATAATTTTTTACAAAAAATCCAATGGACGATTAACATAGGGAATCTTTTTCTTGCATCCACGGAAGGTCAGTGACGTCACACTTCGCTTGCGTATTTGAAAACAGGATCTTCGATAGTCTTAAAAAAAAGTATTTTGGTAAAATGAAGTGAATAGTTTTTTACTTTCCCTTACCCATAGGGTTGAGAAAGTATTGTTTTAGGGTCAAATTTTCAAACGGGGGTTTTTGTTATACTTACATGTTCTGAGGTCCCCTGAATACGAAAATCATGTTTTTAGAGAATGGTCTCTGTGTGTGTGTGTCTGTCTCTGTGTGTGTGTGTCTGTCTGTGTGTCTGGATGTCTGTGTGTCTGTTATCAGCATATCTCAAGAACAAATAGTAGCAGAAATTCCAAACTCGGTATTCTAAATGTGTATCATATAGGGATGCTACAGTAAGATTTCGTTGAGATGAAGCAAATGGTTCGTGTACAGGGACATTCAAAAGTATTTAAATACATTACGTCTATGGGGGAAATTGCAGGTAAGTAGAATTTAACATCTATAGACTGCGCTAGACCAAATAAAACGAATATATATTTTTTGTAATAGAGATAGTCAACTGGGAATTTTTTTTTTTTGTGTATGTAGGAGCCTCGCCCCCCCCCCCCCCCTCGAGGGGAGTAAATTTTCATGATGGGTATCTTTCAAAAGAGCTCGACAATACGTTTAAAACGAATGGTTGAACCATCGATCTGCGATAATTTAAAATAAAGTTATTGATTCTTTTCAATTTTAACAAAAACAAAAAAAATTTTTTTTTTTTTTTTTTTTTTTGGATATTTAGTGTTATACTACTTCTCTAATATGGAAATCGTCTGTATTATCATACAAGATAAGTTTTTTAAATAATAATTTTAATAAACAATTTTTTAAAAACAGAATTATTTTTTAATAACCGGATTAAATTCTGTATAAATGTAGGTGCATTAATGAAACGAGGGGTTGAGGAGGGCCAGAACTAATTTTCATATAAAACTCTTCCGAAGCCTAATTTGAATTGTTCAACATAGGTTTACATAACAGTACTCGTTATTTTACCTTTTAATCTCCAACCTGTACTTATAGTATTAAATTTCAGGGTAAGAGAAAGTTGTGTGAGTGACACACCAGATTATTCTTATTATGAGGACTTTAAATAGAGCACTTAACGGAACACTGGGATGTGTTGTTGCTGTTGTGGTTGTCGGGCCTATTTTTTTTGTCAGCGAGCAGTTTTTTTATTGTCATTCATATTTATTGATCGGGTAGAATTTTTTTAATTTCAGAACGAAAATTATAAAATATCGAAACACATTTGAATTATAGACAAAAATTGAAACTACATTTAAATGATCACGTGGTAATCTTCATGTTCTAAACATTGTTTTCAAGATTTATTGTTCACATTCCGTCATTTTTGACGGGGTTATATACTAGTTATGAAATAATTTATATATGTTATAAATACAATTCTGAAAAAAGTGTGTATAGTAAAAGTTTAAATGTTGAATTAAAAAATTTAATTTAAAGAACAAATTTTACACATTTTATTACAGTTATAAATTATCTAAATTTTCAAAAAGCCTCATCGATTGTAGTTTGAGTAAGATTATTCATATTCCATTCCGTGTAATAAGCTGAGTCATCAGCATGAGTCACATAGTTAATAATTGCTTTATCTTCTAAAACAGCAGCTGAGTTTCTGCAGTTCACTAATCAATAAATCACTTGTGACAAGTTCTGTTTACATTGTAAATGATATGCAGATTTTGGATAGTTGAATGTATTATTTTTTAACTCCAGTGTTCCAGTACAATTTTTACTAAATTTTACTAATATTTCCTGAAATCATCAGAGTGTAATTTTTTTTAAGGTACTTCTTACAAGGAAACGCTTTCGAGTATTAATTTCTGATTGTCTTGAAAAAATTATAGAAATCGGTTTTTTGTACTTAATTCACTGGCAAATTTTTAGCTTCATTCCTTAATTTGTATTTTATAAAATTTTGTACCATTTTTTACACATCACTGTAATTTATTTCAAGTATCTAAGATCAATAATTTAAGAATCGAAGCTAAAATCATTGTTTTCTGAAGATATTGTATTGTTACGAATTTGTAAATAATAGTGGTTATTTTTATATAAATTCATTTAAGAGGCTTGATCAAGTTATATTTCATGTTAATTTTCTGTGTTGATTTGGCATTAAAATAGTCAATTTTCCTTTAAAAACCCATTAAAAAACTTAAAATCCTTATTTTTGATATATTGATTATCTAAACTTTAAATCGAGAATATTTCATGAAATACAAGAACATTCTAGAAATATACAAGACTATATAAAAGGATCTCATTCCGGCCACTACGTCAGCGACAGCCAAGTGCTTGAATGGCTAAGAGCTCTGACTGAGCCTTTGATTACAGCTAATGTTGTGTGTTATGCTTATGGCACAGTTTATGCTGTGATGTTTTTGTTCTTAGCTATAACTTAAGCAGTATTTTCTGGTGAAATTGAAGTTGATACTTGTCTGACAGACTTGTAATCTTGTGGAATATTTTGTAAAAAAAACTTTTAAGCCTCTGCAAAACATGGCATTCATTCACGGACCCAACTGTTCTGAAGAAAGTATGTCTGGATAGTGTCTGTCTAAATATCTGCTGGTAGTTCTGAAGACAATAGGATTTAAAAATTCATGCTCAATATCCTCTGCAAATCCAGTGAATAGTTAGCATGGGATATGACAACTACAGCATCTGCAGTTATAAAACATCCGGAGAACAGTTGTGGTTGTCTGGATATAATGTCTGTGATTTATATTTATACTTAAATTCAAATGAAAGAAATGATGTCAATGCAGATATAATTTTCGCATCAGTTTTTTTTTTTTTTTTTTTCAACAAATTAGTACTAGATACATAAACATGTTACACATGTTACTTTTTAATATACATTTAAATACTCTTGCACTGACATGCCTCGTAAGGCAAGTAAAAAAATTTTCCAGCCCTAGTGTACGTACAAATAAAAAAAATATTTTGTAATTAGTTTGAAAATTATCTCTAATTTAAAAACAAAATTTATAGCTTTAATATTAAACAATACTTTTTCAGTATCTATTCTGAAAAGTGATTGGAAAGTGTAGTACATAGTGGCAGGTGGCAGGAAAAACAGAAAATATCTTTTTCTGTTTTTCCTGCATGTTATATTGCAATCTAATGTCAACCTGCAAGTTTGAGAAGTTCTGCTTTTTACAACTTTTTATTACGACAAATAGTTTGTCATTAATCTGCTTCTTAATAAATCAATAGTAAATTTTATAAAGAATGTTAAGTTAACCAAATTTTTGAATTATTTATTCAAATTACTTAATTACAATTCATTTGGCCATTGTAAGATTTTACTAATTGAAATAGCATAATTATATAATCAGTACCAAACACAAATAACAAAAATTTCAATAGCTATATATAAAAAAATAACTATGACATTTCTTTAATATAAAATTCTGGTAAGAATGGCTTCTGTTCTGGGTTTATTTCTGTACACTTAATATATGTATAATTAAGCTTCCACTGGAACTCATAAACAACTCTGAAAAGAAAACAATTTTAAAATGAAGTCATTTATAACTGTTACAATCTCACAAAAAATATCTTTATAGATTTACTATTTTATTTATGGTTTGTAAAAAGAATAGTAAAGTGAGTATAAAGTAACAACAAAGATATCTAAAACAAAAAAATCAGTCTACTTGGTCCGATGCCTAGAGGCTTCACTGGTAGTCAAGCAGTTCTGCACTCACAGGCGGCTCAGTGAAATGGGGTTGAGCTCAGTCCCCGGATCTCTCTTTCACTGACGACGTTTCGAGCATTATAAAAAGGGTCCTACAACCAGCTCGGGATTTTGCCAATCTAACGTTTCAATTGGACAGAATTTGGCACGATACTTCACAGGAGCACATCTGCCAACTCTGTCAATTAATACCAAGCCGAATAACTGCGTACATAAGGGCCAGAAGTGGACCAATGCGTTATTGACTTGTTTACTTTGTAAGGCCCTTTCTCTTGATTAAATCATTCAAATTTTCTGAAACTCTAATCAATTGTTTTTCTCCACATATACTGACATCTAACAATTTTTGTCCCATTCGGATAACTCCTTCTTTGTGCTGTTAGGTTATATTTATTTTCCATTAACAATGCCTCTTGTATTTACCCTCCTTCACTGTATAATAGATCATTCCAATAACGACTGGCGCGCCACCACTTGAACTGTTTTCGTACGGCGCATCTTTTACCTGTACCTTTGTTGAATTTTTGTTTCTCTATATGTAACTATGTGATGTGAGTGTTCGTCTAATTAAAAGTGTTTCGTTTAAATATGGACTCATCAATATGCATTATAATTTGCGTGCTCTGCATTCTAAGCCCAATAGGTTATGGGCCCAGAGCAAATTAACTTTTATTTACGATAAATAGACTTTTATCTGTTAGATAGACGACCACGTTTGAAAATGGCGTCTTATGGAACACTACGTATTGAAACGCTAAACAAAGATAATTACGAGACATGGAAGATACAAATGAAGGCACTCTTAATAAAAAATGAATCCTGGATTTATGTATCTGGCTCTAAACCAAAGCCAGAGCTCGTGGCAAGTGATGCGACATCAAAAGAAGCGTTCGATAAATGGACTGATATGGATGAAAAGGCCAAAGCCAACATAATTTTGTGTATATCGCCTTCTGAACTGAAACAAATAAAAAACTGTGAAACATCCCTGGATATATGGAAAAAATTAGAAGAAATATATCAATCTAAAGGCCCCACTAGAAAAGCGTCACTGTTAAAATCGCTTATTCAACATAAAATGGCAGATTCCTCTTCTGTGAGCATTCGAGATCATCTTCAAAAGTTTTTTGACATAGTCGATAAACTATCTGAAATGGATACCAGAATAGATGATGACTTGTTAACTGTGATGTTGTTATACAGCCTACCATCCAGTTATGAAAATTTCCGGTGCGCAATAGAATCCAGGGATGAGCTACCGAAACCAGAAGTACTACGAATAAAAATAGTAGAAGAAAACAACACCAGACGCCATGATGACAGACCGAACGATAGAGCGTTCATGACTGGGAATTTCCGAAAGAAACCTGCTCCGTGGAATAAAAATAAAAGATATCCTAAGATTACTGAACAGTACAATCAGAACGAAAGAGATAATTCAAAAATTACTTGCTGGAAATGTAAACGTATCGGTCACCGTGCAAATCAGTGTGAAAAAGATAAATCATTTAAATATCGACAAAACAGTTTAGGACTACTGGCTAGCACAAATTCAACGAATATGAACATATTATTCAAAGAACAATCCGAGAATCTTTGGTGTGTTGACAGCGGCTGTACTCGGCATATGGGGAAGGATGACTCCAATTTTCACGATTTAAAGGATACGGATATAAAATCTGTAAATTTAGCGAATAATGAAACAACTGATGTGTCTGGTGTTGGTAAAATATTAATTAAAACAAAAGTCAACTCAAAACTTCAAAATGTAGAGATCAATGATGCTCTATTGGTTCCAGAATTGAAAACGAACTTATTGTCCGTGTCACAAATGTGCGACAAAGGTTTCACTGTAACTTTTAAAGACAAATGTGCTATAATAAATAACAGACAAAAAAATGTGACTCTAATTGCAGACAGAAAAAATGAACTTTATTATCTGCGGGATAATAATGCAAATATAAATAATGCAGTTACGTTTTCGAGTGAATCAATCGATAGTTCTAAAAATATTTTTGCCGATGTGGAAAAATGGCATTGTAGAATGGGTCATCTAAATGTAAAAGATTTGATTGATTCAAATTTAAAAGGTCATATTAGGGGGTTAAATATTAAAAAGGTATCCGACTTCAATTGTGAAGTTTGTGCGTTAAATAAAATGACCCGTGCTCCTTTTCCTAAGCACTCAGATCGTGTTACAAAAATGTTAGAAATAGTTCATTCGGATCTTTGTGGGCCCATTAGGATTCCCTCAATAGGTAAGCCCCTTTATTTTATTACCTTTATTGATGATTATTCTCGTTATTGTGCAGTAAAATTCTTAAAAACTAAAGATGAAGCATTAAATGCATTTAAAGAAATCAAAGTTCTTTGGGAAAATGAAAAATCTATAAAAATAAAAAAATTCATGAGTGATAATGGGGGCGAATTTATTGGGACTGAATTTGAAAATTTCTTGAAAGAAAATGGTATTCAGCACAGATTAACAACCCCTTATTGCCCGGAGCAATCAGGTGTTTGTGAAAGGAAAATTAGAACTCTCGTCGAAATGGCCCATTGTCTATTATCACAATCGAAATTACCCTTAAATTTATGGGCAGAAGCTATTAATACTTCTAATTATATAAGAAATAGATGCCCAACAAAAGCTTTAAATGGAAAAACCCCATATGAATTATGGAATAATATAATACCTAACGTTAGTTATTTTAAATCTTTTGGTTGCACTTCTTATTATTTCAATAACCACCCTAAACATAAATTTTCCCCAAGGTCTAAAAAAGGAATATTTGTGGGTTATTCAGAAAATTCTAAAGCATTTCGTATTTATCTTCCTGAATCAAATACAATAATTATATCCCGTAGCGTAAAATTTTTTGAAGCGAAATCTAATGATGTTTCAAAAATAGGTCAATTGTATCCAGATGTTTTTGAAAGAGAAATACAATTAAGCGAATCGCAAAATGACTCACACATCCAGCAGTCAGAAGAAAAAATTTCTCCTCCGCAAATAAAATATGAAAAAGATGAACTGTCACGTGACCCAGAATCGGCGCTCGAAGATAAAAATATATTGTCATTGCGTAATCGCGAAATAATTAGGGAGCCGGAATCAATTGCAAATGCTGTTTATAGTTTTAATTCGGAAATAGAAATAAATAATGCCTTGAAAGGTCCGGAAGCTTCGAATTGGTATAAAGCAATGACGGACGAAATAAAAGTAATATTAAAAATGATACATTCGAAGTGGTAGAAAGGCCCCAGAAACAATGCATAAAAGGTAGATTTGTCCTTACAAATAAATATGATCAAAATGGATCTCTTTTGAAATATAAAGCGAGATTAGTAGCTCGCGGATTTAGTCAAAAATTTGGTATAGATTTTCGTGAAACTTTTTCTACGGTAGCAAAAATGGGATCTATTAGAATCTTAGCAGGTTATGCTGCTAAATTAGGAATAAAAATACATCAATTTGACATAACGTCAGCATATTTGAATGGAAAATTAGATGAGGAAATTTTTATGGAAGTTCCCGATTACTTTAAAGAAATACTTCAAATAATTATAAATGAAAATTGCGATAGGGACATATCTGATAAAGCAGCCGAGATTCTTAAATGTCTAAATGTAGGGAATGAAGTTCGTTTGTTAAAAAAATCGCTCTATGGGCTCAAGCAGGCCGGGAGATGTTGGAACACTAAGTTAAATAAAATTTTGAATCATTTCGGAGCAGAACAAACAAATGCAGATCCATGTTTATATTATATTAAAAGTGATAAAGGGTTGACTCTTATAATGATTTACGTTGATGACATATTGTTTATGTCACAGGACCCTGATATGTTAGAAAACTTCAAAATTCATCTTAATAAAAAACTAGATGCTAAATATTCAGGCATAGTTAAATATTGTCTAGGGATAAATTTTCAGTTAGAAAATGGCTTTATAACAATGAGTCAACATAGTTATATTAGAGAGCTGTTAGAGCGTTTTGACATGACAGAAGCCAAGCCCGTAGCTTGTCCTATGGATACAAGCATTCGATTAAAAAAGGCCGAAAAATGTTGTGAAAACGAATATCCCTACCGTGAATTAGTTGGAAGTTTGATGTATCTTGCAACTTCCACCAGGCCGGACATTGCAAATTCCGTCAGTCAATTAGGTCAATTTCTAACTTGTTTTGATAAAACTCATTGGACTGCCGCTAAACGAGTTTTACGATACTTAAAGAAAACAATAAATTTTGGACTTGTATTTAGAAAAAGTAATGAGCCTTTGTTCGGTTACACTGACGCGGATTGGGGGAATTGCCTCGATGACCGTAGATCATATACAGGTTACTGTTTCATATTTTGCGGGAGTGCAATTACATGGGAAAGCCGTAAACAGTGTACCGTGGCCGTGTTCACGATATCTCCTCGATCTGATCGATCTCCTCGTTAACTCCCCAAGCTGTTCACAACTTCTCCCCGATCTCCTCGATCAGAAAAATAAGCTGTTCACGACTTCTGACCGAGGAGATCAGCAACTCCCCAATTTCCCCGATAATTTTCTTCGGGGAGATGATAGAAAGCGTGGCAACCGCATAGCAACAGACGTAAACAAATGCTGAATATCATTACGGTGATGTGTTTTGCTGAAATATTTTAGTAATATCTAAGAAGAATATGAATTTTTATTAATGTACAATTGCATTTTTTTTAATTTTAGAAATATTAGCGACGCTCGATTGAACAAGATAGAAAATACAAAATATATATCAAAACTAAAAAAAAAAAGTTAACGATATTGATTATTTTCTTAATATTTTAATTCTCTTTTACTTGCTTTTTTTTTTTTTTTTTTCATATTTACAATTTAAAATAACTTCCAATTTCATGCGAAATAACTTAAATTTAATTAATTATTCAAACCCATTTTCATTCTACATTTTTAAAGACTATTTATTTTAAGCAATCATTTATTCCACTTAAATAAATTTGTATTTTTTTCCCCCTATAACTATTTTATAATACTTTGTAGGATGTACATAGGATATATATTATTTGAGCCTTTTTTGAATGTACAATATAATTTTTAATATATCTTAATTTAATCAAAAACCAATAACTTATATTTAACATAGGGTTAATCATACAATTTACATTCCCTGATTAGTTATGGATCATATATAAATGAAATTTTTTCCCTCAACGAGAAATAATGTTTTGTGAATTTTTATAATGAGAGAAATAATAATAAAGACTTATTATACAGCCTTGCATCTGTAGCTTGAATGTATAACTTTAATTGCTTTTAGATTCAAAATGCAATTATTAAAGTTTACGATTGTGTTTAATTAATCTGTTACAAAAACAGTTATATCATTAACTTACAAAGGAGATTTGTAAGTTAATTCTTGCAGGAAAACTAAAATATGAAAGAGATACAAAAGTTACTCAGAAAATTAGGTTAAGGTAAATGCATCAAGTAAATACATTTATTTCTTTAAGAGTTTTTTTCAGAAGATGCCATTGTAAGAGACAACGTTAAAATCGATTTTATGAGTTTTTCACCTCTTAGAAAAAATCTTGAAAGCCATCATAATTAAGGTAGTAATTTAATAGTATAAGAAGTATTTGTATAAAGATTGTTTAAAATAAAAATTTAAATACCTTTAAACTCCATTATTTTAAACTACTCTTTTAATTAGATAAATTTAATGTTATAACAAATTCAAAAGATAATATGCATTTCACATCATTATTGCACACTGTTTATTCTTCACTTCGAGTCGCAAACAAACAAGGATAATTCTACTACAAGAATAGAATTGTCCTTGTTTGTTTGTGATTCGGATCAGAAAACAAACAGTATGGGGGGGGGGGGGGGGAGAATAGTTTGAATAAAAGGAAAAAGGAATACTTCCCCATTCTCAATTGAATATTCACATTTATATCATTAAATGTTCAATGAGGGCAACTTAAAACTTAAGTATTGAAATAATATTAAAAAGGCATTTAAAATGCATATTAATATTAAAATAGCATTAAATAGTAAAATTTTAGCTATTTATTAGGAAATTATCCTTTTTTTTTTTTTTTTTTAATTATAATATCCTTAATTTTATTTTATGCACTTTTACTGCTTTTCAAAATCTTAATAAGCTGTTTATTGTAAAAATCAGTTTAAATTTTGCAATTTTCAAAGTAATTATTTTTATACTTCAATGTAGAATAAACACCCAATTTATAATCTAACATGATTCAAATTAGAAGATTGCCAGTTTGCAAATTTTGAAACAGCAATACAAGGGATGGAATGCTGGTGCAGAATTTATGCCAGTATTTGTGTATGAAATTTCTCTAGATATACATTCATTTATTTAAGAAGTAGAAAACTTTGTTTCATTAGTAGTGGTATAAGTTCTGCACCAGTGTTCTATTTCTGCAATACAAAGTATCCTGAAAAATTATGTTATAATTATTTTTTTAAAAAATCTATCAAACAAATTTTCCCCAAGCATAACTAAGAGCCGTCCTAATTAAATTGACATTCTAAAAAAAAAAAAAAAAAAAAAAACTAAGCCGATTTTTGATTCTTAAGTAATAGATATAAAATTCTGCACAAAATAGAATTTAATTTAGTATGATAAGACTTATTTTAATCGGTTCTTCCATATAAAGGCATGCAGTAACTCTGTTTCATTCGCTAGCATTGTTACTAAATTCATTTCTTAAAATTTCTTTGTTTTTGCATAGGAACCCCTCGAGTCTTGGTAGGAACTATTTTAAACATCTGAGGGTCTGGGGACCCCTTACAACCAACTTGAATTCTTTTGTTAGTAAACTTAAAGGATATGTTAATAAAAATGCCATTTAAAATAATCTATAAATCCCCCGCCGAGTGCAATCTTTCAGCAAAATTTCACGCAATGCTTCTGCCATCTAATGGCATTGTTTTTTTCATATTTTTTTAGCTGAAAATAAGCAATCCTTCATACTAGATGGCAGAAGCAACATGCCAAATTTTGTTGGAAAGCTACACCCTGACATTAGAAAGTTTTCAAGTTTTTGCATTGAACACAGAGTTAAAGTTAATGGTCAATATACGGCCATTAGACGCTATCATGTTCACTCACATACATACATCATCATAAAAAAAAAAAAAAAAATTGAACTCAGGGAACTTCAAAACTTAGAGATACACAGAGCTGTACCAAGTATAGTCAGTAAATATTCGGCCAAATTTAGGCTAAGTATTCAGTCAATGCCGAGTAGTTGAGGGATTTCACTATTTTTATGCATTATTGAAAGAAATGTGTCATTGATAGATTTTTATTTTATAACTAAACAAAATGATTATGAAAATATAAATACAGAGTCATTATAATTAAAATTTTCGCTATAACAGCTTTCTGCAGTTAAAACGGGCTACCACTAAATTTGGTTTAGAGACAATTCATGATATGAGCTTGTCCATTTTAACTATAAGAATTTAATTATAACTATCTTGTACGTATGTAATATGCAATATTTTATAAAAACTTAGTATATAAAATTGTACCTGTAAATCAGACAAAAATAAAACATTAAAAAAAAAATAACCTTTATTTAATATTAACATAAAAATTTAATTTATACAATTATGTAAGTAAAAGTACCTTCAAATCAGTAAGAAAAAGACTGATTTTGAATCTAAAGAAAAATATACACTGTAAAATAATGTTAAAAACTATCATCTATTTGGATACAGTCTACCGATAGGAATTTATTTGGTATTTTAAGAACAAATAAAATTAATGTAAAAAGAGGGAGAAGGGGGGGGGGGCATTTAACCGAGTAAAGGTGTTTTTGCAGTATATGTAAAAGGTAAATACACTAAAAGATCATTTAAAATACATTTTCAATAATCAAATCTGTAGTTTTGCCAATTAAGGCCTAAAACCACCTATCATTTTACATTTCTACAGTCTGAAGATTAATGAATCGTATCATGTTTGAAATTATAAAATATTTAATGTTCTCATTTCATATGTCTTAATTCTTAATGCATAGGAAGTTTTGTATCTCTAAGAATTATCTGAGGATAATTTTGCATCTAAAAAAGATTTTAAGAATAAAGTTACGAGTTATGCTTTTAATAATCCACTTCACTAAAAGTATCAAAATATAGTAATGAACCTAATTATGTATATACACTACGAAAGTTCTACAGGAAAGCATGCTGTTTGCCATTTAAATAAAATATTTTGGGTTCAAAAGGCTTTTTTCCCCCCCAAGTTGTGCAAATTTCCTCATATATGCATCAATTCTTTCTTACAACTACTTGGTGTTCGGTACTCGGCCAAAGTGCTACTTGGTGCAGCACTAAACACACCTATATATTAAAGTTAAATTTTCGTTAGTTTAAGATTACAATACTTACCTTACATAGCATGTATGTTTGTAAGGTAAGAAAAACTGCATGAAAGAAACGTGACCCATTCAATTCTATAGTGCTTAATAACAAATTCTTAAAAGATATCAATGACTATGAGAGAAGAAATGATAATGCAATTGAAAGCAGTAGATGATTAAAATAAAAACTATAAAATATCGCTTTTGAATTCACCAACAGAATAATTCAGATTTATTGTTTATTGTAAATTTTGCTGATTTTCCAGTATTTAAAATGGTTATAAATACACATTAATAAAGAATTGTTTTATGTATATGGAAACAAGGGTAATTTTAAATTTACAACTCGCAAATAATTAATAGTGGACAAAAGTAGATGAAATAGTATTTTGTCTGGGACAGTTTTAATGATGTTCTTTCCACTATGGAAAAAACAGAGCAACTCTAAGCAAACAGATAAAATATGCTTAAAGAAATACCTTTCACAGACCGTGAAATATCCAAATATTTTTATTATAAGTGCTTTTACACAAATATGAATGTAATTTTCAATAAGAAGCATGCTATATAAACCTCCCTGTGGCAGAATATTTTTATGCTTTCTGTGACAAGTATCATTCATGCAAACCTTTTCTGCAAGATGACATTTAATTGCATAGATATTAATATTATTAATACACTGTAGAATTCTTAAATGTAACACAAATCTCTGTTTTCTTTTGAAATATGAGAATATCTGTAATTATTATCAGTAAATCCCTCTGCAAGCAAAAATTTCTTTTCTTTTCTGTGACAGTGACACAGTATCGCTAAATTCTGCCTCAGGGAAAAACCCAAATAACATACACCAATTCTAAAGCATTTCAATATATTTATAGAAATAAAAGTGCACATATAGATATTGATAAACTAAAGTGGTAAATACTACTACAACTTTGAAAGTGTTTAAACTATTAGTCAATTCAAATTCTCTACTATATTAGCAACATGATTATAATTGTAAACGGTTTATGTACATTTGAATTTGAATGAATGTTATAGTAAGAAATTAACTATTTAAATACTTTACTTCGTAAGTTAAATGTAGTTAAATATGAAACAATATAAGAAAAATGTTTTATTTAAACAATCACAATTTTTTCTTAAAATATTACCTAATTTAATACAAACATGCTATAAAAAATAACAGAGGGGTGGCATGACCCTGCTCCTTTCTTTGTAATAGTATTTAAAATCTTACATAAAGTTAATACATACCTATGAACTCCAGTTTATCTTTATGAAGAGAAAGGTTGTATCTAAGAGAACTGCTCTACTGCATGGCAATATAAATAAAACCAAACACAGAAGAACAATTCACTTGACATTTCCATCACAACATTAGCAGATATTCTTCTCGAGTATAGAACACAGCACAAGTATAAAATAAGAGTATGAAGCATTCAATATTTATTGATATGCTCATGTAAATCTTACTCAGAAAAAAAAAAAAAAAAAAAAAAAAAAAACTTTTCACCGCAAAACAATAATCACGATAAATAAAAAATAACAGCACTATTTTCGAAAAATTAAATATTTTCAAAACTCAGTTCATATACTGTAAAAAATCTTTTCAGAAATAACTTTGAAATATGTTCAGTTGTGAAACTGAATTCTACTGAAGTAATTTTGGAGCTGAAAATTTGAGAGTCTAGGAATGATGTTTTCAATATATCCTTCAGTTTCCTTAAAATTTCTTCTCTTTACACTCTTTTCATCAAGTACAGTCTCTTTTACTCTAATTTTAAACTTGAAAGTATATCTCCATTAATCATTAAAATATTTAAAAGCGATATAAAAAGTTGTTTATAAAAGAATTTACTTTAGCCGCCATCGCCATGTTTCTACCCAAAACAGACCGAAAAGGCGTTCAAGAATCATCTCCTCGAGTAGATCAGTTAGGGGATTTGTGACGTCAACTACTCGGGGAGTTGTGGAGATCGAGGAGATACGTGAACACGCCCCGTAGCTCTCTCATCAACGGAAGCCGAATATATGGCTTTATCCGATGCCACTAAGGAAGGGATATATTTATGTAAATTACTAAATGAGTTATCTGATGACAAAATTGAAAAAGTGAGTATATTTACAGATAAATGTTATCATGTAGACTAGATTAACTGTCTTAACATGTTAAAAATGTATCCAGCAGATTGCAGTGAAATATTTGGCTCATACTTTTATGTAACAAGGCATAGTGTGCAGTTTTTAAATAAAAACAGAGTTTAACATCCATAACAATATTTATTTAAAACTTAACAAGAAACTTAAAAAACTTAACAGAAAATATACACTTTGCTAGTGATAGTTAGAAGAACGGTATTTAAACTTGCCATGAGAGAAAAACTATTTACCAAAAACTAACTGCTTATAAGTAGAATTAATGTTTTCATTGCTCAGCATTAGCACAAAAAGGATGCTGGCTTTCAAATAACATTAATATATACTGCAACTTAAATAAACAGAAAATAAAAATGCCCTCATACTTTGAGGCAAACTAAAAATACTTAAAACGTATTTAAACTTTTCAAATCATCGTAAATACAAACGAAAATTATAAGCAAGAGAAAATAAAGCTATTCAATACATCCTTATATACTTTTATCACCGGATTCCAGAACAGCCAATCACCAGGCTACACATTTCTCCCTTCCAGGCGATCCAAAACACGCCCATCGTACGTAATCTGTTACCGTGACAACGGACGACGCTGAATACGTACGCCATCTATGGGCCGCAAAAGTAAGTATCGCCATATTGGAATTCAACTGGCCTGAACGATGTGTTCAAAGAATTTAAACAGAAATTACAATTTTTTATTATATGAATTAAATGAAGAAGTATAATTTCAAAAGTATTTAAAAATAGGAAAAGATAAGTTATTTGCTTGAATAAAGGATAAAGGTAAGTTATATCTTTAAATAAAGTTGTTTTAATAAAACTTACCCCTAAATATTATACTAAACCAATACATTGTATTGTTTATATTTTCAAATTAAATTTAACTTCTACATAGCACTAAACGCTATTCATTTAAAACAAAAAAATAAGCTCTCATAATTAATAGGCAATATAAATGTTTTTAAACTTTGAAAAATGATATGAAAAAAAATTTTAGGACAACAATGCCCCCCATCATATCATTTTGAAACATTAACCATCACTAGCATTAACAAAAATAAAAAAATATATATAAAAAAAGCAGTATAACAATATCACATTAATCTTTTTTTATACAGAGGCAATCCATCAATTCTTGCAAAAAGTTCACCTTAGCAGTTCAGTTCATTTAAAACACTCAATAAATCTACTACAAAATAGAAAAATATATATTAATAATATATCAAAAAATGATGCATTAAGAAATTTTTATTGTAATCTTCATCACCCCATTACTGAAAAACAATAAAAGATTAGTTAAACAATTATAACAATCACATAACTCAAACATTCGTGGCCACGTTTACACTCATCCTAAGTAAAAAAAAACTTTCTTTACAATGACAAAGCAATGAAGATCAGAAGAAAACATCCAAAATATTCTGCACCTCAAAACTTCAAATAAGGATACATATCCAAAATTTATACTTTTTAAATTACAATTTTTACTATATATATATAAAATTTACAGATATTTTTCTTACAAATTTACTATACAAATATTTTATTTACAAAATTAAGCAAGTCACTTTTAGTAAGTGGCTTTGTAAAGGGATCCGCCAAGTTAGATTTAGATTTAACATATTTTAATTCGAATTTATCCTCAAAAAGCCACTCGCGAATAAAAAATAATTTCACATTTATGTGCTTGGACCTATTGTTCTCTATAGGTGATTTTGTAAATTCAATAGCTGACATATTATCGGCAAAAAGGGTTGGTAAAGAGTATTTTTCGGAGATTAAATTAAATTCAATAAATCCTCCAAAATACGATTGAACCACATAAGTTCTTTCACACATTCACACATTGAAATAAATTCGCTTTCCATTGTGGAAAGACTTACCCCTTTTTCCTTAAAAGTTCGCCATGAAATTGGACTATTATTTAAAAATATTATTTGACCCCCCATTGAAATAAAGTCGTCTCTGTTCATAGCAAAATCAGCATCAGAGAAAGCGACTAAACTAGAATTTTTACAATTTAAATTTAATTTTAAATTCTTGGTACCCGAAACGTAACCAAGTAATTTAAGCAAACCATTCCAATGGGTTAAACCTGGAGAATTTTGAAACTGGCTAAAAATATTCACAGCATACGCTATATCTGGTCTAGTCCTACTAGCTAAAAACGAAAGGCAACCCACGATATTCCTATATGGTAATCTTGCTACTTCTTCCATTTCAGCCTTATTACTTGGACAATCCCTTTTTGAATATTTAAACCTTTTTATAATAGGTAAAGAAGTACAGTAGAACCCCGATAATTCGGATTAATTGGGACCAGACCCAATCCGGATTATCGAAAATCCGGATTATCCGGAGAATGAGAAAAACTGAAATAAAATAAAACATACTTACAGAAAATCACCTTTATATGAAACATATAGAATATTTACAGACAGTAAAAATGTTTACTTTGTTATTATAAAGTCAGTAATCTTCTGCTGTGCCAATGTAGTATACCTTTTCCGGGCCGCACGGTCACGCATCTGCTTGAGCATACGTAGTTCGTTGGGTGTAGTTTCCACCTGACGTTCAAAATAAACCATTAATTGCTCTAAATGAGACGTTGCTTCATCATGGCTAATAACTTTTGGTTGATCATCATTGATAATGGTACTTTCGTCTGTATCATCTTCATTTTCTTCAGTTGTGCACAGAGCAATTATTTCGTCATCTGTAAGTGAGGCATAACCTTCATTATTTTCTGTTTCCAACCAATTGTTAACGTCGCTGATGTCAACATCAGAGCAACCATCAATTTTTTTTAACATGCTCACAAAATCTTCAGGTGTAATTTCTCTTTCATTCTCGCTTATTCCTCCTTCTGTTTCAAGCTTATTATCCAAGAAATCACAATTTGTAGGCCATAAATTCTTCCACGACTTTTGGAGTGTACTCTCAGCAACCTGATCCCAAGATTCAGCAATCATATACATAACTTTCTTGATATTGATTGATTTGAGAGTCTCTACCACTCCTTGTTCTCTATAATCTTCTAAAAGTTCATTCAGCATTTGTCGTTTGTAAACTTTCTTAATGTTCTGAAGAACCCCTTGGTCCATTGGCTGTACCAGAGCTGTCACGTTAGGAGGAAAAAACTTTACCATTATGTTTCCTTCTGTCAGTTCACTTGCTTCGGGGTGTGACGGAGCATTATCAATTAGGAGGACAGCTTTGATGGGTAAGTTGCACGATTTTAAATATTTTGTAACACCCGGAACAAAATAGACAAAGAACCACTCTTTAAAAATTTTGCAGTCCATCCAAGAACTCCTCTGGGAACGGTAAACTACAGGTAAAGTCTTATGATTTATGTTTTTTAGTGCACGGGGATTTTTGGATTTTCCGATTATAAGAAGAGGAAATTTGTGCTTTCCTGATGCATTGCTACAAGCCATGATAGTGAGGCGGTCTTTGCTCTTTTTATATCCTTTAGCTGATTCTTCTAATTTTGAAACTAAAGTTTTATTTGGCAACATGCGGTAGAATAGTCCCGATTCATCGGCATTGTAGATCTGATCTGCCGTTAATTCTTCTGTTTTAACAAATTCTTCAAATTCCTTTTTGAATTTTTCAGCTGCTATTTTGTCACTAGACAAGCTCTCACCCGTCACAGTAAGTTGGCGCACACCATGCCGGTTTTTCCATCTATTTAACCATCCTTGACTGGCAGTAAAATCTGGATCACCATCAGGCAACTTTGCATTTAACTTTAAGGCTTTCTGTTGGATTATAGGACCTGATATAGGTAAACCACGATCTCTTTCTGTGCAAAACCAAACGAATAACGCTTCATCCAGTGTTTCAAGTTTAGCTTTTTTAACATTCCTCCGATTGTCCAAACTGTCATTAGAAATTAATTTCGAGCAAAAATCCTCGATTGTTTTTCGATTTTTTTTCCAATCTGACACTGTCGAGGTCCCTACTCCTAATTCACAAGCAATCTTTTTTAAGGATTCACCTTTATCAATTCTACTCAATGCTTCCAATTTCTTTTGCATAGTCACAAAATTATGTTTTCGTTTCGTCGCCATAGCTAAAAATGTACCCTTAAAAACACTGCACACAAAGGAATGAAAAGAATCAGACACGTGATGGACCGCAACATTCTCTGGCGCCGATAAGAAAACACCTGGCTGGAGTCGCTGTCTAGTAGAATCCGAACAGTGACTGGAGCTTCCGTTGACATGTCTAAATGGATTAAATAGAAAACTGAGAAAATTGGAATCGCAAACTTAAAGTGATACATTGTTGTTTCTATGAAAGATAACATCAAAGAGTTTAAATAGGAAAGCGTAAAATATTCTTCCGAAAAATTTCAGAAAAGACTTTTTTATTCAGAATACGAGGATGAAAAAAATGATCTTATGGAAATTTGCTGATCGCTTCTCAAACTTGGAAAAAAAAATAAAAAAAAAAAATAAAAAATCGACCAGACTGATCCGGATTATCCGGAGATCCGGAATAACGGGGTCCGAATTAGCGGGGTTCTACTGTATATGGTATTTTAAATGAGTTAAACCTTTTATAAACTTCATCTATGTACAATGCCTGATAAATTTGAACAGCATCGTTATCATAGCTAAACTCAACACCCAATAATTTCTTCGTTTTACCTAAAACTTTAAGATCAAATTTTCCCCCCAAAAGTTCAATTATGGAATCAATTTGAGCCCGAGTTTTTCCAAAAATAACTATGTCGTCGACATAGACTAATAAAACTATAAAGTCCTCAAAATGATATGAACAATTACACCAGTTAAACTTAAGAAAACCTAAACTTAAAAGAACCTTATTTAATTCGAAAAACCACAAACGACCACTCTGATGTAAACCATACAGAGCACGGTCTAATTTGCAAACTAAATTTTCCTCACCAGGAACAACATAACCAAGCGCTTGTGACATATAAATCTCTTCTTTAAGAGGAGCGTATAAATATGCACATTTGATGTCACACTGAATGTTTTGCCATTTAAGACAGGAAACTAAAAGGGAAAAGAAAAAACGAATAACAGAAAAGTTCACCACTGGAGAGAATGTTTCGTCGTAGGTATCTCCCCGAATTTGGTAGTACCCCTGAGCGACGAGCCTAGCTTTAAACCTAGCTATATTCCCACTCATCCTTTTTAATGGTATAAACCCATCTGTTACCTAATAAAGATTTCCCATCAGGCAAAGGGACTAAATGCCATACTTTACGTTGATTCATATTTGAAATTTCCTCATCCATAGCTTTAATCCATTCAGAACTTTGAGGTGACTTCATAGCTTGTTTATAAGTTCTAGGTACAGAAAGTTCTAGTCAGGTTTCCTTTTTAACATGGTTAGAAACAGGATCATTTGAATTAACCACCCCTTCAAATTTATTACAACCAGAGAAATCAAACAAGGAAGGTTCAAAAACAATATTATTGCGTTCACAATAACTCTTAACCTCATTTAAAGATCTCAATCTAGTAGTTTTATCGTTAGGGTAATAATATATATCTGTCCTATCACTATGAGGTCTCGGTACTGGCTTTCTCCTCCAAACAATTTTAGAACAAGAGTCATTAGTATCAGGTAGTTCAGTGATAGACTCCCCGTCGGAATCATCAGGCCCCCCTCCAAACACAATGTCTACGGGATCGGAACCACCACAATCAACCGGACTATTTGGAGACTGACCCAACTCTTCCAACGAAGGGCCCATCACCGCCCCACTGCGCTGATTAAAAATACGATCGGAGAAAGTTAAATTTACAGTCTCTACGATCCTATCCTCATTTTCTATCCAGACTCTATATCCTTTTGTACGAAGAGCATAACCGACGATTACTCCTTTTTTTGCCTTTGACATAAGTTTGTGGTCGCGTCTCTGTTTAGGAACTCCGACATACACTACTAAACCAAAAGGCTTCAGGTGTCTAACCGAAGGTTTTCTTCCAGTATAAAGTTCAAGAGGAGTTTTTTCCTGGTTTTTATGAATCACACGATTCCAAGTGTAACTAAAATAAAGCACAGCCTCTGGCCAAAAAGAAAAAGGAAGTCCACTATCGGACAGAATAGCACGAGTACAATTTAGAACTGTTTGATTGAGCCTTTCACAAATACTAAACACCTGTGACTTATCCTTCATTGGGTATAAAGTCACTTTACGTGAAAAACCGTCAATTATTGAAAGAAAAAAATTTTCCCCCCTTTTTCCCAAAATTGGAATTGGACCCCAAACGTCCATGTACACTTTCTCCAAGGGTGGTTTAATGCCATGAACAGAATCAACCGACTTAAAAGAAACACGATTTTGTTTACTTACCCGACAAGGTTCACATGAAAAGTTTTTAAATTTAAGCTTAGGAATCCCTTTCACACCATTGTGCTTACTAGTTTTGACTATAAGTTCTGGACTAATATGAGCGAAACGAGAATGCCAATTCTCTAAGTCAGTTAAATTAGCTACAACGGGTTCATCAGATAGCCCCCCATTCGCTTTTAAACACTTAGCATAGGCATAGTAAAGACCATTTTTAAGTTTGGCATAAAAAAGAGGTTTATCAAACTTGTCGAAAACATTTACTCTACCACCACCTCCAGTGAACTTGGCACCATTAAAGTCCAATTTTGCACCAGAAATCAAATTTTTCCTCAATTCAGGGGAAAACAAAACATCTTTAAGATATACATCATTATTACCAAATTTCAATTCAACTACACCTTTCCCAACAATCGGAAAACTTACTCCATCAATGGCCACCTTCAAATTTTCACCTTCAACAGGACAATATTCAGAAAACAGGTTTTTACTGCGACAACAGTGATGACTCGCGGCCGTATCAAAAATCCAAAGATTATCGCCACCAACATCACTAAAATTAACCTGTGCAATATAATATGAAGGTTCATTGACCGAATTGACAGAGCAAGCAATCTTCCTTTGGGATTTAACATTTTTAGATTTAAACTTAGGATTTACATTTGATTTAACATTAGAATTTCTATTAAAATTTGCATTAAAGTTCTTATTTAAACAGTCTTTCTTAAAGTGACCTGGTTTATTACAATTGAAACATAATAAAGGTTTATAAAACTTTTGTTTACCTTTATATTGAATAGTCTGAACTTCTACCAGCTGCTCATCATCTTTCTGTAACTGCAAACGGATTTCCTCAGATGTTAATTCGGACACCAAAGTAGTAAACTTGAACTCATCTGACTTCCATCGCATCATATCTTGAACCACAGAATTAAACTTCTTTGGGAGATGTCGTAGAAGCTGATAACAACAGTAAATATCTTCCATTGGACGACCCATTTCTCTCAACAATTAAATTATACGACTCAATCGATTCACATAGGCTGTTACAGACTCATTTTGTAGCATGTCACATTTTACAAATTCAGTAAATAACTGAATATGTCTAGCTCGTGAGTCTGACAAGAAATTTTTTTTTAAAGCCTCCCATGCTTCAACTGGGTCATTACAATTTTCTATAATACATCGAACTTCAGGAGATATATGCAAGTATATAGTAGACAGTGCAAGTCTTGACCTATGCTTAAAATCTGTAATAAGCTTAGTTGTTTTCGGTTTTCCATCATCCTCTGGCAAAGTTTCTTTTTTAGCAACCAATTCCCAGCAGTTATCTCTTATAAGAATAAAACGAATATCTTTCTGCCAAGTAATATAATTACTGGCATTTAATTTTTCTATAGAAGGAGTTAAACTCATAGCCATTGTAAAAATATGCTGCACATCTAAACTGTAAACAAGGTAAGGCCAAATGACATGCCCATAACCAATGTTATCATGTAGACTATATTAACTGTCTTAAGATGTTAAAAATGTATCCAGCAGATTGCAGTGAAATATTTGTCTCATACTTTTATGTAACAAGGCATAGTGTGCAGTTTTTAAATAAAAACAGAGTTTAACATCCATAACAATATTTATTTAAAACTTAACAAGAAATTTAAAAAACTTAACAGAAAATATAGACTTTGCTAGTGATAGTTAGAAGAACGGTATTTAAACTTGCCATGAGGGAAAAACTATTTACCAAAAACTAACTGCTTATAAGTAGAATTAATGTTTTCATTGCTCAGCATTAGCACAAAAAGGATGCTGACCTTCAAATAACATTAATATATACTGCAACTTAAATAAACAGAAAATAAAAATGCCCTCATACTTTGAGGCAAACTAAAAATACTTAAAACGTATTTAAACTTTTCAAATCATCGTAAATACAAACGAAAATTATAAGCCAGAGAAAGTAAAGCTATTCAATACATCCTTATATACTTTTATCACCGGATTCCAGAACAGCCAATCACCAGGCTACACATTTCTCCCTTCCAGGTAAGACTCCTATATGATAAGAGCTGGCGCAGTGTCCGCCATTTTCTATCCCGTCTGGGAAAGTGTTGGCGGTAGACAAAGCTAGGTTACCTGATTAGCGTTGTTATCGCTTTTAAACTTCTATACAGATCAAGTGAGCTAGAACTTCTTATCACGAAACAAACAAGTTGGCAATTTTAAGAACATCGCCAACATTCTCAAAACTGCAACCCTTCACGTTAAAAGAAATGTAATATTAAAGTTAATTTTATAAGAATTTAAAACAATAACTTAAAAAAAACAGTACATTCATATTAAATTTGTCAAACAACTTTGAAAATAAAATGAAACAATTTGAAAATAAGGGGAATCTTACGCTACAAGGTTGCGCTCTTGCTTCGGGTATTCACGAGTTGCATCTGCAATTTATAATCCACTTTTTCCTTCTTTCTGTATTAGAAGAAAATATAAACAGGCGGTGCAATTTTCTGGAGTTATTCGTGCAATTTATTGCAGAAAAACCACCAATAATAAATAGTCAGCCGGTCTTGTGGGATAGAAAATGGCGGATGCGTCAGCCTGTCTATGTAGGAGTTCTACTTCCAGGCGATCCAAAACACGCCCATCGTACGTAATCTGTTACCGTGACAACGGACGACGCTGAATACGTACGCCATCTATGGGCCGCAAAAGTAAGTATCGCCATATTGGAATTCAACTGGCCTGAACGATGTGTTCAAAGAATGTAAACAGAAATTACAATTTTTTCTTATATGAATTAAATGAAGAAGTATAATTTCAAAAGTATTTAAAAATAGGAAAAGATAAGTTATTTGCTTGAATAAAGGATAAAGGTAAGTTATATCTTTAAATAAAGTTGTTTTAATAAAACTTATCCCTAAATATTATACTAAACCAATACATTGTATTGTTTATATTTTCAAATTAAATTTAACTTCTACATAGCACTAAACGCTATTCATTTAAAACAAAAAAATAAGCTCTCATAATTAATAGGCAATATAAATGTTTTTAAACTTTGAAAAATGATATGAAAAAAAATTTTAGGACAACAATAACTTAGGATCTATTAAATTAGCTGAAAATCCGATTTTTCATAAGCGCACTAAACATATAGACATTAGGCATCATTTCATAAGGGATGCCCTGAAAAATGGAATTATTGATTTAAATTTTGTGTCTACTGAAAATATGGGGGCTGATATTCTTACAAAAGCATTAACATCATCAAAACATTACAACTGTTGTAAAATTATGGGATTGGAAGATGTAACATTGTTATTTGGGTAAATACGTCGACATTGTGTGTGTGTGTGGGGGGGGGGGTGTTAGGTTACATTTATTTTCCATTACCAATGCCTCTTGTATTTACCCTCCTTCACTGTATAATAGATCATTCCAATAACGACTGGCGCGCCACCACTTGGACTGTTTTCGTACGGCGCATCTTTTACCTGTACCTTTGTTGAATTTTTGTTTCTCTATATGTAACTATGTGATGTGTGTGTTCGTCTAATTAAAAGTGTTTCGTTTTAATATGGACTCATCAATATGCATTATAATTTGCTTGCTCTGCTTTCTAAGCCCAATATGTGCGTCGTTTTTTTTTTTTTTTTTTAATTTTATTTTAGAGTGTATGTTAAGGGTTAAGTTGTTTCGTACCTTTTCATTTGAACACTGCTTGTATCTATACAGGGTGATTATGAAAAAAAAAAAATATCCCGATTTATAAGACCGTAGCTATCATACGATTCACAGAAACTGAATAAAAGTTTGGTGCAGGATATTTTGGGGTATGTGCTTAAGAATCGTATAAAAAACAACAGTTAAACTCTAACAATTATGGTTACAGTGACAAATTTTCAAAAATTCAAATGGCAACACCTACTTTTTTTTTTATTGGAATGTGATCTCCATACTAAAAAAACATAAGTAGCATTGGATCGGTACCTGTAGTATGAAAATCGCTAGTGCTAGGCAGCAGGGCTTGAAACTAGCAGTTTTTAGTTTTATTTTGCAACTAAATATTTCATTTTGATGACCACAATTTTATACCTAGTCATCACTTTGACGCCTAACATTCTTTTCCCCTTTAGTGTGCAATTATAATGGGCAATGAAAATAAATGCACTAGCAACAAAATATAGTAGAATTAAATTCTCAACTTTTTTATAAAAATATTAGCCCTAGCACATTTTTTTTAAATAAAAAAACTAACTAAATAAAGTAATCATAGTTTATGTACAATGTTTATGCATATTTTTCTGTGTGTAATTAACAATTTTAAAATGACACCTTAGTACAAACATAATGACAACTAAGAAAACAATGTTAGTTGCCATGTGACACCCAACTTGCTTATTCTAATTTCGACCCCTGCTAGGCAGATTAAGAAGAAAAGAGAAAACAACTGCGATGTGCCTACCAGAGCACAGTTTTTATTTTTAATGACATCATATTTCACACTAAAGCAAGACACACATTATGCATTTCACAATGCCTTATATTTCACCTAATGCGATGATAGTCATGACAGTGTCTTATGACTAACCACAAAATTAGAGCCCTCATATCTTTATAAGAAATTAAGCATTCTGTAGTCTCTTCTTTTTGTTTCGAAGCAGAATCAGTAGATTTTAATCAGAACCAAAAACTCAGCATAATCTGATGTCATTAAAAGTGAAAATCGTGCTCTGGTAGGCACATAACAGCTGTTTTCTCTTTTTTTTTCTTAGTCTGTCTAGCGCTGGCAATTTTTGTGCTACAGGTACCATTCTAACACTTACTATAGTTTTTCCTATAGAGATCACATTCCATTAAAAAAAGTAGGTGTTGCCATTTGATTTTTTTTTACTGCAACGGTAACTGTTAAAGTTTAACTGTTGTTTTTTATATGATTCTTGAACATATATATATTATGTTTTGCTAGTTAATTCATGTTTTAAAATCGTTTAGATATAGAAGTTCAATTTTAAAAAAATTGACAAAGAACATTCTATAAAATTTGTTCACATACGAGTTTCAGAATTTACTGAACTTAATATGTGTTTATAAAAAATACCCCTCAGTTTATTAAAAACTGTCTGCTTTAAGAAACCAGTGTGATCATTGCCTCTAAAAATTTTGACCATAGGAAACTTTTGCTCAGAGATGGGCTCAACATGTTATTGCTTTTGCAAGTAAACATAACAGTTTTGTCCAAACACTACTTGGGCAGTGCATTTTTCTATACTAATCCACTGGTTTGCAATTTGCACTGCTTTTTCTTTTTCTTTTTTTTAACTTAGCAATATTTCAAATAGATGTCTTTAGTAATCCAAGAGAGTTTGGATTGTAAAACCTGTTCAAGAACAAGTTTTATTGCTTTTTCTCTAAACGGAAAAATTAAGCGAGTTAGTTTTGTTTGCACTAGTTCAGTTTTCCCCATTGTGACAATATCTTTGCAATTTAATTTTATGCTAAAATGAAACAAGAATGGGTGACAGTGAGTGGCTCTCAAGTCAAAATATAATTCTGATAATGGATCAGATAGTGAATCGAAAATTTCTAAAATTATGACATCCTTCTCAGTAGGCAAACAAACAGATATCTATGGAACATATAAGCTTAGCAGAAGAGACATTCCAAAGGAATTACAGTCCAAAAACCTCAAAAAAGGTGAAATCCGTGGTCACCAAAGAGGAAAAGTATGCATGCATGATGAAATGAAGGGATAAAAAAGTTGTTTTAGTTACAAACTTTTTATTCATTTGTTCACAATGTTTTATGTACTGAACACAATTCAGAAATGATTGAAATGCAGTCTCACAATGATAAGATAAAAAATAAACAAAATTTGTAATGGAGTGCAATCATACTCTGGAGGATATTGATAGAATTAAAGAGGTTAGAAGATTCCAGAGATGAAATGAAATTCTTCCGCTTGAAGCCTACAGTGCAACCCTAAAAACAATTGCAAGTGTATCCCAAACATTGGAACGTGCGCTACTGTGAGCAATGAGAGTAGAGTAGCCCAATCTTCAGAAAACATTATACCTCTGGGGGTCACCAAAGCGGGAGAGCCATCCCTTCCGTGGAGGATCAAAATTGTGATGGCATGTCTCCGGACCACCTCTAGGGGTGTGTCCCAGACCGACGCCAATTGCCCATCTGCGCAGCACTAGTGCGACGTTAAACCCAACCATCCATCCCAATCTTCCGAAAATAATCATGCTCTTCTACCACGACCACATGTTTGGGCTACAGTTGGGCATTTCATTTTGAGAGATAATGGCTTAAAATTGCATACCCGATTTTAATGTTGACGTCACCTCTATAATCTTCTAACTTCTTTGTGATAGAATCGATCAACATCTCATCAGTTATGCCATTTTAAAGAAGAGAAGGGAAAGTGTTACAAAATAATAATAATAATAATAATAATAATTTTTCACCTTTTGACATATCACTGGGATATGCTTTTGTTCTGTACCGGAAGCATGGAGGAAAACAGGGTTGTTTGGTTTTTTCCATAGTGGAAAAAACCGCTGAAAAAAACCTGGTTAAAACCGTCCCGGACAAAATAACATTTTGTCCGTTATTAATTATTTGCAAATAGTAAATTAAAAATTATCTTTATTCTTTTCATATACATAAAACAATTTTTTATTAATATGTGTATATAATCAATTTAAATATTTCAAAATAGATTGTGGGGTTTCCGCCCGGTCTTGAACAGCATCAGACCCCATCATCTAACTAATTGATAAGTAACTTAAATAATTAAATAAGTGTTCAGCACGAGACGCAGATATAAAATATAAGTAAAACTTTTATTTTAAACTTAAAGTATTGGAAGGAATGACTTTTCCTTTAAGAACTCAATCAATTACTAAATGGATAAAAACTTAGAAAGATATGAAACGTTTGTTTCACCCTTGGAGAAATAGTTGAGGACTGGTGAATGCTGCTCTCCACAGATCCACTGAACTACTCCGACTCAAAGACTGATGGCAGGATTTCCTTAGCCGTCAATACTATCAAACTCCAACAATATACGGCCACATTAACTAGATCGCCAATACTATAATACCTTCTCGCTTATGATAACTCCATTATCTGCGACTTCGTTCGCCACTAACCACAACAACACACCCTCCATTCCATTACACCACGATATTTATCCAAATTGAAACCAAGAACCTTCACTCTTCACTTCTCAAGACTTCAAAAACCATTTGTATTCACCTATTCTATGCAACCTGCGCAAATCTTATCATTCACTTAGCAAGTACGTGCTCGCATAAAACCATTCTAACTCAAACTACTGCGCCGTCGACCGATCCTAACTCCCAACTATTGCGTCACTGGGAGGCTGGTACCAGACTTTTATTCCCAACTCTGGTGCTGCGCTACGATCTACTTTACTACCGTTTACCTGCGGTGACCTGAAATTGACTCAACCTCATTTCCTCACAAGATATGCAAAATTAACAATATTGTTAAATAAATATATCTGTATTTTTCTAAGGGTGGATTGGATGCAAAAGTGATATTTTATAGCTGAAATTTTAATCCATCCCTCCCCTTCCTCCACTGTTTTCAACTGCATTGTCATTTTCTCTCTCATAGTCATAAATATGTTTTAGAAATTTGTTACTAAGCATGATGAAATTGAATGGTTCACATATCTTTCATGCAATTTTTTACTTTCCAAAAATACATATGCAAAGAAAGTATTGTGAATTGTAATCATGACAAAAAGTTGACTTTGCTATGTTGGTGGATATATATGTTTTGAGGTCCCATGAGTTTTTGCTATTTTTAAGATTATGTATGTATGTGAGTGAATACGATATCATCTAAACGCTTTGTTCGAATGAGCTAAACATTGGTTTGGTACATATGCTATAGGTTACCGTAGCTGTTGCACGAACTTTACATGGACATAAAGATGAATTCTTTATCATTATAGCCTATGAGCTCAGATTATTTAAAGTGTGATAGTATCTAAATGCCTTATTCGATTCAGCTGAAAATTTATATATACTTGTTATAGGTCACCTTCGAATGAACTGTATAGGTTTATTTTGGTGAATCAAGCATTTTTAGTTTGTTTTACAGGGACACAACAAAAATTTCTGTAACATTATGGCCTATAGTCTGAAATTACTTAAAGTGTCATAGCGTCTAAATGCCTCATTTAATTCAGCTTTAAATACATAGATATTTTATATGTCTATGTCACACAAACTGTACAGATTTTGTTGATTCTAACACTAATAGTTCTTTAACAAAAATGCACAAAAGAATTTGAATATATTACGTTCTTTTAAAAAATATTCTATTTGGGAGAAAATAATCAAACATCTATTATAATTTTCTCTTTTGTTTATTTAATTACTTCTCTTACTTTAATTTAACTCTTTCAGGGGCGGTGGTATATATTTTAACCACCTAATTTCAGTTTTCAAATGCAAAAATTCATCCCAGAAGTTTTACTTTTTTACCTTACCCGAAAACATTCATTTGTTACTTTTCTTCTAATCTTGATCTCAGACTCTGGTGCCATTTGGTTTTAAATGAACTTAAATTCATTGCCACTGAAGGGGTTAAACACTAAATAGTGAATTACTTAATGTTCAGAAATTCGAGTGGAGTCACTCGACATCTTTATTATTTCTCTTAAAATTTTTGCATGTTCATCAAATTGGTTATAAATAAATTGGTTATACTTGTATACATACTATATGCACTGCACACATTTACGTTACTATAGACATTACTTTTGTGAAACAAACAAACAACAACAACAACAACAACAACAAAATAATAATTAAAATAAATAAATAAATAAATAAATTTTATTTGGAAGTAAATTTTAATTTTGTTTTATTTTTTTTTTCTTCTGGAATTGCTATTACCAATTAATAATTTGTTTACAAAATTAAAACAAAAATATCAAATTATCAAATGATTAAACATATAAATTTGAATTTTAAAATTCTTGGATAAAAAAAATAATATATTGGTATTGCAAATAAAATTTATATAGATATGAAAGCCATGCATTTTAAAACTTTAAAAAAAAAAACGAAGCGTATTTCATACTTTTAAATAAAAATATACCTTTATTTTGCTTCGTTACTTGGTAGAAAGCTTTTTCGCCGGAAGATCCTCCGCGTCATCGGTGCCTCCCGCTTGTAGTGACGCGGAGGATCCTCCGGCGAAAAAGCTTTCTGCCAAGTAACGAAGCAAAATAAAGCTATATATTTATTTAAAAGTATGAACACTACTGCCCTAGCCAGATGTTATCAGGAAAACAATATTGATATTGATTTAATCAAAGTAAAAAAAAATCGCAAACTACAGCAATCAGAATTACGCATACTGTAGAGAGAGCATAGAAATTGTGCATAACAGCCATGTCATTAACGACCACGAATCAGCTGAGATCGACAGAGTGTGGCGCCACCTATTCGTAAATGAGAATCAAGATCAAGAAATCAGCAGTCACCGTCCACTACAAGCGGAAGGCACCGATGACGCGGAGGATCCTCCGGCGAAAAAGCTTTCTGCCAAGTAACAAAGCAAAATAAAGGAATAATTTTATTTAAAAGTGTGAAAGCCATGCTTTGAAAGGCCTTATTGACATAAATTGATAAAAATATTCAATCTACATTTATGATTTTTTTTTTTTTTTTTTTAATCTAGCATAGAAATGTTAAATATAAGATACATATACATATAAAATGACAATAAAATATAAATTATTTTTAAGATTATAATAGTCTAAGTCTTAATCAATAACTCTGGTTGTGAAAAACTCTAATACTGATCTCTCTTTCGACAAGGTCAAGTTATTCTTCATTTTACCATGTTTTTATTAACTCACTTTCTTGCTTGTTTGTTTGTCTAGCAAAACCTTGCAATCGATTTTTAACTAACTTCCCGACTAGCTAGACATTTGAAACTTTTAGAATAGCTCAGAACACGATGACAACGCAATACCTCGAAACCCGATTTTTTAATTTTTGACTAGTTTTCTTTTAATTAATTAAAATATGAAAATAATTACCTCCTAACAGCTTTAAAAATAGCCATTAAAATATTACCTATAATTTAATTGTTGCCAAAAAAAAAAAAAAAAAAAAAAAAAAATACGAGTTCATTTTCTTTCGACATAAAAATAAATGCATTTAATTAAACGTGAAACATAAAAATAATATATAAAAAGTTAGATTTTGCATCTCACAAAAACTGACGTCATTATCACTTAAAAAAATTTATGCACATTGATAAAGTGCTAATATAGCAATGATTCAACAGAAAATTTAAAAACATGGTATATAAAAAGTATTTTTTAGCTTATAATTATTTAACTGTCAACTTTATGTACTGAAGGTAACTCAACTCAACATTATGTACGAAAGCATTTTCTAGCATCGGTTTTGTCTATTAGTTTTGTTTTTAAAGATTTAGGTATAGCATTAAATAACTTTATTTTTTCCTACTTTCAATATCCAATATGATAACATAATAATAATCCACAACATATTTACTTTGTAACATTTGCTCACTATACTTGCTAACTATACATAACTAATGTAATTAGCATTTTCTTTATAATTTTTTTCTTTTCTTTTTTTTATTGATCGTGATTAAAATGAAATTATAATTTTCATTAATCAAATTATTAATTTTTAATAAAACATTTCTATTGCTAAAATTGCTAATTTCAAAGTTAAAAGTACAATTTATTGCTTTAACTGAATAATTTTATGCATCGAACATGTACAGTTCAACAGATTTTATTTTGTCCAGTTTTGTCCAAGTTTTTTCCAGTTTTGTCCAAGTTTTTTCCAGTTTTGTCCAGTGTCCCAGATTTTTCACAAAAAAGTGGACAAAATAACAACCCTGGAGGAAAATACTTCAATTTTGAAGACTTCAACTTGTTGATCACTTGATCGAGAGGCAACGGCAGCCAGGAATTCTACCAGGTGGTTGAAATTGACTGCCAGACACTTTGTAGAAATGATTTCTCGCAGTAGAAAGGAACCGAGATCACCGAAACAGTACTTTGTGTATTTTTCGAGAAGGAACGATAGCAGAAAATGGGTCAGAAAAGCAACTATAGATATAATAATAACAGGAGACTTGATGTTGGAATATTAAAACCCGAATAAACTACTGCGTCAGAAACGCCAAAAGAAATATATTTGCGATGCATACAGCTGTTTCGGTAGCATTAAGCGTACCGTCTTCAGTGCAAAAAGAATTCTGAATCTGGAGAAGTGCTCGTATATATAGGAGAGGGACCGAATTTAGTTCAACCAATAGGATTACGGGTCGTAATCATATTGGTTCCTACTGGTATTTAGAATAATTAAGCTGTTAAGTGGTTAAACAACTTTTGCAAACATAACCAGGCTTATTCGCAACTTATGAAATTCCTGGTCACAGCCAAGCTCTTCACTATGCCAGTTCCTCCCCACAGTCTACACAATTAACGTGTTCGCGTCTTGGTAAAAAGCTAATCATACAAATTTTACTCACTAGCACCCCCCAGCCTGATATAATGCACTTTAAACGCTGTCTCACTAACTACCTGAAATAAAAATTAATTATTTCTTATTGCTAAGAACCGAAGTAAAAGCTTTAAACCATTGACACTTCTTAAAAGAATAATATAAAATTCAAAACAGAACAAACTAGTATGTTGTGGCCGCCACAAGACTTTCTTCTATATCTTCCTATATATATATTCAATCAGTAACAATATTAAAAAAAAAAAAAAAAAAAAAAAAAAAAATTCTAAGTTTTTTTTTTTTTTTTTTTTTTTTTTTTGTTAAAAGTAAAAAAAATCTATAACTTTGTTTTTAATTATCACAGATTTATAGTTCAACCATTCGTTTTAAAGGTATTGACGAGATCTTTCGAAAGATACCCATCTTGAAAATTTACCCCCCAGGGGGGAAGCGATACCCCCACATGCACAGAAATTTTTTCCTAGTTATCTATTACTATTATCAATAACACGATACTATTATCAATAATTAACTATTATATCTAACTATTGATACTATTATCAATAATTACAATCACAAGTTAAAAATAACTCTCATTATGTACATTTATACGAAATTTTGTCCTATACTGCCATGTTAAAAATTTAGAAAAAATGCGATCACAGCGCCACCTGTTGAGCTATTGATCCCCAAATGTAATCAGCACCAGTTTATGTCGGGGACCAACTAAATACCAAATTTCGTTAAAAAAAATACGATTTTTTTTCTAAGTTTTTTTTTTTTTTTTTTTTTTGTTAAAAGTAAAAAAAAATCGATAACTTTGTTTTAAATCAGGGTTGGGTTTCTTCCGGAAGAAACTAGTTTCTTCCAGGACAGTGGAAGAAACTGGAAAACACCGGAAGAAACCGGAAGAAATGGAAGAAACTAACCAGAAGACAAAACAGATGTTCGAAATTAAAATTTATGAACTATATAAACTCAAAGCATAAATATAATGTCAAATCTAAACTATAATCCAATCAATATTAAAAATATTGTTAGAAAAATAAGTTATTTTATAACAAACACTAAATATATATAGGTGATGGGTTTTTACTTTTCAATGCTGATATTTTTAGAACTTTTTGCATATATACTATCTCATATTAGTATACATTCAGACAGTACAAGTGATAATAATTACGGAATTAACCATAATATTTGCACTTTTTTTTTTTTTTTTAAAGGATACAATTTTTTGTATAAACTCGAAGCTGGTAAACTGTATCAATAAGTAATATACCTACTTTTAAACTCTCCTGCAAGTTCTCTATTATTTAAAAAAAAAGCATAGTTTGTATTTATCTATTTTAAGTTGAGAAATAAAGTGCAGTATTGAACTACTCTAAAAAACATTTAATTTGTTTTACAGTTTTTAACTCCCTCTAACTCTCAAAAATTTTGTCTAGAGGTTGTGTGGATTATAGGAATTTGTAGATTAGAGATCATTGCCTTTGTTTACAGTTTTTTTTTTTTTTTTTTTTTGCAGATACAGAGTCAGTTATTATTAATTCATGAGAATAGACATCAGAATGGAAAGACGATTTCTAATAAATTCTAGAATAAAGTATTTCTTGAATATTAATAAAACTAATTGATCACATTCATATGATAAATAATTTAAGCATATTCAAATAATAGGTACCTATAAAATGTAAACAAACATATTTTAAAAATATGAAACTAAATATTTTTGAAAGTTCGAAAATAATATTCGTCACTGATTAATTTTGTTAAACATTGATGTAATAGTGATTTGTTTTAAGCACTAGTCTGTATGAATTGCAGGATAATAAATACAAGAATGTTACCCCCCCCCCCCCCAAGTTGAGTTTCAAAGCAAGGATTAAGCTAAAAATTTGATTAAAAAAAAGTAAAAATGTGAGAAATGTGAATTTATTTGAAATATGAGATGTAAATTTCTTTTTCACTGTACTGTATTAGGAAAATGAAGTTTTTGATGACATTTTGTAATACAGTAGTTAGTGAATACTGGCTCTTTTAATTAAATGAATGTTTGTTAAGAGCTGTTTTATGTTTTATCAGAAAGTAAATGTGTAAGGTGCGCCAAATCTGGCAAACCTGCGCCGCCACAAATAAGTATGGCAACCCAACTCTCGGAACGAGAAGCAGTTCTCGAGAGAGGGGGTCGTGCGGTCGGGGTTGAAGGTAGAACTATGATGTGTGCTGGTGTCAGCGAGTATAGTAGTTATGAACGAAATATAAGCCAGAATTTATTCTTTGTACATATGGCATTGTAAATATCATAAAATTCATTATGTAATTCATTTGTGATGTGTCCCATTATAGAAATTTTAATAAATACTTGGGACTAATTATGACTAATTATGACTTTATTATCATTGTTGTCTCTCACTACTCACCAAGAATTCCACGTCCAAGATGTGCTAAATCTACATTGGTGTCAGAAGTGGGATGGTGAAGAGAGACGAAAAAATGATTGTGGTGTCACAGCGGAATGGCCACAATAGCCGATGGTCATCTGGTCATCGAAATAAGATGATAGAAGTATTACGTGCAGTTTTTAAGGCTGTAAATGCTACAGCGTTCGGCGGGCTACATAGAGCCTAGCGTGAATAAATAATACTGTATCAACAGTATGTTGTGTGTATGTAGAGCACCTACGTGCTAGCGAAAGTTTACAAAATAAGATGACGGAATTGGTGCATGTTCTTAAATTCTTCAGTGTTCAACACTTTACGTGCTAGCGAAAGTTTACCTGCTATTTTTAAATCCTTAAAGTCTCTAGTGTTCCTAACGTATAATGCTGGAGCGACAATATTTTGTGTAGAAGTGGTGCTACGTATTCTAGAAAGTGTTCTTGTTCTACAATTTTAGGTGCAGTCTTACGATTTGTGAATAAAGTGAAAACAACGAAGAAAAAAAATCTTCTGTATACAGAGTATTCAACGTTTGTATGTTAGAAATGTTCTTTTTATGCAGCTCCGGACATCCGAACAAAATTTATCGATGTCGTGATTTCTTTTACCTTCGCACTAAGGTACTGTAAGTACTATATATTTTTTTCTTCGATTAGAATTTTAATCGTTAAGGAATATCAGCAAGTTTAAAAAGAGTGTATTAAATTTAGTTGATTATCGAATCATGTAAAATATTTTATATATATATTTTTTTATTATTATGGTTATTTGATTTCTAATGTGAAATATAAAGGGGTAATAATTTTTAATTAGTGCAGTTATTATATATATTTTTTTTTATTTTCATAAAAAGTAAAGAAAAAGGAATATATTTAGTCTATTAAAAATATTTCAGTATATGTGAAATGTATAATAATCACATAGATTTGTTTCTTTTTACCCCGAAAACAAAAGTAAGGCAGGTGGCCAGACAGACGTGTATTGTTCTTGTTCTGAATGGCGCCAATTGACTTTGAGTCGTTTTCGGTAGATCGTAATGATATTTCATATTTATTTCTTTTTTTTTGTTTGATCATCAATGTTGGAAAAAAAAAAGTTTTTTTTTTTCTTATTTTATTATTGCTTAGTAAAAGTTAGAAAAATAAATCTATTTCCTGTCTCAGTATATATATAAATAAGATATATATTGCTGTGGGTTATGAAATACTTAAATGATAAATTTATTTATTTTATTTTGTTTTTGAGAAGACAGTTAAAAGTACTTTTTTTTTCCTTTCTCTGGTTCATGGTGACTGAATAATTAGAGATAGATTTAATGCATCATTAAATCATTATTTCTTTCCTAAGTAATTATTATTATTGTTTTTTTTTAAACAAAAAGGAATGAATGAATAAATATATATTTTATTTGTTTATTTGATGACAAAGGCATGAGTATAATTAAACAGCTCTGGTTTATTTCTGATAAATGTTTTATATCTTTTTTTTTTGTTTGTTTGTTCTCGTATAAAAATAATTCATCGTATAAAAAGAGAGTAATGTTTCTTTTGATATTTCTTGAATATTTTGGATATAGTTTGCTTTTTATTTTCATTTTATTGTAAGGTAATTTGGCATTAGGGTGGCCCAGAAAAATAGATAAATAGAAAAAAAATGTCCTTTCTAATCAAAAGTAAAAAGGCAGATTTAATTTGCCTGGCACAAGATTATGGGGAAATACCTGATGAAGGGTTATCTAAAGCGGAGTTAAAGGAATTAATTTTAGCTAATAAGCGATATAAAGAGAATGAAGCAAGGGAATATTTAGATGCTATCATAGCTGAAAGAATAGAACGGGAACAAAAACTGGAAAATGAAAATAAGTTAAAACTAGAACGGGAATTTAAGTTACAGACAGAGAGAGAAAGGGAAAAATTTGAATTGGAAAAACTTCGTTTGGAAGTAGAATTATCTAAGAGTAATAAAAATTTGGTTCAAATTAGTGATCAAACCACGCGTATAAAATCTTTAGATGAAATAGTTAGGATGGTTAGACTCTTAACAGTTAAGGTTCCTAGTAAATCAGATGGATGGGACTATTTTTTCTCGAGTTTAGAGAAAGCGTTTGTAAATGAAAATGTTAACGACGAATTTAAACCTAAAGTTTTACTTTGCTTATTAGGGGATAAAGTAACTAATCTGTTAGCTAATATTGAAGAAAAGGAATTAAATAATTACGAATCTTTGAAAAAATTAGTGTTACAAGAGTATGAACCTTCTCCAAAATTATGTTTAGAAAATTTTCGTAGGGCAAAACGTAATCCTGACGAGAATTTTTCTCAATTCGCGTCCAGGTTAACCTCGATGTGGCTGTATTACTGCAAAGCCAGGAAGGTAAGTGATTTTGAGTCGCTGAATCATCTCATTGTATCGGATAAAATATTTCAAACCTTAGATGCAGAAACTGCAACCCACATAGGAGTTCTTCAAGGAGAAGATTGGTTCAAGCCAAAGGATTTAGGTAAGCATTGTGTTGTATTTTATGCATCTAAGGGTAAGTCCTATGATGGGTCAGTAAGAACTAAAGGGATGGATTTTGATAAAAGGGGGTATTATTCTAATTCGGGTAAACCGCAGTTTAGTGAAAAAAGGTCCGATTTTAACAATTCTTTCCCCAAGAAAAATTTCGAAAAGTCAAAGCTCACAGAAATTAAAAAAGCAACGTGTTTCACATGTGGGTCCGACAAACATTTCAGACGGGATTGTCCAAAAAATAAAGGGTCAGATACTAGGAGGCTTAATATTAATAAAGTTTCTGCAGAGGGTACAGACTCAAAGGAAGAAACTGTATCGGCCAGGGTAGACTTACTAGGGGAAGTCATCCCTAGGCGAGCTATTGAGGATAAATTAAGCAAACTAAAAAAGACATCTATCAGTGTAGATGGTAAATTAGTATTAGTTGACGCATTGGTGGATTCGGGAACAGAAATTACGGTTGTCAAAAAAGAACTAGTTCCGGGAATTTCGGTAGAAGGTGCTTCTACAATTTTTTTGAAGGGTATTTTTGGTCCGGCGGTGAAATGTCCTTTAGTTTACGTTCCGTTAGGTCTTGCTACTGGTGGCCAGGTTAATGTGGTGCATCAGCAAGTGTTGTGTGCTTTGGCAGATGTTTTGGTGGAAGACGTGTTACTTCCACCGGATGTTTTGAACATGTTGGGAGGAGCCCGGAGTGAAGGAATTTCACTGGCTCAGAACTCTCAGGACCTGAGGAGGGACTCAGGAAATTTAGATGGAACGACGGAAGTTTCATCTGGGACACTGTCAGGAAAAGCACAGGACAATTTTATTTTTGAGGAATCTCAAAGGGAAATTACTTCATGTGGAAATGAAGTGGGAACGGTAAACGCTAAGGATGGTGAGGCAATCACTGAGCCAAATAAGAAAAGTATGGTAGCTGATACTTTTCGCTCTGAGCAAGAGCAGTGTACCGATTTAGCAGTAGCTTGGAAGCATGCTAAGGAAGGTAAGGGTAATTACTATGAGGTAGATGGTTACTTATTTCATAGGGACAAAATACTCGGGGAGAGCATTGGGCAACTTGTACTTCCAGAATGTAGGCGAAAGGAGGTACTGAAACTTGCTCATAGCTCAGTGTTTAGCAGCCATATGGGTCCTAGAAAAACTCTAGAGAGGATCAAATACTCATTCTTCTGGGAAGGTATGAGGGCTGACGTAAAAAAATATTGTGGATCATGTAAAGAGTGTCAACTCACTCAAGCAGTTAGAACGAATGACCGAACGCCAATCACGCCGGTGACGAGACCGGATTTACCATTTCAGGTAGTGAATATAGATTTGATAGGTCCGATTGATCCCCCAAGTTCTAAGGGACACAAATATATATTGTGTATGGTCGACCAACATACTAGGTGGGGCGAGGCCATACCGTTGACTAGTCTAAATGCAAAAACAACTTGTGAGGCGTTGCTAAGCATTTTTTCAAGGACTGGAATACCGAATGTTATCGCGTCTGATAACGGGACAAACTTCATAGCTGAACTGACTAAAGAGTTCGAGAAACGTATAGGGAGCAGTCCAAGATTCTCAACCCCTGGATATCCACAATCGAACGGATTGGTGGAGAGATTCAATAGAACATTGAAAAACATGTTACATAATGTAATAAGGGAAGAAGGTAGAGGGTGGCATTTGCAAATTCCTTATGTGTTGTGGGCGTACAGAGAAATACCCCATTCAACTACAGGTGTGTCTCCATTCCAGTTACTGTATGGTAGGCAACCACAAGGTCCTTTGTCAATCTTAAAATCTACTTGGACCGGGAAACATAATAATATACAGTTAGATACTACTCCTGTTGCTAAATATTTAGAAGATTTAAAATTAAAACTTGAGAAGGCTGCGGAGCAAGCCAAACTTGTTTCGGCAGTACAACAGGAAAAAACAGCTTACTACCACAATTTAAGATCGTCTAACAAAGTCTTCAAAGTTGGGGATCAGGTGATAGTTTTAATACCCGATTCAACAAATAAGTTGTTTGCCAGATGGCAGGGTCCCGCAACTATTGTTGAAAAACGTAATCCTCATTCTTTTATTGTGAAATTACCAGATGGTGCGACCAAACATATTCATCAAAATAAATCAAACATAGTCAGTTGGGGTGAGGCCGAACAAAAATCTTTTGACAAATTAAAAGAGTTATAGTGTGAGGTAACTAGCTTGGCTACCCCTGATGCCAACTTGCCATTCCAAGTTCATTGCGATGCATCTGACTATGGTGTAGGATGTTGTTTAACCCAACCAGATGCTGATGGATCTTATCGCCCAATAGCGTTCGCAAGCCAGAAGTTCAATACGACGCAGAAAAATTGGGCAAGCATCGAAAAAGAAGCATGGGCAGTTTTATTCGGACTGAACAAATTCGATAAGTGGATTTATGGGGCTAAGGTAGAGATCATTTCTGATCATAATCCACTTAAGTATTTAATTCATACTACTCCTAAGAGTCCCAAGTTAACCCGTTGGGCTCTAGCTCTTCAAAGATGGAATCATTCCATCACTCATAGGCCAGGTGTCCAGCACAAAGGTGCAGACGCTCTGTCCAGGCTGGAATAATAGTTTATTTGCATTATTTTTATTTTATATTCTATATATATTAAAATTGAAATTATATAGTGTATTAATATTTTGAAAGTATATGTTTTGTAATAGCATTTATATAGTATTTTGAAAGTATATGTTTTGTAATAGTATTTATATATATATGTGTTTTTTTGTTTTTAAAAGTGATAAAATCAGCCACTGTGGGCTAATTTTATGTTTAGGTGGGGCGTGTAAGGTGCGCCAAATCTGGCAAACCTGCGCCGCCACAAATAAGTATGGCAACCCAACTCTCGGAACGAGAAGCAGTTCTCGAGAGAGGGGGTCGTGCGGTCGGGGTTGAAGGTAGAACTATGATGTGTGCTGGTGTCAGCGAGTATAGTAGTTATGAACGAAATATAAGCTAGAATTTATTCTTTGTACATATGGCATTGTAAATATCATAAAATTCATTATGTAATTCATTTGTGATGTGTCCCATTATAGAAATTTTAATAAATACTTGGGACTAATTATGACTTTATTATCATTGTTGTCTCTCACTACTCACCAAGAATTCCACGTCCAAGATGTGCTAAATCTACAAAATGCAAATGCATCCATTGTATCTTACAAATCTGCAATTTATAGGATAAATTTTTAAGAAAAACAGTTTCTTCCACTTGGAAGAAACCTATTTCTTCCGGCCGGTTTTTTCCATGGTTTTTTCCACCTTGGAAGAAACTTGCCAACCCTGTTTTAAATTATCACAGATTTATGGTTCAACCATTCGTTTTAAAGGTATTGACGAGACCTTTCGAAAGATACCCATCTTGAAACTTTGCCCCCCGGGGGGGGGAACCGATGCCCCCACATGCACAATTTTTTTTTCCTAGTTAACTATACTATTATCAACGAGACCTTTCGAAAGATACCCATCTTGAAAATTTACTTCGACGGGGGGGGGGGGGGGGGAGGTACTTCCCCCTATGTTGGGGAACCCGTGCCCCCCACATGCGCAATTTTTTTTTTGCTAGTTAACTACTACTATTATCAATAATTCATATCAATTTTACAATCACAAGTTTTAAAAAACGCTCATTATGCACATTTATACGAAATTTTGTCCTATACTGCCATGTTAAAAATTTAGAAGAAATGCGATCACAGCGCCATCTGCTGGGCGATTGATTCCCAAATCTAATCAGCACCAGTTTATGTCAGGGTCCAACTACATACCAAGTTTGGTTCAATTTCATTCATTGTTTCGTGAGATACGGTGAAAAATACGAAATTTTGCGATCACAGCGCCACCTGCTGGGTGATTGATCCCCAAATCTAATCAGCATAATGCCCCGCCAGGGTCCAACTATATACCAAGTTTGGTTGAATTTCATTCATTGGTTCGTGAGATACGGTGAAAACAAGAAACCACAGACACACAGACAGACATTTTTTAAAAACTACCAATTCGTGTTCAGGACATCCCAAAACATGTAGATCCGTCAAAAAACGGAGGTCGAAAATTTTCGCGAATCCAATACTTTCTCTATATTACATATAGAAGAAATTAAAAATTTTAAAAACAAAAATTATTAATTTTTACTTTCTTCTATATGTAATATAGAGAAAGTATTGGATTCGCGAAAATTTTCGACCTCCGTTTTTCGACGGATCTACACATTTTGGGATGTCCTGAACACGAATTGATAGTTTTTAAAAAATGTCTGTCTGTGTGTCTGTCTGTCTGTATCATTTTTTTGTGGACGCTGTATCTCACGAACCAATGAATGAAATTTTACCAAACTTGGTATTTAGTTGCATCCTGACATAAACTGGTGCTGATTATATTTGGGGATCAATAGCTCAACAGGAGGCGCTGTGATAGCATTTTATCTAAATTTTTAACATGGCAGAATAGGACAAAAATTCGTATAAATGTGCATAATAAGAGTTATTTTACACTTGTGATTGTAAAATTAATATGAATTATTGCTAATAGTAGTAGTTAATTAGAAAAAAAATTGTGCATGTGGGGGCATCGCTTCCCCCCCCCCCCTGGGGGTAAATTTTGAAGATGGGTATCATTCGAAAGATCTCGTCAATACCTTTAAAACGAATGGTTGAACTATAAATCTGTGATAATTAAAAACAAAGTTATAGATTTTTTTTACTTTTAACCAAAAAAAAAAAAAAAAAAAAAAAACTTAGAAAAAAATTCGAATTTTTTTTTTTTTTTTTTTTTTTTTTTATATTGTTACTGATTGAATATGCATAGGAAAATATAGAAGAAAGTCTTGTGGTGGCCACAACATACTAGTTAAATATGGTTCTGAAAAGAATAATATAAAAATAGAATGTGCATACATTAAAAATTTCACAACTACTGTAATTACTTATTCACTCATAATTTTACATAAAATAACTTATATTTCCTGAAATAAAAATATTAATACAAAACATAAATTATTTATTATTATTAATGAATTAAAACTTAATTAAAAGCTAAATTATTTCGTGATGTCAGATAGAGACATAGGCAATTTTTTACTCCCTGAACATAGTATGTAAAAAAATATTGTAATCATGACAAAAATTAGATTTTGAAACTTTGGTGTATCTATACGTTTTGGGGTCTCTTGAGTTCATTTTTGTTACTTTTACAATTATGCCTGCATGCCCCATAGCAGAAAATGCGAGACGTGCGACGTACGTCGCAGATTTTTTATTTAGTCTGCAGATTATTTCCAAATCAACATTATGCAGCAATTCCAAATCTCCCGATTTTGGCAGGAAAGATATAGCGATTTTCAATCTTTTTCCAACCACAATATAAATGTCAATATTCATTTTAAACATGCTTTATTAAATTCTAGAACCTATAAAGAGGTAGAACTGTTCAATATTTCTTATTTATGTAATTTTTGTGTGTGATCCCCCCCCCTCTCCCTCCTGTTACTCACAGTTAACGATCGGGTGTCAAACAGATCGCGGAATCCTTGAGATTTCTATTTTTTCCCCCTCATTAGCAAAACAAATATTAATATTATTTTATTAAACTTACTTAATTAGATTCTAGAACTTATAAAGAAGTAGAATCGTTCAATATCTCACTTATTTTTTTTTACTCCCCCCCTTACAAATGGTGATTGAAAGTTCCACAAAAGCGTTGTAGTTTTTAAGCCTTCTCCACCCACAGCATAAATGTCAATATTCATTTGAAACATGCTTTATTAGATTTTAGTACCTATAAAGAAGTAAAATTATTCAATATCTCTTACTCATGCAATTTTTTGTGACCCATCCCCCTTCCTTCCAGTAACGATCGGCACTCAAACGGCTCGCGGAATTCTTGCTATTTCAAATCTTTCTTCATCTGCAACATAAATCTCAATGCTCTTTTTAAACTTTTTCACAGATTCCAAAACCTATAAAAAGGTAGAATTGTTTACTATCTCTCACTTGTATATTTGCTTTACCCCCTCCGCCCCCACCCACAGACTATCGGCAATCAAATGCTCCATAGAGGCATTGTGATTTTCAATCTTTTTCCATCCAGAGTATAAATGTGAATGTTCATTTTAAACTTACATTATTACAATCTGAAACCTATAAAGAAATAGAATTGTTCAATACCTCCCATTCATATAATATTTTGGGACCCCCACCCCTACCTCCCTTTACCATTTGGTATCGTTAATGAAACCTTCTGATTTATCCTTCTGATCATTTACGAAACTCCCTGCAGAAGTGTTAAGATTCTCATTCTTTCTCTATATGCAGCTTAACTGTCAATACTCTGTTTAAATTTGCTTCATTAAATTACAGAACCTATTTAGAGCTAGAATTGTTCAATATCACTGACTACTCATGTAATTTTTGTTACTGCATCTTTGAAAATATACTAGATTTTGTATCGATTTCAAAATTTGAGGATCTTGACACAATTTTGTTTGAATTCCAGTATTTTTATAAATGGATCGCTAGCACTATAGAAAAAGAAATTGGATCTGAAAGGACCACAGGTTTTATTCGGAAAGTCTTTTATTGAGCTGTCAAAGAAAATACCTGAACTTATTAAGTTACTTAACCCATTGAACGCTGCTATATGAATCTCACTGAAAAATTTTGCATTACGCTTTGGGTTACAAAATGCATCCCTAATCATATGTAGTTTAAATAATGTAAAAAAACAATTATTTTCTTTGAAAGTATAGTGTAGCTCTAAAATGGGAGACTTGGCACCTAAATGGAGGTAGAATAGATGTTGATAAACTGCATAACCCTTTTAAATTAATTTTCTTGGCCCCTGTTTGTTATAATTTAAGAAATGAATTTTTTAATTTATATCCATTGTTTTAAACCCCTACACTTGAATAATCAGTTATTTTTAGCGATTTTCTTTTCTTTTGCAGTAGAAACAGACAATTTTGTCTGAATAATTAAATAATAAAAATACTATTTGCATTACAAACTTTTTGAAAAAATTACCAGCGAAGGGAACTTTAACGTTCAATTAAAAAAATATATTTATCTTAATTATTGTGGAGAAAAACATTCTTAATAAAATGTTCCCGCAACAGGAGCTTTGGCACCTACTGGATTAAATTCGCATTTTCAATTACATTATCATAAATTTTCTGTGAAAGTTGGGACTCGGACATTGAGATGGTGAGCAAAATGCAGATGGCAATGACGAACAAACTGTAATTGTTGATAGAAGAAAGTTTATACGTCTTAATGTCCCTCCATCTGGTTACACAGGAACCAGAAAATTTTAGAAAGTTGCATTAACTTCAACGTTTACGGTCTGCTACAAGTATTTTACTAGAGCCTGTACGAACGAAATCATAAGCAAAACAGTAGTTCTTATACAATACGAAAGATAATTGCTAATGCCAACTCTTTACCTAGCTATATGTAAATAAAATTCTATAACTACAATGCTTTGACATATCTAACAGTTTAATAACATTAGATAAATGCAAACTTGTGATAAAAATAGGCTTACTGAATCTGGTAACTTTTTTTTTTCCATAACTCACTTTGAAATTATGCTGCAGATTATTTTCTAATGCATAAATAGTTGTCGCAGATTGACAGAAAAATTTCTGCTACTGGGCCTGCATGTGTGTTTGTGTATGCTTGTGAGTGAACACGATAGCATCTAATCGCTTTGTTAGAATGAGCTGAAAGTGGGTACATATGTTGTAGATCACCATAGCACGAATTCTATTGATTTTAGTCAATCTAGCAATTACAGTTTTTTTTTTTTTTTTTTTTTTTAACATAGACACAAATTTTATTTATCATTATGTTCTATGGGTTCAAATTAATTTAAAGTGCAATAGTGTCTAAAGCTTTATTCAATTAGGCTGAAAATTCATATACATGTAATAGGTCACTGTCGCACTAACTGCATAGATTTTAGTGAATATAGCATTTATAGTTTTTAAATAGGGACACAAAGAAAAATTCTTTATGATTAAGGGCTATAGGCTCAAATTATTTAATGTACGATAGTGTCCAAACTTCTTTTTCGAATGAACTGAAATTTTTTATACATATTACAGAGCACCATCACACGAACAGTATAGATTTTGCAGAATGCATTTATTGATTTTTTACAGGGATATAACAAAAAAATCTTTATCATTATGGCTTATGGGCTCAAATTATTTAGCGTGTGATATTATTTAAAAGCCTTATCCGATTGAGCTGAAAATTTATATACATGTTATAGGTCACTACTGTTGCACAAACTGTATAGATTTTGTGGTGAACCTAGCTTTTACAGATTTTTACAGGGACACAATGAAAATTCTTCATCAGTATGATTTATTTTCTCAAATTACTTGAAATGCAATTGTGTTAAATTAAACGATATATTTTATGGAGAAAAATACTTTATATTTTTCTCTTTTGTTTCTCTAACGACTTCTCTTATTTTAATTTATTTATACAACCGTTAACCACTTAATTTTCGGAAAGTCAAGTGGAGTCCCTCCATATTTTTTATTAGTAGAGATAGAGAAATACTTATGTTCAACTTACCCTGGATCATCTTTTACAACGCACTGCTTTATAAAGTCCAGAAAGCGAGATCCAAAATTAAAGCACACGTTCGGATCCCAAAGAGGCTATGTATACAGAATAATAATAACTGTAGTAGTAATAATAATAAACAAAGAAAAAAAAAAAACTTATAATAACAAGCTGTTTTATACATTTGAATCTTTACTGTATTTTAAACATTTGCACGAGTACTCGGACAAATTTGAACAAAATATTCAGCCAGTGTCTAATGACTATAAAAATTTCCTTTTTTTTTTTTTTTTTTTTATATCCATTATTGAATACATTGTAATTAAACTTTTGCTATAAACAGCTTTCTGCAGTTAAAACGGGCGAGTAGATTGCCACCAAACTTGGTACAGAGACGGTTCATGAAATGAGATTATCCATCTTAATTATACGAGCTGTTTAGAATTATAAAAATATGCATACAATGTTTCTTCCTGGAAACTTTTTTTTTTTTTTTTTTTTGAGTTTTAAAAAATATTTTAAATATGTTTGTGTACTGCTTTGTGAATTTATCGATGAGTTAATTTTTATAAAACATTTTTATGTTTCAATTCTAAATTTTTGCCTTAAATTTCAACATTCGAACATAAAAAAAAAGGCTTCTTAAAAAAACTCTTCAAAAATTCTTAGGATACTGTGTAGTTAACGAAAAACTTTCTTTTATCAATTGACATCTTTTCTACTCATTATCTGCAAAAATTAACACTCCGGACCTTCGCGGTATCGAACGCTCGACTACCGCGTTACTAAAATGGCGCTCTAAGTACTTCAGCCACGGAGAAACAAATAAAACAGCTTATCTTTACCTGAAAATGGAGGCGCATTTTTTTATTAGCTTGAGATTCACAAACATACCGTAGTAAATAACAGTAAGTGCATAAGATTTTGGTGAAAAAAATCTAAAATTGAGGTATATTATTTATTTATTTACTCCATTTTCATTTTTACTTTCTTCTATATGTAATATAGAGAAAGATGGATTCGCGAAAATTTTCGACCTCCGTTTTTTGACAGATCTACACGTTTTGGGATGTCCTGAACACGAATTGATAGTTTTTAAAAAATGTCTGTCTGTCTGTCTGTCTGTCTGTCTGTGTGTCTGTCTGTATCATTTTTTTGTGGACGCTGTATCTCACGAACCAATGAATGAAATTTAACCAAACTTGGTATTTAGTTGCACCCTGACATGAACTGGTGCCCATTAGATTTGGGGATCAATAGCTCAACAGGTGGCGCTGTAATCGCATTTTATGCAAATTTTTAACATGGCAGCATAGGACAAAATACCGTATAAATGGGCATAAAGAGAGTTATTTTAAACTTACGATTGTAAAATTAATATGAATTATTGATAATAGTAGTAGTTAACTAGAAAACAAATTTTGTGCATGGGGGGGCATCGGTTCCCCCCCAGGGGGGAAAGTACCCCCCCGGGGAAGTAAATTTTCAAGATGGGTATCTTTCGAAAGGTCTCGTTGATAATAGTAATAGTTAACTGGGAAAAAATTTTTGTGCATGTGGGGGCATCGGTTCCCCCCCCAGCGGGGGGGAAGTACCCACCCGGGGGGGCAAAGTTTCAAGATGGGTATCTTTCGAAAGGTCTCGTCAATACCTTTAAAACGAGTGGTTGAACTATAAATCTGTGATAATTTAAAACAAAGTTATCGATTTTTTTTACTTTTAACGAAAAAAAACTTAAAAAAAAATCGCAATTTTTTTTTTTTTTTTTTTAACGAAATTTAACCAAACTTGGTATTTAGTTGGTCCCCGACATAAACTGGTGCTGATTATGTTTGGGGATCAATAGCTCAACAGGTGGCGCTGTGATAGCATTTTATCTAAATTTTTAACATGGCAGCATAGGACAAAAATTCGTATAAATGTGCATAATTAGAGTTGTTTTAAACTTGCGATTCTAAAATTAATATGAATTATTGATAATAGTAGTATGTAACTAGGAAAGAAATTTTCTGCATGGGGGGGCATCGCTTCCCCCCCTAGGGGGGAAATACCCCCCGGGGGGGGTAAATTTTCACAATGGGTATCTTTCGAAAGATCAGGTTGATCATAGTTGTAGTTAACTAGGAAAAAATTTTTGTGCATGTGGGGCCTTCGGTTCGCCCCCCCCCCTACCGGGGGGGGAAGTTCCCACCCGGGGGGGCAAAGTTTCAAGATGGGTATCTTTCGAAAGGTCTCGTCAATACCTTTAAAACGAATGGTTGAACCATAAATCTGTGATAATTTAAACCAAAGTTATTGATTTTTTTTAGTTTTAACAAAACAAAACAGAAAAAAAATCGCATTTTTTTTTTTTTTTTTTCTTTTTTAAACGAAATTTAACCAAACTTGGTATTTAGTTTGTCCCCGGCATTAACTGGTGCTGATTATGTTTGGGGATCAATAGCTCAACACGTGGCGCTGTGATAGCATTTTATCTAAATTTTTTACATGGCAGCATAGGACAAAAATTCGTATAAATGTGCATAATAAGAGTTGTTTTAAACTTGTGATTGTAAAATTAATATGAATTATTGATAATAGTAGTATGTAACTAGGAAAAAAAATTTCTGCATGGGGGGACAGCGCTTCCCCCCCTGGGGAGGAAGTACCCCCCCCGGGGGGGATAAATTTTCAAGATGGGTATCTTTCGAAAGGTCTCGTCAATACCTTTAAAACGAATGGTTGAACTATAAATCTGTGATAATTTAAAACAAAGTTATCGATTTTTTTTACTTTTAACAAAAAAAAAAAAAAAAAAAAAATCGTACTTTTTTTTTTTTTTTTTTTTTTTTAAATATTGTTACTGATTGAATATGTATAGGTAAATATAGAAGAAAGTCTTGTGGTGGCCACAACATACTAGTTTCATTTTACCATGTTTTTATTAACTTCTATTCTTGTTTGTCCGGTACAAATCTTGCAATCGAATTTTAACTAACTTCCCTACTAGCTAGACATTTGAAACTTTCACAGTAACTCAGAACCTGGTGACAACACAATACTTCGAAGTCCGATTTTCGAATTCTTGATTAATTTTCATATAATTAATTAAACTATGAAAATAATAACATCCTAATAGCGATAAAATAGCCCTTAAAATATTAGCTATAATTTAATTGTTGTCAAAAAAAAAAAAAAAAATTACGAGTTCATTTTTTTTCGACATAACTAAAAATAAATACATTTAATTAAACGTGAACGTTAAAAAACTGGTATGTTGTGGCCACCACAAAACTTTCTTCTATATTTTCCTATACAAATTCACTCAGTAACAATATTAAAAAAAAAAAAAAAAAAAAAAATCCAAAATTTTTTTCGTTAAAAGTAAAAAAAAAAAAAAAAATCGATAACTTTGTTTTAAATTATCACATATTTATAGTTCAACCATTCGTTTTAAAGGTATTGACGAGACCTTTCGAAAGATACCAACCTTGAAAATTTACCACAAATTTTTTTTCCTAATTAACTACTACTATTATCAATAATTCATATTAATTTTATAATCACAGGTTAAGAATAACTCTCATTATGTACATTTATACGAAATATTGTCCTATACTGCCATGTTAAAAATTGTGAAAAAAATACGATCACAGCGTCTCCTGTTGTGCGATTGATCCCCAAATCTAATCAGCACCAGTTTATGTCAGGGGCCAACTAAATACCAAGTTTGGTTATATTTCGTTAAAAAAAAAAAAAAAATCTAAGGTTTTTTTTTTTGTAAAAAGTAAAAAAAAAAAATCGATAACTTTGTTTTAAATTATCACAGATTTATAGTTCAACCATTCGTTTTAAAAGTATTGACGACACCTTTCGAAAGATACCCATCTTGAAAATTTACTCCCCTCGAAGGGGGACTTCCCCCTCCCCCAGGGGGGTTGACGTGGCTCCTACACATACAAATTTTCTTTCCTCAGTTGACTATCTCTATTATAAATAATTCTTGTAAATTTCATAATGATTACTAAAAAATAATTCTCTTTATGCACATTTATACAAAATTTTGTCCTATAACACCATGTTACAAATTTAGAAAAAGCGGGATGGCAATGCAACCTGTAAGACAATTTTTACCAAAAGGTGATAGGCACTAATTCATGTCAAGGTGCAACTCCATACCAATTTGTATGAAATTCTGTGCAGTAGTTCCTGAGATACAGTTGCCACAAAATTTTGTCACACACGCACACACACAGACAGACAGACATTTTCTAAAAATGGTCAAATCGTGTTCTACAGCTCTCAAAACGTGTAAATTAATCAAAAACCCGAAGTCGGAAATTTTTACGAATCCAATACTTTCTCCTATTGAATATAGAAGAAAGTAATTATTAAAAGTTGTGCTCTATGATTCATCAGAAAATTTAAAACATGGTATATAAAAAGTTTTTTTTATCTTATAATTATTACTTTCTTCTATATTCAATAGAAGAAAGTATTGGATTCATAAAAATTTTCGACCTCAGGATTTTGATGGATTTACACGTTTTGAGAGCTGTAGAACACGATTTGACCATTTTTAGAAAATGTCTGTCTGTCTGTGTGTGTGACAAAATTTTGTGGCAACTGTATCTCAGGAACTACTGCACAGAATTTCATACAAATTGGTAATGTAGTTGCACCTTGACATAAATTAGTGCCAATCAACTTTTGGTAAAAATCGTCTTACAGGTTGCGTTGCCATCCCGCTTTTTTTTAAATTTTTAACATGGTGATATAGGACAAAATTTTGTATAAATGTGCATAAAGAGAATTATTTTTTAGTAATCATTATGAAATTTACAAGAATCATTTATAATAGAGATAGTCAACTGGGAAATTTTTTTTGCATGTGTAGGAGCCTCGTCAACACCCCTGAGGGGGGGGGGGGAGTGCCCCCTCGAGGGGAGTAAATTTTCAAGATGGGTATCTTTCGAAAGGTCTCGTCAATACCTTTAAAACGAGTGGTTGAACTATAAATATGTGATACTTTAAAACAAAGTTATCGATTTTTTTTTTAACGAAATTTAATCAAACTTGGTATTTAGTTGGCCCCTGATATAAACCGGTGCTGACTAGATTTGAGGATCAATCGCACAACAGGAGGCGCTGTGATCGTATTTTTTCTAATATTTTAACATGGTAGTATAGGGCAAAATTTCGTATATATGTACGTAATGAGAGTTCGTCTTAACCTGTGATTGTAAAATTAATATGAATTATTGCTAATAGTAGTAGTTAATTAGAAAAAAAATTGTGCATGTGGGGGCATCGCTTCCCCCCTGGGGGGGAGTACCCCCCGGGTAGGGGTAAATTTTCAAGATGGGTATCTTTCGAAAGGTCTCCGCAATATCTTTAAAACGAATGGTTGAACTATAAATATGTGATAATTTAAAACAAAGTTATCGATTTTTTTTTTTTACTTTTAACGAAAAAAAAAAACTTAGATATATATATATAATTTTTTTTTTTAATATTGTTACTGAGTGAATTTGTATAGAAAAATATAGAAGAAAGTCTTGTGGTGGCCACAACATACTAGTTTTACCATGTTTTTATTAACTTCGATTCTTGTTTGTTGTTTGTTTGTTTGGTACAAATCTTGCAATCTTTTTCTAACTAACTTCCCTTCTAGCTAGAAATTTGAAACTTTCACAGTAGCTCAGAACCCGGTGACAACACAATACTTCGAAGTTCGATTTTCGAACTTTTTATGAGTTTTCTTTTAATTAATTAAAATATGAAAATAATAACCTCCTAATAGCATATAAATAGCCATTAAGATATTAGCTATAATTTAATTGTTGTCAAAAAAAATTTACGTATTCATTTTCTTTCGACATAGAAATAAATACATTTAATTAAACGTGAACGTTAAAAAATTGTAAAAGGTTAAATTATGCATCTTACAAAAATTGACGTCATTATCACTGCAAAAAATTTTATTTGCAATAAAATTGATAAAATTTTAATTTTAAATTTCAAAACTGTAGGGAAAAAAAAATCTTTAACTTCCGTTTTCGAATGTAAACATAAACATTTCATTTCAAAGGGTTATATTTACACAATAAATAGGTATCGTGTCATAACATCGCCTGAGAAAACATCGCGCGTCAAAACATAGACGACAAAATATCGAAGCAAAAACATCGCTGTGCTAAAATCATCGATGACAAAAACATAGCCGAATAATAAGTTGTTATTTAGGATAGGATGTCTGGTTTTCTAAGCAGCGGAATCAGACTTGCAGTTAAACTGGTGGCTATTAAAATAGATTATCTGTGAATCTAGGTCTCTTCCGGAAATTATATTTCATTTCTTTTTTTCCTCTCTCTCTTCTTCTTCTTCTTTTTTTTTTTTTTTTCTTTTCTGAATTAAGATAATTCTATGATTCTAGCAAATGCTATTAAAATAAATATTTTCAGTTAAAAATTGCACATTTTGCAATAATTCAATGAATTTTTAAGAATACTTTGTCATCTTTTTATTTATTTATTTATTATTATTACTTTCTCTTACCCATAAGGTAGAGAAAGTATTGTTTTAGGGTCAAATTTTCGAACGTAAGTTTTTGTTATATTTACACGTTTTGAGGTCCCCTGAATACGAAAATAGTATTTATAGCGGTTGCTCTCTCTCTCTCTCTCTCTCTCTGTGTGTGTGTTTTCAAAATGTCGGCAAGCTGGCATCCCTCCAACATTTTGGACGCGTCCTCACTGCTACTTTTAGGATACGTGGCTGCACTGTACACTCATATATAAAATTTCTCCTTAAAAAATATTAAATTTTCTCGAAAACAGAATTTACATTTTGGACATATTTTGCTTTTTCTATTTCTGCTGGATCCTCTAGTACTTAAGTGGTTTACGCTTTGGAATTGAAACAACAAATGATAGATTCGTGCCCCAGCCCCCAGTTCAGGCAAGGGTGTTCGTAGTGGTTTGAAATTCATTTTTTAATCAAAAAATCCTGCTCTAAATAATCCTAGTGTGTAAAAAAAGACAGTAGAGATACAATCCAAAGTTGACAAATCCATGACTGTTAAATTTATATGTAATGTCAGAGTAAATTAAACATGTTATACAGTGATTTTTTTATCGCCTGCCAGACATGATATCATGAAGGGATCAGCAAAACAAAGCCATTTTATATTCAATTGTGTAACTGTATAAACATTAACAGTAATTAATAATGTAAAAAATATTAAAATATGTAAGGATCTGGCTTCAAGAATATCATTTATGTATTGTATATATGGTTAATCATCTGTCGTATATGAATAATGTTGCAATGGTTTCAAGAGGGGTCCCAATATCGTTTTTGCCCAGGACCCCGATTTTTCATGATCGGAGCCTGTATAACAATCTTTAAAGAGAATGTTATGCACCATCTTGCGGAAAAAAGAAAATAAAAAATAGAAATAAATAAATAAACATCCCTTATACTAATTCTGCCCTTAAATTATGATAAATAAATGAAATTGGTTTTATTCATTAATATATTTTTATTTTTATTATTTATACTTAAAAAACACATTATTAGGAGTTATTTCCATATTGAATGAATACAAACTTTATTTATTATTTTATTTATTTACTTATTCAGTTATAATACTTAAATTTGATAACAAATAATGCTACATTCTTCATTTATCCTAAATGTAAGTTTACGAATATTATTTTCAATGTTATATTAATTAGTTTAAAAAGAGAAATTTATGAGGATTCTTACCAATATGAAATCCGACTGTATTTCGATTAGCTACAATAATCAAGTTTCCAGTAATACAGTAAAATAATTTTATTTAAACTGTCTGAGAATGTCATTTATTCTGGTTATAGGAATAAAATTTTATATGAGTTACAATTAATATTTTACTAGCTGGAACCCGTCGATTTCGACGGTCACTTTATTGACCGTAATGTTTCAAAAATCTCGTATCATTATTTAAATGTGTTTCAAGTTAAAACATCTAATATAATTTACAACATTTCAAAAAAAAAAAAAAAAAAAAAAAGAAATTCGGAAAAATGGTTATAAATTGAAATACTATATATGACAACACTTTCTACAAAGTACTGTCAATGTGACGTCAAACTGACTCCAAATAAAACAGTTGCTATCTTTTATTTTCTGTTTCTTTTAATACTAAGGCTACATGTTAGCTGACCCGCCCGGCGTTGCCCGGACCCATGATAATAACCTTAACTGAACCTTAAATTTGCATGATTTTATATCTTTAACTCGATTTTGTTTGAATTCCTATTTTTAAATAAAGCCATCGCGAAAAAAATAATCAGCTGTAACAACAAAATTACCTCGAACCGAACGAAAGTCAGTCTTGTGACACCGGTGTCTGCGGCAGCACATACGTGAGCCGCTAATAACATAAAAAAAAATTCCCAAATATTAACCTGCAACCGAAAGAACCCGCCCGGTGTTAACCGGGCCCATGATAATAACCTTAAATGCACCTTAAATTTGTATGGTTTTATATCTTTAACTCAATTTTGTTTGAATTTCTATTTTTAAATGAAAACAACACACACACAAAATAATAATAATAATAATAATAATAATATTCATCTGTAACAAAAAAAAAAAAAAAATTACTTCAAACAGAACGGAACTCGGGTTCGTATCCCAGTGCCTGTGGCACGTATATGCAGGCCGCTATTAACATGAAAAAATTCTCAAAAATTAACCTTGAACCGAACGAACCTCTGACTCGTGTTACCGCTGCCTGTGGCTGCGGCACCGTATAGCAGGCATGCTACGCACGCACTGCAAAATCCACTATCCTCCAACAGGGAGCGCAGTATGTTGTATACGAACATCACCAATCACCTTGAATTTCCAAGACCTTTCGAATAAGGTGTCACATGGTGGTGTCAACTGCAAAATCCTTTAGTTGCACTTTCCACCGCCAGGGGGCGCAGTTTGTTCTGTACGAACATCACCAACGGTGAGGAAATACCAAGACCTTTAAAATAAGGTGCAACATGATATGGTCTACTACAAAATCACCTAGTTCCATTTTTCACCACCAGGGACGCACTATATTGTATACAAACATCCCCAATCAGCATGAAATTTCAAGACCTCTATCACCAATCGCCTATGATTTCCAAGACCTTTTAAAAAAGGTGTCACATGGTTTTGTCAACTGCCAAATCCTTTAGTTGCACTTTCCACCGCCAGGGGTCGCACTGTGTTCTGTACGAACATCACCAACGGTCAGGAAATACCAAAACCTTTAAAATAAGATGTAACATGATAGGATCTACAGCAAAATCCCTTAGTTCCATTTTTCACCACCAGGGGGTCGCACTATACTGTATGCAAACATCCCCAATCGACATGAAATTTCAAGACCTTTAAAATGAGGTGCTACATGTGTGAGTCTAGAACGGATTTCCCTCTCAAACTAATTTCCCCCCTTTCTTCTCCCCTCCAAATCTACTTTCCCCCTTTTTTCCCACTTTAAAATCGAAAATTCCAAATTCGCAGATATTGATTTTTTAGTATTCGACTCTAGTCCCCATATGTACAATTTCTTCACCGTGAAGTAATTTGAAGCTTAGTTAAGCTCGTAAACGTGTTTTTAACCCGAAACAGGTGGGAAACGATTTCCCACCCGTTTCCCCCCCGGGGTGGGGAACCGTTCGACTTTTTTTTATTTTTCTCTTCTCATAGCACATCTACAGACCAAGACCTTTTTTTAGACACCTCAACCAACTTTTTACACCAAGTAGTTCTCTCAATATAGTGGAGACAGACAAAAACATGTTTCAAATTAATATATAGATTGAAAATTAACTTTATAATTTCAACCACAAAGAAAATTGCAAAAGATAATATTTTAACGCCTGGACTTTTAAATAGTTGCTGCAAAAAGCATTAGAATGTTAAGACTACTGTTTTAGAAAATATAAATCTATTTGTTAAATATCTAATATTTTAATTGTTTAAATGTTAGAGTTTCTTTGGATATGTATGAAGAAGATTTATTTATCAATCTCATCAGAACATTGGCATTACCAAACAGAAAAAAGGAAAAATCTGTAAGATGTATAATATCATAAATTGGTTCTAAAATATAAAATAGTCAGAATTTTCTACAATAAGATATAGAAATAGTGAAAGAAATGATAGCATTATTAAAAACCATTTACAAAACGATCATTTAGCGACTTATGGGACAGTACATCATATTTTCATTTTATGTTACAACTAGCTGTTACCCGCGACTTCGTTCACGTAGAAATTTTGATGTGTATGTGTGGGAACTGACGGTTTGATCATAATATGTAATGTAATGAAACCTTATCATTGTGGTGCTGTGCAAAATAGAGTCTGATAAAGTATACTCAAAAAAATTTGTAACTCATTGAAAGATCTACGGGAAAATATATACAATTTATTTTTATTTTAATACCGATCTGTATACAACATTAAATGACTTATTATTTTCCGTCAACACATGCAAGTTCTGGGCACTTGAAACACGTGAACAACCAACATATAATTGACCGTGTGAGAAGCATGGAGTTCCTAAATGAATGCCTGCCACTTTTAAGGTTTGCCCCTGGGATTTGTTGATCGTCATTGTAAAAGCCAATTTCAATGGAAATTGCAATCTCTTGAAATGAAATGGCAAGTTGTTGGGAATAATAGGTATGCGGGGAATCAAAACGCTGTCTCCTTTAGCAGTTCCTGTAATAATGGTACAGTCGGTAACAAAAGTGTCCGAACACTAGCAAAAATTCCTATGTAAAAAAAGTACACTTCATACGGTTTTATTAAATAAATCCTTATCGAATCATTGTCTTACGCTGACTAAGAACAGGATGCGACAAGGATTTATTTAACAAAACCGTATGAAGTGTACTTTTCTTACATAGGAATTTTTGCTAGTGTTCGGACACTTTTGTTACCGACTGTACATTTTATAATATTAATACCCAGCTCTGTGATACAACTCGTCTCTTGACTTCTAGCTACTTTCATAGCCCGAGCTTTATTATTTCTGTTGGAAAGATTAGATTTGCGTTTCCCGGGCATTTCGAAAAACTATCAAATAATAATAATAATAATAAAACCCTTAAAAGGGAACTAAAAACAAAGTACTACTATGAAATAATAACAAATCAAAAGAATTAAAACTACTAACAAATAAAAAGTAAATTATAATTCAAAAAAGTAAGAAAACGCACGTTAAATGACAAAGTGAAATAAAAAGTTAAAAATGAGAATCCGCGATTGTAATGAAATGCTCGCCCTCTGGTGGGCTAAGGTGAAATTATCACACCACTGCATATCAACATATTATGCAATCGATTTTCCATGATGTAATGGCGGAGAAAGAACAATGATTAATACACGTGGTTATTATATTTACTAACAATTGCAGTTCAGAGAGCGCCATCTATCGATCATTACAAACGCGGATAGTAATTAACCAAAAATATTGAACGTGTGATGCTTTCTACTTATCTATATAATATTTCTTTAACGTGGTCCAATAGGGCAGTTCCTTGTTTGTAAACAAACATCTCAACTTTTATGAGTGGTTGGCAAAAAGGCTTGGGAAAAGCATAGCGATGGAGGATCACCAATATAGTAAATTGCGCGGGAAAGTCGAGCGCGCTTTTTTGCCAACCACCAGACGTCACGAGGAAATGCTCTATTACGATATACATGGGGATAAAAAATAATATTTATAAATGGACAATATTTACACACGTGGAATAAGCTCAATAATTTAATAAGAAAAACTGACGACATTTGTCTGGTAAGAGTATTTTATATACTTCATGCTTAGTTAATAGTAGTTGGTATATAGAAAAATAAATAAATTAATTAATGTGTAAACTTGATCATGGTACAGCCTTAATGCCCTTGGCGACTTTTGAATTTTTGTTGCCGTTTTAGACCAAAATAGAATTTATGCGATTATTGTTCCTATACGCAAGAGAAGTGTGACGTCACTGACCGTCCGTGGATGCAAGAAATTTGATTTCCTATGTTAATCGCCCATTGGATTTTTTGTAAAAAATTATTAAAAATCGAGGAAAATTATTTCCCGATTTTAATCCCCATATTTGGGTATATATATATATATATATATGCAATTAGTTATCATGTGCATGTGTTAGATTGAGTTATTTTGCTGTCAAATTGACAACATTTTAATTTTAAATTTCAAAACTCTGTCGTTCTTGGCGCTTATTGTATTTGGTGATCAAACACGTAATACGAAAATATACACGCCAGATGCATATTTTCGTAATATGCATAGTACGAAATATTGTTTCATATTATTCATTACTATCTTAATATAAGTTGTTAAAATAACTATGATTTTTGAAAGGAATTAAAATATGTTTGCCAGATAATTTGGCGATTTTTTTTTTTTTTTCTGCAAAGGATGACCGATATCAAATCTATTCCGCTGCAACATATTAGTATCTTTATCAGACACTTTATTTAGACATTTGAAAACAAATTTGACATCAAATTATGATAGAATATTTATCACTTTCCTTTTAATTAGTATATTAGTTGGATATTTATTGTGCAAATATCATCCTTTGAAATGAAATGTTTGTGTTTTCAATCGAATATGGAAGTTTGCCATTTTTTTTCTAGAGTTTTGAAATTAAAAATTCAAATTTTGTCAATTTTACAACAAAAATAACTTAATCTAACGCATAGCCATGATAACTAATATATATCTATACCTAAATATGGGGATTAAAATCGAGAAATAATTTTCCGCGATTTTTAATAATTTTTTACAAAAAATCCAATGGGCGTTTAACATAGGAAATATTTTTCTTGCATCCACGAACGGCCAGTGACGTCATCACTTCGCTTGCGTATTTCTTTTTATCTTTTCCTTGGCGAAAAATGTCCGATCTACTTTAGCATCAAAATTAAAAAAATTGTCCAGAATTATCAATAACAAAATACCTTTAATATAATGATGAATTAGCTTTTATGCCAAGCGTGTTCATCCGCCGTACTCAAAAAAAAAAAAAAAAAAAAAAAAAAAATCTGAAGTTGAGGTATATAAAAAAATGCTATGAAATAAAATTCAGAAGAAATATCTTAGATTTGTAATATTACTATTTTATTTTAAAATTATAAAGTGTCATTTTCTCATCGACCAATTTAACATTTAGTAATTTTTTATTTTTCGCGTGAAAGCATATTTCATTTTATGTTGAAAAATAAATAAATAAAAATACCTCGTAAACTTTTTTGGCAACAATTAAAAATTTAAATGGCTTTTATTAAGTCAATTACCGGTTTATTATTTTCAAAATTACCGGTTTTTTTTTTTAAAATCTAATCAAATTTTCGGTATAAATAGTAGCCTATGTTCTATTCCAGACTATTCTACATCTCTGTACCAAATTTCATCCAGAACCGTTTAGCCGTTGTGGCGTGATTGAGTAACAAACATCCATCCATCCAAACTTTCGCATTTATATATTAGTATAGATTGTATCTCTGAATACATGGAATTACAGAACTAAATAAATAGATAAAAACATTTTGAAAGGAATATTCCTTAAACGAAAAAAGTGTAGAGGCAAAAATTATTTGCCAACGAAGGAGATAAATACTGTTGCGCCTGCGCACTCTGTAAAGTTCGCTCCTTCGTTACGGAGCTCAGTTAGTTTGTAACTCCGCTCATGGGAGGCTGGCATCTTTCTTTACTCCCATTTTTAAAGTTTTAAATAAATGTAGTTGTGATGTTGAAATCACCTCTAGTGTGTCAAGTTTTTATTACAGTCCACTATTTAAGTATTCGATGTGTTCTTATATAGTTTTAATTCTATGATCTAACATTTTTTGGTCCGTCGAGCCGGAGCGTAACCAGCATATTTCGTTTTCATAAAGAAAACAAAAATGGCTTTAACCGCATTAAATAGAAAAAAAGGGAATATCAAATCCCAATTCACAAAGTTACTCAACATTCCTAATGACGAATTAACCACAAAAGGTGAAATAACTTCGAGAATATCAATTTTAGAAAAACTTCAAAATAGATTTGAAGATTTAAAAATGGAGTACTATCAAGTGGCAAAGGATGATGAGTTTCCTACAATAGAAGAAGAGTTAAGTGAGCTAGATTCTCAATTTCAAGAATTAGAGGTAAGATTCAATACCTTACTAATTAACTGTAGTGACAATATGAGTAATATAAACTCAAATAATAGCTCGTTAGGAGCGGAAAGAAACATTGTTCCAAATCATACTATGCATTTACCCCAAATACCGTTACCTGTATTTTCAGGAAAATTTGAAGAATGGAACACATTTAAAACGCAGTTTCTAAATTTAATGAATGATAATCCTTTATTAACTGCAAATCAAAAACTCTTTTATTTACGCGCTGCGTTGAAAGGTGAAGCAAAAACAGTAGAAACCACTGATGATACTTACGATTCTCTGTTAAAAACATTAGAACAACGGTTTGAAAATAAAAGAGCTATAATAGATGCTCATATTAAAACAATTATTAATTATGAAAAAATAACTCATGAATCTGGTAAAGAATTACGAAAATTATTGGATTGTATTTTAAAGAATTTAAGAGCGTTAAAAGTATTGAAATATGAACGCGATAATCTTTCTAATATTATGTTATTAAACATTGTTTTGCAAAAGTTGGATCGGGAAACTCGCAGAAATTACGAACTTACATTAAAGAACAACGACGTTCCTGACTTTGATCAGTTTCTAGAATTCCTAGAAAAACAGTGTTCAGTTTTAGACAGTGTACATCGAAATTTACCTCTTAAGTACTCAAAATATACTACTGATAAGTCTGGTTATCCCAGAAGTTTAGTTGTAAAAACCCAAGGAAATAATTCTAACTTGTGTATACTGTGTAAAAATAATTCTCACACGCTATATAAATGCGATATATTTCTTAATTTTACAACAGAAAAACGATATGAATTTATTCGAAAAAATAATCTTTGCTTAAATTGCTTCGGATTCCACAAAATAGCAAAATGTAATTCTAAGTATGCATGCAGTAAATGTGGCTCCAGACACCACTCATTACTTCATAAAGACAAAGATTTATTACTTCCGTTATCAAAAGAGAGTGCAACCCCCCCATCAAGCTATGATAATAGCGATCGTCTGCTTGAAAAGGCAGGTGCATCGACTGAAAGCAATGAGTCGGCGCCGATTACTTGTTTTGTTTCTGAAAATAAAAGAGTTATATTAGCGACGGCCACAGTATTTGTGTTAGATGAATACGGGTTTTATCACCCAGCTACTGCAATTCTTGATAGCGCTTCACAGTCTAATATTGCAACAGCAAAATTTGTAAATAAGTTAGGACTGAAAAAAGAAAAAATAAACATTCCTCTTTCGGCGTTGTCAGGAATTCCGATAAATATAAAAACAAAAACACAAGCACTGATAACAAATGAGAATAATTCGTTTTCAGCTAATCTGGAATTTTTGATTGTTCCAAAAATTATTGATGCGTTACCAATAAACTATTCTAATACATTAAAATTAAATATTCCAAAGGGAATAAAACTGGCCGATCAAACACTTTTCAAAAATAACAACAATGTTGATTTACTGATTGGGGCCGAAATATTTTTTGAATTAATGTTAACCAATAAAATCAAAATTCCTGAAACGGGTGCAATTTTACAGGATACTGTGTTTGGATATGTGCTTAGTGGAGCTGTTCAAGGCACTCCACATCCATTGTATTGTGCTATGATTTCCCAGTCAGATAACTCCAATTTAGAAAATATTATGAAAAGATTTTGGGAGATTGAAAATATACTAGATTCACCTAGTTTGAGAAATAAGGAAGAGATAGAGTGTGAAAAGCAGTTCGTGAAAACATATCGCAGAGATGATAACGGGAAGTACATAGTGAACTTACCAATGAAAAATAATTCTGAATTGGGAGATTCTTTCCATTCGTCCAAACAAAAGTTAAATAATTTATACAGACAATTAAATAGAAATCCCAACATTTCTGAATTGTATGTAAATTTTTTGAATGAATATGAACAGTTAGGCCACATGCGAGAATTAAATGATAATGAAATAAACACTGTTAAATATTTTCTTCCACATCACGCTGTACTTAAGCCTGATAGCACCACTACAAAATTAAGGGTGGTATTCAACGCCAGTTCACCCACTACAAATGGGTTATCATTAAATGATTGTTTATTAAATGGAGGTGTAGTACAAGAAGATTTGTGTGCCATTTTATTACGTTTTCGTACGCACAAAATAGTTTTCACTGCGGATGTTAAAAAAATGTATAGACAGATATGGGTTAATCCTGAACAATGTAATTGGCAATGTATTCTTTGGAATAAAACCCCTAAGGAAAAGCCTAAAATTTATAAATTATTAACTGTAACATACGGCACAAAATGTGCTCCTTACTTGGCCACTCGTGTACTAAAACAAATCGCTAGTGATGAAGGGGCTAATTATCCGTTAGCTTCTGCCGCCACATTTAAGGATTTTTACGTTGACGACATTCTAACGGGAACTGATGAAGTGTCGTCTGCTCTGGAACTCCAGAAACAGTTGGTGTTAATGTTAACGGCTGGTGGACTAGAGTTGCATAAATGGGTTTCAAATGCCAGAGAATTATTAGAACAAGTCCCTTACAGTGAGCAAGACTATCACTTCGAAAAAAATGATAAAACTTCGGTGAAAACACTAGGGCTAAAATGGAATCCCAAAGATGATAATTTCAGTTTCACGGTATCATCAGATTATTCTAATACAATCACCAAACGTGGTGTTCTGAAAGAGATCGCTAGACTCTTTGACCCATTGGGTCTAGTAGGACCAGTGATAGTACAGGCTAAAATATTTCTACAAAAATTGTGGCTTTTGAAAATTGATTGGGATCAGGAACTTCCAGCACAAGAAAAAAACACATGGTTAAAATTCCGAAATGCTCTAAACGAGCTTAAAGATATTACGATCCCACGTTTCGTGTTCTCAAACTCTAATTGTCGTGAACTGCAGCTCCACGGCTTTTCGGACGCGTCACAAGAGGCATATGGCGCAGTGGTTTATTTACGTGTGATCACTAGTTCAAACGATGTACATGTGAGCTTACTGTGTAGTAAGTCCCGAGTTTCTCCTCTTAAAGTATTGACTATACCTCGCCTAGAACTTTGTGCGGCTGAATTGTTATCTAAACTGATATCAAAAGTAATCACATCATTAAATATACAATTAAGCTCTGTATATCTTTACAGCGATTCAACAATCGTTTTATCATGGATCAACTCATCACCCCACGTGCTCAAGGTATTTGTGTCTAATCGAATATCTCGAATTCAGGAACTCACGAAGAATTTTTGTTGGAGGCATGTTAAGTCAACCGAAAATCCAGCTGATCTTGTTTCACGAGGAAGCCCTCCTCATCAACTTTCTGAGTTCTGGTTCAATGGACCAGATTTTCTTCATCATGAGCCTATACAATTTTCGAATAATGACATTACTGACTCTAGCGACGAATATTGTTCTGAAGCTAAAAAACGTCTTAATGATTCTGAACTTAAATTTTCCCTTTATGTAACTACCCAACCTTTCAATTTTGTTGATGACATTTTAACCATTAGTAATAGTTTTACTAAAATTGTGCATGTTTTAGCGTTTATTTTCAGATTTATCAACAACCTAAGACATCCAGAGGAAGGAAAAACTGGATACCTAGGTCCAGAAGAAAAGAAGGCTGCACTAAATTTCATACTAAAGACCTTACAGGAGGGAGAATTTAGGAATGATATAACAAGTCTAAAAATTAATAACTGTATTTCTCTTAGCAGCAGGCTTCGCCCCCTGGCACCGTTCTTAGATCCAGATGGTTTAGATCTGTGTGGCCCATTTTTTATAAAAAATAAGCATCAAAGAAAAGGGGCTCCCATTAAAATTTTTGTTGCTCTTTTCGTTTGCCTTACAACTAAGGCAATACACCTAGAAATCGTCTCTGACTTAACTTCAGAGTCACTAATTGCTGCCTTGAAACGTTTTATCGGCAGACGAGGTAAATGTGCTAAAATCTTTTCAGACAATGGGAGTAATCTTGTTCGAGCTAATAAAGACTTAAAGGAATTTTTTAATTAATTACCCAACAAGATGAAAATTTGGCTAATTTCTCCTTAAATGAGAAAATAGAATGGAAATTTATTCCTCCCAGGGCACCAAATTTTGGTGGCTTATGGGAAGCCGGGATTAAATCTTTTAAGTATTATTACAAGCGTATTATAGGTGATGCTAAACTGACATACGAAACCTTTCAAACCATCATGATTCAAATTGAATCCATGTTGAATTCGCGTCCATTAACTCCTCTCTCGGCAGACATAGAGGATTTGGAAATTTTGACCCCTGGTCATTTTCTTATCGGTCGATCGTTAACGGCCATCCCCGAACCCTCACTGACCAACATTCAAACCAATAAATTAAATTTGTGGCAACAAACTTGTAAACTAACTCAAACATTTTGGAAATTTTGGTCTAACAATTACTTAAATAATCTACAGCAAAGGACTAAGTGGTACTTTGAAAAACAAAACGTAAAGGTAGGCGATATGGTCGTCATAAAAGAGGATAATTTGCCCCCTCTAAAATGGTTACTAGGCCGCATTACTAAAACCTATATTGGAAGGGATAATATTGTGAGAGTAGTAGATATTCGAACAAAAAATGGAATACTGAAAAGAGCTATTTCAAAATTAGCTATTTTGCCAATTAATGATTATACAATATATTAATTTCATTTTACTGCTTATATTCTATTGAAAAGAATGACAGTTTATATTATGGACATTTGTTTTATTCTTGTTTAGATATGAAAAATGGTATATTATAAAAAATATATTAAATAAATATATTCTAAAAAAAAAAATCTATTAAAAATTGAGAAAGGAAATAATACATAATTTTCTTAATATTGCTATAAGTTTTCCTTTGGTTTTATTTACTTACCTTGCATATATAGATTGTTTCATTTATAAGTTAAAATTGTGTTAATTATTGTTTTTATTTTTCAATGTGATTAATCTATAAATCAGTTTGTATTTCCAACATATGTTTCTATGGTTATGTCTCATGTATAAATTTGTGTAACTCTTTGAAATTTGCATTTCAACGCCGGGCGGTATGTTGCGCCTGCGCACTCTGTAAAGTTCGCTCCTTCGTTACGGAGCTCAGTTAGTTTGTAACTCCGCTCATGGGAGGCTGGCATCTTTCTTTACTCCCATTTTTAAAGTTTTAAATAAATGTAGTTGTGATGTTGAAATCACCTCTAGTGTGTCAAGTTTTTATTACAGTCCACTATTTAAGTATTCGATGTGTTCTTATATAGTTTTAATTCTATGATCTAACAAATACTTCTGTATGGTACAGCGCGATAGCTATAAATCTGTAACCCTAATACCCTTCACCCCTTAGAGCAATCCTTGGGGAGCAGTTTATTGTTATGGGATTTGGTCGCAATCGGCACATCGGAATCGGCACGACACCAATGGCCGAGCGGTTCTGCGCTCAAAGTTGATAGAAGGGGAGTGCCGGATTCGATCCTATGTCGTGCTTATCGACTTAGCTGTTCGAAGTTTTCTGTGGCTTTCTCTGAAACTCGCGTAAATACGGGTTAAGACCGCTTAGAATGACCTCCCCCCCCCTCCACACACACACGGAGGGTACTCCCCTCAGACCTAGGACCCAGGATCGAATACCCCATCAATAGGCCTAGGATCCTCGAAAAGTCAATCGGCCTTAATACCCAACATCAACATACCACTGGTCTCTGAGCTTTCATTTCTTGAACATGTGTGGGAGATAAATGTATGTGATCATGATGAAAAGAAGAATGTTTAAACCAGTGAATTCTTTGTTTCACTGGGAAAGAAGTGTTGGTCAAGGTTTAGTTTCGGTGTAGTTCGAATTTGATTTTTGTTTCTGTTCTTAGAATTATTTTAGGGTCTTTCCAACACTCACAAATTTAAAATAAATAGATAAATAAGTGCTTATTTTTGAGATAACTGAAGTGTACATTTGTATAGTAAGCATATAATTAAAAAATATTCCTATCGATTATATCCAATAGAAAATAATGGATTCGACTTCTTCTAACTAAGCCCTGTACCCCTGTACGTGGTCCTGTATATTGTATATATGCTGTACAAAACACTGAAAATAATAATATATATAAAAAAATAAAAATGACGTAATACAATTAAATATAATTTTACAGCTTATCATTCGTAGCCTGTAATGCATCTGAATTCTTCGAGTAACCCTGCACACAAAACACTAATGCTGTACCTCCAATTTTATACAGAAGACAACCTTTTGTGCAACTGAAAAGCATATGTTAATTTTATTATCTTTAATTCAAATAAACAAAATGAAGTTAATGCACTCTTAGAAATTCTGCACATAGACTACAAAGTATAGGAATTTTTTTTCGTTCCTGTATATGAACAGTCAGTTCTACACATCATTTTAATATGACTTTCAATGAGGAATAACCGTAAAACCCTACCCCATCCACTCTAATCGATTTAAAATGACTTCATTCTTTAAAATATTTTTTCTGGATTTGGAAGAGCTTCATCTGAACTTCGCAATAGAGGTTTGTTTACTTAGAATAAAATGAATTGACGTGTTTTGTTGCATTAATATGCATGACTTAAAACGAGTAACGTTATTTTAACATAGGACCAAAGGGATTCACTCTGAAGAAAATAATGTGTAAATTGCACCTAAAGAAGTTTTCACTTCGTAATTATTACATCGCATTATACTTTTCAACAAATTATTTTAGAAGTGAAATTAATATGATTATATATATTATATGTTTTTTGATTACTTATTTATATATATATGTAATATAATTAAAAGCTCCCTTAAAATTAAAGCCTCATTTTACACACTTAAATGATTCTATCTCCCACTAATCCACCGACAGTTCCCTAATTATTTTTTAATTAATTAATTTTCGAAATGTTTCACCAATTCCAAATTCATTAACTTGTTCTCAATTCTTAAACTTATTTTATTATCGGATGAAGCAAACTGTTATTTATTACATTACACAGTTCCAAAGTAATTTCAATCTATTGGTTTGTTCGGAAAGTAATTTCGTTTTTTCCTTCGAAAATGAAATTTTCTTATATTGTATAAATATTTTAATGAATTATATATTCTCCACTTTGATCGGTTTCTTAGCGATCTCACGAGTTGTTATTTGGCAGTTTTTCATAAATCAATACTTTGTTTTGTCTTCATTAGCACAAACTGGTTTTCTAGAACGTTATGCATCTTCAACTCAAAATTGCCAGAACAAAATTTGGTAAACCAGTTTTGACAATAGCGTTCTTTAAATAAATTTTCTGTGCACACATAGTATACTTTTTTTCCTTGTTTGAATAGTATTTTCGCATTTTTGATAGCAAAAACACAATATGCCGAAAATGTCGCTTCTGATTTTCTTTATTTGATAGGGCACCAATCAAAAACTATTGAGCAGAATAAAACGACTTTTTTCACAAGCAAGCCTTGCTATATCGGCTGTCACAATATGTAATGGCAATGCAACTTAAATGTAAAGAAGGTGTGAAAAAAAATACAATTAAGTCCTCTGCTGAGAAAAACGAAATGACTTTCCGAACAACCCAATAGAATTCTAGAACCTTCTAACCACTCCTCCCCGTAGCCTGTTAGTGAAAGGGGTGAAAATATAAAAGGTATCCCAAAGAAGCGAAAGCTGAATCGTAGAACTTGTAAAAAAAAGTTCTGTCTGACAAGCAGCCTTAACATCAATTTCTACTGTCGTGATATCGTGATAAAACTTTCACATTTTTATTCATTTACTTTTATCATTTTATTACAATAAGGAAATGGCACAGATTTTGCTTACTTTAGATTCAGATGAATATGAATGGCTAATCGTGTCTGAAGATGTGCTTGCATATGTTAAATAGTCGCGTTTTTGTCTCTTTGTATTTTCATTTAGGTCTGGTGAAATTGGTCGTTTTTGTGGCAGTTTTCTATTTTCGGTTCTAGGTGGTTTCTTTGAAGACTCTTCTGTCCTCTGAAATTTGAAAAAAATATTTTGTTAAAAACTTAAATAGAAGTGAAAAAACGCTCTAAAAATTATGTTGTATAAAAGTAGAATTTCTTTATCAAAATAAAACAAAATAAATTAAAAATAAATATATAATAATAATAATAATAATAAAACAGAATTTTCCAGAACGTGTCATATAATTAGACTTCATCTTTTCAGAGTAGAAATGAGCTCCGCATGATATTATTTTTCTACTTTTTATTCCATTTAAAATAAGATACAATAAGTAAAATTATTTATTACCAATTTTCTGTTATACCTTTTTTAGGCTATTTAGAGAAATACTAAACAAATAATGTAGTATATTAGCTGTATCATTTCCCAATCATATTTAAAACATCGATACGATAAGAAAATACTGTATATTACTGAAAAGATTTTCTATTCTCTACATACATACAGGGCATGATTATCGAAAAGGCTCGGGAAGCACACGCTTCCCTTCTAAAATTTAAGAGGGTCCCCCCAAAATGACTAAAAACTGATTCTTGTATTTTTAAGTTTTAGATTTTCTCACTATAAGATTAAGTTTTCTTCTGAGAAAATTCGCCATAAAATACACACTATTTCGGAAAAGTTCTATTAACAACAAAAATCTGAATGTTCTTAATCAATTAGCTATATGATTTTAATGTTGTCGGTAGAAATCTCCCAGACATATGAATGCAAGAATACTATAAACACACACTGATTTTTGGTCTATTGTATTTTTATATGAAAATATATAACAAGGAAACAAGATTTCTTGAAATGAAAGAGGGCCCCGAAACCCGAAATGACACTGAGCTTCCTCTAGCTTCAAAATTTAATCAGGCCCTGTATAAATAATGCATTCTGTAACACATTTATTAGAGTTGTTTAGTGGTATACTTTTTCACTATATTACTATTTGGAATTAGTAGACGCAACCATATTTAAAGGAAAATTTAGTCTGGTTTGTCATTTTACGTTTTTTAGTACGACAGATCATACGACTTCTTTCAGACAGCATCGTTATGGATTTTTATCTATCATCACCTTGAATAACAAAGCGTATAAACATTTTTGTTTTTATCAAAATTTACAGTGTGTCAACGTTTAACCTGAACGACCTCTATTTTTGCAACCGTCAGTCCTAGATTCCTACATCCGATTACAAAACTGGTAAAAATTAGATGTTAGGTAAAGATATTGAGAGTCTGAAGCGAAAAAAAAAAAAAAAAAGTGACAAATTACAAAATCTAAATTTGTATACAGCTCTTAGATCCCTACATTTTAGAGAAATCTTGTCCATATGCAAAAACATTTCAAACACAAAAACTTCGAAATTTGTACGGCCAATATTCATGGATAAATTCAAGTTCAAAATTTTCACGCATAATATGGGAAACCATATGCAAGTAGAGATGTTCGAATAAAAGTCTAGAAACCCCGCAATATCTTAAAAGAAAAACAATTTCGCTGATGAAAGACATTGATATCAAAAGTTTCGTGCACTCAAATAATCTATCACATGAGAGTAGTAAGCCGTGTACTTTGAGGGACGGAAGTGATGTCATAGGAGGGGGGGAAGGAGGGGAGGAAACCGGAAGTGACGTAACGGATGCCTGGTTGCTTAATCGTGAAAGATGACGGGGGTAGAGTTTCTTTTTATCCGTTGGCAACCTGGACTTCTTGTCAAGACATGTGACGGAAGAGGGAATGGGGGAGGAAACCGGAAGGGACGTAATGGTTGGTTGGTTGCTTGATCGTGAAAGATGACGGGGGTAAAGTTTCTTTTTATCCGTTGACAACCTGGACTTGTCAAGGCATGTGTCGGGGAGGGGAGTGTTTTCTAAAAGGGACAACACAGAATCCTGTCACAACATGAAAGAGAATGACGTCATCAACTGGAAAGAGGGCGATATTTTGAATGATGTAGCTACCAATAATGAATTTTAACGAGTAGTTCATTAATCAAACTTAATGAGGGAATTTATTATTTTATTGTCTATTAATTAATTATTTAAATGACTATTTTAATTCGCTAGATTTTTTACAAAACGATATTACCCTCAAGCGGATTTGAACCTACCATCTATGACATGCGAGACCAACGCGCTACCGACTGAGCTACGGAGACGTTACCTTGGGCTTTCTTCTTTTCGTTTCGGTTTTCACGAGATAGGGGTGGGAAGATGTTTCCCCCATGGCTTTTAACTTCAAAGTATAGTCCAAGAGGCAACAAGGAGATTGATAAATGACGTGATCTTCTCAAAATATTCATACGATATTGGTGATTTGTTCATTTTTATGAAAGTTTTTTAAACAGTTAGAAAATATTGTTCGAGATATGTCTTTCTTCAAGAATATTAAAACAATCCCATTTTCTTAAAATTTTATTTACATTATTAATAATACGATCAGATTTTATTTTTTAAACATGCGAAGAAAAGATTTTGCACATGTTCCTTATTTATTTTATGTTTTTATAAATTACAAAACATATATATATCTTTTATTTGTTTTATTTATTATTATTATTATTATTATTATTATTATTATTTATTTTATTTGTTTATTTATTTTAATTTTAATTTAATTTAATTAATTAATTAATTAATTTATTTATTTATTTATTTTTTTGAGAAAAAAAGTTGAATTTTTTTTCTGGAAATTTTTTAAAAACAATTCAAAAAAATAATGTTTCATTTTTTTCTTTTCTAAAAAATTAAAAAAAAAATTTATTTTCTTACATTTCATTTACAATAGTAAAAATGCTATCATATTTAATTTTAAAACATGCGAAATTTTTTTAAACAGTTATTCATTTTTTATTTTTAAGTTTAATAATAATAATTTTAAAAAAATTAACAATTCTTTTTTTTTTTTTTTTTTTTTTTTTTTTCATTTTATTAATTCTGTATTTTCTTTTTTCTGAAATTTTAAACTTTTTTTATTTTTATTAATGTAACTCTTTTTAGGTTTAATGAAATATTAAAAAAAAAAAAAAAAACTCTTCTTTTTTCAGTTTGCTAATTCTATATTTTCTTTTTCTGAATTTTTTAAACTTGTTACTTTTAATTTTATAAATGTAACTGTTTTTAGATTTAATAAAATATTTTTAAACATATTTCTTCTTTTGTTTCAGTTTGTGAATTTTATATTTTCTTTTTTGTGAATTTTTTTAACTTGTTATTTTTTTTTCTTTTTATTCTCATTACTAAATTTTAAGTTAAAAAAATATTTAATAAAAAAAATTATCTTTTTTTTTTTTTAGTTTATAAATTCTTTTATTTTCTTTTAGTGAAAAAATATAACAAAAATTACTTATTATTACTATTTAATGAAACTTAATTGTATTACTATAATTATTATTATGATTATCTAGCAATACAATGAGATTTTTTATGCAATGTTCTTTTTCAGTTTAAAAAAAAATATATTTTATCTTGTAAAAAACTTTTTTGTCTATTTATTTATTTCTTTAATGTAACTTTATTTTCTTACTCGCGAATTTTCAAAAGAGTTATTATCATTTAATAATTTGGATTAAGTAAGGAATCTGTTTAATACTGTCATATTTTAAAAGATATTTTAAAGTAAAATGTTGAATGTTTTATTTTAACGAAATAAAATTTAACTTGTGCATTCTGCTAGATTTGCTCACGGTAAAATTACATTGAGTGACTATAATAATAATTGTAGTTCAATCTAAAACAGAATTCCACTCGGCATGTGTTGTACTAAGCGATTTCTTTATTGCTATTATTATTAAATAAATTGTTTTGGTATTACTATATACCCATTATGATATTTTTTCATCACACCACAATACAATTCATCATATTCACAAAACTTTCCATTATTTTCATATTACTTCTTAAATATATAAATCTACTGAAACAGACACCGAATCTTAAATAAATTAATTAGTTTTAAAAATAGTTTATCTCTTTTTTGGGGAAAAAAGTACGACATTATGTATTATTTACACATAACTACATCAATATTCGAAAAATAATAATTTGCGAAATTTTCTTGTACATAACAGTTTTTCATAATTCTGATAGAAATTTATAAAAATGAATTATCTTATAATGACCACCTATATCACTAAAGTCTTCAAAACACAAATCTTCATACACATGAAATATTTTCATTATCTTATCACCATCTTGTTGACAATTCGAGTTCATTATATCCTTTTTTATTCAAAAGCATGTTAACAATTTAAACCATGACATTTACCTATGTTTGCATAAAGTTAAAATTTAAATGTCCCATAGTTGTTACAATTAATTTTTAATAGTTAAAACAATAATAAAAGTGTTTGAAATTATTAGCTTTAAAATTATACATTTAAAAAAAATAATGAAGTTTTAGAACCATTTATAAACTGGAAATATATTGTGTTAACTTTCTTATACGATAAACAGTTTAAAAATAAATATTTACATATACAGTTACGATAGTTTTACATAAAATGATTCATTTTAAATATAAATTTTAACTGATACCTTTTTATTAGAGCAAGAATCTAACTAAATAACATTTATCTAATTCTTAAGCGATCAATAATAATAATAAAGTGGCAGTACATTTTTTTAGACAAACAGAATATTATATATACATTCTTTATTAACTTAGACAACACATTCTGTTTATATTTGTATAAATACATCATCTCATTTTGGATTTAAACTTAAATAAATAACGTTTATCACTGTGTTTTACAAAAGAAAAGAAATGCTTACACATAAAAGTTCTAAATTATAAATATTTACCGATCAAAATAAATTTATCTTATAATAAAAATCATCTTTCAAAATGTTCATAAAAAATTTTAATAAAAATCCACAAAATTTTCTAAAAATAATTTTTGTTTTAATTTCATTGTAGTCACATTTCGTATATTTTCAGAAAAAAATAAAAAAATAAATAAATAAAATATCTGTACTAAAAAAAGGCACAATATTTTTATTTACTGGAAAAAACAAAAATTACTTCAACGAATTATTTCACAAATCGTTTATGAATTCAATACGCATATATTTAAACTAAATACATTTTATAAAATGATAGATCAAGTCTGTTTTCTCACCTATAACCAAACATAAATTGGCCATTCGTTTGAAACCATCGAACGCATTATTATTATTATTTTGTAATTCCATATTATGTATAAATGTGTTTCAAATACTTTTCAAAAATTGATTGCATGTGTTGTTCGACTAGTGTTCTACAATCTGGTGTTTGTGAATTTGTTCGCTGTGCTCTAAGTTAACAGGGAATTTGTCCGGTTGAAATTTGGCATGTAATGTCTGTTCACATATACAAATAAAATATTTTACTATGTTATTATCTGTTTTGGCAATTTTTTATGTCTAAGTGATATTATTTAAACATAAAGGAATTTATATCAGATATGAGATTTGTTGGAACTTTCTAAATTTTTTGATAATTTTTCAGATATTTTGTTGTAGTAAAATTTATTTTATTTCTCATGCAAGCTGTCAGAAAACGCGATGTAATTTTTTATTTAATTTTTCTTACTTTTTCTTGTATCTGAGCATTCTACTTTCAAATATTTTCTAAGTTTATATATTGAAAATATGGTACCTTGCATATGTTTTCATTTCACTTTTTGGGAAAATAATTGAGTTTATTGAGAATATTGGAAAAATCCCACTATTTTTAAATTTTATGCAAGGGTTGCGAAATTTTTACTCATTTCTTAATCTCCGTTATATTCAATTTAGTATGTTTTATTGAAGATCATAATAGCACACTTACAATAGAAAAAATAAGTATAGAGAACAAGAATTTTAATGACTTAAAAAAACCGCTTGCCCCGAACCTTTTTTTCTTTTCACTTGTATTACATTTCAATTTAAAAAAAGTTTCTTTTAAAATAATTTTCTAATAATCTTAACATGCATTAAACATAATCGATTATTAAATTTTCCGGCAAATTAAATATTTTTAACAAAGTTGAATTTTATGAAAGTTTTGGCGTAACACCAAATGAAATTTCGAAATAATATTTTCATAAAAAATACGCTAGTTTATTAATAAAATCATCCAACCAATACAGAAAAACGCTATGAATTTTCTTTTAAATTGTGAATAATAATGAAAAATAATGTATTGTAAATTGTGTTTCTATAGCTTACTTTGTAATGAAAATAAAACTTGAACTACGGCTTTATGAAATTTTATTATTATTATTATTTTTTTTATTTTCAGAAAGTAAAATATTTCATAAATTATAGGCTAGAATGAGGACCAAAGCATAATATTTTAATGTGTTTTATCATTAGCTCTTTAACGAACGGTAAATGTATATTACTTTAGATTTTCAAATATATGTTTTTTAAAAAGTACATTCAATCGCATTTATTTACTACACATTATTATAAATACAAAGGGAATATATCTATCATTTATAGACAGGTAATTTCTTCTAAAGATTTTTAACATAAACTAAAATATCATTTTTCACAAAACCTTTTTGTCAAAAGGTAAACTTACAAATAGTAATTTAATGAAGTTTTTTTCATTAAAATGTCGCATAAATAATAATTATTTACAAAGCAGTTTTTATAATTTTGCATTTTAAAAATCTATATATGATATCGTGCATATGTGTATGGCTTTTATCATTGAAATAACGAGAGTTATTTTTAAATGTTTAAACTTTCAATATATATTTCTAATAAGTTTAAAGAGTCGAATCTCCATCCATCTATTAAAATTAATAATAATAATAATAGAATTATAAATACTCATACCCCATTTTTTTTTTTAATTCAGTTTCTTGCGAAAATAAGTAAATATTTTATTTTTTAAAAGAAAATTAGAAAAGCATATTATTTGATTTTTAAAAAATATATCTTGAATTTTAAAATTACATTTGTATTTAAGTACTTATGAAAAGTACTATTTTCTGTTTATTTATTTAAATCCTTTGTTAATATTTGTCCACGCAAAGAATTGTTTTTATCGTAAAATAAAAATGTTAGTTCATTTTAATAGTGAGTGATTAGGAATGTAATCAATCCTTATCCCTCAAACGTACTAATTTATAATATTTTATTTTCTTAAGAAAAAAAGACATGCATTTAAACAATTAAAAAATTTACTGAGTGCTATACTTCTAAAATACTACCTCTATTTACTTGAAATTGTAATTATTAGTTATCTTACCTGTATTGCATGAAAGTCTTTTTATTTACTGATAGTGATGATAACTTGTGTAAAGCATTCATTCATTTGAAAGATAAATCATCCATTCACTTAATGGTTTCCAATCATTAAAAATGCGGAGTCACAGCATAAAGAAAAAAAAATCTGGAGTGACACCACTCGACTTTCCGAACATTGAGTAATTAACAGTTTTGTAGATAAAGTAAAGAAAGAGGAGTTATTAAACAAACAAATGAGAGAAAACCATAATAGAGTGTTTGAGTATTTTTCTCCATCTATTACACGATGTTTTATTTAACGCTACTGAACTTTGAGCCCATAGATCATAATGATAAAGAATTTTTCGTTGTGTCCCTGTAAAAACCTATAAATGCTAAATTCCCCAAAATGCTTATAGTTAGTGCAACAGTGATTTATAATACTCATATAAATTTTCAGCTCAATTCAATAAGGCGTTTAGATGCTATCGTACTTTTAAAAATTTAGTCCCATAGGCCATAATGATAAAGAATTTTTTGTGTCCCTGTAAAAAAACTGTAAGTGCTAGATTCACCAAAATCTAGGCAGTTAGTTCAACTGCGATCTATAACATGTGTACAAATTTTTTGCTCAGATTAATAAGGCGTTTAGGCGCTATCACACTTTTAAAATTTGGCCCCATAGGCATAATGATAAAGAATTTTTCTTTGTGTCCCTGTAAAAAAAACTATAAGTGCTAGATTCTCCAAAATCTATACAGATTGAGTATTTGTGACCTATAATATGTGTATAAATTTTTTGCTCAATTGAATAAGGCGTTTAGATGCTATCGCACTTTTAAGATTTTGCTCCCATGGGCCATAATGATAAAGAATTTTTCTTTGTGTCCCTGTAAAAAAACTATAAGTGCTAGATTCACCAAAATCTATAGGGTTCGTACTATGGTGACTTACAATATGCGTACCAACTTTCAGGTTAATTGAACAAAGCGTTTAGACGCTAGCGTGTTCACCCACAGACATACACACATACACACATACACACACACATACATACATCATCGTAAAAATAGTGAAAACGGACTCAGGGGACCTCAAAACGTATAGAAACATCAAAATCTCGAATTCGGATTTTTGACATGATTACAATACTTTCCTCACTATAGTGTTCGGAAAGTAAAAATGGTGTATAAGTATTTATAATTCTATTATTATTATTATTAATTTTAATAGATGAATGGAGATTCGACTCTTTAAACTTATTAGAAATATATATTGAAAGTTTAAACATTTAAAAATAACTCTCGTTATTTCAATGATAAAAGCCATACACATATGCACGATATCATATATAGATTTTTAAAATGCAAAATTATAAAAACTGCTTTATAAATAATTATTATTTATGCGACATTTTAATGAAAAAAACTTTATTAAATTACTATTTGTAAGTTTACCTTTTGACAAAAAGGCTTTGTGAAAAATGATATTTTAGTTTATGTTAAAAATCTTTAGAAGAAATTACCTGTCTATAAATGATAGATATATTCCCTTTGTATTTATAATAATGTGTAGTAAATAAATGCGATTGAATGTACTTTTTAAAAAACATATATTTGAAAATCTAAAGTAATATACATTTACCGTTCGTTAAAGAGCTAATGATAAAACACATTAAAATATTATGCTTTGGTCCTCATTCTAGCCTATAATTTAAGAAATATTTTACTTTCTGAAAATAAAAAAAATAATAATAATAAAATTTCATAAAGCCGTAGTTCAAGTTTTATTTTCATTACAAACTAAGTTATACCGGCATGAGAGTGCAGAAAATTAAAAAAAGAGGAAACACGCGTGTTCATAAAATTATTTTCAAATGCAGAATAACGCGCGCAGTGAAAATTATACAAATGTGTTAATGAAATTTATTTCAAATGAAAAATAATGCTCACAGGAAAAAACTAAACAAAATATTTTAAATGTGACAAATTAAACTAAAAGAATAACACATCAACACAATAAAACATGTGTTTAGAAAAAAATAAATAACAAAACATTAGCTATCAATCAACGTTTAATAACATTGACTGGTGGTGGAAAATGGGAAAAAAAGAAGGGGGGGGGGGGGGGGGGGAGTAGTTCATGAGTGAGAAATATTAAACACAATTCTACTTCTTTACGGGTTCTAGAATATCATAAAGTAAGTTTAAAATTAATATTGACATTTTTGTTGTGGATGGATAAATATTCAAAAATAAAAGGCTTCCCGCAGAATGTTTGATTGGCAATGGTTAGACATGAAAAAGGAGGGGGGGGGGCAAAAAAAATACATGAGTGAGAAATATTGAATAATTCTGCTCTTTTATATGTTATAGAATCTGATAAAGCATGCTTAAAATGAATATTGACATTTATATTTTGGATGGAAAAAGATTGAGAATCTAAAGTTTTTCGTTGAGCGTTTGAACACTAATCATCATTGGAGTTTGATTTTAACAAAACAAAAAACCGCGAAATAAACGAAAATCACAAAAAAGCGGAAAATCGCGGATCCGCGGAAAATTCTCATGCCTGGTTATAGAAACACAATTTACAATACATTATTTTTCATTATTATTCACAATTTAAAAGAAAATTCATAGCGTTTTTCTGTATTGGTTGGATGATTTTATTAATAAACTAGCGTATTTTTTATGAAAATATTATTTCGAAATTTCATTTGGTGTTATGCCAAAACTTTCATAAAATTCAACTTTGTTCAAAATATTTAATTTGCCGGAAAATTTAATAATCGATTATGTTTAATGCATGTTAAGATTATTAGAAAATTATTTTAAAAGAAACTTTTTTTAAATTGAAATGTAATACAAGTGGAAAGAAAAAAAGGTTCGGGGCAAGCGGTTTTTTTAAGTCATTAAAATTCTTGTGCTCTATACTTATTTTTTCTATTGTAAGTGTGCTATTATGATCTTCAATAAAACATACTAAATGGAATATAACGGAGATTAAGAAATGAGTAAAAATTTCGCAACCCTTGCATAAAATTTAAAAATAGTGGGATTTTTCCAATATTCTCAATAAACTCAATTATTTTCCCAAAAAGTGAAATGAAAACATATGCAAGGTACCATATTTTCAATATATAAACTTAGAAAGTATTTGAAAGTAGAATGCTCAGATACAGGAAAAAGTAAGAAAAATTAAATAAAAAATTACATCGCGTTTTCTGACAGCTTGCATGAGAAATAAAATAAATTTTACTACAACAAAATATCTGAAAAATTATCAAAAAATTTAGAAAGTTCCAACAAATCTCATATCTGATATAAATTCCTTTATGTTTAAATAATATCACTTAGACATAAAAAATTGTCAAAACAGATAATAACATAGTAAAATATTTTATTTGTATATGTGAACAGACATTACATGCCAAATTTCAACCGGACAAATACCCTGTTAATTTAGAGCACATCGAACAAATTCACAAACACCAGATTGTAGAACACTAGTCGAACAACACATGCAATCAATTTTTGAAAAGTATTTGAAACACATTTATACAAAATAATAATAATAATGCGTTCGATGGTTTCAAACGAATGGCCAATTTATGTTTGGTTATAGGTGAGAAAACAGACTTGATCTATCATTTTATAAAATGTATTTAGTTTAAATATATGCGTATTGAATTCATAAAGGATGTGTGAAATAATTCGTTGAAGTAATTTTTGTTTTTTCCAGTAAATAAAAATATTGTGCCTTTTTTTAGTACAGATATTTTATTTATTTATTTATTTTTTTTTTTCTGAAAATATACGAAATGTGACTACAATGAAATTAAAACAAAAATTATTTTTAGAAAATTTTGTGGATTTTTATTAAAACTTTTTATGAACATTTTGAAAGATGATTTTTATTATAAGATAAATTTATTTTAATCGGTAAATATTTATAATTTAGAACTTTTATGTGTAAGCATTTCTTTTCTTTTGTAAAACACAGTGATAAACGTTATTTATTTAAGTTTAAATCCAAAATGAGATGATGTATTTATACAAATATAAACAGAATGTGTTGTCTAAGTTAATAAAGAATGTATATATAATATTCTGTTTGTCTAAAAAAATGTACTGTCACTTTATTATTATTGATCGCTTAAGAATTAGATAAATGTTATTTAGTTAGATTCTTGCTCTAATAAAAAGGTATCAGTTAAAATTTATATTTAAAATGAATCATTTTATGTAAAACTATCGTAACTGTATATGTAAATATTTATTTTTAAACTGTTTATCGTATAAGAAAGTTAACACAATATATTTCCAGTTTATAAATGGTTCTAAAACTTCATTATTTTTTTTTTAAATGTATAACTTTAAAGCTAATAATTTCAAACACTTTTATTATTGTTTTAACTATTAAAAATTAATTGTAACAACTATGGGGCATTTAAATTTTAACTTTATGCAAACATAGGTAAATGTCATGGCTTAAATTGTTAACATGCTTTTGAATAAAAAAGGATATAATGAACTCGAATTGTCAACAAGAAGGTGATAAGATAATGAAAATATTTCATGTGTATGAAGATTTGTGTTTTGAAGACTTTAGTGATATAGGTGGTCATTATAAGATAATTCATTTTTATAAATTTCTATCAGAATTATGAAAAACTGTTATGTACAAGAAAATTTCGCAAATTATTATTTTTCGAATATTGATGTAGTTATGTGTAAATAATACATAATGTCGTACTTTTTTCCCCAAAAAAGAGATAAACTATTTTTAAAACTAATTAATTTATTTAAGATTCGGTGTCTGTTTCAGTAGATTTATATATTTAAGAAGTAATATGAAAATAATGGAAAGTTTTGTGAATATGATGAATTGTATTGTGGTGTGATGAAAAAATATCATAATGGGTATATAGTAATACCAAAACAATTTATTTAATAATAATAGCAATAAAGAAATCGCTTAGTACAACACATGCCGAGTGGAATTCTGTTTTAGATTGAACTACAATTATTATTATAGTCACTCAATGTAATTTTACCGTGAGCAAATCTAGCAGAATGCACAAGTTAAATTTTATTTCGTTAAAATAAAACATTCAACATTTTACTTTAAAATATCTTTTAAAATATGACAGTATTAAACAGATTCCTTACTTAATCCAAATTATTAAATGATAATAACTCTTTTGAAAATTCGCGAGTAAGAAAATAAAGTTACATTAAAGAAATAAATAAATAGACAAAAAAGTTTTTTACAAGATAAAATATATTTTTTTTTTAACTGAAAAAGAACATTGCATAAAAAATCTCATTATATTGCTAGATAATCATAATAATAATTATAGTAATACAATTAAGTTTCATTAAATAGTAATAATAAGTAATTTTTGTTATATTTTTTCACTAAAAGAAAATAAAAGAATTTATAAACTAAAAAAAAAAAGATAATTTTTTTTATTAAATATTTTTTTTAACTTAAAATTTAGTAATGAGAATAAAAAGAAAAAAAAATAACAAGTTAAAAAAATTCACAAAAAAGAAAATATAAAATTCACAAACTGAAACAAAAGAAGAGATATGTTTAAAAATATGTTATTAAATCTAAAAACAGTTACATTTATAAAATTAAAAGTAACAAGTTTAAAAAATTCAGAAAAAGAAAATATAGAATTAGCAAACTGAAAAAAGAAGAGTTTTTTTTTTTTTTTTTTTTTTTTTTTTTAATATTTCATTAAACCTAAAAAGAGTTACATTAATAAAAATAAAAAAAGTTTAAAATTTCAGAAAAAAGAAAATACAGAATTAATAAAATGAAAAAAAAAAAAAAAAAAAAAAAAAGAATTGTTAATTTTTTTTAAATTATTATTATTAAACTTAAAAATAAAAAATGAATAACTGTTTAAAAAAATTTCGCATGTTTTAAAATTAAATATGATAGCATTTTTACTATTGTAAATGAAATGTAAGAAAATAAAAAAAAAATTTAAATTTTTTAGAAAAGAAAAAACTAAAACATTATTTTTTTGAATTGTTTTTAAAAAATTTCCAGAAAAAGAATTCAACTTTTTTTCTCAAAAAAAAAAAAAAAAATAATAATAATAATAATAAATAAATAAATAAATTAAATTAAATTAAAATTAAAATAAATAAACAAATAAAATAAATAAATAAATAAATAATAATAATAATAATAAATAAATAAAACAAATAAAAGATATATATATGTTTTGTAATTTATAAAAACATAAAATAAATAAGGAACATGTGCAAAATCTTTTTTTCGCATGTTTAAAAAATAAAATCTGATCGTATTATTAATAATGTAAATAAAATTTTAAGAAAATAGGATTGTTTTAATATTCTTGAAGAAAGACATATCTCGAACAATATTTTCTAACTGTTTAAAAAACTTTCATAAAAATGAACAAATCACCAATATCGTATGAATATTTTGAGAAGATCACGTCATTTATCAATCTCCTTGTTGCCTCTTGGACTATACTTTGAAGTTAAAAGCCATGGGGGAAACATCTTCCCACCCCTATCTCGTGAAAACCGAAACGAAAAGAAGAAAGCCCAAGGTAACGTCTCCGTAGCTCAGTCGGTAGCGCGTTGGTCACGCATGTCATAGATGGTAGGTTCAAATCCGCTTGAGGGTAATATCGTTTTGTAAAAAAATCTAGCGAATTAAAATAGTCAGTTAAATAATTAATTAATAGACAATAAAATAATAAATTCCCTCATTAAGTTTGATTAATGAACTACTCGTTAAAATTCATTATTGGTAGCTACGTCATTCTCTTTCATGTTGTGACAGGATTCTGTGTTGTCCCTTTTAGAAAACACTCCCCTCCCCGACACATGCCTTGACAAGTCCAGGTTGCCAACGGATAAAAAGAAACTTTACCCCCGTCATCTTTCACGATCAAGCAACCAACCAACCATTACGTCCCTTCCGGTTTCCTCCCCCATTCCCTCTTCCGTCACATGTCTTGACAAGAAGTCCAGGTTGCCAACGGATAAAAAGAAACTCTACCCCCGTCATCTTTCACGATTAAGCAACCAGGCAACCGTTACGTCACTTCCGGTTTCCTCCCCCTCCTTTCCCCCCCTCCTATGACGTCACTTCCGTCCCTCAAAGTACACGGCTTACTACTCATGAGGTATTACAGGTGGGCCCAGAAGTCCCCTAGGGAACGCATTCATGTGATACAAAATCAATCTTTTCAAATAATAGCCATATTTTTTGTCGCAGAATCGTGTTAAGGGGCACAAGACCTTTAAAGACATTAAAACCAAATAAAAATTGCTAGATTTTAAACTGTTATATCCCTGAAAATAATTTGTTGTTGACTATGAAATTTTTACATATTATATAACTTAATTATATAACTTAATTTTTACATATTATATTTTATTTGTTGATTGGCACTCAGAAAAGTAATTAGTTTATTAGTAATTAATTTTTATAATGAAATTTCTCCCTGTTATATTTGTTGCATGTTATTCCTTGCGCGCAGCCACTACTTCGAAAATACGTTTATACACACTATTTCTTTTTTATTTTGAAGAAATATAACTAATGGTTAAAATGTTGAATCATCAAGTCAAAATAATATCATGAACTTAAAAAAAAGTGCTTTTTTGGGGAAATTTTCATTTTTTTTAAAACTTTAATTAACATAATTAATTATAATTAATTTTTTTATGAATGAAAATATATAAGTGTTCGTCATTTTAATCATAACCACTTACAGTGCATGTGTACAAAATTTCATGTAATTCCACACACTAATTTCAAAAATATGCGCGCAAGATACAATATGCCAAAAATATAATAGTCAGAAATTTCATTATAAAAATTAATCAATAATTAACTAATTATTTTTCAAAATAGCAATCAACAAATAAGACACAGTTATATTAGTAAATGAAAATTTCATATTCATAAACAAATTATTTTCAGAGATATAGCAGTTAGACTTCTAGCAATTTTTACTGGTTTTTTTAATGTTTTTAAAGGTCCTGTATCCCTTAAGCCGAAAAAAAATCTGTTTTGAAATCTATATTGAATTTTTCTTTTTTTTTTTCTTTTCAAGCTTGGAGACCCTATGCCTATGTTCGGGGGAGGGGGGGGGATGTACACGTTGCCCTATGATAACTCTTACCGATAGGTTTTTTTTTTTAAATCACGAAAATTTTAAAACTAACAAATTCAGCGAAATTGTTTTACCTACAAAATATTTCAAAGATTTAAAAACACAGAGGCCTTAAGGCTCCAAACGCCAATATATAAAGTAAAACATGTTTCAAAGCAAATTCTTTCCACTCAACATAATTCTGTGAAAAAAAAAAAAAAAAAAAGTTTCGTTTTAAAAAATGGGATCATTGTTATAAGGGCCCCTTAGGTTATTTGGGGTCTCACCTGTGAAATTTCATCTGATAGATTATCTGAAAGCGTAGAAACTTGCATAAAAATATTATGGGTTTAGAGAAATTGCTTTAAATTTGAGATAATTCGGGATTTCCAGACGTTTAATCAAACATAAATACCAAGGTCCCCTAGCCCACTATTTTGAGAAGGTAGCAATTCTTCTTTAAAAAAATTTTTTTTCCCTCTTTACACGTATTTGTGAAAAAGGGTTTTGTAGCTGAAAAAGTTAAATTTGTTTCTTGTGGGGGCCCCCTGTGATAATCCATCTGATAGATTATTTGAATGCACGAAACTTTTGATGTCAATGTCATCAGTGAAATTGGTTTCCTTTTGCGATAATTGAGGGCTTCCAGACATTTATCCGGGCATAAAAATTGGAGCCCCGAAACCATACTTTGAAAAGGGGGAAAAAAAGTTTTAAAATTATTTTTATCGCTTTTACATGATTTCGCGAAAAAAAAAAAGGATGTTTACATTTGAAAAAGCTGAATTTGTGTCTCGTGGTTCCCCTAATGGCCCGACTGTGATATCCCATCAGATAGATTATTTGAATGCACGAAATTTTTTATATTAATATCATCAGTGAACATGAACATGCATGTTTTTTTTTTTTTTTTTTTTTTTTTTTTTTTTTTTTAAGATAATTGCGGGATTTCAGACTTTTATTCAAATATAACAAACGGCGCGCGTCCTGGGGCTCCCAACTTTGAACTGTGAAATGAGTAAAACAGGCTTTTTTCCCACTAAACACGATTCTGTGAAGAAAATGTATGGTTTCTCTTTGAAAATTTTGAGTTTGTGTTACGTGGAGCCCAAGGGAACCAAGGGGCTCACCTATGATACCTCATATGAATAAATTATTTGAATTCCCGAAACTTTTCAGATCAATGTGTTTAGCGAAATTGCTTTCCTTTCGAGATGTTTTGCTATATCCAGACTTTTGAAGTACCTAAACCAAACTGTACCACTTTTTTTTATCTGTCTTTTAGTATATTTAAATATATTTTTCTCTCTTAAAGTGTTTCAGTTTGAGAATGACCCCCTAAAAGATTCAAATGTTAAATTTTATATACCTGTTGATTTTGTGCGTTTGAATTATTTTAATTGCTATTTTAAAACAAATAGATCTCTATTTAATTTTTATTATCTCATGGATAACCACCTAAAAAAGTAAGGGCATTGACGTCGAGAAATGGATGTCAGAATTAAAGGTAAAATGGTGTCAGTCATATTTTTATTTTCTCTTACCCATAAGGCAGATAATGTATTGTTTAGGGGTAAAATTTTCGAAAGTGAGTTTTTGTTATATTTACACGTTTTGAGGTCCCCTGAATCCGAAAATCATTTTTTTATCGGTTGGTCTGTGTGTCTGTCTGTTATCAGCATATCTCAGGAACAAATAGCAACAGAAAGTCCAAACTTGGTATTCTAAATGTGTAGGATATAGAGATGCTACACTAAGCTTTTCATTGTGATGAAGGAAATGGTTCGTGCACAGGGACACCGAAGATAATTCAAATACATTCCTTCTATGAGGGAAATTGCAGGTAAGTAAAATTTAATATCTATAGACTGCACTAAATCAAATAAAATGAATATATAATTTTTATATACGTGAAAACATGTCTTATGTAGAATATGGTAAGGAAATCCTTCACTGTTCATTTACGCGGCTACACAAAAGAACTAGATAATAGTGCCACAATAGCTGAAAATTGGTGGAAGTGTATTTCAGGTTGTGCCGTGTATTACTATTATAGGATTATATTTAGGTGCACCCTGTGGTCTGTACATAATCTTCAAAAGATATACAGGGCTGCAAATATTTAAGCGATAACATTATTTTTTATTGTTAGTGGAAGTGCTTTACTATAATATTTTACCATGTCCAGGAAAGCTGTTCAGGAAATGAAATGAATTCCTCATAAACATATGGTAAATAATGTATGTTTTTAAGCTAAATATTCATTGCTTGTTTTTTGTATATTTACACGTTTTGAGGCTTCCTGATTACCGAAGTCAAGTTTTTAAACGTTTGGTCTTTGTCTGTGTCTCTTAGAGTAATTTAAAAACTAACAATTTCTGGAGATCCAAAAGTTGTATTTTCAAATTAATGTAAGTTTGTTGCTGGAAAAGCTTGATCAATACTGATAAGTTTCAAGGAATGTTGCGTGTGAGAGTTGTCTGAATAATTTTTAGTGAACTCTTAATTTTAATAACAAATTTAAATTCTATTTAAATTCAATGAAACGGGGGGTTGAGGGGGCGGTAGCCCCCCTCACATAGAACTAATTATCATCTAAACTCTTCCGAAGCCGAATTTGAATTGTTTTTACACTCGTTATCTTGCCTCTTAATGTGCAACCTATATTTATTGTATTAAATTTCAGGATAAGAGAAAGTCGTGTGAGTGACACACCAAATTATTATTTTAATTTAAATTACTCACTATTTTACTTACAAGGAAAGTATGAATCAGTAAAATTCTGACTGAAACCAAACCAAATTTAAAGACCATGGTCGAAAACATAGGGTAGAGTGCAAATTTTGTGCAACAAACCCTGTGGGGCAAGATATGATCCTTAATATTTTAGGTGATTTTATCAAAATAGACACATAAGACAGAATAACCGCTGAAAACCTATTTTTCGAATTCAGGTGACCTTAAAATGTGCAAATATAGCAAAAACTCAATTTCGAAAATTTGACCCAAAAACATTACTTTCTCCTCAATATATGGGTAAGAGAAAGTAAAAAAAGGGAAAGAAAAAAATTCACTTACATTAAGTTTCTGTAAATAATGTTACGAATTTGTAAATAATAGTAGTTATTTTTACGTAATTTCATTCAAAGAAGCTTAGTCAGGTTATAAAATATAAATTTTCCGCATTTCTAAGCTAAAATAGCTCATTTTCATTTTTCCGAAAATGGCGTTAAAATAGCTCATTTTCCTTTAAAAACTCGTTCGTTGCCGACTTCGGTCAGAAAGCCCTTATTATTGATATATCGATTACCTAAGCTCTAACTCGATTATTCTACAAGATACAGGAAAATTCTGGATTTATAGGAGGCTAGGAAAAGGGACACCGTTCTGACCATTCGGTTTAGTTTTCGCCAACACATTTCTGTATAAAGAGCACCCTGATTAGGCCTCTACTATTGATTCAATGCAGCTATATGCTGTGTGTTATGCTTATTGTACAGTTTGTGATTTCTAAGTCGTCAGCCGTTATTTAAGCTGTGTTCTCTGGTGAAACTGAAGTTGATACTTGTTTGACAAACCTGTAATCTTCTGGAAAATTCTGTAAATAAACTTTTAAGCCTCTACAAGATTTGTCTTGACAGGCAATTCGACATTTGACAGACAATTCACGAACCCCAAGTACGCAACAATAATAATAATAACTAGTATCGCCCAGTGGTCGAAACTCGGACACTTTTTTGCAAAGCAAAAGTTATTGCATTGTCCTACACGGAATTACATTGCAACACAGCTGCGGCAACTGTTTTTGTCGATATGCACTTTAACTGAATCAGCAGAGTTTTACTTAATATATTTCTCTAAGTTTCGCACGCTGTAGATGTCGAGCCTTTCCTGAAATGAAAGGAAATCGCAACGTCGAATGGAAATGCTTCTTGTTGGGTGATAGAGCCCAGAAGCTAATCGGTACCATGTCAAACCAAGGTCCAACCAAATATCTAATTCGGTTAAATTAATTCCATTGGTTCATAAAGCACAATGTTTGAACTCAAAAAGACAGATATTTTCCAAAAACGGTCGAATTGAGTTTGGGAAATCTCAAAACGTGTAACTTCATCGAAAACCGAAAATCTAAAATTTTTCTGAATCTTATACTTTCTTCTTATATATGCAGAGGAAAGAATAATAAATCCACTTTTTAAAAAATAAGTAGTCAATTTCAGTTAATTGAAATGCAAGGAAATCTCAAAACGTGTAAATTAATCGAAAACCGGATTTAGAGTCCTGAAACCCGACCCGAAACCGACAGATGAATTTTATATCAACCCGAAACCCGACCCGAACCGGACAAAAAAATTTTTATCCACCCGAAAACCGACCCGAACCCGCATTACAGAAACTTTAACGACCCGAATCCGCTGTCTTTAGACCCGAACCCGACCCGAAACCCGAAAACTAAATGAAAATTACTTATATATCTAAAAATCATACAAAACTTTTTTTAAATATAAAATAAGGCGAAATTTCATTGTCATACAGTTGGTAAATTATTTTAAAAAGAATTCGAAATGTAATTACTAATTGTTTAATTTAAAAATTCAAAAATCTGAAAAATAGATCAATAATAATTTTTAACCATTTATGTGAGTTGTGAGTTGTGAACTTCAAGAGTAAACTAGTATGTTCTGGCCACCACAAGACATTCTTCTTTACTTTTCTATATTTTATCTCAGTGCAAATAATTTATTAAAAATATTATTTTTTAAAATTATCTAACAGAATGAATGCAAACGATTTTCATCTTAGAGACAACTAACACTAAATATCCAAAGTAAGACAGTTTTATTGTCTATAAATAGCATCTTAAAAAGTACGTTTTTATAATGGTTATCTCACATATCAGGTTTCGTACAGTTATATGCCATAGAAGTTGAGATATAGCATTCCCACTATCGAGGGATATTGCAGTACAGCCTGTCAAAAAATTAAATGAACACGAAACCTCGTTTAAAATTCATAAGGAATAAGCCCAAAAAAAGAAAGCGTTAAAAATATCTTTTTTTACGAAAAAATCAGCGAAATATTATAAGATGTCCTTTAAAAGTTCAAAAATATCAATTGTGTCAATATAGCATGATATACGAGGTGTGGCTATTAAATAACGAGACTACTGCTGCTACAGTTGAAATACATATGCGCCAAATCCAAACAACTGACAGCTGTGCAGCGCAAAGCCTTCTCTTTCGATTGCAGCTCTTCCCGTGTTTCTAGATAAATCAGTCTGGCCGTAACCTTCGTTTGCGTAAGAGGTGTTTGTTTCATTTTGCCGAAAAGTGTAAAACTAGAGCAACGAATTGTCGTGAAATTTCACTTGAAACTTGGTAAAATCGCCAGTGAAACTTATCTTTTATTAAAGCAAGTTTACGGCGATGAATGTTTATCACGTGTGCGAGTTTATGAGTGGTTTAACCGTTTCCAAGATGGCTGAGAAGACTTTGGAGATGATGACCGAAATTCAAAGCAATGAGGATCCTTTTTTTTCGACATTCGTGGTATTGTGTACCTTCACTGGGTTCCTGAATGTCAAACTATTAATCATCATTACTATCTTGAGGTGCTTGCTCAACTCCGTGAAAGGGTAAGGAAAAAACGACCCGAATTGTGGAAGAACAAGTCATGGGTTCCCCATCAAGACAACGGGCCGGCTCACACGTCATTGTCTGTCAAGGCGTTTCTAGCCCAAATACAACATCCCAGTTTTAGACCATCCGCCTTATTCGCCTGAACTGGCCCCATGTGACTTTTATCCGTTCCCCAAAGTTAAATCTGAATTAAAAGGAACAAGATTTGAGTCAGTTAAAGCTGTGAAATAAAAAGCGGCACGCCTCATGCAGGAGCTCACAGGAAAAGACTTCCGGCACTGTTTCGAACAATGGAAAATTCTCATGGAGCATTGTAGGGATAGAGGAAGGGTGTATATTGAAGGTGATAATAACTAAATATGTATAAATTTAAAATAAAATGTTTTACAGCAATAGTCTCGTTATTTAATAGCCACACCTCGTAGATTATAGATATTATATTATATAGATTATAGATATTATATTTAAAGATCAATTTATTTTAAAAGACGACAATTTATATACAATTAATTAAAAAAATAAAATAACTGATAAGTTTTGAATTTCAACTCTGTGTGATTTGATAAATATAAATCCTGATAATTTTTGATCTGATACATTTTAAAAAAGTAAATTGCATTTCAATTTTAACAAAATTATTTCAATAAAATGATTTAAAGTAAAAAAAAGAGATTTTTTAAGGTTTTTTTTAATATTGACTCATTCTTTGGCATTCTGAGAAAGGTTTCATGTACAGTTAATTATTTGACTGACTGTATAACAGCTCCACCTATTGTCCGATTAGCAATCAGATTGATTCAACATAATGTCTTATTATGGCTTTCTCACATATCAAGTTTTGTTTGATCATACACAAGAGAACCTAAGATACAGCCTCCCATTAAATTGCAAATATCGCGTATAGCAACGCCACCTGTTGAGTGGTTGACACCAAAAGTTGAGACACTAATTTAGGTCAAGGTGCATCTACACATAAATTTATATGCAATTTTATGCAGCTGTTCCTGAAATATAACCTTCCCTTAAACTGCCGAAATCGCTGTACAGCAGCGCCACCTGTTGGCCGATAAGAATTCAAATTGAATCATCATAATATCTCATAATAGCTTTTTCACATATCAAGCTTTGTTCGATTATACTCAATAGAGCCTGAGATATAGCTTCCTCTTAAATCTCGGAAATTGCTGTATAGCAGAGCCACCTGTTGATCGGTTGACAGAAATTGATAGGCATTAATTTAGGTCAAAGTGCCTATACATATAAATTCCTATATAATTCTGAACAGGAGTTCCAGAGATACAGTCGGCACAAAATTTTTGTAACAGACAGACAAACATTTTCTGTAAATGGTAAAATCGTGTTCTAAATCTCTCAAAACGTGTAAATCCGTCGAAAACTGGAAGTCAAAAATTTTTATGAATCTAATACTTTCTTCTATTAAATTTAGAAGAAAGTAAAAAATGTACTTCAATTTAGATGTTCGTAATTTATTGTTTAGTACTTATAGTCTGGAAAAAAATAAAGATGCATTATTCGTTATTGCTTTTGTCCGATGTGGATGTTTACTTTACTATAATAATTTGTGTAGCATGTATGTGATTCGCAGTTAAACATCTTCTTTTTAAGGATCACTGATCTCTTTAAATTCGCATAATCAGCAACTTAGCTTCCTCCGGTTTCAGTTTTGCTTGGTGCATTATTTATTTGTTCTAGAGAAGACGTAAAGAATATAATCTGCCTTGATGGTATTCGTTTCCTATATGGTGTTTATTTTACATTACTTTTTTAAATTAAATCACAAGAAGTATTCCCTGTATATTTGCTGTATGTACAAATGTAAACGGAAGAAAATTCAAAATTTCGTTAACATAAAAGCGAGGATTAAAATTCTTATCTTTTAAATATCTTTAAAAAAAAAAAAAAAAAAAAAAAAAAAAAAAAAAATGTAAATTGAGAAATAACTTAAATTTCCAAAACGTAAAAGCAAGGTTATATTGTATTTCTTATATATATATATCGCCAATTTCCTTTTATATATCTTTCTTTCTTTCTTTTTTTTTTTTTTTTTTTATGCAAGATTGAAACTAGTGTTGTATATTGCTGAAAAGCTATACAATATTCGAAATCTTGCATTAATTGTTGACAGTACTGCTAGTTTCCTGATGAGATCGGTACTGGATTTCAGCATTTTTAACTCCATTTTTCCTTCATGCATTCCTTTTTATTTCAATAGTCATTTTGGTTAATTTCTTTCAATTTTTATCTTGTGTTGCATGAATTTACTGGACTAATGGATTCAGACAACTAACTCATAGTTTAGGTTTAAGTGATATACGTCATTTCTCTTCTGCGTAAGTACTTTAACATGTTTTTACTATTCAGTGAAATTTACTTAAATGGTAATTGTGACAATAAATTTATACGTAATACATCTAATTATTAAATTCATTGTTGGTATTTTCATCTTTCTCTCATTTGCTGAGTATTGTAAAGGAATTAAATAATTTAATATATATATATATATATATATATTAACAATATAAATATATATAAAATTCAATAAAAATTTATAAAGTACAATTTGAAATCATTATAGCTACAGGTTTTAAATTAATATTTCATAATAAAGGGTTAATTTTTATTATCAATATCAGGATGTCTCCACAAGGGTATGATGTAGGAAAGGCAATTATTATTATCAATATCAGGATGTCTCCACAAAGGTGTGATGGTGAAAAGGCTTAAAGTGACATATCACCTATTGCCATAAATTTCTAAACACCAAGCTATTCTATTGAAAAAAAAAAAAATTATTAAAATTATTCATTACTTTTTTAATTCAGTCTTCATAGTCATAAAATTCACAATTGTTAAATTAGAGCTTGTTTACTAAAATTGAATTTTTCAAATTTAATTTTAAAGCTGTAAAATGCGTCACATGAACTAAGTGTATTTTTTTTTTTTTTTTGCATTTTAAAGCTTCAAAATTAAAAAATATATTTTAGGTAATGAGTAATACAGGGCTCCCAGCGACGACTAAAAAGTAACTTTTTGCAACTAAAATCAATCCAGGCTACTATGGCAATTATTTTTGTGCGAAAGTTACTATTATTTTAAGGTTAATCAACTCTATTTTAAGTAAAATGGAGATTTTTTTTTTTAAACAGAAAATTGTTCTTCTCTATTTTGCTTTATCTAATTTTTGAAGTTTATTGCAATATTTCCATTACCTAGGGTAAAACAGTGGAAGTGTAAGGCAAGGATATTTATTACCATGCCTTGAAATAGTTGAAAGGTTAATTTCCTTGAAATAATTAAAATTTTAACTATTTATCTCTTGTAATTTATTATTATTACTTTCAATCAAAAATTACTGTTCATATCCTAAGGGCTACTCTTTTATACATTAAAGGTGACTAAAGCAACTATTTGAGTGTCTTTCATGCTGGGGACCCTGGTAATACTAATTACAAAATCAAAAGTTCACTGTAGAATAAGCATTAATATTCAAACAGAATTTATTCAGTTCATAATGCATATGCATTTTATTCTCTAAAGAGAAAAAGAACTAGAATGGTGCGAAATGCTAAAAAAAAGTAACAGTATAAGATTGAAATATATATTTTTTACTTTTAAAAGTTAAAAGGAATTGGTGCATTGATTATTTTAATTTATAATTTTTCATTCCATATTTTATAGTAGCCTAAAATTATTTTCTATTTTTCAAAAAGAAGCTTACTGACAAAAATCACACTTTTAATTTTTGATGGGACATGTGGTTTTTGGTGTCTAAAACTGTTATAAAATTTACTCAAGGAACTAAAACCAAAAATTAGGAAAATGTATTAAAATATAGATATAAATTAGTTGCAAAAAATAGTTTCAGAATGCTTTTTGTACAGAATTTCAGGTTTTTGACAATTGTTGTCAAAAACTATGTCAAAAAGAGGTTTTTGACATGACGATTAAAACCATGGTAAAATCCGGATAAAATTGTCAGTTATCAAAAACTTGCCAACCCTGATTAGAAGTAGTTTATTCTGATTTATGTGGCCCTGTAAATGTTAAATCCCATGGCGGATCACGTTACTTTATTACTTTTTTGGATGATAAATCTTGTTACATGGAAGTAATTTTTTTAAAAACAAAAGATGAGGCTAAATGTGCGTTCCGGAAATATAAAGCGACCGTCGAAAATCGATAAGGAAAAAAAATTAAAGTATGGTGGGAAATATTTCTTTTGAAAATTCTTTTTTCGTAAATACACAAAATATACCAAAATATTATTCAATATATATATATTTAATGTAAATTAAAAAATTTCATATTAATAGTTTCATTGTTATTTTCAGAACAACTCTTAAAAAAAAAAAAAAAAAAAAGATGCATTTAAATGAATATAAACATATTCCGGAAGTGCGTGGCAACTTCTAAAAAATAAATTACTCGTTCAAACTTGGTCGAATAACTAATAAATAAAACAAAACACTTCGAAACCAAAATAAAATAGCATTCGTTAAAGAACAGAATTAATTATTTAAAGACTAGTTTCGTAACTGAGTACCATTTTGAGAACAACAATTCTGTATTTGCTTTTTCCTTAAGAAAACACCAATAAAATTCAATTCTATATTCAAAATAAAAATTAGAATGGTAACCAAAAACATATTATTGATATTAATACTTTATACTTCTGAGCTCAGATATATTTAATAAAACCATTCATAAAAAAAAAAAAAAATAATAATAATAATAAATAAAAACTGAAACAAATTTATTTTCTGCACAAATAATTTTCTAAAAAAAAAAAACACCACAAAATACGTATTTCAAAAAAGAATAAAACATAATTTTCTCTTTAATATATTCAGCAAAGAAAGAAAAAAAGAGTAATTACCCTTTTGACTGGCCAGTTGAAATAGATTCAATTAATCTTTTTTATGACGAGACATAAATATATCAAAAATAACTGAAACTGGTAGGGAAAAAAAAGGGAGGGGGAAATGGAACTAAACTTGCATAAATGATGCAATAAAGAGAACTACTATATCTTTTTCTCAGATCGACTGAGAATATTTCTATTTTTGTATTGTAGAATAAATTCGGTATTTGCAGCAATGTGGAACAATAATTTTTTCTTAACGAAGAAACACAAAATTTGCAGATTCTTTTTTTTTTTTTTAATCCAAGAAATCAATATGAGTTCGATTCAGAATACCAAATGCAGATAAGAGGCCGTTCCGTAGGTTTAAAACACTGGAAAATTACCGCAGAACACTCGTCGAACGTGTCAGGATGACACATATTACACTAACAACTTTCATAAACGATGACTCTGGTTGTCATAGCTTTTCTTAAAACGAAAATTGCACTTTTATTCGGGCACATGAAAAGAGGCACAGATTCGCATTGATACACAGATTCAATTTTTGGACAGCAGCAAGCATTCTTTCAGAACAGAACACAAGTTTACGAAAATGTTCGATGAGCGGCATCAGAAACGTTCCACTAAGATATAAATTTTAAGTTGGATAAACTAATAAAAACTAATATTTAAATTATAAACTAAGATATAATTTTTAGTTGGGCGCCAATTATAACAGAATGGCCCCATGACAGAACATTGAAAGAACGTTTAAGAACGGACTCGGGCATTCCGTTATTTAATATTTTTAATTATAATAAAACACAATTACAAAACTATATACAACACGCGCAGTAAACAGAACATTAAGATACATAAGAACGAATATAACTTCTTTCAGGCCGCTGCCTGCGGCCCATGGCCATAGGGGCGTCTTACACGAAAAACAGCTACATCTCTCAGCGAGAACTGACGAATTTAATCAAGATAGGGACAATATCACCATAACACAAAAGAAATATATTGAAGATTTATTAAATAAATTTATCATGCAAGATTCTAGAATGTTGAATACACCTTTAGATAACAGTGTAAAATTAACTAAACAAATGTGTCCAAACACAGAAGAAGAAAAATCCTAAATGTCAAAAATTCCATATAGGCAATTAATCGGTTCCCTCATGTATCTGTCGGTTGCTACCAGACCAGATATCATCCATGCTGTAAATTACTTGAGTAAATTTAATAACAGTCCATGAAAACCCCACTGGATAGCTGCTAAAAGAATACTAAAGTAACTCAATGAAACTAGAAATTTAGGAGTTGTTCATTACATAGACGATAAACCATTAACAGCATTTGTTGATGTCGATTGGGCATCGGATATAAATGATAGAAAATCATACACTGGATACGTTTTCAAGTATGCCGGTGGTCCTATTTCTAGGGAATCGAGAAAGCAAGGAACTGTTGCTCTGTCCACTACAGAATCTGAATATATGTCTCTGTCCGAAGCCGCAAAAGTGACAATTCATATCAGAAATTTCTTGAAAGAACTAGATCCTGAAATTGTATCAAGTCCGACTGCAATCATGTGCGACAATCAGTCCACACTGAGATTAGTAAAAAACCCAGTTCATCACAATCGCACAAAGTATATAGCGTGAAGTTTACAATAATAAATTAATAGACATTAAATATATTTCATCAGATGAACAACCTTCAGACATTTTAACAAAAGTCTAAATTCACATAAACATGAAAAGTGTTGTGATATGATCGAACTTAATAATTAGGACTGGTGAACTCAATGAATATTTAAACTGTGTGTTCATTAAGAAATTAATTACTTATATTTTACCTATTTTATTTTATTTTATTAACTATAATTATTTGTTTATAATTTTATTTCTTTACTAACAATTCTCTCATTTTAAGTGATTTTAGCATAAAAATAATTTTCTCTTAATTTTTAATGTGCTATTATAATGTATAATTTTTTTTTTTTTTTTCGAAACATTTATTGAAAAAGGGGGAAATATAAACATTTTTAATACGCGTTTCCTCATATCATTTGCTAACCAGCGCACACCTGTCATCATGACATCAGATGTGACGTATCTGTATTACGTAATCAACAGAAGAGAGGTGCGCATCCTTCGCTCCTCAGAGAGAGTTTGTATCGGTCTGTACGAGAAAGCTGTTCTAAGCGTACGGCATAGAAATGCCAGCAATATGTTATTCTTCGTTTCTTAACTATTAAATGTTATTGTGAATGTTAAAAAGGACTCTGCTTACTTTGTGGTCCCATTTAAACCAACAGCCGTTTTTAAAGGAACGCGCTTGCGAGACCTGATATTGAGTTATTTATACAGGACGCCTATCAATTCTTTTTAACTAACCAACAATATATCATTCGAAAGAACATCTAATAGAGTGTTTATATAGCAATTTTGAAGAAAATCGTTAGAATCGCTTTTGAGATACGGACTTACGGTCCAACTTCCGGTTTCCGATGTCCCACTTCCGGTTTTTCAATTTTCACCAAAATATGGATATTTCATCTTTATACCAGAACTGTCTCAAATCTGAAGTTTTGTAGTTCTATCTTTATTAGTTTCGGAGATATGATAGCCAGAAGATTCCACACATACATACACACACACACTAACCAATTGCTAAAAACTACTTTTTTGGACTCAGGAGACCTTAAAACGAGTAAATTAGGTGAAATCTCGATATCGAATTTTTGGACCAAATACAATACTTCCATTACCTACGGTAGTAGGTAATGGAAAGGTAGGGTATTGGAAGAAAATGGTAGGGTAATGGAAGTAATAATTGGTAGAGTTACTTTTTGAAACACTAATTTCTGAGTTCTAAAACTGACCTACCTAAGCAGGATGACATTTAATTTTCCTGTAATAACCACGTAATATATAAGAAAGGATATGTGAAATAGATTTATGCAACAATATTCATGAAAATCATTAGAGCCGTTTTTGAGATACCGACTTTTGCTAAAACTTGGCATACTCGGTTATTGACCGGAAAACAATAATTACATACAAAAAGGTATTTAAAAGGCAGTTAATATGGCAAGTTTAAAAAAAATCCGTGCAGCCGTTTTTAAAGGAGCGCACTTGCGAGGCCTGAAATTGAGCTATTTATACAGGGCGCCTATCAATTTTCCTGAACTAACTAACTATATCATTCGAAAGTACATCTAATAGAGTGTTTATATAGCAATTTAGAAGAAAATCGTTAGAGAAGTTTTTGAGATACAGACTTACGGTAGCACTTCCGGTTTCCGATGTCCCACTTCCGGTTTTCCAATTTCACCAAATTTTGGAAAATTTATTGGTACGCCAGACCTGTCTCAATTCTGAAGTTTCGTAATTCTATCTTTATTAGTTATGGAGGTATGATAGCCAGAAGATTCCACACACACACACTGACCAATTGCCAAAAACTACTTTTTTGGACTCAGGAGGCCTTAAAATATGTGAATCAGGTGAAAACTCGATATCGAACTTTCAGGCCGAATACAATATTTCCATTACCTACGGTAGTCGGGTAGTGGAAGTAATAATAAAAGATTCTCATAATCACATGCTACAACCAGATTGCATTTCAAGCGTTACTTTTAGCAGGGTGATCCCAAACAATTTCATTTTTATTTAATTTTTTACTGGTCCCCTTTTTGCTTTCTGGGCAAAACTTTTACTGAAATATATGAGGTATAACATGTTCTTTAGACTTCAAAAGTTTCAAAATAATTCGTCCAGTGTTTTTTGAGATATTTGACAAAACGTCTACTTTCGAAAGTGCCCGATTATTTATGGAAAGGTAGTGTAGTGTTTGGTTAAAAATTCGGAAACAAATATTGAACTGGAATTGGGGGGCTAGACCTTAATTTCCACCACCCTTAAGTCGGTTATGGCATGAGCATGCCTTGTCGTTGGAGTTATACATGTATGGAATTTTTCAGTTTAATCGGATGTTAGAAAGTGGGTTGAAATTTTATGCATTGAAATTGTTTCAAACTTATGGTTGAAATTGAAAAACAAATTTTGAAATGAGGTTGTGAGTTCAGGGCCCCGTGCTAGAGTCCTGCGCGGATTTCGTAAACTTGATCCGCATCCGACCCTGAAAATAATTTCAGACCCGAGACCCGCAATGAAGTGATGCTGAAATTTATGTTTTAAGATAGTGAATAAAAATTCTATACACAAAATATAGTTATCTTATTGAACGAACATTTTGAAGAATAAAATATTACATAAAAAGATTACATGTATATAAACTTAAATATAAGCAAGCTTCAGTGAAGAACATAAAAAGTGTACAACTCGCATCCCGGCAAGAAAAGTGGCACAACTCCAAAAATGGAAATTTTGGGTTTGTCATTGAAAAATGCAGAAAGAGTAGCTCAACGTGCTCAAAATCGTCCCACCTTTACTTCGAAAATTATTTGAGAGGCAGTTGTGTTAGTTCTGTGTCAATGTTCATCAATGCTTTTAAGTTCACTAAAAAAAAAAGTAAAATCATGAAACAAATATATAAGACAAATAATTTTTTCAGATAAAGTTTTAAACGTTATGTTTTTATGTTTATATAACTTTAATTAAACTCATGTTATGCATCATGTTACTTTAAATTACTTTGGAGGAAGAAAATGCTGTCCAATATTTGTAATCAAAAAATTAGGTACATAAAAAAGTATTCTTCGAACTTGAATAGGGTGCCTGTTCCCACCTTCTAAGTCCGTTACTTACTTGAGTAGGGCTCTCATCAGTGGAAAACTCTTCCTCAAAAACAAAGTGAGACTTTTAAAAACTATGTGAGATTTCTGAAAATTAAATGAGACACCCAAATAAACTTAGAATAATAAAAATAATAAGTCTTTTAAATGGATGGGGGGGGGGGGGGATGTATACCAAGAAATGGTATATACTTGAGCAGATTAGGGGCTGGTTTGTTTGTCGCATGTTTTTACTTTCCGAACACTATAGTGAGGAAAGTATTGTAATCATGTCAAAAATCCGAATTTGAGATTTCGATGTTTCTATATGTTTCGAGGTCCCCTGAGTCCGTTTTCACTATTTTTACGATGATGTGTGTGTGTGTGTGTGTGTGTGTGTCTGTGAGTGAACACGCTAGCGTCTAAACGCTTTGTTCGAATAATCTGAAAGTTGGTACGTATATTGTAAGTCACCATAGTACGAACCCTATTGATTTTGGTGAATCTAGCACTTATAGTTTTTTTTACAGGGTCACAAAGAAAAATTTTTTATCTTTATGGCCTATGGGACCAAAATATTACAGGGACACAAAGAAAAATTCTTTATCATTATGGCCTATGGGGCCAAATTTTTAAAAGTGCGATAGCGTCTAAACGCCTTATTAATCTGAGCAAAAAATTTGTACACATGTTATAGGTCACAGTTGCACCAACTTTATAGATTTTGATGAATCTAGCGCTTACAGTACACAAAGAAAAATTCTTCATCATTATGCCCTATTGGACCAAATTTTTAAAAGTGCGATAGCACCTAAACGCCACATTCAATTCAGCTAAAAATTTATATGAATATTATAAATCACTGTTGCACTAACTATAAGCATTTTGGTGAATCTAGCATTTATAGGTTTTTACAGGGACACAACGAAAAATTCTTTATCATTATGATCTATGGGCTCAGAGTTCAGTAGCGTTAGATAAAACATCGTTTAATATATGGAGAAAAATACTCAAACACTCTATTATGGTTTTCTCTCTTTTGTTTGTTTAACAACTCCTCTTTCTTTACTTTATCTACAAAACTGTTAATTACTCAATGTTCGGAAAGTCGAGTGGAGTCACTCCAGATTTTTTCTATCATAGGAAGAATATAAATTTAAAAAAAAAATTAGTGCTTTTTTCTTTAGTCGATTCCTAAATAATGAAAAACTGCTCAAATTTTTCGCAATATTAAAATTTTTAAGTGAGAAAATGAAAAAATATGCGAGATTTCCGCAGTCTCGCACTCCAATGTGACCCCTGTGTCGCTACTTTGGCGACGTTATTTAAAATAACAATTTCAGTACTTTAACAAGAAATAAGGTAAATGGCTTACCTTCATCGGTCCAGAGAGTCGTGGGGACTGCCGGCCACTTCATATTCCACTATTAATCATAGATGACGATGAAACACATAATTCCGAAATAAGAGGAATGCTAATACTGTCACACACATTTATTTACATGCTCACTACAACACTACACGAAGTACACTAAGAGAAGAAGGAAAAAAAAAAACATTAATAACGGCGTACAGCGCCATCTACAGGTTTCAGATTGACCAATGATAATCTACACATTGGCCCCCGGATAAACATTAATTATATGTTCATTTTATAATTTAATCTATATCAATAAGAAAAAATAAATTTTACACAAAATGTCATTGTTCTAAATGTCATTGTTTGTAATAAAAGTTCTTTTTTTAAAGTTTGCTTTAGTCTTTTTCATAGATTTCTACTGGATATAGCAATTGGAAAGGTCAGCGTAAAGTTTCATTAGCTGTTTTAAGCTCACATGAGCGTATTTTACCATCCCTACCGGGGAACACTTGCGTGATTAAACCAAATTTCCACAAATGTCTTGGTAGCTTCGAATCGTGAATTAGAACAACGTCATTTACCACAAACTCTCGGATACTGGAGTGTCGACTGGTCATGGCGGTTTTCAATTGAAGAATATATTCATTCTTCCATCGTGACCTGAACTGATCCAATATACGTTCCTTTAAGTTGAATCTTTTAATATACATTTTTGAAGTTCCAGGAAGCACATGGGGTTTCATATATACGATAGGTAGGGCAGTTAGTCGTTGGCCTACCAAGAAGTGTGCTGGCGTGATTGGTGTTGGTTCACCAGAGTCAGAATATACAAATGTAATCGGTCTGGAATTTATCGAAGCTTCTATTTCTATCAAAACGGTGTGTAGTTGGGCATGTGTTAAGGTAGTTTTGCCAACTACCTTTCTTAATGCAGTTTTAACAGAGCGAACCAAACTTTCATAGAAACCTCCCCACCATGGCGACATTTCCATGATATATTTCCACATTATTTTATTACTACTGTAGTAATCTTTAACGTCGGGATGGTTAATTATGTTCCATATGTGTTTTAACTCGATATCAGCTCGATGAAATGTTCGTGCGTTGTCTGAATATATTGTGTGACAAAGACCGCTCCTTGCCACTATTCTTCTGAAGGCCAATAAAAATGTTTCTACTAATTCAAGGTGCACTGCTCTTGTTATCGCACATGTGCACAACAATATATAACATTTGCTGTCACTATGTCTAATGTATAAGGGGCCTGCAAAATCAAGGCCAATGACTGAAAAGGGCTTTTGTTCATAAATGCGATCTGCAGGTAACGGAGCAGACATCTGGGCTCCAGATCGAGCATTAAATCTTATACAAATTGTGCATTTTCTTAATACGCTTTTTACTGCCTGTCTGCCCTTGATTACCCAAAATTCCTCCCGTAATTGAACTAATGCATCATTAATGCCAAAATGAAAAACTCGTTCATGCGCATTTTTAATTAACAAATCAATTAATTTACCCCTTGAAGGCAACAAGATCGGATGTTTTTCATTAAAGGAATATTTCGATTTCTGAAGCCTTCCTCCGATACGCATTATTCCCTCGGAATCCAAAAATGGCGAGAACTCAATTAAATTTGAATTTTTCGAAATAGGTTCCCCATTTATCAAACAGTTTAATTCATTCGGAAAACTAATTTTCTGTGTATATTTAACCCACATAGTTTGCGCACTACCAATTTCTTCTGCCGATAATGGACCCCTAAATTTCTCGTTTTTAGGATTCGCGTTATTAAGAAATATCTTTATCCATGCCGTAAATCTGAGGACTCTTAAAATTTTACTATATTTTTCAAGATGTAGTATTGGTTCCACTGTTTCTATAGAGATTTTAAACTGAATTATTTTTTCAGGTGTTTTCCTTTTTTCTTCGGTAATATATTGAGTGTCTACCTCTTCTCCAATATCATTGCGTTTACCATTTAGCTCAGATAACCAATTTGGACCTCTAAACCAAAATCATTATTAACTAACGCATTTGCGCTAATACCACGAGTAACTAAATCTGCGGGATTATCCTTTGTATTACAATATGACCAATTTTCGGGTTCTGACAATTCCTGAATTTCGACTACTCTATTTTTAACAAAGGGTTTCCATTGGTTCGCCGATCCCTTCATCCAGTGTAAAACAATAGTAGTATCTGTCCAATAAAATTTCTCGATGTCAATTTCTTTAAATATATCACAAATATATTTCGCTACTCTGGCTGCTATCACCGCTCCCATTAACTCCAATCTTGGTAACGTTAGTTTCTTTAGCGGCGCAACTCTAGCCTTCGACATAATCATGCTTACATAACACTTTTATCATTACTGATAACCTTAAAATATGCAACACAACCATATGCAAGTGGTGAAGCATCTGAAAAAATGTGTAATTCTACTCGTGAATTTTTCAAATCAACATAAGCGAAATAGCATCTATCAATTCGAAGTTCTAATAAATCCTTAATTTCGTTACACCACTTTATCCAAATTCCCTTAAGATCATCCGGCAATTCGTAATCCCAATCCATACCTCTTTCCCACATTCTTTGAAGAAAACACTTTATCCTAATTAAAAAAGGAGATATAATCCCAATAGGATCAAAAAATTTTGCAGCTGTATGCAATACATATCTTTTCGTACATACCGATATATCCAAATTTTCAATTATAGATTTCAAAGCTAATCCCAATTTATCACTATCTTTATCCCACACCAATCCAAGAATATTTATTACACTATCATTAATTACCTACGAAAAACAATCATTTTTATCCCACATGTTCTTTAATTTCTGTGAATTCGTACTAAACTTTCTCAATTTCATTCCAGCCTTTGCTAAAATATTTACCGCAGTAGAAGTTAATTCATAGGCACCGTTTACGGTATCGGAGCCATAAAGAAAACCGTCCACAAACAGAGCTGAATTTAATATTTCATAACTATCCGGATAAATTTCCCTATATTCCTTAATGTGTTTCTTAATTGTTGCCGTTAAAAAGAAAGGAGAAGTTGTACAACCAAACGTCGCTCTGGTCATTCGCATTATCTTATAATTCTGGGTGTCCTCGTCAAACCATAAAAACTTAAGATAATTTCTATCGGGTCCCGCGATTTCTATCATTAAAAACGCCTTTTCAATATCTGCGCAAAACGCAATCTTAAACATTCGAAATCTATTAATTACATCCAAAATTGGTGGTGTAAGACAAGTCTCCTTTATGAGACAATCATTTAAAGATTTACACCCCGAAATTCTACTGAACAATTAAAAACAATTCGTACCTTTGTTGTCTGTTTTTCCTTTCTAACAATTTCACGATGTGGGGCGAAATACTCTCTTTCTGACCGACCGCATTCCTCTACGATACCTAGTTGTTTTTGTTCATTAATTATCTGCCTATATTGCTCAAAAATCCATTTATCCGTTTTTAATCTTTTCCTCAAATTACTGAATTGCCGTTTAGCATTTTCAAAATTATTCTCAAAGTTATCAATACCATGTTCATTCCATAATAACTGCGTAATATATCGACATCCGGTATATTCTAACTGTTTATTAAATTTATTTATTATTTCCAGATCAGAAGTAGAAATCAATTTATCATCATTTATTCCTAAACAATCTAACGTCCATAGCCTCTGCAGATCATTAGCCGTACAATCCGATGATTCATTTTTTTTCATGCATGAATGGTTTTCATGTAAATAAACAGAGTCAGAACATTCAATCTTTAGCACAGAGGCGCCAGTAATTACGCTGTCTCGATATGTTGCTGAATTATTATTCCCTGATAACGTCCATCCTAATGCTGTGTTAACCGCAACCGCAAACAACGAACGATTAATTTTCTTTTTATTTTTTTGGAGACTCCAATATAAACCTGTGCCGATTAATATGTCTGGCTCCTTCGAATGCAATTGAGAAAAATTATTTCTTTCCCCCTCATTAGAAACCAAAACTTTTCTAATGGATGCGTCATCAACTATTTTTAGCTTCGTTAACGATATCTGATTCACGACTAATGCCTCTACATAACATTTTTGTTTGTGGTTTTTTAAATGAGACAATTCGAAATTTACAACTGAATATTCTTTTTGCTGGGGTTGATCACAAGAAAACGGGTATATGATTAGAGTTTTTTTTCTAATTACAGGCAATTTTAATTCACGAGCGAGTGATATATTAATGAAGTTTCGTTGAGACGCATTCTCAAATAACAATACACACTTTAAAGAGTTTAAATTAGAATTATTTGTTATTCTTGCAAAGCAAGTTTGTAAATATATTTCATTATTCTCAAGCGGATTTTGTACAGAACATTTGTATGACACTACAGAATTATCATTTTCGTAAGCACTATTCTCAGAAGAATTTGTTTGGGTTTGTTCGAATTGATTTTTATTACTCATTTGAGCCGTTGTTGGAGTTTCCGATTTTTGCTTATAGCAAATTAATGTATTGTGTTTTCCTGAACATGTGTCACATTTGAGACCCGATAAACAAAATTTAGCTGTATGTTTACCTCTTTTGAAACATAAATAACAGATTCCCTGTTTGCGTAAAGACAATTTTTTGTCCTCTAAATTTAATTTGCACATTTTACTATCATGATCATTTACTGCGTCAACACAAAATATACATTTACTAACAGTTAATTCAAAGGCGGATGCCTTTTGCATTGTGTTAGAATTTTTATATCCCGAAACAGGTTTCCGGTAGGATGCATTATTATTTTCCGATGATTTTGAATCAAATCTGGAATTTGAGTTTTTGTACCCGCTATTGTGAGTTTCTACTTCGCGTTTTAAAAATAAAAAGGTTTTTTCTCTAGTTTGAACTTCTAATTTTAAATGTTTTAACAAATCTTGTACATCCCATTCCTCGGATTCTATTTTCATTTTATTATAGTCTATCATAATACTGGTAGGTATTAATTTAGTAACAATCGGAAATAACAAATATCCGTAGGATTTTAAATCTACTCCTAAATTTTCGAGAGATTTTATATTAACATCAAGGGCGTAGTGCAGTAAGCGTAATTCTTTAATCTGATTTGCAGATTTAACAGGGCATAAATTTAATAATGCATCAATTTTATATCGAATTACGATATCTTTTTTACCAAATCTAGATTTTAACAAATCAATGGCCGTATTGTAATTTTCTTCAGAGAGTGCTAAACACTGAAAAGCTGTTAAAGCTTGGGCTTTTAAAAAGCTGCGTAAGTATACGAATTTTTCTACGTTAGATAAATCCTTATTTTTGTGCATTGTTATTTCATACTGATTCCAAAACTCCATCCAGTTTTCAGGAGATCCCTCATAAACTGGAATTGAGATCTTGGGCAGTCTTACGGAACTTGCATTAATTCTTTCTAAACGTAAATTAGATGTTTGCTCATTTCTTGGCTGTGATAAGATCTGAGTGACATTTAAATTTTTAATTTTTTCTATTTTATTCATAATTTGAGCTTTTACATCAATAATTGAATCCCTGTGTTCTTGTCGCGATTCTATTTCAGCTTGTAGCTCGTCGAGAACCGCGATTTTCGTTTCTATCTGTTCTTCAACTTCTATAATTTCGTTTTGTTTCACCTGCAGTTTTTCTAACTGCGATTCTATTTCATAAACATTTAACCCTTCCTCGGGTTCGATTAACTTTGTATTTATCGTGTTAATTAATTTTGTGCACAATCCCTTTAGGGTAGTGCGTTTTCGTTTTAATTTTTCTAATTCTGTTGCCATATTCTGATCAATCTATAAAATTGCACTATATAGAATAAATCAAATTATCAACCTTTAAGGGCCTGGCAGTCCCTGTTATGGGCGCCAAAAATACATGTCGCTACTTTGGCGACGTTATTTAAAATAGCAATTTGAGTACTTTAACAAGAAATAAGGTAAATGGCTTACCTTCATCGGTCCAGAGAGTCGTGGGGACTGCCGGCCACTTCATATTCCACTATTAATCATGGATGACGATGAAACACATAATTCCGAAATAAGAGGAATGCTAATACTGTCACACACATTTATTTACATGCTCACTGCAACACTACACGAAGTACACTAAGAGAAGAAGGGAAAAAAAAACATTAATAACGGCGTACAGCGCCATTTCAGATTGACCAATGATAATCTACACCCTGAACTTGAGCATGCCTGTCATTGGGGTTATCCATGTATGCTTACGCTTAACTTCAGCTTTATCGCATGAAAGTAAGTATATGAAAATTTAGTTCTTAGATTTGAGACACACACATAGATAAACAATATTCCACACTTAAATAAACAACATACAGTATAGGATCCGTTATCCGGAAACCCATTATCCAGAATGTTCCGAAAACCAGAATGCAAAATGCCAACTACCAAAATTTTTAATTATCGAAAAATTTAAGAATTAAAGTTATACAATAGCAGTGGTCAGAATTATAGTTTTACAACCTACTTTCTTTAATGCTATGGTGTTATTCTGAGGAAATATGGTGAGCACAAAATTGTCCAAATAATTACTGAAAATTTTGCAAATTTAGGTTCAAAAATGAATTTTTATTGTATTTAATAGATAAACATTAATAACACATATTCTTAAAGTGCCCAATAGCAGATGAATTTTATCCTTGAACTCAGGTCGCATGCATGAAGTCCTAATTGTTATAAAATTTTTAAATAGTTTTTATTAATTTCCATTACTTTTAGAATTTATTTCATAAAATATTTAGCATTGTGTGCTAAAAATATTTGAAACATTTATGAACTGTTAGTATCAGAGCAGAGACACACTATAAGCAAAAAAATATCATAGAAATTTTTGCAAAATCCAAATAAAAGGATGTTACTTTCAGGTCTAAAATTAAATTTTATATATGCTTATTTATTTTTCATTTATTATTACTATTGTTATTTATAGTTTGAAATTCTAATTAAGAATGTTTTTTTGTTTTGTGGAAATAATTTATTAAATGAACAAATATATAGGTAAAGTGTTTACATATATATTAGTCATGTTTAAAACTGCTATTTATGAAATTATTTTGTACTATTTTTATACATATAATAAAGTGTTCCGAATTACGGAAAAAGCCCTTATCCAGAATATCCCAGGTCCCAAGCTTTCTGGATAATGGATCCTATACTGTACCAAATTAAACAAATGCGTACAAAAATCAAAGATTCAGTTACATTCAGATTATCAGAGAAAAGTTAAAAAAAAAAAAAAAAAAAAAAAAAAAAAAAACTAATGATAGGAAATATTTACCACAGCCATTCCGGGTAATTCAGAAACGTCATAGGTTATTATTTTTTGGACAACCTCATTCTTATATCTCACACCACAAACTAGTTTAGAAATTCCAGAAATGTAGGGCTGCAAATACCAGCTCAGCAATTTCCACCTTCAAAAATAAATTAGTTAATAAATACTTATGTATTTCAAATTAAGTATTAAAAGCTAGCAATTTAATCATATTTATATGTATGTAAAATTGTTTAATTTTGAAATTATAGTTAAATAGCATTAGACTTGCAAAACACAGTGATACATACAGGGTGCTTCTGAACTCTTGGTCGAAACTTAAAGGGGGAAAACAAAGAAATATATAATATTCATTATGCGGTGCATTGACTTGCAAACTGTGAATGTGAACTATTAGGTAATGCAAGAAAATAGGAAATACCACTGACTAGTGGAATCGGGGCCGACGGGGAAGTCGTTTCGTCGTTCAAGAGAACGAAGACTTCCCCGCCGGCCCATAACCCTCGATACACATATATCGAATGTCACGATCGGCCCCGCTAGGAATAAAAAAAAATATTATATAGACGGGGCAAGAGTTCTCAAAAGTGAAGTCTCAACTGTAACCGGTCAGCCAAACATTGATTTAAATTAATGGCTTATTTTTGTGTTTTAAGTATTTTTTGAATGCATATTTAATAAGAATGACAGTTAAAACTTAATTAAAATTGATTAATCAACTTTTTTAAAAATATGGAAATTTTGAAATTATTTGTTTTATATAAAATATTGATCAAAACTATTTTCTTCCATAAGAATAAATAAAATAATTAAAAATAACGAAATGAAATTTTCTGAAAAATCTGTGTATTCAAGTTTAACACTGACAATTCAATTGAAATTTATTTTAAAACTAGTATGTTGTGGGCCACCACAAGACTTTCTTCTATATTTTCCTATATACATATTCAATCAGTAACAATATTAAAAAAAAAAAAAATTACGATTTTTTTCTAATTTTTTTTTTTGTTAAAAGTAATACATATTCAACCAGTAACAATATTAAAAAAAAAAAAAAAAAAAAAAAAAAAAACGATTTTTTTTTTTTTTTTTTTTTTAAGTAAAAAAATTGATAACTTTGTTTCAAATTGTCACAGATTTATAGTTCAACCATTCGTTTTAAAGGTATTGACGAGATCTTTCGAAAGATACCCATCTTGAAAATTTACCCCCCCCCCGGGGGGTACTTCTCCCCCAGGTGGGGAACCGGTACCCCACATGCACAAAATTTTTTTCGTAGTTAACTACTACTATTATCAATAATTCATATTAATTTTACAATCACAAGTTTAAAATAACGCTCATTATGTACATTTATACGAAATTTTGTCCTATGCTGCCATGTTAAAAGTTTACATAAAATGCGATCACAGCGCCATCTGCTGGGCGATTGATCCCAAAATCTAATCAGACCCTTTCCATGTCAGGGTCCAACTATACACCAAGTTTGGTTCAATTTCATTCATCGGTTCGTGAGATACGGTGAAACATACGAAATTTTGCGATCACAGGGCCACCTGCTGGACGATTGATCCCCAAATCTAAGCAGCACCATGCCCCGTCAGGTTCCAACTATATACCAAGTTTGGTTGAATTTCATTCATTGGTTCGTGAGATATGGTGAGAAATACGAAAATTTGTCCTATACTGCCATGTTAAATATTTACATAAAATGCGATCACAGCGCCACCTGATGGGCTATTGATCCCCAAATCTAATCAGCACAATGCCCCGCCAGGGTCCAACTATATACCAAGTTTGGTTGAATTTCATTCATTGGTTCGTGAGATACGGTGAAAACACTAAACCACAGACACACAGACAGACATTTTTTTAAAAACTATCAATTCGTGTTCAGGACATCCCAAAACGTGTAGATCCGTCAAAAAACGGAGGTCGAAAATTTTCGCGAATCCAATACTTTCTCTATATTACATATAGAAGAAAGTAAAAATTATCGGACGAATTTGAATAACAAGAGCAAATTACTGTACTTTGGTATTTATTACTGTTTATTTATTTAGAATTAAATTCATTCCATTAAAACTGAATTTTAATTTTATAAATTAAAAATTTTCTAATTATAACATGAATTTTTCTCTCTTTTCTTCTTTATATAAAATCATTAATAATTTACATAAAAAATTACAGAGTACTAATCCCTCCCCCTTCTTCTTCTTTTTTTTTTTTTTTTTTTTTTTTTAAACTTCTTTTTATATTTCATAGAAGAAAGTATTGGATTCGTAAAGATAGTCAACTTGAAGTTTTCGATGCATTTAGACATTTTGAGAGGTCCATAACATGATTTTACCATTTTTAAAAAATGAATGTGTGTGTGTGACAAAAATTTTGTTCGAACTGTATCACAGGAACTACTGCTCAGAATTACATATAAATTTATATGTAGTTGCACCTTGACGCAAAATAAGTGCCTATCAACTTTTGGTGCCGATCGCACAACAGGGGCGCTGTTATACAGCGGTTTCCAGAATTTCAGGGAAGGCTATATCTGAGGAACTGCAAAGAATTACAAAGAAATTTATATACAGATTCACCTTCACATAAATTAGTGCCATTTGCTTAACAGGAGGCGCTGCTATACAGTCATTTCGGCAATTTAAGGGAAGGCTATATTTCATATTCTATTGTGGATAATCGAACAAAACTTGATATGTGAAAAGACCATTGTGAGATTATGCTGATTCAATTTGGGTGCATATTGGCCGATAGGTCGCACTGCAAAAGGTTACAAAAATTTATTTTATTTTAATAGTCACTTTTTCATAGACAACTGTTTTTATGGCATTAAATACTAAAACATTGTTCTTTTTTTAGTAAAACTTTATTATTATTATTATTATTATTCTTTAAGTATCTTGCATATAAACCTAACATATCTTTTGTTTGGTGGTATAGTATGTATTTTAAATTTATTAAGGAAAAACACATAGATTCATCAAGTTTAATAATACAGCCTAAAAATAATTACATATGTGAGAAATATTGAGCACTTTTATCACTTTTTGGGTTCTAGAAGCAATCCCCACTAGATGGGAAGCAGGAGGGGCAGTCAATCTATATTAATAAAATCAGACTTTTGTCTGTAAATTTGTCGGAATCAAAAAATTTTGCGATATCTTCACGTTTCACACCCCATGAAAGCCGAAAATGACTTCAGAAAATTTTGCCTGTGTGTGTGTGTGTGTGTGTGTGTCTGTGTGTGTGTCATCGTGTCCGAATGTCGCTTTTTTTGTCCGGGCATCACTCGAGAACGGCTGGACGGAATTCAACGGTGCTTGGTAGGAATTTAGGTCTTCACCCAACTTAAAATTATATCCATCAACTTTTCAGAAATTCTCCCCCGTTCCCCCCTGGGGGGTAAAAGACTAAAACACGTTTGTCCGGGCATCACTCGAGAACGGCTGGACGGAATTCAACGGCGCTTGGCAGAAACTTAGGTCTTCACCCAACTTAAAATTATATCTATAGAAATTTTCAAAATTCTGATTAGTGTTTAAATTGTGGATAAAAAACGCCTGCGCATGCGCCATAAATATTTTTTCACTAAAACGCTTTGAATGGAAAAATAAAATGCAAAAATAAATTTTTAAGATAAAGACATTTTTTTATTCGCGTGATTCGCACTACAAATTATGAAAAGATTGAAATAAAGTTTTGCCATCTGAGTTTCATACTTTAGTTAATTTTAAAACATCTAATTGTCGTATCGAAAAACTGTTTACACCCCAGGATTCAGAAAAATCACACATTTCATTTGGTACTGAATTTGTAACGATAGGTCTGATACTTCTAATTTATTTTTCCCTTTTTCCGCTTTTCCGTTGCCACTTAAATTTCATACTTTAGTTATTTTTTAAAAAGCTAATTGTCGCATCGAAAAACTGTTTGCACCCCTGGATTCAGAAAAATCACCCCTTTCATTTGGTATCAGATTTATAAATATAGGTCTGATATTTCTAATTTATTTTACCCTTTTTCCGTTTTCAACGCGGATTCGGTAAAAGGTTTTATATTTATATATAGGCAAATATATATAAATTATTATTTTCCAGAAATAAAATGAAATATTTTTAATTTCACGCGAATAATAATAAAAATTAGAGAGAAAAATACCTACAAAAGTTGGTGATTTTTTTTTTTTTTTTTTTTTTTTTTTTTAATGAGGAATTTGCACGTGGATAAATATTTTCATAGAGATATTTGGCATTAGTTTAATATTTTTATTTAATTAAGCAGTACTTTTCTTTCCTGCAGTAAAACAAAATTTTTTGTTGTTATTATGTACCTTATGAGGTTTTTTTTATGTTCTCCCTTAACTGTAAATGATTATAATTTGGATTTTATTAAGATTTTTTATTTTTATTTTGTAAATATCAGAAAAGAGTTTTTATTTTATTTTATTTTATTTTATTTTATTTTATTTATTTATTTATTTAGTGTATGGAACAGCTTTAGTATTGGATCCCTTTGGCAAAATTTGAAATTCGGAACCGAAGTAGCTCGGACGTTTTTCGCCAAGATCTTTGATTGCACAATTGAGATAGCCAATTCAGTTCATCGCAAAAATGGCTTAAAATATTTAAAGTCACCAAAGGGTTCCCATACTAAAGCTGTGCGTTTTGTACTTATTTATTTATATTTTCTATTAAAGACTTCTGTGGTCACGAAATTTGGCGCGTAAATTGTTTGTCTGTATCCGGCACTTATTGTAACTGGATTTCACGAAATTCGAAATCCCCCCCCCCATTCTGGGAGTCGGAGGGCAATAAACGGTATAACTTCAGTATAACCCCACAACTGAATTTGGCGATTTTTCTTTGGCGTCGATTTGAAGGATAACGATGTCGTTCTGGACTCTTTGCGATATAATATGGCAGCCTAATATGTTGCTTATTTTGGATTTATGATTTAGATTATGATTTTATCATTTATCATATAAGATTTATGATTTTTAGATTTATGATTTAGCCATAATCGTCAACAAAAAAAATCGCCAAATATCGTTGTGGGGTTATACTGAAGTCGTTCCCAATAAACATGTGTAAAAACATGTTTTTCCGTTTGAATTCGCTTTGAATTATCTTAGAATGGCGAATTTTGGTGTGCGGATATTGATTAAGTGTACGCATTATGTACATTAGTGGCATTTTGCAAAACTTCGAACTCACACACTGAGGAAGGGGAAGTAACAAGTGGGTAAGTTGTGCCTAAGGCAGTGGGGACCCAGACTGTATATTGATTAAGTGTACGCATTATGTACATTAGTGTGATTTTGCAAAACTTCGAACTCACCCGCTGAGGAAGGGGAATTAAGAAGTGGGTAAGTTGTGCCGAAGACAGTGGAGACCTAGACTCCTCACTTTGCGAGCGAGAAAACCTCTACCAATCACAGCGAGAACTTAGGTTATTAATAAAGATATGGGATTTTGACAACTCATTTAAGTTTAATGTCCAGCGAAGCGGGCAAAGCCTGCTAGTATATATATATATCTATATTAATAAAATCAGAGTTTTGTCTGTAAATTTGTCGGAATCGAAAAATTTTGCGATATCTTCACGTTTTACACCCCATGAAAGCCGAAAATGACTTCAGAAAATTTTGCCTGTGTGTGTGTGTGTGTGTGTGTGTCATCGTGTCCGAATGTCGCTTTTTTTGTCCGGGCATCACTTGAGAACGGCTGGACGGAATTCAACGGCACTTGGCAGGAATTTAGGTCTTCAACCAACTTAAAATTATATCTATCAACTTTTCAGAAATTCTCCCCCGTTCCCCCCCTAGGGGGTAAAAGACTAAAACACGTTTGTCCGGGCATCACTCGAGAACGGCTGGACGGAATTCAACGTCGCTTGGCAGAAACTTAGGTCTTCACCCAACTTGAAATTATATCTATAGAAATTTTCAAAATTATGATTAGTGTTTAAATTGTGGGTAAAAAACGCCTGCGCATGCGCCATAAATATTTTTTCACTAAAATGCTTTGAATGGAAAAATAAAATATAAAAATAATTTTTTAAGTTAAAGACTTTTGTATTCGCGTGATTCGCACTACAAATTATGAAAAGATTGAAATGAAGTGTTGCCATCTAATTTTCATACTTTAGTTAATTTTTAAAAATCTAATTGTCGTATCGAAAAACTGTTTACACCCCAGGATTCAGAAAAATCACCTCTTTCATTTGGTACTGAATTTGTAACAATAAGTCTGATATTTCTAATTTATTTTTCATTTTATCCGTTTTTCCGTTGCCACTTAAATTTCATACTTTAGTTATTTTTAAAAAATCTAATTGTCGCATCGAAAAACTGTTTGAACCCCTGGATTCAGCAAAATCGCCCCTTTCATTCGGTATCAAATTTATAAATATAGGTCTGATATTTCTAATTTATTTTACCCTTTTTCCGTTTTCAAACCAGATTCGATATGGAACAGCTTTAGTATTGGATCCCTTTGGCAAAATTTGAAATTCGGAACCGAGGTAGCTCGGACGTTTCTCGAAAAGATCTTTAATTGCACAATTGAGATAGCCAATTCAGTTCATCGCAGAAATGGCATAAAATATTTAAAGTCACCAAAGGGTTCCCATACTAAAGCTGTGCGTTTTGTATTTATTTATTTATAATATTTTCTATTAAAGACTTCTGTGGTCACGAAATTTGGTGCGTAAATTGTTTGTTTGCATCCGGCACTTATTGTAACTGGATTTCACGCAATTCGAAATTCCCCCCCCCCCACACACACACACACCTTCTCGGAGTCGGAGGGCAATAAACGGTATAACTTTAGTATAACCCCACAGCTGAATTTGCCGATTTTTCTTTGGCGCCGTTTTGAAGGATAACGATGTCGTTCTGGACTGTTTGCGATATAATATGCAGCCTAATATGTTGTTTATTTTGGATTTTTGATCTTATGATTTAGATTACGATTTTATGATTTAGATTATGATTTTATCATTTATCATATATGATTTATGATTTAGCCATAAGCGCCAACAAAAAAAATCGCCAAATATCGTTGTGGGGTTATACTGAAGTTGTTCCTAATAAACATGTGTAAAAACATGTTTTTCCGTTTGAATTCGCTTTGAATTATCTTTGAATGGCGAATTTTTGTGCGCGGATATTGATTATATGTACGCATTATGTACATTAGTGGGATTTTGCAAAACTTTGAACTCATCCGCTGAGGAAGGGGAAGTAAGAAGTGTGTTCCGAAGGCAGTGGGGACCCAGACTGGATATTGATTAAGTGTACGCATTATGTACATTAGTGTGATTTTGCAAAACTTCGAACTCACCGCTGAGGAAGGGGAAGTAAAAAGTGAGTAAGTTGTGCCGAAGACAGTGGAGACCCAGAGTCCTTAATTTGCGAGCGAGAAAACCTCTACCAATCACAGCGGGAACTTAGGTTATTAATAAAGATATGGGATTTTGAGACTTCATTTAAGTTTAATGTCCAGCGAAGCGGGCAAAGCCTGCTAGTATATAAATAATTAGATAAATGAGAAATGAAACAATTCTACTTCTTTATGGGTTCTAGAATCTTATAAAGCAAGTTTAAAATTAATATTGACATTTATGTTGTGGATGGAGAAAAATTATGATTTGGAATGCTACCGTTGTGAGTTTGATCGTCGATCGTTAGTGGAGTTTCTTTTTTTTTTTTTTTTTTTTTTTTTTTAACAAACGATATGTGCGACTTTTAAAAAGCGTATAATCCGTATTTTTTATATGTTGTCCGTAATGCCGTAATTATTACCGTAAATCCGTAATAATTACAGACAAATCATAATACTTGGCACCTCTACCAATCTGTCATTATAGTTTTGAAATGAAGGATTGGAAAAAGTCCTACGAATGTTACACCAAACTGTTTTGCTTAAAAATTAAAAATATCGAGAGCTTTGTTTCAAATTATTCCAGATGTATGGTTCAACCATTTGTTTTAAAGGTATTTTCAAGTTATTTTAAAAGATACCCACATTAAAAATTTTCATTCCCCGGGATGGGAGAAATCGATCCCTCTAAGCTACAATTTAATTTCCTGGTTGATTATTACTAATATATATATATTATTTCCCACTGCAAAGTTAAAAATAATTCTCATTTATACGAAATTTTTCCTATTCTGCTATATTAAAAATTATGAAAATATGGGTTTGACACCTGCAACACCAAAAAATGTGTGATACACAGGCAGACACTTTCTAAAATTGTTCATATCGTGTTCAAAACATCTCAAAACGTGTAAATCCACTGAAAATCGGAGGTCGGAAATTTTTACGAAACCAATACTTTTTGAAGCCGTCGGTTTTCAGCCCGTAGCGTTTCAGCCCTCAAGTGAAATCGTAGTTTTTCAGCCCGGAAGTAAAATCTGAAGCCGTCGGTTTTCAGCCCTCAAATGAAATCGTAGTTTTTTAGCCCGAAAGTAAAACCTATCCCGAATAATAATGGAGTTTATGTTTGATTATTTATTTATTTATTTATTTATTGTATTTATACTTCGGAAAGTTAACTTCCCTTCACACTTTATCCAGCAATTGTTGCTGGCGTGTTTAAAAGTTTTTTTTTGCTTTATTTATTACAAATTACAATAAAAAATTTACAAATGACACACAAAATATTGAAAGTTTACATATTACAATTATTCGAGTTTATGGACATAACTTAGTGTTTTTAAACATTTTCTAATATCCAAGGATATGTAGTACTCGTCTAAAATTTTCCTTATTCTTTCATCCAATTTCATATATTTCCGTTTTCTCTTTTTACCTGCTAAACCTATATACTGTCTATCAAACAAAAAAACATTATATATTGCTTCGTCTTTTAAATTTCTTATTAATGCATAGAAATTAGGATGTGATTTTTTTACTATATCGTTAAGTCTAAAGTTCCATCCTTCGACGACATTATTCGACTTTCATTACAGTTCCACATGTTTGGTGTTATTACGTTGTTTTCTAACCATTGTTCAACAAAATAATCATAAATTTTTTGTAGATTTTCACTGGAAGGAGAAGTTTCTTGTATTGCAATCCACGCGTCGTCAATATATTGTACAAGTAAATACGCTAGAGACGCACACATTCTAATATGAAGTCGAATTTCTTCGTTTGCAGTGTATTCGTTCGCTAAGCCCAATTCTTGCACTTTTCTCCAAAGACATTGGTTGAAGTGATAAATGCATCCTTTTACACTAACAGAAAGAAACACTTTCATTAGAGACTTAAATGCAGCCGCTTCAAAATCCATATGCACAATTTTTGGTTGCCAATTGGGAATATGCTGTTTTAGGAGCATGAAAAATCTCTCGTATGTCTCCATCTGCTTGTTTGGAAGCAATGAATATACAGCTGTGATTACATTAGTTTCATTTGTATTGCTGCCAATGTCCACATGTATACTTGTTCAGAATTCTAATAACTCTGAATTTTGACAATAAATGGCAGCACTATGCAATTCTGAAAGAACTTTTAGCAAAAAAAACTTTGATTAAATTCCTTCTTTTTATTGATATTTTAATGTGTTTTAAACGCTAAATTAATTCTTTTTTCTTTTATTATTATTTATTTTATTTATGTTTTCAATTAATTGTTAGTTATACTTTAAATAATTTCTTTTTCAATTTGCTGTGAACCGTTTTACTTTTCTGCGGTTCTATTCTAGTTTGTTCTTTTGTTGTGATTCTAGCGGTAAGCTGGAAAAATTCATTCTAACGTATGAGCTGAAATAAAGTCAATAATTCATGTTTGTATTCAACTCGGTGTATTTATTCAAGCTTTTATTCATTGTTTCTTAAATATGATGTTATTAATTCAATTGAAAGGAAGGTGTGTCCTTCAAATTCATTTTAAATTGATTTAAGATTTAATATAATTTAAACCAGCGATTTTTAAACCATACAGTCCACAATTCCATTCAAAATCCCTCCATATTTTTGGCCGTCTAGAGCCGGAGATATATTAAATTATGAAATCTTTTAGTAAAAATGAATGTTTTACAAACTTGAAAAAAAAAAAAAAAAAAAAATGTTCTAATGGCTTCGAAAATTGAAAAACTAAAAGCAAAAAGAACTATTATTCGGTCGTCAGTGACTAAATTTGAGAACAAAGCTATAAAAGCTTTGGAAGCGGATTCTTTAGACATTCAAGAAATAAAAATTTTGAAAGGTCATTTGCTTGAAAGGCAAACTCAATTAGAACAAATTAACAATGAAGTCTGAAGCAAGTTATAAGGAAGCTTGGGCAACACTAATTTCTAGATTCGATAATAAAAAAAAATCTAGCTTATGCCCAGTTAAACAAATTCTTTAATTCGAAATCTTTGAAACCAAATTGTCGGAAATCTATGCTAGATTTATTAGATAACTGTAATGAAGCAATACGTAACTTGAAATGTTTAGGATTTGAATTTAATTTATTTGTGGATTTAATTCTTGTTTATAATTTGCAAACGAAATTGGATGATAATTTAAAGAAGCAATGGGAATTATCTTTAGATAGTGATTCTTTTCCCACCTATGATGAATTTATTTTGTTTCTTGAAAAACAAGCGAGAAGCTTGCAAGATATTGCTGATAGTACTTATTCTAAATCTGAAAGTAAACAAAAAGTAGTATTTAAAAAATCTGTTTCTAATGCTGTAATATCTAATTCAGATATAAAATCCAATAATTCTATCTGTTCAGAATGCTCGGAATCTCATGCACTTTTCAAGTGCCCACACTTTCTTAAAAAATCTGTTGAAGATAGATGGAATATTGTGAAGGGTAAAAAACTATGCATAAATTGTTTACGTGGTAATCATTTCGTTAATAAATGTTTGATTTCGACAAAATGTCGACAGTGTAATGCTAAGCACCATACACTTCTCCATTTCGAGAAAAATAGAGTTAATTCTCCACCTGTTATTGAAAATACTAATCTCAACATTGAAAGTCCATCCTTTGTCAACTCTAGTTGTTTAACCAGTACCCAAGAGAGTTGTCAAACTTTGTTATCGACAGCTATGGTTCTTGTAAAATCAAATACTGGGAGGTTTGTGCCATGTAGAGTCATGGTGGATTCAGGAAGTCAAAAATCATTAATTTCCAGCTCTTGTGCTAAAAAATTAGGGTTACCTATGAAAACCACAAATCATAGAATCTCGGGTGTAAATAATATTGTTGCAGAAACTGCTATTTTTGAAGTTAATATTATTTTAAAGTCTTATTATAGTAATGAAATCTTTGATGTGAATGCTTTAATAGTAAATAATGTTACGGTAAATCTTCCTAATTTTGTTGTTCGAAAATCTTCATGGCCTCATTTGGAAGGTTTATCTTTAGCAGATCCTAAATTTTATGTTTCGAGTCCAGTTGAAATTTTGCTTGGTGCAGATTTATTTCCCTTAATAATTTTAGGGCAATCTATTCTGGGTCCTAAAGGTACTCCATGTGCTTTAAATTCCAAATTGGGATGGTTACTCTCGGGTGTCATACATTCAAACAATTTTCAGCATTCTAAAACTGTCCTTAGTTGCCATGCTACAGTTCAGTTAACTTATGATCTTCAGAAATTTTGGGAAATTGAGTCCCTTCCGGATGCAACACCAATTCACAGTTCTGAAGAAAAATACACTAAAACTGTTAGACGAATTCAGTCTGGAATGTACATGGTGGATCTTCCCTTTAAAGAAGCTCCAAATTTAAGTGACTCACAATCAAATGCTTTAAAACGGTTTTATTTGTTAGAATCCAAACTTAATAAAAATCATGAGCTTAAGGAGCAATACCATGCCTTTATGCAAGAATATATTGACTTAGATCATATGGAATCAGTCCCAAATTCTGAAATTGATTCTAAAGATTATTTTTACATGCCTCATCATGGGGTTGTGAAAGAAGATAGTATACAACTACTAAATTGAGGGTGGTATTTGATGTCTCGGCTAAAGGAACATCAGGCCACTCTTTAAACGACTTTCTTAAAATAAGTCCAAAGTTGCAACCAGATTTGTTTAAACTTCTTCTTAAGTTTAGAACATATTCAATAGCCTTAACCGGAGACATCGCCAAAATGTACAGACAGATATTGGTAAACCCCAAACATGTAGACTTTCAGCGAGTCTTTTGGCGATTTCAGCCACATGAATCTATTGCGAGTTTCAGATTATTGACTGTAACATATGGCACAGCCTGTGCCCCATTCCTGGCTATAAGGACATTGTACGAACTAGTCAAAGATTATAGTTCACAATTTCCTATTGTTGCGCAGTCAATTTTCGAGAACTTTTATGTGGATGATTATCTTGGTGGGTCGCATTCAACTGATGCAGCATGTCGGGGAGGAGGGGAATGGAGAAGGTGCGCACATCTGAACTGATTAAGATCGGCGCTGAGCAGTTTTGTTTCAGTCGCCTTTCGAATCCGGACGAGGTACAAGGTATCTCAAGACTTTAAAATAAAATCAGAACTATTAAAACATTCTAATCGTATTCATTATAGTTCCAGTAATAATTCTTAAATATGAATAAAAATTCGTAATTAAGTATTCAAGTCAAATAAAACGATTCTTCAAATGTCGAATTATAGTCAACTAATTTAGTGGTGTGTTGTTAATATTCGGAATACTGGCAGAGGGGGTAAGTAGAATGAAACTTATTCTCATTTGATTAATATGCATGTTATTCTTATTTGTGATAGAGTAAAAGTTGCAGAATTTGAATTTAAATAAATGAGTTAGAATTTCTTAATATGAGATTCTAAATTTAATCAATCCTAATTCGAAATTCATAAATTGATACTTAGTCGAAAATTCTTAGTGGCTTCAAAGCCATAGTGGTCCGTCGATCCACGGAGGTTTAATTACCTATTAATTAGATAATTAATCGTAATTCGTTAAATTAAAAAAAAAAAAAAAAATGTAAATTGAAAAAATTCTTTTGTTTACGTAGGATTAAATTATCTGTATAAGAACTTTAAAGTAAATTAAAATTAATTTGTTGAAATAAATCATTAATACAAGGTTAAATTGTTTTGATATAAAACGTAATTCAAAGTAGTTTCGCTTTCATGCTTGCGTAAAAGTTTTAGTTTAGAGAAAACGTAATTCAAAATAGTTTGGTTTTCAAACCGAAAGTTTCGGTTTGGAATTTCAGAAATAAACTTTCATATTAAGTAATTGTTGAATAAATGAGTGTATGAGAATGAAAAGGGTGCATTTAATATTTTATTAGTTTATTTATTTCAGTAAAAAAAAAAAAAAAAAAAAAAAAAAAAATCTATTCTATTATGTGTTGTTTCTTTTCATTTGTTCTTCTTTTTTTTTTTTTCATATTTTACTTCCTGGTCTGCAGAATAATAATTTAATTCAATCGATTAATTCATATTTAAATTTAATTGTTTGTAATTAGTTGGCTCATAAGATGGGTAGAAAGGGAAAAACAAGGGCGAATGACGCCGAACAGAGTGCGTTGTTCCCAAAATCTAATGAAGTGATAAAATTTGAAAATGTAATTAAAGAAATAGAATTTATAAAATCGAAGGTCAATGATTGCGATAAAAGCGATCAAGCCAGATTAAAGATCCTAAAAGATAAGATAAATGTACTGGAGGTTAAATTCGAGGAAATAGTTACAAATTTTTCCGAAGAGGAAAACGATGAAAATTTTGAAGAAGTGATGAAAAATCGGGACATTCTGTTGGAGTTATCTGTAGTGTTGGAGAGTAAATCGCAATCAAATACTCCAAATGTAAATAATGATGCACGTACCAAACCCGGGACTTCTGTTAATTCGCATATTAGTCTCCCTAAACTTGAAATTCCTTATTTTTACGGGGATAATGAATCTTGGTTGTCATTTAAAAATTTATTTAAATCATCTATTCTGGATAATGACAGCCTTAGTGAGGTTGAAAAGCTACAATACCTCCAATCGTGTGTAAGAGGTAGTGCATCAAAACTTATTCGTGGATTTTCGTTACAATCGGAAAATCTTAAACACTGTTGGGAAATTCTTACTCAGCGCTACGAAAATAAACGTCAATTAGCTATAACTCAAATAAATAAAATCTTTTCAGTAAAAGTAAACAAAGCGGATGATCCTAAATCGTTTTTCAATTTAATAGATACTTGTAACGAAGCGGTGCGAAATTTATCGACCCTCGGATTGGAATCTAATCCTCTTAGCGATCTTATTCTTATAAATTTCATGATTTCAAAATTGGATTCATCCGTTAGGCATAGGTGGGAGCTCAGTCTAGAGAATACGCAAACTATTCCCGATTTAAATTCGTTTCGTACATTCATAGAAAGGGAGGCGTCGAGTCAAACAAAGCTTGAAAATAAACCAGAAATGTTTAAGAAGCCAGTAGAAGGTAGTAGTGTAAAAAATCGTGTGTCAATAATTCAATACTAGTCAAAGAAAATAAATGCGTCGCCTGTTCTCAAGTACATCAATTGTTTAAATGTCCCAAATTCAATCGAATTAGTGTACAGGAGCGATGGGACTTAGTTAAATCAAAATCACTGTGTGAAAATTGTTTGCGAACTAATCATCAAGTGCGTCAATGTAGAATTAATATTAAATGTAAAGTATGTGCAGGTTCACATCACACTCTTCTGCACATTTATACACAGAATTCTGCAGATCAGGGAGGCGGCCTTGTTACTACGTCGGTGGCCAATAGTTCCCAATCTAATGCAAATTTTAGTAACCTAAAGGTGTTATTGGCTACTGCCCTTATAAAGGTTAGGTCACCTAACGGCAAAATTATTCAATGTCGGGCGTTAGTTGATAGTGCCTCACAAAATAGTCTCATAACAAAGGAGTGCGTTGAGAAGCTAAATTTGCCTTTGTTTGGCACTTCTCATCGACTTATAGGCATAAACGGTCTTTCCGCAGAAACTGTTTTAAATTTTACGGAATTCTCATTCTCGCCATATTTCGCTAACGAGTATAGGGACCTGAAAGCGCTAGTAGTAAATAGGGTTACTACCCCTCTGCCAAATTTCCGGGTGAAAACGACGTCTTGGCCACATACAAAAAATCTTCGGTTGGCTGATATTAATTTCTTCAAGCAACAGCCAATCGAAGTATTATTAGGCGCAGATATTTTTGCGTCACTAATTTGTGGCACACCAGTATCGGGAAGGCCAGGAGAACCATCTGCCATTCCCAGTTCACTTGGGTATTTATTCAGTGGCCCCCTCTCAAGGGATGGAATGGAACCAGAATCAACATATAGCTCCTCGTTACACTGCCTTAACTTGAACGATTTTTTTGACAATCAGCCCATAATATCTTCTAAGAGTGAAACCGAAGCCGATCCGGCAGAGGAACTATATAAATCTTCCACCAAGCGCAACCCCGAAGGTCGCTATGTGGTGAAATTACCCCTCCATGATGAGATAGATTTGGGGGAAAGTGCAAACTGTGCACTAAAATTGTTTAAACGGCTTGAAAATCAATTTATTCAGAACCCTAACCTTAAAAAGGAGTATGCTCCGTTTATGTGTGAGTACTCCGATCTGGGTCATATGACTTTACTAAGGGCTGAAGAACTTAATCGCCAACCCAATTATTATATGCCCCATCATGGAGTTATAAATGAAAATAGTAGCACTACGAAACTACGGGTAGTGTTCAATGCGTCGGCCGTAACTACAAATGGCAAATCCCTGAACTCTAACTTGCATAAAGGGCCCAAACTCCAATCCAGTATTTTCAGCAACTTAATCAGATTTCGTTTAAATAAAGTCGCCCTCTCGAGTGATATCGAAAAGATGTTTCGACAAATTCTAGTCGCAGAGCCTGATACAGACTTTCAAAGAATATTTTGGAGGGCCAATGTTTCAGATCCACTCAGAGTGTATAAATTGAACACTGTTACTTATGGCACAGCCTGTGCTCCATTTTTAGCCCTGCGTACCATATTACAGCTATTAAACGATGAAGAACCCAATGTTCCCGTAGCTGTGCAGGCTGCCCGCAACAACCTGTATATGGACGATTTCCTTGGAGGGGCTGAAACAATCGAAGCCGCTCAATCTTTGGTCACAGACCTTCAGGCATTATTTAATGCTGGGGGCTTCAAGCTGCGAAAATGGGCTTCAAATTGTGTGGAAGCTCTAGTTCAGGTCCCAGAACCTTTAAAATCAACAAATCAGGAATTATCCTTAAACCCCGATCAATCCCAACGTATTTTAGGACTAAACTGGAATTTAACATCGGATACACTGCAGGTTGGCGTCAACACAGAAGAAAACGTCAAAACCAAAAGACAATTATTGTCTGTAATTGCACGCATCTTCGACCCTTTGGGTCTGTTATCCCCTGCCACTATTCTTTTAAAATTGCTTCTCCAAGATGTTTGGAAGCTAAAACTTGGTTGGGATGATCCTTTACCACCAGACATTCAAAACAGGTGGAACGAATTTTATGAAAAAATTGCTTCCTTTACGGCCATGTCAGTACCCAGATTTTTAGACCTGAATTCCGAACCTATTTACCAGATTCTGGGATTTTGTGATGCGTCAACAAAGGCATATGCTGCCGTAATTTATATACGCCCAAGTCAGAACTCATCTTTAAAATTGATTGCAGCTAAAACCCGTGTAGCTCCTTTAAAACCCATTACCTTGCCTAGGTTGGAGCTATGCGCGGCTGTATTACTCTCGGAACTTTTGTCAGTCGTCCAGAGCTCGCTGGATTATCAGGTTGAGGAAATTCTCCTATGGACAGACTCAACAATCGCCCGTAGTTGGATCTTAAATCCACCCTTAAAGGGCAACACATATGTCCTACACCGAGTAAACAAAATTAGAGCTCTCACAGACACAACATCATGGCATCACTTACCAAGCAAACATAACCCAGCAGACTGTGCAACCCGTGGGCTGTTACCCGACAAATTAAACCACTTTAACTTGTGGTGGTCTGGACCTGATTGGTCAAAGATTCCGGTCTCAGATCACGAGTCCAAGATTGCTACCTCAGTCCCATGTACAATTGTGGGAATTCCTGGACTAATAGAGTCAACTCCAATGCATGAATCCGTTATAGAGGATTTGGTTTCAAAATTTTCATCAAGTAATAAACTTTTTCGAGTAATTGCATTTATGAAGAGGTTTATTAATAATATTAAAAATGCTACAAAATTGAAAGGACCAGTCTCAGTACAAGAAATTTCAGAAGCTAGAAAAATTGTTATTAAATTCGTCCAACAAAGGGCCTTTGCTTCAGAAATCGCCCTTTTGCAGCGCGGCCAACCCGTGGCAAACAGCAGTAAATTAAAAAATCTCAATGTGTTTCTTGATTCAGAAAATCTATTGAGAGTGGGAGGTAGAATTGACAAAAACATCACTCTGCCCTATGATACTAAACATCCAATACTCATACCTAAAAATCACCCTTTTACATCGACAATTATAATTTTTCATAGGATTTCTAATAATCTAGCAATACAGTATACAGATTACTTTATTTAGTTAATAATTAACATAGTTATATATATATAGAAATAGCAATTTATCAGTGTAATTAAACCTCGTCTCTTATAATATGGAAGCAATAAAAATATGTCCACTTTCTTCCCCTATAATAAATTTATTACAATGAAACAACATTTAATCATCGTTCTTATTATATGAGTATCTTATATCAGACACTTTATTTAGACATTTGAAAACAAATTTGACTTCAAATTATGATAGAATACTTATCATTTTCCTTTTAATTAGTATATTAGTTGGATATTTATTGTGTTAATATCATCCTTTGAAATGAAATGTTTATGTTTTCAATAGAATATGGAAGTTTGCTGGGTTTTTTTTTTTTTTTTTTTTTTTTTTCCTAGACTTTTGAAATTTAAAATTCAAATTTTATCAATTTTACAGCAAAAACAAATTACTCTAACGCATGCACACGATAACTAATACTACAGCGTCTAGAATAAACAGTGTGGCAATCGCCTATAACCGTGATGTTAAAATGATGCTACAAAAATTAAGCTTACCCAGATGTCGCTGTGATCGAAGCTATTGCTCAAATCGAAGACCTGATTGGCTTTTCCCAGTTTCGTCAGTTTAATCACGTGATCTAAGCATATAATTAAGCAATAGGGTGTCTGGGTTTTGTTGTCGTGACCCTAGCTTCGATTACAATGACATCTGGCGACAGGCTTAATTTTTTTAGTACAATTTTGTTCGCCGCTTTCCACACTGTTTATTCTAGACGCTGTACTAATATATATATATATCTATACCCAAATATGGGGATTAAAATAGGGAAATAATTTTCCTGGATTTTTAATATTTTTTTTACAAAAAATCCAATGGACGATTAACATAGGAAGTCTTTTTCTTGCATCCACGAACGGTCAGTGACGTCACCACTTCGCTTGCGTATAATGTTAGAGATCCGCGGGACTTTATATTCTGAATTTAGTGGTCCGATGGATTTTTAGTTGTGAATTTGGTGATCCGTGAAATAAAAAATGTTGTGACCGCTGCTGCAGACTAAGTTTTTCACTCTCCGTGATTGTGCAGTGCTTTTTGAAATTGTATGGTGTACGCTAGATGTTTGTTGGCTAAAATCTTGCCTAGTATGGCAGCTAAAATCTTTTGCCTAGGAGGGCGGCTAAAATCTTTCGCTCAGGGCGGCTAAAAGTGTAGGCACGGCCCTGTCTGGGTATACATACACAATGACACACACAAACAAACATCTTATTTTATTATATGTTTAGAAGAGAAATTATTAAAATTTTTATCAGAAAGCGATCTCTGTATTAAATTTATTCACCATATGAATACAAAGCATAGAGAATTTTTATTTAGTTTTAAAGAGGGCCGCTACCCTAGTACCATTGATCGATCGTATTTTGCTTGGCCTTTCAATGATTCCTCAATATTTTCTCTAATATTAATATGAACATATCATTTCGAGCAGCATTAGACTGGTTTTTGACAAGGAAAATTCCACTAAAAACAGATATTGAATTAATAACAATTAATCTGCAAACTCTATGAAAATCCCGCTTTTCCATCGGATTTTAATAATCGGATTTCACTATTCCCGATGAGATTTCTATTATCAGCAGTTCATCAATGAATCAGATTTCGATGACAGATCATTTAAACACCGGCTATAATTTTCTGCTAGGGTTGTATTAACTATTCATGGGCAATCACAGACAAGCTGAATTTTTCCTTTTAAGCTTTTTTTACTTCCATTACCCTACTCCCGTAGGTAATGGAAGTATTGTATTCGGTCCAAAAATTCGATATCGAGTTTTCACCTGATTTACACGTTTTAAAACCTCCTGAGTCCAAAAAAGTAGTTTTTGGCAATTGGTCAGTGTGTGTATGTATGTGTGGGATCTTCTGGCTATCATATCTCCGAAACTAATAAAGATAGAACTACGAAATTTCAGAATTGAGACGGGTCTTGTGTACAGATGAATTTTCCAAATTTTGGTGAAATTTGGAAAAACGGAAATTGGTCATCGGAAACCGTTAATGGGACCGTAAGTCCGTATCACAAAAACAGATCTAACGATTTTCTTCAAAGTTGCAATATAAACACTCTATTAGATGCCCTTTCGAATGATATAATTGGTTAGTTCAGGAAAATTGATAGGCGTCCTGTTTAAATAGCTTAATTTCAGGTCTTGCAAGTGCGTTCCTTTAAAAACGGCTGTACGGATTTTTTTTTTCAAACTTGCCTTATTAACTCCTTTTTTAAATATTCTTTTGTATTTAATTATTGTTTTCCGGTCAATAATTGAGTATACCAAGTTTTGGTAAAAGTTGGTATCTCAAAAACGGCTCTAACTATTTTCTTGAAATTGTTTCATTAATCCATTTTAGATACCCTTTCTCGTGTATTACGTGGTTATTACAGGAATATTAACGATCATCCTGATTAGGTAGTTCAGTTTTAGATCTCGGGAATTGGTGTTTAAAGAAATTATTTATTATTATTTTTTTCTTATTTTTTAACTAGCTATGTAAACTCTGTTTTATACGTGTATCAAGTTTCTCTTACTGGAAATTTCCAAAAAACACATATAATATCTCCAAAAAATGTATATAATACGTGTAATAGTCGGTAATGGAAGTCGTGTGCTTGTTTCACACCAGATTTTCTTTTCTTTTTTCTTTTGTTCCACCATAGATTTTTTAAAAAGGAGATATCGCTGTATGTGTGTGAAACACACATACACTGTTATATCGGGATTTTTAATGGTAATGAACACAACAGATAGCTTGAAAAGAAGATACCTGATGGTTTTAAGGGCGGACAATACCTAATCTCGCCGATAGGCGTGCCCATTTCATTCTGTGAGAAAATTTGTTTCCATAATTACTCATTATCTAATGAATATTTTTCAATTCTGTTTTCACATTCAGAAAATTCATAAGCGTTAAATTAGTACTTATTTTCCAAAAATTGATTTTTCAAATTTTTAGTATTTCATTTTGCCACTAAAAAATAAGAAAAATGCACTTTGTAAAAATCGCATTTTTGAACTCAAAATTAAAATGTAAAAATTTTAAAAAATCAATTTTTCGAAAATGAGTACTGATTTAACGCTTATGATTTTTCTGACTGTGAAAATGATATTAAAAAATATATAAATTAGGATTAGGTAATGAGTAACTGTTTGAACAAATTTTCCTATAGAATAACATTGGCAAAGGCTGTCCGCGTGATTAGGGATTGTCACCTCTTAAGGCCTTAATTTAGTTTTTAGCCGAAAGTATTGTTATTTAAAGCGATTTATAAGATCCGTAATATTAATGAAGTCATGGAAATATCTTAACACGAGATTATCAGTAGAAAGTAGTAACGAAATAAATAAAATGCTGTTCATGCACTTTCAGCTTTTATTAAACTAAATTTTAGTCGACTAACTTTTTAAACTAAATTATGAGTCGACTAATCAGTTGACTCATCAGTCATTATGCGAGAGTGTAGACAAGGGCCTTTAAGATAACAGTTTGATAGACGACATGCATGATCTTTCGCAACGGTACATTCTGTTTGCACATCGAGTTTTACAAGTCTATGCACACCTAGATGTAGAATCTAAAATGGCACTTCTGTGGTGTTCTGCAACCTCCACCTGCAGCGCTCTAAAAGGAAGAATTGGATAGGCTTCACTGGCTTTTTTCTGAAATACTGACCTAGGTGTATAATATAAACTGGAGGTGTATAATATAAACTTGTATAATATTGGTATTAATATGCTTCTTATTCTGCTCAAAACATAAACACTCACTGGGTAATGACTCTTCATGAGAAGAAGAAGCATAAGAGTCTATTGTGGGCGTTTTTGTTTTGAGCGTAGCACAGCAAAGTTTAAATTCATAAATTCATTTCCACTTCTGGAGGTAACTGATTCATATCACAAAGGTAAATTGTAAGTGAATTCTCAAGTAATAGGCATGATTATACCTGGTAATGCATGGAAGCATGTCTGACAACGATTCGCGGTACAAATGCCAAAGTTTGTTCCGCATAAATCTAGTAAACATTACTTAAGTCCTCACAATATCAAGGTAAAACCACCAGTACGCAAAATTGGCACTTTTTTCGAATCTGTCTTTGATGAAATTCGATATTCGGCGCAAGCTCTTGAAAATAGTCATCCAGAATCTTGCTGTTTTGAGAACTGCGCTGAAATTTGACAGAATGTACATCATTGTCTTGAAGGAAGAACGAAATTTGAGGTGATAAAAGGCACACCAGAATATGGAAGGTTACCTTGTGAGCCCTCATGTCTTTGACATAAGCTTTTCTATCGAAACTTTTGACGATAGAATCTTCGCCTAACAAGACGCTTTCCAGCCATATTTCGGGCAAGTTACTACCAAACATATGCTTTCCAGTGACCTTGAGGAAGTTCATTGTGATGTGCAAGCCGTATAGCAGTATGTGCAAGTACGAAGAATATAGCTCGTTCTTGTACTTTCGGCGAGTTCCATCTCAACTTCATCAGTTTGCAATACAGAATTTGATCAGTAGTCAAATTACAGAGCGCTAATCAGACGGTGGTAATCCCAATGCATTTGTGGAGAACTGTGTTTAAAGTAACTATGTCATGAGCGGGATTGAGAACGTATGGCATGTATCCGAGAGCTGACAATTCCAAAGTACTGTTGAATTTTTTTATGCTATCTATCCTAAGCTTTTTTGCCCATCGTGAGCCCTAGAAATAGCAAAGGACACATCCTTTAGAAGAGACTCAAACACGCAGGGAGACAGACCCTCTAAAATTTTCGGATTATTTCAATGAAGCCAATTTAAATTCACTTGTGATTCAAAAGATGTTTCTGGTTTGCCTTGAGTTTTCGGAATTATACCTTGTTGACCACTGTGTGTACTTCTCGCGTTATTTAGCGAATCAGTTTGATTGTTCGTAAAACGTCTTCAGTGCATAAAGCATTCCGCTGAAAATCCACCATCTTGTGTAACATGAGTAGTCTTCTTGTCATCAAGCATGTCCGTTAAAATAACCATGTTATCTACTATTATATGCAACGCTGGTTCGAACTTCCCATCGGGCTTATATACTCTAAATTTTGGAGCATAGCTTTTGTAAGAGCTTCGTCCGCTTAAAGTACTTGTCTGTAGCTCTACAATGACTATGGAATGGAAAAGGCTAATAAACTTGTGGGAACGGAATAAGTATTCAGATGCAAAGCTAAATCTAATCCAGCATGTTTTTGGGTTAACGTTTTTCCTTTACTCGCAGCGTAATCGATGTCTTGACCAGTAGATAACTCAACGTTTTTGTTTGCGCTCTCTAAAACTTTCAAATAAGTCACTTATCGTCGTTTTCTTCACAACAATCACCAACTTAAAATATTAATATCACAAAGAGTTTTTACATCACCAATCAAAATATTTAAGAAGAGGCGAAATGACTTTGGCGGCTGTAGCCCTCGATGGCCCTTGACTCTATTCCTAAAACGTGCATAGACATAATTAGTTGTAATTGTTAAAACTCAACGTGCAAACAGAATGTGCAGTTGCGAAAGTCATGTGAAATTTGTTGTGTTCTAAATTGTGTTACTGCAAAAGCCGATGACTCAACTCTCGCATCCTGTCTGATGAGTCGACTGATTAGCAGTCCAAATATATGTGTTTAAACATCAGAAAATTTAGTTTAATAAATGTTAAAGTAATGATACTTCCATGATTTCAATAAAATTACGGGCCTTATAAATGGCTTTAAATAGCAATATTTTCGGCTAAAAATTAAATTAAGGCTTTTAAACCATCAACTGCCTTCTTTTCAAGCATTCTATTATGTACCTTAACATTAAAAACCATGATATAAACGTTTAAGTTACGATTTTAACCCAGCTATGCTCAGAGTTATGCTTAAATATGATCCTGACGTCATCTTGGGTTCCGGTAAAATTTCTACGTAAAACAGGCATTTTCGAATTCCGCGATGTTACATTTGTCAAATCTCAAATAAAACCGTTTTTCCAATTGTTATATGAAATGCTTTTGACACTTTTATTTTAAACCTTTTTGAGAATCTGTCCTAGTCTATTAGGTCCCGATCTAATGAATTTTAATGTCCAAAAGATGATTATACAGAGACCACCTTAACTCTTGGCAACTATTTTGCAACGACGCAGTTTGTCCTCCGACATATGCTTTTAGCGCATTACCTTTAAGGAAAACTGTACCTGAAAGCATCATTGGTGGTATTTTCTAACATCCAATGGTAAACGGTCTTCATCTCTACAAAACAGTTCATAGAAGTAGGGCAGTCAAAAGTATTAGAATCTTTCATGCATTCTGAGTCTACAGCATCTGTTTCTCCACTGAAGAGTACGTTATGTTTTCCGATTTTGCCTTTGATAACAGTAAAAAATCTCTCATTTACATTCACAGGACGCGTAGTGTCTGGAAGTGAATTAATGGAATCTAAAAGTAAATAAATAAAACCATAAGAATATTTTTGTTTTCTAAGTAATAAACATAAAATTCTGCACAAAACATAATTTAATTTTCACGACAGGACTTATTTTATGCCTCTATCTTAATATATATAAATCTCGTGTCACAATGTTTGTCCTCAATGGACTCCTAAACCACTTAACCGATTATAATAAAATTCGCACACCATGTGCAGTTCGATCCAACTTGAGAGATAGGATAGTTTAAATCTCAAATTATAGTCGCAATTTTAATTTATTGCTAATTATTTGTCTGTTATTATTTGACAGTCACAATTATCTGTTAACTCCAAATGATTCTAACAGATGTCGATACCTTTCGACTGGGTTGAAATGAAAGCTGAAATATATTTGGTGCTGCCATCTACACAAAGAATCTTCAACTTTTTAACCTATTAATAAATTTCGTATAATTCAATTATTTCCACTTTTTAAATTTTTGGTGTTAGCATAGCCGGCCACGTGTTACTTAGACTGAAGTGTAAATTGAATTCATATTATAATGAAGATAATACAGTGAAATTAATCCTGTTTTTTACTTATTTGTGCTTCATTGATCAAAACTTTATAATTTAATATATATATATATATATCTTTATATATAAAATTTATTATGTTTGTCCGCGATGAACTCCTAAACTAATGAGCCGATTTTAATGAAATTTGGACACTGTGTGCAATTTGGTCCAACTTGAGAGATAGGATAGTTTTTATTGCAAAATTCGCCTCCCAAAAGGGGGGGGGGAGGGGCCAAAACGTGATTTCACAAACAAACAAACAAACAACAACAACCAAAAAAAAAAAAAAAAAAAAAAAAGAAAGAAATGCAGATAGACTGTTCAAAATTGGTATAGAGAGGTTTTAGAGGCCTGCAAATCGAATGAGGATATTTTCGAAAGTGTAAAGTTATTAGGAGGGGCGGGTAAGGGGGCGGAGGGGCAAAAAATAAAAATAGAGTTACAACGCTAAAAATTGGTACATAGAAGTTTTTGATACGTACAAATCGATTGCAGATATTTTCGAATTTGTAAAATTATTAAGAGGAGCGGGAAAGGGGGGGGGGGAAAGGAGCAAAATATAAAAATGGAGTTAGATCATTCAAAATTGGTGCATAGAATTTTTGATACCAACAAATCGATTGCGGATATTTTCGAATTTGTAAATTTATTAGGAGGGACGGGAAGGGGGGCAGAGGGGCAAAAAATAAAAATATAGTTAGATCGTTCAAATTGGTGCATACAGGTTTTTGACACCTACAAATAAACTGTAGATATTTTCGAATTTGTAAAATTATTTAGAATAGTGGGAGGGGGGAGGGCAAAGGGGCAAAATAATAGAAATAAGAGTTAGAACTTTGAAAATTAGTATTATTAAGTTTTAAGGCCCGATAAATCGATTGCGGATATTTTCAAAAGTATAGAGTTATTAAGAAGGGCGGGAACGGTGGATGAAGAAACGGTGCGCATGGTTTGCGCAGGTATACACTGCCGCAGGCAGTGGGGGTCCGAACAGATTATTCCACCAATGAGAGAAGATTTTTTTGTATTTTATATCATTTTCCTTTCGATAATATATGGATTCATTATGAGTGTCGAACATTTTTCCCGATCAGATTTTTTTTTTCTCTTTTTTTTTCACATGTTAAAAATTAATGCAATTTTGAGAATTCTTTAATTATAGTGAATCATTTAAAAATAGGGACCAGCGAAGCGGGCTAGGTCTGCTAAGATCAAGGATGTTATCAAGGATGGTCTTTATTCGTAAATAATAATTTTAATATATTGAATATTTTACTACATTATAATTCAACGTATAACATAGCCACAGCAACGCGTGGCCGGGTCTGCTAGTTCTTCTATATAAAGGCATGCAGTAACTGTATTTCATTCCATAACATCGGTTACTATATTCATTTCTTAAAATTTCTTTGGTTTAGTCTTAGCATGTGGAACCCTTTGGAACCTTTTAATTTTTGTTGTAATCTTGATGATAGATTAAAATGGCTGCTGCAATTAAGTAAATAAATATCTTAGTAAGAAACGCCCAAAAGCTACTTCAGTGCGAAATTTCAAATTCCACCAAGGGGTTCTATGCTGAATCGATTTCGTTTTTTTTTTTTTTTAATGCTTGCATGCTCAGTTTCTTTCTTTCTTTTTTTTTTTTTTTCGACATAAAAGAAATATATTTACTTATTTATTTATTCATTTTGGCATTAATATATTTTTTTCTTTTTAATTATTTTAATGTTAAAATGGTTTTTTTTTATTAATATCTTTTGAACCAATTATCCAATTGAACTAAAAAATACTGTGTTAGTTAGATTTTGCCCTGATTAATAAATGAACCAATTTCTAATAAAATCTAATAATTTGGACTAAAAATACGAACAGATACAATGACAAACTTTCAGCTTTATCTATTTACATAAAAATAAAAATGTTTGCACTTTCATTCAAGATGATAGATAACAATTGGTAACGAAGCTGTCAATAAGATGTAATACGACTTCTCGTACTAATTGTAATAGCAAAAGAAGAAATTATTTTGCTGGCAAATTTTCATTATTTAACAGTGGGTGATCAAATTATTAGAATTTTCTTTTATTTTGACATTTTTTCGATTATTTAAAAAAATACTAAACGAAATGACCTGAAACTTCATATATGCAAAGAACATTTAAAAACTCATATTTCTCACCATTGATTTAGTCCAGAGTGCAATTAGGAGACCAACTGCATATTGAAGAAGCGCAAAAGTACTTTGGTCACAAAAGTACCCTGTATCACAAAAAGCTACAAATGACTTGTAACTTTAATACACTGTTGCACATATTATGTACAATATTTGTATGTATTGGTGCGGGAATTGTGCAATTATTTAGGCTTTTTTTTTTTTTTTTTTTTTTTTTTTACAAAAATTACTAATTTTTTTGACAAGTTTTTTGTTTATAACTATAATGGATTTCCATAAAATTTTACAAAACTTGCTGAAAAAGAAAAAAAAAAAAAGACTAACTGATGTCTTGCGCTTAAACATAGTTGAAAATTGTTAAAAATGCTTAGCACAATTGAGAATGCAATTCCATCAGTTTTTAATTACAGTCCCTAATGTACACGGAGGTTATAATTAAACTTTCCCTACAAACAGCATCCTACAGTGCAAACGGGTGAACGGAATGCAAAGAAATTTGGTATACAGACACAGACTATACACGAGAAGCGCTCACGGATTTCTAAAAAAAAAAAAAAAAAAAAAAAAAAAAAAGTTCCAAAATGTCCACTAGAGGGTGTCTTTTCCGGAAAAAAGTTAAATTTAACACAATAAACAAAAAAAAAACGAAATGCAGAAACAATATTAACATTTATTGACTAGTTTCGGATCACCTTGTCATTGAACCACATTAAGTAATGGTAAGGAACAAATAACAGTCCGCTGTTTCAGAAAAACAAAACTCTTCAGTTTGCAGAAACAAAAACAGATTAGGACGAAATTTCACAAGAGGAGCAATTGTTAATCGTGCCCAGGACGATGTTGGGAAAGATTCCCCATGTGATCATCCTCATTCACCTGCAAAATTTCAAGTCGGTGGACAGTGTGTTCAACAGCAGATCGTAACTGATCAGTTGTGATGCTTCGCACCTTAAGCGTTATGGAGTTCTTTAAGCCATTCAACGTCGCAATACCTCCACACTTTTTAAGTGGCCCCATAACGAGAAATCACACGGATTTAGATCCGGCGAACATGGTGGTCATGTATTACGAAAGAAGCGACTAATAACAAGTTCGTCTGTGAAATGTTAGAGCAATATAGCGCCTTCACGGACGCATGGATATGTGGGGGCGCATCATCCTGCATAAAAATGGTCGATGTAAAGAACCGCTTTTGCTGTAGTTGCGGCACAACAAACGTCTGCAGCATGCCATGGAACCGACGGCTCGTAACGGAACATGTGACAGGACAACGTGCAGTTATTTCCTCTAGAAGAGTTGCCGAAGGTTTAATGTCGCCGTGAATCCACAGCAGACAGTCACCTTTGGAGAATGTAGGGGAATTTCAGTGTAAATCATCGGATTTTCCTTGGCCCAAATGCGGCAATTCTGTGTGTTGACTGTCCTGTTTAGGTGGAAATGAGCCTCGTCGCTCCACAGTATATTCCAAGGTCATGACAGATCAACAGTCATTCTGTTGAGAAAACTGACAGCGAATGAAAGACGTTGTGGCTTGTCCCTATCAAGCAGCTGTTGGGTATGGTGGATCTTGCATGGGAAGTAGTGCATTATGTTTCTGAGCACTTTTCGGACGGTGCTGTAAGAAATAGCCTGTCTGTCGAGAAACTGCACGTGCGCTACTTCCCCCAAACTCTGATGTCTATGACTGTGCGGCAACAGCTGTCTTGACGGCATCAAGTACCGGTGTGACAGGTTTACGGCCTCTTCCAAGTTGAACTCCTAATTTCACCGTCCCTTCAAATCTATTAATCATGGTCCAGATACCTTTAGTAGACATTGGTCCACGTCGTAGGTTCTTTATATTAGGTTACATTTATTTTCTATTACAAATGCCTCTTGTATTTACCCTCCCTCACTGTAAAATAGATCATTCTAAACGACTGGCGCGCACCCTCTTGAAATGTACGGCGCACTCCCCCCCCCCCTTTTTTTATTATAGAATACTTGTTTCTCTGTGTAATCGTCCAATTAAAAGTCTTTTGTTTAAATCTGGACTAATCAATATGCAACATTTACTGCGTGCTCTGATATCTAAGTCCAATAGGTTATGGTCCGAGAGCAAATTAACTTTTAATTGTGCTAAATAGATTTATCTGTTTGCTAGGCGATCACTTTTGAAAATGGCGTCATATGGAACATTACGTATTGAAACGCTAAACAAAGACAATTACGAAACTTGGAAAATACAAATGAAGGCTCTCTTGCTAAAAAATGAATCCTGGATATATGTATCTGGTTCGAAACCAAAGCCAGAGCTCTTGGAAAGTGATGCAAAATACAAAGAAGAGTTCGATAAATGGACTGATATGGACGAAAATGCTAAAGTCGACATAATTTTGTGTATATCGCCTTCAGAACTGAAACAAATAAAAAACTGTGAAACATCTCTGGATATATGGAAAAAGTTAGAAGAAATATACCAATCCAAAGACCCCGCCTGAAATGCGTCATTGTTGAAATCGCTTATTCAGCATAAGATGGCGGATTCCTCTTCTGTGTGCATTCGTGATCATCTTAGAAAGTTTTTTGACATAGTTGATAAACTCTCTGAAATGAATATTAAAATCGATGATTATTTATTAACTGTAATGTTGTTATACAGCCTACCATCGAGTTATGAAAATTTCCGGTGTGCTATAGAATCCAGGGACGAGCTACCGAAACCCAAAGTACTACGAATAAAAATAGTGGAAAAAACGACGCACGACGCCATGATGACCGACGGAGAGTGATGGAGCGTTCATGACTAGTAACTTTCGGAAGAAACCTTCTCCGTCGAATAACAATAAAAGAAATCCAAAAAATGCTGAACCGTCAACTCAGAACGAAAAAGATAATTCCAAAAATGACTTGTTGGAAGTGTAAACGTGTCGGTCGCTGTGCTGCTCAATGTCATAAAGAAAAGTCATTTAAGTATAGACATAATAGTCTAGGACTACTGGCCAGCACAAATTCGACTAATGCATTCATGTTATCGAAAGAACAGTCCGAAAATCTTTGGTGTGTGGACAGTGGCTGCACTCGGCATGTGCAAGAATGACTCAAAATTCGACAATTTAAAGGATACGGAAATTAAAACTGTAAGTTTAGCAAGTAATGAAACTACTGATGTGTCCGGTCTTGGTAAAGTATTGATTAAAGCTGAAGTGAACTCAGAACTTCGAAATGTAGAAATCAACGATGCTCTGTTAGTTCCAGAGCTGAAAACTAATTTATAGTCTGTGTCACAAATGTGCAACAAAGGTTTCACTGTAACTTTTAAAGACAAGTATGCTATTATCAATAACAGAAACAAAAATGTGACTCTAACTGCAGACAGAAGAAATGAGCTTTATTAATTAGCTAATAATAATTCTAATGTAAATAATGGAGCTAATTTTTATAGTGAATCTATCGATAGTTCTAAAAAAATGTTTGCTGATATTGAAAAGTGGCACTGTAGAATGGGGCATCTTAATTTAAAAGATTTGATTGATTCAAATATAAAGGGTCATATTAGGGGGGTTAAATGTTAAAAAATTATCTGATAATTTCGATTGTGAAGTATGCGCGTTAAATAAATTGACCCGTGCATCTTTCCTTAAGCAATCAGATCTTGTTACAAAAATCTTAGAGATAGTTCATTCGGATATTTGTGGCCCGATAAAAATACCCTCAATAGGTAAATCTCTTTACTTTATTACATTTATTGATGACTATTCTCGTTATTGTGTAGTAAAATTCTTAAAAACTAAAGATGAAGCCCTTAATGCTTTTAAGGAAATTAAAGTTCTTTTGGAAAATGAAAAATCTACAAAAATTAAAAAAATCATGAGTGACAATGGGGCGAATTTATTGGGACTGAATTTGAAAATTTCTTGAAAGAAAATGGTATTCAGCATAGATTAACAACCCCTCATTGCCCGGAACAAGGGGACGTTTCTGAGAGAAAAAATAGAACTCTTGTCGAAATGGCACGTTGTCTTTTATCACAATCAAAATTACCCCAAAATTTATGGGCAGAAGCTATTAACATTTCTAATTATATAAGAAACAGATGCCCAACAAAAGCTCTAAATGGAAAAAAACCATACGAATTATGGAATAATGTTGTACCAAATGTTTGTTATTTTAAGACTTTTGGCTGCACATTTTATTATTTCAATAATCAACCTAAACATAAGTTTTCCGCAAGATCTAAAAAAGGAATATTCGTAGGCTACTCAGAAAATTCAAAGGCATTTCGTATTTATTTTCCAGAATCAGACCGAGTAATTATTTCGCGCAGTGTTAAATTCTTTGAAGAAAAATCTAATGATTTTTTGAAAATAGGTCAGTTGCATCCAGATGCCTCTCATAAAGAAATAAAATTAAGCGAATTCGAAAATGTGTCGCATACACGGTCGGAGAAAAGTTCTCCTCATATCAAAACAGAAAATGAAACTAGTGAATTGTCGTGATCCTGTATCGCCGCCTTTGGAAGAGAGAAATATATTATCATTGCGTAATCGTGAAATAATTCAGGAGCCGAGCGCGTATGTTGTTTATAATTTCAATTCAGAAATAGAAATAAGTAATGCTCTAAAAGGCTCGGAAGCTTCTAACTGGTATAAGGCTATGACTGATGAAATAAAAGTGATATTAAAAAATGATACATTCGAAGTGGCAGACAGGCCCGAGAAACACTGCATAAAAGGTAGATTTGTACTTACAAATAAATATGATCAAAATCATAGGCGTAGCCAGCTTTCCGAGCGGGGGGGGGTGCCCAAATTTTGAACTAAAAGTTACAATATGAATACATTATGAACATAGTGCGCATATGTATGCATATGTGCGTTTTAACACATGTATACAAGTTACACAAGTTAACACATGTACGTTTTAACATATAAATTAAGTAACTTTCTCTTTGAATAAATAACTAGACTTGACGCAGAACAGAAATATCAATATTTACACAACGTTAAAAATGCCAATGTAAAATAATGTTAAATGCAGACTGCAGTTTCGGTAGCGTAAATCAGTGCATTTGCCTTCTTTTGAAATATCATTTGATAAAATTTGGACTTTCAGAGTAGTGCCGCTATCCGACTAACAGAAAAGGAGCAGAAGTTTGAAAATTAATTAAAACAAGGAAAGAATGTTGCATAAAAATATTAAATGGTGTCGAATATTTGGTTTCAGTACGAAACCAATGAACGTTAAAAGGTTAAATAAAAACCTTAAACCTTAAGTTATAAACAAAAACCTAAAAACTAAACGACTGAAAAACTTATACTATGGAACTTAAATTGCGCACACAACGTGATAAAGTAGGATTATAATGATATGTTTACTTTATTTATAATCCCTTTTCATTTCTTTTATTTTACCAGTTTCAAATTATGAACCTATATATATATATATATATATATATATATATATATATATATATATTAAATTAATACAATCTTGTAGCTACTTTTTTAAAATTATTATTTTATTCGTTCCCATATTCATGAATAACATTTATTTTCTATATTTTAAAACATTGTTGTATTGTTGTAGTTGTGATGTTAGTTTCAAACAGTATAGTACAAACGGGTACTGTGATCGCTATAAAATTAAAGTGATACTTATTAATAAGATTGTAATAAGCTGTTGTGTGTACCATAATATAAAAATGTGATGTGTGTAAAAGTCGCAAAAAATAAAATCAGCATTAAATAAATGTATCGAATCAGGGAAAGTGTAGAAACACGCCACAGACCGGACCAAGCGCTGACCGCTAGCCAAATAAATTTACGAATTACCACTGTACATAAAAATTCCATAAAAAATTGCATAAAGTAAAAGGAAAACATTAAAAGGGATACATACCAATAAACACTGAAAATCCCCGCAAAGTAATGTATCAAAATGGAGGACAGATAAAAAAGCTAGTGGGGTGTCTCCTTTATCCGACCGTGCACTGGCCATCAGCCGAAAATATTGTCTAGCAACCACCACAATTCAAAATTGCATACATAATCGAATCCAGAAACATTCACTAATAAAATAGCATGAAAAAAAATCATGACATAATGTCGGAAATTTTCTACCCACACAAATAAACGCCTTTGCTATTTAAAAAATTAAAAGACTAAATAATGGAGCATATTTTGCGCATACCTTTCTTTCATGTTTGTATTTTCTGTGTTGTCTTGAGCTTCCTCTTCAAACTCTCTCTTTGTCTTTGGTTGGAATAATTATCAACTCCTTCACATTTTTGCACATGATTCCAGAACAGTTTTTCGTTTCTTTAATCATTCAATACAGCTTTAATAGAATTATACACCACCTTCTCTAGATCTAAGATTTTCAGGAAAGAGGAAATTGTTTTATAAAATCGCATGAGAAGAAGGAATCTGAGTAAATATTTACACTGTAGCCTAATTTTTAATAATTTTCTTTCTTTAGTAATTACAAATACAAAATCGTCTGTTCATAAATACATAATTTATTTTCTGCAATAAATCGTTTGTCAAAGTTCAAATGTGAAAAGTAATGCAAACGATTATAAAATGTTTTATTATTATTAAATTTGAGTGACAGTTTTTAAATAAGGTAAAAAAAATTATATAAATAAATAAAATGTGGCAGCTTAGTCATAAAAATAAGATATTGCATATTTCAACAACCATTTCTGAGGTGCTTTAAAAAAGTTGAAAATTGTCTTAGAAACAATTTTGTTTGGCATGTATTTTTGTGAAGGGAAAACATGTCTATTACATCCTTCAAAACCCTCTGTTTGATTACTCTACCTGCATTCTTAAAACATTTAAGGCTTAAATTAAAAATATTTTTAAAATGATTCAAAGAACTTTCACCCACAGTCAATTTTCCAAGAAAAGTCTGCTTATGATATGATTTAGAATACTAATTTGAACTTTGCAGTGTTGTCTTTTTTTAAAAAATAGCAAATAAGACAGGCCGACGAAAAAAATTTTTTCTTCAGTTTGATATGTTTTTCTGATATATTTTGGATGCTATTTAAGGAAAACCTGTTTAAAAATTTCGCTCATGTACAGTTTTGAAAAAAAGAAATTGTTTGAGCTTAAAGCTCCCTTTTTTCGACTAAATTATTTCCCTGAAAATTTTGGTGATGTGAGTGAAGAACAAGGAGAGCTGTTTCATCAATACATCAAAGAAAAGGAAAGCAGGTATCAGAGACGATACATTTTTAACATGTTAGCAGAATATTGTTGCATATTGCATAGAGAATTCCTCCCACCCCACCCCCCCACACACAAGACCCTCAAGCCTTGCACAAGGTAAAATGCTCTAAAGGGAGATTCAATGTGAAGAAATACATTTAAAAGTCATTGCGTAAATAATAGCCTATTTCAATGTATTTTTTATATAAATTGTTTCGAATTTGTTATAACTTCTAGACGAATTCTTTCGATTTTCATCCTTACTTTGTAAAAATTTCTTACGTGATAGGACAAAAAAAATAATCATTTCTGAAATCAAATTATCAAAACACATTAGAGACACCCAACGCAGTATATAAAATTTTTGAAAAGTACGATTTCGCAGACCAGTGTAATTGGAAAAAATTTACCTGCTAAGTTATTATGATACCAGTTACCAGACATGCATTCAAATCAACAATTACTAAAAAAATTATTTTTGTATTCAAAGAACTTCAAAACCTGATATTATTGCAAATATTTAGTTTCGAAAATTTGCCTCCTAAATAATACTTTCTGTAACTCGTGGTAAGGGACAGTAATTATCATTTTAAAACTTTTTACTGGACGCAATATAATTTGGTATGAATGCTTTTAATCGAACCTAACTTTTCTTACAATCTTTTATACGAGAATTTTTTTGCATCAATAAAATACGTTAGTTTTATTATGTTTAGTTCACTTTAAAAATGTTGTTGATATGTACCAACTAGAAATTTTGTACTTAAACAATAATATATTTGAACTCTTTGGATGTCATAGTATACAAATCATTATGATATAAATTGAATACGATTTTTAGACTTCTTGCCAATACCTGCTTTTGAGTTATGCCCATGTAGACTAACCACAAGAGCCTTGTTATACAATTTAGCGGACCTCAAGACATACTATTGTAAAAACTATTTCATATACAAAAATTGGACCGCAAAACATTACATTCTCCAACATGTATGGGTAAGAGAAAGTTAAAAAAAAAAAAAAAAAAAAATGCTCATCAAAAAGAAATGATAAAAAAAAACTTGACTCGCTGTTAAGGCCACGAGTTTAACAAAACTAAATCATTTTATCGCCACTTTTCCTTGAAGAAAAAACAAACTACTAATTCCATTCTATTTTTTGTTTACCAAGAAAAATTACATTACAAATTTTTGTAAGAAATGTGCAAGTAAATTTGGATTTATGAACAATTTAAATTATTCTTTTAAATATATTTTACCACCATGTTTAAGAAAGTGTCTTTCTATTGCATAGAATCATTGGTACTAGTAATAACAATTTTTTTTAAACCTTCAAATCTTTTTTTTTTTTCTGTTTTCAATATGTTTTTGTTAAATATACTGAATGTGTGTGCGTGAGCGGGAGGGTGCCCGGGCACCCAGGGCACCCCCCCCCCTGGCTACGCGCATGAAAATGGATCTCTTTTGAAATATAAAGCGAGATTAGTAGCCCGTGGGTTTAGTCAAAAATCAGGTGTAGATTTTCATGAGACTTTTGCTCCTGTGTCAAGAATGGGATCAATTAGAGTTATGGCGGGTATTGCTGCTAAATTAGGAATAAAAATACATCAATTTGACATAAAGTCAGCGTATTTGAATGGAAAATTAGATGAGGAAATTTTTATGGAGTGTCCTGATTACTTTAAAGAAATACTTCAAATAATTGTAAAGGAAAATTCCGACAGGGACATATCTGATACAGCAGCCAAGATTCTTAAATTTCTAAATGTAGGGATTCATATTTTGTGGGAGTGCAATTACATGGAAAAGCCGTAAACAGTGTACCGTGGCTCTCTCATCAACGGAAGCCGAATATATGGCTTTATCCGATGCCACTAAGGAGGGGATTTCTTTATGTAAATTATTAAATGAGTTATCTGATGGAAACATTGAAAAGGTGAGTATATTTACAGATAATAAAGGATCTATAAAATTAGCTGAAAATCCAATCTTTCATAAACTTACTAAACATATAGATATTAGGCATCATTTCATAAGGGATGCATTAAAAAATGGAACTATTGATTTAAATTTTCTGTCTACTGGAGATATGGGGGCTGACATACTTATAAAAGCATTAACATCAGCAAAAAATTACAACTGTTGTAAAAATTATAGGATTGGAAAATGTAACATTGGTATTTGGGTAAATACGTCGACATAGTGGGGTTACATTTATTTTCTATTACCAATGCCCAGGGTTGGGTTTTTGACGTCAAAAAGTGGTTTTTGACACGACAAGGGTTTAAACCGTCAAAAACCCGGCAAAAACCTCAATCGTCAAAAACCTGTATCGTCAAAATTCAAAATCTATAAATGAGCTTAAATCTGGTTAAAATAAGGAATTAGTAATATTTGCCATATATCCTAAGCTAACATCTAAGTATTATGCTGTTTATAAATTAACAAATTTTAAAACAATTTGTAGATGGTAATTAATGAAAATTTAAGTAAATATACTGGTTTCAAATATAAGAAATATATACGAAGAATGTATAAACATATTTTGTATGTTTATTTATATTACTATTTATGAAATTCTAAAATTTCAAAGTTACTTAGGAATTTTAACATAAGCCAGGTGTTAAAAACACAGGAAAACTTTTTTTCTTTTTTTTTTTTAGTAAAACATAATATATGTGGGCAGTAAGTTAATATGAAATTATAATTTGATTACATTGTATAAATTATAATTGTAGCACATATACTAAAACAATGTATTATTTTAATATAACCAATTTAAATAGCTCACATTACAACTGTAAAAAGTCTTTATAAAGTCTAAAAAGTTTCACAAAAGCAAGTACTACAATTATAAATTAATATGAATTTGAAAATAATTATATTTATATTTATTACACTTATCATTTAATAAGAATTTATCTATTTAGTATTATTATTATTACTGGTTGTATAAATATTTGTACCTGTTTACAGTTTGGACTAATAAATTTAAAACAAATCTGTACGAGTAAAAATTAAATTAATTTATACAAGTCCGGAAAGATTTTACATTTCTTTTGTCTTACGGTAGAGAATTTAAGAAGCAATTCAAGCTTGTTTAACATTCAGAATTATTGCTTTTTTTGTAAAAACTCGCAATCTCAGCAATCATAAAAAAAAAAAAAAAAAAAAAAATTATAAAATATTTAAATATAAAATGTTAGGCTATACGTTTTTATTTTATTGGTTAGATACATCTATGTATTAATAGGCAAGCATAAAATTTGTTGTCCCTTTTTAACATATTAATTATGGGAGTAGAGGGTTGAAAATGGTATCATTCGAAAGGTATGGTTAGACGGAAGGTGCGAATACAAATATTATTTTCTTACGATGTCAAGAAGGTATTTAAAAATACATTTATTTTTTATGCATTTTCCCCCATTTTTCCCTTTTATACACGTATTCCTTCACATTAAAAAATACCTAAAAGTAGAAAGTTGTTAAATCTGGCAATTTCATAAAGCTCAAATAAAACCATAGACACAATAATTTGTATAATGTAGCATCACTATACGCAAGCGAAGTGATGACGTCACTGTCTGTCCATGGAGCCATGAAAAAGATTTTCTGTGTTAATCGTCCATTGGATTTTTTGTAAAAAATTATTAAAAAACAACGGAAATTATCTGCCGATTTTAATTCCGATATTTGGGTATACGCGTTTGTAATGATCGATAGACGGCGCTTTGTGAACACTGCAGTTGTTAGTAAACATAGCCACGTGTGTTCCATTAGTGTTCTTTTTGTTATTCTACTTAATATTCGTACTATAATTTCTCCGCCATTACATTATGGAAAATTGATTGCTTTTGGAAAAAATACTTCAGTTTATTCAAAGTTCGATCGGAAGTAGATTTTTAACTGAAGTTGAACAAATATTAATTTCAAATCATCTGATTAATTCTTTACTTCCATTAGCCGAAGCAACTGAAATTTTAAATTTGTCATTTGGAAATAAATGGAAGCTCAATTCTGGATTTCTTGATCCTTTGGAGTTACACTGTGGCACACAAAAGTATGTGTTATCTTTTTTACCGTATTTATTCATTTTTATTCAATAAATATATGTGAAACTAAATATCGGCAAGCAATGGCGGCTGTATGGAATTCGAATTAAACCATGTTTATTGTAATTTCACCTTAGCCCACCAGAGGGCGAGCATTTCGCGGATAGTTATATATAAGTTACTGTCTACATGTGTTTGATTGAGTTATTTTTTCTGTAAAATTGATAAAATTTTAATTTAAAATCACAAAACTCCAGAAAAAAAAATGGCAAACTTCCAGTTTCGAATGTAAACATAAACATTTCATTTCAAAGGGTGATATTTAAACAATAAATATTGAACTAATATACTAAATAAAAGGAAAGTGGATTTGTTACTAACTGCTGCATGTATAAGTAGACGATACGGAAAAAATTCCGATTTCCGTTTTTTTGCTGAATTTACATGTTTTGAGCTTTCTTTACGTTTCAATTAACTGAAATTGGCTACTTATTTTTTAAAAAAGTGTCTTTATTGCTAGCTTTTGTGGGTAGAAGAAGCAAGTAGAAGATACATAAAAACTTTTGATTTCCGGTTTTCGATGAATTTACACGTTTTGAGATTTCCTTGCAATTTAATTAAGTGAAATTAGTGAAATTGACTACTTATTTTTATTTTTTAAAAAGTGGATTTATTATTCTTTCCTCTGCATATATAAATAGAAAATATAAGATTCAGAAATGTTTTAGATTTTCGGTTTTCGATAAAGTTACACGTTTTGAAATTTCCCGAACTCAATTCGACCATTTTTGAAAAATATCTTTTTTTTTTTTTTTTTTTCAAACACTGTACTTTATGAACCAATCGAATTAATTTAACAGAATTTGATATTTGGTTGGACCTTGGTCTGACATGGTACCTATTAGCTTCTGGGCTGTATCACACAACAAGGGGCGTTTTCACGTTTCGATTTTCTCTCATTTCAGGAAAGGCTAACATCTACAGAGAGAAATAGTTATATTAAGTAAAACTCTGCTGATTTAGTTAGAGTGAATATTGGCAAACAATTGCCGCAGCTGTGTTGCAATTGCATTCCGTTTAGGACAAGGCAATAACTTTGCTTTGCCTCGCTTTGCAAAAAAAAAAATGGTCGAGTTTCGACCACTGGGCGATACTAGTAATATTAAAAACACAATACTAAAAATAAAAAATAAAATATGCAATGTTGTAGTACAAATAAAATGATTTATCATCAAAATGATGTATCAGTCATATATAAATAATGAATTTTTAGGAGCCTAAAGTTTTGTTTTTATATTTATCAAAATGTTATAATAATGTTTCTCCGAAAACATTAATCTGCGTTTACTTTTTAAAACATACTTATCAGTGGTCTGTGTAGAGGTAAAACTGGGTCCTTCAAAGGACTCTTTACAAAATTTTTTAGCCTAAAACAGGACCTTTCGCGAAATTTTTTATCCTAAAAAAGGACCTTTTGCAAAAATTTTCCTCTTAAAAAGACACCTTTGATAAATTTCTTTCATTTCGAAAACTAATTTTCCAAGCACGTAATGTGTAGCAAAAGGCTACATGAGTAATCTGATGTACTTTGGTATATTTTCTTCAAAAAGCTGCTATTCAGTTTCTCATTTATAAAAGGTTTCTGTGCATGTGCATATGTGTGAGTGTAGTTCTATAAAATAGAACCATCATCATTATCTAAAATGAAACCTTACTTTAATTTTAATTTTATTTTGTAAAATTACACTTTTTTTTTTAAACTTGATTTTCATACTAATATTTAATTCACAAAGTTACGTGTAGATTTTCACAATTTCTCAAAAACAAGACCCTGTCTGAAAAGTCTGGACAGACCCCTGCTTATAAATAATACCTTATTAAAAACAACTGTATTTTTTAAAGTATCACAAAACTAAGTTTAACACATATTATATAAAGCATAGTAAATTCGGTATTAATATATGAAAGTTTCACAGCATATTTTGAATGAACATAACAATAAAAAGTACATCAATCTATTTAGTTTTCAAAAAATCTTTATACACTATATTTTATTAAATTAAGGTTTAATATAACAATTAAATTTTAAACATAGGTTTTTGACAGTTTTTGACAAGGAGGTTTTTGACATGACGGTTTTAACCATGGTTTAAACCGTCAAAACTGTCATGTGTCAAAAACTTGCCAACCCTGCCAATGCCTCTTGTATTTACCCTTCCTCACTGTAAAATAGATCAATCTAAACGACCTCTTGAACTGTACGGCGCATCTTTCTTTTTTTTTTTTTTCATTATTATGGAATATTTTTTTCTCTGTGTAATCGTCTAATTAAAAGTTTTATGTTTGAATCTGGACTAATCAATATGCAACATTTACTGCGTACTCTGATATCTAAGCTCAATACTTTATACGGCGAAATTCACGAACTTCAGCAGAAGCATTCCCCTTGTTTTCGTGAAACAGCTTCACCAATAACGCACGTTCAACTAAACATACCGTCATCATTACAGCTAGAAACATCGACATAAAACATAACAACGTCTGCAAACATTTTATACCCTAACCTGTTTTGCATAAAGCTTTCTCTTCTTCGCAAGCATGCAAATCTCGACATTTTTTTCCTAGGACTGACAGCTTTTCCCGGTTTTACATTTTATTACTCATAATTCTTGTTCTGGATTGTTAATATTGTTTCTGTATTCCGTTTTGGTCGTTTATTGTATTAAATTTAATGTTTTTCCGAAAAAGGCGCTCTCTGGTGGACATTTTGGAACTTTTTTTTTTTTTTTATTCTGTGAGTACATCTCTTGTATAGTATATATACCAAATTTCGTTGCATTCCGTTCACCCGTTTGCGCTGTAGGATGCTGTTTATAGGAAGAGTTTAATTATAACCACCCTGTACTTGAAAAATTTTGCTTAGCCTGTAAACTTATTGCTAGTCATACTATACTCTATAGAAAATATGCCTTTGCGCAAATGAATAAAAAATGTCAGTTACATTCTTTTTTGTGCAGTATAAGGTTTTATTGAAGTAAGCGTTTTAGAAATATTTCTCATAGAACGTAATGTACTGGATTTCTTTTGGGTATTACAGTATATAAACCAGTCGCAGTATTTGTATCTTCAACTTAGAACAGGCTGTAGTATATTCAAATAATATATACAGTTCCCGCCGTTTATTAAAATCACATTCGTCCTGAGCCAAAGTGATTTTAATAAGCGGCTGATTTTTATATCCGACGAATGTTCCTGCACTCAAGAAAAATGTATTACTTCCCTGAATTTGGAAAAAAAATATTCAAAAGATAACGAATAATGGAAATAATAAACAATATTAATTAATTTCACACATAATTAATTAATTGTTCTTTCAAAATAAGTAAATTAAACACTTCCAAGTTCCGATGCGTTTCATTTGAAGAAATTACTTTGCCAAAAATTCATGCTTTTAGGTTCATTTCTTTAGAAATCGACCTATTGCAATCACTTCGTTTATCTATCTATCTATATATATATATATATCTATAATGAAAATATTGTCATCACGATAACTCCCGAAATAATACTCGAAATGGAACCAAATTTGGACAGTGAACTAATCTTATAAATATCTTCGAAGAGTTCGTTAACCAAGTTGCTCCGACTTTTTGTTTTCAAGTGGCAGCCACTTGAAAATTTCAAACCGACATCGTAAAAAGCATATTTAAAGCAAGATTTGCTTGAATTTTGTTGTAAATACTGGCCACATAGGGGTCTCAATGAAGTTTATTAATGAAGTTTATCCGCCATTTTTAATAAAGTGGCAGATATTTTAAGTTAAGCAGGAACCCTTGAAATCAGGCTACCACTTGAAAATTTAAAATCACTATAACTTCCGAAATAATACTCCAAATTGAACTAAATTTAGACAGTGTCTTAATTTATCTTATAAATATCTTAGATGAGTTTATTAACCAAGTTGCTCCGCCATTTTTTTTCAAGTGGAGACCACTTGAAAATTTCAAATTCAAATTGTAAGAAGCGTATTCCGAATTTGTTAAATATTTGATGTAAATATAGACTACATAAGAGTCTCAATGAAGTTTAATAATGAAATTTATCCTTCATTTTTAATAAAGTGGTAGATATCTTAAGTTAAGCGGGGCCACTTGAAATCACTCTACCACTTGAAAATTTAAAATCACAATAACTTCTGAAATAATACTCCAAATAGAACCAAATTTGGATAGTGTCTTAACTTATCTTATAAATAACTTAGAGGAATTTGTTAACCAAGTTGCTCCGCCATTTTGTTTTCAAGTGGAGACCACTTGAAAATTTCAAATTCAAATTGTAAAAAGTATATTCCTAAATTTTTTTAATTTTGATGCATACATAGATTATACAAGTGTCTTAAATAACTTTATGAATGAACTTTATCCGCCATTTTTAATAAAGTGGCGGATATCTTAAGTTAAGCGGGACCACTTGAAATCAGGCTACCACTTGAAAATTTAAAACCATGATAACTTCCGAAATAATACTCCAAATGGAACCAAATTTGAACAGTGACTTAACTTAGCTTATAAATATCTTAGATGAGTTTGTTAACCAAGTTGCTCCGCCATTTTGTTTTCAAGTGGAGACCACGTGAAATTTTAAAATTTAAATTGTAAAAAGCGTATTCCAAAACTGTTTGAATTTTGATGTAAATACAGACCACATAAGGATCTCAATCAAGTTTATTAGTAAACTACATCCGCCATTTTTAATAAAGTGGCAGATTTCTTAAGTTAAGCGGGACCACTTGAAATCAGGCTCCCACTTGAAAATTTAAAATCACGATAACTTCTGAAATAATACTCCAAATCGAACCAAATTTGGACAGTGATATTATAATATAATTATCTTGAATATTCTCACTGGGCAACTTGTCCCGACATCTTGTTTCTAAGTTCCAGCCACTTGAAATCACACTGCCACTTGAAAATATGCCATCAGGATAACTTTTAAAATACTGAACGAATTCAAATAAAAGTTGGATAGTGAACTTATGGTTCAAATATCTAGGATAAGTTCACTTGGTGACTTCATCCGCAATTTTATGTCCAAGTGGCTGCCACTTGAAAATTTCTCAGTATGGTAACTTTAGTAATATAGAATCAATTCGCATCAAATTTGGGTAGTGGATTAATCCTTCAAATATCTCAGATAAGTTCGCTGAGCATCTCACTCCGCTTTTTTTTCTAAGTGGTGCCACCTGAAAATTTTGTATAACGATAATTTTTGAAATACTGATTTAATTTGAACTAGAACTGGACAAGGAACTTATACAAGTGTACTGGATGATTTCGCTGGGCAAGTTGTTTTGCCATTTTGTTTCCAAGTTGCAACCACTTAGACTGCCACTTGAAAATTTGTCATAAAATTAACTTTTGAAACACGGCACTGATTTAAACCACAGTTGGACAGTGAACCTATGCTTCAAATATCTTAGATATGTTTGCTGGGCAACTTGTTCCACTGTATTGTTTCCAACTGGAAGCCATGGAAAATTTGTTTTCACGGTAACTTTAGAAATACTTAATCAATTCAAATCAAAGTTGAAAAGTGGATTTATCATTCAAACAACAAAAATCTGGAAAATTCACGTAACTCGTGAACCAATCACGTTATTGCGTCCATCTTTGGTATATCGATAATAAGTATTTTCTCGCCAAAAGTCGCCAAAAAAGTCGCCATAGGGGAAAAGTCGCCAAATTTGGCGCAAAATCCATTACCTGCGTTGCTGGATCTTTTTGATGCGTTTTTAAGGAAAAATTAGGCTATTTTACTGCCAAAACAAGCTAGAAATGCAGAAAACTAACATTTTATCCACTTACTAACCCTCTTTGAAAGAATTTCTACAAAAAAAAAATATTTTCAAATTTGAAACGATATTCTAGATGAGAAACTTTCTCTGCCATTTTGATCGAAGTGCCAGCCACTTAATTTTTCAACACGATGACTTTTGAGATTTTGAATTAATTCGAACTATATGTGTACAGTAGACTTATCTCACAAATACATTTCATATATTTCTCAACTTAACTCACCATCTTCTTTCCAAGCGCCGGCCACTTGAAAATTTTAAATTCAAATAAAAATGTATTTATGAACTGATTTGCTTAAAAATCCATATGTGCATAGCCTACATCAATATTTCTACCAAGTGCATTAATAATTTGTAGCCGCCATTTTGAAACAAAATGACGGCTACTTGATAAGGAAAAAGAAATCAACCTACCCTTCCGAATAAGCCGGAAGGACTTATTTTTAGGTTGATTTCTTTAGAAATCGACCTATTGCAATCACTTCATTTATCTATATATATATATATATATATCTATAAAGAAAATTTTGTCATCACGATAACTCCCGAAATAATACTCGAAATCGAACCAAATTTGGACAGTGAACTAATTTTATAAATATCTTGGATGAGTTCATTAACCAAGTTGCTCCGACTTTTTGTTTTCAAGTGGCAGCCACTTGAACATTTCAAACCGACACTGTAAAAAGCATATTTAAAGCAAGATTTGCTTGAATTTTGATGTAAATACAGGCCACATAAGGGTCTCAATGAAGTTTATTATTGAAGTTTATCCGTCATTTTTAATAAAGTGGCAGATATTTTAAGTTAAGCGGGACCATTTGAAATCAGGCTACCACTTGAAAATTTAAAATCCCTATAACTTCCTAAATAATACTCCAAATCGAACCAAATTTAGACAGTGTCTTAACTTATCTTATAAATATCTTAGATGAGTTTATTAACCAAGTTGCTCCGCCATTTTGTTTTCAAGTGGAGACCACTTGAAAATTTGAAATTCAAATTGTAAAAATCGTATTCCAAATTTGTTTGAAATTTGGTGTAAATATAGACCACATAAGTGTCTCAATGATGTTTATTAATGAAATTAATCCGTCATTTTTAATAAAGTAGTAGATATCTTAAGTTAAGGGGGCCACTTGAAATCACGCTACCACTTAAAAATTTAAAATCACAATAACTTCTGAAATAATACTCCAAATTGAACCAAATTTGGACAGTGTCTTAACTTATCTTATAAATAATATAGATGAATTTGTTAACCAAATTGCTCCGCCATTTTGTTTTCAAGTGGAGACCACTTGAAAATTTCAAATTTAAATTGTAAAAAGCGTATTCCGAAATTGTTTGAATTTTGATATAAATACAGACCACATAAGGATCTCAATGAAGTTTATTAATAAACTATATCCGCCATTTTTAATAAAGTAGCAGATACCTTAAATTAAACGGGGTCACTTGAAATCAGGCTCCCACTTGAAAATTTAAAATCACGATAACTTTTGAAACAATACTTCAAATCGAACTAAATTTTGACAGTGATATTATCATATCACTGTCTTGATATGAATTATCTTGAATGTTTTCACTAGGCAACTTGTCCCGACATCTTGTGTTTAAGTTCCAGCCACTTGAAATCACACTGCCACTTGAAAATATGCCATCACGATAACTTTTAAAATACTAACTGATTCAAATAAAAGCTGGATAGTGAACTTTTGGTTCAAATATCTAGGATAAGTTCACTTGATGACTTGATCCGCAATTTTATTTTCAAGTGGCAGCCACTTGAAAATTTGTCATTATGGTTACTTTAGTAATACAGAATCAATTCGCATCAAATTTGGGTAGTGGATTTATCATTCAAATATCTCAGATAAGTTCGCTGGGCATCTCACTCCACTTTGTTTTACAAGTGGAGCCACCTGAAAATTTCTTATGATGATAATTTTTGAAATACTGATTTAATTTAAACTAGAACTGGACAATGAACTTATCGTACAAATATACTGGATGATTTCGATGGGCAAGTTGTTTTACTATTTTGTTTTCCAAGTCGCAGGCACTTAGATTGCCACTTGAAAATTTGCCATAATAATAACTTTTGAAACACGGCACTGATTTAAACCACAGTTAGACAGTAACCTATGCTTCAAATATCTTCGATGTGTTTGCTGGAACTTTAGAAATACTTAATCAATTCAAATCAAAGTGTAAAAATGGATTTATCATTCAAACAACAAAAATTTAGAAAATTCACGTAACTCGTGAACCAATCACGTTATTGCGTCCATCTTTGGTATATCGATAATAAGTATTTTCTCGCCAAAAGTCGCCATATGGGGAAAAGTCGCCAAATTTGGCGCCAAATCCATTACCTGCGTTACTGCATCTTTTTAATGCGTTTTTAAGGAAAAATTAGGCTAAAACAAACTAGAAATGCAGGAAACTAACATTTTATCAACTTACTAAGCCTCTTTGAAAGAATTTCTACAAAAAAAAAAAAAAAAAAAAAAAAAAATATTTTCAAATTTGCAACGATATCTTGAGCAACTTTCTCTGCCATTTTGATCGAAGTGGCAGCCACTTAATTTTTCAACACAATGACTTTTGAGATTTTGAATTAATTCAAACTATATGTGTACAGTAGACTTATCTCACAAATACATTTCATATATTTGTCAACTTAACCCACCATTTTTTTTCCAAGCGCCGGCCACTTGAAAATTTTAAATTCACATAAAAATGTATTTATGAACCGATTTTCTTAAAACTCCATATGTGCATAGCCTACATAAATATTTCTACCAAGTGCATTAATAATTTGTAGCCGCCATTTTGAAACAAAATGACGGCTCCTTGATAAGGAAAAAAAAAAACAACTTACCCTTCCGAATAAGCCGAAAGGACTTTTATTATATTAAAATATCTAGGATGTGATGGTTTCATACTCTCTAATGGCTGATGCCAAAACTTTTTTTCGGCATCGAAAATCTTTGGTAGATAAAATGGGGATGATAGATCTATATGAATTACTATATCTATGCTCATTCATTCAAATTCAACAAGCATTTCTTTTTGAAGCGTTTCAGTGACTGGTAAGATGTATTTAGAAAGAATGGCTACAAAAATATACTTCAAAATTAAATATTTAAATTGTAAAATCTGCATTTTTGAACTTAGAAACTTGATTTTTCACAACATTTGGTCAAGTCATAGAGATATCCACATTTACGAATTTTTGAAAAAAATAGTTGGCATAGGTGGACTCTGCTCAGTTCCCCATCATATTTATATTCTCATAAATTTCTAGTGCGAGACATATTTTTATCATGTTAAAAAAAAGAATCTGACCAAAGCTTGATACATTGACAGAATGAAATCCCCGCCAAATAGGCTATCCACCGTTCACTTCGATATATTTTACTTATTATAATCTATTAATTTATTTTATCAGGGTCAATTCCGTTGTTTAGTTTTCATGCTACTATTTCCAATGCAATAATCCTCAAAATTCATATTTATATGAAAAATTTACAATTTCGCTATGTTGATAAAATCATAAATTACGAATAATTTACGAAAATTTCCTATTAGAATATTTGTATTCAATCATGTTCAAACAAATATCATAAATGTAATTTTGAAGTTGTCTAATGTATCTATGATCATAAAAATTAAAGTTTATGCTCAATTTTGCATTATTCTAACAAGTTAAGTAAATCGTAAATTCCAAATAACTTACGAATTTTTTAAATTGGAAAAATCTTAGTCTATGATATCCATGCCAGTATCCTAAATAATATTTCGAAAGTGGTTTGACATCTTTACGATGAAAATATCCCTCAAGATTGACGTTTATGTGAAATTTTGCTCTATTCTGCCATGTTAAGAAAGTCGTAAATTTCCAATAACTTACGAAATTTTTATATTGGAAAATTCATAGTCATTAATATTCTGCCAGTGTCCAAAATAATATTTCAAAAGTAGTCTAACATCTTTACTATGAAAACATCTCTCAAAATTGACGTTCATGTGAAATTTTGCCCTATAAGAAAGTTAAGAATGTTAAGAAATTCGTAAATTTCCAATAACTTCCGAAATTTTCAAAGTAGCATATTTATAGTTATTGATGTTCATTCCGGCATCAAAACTGATATTTTAAAACTGGTCTGACGTTTTTACAGTAAAAAGTTTCCATTTAATGCATGTTTAATAGAATTTTTGTCCTATTCTCCCATGTTAAGAAAATCGTAAATTTCTAATAACTTACGAAGTTTTTTCATTCGAATGTTGCAAATGAATAGGGTTCTTGCCAGTATCGAAAGTAATATTTTAAAACTGATCTGACCTCTCTGGGATCATCTGTTCGTGAGATATCGTGTAAACAGACTAACAAACTAACGGACTAACAGACACCATACAAATTTTGTCATTTTTCACACCTGAAAACGTGTAAAAAAGTCAAAATTTTCACGATTACCTAAGTTCCCCATACCTATATAGTATGATAGGGAACTAAAAATACCCATGAAATTTGCACAATGCACAGTGTTAATAAATTGATCACTCCTAACAAATTAATTTGAAAAATATTTTAGAATTTTTTTTTTTTTTATTATTATATTTATTAGACAATGTGTCTGAGAAAAAAATAAGTATTTGTCAAGAAAGCAGTTCAGAAAGAATATTATTTTATCTCAGCATGCGAACATTTGCAGTTTACACATGCAACAAATGGAATTGGATTGGGTTGGAATGATTAACGGCCCACTAGAGCTGCCCAGCGGCTAGTGGCAACTGGGATCACATAAAAGGAGCTTTAAAATAAGACCTTTAATAAATATAGTTCAAAATATTAAACATACCTGATGTTATGTACTGTTCAAATTTATGCCCGACGTAGAACATCATCTTGTTTTTTTCTTCCTCGGATTTCTCCACTTTATATAAATATATATGCGACTGAAATTTCGTGGCATGAATCTTCCATTCTTTATTATAATATTTCTTAGGATACACGGTTTTGAAAATATCAAGCAAAACACTTCGATGACAAATAAAATGAACTTCGCTAAAAAAAAAGGGAAAAAAGACGTTTACATTCACAGAAAAAAATAAACAAAAATGAATAATTTTAATACGTATAAAATACTTGGCGGATTGTTTAATTTATTCAATGAATTTTTACTTCCTTATACAAGGTATAAGGAAGTATAGTAATCCCGATTTCCGAAATGGATTTTGTATTTCACATTGCTCGAAAACGAATGATCGCTGAATGTTGCCAATTTATACGTGTGACTGTCATGATGTCTAGTTGCACACCTGCAAGTTTCGTCTTAACACGAGCTGTCGTTTTAGAGATATAAGGGATTTTACACGATTTTTCGTGACGTCTGTATGTGTGTGTGTGTGTGTGCGCGCGCGCGTGTGTGTATGTCGCATAACTCAAAAACGGTTGGACGTAGAAAGTTGCGAATTGGTACATAGGTTTCTTATAACATCTAGTTGTGCACCTCCCTTTTTGGACTTTGTATGATTTTCCGTTTTGGAGATATTTAGGAAAATTAGGTTCATAATGACAAAAATACATAGGTTTTGGCCATAATGTATCAAAAAACGGTAATAACTCAAAAACGGTTTAGACAAATCTTGCAATTTAACTGATTTTCCGACTAGCTAGACATTTGAAACTTTCAGAAAAGCTCAGAACTCGTTGAATATGCATTTTTTAAATATTTTTATCCAACTATTTCCGATACCTGCTGCCTTCAGCAGCGTTTATGCGATTCAACAGAAAATTTATTTAACTAACTTCCCGGCTAGCTAGACATTTAAAACTTTCACACTAGATCAGAACACGGTGAAAATGCATTTTTTAATACTTTTAGCCAACTGTGTAGGGTCCCTGCTGCCTTCGGCAGCTTTACCAGTTTAAATCTTGTGTTGAGGATTTTTTCCTCAACTGTATTAATTTAGGAAATAAAAAGATAATTTAATAAGGTAATGTAAAAAATAGTAATAATAGTAATAAATTCCGGAGAAATAATCTACTCAGTCATGCGGAGTGAGAAAAGTTCTAAAAATAAAATGAGTCAGTCTGCGGAAAAGAATAAAAAAAGAGGAGGGTTTTTCTTTGCTGCATTTGAGAAGAAAAGAAAAAAAAAAAGTAACATTTTCGCATCCCTTCGCTCGACAAGGGAAGGCTGACCTTGGGCCACGGATTTGGGCGTGCAGATCTCTTCCCCCCCCCCCCCTCGCGTGTCAGGAAAAACCCAAGAGAAAGTGTTAGAGTGAGATAGTTACGAAGTGAGACAGTGTTTCATTTGAATAGATAAACCTTTACGGCAGGAGTTTGTTTTTGTGGCAACAAGGGTGAGAAAGGACGCTTCGAAGTGGCGGGAGAAGGCACGCGGACTCTGGCTGCTTGACCGGTGGATGTAAGTCGTTTTGAAAAAGAAGCGCTGTTTTTTTTTAGCGCGGGGCCAAGCCCCCTCGGGCCCCGTGCAGCAGTTTTTTCAGCAATAGATCAAATAGAGGGCCCTGGTCCCTGTTGGAGATGATTGGAGTGCTGTGATTATTAAATATTACATGTGAAGAAAATATAAGAGGCACACTCGCTATGGACACGGGATGTAGGAAGAAAAAAAAAATTCTCAGGACGTGCGGGGGTCTAGGCCCCATTTTGGGCCCCTGACAACTGGATTTTTGCCGCTAGATGTTTTCCGCTGTGGTGAAGTCCTTTTGGAGCGAAGTATTGAAGATTTGTCAGGTAAATCCCCACCGATGAAGAAAAATTGCTGAGAAATACAGAAGGACGTATTAACGACTACAAAAAGATGGAAGCCAGCCTAAAAATTCAAGTTGACTATAACAGTGAAACCCTTCCTGAGAGAAATTTGTCCATGATGTCAGCTCAAGTAAAGGAAATTCTTAAGTGGTAATGGAGAAGGAAACGACATAAAAGTTTATCTGCGACGGGTAACCAGAGAGGTAGTAATCTTAAATATGGAACGTATTTTGGAAGTCAAAATTACAACTGTTGTTACTTAGAGTCGTGAAGTTTTGAAAAAGCAAACATCGGGGTGTTGACCGATTTTATATGCCTGAAATCCCACGGGAGGTGAGCTATACGTGTGAGAAATGTGTTCGAGAGGATTCTCGAGAATGTGTGTGGTCCAAGTAAACTTCGCAAGAACCTTCAGTCATTCGCCTGACTTCCCTAGATATGGGTTAAGCATGTGGTAAATAGATTTTTAACATGTTTTTATTAACTTCGATTCTTGTGTGTTTGTGTGTTTGTCAGGGACAAATCTTGCAATTGATTTTTAACTAACTTCCCGACTAGCTAGACATTTGAAATTTTCAGGACAGCTCACAACACGGTGACAATACATTTTTCTAATAATTTTAGTCAACTATTTCAAGTCCCGCTGCCTTCGGCAGCGCTTATATGATTCGACAGAAAATTTATTTAACTAACTTCCCGACTAGCTAGACATTTGAAACTTTCAGAACAGGGTGAAAATGCATTTTCTTAAAACCTTTTGCCAACTGTTTCGGGTTCCCGCTGCCTTCGGCAGCGTTATCAGTACAAAGCTTGCAATCGATTTTTCACTAACTTTCCGACTAGCTAGACATTTGAAATTTTCAGGACAGCTCACAACACGGTGACAACACATTTTTCTAATAATTTTAGTCAACTATTTCAAGTCCCGCTGCCTTCGGCAGCGCTTATATGATTCGACAGAAAATTTATTTAACCAACTTCCCGACTAGCTAGACATTTGAAACTTTCAGAATAGTTCAGAACACGGTGAAAATGCATTTTCTTAAAACCTTTAGCCAACTGTTTCGGGTTCCTGCTGCCTTCGGCAGCGTTTTCAGTACAAAGCTTGCAATCGATTTTTCACTAACTTTCCGACTAGCTAGACATTTGAAACTTTTAGGACAGCTCACAACACGGTGACAATACATTTTTCTAATAATTTTAGTCAACTATTTCAGGTCCCGCTGCCTTCGGCAGCGCTTATGTAATTCGACAGAACATTTATTTAACTAACTTCCCGACTAGCTAGACATTTAAAATTTCCAGAATAGTTCAGAACACGGTGAAAATGCATTTTTTAAATACCTATAGCCAATTGTTTCGAGTTCCTGCTGCCTTCGGCAGCGTTATCAGTATAAAGTTTGCAATCGGTCTTTCACCAACTTTCCGACTAGCTAGACATTTGAAACTTTTAGGACAGCTCACAACACGATGACAATACATTTTTCTAATAATTTTAGTCAACCATTTCAGGTCCCGCTGCCTTCAGCAGCGCTTATATAATTCGACAGAACATTTATTTAACTAACTTCCCGACTAGCTAGACATTTAAAATTTTCAGAATAGTTCAGAACACGGTGAAAATGCTTTTTTTTTAATACCTTTAGCCAACTGTTTCGGGTTCCTGCTGCCTTCGGCAGCGTTACCAGTACAAAGCTTGCAATCGATTTTTCACTAACTTCCCGACTAGCTAGATATTTGAAACTTTCAGGATAGCTCAGAACACGGTGGCAATATATTTTTTTTAATACTTTTAGTCAACTGTTTCAGATCGCTACTGCCTTCGGCAGCGTTCGTATGACAACAGAAAATTCAACAGAAAATTCAACAGAAAATTCATTTAACTAACTTCCCGAGTAGCTAGTCATTTGAAACTTTCGGAACAGTTCAGAATACGGTGAAAATGCTTTTTAAAAATATTTTTATCCAATTGCTTCGGGACCCTGCTGCCTTCGGCAGCGTTTCCAGTACAAAGCTTGCAATCAACTTTTAACTAACTTCCCGGCTAGATAGCCATTTGAAACTTTTATAATAGCTCAAAAGACGATAGCAAGGAATTTAATACTTTTATCCAATTGCTGGGGTTCCGGCTGCCTTCAGTAGCGTTTATATGATTCAACAGAAAATTAAAAAACATGGTTTATAAAAATTTTTTTATCTTATAATTATTATTTCTCTTTTATATTAATATTGTGTACTCGTCTTTTTATATCTGGTACTATCTGATTTTAATTTATGAGAGATATAACGTACAAGTGCTTCCAACACATAGGTGATCTTTTTACTTAATGAATTAAATTTTCATAAGAGTGACTTACACAAAAGAAGGCCACAGTTTTGTTTTGTGTTTTTTTTTTTTTTTTTTTGGTAATTTAACAACCCAATTATGTACTGCAGTAGCGCAGCCAGAAAATTTCGGTAGGGGGGGTCCAAAAAGAAAAACTATAAAGCATGCAGGGCCATTTGAAACCTATTTTATGTATATGCCCTGACTAACTCTAAAGCATGTGGGCCCCTCTTCTTTAAGGGGCCCACTCAGAATCGTATGTAAAGACCTTTTATGCCACTGCAAGCGTGGCCCCTAGAAAAAGCTTGCCCCGGGGCTCCAGGTAGTCTAAATCGGGCCCTATATGTGAGTTTTTTTTTATAGCTGTCATCATTTAAATTTTTAAAATTACAATTATTTTGTATAGAAATCATTGATCGTGTTTTCGTCCGATTTTTTTTAATGAGGCCCACTATTATAAAAATCTGGAACGAAGTTTATCCAGAAATTGGATATATTTGACAGCTCTTTGTAGTTTTAGTCTATGGGGCTGATACAGGCAACAATTTTTTCACTTCATTTGCAAATTTCTTTCTGGTTCAATAAATCGGTCCCCTTTTTACTTTCTTCTATATGTAATATAGAGAAAGTATTGGATTCGCGAAAATTTTCGAAGTCCACTTTTTGATGGATTTACATGTTTTGGGATGTGGAGAACACGAATTAATAGTTTTTAGAAAATGTCTGTCTGTATCATTTTTTTGTGGACGCTGTATCTCACGAACCAATGAATGAAATTTAACCAAACTTGGTATTTAGTTGCACACTGACATAAACTGGTGCTGATTAGATTTTGGGATCAATCGCTCAATAGGTGGCGTTGTGATCGCATTTTATGCAAATTTTTAACATGGCAGCATAGGACAAAATTCCGTATAAATGGGCATAAAGAGAGTTATTTTACACTTGTGATTGTAAAATTAATATGAATTATTGATAATAGTAGTAGTTAGCTAGGAAAAAAATTTTGTGCATGTGGGGGCATCGGTTCCCCTCCCTGGGGGGGGGAAGTACCCCCCCGGGGAAGTAAATTTTCAAGATGGGTATCTTTCGAAAGGTCTCGTTGATAATAGTAATAGTTAACTGGGAAAAAATTTTTGTGCATGTGGGGGCATCGGTTCCCCCCCCCACCGGGGGGGAAGTACCCACCCGGGGGGGCAAAGTTTCAAGATGGGTATCTTTCGAAAGGTCTCGCTAATACCTTTAAAACGAATGGTTGAACCATAAATCTGTGATAATTTAAAACAAAGTTATCGATTTTTTTTACTTTTAACAAAAAAAAACAGAAAAAAATCGCAATTCTTTTTTTTTTTTTTTTTTTTTGTTAACGAAATTTAACCAAACTTAGTATTTAGTTGGTCCCCGACATAAACTGGTGCTGATTATGTTTGGGGATCAATAGCTCATCAGGTGGCGCTGTGATAGCATTTTATCTAAATTTTTAACATGGCAGCATAGGACAAAAATTCGTATAAATGTGCATAATTAGAGTTGTTTTAAACTTGTGATTGTAAAATTAATATGAATTATTGATAATAGTAGTATGTAACTAGGAAAAAAATTTTCTGCATTGGGGGGCATCGCTTCCCCCCCCCAGGGGGGAAATACCCTCCCAGGGGGGGTAATTTTCACAATGGGTATCTTTCGAAAGATCAGGTTGATAATAGTAGTAGTTAACTAGGAAAAAAATTTTGTGCATGTGGGGGCATCGGTTCCCCCCCCACCGGGGGGGCAAAGTTTCAAGATGGGTATCTTTCGAAAGATCTCGTCAATACCTTTAAAACGAATGGTTGAACGATAAATCTGTGATAATTTAAACCAAAGTTATCGATTTTTTTAAGTTTTAACAAATGTACTTTTCTTTTTTCTTTTCTTTTTTTTTTTTTTTTAAATATTGTTACTGATTGAATATGTATAGGTAAATATAGAAGAAAGTCTTGTGGTGGCCACAACATACTAGTTTAGGTTGTCATGGCCTACTACATCTGAGAAACCTACCATACCTAACATAATTATAATAATTAAATTAAATAATAAGGGGGAGAATACTTTTCGAGTTATTTTAAGATTTTTGCATATCACATTTTTTTCTTATTAAAAAGGGATGACCCTAACAGCACGATTCAAAGTCATATCCTCAAATTTCGAAATAAAATGAACATATTCAAATGCAAAACGGGGGTAAAATCTCTGAAAATGGACCAAAAATATCTTTACAAATCGTTTCATGTTTTATTTTTACTTTCTCCGATATTTAATAGAATAAAATATTAGATTCGTGAAAAATTCTGGCATCGTGTTTTCGATGGATTTACAAGTTTTGCGAAGTCTAGAACACGATTTGAGCACTTTTAGAAAATGTCTGTCTGTATGTGTGACAAAATTTTGTGGCAAATGTATTTCAGGAGTTACAGCACAGAATTTCAGAAAATTTGATATATAGATACACTTTGACATAAATTAGTGCCTATCAAATTTTGGGGGAAATTGTCCAACAGGTGGCGTTGTCATCCCACTTTTCTAAAACCTTAACATGATGGTATCGGACAAAATTACGTATAAATACGAAAAGAGAATTATTTTTTAATAATCATTATGAAATTAAAAAAAAAAAATCTGGAGTGACTCCACTCGACTTTCCGAACATTGAGTAACTAACAGTTTTGTTGATAAAATAAAGAAAGAGGAATTGCTAAACAAACAAAAGAGAGAAAACCATAATAGAGTGTTTTTTTCTCCATATATCACACGAGGTTTTATTTAACGCTACTGAACTTTGAGCCCTTAGATCATAATGATAAAGAATTTTTCGTTTTGTCCCTGTAAAAATCTATAGATGCTAGATTCACCAAAATGCTTATAGTTAGTGCAACAGTGATTTATAATATTCATACAAATTTTCAGCTCAATTGAATAAGGCGTTTAGATGCTATCGCACTTTTAAAAATTTGGTCTCATAGGCCATAATGATAAAGAATTTTTCTTTGTGTCCCTGTAAAAAAACTGTAGTGCTAGATTCACCAAAATCTATACAGTTGGTGCAAATGCGACCTATAACATGTGTACAATTTTTTTGCTCAGATTAATAAGGCGTTTAGACGCTATCACACTTTTAAAATTTGGCCCCATTGGCCTTAATGATAAAGAATTTTTCTTTGTGTCCCTGTAAAAAAACTATAAGTGCTAGATTCTCCAAAATCTATACAGATTGAGTATCTGTGACCTATAATATGGGTATAAAATTTTTGCTCAATTGAATAAGGCGTTTAGATGCTATCGCACTTTTAAGATTTTGGTCCCATAGGCCATAATGATAAAGAATTTTTCTTTGTGTCCCTGTAAAAAAACTATAAGTGCTAGATTCACCAAAATCTATAGGGTTCGTACTATGGTGACTTACAATATACGTACCAACTTTCAGGTTAATCGAACAAAGCCTTTAGACGCTAGCGTGTTCACAAACATACACACATACACACATACACACACACATACATACATCATCGTAAAAATAGTGAAAACGGACTCAGGGGACCTCAAAACGTATAGAAACATCAAAATCTCGAATTCGGATTTTTGACATGATTACAATACTTTCCTCACTATAGTGTTCGGAAAGTAATAATAATTGTAATTAATGATAATTAACTGGGGGAAAAAATGTATATGTGGGAGCAATGCTTTCGCCCCTGGAGGGAAGTCCCCCCCCCCCCCGAGTGAGGGGGACGAAATTTAATTTTGTGTATCTTTCAAAGAAGCTCGTCCATACAATACCTTTAAAACGAATGGTTGAACCATCGACTTGCGATAATTTAAAATAAAGTTATCGATTTTTTTAAAGATGTCATATAGAGAATAAAATTGACTTTCTTTGGATATTTAATGTTATATTATTATTTATTATATATTTAGGGAGTAAATCGTCTGCAATCATCGTCGAAGCTAATTTTAATAAATTACTTTTGCTGGTGAATTTGTATAAAAAAAATATATAAGAAAGTCATGCGGTGGCCGCAACATGCTAGTTTTTTTTTTTTTTTTTTTTTTTTTTGTTGTTGTTCCATACGGCAGTTACATAAATAAAATATGAAAAATTTACATTGTGCATATAATTGTGTATATAATTAGGAAAAGTTTAACAAGAAACCAACAAAATTTTGTATTGCTTGGCCATCATAAAACTTTCTTCCATATCATTCTAATGTATCTAGTTGTGTTTCTAAAGACTTGAACTGTTGTTGAAAGACTTAATAACTACCCCCAGTTTCTGCCTTGTTCTTCTATTTTTTTAAATTTAATTTTCTTTTTTTCAGCTTTCAGTTAATTTTTTGCGAGATTTTGTTTTATTTGAATGTTTTGACAATTTTCCCGCAAACTTGGTCGACAGAAAATGCCGGTTTCGAATCAGGGCTTTCTCAAATATCTAAAAGCCCTCGTTCGAACCTAGGTCCACGCTCTTCGGTTTCGCGTTTCGGAGTCTTCAGTGGCTTTCTCCAAAACTCGCGTGAACACGGGGTAGAATCCTTTGAAACGACCAAATGGAGGGTACTCCAACATCAACACCATTTATCCCTCTTTGTTTAGCGAGTTCCTTTGTTATAATTATTATTATTATTATTATTATTATTTTCTTCCTTCCTTTTTATTGAATGATGTGCAAGAATTTCGTTCCCCCAGTAACGCATGATCAATTGCATATAATTTCACAAAATGTCTCATTTAGTTACATTGTGATAATTTGGAGCAAATAAGATTATGAAATAATAGGTTTTCTACCATATTTTTTGAAAGATCTACCACAGAATCTATCACGTAGAATTTGCCGAATTTTATATCAGTGATACTTACGTTATAATAATAATAATAATAATAACAACAACGATATCAACTGTTGGTCTAACTTTTGTGTATATAGCTTAACAAAAATTGTTGCAAAGCTACAAATTTTTGAAAACTATATCTCAGAATCTATAAGATGTAATTAAACAAAAATAACTATGCCAGTAGTTTTATAAAAATAGCTGTTTTTTTTTTTTTTTTTGTTTTTCTTTTCTGGCGAAGGATGTGCCAGAAAGTACTTTATTCATTATGTTTGAAAGTTATAAATGAAAAATTTGTAATGACCCCCTTCATATCATAATAGTTTAATATTCAATTCAAATCCCAAACTGAAAAACTGTAAACTACAGTCGGCAGCAATAGTATCCGAGCACTAACAATAATCCCTGTTTAAAAAAAGTACACTTAATACTGCTTTGTTAAATAAATTCTTGTCGATTCATGTTCTTAGTCAGTCTAAGAACATGATTCGACAAGGATTTATTTAATAAAACAGTATTAAGTGTACTTTTTACTTTCTTCTATATGTAATATAGAGAAAGTATTGGATTCGCGAAAATTTTCGACCTCCGTTTTTTGACGGATCTACACGTTTTGGGATGTCCTGAACACGAATTGATAGTTTTTAGAAAATGTCTGTCTGTGTGTCTGTGTGTCTGTCTGTGTGTCTGTATCATTTTTTTGTGGACGCTGTATCTCACGAACATATGAATGAAATTTAACCAAACTTGGTATTTAGTTGCACCCTGACATGAACTGGTGCCCATTAGATTTGGGGATCAATAGCTCAACAGGTGGCGCTGTAATCGCATTTTATGCAAATTTTTAACATGGCAGCATAGGACAAAATTCCGTATAAATGGGCATAATGAGAGTTATTTTAAACTTGTGATTGTAAAATGAATTTAAATTATTGATGATAGTAGTAGTTAACTAGGAAAAAAAAATTGTGCATGGGGGGGCATCGGTTCCCCCCCTGGGGGGGAAGTACCCCCCCGGGGGGGTTAAATTTTGAAGATGGGTATCATTCGAAAGATCTCGTCAATACCTTTAAAACGAATGGTTGAACCATAAATCTGTGATAATTTAAAACAAAGTTATCGATTTTTTTTACTTTTAACCAAAAAAAAAAAAAAAAAAATTCTATTTTTTTTTTTTTTTTTTTTTTTTTTTTTTAACGAAATTTTACCAAACTTGGTATTTAGTTGGTCCCCGACATAAACTGTTGCTGATTATATTTGGGGATCAATAGCTGAACAGGTGGCGCTGTGATAGCATTTTATCTAAATTTTTAACATGGCAGCATAGGACAAAAATTCGTATAAATGTGCATAATAAGAGTTATTTTACACTTGTGTTTGTAAAATTAATATGAATTATTGATAATAGTAGTACGTAACTAGGAAAAAAAATTGTGCATGGGGGGGCATCGCTTCCCCCCCTGGGGGGGAAGTACCCCCCCGGGGGGGTAAATTTTGAAGATGGGTATCATTCGAAAGGTCTCTTCAATACCTTTAAAACGAATGGTTGAACTATAAATCTGTGATAATTTAAAACAAAGTTATCGATTTTTTTTACTTTTAACCAAAAAAAAAAAAAACTTAGAAAAAAATTCTATTTTTTTTTTTTTTTTTTAAATATTGTTAGTGATTGAATATGTATTAATTTTCACAAAAAAAAAAAAAAAAAGGAAAAAAAATTTTTTTTTTTTTTTAAATATTGTTACTGATTGAATATGTATAGGAAAATATAGAAGAAAGTCTTGTGGTGGCCACAACATACTAGTTTGATATCGGAATTATTGGCTAGAGCTCGGATTCTTTTGCTGCCGACTGTACATGTCATTTTTCTCAAGGATATTTTTAAAATCCCATGCAACAATACAGTAAGTTTAAGTTTTCCTCACAATGGAAAGGACAAAAAGAAAGTAATTAAATCACATTAAAGATATTTACTTTCATCAACAAATTTTGGTTCAAATCAAAAGTTTATCCAAAACAGTAAGAGTTTCTTCTAAAATTAAGGATTTTACTACCTATACCCCTTTCAGGATTTTGATTAAATTAAAATTGTACATAAATCTTAAATAGGAAAATTTGTTAAACATTATTTTAATAATAATAATAATAATAAAAACCTTTTAGATTATGAAGCATATATTTCTTTCTTTTTTTTTTTTTTTTTAGATCCAACCAAGAAACATTTAATCTAGACTCAGTTTTAAACTTCTAAATTTGTACATGGGTTGAACTTATTGAAGATGAAAAATGCATAATACGAGTATAATTCCTTACAATTATATATTTGAAAAAATAGTAAATAAATAAGTGCATAAATAAACTAATTTTTAAGAAATACCAGAACTTTAAATCTTAAAACAGAACTTTAAATCTTATATTTGTAAATAAATTTAACTTTTTTTAATTAATGATTAATTTATTAAAATTCGAGATTAATTTTGTTTGAGTTTTTCCACTTTCTGTTGATTTAGATCTATATATTTAACTATTGATTTACAACATTTAAAAGTAGACTTATCGTCCTTTTGAATGAGCCCAAGTCGCGCTCTTTTGTCTAGCCGTACAGTGTTTGTCGTTGTTTTCTCCGAAACTCACGTGAATACGGACTAGAATCATTCAGAAAGACTGGAGGGCATTCCATTCAGACCTAGATCCCTATAGAAGATAATCGGACTTAACCCTACTCCAATACGATTTTTTTGAACATTTATAATTTGAATTTATAATTAAACCATTTAAAACATGAACAGAAAAGTGCTTACCTTTTTCGTCTAAAAAACGGATCAAAATCTGTAACTGGCTGAGAAACTTTTAAGTTTATCATTGATTCTGAACTTCTCGGAGAAGTCTTCTCCCAAACTGACCCTCGTCTATAATCCCTTTTTCTTAGAAATTCTAGATGTATGTAAACAAAGAAAAATTTCAGGAATACGAATACTTACCAACGGTGACCTGTGTGGGGTGTCGTCTGGTCTGAAGAATGAATAAGAGCGCACAACACATGTTGCCGCAAAGCCGACATAACGCGAGAGATCAAAAACAGGGATTTCAACTCCAATTTTAAGGGATCATTGTTCCCAGGTTTCCAGTTTCAAAATAATTTGTCACCTTCCGTGAAAAGGTAATTTAGTGCTTTGACGTTAGAATCAGATGTTTTCTGAAAACTGTTACACCCGAGCTTGCCGAAAAACATTCTTTCAAAAAAGGATAATGTAATTCGCCCCTTGGATACTTTCTGAAGAAATTTAAGTGGAAATCAAGAATATATGTATTGTGAAACAATTTTGCTAGCACACTCATATATAGGGTTAGAGTGGATTTATGAGATATATACTATGTTAATTTAATATGTTTAAAGAGAAGAGAGAATGCAATAAGACAATAAGGCTTTTATAAAAGAAACTAGCATGTTGTGGCCACCACAAGACTTTCTTCTACATTTTCCTATACAAATTCACGCAGTAAGAAAATTAAAAAAAAAAAAAAAAACGATTTTTTTCGAAGTTTTTTTTTCGTTAAAAGTAAAAAAAATCGATAACTTTGTTTTAAGTTACCACATATTTATAGTTCAACCATTCGTTTTAAAGGTATTGACGAGACCTTTCGAAAGATACCTATCTTGAAAATTTACACCCCCCCCCCCCCGCTGCCATGTTAAAAGTTTAGAAAAAATACGATCACAGCGCCACCTGTTGAGCGATTGATCCCCAAATCTAATCAGCCTGAGTTTATGTCAGGGGTCAACTAAGTACCAAGTCTGGTTAAATTTCGTTTAAAAAAAAAAAAAAAAAAAAAAAAAAAACGATTTTTTTCTAAGTTTTTTTTTTGTTAAAAGTAAAAAATATCGATAACTTTGTTTTAAATTATCACAGATTTATAGTTCAACCATTCGTTTTAAAGGTATTGACGAGACCTTTCGAAAGATACCCATCTTGAAAATTTACTCCCCTCGAGGGGGGACTTCCCCCCCAGGGGGGGGGGGCGAGGTTCCTACGCATACAAAATTTTTTTCCCAGTTGACTATCTCTATTATAAATAATTCTTGTAAATTTCATAATGATTACTAAAAAATAATTCTCTTTATGCACATTTATACAAAATTTTGTCCTATATCACCATGTTAAAAATTTAGAAAAAGCGGGATGGCAACGCAACCTGTAAGACAATTTTTACCAAAAGTTGATAGGCACTAATTTATGTCAAGGTGCAACTACATACCAATTTGTATGAAATTCTGTGCAGTAGTTCTTGAGATACAGTTGCCACAAAATTTTGTCACACACACACACAGACAGACAGACAGACATTTTCTAAAAATGGTCAAATCGTGTTCTACAGCTCTCGAAACGTGTAAATTCATCAAAAACCCGAGGTCGAAAATTTTTACGAATCCAATACTTTCTCTATATTACATATAGAAGAAAGTAAAAACCTGGAGTGACTGTGACTCCACTCGATTCTCCGAACTTTAAGTAATTAATGGCTGTATAAATAAATTAAAGGAAGAAAAGTCGTTAAATAAACAAAAATGAAAATTATAATACGATGCTTGAGTATACTGTTTAGGTTTACACTATTTCTCTTCAAATAATTTGATCCCATAGATCATAATGATAAAGAATTTTTATTGTGTCCCTGTAAAAATCAATAAGGGTTTAACTCACCAAAATCTATACAGTTCGTGCGACTGTGACCTATAATATGTGTACTAATTTTCAGCTCAATCGAATAAGGCGTTTAGGCACAATGACACTTTAAATAATTTGAACTCATAAGCCATATACTGATAAAGAATTTTTCGTTGTGGTGTCCCTGTAAAAAAACTACAAGTGCTAGATTCTACAAAATTCCTACCCGTCGTGTGACAGTGATCTATAATATGTATATAAATTTTCAATTCAGTCCAATAAGGCATTTAAACGCTATCGTACTTAAGTAATTTCTACCCATAGGCTATAATTAGAATTTTTCTTTGTCTCCGTAAAAAAAAAGGCTAAATTTACCAAATTCATTTGGGTTCGTGCTACGGTGACCTATAACATACGTATCAACTTTCAGCTCATTTGAACTTAGTCCCTATCGTGTTCACTCACATATATCGACTCACATTACAAAGCCTTTATCGCACATAAAAAATTCGAGCCCATAGGCCATAATGATAAAGAATTTTTCTTTGTGTCATTTTAGTAAAGCTGTACGTGCTAGATTCACCAAAATCTACACTGTTTGTGCGATGGATACCCTTAACTTGTGTTTAAATTTTCACCTCTACTGAATAAGGCATATAGATGCTATAAGTTCTATATTTTATTTCACTAAAGATTTTTTCTGAATTTTATTATAATTATTTTTAAATTTATGCCTCCATCCCCTTATTTTTTTACTAACTGCGGGACTCTGAACGGTTTACCGTGTTTTGGGGGACGCCCTGCTTCCTTTCCGCCGTCCGGACGTCTCGTCGACGCATGCAATAGCTTTCTCTGTTGCACTTAGGATTTTTCAAGGAGTTAAAAAATTTATTTTATTTTACTTTTATTTATTTTTTCAACTCCTGCACTGTAAAAAAAATGCAGCCCAAATACAGAAATTCTCTGTAATTTCAGAAAAAAAAGTCGTAAAATACGTTTTGTCTACGTAATTTTTTCGTAATTTACGCCTTTTTTTCTGAAATTACAGAGAATTTCTGTATTTGGGCTGCATTTTTTTTACAGTGTGGTGCTTCACTCTGAAAAATCTCTGCTCACGCGTGGAATAAAGCACTCACGTTGAAGTTGACTTTAAAAAAAGTTGGGCCCATAGGACATAATGATAAGAAATTTTTCTTTGTGTCTCTGTAAGAAAAAAAAAAACTGTAAGGACTAAATTCATCAAAATCAATACGGTTCTTGCTAAAGTGATTTATAACATACGTACACACTTTCAGCTTATTGAAACAAAGCTTTTAGATGCTATCGTGTTCACTCGCAGGCACACACATACATACTTATATACATACATCCAGGCCCTGACTAACGGCAGGGCATATGGGGCAAATGCCCTGGGCCCCCTTTCTGGAAGGGCCCCCCTAACAGACAAATGCAGAAATTCTGCAACCTAAAGAGCTCTTATCTCTTATGCCACTGCAAGGGGGCCCCCCAGAATAGGCTTGCCCCGGGGCTCCAAGTAGTCTAAGTCGGGCCCTGCATACATCACCGTAAATATAGCAAAAATGAACTTAAGGAACCTCAAATCGTGTAGAAAATTCAAACTTCAAATTGTTGCAGTCGGATTATTTGGCATAATTACAATACTTTCCTTACATACGTATGTTTGGAAAGTAAAAATGTGTCGATTTTTCTACAAATTTCTGGTCGAATTCTTATAGGTAATGCCAGGGTCTGCTTGACTTCATGTAAGGCCTGAGGCACACATGCTTTCTTAGACCCACGCCAGTACTTGACGATGTGAAAATAGTTGAAAAAGTGACCAAAATTTTTGTACACAGAACAAATAGTGATCAAATAATCACAAAAGAAATTAGTTTTAGGGCCCCCTGCTATTCAGGATCAGGGGCCCGGCCCCACATGCCACTGCGATAATCAGGCCCTGCATAATGCATAAATTTCCGAATAAAAAATCTTAGTTATCTATCCCCCCCCCCCGTCGCTGCGCCACTGATGTACTGTAGTCAGACTGAAATAAGACTTTTGAATGTGGAGCAATTGGACTATAACTTAGAAATTACCAAGGACATTTTTATAAAGTTTAAATTAATTTTAGTTCTGGACTATTTATGTGGACATTTTTTTTCATTCCTTTCTTTTAAAAGAAAATTTTAATTAGAGGAGTGATGAGCAAACAAGAACATGAAAATTTAAGTGAGTATTCTGTCACACATTTTTACTTATGTATGTGAGCTGCTGTTTGTGAAAAGTCTAGTTTAAAGAGTTATGAGTTTAATTTAAGAAGAAAAGAAAGTAACTAAGTTTTAAGTATCCATTATTTAAACAGTTTGACTAAATTAACAGACAGCATCTCACCACACTGTGTTATAAGTTAATAGAGAAAAAGAACAAGTCCTTCCGGCTTTTTCGGAAGGGTAGGTTGATTTCTTTTTCCTTATCAAGCAGAAGTCATTTTGATTCAAAATGGCGGCTACAAATTATTAATGCACTTGGTAGAAATATTGATGTAGGCTACGTACATATGGAGTTTTAAGCAAATCGGTTCATAAATACATTTGTATGTGAATTTAAAAATTTCAAGTGGCCGGCGCTTGGAAACAAAATGGTGGGTTAAGTTGACAAATATATGAAATGTATTTGTGAGATAAGTCTGCTGTACACATATAGTTCGATTTAATTCAAAATCTCAAAAGTCATCGTGTTGAAAAATTAAGTGGCTGCCACTTGGATCAAAATGGCAGAGAAAGTTGCTCATCTAAGATATCGTTGCAAATTTGAATTTTTTTTTTTTTTTTTTTTTTGTAGAAATTCTTTCAAAGAGGCTTAGTAAGTTGATAAAAATGTTAGTTTTCTGCATTTCTAGTTTGTTTTAGCATTAAAATAGCCTAATTTTTCCTTAAAAACGCATTAAAAAGATCCAGTAACGCAGGTAATAGATTTGGCGTCAAATTTGGCGAGTTTTCCACTATGGCGACATTTTTGGCGACTTTTGGCGAGAAAATACTTATTATCGATATACCAAAGATGGACGCAATAACGTGATTGGTTCACGAGTTACGTGAATTTTCTAGATTTTTGTTGTTTGAATGATAAATCCAATTTTCAACTTTGATTTCAATTGATTAAGTATTTCTAAAGTTACCGTGATAACAAATTTTCAAGTGGCCGCCAGTTGGAAACAATACAGTGGAACAAGTTGCCCAGAAAACACATCCAAGATATTTGAAGCATAGGTTCACTGTCCAACTGTGGTTCAAATCAGTGCCGTGCTTCAAAAGTTATTATTATGGCTAATTTTCAAGTGGCAGTCTATGTGGCTGCGACTTGGAAGCAAAATGGCAAAACAACTTGCCCAGCGAAATCATCCAGTATATTTGTATGATAAGTTCATTGTCCAGTTCCAGTTTAAATTAAATCAGTATTTCAAAAATTATCGTCATAAGAAATTTTAAAGTGGCATCACTTGGAAAAAAAGGCGGAGTGACGAGAGTGACATGACCAGCGAATTTATCTGAGATATTTGAATGATAAATCCACTACCCAAATTTGATGAGAATTGATTCTGTATTACTAAAGTTACCATAATGACAAATTTTCAAGTGGCCGCCACTTGGAAATAAAATTGCAAATCAAGTCCTAGATATATGAACCATAAGTTCACTATCCAACTTTTATTTGAATCAGTTTAGTATTTTAAAAGTTATCGTGATGGCATATTTTCAAGTGGCAGTGTGATTTCAAGTGGCTGGAACTTAGAAACAAGATGTCGGGACAAGTTGCCCTGTGAAAACTTTCAAGATAATTATATGATAATATCACTGTCCAAAGTTGGTTCGATTTGGAGTATTATTTCAGAAGTTATCGTGATTTTAAATTTTCAAGTGGGAGCCTGATTTCAAGTGGCACCGCTTAACTTAAAATATCTGCCACTTCATTAAAAATGGCGGATATAGTTTATTAATAAAATTCATTGAGATCCTTATGTGGTCTGTATTTACATCACAATTCAAACAGTTTTAGAATACGATTTTTTACAATTTAAATTTGAAATTTTGAAGTGGTCTCCACTTGAAAACAAAATGGCAGTGCAACTTGGTTAACAAACTCACCTAAGATAATTATAATATAAGTTAAGACACTGTTCAAATTTGGTTCCATTTGGAGTTTTATTTCGGAAGTTCTCATGGTTTTAAATTTTCAAGTGGTGGCCTGATTTCAAGTGGTCCCGCTTAACTTAAGATATCCACCACTTTATTAAAAATGTTTGATAAAGTTCATTAGTAGAGTTATTTGAGACACTTGTATAATCTATGTATACATAAAAAAAAAAAAAAAAAAAAAAAAAAAAAAAAATCGGAATACGCTTCTTACAATTTCAATTTGAAATTTTCAAGTGGTCTCCACTTGAAAAGAAAATGGTGGATCAACTTGGTTAGCAAATTAATCTAAGTTATTTATAAAGTAGATTAAGACACTGTCCAAATTTGGTTCGATTTGGAGTATTATTTCAGAAGTTATTGTGATTTTAAATTTTCAAGTGGTAGCGTTGTTTCAAGTGGCTCCACTTAACCTAAGATATCTACCACTTTATTAAAAATGACGGATAAATTTCATTAATAAACATTATTGAGACCCTTATGTGGTCAATATTTACATCAAATTTCCAACAAATTCGGAATACGCTTTTTACAATTTGAATTTGAAATTTTCAAGTGGTCTCCACTTGAAAACAAAATGGCGGAGCAACTTGGTTAATAAACTCACCTGAGATATTTATAAGATAAGTTAAGACACTGTTCAAATTTGGTTCGATTTGGAGTATTATTTCGGAAGTTATAGTGATTTTAAATTTTCAAGTGCTGGCCTGATTTCAAGTGGTCCCGCTTAACTTAAAATATCTGCCACTTTATTAAAAATGGCGGATAAACTTCATTAATAAACTACATTGAGACCCTTATGTGGCCTGCATTTACATCAAAATTTAAGCAAATCTTGCTTTAAATATGCTTTTTACAATGTCGGTTTGAAATTTTCAAGTGGCTGCCACTTGAAAACAAAAAGTCGGAGCAACTTGGTTAACGAACTCATCCAAGATATTTATAAGATCAGTTCACTGTCCAAATTTGGATCGATTTCGAGTATTATTTTGGGAGTTATCGTGATGACAAAATTTTCATTATAGATAGATAGATATATATATATATATATACAGATAGATAGATAAACGAAGTGATTGCAATAGGTCGATTTCTAAAGAAATCAACCTAATATATATCTTTCAATTTTTAAGGGCAATTTTAGTAGTCTGTGTTGAGGGAATTATTTGTCTAGAAAGAAAAATAAAAGTAAATTTGGAAATTAGATACTTTAGTATGGATCAGATTAGTTGATAAAATAAATATTATTTATATTGGATATGAGACAGTTAAAGTTCCCATTTCTCAACACAGGCTACAATTTTTATTTTTTTTGTATTTATTTTTTTGGGGGGGAGGCAAATTGCCCAGTATGTATTTGTCTATTTCCTATTATTTAATACTAGCAGGCTACGCCCGCTTCGCTGGTCACTATTTTTAAAGGAATCACAATAATTAATGAATTCTCAAAATTGTATTAATTTTTTATCATGTTGTTAAAAAGAGAAAAAAAAATTCTGATCGGGAAAAATGTCGCACAGGGACCCCACTGCCTTCGGCAGCGTAGACCCGTACGCTGCGCACCCGTATCCCTTCACCATCCTTATGACTTCTCAAAATTCCATGTTATTACTCATAAACTTTCATTCTTAAAAAAAGGAATTTAAAAAATATATCATTTATCATCGTGTAAAAACTCACACCTGGACCCCGCTGCCTTAGGCAGCGCATATCCATGCGCGCTTGTGAGGATATACGTGCAATGTGCACGTATATTCCTTCTCAACTCAAACTTTTATTATTAAGAAAATAAAATTTAAAAAAAAAATTATCATCAATGAAAACTCGCACCGGATCCCAAACGCATGCGCGATGCGCGCGCACGTGTTAAGATAACGTGCGCTGCGCGCACATATTCTGAAATGAAACTTTTATTCTTAAGAGAAGAAAATTTTAAAAATCATTTCTCATCAGGTAAAAAGTCGCACCGGGTCCCCACTGCCTTCGGCAGCGCACTCTCGTACTCGCTGCGCGCGACTATCCCTTCCCCACTCTTTCAGCCCCTACTAATTAACCTACATATACCAATTTTTATCGGTCTAACTCGATTAGCTGAGATGCAAAAGTAAACCTAGAAATTATTTTAATTAGTAGCTGAGATACCAAAGATAACCGATTCAGGAAACCTCAAAACGTGTCAATCAGGTGAAATCTCGAATCCCACTTTCGATAATATAAAAGTACTCTAAAATATCTTTCGAATGATGCATTAAAAATAATTTAATCATAATTAGAATTTGAAATATTGAAATCTTAAAATATTACAGCGCCATCTGACGGTAGAAATTTCTGTAATCTGCTGTTCAATTCCAAATCAACAAAGCTTTCTAATGATGTATTACTTATGAAATTATTTTAATTATTAGTTGAGATACAAAAGAAAACTGACTCAGGAGACCTCAAAACGTGTAAATCTGGTGAAAACTTTCGATAATTTAAAAGAACTTTAAAATATCTTTCGAATGACGTATTAAAAATAATTTAATTAGAAATTGAAATATGGAAATTTTAAAATATCTGGCGTTAGAAATTCCTGTAATCTACTGTTCAATTCCAAATCAACAAAGTTTTCAAATGATGTATTACTTATGAAATTATTTTAATTATTAGTTGAGATACAAAAGAAAACCTAATCAGGACACCTCAAAACGTGTAAATCGGGTGAAATCTCGAATTTCACTTTCGATAATATAAAAGTACTTTAAAATATCTTTCGAATGATGTATTAACATTAATTTAATAATAATTAGAATTTGAAATATTGAAATTTTAAAATATTACACCGCCATCTGGCGGTAGAAATTTCTGTAATCTTCTGTTCGATTCCAAATCAACAAATCTTTCAAATGATGTATTACTTATGAAATTATTTTAATTAGTAGCTGAGATACAAAAGAAAACCGATTCAGGAGACCTCAAAACGTGTAAATTAGGTGAAATCTCGAATCCCACTTTCGATAGTATAAAAGTAATTTAAAATATCTTTCGAATGATGTATTAAAAATAATTTAATCATATTCAGAATTCGAAATATTGAAATTTAAAAATATTACAGCGCCATCTGGCGGTAGAAAATTCTGTAATCTACTGTTCAATTCTAAATCAACAAAGCTTTCAAATAATGTATTACTTATAAAATTATTTCAATTAGTAGCTGAGATACAAAAGAAAACCTAATCAGGAAACCTTAAAACGTGTAAATCACGTGAAATCTCGAATTCCATTACTTATGATGGTCGGTTACTGGAATGTGACAGAAATTTTTGGCGTCTGCTCTTAAAATTCAATTCAAAAAATTTTCAAAATGACATATTACTTTTGAAATTATGCTAATTAGAAGCTGAGATACAAAAATGATATAAACACTATTATAAAACGATTTACGTCTGACTTTTTCGTGGTTTTCTCCGAAACTTGCGTAATTCCGGGCTGAATACTGTTCAAAATCCATAGTATGAAATATGAAAGGAGTATCAGAATTCGAAATTCTGCAAAATATAAAAGAATAAAGGCGTTCTGGGTTTTCCGTTGTTTTCTCCGAAACAACCGTTCCTTTTCTACGTTTTTGCCCCTCCCCCCCTTTCCGTCCCTTCTAATAATTTTACACTTGAAAATATCCGCAATCGATTTATCTTTCCTTGAAACCTAATAATAACAATTTCAAACGCTGTAACTCTTTTTATTTTTTTATTTTATTTATTTTTTTTTTTTCTAGCCGTTTGCTTCCCCCCCCCCTCCCCCTCAAGCCCTTCCTAATAATTCTACACTTTCAAAAATATTCAGAATCGAAATATCGGGCGTTAAAAAGAAATATTACGAAATTTCAACGGCATATCTCAATTAAAAAAAATATAATACAAAATTTAATCTAATTTTTTTGTTTATCCACATACTTTCATGAAAATTTAACAGTAGCTTTATAATATGCTGTCTAGGCCGAATATGAATTCAAATGTAACGTGAATTAAAATTTGAAAAAAATTGAAAATTGCAATATTTTTCCCCACTACAAAACACGTGACATCTTGATCGGTTGCAATCATTTCCTTTTTCGAGGCAGACAATGGGTCTTCATGTCTGGCATTTGAAATGATGTTGCCACAGAAAATTCATACTTTAGTTAATTTTAAAAAATCTAATTGTTGTACCGATAAACCACTTGCACACTTAGATTCAGAAAAAATGCCCCTTTCATTTGGTATCGAAATTGTAACGATCGGACAAATATTTCTAATTTATTTTCCACTTTTTCTGCTTTGAGATCGCTTTTAGATTAGACATGAGTGGACATTTTAATTAATATCTCCACAACTAATTAAAATTTTTAAATTCTGTTTCGAGGAAAACATCGGAAAGGCTCCAGAGCATCCGTATGTCAATTTTTGTACTTCTGCGTTCAATAGGGGCTGAACGTATAAAAGAACAGACAGACAGACAGACAGACAGATAGACAGACAGACAGATAGACAGACAGACAGACAGACAAACCTTTCCTTTTATTATTATAGATTATTTATCATTTATAATATTTAAAGGATGGGTTTATGAGAGTCTGTGTCTATGCATAATGATTTAGGTAAAGTTTAAAGTTGGTTAAGGTGAGACAGAGGCTGCCATAGACTATAATATATGAAAAATCATTTTTTTACACCTACATTGTGTAAAAAGCACAACAGGGCTGGCACATAGATTCTAGGGTGCAATTCATTGCACAAATAGTTTATAATTAGGGAACCTGGGAAATTGCGGTAAAAACACAACGCTCTTTAATGTGATTTAGTAGTATGAGGAAAATTTAAAAGATAAAAGATAAAAATTAATTAAGTTAAATCAAGGGTGAGAGAAAAAAAAAAAAAAAAAAAAAAAAAACTCAACTTTCTCATCGTCACAACTGGAGCCGAGACCAGTTCTAGAATTTGTGTTGCTGTTCTGTTGTGTACATATATAAATATTTCAATTTTTTTTAAATATATTTTGTTATCAGTTTTAAATTAATGTTTGCATGTAAAATTTTAGTTTGTTTATTCGTGTTCTAATGTAAATACTAAGGAAATTATTTTCATTGCTTTTTAAATCTGAAATTTTTGTGTTTTTCTTTCCAATGTGTGAGAAAATGCAATTTAAGCGAGAATATTTCTTTTTGAGATACTTTGTTACTCTGACTGTGGGTCACAATTTTAAAGTTTAGAAAAAAAAAAATTCTGTTACTGCAGGTGGAGGATCATACAGAAAAAGATAAAACTATTTATTTGCTGGGTGCGGTTCTATTTTTATATTGTTTTGAGCTGATATTTCAATACTGGCTAACCTCTTCTTTGCACGCAGAACTCGAAGAGCTCTGTTGTGTTTGTGCTTAAGTTGACTTATATTTTTTTTTTTTTTTTTTTTTTTTTGGGGGGGGGGGGGGGGGGTTAGCTGTATTGGGTGCCTGAATGCATGATTTTGAATTTTGTGTACCAGCTCTGGTAGGTTAGCAAAAACTAATTAAAATTTCCCAAACTCTGTTTTGGTTGTGCCTACCTGCTTATATAAATATAAATAGAAAAAAGCTTTTCCCAGCATCTGAAAATTTTCTGTTTTTTTAAATAATAATATTAGTAATATGCTAATAATTAGAAAGTAAAAAAAAAAAAAAAAAAATGCTACCACCTAGTTATATTTTGTGACCAGCTCTCAGTGTGGCAGGGTATAAATTTTAGAAAACTACACGAGCAAGCATTTCACCTAGTTCATGCTGTAAAAGAAAGGTGTAATACTTTATTTTTGAAATATTGTTTTAGAAAAAGATTGTAGGCTAAATGCAGGGAAACTAAGAATTGTTGGGACAAGAGGGGCTAGCAAATTTATGCAGCTGTAAAAGTCCTTTAAATTTTTCAAAAATGTAAGTCTTTATATGAGTGTAGTACCTCTTTCAACAGAAAATTAGGGAATGTGTTGGGATGGTAATAAAATTTTTCTTGCTAGCCAGAGTTAAATTAAATATTTGTCATTATTTTGATCTCACATCTAATTGTTTGAGGTTTATATATATATATAAAAAAAAAAAAAAAAATCCAAAAGTTTAACTAACATTGAAATAGAAATCAGTTTTTTTTTTTGCTTCTGAAATTTTTATTCTGTGCAATTTATGAATGATATGATATAAAAAAGTAAATTTTAGAATTTTTTTTTTGGATATTTTGAATGGGAAAATTTGAATTTTGGGATATGTTGGTGTGAGAACTGGAGTATGCCAGAAAACTCTTTGGTTCGCAGATTTAAAATGAGTCTGTTGTGGGTCTCCCACTGAATTTTTAAATGGCTATGAGTTTACCTATTGGGGCGACAAATTTTGTTGCTAATACTTTACAAAGTTCTCACTGACAGAGTATGCTCATGAAAGTATGAAATGTTGATAGTGATATAGTGTTAGTGTTAAAGAATTATCATGATGAAATTTTTCTCGAGAAGAGAAGTTTATGTTGGGAAAAAGTGAATTTACTTAGGTAGGAAAATTTGGAGGTAGAATAGATTGCTGTTTACGGAAAGGAAAAAGAGGAAATTGTAGATATTCAGATTTTTTTTTTCTTGAGCTTCCCATGTTGTTTATTCCATTTAAGCTTATTCAAATATCTTTCAATTTAATAGTAATGGTTGAAATTTTTTTTTCTAGGAAAGTTATGAAAGCTTAGAATTTTTTTTTTTTTTTTTTCTGCATTAGATAATTAAAATTGAGTTTCAGTGAGGTACAGAATTTTGTACATGTAGGTACTTAGTTAGTTATGAAATAGTGAGGTCTCTCAGTGCATATTGGTTTCTTAAATGATTAGTAATGGAGGTAAATTCTGATAGTTTGGAGTAAACTGAGGTCTAAATGTTAAAAATAATAAAAATAGAAAAATGTGAAAAAAAAAAAAAAAAAGTGTAAAAATATAAATTTTTTTTTAATATTTAGCTCCTAGAGTAGTTTACTATTTACTGACTAGGAATTGTGATAAGGTATGGACATTGAATTTTGTGTAAATTTCAAAACAAATCTTTGTTTACCTCATATGTGATGCACTGAGAGAGCAATAATTAAGACTCATTCTGTACTTATAGTGGGGTAGAGAAATAAAATAAGAATAACAAAACCACCCTAGCACATTCTGTAAAACTAACTTACATTTTGTTTGTTTGTGATTCTGCCAAAGAAATTTTTTTTTTATATACATATTTCAGTGTTTTTTTTTTCAAATTGTGTGAAAAACGGAAGAAAAATTTTGGGGTAAAATGTCAATTACTAAATTTCTAATAGCATATTTTTTTTAAGTGGATTTCTTTTTCATTTTCTCACTCGCATTGGTGATTTATACAAAATTTTAATTTGCATTAAGGTTTCTGTTATGAAATTTGTAATGCTAATATGGAAAAGAGGTTGTTTATGAGTTCTCGAGTACAGTAAATATTGGGGGGGGGGGGGGGGGAGTTTTACAAAACTTCTTTTACTTTTAATTGTAAGTGTTTAAATTGTTAATCAAAATTGTAACTTAACTTCTGCTTGCAAGGTGCACATTAAACAGATTTTGAGTTTTAAGAGATTAGTTGTGTTCTGGGCTTTGGTGTAGTAGGGTCGGTGTTTGACTTTATACACTTTGCTCGGGACATGAGCTGCCTCTTCTGTTTGTTTTTAAATTGTTTAGCTAGTATTACATGAGCTTAAGAGATGCTGTGATTTTCATTTTATGCGAGTATGGGTGAAAAAGGGATTTGCTTATTAACTTTAAAATTTTCAGCTAAAAAAAATTTTTTTTTCCAGAGGTATTGAGGGTGTAATAATTTTCATTAAAACGTTTAAGGTAGATTTTTTTTAATGTTCCATTGCATATGTGCCTTAGATATCACGTAAATTTTTTTTTAGGATTTTACAAATGTTCAGAAAAGTCTTGTCAATGTATGTACGGGTATTTCAGGACTGGAAAAGAAGAAATTTGCAATGTAAAAGTGCATTAAAATTTTTAATTTCAAGTTTAATTATCTGTCACTGTGCGCTTGGTCATACAGACCTTGTTAAAATTTTTTGGTAAATGTCTGTTGTTTTGTGTCGTAGATATGTTTTTGTGTTGTTACAAGATAATTTGTTTTTATATGTATTTGTGATGGTTGCGTCAGTCACTTTGCTACTTCTCAGTGCATGTATTCACTTTCGAGAGAAAATTAGACTTAAATTTAGTGACAAATTTTAAATTAAGTGTAGGTAACTCGGCGCCAGATGTAGCAACTGAATATTTTGATGATAAAAATAGCAAATATAAGGAAAAAAAAAAAAAAAAGTAAAAAAAAAAAAAATGTGGAAAATAAAAATTACTTTTGGTACATGGTTGGCGAAGAGGAAAACTCGTGTTTCGCTTGAAAATTTCTATTCTAGAGTGGTTATGGTACACAGGCACTTGAGCGGGGAACTTTAACTTGTTGATATAATATGTGCACTGGGAAGTTAAAAAATATATATATCTGTATATATATATAAATTACGTGTCACGATGTTTGTCCGGGGTAAACTCCTAAACTAAGGAACCGATTTTAATGAAATTTTGCACACTGTGTGCAGTTTGGTCCAACTTGAGAGATAGGATAGTTTTTATCTCAATTTATTGTCACAATATTGTTTTATTGCAATTATTTGTTAATTATAGACCTTTATTAAAGTTGCTCCAAAATATCTCTGAGTTCCATTAATTTAATTGTTGCCAAAAAAAAAAAAAAAAAATACTAGTTCATTTTCTTTCGACATAAAAATAAAGACATTTAATCAAACGTGAACGTTAAAAAATTATAAAAAGTTAAATTATGCATCTCACGAAAATTGACGTCATAATCAATTTAAAAATTTTATACACATTGATAAAGTGCTAATGTAGTTCTATCATAGATATAGTAATATATATATAGATCTCTCATCCCCATGTTATCGTACAAAGATTTTTGATGCCGAAAAAAAAAAAAATAAATAAAAGCTTTGGAAACAGCCATTAAGTGGTATTGAAAAAAAAAAAAGAAAGAAAAGAAAGAAAGAAATATGAATTTGAAACTGTATCTGGAGTCTTCCATTCCCCTTTAGCAAATAAATTATTCTTAAATTTTATTTGCTAAAATATTAGTATGTATTCCCGTGTGTATTCACTCGGGGAAAGACGGCCATATTTTGGAAAAAACGTCGCGTCGTCTTTTCCCAAATGAAAAGGAATACCTTTTTTCTCCCCAATGATCACTCTATTCTATATATGCTATACTATATCTAAGAGTTCTATACGCAAGCGAAGTGTGACTCACTGACCGTCTGTGCAGCCAAGAAAAAGATTTCCTATGTTAATTGCCCACTGGATTTTTTGTAAGAAATTATTAAAAATCGAGGAAATTTATTTCCCGATTTTAATCCTTATATTTGGGTATAGATATGTATTAGTTATCGCGGGTGTTACATTGAATTATTTTGCTGTCAAATTGACAAAATTTTAATTTTAAATTTCAAAACTCTGTCGCCCTTGGCTTTTATTATTATTATTATTATTATTTGGCGATCAAAAGCGTAACACGAAAATATACATGCCAGATGTATGCATTGTACGAAATGTAATATGTATTATTCATTGTACGTATGTATGGCATGTAATATGTATTGTACGAAATATTGTTTCATATTATTCACTAGCAGGCTACGCCCGCTTCGCTGGTCACTATTTTTAAAGGAATCACAATAATTAATGAATTCTCAAAATTGTATTAATTTTTTATCATGTTGTTAAAAAGAGAAAAAAAAATTCTGATCGGGAAAAATGTCGCACAGGGACCCCACTGCCTTCGGCAGCGTAGACCCGTACGCTGCGCACCCGTATCCCTTCACCATCCTTATGACTTCTCAAAATTCCATGTTATTACTCATAAACTTTCATTCTTAAAAAAAGGAATTTAAAAAATATATCATTTATCATCGTGTAAAAACTCACACCTGGACCCCGCTGCCTTAGGCAGCGCATATCCATGCGCGCTTGTGAGGATATACGTGCAATGTGCACGTATATTCCTTCTCAACTCAAACTTTTATTATTAAGAAAATAAAATTTAAAAAAAAAATTATCATCAATGAAAACTCGCACCGGATCCCAAACGCATGCGCGATGCGCGCGCACGTGTTAAGATAACGTGCGCTGCGCGCACATATTCTGAAATGAAACTTTTATTCTTAAGAGAAGAAAATTTTAAAAATCATTTCTCATCAGGTAAAAAGTCGCACCGGGTCCCCACTGCCTTCGGCAGCGCACTCTCGTACTCGCTGCGCGCGACTATCCCTTCCCCACTCTTTCAGCCCCTACTAATTAACCTACATATACCAATTTTTATCGGTCTAACTCGATTAGCTGAGATGCAAAAGTAAACCTAGAAATTATTTTAATTAGTAGCTGAGATACCAAAGATAACCGATTCAGGAAACCTCAAAACGTGTCAATCAGGTGAAATCTCGAATCCCACTTTCGATAATATAAAAGTACTCTAAAATATCTTTCGAATGATGCATTAAAAATAATTTAATCATAATTAGAATTTGAAATATTGAAATCTTAAAATATTACAGCGCCATCTGACGGTAGAAATTTCTGTAATCTGCTGTTCAATTCCAAATCAACAAAGCTTTCTAATGATGTATTACTTATGAAATTATTTTAATTATTAGTTGAGATACAAAAGAAAACTGACTCAGGAGACCTCAAAACGTGTAAATCTGGTGAAAACTTTCGATAATTTAAAAGAACTTTAAAATATCTTTCGAATGACGTATTAAAAATAATTTAATTAGAAATTGAAATATGGAAATTTTAAAATATCTGGCGTTAGAAATTCCTGTAATCTACTGTTCAATTCCAAATCAACAAAGTTTTCAAATGATGTATTACTTATGAAATTATTTTAATTATTAGTTGAGATACAAAAGAAAACCTAATCAGGACACCTCAAAACGTGTAAATCGGGTGAAATCTCGAATTTCACTTTCGATAATATAAAAGTACTTTAAAATATCTTTCGAATGATGTATTAACATTAATTTAATAATAATTAGAATTTGAAATATTGAAATTTTAAAATATTACACCGCCATCTGGCGGTAGAAATTTCTGTAATCTTCTGTTCGATTCCAAATCAACAAATCTTTCAAATGATGTATTACTTATGAAATTATTTTAATTAGTAGCTGAGATACAAAAGAAAACCGATTCAGGAGACCTCAAAACGTGTAAATTAGGTGAAATCTCGAATCCCACTTTCGATAGTATAAAAGTAATTTAAAATATCTTTCGAATGATGTATTAAAAATAATTTAATCATATTCAGAATTCGAAATATTGAAATTTAAAAATATTACAGCGCCATCTGGCGGTAGAAAATTCTGTAATCTACTGTTCAATTCTAAATCAACAAAGCTTTCAAATAATGTATTACTTATAAAATTATTTCAATTAGTAGCTGAGATACAAAAGAAAACCTAATCAGGAAACCTTAAAACGTGTAAATCACGTGAAATCTCGAATTCCATTACTTATGATGGTCGGTTACTGGAATGTGACAGAAATTTTTGGCGTCTGCTCTTAAAATTCAATTCAAAAAATTTTCAAAATGACATATTACTTTTGAAATTATGCTAATTAGAAGCTGAGATACAAAAATGATATAAACACTATTATAAAACGATTTACGTCTGACTTTTTCGTGGTTTTCTCCGAAACTTGCGTAATTCCGGGCTGAATACTGTTCAAAATCCATAGTATGAAATATGAAAGGAGTATCAGAATTCGAAATTCTGCAAAATATAAAAGAATAAAGGCGTTCTGGGTTTTCCGTTGTTTTCTCCGAAACAACCGTTCCTTTTCTACGTTTTTGCCCCTCCCCCCCTTTCCGTCCCTTCTAATAATTTTACACTTGAAAATATCCGCAATCGATTTATCTTTCCTTGAAACCTAATAATAACAATTTCAAACGCTGTAACTCTTTTTATTTTTTTATTTTATTTATTTTTTTTTTTTTCTAGCCGTTTGCTTCCCCCCCCCCCTCCCCCTCAAGCCCTTCCTAATAATTCTACACTTTCAAAAATATTCAGAATCGAAATATCGGGCGTTAAAAAGAAATATTACGAAATTTCAACGGCATATCTCAATTAAAAAAAATATAATACAAAATTTAATCTAATTTTTTTGTTTATCCACATACTTTCATGAAAATTTAACAGTAGCTTTATAATATGCTGTCTAGGCCGAATATGAATTCAAATGTAACGTGAATTAAAATTTGAAAAAAATTGAAAATTGCAATATTTTTCCCCACTACAAAACACGTGACATCTTGATCGGTTGCAATCATTTCCTTTTTCGAGGCAGACAATGGGTCTTCATGTCTGGCATTTGAAATGATGTTGCCACAGAAAATTCATACTTTAGTTAATTTTAAAAAATCTAATTGTTGTACCGATAAACCACTTGCACACTTAGATTCAGAAAAAATGCCCCTTTCATTTGGTATCGAAATTGTAACGATCGGACAAATATTTCTAATTTATTTTCCACTTTTTCTGCTTTGAGATCGCTTTTAGATTAGACATGAGTGGACATTTTAATTAATATCTCCACAACTAATTAAAATTTTTAAATTCTGTTTCGAGGAAAACATCGGAAAGGCTCCAGAGCATCCGTATGTCAATTTTTGTACTTCTGCGTTCAATAGGGGCTGAACGTATAAAAGAACAGACAGACAGACAGACAGACAGACAGACAGACAGACAGATAGACAGACAGACAGATAGACAGACAGACAGACAGACAAACCTTTCCTTTTATTATTATAGATTACTCTTTTAATATAAGTTGTTAAAATAACCATGATTTTTGAAAGGAATTAAATATTTTCGCCAGATAATTTGGCGATATTCTTTCTTTTTCGCCAAGGATGACAGAAATGAAATCTATTCCGCTGCAAAATATTAGTATCTTACATCAGATATTTTATTTAGACATTTGAAAACAAATTTGACTTCAAACTATGATAGAATATTTATCATTTTCCTTTTAATTAGTATATTAAAATTTATTTTTTTTTCTTATAATTATTCTTATTTTAATCCTCAATGTTTCCCATCTTTATTAACTTGAATTTACTATTAAAATTTTAACATACTCAAAAACTTCTCATCACTTCGTTAAAATACACTAAACTTTTCCAAAATCTTTTTCTATTTAAAATGATACATGTATTTACTTTAAATGTCCAATATTTCATAAGATTTCCAATTTTAAAGTTTTAAAATATTTATCAAACTTACTTATTTTTCTGGTTTAGCCTTATTGTTTTCCTTTTTATAACTACAGCTGTTGCCCTCTTTAAAATATTTAAAATGATGAGGTCATTTTATAGTAAAATTATCCATTATAGCATATATTATATTTCATTCCTCCATAAAAATTGATTTTAAAATCGTCTGTTTCTTTTATACTTTTATTTTAATAGAATTTTAATAGAATTTAATTTATATATTAGTCATTTTAGCAATTTTATCCAAAGTAGCATTAGAAATAATAGATATCACTTCTCCATTAAAATTTATAGGACCCTACAATAAAATTAATTTGTGCTTAATATCAACACTACGAAAATTTTTATTAATCGCTTCCAAATTTTGACCTAAGTTTCAAATCTCAACCCTGTGGGTTTTTACATCGGCTACAACGTTTTCGTCTTTGCTCGTAAATAATAATTTGACTGTACTAAATAGTTTACAGCCGTATAATTCAACGTATAACTTAGTCACAGCAACGCGTGGCCGGGTCTGCTAGTATATATATATATTTATGTTTTGATTTTATTTTTAAGTACAAATTTAGAAAAAATACGAGTGTGGCTGAAAAATTTAGTTTGATGTAATATTCCAGATCTTGTCTTATCCTGTTGTTGATAGTATTTCTATGCCATGTAATGTGTTTTTGTATTTTGTAATAGGGAGGTCAGTGGATGGCTGGTGGTCGCTTTCTTTACCCTGATAAGACATCTCAAAGAGTCTTTGAATTGCTATTTTGTTTTTTTTTTAGTGTCTTGTAGGAGGTCTCTGAAACCTGCCGCTGGAGGATGGTCATCGAGGTTCTGGTTTGAATGTTCTTTTTAACATTGTTGTTTTACAGGCATTGGAACGTGTTTGGAGTAATAAATTTGATTTTGAAGTAGAAAAACCGACATGTATGCAGTTACCAGTTGCCAAAGTTAAGAAATTGGGATCTTTTATGTTAGTTAATTTAAGCTGAGTAGATTTTTTTTTACTTTCTCTTTCCCATAAGGTAGAGAAAGTATTGTTTTAGGCTCAAATTTTCGAACTCGAGATTTTGTTATATTTACATGTTTTGAAGTCCCTGAATACGAAAATCATGTTTTTAGCAAATGGTCTGTGTGTCTGTGTGTGTGTCTGCGTGTCTGTGTGTGTGTCTGTGTGTGTGTGTGTCTGTCTGTTATCAGCATATCTCAAAAACAAATTATGGCAGAAAGTTCAAACTTGGTATTCTAAATGTGTATCATATAGGGATGCTACAGTAAGCTTTTCGTTAAGATCAAGCAAATGGTTCGTGTACAGGGACAATCAAGAGAATTCTAATACATTACGTCTATGGGGGAAATTGCAGGAAAATAGAGTTTAACGTCTATAGACTGCACTAAACCAAATGAAACAAATATATATTTTTTGTAATAGAGACAGTTAACTGGGAAAATTTTTTTGTGTATGTAGGAGCCTCGCCTCCCCCCCTGGGGGGAAGTCCCGCCTCGAGGGGAGTAAATTTTCATGATGGGTATCTTTCAAAAGAGCTCGAAAATACCTTTAAAACGAATGGTTGAACCATCGATCTGCGATAATTTAAAACAAAGTTATCGATATTTTTTTACTTTTAACGAAAAAAAAAAAAAACTTAGAAAAAAAATCGTACTTTTTTTTTTTTATATTGAGAATAAAATGGACTTTTTTGGATATTTGGTGTTAAACTACTTCTCTAATATGGAAATCGTCTGCCTTATCATAAAAGATAATTTTTTTAAATAATAATTTTAATAAATTATTTTTTAAAAAGAGAAATATTTTTTAATAACCGAATAAAATTCTATATAAATGTAGGTGCATTAATGAAACGGGGGGTTGAGGGGGGCGGTAGCCCCCCTCACTCAGAACTAATTATCATATAAAACTCTTCAGAAGCCTAATATGAATTGTTTAACATAGGTTTACATAACAGTACTCGTTATCTTACCTCTTAATCTCCAACCTGTATTTATAGTATTACATTTCAGGGTAAGAGAAAGTCGTGTGAGTGACACACCAGATTATTTTCTTTCTTCTGGTGCTAGGGATTTTAAAATGAGCAGAATTCACCCATTGCTGGGTACAAAAAAAAAAAAAAGGGTTAGCAATAGTAATAAAAGAAAAAAAAAATTTTTTTTCATTTAACTGTTTTCTTAAATGGAAGATTAGGTGGATAATTTTTTTTTTTGTGGGATGTTTTGCTGCTGAATATTGGCCACGTATGTTTCATATGTTTCATGTAGCTATTACAGTTCTTAGTGTTTGCTACCTGTCCTCGCGGGGTCGGTGTCAGACTTCTCTTGGATTAGGGGGCATTTGCTGGGTATCTGGCATCCTTTTAAAAAAAAAATTGCGCCAATTTTTTTTTTTCCGGAAGACGGAGAGTGTTGTTGAGGATTTTTTCCTCAACTGTATTAATTTAGGAAATAAAAAGATAATTTAATAAGGTAATGTAAAAAATAGTAATAAATTCCGGAGAAATAATCTACTCAGTCATGCGGAGTGAGAAAAATTCTAAAAATAAAATGAGTCAGTCTGCGGAAAAGAATAAAAAAGAGGAGGGTTTTTCTTTGCTGCATTTGAGAAGAAAAGAAAAAAAAAAAAAGTAACATTTTCGCATCCCTTCGCTCGACAAGGGAAGGCTGACCTTGGGCGTGCAGATCTCTTTTCCCCCCCTCGCGTGTCAGGAAAAACCCAAGAGAAAGTGTTAGAGTGAGATAGTTACGAAGTGAGACAGTGTTTCATATGAATAGATAAACCTTTACGGCAGGAGTTTGTTTTTGTGGCAACAAGCGTGAGAAAGGACGCTTCGAAGTGGCGGGAGAAGGCACGCGACTCTGGCTGCTTGACCGGTGGATGTAAGTCGTTTTGAAAAAGAAGCGCTGTTTTTTTTTAGCGCGGGGCCAAGCCCCCTCGGGCCCCATGCAGCAGTTTTTTCAGCAATAGATCAAATAGAGGGCCCTGGTCCCTGTTGGAGATGATTGGAGTGCTGTGATTATTAAATATTACATGTGAAGAAAATATCAGAGGCACGCTCGCTATGGACACGGGATGTAGGAAGAAAAAAAAATTCTCAGGACGTGCGGGGGTCTAGGCCCCATTTTGGGCCCCTGACAACTGGATTTTTGCCGCTAGATGTTTTCCGCTGTGGTGAAGTCCTTTTGGAGCGAAGTATTGAAGATTTGTCAGGTAAATCCCCACCGATGAAGAAGAATTGCCGAGAAATACAGAAGGACGTATTAACGACTACAAAAAGATGGAAGCCAGCCTAAAAATTCAAGTTGACTATAACAGTGAAACCCTTCCTGAGAGAAATTTGTCCATGATGTCAGCTCAAGTAAAGGAAATTCTTAAGTGGTAATGGAGAAGGAAACGACATAAAAGTTTATCTGCGACGGGTAACCAGAGAGGTAGTAATCTTAAATATGGAACGTATTTTGGAAGTCAAAATTACAACTGGTGTTACTTAGAGTCGTGAAGTTTTGAAAAAGCAAACATCGGGGTGTTGACCGATTTTATATGCCTGAAATCCCACGGGAGGTGAGCTATACGTGTGAGAAATGTGTTCGAGAGGATTCTCGAGAATGTGTGTGGTCCAAGTAAACTTCGCAAGAACCTCCAGTCATTCGCCTGACTTCCCTAGATATGGGTTAAGCATGTGGTAAATAGTTTTTTATTTCTCTTTTATATTAATATTGTGTACTCGTCGTTTTATATCTGGTACTATCTGATTTTAATTTATGAGAGATATAACGTACAAGTGCTTCCAACACATAGGTGATCTTTTTACTTAATGAATTAAATTTTCATAAGAGTGACTTATACAAAAGGAGGCCACAGTTTTGTTTTGTGTTTTTTTTTTTTTTTTTTTTTTTTTGGTAATTTAACAACCCAATTATGTACTGTAGTCAGACTGAAATAAGACTTTTGAATGTGGAGCAATTGGACTATAACTTAGAAATTACCAAGAACATTTTAATAAAGTTTAAATTAATTTTAGTTCTCTACTATTTATGTGGACATTTTTTTTCATTCCTTTCTTTTAAAAGAAAATTTTAATTAGAGGAGTGATGAGCAAACAAGAACATGAAAATTTAAGTGAGTATTCTGTCACACATTTTTACTTATGTATGTGAGCTGCTGTTTGTGAAAAGTCTAGTTTAAAGAGTTATGTGTTTAATTTAAGAAGAAAAGAAAGTAACTAAGTTTTAAGTATCCATTATTTAAACAGTTTGACTAAATTAACAGACAGCATCTCACCACACTGTGTTATAAGTTAATAGAGAAAAAGAATATATATCTTTCAATTTTTAAGGGCAATTTTAGTAGTCTGTGTTGAGGGAATTATTTGTCTAGAAAGAAAAATAAAAGTAAATTTGGAAATTAGATACTTTAGTATGGATCAGATTAGTTGATAAAATAAATATTATTTATATTGGATATGAGACAGTTAAAGTTCCCATTTCTCAACACAGGCTACAATTTTTATTTTTTTGTATTTATTTTTTTTGGGGGGGAGGCAAATTGCCCAGTATGTATTTGTCTATTTCCTATTATTTAATATTATTTATCATTTATAATATTTAAAGGATGGGTTTATGAGAGTCTCTGTCTATGCATAATGATTTAGGTAAAGTTTAAAGTTGGTTAAGGTGAGACAGAGGCTGCCATAGACTATAATATATGAAAAATCATTTTTTTAGACCTACATTGTGTAAAAAGCACAACAGGGCTGGCACATAGATTCTAGGGTGCAATTCATTGCACAAATAGTTTATAATTAGGGAACCTGGGAAATTGCGGTAAAAACACAACGCTCTTTAATGTGATTTAGTAGTATGAGGAAAATTTAAAAGATAAAAGATAGTAATTAATTAAATTAAATCAAGGGTGAGAGAGATAAAAACAAATCCATCTTTCTCACCGTAACACTTGGAATCGATTTTTAACTAACTTCCCGACTAGCTACACATTTAAAACTTCCGGAAAAGCTCAGAACACGGTGACAATGCATTTTTTAAATATTTTTGGCCAATTGTTTCGGGTCACTGCTGCCTTCGGCATCGTTTACATGGTTTAACAGAAAATTTATTTAACTAACTTCTCGACTAGCTAGACATTTGAAACTTTCAGAATAGTTCAGAACACGGTGAATATGCATCTTTTTAATACTTTTAGCCAACTGTTTCAGGTTCCTGCTGCCTTCGGCAGCGTTTATATGGTTCAACAGAAAATTTATTTAACTAACTTTCCGACCAGGTAGACATTTGAAACTTTCAGAATAGTTCAGAACACGGGGAAAATGCCTTTTTTAAATACTTTTAGCCAATTTTTTCGGGTCACTGCTGCCTTCGTCAGTGTTACCAGTATAAATTTTGCAATCGGTTTTTAACTAACTTTCACAAAAGCTCAGAACACGGTGATAATTCTTTTTTTTTTAAATATTTTTAGCCAACTGTTTCGGGTCCAATGTCAATGTTGTTTAACATTATGTATATTTCTAAAAGTGTATAAGGAAGTCATGTGGTGCCCATATCAGATTTTTATTTTGTAAGTTTTCCAATAACTTTAAAAAGAATGGAACGGGCCTGATATATATAAATTCAATATATTTCAATTAAAAGAAATATATTTTTCATATAATTTGTTTAAACTTAGGCTAAACACAAGCATGGTCTATTTGCCTTCTATTTATTCCTTACAGGGCCGGTTTTACAATTAGGCAAGTCTAGGCAATCGCCTAGGGGCGCACGAGTTAAAGGGAGCGCCAGATAAAAAAGTTTAAATAAAAAAGTTGTTGTTTTTTCAAGTTAAAAAAAGAAAAAATTTTCAGCGAAAGATTTTGAAAAATCTTAAATGTTTAGTAAGTAAGGGATAAAAAACTCTTTTGGTGATCGTAAATAACAGCACCATTCAGTATCAAATAATACTGTTCGATGCTACAGTAAAGTATTAAAAGCAAAAATGTGACAATGTTGTCCGAAATTTCATCCTTTTAGGTTGATTTCTTTAGAAATCGACCTATTGCAATCACTTCGTTTATCTATCTATATATATATATATGTATTGTTCAGTACCCAATGAAAAGCGCTGTTGCAGCAGCGCCATCTGAGTTGAGCAGTGTGAGTTTGTGTGCCGACGTGAGTAGACGTCGATTCGAGTTGTGAAAATAAAATTATGAGTTTAGTGATACAGTCCACTAGAAATGTTTTTGTGTGAGTATTTTAAAATTTAAACACATGGTCAGTGCGACCGGAATAAAGATACTGAGAGACCTATGGATTTTACGTTTATGCAAAAGCCAGGAGTTTTTTTTTTATTTCGATTTGAGTTGTGATGCGAAGCTGTTAAAAACCGCACCGCACGCAAGAGAAAAATGCTAACCAGTAATGAAGTAGGTGCATGAGTTTTTTTTGGTTGTTCACTCCCATAAGATAATTTGTGATATCTTTTTTAATTAATAAGATAATTTGTGCTAATTATTTTTAATTAAGAGTTCATTGTGTTCAGATTTGTAATTAGGTTTTGTTCTCAAAATGTTTAAAAGCGCGCGAAAAGCAGATTTGCAGCTTGCTGCAACAGAGTTAGGAGAGGTAATAACAGATAAAATGTCGGTTGTAGATTTGATTAATCTTATAAAGAGTACTGAGAAATTCAAAACTGAACCCGAATTTGTGTCTAATCTCATAGAAGGGATAATTGAGGAACGGAAAGTAGAATTGGAGACAATCGAGAAAAATAAACAATTAGAATTACAATTAGAACAGATTAAATTAGAGAGAGCGAAAACTGAATTAGAATTGTCGCACAAACGGACAGTTAAAAACACTAGCGAAGACGCTTTAGAAAATAAAACTGAGCAATACGAATCTTTGGATTCACTGATAAAAAGTATTAAAACTTTAACAATTAGAATTCCTAGTCGTCCAGAAGGGTGGAGTCTTTTTTTTGCTTCTTTGGAAAGATCTTTTATAACAAAAAACGTACCCGATAAATTTAAAGCGGAAATTCTTTTGAATTTGTTAGGTGAGAAAGCTTCGAACATAATTTCGTACATAAGCGATGATGAGCTGAGTGACTACGATAAAGTAAAGAAAATTGTATTAAGAGAGTTCGAACCGAGTCCCCAGTCATGTTTAGAACAATTCAGAAAAGCTACTAGGCAAGCAAATGAAACTCATTTGCAATTTGCATCACGGTTAAAAACTAGTTTTGATTATTATTTAAAATTAAGAGAAGTGTCGGATTTTGAGAAATTAAAAGAATTAATTGTATCAGATAAATTGTTTCAAACGCTTGATAAAGAAACTGCGGCCCACATTAGCGTCAGACAAGCAGATAATTGGTTTGTCCCTATTAAACTAGGAAAGGAAATTGATCTTTATTATGCTTCGCGAGGAAAATCGTTAACGGTGAACTATAATCAAAAATCCTCTTCGAGAAATGTGTCTAAGATATTTCTAGCTGATAGCAAGAATTTAAAGTGTATATTGTGTTCTGAAAATAATCATCCCTTATATAAATGTAGAAATTATATGGCATTGCCTGTTTCTGAAAGGGTAGAAGTTATAAAGAAAAATAATTATTGTTTCAATTGTCTTGGCAAACATTTAGTAAATAACTGTAAATCACATTTTTTTTGTTCTTTGTGTAAACAAGAGGGAAGAAAAAGGCGTCATCATTTTTCCTTACATTTTCCGAGAAATAATGAGTCATTGCGTAATGAACGTGAAACTGAGGCAGGTGGCCGGGAATTTCATTCCCCCCTACAATCATCGGAACTTTCTGTAAACGCGCCGACATTTCAGTCAGCTGGAACCGTATTAAGTAATCAAAATAATAATTCGGTTCTCTCTTCACGGGTAATAAATCAGAAAAAAATCGTTTTACTGAGTACAGTGAATTGTTTATTAAAAGATGAGAGAGGAAATAAATACACAGTTCGCGCGATTTTAGATCAAGGAGCAATGAATAATTATATGACTTGGGATTGTGCGAATAGCCTTAATTTAAAAAGAAAGAAAACTAATTTGACAGTATGTGGTATCGGAGATACATGCACTACGATTAAATATGTTGTTAATGCGTCGATTTCTAATTTTGAAGGAAATTATGAAAAAGAATTGGATTTTTTGATTGTATCTAAAATTACGGATTTCATGCCGGGAAAAAGGTTAAAAATTAATATTAATATGCCAGAATTAAAATATATAAAACTCGCAGATGAAAACTTTAATTTGCCGGGTCGTGTAGATTTACTTTTAGGTGCCGAAATTTTTTATGAATTGTTGCGGCCAGGTCAGATTTGTCCTGCTAATAATAATATGATTTTCCAAAATACTGTTTTTGGATATGTAGCTAGCGGAAGCGTTCCCGTTGAAACTCAGGGAAGGGTACATTGCGGCTTCATTGAGAATAATGCTAGTTTAAACGAAACTATGGAGAAATTTTGGGAATTGGAGGATGTGCAGATTGAGGTACCCAAAAATAAAGAAGCAATAATTTGTGAGGAGCACTTTCAGAAGAACGTTAAAAGAGATAGTACAGGGAGGTATATTGTAAAAATGCCGTTAAAGGATGATCCAACGTGTTTAGGGAAATCTAAAGATATTGCCCTTAAAAAATTAAATTCGCTATGGAATCGTTTTTTAAGGGAGCCTGAGTATTTAGCATTGTATAAGGAATTTCTACGCGAATACGAAAATTTGGGTCACATGACAGAAATTTCAGAGTGTGAGGAAGAAGAGGGAACATACTATATACCACATTTAGGAGTCTATCGCCCTGATAAAACTACTACAAAGCTAAGAGTGGTTTTCAATGCCTCCTCACAAACAACTTTAGGGAATTCTCTTAACTCCTTACAATATAACGGTGGGGTTATTCAGGAAGACCTATTTAATATAATGACGAGATTTCGTAAACATATTTATGCGTTCGTGGCTGACATTAAACAGATGTACAGGATGATTTTAATAGATCCGAGTCAAACTAAACTTTTGAGAATTCTTTGGAGGGAGGGAGTGAATGAACCAATTAAGACTTATGAGCTCAAAACTGTTACTTATGGTACAGTAAGTGCACCTTATCTTGCTACTAGAGTCCTACTTCAGTTATCCAGAGATGAGAGCCAGAACTATCCTTTAGCGTCCCCAATTTTAGAAAAGGATTTTTATATGGATGATGTCTTGAGCGGTGCAGACATCCTAAGTGGAGCAAAAGAACTGAAATCTCAATTAACAGAGGCTCTCAATAGTGCAGGCATGATATTGCATAAATGGTATAGCAATAGCCCAGAATTAAAAACAGGACCTGACAGTAGTTATAATTTTCAAGATGAGACAAAAGCGCTAGGTGTTACGTGGAACCCTACCACTGATATATTTACCTTCCAAATTCATATAGAAAACGTGGTTCCGCCTACGAAGAGATCAGTACTCTCGACCATAGCTCGGATCTTTGATCCTCTTGGTCTATTGGGTCCCGTCATAACAAAGGCAAAAATCTTTTTACAAAAACTGTGGTGCTTAAAGTTAGACTGGAGCGATCCGCTTCCGGAAACGGAGTCGCAACAGTGGAAAAACTTCATCGAGCTATTGCCAGCAATAAACAGTGTTAGTGTTCAGAGATGCATATTAATGAACAATCCAGTACATATTGAGCTTCATGGATTTGCGGACGCTTCCGAGTCAGCTTATGGTTGTGTGATGTATTGCAAATCAACGTCAGTGGATGGAGCCTTCGAAGTGAACTTGGTTTGTAGCAAATCACGTGTATCACCTCTTAAGCGTACGACAATACCGAGGTTGGAGCTCTGCGCTGCCGTCTTATTAGCAAAATTGCTCACAAAAGTGAAGAGTGCCTTACAGTTTAAGACAGCTGACATCTACTTATGGACCGACTCGATGATTGTACTTTCCTGGATACAAAAAGAGCCGTATCTTCTAAAAACTTTTGTGGCAAACCGCATAGCAACTATACAAGCTCTGACAGAAGTTCAACAGTGGCGTCATGTATCTTCTGAGAACAATCCCGCAGATCTTATCTCAAGAGGGGTGGATCCTGAAAAACTGGTCAAAAATAAATTGTGGTTTGAAGGACCTGCTTTTCTGTCAGAACGACAGTATCCCAATCGTGAAATTCCTAAATCCGTCATAAAAGACGAATTTACGTCTGAACTGAAAAATTCAGAAAAAAATGACTTATCTGTATTTACTGTGACTTATAACTCCTTTATTCAAGACTTATTTAATATTAGTAATAATTATATTAAAATATTGCATGTTGTTAGTTATCTTTTCAGATTTATCTACAACCTGAAGAATCCAAGGGAAAGAACATTGGGGCCATTATCAACAGAGGAGATCCGCAAGGCAGAAAATTTTATTGTAAAGCAAATTCAAAAAACAGAGTTTAACGAGGAACTAAAAAATTTAGTTAAAGGAAAAAATGTTCATGAGAAAAGTAAGATAAAATCTTTAAATCCCTTTATAGACAGAGAGGGATTGCTTAGAGTAAATGGCAGAATTAAGAATGCTAATGTAAGTTTTAACACTAAATTTCCAATTATTCTGCCGAAGGGTCATAAATTGACCAAACTTATTATAGAATCTTATCATAAGCGATACTTTCATTTAGGTCCCACTGCCTTGCTATACTATGTTCGTCAAACATTTTGGCCCGTTCAGGGTAAAGCAACGTGTAGAAAAGTCGTACACGATTGTATTAAGTGTTTTAGAGTTAAACCCGTTGAGTGGAGCAATTAATGGGTGAATTACCGAAAGAGCGCGTGACTCCTGACTTTCCATTTAATTGCTCAGGTGCGGACTTTTGTGGCCCATTCCTTGTTAAATATAAGAATCAAAGAAAGGGAATTTATCATAAAATATATGTGTGCATTTTTGTATGTTTGGTCACAAAAGCCGTTCACCTCGAAATTGTCACTGATTTGACGTCTGAGGCCTTCATAGCATGTTTAAAAAGATTTGTGGCTCGTAGAGGTTTATGTTCAAAATTATTTTCTGATAACGCCACAAATTTTATTGGAGCAAACAAAGAGCTCTCTAGGTTGCAAAATTTAGTTATAAAACCAGATGAGGCCCTCGCTGGTTACATGTCAGCTGAGGGAATCGATTGGAATTTTCTTCCCCCGAGAGCACCTAATTTTGGTGGCCTCTGGGAAAGCGGAGTTAAAGCTTTTAAATATTATTTTAAAAGAGTTTTAGGCAACTCCAGATTGACCTATGAAGAATTCCTAACAGTTGTTACACAGATAGAAGGAATTCTAAATTCAAGACCGCTTGTACCTCTGTCATCCGATTCTGATGTGTATGATGTGTTAACTCCTGCCCATTTCTTAATTGGCAGACCCTTAAATGCTGTTATAGAGCCTAATTTAATTGAGGTTAAAGACAATAGATTGTCTAATTGGAAAAAGCTGACAAAAATAATTCAAATTTTTTTGGAAAAAAATGGCATATACAGTATCTAAATAATTTACAACAGAGGTCCAAGTGGATGGTAGAAAAAAATAATGTGAAAGTCAATGAGTTAGTGCTTCTTAAAGATGAAAACCTACCGCCACAAAAATGGGCATTAGGGAGAATAATAGAACTGTATTTTGGTGAAGATAAACGGGTCAGGGTGGTAAGGGTGAAAACCCAATCGGGTATTTACAAAAGACCCATTTCCCAAATTTGCATTTTGCCAAAAAATGTGTAATTTTATATATTAGTGTCTATATATATATTTTATTTTTTTAATGAGTCATGTAATGTTATTATTGTATTGTGTTTATTTTCTATTTTCATTTGATATAACTGTATAATTTACTGGTTAAATGTAAACATTGCAACGTGGGGCGGAATGTTCCGTACCCAATGAAAAGCGCTGTTGCAGCAGCGCCATCTGAGTTGAGCAGTGTGAGTTTGTGTGCCGACGTGAGTAGACGTCGATTCGAGTTGTGAAAATAAAATTATGAGTTTAGTGATACAGTCCACTAGAAATGTTTTTGTGTGAGTATTTTAAAATTTAAACATGTATAATGAAAATTTTGTCAGCACGATAACTCCCGAAATACTGCAAATCGAAATAATACTGCAAATCGAACCAAATTTGGACAGTGAACTAATCTTATAAATATCTTGGATAAGTTCGTTAACCAAGTTGCTCCGACTTTTTGTTTTCAAGTGGCAGCCACTTGAAAATTTCAAACCGACACTGAAAAAAGCATATTTAAACAAAGCAAGATTTGCTTGAATTTTGATGTAAATACAGGCCACATAAGTGTCTCAATGTAATGGTCGTAACAATAAAAATGGCATCTTGAATCTAATTTGTTTACATCAGCCACGTGTTCGGCGGTTTTACCTATTGTGATGTCACAGGAATATTGTCCATTAATGAATCGCTAACAGTAACTTTTATTCTTAAGAAAAAAAATTAAAAAAAAAAAAAACTCATTTCTGATCGGATAAAAAGTCGCACTATGTCCCCACTGCTTTCAGCAGCGCAGTCCCGTGCGCTCTGCGCAAGCACAAGTTAAGGGAATGCATGCGCTGTCCTCGCGTATTCCTTCCCTGACCCTTCGTGCCCCGAAGAAAAAAATCATTTCTGATCGGGTAAAATCTCACACCGGGTCCCCAGTGCCTTCGGTACGCAGACCCATGCGCGCGCAACACGCATATGTGAAGGTATACGGGCGCTGCGCGCACATATTCCTTCTCAAATCAAATTTTTATTCTTAGGAAAAGAAAAATTAAAAAATCATTTTTCATTTGGTAAAAAGTCGGACCGGGTCTAAACTGCCTTCGGCAGAGCAATGTCGGGCGCGCTGCGCGCGCCTATTCCTTCCCCACCCTTTCAGTCCCTCCTACTAAACCTATATATACCAATTTTGAACGGCCTAACTCAATTAGCTGAGATGCAGAAGAAAACCTAATCAGGACACCTCAAAACATGTAAATCAGGTGAAATCTTTCGATAATATAAAAGAACTTCAAAATATCTTTCGAATGGTGTATTAAAATTAATCTAATCATAATTAGAATTTGAAATATTGAAATTTTAAAATATTACAGCGCCATCTGGCGGTAGAAATTTCTGTAATCTACTGTTCCATTCCAAATCAACAAAGCTTTCAAATAATGTATTACTTATGAAATTATTTTAATTAGTAGTTGAGATACAAAAGAAAACCTAATCAGGACACCTCAAAACGTGTAAATCGGTTGAAATCTCGAATTCCACATTCGAAAATATAAAAGTACTTTAAAATATCTTTCGAATAATGTATTAAAAATAATTTAATCATAAATGGAATTTGAAATACGCGTATTAGAATAAAATTTAATTTTCAATTAAAATGTATATATTTTCCAAAATCGATGAAATTTGAACTGCAACTATCCCTTGTGATGTTAACGGTGCACAGTATGAAAGAATTTTGAAGAACATTGAAGCATTTTGAAATTTGCAATTTTTATTCCCAGTCCAAAAACCACGTGAACTCAGTTGGTAAAAGATTTCGTTCTTTCGGCCAGATATCGTTTTCTCTGTTAGTGTCAGTTGTCATGGTAACCCATGAAGTGGAATGGATCAAGATCGCGGTATTCAATGGTTTTATGCCTAAAATTAAAAAAATTATAACTCATTCAGTTTTTGAAAAAATCTTTCAATCTTTCGAGAAGTGAATTGCCGAACCGAGATCTATATACATAAAAAAAGAAAAAGAAATAATTTATCTCTAAAAGATTTTGAGTTATAAAATGTTTTGTGAAAAAATCGATGTTTCGTATTATAAAATCTAAAAATATGGATCGCTAATCCGTATTTTCTTAAAATGTTTATTTGGTTCGAAAGAGGATTAAATGACCTTTCTAAATATAACAGTTGTTAAGAAATGGGTCTGTTATTCTTTCGTACAGGGCGTTTCAAAAAAGACGATCGAGAAAAGGAGAAATTTTGGACCCTTTTTTAAACTTTTTTTAAAAATATAAAAAATTCGTATTTAAAAAAAAAAAAAAAAATTGTAAGAATCGGTAATAAATGCTCTTTCTCGTGGTACAGGTGTATTTTCAATGGCTCAAACCATTCACCTAGGATCGCTTTACAAAAATCCGCGAAATTTTCTCTCTCTGCTTTTTCTTTTGAGAAACGCGGTTCCGGATGAAAACTACGGTCGCCTGGAATTTTCAATCGTTTTTTCACACATAGTTAGACGTTTCAATTAATATCTCCGCTAATTAGGGTCGCATCGTTTAGCGAATTATTGCGATGTCGAGATGAAGAAATTCCACGTCTTGTGATACCGGTTTCGAGCCGCTGTGACCATCAGCGCCGGAGCTTTAGCAGCCATAAGCCATTTCTCACAAACACATACTTTTAATAATATAAGGAGATTAGTCAATGAGTTATAATGGAGATCATTTCCCCATTATAACATTGGCCTTGGCTTCCTGCAACGATAAATAGGGAGTCACCCTTTAAAAGAATTTGCATTTGGCACTAGTTATAAGTGATTTTATTTCTTGAATTTCGTTTTCAAATATAGGAAACGTTTTTGCACTTCAGTGTAATGCTAGTAGTTTATACAGGTGTATTTTCATGCGGAAACACATAATTAAAATATTATCTATGAATGTTTAATCCTTGAAAAACATTTCAATGATGTTATAGAGCTATTGGCAATGGTAAGTAAATACATTCCTAGTGATTGCTGGAAGAAATACCCTCAAAATTTGATCCTTCGGGGAGGTATTAACTTTACAGAACATGGAAGATATTGAAGACACGACCGTAAATGTAGAAGGCGGTCTATGGCCGATCTAAAATTCGAACATGCAATCATCTGATTCCGAACTCGATGTTTTACTGACTGACTACTACTGCCCCTCAATGATATTATTGTTTAATGCGAACGTAATTTTATGATTACTACAAAACGCCAAAGATGACTTCTTTATTAATAAACTTTATCTGTAATTTTTAAGAAAGTGCGGTTGTTATAAACTAAGCGAGACAACTTGAAATTAAGCTACCACTTGAAAATTTATAAACAGGATAACTTTTTCAATTCTAATTCAGTTCAAACCAAAGTTGAATAGTGATCTTATCATATAATTATCTTGGATAAGTTCACTGGGCAACTTATTCCAACTTCTTGTTTCCAAGTTGCGGCCACTTGAAAATATGCTATCAAGATAATTTTTAAACTAATAAATTGATTCAAACAAAAGTTAGATAGGGAATTTATGGTTAAAATATCTTGGATACGTTCGCTTGGTAACTTGATCCGCTTGGTTCGCTTGGTAACTAAATTTTATTTCCAAGTGGCAGCCACTTGAAAATTTGTCATTATGATAACTTTTCTAATACTAAATCAATTATTCATCAATTTTGGGTTGTGGATTTACTATTCATATAGCACAGATAAGTTCACTAGGCATCTCATTCTGCTTCTTTTTTCCCAAGTGGTGGCGGCCCCTTGAAATCACGGTACCACTTGAAAATTTCTTATCACAATAATTTTTGAAACACTGATTTAATTTGAACTACAGTTGGACATTGAACTTATCGTACAAATATCTTGTATGATTTCGCTGGACAAGTTGCTTCGCCAATTTGTTTTTAAATTGCCGTCAATTAGACTGCCTCTTGAAAATTTCTCGTTACAATAACTTTTGAAACACTGCACTGATTCGAACCAACGTCTGACAGTGAACTTATGCTTTAAATATCTTGGACAAGTTTGCCCTGCAACTTGCTCCATTATATTTCCAAGTGGCAGCCACTTGAAAATTTGTTATCACGGTAACTTTTGAAATAATTAATCAATTCAAACCAAAGTTGAAAAATGGATTTATCATTCAAATATCACAGTTAAAGTCCATTAGTAATTTGTATTAATGTTTGGAACAAATTGCCGTCAATTTGTTTTAAAATGACGGCTACATGATAAGGAGAAAGAAATCAACCTACCCTTCCAAATGAGCCGGAAGGACTTTTTTTTTTTTTTTTTTTTTTTTTTTTTTATACATATACGTACAAGAAAATTTTCTTGTTAGTCAAAAGAATCTGAATCAGCATTTTTTTTAGGAGAGGAGAGGACTCAGATTTTAAACCGTACTATGAATCATTATAATCAATGAATTCTCCAAATTGCATATTATCACTCATTAACATTATTCTTAAGAAAAGAAATTTAAAAAAAAGTTCATTTCTGATTGAGTAAAAAGTCGAACCGGGTCCCCACTGCCTTCAGCAGCGTATTCCCGTGCGCGCGCAGCACGCGCGAAATGAGTGATACTCGCGCTGCGCGCGCGTTTTCCTTTACCCACCCCTCTTAATAATTCTACATTTTCGAAAATATACACAATCAATTTATCGGTCCTTGATACCTAATAGTACCAATTTTCAACGCTCCAACTCTATTTCTAAAATTTTGCCTATTCAACCCCCACCCCTTTTCACCCCTCCTAATAATTTCATACTTTCGAAAAAATAATCATTCGACTTGCAGGCCTCCAAAACCTATATATACCATTTTTGAACGGTCTTACTCAATTTATATTTGTTTGCACTCATAGCCCCTCCCCCCCCCCTCCCGATAATTTTACACTTTCGAAAGTATCCTCAATCGACTTGTAGGCCCAAAAAACCTCTATATACTAATTTTGAACGGTCTAATTAAATTTCTAATTTTGTACCCCCCCCCCCCCCTCCTAATATCCTCATTCGACTTGTAGACCACAAAAATCGAGATATTATACTTCTTAAATATGTAAAAAAATTTCATGTTTATGACTTTAATAAAACTTATTAATAATTATTCAATTTTAACGACACAACTAGAACAAACAAGCTTTATTTCACGATATTCTGTTTACAATTCATAATTTTCAATCAGAGAATATTCTCAGTAAGCTCCCCAGAGCCATTGTTCTAAATGTTCATTACTTATTCCATGACAAAAAGCATTCAGTAGCAAATAATAAATAATTATTCATATTAAAATACAAATTTCATTTTTTTTTCTTTTTTATGTTTAAATATTTGCATTTGTAATAAAAACATCACTAAAACATGAAATTTAAAGAAAATATTCTCCTCAGAAGGATTTTCGAAAAAAAAAAAAAAAAGTGGTTTTACTTAAGAAATTTTATTTTACATAATTCATATTTCTGTAATTCTTATTCTATTTATAAACCATAGGTTTATTATCTATTATATTGATGACTAGCAGGCTTTGCCCGCTTCGCTGGACATTAAACTTAAATGAGTTGTCAAAATGCCATATCTTTATTAATAACCTAAGTTCTCCCTGTGATTGGTAGAGGTCTTCTCGCTCGCAATGTGAGGAGTCTGGGTCCCCACTGTCTTCGGCACAACTTACCCACTTCTTACTTCCCCACCCTCAGCGGGTGAGTTCGAAGTTTTGCAAAATCCCACTAATGTACATAATGCGTACATTTGATCAATATCCACACATCAAAATTCGCCATTCTAAGATAATTCAAAGCGAATTCAAACGGAAAAACATGTTTTTACACATGTTTATTGCCCTCCGACTCCGAGAAGGGGAGGGGGGGTTTCGAATTTCGTGAAATGCAGTTATAATAAGTGCCGGATGCATACAAACAATTTAAGCACCAAATTTCGTGACCACAGAAGTCTTTAATAGACAATATTATAAATAAATAAATACAAAAAGCACAGCTTAAGTATCGGAACCCTTTGGTGACTTTAAATATTTTATGCCATTTTTGCGATGAATTGAATTGGCTATCTCAATTGTGCAATTAAAGATCTTGGCGAGAAACGTCCGAGCTACTTCGGTGCCAAATTTCAAATTTTGCCAAAGGGATCCAATACTAAAGCTGTTCCATATCGAATCTGGGTTGAAAACGGAAAAAGAGTAAAATAAATTAGAAATATCAGACCTATATTTATAAATTTGATACCGAATGAAAGGGGCGATTTTGCTGAATCCAAGGGTGCAAACAGTTTTTCGATGCGACAATTAGATTTTTAAAAAATGACTAAAGTATGAAATTTAAGTGGCAACGGAAAAACGGAAAAAAGGGAAAAATAAATTAGAAGTATCAGACCTATCGTTACAAATTCAGTACCAAATGAAATGTGTGATTTTTCTGAATCCTGGGGTGTAAACAGTTTTTCGATACGACAATTAGATGTTTTAAAATTAACTAAAGTATGAAACTCAGATGGCAAAACTTTATTTCAATCTTTTCATAATTTGTAGTGCGAATCACGCGAATAAAAAAATGTCTTTATCTTAAAAATTTATTTTTGCATTTTATTTTTCCATTCAAAGCGTTTTAGTGAAAAAATATTTATGGCGCATGCGCAGGCGTTTTTTATCCACAATTTAAACACTAATCAGAATTTTGAAAATTTCTATAGATATAATTTTAAGTTGGGTGAAGACCTAAGTTTCTGCCAAGCGCCGTTGAATTCCGTCCAGCCGTTCTCGAGTGATGCCCGGACAAACGTGTTTTAGTCTTTTACCCCCCAGGGGGGAACGGGGGAGAATTTCTGAAAAGTTGATGGATATAATTTTAAGTTGGGTGAAGACCTAAATTCCTACCAAGCACCGTTGAATTCCGTCCAGCCGTTCTCGAGTGATGCCCGGACAAAAAAAGCGACATTCGGACACGATGACACACACACAGACACACACACACACACACACACACAGGCAAAATTTTCTGAAGTCATTTTCGGCTTTCATGGGGTGTGAAACGTGAAGATATCGCAAAATTTTTTGATTCCGACAAATTTACAGACAAAAGTCTGATTTTATTAATATAGATTGACTGCCCCTCCTGCTTCCCATCTAGTGGGGATTGCTTCTAGAACCCAAAAAGTGATAAAAGTGCTCAATATTTCTCACATATGTAATTATTTTTAGGCTGTATTATTAAACTTGATGAATCTATGTGTTTTTCCTTAATAAATTTAAAATACATACTATACCACCAAACAAAAGATATGTTAGGTTTATATGCAAGATACTTAAAGAATAATAATAATAATAATAATAAAGTTTTACTAAAAAAAGAACAATGTTTTAGTATTTAATGCCATAAAAACAGTTGTCTATGAAAAAGTGACTATTAAAATAAAATAAATTTTTGTAACCTTTTGCAGTGCGACCTATCGGCCAATATGCACCCAAATTGAATCAGCATAATCTCACAATGGTCTTTTCACATATCAAGTTTTGTTCGATTATCCACAATAGAATATGAAATATAGCCTTCCCTTAAATTGCCGAAATGACTGTATAGCAGCGCCTCCTGTTAAGCAAATGGCACTAATTTATGTGAAGGTGAATCTATATATAAATTTCTTTGTAATTCTTTGCAGTTCCTCAGATATAGCCTTCCCTGAAATTCTGGAAACCGCTGTATAACAGCGCCCCTGTTGTGCGATCGGCACCAAAAGTTGATAGGCACTTATTTTGCGTCAAGGTGCAACTACATATAAATTTATATGTAATTCTGAGCAGTAGTTCCTGTGATACAGTTCGAACAAAATTTTTGTCACACACACACATTCATTTTTTAAAAATGGTAAAATCATGTTATGGACCTCTCAAAATGTCTAAATGCATCGAAAACTTCAAGTTGACTATCTTTACGAATCCAATACTTTCTTCTATGAAATATAAAAAGAAGTTTAAAAAAGAAAAAAAAAAAAAAAAAAAGAAGAAGAAGAAGGGGGAGGGATTAGTACTCTGTAATTTTTTATGTAAATTATTAATGATTTTATATAAAGAAGAAAAGAGAGAAAAATTCATGTTATAATTAGAAAATTTTTAATTTATAAAATTAAAATTCAGTTTTAATGGAATGAATTTAATTCTAAATAAATAAACAGTAATAAATACCAAAGTACAGTAATTTGCTCTTGTTATTCAAATTCGTCCGATAATTTTTACTTTCTTCTATATGTAATATAGAGAAAGTATTGGATTCGCGAAAATTTTCGACCTCCGTTTTTTGACGGATCTACACGTTTTGGGATGTCCTGAACACGAATTTGGATGTCCTGAACACGACAATTAGCTTTTTAAAAAATAACTAAAGTATGAAATTTAAGTGGCAACGGAAAAGCGGAAAAAGGGAAAAATAAATTAGAAGTATCAGACCTATCGTTACAAATTCAGTACCAAATGAAATGTGTGATTTTTCTGAATCCTGGGGTGTAAACAGTTTTTCGATACGACAATTAGATTTTTTAAAATTAACTAAAGTATGAAACTTAGATGGCAACATTTCATTTCAATCTTTTCATAATTTGTAGTGCGAATCGAATCACGCGAATAAAAAAGTCTTTAACTTAAAAATTTATTTTTATATTTTATTCTTCCATTCAAAGCGTTTTAGTGAAAAAATATTTATGGCGCATGCGCAGGCGTTTATTACCTACAATTTAAACACTAATCATAATTTTGAAAATTTATATAGATATAATTTTAAGTTGGGTGAAGACCTAAGTTTCTGCCAAGCGCCGATGAATTCCCTCCAGCCGTTCTCGAGTGATGCCCGGACAAACGTGTTTTAGTCTTTTACCCCCCAGGGGGGAACGGGGAGGAATTTCTGAAAAGTTGATAGATATAATTTTAAGTTGGGTGAAGACCTAAATTCCTGCCAAGCGCCGTTGAATTCCGCCCAGCCGTTCTTAAGTGATGCCCGGACAAAAAAAGCGACATACGGACACGATCACACACACACACACACACACAGGCAAAATTTTCTAAAGTCATTTTCGGCTTTCATGGGGTGTGAAACGTGAAGATATCGCAAAATTTTTCGATTCCGACAAATTTACAGACAAAACTCTGATTTTATTAATATAGATTTTTAACTAAGCAGTAATTTGATGATATGTGCATGAAAATTAATTTGCTTGAAAATAAAAAAATTATGAATAATAGAAGTCTCTAATTTAAAAATGAAATTTCACTAAAAAGTTAGTAAATTTAAATTAAACATTTCACAGTAAATAATAAATAAAATATGTTCGATTCAAATTTAAAACCAACATAACAAATAGCTTAAAAATTAAATTAATTTTATTTTGTAATTAATTACTTGTTACATAAGATTTAAAATCAAAATTAATAGTCAGTTTCATTTTTCGATGAAATATCATTCATGCTACCTTCTTTAATTACAAACAATTTATCTAGTTCTTTATCAATGACATTACTTTGTTTAAACTCAACTGTTTCTGCTCTTTCTTTGGCTGGGATCTGATTATTGCGTGGGTACCTGGGGCCAGTGCCCTGGCACGAAATTTATAAGGGGCACAAAATTTTACGGACAGCTAAAAGTATATGGTTTAAATGTCCCAGTTTTTCCTCCAATCTGTGCTTTGTTTCATTTATATTTATATGAATAAAATTTCCAAATAACAGCTGTCTCTAGGCTCATTGGAAAATTTGTATTAATCTTTGGGAACAAAAGGAGAAAGATATTATTTCAGCATATATATACAGGGTGTCCCACAAGTCTGTAGACATTTTAAAAATTCATAACAGGGTGGCTACAGAGATGCAGGAAAAAAAGATCCCCTGAATTTTCCATGATTTCCAGGATTAATTTGACAAATTCCCATGATTTACGTTACCTATTATATACATTTTAAAATTTTGTATACATCACACTCTTGGTGTAACATGCTCACTAAACCACTGTAATTCAAAAAAGTCCTTCCTGCTTTTTCGGAAGGGTAGGTTGATTTGTTTTTCCTTATCAAGCAGAAGTCATTTTGATTCAAAATGGCGGCTAGAAATTATTAATGCACTTGGTAGAAATATTGATGTAGGCTACGTACATATGGAGTTTTAAGCAAATCGGTTCATAAATACATTTGTATGTGAATTTAAAATTTTCAAGTGGCCGGCGCTTGGAAACAAAATGGTGGGTTAAGTTGACAAATATATGAAATGTATTTGTGAGATAAGTCTGCTGTACACATATAGTTCGATTTAATTCAAAATCTCAAAAGTCATCGTGTTGAAAAATTAAGTGGCTGCCACTTGGATCAAAATGGCAGAGAAAGTTGCTCATCTAAGATATCGTTGCAAATTTGAATTTTTTTTTTTTTTTTTTTTTTTGTAGAAATTCTTTCAAAGAGGCTTAGTAGATAAAAATGTTAGTTTTCTGCATTTCTAGTTTGTTTTAGCATTAAAATAGCCTAATTTTTCCTTAAAAACGCATTAAAAAGATCCAGTAACGCAGGTAATAGATTTGGCGCCAAATTTGGCGAGTATTCCACTATGGCGACTTTTTTGGCGACTTTTGGCGAGAAAATACTTATTATCGATATACCAAAGATGGACGCAATAACGTGATTGGTTCACGAGTTACGTGAATTTTCTAGATTTTTGTTGTTTGAATGATAAATCCAATTTTCAACTTTGATTTCAATTGATTAAGTATTTCTAAAGTTACCGTGATAACAAATTTTCAAGTGGCCGCCAGTTGGAAACAATACAGTGGAACAAGTTGCCCAGCAAACACATCCAAGATATTTGAAGCATAGGTTCACTGTCCAACTGTGGTTCAAATCAGTGCCGTGCTTCAAAAGTTATTATTATGGCTAATTTTCAAGTGGCAGTCTAAGTGGCTGCGACTTGGAAACAAAATGGCAAAACAACTTGCCCAGCGAAATCATCCAGTATATTTGTATGATAAGTTCATTGTCCAGTTCCAGTTTAAATTAAATCAGTATTTCAAAAATTATCGTCATAAGAAATTTTAAAGTGGCATCACTTGGAAAAAAAGGCGGAGTGACGAGAGTGACATGACCAGCGAATTTATCTGAGATATTTGAATGATAAATCCACTACCCAAATTTGATGAGAATTGATTCTGTATTACTAAAGTTACCATAATGACAAATTTTCAAGTGGCCGCCACTTGGAAATAAAATTGCAAATCAAGTCCTAGATATATGAACCATAAGTTCACTATCCAACTTTTATTTGAATCAGTTTAGTATTTTAAAAGTTATCGTGATGGCATATTTTCAAGTGGCAGTGTGATTTCAAGTGGCTGGAACTTAGAAACAAGATGTCGGGACAAGTTGCCCTGTGAAAACTTTCAAGATAATTATATGATAATATCACTGTCCAAAGTTGGTTCGATTTGGAGTATTATTTCAGAAGTTATCGTGATTTTAAATTTTCAAGTGGGAGCCTGATTTCAAGTGGCACCGCTTAACTTAAAATATCTGCCACTTCATTAAAAATGGCGGATATAGTTTATTAATAAAATTCATTGAGATCCTTATGTGGTCTGTATTTACATCACAATTCAAACAATTTTAGAATACGATTTTTTACAATTTAAATTTGAAATTTTGAAGTGGTCTCCACTTGAAAACAAAATGGCAGTGCAACTTGGTTAACAAACTCACCTAAGATAATTATAATATAAGTTAACACACTGTTCAAATTTGGTTCCATTTGGAGTTTTATTTCGGAAGTTCTCATGGTTTTAAATTTTCAAGTGGTGGCCTGATTTCAAGTGATCCCGCTTAACTTAAGATATCCACCACTTTATTAAAAATGTTTGATAAAGTTCATTAGTAGAGTTATTTGAGACACTTGTATAATCTATGTATACATTAAAAAAAAAAAAAAAAAAAAAAAAAATCGGAATACGCTTCTTACAATTTCAATTTGAAATTTTCAAGTGGTCTCCACTTGAAAAGAAAATGGTGGATCAACTTGGTTAGCAAATTAATCTAAGTTATTTATAAAGTAGGTTAAGACACTGTCCAAATTTGGTTCGATTTGGAGTATTATTTCAGAAGTTATTGTGATTTTAAATTTTCAAGTGGTAGCGTGGTTTCAAGTGGCACCACTTAACCTAAGATATCTACCACTTTATTAAAAATGACGGATAAATTTCATTAATAAACATTATTGAGACCTTTATGTGGTCAATATTTACATCAAATTTCCAACAAATTCGGAATACGCTTTTTACAATTTGAATTTGAAATTTTCAAGTGGTCTCCACTTGAAAACAAAATGGCGGAGCAACTTGGTTAATAAACTCACCTGAGATATTTATAAGATAAGTTAAGACACTGTTCAAATTTGGTTCGATTTGGAGTATTATTTCGGAAGTTATAGTGATTTTAAATTTTCAAGTGCTGGCCTGATTTCAAGTGGTCCCGCTTAACTTAAAATATCTGCCACTTTATTAAAAATGGCGGATAAACTTCATTAATAAACTACATTGAGACCCTTATGTGGCCTGCATTTACATCAAAATTTAAGCAAATCTTGCTTTAAATATGCTTTTTACAATGTTGGTTTGAAATTTTCAAGTGGCTGCCACTTGAAAACAAAAAGTCGGAGCAACTTGGTTAACGAACTCATCCAAGATATTTATAAGATCAGTTCACTTTCCAAATTTGGATCGATTTCGAGTATTATTTTGGGAGTTATCGTGATGACAAAATTTTCATTATAGATAGATAGATAGATAGATAGATAGATATATAGATAGATAAACGAAGTGATTGCAATAGGTCGATTTCTAAAGAAATCAACCTAAAACTACATTGATGGGCAAAAATATCTCAATCTTTTTTTTACTTTTTTTCTTTGTTCACTTACAAAAATTAAAATAAAATTCAAAATTTTAGAGAAACTACCAAAATTATAAAAATATGACTCATTTTAATTGCACAGCATATTAACATCAAGCCATGAAAATATTTTTTTATTTTTTTAACGTTAACTTGGTGAGATTCAACTAGAAAGCAGCCAATCCTAATCCTGTGCAATCATGGTTAAGATAACACCTGTTTGGCCATCTTTCAATCATGCTTGTGGGGCAGAAATGCAAATTTCCATGATTTTTTGGTGTTTTTACAAAATTTCCTGATTTTTCCCTGATATTTCCAGATTGATAAAGTACCCTGATTTTTCCATGATTTCCCTCTTTTGATTTCCCTGAATGAATTATAGATATGAACGCAGTTTGAAGAAAGAATCATTCTCTTGAAGGGGGATTTATTTATTTTATTTTTATTTATTTGGAGGTGGGGGGGGGGGGGGGTAAAGAAAAAATAATAATTCAGCTATGATAGAGGGCGCTGAGCATGACCAGATCATACATTTTCATGAAAAACTGTACTTATTCGCATGCAAATGTCTACAGGCATATAAATCCTATTCTATGTGTCCGTCGTCACCACAAATTAGTTTGCAAACCAGTTATATCACTAACTGCAGCTTCAGTCGGCGGTTCTTACGTGAGGGAAAACATTTTCACCAATAATGCTATATCCACCAAGACAGCATCGCAATTAAAACTTCATGGATGCACATGTAGGAGGCAAATAAGAAATAAACTGTTGTAATCGCAAAATTGTGCAATTTATGGTACTTTCATTTGCATATTTTTCTTTCACACCCGTGCGAAAAATTTAACTATTTGTCTAAGTATCGTCGACAAAATTTCAACTATATTTTTTTTTCTTTACCCCCCCCCCTGCAAAAAAAACTAGTATGTTGTGGCCACCACAAGACTTTCTCCTATATTTTCCTATATACATATTCAATCAGTAACAATATTAAGAAAAAAAAATTGTTAAAAGTAAAAAAAAATTATAACTTTGTTTTAAATTATCACAGATTTATAGTTCAACCATTCGTTTTAAAGGTATTGACGAGATCTTTCGAAAGATACCCATCTTGAAACTTTGCCCCCCCCCCGGGTGGGAACTCCCCCCCCCCCGGTGGGGGGGAACCGATGCCCCCACATGCACAAAAATTTTTTCCCAGTTAACTATTACTATTATCAACGAGACCTTTCGAAAGATACCCATCTTAAAAATTTACTTCCCCGGGGGGGTACTTCCCCCCCAGGGGGATAAAAATAACTCTCTTTATGCCCATTTATACGGAATTTTTGTGGGGGCATGGCTTCCCCCCCCCGGGGGGGAAGCCATGCCCCCACATGCACAGAATTGTTTTCCTAGTTAACTATTACTACTGTCAATAACTCATATTAATCTTACACTCACAAGTTAAAAATAACTCTCATTATGTACATTCATACGAAATTTTGTCCTATACTGCTATGTTAAAAATTTAGAAAAAATGCGATCACAGCATCACCTGTTGAGCTATTGATCCCCAAACCAGTCCCAAACCATCAGCACCAGTTTATGTCGGGGACCAACTAAATACCAAGTTTGGTTAAATTTCGTTTAAAAAAAAAAAAAAAAAAAAAAAAAATACGATTTTTTCTTTTTTTTTTTTTTTTTTTTTGTTAAAAGTAAAAAAAAAATCGATAACTTTGTTTTAAATTATCACAAATTTATAGTTCAACCATTCGTTTTAAAGGTATTGACGAGATCTTTCGAAAGATACCCATCTTGAAAATCCCCCCGGGGGGGGTACTTTACCCCAGGGGGGGAACCGGTGCCCACACATGCACAATTTTTTTCCCTAGTTAACTACTACTATTATCAATAATTCATATTAATTTTACAATCACAAGTTAAATATAACGCTCATTATGTACATTTATACGAAATTTTGTCCTATACTGCCATGTTAAAAGTTTACATAAAATGCGATCACAGCGCCATCTGCTGGGCGATTGATCGCCAAATCTAATCAGCACCATTCCATGTCAGGGTCCAACTATATACCAAGTTTGGTTCAATTTCATTCATTGGTTCGTGAGATACGGTGAAAAATACGAAAATTTGCGATCACAGCGCCACCTGATGGGCGATTGATCCTCAAATCTAATCGGCACCATGCCCCGTCAGGTTCCAACTATATACCAAGTTTGGTTGAATTTCATTCATTGGTTCGTGAGATACGGTGAAAAATACGAAAATTTGTCCTATACTGCCATGTTAAAAATTTACATAAAATGCGATCATAGCGCCACCTGCTGGGCTATTGATCCCCAAATCTAATCAGCACAATGCCCCGCCAGGGTCCAACTATATACCAAGTTTGGTTGAATTTCATTCATTGGTTCGTGAGATACGGTGAAAACACGAAACCACAGACAGACAGACAGACATTTTTTTAAAACGACCAATTCGTGTTCAGGACATCCCAAAACGTGTAGATCCGTCAAAAAACGGAGGTCGAAAATTTTCGCGAATCCAATACTTTCTCTATATTACATATAGAAGAAAGTAAAAAATCCCCCTTTCACGAGAATTACTTTTTCGCAAACCGCGTTCAGTTCTATCAATTCATTCAACAGTTTAAAATTTTTAAAATTTCTACAGAGTTATGGAACACCCTGTGTATTTCAGTCGTCCTGTTTGCCTATTGAAAAATGTGTATGAGTAGAAATAGATTAAGAAAAATCCTTTTTTTATTTTCTCGGAGGAGGAGAGGTCTACAATTTCACCCATTCTAAGGGGGCGCGGAAAACTGAAAATGCCCTGGGCACAAAAGTTTGTTAGTCGGGCTCTATCTTTGGCTTTTAATAATTTATGTTGTGAGGTACATATGTTAATTTCTCCCTTATTTCTATAGACAAACAATTTATTTTTGAACTGTGAACAGTCTCAGTAGATGTTAAACAAAACAAATCCATTTTTATTTCATACAGATAAGTGTAAAACATTTCAAAGCAAAAACATAAATAATTAGAAATATTTTTCATTAAATTCACCCTTTAAAGATAAGTGCCTTTAATAATAATAATAATAATAATAAAATCTGATTTAATGGTTTGTCACTTTATTACTTGTGTTATCATTAGGTTTTATGTTTAATGATTTATAAGAATTTATCTTTTAGCCTTGAAGACTTTTTTTTTTTTTTTTTTTTAATATCTGCAACTAAATAATTTTAATTAATCTAATTATTATATTAAAAACAAAATTTTATAAATTTCTAAACTTGCACATAAACTATACTAGCTGGAACCCGTCGAATTCGACGATCATTTTATTGACCGTAATGTTTCAAAAAACATTGCATCATTATTTAAATGTTTTTCAAGTTAAAACATCTAATATAATTTACGACATTTCACTTAAAAAAAAAAAAAAAAAAAAAAGAAAGTCAGAAAAATGCTTATAAATAGTAGAGCCCCTTAAATAAATAATAGGCCGGCGCATCACCGCCATTTTTTTGCCTCGTAAGAGGACAGCATTTCCGCTTGGCGATTTTATCGCTTCACTGGTGGTTTTAAGAAATTTTCATCTAAAAATAAAATCGACCAAAAATGATAAGCAACACAAGTAATCTGTTTCTGTTTCTTAAATAATTCATAACATTTGAAAGGGGGGAAAAAAAAAGAGCGTACCAATTAAAATTGGAAAGTTTTTTCAACGACCTAATACTATCAGGACACGGAAACAAGACAACTTTGGCGAACCAAAAAAACGTCGCCAAGATTCTACAAACACACAGTAAAAAAGCGTTTCTTAAAATAATTTATGGTTATTAAAATACATATTTAGATTTAAATAATACTTTTTTTTAATTGGTGGATCCTGAAAAACTGGTCAAAAATAAATTGTGGTTTGAAGGACCTGCTTTTCTGTCAGAACGACAGTATCCCAATCGTGAAATTCCTAAATCCGTCATAAAAGACGAATTTACGTCTGAACTGAAAAATTCAGAAAAAAATGACTTATCTGTATTTACTGTGACTTATAACTCCTTTATTCAAGACTTATTTAATATTAGTAATAATTATATTAAAATATTGCATGTTGTTAGTTATCTTTTCAGATTTATCTACAACCTGAAGAATCCAAGGGAAAGAACATTGGGGCCATTATCAACAGAGGAGATCCGCAAGGCAGAAAATTTTATTGTAAAGCAAATTCAAAAAACAGAGTTTAACGAGGAACTAAAAAATTTAGTTAAAGGAAAAAATGTTCATGAGAAAAGTAAGATAAAATCTTTAAATCCCTTTATAGACAGAGAGGGATTGCTTAGAGTAAATGGCAGAATTAAGAATGCTAATGTAAGTTTTAACACTAAATTTCCAATTATTCTGCCGAAGGGTCATAAATTGACCAAACTTATTATAGAATCTTATCATAAGCGATACTTTCATTTAGGTCCCACTGCCTTGCTATACTATGTTCGTCAAACATTTTGGCCCGTTCAGGGTAAAGCAACGTGTAGAAAAGTCGTACACGATTGTATTAAGTGTTTTAGAGTTAAACCCGTTGAGTGGAGCAATTAATGGGTGAATTACCGAAAGAGCGCGTGACTCCTGACTTTCCATTTAATTGCTCAGGTGCGGACTTTTGTGGCCCATTCCTTGTTAAATATAAGAATCAAAGAAAGGGAATTTATCATAAAATATATGTGTGCATTTTTGTATGTTTGGTCACAAAAGCCGTTCACCTCGAAATTGTCACTGATTTGACGTCTGAGGCCTTCATAGCATGTTTAAAAAGATTTGTGGCTCGTAGAGGTTTATGTTCAAAATTATTTTCTGATAACGCCACAAATTTTATTGGAGCAAACAAAGAGCTCTCTAGGTTGCAAAATTTAGTTATAAAACCAGATGAGGCCCTCGCTGGTTACATGTCAGCTGAGGGAATCGATTGGAATTTTCTTCCCCCGAGAGCACCTAATTTTGGTGGCCTCTGGGAAAGCGGAGTTAAAAAAAGGCAAAATTTTCTGAAGTCATTTTCGGCTTTCATGGGGTGTGAAACGTGAAGATATCGCAAAATTTTTTGATTCCGACAAATTTACAGACAAAAGTCTGATTTTATTAATATAGATTGACTGCCCCTCCTGCTTCCCATCTAGTGGGGATTGCTTCTAGAACCCAAAAAGTGATAAAAGTGCTCAATATTTCTCACATATGTAATTATTTTTAGGCTGTATTATTAAACTTGATGAATCTATGTGTTTTTCCTTAATAAATTTAAAATACATACTATACCACCAAACAAAAGATATGTTAGGTTTATATGCAAGATACTTAAAGAATAATAATAATAATAATAATAAAGTTTTACTAAAAAAAGAACAATGTTTTAGTATTTAATGCCATAAAAACAGTTGTCTATGAAAAAGTGACTATTAAAATAAAATAAATTTTTGTAACCTTTTGCAGTGCGACCTATCGGCCAATATGCACCCAAATTGAATCAGCATAATCTCACAATGGTCTTTTCACATATCAAGTTTTGTTCGATTATCCACAATAGAATATGAAATATAGCCTTCCCTTAAATTGCCGAAATGACTGTATAGCAGCGCCTCCTGTTAAGCAAATGGCACTAATTTATGTGAAGGTGAATCTATATATAAATTTCTTTGTAATTCTTTGCAGTTCCTCAGATATAGCCTTCCCTGAAATTCTGGAAACCGCTGTATAACAGCGCCCCTGTTGTGCGATCGGCACCAAAAGTTGATAGGCACTTATTTTGCGTCAAGGTGCAACTACATATAAATTTATATGTAATTCTGAGCAGTAGTTCCTGTGATACAGTTCGAACAAAATTTTTGTCACACACACACATTCATTTTTTAAAAATGGTAAAATCATGTTATGGACCTCTCAAAATGTCTAAATGCATCGAAAACTTCAAGTTGACTATCTTTACGAATCCAATACTTTCTTCTATGAAATATAAAAAGAAGTTTAAAAAAAAAAAAAAAAAAAAAAAAAGAAGAAGAAGAAGGGGGAGGGATTAGTACTCTGTAATTTTTTATGTAAATTATTAATGATTTTATATAAAGAAGAAAAGAGAGAAAAATTCATGTTATAATTAGAAAATTTTTAATTTATAAAATTAAAATTCAGTTTTAATGGAATGAATTTAATTCTAAATAAATAAACAGTAATAAATACCAAAGTACAGTAATTTGCTCTTGTTATTCAAATTCGTCCGATAATTTTTACTTTCTTCTATATGTAATATAGAGAAAGTATTGGATTCGCGAAAATTTTCGACCTCCGTTTTTTGACGGATCTACACGTTTTGGGATGTCCTGAACACGAATTTGGATGTCCTGAACACGACAATTAGCTTTTTAAAAAATAACTAAAGTATGAAATTTAAGTGGCAACGGAAAAGCGGAAAAAGGGAAAAATAAATTAGAAGTATCAGACCTATCGTTACAAATTCAGTACCAAATGAAATGTGTGATTTTTCTGAATCCTGGGGTGTAAACAGTTTTTCGATACGACAATTAGATTTTTTAAAATTAACTAAAGTATGAAACTTAGATGGCAACATTTCATTTCAATCTTTTCATAATTTGTAGTGCGAATCGAATCACGCGAATAAAAAAGTCTTTAACTTAAAAATTTATTTTTATATTTTATTCTTCCATTCAAAGCGTTTTAGTGAAAAAATATTTATGGCGCATGCGCAGGCGTTTATTACCTACAATTTAAACACTAATCATAATTTTGAAAATTTATATAGATATAATTTTAAGTTGGGTGAAGACCTAAGTTTCTGCCAAGCGCCGATGAATTCCCTCCAGCCGTTCTCGAGTGATGCCCGGACAAACGTGTTTTAGTCTTTTACCCCCCAGGGGGGAACGGGGAGGAATTTCTGAAAAGTTGATAGATATAATTTTAAGTTGGGTGAAGACCTAAATTCCTGCCAAGCGCCGTTGAATTCCGCCCAGCCGTTCTTAAGTGATGCCCGGACAAAAAAAGCGACATACGGACACGATCACACACACACACACACACACAGGCAAAATTTTCTAAAGTCATTTTCGGCTTTCATGGGGTGTGAAACGTGAAGATATCGCAAAATTTTTCGATTCCGACAAATTTACAGACAAAACTCTGATTTTATTAATATAGATTTTTAACTAAGCAGTAATTTGATGATATGTGCATGAAAATTAATTTGCTTGAAAATAAAAAAATTATGAATAATAGAAGTCTCTAATTTAAAAATGAAATTTCACTAAAAAGTTAGTAAATTTAAATTAAACATTTCACAGTAAATAATAAATAAAATATGTTCGATTCAAATTTAAAACCAACATAACAAATAGCTTAAAAATTAAATTAATTTTATTTTGTAATTAATTACTTGTTACATAAGATTTAAAATCAAAATTAATAGTCAGTTTCATTTTTCGATGAAATATCATTCATGCTACCTTCTTTAATTACAAACAATTTATCTAGTTCTTTATCAATGACATTACTTTGTTTAAACTCAACTGTTTCTGCTCTTTCTTTGGCTGGGATCTGATTATTGCGTGGGTACCTGGGGCCAGTGCCCTGGCACGAAATTTATAAGGGGCACAAAATTTTACGGACAGCTAAAAGTATATGGTTTAAATGTCCCAGTTTTTCCTCCAATCTGTGCTTTGTTTCATTTATATTTATATGAATAAAATTTCCAAATAACAGCTGTCTCTAGGCTCATTGGAAAATTTGTATTAATCTTTGGGAACAAAAGGAGAAAGATATTATTTCAGCATATATATACAGGGTGTCCCACAAGTCTGTAGACATTTTAAAAATTCATAACAGGGTGGCTACAGAGATGCAGGAAAAAAAGATCCCCTGAATTTTCCATGATTTCCAGGATTAATTTGACAAATTCCCATGATTTACGTTACCTATTATATACATTTTAAAATTTTGTATACATCACACTCTTGGTGTAACATGCTCACTAAACCACTGTAATTCAAAAAAGTCCTTCCTGCTTTTTCGGAAGGGTAGGTTGATTTGTTTTTCCTTATCAAGCAGAAGTCATTTTGATTCAAAATGGCGGCTAGAAATTATTAATGCACTTGGTAGAAATATTGATGTAGGCTACGTACATATGGAGTTTTAAGCAAATCGGTTCATAAATACATTTGTATGTGAATTTAAAATTTTCAAGTGGCCGGCGCTTGGAAACAAAATGGTGGGTTAAGTTGACAAATATATGAAATGTATTTGTGAGATAAGTCTGCTGTACACATATAGTTCGATTTAATTCAAAATCTCAAAAGTCATCGTGTTGAAAAATTAAGTGGCTGCCACTTGGATCAAAATGGCAGAGAAAGTTGCTCATCTAAGATATCGTTGCAAATTTGAATTTTTTTTTTTTTTTTTTTTTTTGTAGAAATTCTTTCAAAGAGGCTTAGTAGATAAAAATGTTAGTTTTCTGCATTTCTAGTTTGTTTTAGCATTAAAATAGCCTAATTTTTCCTTAAAAACGCATTAAAAAGATCCAGTAACGCAGGTAATAGATTTGGCGCCAAATTTGGCGAGTATTCCACTATGGCGACTTTTTTGGCGACTTTTGGCGAGAAAATACTTATTATCGATATACCAAAGATGGACGCAATAACGTGATTGGTTCACGAGTTACGTGAATTTTCTAGATTTTTGTTGTTTGAATGATAAATCCAATTTTCAACTTTGATTTCAATTGATTAAGTATTTCTAAAGTTACCGTGATAACAAATTTTCAAGTGGCCGCCAGTTGGAAACAATACAGTGGAACAAGTTGCCCAGCAAACACATCCAAGATATTTGAAGCATAGGTTCACTGTCCAACTGTGGTTCAAATCAGTGCCGTGCTTCAAAAGTTATTATTATGGCTAATTTTCAAGTGGCAGTCTAAGTGGCTGCGACTTGGAAACAAAATGGCAAAACAACTTGCCCAGCGAAATCATCCAGTATATTTGTATGATAAGTTCATTGTCCAGTTCCAGTTTAAATTAAATCAGTATTTCAAAAATTATCGTCATAAGAAATTTTAAAGTGGCATCACTTGGAAAAAAAGGCGGAGTGACGAGAGTGACATGACCAGCGAATTTATCTGAGATATTTGAATGATAAATCCACTACCCAAATTTGATGAGAATTGATTCTGTATTACTAAAGTTACCATAATGACAAATTTTCAAGTGGCCGCCACTTGGAAATAAAATTGCAAATCAAGTCCTAGATATATGAACCATAAGTTCACTATCCAACTTTTATTTGAATCAGTTTAGTATTTTAAAAGTTATCGTGATGGCATATTTTCAAGTGGCAGTGTGATTTCAAGTGGCTGGAACTTAGAAACAAGATGTCGGGACAAGTTGCCCTGTGAAAACTTTCAAGATAATTATATGATAATATCACTGTCCAAAGTTGGTTCGATTTGGAGTATTATTTCAGAAGTTATCGTGATTTTAAATTTTCAAGTGGCACCGCTTAACTTAAAATATCTGCCACTTCATTAAAAATGGCGGATATAGTTTATTAATAAAATTCATTGAGATCCTTATGTGGTCTGTATTTACATCACAATTCAAACAATTTTAGAATACGATTTTTTACAATTTAAATTTGAAATTTTGAAGTGGTCTCCACTTGAAAACAAAATGGCAGTGCAACTTGGTTAACAAACTCACCTAAGATAATTATAATATAAGTTAACACACTGTTCAAATTTGGTTCCATTTGGAGTTTTATTTCGGAAGTTCTCATGGTTTTAAATTTTCAAGTGGTGGCCTGATTTCAAGTGATCCCGCTTAACTTAAGATATCCACCACTTTATTAAAAATGTTTGATAAAGTTCATTAGTAGAGTTATTTGAGACACTTGTATAATCTATGTATACATTAAAAAAAAAAAAAAAAAAAAAAAAAAAATCGGAATACGCTTCTTACAATTTCAATTTGAAATTTTCAAGTGGTCTCCACTTGAAAAGAAAATGGTGGATCAACTTGGTTAGCAAATTAATCTAAGTTATTTATAAAGTAGGTTAAGACACTGTCCAAATTTGGTTCGATTTGGAGTATTATTTCAGAAGTTATTGTGATTTTAAATTTTCAAGTGGTAGCGTGGTTTCAAGTGGCACCACTTAACCTAAGATATCTACCACTTTATTAAAAATGACGGATAAATTTCATTAATAAACATTATTGAGACCTTTATGTGGTCAATATTTACATCAAATTTCCAACAAATTCGGAATACGCTTTTTACAATTTGAATTTGAAATTTTCAAGTGGTCTCCACTTGAAAACAAAATGGCGGAGCAACTTGGTTAATAAACTCACCTGAGATATTTATAAGATAAGTTAAGACACTGTTCAAATTTGGTTCGATTTGGAGTATTATTTCGGAAGTTATAGTGATTTTAAATTTTCAAGTGCTGGCCTGATTTCAAGTGGTCCCGCTTAACTTAAAATATCTGCCACTTTATTAAAAATGGCGGATAAACTTCATTAATAAACTACATTGAGACCCTTATGTGGCCTGCATTTACATCAAAATTTAAGCAAATCTTGCTTTAAATATGCTTTTTACAATGTTGGTTTGAAATTTTCAAGTGGCTGCCACTTGAAAACAAAAAGTCGGAGCAACTTGGTTAACGAACTCATCCAAGATATTTATAAGATCAGTTCACTTTCCAAATTTGGATCGATTTCGAGTATTATTTTGGGAGTTATCGTGATGACAAAATTTTCATTATAGATAGATAGATAGATAGATAGATAGATATATAGATAGATAAACGAAGTGATTGCAATAGGTCGATTTCTAAAGAAATCAACCTAAAACTACATTGATGGGCAAAAATATCTCAATCTTTTTTTTACTTTTTTTCTTTGTTCACTTACAAAAATTAAAATAAAATTCAAAATTTTAGAGAAACTACCAAAATTATAAAAATATGACTCATTTTAATTGCACAGCATATTAACATCAAGCCATGAAAATATTTTTTTATTTTTTTAACGTTAACTTGGTGAGATTCAACTAGAAAGCAGCCAATCCTAATCCTGTGCAATCATGGTTAAGATAACACCTGTTTGGCCATCTTTCAATCATGCTTGTGGGGCAGAAATGCAAATTTCCATGATTTTTTGGTGTTTTTACAAAATTTCCTGATTTTTCCCTGATATTTCCAGATTGATAAAGTACCCTGATTTTTCCATGATTTCCCTCTTTTGATTTCCCTGAATGAATTATAGATATGAACGCAGTTTGAAGAAAGAATCATTCTCTTGAAGGGGGATTTATTTATTTTATTTTTATTTATTTGGAGGTGGGGGGGGGGGGGGGGGGTAAAGAAAAAATAATAATTCAGCTATGATAGAGGGCGCTGAGCATGACCAGATCATACATTTTCATGAAAAACTGTACTTATTCGCATGCAAATGTCTACAGGCATATAAATCCTATTCTATGTGTCCGTCGTCACCACAAATTAGTTTGCAAACCAGTTATATCACTAACTGCAGCTTCAGTCGGCGGTTTTTACGTGAGGGAAAACATTTTCACCAATAATGCTATATCCACCAAGACAGCATCGCAATTAAAACTTCATGGATGCACATGTAGGAGGCAAATAAGAAATAAACTGTTGTAATCGCAAAATTGTGCAATTTATGGTACTTTCATTTGCATATTTTTCTTTCACACCCGTGCGAAAAATTTAACTATTTGTCTAAGTATCGTCGACAAAATTTCAACTATATTTTTTTTTCTTTACCCCCCCCCCCCTCCAAAAAAAACTAGTATGTTGTGGCCACCACAAGACTTTCTCCTATATTTTCCTATATACATATTCAATCAGTAACAATATTAAGAAAAAAAAATTGTTAAAAGTAAAAAAAAATTATAACTTTGTTTTAAATTATCACAGATTTATAGTTCAACCATTCGTTTTAAAGGTATTGACGAGATCTTTCGAAAGATACCCATCTTGAAACTTTGCCCCCCCCCCGGGTGGGAACTCCCCCCCCCCCGGTGGGGGGGAACCGATGCCCCCACATGCACAAAAATTTTTTCCCAGTTAACTATTACTATTATCAACGAGACCTTTCGAAAGATACCCATCTTAAAAATTTACTTCCCCGGGGGGGTACTTCCCCCCCAGGGGGATAAAAATAACTCTCTTTATGCCCATTTATACGGAATTTTTGTGGGGGCATGGCTTCCCCCCCCCGGGGGGGAAGCCATGCCCCCACATGCACAGAATTGTTTTCCTAGTTAACTATTACTACTGTCAATAACTCATATTAATCTTACACTCACAAGTTAAAAATAACTCTCATTATGTACATTCATACGAAATTTTGTCCTATACTGCTATGTTAAAAATTTAGAAAAAATGCGATCACAGCATCACCTGTTGAGCTATTGATCCCCAAACCAGTCCCAAACCATCAGCACCAGTTTATGTCGGGGACCAACTAAATACCAAGTTTGGTTAAATTTCGTTTAAAAAAAAAAAAAAAAAAAAAAAAAAATACGATTTTTTCTTTTTTTTTTTTTTTTTTTTGTTAAAAGTAAAAAAAAAATCGATAACTTTGTTTTAAATTATCACAAATTTATAGTTCAACCATTCGTTTTAAAGGTATTGACGAGATCTTTCGAAAGATACCCATCTTGAAAATCCCCCCGGGGGGGGTACTTTACCCCAGGGGGGGAACCGGTGCCCACACATGCACAATTTTTTTCCCTAGTTAACTACTACTATTATCAATAATTCATATTAATTTTACAATCACAAGTTAAATATAACGCTCATTATGTACATTTATACGAAATTTTGTCCTATACTGCCATGTTAAAAGTTTACATAAAATGCGATCACAGCGCCATCTGCTGGGCGATTGATCGCCAAATCTAATCAGCACCATTCCATGTCAGGGTCCAACTATATACCAAGTTTGGTTCAATTTCATTCATTGGTTCGTGAGATACGGTGAAAAATACGAAAATTTGCGATCACAGCGCCACCTGATGGGCGATTGATCCTCAAATCTAATCGGCACCATGCCCCGTCAGGTTCCAACTATATACCAAGTTTGGTTGAATTTCATTCATTGGTTCGTGAGATACGGTGAAAAATACGAAAATTTGTCCTATACTGCCATGTTAAAAATTTACATAAAATGCGATCATAGCGCCACCTGCTGGGCTATTGATCCCCAAATCTAATCAGCACAATGCCCCGCCAGGGTCCAACTATATACCAAGTTTGGTTGAATTTCATTCATTGGTTCGTGAGATACGGTGAAAACACGAAACCACAGACAGACAGACAGACATTTTTTTAAAACGATCAATTCGTGTTCAGGACATCCCAAAACGTGTAGATCCGTCAAAAAACGGAGGTCGAAAATTTTCGCGAATCCAATACTTTCTCTATATTACATATAGAAGAAAGTAAAAAATCCCCCTTTCACGAGAATTACTTTTTCGCAAACCGCGTTCAGTTCTATCAATTCATTCAACAGTTTAAAATTTTTAAAATTTCTACAGAGTTATGGAACACCCTGTGTATTTCAGTCGTCCTGTTTGCCTATTGAAAAATGTGTATGAGTAGAAATAGATTAAGAAAAATCCTTTTTTTATTTTCTCGGAGGAGGAGAGGTCTACAATTTCACCCATTCTAAGGGGGCGCGGAAAACTGAAAATGCCCTGGGCACAAAAGTTTGTTAGTCGGGCTCTATCTTTGGCTTTTAATAATTTATGTTGTGAGGTACATATGTTAATTTCTCCCTTATTTCTATAGACAAACAATTTATTTTTGAACTGTGAACAGTCTCAGTAGATGTTAAACAAAACAAATCCATTTTTATTTCATACAGATAAGTGTAAAACATTTCAAAGCAAAAACATAAATAATTAGAAATATTTTTCATTAAATTCACCCTTTAAAGATAAGTGCCTTTAATAATAATAATAATAATAATAAAATCTGATTTAATGGTTTGTCACTTTATTACTTGTGTTATCATTAGGTTTTATGTTTAATGATTTATAAGAATTTATCTTTTAGCCTTGAAGACTTTTTTTTTTTTTTTTTTTTTAATATCTGCAACTAAATAATTTTAATTAATCTAATTATTATATTAAAAACAAAATTTTATAAATTTCTAAACTTGCACATAAACTATACTAGCTGGAACCCGTCGAATTCGACGATCATTTTATTGACCGTAATGTTTCAAAAAACATTGCATCATTATTTAAATGTTTTTCAAGTTAAAACATCTAATATAATTTACGACATTTCACTTAAAAAAAAAAAAAAAAAAAAAGAAAGTCAGAAAAATGCTTATAAATAGTAGAGCCCCTTAAATAAATAATAGGCCGGCGCATCACCGCCATTTTTTTGCCTCGTAAGAGGACAGCATTTCCGCTTGGCGATTTTATCGCTTCACTGGTGGTTTTAAGAAATTTTCATCTAAAAATAAAATCGACCAAAAATGATAAGCAACACAAGTAATCTGTTTCTGTTTCTTAAATAATTCATAACATTTGAAAGGGGGGAAAAAAAAAGAGCGTACCAATTAAAATTGGAAAGTTTTTTCAACGACCTAATACTATCAGGACACGGAAACAAGACAACTTTGGCGAACCAAAAAAACGTCGCCAAGATTCTACAAACACACAGTAAAAAAGCGTTTCTTAAAATAATTTATGGTTATTAAAATACATATTTAGATTTAAATAATACTTTTTTTTAATTTTTTTACTTTATAAATGTCAGAAATGCAAAGAAAAGTATAAGTGAATAACAATAAAACTTACTATGCAAAGCTGTGCATTAAGTCCCGGGATCCAAGAATCTGGACGACAATTCGCAGCCCATTTTCTCCTTCTTGCATTATCCGAAGGAAACCTAAACATTTTGTATCCTTTTCTGGTGTGTTTACAGCAGTTTATTGCTGAACAACCTCCCATATTGCAGTTTATTTCACTAAAATTACGAGCAAGACGGTAGAAACAATGGATGCCGTTTGTTTATCACGCTGGGTACATGCGGCAACCCTAAGGCAAAAAAATGTCGGATGCGCCAGCTCGTATATATAGGAGCCTTAATAAATAGAAATACTATATATGACATCACTTTCAACAAAGTACAGTCAATGTGACGTCAAACTGACTCCAAATAAACAGTTGCTATCTTTTATTTTCTATTTCGTTTAATACTAAGACTACATGTTAGCTGACCCGTCCGGCGTTTCCCGGGCCCATGGTAATAACCTTAAATGAACCTTAAATTTGTATGGTTTTACATCTTTAACTCAATTTTGTTTGAATTTCTATTTTTAAATAAAAGCATCGTGAAAAAATAATCAGCTGTAACCAAAAAAATTACCTGGAACCGAACGAAACTCTGCCTTGTGACCTTGGTGCCTTCGGTAGCGCATACGCCGGAAGCTAATAACATAAAAATATTCCCAAAAATTAACATGGAACCCAACGAACCCGCTCGGTGTTGCCCGGACCCATGATACCTTAAATGAACCTTAAATTTGTATGATTTTATATCTTTAGCTCGATTTTGTTTGGATTTCTATTTTTAAATGAAAGCATCACAAAAAAAAAAAAAAAAAAAAAAAATAATCTGTAACAAAAAAAAAAAAAAAAAAAAAAAAAAAAAAAACCTCAAACAGAACGGAACTCGGGCTTGTGACCCTTTGCCTGCGGCAGCGTATATACAGGCCGCTAATAACATGAAAAATTTCTCAAAAATGAACCTTGAACCGAGCGAACCTCTGACTCGTGTTACCTCTGTTTGTGACTGCTGCACTGTATAGCAGGCATGCATGCTACACACGCGTTGCAAATTCCACTTTCCTCCACCAAGGGGTGCAGTATGTTGTATACGACCATCACCAATCGCCTTGAATTTCCAAGACTTTTCAAATAAGGTGTCACTGGTGGTGTCAACTGCAAAATCCTTTAGTTGCCCTTTCCACCGCCATGGGGCACAGCGCGTTCTATACGAACAACACCAACGGTAAGGAAATACCAAGACCTTTAAAATAAGGTGTAACATGATAGGGTCGACTGCAAAATCACCTAGTTCCATTTTTAACTACCAGGAGGTGCAGTATATTGTATACAAACATCCCCAATCAACAGGAAATTTCAAGACCTCTATCACCAATTGCCTTGGATTTCCAAGACCTTTTAAATAAGGTGTCACATGGTGGTGTCAGCTGCAAAATCCTTTAATTGCACTTTCCACCGCCAGGGGGCGCAGTGTGTTCTGTACGAACATCACCAACGGTCAGGAAATACCAAGACCTTTAAAATAAAATGTAACATGATAGGGTCTGCAGCAAAATCACCTAGTTCCATTTTTCACCACCAGGGGTCGCACTATATTGTATACAAACATCACCAACGGTCAGGAAATACCAAGACCTTTAAAATAAGATATAACATGATAGGGTCTACTACAAAATCACCTAGTTCCATTTTTCACCACCAGGGGTCGCACTATATTGTATGCAAACATCCCCAGTCGACATGAATTTTCAAGACCTTTAAAATGAGGTGCTACATGCGTGGGTCTAGAACGGATTTTCCTTTCAAACTAATTCCCCCCCTCCAAATCTACTTTCCCCCTTTCCCCCCCCCCCTTTAAAATCGAAAATTCCAAATTTGCAGAAAGTGATCTTTTAGTATTCGACTCTAGTCCCCATATGTATAATTTCTTCACCGTGAAGTAATTTGAAGCTTAGTTAAGCTCGTAAACGTGTTTTTAACCCGTTTCCCCCCCCCCCCCCGAGGGGGGGGTGGGGGAACCGTTCGACATTTTTTTATTTTTCTCTTCTCATAGCACATCTACAGACCAAGACCTTTTTTTAGACACGGGGGGGAAACCGTTCGACTTTTTTTTATTTTTCTCTTTCATAGCACATCTACAGACCAAGACCTTTTTTTAGACACCTCAACTAAATTTTTACACCAAGTAGTTCTCTCAATATAGTGGAGACAGACAAAAACATGTTTCAAATTAATATATAGATAATATTTATACAGAGCACATATTTCAAAAATTACCCTCTATTATAGCTTCTATGAGAAAATTCTCGATTATTCTCTTTGAGTTCTCAAGAATATTCAAAGAAAGATTATTCTCGAGAATTTTACAACTCTAGGAATTACAATACTTTCCTTAAATATATATGTTCGGAAAGTAAACAATCTGGTGTGTCACTCACACGATTTTCTCTTACCTTGAAATTTAATACTATAAATACAGGTTGGGAATTAAGGGGTAAGATAACGAGTTCTGTCATGTAAACCTATGTTAAAACAATTCAAATTAGGCCTCGGAATAGATTTATATGATAATTAGTTGTGTGTGCCTCCCTCACCCCCCCCCCCCCCCGTCTCATTACTGCACCTATATTTATATAGAATTTAAATCTGTTATTAAAATTAAATGTTCACTTAAAATTATTCAGACAACTTGCACACCCAACATTCCTTGAAACTTATCAATCTTGATCAAACTTTTCCAGCAACAAACTTATATTAACTTCAAAATACGATATTTGGATCTCCTAAAATTATTCGTCTTTAAATTACTCTAAGAGACACAGACAAAGATCAAACGTTAAGAAACTTGACTTCGGTAATCAGGAAACCTCAAAACGTGAAAATATACAAAAAACAAGCGATGAATATTTAGTTAAAAGCATATGTTATTTACCATATCTCTATGGGGAATTCATTTTAATTCCTGAACAGCTTTCCTGGAAATGGAGTATTTCCTGGAATATTATAGTAAAGCACATCCACTAACAAACAAACAAAAAAAAAAAGTTAATAATTAATTATTAACTTTTGCTTAAATATTTGCAGCCCTGTATATCTTTTGAAGAGTATGTACAGACCACATGGTGCGCTTAAATATAATCCTATAATAATAATACACGACCCAGCCTGAAATACACTTTCATCAATTCGCAACTATTGCCGCACTTTTATCTAGTTCTTTTGTGTAGCCCTGTAAACGAACAGTGAATGATTTCTCTACCATATTCTACATGAGACATGTTTTTACGTATATAAAAAATATATATTTGTTTCATTTGGTTTAGTGCAGTCTATAGATGTTAAACTTTACTTACCTGCAATTTCCCCCATAGACGTAATGTATTTGAATTCTCTTGGGTGTCCCTGTACACGAACCATTTCCTTGATCTCAACGAAAAGTTTACTGTAACATCCCTATATCATACACATCTAGAATACCAAGTTTAAACTTTCTGCTATAATTTGTTTTTGAGATATGTTGATAACAGACACACACAGAGACCAATCGCTAAAAACATGATTTTTGGATTCAGGGGACCTCAAATAGTGTAAATATAAAAAAAAACACACTTTCAAAAATTTCACCCAAAAACAATACTTTCTCTACCTTATGGGTAAGAGAAAGTAAAAATCTGGAGTGACTTCACTCTATTTTCCTAACGTTAAGTAATTACAGTTGTTTAAATAAATTAAAGTACAGTCGGCAGCAAAATTTTTGAAGCACTAGCAATAATTCATATTTAAAAGATGTGTACCGATACCGTGTACCTAATACTGTTTCAATAAGTAAATATTTATCGAGTCATGATCTTAGCCTTTATGTTGTTTATAAAAAAGTAAGTTGGGGATGATACAAATTAGCGATCAAATTGAAAATATATATATATATATATGGAAAATGTGGATGAGTGCTTCAATAAATTTGCTGCCAACTGTAAGATGATGCGTTTGAGTATTTTTCTCCAAATAGTATGTTGTGAAATTTAATGTTATTACACTTCGAATAATTTGAGCTCATAGGTCATAATGATAAATAATTTTTCGCTGCGTCCCTGTAAAAATCTATATGTGCTAGATGCACCAAAATCTATATAGTTCGTGTGACGGTGACCTATAGCATGTATATAAATTTTCAGCTTAATCGAATAAGGTATTTAGACGCTGTCGCAGTTTAAATAATTTGAGCCTATAGTCCAAAATCATAAAGTAATTTTCATTGTGTCCCTGTAAAAATAACATAACTTTAGGTGGTAGGTTCACAAAATCTATAGAGTTCGTGAGAAGATGCCCTATAACATATATATATAAATTTTCAGCTCAATCAAATAAGGCATTTAGACGCTATCGAACAATTTTAAGCCCATAAACCGTAATAATAAAGAATTTTTCTACACTACTGGCCATTAAAATTGCTACACCAAGAAGGAATGATAATAACGGAATGAAATTTGTTGGACACATACATTATAATAGGAAGAACAATTGATTAAAATTTCAGGAAATTGGGAGTAATATGTACTGAGAAAACAGTACATAAAGCAGCGACCTCTGTGAGCAATAACAGCACTTATCTGCCTAGGCATTGAATCGAACAGCGATTGGATGACATGTACGGGTAGAGCACTTCATGAAGTTTTAACACGATGCCACAATTCATCGATCGAAGTTACTGGTGAGTGGTGGGGGCCAGTCGCTTTTCAACGATTAAACAGTCATTTTCATTGGTGCGTGATCAGGAGAACGCGCTGGCCAGAGCAACAATCGAACACATTCTGTATCAAAGAAGGTCCGGACAATACAAACAACTTGCGGTCGTGCATTATCTTGCTTAAATTTTGCGCTACGGAGGCATCGAATACAGGGCAGAGGGGCGGGCCTTAACTCGACAGAAATTTAATGGCCGCTGTTCAGAGTGTCAGAAATACGAACAAGAAGTAATCGAGACGTGTATCCAATGGGAACCCATAACATCATTCGAAATGATGGACAGTATGATGATGTCGAATCCCAGCTGGTAATGTGCATTATTCATAATGCTGTTAAATACGGATAAGGCAATCTTGATGCTGTAAATAGGATTGTGATTTGTCTGAAAAGTGACTTCACGCCATTCCTGTGTTCAGATTCATCGTTGATCACACATTAATGGCACCCATATCAGTGATGCAGTTTTGAGGGTAATCAGAATTTTGGAAGTCGCATACAGAGTCACCACCTGGATTGATGGCACGTGGTACCATTGGATACACGTCCCGATCACCTCTTGTTTCCATTCCCGCCACTCTGAATACCAGCCATTACATTTCTGACGAGTTAAGGCCCATCGCTCTGCCCTCAGGACAATGCACGACCGAAAGTTGCCCATATTGTCTGGACCTTCATTGATGCCGAATGTGTTCGACTGTTGCTCGGGCCAGCGCGTTCTCCTGATCTCGCACCAATGAAAATGACTGTTTAATTGTTGAAAAGCGACTGACCCCTCACCACTCACCAGCAACTTCGATCGATGAATTGTGGCATCGTGTTGAAGCTTCATGAAATGCTCTACCCGCACATGTCATCCAATCGCTGTTCGATTCAATGCCTAGGCAGATAAGTGCTGTTATTGCTCACAGAGGTCGCTGCTTTATGTACTGTTTCCTCAGTACATATTACTCCCAATTTCCTGAAATTTTAATCAATTTTTCTTCCTACTAAAATGTATGTGTCCATCAAATTTCATTCCGTTATTATCATTCCTTCTTGTAGCAATTTTAATGGCCAGTAGTGTATGTGTCCTTGTAAGAAAACTTTAAGTGCCAGACTCATCACTATCGTGACCTATAACATACGTACCAACTTTCGGCTCATTCGATCAAAGCGTTTTGAAGTTAGCGTTTTCGCTGACATACATATACAAGTACACATAAGTAGGTAAGAAACACCGGTTCTAGCGCAGGAGGGGGTGCAAGGCAAGCAGTGCGGGTGTCACGCGGAGCGCGGAGCGTGTCAATCATGTTCACGGCCTTTGCGGAGCCCGGAGCACTCCCTCTGACTTAATCGTGAAACGTGACGAGGGTGTTAATGAGGAAATTTAATTAAAAAATTAATTAGTGATTTTTGTAAAAGATGATGATGATGATAGTTTTAAAGAGATATTTGCAGCAGAATGAAAAAAACATGATATTGTTTGTGAGTCATTAGAAAATTAATTAGGAAATTAATTAAGAAATTAATTATAAAATTTAAAAATTGGGAAATAAATAAGGAATCGATAAAATATATGAATTTAAGAATGTTGATGTGAATATACTATGAAAGAAATAGTAAGATCTGACTGGGGTTCGAACCCGGTACCTTGCAGTAAAAATATTTCCATAAGACAGTAGTTTTCGCCTGTGTGTGAGTGATTTTTATAGTATATGTCTGCACTGTTCTTTTTAAAACTATTAATGCTATTGTCCGAAAAGAATTCAATCGTTTTAATGATATTAATTAGAGAATAATAATTAAAATAAAATAATAATTGAAGATCTTGTAAAAATTCACCAAATGTTTTACGAAAAATGAAAATGAGAGTAAAAATTAAGTAGAAAGAATGAAAGAAAGCTTAGAAACATAGATTATGACTAGGATTCGAACCCAGCACCTTGCAGTAAAAAATATTTCAGTAGTTTTCGTGTATGTGTGAGTGATTTTTCTATTATATGTCTGCACAGTTCTTTTTAAACCTATGAACGCTATTGTCTGAAAATTAATCAACCATAAAAATGATATTAATTACAGAATAATAATTAAAATAATAATAATTTATGATCTTGTAAAATTCACTAAATATTTTATGAAAAAAGACAATGTACGTGAAAATTAAGTTAAAAGATGATTAAAATCTCAAATGTAAATGTGGTATTCGAACCTGTCATTTTCCTTGAGTTATTTTAACAAAACCCATCACCCCTTACACTGAAATGTAACAGCCTACGATACCTTACATCCCTAACAAAAAGAATGGAATAGTCTGCCAAACTTATTACCTATTTCGATAATTGTGGAATGACTCTTTTTTATCCTTAGAGATTAAAACAGTGTAATTACAAAACTGTTAATTATGAATTTTCTTGTAAAGATTACGAATGTTTTATGAAAAATGACGATGAGAGAAAAAATTAAGTAAAAAGATGATTGAAAATTCTTCAACACGTCTGAAATTCAATTAGTTATCAAATGTCTACTGAAGTGATTTGCAAAAGGTAATATATATTTTTTTCTTATTCAATCTCCCCTCACAATGAACTATTGATATACCAAGGTCACACATCCCTTCCCGAACCTGTTTTTCCCCCCTACTTACACCCTCGAAAGAAATTGACCATTCCTGCCTTTTTAGTGATGCGAGAAAATATCAGATTTTTTTTTACAGATGTCCACTAACTTTTTTAAAATATAAATTCATCCCTTCCATTTCTTTTGAATAAACTTTACCCGCTACGACACTTCGAATTTGGCAGGATTTTAAAACAGTAATATTTTCGGATACATTTAACAAGATATTTAAGGCATTTGGCGATAAGATAATTCAGATTTGGCAAGATACATGCGATATAAATGAAGAGTGAAAATTTTTTTATCACATGCTAACTTATTTTTATGGAGTGAGAACGCTTATTTTATAACCTGAATCCAGTGTTACATATTGGTAATTTCAATTAGTGTTAGAGATGAGTCTACCCGTAGAGATACCTATTTTAAATCAACAGTTCACTCAATCACGAATAGATGACAAGAATTTGAACAAATTTCCAATATGTCAAACTTGTAATAAGACTTATTCTAAAATGTCTAATTTAATTCGACATTTGAAGGTTCATATGGGTGTCAAACCGTTTATTTGTAATGTATGTCAAAAATCATTTAGAAGACCCGACGATTTAAAAAGACATTTAAAAATGCATGAAAAGACTCTTACAGAATATGAATGTGAACAATGCAGTGAAAGTTTTAATCGCAAGTATGATTTATCCATTCATGTTAGAAAAAATTATAAAAAGACTTTATCTAAGCATATTTGTGAAGTATGCAGTGAAATCTTCAGATGGAAATATGAATTATTGAAACACATAAGAAAAAATCATAGGAAATCTTCACCCCAACATTTATGTGAATTATGTAATGAAGTATTCAATAGTAAAATAGATTTGTATTGTCATTTACGCACTTCAGTCAGGCATCAGTCATCACCAAAAACTGTAGAAAATTCTTTCCAAGATCCACTTAAGGAGAAAACTAAGTTTTTTAAAAGACGAAGTGCTGTTATTGTACATACATCCACTATCTTTGACGATGAAAATAATGATATGGATTTGTTATCATTTTTTAATAATTTAAGAACTAACATTTTAACCGAATTGAACTTTCAATTAAGCGATAAAAAAGGAATGAAATGGTTTCTAGTTGTTAAACTCACCCATAAATGTTCTATGGAAGGTAAAGAAGAATTTATTTCCCATCATTTGCAATCAAAAACCTTTTCTACATTTTTATCAAGTGATTTGAATAACGATCTTGAAAATGCTTTCAACAAAATGACAGAAAGTTTTGAAGAATTTACTGATCAAGAATTAGGTTGTACTTTAATTGAAATTAGCAAATTACAACTTTGTATGGTAAAATTTTAACTCGTGTATCACCTATCTCATGTAATTTCATTATATTCAATAAATTGAAAAACAAAAGTTTCTACATAATTTGTTAATAAAACCCAACATAAGTTATTTTAAGGTATATTTCCTAAGAATCATTCAATAATCTATGTCAAATAAAGACTTCCCAACTACATTTTTTACTACTTTTCATCACTTTAACATAGTGAAATGCCCCACGTCATATGCTACCCTTTACTCAGTTTTTCTTTACAGATAGCAAGTTTGTAAATAATAAAAGCTAACTTTGAAAAAATATTAATATATGTTTTATAAATACATTCATGTTCACAAATGCATACTTAGGTTTTCTAAGTGTATTTAAATATACTTAAAAAATATTTTACCCAAGTATTGTAGATTACAAACATATGTATATAAACTGAAAATGTTTTTGTACAAAGTATTTTAGAAATTAAAATAACTTATTCTTGAATAAAAATATAAGAAACTTATTTTTACAATAATAAGATTGAAAATGTATGATAAAATCACAAAGTTATCAGCATAAGAGGCTGTAGGTATTCGAAAAAAATCACGAAGTCAACAATTTTGGTGTAAACAACACATCTTATTTTACAAAGTACTAAGTTTTTAAAAATCATTTAGTTTGAAGTTTTTCAGACATATGCTTATAAACTGAAATTTTTGTGAATGAAATTTTTTTTACACAAAGTGTTTTAGAAAAAATATCATCTCAGAAATTAATTAACTTATTTTTAGAATAAAAATATAAGAAACTTATTTTTTCTAATGATAAGAATGAAAATGTAAGATAAAATCTCATTCTTACCAATTTAAGAGACTGCAAGTATTTGAAAAATTATGAAGTATGGAATTTTAATGTTTCACATGCGTTAATAACGCGTCTTATTTTACAAAGTACTAAGTTTATTAAAGTCATTTAGTTTGAAGTTTTTCACACATATGCTTATAAACTGAAATTTTTGTAAATGAAAAATTTTTCACACAAAGTGTTTTAGAAAAAATATCATCTCAGAAATTAATTAACTTATTTTTAGAATAAAAATATAAGAAACTTATTTTTTCTAATGATAAGAATGAAAATGTAAGATAAAATCTCATTCTTACCAATTTAAGAGACTGCAAGTATTTGAAAAATTATGAAGTATGGAATTTTAATGTTTCACATGTGTTAATAACGCATCTTATTTTACAAAGTACTAAGTTTTTTAAAGTCATTTAGTTTGAAGTTTTTCACACATATGCTTATAAACGAAATTTTTTGTAAATGAAAAATTTTTACACAAATTATTTTAATACAAATACTATCTCAGAAAAATTAACTTTTTCTTTTTTAGATTGAAAATGTAAGATAAAAATCTAACACTTATCAAATTTAGAAGCTGCAGATGTATAATGAAATCATGAACTTGAAACTTTAAGTATTAACAACCTACCTTCTTTGAAAATACTAAACCACAAGTTTCGACAAATCTATAATCAACTGTTAAAAAACATAGATATTAGAATATTTTTTACCCTAAAATGTTTAATGTAGATGCTACATCCATAAAAATACAGAGTGAAAGTGTACAAATTATCTGTTTAGACATGTTGATAAACTAGAATTTTCCACAAGATTCGAGTATTATAGTATAAATTTCCACTAATATTGGCGATAGTTATGAAAATTTGGCATGAAATAAGAGAATTTGGCGTAAATTCTTAAGTAAAACTGATGAACGAAGAAAGATTTTGAATTAGTTACTACCTTTTCTCGCTGTAGAGCTGTCTAAGTTCCCATACTTAGTAGTTTTTAAACATTTTTAAAGTCTTACTTTTAGAGTGATTTTTTATACTTTGCTAAACTGAAGCACAAAATGGATAATACTTTAGCGTCTGAGGAGACTCTCGTTTCTGTTCAACAACCCCCTTCATCAAGTTTTGAGGTTGAGAAGTTATCTAAACTTTTTATTTGTCCAATTTGTAATAAGTCATTTTTTTTTAATCCTATCTTACTAGACATGTGAAGGTTCACAATGATATTAAACCTAATATTTGTTACGTGTGTGAGAAAGGATTTGTTACATTACATCGTTTAAAAAGACATATGGAAACCTATAGAAAAATTTCCATCAGATACAAATGTGAATACTGTACTGAAATTTTCAATCGCAAGTCTGATTTATTTAAACATAAGAGGTTATTTCATCAAAAAGCTTTACCTGAACATCTATGTATTATTTGTAAAGATGCTTTTAAACACAAGTATGAATTAGAAAACACAAGAGGGTGCATTATCGTAAACCTGAGTACCTATGTGAGGAATGTTCTATAACCTTTCCAACTAAACATGCTTTTTCAAACCATAAGCGAAAAAGTCATAAAAAGACTTTACATGCATACTGTTGTGACGAATGTACTGATACTTTTTCAAACAAACGACATTTTTTAAAACATAAAAGAAATATGCATAAAAAATCTTCAATGCAAGCTAGATGTGATGAATGCAGTGAAACTTTTCAGTGTAAGTATGAATTATTGCAACATAAGAGAAGGAATCATCTTAAAGACTTTAACATACGTAGAAATTGTAATGAACGAAGCACTAACAATGAATTACCAACAGTTAATAATGACAGTGAGAATCTGGACTTGTTAAATTTTTTGGATAATTTTCACATTGAATGTATGAATGGTGTTTTTTACTTACCTTCCAGCAACTTTCAGAATGAAAATATAGACTTAGACTTAAAATTTTTTTTGAACAATTCGAATGTGGAATATACAAGTGAAAATAATATTGATGATTTATCTACCAAAGTTGAAAATAAGGACTTAAATAATTTTAACCTGATACAAACTGATTTACCTCTAGTAAACTGTGACAATGAAAATCTAGACTTACTAAATTTTTTGAATAACTTTAATATCGAATGTATGAACGATATCCCAACAATATAGATTTTTGTGAATTTGTTGTCTTGAATGAATTTCGAATAAAAAGATTTCAATGAAAATGGTTTGTTTTAATTCTTATTACAAAATCACCTTTTATATAATATTTTCTATTAGAATACAAACTTAACTGTCATCTTTTTAAAATAAAAACATGCAAAAAGTTTACTTGTGTATTAGCGATATACTTTTTCACTACTGTAGTAGAATTGATTGAGTATAATATTTAAACACTAAGTAAAAATTATACACGATAGTAGTTTTATAAACTATCAAACTTACGTCGAAGAAGAAAAAAACTTGTAAAATTGTTTTACCACTCAATTGTAAAGTACTTGTGAAAATCTTAAATGAATTTATCATATTAACAAATTTCCTGAAAAACTAACTTAGAAAAATTTTAGATATAATTATGAAGTTAGTATTTTCCTAAGTATCACGATTGAATCTTACTTTGAATATACATCATCATTATATATAGATACTTTTACGATTGTATTTTAACTTTTTTTATTTTTAGAATACAGAAAATATTTTATAAGAATTGTGAAAGATTAATTTTAGGGGTTTGTAAAATTTCAAAAAATTTTTTAAACATTTTTGTCAAATGCTTTCCTCATGTCACATCACTTAGAAAAAATTAATTGTTTTTAGCAGAATTGCTAACACAAAACATTAAGTCAGAAAATTTATAGATAAAACTTAAAAGATATGAAAAACCATATGTGAAGTAATAACAAAAAGTATACATACTTTCAAGTTTAGACATGGTTGAACAAGCTTGAGTATTTTAAGATTACTTTACAAAAATTTACTAACTATTATAATATTTTTCAGTTATTGAACGAAAAATTGTGTAAAATTTACTAAGTGTTTCATTAAAGAAGAGAATTACACTAAAAAGTTTAAGGGTGAGTTTAACAACTAGAAACCATTTCATTCCTTTTTTATCGCTTAATTGAAAGTTCAATTCGGTTAAAATGTTAGTTCTTAAATTATTAAAAAATGATAACAAATCCATATCATTATTTTCATCGTCAAAGATAGTGGATGTATGTACAATAACAGCACTTCGTCTTTTAAAAAACTTAGTTTTCTCCTTAAGTGGATCTTGGGAAGAATTTTCTACAGTTTTTGGTGATGACTGATGCCTGACTGAAGTGCGTAAATGATAATACAAATCTATTTTACTATTGAAGACTTCATTACATAATTCACATAAATGTTGGAGTGAAGATTTCCTATGATTTTTTCTTATGTGTTTCAATAATTCATATTTCCATCTGAAGATTTCACTGCATACTTCACAAATATGCTTAGATAAAGTATTTTTATGATGTTTTCTAACATGAATGGATAAATCATACTTGTGATTAAAACTTTCACTGCATTGTTCACATTCATATTCTGTAAGAGTCTTTTCATGCATTTTTAAATATCTTTTCAAATCGTCGGGTCTTCTAAATGATTTTTGACATACATTACAAATAAAAGGTTTCACACCCATATGAACCTTCAAATGTCGAATTAAATTAGACTTTTTAGAATAACATATTGGAAATTTGTACAAATTCTTGTCATTTATTCGTGATTGAGTGAACTGTTGATTTAAAATAGGTATCTCTACGGGTAGACTCATCTCTAACACTAATTGAAATTACCAATATGTAACACTGGATTCAGGTTATAAAATAAGTGTTCTCACTCCGTAAAAATAAGTTAGCATGTGATAAAAAAAATTTCACTCTTCATTTATATCGCATGTTTCTTGCCAAATCTGAATTATCTTATCGCCAAATGCCTTAAATATCTTGTTAAATGTATCCGAAAATATTACTGTTTTAAAATCCTGCCAAATTCGAAGTGTCGTAGCGGGTAAAGTTTATTCAAAAGAAATGGAAGGGATGAATTTATATTTTAAAAAAGTTAGTGGACATCTATAAAAAAAATCTGATATTTTATCGCATCACTAAAAAAGCAGGAATGGTCAATTTCCTTCGAGGGTGTAAGTAGGGGGGGAAAAAACAGGTTCGGGAAGGGATGTGTGACCTTGGTATATCAATAGTTCATTGTGAGGGGAGATTGAATAAGAAAAAAATATATATTATCTTTTGTAAATCACTTCAGTAGACATTTGATAACTAATTGAATTTCAGACGTGTTGAAGAATTTTCAATCATCTTTTTACTTAATTTTTTCTCTCATCGTCATTTTTCATAAAACATTCGTAATCTTTACAAGAAAATTCATAATTAACAGTTTTGTAATTACACTGTTTTAATCTCTAAGGATAAAAAAGAGTCATTCCACAATTATCGAAATAGGTAATAAGTTTGGCAGACTATTCCATTCATTTTGTTAGGGATGTAAGGTATCGTAGGCTGTTACATTTCAGTGTAAGGGGTGATGGGTTTTGTTAAAATAACTCAAGGAAAATGTCAGGTTCGAATACCAAATATACATTTGAGATTTTAATCATCTTTTAACTTAATTTTCACGTACATTGTCTTTTTTCATAAAATATTTAGTGAATTTTACGAGATCATAAATTATTATTATTTTAATTATTATTCTGTAATTAATATCATTTTTATGGTTGATTAATTTTCAGACAATAGCGTTCATAGGTTTAAAAAGAACTGTGCAGACATATAATAGAAAAATCACACATGCATGCGCGAAAACTACTGAAATATTTTTTTACTGTAAGGTGTCGGGTTCGAATCTCAGTCAAAATCTATGTTTTTAAACTTTCTTTCGTTCTTTCTACTTAATTTTTACTCACATTGTCATTTTTCATAAAACATTTGTAATCTTTTAGAAGATCTTCAATTATTATTTTATTTTAATTATTATTCTGTAATTAATATCATTTTAACGATTGAATTTTTTCAATCAATAGCATTCTTAGGTTAAAAAAGATCTATGCAGGTATATAATAGAAAAATCACTCACGCATACACGAAAACTATTGAAATATTTTTTACTGCAAGGTGCTGGGTTCGAATCCTAGTCATAATCTATGTTTCTAAGCTTTCTTTCATTCTTTCTACTTAATTTTTACTCTCATTTTCATTTTTCGTAAAACATTTGGTGAATTTTTACAAGATCTTCAATTATTATTTTATTTTAATTATTATTCTCTAATTAATATCATTAAAACGATTGAATTCTTTTCGGACAATAGCATTCATAGTTTTAAAAAGAACAGTGCAGACATATACTATAAAAATCACTCTCACACACGCGAAAACTACTGTCTTATGGAAATATTTTTACTGCAAGGTACCGGGTTCGAACCCCAGTCAGATCTTACTATTTCTTTCATAGTATATTCACATCAACATTCTTAAATTCATATATTTTATCGATTCCTTATTTATTTCCCAATTTTTAAATTTTATAATTAATTTCTTAATTATTTTCCTAATTAATTTTCTAATGACTCACAAACAATATCATGTTTTTTTTCATTCTGCTGCAAACATCTCTTTAAAACTATCATATCATCATCATCATCTTTTACAAAAATCACTAATTAATTTTTTAATTAAATTTCCTCATTAACACCCTCGTCACGTTTCACGATTAAGTTAGAGGGAGTGCTCCGGGCTCCGCAAAGGCCGTGAACATGATTGACACGCTCCGCGCTCCGCGTGACACCCGCACTGCTTGCCTTGCACCCTTGCACCCCCTCCTGCGCTAGAACCGGTGTTTCTTACCTACTCACATACATACATCACCGTAAAAATAGGAAAAATGAAATCAGGGGACTTCAAAATGTACAGATATTCTAAAATCTCAAATTCGAATTTTTTTCATGATTGCAATGTACTTTCCTTACATATGTATGTCCGGAAAGTAAAAGACAATAAACCAATTTGGTTATTTAGGGGGAAAAAAAAAAAAACATTTGGTCTACCAATAGGTTTAGACCGTGCCAAACTGTTACTTCATATTTATTTGAAACCTTCCAAATTTAAAAGCCCTGGGCCAGTGCCCCGTGTGTCCATGCTTTAATTTAATCCTCATATTAAGATATAGAAATAATAATTCTCCTGTAATTAATAATTTAATTTATAAATAAATATATTTTTTACGGTTTTTAAATTTTTCAAAGGAAATAAATTATAAAAAAGGATTGATTATTTCCGGTACGTTTTATGTATTATTTGAAAAGAAGTATTACATAAAAAACTTATTATTACTACTATCTTTATTCGTATTATTATTTCAGCTGCACTGCTCTTTTAACATGTGAAAACATGAATATATTAACCTAAATGTTTCGTCCTACATATGTAGCGTTATATTTTCACAGTTCATGTATGGTAAACCCCATATTCTCAGTAACCGCTGCTGAGGAAACATAAAAAATTATCAAAATTTAATAACTTCATGCAATATATATTCTATTTGTAAATTTTAACTCACAGAGGCAATAGTGTTTAAATTTTCCTTACTTAAATAGGTCCTCCAGCAGCAGCTTTTCTTTGTGAGCAAGTATCCAACGAAGTAATTTATTATATGGATCCTCTTCATCATTATAATCGAGTTTGTCAGGAGAGTAATCTTTTCTTAAATCCATATTCAAATTCTCTAAATTTTTTGGTAAACTTAAATACTTCATCTGGTGGGAATCATCGTGGAATTGATTTTCAGAATCTAAAGAGAAATGCCCTATTTTTTCAGGAAAATTATACTGAAAAGGATTACTATAATCCTCGACCTTTCCAATTTTGAAACTCATTAGTTATTATGTTACGAAGTTTTTTAATTACTTAATTTTATAAAGATTTTATTTACAAATCGAAATTTGCCGCTTTTTGTAATTTGACTTATTTTGTTGCAATGACCGATAGGCACGGCGAGGTTCTTCTATCAAAAACAATTGTAAATGTTATATAGGGAGATGTTGGGGGGGGGGGGGAAGAGAGAGAGAGAGAGAGAAAGATTGCCGCGTGAGCGGCGCATGCATTCAGCCAGTTCAGCGCTTATCGCTTATACGACTTCCGTGCTTCCGTCGCGCCTTACTTTTCTGCACTATACGTAGCCAGAGCCACGTAGGTTATGCAAGTGATGCCAGATTGAGGAAAATTTCAACTCAAAGAGGAAAATTTCAACTCAAAGAGGAAAATTTTGATGTGATGTAATAGTATTGAGGGAAAAGGGAATATTTCTTCCAAGAAAGGGAAATTTTACTTCGTCAGTTTTTAAAACATTTATTTGTTAGAATTTTTTCTCCTTCTCAAACGATCCGAACCAATTTCTCAATATGCTGAGAGCTTAAAAGCGAATCATTGAAATTTCTTTCATCTTTTGCAAAAAAAGAAGAAGAAAAAAAAAAAAAAAATCTAAAATGCACTAAAGAAATTTAGTGATTTAGTTTTATACGGCCTAGTCATTTAGGATATTTCCTGATTTTCTCTGAAATATGTGCGAATATTGGCTATGATTTTTTAGATACTTATATGGAAGGCATTCCACCCAGGCCTAGGTTCATCGCGCAAGGCGTTTAGCCGTCTCTTACTTGGATACCATATGTTTTTACTTCTGAACTTCAATAATTGTTAGCAGTAGTTTTTTTTTTTTTTTTTTTTTTTAAGCACGGCGGACTATTAGTCTCAATCTACGTATAAAACGTTGTCTCCAATTTTACGATGGTTGGACATTTATCGAAATCGAAAATTTATCGAAAATATAATTGAATAATTTGAAACTATGCTATAATTAAAAAAAAAAAAAAAAAAAAAAAATTTAATGGTCCTCCGTACTAAACTAAATTCTGCTTTTGCCAGAATTTCATCAAAATCATTTTTTTGGTTTTTTTTTTTTTTTTTTTTTGAAAGAAAAAGAAAAAAAAAATTAATTAATAATCAGTAACGAAACGAACTGTATCGAAAAAGTTGAAGAAGCCCTTTTAATCTGTGCTTTTTATTTTAATCTTTAATTATTACTAAAAAAGTTTATAAGTTGGTTTATTTATTTATTTATTTATTTTTTGATGAAAAGAAATTCACACGTAAATATTAAAATTGATATAAAACTTTGTGAAAAATTAAAATTGCAGGGTAAAATTGACGTCGTTATAGCTCTAAAGGTATTTTAACACTTTCCAACAAGGTTGAAAAGTGTTTATGACTTCGGTTTGTCTGTCTGTCCGCGCTCTAACTCCCGTAAATATTTATGGAATTTCCTGAAACTGATATATGTTATTCAAGTTCACTATCGGACGTTCCCTATTGAAAATGGAGTTTATACCTCTACTAATTTGTGTACAGGTACACCCGAAAGTATTTCAAGGCATTGTGTTCTATAAAAGGTATTTCTATAAACCATATCTCCATACCTTTACTGTAGACATATCTTAATGAAATTGAAATATGTTATTCAAGATCACAATCGGATATTCCCTATTGAAAATAGAGTTTATACCTCTACTCGTTTGTGTACAGGGACACTCGAAAGTATTTCAAAGCATTGTGTTTTATGAGAGGTATTTCTATAAACCATATTTTCATACCTTTACTGTAGACATATCTGAATGAAATTGAAATATGTTATTCAAGTTCACTATTGGATGTTTTATGTATAAAATGGAGGAAATACCACCATCGGTTTATATACTGGCACACTCAAAAGTATTCCAAAGCATTGCGTTCTATGAGAGATATTTCTATAAATCAAATTTTAATAACTTTACTTTCCACGAAGTTTTAGGAAATTAAAATATGTTATTTATGTGCACAAAAGAATGCTTTGCATACAATATAGCATGATTAGCATTAAATTTACAGGGTGGCACAAAAATATTCAGTTATATTAAGAGTTATCAATAAAAAATTGCTAAAATTGTACTTTTCTTTACGTTAAGCGTTTTTAACACTCTCTAACATTTTTTAAGTGTGAATATGATTTCAGTTTTGTGTATATGCCTGTCCGAGCTCTAACTCCCGTAAATATTTATGGAATTTATTGAAACTGATATATGTTGTTCAATTTCACTATTGGATGTTCCCTATTGAAAATTGAGTTTATACCTCTACTGGTTTGTGTACAGGGACACCCGAAAGTATTTCAAAGCATTGTGTTCTATGAGAGGTATTTCTATAAACCATATTTTCATACCTTATTTCTGAATGAAATTGAAATATGTTATTCAAGTTCACTATTGGATGTTTCCTGTATAAAATGGAGGAAATACCACCACCGATTTATGTACAGGAACACTTAAAAGTATTCCAAAGCCTTGCGTTCTATGAGAAATATTTCTATAAATAAAATTTTAATAAAAATACTTTGCGAAAAAATACTTTGCATAGAATATAGCATGATTACCATTAGATTTACAGGGTGACACAAAAATATCCATTTATATTAAGAGCTATTAATAAAAAATTGCTAGAATTGTACTTTAATCGTTTTTAACACTTTCTAACATTTTTAAGTGTGAATATGATTTCAGTTTGTGTATCTGTCTATCTGTCTGTCTGCCCGCGCTCTAACTCCTGTAAATATTTATGGAATTTCTCGAAACTGATATATTTTATTGAAGTTCACTATCGGATGTTCCATGTTGAAAATGGAGTGAATATCTTTTCAAGTTTGTGTACAGGGACACCCAAAAGCATTCGAAAGTATTGTGTTCTATGAGTGTTTTTTTAATAAATATTTTCCCTATAGAATGTTCCCTATTTAAAATGAGATTAATTGGTCCTGTATAACTAGTTTGTTTACGGGGACAACAACAACAACAACAAAAAAAAAAAAAAAAAAAAAAAGCCAATGCATTACGTTTTAGGACAGAATTTTTAGAAAGTTATATTTAAAAATCTTTTTGCTGTAAAAATCATAAAAATATTGAAATGTATTGTTAATATTCTAAAATAATGTTTTGTATAGAATATGATACGATTAACTTTCTGATTTACAGGGCTACACTAAAATATTCAGAGATATCAAAAGCTGTAATTATAATCTAATAGCTGCATTTTCTTTTTCGTTAAGCCTTTTCAACACTTTCCAAAATGCCGAAGAGTAATTTTAAAATCAATTAGTCTATCTGTATATTTTTCAGTCCTTCTGTCAGTTGTGTGATAACGTAGGCAAAGAATATTAAAAGTTATTCGATACAACAACTACGTACAGTTGGAAAGTGTTACTAATCAATGCGTTTTGCATGATTTTTCTTTCTTGTTTTGTTGATGATTTAAGATGTATCGAAATTGCACTTGATAAGAAGAGATATTTGAAAGATTGTAATATAATCAGTTCGTTTATCATAACCAAAACAATTTATAAAACATATGAAATCGACAATATCGAATTTTAATTTTTAGTGAAGAAAACTTTTTAGAATTCAAGTTTTTTTTTTTTTTTTTTTTTTTTAAGCGATAAATTGAAATGGTTATTGCAATTGCATGAGTAAAGACCTTAGCATCAATTATCGCCAAACTTGCAAAAAGTAATAAATGTTGCAAAGGGGGGTTCTATGTTAAAGCTTTGTCCACGTTACTTTTGTGGACCACAAAATCAAGGGGGAAACATTTGATTATTTGATTAATTGAAATTAACATTAAAAAAAAAAAAAAAAAAAAAGTAAATAAAATAAGAAAAATGAAGCTATTATGACGCCAGTTTATAAGAATTTTTTTATGGTACAGGTTTACATAAAAAATAAATTTGTTTCCGTTTAAATCGGTTGGGGAAAAAAAAAAGTTTTTTTGGACGAAATTGTAGTTTCTTTTTAAAAAATTTTAAAGTTAAAATTGGGTTTTTATTTAATAATAGCAAACCCATACGAAATTTTCGCAATTTCTTTCTTTCTTTTCTTTTCTTTCTTTTTTTTTTTTTTTTTTTTATTTACCTTTAAAATTTGAAACTTATAAGTCTTATACCAATTTCAATATCCAATTAAAATTTTAATTCACAGGAGCCAAATTATTGTTAGTTTTTGCGGGATGAAATGATAATGATAGTTAAATCAAATTATTCAAAGAAAAGTTTCAAAATAAAATTCATATATGACGACCCAGTTTTCATATTTCCTTACGCAAGACAGCTTTAATAAAGGACCCCTATGGCGACTTTTAAATTTTCGCCGCCATGTTGGCGAGATCCCTTTTATTTTATTTATTTATTTATTATTATTATTATTTATTCATTTTGACATTTTTTGTTAAAAACACTTAGTAATTGTTATAAACTATGTAAACTATTATATAAACTATTATATAGACTATTATTATATTATATTATATTATTATATAAACTATTGTAAACTATTTTGATTATACTTTTTATTATCGCAAGTTGATATTTTGTTTGTCATTAAAGTATTTCTGGGTTTTCAAGGATTGTAAAGATGCAACTTTCAAAAATAAATTTTTCTATAAAATGATCTAATCTCTCTGACAAATGTCGTCTTTTTTTTTTTCCCCGATTGAACAATAAGTTTTACTATTTAAAAAAAAAAAAAAAAAAAAATGTATTCAATTAAGGGACTACTAGTAGCCCCGAACGTGTGGGCAATTTGTCTTAACCCATACACCATAAGGAACACTATATTCAATGCAAATTGAATTACACTTAATAATAGCTTTAAAGTCTTGTGTGTTTGCGCAATTAAGGGAATTTTTTTAGCAAAATGAGGGAAATTTTAAAGTTTCCATCTGGCAGCACTATTAGGTTATTTAAAAGCACAGCGCCGCTGCGAAGAAGAGAAGAAAAAAAATTCTCTTCGCCGCGGCCACGAGCACAGCCGATCAAGGTCATACCATAGAATAGGTCATACCGGCCAAAACTTCTACTACGACGTTGATCCGGGTTACTACTGGTCACGGACTTAGCTACTGGTAATGTGCTAAAGAACTAAAGACATGCAAGCAACGGAGAAGACTTATCGATATAAAAAATTTTATTTTGTTGTTTTTACTTTCTTCTATATGTAATATAGAAAAAGTATTGGATTCGCGAAAATTTTCGATTTCCGTTTTTTGATGGATTTACATGTTTTGGGATGTCTAGATTACGAATTAATAGTTTTTAGAAAATGTCTGTCTGTCTGTCTGAATCATTTTTTTGTGGACGCTGTATCTCACGAACCAATGAATGAAATTTAACCAAACTTGGTATTTAGTTGCACCCTGACATGAACTGGTGCCCATTAGATTTGGGGATCAATAGCTCAACAGGTGGCGCTGTGATCGCATTTTATGCAAATTTTTAACATGGCAGCATAGGACAAAATTCCGTATAAATGGGCATAATGAGAGTTATTTTAAACTTGTGATTGTAAAATTAATATGAATTATTGATAATAGTAGTAGGTAATTAGGAAAAAAATTTTGTGCATATCGGGGCATCGATTCCTTCACCCCCCCCCACCCCCCCGGGAAAGTAAATTTTCAAGATGGGTATCTTACGAAAGGTCTCGTTGATAATAGCAATAGTTAACTGGGAAAAAAAATTTGTGCATGTGGGGGCATCGGTTCCCCCCCCGGGGGTGGGGGGGGGGGTGGCAAAGTTTCAAGATGGGTATCTTTCGAAAGGTCTCGTTAATACCTTTAAAACGAATGGCTGAACCATAAATCTGTAATAATTTAAAACAAAGTTATCGATTTTTTTTACTTTTAACAATGTTTTTTTTTTTTTTTTTAACGAAATTTAACCAAACTTGGTATTTAGTTGGTCCCCGACATAAACTGGTGCTGATTACATTTGGGGATCAAAAGCTCAACAGGTGGCGCTGTGATCGCATTTTATCTATATTTTTAACATGGCAGCATAGGACAAAATTTCGTATAAATGTGCATAATAAAGTTATTTTAAACTTGTGATTGTAAAATTAATATAAATTATTGATAATAGTAGTATTTAACTAGGAAAAAAATTTTGTGCATGGGGGGGCATCGCTTCCCCCCCCCTGGGGAGAAGTACCCCTGGGGGGTAAATTTTCACAATGGGTATCTTTCATAAGATCTCGTTGATAATAGTAGTAGTTAACTAGGAAAAAAATTTTGTGCATGTGGGGGCATCGGTTCCGGGGGGGAGGGGGGGGGGCAAAGTTTCAAGATGGATATCTTTTGAAAGGTCTCCTCAATACCTTTAAAACGAATGGTTGAACCATAAATAAATCTGTGATAATTTAAAACAAAGTTATCGATTTTTTTTTTCTTAAACGAAATTTAACCAAACTTGGTAGTTAGTTGGTCCCCGACATAAACTGGTGCTGATTACATTTGAGGATCAAAAGCTCAACAGGTGGCGCTGTGATCGCATTTTATCTAAATTTTTAACATGGCAGTATAGGACAAAATTTCGTATAAATGTACATAATGAGAGTTATTTGTAACTTGTGATTGTAAAATTAATATGAGTTATTGATAATAGTAGTGAACTAGGAAAAAATTTCTGTGTACGTGGGGGCATGGCTTCCTCCCTGGGGGGAAGTACCCCCCGGGGGGGGGGGGTAAATTTTGAAGATGGGTATCTTTCGAAAGATCTCGTCAATACCTTTAAAACGAATGGTTGAACTATAAATCTGTGATAATTTAAAACAAAGTTATCAATTTTTTTTACTTTTAACCAAAAAAAAAAAAAAAAAAAAAAACTTAGATTTTTTTTTTTTTTTTTTTTTTTTTTTTTTAAATGTTGTTACTGATTGAATATGTATAGGAAAATATAGAAGAAAATCTTGTGGTGGCCACAACATACTAGTTAGAAAATGTCTGTCTGTCAGTCTGTGTGTGTGTGTGACAAAATTTTGTGACAACTGTATCTCAGGAACTACTGTACAGAATTTCATACAAATTGGTATGTAGTTGCACCTTGACATAAATTAGTGCCTTTCAACTTTTGGAAAAAATTGTTTTAAAGGTTGCGTTGCCATCCCGCCATTTCTAAAATTTTAAGATGGTGATATAGGACAAAATTTTGTATAAATATGCATAAAGAGAATTATTTTTTAGTAATCATTATGAAACTTACAAGAATTATTTATAATAGAGATAGTCAACTGGGAATTTTTTTTTTGTATGTGTACGAGCCTCGTCAACCCCCCCGGGGGGAAGTCCCCCCTCGAGGGGTGTAAATTTTCAAGATGGGTATCTTTCGAAAGGTCTCGTCAATACCTTTTAAACGAATGGTTGAACTATAAATCTGTAATAATTTAAAACAAAGTTATCGATTTTTTTTTTTTTTTTTTTTACTTTTTACGAAAAAAAAAAAAAAAAAAATCCCTTTTCGGCAAGCTTAAAGGCAAAGGTAGATTCCTTTACGTTAATGTTACAATTGTAAAGAAATTTTACATATGCATTAATACCTAGCCAATGGCTTTGTTCCCACACATTGCATCATTTACGTCGCTATTCTGTTTTCAAGAAATTTAATTTTCAACTACAAAGGGGTTTTATTCATTCTACTTAAAATTTTAGGCTAAATTTATTGGTTTGTAAATGTTTCAATTTTTTTAAAATTCAAGCTCATAATCATTCAACAAATAAAAGCCTTAAAGATATACAATCCCAGCAATGGTGAATCCCGGAGGGGGCTATTGGGCTACACCCCCCCCCCCCCCCCCAAGCTTAATCAAAATTATATTTTTTATTTAAAATCCATATGCTGTTCAATATCTTTCTTTTAAAAGAAAAACTATTAGAAACGTGAAAATGCACTTTTGATCTTACTAGTTCTGGTAAGCCTGGCGTTGCTATGGTCAAGTCAAATACAGATAAGTGGTAACGGTTTTTGGATAGTTATTTCATTGTAATTTTTATTGAATTATTGAAAGTTTTGTGTTGTGTTTTTGTGATTCTTATTGTCAGAAGAGTAAATATTGTAAAGTGAAACTGTTTTGGTTCACATAAGCTGGAACATTAACATTAACATCAGTTAACATTTGACCATTTGGCACCGCTGAATTTCAATGTTAATTATTATGAATTTAGTAAATTGTATGATTTGGCGAGATTTTGGTGACAAAACTTGCGACTTAGCAATGAAATTTGTGATTTGGCGGCAAAAGTTGATAGTTGACGACGAAATTTTTGACTTGGCGACAAAATTTCGCGAGCTTGGAGGTGGAGAAAGGCAGCTTTGGCGTCATTATATTTTCTTTCCACGCGAAAACCTCATATCTCTTCACAGACCAATATCTTGTTTCGACAAGATAAAAAGTCAAAGGAAGCTGTAACGTATTACTCTCAATCGTAAATTTTAAATTCTTGACTAAACTGACATTCTAAACTATTCACCACAAACGATATTTGTATTAAGATTGACGTATTATTTTAATTTTATATTTTTAAATGATTAATTAAAGCTTTTAACAAAGTTTTTAATTAACACACTTCTATTAACTAGATAATGATGCAACTATTAATGTATGTAACGGAATTTAGCGATTCAATTTTCGGCAACTTTTTGTCGTCCAAAGGACCTGAAATATTGCACACAACTTCATAATCAATGACAATACTAGATACAAGTGTTTCCAGGCACTTTTCCCATCAGGGGCAGGTTCCAAGGGCAAACAAAAAATCTATACTTATACAAAACTATCGTAGGTGACACAGGATTTGGATGTATTTGTATAATGTCGAGTGGCAATAATTAATTTTTTTTTAAATAAAGATTTATTAGTTCATTTTTCAATAAAAGAGTGTTTTGTATATATATTTTTTTTAAATGGTATAATTTTATTTATCAAAATAAGGGAATTCGAGTAATGAAATACTTTAATTTAAATTTAATTTTTCATGAAAATAAACTTCAACGGAAAATTCATTAAAATCGCCCCTAGTTCATTTGTTAAAGGGATACCTAAATGTCCCCAAATTATTACCTTTTGTACCATGTCAGTTTAATTCGTTTAGCATCGATTTACAAGATTTTTTTTTTTAACAATGACATTTATCTTTTACATTATAGTATCTATGTCATAAAGCTAAGTCTAAATCTGCTTAGCCCTAAGATATGTTGATTTTGGAAGAAGGAGCATGCCAATACTCTAATGCTTACAAACACCTTCTAGTGAAATGCCAGCGAAAGCTACTTTTGCACCTCTCAACTTTGAAGTAGGGCACCCATCCTCAGCGCATTTATCGCTGTTTGTTGTGGTGCTGCCTCGCAGACTGATTGAGAGAGAGACGAGACGATTCAAAAATCTCGCCAACAAGTCACCAACCAATCAGATGGAAGCACTGTTACAACCGTATACCCGGCATTCCTGGATTTTACAAACCGAAACCAAAACACGTACGCTCCTTCTTATTTACTTATTTTTTTATTAACTTTTATTTTATTTGTTTAAAATCACGGATAAAATTTTATTTCATTTTTCTCAGTACATTGTTATAATTGTGACGTCATATTTTCTGTTCAATTAAACATTTATTTTTTTTAAATCAGATTATTACATTGTTTAAAAACATGATTAAAATTTTATTATATTTTCAGTGATCTTTTTTATTATCATTTGCACGTGACATAAGCATCAGATTATAAATTTTTGCAATGAAAGCTATAGAAAATGTCGGCTTCATCACAAGAAAAATCACTTTTAAACTTGTAACTTTTAAGCAATTGAAGTTATCGAAAAAGTTTAAATACAAAAGTTGTTCTTTAGGGTAAGGCGGTAATTCGCCTGATTTGAAGTATTTTCCTATTTTCAATATTAAAGAAATTATGGGCAAATGAAAATTTCCACCCCCCACCATTTCCACCCCCTTTGAGCTGGATACCCCATCTACGAACTCGACCGAGATTTTTACTGTCCTGACAACATATCCCGAGCTGGTGAAATTTAAATAAAAATTACTCCAGTTATCGTGTTCACAACTTAACATGGGAAAAAGCGTTATACATATATATATATATATATATATATATATATATACCTATATATATATATATATATATATATATACCTATATATATATATATATATATATATAAACTTTTGAACGGAGGGTGGTTTTGGGTTCTTGGGGTCATGATCGGTGAAGATATGAAGAAATTTTCCAAAAGTCGTGTCATGAGAACCATTGCAATAGGTAGATCTCCTATAAGGAATCTACCTAAAAAAAAACTTAGAAAAAAATCGTAAATTAATATGAATTATTGATAATAGTAGTAGTTAATTAGGAAAAAAAATTGTGCATGTGGGGGCATCGCTTCCCCCTCTGGGGATGTAAATTTTCAAGATGGGTATCTTTCGAAAGGTCTTGTCAGTACCTTTAAAACGAATGGTTGAACTATAAATATATGGTAATTTAAAACAAAGTTATCGATTTTTAGGTTGATTTCTTTAGAAATCGACCTATTGCAATCACTTCGTCTACCTATATATCTATCTATCTATCTATCTATCTATCTATAATGAAAATTTTGTCACCACGATAACTCCCGAAATAATACTCGAAATCGAACCAAATTTGGACAGTGAACTAATCTTATAAATATCTTGGATGAGTTCGTTAACCAAGTTGCTCCGACTTTTTGTTATCAAGTGGCAGCCACTTGAAAATTTCAAACCGACATTGTAAAAAGCATATTTAAAGCAAGATTTGCTTGAATTTTGATGTAAATACAGGCCACATAAGGATCTCAATGAAGTTTATTAATGAAGTTTATCCGCCTTTTTTAATAAAGTGGCAGATATTTAAGTTAAGCGGGACCACTTGAAATCAGGCTACCACTTGAAAATTTAAAATCACTATAACTTCCGAAATAATACTCCAAATCGAACCAAATTTGGATAGTGTCTTATTTTATAATATCTTAGATGAGTTTATTAACCAAGTTGCTCCGACATTTTGTTTTCAAGTGGAGACCACTTGAAATTTTCAAATTCAAATTGTAAAAAGCGTATTCTGAATTTGTTTGAATTTTGATGTATACATAGACTATGTAAGTGTCTCAATGAAGTTTATTAATGAAATTTATCCGTCATTTTTAATAAAGTGGTAGATATCTTAAGTTAAGCGGGGCCACTTGAAATCAGGCTACCACTTGAAAATTTAAAATCACGATAACTTCCGAAATAATACTCCAAATCGAACCAAATTTGGACAGCGTCTTAACTTGTATTATGAATATCTTAGATGAGTTTCTTAACCAAGTTGCTCCACCATTTTGTTTTCAAGTGGAGACTACTTGAAATTTTCTAATTCAAATTGTAAAAAGCGTATTGCGAATTTGTTTGAATTTTGATGCATACATAGACTACATAAGGGTCTAAATGAACTTTATTAATGAAATTTATCTTCCATTTTTAATAAAGTGGCGTATATCTTAAGTTATGTGGGGCCACTTGAAATCAGGCTACCACTTGAAAATTTTAAATCACGATAACTTCCGAAATAATACTCCAAATCAAACCAAATTTGGACAGCGTCTTAACTTGTGTTATGAATATCTTAGATGAGTTTCTTAACCAAGTTGCTCCACCATTTTGTTTTCAAGTGGAGACCACTTGGAATTTACAAATTCAAATTGTAAAAAAAACGTATTCCGAATTTGTTTGAAATTTGATGCATACATAGTTTATACAAGTGTTTCAAAGAACTTTATTAATGAACTATATCCCCCATTTTTAATAAAGTGGTGGATATCTTAAGTTAAGCGGGACCACTTGAAATCAGGCTACCACTTGAAAATTTAAAACCATAATAACTTCCGAAATAATACTCCAAATGGAACCAAATTTGAAAAGTGTCTTAACTTATCTTATAAATATCTTGGATGAGTTCGTTAACCAAGTTGCTCCGACTCTTTGTTTTCAAGTGGCAGCCACTTGAATATTTCTAACCCACATTGTAAAAAGCTTATTTAAAGCAAGATTTGCTTGAATTTTATGTAAATCTAGACTACATAAGAGTCTAAATGAACTTTATTAATGAAATTTATCTGCCATTTTTAATAAATTGGCAGATATCTTAAGTGGGGCCACATGAAATCAGGCTACCACTTGAAAATTTTAAATCACGATAACTTCCGGAATAATACTCCAAATCGAACCTAATTTGGACAGCGCCTTAACTTGTGTTATGGATATCTTGGATGAGTTTCTTAACCAAGTTGCTCCACCATTTTGTTTTCAAGTGGAGACCACTTGAAAATTTCAAATTCAAATTGTAAAAAGCGCATTCCGAATTTGTTTGTATTTTGATGTATACATAGATTATATAAGTGTCTCAATAAAGTTTATTAATGAACTATGGATTTTCTCGCCAAAAGTCACCAAAAAAGTCGCCAAGTGGAAAAGTCGCCAAATTTGTCGCCAAATCCATTACCTGCCATATTGGAGCCTTTTAATGCGTTTTTAAGGGAAAATTACGCTATTTTAACGTTAAAACAAACTGGAAATGCAGAAAAGTAATGTCTAATCAACTTACTAAGCCTCTTTGAAAGAATTTCTACAAAAAAGAAAAAAAAAATTCAAATTTGCAACAATATCTTAGATTAATTAGTTCACTGAGCAACTTTCTCTGCCATTTTGATCCAAGTGGCAACTACTCAATTTTTCAACACGATGACTTTTGATATTCTGAATTAATTCCAACTATATTTGTACAGTAGTCTTATCTCACAAATGCATTTGATACATTTGTCAACTTGGCCCACCATCTTGTTTCCAAGCCACTTGAAAATTTTAAAGTCACATAAAAAAGTTATTTATGATATTTATGAACCGATTTGCTTAAAACCCCATATGCAGATAGCCTACATTAATATTTCTACTAATTCGTTAATAATTTGTAGCCGTGCTTGATACGGAAAAAGAAATCAACCTACCCTTCCGAATAAGCCGGAAGGACTTGTTTTTAATTTTAACGGAAAAAAAAAAAACGGGGGGGGGGGGAGATTTTTTTTTTTTTTTTTTAATTCTGTTACTGAGTGAATTTGGCTAGGAAAATATAAAAGAAAGTCTTGTGGCGGCCACAACATACTAGTTTTTTAATCGGATTCTTTAATTTCTAACTAATTAAAATATGAAAAATGTGATAAAAGTAAAAATGTCGATAATTAACGAAAATCGAAAATAATTTTCAAAAGTAAAATAACGAAGATATAAAATCTAAAGTGTAAATATGTATCCGCGTTTGTAATGATCGATAGATAGCGCTTTTCCAAGTTTTGTTGTTAGTAAATATCAGGGGCGGACTGGCCGGTGTCGTGCCCTTAGCGACCGGGTCCTTAGCGGAATGGGGTGAAAGGGAAGAAAGAGGAATAGAAGAAGCCGTGCCCTTAGCGGAAATAAGGTGTGCATGTGGCAGATTGAAATATGTTATTAAAATGCACAAAAGAGTGCTTTGAATAGAATGCAGTATGATTACTTCAGATTTACAGAGTCACGCAAAAATATTCAGCTACACTGAGGGTTATTATTGAAAATTTGCTGAATTGCATTTACATTAAGCATTTATTCTACCATTTTTTAAAATGTGAATATGATTTGAATTAGTACTTGTATTTGTCTATTCTATTGTCCGTTTGTCCGCCTCCAGCATCCGTAAGTATTTTAAGAATTTTTTATTTTTACTTTCTTCTATTATAATCAATAGAAGAAAGTATTGGATTCGTAAAAATGTTCGACCTCGGGTTTTTGATGGATTTACACGTTTTGAGAGTTCTATAACAAGATTTGACTATTTTTAGAAAATGTCTGTCTGTCCACCTGTCTCTCTCTCTCTCTGTGTGTGTGATAAAAATTTTGTGGCAACAGTTTCTCCGGAACTACTGTTCAGAATTGTATATAAATTTACATGTTGATGCATCTTGAGCTAAATTAGTGCCTGTCAACTTTTGGTGCCAACCGATCAACAGGTGCGCTGCTATACAGCGATTTCCACAATTTAAGGGGAAGTTATATCTCAGGTTCTATTGCGTATAATAAATCAAAATTTGGTATAAGAGAAGGCCATTATGAAATATTATGCTGATTCAATTTGGATGCTTATGGACCAACAGGTGGCGCTGCTATACAACGATTTCTGCAATTTAAGGGAAAGCTATATCTCAGGAACTGCACAAAATATTCTCAGAATGCTGCACAGAATTACATATAAATTTATATGTTGATGCACCTTAACCTAAATGAGTGTCTGCCAACTTTTGGTGTCAACCGCTTCTCAGATGGCGCTGGTATGCAACGATTTCCGCAATTTAAGGAGAGGCTATATCTCATGTTCTATTGCATATCCTCAAACAAAACGTGATATATGTGAAGGCCATTATGAGACATTATGCTGATCCAATTTGGATGCTTATCGGCCAATAGGTGGCGCTGCTATATTGCAAATTTCCTCAATAACGGGAAAGCTATATATCAACTTCTATGACATATAACTGTACGAAACTTGGTATGTGAGATAACTATTATATAATGCATTTTTTAAGGTGTCATTTATAGACAATAAAACTGTCTTTCTTTAGATATTTAGTGTTAGTTTTCTCTAAGATGAAAATTAATTATTTGCACTTAGTGAATTTGTATAGGAAAATATAGGAGAGTCTTGTGGTGGCCACAACATACTAGTTTTTATTTTATTTTATTTTTTTAATGATATGTGTTATTCAAATTCATTATTGAATATTCCCTACTTAAAATGGCTCTAATAGAACCTGTGCCACTGGTTTGTGTACAAACATTCCAAAAAATGCCAATGGATTGCACTTTAGGGGAGACATTTTTATAAATCACATTTAAATAACTTCATCAAAAAATCATAAAAATTCAATTAAAAATTCAATTTGTCTATATGTCTGTCTTTCTGTCTGTTCATTGTGTGATAATATAGACAAAGAACATAGAATGTTATACGACACAACGAGTTCGTACAGTTGGAAAGTGTTAATAATCACTCATGATTTTTCGTTTCTCTTTTAGCTTTAAAAGGTGTAATGCTTAATTATATTTTCAAAAGCTTAAGTAAAATCATAAAATAGCAATAATGTACAGTCGGTCAAAAAAAAAAAAAAAAACGAAACACCCCCACCTATCTCATCAGTAAATTGTTGCAGAAAGGCCCCGAAGGTACCATTCGTCAGGGAATTTTGTTCTCTTTTAAGCTAATTGGAAAAAAATAGCTTAAGGGGTCGTCTCCATATTGAAATCGTGTCAAACTTCAATTTTTTCAATGGTAACATATAATTGTGGTTTCGGATATCGATTCTACAGTCAATTTCATCCCCAGATATAAATTTGGAAGTCATATGGTGTATAAGTTTAGGAGTTATACACGTCTAAACTTTCGAGCTTCTAATGTTAAAGTCTGATTACACATTTATATTCATATCTCCTACATTTTTATTTCTTTTTACCTAGTTTTTTTATGATGTTAATAACAGGTTTTCCAAACATATTTATGAGTTTCATTAATATTTTAATATTTTTTATCTATAGAATAAAAATTATTAAATTAATATTTTAAAAAATTATGTATTGTGACCTATAATTTTTCTAATAGATATCGATTTCTAGCGCCTTAAAATACGCGTATGCAAATTTGCAGCTCATTGGGCCAAATAGTTCTCGAGATATTCCAGAAAAACGATCGAAGATTAAGTTTGGGGGCCATATAACGATTATAAAATGTATTTACAAGTAGCATTCGCAACAATCAATTTTGAATTTTATTGCAGACGATATTAAGAAAAAAAAGTTTTAATTCCCTTTCATATATTTTTAATTATTTCAACAATGGTTTTTTTTTTTTTTTTTTTTTTTTTTCAGCTGAAATAAATTGGAGTTTAATTCTGAAATAAATTGTATTACTAGCTGGAACCCGTCGACTTCGACGGTCACTTTATTGACCGTAATGTTTCAAAAATCGTCGTATCATTATTTAAATGTATTTCAAGTTAAAACATCTAATATAATTTACAACATTTTACTTAAAAAAAAAAAAAGAAATTCGGAAAAATGGTTATAAATTGAAATACTATATATGACATCACTTTCTACAAAGTACTGTCAATGTGACGTCAAACTGACTCCAAATAAAACAGTTGCTATCTTTTATTTTCTGTTTCTTTTAATACTAAGGCTACATGTTAGCTGACCCGCCCGGCGTTGCCCGGACCCATGATAATAACCTTAATTGAACCTTAAATTTGTATGATTTTATATCTTTAACTCGATTTTGTTTGAATTTCTATTTTTAAATAAAGGTATCGCGAAAAAAATAATCAGCTGTAACAAAAAAATTACCTCGAACCGAACGAAACTCAGTCTTGTGACACCGGTGTCTGCGGCAGCACATACGTGAGCCGCTAATAACATAAAAAAAAATTCCCAAAAATTAACCTGCAACCGAAAGAACCCGCCTGGTGTTGGCCGGCCCATGATAATAACCTTAAATGCACCTTAAATTTGTATGGTTTTATATCTTTAACTCGATTTTGTTTGATTTTCTATTTTTAAATGAAAACATCACAAATAATAATAATAATAATAATATGCAACAAAAAAAAAATTACTTCAAACGGAACGGAACTCGGATTCGTATCCCAGTGCCTGTGGCACGTATATGCAGGCCGCTATTAACATGAAAAAATTCTCAAAAATTAACCTTGAACCGAACGAACCTCTGACTCGTGTTACCGCTGCCTGCGGCTTCGGCACCGTATAGCAGTCATGCTACGCAAGCACTGCAAAATCCACTTTCCTCCAACAGGGAGCGCAGTATGTTGTATACGGACATCACCAATCACCTTGAATTTCCAAGACCTTACAAATAAGGTGTCACATGGTGGTGTCAACTGCAAAATCCTTTAGTTGCACTTTCCACCGCAAGGGGGCGCAGTTTGTTCTGTACGAACATCACCAACGGTGAGGAAATACCAAGACCATTAAAATAAGATATAACATGATAGGGTCTAGTACAGAATCACCTAGTTCCATTTTTCACCACCAGGGGACGCACTATATTGTATACAAGCATCCCCAATCAACATGAAATTTCAAGACCTCTATCACCAATCGCCTTGGATTTCCAAGACCTTTTAAATAAGGTGTCACATGGTTTTGTCAACTGCCAAATCCTTTAGTTGCAGTTTCCACCGCCAGGGGGCGCACTGTGTTCTGTACGAACATCACCAACGGTCAGGAAATACCAAGACCTTTAAAATAAGATGTAACATGATAGGGTCTACAGCAAAATCACTTAGTTCCATTTTTCACCACCAGGGGTCGGACTATACTGTATACAAACATCCCCAATCGACATGAAATTTCAAGACCTTTAAAATGAGGTGCTACATGCGTGGGTTTAGAACGAATTTCCCTCTCAAACTAATTTCCCACCTTTCCCCTCCCCTCCAAATCTACTTTCCCCCCTTTTCCCCCCTTTAAAATCGAAAATTCCAAATTCGCAGATATTGATTTTTTAGTATTCGACTCTAGTCCCCATATGTACAATTTCTTCCCCGTGAAGTAATTTGAAGCTTAGTTAAGCTCGTAAACGTGTTTTTAACCCGAAACGGGTGGGAAACGGTTTCCCACCCGTTTCCCCCCCTTCGACTTTTTTTTATTTTTCTCTTCTCATAGCACATCAACAGACCAAGACCTTTTTTAAGACACCTCAACCAAATTTTTACACCAAGTAGTATCTCAATATAGTGGAGACAGACAAAAACATGCTTCAAGTTAATAGTATATAGATTTTTTCATGTTGCCACACTGTAAAAAAGGATCAATAATTAAAAAATAAAATGATAACACGTGAACTTTGTTTTTATAAGGCAATAAAAATTCAGATAAACTCGCTGTATTGTTGCATTTCCGAAAATGACGTCATTCGTTTTTAACCCAAACGGGTGGGTAACGATTTCCCACCCGTTTCCTCCGGGGGGGAAACCATTCGACTTTTTTTTATTTTTCTCTTTTCATAGCACATCTACAGACCAAGACCTTTCTTTAGACACCTCAACCGAATTTTTACACCTAGCCGTTCTCTCAATATAGTGGAGACAGACAAAAACATGTTTCAAATTAATATATAGATAATATTAGACATGTGTATAAATTTAAATACAAGAGCCCATTGAAAAATTGCATACAATTTAAAAATGTAGTTTAATTATTATTATTTTTTTTTTTTTTATCTCTTTCCTTACTATATTATATAATGTTTTCGTAATTTTCTTTAGAAAAATTGTGATTTCTAATTTCTATAGTCGCTATTATTAATAGTGTTGGAAATATAAATTAACCAATAAAAATAATATAATATTATTACAGAATAAATTATTTCTTTGAGTTGGAGAGAACTTCATAGCTGAGAGATCAGATTTTTACTTTCCGAACATACGTATAGTAAAGGAAGTATTGTAATCGGGACAAAAAACCCGACCTTTGAGATCATGGGATTTCTATGCTTTTGAATTACACTGAATTCATTTTTACTAGTTTTCGATTATGAATGGGTGCATGTGTGTGAGTGAATACGATAGTGCCTAAATCCTCTGTTCAAATTAGTTGAAATATAGTAAGTATATTGTATGGCACCATAGCACGATCACTGTTCATTTTGGTGAATCTAGCACTTAAAAGTACTTTTTACAGGCACAAAAAAGAAATATTCTTTATCGTTATAGCCTGTAGGGCCAAGTTTTTCCAACTGCGATAGCGTCTATACACCATTTTCTTTTGTGCTAATACGCTTGTTATAAATGTCCGTCGCACAAAGTGTATAGATTTTGATGTATCTAGCATTTATAGTTTTTCACAAGGTCACAACAAAAAATTTGTTGATTCATGGGAAGCGGGAAAGGCGACAGCCGATCAGAAGTAGACAGTCATGTGACCAGAAAGAGAAGAAAACTCATTCTTTTTCTTTTTTTTATTATTGATTCTGTTTTTCTCTCGGAACTATTCGAAAAAACTGAAGTAACTTTATTCTTGAATTGACATTCTAATATTCAGGCTGCATTCGTACAGCCAAGTAATCCATTAATTGTTATATTATTAAAACAATAAGTATTCTTCTGTTTATTCTTTATAACTCATTCAAGGCATAAAAAAAATGCCTTTATACGTATTCTGAATGTTTAAACCTGTGCTAAAGTTTGTGAAAGATTCTGTTTTCATTCATAAAATTCTGAAAGAAAATCTCTGATTAAATCAACTATAGAAAGTAATCGGATTTCATCTTTATTGACTTGCCTAAAATGTTTTTTCAAGCGACCAGAGGAAATGCAGGAGAGAGGTGAGTTAGCTTTTCTTAATATTATGCATGCTAAAACTTAGTTTCGTTTGAGTAAAATGTTTTTGATGCAGGTCAATTCTTTATGCATTAGTCTAGTTATAATTAATCAACATGTTTTTGGTCCGTCGAGCCGGAGTCTATCGATGATTTATATAGATATATACAAAAAAAAACTATATATATTTAATATGTATTTGATATTCTTATTCTTATTCGTAATCATTTATTCTTAAAATGATTTATTTTTGTTCTTGAATGTTTGTTCTGTAATTCGAAGGCCTATAGTTATGTGTATTTAAACTTATATATTCTAAAATGCCGAAATTATCTAAGCAAGTTTTATTATTTGAAAATTTATGTAAGGAAATCGATAGTTTTAGAGATAGAGTAAAGGGGTGTAGTAAAGATGAACAATCTAAGGTTAAATTATTAAAAACCAAAGTTCAATCGTATGATCATGAAATCGCGGAAATATTTAAAAATTTATCCGCTAAAGAGAATGAGGATTATATGGATATGTATTTGAGATATAAGGGAGTAGTTTTTGATTTACTGGTGGAGTTAGAGGACAAAACAGAAGTAAACGCGTGCGATTCCGATACTCACGCGGAAAATAAAGATGAGAAAAATGGTAAATCCTCTCTTATTAAATTACCTAAATTTGATCTTCCAAAATTTTTTGGTGAAACCGAAAATTGGATTTCTTTTAAAGAAATTTTTAATTCGACAATTCTACAGAATAATCAATTATCCAAAATTGAAAAACTGCAATATTTACATTCTTCAGTGCGCGGAAACGCAGCTAAATTAATTCGAGGATTCGCTCTAAAAGAGGAAAATTTAGATCAATGTTGGGAAATATTAAATGAAAGATATGAAAATAAGAGACAATTAGCATTGAGTCAAATTAAAAAAATATTTTCTATGAAAATTGTAAAAGCAAACAATGCTAAAACTTTACTTGAGTTATTAGATACTTGTAACGAAGCCGTCAGAAACTTAAAAACTTTGGGTTTAGATTCTAATGCGTTAAGCGACTTAATTATAATAAAATTCATGATGGGGAAATTGGATGAATCGTTAAAACAGAGATGGGAATTAATGTTGGATAGTGATAAATTGCCGGATCTTGATCTTTTTAGGAAATTCGTTGAGCGCGAAGCGCGCGGTGTTGAAGAGATAAAATGTAAACAAGACGTAAAATTCACTAATTCGAAGAAATCAAACGTATTGAGTACAATTGTAAAAAAGGAAAATACGTGCATTCTTTGTAATGAGCGTCACGCGCTATTTAAATGTCCGACATTTAATTCAAAACCGGTTAAAGAAAGATGGAAATTTGTTGAATTAAATAAGTTATGTCAAAATTGCTTACGCCAAAATCATAGGCTGGAGAATTGTAGGATAAACATTAATTGTAAAAATTGTGCAGAAAATCACCAAACGCTATTGCATGTTTATAGTAGAAATATAAATTCTGAAAGGGCGAATCATGTATCGCCAGACATTTCGGTTTCAAATAGTGCTCAGTTTTATTCTAGTAATGTTTTGTTATCTACAGCACTAATTAAGGTTAAATCGAATAAAGGAAAAATTATGCATTGTAAAGCTTTGATAGATAATGCTAGTCAAAATTCATTAATTACTAAGGAATGTGCTAAGCGACTAAATTTGCCCTTACGGAGCACGTCGCATAGTATAATAGGGATTAATTGCGTTTTAGCAGAAACTGCTCTCAACGAAACAGAATTTAAATTCACTCTGCATTTTTCGTCGGAGTCATTTTCAGTCAGCGCTTTTATAGTTGATAGGGTTACCTCACCTCTCCCTAATTTCCAACTACCGCAACATGATTTGGCCACACATAAAGGGATTACAACTAGCGGATCCCAATTATGACGTTAGTGGTCCAATCGATATTCTTCTTGGGGCAGAAATAGTCGCCTCAATCTGCAATGGCAGTCCAATTCAAGGGCCAGCAGGAACTCCTACAGCATTCCCCACAAAGCTGGGTTACCTCCTTTCAGGACGAATAAACAGTTTTCAATGTACAAATATCAGTTTAACATGCAATATGACTATTGATGATGATATCAACAACACTTTAAAACAATTTTTTGATACAGAATCAATTCCAAATGTAGAATCAAAAAAGATAGAAAATGATCCTGTGGAAAATATTTATGTGAACACAACTAAAAGAAATAGTCAGGGAAGATATGTCGTTCATCTACCGTTTAAGCCAGATAAGGCACTAGGTGACAGTAAGTCAGGTGCTATTTCAAGATTTCTTTCCATTGAAAATAAAATTAAAAAGAACCCACAATTAAAGAGGGAGTATTCGAATTTCATGAACGAATATATAAATTTAGGTCATATGACAAAATTAAATCCAGCTGAAATTAATGAAACGCCACATTATTATTTACCGCATCATGCGGTGGTAAATGAAAACTCTGAAACAACAAAATTACGTGTAGTATTTGACGCCTCGTTTAAAACAACAAATAACAAATCTTTAAATGACATTTTATATATTGGTCCTAAACTACAGTCAAATATTTTTGACAATTTAGTAAAATTTCGAGCCAACCCTGTAGCGATCAGTGCAGACATAGCTAAAATGTATCGGCAAATCTTAATTGAAAGGAAACATAGAATCTACCAAAGAATTGTTTGGAGAGAATCTCCCAATGACCAATTATCCTTTTACGAATTGAATACTGTCACCTACGGAACAGCTTGTGCACCCTATTTAGCGTTACGCACCCTTAAGCAATTATGTGAGGATGAGGGACAAAATTTTCCATTGGCAGCAGAAATTGCCAAGGAGGATTTTTACATCGACGACTTATTGTCAGGGGCACAATCCCTTCAATTAGCAAAAGATAGAATAATGGAGCTGCAGGCTCTAATGCAAGCTGGAGGGTTTAAACTTAGGAAATGGGCTTGTAGCCATCCAGAAGCGCTCTCTGATATTCCAGAGGAAGATAAGGCTAATTCGGTCATTCATTTTTTTGAGGATAAAGAAAAAATAAATCAAAGAGTACTAGGAATGTTCTGGGATTTAAGTGAAGATACTCTTCAAGTTAGAACCTTAGCTGATCAACAAATTAATACGAAAAGACAGTTGCTATCCGTAATTGCGCAAATTTATGATCCCCTCGGAATTATTTCGCCATCTACAATAACCTTAAAACTCATTCTACAAAAATTGTGGAAGTTGCAATCAACGTGGGATGAGCCTATACCTCCAGATATTTTGCAAGAATGGAAAACTTTTTATAATGAAATTAATGAGTTTAAATCTATGTCCATTCCACGCTATGTAGGTTCAAATACTAAAGATTGTACAGTTGAACTGCATGGCTTTTGTGATGCCTCTCCGAGGGCATATGCGGCAGTCGCATATTTAAAGATCATAACAAACACGATTCAGGTATATCTAATTGCTGCTAAAACTAGAGTCGCACCCATAAAAGCACTCACTTTACCGAAATTAGAATTGTGTGGGGCTGTACTCGTAGCTGAGTTAATTTGCAATATTCAAAAATCCCTTAAATTTACTCATTCGACATACTGGTATACTGACTCTTCTATTGTATTAAACTGGATAAATAACCCTTCAAACAAAGGAAATAGTTTCGTGGCCCATAGAGCTACCAAAATCAGAGCTCTTACTCAATTAGAATTTTGGAGACATATCCAAGGAAAAGAAAACCCGGCCGATTGTGCCACACGCGGATTGTCCCCGGCTAAGTTGAAAGCTAGAACTGAGTGGTGGGAAGGGCCAAAATGGCTCCATAGTTTTGAGCTACCACCAATGTGCACATTACATTCAGTTTCCGTTCAGAAACAAACTCATCAACATTCGACAGATTCAAGTTCTAAGCCTACACTTTCTAATAACACTTTCATATCACATATCACGAAATACTCTAACTATCCAAAACTTTTAAGAATTCTAGCTTATGTTTTGAGATTTATCAATAAAATTAAAACCAAATCAAAGGAAAGTGGTCCTTTAAAGGCCATAGAGCTAAATCAAGCGGAAATGTGGCTTGTAAAAGTTATTCAAAATGCAGAATTTAGTGATGAAATTGCCTTACTAAGGAAAGGCAAACTTTTAAAACCTTCACACCATCTATTCTGTCTTGATCCTTTTCTGGATGAAGCAGGCATTCTTCGTGTTGGAGGACGCCTGCGGAACCACCCATCCTTACGATTTCAAGAAAAACACCCCATATTACTTCCCAAAGCAAATCACGTTACTTCCTTGATAATAACATATTATCATAACTTAAGCTCCCATGCTGGTCCCAATTTAGTACTTTCACTCCTTAGAAACAAATTTTGGATTCCCCACGGACGCTCCACCGTAAAATCAGTATTAAGACAGTGTATACTCTGTTTTCGACTGTCAGCTAAGCCAATAATTCCAAAGATGGGGGATCTACCCTCAGAAAGAATCACACCCATTCGGCCTTTTTCGAAGGTTGGTGTCGATTTCGCGGGACCAGTAATGACAAAATGTCAACATAAACGAAAAGCGACAACCCTTAAATCATATATTGCCCTTTTCATCTGTATGGCTACAAAGGCAGTGCATCTTGAATGTGTTTCAAATCTTTCTACAGAAGCCTTTCTCGCAGCCTTGAAACGCTTCATAGGTAGGCGTGGATACCCCTCTGACATATTTTCGGACAATGGCAGAAATTTTGTCGGAGCCCATTCTTACCTAAAACAGCTATTTTCTTTATTCAAAGAAGAAAAATTACAAAATTTTGCTTCCAACAACAAATAACCTGGCACTTTATTCCCCCGTATGCTCCAAATTTTGGGGGACTCTGGGAAGCGTCGATAAAATTAGCCAAACATCATTTGGTAAAAATCACACAAGGCGCAATTTTAAATTTTGAGGAACTGTCCACTCTTCTATGTCAAATAGAGGCTGTTATAAATTCGCGGCCTCTAACACCATTGTCCAATGCTCCTAATGATATCGCAGCTTTAACACCAGGACATTTCTTGATTGGAACTGCATTATTAGAATTGCCAGACCTACCATTAACAAACAATTCTCTTAGTCTTTCTTCTAGGTATAAGCTCTTATTGCAGATGAAGGAAACGTTTTGGAAGAGGTGGAAAGCACAATACCTGCCAACATTGCTGTATAGATCCAAAAGAACCAACAACCACCGTCACAGCTTTTCTCCAGGGGAACTCGTCATCCTGAGGGATAAAGCATCACCTCCACTCCATTGGGATCTCGCCAGAATCATCAAGTTGATTCCCGGACCTGACGGAATCGCCAGGGTCCTGCAACTTAAAACCTCTTCTGCTGGAATTCTGATTCGACCGGTTACGCAGGTGATCCCTTTTCCAAGTATTTCGACTCCTGCTCCGGTGCCTTCCCGCCCCGCCCAGCCTGTTGATTCATGGGAAGCGGGAAAGGCGACAGCCGATCAGAAGTAGACAGTCATGTGACCAGAAAGAGAAGAAAACTCATTCTTTTTCTTTTTTTTATTATTGATTCTGTTTTTCTCTCGGAACTATTCGAAAAAACTGAAGTAACTTTATTCTTGAATTGACATTCTAATATTCAGGCTGCATTCGTACAGCCAAGTAATCCATTAATTGTTATATTATTAAAACAATAAGTATTCTTCTGTTTATTCTTTATAACTCATTCAAGGCATAAAAAAAATGCCTTTATACGTATTCTGAATGTTTAAACCTGTGCTAAAGTTTGTGAAAGATTCTGTTTTCATTCATAAAATTCTGAAAGAAAATCTCTGATTAAATCAACTATAGAAAGTAATCGGATTTCATCTTTATTGACTTGCCTAAAATGTTTTTTCAAGCGACCAGAGGAAATGCAGGAGAGAGGTGAGTTAGCTTTTCTTAATATTATGCATGCTAAAACTTAGTTTCGTTTGAGTAAAATGTTTTTGATGCAGGTCAATTCTTTATGCATTAGTCTAGTTATAATTAATCAACAAAATTCTTTATCATTATTGTCTATGGATCCAAATAAAATAAAATGCGATAGCATTTTATTTTATTTGGACGCCTTATTCGTTTGAGTTAAAAAACTTTTATACATGTTAATAATCACCCTCGCACAAAGTGTATAGTTTTTGATAAATCTAGTATGTATAGTTTTTTTTTTTTTCTTTTTACAAGGACAGAAAGTCTATAGGCCCAAAGTCTATGGTCTATAAGCCCAAACGTTTTAAAATGCGATAGTATCTAAACACCTTATTCTATTAAACTGAAAATTTATACACATGTTATACATTACCGTCGCACGAATTGTATAGATTTTGGTAAAGATAGCCTTTATAGATTTTTACAGGAACACGACAAAAAATTATATATCATTACGATTTATGGTTTAAAATTATATGAAGTGCAATAGCGTAAAATTAAGCAAAGGGAGAAAATACTTGAACTCCATGTAATATTTGAACTCCATGTAATAATTACCCTATTACCATGTTTTTATTAACTTCGATTCTTGTTTGTTTGTTTGTCCAGTACAAATCTTGCAATCGATTTTAACTAACTTCCCCACTAGCTAGATATTTGAAATTTTCAGGACAGCTCACAACACAGTAACAATACAGTCTTCTAATAATTTTAGTCAACTATTTCAGGTCCCACTGCCTTCGGCAGCGCTCATATGATTTGGCAGAAAATTTATTTAACTAACTTCCCGACTAGCTAGACATTTTAAACTTTCAGAATAGTTCAGAACACGGTGAAAATGCATTTTTTTAATACCTTTAACCAACTGTTTAGGGTTCCTTCTGCCTTCGGCAGCGTTATCAGTACAAAGCTTGCAATCGACTTTTCACTAACTTTCCCACTAGCTAGACATTTGAAACTTTCAGGCTAGCTCAAAACATGGTAACAATACATTTTTTAAACACTTTTAGTCAACTGTTTCAAGTCACTATTGCCTTCGGCAGCGTTTATATGATTCGACAGAAAATTCATTTAACTAATTTCCCGACGAGCTAGATATTTGAAACTTTCAGAATAGTTCAGAACACGGTGAAAATGCATTTTTTAAATACTTTTAGCCAACTGTTTCGGGTTCCTGGCTGACATCGGCAGCGTTACCAGTACGAAGCTTGCAATCAATTTTTCACTAACTTCCCGACTAGCTAGATATTTGAATCTTTCAGGATAGCTCAGAACACGGCGACAATACATTTTTTTATCACCTTTAGTCAATTGTTTCAGGTCCCTACTACCTTCGGCAGCGTTTATATAATTCGGCAGAAAATTTATTTAACTAACTTCCCTACTAGCTAGACATTTGAAACTTACAGAATAATTCCGAACACGACAAAAATGCATTTTTTAAATACTTTTAGCCAACTGTTTCTGGTTCCTGCTGCCTTCGAGAGCGTTATCAGTAAAAAGCATACAATCGATTTTTAACTAACATCCCGACTAGCACATTTGAAACTTTCATAATAGCTCAGAACACGGTGACAACACATTTTTTTAATACTTTTAGTCAACTGTTTCAGGTCCCTACTGCCTTCGGCTGTGTTTATATGATTCGACAGAAAATTTATTTAACTAACTTCCCTACTAGCTAGACATTTGAAACTTTCAGAATAGATCAGAACACGGTGAAACAGAACACGGTGAACAGGTGAACAGAACACGGTGCATTTTTTAATTCTTTTAGCCAACTGTTCCTGGTTCCTACTGCCTTCGGCAGCGCTACCAGTACAAAACTTGTAATCGCTATTTTACTAAATTAACGACTAGCTAGGCATTTGAAAATATCACCTACTTTTAGTTGAATTTAGTCATTTTCATTAAAAAAAAAAAAAAAACTATAACTCCAATCATGGACTGGATCCTGCTTCCTTGTTTACCAAATACCTCAACACGCACAAATATCAGCTACCTTTGATTAAATTAAATCGTATTAAAATATATAAATAGAAAGAAAAGAAAGAAAACAAGATACACAATAAGTATACAGTTATAGACTTGAACCTGCCTCATTATTTAACAAATATTTCGATACACACAAATATTGCCTTAATCAATTACATTCTCTCGTACTAAATTTAAACAAAATAACAAATGAAGTCATGAACTGAAACCCGAATCCTTTTTTTCCATATATTTTGACAGCGAACGCTAATTTTTCTGTATAAATCCAAACTTTCTGTGTTAAAGGGTTAATTGCGAACGTTATTATTTTTTTTCTTCTGAAGATGAGGGAAGACCATTCGTTTTAGCAGTCCCCGAAAAAACTTAGTCCAAAATATTCATCAAAATCGCTATATCCATTTCCAGGTAAACTCAATTTCTGCTATGTGTTGCAGTTGGTCAGTAAAGGGTTAACTGTGAACGCTAATTTGTCTGAAGAAGAGATCCAATCGTCTTTTCTCATCAAAAAGCCCTAACTGCAACCTTTCACAAAAATCGTTGACTCCATTTCCGTATAAAGACAATTTCTGACATACGTTGCATTTGGCCTTTAAAGGATTAACAACGACAAGGAATATTTATGACAATGAGGATAATTTCTTCGTCTAAGCATCCCCGAAAGCACTTAATGCGAAACTTTCATCAAAATCCTTATATCAGAGTCCAAATAAACCCAATTTATTTCATTTGTTGCCATTGGCCGAGAAGTGGTTAACAGCCAAAGCAAATTTTTCTAAAGATGGTGGTAAGTCTAATATTCCGAAAACACTTAACCCCAAACTTTCATCAAAATCTCTAGAATGATTTTCGAGTAAACCCAACTTCTGCTATGTATTGCAATTGGCCGGTAAAGGGTTAACTGTAAACGCTAATTTATCTGAAGATGAAATGCAATTGTTTTTTTTCTCATGAAAAAGCCCTAACATCGAATTTTCATAAAAATCGCTTAGTCCATTTCTGTGTAAAGCCAATTTCTGGCATACGTTGCAATTGTCCTTTAAAGGGTTAACAGAGACGACGAATTTTTATGATGATGGAGATAATTCCATTCGTTTAAGCATCCCCGAAAGCACTTAATGCAAAACTTTCACCAAAATCCTTATATCAGTTTCCGAATAAACCCAATTTATTTCATTTGTTGCCATTGGCCGATAAGTTGTTAACAGCCAACGCAAATTATTCTGAAGATGGTGGCAAGTCTAATATTCCAAAGACACTTAACCTGAAAATTTCATCAAAATCCCTAGAATCATTTTCGAGTAAACCCAACTTCTGCTATGTGTTGCAATTGGCCGGTAAAGGGTTAACTATAAACGCTAATTTATCTGAAGAACAAATCCAATTGTTTTTTGTGATGAAAAAGCCCTAACATCGAATTTTTATAAAAATCGTTTGGTCCATTTCCGTAAAAAGCCGATTTCTGATATACGTTGCAATTGTCCTTTAAAGGGTTAACAGCGACAACGAATTTTTATGATGATGGGGATAATTCCATTCGTTTAAGCATCCTCAGAATCACTTAATGCAAAACTTTCATGAAATCCTTACATCAGTTTCCGAATAAACCCAATTTATTTCATTTGTTTCCATTGGCCGATAAGGGGTTAACAGACAACGCAAATTATTCTACAGATGGTGGCAAGTCTAATCTTCCAAAAACACTTTACCTGAAAATTTCATCAAAATCCCTAGAATCATTTTCGAGTAAACCCAACTTCTGCTATGTGTTGCAATTGGCCGGTAAAGGGTTAACTATAAACGCTAATTTATCTGCAGAACAAATCCAATTGTTTTTTCTGATGAAAAAACCCTAACATCGAATTTTTATAAAAATCGCTTGGTCCATTTCCGTAAAAAGCCGATTTCTGATATACGTTGCAATTGTCCTTTAAAGGGTTAACAGCGACAACGAATTTTTATGATGATGGGGATAATTCCATTCGTTTAAGCATCCTCAGAATCACTTAATGCGAAACTTTCATGAAATCCTTACATCAGTTTCCGAATAAACCCAATTTATTTCATTTGTTGCCATTGGCCGATAAGTGGTTAACAGCCAACGCAAATTTTTCTGAAGATGGTGGTAAGTCTAATATTCGAAATCACTTAACCCCAAACTTTCATCATAATCCCTAGAATCATGTTCGAATAAACCTAACTTTTGCTATGTATTGCAATTGGCCGGTAAAGGGTTAACTGTAAACGGTAATTTATCTGAAGATGAAATCCAATTGTTTTTTTCTCATGAAAAAGCCCTAACATCGAACTTTCATAAAATTTGCTTCGTCCATTTCCGTGTAAAGCCGATTTCTGACAAACGTTGCAATTGTCCTTTAAAGGATTAACATCGACAACGAATTTTTATGATGATGGGGATAATTCCATTCGTTTAAGCTTACTCAGAAGCACTTAACGCAAAAATTTCATCAAAATCCTTATATCAGTTTCCGAATAAACCCAATTTATTTCATTTGTTGCCATTGGCCGATAAGGGGTTAACAGACAACGCAAATTATTCTAAAGATGGTGGCAAGACTAATCTTCCAAAAACACTTTACCTGAAAATTTCATCAAAATCCCTAGAATCATTTTCGAGTAAACCCAACTTCTGCTATGTGTTGCAATTGGCCGGTAAAGGGTTAACTATAAACGCTAATTTATCTGAAGAACAAATCCAATTGTTTTTTCTGATGAAAAAGCCCTAACATCGAATTTTTATAAAAATCGCTTGGTCCATTACCGTAAAAAGCCGATTTCTGATATACGTTGCAATTGTCCTTTAAAGGGTTAACAGCGACAACGAATTTTTATGATGATGGGGATAATTCCATTCGTTTAAGCATCCTCAGAATCACTTAATGCGAAACTTTCATGAAATCCTTACATCAGTTTCCGAATAAACCCAATTTATTTCATTTGTTGCCATTGGCCGATAAGTGGTTAACAGCCAACGCAAATTTTTCTGAAGATGGTGGTAAGTCTAATATTCGAAATCACTTAACCCCAAACTTTCATCATAATCCCTAGAATCATGTTCGAATAAACCCAACTTTTGCTATGTATTGCAATTGGCCGGTAAAGGGTTAACTGTAAACGCTAATTTATCTGAAGATGAAATCCAATTGTTTTTTTCTCATGAAAAAGCCCTAACATCGAACTTTCATAAAATTTGCTTCGTCCATTTCCGTGTAAAGCCGATTTCTGACAAACGTTGCAATTGTCCTTTAAAGGGTTAACATCGACAACGAATTTTTATGATGATGGGGATAATTCCATTCGTTTAAGCTTACTCAAAAGCACTTAACGCAAAAATTTCATCAAAATCCTTATATCAGTTTCCGAATAAACCCAATTTATTTCATTTGTTGCCATTGGCCGATAAGGGGTTAACAGCCAACTCAAATTTTTCTGAAGATGTCGGTAAGTCTAATATCCCGAAAACACTTCCCCAAACTTTCATCAAAATCCCTATAATCATTTTCGAGTAAACCCAACTTCTGTACACACACACACTTCAGTAACTAGAGACGCGTTGGTTTATAGTCTGATACCTAGGGGGAAAAAAACATGACAGAGAAATCTAATTTCAATAAAAATCTTTTGAAAATGCGATAATAAAACATCAATATTGAATCCTGGTGAACCCCCCCCCCCTTCACCCACCCAGGTGTTATCAGACCCTCCTGTGTTAACCTTTTTGGACAGAATATTTTTTATAGTTCGAAATTTCCACATTAATATGCTCATTGAAATTATATTCCTTTTGATGTATTTAGAGGTTTGTAGGTGAATGAAACACATTGAGTAATAGAAGAGAGCTCTAATAAATTCGTTGAATCTGACCTAAATGAAAAAAAAATAAACTTGGAGATAACCCCCTAAAGAAAAACCTTAAATATCTCAGGAACTAATGTTGGTATCTTCGTGCAAATTTATATCTAGGCTATTTTGATGCTCTAGAATCATTTTCTGTCGTCAAATTAATGGGTTAACATTCGAAATTTCAAAGTTGGACCCATTTTTAATATGTAGACGACCCCCGATGTCATTTTTTACTACATACAATAAAAGTAGACATAAATTCCTGACGATTGGTGCCTACTGCATGTTTCTGCGATAATTAGGTAATGAGATAGGTGGGGGTGTTTCGTTTCTTTTTTTTTGACCGACTGTACGTTTTTGTATCCCGTACTTTGATTCATTAAGCTTTATATGGTTATAGGTCACCGTTCTCTCAAATAACGGATATTCTAGAGTACGCATACCTATTTTTGCAACAGGTTACTTCTGAAGCAAAATATAGTCAGTGCTAAATGTGGATAAAGTGTGGAGGAAAATTGAAGAGTTCATTTTTAACACTTTCCAACAAGGTTGAAAAGTGTTTATGACTTCGGTTCGTCTGTCTGTCTGTCCGTCTGTCTGTCTGTCTGTCCGCGCTCTAACTCCCGTAAATATTTATGGAATTTCTTGAAACTGACATATGTTATTCAAGTTCACTGTCGGACGGTCCCTATTGAAAATGGAGTTTATACCTCTACTGGTTTGTGTACAGGGACACCCGAAAGTATTTCAAAGCATTGTGTTCTATGAGAGGTATTTCTATAAACCATATTTTCATACCTTTACTCTTGACATATCTTAATGAAATTGAAATATGTTATTCAAGTTCACTATCGGACGTTCCCTCTTGAAAATGGAGTTTGTACCTCTACTGGTTTGTGTACAGGGACACCCGAAAGTATTTCAAAGCATTGTGTTCAATGAGAGGTATTTCTATAAACCATATTTTCATACCTTTAGTGTAGATATATCTTAATGAAATTGAAATATGTTATTCAAGTTCACTATTGGATGTTTCCTGCATACAATGGAGGCAATGCCACCATTGGGTTATACACAGGGACACTCAAAAGTATTCCAAAGCATTGCGTTCTATGAGAGATATTTCTATAAATGAAATTTTAAGAACTTTAGTTTCCACGAAATTTTAGGAAATTGAAATATTTTACTTATATGCAAACAAGAATGTTTTGAGTAGAATATAGCATAATTAGCATTATATTTACAGGGTGCCACAAAAATATCCAGTTTAATTTAGAGCTATTATTAAAAAAATTGCTAGATATATACTCTCGTTTACGTTAAGCGTTTTTAACACTTTCTAACATTTTTAACACTTTCCAACAAAATTGAAAAGTATTTATGACTTCGTTTTGTCTGCCTGTCTGTCTGTCCGTCTGTCTGTCCGTCTGTCTGTACGCGCTCTAACTCCCGTAAATATTTATGGAATTTCTTGAAACTGATATATGTTATTCAAGTTCACTATCGGATCTTCCCTATTGAAAATGGAGTTTATACCTCTACTAGTTTGTGTACAGGGTCACCCGAAAGTATCTCAAAGCATTGTGTTCTATGAGAGGTATTTCTATAAACCATATTTTCATACCTTTACTGTAGACATATCTGAATGAAATTGAAATATGTTATTCAAGTTCACTATTGGATGTTTCCTGTATAAAATGGAGGAATTACCACCACCGGTTTATGTACAGGGATACTCAAAAGTGTTCCAAAGCATTGTGTTCTATGAGAAATATTCTATAAATCAAATTTTAATAACTTTACTTTGCACGATGTTTTTGGAAATTGAAGTATGTTATTTATATGCACAAACGAACTTTGCACAGAGTATAGTATGATTAGCATTAGATTTACAGGGTGGCACAAAAATATCCAGTTACATTAAGAACTATTAATAAACAATTGCTAGAATTGTACTTTCGTTTACATTAAGCGTTTTTAACACTTTCTAAAATTTTTTTAAGTGTGAATATGATTTCAGTTTTGTGTATCTGCCTGTCTGTCTGTCTGTCTGTTTGTCCGAGCTCTAACTCCCGTAAATATTTATGGAATTTCTTGAAACTGATATATGTTATTCAAGTTTACAATTGGATATTCCCTATTGAAAATGGAGTTTGTACCTCTACTGGTTTGTGTACAGGTACACCCGAAAGTATTTCAAAGCATTGTGTTCTATGAGAGGTATTTCGATAAACCATATATTCATACCTTTATTGTAGACATATCTCAATTAAATTGAAATATGTTCACTATTGGATGTTTCCTGTATAAAATGGAGGAAATGCCATTACTGATTTATGTACAGAGACACTTAAAAGTATTCCAAAGCATTGCGCTCTATGAGAGATATTTCTATAAATCAAATTTTAATATTTTTACTTTCCACGAAGTTTTAGGAAATTGAAATATATTATTTATATGCACAAAAAAAAAAAGCTTTGCATAGAATATAGCATGATTAGCATTAGATTTACAGGGTGATACAAAAATAGCCATTTATATTAAGAGCTATTAATAAAAAATTGCTAGAATTGTACTTTCGTTTACATTAAGCGTTTTTAACACTTTCTAACATTTTTAAGTGTGAATATGTTTTCAGTTTGTGTATCTGTACATCTGTCTGTCTGTCTTTCTGCCCGCGGTCTAACTTCTGTAAATATTTATTGAATTTCTCGAAACTGATATGTTTTATTGAAGTTCACTATCGGATGTTCCTTATTCAAAATTGAGTGAATATCTCTTCTGGTTTTTGTACAGGAACACCCAAAAGCATTTGAAAGCATTGTGTTCTATGAGTGTTATTTTTATAAATATTTTCCCTATAGAATGTTCCCCATTTAAAATGACATTAATAGGTCCTGTATAACTAGTTTTTTTACAGGGACGAAAAAAAAAAAAAAAAAAAAAAAAAAACACTGCATTACGTTTTAGGACAAAATTTTTTGAAAGTTATATTTAAAAATCTTTGTACTGTAGAAATCACAAAAATATTGAAGCACATTGTTAATAATCTAAAATAATGCTTTGTATGGAATATGATATGATTACCTCTCTGATTTACAGGGCTACACTAAATCATTCAGAGAGATCAAAAGCTGCAATTATAATGTAACGTCTGCATTTTCTTTTGCGTTAAGCTTTTTTAACTCTTTCCAAAATGCCTAAGAGTAATTTTAAAATGAATTAGTCTATCTGTATACTTTTCAGTCCTTCTGTCTGTTGTGTGATAACGTAGGCAATGAATATTAAAAGTTATTCGATACAACAATTACGTACAGTTGGAAAGTGTTACTAATCAATGCGTACTGCATGATTTTTATTTCTTGTTTTATTTATTAGTTAATTTTTAAATTTATTATACATTTCCGATAAAGGCACGTATGGTAAAACCACGCCACCGAGAGGGTGTAACATTTCCGCTAAGGACACGGGTTTATAGATTTCCGCAAAGGGCACGGTCGCTAAGGGCACGGCTCCGACTGGCCCACCTGCAGTACCGGATCTATATTTTTAAAAGGGGGGTGCAGACTACCAATTTGCCGCCCTCTAAGCAAAATTTTTTAACAAATAAAATACTGAAACTTTTACAAAATTATTTATTTTAGTTATAAAATTATACGTAATTCTAAAGGTTTACTTCCCTCGACTTTATTTCAGCTAAAATGTCATAATTTAGGTTGCTTATTTCACTCGCACTCGCTTGTCTTGTGCTTATTTCACTCGCACAAGGAAACATTCAAAAGGTGTCGTCTTCAAAAACTATTGAAAAAAATATATGTGATTCTACTCTTCATTAAACACCAGAAAGTGGAAAATTTATCGGTTGAAATGAATTACAGTGACCACAAAAAATTACCAAATTTAAGCATATTTGGCGATTTTACACTGTTAGCCGATTAATTTTGAGTACTTGGCGGAGAAGCAAAACACGGTTCTGTTCATACACAGCAATCTCGGTGTTAGCGAACTTATCACCTAGCCAGTGGCGGATTGGGGGCCAGGGGGGGGGGCTAGGGGGCTGAAGCCCCCCCCCCCCCAAAACACTGCCATTTACAATTGAATATTGCAACTGTAAATTTTTTATTGGTCTAGAATAACACTTTGAAAAATCTTAGCCCCCCCTCCCCCCCAAAAAAAAGTCAAGTTCTTTCATTACCCTACTACCGTAGGTAATGGAAGTATTGTATTCGGTCTGAAAATTCGATATCGGGTTTTCACCTGATTTACATGTTTTAAGGTCCCCTGAGTCCAAAAAAGTGGTTTTTGGCAATTGGTCAGCGTGTATGTATGTATGTGTGTGTGTGTATGTATGTATGTAGAGAATCTTCTGGCTATTCTATCTCAGAAACTAATAAAGATAGAGCTACGAAACTTTAGAATTGAAATACATCTGGTGTACAGATGAAATTTCCAAATTTTGGTGAAAACTGAAAAGCCGGAAGTGGGACATCGGAAACCGGAAGTGGAACCGTAAGTCCGTATCTCGAAAACGGCTCTAACGATTTTCTTCAAATTTGCTGTATAAACACTCTATTACATGTACTTTTGAATGATATAATTGGTTAGTTCAGGAAAATTGAGAGGAGTCTTGTATAAATAGCTCAATTTCAGGTCTCGCAAGGGCGTTCCTTTAAAAACGGCTGTACAGATTTTTTTCAAACTCGCCATAATAACTCACTTTTAAATATGATTTTGTATGTAATTATTGTTTTTCTGTCAATAGTTGAGTTTTGGTAAAAGTTGGTATCTCAAAAACGGCTCTAACGATTTTCTTGAAAATTGTTTTATAAATCCATTTCTTTCTTATGTATCACGTAGTTATTAGAGGAAAATTGACAGCTACCCTGTTTAGGTAGGTCAGAAGTTTAGGTAGATCTCCAAAATTGGTGTTTCAAAAAATAACTCTACCATTTTTTTTTTTTTTTTTTTTTTCTTATTTTTTACCCCGCTATATGTAAGCTTCGTTTTATATGTCTTTTCATGTGTATAAAGTTTATCTTACCAGAAAAATGTTAGGTTTTTACTTCTTTAGGTCACTTCTATATCTTCTGATCACATTAACTCCAAAAAATGCATATAATATGTGTAATAGTGGGTAATGGAAGTCGTGTGGCTGTTTCACACCAGATTTTTAAAAATGTGTTTAGTCATTTTCATCAATGCTTCGTCAGTCAAAAATACAAAATAGTAATTTATCTTCCTTGCATTGTCAAGTCTGTGATTAATTTCAACTAAAATTCAATCTAATTTAGCATTTGTTGGTTGTAGTGTTTCTGTTTCAAGTGTCTGCAATTTCGTCGTCGATTACTTCGCCAGGCATCTTTTCCTTTCGGTACTCTATGTTCTTTAACTCTTTGACGGGAATGAAAATTTTCCAATTTAAAATGAAATGCCACCAGAATTCACCAAGAATAATAGAAGAAAGGAAATAAATGAAGTTATTCCACTAAGTTAATAATTTTAAGCATAATTAAAAAAAAAAAAAAAAAAATTCTGGGGGCAGTTTTTGCAATTGAGAATTAAAATTTGCGTTTTCATTATGCCAACAGCACCCTTGTTAGGGTTAATGGTTGTATCTATGACATCAACTCGGCAACGGCAGTAGCTTTTTAAAACCATTTATCAAATCCAGTATTACGAAATCTTTTGATGTATTTTCCAACCCTTCCATAAAAGCAACTGATCTCGTTAAAACAATATGTCAGTTTTTTGTATTCCTTTACCAACACAGTTGAACACTTTTAAAACATGATTCTATATGACTAAGTATAAAATAAATTCAAAATTTCTGACCTCAATTCGTAGACGTTTTTATTTTGCCTTGGTGATTTGTCTCCATGTTTAAGCTTTGTCGAAGCATCACAAACTTATTTAGGCTTATTTTCAAACCAATAACAGCTTCTCCTTACGCAGACCATCATGTCTGACCCTTTGACGTCATTCTTTGTGTGTTTTTAATACTTTGTGACAACATTGAAAAAGATTTATGGTATAGACATACTTGCCAACCATCTCATTAATTGTTAACGCCCCCTGAAAAAATGCCCCTTTTCTCACACCACTATATTTTTAGAGTTATTCTCTCCAAATGTTGTTGCGATTAAATAAGACTAAAATTACTCTAAAAAATTATTGGTGTGAAAAAAAAAGGTGGGTACTAAAAATTGTACGGTTCATAATGAGATGGTTGGCAAGTATGCATAGATTTGTCTATCAGCGCTCTATCTCTGGTAAATATTCATGGAATTCTCTGAAACTGATATATGTTATTCAAGTTTACTATGGAATGTTTCCCATTGAAAATGGAATAAATACCATTATTGGTTTGTGTGCAGTGACACACGAAAGAATTCCAAAGCATTGTGTTCTATGAGAGGTATTTCTATAAACCATATTTCAATACATTTATTTTACACAAATCGTAATGAAATAGACATTTATTATTCCTATGCAAAACTAGTATGTTGTGACCACCACAAGACTTTCTTCTATATTTTCCTATACAAATTCACGCAGTAAGAATATTTTTTAAAAAAATATACGATTTTTTTCGAAGTTTTTTTTTGTTAAAAGTAAAAAAAAATCGATAACTTTGTTTTAAATTACCACATATTTATAGTTCAACCATTCGTTTTAAAGGTATTGACGAGACCTTTCGAAAGATACCGATCTTGAAAATTTACCCCCCCCCCCCCCCCCACTGCCATGTTAAAAGTTTAGAAAAAATACGATCACAGCGCCACCTGTTGAGCGATTGATCCCCAAATCTAATCAGCCTCAGTTTATGTCAGGGGTTAACTAAATACCAAGTCTGGTTAAATTTCCTTAAAAAAAAAAAAAAAAAAAAAAAAAAAAATACGATTTTTTTCGAAGTTTTTTTTTTTGTTAAAAGTAAAAAAAATCGATAACTTTGTTTTAAATTATCACAGATTTATGGTTCAACCATTCGTTTTAAAGGTATTGACGAGACCTTTCGAAAGATACCCATCTTGAAAATTTCCCCCCCAGGGGGGGGGGGTGGCGAGGTTCCTACGCATACAAAATTTTTTTCCCAGTTGACTATCTCTATTATAAATAATTCTTGTAAATTTCATAATGATTACTAAAAAATAATTCTCTTTATGCACATTTATACAAAATTTTGTCCTATATCACCATGTTAAAAATTTAGAAAAAGCGGGATGGCAACGCAACCTGTTAGACAATTTTTACCAAAAGTTGATAGGCACTAATTTATGTCAAGGTTCAACTACATACCAATTTGTATGAAATTCTGTGCAGTAGTTCTTGAGATACAGTTGCCACAAAATTTTGTCACACACACACACACAGACAGACAGACAGACAGACAGACAGACATTTTCTAAAAATGGTCAAATCGTGTTCTACAGTTCTCAAAACGTGTAAATTCATCAAAAACCCGAGGTCGAAAATTTTTACGAATCCAATACTTTCTCTATATTACATATAGAAGAAAGTAAAAAATTGTTTTCTATAAAATATAGTATGATTAACATTAGAAAAAAAAAGACCACACAAGAATATTTAGATAAATTAATTTTAATGATTGAAATTTCATGCAATTGCAGTTTCGCATTGTTTAAGCGTTTTCCACTTTAATCAACGCTTAAAAGTGATTATGATTTGAATTAGTCTATCTGTCTGTCCCTCTAACCACCTCCAGCGTCCATAAATATCTTCAGAATTTCTTTAAAATGATCACTCTTAAAAAAATCTTTTCGAGTTCACTATGGGTTGTTCACCATTTAAAATGGTATTACTAGCGCAGCTGGTTTGTGTACAGGAACACTCAAAAGAATGTCAATGCCTTGCGTTTTATGATAGAGATTTTTACTACACAAATTATAATTAAATTGAAATTCGTTATTAAGATGCTAAAAGAGGTTTTTTTTTTTTTTTTTTTTTTTAAGGGGGCGGGGGGGGGGGCAGAATATGAAATGTTTAGCGATAAGATTTACAAAGCTACACTGAAATATTCAGATACGTTATACAAAAGGATACTGCTGGTGTTTCATTTTTCATTTGTGTTAAGCGTTTTTAACAAGGTTGAATATCAGTTCAATTAGTCTATGTGTCTGTCTTTCTTCCATTCCGTCTGAAGGCTGTGTGACCAAGTAACGAAAGTGCATTGACGATTAAACGATGCAAAAGGAGGTGCGTATAGTTAGAAAGTTAATAATCTATGGGAACCGTTCCGTATGTGATTTTTTTTCCTTGTTTCATAATATCACAGCGTAAACTAGATGAAACAAAAAAGTTGTAAATTCTTTGAACAGTTAACTCCACATAGACATTTAGCCACGGAGCAGAAAGAAGGCATGTACACCAACACGTTTAAGGAAATGGGCAATGCACAGTGAAGAGCAGCGTATTATTATTATTATTATTATTATCATTCTGGCTTGGACGCATCTGTACTCTCCTGACGTATTTGAATTATCGTAGGACTGATCATGACAGTCCCTATTGGATAACTTATCATCCTCTAACTTTTTATGTTCGCCATGCATTCACCACTTTTATCATGAACATCAATGAAATCAATAAATCTCTCGAAAATTTCACATTCTCCGAAACTTTTGAAGAAAACTATAGAAAAACTAGAACGTTTTTATTCTTTTATATTTTACAGAATTTCGAATTCCAATTTCCGCTCACATTTCGTACTAAGGATTTTTAACGATATTCAGCCCGGAATAAAGCCCTGGTTTTTAAAAACACAGAAGCAAACGTCAACGTTTTTGACGCTGCAACGCTCCAATCAGAGTCACTTTGATATCAGTGCTGGCGTTGAAACCGCAGAACAGAGCGTAGTGACGCATGCGCAAATTGTAAATCTCAAGGCCGACTACGTTGACGTTCGCGTTTTGTGTTCTTAAAAACCAGGGCTTAAGGCAAGTTTTGGAGAAAACCATGGATAAGTCATACAGAAATTTTTATATAGAAATGTTTATATTTATTAATGTTTGTATCTTAGCTCCTAATTAACATAATTTCATAAGTAATATATCATTTTAAAACTTATTTGAACTGGAATTAAAAAGTAGAGATCCCAAATCTCTGCTTCCAGATGACACTTTAATATTTAAAAATTTGAATATCTCCAATTCTAATTATGATTAAATTGGTACTTATAATAACATCATTTGAAATATATTTTATTGAAGATTTTTAAACTGATATAAGCCATTAAATTCCGTGCGGGAGTTTCAGTACAAACCCCAGAAAACATACAACACCTTTATTCCAATATATCCAATTCTAATTATTATTAAATTACTTATAATGTATCATTCAAAATATATTTTGCAGTAATTTTATTGCGAACTTTTAAACTAATATAATCTATTAAATTCAGTACGGGAGTTTCAGAGAAAACCGCAGAAAAACCGGAATACATTTTTTTAAATTATTATTTTGCAGACTTTCAAATTCAGATACTCCACTCACATTTCTTATTAAGGATTTTTAATGTTATTTTGCCCTCAATTACACAAGTTTTGGAGAAAACCACGGAAAAGTAAGACAATTCTTTTCGTAACAATGTTTATATTACTTTTCTATCCCAGCTTCTAATAAACAGAATTCCATAAGTAATATATCATTTTAAAAGTTATTTGAATTGGAATTGAAGAGTACTTGTTGCAAATCTCTGTCGCCAAATAGCGCTTTGATATTTTTATAATTCAATATCACCAATTACGATTAAATTGTTTGAGAGTAGATTAGGAGACCGTAGGCCCCACTGTGTTGGGGATTTGCCAGATCAGAATTTTCAATGTTCCTTTACACGGTGAGCGAATAGATTGTCCCAAATCATGAAACGCAAAGAGGCGCCTTAGTCGTAACAGAGCAGAAATTTGCTACAGTTAAAGTTTTCAAAGATATTTGCACAATGAGCAAGCAAGCTGTTGTAAGTTCTAAAATGGGGATAAGGCGCTGCAGTCCCCACGGAGTGGGACTTTGCTACAGTTTTTCAAAGATGCAGATTTTCACATGGTAAGCGAACAGACTGTTTCAGATACTGAAACTGGAAGGGGGCGCCGCAGGCGCTACCGAGCGGAAATTTACTACAATTATAATTTTCAATAAAGCTATTTACACTATATGTCAATAAGTTGTTGTAGGTTCAGAAACGGAAAAAAGGCGGCGCAGGCTCCACCTAATGGGGGTTTCATACAGACGGATTTATCAAGGATTGCGAACCAGCTGTCACTGAAGGAGGCTAGTTAATAATAAACTAGTATTTTTAGTAGAGACTTGGAGAAAGAAATAATTAGTGGCCAAATATAAAATGACATCAGTTACAATACGAGGAATAGCTTTCACCTATACTTTTCATTTTACATGGATTAGTCAACTGCTGCTGCCATGCCACCTCCCACCTACCGCACCCGCAAAGATACGTATATCGTCCTTGTTCAGATTTTAATGCTCACTCACTTGCACGAGTCGTACGTTCATAAGCAATATTAGTTTTCAGGTTTTCACTCTGATTTATTCATACGTCTCGTGTGAGGAAAGGAGAGGAGGGCGTTAGGTTGCTCTGAGCTTGTTACAGACGATGCAATGTACTACGAAAATGGTGTGAAAATCGGGTCCAGCATAGTACAAATAGTGAGACTAGCTGGACCTGGTGGCTGCCGCCCTTCAGTCTTCGCCGCTCGGGGCAAGTGATTGTTGCGCATGTTGCATAACATCTTTGATAAAAAAACAAGAATTTTACTGTTTAGCCTATTTCAACAATTAATTCTTATTAAATATAAATTTTGTTAACTTGTGGAGAATTGATTACATATTTCCACTATCGGCTACAAAAATATCCCAATTTATGAACATCAGCTTTTAAAAAATCACAATCTTTATCGACTAGCAGCTAAATAGCACATTAAACGTAAATGTTTTACTAGTGGTTGTACAATTATTCTATATTGAGAGATTCAGCTTTGAAAATAAAAGTGCAAATTTCATTGCTTAGCGGCAAAATAATTGAGTATGTGGGATTTAGCTTTTGAATGCGATTTCCATCGATTAGTACCTAAATATTAACGTGTTTCTGCAATTGCAAAAATGCGAATTTCGAGAATTAGTTTTGAAAAGAGCGTGATTATTATCTATTAGCTGGAAAATAGATTAGTTGCAATTTTACATACAGTTTTGACAAATAGGGGTGAAATGCAGGGGTGGTGCCAGATAGGGGGCCAGGGGGGCACAGGCCCCCCTGTCGGGGAGTCTGTGACCCCCCATCGGGGCATACTCCTAAAATCTCTCGGGAGGAAAATTACAAAATTTTCAGTTTTTCTATTTTTGGCAGCATTTTTCTTCCCTTGTACAAATTTGGAGCATTCCAGTTTTTTCATTCTGTATTCAATAGAAGAAAGTATTGGATTCGTAAAAATTTTCAGCTTCCAGTTTTCCATGAATATACACGTTTTGAGAGGTCCAGAACACGTTTTGACCACGATATTTTTAGAAAATGTTTGTCTGTGGCACGATTATCTCCAAAACCACGAGGAGTACTAACAAATGGAATGATACAAATATTAACAGTAATATTATTAACAGCATTGCAGTTTTTGAAAAATACTTAAATAATAAACTCTCTTTATGTAGTGCCCCCCTGTCGGGGAGGTGGTGTCCCCCCGTCGGGGAATTTCTGGTGCCACTACTGGTGAAATGATTAGGTATTTTTTATTTCAGTTGCAAAAGTATTGCATAGTTTGAGACTATTCAGTTTTGAAAAAAGTGTGAATTTCATCGATTAATGGCAAAGGTTTTCACTATTTAGGAATTCAACTTTGAAAAGGGCACATATTTCATTGATTAGCAGCCAAATAATTGCATATTTTGGTAATTGACTGCAAAAATATCGCGAATTTCAGGAATCGACTTTTGAAAAATAAATAAATAAATAAACTTAATATAAATTACGTGCAAAATTATGGTGTATATTATCAATTCCTCGCGATTAAATGTAGATTTTGTAAGTTTGTAGAGAAATACTTACGTACTTCAGCAACTGTCCTTAAAATTTTTGCAAATTTTTATAATTAGTTTATTGATTAGCCAATTGCAAAAATAACATATTTAAGTAGTTAATGGTAATTAAGAGTAAAATTTATCCATATTTCAGCAGTTTGCTGTAAACTTAACGCATATTTCATTAATCAACTTAAAAAAATAAAAAAAAATAAATAAATAAAATAAAATACAAGCTGTGTAGATTAGAAGCTAAATAATAGCCTTTTGCAGCAGTTAATTGCAATTAAACATAAATTTTGTCAGTTAGTAGTGAAATTGTAGCTCTCAGGATCTATATTTTGTTTGGGCTTGTTTATATTTCATACATTTACAAAAAAAAGAAAAAAAAAAAAACTTCCTTTATTTTTTCTCTTATATTTTCCCACATATATATCATGAAAAACGGCAGATTTTCTAGTGACACAAGCGAAAAAACAAACGAACGCAGCGACACTCAGTGGAAAATACGAACGAAAACTGCGACACATAATACAGCTAATTTGAGATCAAAGAAACTGCTGAAAGCTGACACTTAATATCTCAGGAAATATAAGATGTTTTTTTCTGATATTTTCAAAATAGTCTTTTTCCTTCTGTCTGATCCTACACTGAAATCGCTACATTTCTGCGTGCAATATATTTTGAGATATGAATTAGCTTATTTAAGTTATAAATGGACGGTCTATATGTAGTACAATTTTTTCTCGAATATGTCTCGAGCGAATGTCGTTTAATTGATATATGATATTAATCGCTTTTATCTGATGTGCCTGACATCTCCCTCTTCCCCCGGAAAACTCTTGTTTTTTTTATAACTCAGTTTGAAAATCGAACTATTTTTTACTCTGAAAATACCGTGATGCGGCAGTTTCGCGGATGAATACAGTCTTCACTTTCATCTGAAATACTCAATATCAAATAATCGTTTTGGCTCCCTGTATCGGGAATTGACGTAAAAAATAAACACAAAAATAAAAATAAAATATTTTTCTTTCTTTAATATATATATTAAATGAGTTATTTATTCAGGTACTTGTATTTTATATGACATTTGTTTATCAAAAATATCATTGTATTTACATTGTTTTCATGCTGATACATTGTTAACTTTCAAAATTGGTTTTATTTTAAAAAGTGATTGCAACAACAAAAAACTTTTTCTTTATTTTCATAAAAATGACAAATAATATGATAATCATATGCAAATATTTGTAATTTTTTCAAAATTAGGTGATAAACTACGGATTGAAAAAATTCTTAAAACAGAATTTGAAAATAATTAATTTGCTCATTAAGTTTCTAGTATATATATATATATATAAATTACAAAATGTAATAAAATTTTGTAATAAATTTTGTCTCGCTGTAATAAAATTTTGAATAGATTAAGTTTTTTTTTTTTTTTTTTTTAATTAAATTCATAATAAACTATACTACTTAAATATTTACCAGTATAAAAATTTCACTTTTTAAAGATTTTTCTATTATTATTTATTTTTCTCTTTTAAATCAAATCTATACCTAAAAAAATATTCGTGTTTCTTTCTTTCTTTCTTAAATTTAACAGTAGGGAGGTGGCATGAATATAACAATAAAAACTACTCCAGAAAAAAAATAAAATAAAATAAAAATATCCTCCTTAACTTGTATATACTTATTTCTCAGATATAATAGTGATATAAAATAAAATTGAGATTACCATGCATCTGCAACTTTTAAATTAGAAATTAATAATAACATTGTAAATATTGTACACACTATTCTAAAAAATATGACATAAAATTTTGAGGAATTTTTTTTTTTTGGTGAATGATATCATTCAAATGATTAAATGACACAGATGTTCAAATAGGATTCAAGGATGTTTATTTCCATTACAAAGGGTTTTTTTTTCTTATACAATCACATATTTTTTAAAAACCTCTGTTATTCATTATTTAGTACAACATATTGTTCTGAAATTTGTGTAAGTACTTGTTTATTTTTTAGTATAACTTTCCTATACAATATCCATAAAATCTTAAAAGTGTTACGAGGCAAACTGAGGCAATTTTAAGCTTTTAATTAAACACAAAAAATTAAGTAAAATTATAATATGTAACTGTTTTCACTTTGTAAAACTAATCTATTAATCAATTTAAAAACTTAAAAGTCGTGGCCAAGCCAACAATAATAACGATTAATACTTATACTAAATTAAATGATTTTTCCTAGCTTAATAATTACTGTTAACACAAACATTGTTACAGTAACTTGAGTTTGCATTATGTTATAAAAATCGTAAAGGCAAATTCTTTACGAAAACAACTTTAAATTAAACTGATTTAAACTCATTTTGTATTATATAAAAAACTAATCAAGTTGTTCTGTAGAATTTTTATATTAATTTAATTTCATCGATTTTAGAAAAGTGTGTTTCCAAAGTTCATACAAAATCTCGCCAAACAGTGTCGAATGCGAATTATTCAATTTGTTTTTATCTAGTAATTTTCGGAATTTCTAAAAACTGTAAAACATGTCTACGAGAATTTTTACAGAATTTTGTTTAGTTAAGAATAAAAGAAATGTGTATAGTAGGGGAAGGGAGGGGGGCATAAGGACTCAGTGATGGGCAAATTTTAATTTTATAAATGTGAAATTTGGGTGGAGGGAGGGGGAATCTCTGTTAGTTTGATTGAAAGACCTTTTCAAAACAACATTTTAACACAAAATGTTTTTCTCTATAATTATTTGTTAGGAAAATAAGAAAGAAAATTTTTCTTTTAAAGTTGTCCCCCGTGTCTCGAGAACACCTTAAAAATTTTAAAAACTGTAAAAAAAAAGAAGCGGGGGAGGGGGGGGGGGAGCCTAATCAGTTTGAAGGATCTTTGTTTTGTTTGGAAATTCGAACTGTAAAAACAGGGGGGCGAAAGGCACATCTCTGAAACTTTAAACAAATGAAGTTCTTTTTGTAGTTTGTCGGAAATGTCTTCTACAAAAAAAAAAATAATAATAATAATAATAATATATTTTGTTTGCCTTTTTTTTTTTTTAAATTAAATATACTGAAAATAGTCTCCATTATGTTCCTATTTCAGGATCACGTCGTTTGATCTCGTTTGGTTTATTTAAAAAAAAAAAAAAACGAGAAAAGAAAGGAAAAGAAATTGAAGCTGAATTGAGATAGAAGAAACCTTAGGAGGCAAACATTAAAATTTCGAATAGGAGGGGGATTAGGAGCTCATTTAAAGTTCTACTTAGACTCATATTTAATATGCACGCTTTTTACGTTTTCAAAACTTTCAAGGCATTTCCTATAGATTTGGGAAGAAAAATGAGACTTTTAGGATATATATATATATATATATATATATATATATAAGCTTCTTTAAAAAATGCTCCACGAGCGGTTCTGTGCTGAAAAGCTGGCGGATGGGAAGTGCCGAATTAAATCCCATCCCACACTCTTCGACCTAGCTGTTCCTTCAGTGTTTTTTCTCCGAAAGCATAAATACGACCCCTTAGAAAGACCTCACGGGGGGCAATGTACTTATAGGCCTAGGACTCTAGCGCAGTCAATTGGCCTTAAAACCTACAAACAAACAACTAAAACCTACAAACAAACAACCTTAAAAAAGTATCGCTGGAAACATTTTAAGTGATTATATTTAGAAGATTTCTCAAAGTGCTAAAAAATCCTTATCATTTAAAATTTTAAAGTTAGATCTCTCATATACACTTTATACCCCCATAAACCAATTTTTGAAAATGAGGCAAAGTCCAAAATCCCTACACTACGTTTTAGAAAATTTTTAGGAATTCTAAAGTGATTCCGAAATACTAGGAAGAATGTGGGGACTATATTATGTATGTTTAATCAGATAGAATAAAACTAGATGCATAACATTTTAATGCATGTTTTTTAGAATTTTTTTTCTAAAAAGCGATTTCCCGATTAAATTTTTAAGTGATCTAACTGGTAACCCCCCTCCTATTTTCCCCAGCTGAATTAATTTTAGACCAAACAAAAGCTCTCTCAAATTGATTAAGCTTCTTTTTTAGAATTATCAGAGTTTCCAAGGGAGGATCTGAACCTCACCCCAATGGTGCTAGGTATTTTGGAAAATTACTGTCATATCCTTAAACAGTTTTACTTTATGCATCTACAATTTAAAAATAACAAAATATTTATCTTTTGTTCAGTCGATTGACCATTTAAAAATTTTTGTTAAATTTTTATCTAACTAAAATCGATGTGGTGAAAACTCTTTAGAAACTTATTCATAACACTTTTTTACAAAAACTTTCGTACACAAATTATTTTTTTAAACATTTATTTTAAATTTTCTGTTGAACTATCTAAGAAATAGTCGAACCAATGAGCTATATAAGAAATTGAATATTGAATTAAAAAAAAAATCTTTTTTATGTATTTTTTTATTTGTAGAAATTTTTGTCATTTTTAAAATGTACTATATTATGCCTTTGTAATATTGCATGTTTCCATCCCTCAAAAAATATTTTTTCTTAAAGTTTTTTTTTTTTAATCACTTTTTATAAAATTTTGAAATTTCATTTAGTTTGTTATTTTGTTCGAGTATGACCTATAAAACAACACTTTTTATACAGTGTTATAACTCATTATCATGCTCCTTTAATTTTACGTTTTGATCATTAACCCCTAAAAAGTAATGGTATCAATACAAAAAACCCTTAACGGGTTGAAAGTTTGTGACGCAGCACTGTACTTTATGGCTATAAGAATTAGAAATACGGGTCTTAAAAATAATGATATCAAATTTTCAGTGACGCTTTGATATTAATTAAATTATACATAGATTTTCTTATTTGAATTTGCTTTTTCCTTTTATTAATTTACAGTGTAAACGTTATATTCAACATAAAATAATATATAGCATTTATTCATTGATACCTTTCCATTCACATCTCTTATACTATGAAAGCATGTGTTTTAAAAGAAATTATATGAAATTCCAGTAACGTAGTGGTGAACGTAGTTTCAATGTAGTTTCAATGTTCCAGTAACGTAGTTTCAATGAATTATTCTATCTTCTGCGTCATGCCATCCAAAACTGTAAGTAAAATATATGAAAATGTTTACTTTGTGTCATTTCATACAAATAAATTGAAAATGCATGCAAATAGATATTGTGCTGTAAAGAAAAAAATTGTGAAAATTTTTTCAGTTTTGGATGGCGTGACGCAAAAGATAGAATAATTCATTGAAATAAATATATTTCAGTACATAATATAAGCTTAATGAAAGTGATATATTTGACAGCGTATTTGAAAATTAAAAGCAATATTTCAATGTGCACATATACTTTAATATGCAAAACAAAGTAATTGCAGTGAAATTTAAAAACAAATCATTTAATGTAACACCACTACGTTACTGGAATTTCATATAATTTCTTTTAAAACACACGCTTTCATAGTATAAGAGATGTGAATGGAAAGGTATCAATGAGTAAATGCTATATATTATTTTATGTTGAAAATAACGTTTACACTGTAAATATAAATAAAAGGAAAAAGCAAATTCAAATAAGAAAATCTATGTATAATTTAATTAATAACAAAGCGTCACTGAAAATCTGATATAATTATTTTTAAGACCCGTATTTCTAATTCTTATAGCCATAAAGTACAGTACTGCGTCACAAACTTTTAACCCGTTAAGGGTTTTTTGTATTGATATATATATATTATTACTTTTAGCTCCTATATTTCTTTCCCATTATTTTTTGTCCTAAGTTCCGTTTAGTCCCCAAATTAATGAAATAAAATTAAAAATTTATTTTTTCTAAAATGTTCCCTTTTAACTAATTTTTAATTTTTCCTCTTGATTTTATATTATTATAGTTTCACAATTTATTCTGAAAACTCATTTGGCTATTATTTTGTGGATTCATTGATAAGTTATTTTGTAAAAATATTTTATTTTTATGTTTGAATAATAATAAAAAAAATGTATTTTAAAAAATATATATATTTTTGTTAATTAAAATATTTCATACCTCTTAACACTCTTATTCTTTTTTTTTTTTTTTTTCTGTTTTTTCTACAACAATAATTAAAATAAGGTCAGGGTGTTTCATTAACTTTGTAAACTAGTACTTTAAAATATGATTTACTTTTACATGTTATTGTTTTATCTAGTTAAAATATTACACATTACAACACAATTAAATAGAGCATATAGCTCTTCACTATTTCTTCAGAAATTCTAGCTGCAGGTAAGTAACATTTTCATGTGTTACTGTTTTAATTTCTGTCTTCCTATGAAACATTTTATTTATTTGGTTAATTTTAATTTTTTTACAATTGTTTCGTAAAGATTATAATCCTTTTATTTTATTTTATTACTAGCCGCCTTCGGCGACCAGCTAGTTTGCGATCCCTGAAAAATCCGACTTTACGAAACTCCCGCGCGGTGGCGCCTAGGTCTAATAACAGCTTATTGATAAATAGTGAAAAAAGCTTATTGAAAAATTTAATCGCAGTAAATTCCTGTGCGGTAGCGCCTTCGGCGCACTCTTCCCTTTTCAATATCTGAAACAGCCTGTTCGCTCACCATGTTATGATCTTTAAAATTTCTGACTTTAGCTAAGTCCCGTTCGGTGGCGCCTGCGGCGGGTTATCCCCGTTTTAGAACTTACAACACCTTCGCTGATTAGAATTTGAAATATTGAAATTTTAAAATATTACAGCGCCATCTGGCGGTAGAAATTTTTATAATGTATTGTTGAATTCCAAATCAACGAAGCTTTCAAATGATGTATTACTTATGAAATTAGTTTAATTAGTAGCTGAGATACAAAAGAAAACCTAATCAGGAAACCTTAAAACATGTAAATCAGGTGAACTCTCAAATTCCACTTTCGATAATATAAAAGTACTTTAAAATATTTTTTTAATGATGTATTAAAATAATTTCATCATAATTAGAATTTTAAACATTGAAATTTTAAAATATTACAGCGCCATCTTGCAGTAGAATAAAATTTCTCATGGAATAACATGGTCAAACAACATTACCAGAAAAATTTTCAGGAGGAGGCAAACTCAAACTGTAAATGTTTGGACGTATTTTAGAAATCTGACTTACTTATACATTTTGTTGAATGATTGGCTGTCTGAGATGATTAAGCAAATTTTACTTGTATATAAGCTATATTTTAAAAATAATTTTTTATCATTATAAAACTGATAAAACAGTTTTTCTTTACAAAATTAATTTTAACTCTGATGAACACACGTTTTGAAATGATTTGACACTGACTGTGGCTTCTTAGAATATAATGTCTTTTTCTTTTCCATATTTTTTCTAAAAAGCCCATTTGAAAAAGCCTACAATTCTGACCACTTTTGAGTTTTTTCAATTTTATAAAACTTTCTTCGATGAAATAAGCAAAATACTAAGCACTTGAAACTCAATTTTTTTCATCTATTTTTTAACAAAACAGTTTACATAAAGAATCAGCTTTATTTTCAGTTACAATTTTCCCAAATAGAAGATTTAGCATTATATATTCAGATGCTTACTACAATATTGCTACAACCAAAAAATAGCTGGCATAGGTAATATCTGATCGATTCTCCGTCATATATTTGCTGTCATAAATATCTACTATAGAACACTTACTATATTCAAGATTAAGCAATGAACTCTGCTGATGGCCATTTCTAGTCAGAGGCTCAAATGTTCCACCAACTAGGCTACCCTTCACCTGCTTTGACACATTTACCTTATACTGATTTGCTGCTTAATCTTATAGATGTCAGTTTTGTATTTAACTTATAATGCAATAATTCTCATAATGCACATTTATGTGAAATTTTACCCTTTCAGCTATCTTACGAAAATTTTAAATTTCATATAAATTTACAAAATAGAACATTAAAATCAAGATTATGGCCAGTATCATAAGGGATACTATTTTGAAGCTGGTCTAAATTTTTAGCCATTATTCCTTCTTAAAATATAGTCTATTCAAACTAACAATTAGCTGATTAACTTAAATATGAACACTTTTTATGATTTTAGGACCCTCATACCTAAAAAAAAAGTTGAAAACTTATATGAATACCAAAGTTTCCGATACCTATAATACAATGGAAGACTAAAAATGATTTGAATACATAAATTACTTATTATTTAAAATTGGTCTAGAACTAACTAGGAATCTTTATATCAAGAGTCAAATGCTGCTTACTTTAATAATATAAGTTATGTTACATAATTTATTTGAAGTTTTGTAGACAGAAAGATTACACATCCGTAAATCATCATATATTAAAAATGAAAACTGCTCATCAGATTTCAAGAAATTTTGTTTAAGAAGCGTCTCCACTTATTGTCCCCAGATGCTAGAGCCAATGTTATTCTATGGAGAATTTCGCCCCATCATAACTTATTAACTAATATATATATTTAAATTTTGTTTTCACATTCAGAAACTTCACAACTATTAAACAATTTATCGCTTTCTAAAAATTATTTTTTAAAATTTTTAATATTTTATATTGAGGTTGTAAAACGAGAATTTTCAAATTGTGTGATTTTTTTCATTTTTGAGCTTAAAACTAAAACCTTAAACGTAAAAATAATCAATTTTTAGAAAGCAATAAATTGTTTAATAGTTGTGAATTTTCGGAAAGTGAAAACGGAATAAAAAAAAAATATATATTAGTTAATGAATTATAATGGGGCAAAATTTCCCATAGAGTAACATTGGCTTCGGCTTTCGGAGACGGTAGGTAGAGAGTCCCCTTAATATACCTACTTTGAGCTAAGGACTTTTTTCTTTCTTTTGACTTTTCAGCAATTGTTATGATAACAGTATAATGGAAATTTAGAAATATCTTTTGTAATTAATGAATATTTTTAGCATATGTATTTTATTGATTATTATCTGGAGGAAAAAATTACTTACACTTTAGCCTTTTTTTTTTTTTTTTTTTCATATACTTTCATAAATTTTAAAATACGGTCACAATCAGCCCTGAATAAAGGAATTGTGGAACATAAGCATGAAACAGATTTAGAGAACAACTATTCTTGAATTCAATTTTTTTATTCTTTTATTTTTTTCTCTTTTCCTTAAAAACTTGTAATTATTTATGTAAAATTTTTGTATTAACTGCATGTCATGAATTTTGACTGCCAAAGATCACCATAAGAAAAAAAATCGTTTTTTTTTCAATGTCTCCTAAAAATTTAATTAAAACAAAAAAATACATAAACATATAGTCAGAAGAAAAATGTTTGATATTTTTTGGCTGTTCTTATTTATTATTTTCAAAAAAGGTTTTTCTGAAAAAACCCATTTTTTTTTTTTTTAAACTCAAATAAAACTGGCTTTTTTAGGAGGGTTTTAATTGAAAAAATCCAACCCACATGAGTATTTAAAAAAAAAAAAAAAGTGTTTTCCAACCCTGATTTAAAATTGCCCAAGGTCTGCATGGATCTCAGACCATACTGATAAGATTAAATTAAGAAAAGAGTCAAAAATTATTTTTTTTTAATAGTCAATTGTTTAGAAAACAATAAAAACATACAAAATATATAGATTGTAGTCTATTTAAAAAATAAAATACATATAAGCACTATGTAATAGTCAGATTTTCTATATACCACTCGGGTAATATCTGAAATTCTCCAGGAGAATGCAATTCTTCACATGTGATGTCTGTACCAGGTTTCCAATAAAATTTATACACCACACTGAAAAGAAAATGTAAATAAAAATATTGGAAATAATGCCTAGATCTTGATTAAAAAAAAAAAAAAAGATTGGAAATTGATCAACAAAAAACTGATTTTTGTTTAAATGCAGTTTGGACAATGATTACGAAATTATTTGAAAAGAGGTCCCAATTTTAAAATATAGCTTTAGAAAAATACAAAATATAAATTAACAGCATCACCAAAAAAACATTTCTAATGGTTATGTAAAAACTGCAAAGAAATTATAAATAAAATGTATTTATATTAAGATATATATATATATCAGGGATCTGTCTAGGCTTTCCAAACTAGATTCTGTTTTTGTGAACTTGTGAAAATCTAAACATAATTTTGTAAATCAAAATTTAGTGTGAAAATAAAGTTCTTCTGAACTTTTCAGCTAGGATCCTCTTTTTGTAAAATTGTGAAAAATGTAATTTTGCAAAACTAAAATTACAATTAAAATAATGTTTTAGGCAATGAACATACCTGCCAACTTAAAACTGGTAAAAATCAGAACATTTTAGGAAAAACATCAGAAAAATCAGAACATAAAAAAAAAAAAAAAAAAAAAAAAAAAAAAATCAGAACAATATTGAATAATAATAATAATAATAAAGAATTTTTACTCAGAGAAAAAGAAAATAAATGTTTTATAAAAATAAGAATTGAAACTTAATAAGTTTACTAATAATTAATTTGACATTTCTTGAAAGCCAATCGCAAAGAAATTTATTTATTTATTTATTATTATTATTATTATTGTCTTTTATCAATATCATGGTATCTAGCATTATCGGAAACTATGTTTATCATTCTAACAAAATTAAATTAAAAATACATGGGATAATAAATAAAATGTTTCAAAAAAAAAACCTACATTAAAAAAAAACGCTCATTTTTACGTGCAAGTGTAACTCACAGCCTAACTAAACTAAACAAAGACCACAGCAACTTCTTCTCTCCCGGGTCTCACACTGGTTAGGATGCAGTACGATGATTTCCACTAATGATTCCCCTTCGCTTTTTCCATTCAAAAGGCTCCCATTGCCTCCAAGCATGGTGCAACGCGCAACAAATACCGATCGGCAATTAAAAACCTCCCATGATTAAAGAAAGAGAAAGCTGGTTGCTTCTTCTTCCTCCCCCTTCTGTCCTGTAGCGGCCGGTGCCTGCTACAGGACAGAAGGGGGAGGAAGAAGAAGCAATCGGATTGCAAGCAATCGCTGCTCGAGTTGCGTTCGCTTCCTGCTTAGCAGCAGAGACGATCGGTGTTCGCTAATAATGTATTGCACAAACAGAAACCAAAAACGAAGCCCTTTTAGTTAAATTTTTTCATATTCATTTATTCCCAGATTAAAAATGTAAAGATTTTTTCGATAACAGAAAATATACTAAAATTCATAAAATATCGGTTATGCGCGTAGCATCACAACACATAACAAATTTTCAGAGCAAATACGAAAAAATCATAATTATTCGCAGCTATGAATGAAGATTCACTTTTATAGAACTAAACTTACAAACATGCACAGAAAACCTTTTATAAATTAGAAATTGAATATTGGCTTTTCAGGGAAATACAGCAAAATATGTCCAATTATTCAGGCGGTATCTTTGTTTGCTTCACGGAAGATTAGTTTTTGAAATGAAAGAGATTTATCAAAGGTCTGTTTTTAAGAGGGAAAATTCTGTGAAAGGTCCTTTTTTAGGATAAAATATATTTACGAAGAGTCTTTTTTTGAGATGAAAAATTTTGTGAATGGTCTTGTTTTAAGATATAAAATTTTGTGAAGGATTTTTTTTTTTTCTTTTAAGATATAAAAATGAAATTAAACAATTCTTCTGATAGTTTTAAATTTAAAGCCTATCCTCATTTGAGGACATTTAGTGTTCTAGCGAAAAAACTTTGAGGTAACAGATTAATTTCCTATTATACGCTGACAAAGACTTCAAAAGTAAAGTATTATAATATATATTATTATTTAACTTGAATTAAGTTAGGATATCTGTGCAAAAAACAAATTTATATGTGATGAATGAAAAATTATAAAATAACTGTCCAAATTATGTAATTATAATTAATAATAGGCACATAAAACTTTGTGGAATCATTTAGAGTAATGCTATAAACTGTCATTAAAAAGTAGAAATCATTCTAAAAAAAATCACAAAAAATGTATGTGCTATTTTATTAGCTGTTCTCAAATGAGGACGCTGGGCGTTATTGGGTTAATAGACCCAGTTTTACCTTTGGACAGACCCTGTATGGTGAGTATATATATATATATATTGACACAAAACCAATAGTATAAAACAAACATTTATAACAAATAAGTGATTTATTAATAAGTAAATTAATATATTTAAATATATATGTATGATTATATACATTTTTTTTTAAACTTTTAAAACAAAACTAATTATCACAAACATACTTAACGTTTACACCTAACAATCTGTCCTAACGAAAGGGCACACTATAGAATTAATATTTTTTTCCTTAACATGGAAATAATCTGCAACTCTTGATGCATTACATAAGTTTGTGTCATGATATAGTTTAGATATTTATCTCTATGAGAAAATCTTTCATCAAAACTATGTTTTTTTTCCCTTTTTTCTCTGATTCAGTATCCGACTTATTTTCTGATGATTACTTGCTTTTTTCATCTGTAACATGCAGAGTGATTGGTAATTCATCAGAACAAATCTCAGTTTATAAGAACCACGGATTAAAAGAGTATAGGATGTATTACGAATGTTACGGAAAAGTAGTAATTTTCATCTTACAGATAGAGGGCGACCAGATCTCAAAAATCCACCAATTAGCGCGTCTTTTTACATTTCTGGCTGTTCCTTCGCAGGTCGTTCTCGGAAATCAGATGATGACTGAAGCCTAAGGCAGGGTTTCGCTTTCATCCGATAAGTTTCAAAGATACTACACCAGGTGGAGATCGAATCGCTTTCCTACACTCGGCTGAATTAATGCAGAAAAGAAAGTTCCGGTTCCCGCGCTCGCTGCCCTATCTCATTTTAATTCCTATACAATCTTCTTTCGTGATAAGAACTTTATCTTTTGAAAACATTTGTTTAATTTCTGAAATCTTCTCCTAATCAACTAATCAATTGCAGTGGATTTATTTACATATGCAGATTTTTTGTCTATATTATATTGTAGAACAGTGGTAATAAATTCAGTCCCTACTGGCCAAGAGTGGCAGTTCCAGTTTTTGTGGTGGACAATAAGGTTTTCGTCTGATGTTGCAGAACTTTCATTTTTTTAAATTTAATTGAATTTTTAAAAATATTTTAACAAAACATGCTTCATTATTATATACTTTAGCTTGCTGTAACTCTGTTTTATAAATTTTACAAAGCAAACTACTTCTCTACTTTATTAATCACTGTTATTGTAAAACAAGTGGGCGATTAGCAAATCTTACTACTCACTAACAGATATATAAAGTGGGTGACAAGTATAAAAAAGTTGACCTCCCCTACTGTAGACAACTGATTGTACCTATAACTCCACAAATAAAAACCGATACCACCTATTGTTCATTCTCCGATTAGAGTCATAAACAAACAAAGATTATTTCAGAAAATTTTGGAGTGAAAGGTGAATTTTTTATACCAACTACGTGAAAAATACCAGAGCCAAGAATCGAACCCAGGCCTTCTGCTTTACGTGCGGATTCTCAAACCATTGAGCTACCCTGGCTGATTACCAGCGAGGCATTTCTCACATAACATCCATCAGCCTTTCACTCCAAAATTTTCTAAAATAATCTTTCATGGTTGATGAATAAATTTCTAAATTAAATTAAAATTTTGTGGTCTATTGGAGTTGTGCCAGGATATTAATGTCACTTGATATAGCTGTGCTTACAGACTCGGTGACTTTGCCAACGAATGTTATGTGAGAAATGCCTAGTTGGTAATCAGCCAGGGTAGCTCAATGGTTTGAGCATCCGCACGTAAAGTGGAAGGCCTGGGTTCGATTCCCGGCTCTGGTATTTTTCACATAGTTGGTATAAAAAATCAGCCTTTCAGTTCAAAATTTTCTGAAATAATCTTTCATGGTTGATGAATAAATTTCTAAATTAAACAAAGATTATTCTTTTTTTTAAGTGAAATTGATCTTCTTTGTATGACTCAAATCGGAAAAGAAAGAGTATTTTACCATAGCCTCCTAAACTAGATGCCTTCCGTATAGCTCGGAAACTTTGCAACAGTTCAAGCATGGACAGCGCCACCTGGTACAGATTACGAGACTTTTTTATTCAGCTATCACCAATAATTTTAAGAAGTGATATATGATATATGTAATTGATGTTTTTTTTATACTATTCGCCTTTCATGTATATGAAATCCCACTTTTAAAAACTTTTGGTGGCTGTTGAATAAAAAAGTCATGCAATCTGTACCAGGTGGCGCTGTCTACCACCAAGTTTCTGAGCTATGTGGAAGGCATCTAGTTTAGGAGGCTATGATTTTATCATTTCATTGACATAATAAAATTTTTTCAAGAATTAAAAATATGTTTTTTATTGCAACATATGTGAATAATAAAAAACAAAACTTACTATGGATCATCCTTTACAACACAGTGCTTCACATAATCCAGAAATTGAGAACAGAAATTAAAACAAGCAGCAGGTGACCAAAGACCCTAATTAAATATCAAAAAAAGAGAAAACTTTCTGTAAATTTTGATATTTCTATTATTTCTATTTAGAACTAAAAATCTCTAGCCATCTTCAATGGACATGTTTGAAATAATTCATAAAGTATTTCTGTGTCAATCATAAAATAAAATGAATTTTTAAAACAATATTCTGAATTTTGTATTCTGTGTGTATAGGGGGAAGGGAGAGGAATAGCATGTAGAATGGAAAATTTAAACAGAAAATCGAGCACCTCTGTAAACTTAAAAAAAAAAAAGTGTTCCCTCCATGTTGAGGAGAATTACCCCCCCCCCCCTCAATTCTTCATTTGACTATAGTACCTACTTTTATAAAGAAATCAAGACTGTTATTAAATTTAAAAGTTTATTCCAAATTATTCAGACAACTTGCATCTGCACCATTCCTTGAAACATCAATCTTGATCACACTATTCAAGTATCTGGAGTGACTTCACTTGACTTTCCAAACATTGAGTAATTAACAGTTTTGTAGATAAAGCAAAGAAAGAGAAGTTGTTAAATAAACAAAAGAGAGAAAATCATAATAGAGTGTTTGAGTATTTTTCTCCATATAGTACACAATGTTTTATTTAACGCTACTGAACTTTGAGCCCATAGATCATAAAGATAAAGAATTTGCCGTTGTGTCTCTGTAAAAACCCATAAATGCTACATTCACAAAAATGATTATAGTTAGTGCAACAGTGATTTTTAATATTCATATAAATGTGGTGACCAGCATCCTGCTTCCCTAACCTTGCTTCCCCGAACATTGGAATCTAAAGCTATTTAGTTTCTCTTTGCCGTACCTGGAATCCAGAGAGCAGAATATTAGCGGAAGTTTGTGCCTGTGACGAGAGTGACGCCATTTCCGGAACGCGCCGCTGCTAACAGCGTTTGAAGAGAGAAGTTCAGAGTCGACGAGGCATGCACACTGGACGGGTGTATTGCTTGTTTTAAACAATGTTTACGAGTCCCGGAGCTTGGCACTATTTATGAACTTTGTGTTTCGATGTAATTAGAAAGCGAAGTAATAAATAAATTATTTATGCCACGAACTGAACTACATAGACGAAATGTCAAATGGACATTGGCTCAGTAAAATTCTAAACCATTAACGTTTTCTGTAAATAATGTCACATATTTTAACTTTCTTTATTAAATTTTAAATAATTAGTAAATAATAGAATTAGTATTTTATTGTTCTTAAAAGCCCACAATAGTTGGATATTACATAAATTTTCTGCTCAATTGAATAAGGCATTTAGACGCTATCGCAGTTTTAAAAATTTTGTCCCATACGCCATAATGATAAAGAATTTTTCTTTGTGTCACTGTAAAAAAACTGTAAGTGCTAAATTCACCAAAATCTATACAGTTGGTGCAACTGTGACCTATAACATGTGTAAGAATTTTTTGCTCAGATTAATGAGGCATTTAGATGCTATTGAACTTTTAAAAATTTGGCCCCATAGGCTGTAATGATAAAGAATTTTTCTTTGTGTCCCTGTAAAAAAACTATAAGCGCCAGATTCACCAAAATCAATAGGGTTCGTGCTACGGTGACTACAACATACGTACCAACTTTCAGCTCATTCGAGCAAAGCGTTTAGATGCTAGCGTGTTTACTCACACACATACATATATCATCGTAAAAATAATGAAAACGGACTCAGGGGAACTCAAAACATATAGAAACATCAAAATCTGAAATTTGGATTTTTGACATGATTACAATACTTTCCTCACTATAATGTTCGGAAAGTAACAAGTGCTCAAAATTTAACTTAAAAAATACTTTATTTTTCATATGGATATGAGGAATTAATTTTCATTCCTGAGCAACTTTTCTGGACTTGGCAAAATATAGTAAAGCACTTCCACCAATTACATTCAATAAACTAGTACTGTAGGTCACCGTCGCATGAACATAAAGAATCTGGTGAATCTAGCACATATAGTTTTTTAACAGGAACGCAACGAAAAATTCTTTATCATTATGCCCTATGGGCTCAAATTATTTAAAGTGTGATTGCGTCTAAACTCCTTATTTGAATGAACTGAAAATTCATACACATTTTACAGGTCACAGTCGCAGACACCATATAAATTTTGATGAATCTAATTCTTATAGTTTTTTACAAGGACACAAAGAAAAATGCTTTATCATTGCGGCTTATGGGCTCAAATTATCTAAAACGCAATAGCATCTAAATGCCTCATCTGATTGATCTGAAAATTTATATGCATGTTATAGGTAACCATTGTACAAACTTTATAGATTTTGGCGAGTCTAGCCCCTATAGATTTTTACAGGGACACAACAAAAATTTATCATTATGATCTATGGGGTCAAATTATTTGAAGCACAATAGCGTTAAACTAAACAACATACTCTATGAAGAAAAGTACTCATACACCTTATTATATTTTTCTCTTTTCCTTATTTAATGATTTCTCTTACTTTATTATTTATATAACCATTAATTACTTAATGTTCAGAAAGTTGAGTGGAGTCACTCCACATATTTAATACTTAGTTTTTCAAACAATATAGTAACTTGCTTTAATTTCTAGTAGTTATGATTAACAGGGGTGAAACTAATTAACATACAAAACCCCTAAAAACTGCTACTTGGCTGCAAAATGAATGACAAGGGTAGATTTATAAATGATTTATCATATGGCTATTATTAAAAGTATTTATTTAAACGTATCATAAGTTGTATTTAGAGAGAAATTATGAAATGAGCAAAATAAGAAATTTCTATGAAAACAAAATAATTAATATGAAATTCAGAAACAAGAAAATTTTTGAAAACCCTTAACTCATGGGTAGTCCCAGAAGAATTTTACTCTTTTTTTTTTTTTTTTTTTCCAAGACAGTTGGCAGCTTAGAAATTTGTAAGTTTGGTATAAAACTTTTATTTTATCTAGAGTTTTCTTTTGGTAAAAGGATGTTCTCCAAACACACTATTGTTTGGAAGAATAGGGAAAAAGTATCACAATGGTTAAGTAATTATATAATATTATTAAAATTTAAAATCCAGTTGTTTGTATGTCTGGCTACCTCGTCATGAACTGCTGAATGCAGAGAGATGTAAAATGTATTAAAAGATGTAAAATAACCTAAAGATTCTGAGTTGACCATTTAAATAAAATTATTTCAATTGAATAAAAACATATCAACTTAAAATCCAAAGCAAGTACAAGATAAATGGAACAACATGCAGCTAAAAAAAAATGTCTGCCTAAAGCAGCGCCAGCTACCTGAAGTTGTTGAGCTGTAATATACAGCTAGTGGTAGCAAGATAGATCTGTGTAACATTAAAAACACAAATGATATGTAACAGCCCAAAACAATGTTTTGAGTGATTTTAAGGGATTTTTTTTTTTTTTTTTTTTTAGTTTTTATTTATGAAGTGATATAAAAAAATAGTGGTTTAATTTTTTTTTTAAATTCGTTTAAATATAGTGACCAGTTAAACACACAAAGCCTACTGGTATATCTATATTAGGTGTGCCAAATTTATCTTTTTTTTTTTAAAAAAAAAAGGATGTTTATTTTTATTTTTTCATTTTTGTTGGTTTTGATTTTATTGTACTACTGACTTTTTTAACATTCTACTAAGCAATAGTGAATGAATTAATAATACTTGCTTTCTTTGAAAAAAAATTTTCATATTATAATAAGCCACAAACACAGGAAATTTATTAAATTAATTATTTAATGTAAGATCAAATTACATAAGAAAATCCAATTAGTTGGCATATTTACATAAAAACTGGTTGAAACCGATTTCTTCTTTTGTTTGATGTGCATGATATGTAACATATGCAGCAAAAATATGCTACAAAATATAAATCTTTGAAAGTAAATTAAGAAATATTAATAAAATTGCTAACAGTCTAATATTTAAAAGAAAACAGAAGATATTGTTGTGTGGAAATGGTTTTAACACACAGCATAAAATAAATCTAAAAAGCATACAACTTACGGGAAAAGCATGCAACCTGGTAATGCTATGCTAATATATTACACAATCTTTTATTAATTTATTTTCAGTTTCATATAATACAACTAAAGCATTAAAAAAAAAAAAAAAAAAAAAAAAGAGCACCACAAGAAAAATAAAATTTAACTGAAACAAAACTGGTGATTATTTAAAGAATAAAAATCTTGTTGGCAAATATAAAGATTTTTGTATTTATTTATTTTGTGATAAAATAAAATCCACATAACCTTTGTAAATGTACAAATATTTTACACTTTTATGGATATACAAATAACATGAATTTTCATAAGAAATAAAAAAAGAATCAGCTGATAAGTAAGCCTTAATTTTCTAATCCTCAGTCAATATCAATTAGTTTTAAAATCATTGACTAATCGGGTTTTATACCATCAGTGGCAGACCTACAACTCTCGAGGCTCAGGGCAAAAATTTCATTGGAGGTCCCTTAACTGGAGCCCCTACAATTTAGTGCCCCCCCCCTCCCCCTTGAACTTCTTCAATTAAAATAAAGGCAATGAAATAAATTTTAAGATTGATTCAGAAGCCAAACACGTAACAAGAAGCCAAGGGCATTGGTACCACTTGTGCTGTCTTAATTAGGCTTTAAATAAATGACCTTTTTTTTTTTTTTGAGTTGTTGCTCTACGGTTACATTTTGTACATTAAGGCTCTTTAGACAGGAACCTATGGCTTAAAGAACTGCAGGGAATTTTTCAGGTTAAAACAATAGCACAGCAACTTCACCAAATATATATACTTAAAGGTTAAGTTTTTCAGGAGGTCCCTTATGACCTGAGGCCCAGGGCGGACCGCCCCCTCTGTCCCACCCTTGGTACGCCACTGTATAGCATTTAGATTAAGGTAGATTTTAATTTTTATGTAGGTTTATTAAGTTTCCAAGAGATTCTATACATTTCAAGTTCTAATTAATAATTTATCTTGATTAAAAATGATTTTAAATCTTAGGTTTTTCAGATTAATTAAAAGTTTAAATTTGATTAACCGATTTAAAATATTAATTATTTTTTTATTTAAAAATATTTTAATTAGAATTATACACATTCCACAAGTTTGATTAATAGAAGGTTGCTTTGAAAAGAAAAAAAAAAAAAAAAAAAAAAAACAGTTATCCAGAATAGTCTTGTCCTAAACATTCTAGATAATTGGTTCTTTACACTGTAATAATTTTTTATTTTGACATTGCATTAGATAATATAAAATCCTATCTTGAAAATAATTAAAAAAGAAAAAAAAAGTAAGCAATTGAAATGAGAAAATTATAAAATGAATCTTACACTGGCAATTTTTGGTATATCTTTTACTTTAAAAACTTCTAAATTTTGAACTATTCCATCATCATCCCGAAATCCACATACAATTTGTGGGAGTCCAGCAAGAAAAGACTGCAACCACCATTTCAAGAGTTTAAACCTTGAAAAAATAAATCAAAGTAAAAAAACACTTAAACTTTTAAAGTTAGAAATTTTATTTATTAATTCATCAACCATTAAAATTCGTTTTAGATAAAGTGGAGTGTAAGTTCATTTCAGAAAATTATGGAGTGGAAGGTTGATTTTCTATACCAACTATGTGAAAAATACCAGAGCCGGGAATCGAACCTGAGCCTTCCGCTTTACGTGCGGAAGCTCAAACCATCGAGCTACCCTGGCTGATTACCAGCTAAGCATTTCTCACATAACATTCCAAAGTCACCGAGTCTGCAAACACAGTTGTATCAAGTGACATTATTAATCATGGCACAACTCCAATAGACCATGAATGTTACTTGATACAGCTGTGTTTGCAGACTCGGTGACTTTGCCAACGAATGTTATGTGAGAAATGCCTAGCTGGTAATCAGCCGGGTTAGCTCGATGATTTGAGCATCCGCACTTAAAGCGGAAGGCCCAAGTTCGATTCCCGGCTCTGGTATTTTTCACATAGTTGATATAAAAAATCAGCCTTCTACTCCATAATTTTCTGAAATGAACTTTCAGGCTTGATGAATAAATTTCTAAAAATTAAAGTGGAGTGTAAGGTTGATTTTAATACCAACTATGTGAAAGATGTCAGAGCATTTTTCACATACTTGATATAAAAATCAACATCTGTGTGCCTGTTACATCTGCATTTGCTGACACAGTGACCTTGCAATGGATGTTAAGTGGGAAATGTCAAGCTAGTCATGAACCAGGGTAGTTCAGCAGTAGAGTAACGCACGTTAAGCAGAGAGCCCATGTTTAATTCATGGCCCTGGCAACCTTATACTCCCGCTTTATCTAAAATGAATTTTCATGGATGATGAATTAATAAATAAAAATTTCTAAATGGTTTAAAATAGTTTAAAATTAAGAAATATTTTGTAGTTTTAAGGAGGTCAACAGATACCCATAAAATGGGACAAACAAGCCTTTTAAATTGCAAAAGTTAAGATTATTAACTGATTACATTAATGTGTAAGCTATAGCCAAAAAAATTTGACATTTAAATAAACATAAGACCTGTTTTGTAGCTTATCTCTCAGAAATGATAATGCATTATAATATTTTTTAAAGCATAATCTTTTTTAAAACCATAACTGCCCTTAGATATTACATTCTACAGTTTGTGGTATACATATTCTTAAAAAGAAAATAAATACTCTATAATTTTTTAAGTGATAGTGATATAGCACCTGATAAATGTAAGCAAAGAAATAGAAATAAGTACTACAAATCTAAAGATTTAACATAAATATTAATTTAGAAATTTTATTCATTAATTCATCAACCAATGTAAAAAATAAATATTAATAGCAATACAAATCTACATCAGGATTATAGAAATGATAATAAAAAAGAATAAAACATGATATTCTCAAAGGGAAAAAAAAAATGCATTTTAAACTATATAAATTTCCTTTTCTATTTTACAAAGGGAGCTTTAATTATTTTTGAAATTACAGATTTGTTTTTATAATTCATTAAGAATTACAAGACATCTTTAGTCAATGCATATCTGCCAACACTGAAGAATCAAAATAACGGAGATTTTATAAGCAGCATTTTCAGGCCTAGAAAACATTGATGAGTTTTCGACATATGACAGTATTTTAACAGCTTAATCCATGGCTTAAATTATCAAAAAGTTATATGGGCAAGCTAACTTTAATTATTAAATAAAAATTAAGTAATTACTAATTAAAATAGTAATATACATAGAGATTCATGAGAATTTTTTTCAGCAAAAGCAAAATTTTGCTTAGTTTGAGAATAACAGAAAGTGGAAGACAGTCTCAAAATAACAGAGTCTCCGTTGAAATAAGGAAGAGTTGGCAGGTATGTCAATGTAATTAACATATTTTCTTTATTATTATTATTGTTGTTGCTATTTTATTATATTTTTTTATTTTTATGAAATTTCTGCTTAGAAATTCAGAGTGATCCATGCCTTTTTACATAATCAATAATTAACAATGCACATTTTTATTTACTAACCTGCAAAAGTTTCTATCTTGTCTTTCATTTGAAATAATTCTAGATGTTTTCAGTTCTACATAGCGAGACATGGATGTTGGATTATGATTTGGATTTTTCAAATAAGCAGGATCCACCCCATCTACTTCAGCACTGAAAAGAATTGTATGATTTCCTAGTTTCCCTTTCATAACTGAGCAGTATTCTTCCTTCTCATTCACAGGAACGGATGTATTGGGTCTGGAATTCATTGTATCTAAATTTAGTACAAATGAAAAAAAAAAAAAAAAAAAAAAAAAAAAAAATGCATTTTATTTAAAAATTTCTGATTTAAAAGAAAACAAAGTGAGATATTCAAAATATATTAAATAGGTGTGAAAGGGGGGGAAAAAAAGGGTAGAAAATTTTAGAGAACAGTGATGGCAGGTTCTGAAACCCACCCACATTAAGAACTCTTCCAATCTTTGTGTAATTTTCAGGAATCAAATGATAAAATTTCAGTTACTTAATATTACTATTGTAGATTTACAGCTTAGCTTTAAAAATAAAGAGAAACTTTCAACCTATTCATTCTCATGACTCGTTTATAGAAAATGTGACATATAGGCTAAAAGAATACATATATATATATATATATATATTTTTTTTTTATTACAAAATTTATTATTACATTTATTATTTAACACCTGAGTTGTTACTTTGCAAGAAGGCATTTATTTTATAGCTTGTATATTCGTTTATTACATTCAGTAACAAAAAAGTTCATACTTACGCTGTGGACATAATTCTTAAAAATTATACTATACAAAGGCTAAAACGTGACACCACTTGAATAGTGTAGAAACAATTGAAAAAAAAAAAAAACACACATATATATATATATATATATATATAATAAAACGACCAATGATATAAGCATAGTGTTGGCAACAAAAATACATCAATCTTACCGTATTGACTTCAAATGGAAATAAATAATATGCAAGGATACAACTGATTATGGTTAAGAAAAAAAAATTGTTAAACATCTGCCCCCTCTAGATGACTCTGGGAATTGATGAATTAAAATAAAATAAAAGGCAGAAAATTAATATTCAGATAACTATGGGAAGAGACTAGACTTAAAACATTCAAAACTTACCAAGAAACTTATATCTATTAGATCCCTCATAAATTACAATGGGTATTGAATTGTATCATGGGAGGGATGATCATTTATTCAAAAAGATTTACCAATACACCAAACAATGCTTATGTATTAACTAAACTTTGGTCAACGGTGCCCTATTTAAAAGTTCAATGACTACTTTATTTGTTTTAGGACCAAAGTAAACAAGCTAGAAGGATAGGGTCCGGCCTTGACCCTAAATATGCTGAAAATATTTAATTTCTGTTTTTGCATCCATCCTAAAAAAAGATGAAAATCCACCTTTTGGTGGAATTCTTTCATGCCTGATTAATTAAATACTTTTATATTATGAATAAGTTTTACAAAGTACAACAGATAAGTAAATTCTAGAGGAAAAAATAATCACCTTATCCAAGAACTTATTTATTATTAATTTCAATTTTAAATATTACCAATACATACAAAAAAACATTAGTAACAATCTATATAATATTTCTCTAACGTGCACCAGTTACAATTATTTTTTGTAGAAACGATACGATAGTGGTGAAATTAATAAAATATGCAAGGATAAAAAAATAATATTTAAAAATGAACAAAAGCATGCGGACTCAGTTCAATGAACTAATAAGAAAAAATGACGGCATTTGTTTGATGAGATTATTTTATGGAAAAATGTATTTTTAAAAAGTTGCTTCTTCAGAATCTTTGCAAGCGTCACTTTTAACCTAGCATTATTTTCAAGATATATACAGATTATGAATCATTATCATAAATTGACTAAAAAACACAATCATAAAAAGTATAATCAAGACATATATATTTTTTTATTTTAACACAAATTATGCCAAAATAAATAAAATGTCATTGCACTTTTGGTGATAAAAATTTAAAAGGAGTCATGGAGGTTCTCCACTAAAACTGTACTGCCTGTGGAAGTGTGAAAACTGGGTCGTCAACCATGAATTTTATTTTGAAACATTTCTTTAGATGATTCTGGTTTCACTATTACACAATATTTATTGGTTATAATAATAATTTGGCTTCCGGTAAATTAAAATTTTAATTAGGTGGTTAAATTGGCATAATATTTATGAGTTTCAAATTTTAAAGGTAAATAAGAAAAGAAATAAGTGTGAAAATTTCGCACACGTTTGCTAGTTTTTATTAATTTACTACACACACAAAAATATTTGATCCAGAATAATCAAGAAATTTATTTAAAACTTTAATTTCTTTCATAAATTTTATTCCATTCTCGTGAAAAATGTAGAAGAAAAAAACAAAGTGTACACTGAACGTAAAGTTTCCAACAATCAAACAAAGGCGGTACATTAAAATTCCAATTAAAAATACTTTTAAGATTCTTATAAATATAAAAAGCTTCAAAGAAAACAAGTATAGAATTGAGCCTACAAATTATTTTAGCTGAATCAAATTTTAAATTAAGGTTATTCTCCCAGCAATGCTTAGGAATGGCAGATTTATTGGTTTCTTGTTTCCATAGTAACTTATATGTTTTTTAAAAGAGAATTTAAGACTGCATTTATAGGAACATTGTATGATTATTTATTAAATATGATTTGAAATTTAGAAATTCTTTATTCACCAACCTTAATATATTTAAGATAATTTGGAGTGGAAGGCTGATTTTTATATTAACTATGTGAAAAATACCAGAGCCGGGAATCGAACCTGGGCCTTCCGCTTAATGCACGGATGCACTACCACTGAGCTACCCTAGGTGATAACTAGCTAGGTGGTTGAGAAATGCCTATACTATGTGAGAAATGCCTAGCTGGTTATCACAGTGGTATCTTAGTGGTAGAGCATCCGCACGTTAAGCGGAAGGCCCCAGTTTGATTCCCAGCTCTGGTATTTTTCACATAGTTGGTATAGAAATCAGCCTTCCACTCCAAATTATCTAAAATATGATTTGAAATTTGTGTAAAATGTATGAAAGATTTTAAACACAATTTATTCATATAAATTGTTTTAATTTATAGTATTTTTGCATATAATAAATGTCTGAACTTTGATGTAAATAATAATAATAAAAACAGAATAAAAATTGTTAAACTGTTTCGATATTTGTGCTACTGTGGAATTATGTGACAGTAATTGGAAAAGTGTATGTTGATATTATGACTGTAAATGTGAAATAGTTTAGAACTAATTTTTTTATAAAAGTTTTATAAGATAATTTAATTTATTTTGTTGGTGGGTTTGTAAATGATGTTGAATCCAAACTGTGAAAGAATTTTAGAAATTTTAAAAGGAAGTGATGAATAAAAAAGTAAAACTACTGGAATGAGACTGTGATTATTCAATTTGGAAACAAAATGTTTAGAATTTTTGAATTTATATAGAGCCTTATCGGTGATAGAGGGATTATAGACTCGAGAATGAGCAAGAGATCTTAAATAATTTCTTTGAAAAGGCTAGAAGAATCAGAACTTACTTATGTTTTTTTGTGTAAGGCACAAAAAACATAAGTACAGAAAGTAGACATGTTCTGTTGTAAGGAATGGTTAGAGAGAGAATGTGGCAAAAGAGAGACAGAAAGGTTTTCTAAAGTCAGTGGTTTAAAACTGATCACTGTCTGCAGAGGTCAATTGAATGGACCAAAGAAAGTAAACTGCAAAAATTGACATCAGAAGGAACAAAAAGTAACAAATTTGTGTTTTTTTTTTTTTTCAATTTACAGGGTTCCCACTCAGTTTAAAAAATAAAATTCCCTGACTTTTCCAGGTCTATTTTTAGAAAATTCCAGTCACAAAATTTGGTTTGTGACATAAAAAATAGCTCACAGTATAAAACAAAACATAGCTTGCAATATAAAAGACAACATAGTAACGTGATTTGTGATATAAATTGAATGTTCAAAAAGCATTTTCCAGGTTTATATCATCATTTTTCCAGGTTTTTGAGCAATATTTACAATTTTCCCTGATACTTCCCTGACTTTTCTCAGTAATTTCAAATTCCCTCACTTTTCCCTGTTCTCCCTGACCCGTGGGAACCCTGTACAGTGTTTATTAGTTTTTATTAATCCTCAATATCTCTGATGAAATACCTGAATTAAATATTATGTCTTGAAATAAACTTTCATTAAACATCTGAAATTGAAGAAAAAAGTATAAGAATATGTATCACAATTAGGGCTGGATTACTTATCAATATATCCCCAAGTATCGATATTTTTTTAATATCCCGATAACAATATTTAAGATCTAGCTCTGCCGATATATCCCTTTAACGATATTGCCTAGTGCACACCCGAGTGAACGAAACCCGATCAGCCAACATACAACAGCGAACAAGACCCGAAGAAAAAAAGTGCCGAATATCTTATTCTAATACCCATTCTCTACTTTCCTCTAATTACTCACTGATAAACTAGAAAAAATAACCCCACGCCAAATGATCTCTATTGCAATACATATACTTCCTCATCCTTCATAACCTCAAATCTAAACATCACTGCTTTAAAAAGGCCAGCATTTATTGAAAGCCATCTGCTTTGATTATCACTTGAATAAGCTGACTTCGTTCAAGGTCACGGTTCTACCCCTTCAGAAGAAATTCTGCAGCCACAGACATACTCCAATATCACAATCCATTCACTATTAATGCGTATTAATACCTATAATCAGCAGGTGTGTTTACTAGGAAAGACATTTGATGTTAGTCGAAATGATATATCCCTATCCGAGATATCTACTATGGGTTCTGATCTATCACACTATATTGACTTCCCACTCTACATTCATGCATATCGTAGGTGATGAAAAACCACAGACAAGTCGATACAAAAACAAACGCTCATTATGACGAATGAAAACAATATCTTTTGTTTTAGCTCCTTTCCTGCTATTGGTTCATTGATATCGGTCTATTTCAAAGTGTCAATATTTTCTGGCCAATGACATGCGAGCTTCAACATGTGTTTAACAAAAATCATCAAAGCCGAACTGATATCTACTAGAAGAGTTTTTTTGCAAATTTTCTTAGCATTTAATAAAAAACTTCTGAAAATATAAGCAATTATAGAATTTAATTTTTTGTAATATTATTTTATTGTTATTAAATATTTCGATAAAATATATTTTTTTATTAAGGCTGTACATCAGTCAGATAGCTCCCTTTCTCCTTTCCCATGTTATCCAATGGGATTTTCGTTGCTTCGTTTTATAAAAATATCTCATTCAAAAATGAAGTTTTTCAAATTCTGTTTTTTGAATATTACTCTTTGAACGGGTTGCCTTTTAGCTTAGTGAGCAATTTTTCGAAAAAATTAATTTAAATATTTTATTTCAATAAGTAAATTATGGACTCTAAATGTGGATATCTAAGTAAAATATTTAATTTTTTTTTTTTTTTTTTTTTCAAAAAATTGCTCACTAAGCTAAAAGACGACCTGTTCAAAGAGTAATATTCAAAAAACAGAATTCGAAAAAGTTCATTTTTGAATAAAATATTTTTATAAAACGAAGCGACAAAAATCCCATTGGATAACATGGGAAGGGAGAAAGGGTGCTATCTAACTGATGTAAAATTAAAGTTTTATCTTCAGTAATTTTACAGTGACAGTTCCTTTATAGAATTATATAATATTGAATAGTTTATTACTTTTTTTATGTAGCATTTATTTTTTCTCTTTCCATTTATTTATTTATTTATTTTTTAAAGCCGTACATGTTAAATAAAATTGGTTTAAATGCAAAATGAGTTACTTTAAGTAACAAAATGAAACTTTAACATAATTTTGTTTAAATAATATAATTTTTATACTGACAATGTATACATACACACACACACATATATATAATTCAAATTTCAATTATTGTGAAACTATTACGAATGTGAATTGAACATATATATTTAAAAGATATTGTAATGATTTGGTAAGCAGATACAAAAATAAAAATGACAAGTAACTGACATTTAGGATGCATATAAGAGTTTTAAGTAAAAAATATTACTCTCTACGACCAAAAAAGGTGTATTCAATGGCAATTCTGAACTATTTATAATGGCAATTCTGAACTATTTAAATTAAAATGATTTTCCTTTTTATTTAATACCTACATCTTAAGACAATTTTTCTTAAGCTTTATTTTTAGTAGAATTATGAATTTTGATATACTTGGTACAAATAAAATACAGATCACATATTAGCTGTGTTAAAATATGATTTTAAAATAATTAAAGCTTAAAATGGGAAGAATAGAGGATAAACTATACAGAGGAAGAGATATACTAAAAAGCAATAGTATAAGTTATAAGAAACACAAAACATTAATTCACCTTTTATGCCTTTTTTTTTTTTTTTTTTTTTAATGATAAATTTATGGTAGTAATATACCAGAAAATACATGGAAAACACTCTATACTTGTATACTTTAAAATTCGTGTGCATATGTCTTTAAAAAATAACAAATGTCTATTTTTTCCTGTCTTGAAAGAAATATCGCAATATATCACTAATATTGATATTAACTTGGTGATATATCGCGATATTTAATTTCTGATATCATCCAGCACTAATCACAATTGCACAAGAAAAGTGACAGAACTCAAAAATGCAGTATTAAAGAAAAATCAATTTAACAAATATTATAAAATATTGAACAAGACTACAATAAAACTGATAAAAATGCCTTTCAGGTGGAGGAATTATGAGATAGAGCTGTGACTTTTTTGTACAAGTACAGGCAATAGTACAACTGTTTTTTAATAAAAACATCAAAATCGCCATTTTTCAATTTATGTCATCTTTTTTACTGGGGTGTGATAGATAAACAATGGACTTCAATATCACAAAACTGTAAATAACATAATATGAAAAAACAAATAAATAAATAAATAAATAAAATAAAATGTAGATATCAGAATTTTGGATTTTCAATTCTAAAGTATTGTAGTTTTATGCTTATACCTGATGTCATATATTGTTCAAACTTATACCCCCAAGCAGTCATAAGTTTTTCTCTTTCAGTCATTCTTTCTCTTCTTTCAATATCTTGCTGAGTATCAAAGGCACATAAATATATGACCGATTTAAATTTTGTAGCACAAATTAACCAATCATCTTTATTTTCATAAATTGTGGCACTGACAGCAGTTAAAAGTCCTCGAAAGCACACAAAATTGATTTTTAAGCTGCAAAAAAAGAAAAATGTTAAAAATATGCATATTTATAACATTAAAAAACTTTATTTAAAGATGTTACAGTGTAAGGTTGCATTTTTATACCAACAATGTGAAAAACATCAAAGCTGGTAATCAAAACCAGGAACTCCACTTGCTGTGTGGATACTAAGTCACCCAAGCTGATTACCCACACAGCATTTTTCACATAATATCCATTGATTTAGAAGAAGATTTTATTCTTTTAGACAAAATTTAAGACTGTGTTTAGTTTGACCAATATATGATAAACCACACAGTAAGGAAATACTATAAATGCCCCAAGAATTATGCATATCAATGGGATAACATAAGAACATATGAATTACCTCCGCAATCAAGAAACCAATAAATCGGCTATTTCTAAACATTGCTGGGAGGAAAATCATAATTTTAAATTTAATTCAGCTAAAATAATTTGCAGACCTAAATCCTTTCATGAACTCTATTTCTTTGAAGCATTTCATATTTATAAAAATTTTAAAAACCTTGTAAATTGTGATTTTGCTGTTCATTATTTGTCTGATTGTTGGAAATTTTACATTCAGTCCACATTTTCTTAAATTTTCTACTGTTTACACAGCTAACATTCCTAAATTCCTATTGGCAAACACTCCACCTTTCCCGTAATCCTATTGGTTGAACTAAATTCAGTCTCTCTCCTATATATACGAGCACTTCTCCAGATTCAGAATTCTTTTTGCACTTAAGACAGTATGCTTAAGGCTACCAAAACAGCTGTATGCATCTCAAATATTTTTCTTTGGTGTTTCTGACGTAGTAGTTTATTCGGGTTTTAATATTTATAGCATTGTCTTGATCTTGCAGCAGGTAGCGCCACTGGGAATCGATTTTGGCAGACTCGTGGTCATTAATTGCAGTTCGATTTTTAATTATCTTTATAGTTTCCCTAAAGAACGCATATTTAGGGTTGTTATAGTTGACTATTTTTGTTACGTCATAAAGTTTAATGACATAACAAAAATAGCCAACTATAACAACCCTACGTATGCGTTCTTTAAGGAAACTATAGAGATAATTAAAAATTGAACTGCAATTAATGACCACAAGTCCACCAAGATCAATTCCCAGTGGCGCTACCTGCTGAAAGATCAAGACGATGCTATAAATAGCCAAGACCCACTTCGACAAGTCGCAATTGATATAGGGGAGGATTCTCCCAGGAAAAGCTTCTTGCAAGTATGATGAAGCTTAAGTAAGGTACTTAAGGAAGCTTAAGTACCTATATATTTTTAATTAATAAGCTTAATTTTAAATTAAGTAAATATCATAATTTATTCCAGACAATATTTGACCATGATTTCTCTATAAGTTTTACAATTTGTAAAATTATCTATATAATGCAAAATTCTACAACATGCACTACTTCTGGTCCCAAGGTGTGCATTATAAAGATCCTTTACTGTATATTGGTTATTTAAATATATATATTAATTACCTAATGATAATATATTGAACTTATAGACCACAAACAAAATTATTAGATAGAACATTTAAAAAATAATCTTTACAATTAAAATAATAATAATAGGCTGTAAAACAATTTTAAAAATGTATAAACATTCTCTGCAAGTTTGTTGCTGAGCATCTTATTTTACATATATTAACTCAATATGCAATATATAAATCTATGAGCAGTCTTACAAGTTGGTTATTCTGGTTTAGTTCTTAAACAATGTTGTTTGCAAAATTTATTAAAACTTATTTGGCTTATTGTTTAAGAAGAAAAGGTTAATATTATTCTTACTCAGAAGAAGCTGAATTAGTTGCAAAATTTTGTTTTACTTCTTCTTGATGAGATAAAATCCATTTCAACAGTATATTAATTTTTTCTACTTTAGAGTTATTTTTTCTTACAGCATTCAAATAGCCATCACTTAATTCCATATGTAAACCATTTAACCGAGACGGCATTACTATGTACTTTAACTGACGATTATCATCACAATAATTTCGATCGCCGTCTAAAGAAAAATAACCAATTTCACGAGGTTCACTAAAATAGGGAAATCTGCCATCATATTTTGCTGGAGTTTCAACTTTCAACGTCATTTTTTGACTGTTCATATTAAAGAAGTATTATTTTACCGATAATTCAGTGGAAAAAATCTGGAACTTTAGATAGAATGTTCTTTTTACTTTAATATCAACAATAAAAAAAGATAAAATCAAATAATTTAAAAAACATGCTAAACACTTCTTCATAATTCTGTATTTTAATTCATATCAAAGACAATTTCTAAGATTCACTGATTGATAAATTCGAGTATATACAGAAAAACACAACATTAACAAATAAATATGATAAAAAATATCAATTGACATAATTTATTATTTTATATCATAAAGACGTAACATGCTTTTGCTCCATATGATTAATAATAGCAATATTGGTTGGTTGGTTATTTGAGTAAATTGACCATCCTAGAGCAACTTCAGTGTGCAATTTCGATTCATCTCTAACTTTAGTAGCCAAGCGTAAATAATACATAGATATATAATAGATTATTATTATTCTATGGAATAATATCACATATCTTTATTTAAAACTTATTTTTCTTAATTTCAATAATTTTCTATTACTAATGGCAATGTATAAACACTTGAAAATGTAAACATGAAAAATGTTTCCGTTTCGGCATCGGCAATCTTGTTTTCGCTTTGCATCACATATGATTTTAATTTGTAAGTTGTTTATATTTCATGAAAAACACCAAATTTAACAAGCATTTAAAATAAAAATGTTTTATAAGCATATGTTCGTAAACATATTTTTTATAAAGTTCGCTAATATAATCCCACTATTCTATTTCTATTCCATTTTTTGATTGGAATGCAATGTACTTGAAAAAACAGCGACGACACATGATAATTTGCAGTTTGCAGCCGACGAATAGTTAAATGATATTTCATTGATAGGTACTGTATACTGGGTTGAAACCAGATATTTAAATAGTTTGGTGAATTATAGAGAAGAAAATTTCCTTACCCATTTTCAGTTTACAGGGCTTATATTAGGAGGTAGGACTGTTGAAATCCCACTCAAAATGTGTATGTGTCGCACGGGGTGCTTTTTGCGCTGTTTTTATTATTAGAATTTTAGTGTTTTATCCAATTATCAGTTGGTTTGGGTAATATAGTAATTGTTTAAAAACTTAAGTTACAAAGATTTGCTAAGCAAATAAATCCCGCCTGCATTTATGATTAAAACTAATAGATTCTGAATATTTTTTATTTAAGGAAACATTTAACGTGGGGAAAAAAAATCCATTTTAACACCTACTTGATTTTTACAATTATTTGATTTGTGTACTATTTGTAATGCTTGAATTAAAATATGTATATACATAATTGAAGAATGTAATTGCTCACATATGAAAAAAATCACTCTTAAATTTTTTGGAAGAGTTGGAAAATTCCGCTCAGTTCTATTTTCTAGTGTGATTTCGACAATTTCCCTTTAACATCGTTCACAATTTCATTTCATTCAAAATTTAAAGGAACATTTTTTTTTTTTTTTGAGGGTATATGCAGCAACTTATTCCTTATTGTTATAAAAACTGTTATATTGCTTGAAAGAAAAAAACATTTTAAATGTTATTGTTATTGTTGTTAAAAACATGTTAGTGCTGTGAGCCCAATCTTGGCACCAAAGTGGCTTGACCGTTTCTCGCCAAGGTCTTTACCTACATGATTATGATAGCCATTTCAATTCATCACCAAGAGGAGTCCCATATTAAAGGTGTGCCCATTTCAGTTTGTCATGTTGTAATACTAAAAATGTCAATTAATACTGAATACTAAATTTAGTAATTTCATTGAAATAATGACATTAATTTATGTAACACCAATAATATAGTCCGTGTAAACTGAATTGGCCTGTCAAGGTCACTGGACCCTCATCAGCTTTCCTAGAAATAACCCATGTGATCTCGTTATCGCTCATTTTTTTCCCACCCCATTTGAGCAATTCTTTGACCAGGAGAATATTTCGTTCAGATACAATACAGTTTCCTTTAGACTTGTTCTTTGGATCCGTTAGCGTTTAGTTTTTCTCATCATTTAGTGTTTATATCATTTACTATTACTGGTAGTCCTGCTATAAGGAAACAATCTAAGATATTTATTTATCATGTTTATAGTTATTGCAGAATTGACAAAATATAAGGGGGAAGAATCAGCTCTGTCACCAGGTCGAACTATCAAAGCTCTAAAATAAGTCTTTTTAAAGGCTAAAAAAACCCTTCTAAGGGCTAAGAAAGCTCTTTTTAGGACTAAGCCATATCCAAGGCTAAATAATAATAATAAATAGATAAATATGCACTAAGTTACGTTTTGAAAAAAAAAAAAAAATCTTTCCTAAAATAACTATTTTAGAGAAATGTCAATGTTACTACCCATTTGGTTTTGCTCTCCAAGCTGGCAGATGGGCGAGGTCGAGTTCGAATCCAAGTCGCAGTAATTGGCCTAGCTATTTGGAGTTTACCATGGTTTTCTTCAAAATTTTTGTGAGTTTTAGCAAGGATTCCTAATAAATACCTCTCAAGGACAGCCAGGCTTTTGTAAAAACAATCAGATTTAAACTTCACACAATCATCATCATTTATATTAGATTTTAATTTTCAAATTCATTATATAGTTCTTAACTCTTGGTTTAAAAAAACTCACTTTTATTTTAAATTTCATATTCTTATAACCCAAAATGTACTTGGAGAATAAATCAGAAAAATTAATTTCTTTGTATTGTTTGCTATTAACAGTTGAGTTAGTGTTTTAAGATTAGAACGACTGGAATGGTCATTTTGACTGCAAAGCTGTTTTATAATAACAATAAGTAATTCTATAGCTAAAAAGTATTTAAGTATGATTATTAAGAAAACAAAAATTATTTTATACTGTTGTATAAACGAATTGCTGATGCTAGTCATATAGTTCTAGGTATTAAATAAATCAAAGGTTATCCTAAAATTATATTAAAATTTCGTGGCTGCAGGCTTTTTCAAATCTTAAAACTGCAGTGAAGTGGCGGTGCATGGGTTAAGACCAAATTGTTCCTTATTTACTCAGATATTTAGCTAGTTTCGCAGAAAAACAAGGAAAACTCTGAATGAATAGGACTACGAGCGTTTCTTGGGTTCAAACACGGCACCTTCTGTCTGCCAGCTTTGAGTGCAGAATCTTTTGACCATTGATACCTCTTGGCATTGATAATCTGTGTTAATCGCAGGATTTTTTTTTTTTTTTTCATCTTGTTTTAACTGATCCTGAAAACAATATCAGATAAATAACTGATACTATAATTTTTTCTATATATGATATGATACATGAAATTTAAAAACTACCTATATATAGTCAAGGATAAACATAGAAGGAACTAATCTTTATAATTAAGAATGTGACTGCTATATTCTTTTTGCATATATCAGGTAAAACTGAGAATATTTCTTGGTTTTAATCTTGAAACACTTATTTTCTTATTTTTTACTTTTTATTGTTCTTATACATGAAGTAAAAATGAAAATATATCTATTTTTCTTTTATGTAATATATAATAATATGTGGTCTGGAAAATGCAGCTATCATAATGAAATTTTGGTTATGAGATTAATTATATTTAAACATATTCTACATATCTTTCCGGTGTGAACACAGGTATAATATAAGTAACAAAATAAAGAACGTTTTGCAATTTCTTTGTCCCTAAATTAGAAAGATTGAAAACTTCCCTCATAAAGAAATTAAAATAATTTTCAAAGTACATTAGAAAATTAACTTTGTTAAGCTAATAAATAAAAAATTCATAATTGTATATTTTCTTTTTTTAAATAATGAGAAGAAAGAGATAGCACAAGAGATAACCTTATATTTATATATGTATCCTTTACTAACATTAAAAAAACTAATCTGCTCCCCATTTACTTTTGCTAACATAACAGAGTTATGTAGGAAAAAAGATGCGGGGAAGTTAGCGTCCCGTAATACCATGGTAACGGGCAAATGAAGAACCCTCAGAGGTGGCCTTGACAGGTCTATTTTTCTTACACAGAGTATAGAAGAAGATATTATAATCCAATTTATATATGGTATATATAGTGCTAAGTCTAGACTTAATTGGTAGGGTCCCAAGTTAAAATCCATGCTAGTACCAGCAAAGAAAATAGGCTAGTTTTTGCTATGTTTTGCTTTGTCTGCTAGATTTTCATGCTGTTATATGCTTTATAATGCTAGCCAGCATAAAATGCTATATTAGCTAGCTTACACAGCAATAGCACGACAAGCTATATACAAGCATTTTATGCTTATTTGTTGTTTAAGCTTTTCCAAAGCCTGGAGAGGTATGTACCTTAACAAGCTATTATGTGCTTTTCTATGCTTGCCAGCGTAATATGTTATGTCGGCAGCTTAAGTAGAAATAGCATGGCATGCTAGATGCCAGTGAGAAGTGAGAAAATAGCAACAAAAAAGCATCTGTTGGTTGTGAATTACTGCTAGTATAGCAGAAATTTCAAGCAAATAGTAGTCATAATTACTGCTGGACCAGCAACATACTATTCAAGCAACAGAAGCTGGATTATGTATGCTGGACAAGCAATAAACTGTGCCAATACACACCATGACTTGCTGGTAATTTTGGTGGAACCAGCAAATATTTTTGGTATTTTATGCTATTTTACATGCTGGGATACAGCATTTAATGCTAGACTAGCAAACAAATACCAGCAAGAATTTTAACTTGGGGTGCAACAGCCAGCAACTCTATCTAACATTTTGGATGTCCTGAACCCTTAGATATTTTTCTTCCTCACATTCAAAATTTTAAAGATATTTACACAGCTTTTCTGTGAGAACAAGTGCATGTACACAAGTAAAACTAGTTTACTTTGGTCATGTACAGAAATCGCAATATAGAGAACAAAAAATGCCCTTTAAAGTGTGTCCCAAAAGTTTATAGACAACTGTTTTTTTTTTTGTTTTTTTTTGGAATTAAGAGCGAATTAAACGAGTAAGAAAGACGGGATAAATTATGCAAATATGTGTTGACGTAATAAAATTAATAAAGAACTTTAAACAGTCATAAATTTAATGTAAAAAAATAAAAACAAAATAATACTGTTCCAAAAATATATAGACAACAGGTGTTAAAAGTTGATTGAAGTTCTGGTCTCCAAATTTGCATTTTCCAAAGTCATGTACTTGTAACGCAGTAGTTTTCTGAGATAAAAGCGAAGGTGACTTTCTTTTTCTGACTGATTGTAAAGATGCTGTGCAACGTGCGGTTTTCAAAAAATGAAATTTTGAAAAATTATCGTTTGAAAGTTGGGATGAAAATTGTGGACATTGCAAGAAAAATTGGATTCAGCAGGGCTGGTATTTACCTAATTTTGTAACAAAATCACGTTCTGAGCGACCAAAGAAAACAACTAAACAGCAAGACAAAGAGATTTTCAGATTAGTTTCAACCCAAAACCTGTCTGTAGGTTAATTTCTAGGAAAGTGACTGTTCCAGTATCAAAATTCACGGTGCATCGATGGCTGCAGGTAAGTAAATTGCTTGTTTATCACACAATGCATCGTTCACCAAAGTTGACAAAACGACATAAAGACGCTCATGTTCAGTGGGGTCAAAATCCTATGAATTGAACAGATGAATGGTTGAATGTTCAATTTAGTGATGAAAAGAAGTTCAATTTAGATGGTCCTGATGGTTGGGCATTTTACTGGCACGATAGTCATAAGGAACCACAAACTTTTTTCAGCAGACAACAAGGAGGGAGCTCATTCATGGTCAATGTTCCGAAGATTATCAGAAAATGCTAGAAGTACAGTTACTTCTGTTTGGAAAGTTGCTAGGGGGGGATGAATGCATATATCAACAAGACAATTGCTCCATTCACGTGTCAAACTGTACAATGCAATGGTTTAGATAAAACCAAGTAAATGTTATGGACTGGCCAGCCCTAAGTCCTCACCTGAACCCAGTGGCGGATTTAAGGGGGGGGCTAGGGGGCTGAAGCCCCCCCCCCCCCCAAAACACTGACATTCACAATTGAATATTGCAATTGTAAATTTTTTATTGGTCTAGAATAACACTTTGAAAAATCTTAGCCCCCCCCAAAAGTCAAGTTCTGGATCCGCCAAGTGGAGAATCTTTGGGGAATATTATCTAGAGATGTATTTGCTAATGGGCGTCAATTTGCAACAGTTCAAGATCTAAAGCTGCAAACTGAAAGAAGTTGGTTTCCTATAAAGCCAGAATTTCTTCAGACTCTTGTTTTGAGCATGCCTGATTGAGATTTTGAAGTGATTAGGGAAAATGGCTCAAAAATTTGAATGTTAAAGAAAAAAAAAATAAGTTGTCTATAAACTTTTGGGACAGTAAATTTTCATTTTTAGTTTTTATCACAATGTCTGTAATTTTAAGATATTATTTTTGTGTAGTATTATTATTGTCTTGAAATTACATATAATTAAAAATGATTTTGAAATTTTTATTCATCTTTTTCAATTGTAAAATAAGAAAAAACGTGTTGTTTATAAACCTTTGGGATGCACTGTATGAGAATAAGTTGTCCTTTTTATTGAGTTTCCCCCAGTAGCCTTTTTATTCTAGAGTCAGCACTAATATATTAGATAAGTGAGTTAAATAAGTGAAGGAACTAAAGCTAAATGTATAAGTAGTGCTGAGTGCTGACTAGCAGAATAAAAGGGCTGCTGGGGAGGACTCAATAAAACCAGGGTTGCAAAAAAGCTGGCATTTAAAAAAAAAAAAAAAGACCAGATTGGCTGGCTTTCATTAAAAAAGATCAATCGTTTAAAATAAAAGCCAGTCTTTATTGGCTTTTTTTACTTACATATCTCACTATATAGTGCATTTTTATTACTAATGTCATTTTGTGTAAAAAAAAAAATATATCCAAATTTTTGTTATAACATCTAATAAGTAAAAAATGTGATAAAAACAACCTATAGGTATAAGCAGACATAGATAATATATGCGAACGTCGTTCTCGGAAAATTTTTCAGCATATTCATTAAAAAAAAAAGCATGTGATTTTTACGCGAATTCGCGATTTTTTTTTTTTTTTTTTCCCTAATTTGTGAAATGCTGCGAATTAATTTCTTCCGCTTTCAAAAAAGTCGCGGATATCGTTTGTTTATAAAAAAAAAAAAAGAAAGAAAAGAAGAAAAAATTTTCATTGAGATTTTTGTGTTTTTAGAAAGTTTTACATTTTATCTAAGTCTGGGTACAAGGGCATTTCTCATAATTATCATTTAAATAGTTGTTCCTACCATATATTTTATACTGTGAACATAGATAAAGTTATTTGTTCGTAAGGAGAAGATAAAAATTATTGTTAATTTGCATAGTTCTCATTTTTATATTTAGAGCTTAAAGTATACTATTCTTTTGCCCCACTAGTGGCCGAGAGGTTCTGCCTAGCCATTTGAATTTTTCTATGGTTTTCTCTGAAACTCATGTAAATGGGGGCTAGATTCCCTTAGAAAGATGCCCCCACTGAAGGTATCTCATCCGAGCCTAGGACCCAAAGATAGTCAGTCCACAAAAAAATTGTTAAAAGTGTATTGTTATTTAAAAACTAAACCAATAATTGGTACATTTTATTTCCTTTATTAGTGTTATTGAATAATTTATTAGTATTGAACAGGTTCAATTCATTTAATGAAGAGTGCTTCTTTTTTTTTTTTTTTTTTTTTTTCCTGTATTTGCAATTTAGAATTACTATTAATTCAGTAATTTTACTCTTATTTATTTAATTTTTTATTACTGTAATAATTTTTTTTTTTTTTTCTATGCTAATATATGAAGCAGATTCATTGTCGTTCCTTATAAAATTAGTTTTATAAATGCCCGCTGTTTCAGAATTATCAATTTGCTGCCTATCACTTCTCTTTAACTAGAAAATGTTTTTATTAATATTTTTATTCCTAGCTTGGTTGCTTCAGATTTTAAATTATATATTGAATATGTGTATCAATAAATCAAAATCAGAAACAGCCAAGTTAGAAATTGGCTGTTTCTAATATAATAATAAAAGCATCTTCCAACTGATCAGAAGTAATAAGGACAAAATTGGTAACTATGGAGCAGCTGAAATTTATAAAATTAATTTTGTAAGGAAACTGGGTGAATCTGGTTCATATATTAGCATCATAAAAATAAAAACTAGAATTAACGAAATTTTAGCAGTATTAAAAATAACAAAATAACAATAGCTCTTATTAAAGTCCATCAAAAAGATCATGTTAAGATAGATTTGTAAAAAAAATTCTAAGTTAGCAAATTACAATTAGTATTCTTTATTCTGTAAAATGCTAAGCAATTAAGATTTTGGTGCAGCATAGTGCATGTCATGTTGTCAAGTCTTTAGTAATTGACACAAGATGGCACCAGTGCCTGATTTAAGGCAGGGCAGTCAGGGAATTCCTCCAAGAAATTCCATCATACATTTAAAAATTAGTTAAAATGAAAATTTTCCAGATTTGTTATAATGATCATTGTTTTTTGTTTTTTCGTCAATGGATGGAGGTATTACTGCATTGTTTTCTAAATCGGCTGTATGATCTTTCAAGGAAACTAACAACTCATTGAAAAGATTGCAACATTTTCGCTAAACGCAAATAAAACTGCATACTACCGATACTGCATTCCAAACTCTTACTAAGGCTAAATAAACTTGAGGCACGCCCTGCAGGGCAGATACACAGTGGGATGTACATTAATCCGATAGAAAAGCGCTGGATCTAGTTAAGCCTTACTCTTACCAATAAGAGTAAAAAAGAAGTGAAGTGAAGAGAATTTTTAGACCCGTGAATCAAAAATATGCAGTTTGTTTTGTTTGTTGTAATTAGAGATGTAAAATTTCCGAAAATTTTGAGGCAGTGGAAAAAAACCAGTTTTTTTCCGGTTTTTTTCTGGAAAAATTGGAAAAAATGGGAAAAATTGAATTTTTAATGATTAAAATAGGTTTTCTTAATAGTTATAATATTTTAGAAAATATGAAGTGTTAAATATTTAAAAATGCATGCAATCCGTATTATTTTTTCTTAACAGAAACATACAGAAAGACAATATACAAAACTATTAAAAAATGAGCCTTTCTGTTTCATAACTGCCAGTACCTTTCCTTGTACCAAAAACTAGTCAAATCATCTTTCAACCATTAATTTTGCATAGGGTGTGCATTCCTATGGAATGTTCATCTCCCAGCAGCATTGATAAAATGATTTTAGATTAGAATCAAACTAACAACCACAACAACAAAATTTTATCTGACCCAAACCTGATTTTTTCATATTCGAAACCCGAAAACTAAATTAAATTTAATGATTCGTCTGAAAATCATGCAAAACTTTTTAAGGTTATAAAATAAAATTAATTTTCATTGTTACAGAGTTAGTAAATCATTTATTTATTCTTTTTAATGGAATTGATACACTAAGTTATAAATTTAAAAATCTAAAAACTAGATTAATAATTTTAAACCATTTATGTGTGTTATGTACTTCAAGAGTACAAAAATATGCGTTAAGTTTAGTATATATATATATATATGTATATGATTTTTCTTTGTTTATTGCCTTTCTGCAATATGTATTATGTATGCATTAATTTGTGTGCATGTATATTTAATCATAGGAATATGTAGCATGTTTATAATTATATCAAAGAAATTTCTATTTATTATGATAAAATTTTTTGAAATATGTCCTTAAGTTGACCCGACTCATTAACAGGTAGGAGGAGCCGCTCACCACTCCAGGAGTGGTGTCAAGCGATTCTAGCTATGCTAGGCCCCCTCCTCCGGAACGTTTATTAAAAAAAAAAAAAAAAAGAAAAGAAAAGAAACTTAAATCTAACTTGCAGGGAAAAAATTCAGTCAGCCTAATCCGAACCTTACCCACAAGAAAAATAAATTGGACAACCCAGCCCCCAGGAATAAAATTCAATCAATCTGACCCATAAGAAAAATAAATCAGTTAACCTGAACCGAACTTAATATGCAAGAGAAAAATTTTAGTCAACTAGACCTAAACCTGATTACCTGTCAGGCTTACCGATTTTCTGGACACTGGACCTGATGCTGGACTGTTAATACAGATTTTCACTTAAAATGAAATTAATCACAAGATAAAATTTAAAGTTTAATTTAAAGTTAATTGAACTTCAGAAATTTAAAACAACAATCAAGTAGGTTTTTGCACATGTAATTTTTATAAATTGTGAAATAAATTTTTTGATAGAAAGTAGTTGCTTAGGTTTTTTTTTTTTTTTTACTGTTACATGCATTTATATGTATGTGTGTGTGTGTAATATATAACCACATACATTAAAATAATAGACAAGTCTAAGAATATATATTTAAAAGAAAAAAGATGAAAGTATAAAGGAACTTGAAAAGAATAAGTAATTTCAAATTTTCAAATGAATGTGATGGGAGGGAGGTCATTGTAATGTTTAAATATTTCAGGATTACCATTTGATTACATGGTTAAAACTTTATTTTTGAAATATGAACATTATCAGAGTCAGTGTTTTCATGTAAGATACTGAACATGAAAATATATTTCACAAAAAAAAACATCGGAATGTAAATATTATAAATTTTTAAACACGTTATTTTATTTTAGAAATTTCAAAATTTTCAATTTTTCCGGGCAGAAATAAACCCCTTTGGAAAAAAACCGAAAAAAACTGGTTTTTTCCCCAAAATTTCCGGTTTTTTTCGGACCATTCCCATCTCTAGTTGTAATATTAAAGTACAAGGTAAAGGGGCCCATTGAACATGAGTGACCTGGGCCTCCAAGTGGATAAATCGGTCCCTGGATGGCGCTCCATGCTCAAAGAGAGAAAGGAGGAAGAAACAAAGCGAGATGTTAGTTTATTCCAAACCTTTGGTGATGGCTGCTTAACAACCATAAATGTTAAGGCACATGTAACGTTTTTAATGTTTTTTTTTTTATTTATATTAATGCTATTGTTGCATATTTTCACAAATTATGGTGTTTACTGATAAATATTTTACTTGTAATATATACATGTTTATTTATGAGACTATCAGAGTTAAATTCTTTTGTATTACATTTTCAACATAAATATTGATTATTTAAGAGTGATTACCTTTAAAATTTACATTAAAACTACCAAAAACCATTATAAAATTGCGTCGTTGCTAGTGCTTTCAGCTGCATAACACAGCCTTCCTCAGGCACTCTGAATGATCTGAAACTGTTGGTCTAACTGTGGTTTCAAATTTTTTTAGAATAGATGAAATGTGATGTGCTATGCTGGTGGAGGAGAAGAGGAAGTGAAGCAAGCTACAAAACCACTAGTTGTTGTTGTCGTGTGGCACTCAGAAATTCCGAGCCCCGGTAGTAGAACTAACCGGATTTTTAAGGCATGAGGGGTGCGTCTTCCTTTATTAGGAGCGCCTCATAGGGAGGAAGTACGACTTTAGCTCCAGAAGCTGGTGAAAGATGGCAGCACCAGCCAGACAACAGGAACTCGAATTTTGATCCGGATCAGAGCGAGTTAAACCCATGTTCCGGTACCCCCAGAGGTATAACTTTTGATGGGAACTTGGAGGACTTTGCGACCACGACGGAATTTAACGTGCACCAGTCCCCATTAGCGTACACGACAAACCACCAGTTTCAGTTCACTATAAACGTGCCTGAGGAAAACTGCATTATGCATCCGAAAATGCTAGCAACAAGATGGTTTTATAATGGTTTTAGTAGTTTTTAATGTAAAAATAAACATTGATGTTCACCTTTTATTTTCTAGTTTTTATTATGAAATTGTATTTTTATTTTGTTTTTATAGGATTTTATCTGTCAAATGCATATTCCATCAATTATCTGCAGCTTAGAAATTAATTAATGAAGGTAATAGCACTCTGGCAACTATTTATTCATCGACAGGCTGTAATTTTTAACAAAAGCAAAGTATTGATAGTGTATTCAAGGTTTTCATCGTACACTAAATTTAAGAGACCAGAATCTAAATTAGTGACTATGAAGTTAGATACTCCGCAGTTTAGAGCAGTATTCACACCTGAGTTAAATATGCTGTCTGAAATGTTTCAAAAATACAATTATGAAATAAGAATGGCTGGTGGTGCTGTACGAGATCTTTTAATGAACAAGCAGCCAGAAGATATTGATTTTGCCACTGTTGCCACCCCTGATCAGATGAAGAACATGTTTACACTTGAAGGTAGTATTTTTTTTTAATTTTTACTTAATATCTAAAAGTTATATAAATTGTTAAACCTTTTTTATTTTTTTTAAGAAAGGTTATTTTCAGATGCATCTGTGTATCACATAATGCTAATAAAAAAATATTAGGTACCTTCCTTTTTAATGACTATCATGTTTTTTATAACATTAAATGAGGAGCAAGTAGAAAATGTATCATAATTTCGTTAATTATTTTAACTATAAAAATATTAATGCTTTAAATTTATTTACTTTATTATAATCATTATTTTCTCCTACATTCAATAGGAGAAAGTATTATACACTAGAGCCTTGCTTATCCAAGGTAATGTGGACCAAGTGTACCTTGGTTAATCGAAAACTCAGATAACAGGGACTCTATCATAAAACAAGGGGTAAACATACAGTAAATTTTTAAATGAGTGAAAATGTAGTCAATGAATTAAAAGAATACATCTATTATAAAATATAGTGAGTTAAAAATACAAGATAATACGTACATATATAAATTATAAAAGCTTGTGTTTGTAATTACACTTCAGGTATTGTAATGTACCTTGATCCATGGGCTTGTTTGTATTGGCCATGGCCATGCTTCCTCCGGGTCGGGGTCTTTTCAGGACAGCCTTGGTTAACTCATTATTCAGTTAATCAGGACTTGGATAATCATAGCTTTACTGTATTAGTAAAAATTAAAAAAAAAAAAAAAAATTAATGAATTTACATGTTTTGAAAAGTTTAGTAGATGATCGACCATTTTTGAAAACACTTTTCCAAATTATTATAAAATCATTTCTTTTCTAATAATGTATATTTTCGCAGATCATTGACAAAACTATAGTGTAATTGCTTAGATATACGAGTATAATTGTTTTCATTACCTGTTACTGAAATTAGCACCTATTCCAATATTGAAAAAATTTGCACATTTTTAAATCTGATTACCAAAATATGTGATTATTTAACCAAGAAAAAGCAAGATAAATTTCTTGTTTTTTGGTATTTGCTGAAATATATTTTTGCAGTTGATTACTGAAATATGCAATTTTCTAATTTGAAATGTTTGAAAACAAAACCCTTTTTAAATTATCCAATTTTTGTGAAGTATCCTCTTTTTTTTTTTTTTTTTTTTTTATGAAAGTTTTGTAAAATAAACATATTTTATGAAAGGTCTGTTTAAAGATCATCAATTTTATAAGGGAAGTTCCTAGTTAGACTCTTCAAGAAGGGTGAAAAAAATTTCTTGTGTTAAAATTTTTATGTGAGAAAATAAAAAATATATGAAAAATTCATATGCTCTAATGGAAACCCTGTTTTAGTAAATGGCATAGAAAAAAATGTATTTATCATATTAATTATATAGAAATCATCTTATTTAAATTATTAAAATCATAATGCTTTTTTGTTTAACCCTCGCTTTCCCAAGATGGGGTCATTTTAACCCCATTTTGTAGTTGAAATTTAGTTAAGCCTGCCTCATTCAAAAAATACGCTAATTCGCCAGAGATAGCAAACGTAACCTGTGGAATGTTGTATGACGATTTGTTCTAAACAATACAAAAAGGCACATTGCTGGTGATTTTTGCCAAACGTGCCAAGCAGCACCTGAAAGCAATTTTTCTGCTGTAATGCCTTGATCTTGGGAAAGTGAGGGTTAAAAAAAAAGACATTCGGAAATCCAGGGCACCATTAATCTAGTGTTAAACTGTAACAATACTTATTAGTTTTTTTTTTTTACATTTATTTTCCCTATTGTTATTGATTAGAACATTTTTATAGGTGTCCGTATGCTTCACCGTAAAGGAGAAGCCCATGGCACAGTGACTGTAAGGATTAATGACAAGCAAAATTTTGAAGTAACCACCTTAAGAGTTGATATGAAAACGGATGGTAGGCATGCTGAAGTTGAATTTACTACTGATTGGGAGCTTGACGCTGGAAGACGAGATTTAACTATTAATGCTATGTATTTAGGTTTGATACCTTTTTTATGATTTTGAGATAATTTTAAAATATATATTATAATTGTATTGTTTTACTATAAGTGTTTAAGTATCAAATCTAATAAAGTATTGGTGTACTTGCAGTAATTTGTGGATTAAAAAAATATTTTTTAATTAAAATAATTTTCAAGGTTTTAAATAGTTATAAACTTTTTTTTTTAACCATATAGTTTTCTTTGCTTATAAAATTAATTGTTTTAAAAGTTGTTACTTTAAATATTTTTAAGTTTATTGCATTAGAATTTCTTTTTTCTGCATTGAAAAGTTTTATTTTAAAACATTTTCAGAATTGTCTCTTATTATAAATTGTCTCTCTCTCTTTTTCTTTTTTTTTTTTGCTTTCTCTTACCCAGATAGAGAGGTAGAGAAAGTATTGTATTTGGGTCAAATTTACAATATTCAGTTTTTGTTATATTTACATGTTTTGAAGTTCCCCTGAGAGGTAGAGAGGTAGAGAAAGTATTGTATTTGGGTCAAATTTACAATATTCAGTTTTTGTTATATTTACATGTTTTGAAGTTCCCCTGAATCTGCAAATCATGTTTTTAGTGGTTGGTCTGTGTCTGTTATCAGCATATCTCACGAACTAATAATAGCAGGAAGTAAATTATTTAACAAAATAATATATAATAGCAGGAAGTTCAAACTCGGTATTCTAAATCTGTATTAGATAGTGTTGCTGCACTAAACTTTTTATTGAGATCAAATAAATGTTCATGTACAGGCACATCCAAGAGAATTCAAATACATTACGTCTATGGGAGGGGAGGGGAGGGGGGAATTTATGGAAGTACAGTGTAACATCTATGGACAAAATGGAATGAACATTTAAGGAAGTGAAGATACCAAGCAAGATCTCTTGATTTTAATTGTTATTAAATAAAGTTTCAGTGGAAGTTTAAGAAATTTAGGTAGTGAATGTTAAAAGGATAAACTCTAGGTCTTTAATATGCAAAAATGAGCAATATCTCAAACCAAAACTAAATTCCAGCCACACATTGAGATGAAAACTATCAAAAGTGATTTTGTATAGAATTTTTTCTTAATTTCCAGCTTTTTTTTAATTATTTTTATTATTATTTTCTTTCAATTACTGTTAAGAGAACTATTGTCTAAATAAATATTCATGGTTGATGAACATCATTTCTAAATATTTTACATAGTTTGTAGGAGTTGCCACTATTAATATTCTCATCTGTTATATCTGTGTTTGCAGATAGGTGACTTTGCCAATGAGGTATATGTATGAAATGTCGAGTGGTAATCAACCAGGGTGGCTCAGTATTAGAGCATCCGCACAGTAAGCAGAGAACTCAGGTTCGACTCTTTGCTCTGGCATTTTTAACAGAGTTGATATAAAAATTCAACCTTACACACTTCACTTCAAAACAAACAAAAACTGTAATATTGTGGAAATTTAAGTATATCTTTTGTAATTTACTAATATTCTTTTATAATTAAAAAAAAAATAAAATTACAAATATTTTATTGGTTACAACCATAAAAAAGTTAATTACCGTCTGGCTTCCTTTTCCCTTTTGTATAATTACACAATTTTTAAAATAGGGTCACAATCAGCATTGACCTATATTGCATCTGTAGGTACAAATTCCCTTTCTTCACCTCATCAAAGGAAATTTTATTAACTTGTTACTTGCTACTGACCTGCAATTATTTGAAACTATAGTTGTATGAAAGGTTGCATCCCTGACCTTTGTGGAATTGTCAGGAGATTGTTATTCATTTCATGATTATTTTTTCTTCTATGTATTTTCAGCTGCATTTGAGTAGAAAATAGTTTCTATTCTTATTATGAGGTTAAAAGGTAAATTTATACCAAAAAATAAATTTTAAAATGCTTAGAAATTTATTTGCAAGCACTTTCAACTACACTATGCAATGCAGCCTTCATCAAAGCATTAGTGAACTGGTCACTGATGCTTTTGTTTTTTCCCTTTCTTTTCTCCTAAATAGGCAGCACCACCTTTTGTCCATCTTTGAATTATTAGTACAGTCGGTAACAAAAGTGTCCGAACACTAGCAAAAATTCCTATGTAAAAAAAGTACACTTAATACAGTTTTGTTAAATAAATCCTTGTCGAATCCTGTTCTTAGTCAGTGTAAGAACATGATTCGATAAGGATATATTTAACAAAACCGTATGAAGTATACTTTTTTTACATAGGAATTTTTGCTAGTGTTCGGACACTTTTGTTACTGACTGTACATTATCAGAATCATTTTTATGTCATACATAAATTGGTCCAAAATTTGATACAAAATAATATGTGTAATGATATTGAGCTGCTTGAAGAAGGCAGATTGATGACACTGTCTATTTTGAAGAAGACAAAGAGAACAAACGAAGGTGTCAGCAACCAGTTCACCAGTGCTGTGGTAAATTTCTACGTATTTTAAAATTAATTTATTAGTTTCTATTCAATTAAATTTTTTAGAACAGTAATGTCTCTCGTATCTTAAAATGTTTATAAAAAGTTTTGTATTAACTTATTTACTTTTATAACTTATATAATAATGTTCCAGCAATATGTAACTTTAATTCCTCTAATTTCTTCTTCCAGGTTTAGATGGTACCTTGTATGACTATTTTAATGGGAGAGAAGATTTGGAAAATAGAGAAGTTCGTTTCGTAGGTGATCCAGAAGGTCGTATTCAGGAAGACTATTTAAGGATTCTTAGATACTTTAGGTTATTATTATTTTTTTATTATATAATTTTAATGCATTCTTTTGTAATTTCCTTATTTATTCTTTGTGGCACCTGATAAGTTGATAAAACTGATTTAACGTACATATAAACCAATGTACTAAATAAATTTTTCTTTAAATATTTTGTGAGAAGAAAATTCAAGAATTTTGCTTCTTATTAGTATAACAGGAATTTATTTTATTTGATTACTTTAAATAAATTTTCTAGAAAATACTAATTCTTTTACTACCCTTATCTACATCTAATAGTTGTAATTGCAAACCTTATTGTTGTAAAATTCATTATTAAATTGCTACTGTTACTTTGCAAATTTTCTGTATTCACATCTGAAAACTGATGCAAAAAATGTTTTACATAGAGAAGTTTTGAAATAAGATGTAACATGATTTAAACTTGCACATTTTTAAATATGCAATATATATTAAATGTGTAATGGATTGTGCTTAAATATATAATACACATTAAATTTGTTTACTGTTTAATTGAACAAACATTTTTTATTATTATTATTTATCCTTTTCTCTCTCTTCTTTAATAATTTTTCATACTTTTCTTTCATATAGGTTTTATGGAAGAATAGCTGTTTGTCCAGATAACCATGATGCTCTTACTTTAGAAGCTATTCAAAGGAATGTTGAAGGTTTGGGAAGTAAGTAACATTTTTTTTTTTTTTTTTTTTTTTTTTTACTTTTATATATATATATATATATATATATATATTTAAGAAGAAAATATTGGATTCATAAAAATATTTTACTTAAAAGTTTTTGATGGATTTGCATGTTTTGAAATGGCTTGAACAGGATTTGATCATTTCTGTGTTATATTTAAAAATGTCTGTTGACCTGTGTGTATGTGTGTTAGAAAAATATTGTAGATGCTGTTTCTTACAAACCAATCAACAAGATTTCACAGAATATTATATTTGTTGGACCTTAACTTAATTTGATGTTGACTAGATTTTGAGATATATTATCTAACAGGTGCTCCAGTTTTCCCATTTGAGGGAACACTGTATCTCAGCTACTACAGTAGCTTAATAGTATCTTATACTATTAAGTGAGCAATATTTGTATATACACTCTGTCACAAAAAAATATATGCACCCAGAAGCAAATGAGCTACAATCACGAAACTTAACATGTGTGTAGTGTATGAAGAGATAAGCAAATGATTAAAAATTCAGAACAAAAGATCGTTTTATTAAGAAGTTAGGGCATGAAAAATGTTATAAATCAGTAAGTAGTAAAGCCACCTTTGGCAGCTATACAAGCCGAAACATGGTGTGGCATCGAATCAGTTAAGTCATCTATATCTCCCTGTGGAAGATTATGCCATAACCTTTGCAATTGAGCAATTAATTCACCAGCATTCATACACGGCTGCAGTTGCCTTCCTAGCACGTCCCATTGTGCTCTATTGGCGAGAGGTCTGATGACCTGGTAGGCCATGGGAGTACGTCATATCCTTGAAGACATTGTTGGGAGAGTAGAGCAGCATATGGACGAGCGTTGTCTTGCTGATAAATGGCACCTAGGCGGCTTCATAGAATAGGCAGCACAACTGGCGTTAAAATGCTGTCCACGTAACTGCGAGCCACCATAGTGCCTTGAAAGACGACTTGAGGTGATCGTGTGTCCCAACAGATCGCTCCCCACACTGTTACACCTTGTGTAATAGCAGTATGCCGCTCGACAACAAATGCCGGATCAGACCACTGGCCTGGCCCATTCCACATGTGTCTGCGATGGTCATCAGCACTGAGACTGAATCGTAATTCACCACGGACCATCACACGTTAGGCCGTTCACACTCCAGCTTGCTTTGGGTCGACAAAAATCCAGTCGACACTGCTTATGATGTGGGGTGAGGGGTAGGCATCTTAATGAATGTCGGCTGTTTATACCAGCGTGGGCCAGTCGTCTCAGAATGGTTTCCCTTGATGCTACTGGATGCCTAGAATGTGGTAAATGGCATTGTATCGAAGCTAATGACGCTGTTCGTGCGGACGTGGTCGCTCTTATGACTGCACGTTCCTCGTGTTCATTTGTGCTACTGGGACGTCTTGACCCTCTTGACCCTCCACAATGGTTGATTCTCCCTTCCGGGACCCACTGTTCCCAATCCCGAGCAACTACCATACTGCTCCGAAGGAGGTGGCGGCTGATATGTCTGAACGACCAAACTGCTTCTCTACGGCCCCTCTCACTATCCGACAATTGTCTGTACTGCCACCGGTTACGTCTCAAAGGCATCTCAAGTCACAATACCTTCCATTAAAGTCGACAGATTCGTTTGAATAGCTCTACGGCGCGAGAAATCATGCTTTTAAACTCGCCCAGCTGCACAGTTCAGATACGCATAACGTGCTTAGCCTTGTCTCATTGGCGTTGAAATTTTAATCATTTCCATATCTCTTACCTGACTATGTTTGTACCGAGTTTCGTGAATGTGATTCGATTTCCTCTGGGTGCATATATTTTTTTGTGACAGAGTGTATATATGTATATTTCACTGTTCTCGAAAACGGTAGCTCAGACAGGCACGTGATTTAACACAAAGGTGCCCTCCGTACGGTCAATGTGCACATCGAAGTCAGATTTTTGAATTTTTTATTAGTTTTCTTTTAATTTTTAAAAATATGAAAATAAAACTTTCCATTTCTATAATGACACAGAATGGAGAATCTTAGGAGAGATTTGATTGGTTTATTTGATTGTCATTGATTTGAGTGTATTTTACATTGAACTACAGCTACGTTATGAGGAATTACGAGATTTTATTAGTTTATTTGATTTTCATTGATTTAAGTGTATTTTACGTTGAAATAGAGCTACATTACGAGGAGTTAAGATAGATTTGATTGGTTTATTTGATTTTCATTGATTTGAGTGTATATTGTGTTGAACTAGAGCTACATTATGAGGAATTATGAGAGATTTGATTTTCATTGATTTGAGTGTGTTTTACGTTGAACTAGTGCTTCGTTATGAGGAATTATGAGAGATTTGATTGGTTTATTTGATTTTCATTGATTTGAGTGTATTTTACGTTGAACTAGAGCTACGTTTAGGTTTTATTTAAAAATATTTGAATTTTTAATATTTTAATATCATGCGACTTTTACAGAGAACAAATTACGATTGGCGCCGCAGGTGCCCGAGAGCATGTTTTTTGGTAAAAATGTTCATGGGTCTCTGTCCAGCTAGTAATTACATAAAATGTGATTTGTATAAGGGCTGTTATGTCTCTTTAGTTCTGATTTATAATATGGAAAAATTAATTAACTTCCTTGAAGTTTACTTTCCTCCATAAAATGTTAAAAATAACATCTTAGGATGAGTATATAATCATAAGTATTTTAATAAACATGAATAAGTTTCTAATATGTTAAATTAATAATTATTCACAAACTTTTAACTTATTTTATTTCAGTTTAATCATTTAATAATTTTAAATTGAAAAACATTAAATATTTCATAAGTCAATAACAGTGATCATATTTTAAATGAACAATGCATTGTTCTAGAAAAATCGTAAATTCCAAGTTCTTTATAGCCCAATATTCTTTAAAAAACCTATATTAATTTATCTTAAATCCTGATAATAATGTAAAGAAACAGTTCAATTTAAATAAAGAGATCAATTTTGACACACAAAAAAAATATATATTATTTTAACTAAAATTGAAAACTTACATAAATATAACCAATAGTAACAAAGAAATCATTTTCAGAGACAAAAAAATTATCAGTATCAATAATATTAAGAAATTTTCATAAACATAAATTTCTTAAATTTATTTTCAATCTTTTAAAGTTTGAATCATGAGCTTAATTTCAAATTTTATTCATCTTCATTCATTATTACACTATTTTCAAACTGCCAAATCATAATTAATTTATTCTAAAATAAAAATAAATTAGGAGCCACTGCATAACCAAAATGGAAAATTAAAAAAAAAATCGAAATTTAAAAAATATATTATTTGTGAATGAGCACATTAACCTTTTACATGCCACATTCAGATCCGGATGTAATTTAAATTAGTTTTTTTACATATTTTGCCTTCTAATGCTTTAGTTTAGAAAACTCTATCATTAAAATGTGTAAAAAAAAATAATAATAATAATATAATTTAAGATTACTATATTTTAAATATAATAATCTTAAATTATGTTAAAAAAAAAAATTTATAAGAAAAGAATTTTTTAAAATGGCGTTTCTAATAATAAAAAATAAAGATGAACAAAGCCCGCTGTTCTCCTCTTTCCATTTTAACCTTTTACATGCCAATGTTTATTATATTATTAAATTATTTAATATTATTAATTTAATGTTATTATATTTTAATATTATTATATTATATTTTAATAATGTAAGCTATTTTAAACATGCCAGTCCATTTTTAGAAGCATTTGCTTATTTTTCTAAATTATGTGAATTTTTAAACTGTAGGGTAAAAGGGAAAAGAGTAAATAGGTCCTTTTTATAATTTTGAGTATATAATCATAAGTATTTTAATAAACATGAATAAGTTTCTAATATGTTAAATTAATAATTATTCACAAACTTTTAACTTATTTTATTTCAGTTTAATCATTTAATAATTTTAAATTGAAAAACATTAAATATTTCATAAGTCAATAACAGTGATCATATTTTAAATGAACAATGCATTTTTCTAGAAAAATCGTAAATTCCAAGTTCTTTATAGCCCAATATTCTTTAAAAAACCTATATTAATTTATCTTAAATCCTGATAATAATGTAAAGAAACAGTTCAATTTAAATAAAGAGATCAATTTTGACACACAAAAAAAATATATATTATTTTAACTAAAATTGAAAACTTACATAAATATAACCAATAGTAACAAAGAAATCATTTTCAGAGACAAAAAAATTATCAGTATCAATAATATTAAGAAATTTTCATAAACATAAATTTCTTAAATTTATTTTCAATCTTTTAAAGTTTGAATCATGAGCTTAATTTCAAATTTTATTCATCTTCATTCATTATTACACTATTTTCAAACTGCCAAATCATAATTAATTTATTCTAAAATAAAAATAAATTAGGAGCCACTGCATAACCAAAATGGAAAATTAAAAAAAAAATCGAAATTTAAAAAATATATTATTTGTGAATGAGCACATTAACCTTTTACATGCCACATTCAGATCCGGATGTAATTTAAATTAGTTTTTTTACATATTTTGCCTTCTAATGCTTTAGTTTAGAAAACTCTATCATTAAAATGTGTAAAAAAAAATAATAATAATAATATAATTTAAGATTACTATATTTTAAATATAATAATCTTAAATTATGTTTAAAAAAAAATTTATAAGAAAAGAATTTTTTAAAATGGCGTTTCTAATAATAAAAAATAAAGATGAACAAAGCCCGCTGTTCTCTTTCCATTTTAACCTTTTACATGCCAATGTTTATTATATTATTAAATTATTTAATATTATTAATTTAATGTTATTATATTTTAATATTATTATATTATATTTTAATAATGTAAGCTATTTTAAACATGCCAGCCCATTTTTAGAAGCATTTGCTTATTTTTCTAAATTATGTGAATTTTTAAACTGTAGGGTAAAAGGGAAAAGAGTAAATAGGTCCTTTTTATAATTTTCTGTACATTTCCCTTTTTATGATTGAACTGTAATTTCTATTTCAAAAAATCAAGTCATCTTTCTATTATATCTGATAAATTTTTCAAGTCAGTATTCATGATATTCAATTTTTAAATGAATTTTGAATTCCATGTTCCATTTATGGAACATTGGCGTGTAAAAGGTTAAAATGGAAAGAGAACAGGGGGTTTTGTTAATTTTTATTTTTTATTATTAGAAACGTCATTTTTTAAAATTATTTTCTTATAAAGTGCTTCATTAATCATTATTTTATTTATTACTACTTTTAAGTTAGTTATGTTAAAATTTGCATTGCTATAATATGTAATATTTTTATATACTAATTAGCATTGCTGACATTTTCAGAAATATCTGGAGAAAGAATTTGGACTGAACTGAAAAAAATACTAGCTGGAAACTTTGCCAAAGAAATCATGCTTCGCATGCTGGATTTAGGAATAGGACCATTTATTGGTGAATATCTTTTTACTGTAAAAATTTAAATTTTATTTTCAAAAGAAGTGGTTTCAATAATAATCATAAGATTTGACACAGGTAGACAGATTTTTTCCCCTGGAACTTGACCCTGATGAGATAGGATTCTGAACATACTTCCATATTGTATTGTCATCAGCTATTGACATAAATAAAAAAAATGAGTAAATTCCATTCAGTGCATTAAAAATGGATCGCAACATTTCACACGGGCAAATAAATTTTTGGCTTTGGAACTGTGCCGCTGGTAAGATAGATCCTTCAAAAAGGTTGCATATTGTATTGTTGTCAGTGCACATCAAAAATTTGAATTAAATAAGTTTGGCAGAAGTGGTCTAAACAGTAATCACAAGATTCAACACAGACAGACAACACTTGGAAAATGCCTCTGGTCAGATACTGTCAAGCTCCAAGTACAATGAATCTGGGTTTAGTTGCTGGAAAGAAAGTTGCCAAATATTGGAAGGAAAGCAAGTTTTTTATGTAGGAGAAAAGTCAGGGTGGCAACAATCAAAGAAAACAGGGAAATCATGGAAAAATCAGTGTACTTTATCATTCTGGAAAGGTCAGGGAATTTTATAAAAACACCCAAAAATCATGGAAATTTTCATTTTTGCCCAGCAAGCATGATCGAAAGATCGCCAAACAGGTGTTATATGTTAACTATAATTGCACAGGATTGACTGCTTCCTAGTTCAATCTCACCAAGTTAACATTAAAAAATAAATATTTTTAGTGCAACAATTTGAGTAATAATTTTATGTCTTGATATTAATGTTGTGCAATTAAAATGAGTCATAAATGTTATAATTTTGTTAATTTCTCTAAAATTTTTAATTTAATTTTCCTTTTTTGTAATTGAACAAAGAAAAAAAATGAAAAGATATTTTTGCTCCATCAGTATAGATTTTAGAATTGCAGTGGTTTAGCGAGCATGTTACACAAGAGTTCGATATACACAGAATTGTAGAATGTATATAATAGGTAATGCAAAGCATGGAAATTTGTCAAAATTAGTCATGGAAATCATGGAAAAATCAGGGATTTTTTTTTTTTTTTTTTTCTGAATTTCTGTAGCCACCCTAAAAGTTATCATATTTGATGTAGATATCAGTTTTTTCTTCCCCTCTTTCCATATCTTTTTTAAATCTCATCTAATTCATGTATACAGATTTAGGAAAATTTGCAACACATAAAGGGACTTAGCACATTTGACACCACCACTGAAGTAGGTTTCATATAAAAGCTTATACAGTGGAGCACCTTTTATACGTTTCTCATTTATACGTTTTTCTCATTTATACGTTTTTCGACTTCGGTTCCAAATCATTCCATTGAATTCGAATATTAAAATATTTCGTTTATATGACGCAAGTAAATTCTCAATTTCATTTATACTTTTTTTTTTTTCCCCCTCCTTGTAGAATCCCAAGTTTGAGTTTCATTCCAAGATTAAAAAAAAAAAAAAAAAAAAAAGATGAATGCTCTTTATGTTTTATTCTTATTTTTTTTTTTTTTGGATTATTTTTTCTTAGAACTATGGTAACAAAGTGCGGCTATAGAACAAAGTGCGACTTGCATCGATAGCCTTGGGGGGGAAGGGGGGTTAGAGAAATTTTCAGAGATAAGCCAAGTAGCCAGTAACCACTTGAAGACCTCCCCTTTTCTCTTTTAATTGATTCCAGGATGGGGTATGAAAGGAAAAAAACCCACAAATTTATAGGCATTTTGTAAACTTGAAGATTTATTACTCACTTCCGTTGGGCGACTTGGAAGATTTTCTTATCGTGTTTATTTGACATTACGGTTGGAGAAACATTTTTTTTTCTTTCGTTCTTTTTAATCGTTTGCAAAAATGTCATCTTTGTTTAGAGAACAAAAGGCTTTGTCTTTAAAGGTTAAAATCGAAATCTTGAAAAATTTTTCTGAATTTTTATATTTTTAATTACCATTTAATTTTTATTCATCCTTTTAAAAATATTTTAAATGTAATTAAAATATATCTTATTCGAATAAATGTAAAGGAAATCATGAAAATTGATTAGACTTTTATTATTAATATGATACTTTATTGTGTTTTAATGTTAAAACGAATTTTCAGTTGTACGTTTTTTTCAGTTATACATTTTTTAGGAACGGTCCCTTGAAAAACGTATAAACGGTGCTCCACTGTATTTCCATTTAATATTTATGAACTGAACTATATTAGGTTTGTTAAATTTAATTTAAAAAAAAACCTTATTACACTTGCCTCATGCTTGGCCATAGCATTTTCTGCTAGGTGCCCAGCAGAAAATGTTATGGCCAAAAATGAGGCAAGTGTAATCAGGTTTTTAAAAATTAAATTTAATACGTTTGAAAAATGCTTCATTTAAATATATGTATTATTTTAAAGTATATTAGGTTTGCTCAATAAAATTTATATCCAAGCATTAATTCTTATGTTTTTGGTGTAATTTTTATGAATTTGAAATCTTTAAATTGCGTTTTCTTAGTCTCCTTTTTTTCCCCCTTGAATATTCAAAATGGTAAAACTTCTAGATATTTAAGAAAAAAAATTATTATTTTATTTATTTATTTTAGAAGCTTGATAAAATCTACTTAAAAGAATTAGAAATGGATTTTTCAATATCTTAAATATATATTTATTAAAAATTAAAATATAACAAAAAGCATGTTTTCTTCCAAATTTGTACCTAAACATGCACTTTATTTTTTTCTCTCAAAAATTTATTGATGAATTTCAAAACTCATCCCTAATTCTTTTAAGTATGTTCCATTAAAACATCTCCAAAAAAATATATATTTAGTCTTTTCTTTTATATCTGTTTTAGTATTTTGAAGATCATGAATTCATAAAGAAATGCAAACTGAAAAAGCCCGATTTAAAGATTTCAAATCTGTAAAAAAAATGCATAAAAAACCATAAGAATTGGTGCATTCAATAGTTCAAGAAATGGTTCAGTTTTATTGAACAAATCTAATATAGTTCAATTTATAAACGTTAAATGGAAATTTAAGTTTTTACATATGAAACTTACTTCAGGAATGCCGTTAAAGGTACCAAGTCCCCTTAAATACAAGATACACTAACAATAACATTTTCATATGAAAGGACTAGTTTATTTTTCATAAAAGAAAAAAGATAGAAATTAACAGTTCTTATCATTCAATGTGAAATTTATTTTCTTAATTGTACTTTTCCATATATTGTTTTTTTACACATTAGTATCTGCAAAAACACATTTATTATGCACCAGTTAATATAATAACTTTCATTTTCTTTGAAAGTTTTATGAGTAATAAATATTGTCTTGAAATTGCTCTTGGATTAAAATCTTGCTAGGCAACAACTTTGATATAGAGTTCTGCTTCGTGTTGGTAACCCTATTTTATCAGAAACTGAACCACAGGTCGTGCTGGCGTCAGATTGGCTTTATTTGTTTTTATTTATTTATTTTTTCGGGTTGAATTGTTGGACATTTTTTTTTTTTTTTTTTAAAGCTAAGGTTTGGTGTGACTCTAATTGATTTAGAGTTGAATTTAGATTCTATTTTGCTTAGGTTTAGACTTTTCTAAATCAGAGAGGCAAAAAAAAAAAAAAAAAAAAAAGACTTTTTAAAATCAAGGTAACTGAATACCTGAATATGAATTCAAATTCCTAATGAGATGTAAAATTTATATAAATGATATGCATTTAATTATAACATTGTTACTATGTGATAAGTTAATCACAAGGAGAGGAATAAGGTAAAGGAGTTCTTAATACTAGTGAGAAACGGATGCATCAGACATCCCTAAAAAAATTCAACTGACACCCTGGCAACTGGGTAGTGACTTAGACAATTCCAGGGTTGTTCTTGTCTTAGATGAACAGTAGATTCCTAAGAGTACTGGATGGCAGATTGTATTATCATTGATTGTAGATTTGTGTGCGAACTTTGAACAAAATCAGTTCAATGCAAATGGGTTATAAATTGTCAGCCAGATTTGACCCAGACAGAACAAACAAGTAAAATAAAAGCATGTAAAAAAATAACTGATCAAGTTTAATAATAAATACTGCACAAAAACCACACTTTTTAAGTTAACAGTTATATAAAACTGTTTATCTTCTTAAACATTCTGCCATGTAAAATAATCATTAAAGGACATGTGATTGATTCTTTGATTTTAAAATAACTATTAAGAAATGAGATTTAAGTTAAGTATTTTTTAAAAATTAGTAATGTTTCATTATGTGCTATTTAAAGTTTATAAGTTATCAGCTTTATTACTTGCTTCTATATTCATTAGAAGAAAGTATTGGATTCGTAAAAATTTTCGACCTTGGGTTTTTGATGGATTTACACGTTTTGAGAGCTGTAGAACACAATTTGACCACTTTTAGAAAATGTCTGTCTGTGTGTGTGTGACAAAATTTTGTGGCAACTGTATCTCAGGAACTACTGCACAGAATTTCATAAAAATTGGTATGTATTTACACCTTGACATAAATTATTGCCTATCAACTTTTGGTAAAAATTGTCTAATAGGTTGTGTTGCCATCCCACTTTTTCTAAATTTTTAACATGATTGTATATGACAAAATTTTGTATAAATGTGCATAAAGAGAATTATTTTTTAATAATCATTATGAAATTTACAAGAATTATTTATAATAGAGATAGTCAACTGGGAAAAAATTTTTGTATATGTAGGAGCATCGCCTCTCCCCCTGAGGGTGGGGAGGGGAATAAATTCTCATGATGGGTATCTTTCAAAAGAGCTCGCCAATACCGAATACCATTAAAATGAATGGTTGAACCTTCAATCTGCGATAATTTAAAATAAAGTTATCGATTTTTTTTTTAATATTTTTTTTTTTTTTTTAATGTAATATTGAGAATAAAATGAACTTTTTTTTGGATATTTAGTGTTATACTATTTTTGTAATATGGAAATTGTACTGCATTATCATGGAAGATAATTTTATTAAATAATGATTTTAATGAATTATTTTTACTGAGTAATTTGCATAGGAAAACATAGAAGAAAGCCATGTGGTGGCCACAACATTCTAGTTTTTTATACTTTTTGTCATAGGAACAATTTACGTCATATGTGAGACATTTCTTTTTAGATTGCTAGTGTTTTTCTAAGCCTTGCACGTCATTCAGATTGTCTTTCTCTCTCTCTCTCTCTCTCTGCATTCCTGTGGTTTTATTATTTTATTTATTTATTTTATTTTTTTCATATTTTCTGGTTATCTTATTCAGAAGTGGAGTTTTTTTAATTCTGTTTATTTGAATTCCACTACTTGAAAATGCTACCTTAGTGAACAATTAAAAAAATAAAATAAATCTATTTTTTTTTTTTTTATTATTATTATTAGTATTATTATTAAGTAAACTCCAACTCAGAGCTATAATTTCTTAATCTTAAAAAAAAAAAAAAAAACATTATATTTAATGAGTGGAATTAAATAAAAAACTTCATTTTTAAATTGGATATCTTTGAAATATGAAGCAACAAAAAGTCCATAGGTTTACATGGGGAAGAAGAAAGGCTGAATCTGACAGATGTACATCGTTAAATCTAAAAATATGATGTCTGAGTGAGGAGGCATTGGCTCCTCCTCACTCAAAAATAGATTCCAAATGAAACTGTGTTTGAAGCAAATTTACAAATGTTATTTAAAGTATTTTCTTAATGCTTAAGTACAGATCAATTGTCTTCCAACTTAATTCTTTACCATTATAGTTTTGCGCTGAGACCAAACATTTAAAATTTTTTCATGCAACAGTTTTTGAGTATTTCATCCTTATTTTAATCATTTTTTATTTTTATTTTTTTTTTTTTTTTCTGTTTGCTAGATAGTAACACTACTCCAAAATTTAACAAATGACATTTCAGAGGAAGTCATATGCAGAAGTTGTTTTAAATTTGTGTGTAGGTGTGAGTGCACCTTGCTGCTTTGATAAATGCATTCATGCCTAGTTTTTTTCACCTGATGAAGGGTTGTGCCTATTATTTTAATCTGAAACAACTGTTGTGAGTTTTTGCAATTGATGGTGATTACTTACAAAGTTGTTTATTTATTAAATTAATTATTATTTGAATTTAATATGGTTGACAGATATATGTTTAAAAAAATTTGCCACAAATTAAAAATGCTTTATTTATTTTCTTATTTTCTGTGATCAGCTGTGTGGCTAATAATCATTTTTGAAATTATTTAAGCAATTTTTCAAAAGAAATTAAGTACTGAAAGTTAAACCGCAATAATATAGTTATAGTAATGTAAGAAGTAGTTTCAGTGTCATACTAAATTATTTTCTCCAATGTCATAAATAATAAATAACTTCTTTTATTTACTTTTTTTTTTCCTTTTTAAGGTTTACCAGAGCATCCGAATATTGCTGAATTTGAAATGGTATGCAACAGATCACATATGATGACACCACAACCTGTAACTTTATTAACTGCATTATTAAAAAATGAAGATGAAGTATGTAAATCTTAACTTTATTTCTATGATATTGATTTTTAGATAAATTTGTAAGATTTCAAGTGTAGTGTTTTTTTTTCTCAGAAAATTTTATGTCTGATAATTAGATGAAACATATAGTTCAGCTGTCTCTGTATAAAGCATAATTATAGAGATTTTTTCATACTGTTTGATTTTTGCAATTGCATGCCTCTCATTTTAGCTCTTGCTGTTGGCAACAAACAAGATAAAACATCTCAAATGCTCTCATACAGGTTGATTCAAAATAAGTGTGACCAATTTTAATAGCATGTAACTATTTATGGTAAACTTTAATCGCTTTACCGCCGGTTTTATTTTAAAAGTGAGACGTTTAAATTACCAGTCTAGCTATTTTTATTAGTGGGAGTAAATTATGGATTCGAAATTAGATCCTCAAATCCGAAACGAAATTTTAAAGCTTTTGAAGGATGTTTGCTCAAACTCTGTTATAAATAAAGCATTTAAAAATCAAAAAAGATATTTTTCTAATGAATTACTATCTAAACTTTGAAAAGAAATAAAATTTGGCTGGCAATAAAAAGCTCCAGGGAAAAAATGTTGACGAAAGCAAGTGCTTGGTGAAAAAGAAAAAAAGAAGCAGAAAAGACTTATCGCTGTAGAAAATTCACTGCCTCAGAGAACTTTAGCAAAGAAACTACGGGTATCGCAATCGACAATTTGTTGTCAGATAAAGAAAATTGACTATAAAAAAGTGAATAAACCAGTCTGTCATCAAATGTCTGCAAAGACCGTAAAAAAACTAAGAAAATGTTATTGACCTCCGTATTTAATGTTACGCAAAGGTAGATAAAAAAAATGGATAGCATCAGATGAAGAACTGTTTTATCTGTCATCCACAACTGACAAAACGAAGATACAATATATTTCACCCGAAAAGCGTCGCAAAGACGCAACTGTTTTGCAAAAGGCAAGTTGGCCGTCAGGTTTTATGGTATGGATGGGAATGTCCTCCCAAGGATTAACAAAACCATTTTTTTGTAGACCCAAAGGCTAAAATTGATGCTAAATACTATCAGAATAAAGTTTTGAAGCACATGATCAAAGAAAGTAAACCTCTTTAACCCCAAGGAAACTTTGTTTTTCACCAAGATTCTGTACCAAGTCATACTGCAAAATCAACTATAAAAGGGCTAAAAAATAGAAATAAAAAATATTTTTTTTTTCCTCCTGAGAAATGGACACCATCATTACCTAACTGTGCTCTTTGCGATTATTTTTTATGGGGATACTTAAAAAAAAAAACAATTAAGTAGACGTAAAGTAAGAACACTTCAAGAGCTTCAAAAAGCAATCGAAGAGGAGGTTGGAAAAATGCCCCTAAAAATGGTCAAAAAAGCTCTTTTGGTTTGGTCTAAAGATTTACGTAAAATGTACTATGCTAAAGGAAACTACATTGAAAATTTCATGTAAATAACTTAATTCAATAAAAATTTCTGATGCTTTGAAATTGGTCACACTTATTTTGAATCAACCTGTATTAAAAGTATTGGATGGTACACAGTTTGAAAAAAAAAAGTAATGGGGTTCAATGGATTCAGTTTTAAGTTACTTTATGCAGATAGGTGAATTAGAATTTGGCAGAAATGGCGAGAAAGCATGAACCCTAAATGCATTGCTGCAGTATTTCAAGCTGGTAGAGATAATGCAATGGTTTGGAGAATATTTTCTAGGCAAGATTCATGAGTTGTAAATTTTTAAGTCCGAATCTCAAAACATTTACGACTCACGAAGCTTCGTAGAGGGTGTGTTTATGAGGTTACAATCCTCTTTTTTGAATGAGACTAAAGCAGTTTTTCCTGAGTATTGAGTTTTATTTTGATGTTTTGCTGCTAGATTTTAACTTTTATCAGACATGTTACTTTTCAGCCTTAAGGCTGAATTCAGCCTTTTTAAGCTTGAAAATTATTATTCTTGGGATCAATGCAAATCTGCATTAAAACTTTTTGAACATGTGTAGGGGGGGAGGGGGTCAGCCTGAATTTGTGCAATATATTATTAGCAATTTCTGTGTGATTAACTTTCAAGCAGGCCCTGACTAACGGCAGGGCATACGGGGCAAATGCCCTGGGCCCCCCTTCTGGAAGGGGCCCCCCTACAGACGTATGCAGAAATTCTGCAACTTAAAAAGTTTTTTTGCCACTGCAAGGGGGGCCCCCAGAATAGGCTTGCCCCGGGGCTCCAGGTAGTCTAAGTCGGGCCCTGCAAGAAATGTCAAATTCAAACTTGGAGAAAATGAAAAAGAAATAGCATTTCAACTGCATTTTCCTAATGAACTTGAACTACATTATTTTGCCAATTAATTGCCCCAGCAAACAATGCTTCTATAGAATAAACTTATTTTCAAGTATATGCAATAAGTTTGTCTGTTTTTTAAGCACTTATAACTATTTTAATTATAATTAATGTTCAATATAAGATTATTATAATTATATAATTAGATTATAATTATATAATAAGATTATTATTATTATATAATTATTCAATATAAGATTTATTGTTCCGATTTTGTTTATTGTGTGTACATGTATGTAATCAGATTTAACATTTTTATTTTTGAAAAATTTATATTGTGTCAGTTGCCTGATGCCACTTTTGAGAAAGGGGGGGGGGGGGTCGTGAAAAGTTCAGCCTTTTTTTCTGTAAGCTTGTACCATGTCTGTTTTATGCATTTTGTGCATTGATCCTGAAGAGGATTAATTTGTAGCTGAAATGCTTGTCTTGTGTTTTATGTTTCTTAAATAAAGTGTACTTTTATATTTTTAATGCATTGAATTCTTTCATTGCTATCTTCTATTCAAGAAGTTTTCCATTTTGATCTTTCAAAGTAGTAAACCTTACAAACGTGAGTCGTTGGCCGATCATTCAATATTTGGTTTGTGTGGTTGGTTGACACTTGATTAGTTCAGGGATGAAAATTTTCAGACTTTTCTTAATTTTTTAAAAACAATTTTCAGGTTTTTGCTTCTAAATATTCTTATTTTTGTTCAATTTTCTTTCTTTTGACAGCTCTAAACAATTTTGCTTATAGAAAGTATGATTTTGTGTTTCTTCTTTTATTACTAAAATTAAATTATCTTTGAGTTTTGCTGATACTTTCAGACTTTTTGTCCATTTGCCACTCACATCTCTGTTAGTTGAAATAGTTAGCCTTACAGCCCATTTTTTCCTTTTCATCGGCATTTAATTTGTTGTGTAGCAGTGATTGGCCCACCATAAAAAACAACTTTATGACTGTAACAATAAATAATGTTTTTAATTTGCATATAATGGCTCATTCCTAACATTTGCATAACCTCAAAGAGAATGTATAATTTTATTACATGCATTAAAATAATGCCAAGGGCATCTTTTTTTTTGCACAAAAGTAAAAAAAAAAAAAAAAGGAAATAATAAATACCAAAATGTAATTGCCAATGTAAAATGCTGCATATGATCCAACAGGTTCCCTAACAACACATCTTCTCCTAAAGGCATCCTCAGGATGTCCTTTGGATAAAAGGGAAATCCCATGGACTTCCTCAGGATGTTCTGCGGACAGTTGTGTTGTTAGGGTTGCCAGCAATTGGGCTATTTATCCGGTCAGTGGACATTTATAACAGTTGACTATCAAAGAGCCCAATGAAACAACAATTACATTAATATTTATTTTAAAGAACTTTTAAATTACAAATAATACAATATTTTAAAGTATTTTGTGTTCTTTTCATGAACATTTTTCTGGGCGACAAGTTTTCATCCAGTGTTTGGATGATCTGACTGCCAAGTCTTCTTGATTTCCAAGAAGACTTCCTGTTTTTGTATTTTCTTCTTGCTTCCTGCCAGAAAATAAAATCTCCTTGTTTTTGGAATTTCTGTGTATTTTATATTTTTTGTGCTTCCAAAAAAAGAAATAATATCTAGAGTAGATAAAGAAATAGATAATATATTTTTTAAATATTGGCAAAAATCTCGTGTAATGTGCATAAATTCTCATTTTTAGCTGAAAGATTGTTTCAAAATATGAATCATATCTTGCAAAATACATTATGACGTTATGACTTAGCTCCACATTTTAGAGAACAAAACTGACAATTCCATATACAGCTGTAAGAGTGCAAATCTGTGACTTAGGATAATTCTCCTGCATTTGCTTTTTTCTGTCATGTGTTTACTTAGTATGAAAACAAACTTACTGTGGATTGTATGCTTGCTATTTTGTATATAATATTAGTATATTTGTATTTGACTTTTAAATCCTACTTGACTCCCCTACAATGTGTGGGCATGTTTGCCGGATAAATACTACACATTTATTGTTTAATACCACTAATTTTACATCAAAGCAACCACTTTATACAAAAACTAAATTGGGTGTAATTGAACCAATAGATTCATACTCAAAAAATTTAGTTTATTAAAAAATAAAATTGTAGTATTCATCTGACAACCTTGATCCTGTGTTGTATGGGACTCTACTGTTCTGTATTATTTGTTCCTAAGATTTTAAATATTCAAAACTAAGCCTATTGGCTTGTCGTAAAATCAATGCCTTTTTTTTTTTTTTTTTTTTTTTTAATTAAATTTCTCCAAACTATAGTTTTTCAGATCTGATTAGAAAAAAAATATATGGAGAGAGAGATTTTTTATGGTATGCCTACTATATAGAGAGAATCTTTTTGATTTTTGTGAAATCTTTCTGTTTACTCAGTTTTCTTGATTCTTCCAGTGAGAAGTTCGTTGGCAAGTATGTGACTGTTTCTTCTTTCTTGCTGTTGTAATTGTAAACACCACCTTAGGTCTAGATTTCTCATTGGTTCTGCAGTATTAAATGTGTGTACATCAGCCACGGTTTCAGTGGTTTTGCAGTTGACTGTATAGTTTTTGTTTTGATAATTGCCAATTTTTTACTTTTTTTCAAAATTTATTCTTATTCATTGACCTTTGTTAATTTTGATTAAAATTAAATGGTACGAGGGTTACTCTGAAATTTTTGAGATACACTCAGACGATAAGCGGTAAAAAAAAAATATCGATTAGATTTGCAAATATGAACTATTTTAGTTTGGCAGACGATTTTTTACTGGCCATTTGCAAGTAGTTTAGCATAGAATAAATTTTAGACAGAAAAAAAATGGAGTTGACACAAGAACATTATCGTGCTATGATTTTCTGCTATTTTAAAGTGGGATTAAATCAAGAAGAATGCATTCAACGCCTACAATTAGCTTTTGTAAAGGAAAGTCCATCTCGTGCAACTATATTCAGATGGTTTACAGAATTTCACAGAGGTCGTCATTCTCTCCAGGGTGAAAAACACGCAGGAAGATCCTCGTCAGCAGTAATCCCAGATAATGTGTCTGCCATTCGGAAAATGTTAATCGACGACAATCGCTATACCTACCATATGATACAGAAGGGGATCCGCTGTAATACATAAAATTATTAATGAAGAATTGCATATGAAAAAATTAGTTTGTCGTTAGGTTCCCCATAATTTAACAGAGCATCAAAAACAAGAGTGTGTCAGAATCAGCAAAGAAACCCTTAAATTACTTAATGATGGTGGCCACTGCATTATTTCAAAAATAATAACTGGTGATGAAACGTACATACCATTTTTTGATGTTCCAACACGCCAAGAAAGCAAAGTGTGGGTCTTTGAAGATGATCACAAACCCACAATGGTGAAAGACAACGTGCCATGAAAAAAAGTAATGTATGCTGTTTTCTTTAGAAGTACAGGATTGGTCAGAGCTATCAAGCTGGAAGGACAGAAGACAGTCACAGCTAACTGGTATGCTACTAAATGTCTTCCAGAAATTCTTAAAGAAGTGAATGTTAAGAATTCATTCTCCACCATGATAATGCATCTTCTCATTCAGCAGGATTAACAGTTAAATTTCTTCAACAAAAACGCATCAAGGTGTTGGAACATCCACCCTATTCACCTGATCTAGCTATGTGTGACTTGGCTATTTTTTAATCTGAAAAAGAATTTGTGTGGGTGTCGTTTTCATTCCGAAGATGAGATTGATGAGGCTATAAATGCATTTTTTTCATCGATTCCAAGAAATGAATGGTTAGAGACATTTAATCTTTGAAAAATTTGCCTACAGAAGTGCATTGATGCTGGAGGAGACTACTTTGAACACACCTAATCTTTGGTAAATTTAACATTAATTACCTAGGTGTATCTCAAAAATTTCAGAGTGACCCTCGTATTAACCAAAATTAACAAAGGTCAGAAAATAAAAATAAATTTTGGAAAAAGTAAAGAAAAAAAAAAGCTCAATTATCAAAATTAAAACTTTGCAGTCAACTACAAAATGACTGAAATCTTAGCCGATATGCATGGGTGTAACGCTATGGAACTGATGAGAAATCCAGACACAAGGTGGTGTTCTTCAATAACAACAGCAAGAAAGATGTAACAAAACATCTGAACACCTGATGAAAGCTGGATATCCAGTGAAAAATGTTCATGAGAAAGACTCAAGATATTTTAAAATGTATTATTTGAAACAACAATTATTTTAATGTTAGCCTTTATAAATTTTGTTTACTGGAAAATCATATTTTACTATTTGAAAGATTATAATTGTAATCATGTTTCTCACACCTAGCTTTGAAGATAATTCCAAAGGCTTGGAAAAGTTTCAAATTGAGCAGAAGGTTGAGATTTGGTAAACATCCAGTCATTCAGTGTTTCCTTATCGCTATTTTCTCTCAGCCACAAGGGTTATCACCCCTATTTTAACACTGAACTTGTTGAGTCAGCATTTGTGTAGAAGTTCCCATGGTTGCAAGAAACATGGTCAAAGAATATTCACTTTAATTCTTTACTTGTTTAAAATATTTATCACAAAATATATTAATTGATTCTTGTATTATGTTACTTATTCTATTTTAATTAATGATTTTATACTTTTTTTTTTTTTTTTTTTTTTTTTTTTTTTAAGGTGATGTCTCTGCATTCAAGAGTAAAATTTTCAAAATATGAACGAGACTTAGCTTTATTTTTAAATAACAATAAAAACAAAGATGTGGAAGCTAATGTACAGCCTTTTTATTCTTTGATACTGGAATCAAAAAGTAAAACGAGTGATGTTTTAGAGTGGAGTTGTGAGGTATTCAAATATCGTGGAGATTTATGCTCTTTTAAAGAACTGAGTGAATGGAAAGTTCCCAAATTTCCCATAAATGGACATATGTTGGCTGAAAAAGGATTTAAACCGGGTCCTGATATGAACAGTGTCATGTCTAAATTAAAAAGACATTGGATTCAAAGTAAATTTAAACTGACAAAAGATGAACTACTCGAGTTTCTTGACAAAAATAAATAATGATTATTAGATTTTTTTTTTTTTTTTTTTAAATAAATATTTATGTATAATAAAAGTTTTCTCTTTTTATTTATTGTACTGTATATCTGAAAACAGAAATGAATTCCTGTTCTCTAATACATTCGATAAATGATAAAAAAAAAAAAAAAAAAAAAGACTAAGTAAAAATAATTAAGTGAAGATTTTTTTACCACAAATAAAAGAATAACATAAATACAAATTTCATAGTTGCCAACTTAGCACTTTTTGGCTAACACAAAAATTTAATAGAAATATTTATTTTATTTAATCAGAGAAGTGTAACGGTTTTCACTGATTAAGTAAATTAAAAAAAAAAAAAATTATTAAGTTAGCAACTATACAAATTATGTGCTAAAAAAGAAATTTTAAAAAATCTCTTTGAATATTTGTAAAGAAATGGCTCTATTTACTAATACTTCATATCAAAATTTATTTGAATATTCCTCATTATAGATTTCAAATTAACTACATGGTTACGCCCATAATCTGTTTGTATGTTTATATATTCTATTTAACTGTACCTGCATGGATATTATCACGTGTGAAAAAAACTTCCATTATTTTGTAAAAATCTGATAATCGTTTTGGTATTTACACTTTTCTAGTTTTAAATAATGGATAGCTGCAAGTTTTTTTTTTTTTTTTTTTTTTTTTTTTGAAGCATAGTGGCTTTATAGAGTTTAATCTGCTTTTTTTTTTTTTTTTTTTTTTATGTCTAGTAACTTAAAAAAAAAAAAAAAGAAACTTTGTGGTTCATCTATCTAAGCATTTTCAGCCCAGATTTTGACTGTTATCAGAGATTATTAAAGGAATCTTGAAGGTTGCCAAGAGCCTCCAATGATGGCCCAAATCTAGATTGAAAGTCAATGGTAGTACTTGTCTTGCTTTTCCTGAAATTCCTGAAAATTTTTAAAACGTTCTGAAATGTCTTTAAATATGATAAGTTGTCCCAAAATTCTTGAAATTTTTAGCTGTAATGCTATTAATTGACATTTAAACAACCAAATCTCAGACTTATTCTGTATTTATTTTATCATCAAAAATCTCTCTGAAATAAACACATCTAAAAATTGAATATTTCTTTATCTTCAAATTAAATTAGCTCTTTTTGCGCATGCACAATAGATTCTGGGTATCTTGCTTATGTAGGTAAACTATTATTTTTGTCCTGAAATTTCACTTTGTGCTAGTACTACCCCCTGGTGAAAATACTCTGATGGATGAGCTACAAAGTATTTCTTTAACTAGTTAAATAGTTCTTCAATAAATTAATTCAAATACCTTTTCATACTTAGATTTTTATGTAATCCTTCAAGAGAAAATCTATTAAGTTGTGTCGGGTAACTTTGGCACTATTTTATAATTAGCTTCCCAACCAATGATCCTACCTTTGAATTATCTGGCAAAGTGTCTCAAACTTGTGTCCAGAACACATATAAACTAATAGCATGTATACTCAAGGAAACTTTAATTTTGATTAGACCAAAATATATTTGATACATTAAAATTCCATTAATACAGGATATTTCACATTGAATGGTATAAAAAGAATAACATAGTACAAATTCTGTAGTTGATTTATTTAACCGAAACTAATTAATTCTGAAACTACAATTATACAAGTTTTATCTGGCAACAGAGAAAAATTACTCAGTTATGAAATTGCCACTAGAGGCGCTGTTAATCAATTGCATAAAAATGGGTGGATTTCGCTATGCTAGATCAAACGATATGCCATTACTATGTTGGCTAATGAGATTATTCTATATAACCCCTTATGATTTTTTCCTATGGGGTTATGTTAAAGACAAATTGTCCGTGCTACTATTTTTCCAGGACTTACTGCAACTGATGAAGCAGATAACTGAAGTGCTCAAATCATTAACAAAATACATTCTATCACAAGATGTGAAAAATTAGCTAATTATGAAAATCACATTTACTTAATTAATAGAGAAACAATAGAAATTGTAAATAACCGGTGCAGATAATGAACCAATCACAAGCACCGACCGGAAGTGGCACTGCTTATTCAAAGCTGAAGATAGTGAAGGGAAAAACAATTAGGTTTGATTAATCAATGACAGCATCAATACAGTGTAACTGAAGATGCCTGGGATCCCAGATGAAAAGCTTACCACTAGTGCTGCACCAAGTAGCACTTTGGCCAAGTAATCGAGTACTCGGCCGAGTACCAAGTAGTTGTAAGAAAGAATAATTAATGTACATGTGAAGAATTTTGCACATCTTGAAATTTAAAAAAGGCCTTTTGAACACTAAGTTAAATGGCAAACAACATGTTTTCATGAAATATTTCAGAACTTTTGTAATGCATATACACAATTAGGTTCATTGTTGTCCAGCTTAATGGATTATTAAAACCATAATAACTGCCAATTTCATTCTTTATTATATAGTCTTTCTCAGATGCGAATTATTCTCAGATAATTCTTAGAGAATATAAAAGTTCCTATACACTCAGGCTTAATTTAAGATGCCATATGAAATGAGAACATTAAAATAAATACTTTATCATTTCAAACATGATAGACTTCATTAATCTTCAAATTCTAGAAGAGTAAAAAAGATAGGTGGTTTGGAGCCATAATTTTCAAAACAACAAATTTGATTATTAAAATATATTTTATTTTTAATAACATTTTAGTGTATTTACCTTTTCCATAATTATTATTTTTTTAATTAAAAATCAATCTTTTCTTACAGTTTTAAAAGTGTCTTACTTTTATTTGTAGAAATATATAACTAATGTTTTATCTACTATATTAGTATTATACGAGGGTTCTTTTTTCTAAAATACTTTATTTTTATCTGTTTTATAGATACAATTTTATGTACTAAGTTTTAAAAAAACATTTGCATATTACACACATACAAGATAGTTATACTTAAATTCTTGTAACTAAAAGGGATAAGCTCATATCATGAATTGTCTTTATACCGAGTCTGGTGGCTATCTATTCGCGTGTTTTAACTGCAGAAAGCTGTTTGCAGCTAAAGTTTAATGGCTATATTTTCATAATTTTTTAGTTTAGTTATTAATAAACAACTCTTATGAATACATTTCTTTCAATAATACTTATAGATACTTAGTATTGACCGAATACTTAGTCCGAATTTGGCCAAGTAACAAGTACTCGACAAATTGGCCGAGTACCGAGTATATACCAAGTATGCGGTACAGCTCTACTTAAAGAAAGACTTCAAGTAAAGCCTTTTAATTGTTTTAAATGTAAATAGTGAAGTTTTTAAAAATAGAAAACAGTTTTTTAATGAATTATTTTTTTATTTTACTTTATTTAGACAATAGAAAAATAGCTCATAAGTTTTGTTTGGATTTTAGACACAGATAGCCAGTCTGTCGAGTAAGATTCAGAAAAGCTCACTAGTCATATAATAGCTATTTTAAGACTCATGAAAAGATACTTATGTGTAAATGGGGAGGTTCATTCAGTTATCCTATTTTAGAACAAAGTGAAGCAATTAGTTTTTTAAATACTTTGGAAGGTAAATATTTCTGTCATTCATTTTCAAAAAAAAAAAAAAAAAAAAAAATCATGAAAGAATTTAAATAACACTTGTAATAAAAGTTTTACAAATAGACATTTTAATATTGACCAACCCCTCTAAAAAATAATTATTATTATTAAATCTAGGCTTTTGTTAATAAGACTAATGTGTTTTGGACGGGGGGAAATGAAAAAGGTGCATTTGAATGCACAGAGGGGTAAAATACTAAAGAAATTTCTTAACAAATTAGTTGTTTAGTATTGATAACACGTTGAAATTGGCATTGGTTTTCTTTTGATTTTTGTGAAGCATGTGGTTAGGTTATTGATCATAGATGTTAAAAGGAATAAACATTTGTTATTATATACTACTAAAATAAGGTTTCTAGTTAAATTCAAGGCTGTAACCAAGGGGTGGGGGTCAACCCTTTTCCCCCACCACATGCGAAATTTTGCAAATTTGTGTGAAAAAATTTGAGTTATACATCATTTTTATCCCTCAATATTAAAGCTCGAACATCCCTCCAAAATTTTTTTCTGGCTATGGCCTTTGTTAAATTAACTACATTATATGTATTTCAAAATGACACTGTCACATATAATGTAAGTTATCAAAAAATATTTTTAAAAAATTTAACAAAAAAAAAGCAATATAGTGTTATACTAAATAAACAGCAATAATTATCTACATTATTATTATTATTTTTTTTAATAATCAAAATGTGTAATGTAAGTTACTGACATATCTAAGTATGTTACCAAAGTAAAATATTCCTCTATTCAGAAAGACCCAATAGCAGAATTTTCTATCTGCAGCAAAATAAAATTTCCCTGCAGTCTAGGAATGCTGGAACAAATCGGATATCACAAAGAAGTATTAGCAATTCATAAAATACATAAAATTTGCATATACAACCTGGCATATCTTTTTGAGTCGTTAAATTAATCTGCAGAGCCTAAAACAATCTGCAGCACTTGCTACCCTGCTTCACTGTTTCTGCTACTATTCAGAAAAGAAATAGATATGTGGTTGTGAAAAAATATTAGAAATTCATAGGTCTTGAATTTACTGCATCAGCATGGCATGTTGCTAAGCATTGCTCAATGGCTCTATTTTCAGACATTTTAAGTCATTTCAGAAATACTAACATCATGCATAAATTGCATTTGCCTGATTAAATGGAAGAAATTCATATTTTATCAGATTGGCCAAGCAACCAGTTAAAAAACAGTTGCAAGCTTTAGCCTTATATGTTATTATTAAGTACCAGTGTATAGCCCCGTCAAAAATGACGGAATGTGAACGATAAATCTTGAAAACAATGTTTAGATCATGAAGATTACCACGTGATCATTCAAATGTATTTTCAGTTTTTGTTTATAAATCAAATGTGTTTCGATATTTTCTAATTTTCGTTCTGAAATTTAAAAAATTCTACCCGATCAATAAATATGAATGACAATAAAAAAACTGCTGGTTGACAAAAAATATAGGCCCGAAAACACAACAGCAATAACACATCCCAGTGTTCCGTTAAGTGCTCTATTTAAAGTCCTCATAATAAGAATAATCTAGTGTGTCACTCGCACGACTTTCTCTTACCCTGAAATTTAATGCTATAAGTACAGGTTGGAGATTAAGAGGTAAGATAACGTGTACTGTTATGTAAACCTATGTTAAACAATTCAAATTAGGGTTCGGAAGAGTTTTATATGATAATTAGTTCTGGCCCCCCTCAACCCTCCGTTTCATTAATGCACCTACATTTATATAGAACTTAATTCGGTTATTAAAAAATAATTCAGTTTAAAAAAAATAATTTGTTAAAATTATTATTTTAAAAGTTATCTTGTATGATAATACATACGATTTCCATATTAGAGAAATAGTATAACACTAAATATCTAAAAACAAGTTGAATTTATTCTCAATATTAAAGTAAAAAAAAAAAAAAAAATGTTAAAAATGAAAGAAATCAATAACTTTATTTTAAATTATCGTAGATCGATGGTTCAACCATTCGTTTTAAAGGTATTGGCGAGATCTTTTAAAAGATACCCATCATGAAAATTTACTCCACTCGAGGGAGGACATCTACCCCAGGGGGGGGGGGCGAGGCTCCTACATACACAAAAAAAAATTTCCCAGTTGACTATCTCTATTACAAAAAATATGTATTCGTTTCATTTGGTTTAGTGCAGTCTATAGATGTTAAATTCTACTTACCTGCAATTTCCCCCATAGACCGCCGTAATGTATTTGAATACTTTTGAATGTCCCTGTACACGAACCATTTGCTTCATCTTAACGAAAAGCTTACTGTAGCATCCCTATATGATACACATTTAGAATACTGAGTTTGGAATTTCTGCTACTATTTGTTCTTGAGATATGCTGATAACAGACACACAGATAGACACAGAGACCATTCGCTAAAAACGTGATTTTCGTATTCAGGGGACCTCAGAACATGTAAGTATAACAAAAACTCACGTTCGAAAATTTGACCCTAAAACAATACTTTCTCGACCCTATGGGTAAGAGGAAGTAAATAACGATTCACTTCATTTTACCAAAATACTTTTTTTAAGACTATCGAAGATCCTGTTTCCAAATACGTAAGCGAAATGTGACGTCACTGACCATCCGTGGATGCAAGAAATGATTCCCTATTTTAATCGTCCATTGTATATTTTGTAAAAAATTATTAAAAATCGAAGAAAATTATTTTCCGATTTTAATACCCGTATTTGGGTATAGGTATGATATCGTATCTATGTGTTAGACTGAGTTATTTTGCTGTCAAATTGACAAAATTTTAAATTTCAAAACTGTGTCATCTTTGGCGTTTTTTGTATTTGGCGATTAAAAACATACTACGAAAATATACATGCCAGATGTTTATTTTCGTAATACGTATTGTACGATATATTGTTTCATATAATTCAGTTAAAATAACCATGATTTTTGAAAGGAATAAAATATGTTCGCCAAATAATTTGGCGATATATTTTTTCCGCCAAGGATGACAGATATATTAAATCTATTCCGCTGCAACATATGAGTATCTTATATCAGACACTTTATTTAAACATTTGAAAAGAAATTTGACTTCAAATTATGATAGAATATTTATCATTTTCCTTTTAATTAGTATATTAGTTGGATATTTATTGTGTAAATATCATCCTTTGAAATGAAATGTTTATGTTTTCAATCAAATATGGAAGTTTGCTATTTTATTTTTCTAAAGTTTTAAAATTTAAATTTTATCAATTTTATAGCAAAAACAACTTAATCTAACGCATGCACACGATAACTAATACATATCTATACCGAAATATGGGAATTAAAATCGGGAAATAATTTTCCTCAATTTTTAATAATTTTTTACAAAAAATCCAATGGGCGATTAACATAGGAAATCTTTTTCTTGCATCCACTGACGCCCAGTGACGTCATCACTTTGCTTGCGTATTTTCTAACTAACTATCTAATAATTACAGACACTCCATGCTAACCCAAATTCACCTCTACTCTATACTCCCAACCAGCTATCTCACCCACAACATCGCCAAAATATCCAGGATCCAGCTAGGGACTTTCTCATTCTCAACCGAACATTTTATCTTGACTCGATATTATCACCTTAGACTACCGTACTTTCAATACTCATTTCAACTGGTGACCTTTACTTGCCCAACCAAACATTCTATCCCAACTATAACTTTACACTAATTTCAAAACTAAAATCAACTGTCGACATTTACGTACTGAACTCGACGCCAATCATACCATACAATGTAAACAAATAATGAAGCTTGATAAAAATATTTAAAGACTTTAATATGTTTTTACAAATATATTTTAAGATTTTTAAGGCTTTAATATGTTTTAGAAATATTTTAAGCGTTTTTTTTTTTTTTAATGAAACAGTCAAAGAGTCGTTCATTTGCAATTAAAGAGTTGTCCATTTGGAATTTGTATTTTCTGAATGGCAACAAATTATGTTTGTTTTTATTTGGCATTCGTTGTTTATAATCATGAAGTTACATAATTCTATTTATAGGTTCATGTTTATAATAGCCAGTGATCCGTTATATTTAATTAAACATTTAAACATTACAATTGAATAGTTTTTCAAGGTTTTAGACGGAATAAATAACAATATGTGCGATACAAAACATGTATGAAAATGATATGTATGTTTTCATAAGTTGAATTGAACAAATGGGAAAAAAAAAAAAAAAAAAAAATGGCTGCCAAAAGTCTCTGTTTTGAAGCGGTGCAAACCGGAATTGTGAATGACAGATGAGGATGAGGGTCATTATATATATTAATTATAGGAGAAAAAAAATTAACTTCAAATTTTTTGGTCACTTTCCATGCTAAAGGTCCATTGACATGATGGATTAATCAATAAAAAAATGTGTGTGAAATGCTGTATTGGAATAAAAGTACACTGTTACAATGTGCATGTAAGTTTGTTTCTTTAATGCAAGACTAGCCCTTTGAAAATAAATGTTCAAGAAATCATACTGGATGAGATCGAGATACATTACAAAAAGTATTTTAGAAACTGTGCAAATTAAAATATTAAGTTGGTTTATCATTTAAGAACACAGGACTGTTTATTTAGTTTTAAATATTTAAAGAGAAACAAAAAGAAAAATTAAGACTGCATATTAGTCAAATTCTCCGTAATCCTATGGAATTGCTGTTACTTCATATTTTAAGGAATATTTCATTGAATAATGGAGTTTTTCAAATTCTTTTTTTCCCCCTGCTTTTTGAACTTGTCGCTTTTTATCTAAGTCAGCAATTAAAAAAAAAAAAATTATTATTATATATATATATATATTTTTTTTTCAAAATTAAAAACTAGAGTTCTAAGTTTAGATAACGAAATAAAAAATTAAATATATATATGCACTGAGGGACAAAAAAAAAAAAAAAAAAAAAAAAAAAAACTACACGTGGATACTTTTATTTTTTCTTCCAAAAATCACTACTCTTTAAAATTTGAATGTAGGGATGCAACAGGTAGTGATTTTGCCAGAAACACTAATGCCTGCTGGATACAGATATGCGGTATCTGGCAAAATCAGAGAGATTTAAAAAACTCAATTTTTCAAAAAAATATCCTTACAACACTAAACAACAATCCCATAGCATTGCATAGGAAAGAAGAAACTATGAATCTGACAAGCGTACAGCATCAAGTCAAATCTAGTGATTGGTACATGTAAAGTATGAAAAATTATTAAATTCTGGAGTTGTGATTTCGTCAAAGAGAATGAATTTAAAGAAAAAGTAAAGATGACAGTAGAAGCTTATTGGAAATGACCAAAAAATTCAAATGAAATATTTTATTAGAAGTGAAAACCTCATTGAAAAAAATTAAACCAATAAAACCACTAAATTTACATAAAGGAATTTTATGAAATAATTCTAATTAATTTCATTATTAATCGTTTTCTGATTAATAGTTACAGTTAGTGAATATAATGATGTTACATTTTGCTTGCATTATATTAAAATTATCTTAATTCACATCTGTATTTAAGATAATATAATAAAAATTTGTTACAATGTGAATTTTGTAATTAAGTTACCCTTTTAAAAATATTAAATTTAAATTTTTGAAACATATTTTTTGAATCTATTAAAAAGAAATTGCTAAACATAGCAAAAGGTGATACATACAGGGTGTTTCAAAACTCATGGGCGGAGAGCAAGTGGTGACCACTAGAGGGCTCTGTAATAGAAAGTATAAAGCACTTGTTTTCTTACACATCGTCATTTCTACCTTGGATTTCAGCAGGCATGGCAACATACAGTAATCAGGAAAAGGCGGACATGTATTTTATGTATGGTCTGGTGAATGGGAACGCTCTGGAAGCCGCAAGACTATACAGGCAGCGTTTCCTGAGAAGACACGTGCCAGACCAAAAAATACCACAACAGTCTTGTGGCTTCCAGAGAATTCCCATTCGCCAGACCATACATAAAATGCATCTCCATCTTTTCTTGATTACTGTATGTCACCATGCCTGCTGAAATCCACGGTAGAAATGACGATGTGTAAGAAAACACGATCATTATACTTTCCATTACAGCACCCTCTAGCGGTCACTGCTTGCTCTCCACCCATGCATTGTATGGTGAAAATGGCTTGTTTAGATGTTTTCTACCACCCCTTAAATTTTTGCCCATGAGTTTTAAAAAACCCTGTATAGTACCGAATTTTGCCTTCAAAGCTAACTTCAAAAATATGCCAATCTTTTTCCTTTTTTTTTTTTTTTGTAGCATAAGGTTGCCTCACTGTTTTTGGCTGTTATTTTATTTTTTTCAATTTAACTATGTCAGTATATATATAAATATTATTTTGCATTTATTATTTTAAAAAACAACTTTAATGTAATATTCGTTTGCACTGACGTGCTGAATTAAAAAAATGTTTGTTCAAATATAAATTATCGTGGAATGCTCCAAAATATAAAATAGAATCATCATTGTTATCAGAATTTTGAAATACAATATATTAAAATCCTAATAGTAATAATGATACAAAATAACAAAAATATTAAAAAATTTATTTATATATTAATAATATGTACAGTATAAGATGATTATTCATCCTCCACTTAAAGGAGGCATAACTGCTACAACATCACCATTTTTTAAATAAATTGTCTCTGAAGAATCAACATATTCTTCATTGACAGCTAAAAGAAGACAATTTATTAACGGTTGTAACATTTCATACGTATTTATAATTTCATCTAATAAAGTCTCTTTAGTAAAAGTATTCTTAGAGAAGTTCACTTCAGCTTCACTTCTGCCAGTCAGTTCTCTGGCTTTTGCAAAAAACAGAAGCTTAACGGAGATCCTGTCAGTCATTTCAAAAAACTGAAATGAAAGAAAATCTAGTTAAAAACATTTAAAAATACGTTATAAAAATCCTTTAAAAAAGATAGGCTTATATATTTCAACTCCATCCGGAGCCATCATCAGAGCTTGATGACAAACAAAGTGCCTGGCGGTTCACTCCTTTATCTTTTCTTCCTTGTCCGTCGATTCTTCACTTCGTTTCTTTATTTCCAAAATCTGTTTCCATTTAGGTGGGATTATACTACGTTCTACATCATTTATTGCGTCATGGGTGGTCAGGATTTCAAGTGCTTCTCTTTTAAGTGCGTATTTATGTGAATTGAAAGTTGAAATTTTACGAAAGTTAATTGATTCAATATTAATAGGGTTAGTGTTATTATTTCTTGAAAAGGTTATTATTTCTTTCTCTAACCCTATTAATATTGAATCAATTACCTTTCATAAAATTTCAACTTTCAATTCACATAAATACGCACTTGAAATCCTGACCACCCATGACGCAATAAATGATGCAGAACATAGTATAATCCCACCTGAATGGAAACAGATTTTGGAAATAAAGAAACAAAATGAAGAATCGACGGACGAGGAAAGAAAAGATAAAGGAGTGAACCGCCAGGCACTTTGTTTGTCATCAGGCTCTGATGATGGCTCCGGATGGAGTTGAAATATATATGCCTACCTTTTTTTAAGGTATTTTTAAATGTTTTTAACTAAATTTTAATCCTTTGTAAATAAAATAATGTATGAAAGAAAATCTTTCAATTATAATCAACAAAAATAAACAATAAATATAATTAGCATTAATAATTAAGATTTTTGTTCTTTTTTGTCATCCTCTTTTGGTTTGGCAGATCTTGCAAACTGCACAACCATAGGTTTTGTATGCAATATAAATCCATTTGTTTCTTTAACTGCTCTTACAGCTTGATTTTCATTTGCTAATGTCACAAAAGCTTGTCCTTTCATACGGCCTTCTTTCATCAGTCTTACATCAAACATATTTCGATCATTGTCACTATTCAGGTCAATAAACCTTCCAAATATGTATCGTAAATCTTTCTCCTCAACTTGACGAGCAAGATTTTTAATGTATAAACGAAAAGTTGGTTCTCCTGGAGAATAGTTTTTGAAAACCGACAAAGTTTTCATTTCTCTGGAAGAGGCTCTCTTGTTTCTTAATTCCTCCAGTGATATAAATTTAGAATCATCCCAAATTTCATTTTCGGATTCTTTCTTAATGCTCTCGTCTTCTGTTAACTTAGGAGCTTCAAAAGCACCAAATCCTCCTAATGTTTCAGAATTTGTAACAGCTGAATCCACAGAGGTTATATGGTCGATTTTCTTAACATTAATCTTTTTCTGTGAAATAGGCTGAGACTCAAATACTTCTGATGGTTCTGTTTTCTGATGTGGTTTTAAAGAGCCAGTTGGCATAGGAAGTTTTGTCATTTTCAATTTCTTTTTTACTTTCTTAGATGGTCTTTTTGCAGGTAATAACTGATTTGGCATGGACTTCTCTGTAATTTCAGATTCACTTTCATATTCAGATTCTTCCTCTGAAGAAGTGACTTCCATATTTTCTGAATTTATAATATCTACATCTTGTGTAACTTGGCTTGGATTTTGAATATTTACATTCAAATCAGCAGCTAAAGGTGGTACTGGTGTCATAGGTCCAAATGGAGCAGGGAGGTTCATTTTATTCATGAGATGTAAAACCTGATTATAAAATTTTGGAACTGAGGCTAATGCATGACAAATATTTTGAATTATTGTTGGTGTTGGAGGAGGATATTTATATTTAAGAAGTGGAGAAGGAAGATAATCTAATCCAAGAGGTGGTGCAATTCCATGCAGTGATTTAGAAAAGTTTTCAACATTTCGTTTAAAAATATGCCTTTCAGATAAATTTGTTGTAGTCTCCTTGTGATCTGACTGTATATTATCATGATAATCACTCACATGAGGTACTAATTTTTGATGTTTCTCTTTTGCATATTCCACTATTAAATGTTGTCCTAAAATTTCTTTTTGGTGTAAAATTAACAAAGCATTTCTTGCATCTTCGTCATCTTTAAAAGTTGCAAAGGCACTAAATTTCATTTTTCCATTATCTGGCATTACCCGAACTGCTACAGCACCTACAATTTTCAGAAATTCTTCTCTTTGAAGTAAATTTAATTCCTTAGGTAAATTCCTAATCAATAGTGTATTTTTTAAGCCCATCATGGTCTGTAATAAAAAAGAATTTATTGACTTGATAAAATTATATGTTTTTAAATAACAAGGATGACAAATTTGAAACACTAAATGAATTCAAGAATATGCATACATACAATTAAAATTCAATCATTGCTAATCCTTTCAGTATAATGAATGTTTTTACCCCTTAGAAAATAAGAATAATAAATTTTTGTAAATATCCAGTGATGAATTTTTAAACTTATGCGACTTTACATAGTATTTATTTTATGAATAATTAAGCAGATATATTGAAAAACTAACTAATGCTGAAAGGTTATTGGCATTATGTAATTTATTGATTTTCAAGATGACAATTTTTTTTTTAAATATATATATATGTTTTTTGTAAATTAATATTTATAAGAATTAATCTTTAAGTTTTATTAAATTAATAATTTGGAAAGTTCTTATAATTCAATTCAAAATATATCATATATATACAGTTTTTTAAATCTATCTGATTTTTTCAGTCTATCTTTCGTTTTACTTGCTTAACATTAAAATGCTGAAGGCTTATAGACAGTGTTGGCTGATGCAATTATAGTCATCTTCACACCTTTAGAGAACTTAAAATAATAATAATAATAAGGAATTACAGTTTCTTAATTTTATTTTTTATTTAATATGATAAAATATGAATATAACTCCTAATTTTTTTTACAGCTTTGAAAGTTCTTCATCAATATTCTAGTAAATGTTTAAAGTCTAAAATGCTTTTCAGAAAAATAAATAATATATAATATATTTAATTTTAGTTCCCTTATTTTTATGCTCATTAATATTTTGAATGAAAATTTTTGAATTTCTGTTTTACAATTGAAGTTATAAGTATTCTACTGCACTATTAAATTTCAAACAAACCCCATTACTTTAGCAGAATTTTCTCAACATTACATTAATATAATATTTTATAAAGAAAATATAGTCAACTTACACGCTTTTCCCAAAACAACTTCCTCGACCACCCCCTACACCTCCCAGGGGAGGAAAATTAAATTAATTGCCCACATAATTAGTCAAGTTTCTAGGGTGTGTTGCTTCTCTTTTTTAAGATTTTAAAATTTAGTTTGATTATTTCACACACACACAAAAAAAAAAAAAAAAAATATCATAACAGATGGCTAAATTATGCAAATGTTTTCATAGTTTCTGTTAAACATTTAATAAATTTGTAAATTATCACCTGAATGATTTGATTTTTCTTTTTCCCCTTACGATTTTGTGTTGTGAACTTTTCTGAAATCTATTTTAATATTTTCAGCTGAGTTTGTTTTACTAAGTGCGGTGGTTGGTTAATTTACCAAATTTTATGTCCGAGATATTCGAACTTTTCCAAAGTCTATTTTAATATTAAAATAGACTTCGAGAAAGTTTGCAAATTGGCAAATTTTAAGAATCAACCATACACACTTCACCGGGAGACAATAGAAATTTTAAATAATTTATCTTTGTGTAATGGCAACAAGCCAACGAAAAACATCGATTGAAACTGGTGTCGCCTTTTAGAGTACAACTCAAAAGAGGACAGTCGAAGAGAAAGCTTGCACTACAGTGCCACAGAAGAATGGAGGGGCCCCTCTTGAAAGTACTGTAGTAAAACTTAAGAAGCTTAGATAAGGGTATTTCCGATAATATATATAGTTATAAAGAGCTTCTTTCTTTTTCGTAAATAAATAACAAAAATATCCATTTGTAAATTTCATTTACGATACAGAACAATAACTTAAACTGCCCCCCTTTATTTTTTTCTTTTACATAAACATTCAAAATTGTATTTAAAAATAAATTATCACATAAATGCACAAGCAAATATCACATTATGGGATCCGGACATAATATCGCATCAAAATAATTACATGATCCATTTGAAAATTTGTATTTGTGTCACGTGTGATTGCTGGTGGGCGCCACAGGGTCTTAAACATATAAATTAATTAATTAAAATAAATAAATATATCATAGAATGGAATTTCATTATTTTATCTAGTATATTTAATTTTACATTATTTTATCATTTGCTTTTCACCATTCAAAACACATTTTCAAAATATTGTACATCACTGTTGACATCAAAGCTGAACACTGTTCACAAACCTGAATTTTTTTTTTTTTTTAATTGATATGCACATTTGAATTCATTATGACTAATCCTGACAAAGTTTATAAATATAGACTTTAAAGTCTTTTAAGCAAAATTTATAATAATTCTTGTGGTGGGTTTGTCTGTATGTCAGTACTCTGACTAAGGTATGTGTTGACATGAAAATTGATACAACATAATTAGTAATTACCAACTCCTTTTTGATTTTAATTCATTTATGTAGGTGATATTTTGTCCCCAACCCCACATTACAAGCAAATGCCCCCATAAAACAATGACAGAAAATTGTTATTTATCAAATGTTAAGGCTCTCTGTCAGATGTCCTCTTTCTTTCTTTCTATGTTATCCAATGGGATTTTCGTTACTTCATTTTATAAGAATATCTCAATCAAAAATAAAGTTTTCTTAATCCTGTTTTTTTTTTTTCAATATTACTCTATGAATAATTTGCCTTTTTAGCTTAGTAAGCAAATTTTTGAAAAAATAAATTTAAATATTTCGTTTAGAGATACAAACTTAAGAGTCTTAAATTTACTTAGTGAAATAAAATATTTAAATTAACTATTAAGAATTTTATTCATTAATTCATCAACTATGAAATTTCATTTTAGATATGTTGGAGTGTAAGGTTGATTTTTATACCAACTACACTCCTGCTCAAAAGTTTAGTAAGATTTGCAAAAGATCAGTTTTTTTTTTTTTTCAATTTAAAAATTTACCTCTGGATGAAATGTTTTCAAACATTGGTATTTAAAGAACTGGGTCTTCCTCATGTTTTTCAGTGAAGATTGGTTTACGACAACATTTAGGGGGCTGGTAACAAATTGAGCAAAATCAATAATGTTTGTGATCACCCTTGTATTGTTAAGTGAACGAAATGAACTGTAACTTCAGGCTATGTTAATACAGACCCAGTTTAATTTGTGTGATGACAACATATTATTGGATGAGTGCGAAAGTTCTACCCGTTTTTGGATATGCAAATTTGCAATGGAATTGACGTCACACATGACATAATTTGCCCAATATATTTAGCTTTCTTTCAACCTACGCAATATATATATATATATACCCCGCGACAAAAAGATAGGAACAAAGGGTTTTTTATTTGATTTTTCATAAAATAATGTTATCTAAATTGTGCTTATCATTTATTATTACTATAAAATAACACTATTCCTGGACTAATTTTTGTTTTAAGACTAATTTGGAAAAGTTTTAAGACTAAAATTTTTCTAATTTAAGACTACACTCTGCGACAAAAAGATAGGAACAAAGGTTTTTTTTAATTTTTCATAAAATAACATTATCTAAATTGTGCTGATCATTTATTATCATATCAAAATATTATCATATCAAAAACATATTAAATATTTGAATCATATTCAAAATATTCATATTCAAAAATTAAAAAAAAAAAAAAAAAACTTTGTTCCTATCTTTTTGTCGCGCTGTGTAGTCTTAAAATTTTTCTAAATTAGTCTTAAAACAAAAATCAATCCAGGAATAGTGTTATTTTATAATAATAATAAATGATAAGCACAATTTAGATAACGTTATTTTATGAAAAATCAAAGAAAAAACCCTTTGTTCCTATCTTTTTGTCGCGGGGTGTATATATATATTTTTTAATCTTTTGCACATGCACAGTGAAAACATTTTTCATAAAAATGCTCATATTTCATGAGATATTTGTATTCCGATTGCAGTATATTGTTTTAAAAGTGTTTTTCCAACTTATCTGAAAGTAGGGATAATTTTCATTAAAAACTCTGTTTATTGTTATAAATAAAAAACATGTTGATTTTTTTTTTTTTTTTGAGTTTTAAAATAAATGCTTATATCTCCGTTATTTATCGAGTGAGTGCAAAAGTTCTACCTGTTTTTATTACCCATAAAGAAGAGCAAATAAACGCAAAATGAACAGTGCCTATTATTGTGCATAATCCCCATTGCTATCTATGACCTCTTGCCATCTTTCTGGTAGGAGATGAATCCTACGGCGGTAAAATTCCGGCGGTTTCGAGTAAAAAAAAAGACTTGGATGTCAGTTTTCACAGCCATCAAGATCATCAAATATTTTCTGACTAAAGGAATTGTTCAACGCACGAAATACATGATAGTCAGTTGGTGCCAAGTCAGGAGAATAGAGAGGGTGGGGTATAATCTTCCAACCAAAGCCCAGTAACTTTTGGCGAGTGATGACAGCAACATGTGGCCTGGCGTTATCATGATGAAGGATAACACTGTGACGACTGATGAGACCTGGCTGCTTTGCTACCAAATTTGAATGCAGCCTGTCTAACTGTAGACAGCAGAAGGCAGTATTGATGGTTTGGTTGAGTGGCAGGACCTTCTAGTGAATTATTCCCTGCACATTCCACCACACACTCAATAACATCTTGGGATGAATTTCAGTTTTCGAAGTCGATGCAGGAGAATCAGAAGGGCGACAGACAGTCCTACGACGCTTTTACGTTATGATACATAATCACAGGGATGCAGAATATGTTCAAACCTCGGAAATTTCCCCCAAACACCGTATAAATTTCCCTCAATAATGCAAAAATCTACTTTGCTATACAAAGTCATTTGTTCTATGTAATAAATCTTTAAGAGAATAAATATACAGTCTATCATAAAAATATCGCTGTTAGTGTATAAGCATTTCAAAGTAGCAAATTGTTATTTTTGATTTACATTTTTATTTTCTCTTAAAAAAAATATTCAAAATTTCCCCCGAACCTCGTTCGGGCGTTCGGGCATATTCTGCACCCCTGCATAATCATTTCTCATCTCTGTCAAGAATGGGTCCATTTTTGTACGGGGAAAGCAAGGAAACACAGGTGGCGATTCAGTCATCCCGTTGATTAGCTGTCAGGTTATGTGGAACCCAATAATCCAACTTTCTCGTAAACCCCAACTTAACCAGCCATCTCTCGACCACTGTTCAGTGTACGTTGAAGGTCTCCGCTAATTCTTGCATGGTTGGGTTCGGGTTGTTCTTTATGGCTTGGTCAATATCGTCTCCAACGTATGATGGCCGTCCACTCCTAGCCTGATCTTGGTAGCTTCTGTCTCCTTTCCTAAATTAACAAACCATCGATGACATGTGCTTTGATTTATTGCATCCTCCCCATAAACTTGACAAGCATTGCGACATGCTGCAGCTGCCGTACTTTTTTTATCGAATTCATATAACAAACAATGTCTTACATGCTTCTTCTCACTTTCCATGTTACACATGCTGATATTTTTTTTGAGATGGCTAACTTTGTGAGACATGATGCATTTATATGTGAAGCATTCACACGTTTGATTGGCTGATGATTTGCATCATTAAAATGTCATGTATGACATCAATTCCATTGCAAATTTTCATATCCAAAAAAGGGTAGACCTTTCGCACTCACCCAAGAATATGCTATCATCACACAAATTCATCCAGGTCTGTATTAACATATCCTAAAGTTACAGTTCATTTCATTCACTTAACGATACAGGGTGAACCAGGGTTTAAGCTGAGTAAAAATTTTCTTTAGCAAAAAAGCGAAAAAAAAAAAAAAAAAAAAAAGCTTTAGCAGAATGCTAAATTGCCATACACTGAAGGTAAATATTTTTTTTAATTTGAAATGAAAAACAAAAAAGAAATTAATAATTGTACTTACCACTGTAACCAGATCAATTCGAATATAGTACAAGCATATATTTTAACACATTTATTGGCAGACGTGAAAAATATTAAACTTTTTAGATTATTATTTTATATTGTAAACTTTTTTAAAACAATATGAATACCTTAGATATGACTTATATTCTTTTCTGGAGATATAATTATTACTATAGCATGTAAAACTACATTAAGCTTATACTGTATCTGAAAATAAAAACACAACTTACAAAAATAAAAAAAAGAAAGTAATATAAGTGAAATTTGTTTATTCAGAGCTTTTTGGTTTACAATTTATAAATTTTCTTTCTTTCATATGCCTCACGAACAAATGCCTCATGTTTATTTACAAATTAATTTCCTGTATGCGATTCTTATGCATAGTTCAATGTTTGATTTTCCTTATATGCACGAACCAATGGATTTTTCTTGATCAATGTTGCGATTTTTTTTCCATGAAGGATTCGTTATAATATTTTCACCAAAGATTTTTTTTTTTTTTTTTTCAATTTGTGTTTAGTAATATGCGTTAGCAAAAAAGCGAAAACATGTTATTTCATTTTTGCATTTTGGATAAGTCTTTTAGCATTTTGCGAAAAATGCTACCGAAGCGGAAACACTGGGGTGAACACAAATATTATTCATTTTGCTCAATTTGTTACCGACCCCCTAAATGTTATCTTAAACCAATCTTCACTGAAAAACATGAGGAAGACCCAGTTCTTTAAATATCCAATGTTTGAAAACATTTCATCGAGAGATAAGTTTTTTAATTGAAAAAAAACTGATTGTTTGCAAATCTTGCTGAACTTTTGAGCAGGAGTGTATGTAAAAAATGCCAGAGCAAGGAATCGAACTCGGGTCTTCCTCTTAATGCTCAGATAACCACTGAACAATTCTGGCTGATAGTGACAACCAGCTTGGCCCTTCTCACATAATATTCATTGACAAAGTCACCGTGCCTGCAAACGCAGATATAATAGGTGAGAATATCAATCGTGACAGAACTCCAATAGACCACGAAATTTTCTATTAAGGTAATTTAGAATTCTTAATAGAAAATTTCTTGGTCTATTACAGTTGTGCCACAATTGATATTCTCACCTATTATATCTGTGTTTGCAGACAAAGTGAGCTTGCCAATGGATATTATATGAGAAGTGCTAAGCTGGTTATCAGCAAGGGTTGCTCAGTAGTAGAGCGCTTTAAGCTGAGGGTCTGGTTTTGATTCCTGGCTCTAGCATTTTTTTTTAAACTGTTATGAGTTTTTTGATTGAGAAAACTGAATTAAAAATAAACGAATAAGTAAATAAATAAATTAGTTAATGTGTATTAATTTTGTTAATAAATTTTTCTATAGTATAACATGAGCTGAGATAGGTAAATAGACTAATTAACCATAAAATTGTATTTTTTAAATATGTATTTTTCTTTGGTTGCTTTTTTTTGTTTACGTTTTTGTGAAGCCAGTTTGTTGGATTGTAATTTTAGAGACTTTACTTAAAATACGCAAAATTGACAATTTCAGAAAATCACCAAATAGTGGTGCAGAATCGCGCCGAATCGGCGACATCTGGAAGAGTCCGCCAAGCCGTGGGCTAAAGCACATTTTCACAAAAGAAAAAAAAAAAAAAAAAATGTGCATATTACAATTTTACTTTGCATATTACAATTTTATTTGTGTGTGGGGGGGAGGGGGAGCTGTAGTATAGGATCTCTTTAACGACTTTTAAATTCTTGTTACCATTTTGGCGATGAATTAAAATGGTTATCGCGATTGCGAAAGTAAAACATTGGCGACAAACATGCGCAGTACTTCAGTGTCTTCAGTACCAAATTTCGCCAAGGTAGTTCTATTATTTTTTAAAGCTGATTTTTATTTATTTATTTATTTTTAAGAGGAGGGTAAAGAGAAGCTTGAGCTTAGTATAGGACATTGACAAGTTAAATTTTTAAAAGTATTTTTTAAAATATTGTTATATTATCAAATACAACATTTTTTACTTACTTTTAATAATTGAACCTTATTGGTAGCTATGAAATAAGACGTAGCTTAAGTATAATTAAATGTACAGTATTAAAAATTTAGACAAAATAAAAGCAAAACGAGCACGACGTTTTTGTTTACCTTTATTTTCAGATTTTCACAAGTAAACGATAACGATTACTCCGCGTCCGCATTTACAGGAATATTCGGTTCTTGATGTTATATTTTTTTAAAAAGTACATTTCGAACTGATCTTTCTTGAAAAAAAGAATAACAGTAATTTCAAAATAAATAAATTGATCTGAAGCATTCATTAATTTATTTTACTTTTTTCAGTTATCAAAAATAATCTTAAAAATTAACCGTATTATTAACTGTAACAAAAGATTGTTTAATCATAAAAAAAGTAAATAAACGGGCATGTTTTTGTTTCTGTTTCTCGTTACGTTCTGTCATTGCTGCTTTGTCTCTTGTCTAGTTTAGCTTTGATTATTTGTAGTTTAGTTGCTTTTAAAATGTAACGGAACCTTTTCGATATCGCTTTTACAATTAGAGAATTTTTTTATTAATGAAAATGCAACAAACGAAAAAACACGAACGAAAAGCTTTAAATTTCAAATATGGCAACTTTCATCAATATTACGGCTATCGAAATCAAGGAACTGAAGATTCACGATTACAATGTATGAAAAGTGAATGGTTTTACTTAAAAAATGTGTTAGACATAGGGTGTAATGCTGGGCATTTCACGCTTTCCATTGCTCGAGATTTTGAACCAAAATCAATTGTTGGAATTGACATCGATCCTCAGTTGGTGACAATTGCAAAGAAAAATGCTCGACACTACATAAATTATAAATATATAAATGATACAGACTTTCCTTTATCTTTTATCGTTAATTATGGTCCTGTAGCTCAAGCTATTGACCCTAAGTGTAGATACCCAGTTAGAAATTTTCCTTACAATGTACAGTTTGTCCAGGTTAGTCTTAAATGCTTTATTATCGTTGTTGCTTTTATTATTATTATTATCTTTTTTTTTTTTTTCTTGGCCAAATAGGATGGGAGAAAATTTTTCTGAACTCTGTAATATTTTCTCAATTAAAAAGTAGAATGGTACAACTTCCAGGTTGATCCACAGCCCTATTTGGCGATGACCGATGTTCTTTTGGCGCCGTTTTGAACGATAACGATGTCGTTCTGGATTCTTTGCAACATTTGTTTGCGTTTGAAACCCATTGCAACCAATCGCATTTCGCCATAATCACTGAAAAGAAAATTGGGTACTTACGTATTATCGCAACCAGGCCAAAATTCGCATAAATCGCCAAATTTGGCGACCCTACTTACGCCAACCCTACGTGTTATACGTGGTTTTTCGTAAAGAAATTATTTTGCTTACTGGTTAGATTGAATGCCGTGAAATACTTTAACTAATACTAATAACTTAACTAATAATAATAATAATAACTAATAATAATATACTTATAATAATAATAATAATAACTTAATAATAATAATAACTAATAATAATAATAACTTAATTAATACTAATAACTTAACTTTCTTACTCAAACTTACAAATCGCGCCAACCTGGTTGCGATAATACGTAAGAACCAAAAATTGCCATATAGACTATAGAGGTGTGTACCAACCAGCAAGTTGTTCCGGAAGGTAGACTCCTCTCCAATATTTTTAAACAGAGGGGAGGAAAAGAAATTAATTAATCAAGTCTTTTGCATACCAACCCAAAAATAATAATAAGGCACTTCTAATTAATCAAATTAGATTAATAAATTTTACCATCGGTAAATAGCTAAATTGTGTGTTGTCAGTGAGTAGCTAAATCTGTCTGTCATTGGCAGGGGTGATTGTGATTCAAAGGTAAAAACCCTGAAAATTAGAGCCTCAAATTAAAAAAAAAAAAAAAAAAAAAAAAAAAAAAATACCAAGTAATACTCAAACTATTTAGCCCAGAAGCCCTCAATCCATTTACATTTCATTCACATATCACCTGGATAACAAATGAACAACCAATGACAGCAAAAAAACAACTTTATAGGAAATATGAAAACGCAGATGGGTTAGAGTAAAAACCCTGAACCCCTGCGATTAGCAAGTAGCTTAATTATATGTTGTGTTCTCACATTCTCAATATTTAAATGTTTCTTATCCATTCGACAATCTCTGTCAATCTTCCAAACAGTTCACCCCTTTTGCAGGGGTGGCGTCAGAAGGGGGGCCGGGGGGGCACAGGCCCCCCCGTCGGGGAGTTCGTGCCCCCCCCCCCCCCCAACGGGGCAGATTCTCAAAATCTGTCGGGGAAAAAATACCCTTTTTTCCCCTTTGTTCAGCAACAAAATATTTTTTTCCTTTTCATCATTCGGAGTTTGTCTTTCTAGAGAAGTTTTTTTTTTTTTTTTCCAGAAAAACTAATGGCATGCAACTGCGATGGCTTGCATTGATATACTATGTATTCCTCTTCTATGTCAGTTGGTGGGAACAACAGGAAAGAAAGCGGCGAGTATTATTACAAGGATTGACCCATTCCTTATCTATTCCTTATCTTCTAAAATCACATTTGCGATGCTTCTGTGAAGAAGTCGCTTTTTTATTGCCTATTATCCAGCTCTCTTTGAAATGGACAAAAAGCATGTAGGCTACGTATGTTTCCATTTCCCTTTTTGTCTGTGAACAGCAACTAGACCATACACACACATATGATTTTTTTTTTCTTCCCTGGAAATTTTTAAAGTCCAGTTTCCATTTGCGCTCATTCGGCGGCTTCTATTCAGAATCCTTTGATGTGGTGAGCCGAGCTCACCGGAGCTCAAAGCCTTCGAATGGGCTGTTTCTAACCCCCTGCTGAGATAATTGTAGGGGCCCGGGGTAGATATCTTTGTCAATTTTGCATGCTTTCCTTTGAGTTAACTGCGCAATCTGATAAGAAAGGGCTACAACTGATGACAAGACATTTCGCTCTTTGTGTCGAAAGCGTGATTAATGACGTTTTGAGCGTTGATCTTGAGCTAAAGTGGATACTGGCCTTAAGAATAAGATACCTCTTTAAAAAGTACATCGGAAAAAACGATCTTAATTCCCCCCCCCCCCCAATAATAAGAACAAAAAAGAAAGAAATTTCATTCAAATAGATCACAAAAATATAATTTGCATATTGATTTAAGTCACATTTCCTTTAATTCTACTAATTCTTATTCAGGATACTGTTTTCAAATATTGTGTGTCTATGTCGGCTGATGTGTCGCTTTTGCTTTAGAACTTAAAAAGACAGCCTTAACAATGAGAAATGAAATAAGTAAAATAATTGAGACCTTTTAATAAGATTTGTTTTTTTGCATTCTATTTCTAAAGAGAAAATTCTTTTAACTATTTGTGAAATTTTACAACGATAATTTGTTTAATATCTGTCAAATTCAAAGCATTAAAATATTTCCGTGTAATTAAGAGTCGTTTTAATAATTATATGAAATTAAAATTGTTATTTATTTTACATCGCAACACTCTGCATCACCAACAAATTAAAAATGAATTTCTCTTTTTAAAATTTACTTTTAATTACTTTTTGCTAGAGAGTCAGGGAACAAAAGGGAAGAAAAAAAAAAGGAAATCGGGGAACAATACAACTTTTACAGATTTTTAATGCTTGTTTGTATGAAAATCAAAAATTTCGGAAACAGTAAAGAATATTCTTGCTCTATTTTATCAATTCAGCCGCTCATGAATGTTTATATTTTATTATTATCTTCAAAAGTCATATTGAAATTTTTCATTCGGCATTTTTTTTTTTTTTTTTTCATAAAAAAATATTATCCCCTCCGTGGAAGATCAAAATTGTGATGGCATGTTTCCGGGCCATCCTTAAGGATAGGGTGAGTCCCAGACCGTCGCCAATTGTCTATTGAGCAGCACTAGTGCAACGTTAAAACCCAACCAACCAACCAACTGTAAAATATATTAATAATTATGAAATAATTCAGCCAACGACTGAACATCTGTCGGTTCAATTTATAAATGTTAGAATAGTGAAAAATTACCTCAGAACTTGCAGTGCAGAAAGCAGGTTGCAAAATTTGATGACTTTAGGGATTCACAGTGCAAGATCAAAGAAACTAGATTTAGAAAGAAGTAACAATATTTGATAAAACCTATCCCAAAAGCCGAATTCAGTTACAATAATACGTAAATGGATTTTTTTTTTTTTTTAAATTTAAATTTAATGTGTATGCAGGAGATTCCCAGAAATCCACACAAATTGGAAAAAAGTTATGTGTATTTTGGAATTTTGTGAAAATTAGCATTTATGAAACGAGATTTTGATACTGTAATGCATAAAAAATGAGGAAAAATACAAATAAGTATGCTTGAAAAATAATTAACATAATTAAAAAAGAAAAGAAAAAATTAAAGAGAATAAGCAACTTAGTAAAAAAATATGCATATAATGAAATTTAATTTAATTTTTTCTTGAATTAAGAAATTAAAATTTATCTAATACAGTAAGATACAAAATTTTACACAACATGTGATACAATATAAGCTTCTATTACAAGTATATTACCTTTTATTACTTTTTTTTTTTTAAATATAGGCAAAAATAGTTTTTTATTTTATTTATTTATTGTTATTTATGAACAATTATTATTTCTTGTTTATAGCATTAATGCATTTAAAATTTATCATCAACAGAAAGTAATCTGCATAAAATTGACTTTCTGTGTTTCGTGAGATTCAATTTCTGATGAATCATTGTTAATATCAGTGCTATCTTAACCTTTTCATATTAAAATTTTTACTGTCGGTTCGATAGTTACATTGGTTACAACATGCAGATTTCTGGAAGTGTACTGCATTTGTTCATGAAGTATTTAACATTATGAAGATTAAATAACGTAATTTTAATATTGATGTTGTATGATTATGAGAAAATTATACCTTAAGTGCATATTTAAATCAGCATATTGCAAGTAAAATTTGAACATTTAAGAGAAATGTAATATGTATATCCTTGGTTACAAATGAAATGTATACCATGTTAAGAAGGAAGTTTTATCTGACATTTGTTGGATGTCTTTGACTTTATTTATTTTTTCACAACTATGCTCATGCTCTAATATGCATGATTTACTTTTTTTTTCTTTTTTTTTTTTAATATATATATATATACAGGGGTCGATCCAGGCAAAATTTGGGCCCCTTTTGCGGCCCCTTCACAAAATTCCACATAGTAAAAAGAGACCCTTCACAAAATTCAAATTCATAAAAAGGGACCCTTCACAAAATTCAAATCCATGAAAAGGGACCCTTCACAAAATTCAAATCCGTGAAAAGGGACCCTTCACAAAATTCAAATTTATAAAATGAGTCCCTTCACAAGATTTTGTTTTATAAAAATGATCCTTTTATTAAATGTTTTCATATTTTCAGTATTATTTTTAATTAATGCCTTAATTTGTCTCAACGAAACTCTATTAAATTGATATTAAACATTACATAAAGTGATTGTAAAAACGGAAGATTTTACACAATATTTTACTTTTTCACAAAAATATTTTACATTTCACAAAAATATTTTGTTTTTCACAAAAAAGGGACCCAAAAATTAAAACCTGGATCGACCCCTGATATATATATACATATTAGATATATATTATTTTAGGAGGGTAGGGAATAGCTCGATACATCGACGAGATGACACGGCGATTAAGTGAAAACCTAACTTTATAAAAACAATCTACCTTGAATTTAATACTCTAATTTTTCCATAAAATCTCTAATTTTCAGCTGGAAGAACACTAGCTTATAAATTATGATATGTAAATGTGGCACTGGTGATGAATTTAATTAAATGTAATTTGTCTTTAAAAACTCCAATTTTCAACTGAATTTAGGAGTTTTTTACTGTGAAATCATAATCATTATTTTTAATTTTTGACAAAACCAATTAAAAAGTTCTTTTTTTTGTTAAAAATAATACATTTCTATAATATGATAATAATAATGATAATGATATAACGTGATTTATCATCTAACATGAATTGGAAGTTAAAAGGTTGGCAGCTTGTAAATTTAATTTAAAATGTCAATGCTAAGTGGCCTGAAAGGGAAAAAAAAAAAAAAAAACACATTTTAAATTATTTTAAAAATATCTTAAAACTCAGTAATTTTGAAATGAATTGAAAAAAGTTTGACTGTGAACTCATATTATTTTTAACCAATTTTTAACTCTTGCCAAAATCGGTTTACAATTCAAGATTTTTAAAATACTTGTTTTTCAGCTCCAGTGCAAAAAAAAAAAAAAAAAAAAAAAAAAAAACGGGATTTATAATCTAACATGATTTAAATTCGGAAGATTGTAAGCTCGCATGTCTTAGCCGAATAATATGAAAAAAAGGAATACTGCTGGCACGCAAATTTTAAAATCTTAATGCAAAGTGACCTGAAAAATTACATTTTAATTAATTAAAAAAAAAAAAAAAAATCTATCAAACAGAATTTTACTAAGAACCATCCCGATTAAATCAGCCTTTATTTATTTTATTTTGTTATTATTATTATTATTTTTTTTTAATAAGGGGAAAATTGCATTAAAGATCGGTCTATTCGTTTGGTTGTTACAGTGCCTCAAACACACAAAGGCTTTAAACTTATAACCCCCTCCTCTTTCTTATCTTATTTGATGTTAAAAATAATACGGTACGGAAGCACTTTTAAAAAACGGACAAACAAACAAACAAAAAAAAATACCATTGTATATTTGACATGGCGGATAGACACTGACAGGAAGGTGCATGGTGTTAAATATGCCTGTACAAATGTTTCTACATATAGTGCCCGCCCCCCGTCGGGGAATTTCTGACGCCACCACTGCCCTTTTGTTTAACATTAGTATCAGTTATATTATTGGCTTAAAAAAAAAAAAAAAAAAACCACTCCTGCTAATTTTTTGGAGGAAGCCTTTGTTTTTAAATGTGTGTTTGTTTCATTTTGCATTAAAAGGAAATTTCATAATCTAACAATAAAAGAAGGTGTCTGTGTGTACATCTATAAACGTTCAGCTTCCACAGAATGTAGAAATACGAAAATTGATGTTTGGGTACGGGTACACAGTCACTTGTATGTGAATTTAACATTGGAGAGGATACTGAAAAAAAAATTACAAATTGGTGCAACTGAGACATTGGTTTTTATTTTCTGGCATGTTTTTTCAGGTGTTCTTCGCAAAGATAACAATGTCGTTTTGGATTCTTTGGTAATATGTTATAGTAATGGAATGGAATCCATGACAACCATTTCCTAAAATGGCATTTCGCCATGGTCACCAAAAGAAAATCACCAGAAATGAGTTATGGACTTATGTCTCAGTTATTTCAAAAATTTTTAATTAGTTGCAGAGATGTTAATTAAAATGTTGATTCATGTCAATCAAAAATTGACCCTGGGATTGCATAAAAATAGACATTTATTTTGGCAAAGGTATAAGTGGAAAAAGGAGAAGATAAATTAGAAATATTGGCCAATTTTTTTTTCAAATTTGGTACGAAATGAAAGGGCCAGTTTTTCTAAATCCAGAGGGCAACCCCCTTATTGATGTGGTAATTAGAATTTTTTTAATTTAATAAAGTATGAAATTTCAGTGACAACATTCATTACTTCATTTATCACTCTAGATATCTCAGATAGATGATCTTCCTTTTAGAATAATTGCTTTTCAATTTTCGGTATACCATTGGAAAAAATCTGATGTGGACACCGCATGACTTCCTTATACACCAGTGGCGGCTCGTGGCAGGAGCTGCAGAGCTGCAGCCCCCCCCCCCCCCAGAAATATTCGAAAAAACTATTTTATCAACTTTCAAAATATCTTGAAAATAAATATTATTATATTGTATAGTATTATGCATATAGAAAAGCAGATTACATCGTTATCATGAAAAATTATTAAAAAGCTGAGAAAAGTTAACCATTTTTAAACGTAATAGCACCTCGAAAATTCGTAAAGGGACTGCTCATCCATGCAGCTTCCGAAAAAAGGGATTTCTTTAGGGAAAGAACAGTTACAACCGCCCCTACTCGTTTTCCCTACCAGTTTCGACCATTTGGTTGGAGCTGCATCCGCTGCAGCACCGACCTGATTAGGGATTTCGGTAATGCTGGAAAAGAACAAATTCCCTTTGTAATCTACGTTTTTTCTTCACAGTTTTTAATGCGATAATCGCTGTGTTTGATGATTATTTATGTATGAGAGGTAAAAAAAATTTAGCATGAAGGTTATTCACGATTATATGAGAAAATATAAGTCATTTTTATTTATTTTTCAAGCAGATTTTTATTTTATATTACATGGAAATTTCGAATGGTTTTTCGGTTTCTTGGTTTGCCAATGGCAGAAACATTGAAACTGAATAGACAGAATCTCAATTTTTATATAAATTTTGCCTTAAACCACGGAGTAATAAGACAGGAGAAGAAGGTAACGCTGAAATTTTGTGATGTTGTTTTCTAATGTTTACAGATGGCGCCAGCGTGCAATCCTTCCTTCTCTCCAGCTTCCGCAATGTTATTCAATGGGGGAAATGTCTCGTTTTAATTATTTTTTTAAAAATAATATCAAGCTGAAAAAATTTCGATTGAAAGCAAATTTCATTAAATAGAGTATTCTAACCAACATGTTTTTTTTAAGAGCCATTTTATACTAATTTTACTTTGAAAGAAAGCTTTTAAAAAATGACGATTCTTATGAACCGAAGCTAGCTAAAACAGACAATTGGGAGGAAGGAGAATGGATGAAATTTTGTAAAGAAAAAAAATAAACTTACTTTAGGTGCAGAAAACACAAACTCGGGCTTTATTTTTCTCCTACGGCCTTTTTCTTTCTTTTCTTATCACTATCATAGCCTCTTTTACGACTAGGAACGAAGCATTTATTTGAAACATCTGAATTATGCAGTTTTAAGAACTTACAAAGAAATTAAATTGCTTAAAATAAAAAATTTTAAATGTACTCCAGCAAAATTCTATTGAAAACAACAGTATATCCGCGCCGAGGTAGGGAGGAATGACAAGTGGCGCCCTCAATATTTACCAAAAATTTAGATCACAGTTTCGTAGCTTGCTCCCATTGGACCTTCAACTCCTATTAATACTACTCCGTGCCTTAAACATAATATTTATCAAGTGTTTAATCGCTTTGTTGATAAGGTTATTATTATAATTATAACTATAATTATTTTTTTTTTTCACTTGTATTTTAGTCACTAATTTTTTTTCTATTTTGATGAGAAATATTAGCAGTCGAACCTTTCTTAAAAACACGAGATTACTAAATTTTTAATTTCTGACATTTTCATTCAACGAAGTTGGAAAGCATTTATAACTTCGTTTCATCTCTCTTTATATTTGAGTGAGAACTTTCAGAAATATGCTCGGAAATTTAAGCATTTTAATATCCGTTCTTTAGATTGGCCACACTATTTTACCTATATACTTCTTTTACGAGGACACACAAAACATCCAGAATGCACTGCTGGCTTGGATAATATTTCAAACCAAATTAAACTGATACATACTATTCAAGCCTTTTTAAATATCTCTAAAGAAAATGGTGTTTTAACATTTATAGATTTTTTTTTTAATGCACGGCAATACAGAAGATGTGCAGCAAATTTTGGAAATTCATTTTTAATTATACAAAGGTTTCATATTTAAATGAAATTTTAGTTTACTGTACATGTGTGTAAAGTTCGCATTAAAAAAAAATAATAACAATAAAATATTCGTAATGTTAGACAAGCATTTCATAATCTATGTGATGTGCAAGATTTTACGTCAATGTTGACTCTTTTAATTAATATTTCAAAGGATGTTCTAAATAAATTAATGAAACGCATCATTATAATTGCACTTTTAAGATACGAGCATTACATTACTATAATGTTTTGAGGTCTCCTGAGCTCATTTTTGCTATTTTTACAGTGTTATATGTATGGTGTGAGTAAGTGTATATATGTGAGTGAATATCATAACATCTAAATGCTTGGTTCGATTGAACTGAAAGCTAGTAGGTACGTGAAAGGTCAACATCAAACGAGCTGTATAGAATTTGATGGATGTGAGACTTATAGATCTGTTACAAGGACACAAAGAAAAATTCCTTATCATTTTGATTAATGGACTTAAATTTATGAAGTGCGATTGCGCCTAAATGTTTTATCCAACTGAACTAAAAATTGGTAGGTAGGTTACAGGTAATCGTCACGCAATTTGTATAATTTTGATGAGTACAGGACTTATACATTTTTGTACAGAGACACAAAAAGAAATTAAATAAAGTTAACAAAATAAAATATCCAGATTATTTTTTTTTCTTTGTAATGAATGTCCAATAATATAAAATTTTAAATCTATGCTGTATCCTGTATTGCTCTGCTTCTTGCTCAGTCTGCGCATATAAAACCCGAAGACCCCGATTAAAACAGATTATTTAGAAAATCATTTTCGCCTTTTTCTCAAATCTTACGTAGACATGCAGCTATGCAGCCCCCCTGTAAAGGAATCTCACGAGCCGCTACTGTTATACACCCATTGGAATATACATATTGTTATGAAAACATTGATATTTTTGTGTGAGATATCTGAAAAAAAGCTGAAAAACTGCTACTCTAACCACAAAAGTCATGATAATAGGATTATATATGCTGCCTAACAAATATACTTGTTTTTTCAGGAATGGCTTATTACAGAAACTCTCATTTATAAATACATAGCTTAGTTTAATAAAAATCCTTCGAGTATCGGATAGCCTACTTTTGTTCTCTTTGCCAAAAATTAGAGGTGAAAAGTTATACATTTTACCGAAACAATTAATTCAGTTAAAATTGAGAAAGTATTTACTAATTCTGGCTATCCTGAAGCAATATTTGCTGCCAAATTTAATTGCTAATCTCGCCAAGTTTGTAGCCAATGCTAATTTTGGTCTTGGCATTGATTTTGGTGATTTTGCGTCGAATTTGGCGACAATTTGTAGTTTCGGGTTGCCAAAGTTTGGAAGCTCTAACTTTAATAAGAACAGAATTCTGGAATTTTCCGGATAGATTCATTGGTTTATAGACTTGAACTGAAGTCTTCGAAAATTCTTTAAATGGCAAACAAGACTAATACAAAATAATGTGCATTCGTCGACTAGAACCTGCTTATATATTTTCTACACTCAAAAATGTCAGCAACTTCATAACAGTATCATAACGTGCTCTATCTACGTGCTGAATATTCATTAAAGTGCATTCATCGACTAGAACATGTTTATGCCTTTAAGATTACTTTTTACATGCAAAAATATTGGCAACTTTCATAAAAATATCATTGCAGGCTCTATTTATGGGTTGAATATTCATTAAATGAAATGCATTCACTGACAAGAACCCGCTTATATCTTTACAAATTACTTTCTACATGCAAAAGTGTCAACAATTTTCAGAATAATATAATTATGGGCTCTACCATTAGCTTATTTTGAAATCTCTATGATGGTAGGTCATATATAATGGCCAAAACCTTTCTGTATTTGCCATTATGAATATAATTTTCATAAATATCTCCAAAACGGATAGTCACAGAAAGACCAAAAAGGGGGGTGCACAACTAAATATTATAACAAACCTATATACCAATTTGCAAAGTTCTACATCGAACAGTTTTTGAGTTAAATGCAAGATACATTACATTCACACTTTCGCAAATTGAGATTACTATACTTCCTTATACAAATACAAAGTATAAGGAAGTAAAAAATAAAAGCAGTTTTTGTATTTTTTCAATTTTCAGGGTTTAATCCAGCTTTTGAAAAATGGTACCCCATGTGTGAATTTATAAAATAATTTGTGAAAAAATCAATTAAGTTTGTGAAAAATTAATAATGCTTCAGAACAAATAACCGAAATACACAAAAGTTTCTTTTTTTATTTATTTATTTTTTTTTTTATTACATTTAAAAAATAAAATGGAACAGTTGTAAAATAAATATATACATATAGGCAAGTTATTTCTTATGTATAATATAAGAAAGTGTTTACTTAGATATTTACCATTGTCTCCAGTAAATATTCAAACTGAGGATATTTTTATGTGTTTGATGCAGCGAAGCTTAGAAATTTTTTTCGTGTGCCACTATATCGCTGAGAATTGACTTTGTGAAGGTGCCTCTTTGCTGAAAGTTGATTTTGTGAAGGTACCTCATTGCCAAAAGTTGACTTTGTGAAAGTGTCTCAATGCAGCACTAAATTTGTTCTGGATTAACCTCTGATTTTATACTAATTTAAGCAGAAATTAGTACCAAATGCTGCCAGCTATTACTGCTCATTTGCCTGCAGTTAAAAAAAAAAATCTAAGAAATAGTTTAGAAAATAAGAATTTTAGATTTATTAAAAATTATTTTTCTTTCATCTGTTTATGTAAAGAGAAAAAAATTTCTTTTAAAAGAAAATATTTTATTATTATTATTATTTATTGTGGAGTTAAAAAACAGTTTTTGAATTTTGCCAGTTTAAGAAAGATTTCCAATTTCCACATAAATTGGGGAAGACCTATGATAGATTAGCCATTTTTAGGCAAAGTTTTTCAAAGTTAAAGTAAGGAGGAAAAAATTAGTGTAGTTACACACATTAGATTTTAAGGCATAGTTTTTCTTCGATAAAGGAAATTTAAAGAAATTCACAATATAACTGCACCACTTTTCCGGTGATACTAAATAATCTTTCACTTAATATACACACAAAATGATGTAGTTAGGCAAATTAAATTTTGAGATATAGCTTTTTCATATACAAAGAAAATTACAGCATATTAGATTCATCTTTTGGCCGATATTTACACAAATTTAAACAAAATTCATAACATAACTGTACCCCCTTTCGACCCAAAATTAAAAACGAGTGAGGGAAACAATGGTGTAGTTCTGCACATTAGAATAAATTTGTCTTCTAAATTTACGCCTTATTTGGCTTGAACTATCCAATTGCAAAATAATAAAATGTCTAGGTTAAAACATAGATATTTAATTTTTGGTAATCAGTGAGTAGAACATACTATATAGTTAAGAAGTTATTTCTCATAACAAACTGTTCCATGTATACTAAAAGAAATATAAAAATGCAATGCTAATGAAAAAAAAAGAATTCTAAAAAAAATCAAATCTGATTTTTTTTTTTTTTTTTCAACCCTGGTTGGCAGCAGCCTATTAGCTTATTGTCCATGGTTACCTCCAGCACTGCGCATGCGTGTTTTTTAAACTATTTCTACCATTTCTGTTTTTTAAAAAAAAACTACGAAATTTTTTTAAGTATAAAAATGCATAATTTTATATGTAAAGATTACTGTGCAACACATTAAATTTAAAAAAAAATGTAATTAATTAGCTATTTTTTATAACATGTACTAGCATTCATATTTCAATGCTAATTTTTAAAGCCTAATATTTTTAGAACTTTTTGCATAGATACTATCTCATTATATGTTTGATGATAGTTACAGAAGTGATACTACAAGTTACTATGAGTGATAATGATAATAGTTACAGAAGTTTTAGACAAAATATTTATTCACTTTTCTCTTTTTTTTTTTTTTTTTTTTTTAAGAATACAATTCTTTGTATGATCGCTAAGCTGGTATCTAATGAACTGTATCAATCCGTCAAAATACTTTTAAACTTCCCAGCAAGTCTCCAGGATTAAAAAAGAAAATTTCCATATTATGTATTCATCTATTCTAAGTTGAGAAACAGATTGCAGTATTGAACTGCTAAAAAACTTTTCATTTGTTGTAATGTATATATGGCAATAAGAAAAAATGAGGTTTTTAATGACATTTTGTAATACAGTAATTATTGCATACTCGTTCCTTTAGGTAATTAACTGGATTTTAATTGAAAGCTCTTTTAATCAGATAAAGTAAGCAAGTGATCCTTACTATTTACTACCAGTTAAAGAAATAAAATTGTTTAAATTATAAAACTTTATACTGGTCAAATTGAAATTGATTTCTTTAATGGATTTTGAGTATTTTGGAGTGTTAATTATTAATTTAGTATACATAATTAATAATTAAATTTTTATATGTATAATTAAGTTTACTTAAGGTTATTTATAAGAAAAATGCATCTATTTTATCTTACAAAGCTGCAACTTATCATAGGATAAATTTTTAAAGAAAAACAATTTCTTCCACTTGGAAGAAACCTATTTCTTCCACCCGGTTTTTTCCACCTTGGAAGAAACTTACCAACCCTGCTCCAGACACTTTAGTTTTGAGTTTTGTTTACTGCCGATTCAGCTGGTTGTTTTATATTAAATTGCAATTCTGTGATATTTTTAAATTTTAAATCTTTAGTTGGCTTATTAGTGTTATTACACGCAACCTACATAAATCATCTTACCCACCTTAAAGCCACTTTATAACACTTCACTGGCGGTGTAGGAAAGCGAGCTTTTCAGTGATCTAACCAAACAACTAAACATATCAGAAAAGAGCAATTTGATCAAAACAAGCAAAATCATAATACAAAACAATTTTTAATAGAAATATCAAATAAAAAATTATAGCCAATCACAAATAAAAAAAGTTTTTAAAATGTCACCAGTTTAAAAGTTTTTAAAAGCACCCATTATAAATTATTTAAAACAGCATTGCCACGCTACCTGGAGAACCTGGAATAGTCAGGGAATTTGTATTTTTTAGCCAGAATCTGGAAACGGCAGGGAATTTCGTACAATGATTGCCTAAAAAGCGAACGTAGAGTCATTTTTCTTGTTTTTTTTTTTTTTTTTTTTTTTTCTTCTTAGCTTCTGTCATTTTTTAAAAACAAGACCTCTTAGAAAGACCCCGCATGGAGGGCAGTCTGTCCTTAGGTCAAAGTAATATGTAGCTTTTGTGTTTTCAAGTGGTACCATAATTATTCTGCCCTCAATCCAACCAATGCGCAATATATGACTAGACTGGAATTTTCTGAGAACACGTCTGGAAAACCTGGAAAAGTCAGGGAATTTCATTCTGCTATTTGAGTGGCAACCCTGTTAAAAGTGCAATATGAAATAAGTTAATTGTATACATGTTTTAAAAATCTAATAGGAATATCAAAAGTCTAAAAATATGTTACAAATCTGCTGACATTCTTTTATACTAGAAAAATGGTTTCAGAACTATACATGCCATAGGTTTTTATGTACATTGCACGCAAGACAAGCACTTTCTTTTATTAGTATAGATATATTCAAATATTTTATCTGAGTAGTTTGTAACTGCCAACAATTTGTCTGATAAAAAATAACTTTTAATAGAACATGACGACTTTTTCTTTCTTATACAGTCAAACCTTGGTAACGTGAATTTCTTTAACATGAACAGTTTCCACAATCTCCGTCAAAATGAAAATTAGTTATATGAAGATTAGTTACTGATAACGTGAACAAATTTTTTATCCCCCTTGAGATTCACATTAACAAGATCCGATTGTATTTAAAAAAAGTTATTTGTGTTTTTTTTTTTTTACACTATAATTTATGTATTAATAAAAAAAGAGGTTGTTGTATATATTTTATATTTATCTTATAGTATATGATTTAATCTGTTAATGGCATTATAAAAGGAACTAAAGAATAATTTTATTTATTTTATTCATTTTTCAGGGAAATTATGTAGCGATTGATGATGACATGCTGGAGTGGCAAGAGCCTTTCTTTGATACAGTTTTGTGTTTAAGTTTGACCAAGTGGATCCACTTAAATTGGGGTGATGACGGTATAAGAAAACTTTTTCACCGAGCACATACACATTTGCATCCTGGTGGTTATTTTATTTTAGAAGCTCAATCTTATGAATCATATGCTAAGAAAAAAAAAATTTCTGTGAGTAATATGTATAATATTTCACTTTATTTTTTTATTATTCTATTTAGCCACTTGTGAGTGTGACAACTAGAGTTCTGTATTGGGTCAGATAACCCATGGGTTGAATTACCTGAATTTTTTTCCTGTGAGTCAAATTTAGTTTTTCGACAAATGGAGAACATGTTTAAAAAAAAAAAAAAAAAAATTAGAATAAGCAAAAATATTTATATATATAATTATAATTATATAAGTGATATAAACATGCTATATATACCCATGATAAAATATACACATAACCAAATTATTATAGTAAAGTAAACATTTGTATCAGATATCCCAAATAGCAGACTTCTCTATATATTTATTGGGGATTTTCTTCTTCTTTTTTTTTTTTTTTTCTTTACTGTCCACAGTACACAACACTTAAAATATTTTTCAAATTTTTAACTTGTGTTAGTAATTACATTTTCAGTTCTTGTTAAAATGGTTAACCAATTGTGTAACAATGAAAATTTACTTTATTTTATAATCGAAAAATATATTGTATGATTTTTAGATGATTTATTAATTTTCATTTAGTTTTCAGTTTCGAGTATGAAGAAATCAGATTTTGGATTATTAAATTCTCTAATGACAGTTCAGATCATTTTTAAGGTCGATAAAAACAGTTTTGTTGGATTAGATCGAGTTTTACCTGACCCATGCAAGACTCTGGTGACAAACTGATCAGCTTGACTGGGGAAGTATGAATCCGTGCAATTCTTATTTAAACCAAACCAAACTTATAAAAAAAACATGGTTGAAGTCAGGATCCGGTAGAATTTTTGCACAACTGCACTCTTCGGGGCAAGATATAGTACAAAAAGTTTTGTCTGTTTTTTTTTTTTTTTTTTCAAAACAAACAAGAAATGTCTTTGATAGTAGAGATATGTGGAGCTGTAGTAACATATTTTATTTGTGTTTGATAGATGTAGCATTAAGGCCCCAGTAGCAGAATTTTCTGTATATATCTGCAGCAAAACAAAATTTATCTGCGATTCAAGAACACTGGACCAGGTCTGGTATCACAAAAAAATATTAACAAATCATAAAATATATAAAATTTGCATCAAAAAACAAAATTAATAATATCAGGGATGAGAATTTTCAGACTTTTGTAGGCATTTCAGACTTTTCTTAAATTTTTTTAAAACAATTTTCAGGTGTTTTGTTCTGAACAAATTATTTTCCTATATTCTCCATTTTTGCTTATAGAAAGTATGATTTTGTGTATCTGTTTCTTCACTGAAATTAAATTATCTCTGAGTTTTGCTGATACTTTCAGACTTTTTGTCTATTTTCCACTCTCATTTCTGTAATATGCAAGAAGTACAGTAATCTAGAAACACAATACAAGTTCTATTAACACATTTTTAAGCCTGGCATTTCTTTTTGAGCTGTCAAATTAATCTGCAAAACTTTAAACAATCTGTTGTGCTCATTGCCGTGCTGCACTGTTTCTGCTACTGGGGTTAAGGCTAGGCTAGTAAAAGAATTTTAATTTGATTATTCCTAAAAAATGTTTGTGGTGTATGCTTCAATGCTTAACAAAATTGCAGTGAAATGGATTTTGATCAATTTTCTTTCAAATATTGTTTTATTTTGAAAAATGCTTATGCTTTATATGCTTTGTTTACATTTTTAACCAGAAACTAAATTTATAACTTTAAGATTGATTTTCTTCTTTAAGTAAATAATTTTTCACTTTATTCTTTGTTTATACATATGCAGTGCCGGCAAAAAAAAATCTTTACACTTGAGCAGCAAAAAAAAAAAAAAAAAACTTGTCAATTTCCGTTTCCACCATAAAAATGTGTCGAACCCCTGTGATGACATGTGGTGTTATTCGATCACAGATGACCTTTCCCTATCCTATCAACACTTAGTTCACCCCATGGACTTTTAGAGTAAGCCTGACTGTTTGCTCCTGCCAGCCAGTATTTCATTCATTTGTTAAAAGTTTGAGAACCTATATCAGTATTTCCACTCCACACAGTGGATCGAAAGTAGCTTAAAATGGAAAGGAAATCCCATGGCTTGACTATGCTATAGAAGTGGGACCTTTGTCACTGATGTAGTCAGAGATCTGGCAGATCCTTCTAGATGTAGCCAGGTGTAGAAAATCTTTACAAGGTCAATAAAAGGCAAAAATTTAAATCAAAATCTTAAAATTCAAGGGGTTTATTGTGAATATTACATTGCAGTCAGAATTTTGTTATCTCAGCATTACATTTTATTACCACCTGCAGCTGTTTAGGCATGAATCTCTGGCTAAATTTGCCAGCTGGCTCCATTGGGCTCCATCTAGAATAACTGAAAGATATCTGGCTACATCAATCAGAGTTCAGAGATCCCTTTACCCTTTCTCTAGCAGAGTCAAGGCACAGGATTTTGTTACCATTTTAAGCTTCTTGAGCAGAGTGGGAATAATGATACAGTTTATCAAACTTTTAACAAATGAACAAAATACTGGTTGGCAGGAGCAAAGAGTGTACAACCACACAGTAAAAGTCCCCAGACGAACTGAGTATTGGTAGGGTAGGTAAAGGTCATCTGTGACCAATTAACACCACGTAGCATCACTAGGCATTGCAACAAATTTTTGGCAGGAATGGCAATTGACATGTAAAGTTTTTTTTTTTTTTTTTTTTTTTTTTTTTTTTGCCGCTCAAGTGTAAAGATTATTTTTTGCTGGCACTGTGTATATATATTCACTTAAGTTATTCATTTATTAAAGTTTAAAAAAAAAAAAACAGTTAAAAAAAATATTTGTCTTTTGAAAGGGTTTCAATGTGGGACCTAACATTCATGATTCAAACACTTTACATAGTTCTACACATCCGTGCTTCCAAGGGTTTTTTTTTTTTTTTTTTTTTTTTTTTTTAAGGATTCATGTGTAGTCAGTTGGCCTTAAGCCCTACACAGCCACATAACCTCTAAGGTTTTTTTCTTTTTAATAAAAACAGATGAAACAACTTCAGTCAAGGTGTGCAGTTGCATAAAATTTGCACCCATCATAAGTTTTTAACCATGCTCTTTAATTTAAGCTTGATTTGATTTCAATAGGAATTTTAATTTTACAGACTCATACTTTCCTTGCAAGTTGTATATTATGGATTTCAAACATTTGTTTTTGTAATGGCAAAACGACAATCTGGTACATTAGCATTAATTTACATTTTTTCCTAATTCTAAACAAAAGCTACTACTCTGAAATTGTAAAGTTTAGCCCTATTACTTACAAAACTTCGATTAAACACCATAAAATGCAATAAACTCGCAACAGTTGTTTCAGGTCGAAAGAGCATACGACCCTTCATCAGGCGAACAAAGTAGGCACGAGTGCTGCAGTCAAAGCGGCAACACACAAAACCATTTGTAATGAAAAGCAAAACTATATAAAGTCAAATGTAAATATGACTACTGGTGTGAGTAGAATTTTAAAATAAAACAAGAAAATAAATAAATAAGTAAGATTAAAAATATAAAATCTAAAAAATATCAAAATTAAATGAAAAACTAAGTTACGTGAGTAATTTCTAAGCATCAGAGAAGATTGGAATGGATGAAATATCATTAACAAGATTTTTCGAATTTTTAAATATGTAAAATGCTTCATTGATATCCAAATGAGAAGAACAGGCAAGAGATGAAATTATGTTAGTTTTGGAAAAATCAAATTGATAACCATGAGTCCAGCAGTGAGAAGCAATAGAAGATTTAGAAATCTCTTCATTACGAACATTCCAACTGTGCTCATTTATTCGGTACTTCAAACGCCTCCTAGTTTGACCAATATAACCTAAGTTGCACTATCTAAAAATCTAAAAAATATCAAAATTAAATGAAAAACTAAGTTACATGAGTAATTTCCAAGCATCAGAGAAGAATGGAGTGGAAGAAATATCATTAACAAGATTTTTCGAATTTTTAAATATGTGGAATGCTTCATGGATATCCAAATCGGAAGAACAGACAGGAGATAAAATTATGTCAGTTTTGGAAAAATCAAATTGATAACCATGAGTCCAGTAGTGGGAAGCAGCAGAAGATTTGGAAATCTCTTCATTACGAACATTCCGACGGTGCTCATTTATTCTGTACTTCAAACGCCTCCTAGTTTGACCAATATAACCTAAGTTGCAACTCAGGTGAGGTTTGTTGCAGTACACTTCTTCCTTAGCCCACCCCCATAAAAAATAATCACATGGGGTGAGGTCTGGACTACATGCAGGCCATTCTGTGGAGCCTCCGCGGCCTATCCAGCATCCAGTGAATCACTCATCAAGCCACTGCCATATATTAGACATATGAAAAAGAAAAAAATATTACAAATAATGCCACACTACAGTCTACAAAACAAGGTAACTTTCATTGCAATCTACACATAACATCAATAGCTATTCCAAATTCAAAATAGGGAGTTACTTTCCGTCCACCCTGTATATTATATTATTACTAGTTATTAAATAAGTGCTTTACCTTTCATATAAACAAATAAATTTTATATTATTGTGTAATTATTGATTTTTCATATTGTAGGAAGAAATTTATGAAAATTTTAGATCAATTCAACTATACCCAGATATGTTCAATGAATATTTAATTAAAGAAGTTGGTTTTGAATCTTGTGAATTGATCGATACACCTGCTCATTCTTCAAAAGGTTTGTATTTAATAAATTATTTTTGTAATTTTATAAATCTTTTTGTTGCTAAAAGTCTTTTATCTTAGGATAAAATAGAATCTTAGTGTGGTAATGCACATCCAGGTGTGCTGCTGACACGCTATAGCACGTAAAAGATGCGGAATATGCAAAAAGAACCCAGTAATTTAAACATAACGCATCCCAAGGCACGCACTATTTTCTGCTTCATTTTCCTTAATGAATTTCTTAAATGTATGAGCAGACTTAATTATATTTTGCTTTCTGTTTCAATGTACCCAGCGATAAATCTGCGATATTCCTTAATTTGCTGGTAATTAAAGCAGCAGAGGCACGTTAAGCCTACACGGGGTATGGAGAATCAAACAAAATGACCATGGCACGTTAAGCCTATATCAGGAATTGGAGCGAAAATGACAGACGAGTTGAGCCTACATCAGGAATCACAGTGAAAATGACAATTGAGTTAAACCTACATGGGGAAATAGCACCTGCGCTTCATAATTTTTTTTTTTAAACCGATGCAGTGGATCTAAATTTTAGATTTCAAATTAAGACTTAATTTTCTATTTTTATTTTAGCTTTAGATGCTAAAAACAAATTTTTCCTAGTTAAACACTTAATTATTATGTTATCAATACTTCAAAGTAATATTTTTTTCTTTTTAAGTAATATTTTTACTTTCTTCTATATGTAATATAGAGAAAGTATTGGATTCGTAAAAATTTTCGACCTCGGGTTTTTGATGAATTTACACGTTTTGAGAGCTGTAGAACACGATTTGACCATTTTTAGAAAATGTCTGTCTGTCTGTCTGTCTGTGTGTGTGTGTGTGACAAAATTTTGTGGCAACTGTATCTCAAGAACTACTGCACAGAATTTCATACAAATTGGTATGTAGTTGCACCTTGACATAAATTAGTGCCTATCAACTTTTGGTAAAAATTGTCTTACAGGTTGCGTTGCCATCCCGCTTTTTCTAAATTTTTAACATGGTGATATAGGACAAAATTTTGTATAAATGTGCATAAAGAGAATTATTTTTTAGTAATCATTATGAAATTTCCAAGAATTATTTATAATAGAGATAGTCAACTGGGAAAAATTTTTTGTATGCGTAGGAGCCTCGCCACCCCCCCTGGGGGGAAGTCCCCCCTCGAGGGGAGTAAATTTTCAAGATGGGTATCTTTCGAAAGGTCTCATCAATACCTTTAAAACGAATGGTTGAACTATAAATCTGTGATAATTTAAAATAAAGTTATCGATTTTTTTTTACTTTTAACGAAAAAAAAACTTAGAAAAAAATCTTTTTTTTTTTTTTTTTAACGAAATTTAACCAGACTTGGTATTTAGTTGGCCCCTGACATAAACTGAGGCTGATTAGATTTGGGGATCAATCGTTCAACAGGTGGCGCTGTGATCGTATTTTTTCTAAATTTTTAACATGGCAGTATAGGAAAAAATTTCGTATAAATGTACATAATGAGAGTTATTCTTAACCTGTGATTGTGAAATTAATATGAATTATTGATAATAGTTGTAGTTAATTAGGAAAAAAAATTGGGGCATCGCTTCCCCCCCTAGGGGGGGGGGTGTAAATTTTCAAGATCGGTATCTTTCGTAAGGTCTCGTCAATACCTTTAAAAGGAATGGTTGAACTATAAATATGTGGTAATTTAAAACAAAGTTATCGATTTTTTTTACTTTTAACGAAAAAAAAAAAAAAAAAAAAAAAAAAACTGAAAAAAATAATTTTTTTTTTTTTTTTTTAATATTGTTACTGCGTGAATTTGTATAGGAAAATATAGAAGAAAGGCTTGTGGTGGCCACAACATACTAGTTTCTTTTTAAGTAGTATGTTTAATTTCTAATAAAATTTATGAAAAATGTTCCTTTTCTCTGGTAAAGTCCATCTGATAATAATTTTACAATTTCAGATATTCAATTTAAGAAATTCATTTTTCAGACAATTTAATCAAAAAATTGGAGGTTAAAATTTTCTTTAAAACATTTAGAAAAATTTAACAGGTGGATCTTGGTTTCTGGAGGCCCTTCAAAAATGCAGTGGATATGATTTTTTAAAAAAGAAATATTTGAATTTTGGGCCGAGTTGTATGCAAAAACAATACAATATACCCCACATATAGTTGGGGTAAATTGGTTGTAAAATCTTGTAAAATTGGTTGTAATCGAAAAAAAAAAAAAAAAAGAAAATCCTTTGTTGAAGCAATTGTCAATTCTATTTTGAGAAAGTATGCAAAGTTTCAATATGAGTGCATTAGTTTTATCGAAATAATGTCCATTGCTCTTTTGAAGGATCTCTGAGACCAGAACCCACCAGCTGAATTTTCCAAAATTTTTAATGAAAATTTTATAAAATATTGCTTTTTTTTTTTATATCCACAAAGTTTTGAATAAAAAATTTTATATATTCAAATACTACAGAAAATATACTTTTTTTTTTTTTTTTTTTTGAGCTTTTGAAACCTATGTTAACCCTGAAAAAAGTGCTGGCATGATCTATAGTAAGATCCTGTGTATTTTTTCAAAATGAATGTAGGGTAGTAGATCATTTATAATTTGGACAGGATTTAATGTTCAAGGTAAAACTAATGTTGTATTCACTAAAGGTAATATAAACTCTTTTGATTACTAAAACATACTTGATAACAATTTTATGCCATTAAGAGATCAACTGATGCATTAAAATTAAATTTTGCTACAAGATAATGCACCAACCTAAAATCCAGACTTAAACCCCTTATAGATAAGAGATCATTGTACATTAAGTTTATGAAAATGAAAGACAATCCTGTTTTGGACCTTAAAACTGCTATTTCAATAACATGGAATAAAATATTGCTTCTGATATGCAAGACCATAGTAAAATCCTTGCCGAAATATCTTTTAAAAGTAATTTATGTAAAAGGAACATTTGAAGTATAAAATAAGACAATGTAACATGCACGTAGCCAGGGGGGGTGCCCTGGGTGCCCGGGCACCCCCCCGTTCATGCACACCCAGGTGTGGGGAATTCCACCAATTTACTTGCCACTGGTAAGTAAAATTTTAAGCAAGAGAAAAATATACCAAAAACTTCAATGTATATTCATAAAAACAGACTTTTGTTTGTAAGTTTCTTAGAATCAAAATATTTTGCTATATCTTCCCGTTTTAGACATCTTGAAAGAGGAAAATGACTTTCTATGTGCGTGTTTATGGGGGGGGGGGGCATTGTGTGTCAGTGCATCTGTTAACTATTTTTGTCCGGGTTTCACATAAGAAGGGCTGGACGCAATTCAACGACATTTGGCAAGAATTTAGGTCTGTATCAGCTTAAAAGTAAACCTACCAAATTTTCCAAAATTCCCTGTCTGTTCCTCCCCTGGGGGGGCCGAATGTCAAAAACTCGTTAGTAAACATAACTCAGCTCCACAATACTTTAAGATGAAGAAATTGCACGTGAAGAGACTAGACTTGAATACAAAAATAAAATTTTCTGCGATTTTGGATTTTTGTATTTTTAAGGGGGAAGAGGGAGAAAAATTGATTTTCAGAGGGAAATTTCTGAAATTCCGGATTTTTGAGTAGATACCAAAAGTGGTATAAAGTTATTAAAAACAGTCATGCGTCTTCTTCAGTATATTTCCAAAAACCCGTTTTTTTTTTTTTTTTTTTTTTTTTAGGGGGGGGGGGGGTGCGTTATAAGGAGGCAAATTCGAGATTCCTTTTTATCGCTAAATTTGTCCTGGGAAATCTATGGAAGCTGCAGTCACAAATTTTAGTGCATGAATTCTTTATGAACATAACTAGGTTTTATGAAAATCCCCTCCTTTACCTCCTAGGGGTGGGTGGAGGGGAATAAACACATTTTTAAATTATCGCAGATTAATTTTTATGTGTGGTTTAATTATGCGTACCGAACAAGTACAACAAATGGATTTTCTGAAATTTTCCTTTCCCCCCACCGCTTCTTAAAGGTGGGGGGACGCTTTTTCAAGAGTAACTCTGTTCCAAATTATCTCAGATAAGTGATATTTTGATGTGTCGATTAGTTATACGTTCCCAATACACACACCACAAAGGGATTTTTCAAAATGACTTTCTAACTTCCCATAGAGGGGAGGGGGACAAAAAACACGCTTTTAAGCTTAAATATGCTCCAAATTATCTTAGAATGGCGAATTTTGATGAGCAGTTGTTGTTTAAGTGTACGCAATATGCATTTTGGTGGAATTTCGTGAAACTTCTAACTTACCCGCGAGAGAGAGAGAAAGTGAATTGCGGGTAAATCGCTGCCGATGGCAATGGAAACCCGAATCCTCATATTGCGAGCGGAAAAATCCCTACCTAATGCAGTGGGAATTTTAGCTGAGGTTTCATCTAATTTCAGTGATTTTTTTTTTTTTTTTTTTTTTTTTTTAGAATTTTTGAGATTCTATGAATAATGATATGGAAATTTGAGAATTCACTTAAATGTAGCGACCAGCGAAGCGGCAAAGTCTGCTAGTATATATATTCACTGTATTTCTTGCTGCTCCTAAATACCAAATGCAGCAATGCTCTCAGAGCTGGTACATCAGAGGTGCCAAGTTAGAACAGAGCGTTTCGGCTGCCTAGCTGTTTAAAGTCCCCCCTCCCCCCCCAAAAAAAAAACTTGCATGAATATAAGCTAGGAACCTTGATAGTCCCCTCTCCGTGAGGAACACTTCACCCAAGCCTAGACACTAATGCAGTCGCAAAGAACTCACAATCGTATGTAATCCCATTATCATGGAACTATGATACTGCATGATATTTCTCACTGAGATTCTGCAAATGGGACCTGTTTATAAGGATATGCAAAAAAAATTCAAATATTTTATTGTTTGTTGATGGAACTTCTCATTGGTTAATTTTATTTTATTTTTTAAATTTTCTGAATGTATATTATAAATGGAGGGAACTTGAAATGATAATTGAAGTCGTTAAGCTTCAAAAAGTGGTGTGGATAAAAGTTCTCTGAATTATTTAAAAAATGTTTTTAGTTTAATTACAGCCTAAAACTTTCTAAGAATATAGTTATATTCGTTAAATGAAGAGTTTTACTGGGTGCAGTAAAAAAGCACACTTCCGAAAAATATATGCAAGCCTCCCCCCCCCCCCCCCCAAAAAAAAAAAAAAAAAAAAATCTACCCAAAAAACGTTGTAATGAAGCGCATCTTCCTTACTTTTAAGTAAATGTGAATAGCGTTTCTTTTAAACTTATCGAAAATTGTCACTTAGGGCGAAAACTACTCACAACGGCTACACTGATGGGCTTGATCTGAATTCGAACCCGGCACCACCCGTCTACCAGCTCCGAAAGCAGAACCCCTCATTCACTTATAGTGCCTGGCAAATGTGTTACCTTATGTGGATTTTCTGCGTAATTTTATTTTAAGGAGTTTCTTTTGTTATTTCCTTGCTATTTTATGCCATTTTTCATGCACTTCTGATGTATGATGGTCATTTGGCATTCTGCTCAACTGTCATTCGACACCTTTTTTCTGCTTCGATACATTAACTTTACTTTGTGTTTATTTTCTGTGGGATTTTGTTGGTGTGAGTTCCTTTCGTTCCTTCCCTCCAATTCTGTGCAATGTTTATGAAATATGTGCGATCGTCATTTGCCAATCCGTTCAGCTGTTGATCAGAGACCAATCGGAGACAGAAATGCTCTATCTGCGTTCATACCCTTCCCTGCCTTTGATAATACCACCTTATGAGCTTATTTATTGCGATTTTCTTAAAGTTTTCATATTATAGTCTAGTCACCACAGTTTAGAGTTTACCACAATATAATTATATTCTAGTAAGATTCACATATAACCAACTGAAACACGGATAGGATCTGGCTCATACTAATCACTCATTATGTAAAGCAACCTAGATTTCTATTTGCAAATCAGATGAAAATTCCCATCTGATGATTGGTTAGTATTGGTCGTATATCAACCGTATAGCTCAGTTTGTCGAGCACTGACGGGTTATATCAAAAGTCTCAGGTTCCATTTCTGACCTCGTCCCTTCCATTTTGTTAAATTAAATTCTGCTTTTCCATCAAAACTGTGTGCAAAACTCTTTATTTTTCAACTTATTTTTGATATGATATATATACGTATAAATCTATATCTGTTTATGAATCAGTTTTGATTTCTTAGTTTTCGATGCAGAACTACACTGTTCGTTCAACCTATCACTATTGAAAATTGTACACTAATTAATCAAGACAAAATCTAGCTAATGCTATATTTTTGCTTCAACCGGATTAATTTAAACAATATTAATTTAAAAAAAAACTTATGTTATCTTTAACATTATAAACAAATACGGAGCTGATAAAAAAAAAAAAAAAAAAAAAAAAAAAAATACATGTCCTTTATTTATTACAATAATAATTATCATTATGGTACAAAAAATGAATATTTTTTATATAATATATAATAAAATGAAAATAAAATAAAATTGATGTCATTATAGCTTCACAATATTAAACATTTGATTTTTAACATCGGGTTTGTAATTTTATTTAATAATTTTAGGTTTTGAATACAGTACTTACATTAAAATCAAAATTTTTAATTTTGATTAATTGTTTGAGATTCACATTCAATTCAAATGGCTCTAATATGAATTTTATTAAGATAGTTTAATTAGTTTTTTTTTTTTTTTCTAAATAACATTTTATTCTAAAACTCAACAGTCATATAATTAGTTAAAACTTACGTTTAGTACCTATTAAAAAAAAAAAAATGAATCTGTTATACCTCCAAAAAAGGTTTTTTCTACGGAAAGACTTCTGCTGTAAAGAGAGCGAATATGACAGAGGAAGAAACAGCAAGAAATTATTCAACAGCCACATCTTATATAAAATGAAGAAATATTTCAAGAATAACTAGGTAAAAGGAAAGCTGTAAAAGACTAGAAAGTACTATTGTATTTCGACTAGACGGGTATCGTGCAGATGCTCAACAGACAGAAGTGAGAAAACAAGAAGAAACTGAAGAGCAACGGCATATTTGAATTCAAGCTGATGCCAAAACGTCATAAATGATACAATTTATCAAGTATTGGATGCTGCTAATTAGTTTTTAGTGTACATTTAACTATGATTCTTCTTTTGATTATGCGTCTCGAAGTATTGTCACTGTCAGCGCAGGAAACTTGGTAAATGTTTGTGGAAATTGTAGTGCTAAAAATTGTATCAGAGCCTCACCTGCAATGTTTTGTTACAATGGAAAATTTCATTTACCTCAAACTTCTGAACAATCAGAATCTTTGTAAATTTCTCTTAGATTCTTTAAACATTACTTCAACCCAAGAATCGTCGGGTAGTTCTGCTAGTTGAATTATATCATTATTCTTTATATATATATATATATCTGTGCACGCAATAACATAATTCATTTATTATGTACATTTACCGACATATATATGAATACACGTATATTAAAATACTCATACGCACGCTTACGTATATACATATGCGTACTATGTATGTCTATGCTAAAAATTTCAAATTAAAATTTGGGCACCACCCCGCATGAAAAGCTGGCTACGCCTATGTGTAAGTTGGTGTTGATATGTAATTCTGTGGTCTCAATGCCTCTATATTACTAAAAAAAACATTTGAATATTACTTATAATATTCAATTAATAAATTGTAACAAGATTTACAAAATTTAAACAAACTTGGTAATTTAGTTGGACCCCTTGACATAAAGTGGTGCTGGGATCCCATTTTATCTAAATTTTAAACATTGAAGTATAGGAAAAATTTCATATAAATGTACATTATGAAATGTTATTTTTAAAATGTGATTGCAAATTTAATATCAATTATTGATAATAGTAGTAAACTAGAAAAAAAAGTTTGTATATGTGGGAGCATTGCTTCCACCCCACCCCCTACTGGGAGTGTGTGCATAAATTTTCAATATGGGTATCTTTCGAAAAATATCATCAATACTTGTAAAATGAATGGTTGAACCATAGATCTGTGATAATTTAAAACAAAGTTATTGATTTTTTTCAATTTTTTAATAATAATTAAAAAAAAAAAAATGCATTTCTTGTAATGTTGGCAATAAAGTGACTTTCTTTCTGCGTTTAATGTTGTAATTCAGTCAGAATTTGTCTGCATTTATCATGAAAAATAATTTAATAAATAATTTTTACTGCATGGATTTGTGTAAAATTACATAGAAGAAAGTCTTGTGATAGCCATAACATACTAGTTTTAAATAATGTATAAGTTTTACATATGGTTTAAAAAAAAAGTTATGACTATGTAAATATATATGTATATGGAATATTAGTGATATGTATTTCTTTTTATTGTAGGATTTAGCAGACCAATATATTTATTTAAGAAAAGAATAACGTATCAAGACAGAGAGCCAAAGCATGTCTTCTATAATTCTGACAGTTCCTATAATGATTCAGATGTAGAACAACTTTCAGACTGATTTGTTTACAGTGTGTTAAAAGGTTCCAGTTTCCATCAGGAATCAATGTTTAAAAATATGTTGCATTTTATACTTTTATCATCATTATCACAATTGTGATTCAATATAAGAAATATGCATAGATAAAATATGTTTTGAATATTGTTAATTGAAAAATATTTTTAAAAAGAGGGGAGGGAGGATACTAATGAATTTTTATATACATTGTCTAAGACAAAAGTACATTTATTTTGTATATTTTATTTTGTCGTTAAAGAATAAGAACTTTATTAATAAAACATCATTAATTGCAATAGTATGTATCAATTGTTTTGAATGAAAATAATTAGACACGATCCTTCATTATTACAGGCATGAGAATTTTCCGCGGATCCGCGATTTTCTGCTTTTTTGCAATTTTCGTTAATTCCGCAGTTTTTTATTTTGTTAAAATCAAACTCCAATAACGATCAGTGTTCAAATGCTCCACGAAAAACTTTAGATTCTCAATCTTTTTTCATCCAAAATATTAATGTCAATATTCATTTTAAACATGCTTTATCAGATTCTATAACATATAAAAGAACAAAATTATTCAATATTTCTCACTCATGTAATTTTTTTTGTCCTCCCCCCCCCTTTTTTTTTTCATCTCTAACCATTGCCGATCAAACGTTCTGCGGGAAGCCTTTTATTTTTGAACATTTATCCATCCACAATATTAATTTTAAGGTTACTTTATGATATTCTAGAACCCATGAAGAAGTAGAATTGTGTTTAATATTTCTCTCATGAACTACTTTTTACCCCCCCCCCCTTTCCCACCACCAGCCAATGATTAAATTTGATTGCTAGCTTACGTTTTATTATTATTATTATTAAACACATGTTTTATTGTGTTGATGTGCATTATTCTTTTAGTTTAACTTGTCACTTTTAAAATATTTTGTATAGTTTTTCCTGTGAGCATTATATTTCATTTGAAATAAATTTTATGAACGTGCATTTGTATAGTTTTCCATGCGCGTGTTACTTTTCTTTTAAAATTAATTTTATGAACAAAAAAAAAAATTAATTTTATGTGTTTCCTCTTTTTTTAAGTTTCTGCACTCTCATGCCTGTTATTAAGTACAAAACTTTGAACTACTCTTATTGTATTTTATGGTGTTTATTCAAAGTTTTATACTTATATTTTAAAATGCCAGTTCTGTGGTGCTTTCTTATTACGATCCTTCATTATGTGAAGGTAGACATGACTGCAAGTGAAAGCAGCAAAATATATTACCACACTATCTTTTTTTTCTCCTCATGAAGGGTCATGCTTAATTATTTTAACCCAAAATAAATGTTATTTTTGTACTTCATGGTTTTGACTTAAAGTTTTTATTCCCCATTTGAGTCTGTAATATTTTATTGATCACAGTTTTCATTAGAATAAAATACTTTCTAGTCTTGTTTGCTTGTATACCTTATTTTCAAATTACTTGTCTCTCAAACAATAAATTTATAAAATTTCAGATTTTTACAGAATTTCCAAAAACATTTGAGAAGGGTACCACACCCTACTTGCTCTTCAAAATTTATTTAGGATCTCTTAAAAAACAAAAATGCATTTTATGTGCTTTCCAAAACATACCCTTCTTGCACAAAAATAGCACTCTATTGTTTTCTTTTTTCAGATATTCTGACAGCTTCCTGCAACCTCCAATAGTAACAAAGAAATTGAAAATTTTACTCATAAATATATAAACAAAAGTGGACACTATGATGACAGCATTAACTGCTTAAGGATGCACTTACAAACACAATTTTTTTTACAATATTAACATCTATTTTTCACAAAGTGAAATGCCTCTTCTTTGTAAGATGTGGCCCTTTTCCAATCCACAAATGTGCCTCCCTTTTTTTAATCGTTTACATTGTAATTTTTTTATTTACACAATTAACAGCCCTCTTCACTTACCGTCGTCAGAAGCCCGAGCTAATGTTATTCTATGGGAAAATTTTCTTTACAAATAATTAACTAATACATATTTAATTTTTAAATTGTGTTTTCACATTCAGAAAATTCCCAACTGTTAAATTGACGGACTTTTTTAAAAATATTTTTTTAGGTTTTAATATTTTATTTTGAAATTGCAAAATGAAAAAATTTCACATATTGAAAATTCGTATTTTGCAACTTCTAAATAAAATATAAAAAAATTAAAAAAATAATTTTTTAAAAAAGGTCTGTCAATTTAACAACTGAGAATTTTCAGAATGTGAAAACAGAATTTAAAAATATGTATTTGTTAATAAGTTATTTGTAAAGAAAATTTTCCCATAGAATAACATTAGCTTCGGCTTCTGGTGGCGGCGGCAGTGAGTGAAGCGGGCCCTTAAGCAAAGAGATTTGAAGCATTGGTAAAACTGGTATTAATCCAAGCATTTTTTTTTTCTTTATATTTAATTTTGTATGCTTCAAAATTCTATTCTCAAATTATTTTATAGAACTTACTTCATTGTCTTTGCTTTGTCATCTTTCAGCCAGATAAGATTTAAAAATAACCAAAAAATTTATAAGAATCTGTTTTCAATATTTTGCCATAATCATAAATGATAAAATTTTATGAATAATGTCAATGATAATTATTTTCAAAGGAATAACTATTGTTTGTGTTACCATATCTTTTAGTTTCCCCGTGATACTATAGGTATGGAGAACTTAGTTAATCATAAAATCTTTCTTCTCCCCCATCCCCTCATTTTTACATGTTTGGAGCATAGATATAGTAATATACATAGATCTATCATCCCCATGTTAACGTGCAAAGATTTTTGATGGCGAAAAAGCTTTTGGCATCAGACATGATGAGAGAGTATAAAACTCGAAAACAACAATGGAATAGAATGTTGATATCATAGATATAGTAATAAGACATGGTTGACATATATTAAAAATGCCGAAGTACTGCGCGGCTTTTAATTGTAGAAATAAATGTATGAAAGGAAGTGGAATAAGTTTTCATAAGTAAGTTAAATTTAACTAATTTATGAAAAATATGATTCTTTATAATCAGTTGCTTTGTTATTATTATGGTTTAAATACTGTTTTGATTTTTAATGGAATACTTTTTTTTTTTAATTTTAATATTTTTTAAGTTTTTATATTAGTAAGTAATATCGAATTTTCAAAATTCTTTTAAATGTAGTTAGCAGTGGCAGAGGTAAAACCCGCTTGTTTTAATATATTATAACTAGTATTACCACAAGACTTTCTTCTCTATTTAATCCTATACAAATTTATTCAATACAAATTATTTTTTAAGTTATAATTTATTAAAGATATTTTCCATGATGAATGCAGACGATTTTTCTTAAAGTAGTATAATAATAAATGCTGAAAAAAATCATTTTTGTGCAGACATGAAAAGATATACAGTCGAATCTTGTTAACGTGAATCTCAAGGGGGATCAAAAATCTGTTCATCTTATCAGTAGTTCATGCTATCAGTAACTGATCGTCATATAACTAAAGTAATCTTCATTTTGACGGGGATTGTGGTAACAGTTCATGTTAAAAGTAATTCACGTTAACGAGGTTCGACTGAAAAAAAAATATATATATATATATATATGTCTATACTATATATACATTATATATAACATTAAAAATAAAAGAAATCGGTAGCTTCGTTTTAAATTAATGCAGATGTATGGTTCAACCATTCGTTTTAGAAATATTGACAAGTTCTTTCTAAAATATCCACATTGAAAATTTACACAGGCCCCGGGGGAAGAGCACTTCCTTCCCAGGAGGAAAGCAATGCTCCTACATGCACACTTTTTTTTTTTCAAGTTTATTACTACTATTATCAATAATTCATATAAATTTTACATTCATGCGTTGAAAATAACTCACATTATATACATTTATATGAAATTTTGTCCTATACTGTCATGTTAAGTACTTAGAAAAGGAAAAAAAAATAGGATGGCAGCGCCACCTGTTGAGCGATTGATTCCCAAATCTAATCAGCACCAGTTTAGGTCAAGATCCAACTGAATACAAGTTTGGTCGAATTTCGTTCATATTAGGGGCTATAAATCGAAATTGCTAGAATTACATTTTTAGTTGTGTTAAGCGTTTCTTACAGTTTCGAACAAGGTTTAAGAAAACATTATGACATTAATTAGTTTTTCTGCCTGTCTGCTTGCCCACCTGTCCGTGCTCTAACTGCAGTAAATAATTTCAAACTATCTTCAAAATGGTATATATGTTATTCAATAATACTACGGCATTATCTATATTGAAAATACCAGGGGTGCAGAATATGCCCGAACGAGGTTCGGGGGAAATTTTGAATATTTTTTTTAAGAGAAAATAAAAATGTAAATCAAAATTAACAATTTGCTACTTTGAAGTGCTTATACACTAACAGCGATATTTTTATGATAGACTGTATATTTATTCTCTTAAAGATTTATTACATAGAACAAATGACTTTGTATAGCAAAGTAGATTTTTGCATTATTGATGGAAATTTATACTGTGTTTGGGGGAAATTTCCGAGGTTTGAACATTTTCTGCATCCCTGGAAAATACTATAAACAGCACGACTGGTTTATATATTAGAATACTCAAAAAAGATGAGGATATGTCCAATCGCTTTATCTCTCTAAAGAACACTTAATCTCAAAATTTTATAAAAACTGTTACATCCATTTCCGAGTAAACCTAATTTCTATTATATGTTGCGACTGGCCGTTAAAGGGTTAGCGCAAATTTTCCTGAAGATGAGTATATGTCCATTCGCTTTATCTCTCAAAAGAACATTTAATCCAAAACTTTTATAAAAATCGTTATATCCATTTCCGAGTAAACCTAATTTCTATTATATGTTGCGACAGGCCGTTAAAGGGTTAACACAAATTTTTCTGAAGATGAGGATATGTCCAAACGTTTTAGTTCTTAAAAAAAAAAATTAAAAAAAAAAAAAGTCACTTAACTCCAAACTTTAAACAAAATCGTTATATCCATTTCTGATTAAACTCAATTTCTACTACATGTTGCGATTGGCAGTTAAAGGGTTAACACTAATTTTCTTGATGCTAAGGATGTTCCAATTGTTTTAGGTCTCTAAAAAGCACTTATCCCAAGCTTTTATTAATATCTTTATAACCATTTCCAAGTAAACATAAATTTCTACTCTATACAGTCGGTAACAAAAGTGTCCGACTGCATTGCGATTGGCAATTAAAGGGTTAACTCTAATATCTCTAAAGATGAGGGTAAGTCCAATAGTTTTTTCGACCATAAAAACTTCTAACCAGACAGAAATAGTAGACAAAAACGATAAATTTCTTTAAATGTCGTTATTCCATACAAAAAAAAAAAAGGAAGAAGAAGAAAAGAAAAGAAGAAGAAAAGAGAGAAAGAAAAATGAGTATCTGGAGTTTTTTCATTCATCTTTAGTACATAAATTATTCATAAATTTTATTTGCTAAATTACCTGTGTGTATTCCCGTGTATATTCAGTCGGGGAAAGACATCCACAAGAGAGTAAAATGGCCGTCTTTTCCCGAAAAAAAAAGGCATCACTTTTTCGGCCTCGCTGATCAATCTATGTCTTATTACTATATCTATGGTTTGGAGGTGTGAGGAATCCAAAAATCACAAAATTGAGATATGGTGTCTGTAATTCAGTCAAATAATTTGTTAGTCTGTGTACACTATCTAAAGAATAAATGACCATAAAGAGGTCAGACCTGTTTTAAAATATCCCTAATGGTACACTGACAAGAAGTCTATTGATCTGCAACATTTTAATTTGAAAACTTTATAAGTTATTCAAAATTTATGATTTTTTTTAATGCAGGAGGATAGGGCAAAATTTCTCTTTTTATTGTAAAGATATCAGACAAAGATTTAAAATATTATTATTATGCTGGCATGAAAACATCATTGACTATAAACATTCTACTCAAAAAAGTTAATAAGTTATACAAAATTTTATGATTTTCTTAACATGGTAAAATAAGGCAAAATTTCATATAAACGTCCATTTTGAATGATATTTTCATCGTAAAAATATCAGACCACTTTTAAAATATGATAAATGATAATAGAATGCATATCATTGATTATGAATATTCTACTTTTGTAAATTTTGCAATTTATTTAAAATTTAAGATTTTTCTTAACATGGCAAAATAGGACAATATTTCAAACAGACTTGCATTATGGGGATCACTGCATTGGAAATAGTACAGAATTATATGAAAACTAAAATTCGAAAGTAATCCTAATAAAATTAGTCAGCAAATCAGGATAAAATAATTGTATCAAATTGGATGGAAAATGGCCTACTAGATTCAGCATTTCAGCCTATGAATCGTGTTGAGTAAAGCTGCTATTAGACGAAAGAACACATCTATTGCATTTCAAAGCTACCAAACGACCTTCTTGAGCTCAATCAAGGGTTATTTTCAGAGATGCCAACTTCTAATGACACAAAAAAAAAAGCAGGAGATTTTTTAACAGAAATCATGAGACTTTTTCCAACAAGAAAGTTTGTAAGAAAAATGAGTAATGCAAATTTAATTTTAAGTAAAGCTTTATACACTTAGGAGCTATTTACAAAGCATCAGTATTAAAATTAAATGAATAATATGTTTCTTGCAGTAAAACAAACTATAAAAAAAAAAAAACCTCAGACATACAGTTGTTTAAAATTTAAGTCAAAATAGACAAATTTGATCATTCTGCTCCTAATATAAAACAATAACAATCTTAATTATCTTTGTAAAAGAAAAGGTAATAAAGAAATGAAAATATCAGCTATATTCTAATGAAATTTAAATTCTTTAAGTTTTCAATAGTTATGATATTTAAAAAAAAAAATCTTTTGATAATAAGACATTTTTTATTATGCAAAAATGAAAGTTAAAAATTGATTCTTGGCAAAAATTAGTTTCAAAGCATTGTATAGTAATTCACATTCAAACTGAACTTGATAAATTTCAATTTTCTTTCAAATTTTTTTACCCAATCCCACAAATTTTAAGCATAAATTATGCTAAGAGGGATAGATAAAAATTACATCAGAAAAGCAGGAGAAATGAGTGGAAAATCAGGAGCATAGAAAAACAAGCAAAAAAGCAGGAGACTTTTAGCAAAAACAAAATCCACAAATGTATACAACGAGCACAACATTTGGCGATAATTCCCCTCTCGGAGGTTTGAAAGGAATGAGGATAAAAAGAGACTCTGGAATCGCAATTCTCTGATTGGAGGACTTCATTCTAAAAACTACTGTATGTGATTCTAACAGTTGAAAGTGCATGATTGAAGAATATACGTGAGGCAAAACTATCAAACGGTAGTAATTCACCAGTTTCCCCTATTAAAATTCTGTTTATAAGATACTATGTGCTAATGCCTTTCATATGGAGCTTCATCTAGTAGCGGCTTAATTGGTTATATTCATTTCTCTTAACATTAATATAGTACGCCATGTAAAAGAAGTTTATGAGAATAAATATATAAGGGGGAAATAAGTAGAGTCCACATATGCCAATTAGTTTACAATAGGAGTGCTTTTAGTTTGTTTATTAGACTGCTTGTTTGTAAGTACTGGTAAATAATACATTGGGCGTGTAAGTGTGATTCTGCCCTTTTTTGGCAAAATGAAATACATTTATTAGTTTAGAAAATGAAAGAATTATTTATTGAAAATATGTTCAATCTGCAACTTTCACCCATGTTTCAGGCAAATGACGTATTTCCCTATTCTTGTCTGTAGAGTCGTTCCAATCATTAAGCTAAATTTTCAATATCTGCATAAGAACTGAACTACTGTTAAGAAAGAGATGACTCCATCGATAAGTAATATGAAAAAGCTATACTGGTGAATATAGCGGGTGGGGTAGAACTTTCCAATCCTGTTCTTTTTGGTAATTTTTTCACAATGCTTGCTGCATGTAGTTTTACATTTTCATGCTGAAAAATTGTTTTGTTGTATCTATTCATTTATTCCAATTGATTTTCTCCACTTCAAACATATTAATTGTTATCGGTGGACATTGCCATTATAGCTTCACTTGATTCCAGCAGTTTATAATCTATCAAGCCTTTTGGATACCACAAGATACAAAACAAAACCTTATTGCAATATAGAATTCGCTTTGGTTAAGATGGATCACCTAAGCTTTTTTACATTTGAGATTCTCCTAATAAATCCATTTTTTATCAGTTACTATTTGATAACTTTGTTGCCTTTGAAGCAGCATTTCACAATTGGTTTTTCGACATTGCATGTGTAATATATATAATCCTCAAATGATGCTTATTTGGGAAAAATATCAACATTTTAGTACAAGTAAGCAGTACTACTTACAACACCTATTGGGAAAGGGCAGAGTCATATTCATACACTTTAATACAAGTGCATAAGTATGTTCTCACAGCCTTTTAATATAGTGAGACTTACTTAAAAGCATTAATTAAGCATCAAACAATATATCAAATGAAAATTAAGAGACAATATTTTTTTTTTAAAAAAAGCAACTTTATTGCACTCAACTATGGAAAAATCTTTAGTGTACATATTATAAATGAAACATTTCTTTTATCTATGAATACGGACAAAGCATTTAAAAACATTGCAAATTATTTATCAGTTATATATATACATAAAATCTATCTAAGTGAGTCCCCCAACCTCTTGATATGCAAATTGTATTCAGTAAAATTAATCAATTGTTTTTCATATACAACATTTTTCTTTATATTTCAAACATAAAATAAATTTAGTATAACTATACCATTAACAGATACTTTAAGGACATTTTTTTGGCTATTTTTTTTATGAACTGTTCTTAATTTCTAATTATACAGTACACTCTCAAAAATCCGCACAGTTAAAAATGAAGTGTTTTGCAGATTTCTGAATTTTGCAGATTTTAGAATAATTTCTTTTATTTACATCTTAGAACTTCATTTGAGTAGCAAATCTTTAAGAAACAATTTATATGTTATACATACAATGCTGAAATAAAGTGTGCCTAATAAAAGTACAAATATTTCATGAAATTTTAATTTAAAGAACAATTTTATACATCATATTATAATTGCAAATAATCTAGATTTTTGAAAAGTCTGATCAATAGTAGTTTAAATAAGAATATTCATACATATTTATTTCCTATTTCTGCTAAAAAGTCAGAATTATTGGTCAATCACATGAGTTTGTGCTATGAGAAAGTTTGAATATTTATCTTCATGAGAGAAAATCTTTCATGGAAACTTGCCTTTCTCCTTCTTCCTCTAAATTAATATGATTTATTTTTTGATAATTAATATAACTACACTTATCATTTCCTCCTCTGTAACATGCTGAATATTTGATTATTCACCTCCACAAGTTGATAATTGATTTATCTCCTAATAAAGCTTAATTTTTGCAATCCACTAATCAACAAATCAGTTGTGACAGTGTTTGTTTACATTGCAAATGATATGCGGATTTCAGAGAATTGCAGATTTTAGGGATACAGATTTTTGAGAGTTGGCTGTAATCATTGTTTGATACCTCAGTTAACACTTTCTGTACATGATTGTACTGTTAAAGTTGCTAATTAAAGCCTTTTTGTACTAAAAAAACCTTTTTTGCCAGAGAGCTTGAAATGTGCTGCAGTAATATAAAACCCCAGGAGTGGACACCTTTGAATTTTTATAAGAAAAGCAAAATATGAAATCTATAGTTAATAAAAGGTATTCTTTGTTGCATAATGTTATTAATAAAATGGGGGGGGGGGGGTGAGATGTAAACTTCTATCGAGTTGAAACAAATACTGAAAAATTTAACGCTTTAAATCGGGCATTCCATTTAAAGTATGTTTTATTTAAATTGAATTTTAACTTGTAATTAACATTTAAATTATCCCTTGTGTCCTATAAATATAAGGTAGCCAATCTTACTCAGGGTTTAAACAGACTTTACTTTTAAAAAAATGACTTTTTAAGGGCTTTCAAAAACAGCATATGTTGATACTTACATTAATTCCATAATCAATTACTAAATTAGCATTTTACAGCATAAGGTATACTCTCCTTATTTAATTTTTTTACTAAAACATCTACAAGTTTAAAAATATGTCACAAAATGAAAATGAACAAATGAATAAAAATTTTATCAGTTTGCCAATTTTTCTAGATAGGGAAAAGATTTTTTTCCCTTTCTTCAGCACTTTTTCTACTATTATTGAACTTGATAACTGATATCTTCTACTACTTCATGTCCTGCTGCTAAATCAGCCATAGTCTCCAACTGTAATAACTTCACTTTCAAATGCACCATACCTTCTATTTTATGAAATTTATGCAAAGCAAAGAAAATTTGGCTTACCTTATTCAAAACAATTAGAAATAATGACAAAAAGTTCAAACTGTTCTATTTAAATTGAGCTGATATGCCTTGTTGTAAACCTTGAATGTAAAAGGAATCGTTGCATGATTCTGAACGCTTATTTTTTGAGTTTAAAAGTGTCCACCACTTGTATACTTACTTTAATCAGAAGTTACTTGTATACTTATTTTAATCAGAAACTGTAAAGCTATGTTTACAAGAAAAAAAAAGAAAAAGCTTAAATCAGCAGAAAGGCCTCTTCCCTGTCAAAAAAATAATACACTCCTGTTCAAAAGTTTAGCAAGATTTGCAAGCGATCAGTTTTTTTTCCAATTAAAAAACTTATCTCTGAATAAAATGTTTTCAAACATTGGGTATTTAAGGAACTGGGTCTTCTTCATGTCAGGAAATGTAGCTTTCCACACACAACAGTGGCCGATGAAGTGATTAATAAAGCTTTTTTTTAATATATATATGTAATCTTGAGAACAAAGTATGTAAAATTTTTTATATTGGTAACTTTAGAAATAATACTTTAATGTGAATATACTTTTCACTAGAATGCTAAATTTCTTTACTCACTGTATTGGCACATCTAACTTAATAAAATTAAGATAAAAAAAAAATAAATAAATACTTCAACTCAAAGGAAAAATATTTCTATATTCTAGTAATCTTCTTTACAAGAGTTCTTTTGATGTTTCAGAATAACTACTTTAAAATACTGATCAACATAAAATTTTAAATTATATAATAAACAATAGCTTTGGTGGGACATGAACTAAAAAATTGCATCATTTTTAGATGAATAACTATACAATATATACAATAAACAGAGCGATAATTATTTCTTCAGAATGCGCTTTATCTGACGATTTTGGTACTCCAGAGTTTCATCTGCTTTATCAGCTTTGTTATGAATGGAATCGATCATTTCATTCTGTGTTTCAATCTCATCATGAAGACCTATAGCTAAGTTTTTCAGTCTTCCTAAACCCATAGACAGGTGACCTGAAAAGAAAAACAAGTAAATAAGTGGAAACTTAATCGTTAAATATGTTTTCAATCTTTTTTTTTTTTTTACTCTGAGGGGCAGGGTAATGCACATTTAAAAATCTACAGCCACTGGAATTTACAAAGGTTCCTGTCAAGATAGAAGTCAAGAAGTACAGTGTTGTCAAATTTAGCAACTTTTTTTATTCAATATCCACCACTAAATTTTAATTGTAGCAGTTGCTTAATCATTTCAGAGATTAATCGTTTATTATATATACCAAATATCACTCCTCAAAATTATTAGCGGTAACTAAATAAAAAAGTCGTTAAATTTGGCAACACTGAAGAAGTAAATGAATTTTTGCAGAATATATATATTATTGCCCTTCAAGGGGTTAAGGGAGAGAAAAATTTATAGTGAATTCGAAAAAATTTATTAATTAACTAAATTAACAAATTAAGAAAAAATAATTTCCCTTCAGAATATTTTAGAGTTTTTAAAAAACAAGCAGCCGTAAGGTCCCCAAATGCCGAAATATAAAAAGTGAAACATGTTTCAAACCAGATTCTTTCTGTTCAACATGATTCTGTTAAAAAAAAAAAAAAAAAAAAGAGAGAGAGTTTATGTTACAAGGGGCTCTCTGGGGAGCCCTGGATTCTCACCTGTGATATTTCATTTGATAGATTATTTGAAAGCAAGAAAACATCATTATATGTTCACAGAATTTGCTTTAAGTTTGAGATAATTCAGGGTCTCCAGAATTTCTGTTATTTTCGTATTTTAATTAATTTTTAAAAATCTAATAAAAAATTTGTTACAAATAAGGTCACAAATGAAAGGGGCATTTTTTTTTAATCCGTCGGATTAAAAAGCTTATCGATCGGACAATTAGATTTTTTAAAATTAACTACAGTATAAAAATTAGGAAACAGAGTCCAAGGAAATATCTTAAGCCTAAAGCGTGGCAGAGTCAGGCACTGATGAGCGTAACTATGTATGCTTATAAAAAATAAAGGATCATATAAAAATTAAATTTTGTATTTTAACCATCTGACCGCCTTTGAAAAGGGCAATATTGTAATATTGTTTCCACTGCATAGTTTTTTTTTTTTTTTTTTTTTTTATATGTAGTAAACTAATGCTTATTACAACTTGCAATTAAAAATGTGACTGTGTACATGATTATAATTCTTATGGCTATTATTCAAAACATTTAAACTTGAAAAACAAGCTAAAAATTCATAATTATATAAATTTGAAGTATAAGTGCATTGTGGTAAAAAGAACAGCTCAGTGACCGGATATATCCGTCAGCAGTGGTCAGATGGTTAATAAGTATACAGCTCTTACTCAAAAAAAAAAAAAAAATAATAATAATAATAATCTCAAATCTACTCTTTATTTGAACCAATTTCATAATTAGAAGTTTGTATCTAGGACTAACAGTTGCAAAAATAAAGGTTATTCAGGTTAAACATGGATACCCTGTATACAGAGATGCAACAAACAGTTACTTTGCTGAATGTTTAATGTTTGGCCATTATCAAGACTGAATATTCATTTATCAACAATTTTATCTAAATATGTACTATATATGATCAACTATTAAATATCTTACACAATACGAATAGGGATACAACAAACAGTTATTTAGACAAATATCGAATACTCAGCCAATATCAAGGCTGATATTCAACACCAAATAGTGAACTCATTTATATCTATAAACAAAACGTAGCATATGTACTACATCGTCAATTATTGTATATTTCACAATTAAAATAGATTATTTTCTTAAAAAAAAAAAAAAAAAAAAAAAAATTTGAAGAAAATATTTTTTTTTAGCAACACTTCTTTTGTAAATAAATTTTAAAAACAGCATTCTGTTTTATTAGAATATTTATTTCATAAAACTTAAAAAAAAAAAAAAAAAAAAAAAAAAGAGAGAATTAAAAATGAATTAAACCTACTGTAAAATTACAAGCAAGTGCCTCTTTAAAAATTGAAGAAAACATCGTCAATTTTCAAGGGTGAGGGGCCTTTAATCATTTGAAAATCGCCAAATCAATTATCTTAAACAACCAAGGGAGTTATTCTTATTGCTTTGTCTTGTATAAAGATTGGAAATTAACTTCTATAATGCATCATAGTTACCTATTTTTTCTTGATTCTTTATATGAAAAATATCCTTAAAACATGTGTAAAGCAGTGTTAGAAATAAGAATTTTGAAACTAGGCGTCAAAATAACGCCTGGATTAAATTATTTGGGCGTCCAAATTAAAAATCTAGGTGGCATCTATAATTAAATATGTATATTTAAAAAATAATAATAATAAAGCATCAACTTGTAAATAATATATGCAAGATTATATAAAAAATATTTATGTAATGAATGTAATTGCATTGACAATATTAAACGTACATATTTAAAATCCCAAATTCATTCTTCGCCCAGAAGATACATCATTCCACCACAATTTAATAGCATTTTCTGGGCTGAAATCTTCAAATTTAGGGCTGTTTAATTTAACCATTAACAAATCGTCAACTACTTTCATAGAGAAATGATTTCTTAAATCAGTTTTTATTAGGTTCAAATTGGGTTTTTATTAGGTTAGGTGAAATAGACTTGTTTACTGTCTGATGGGATTGGGAAAATTATTAGATATGATGAGGAAAAAATCCAGGCGTCAAATATGGCACCTATGCTTGGAATTCTAGGCGTCAAAATTAAAAAACTGGTCGCAAAATACGACTAATGACCGCTTATTTCTAACCCTGGTGTAAAGCCACTATCAGACCAAGTGTGATAAGTGAGTCATTAGCACATACTATCTCATAAACAGGTTTTTCATGAGCGAAGCGGTTAAAATATCCCTATCCGAAACGATTTCCCTCATGTATATTCTTCAATCACGCATTTTCGACTGTTTGAATCACATATAATAGTTTTTAGCATGAACTTCTCCAATCAGCGAATTGCGATTCCAGATCCCTCATTCCTTTCAAACCTCCAAGAGGTCAATAATCACCAAATGTTGCATCCGTTGTTTAAATTTGTGGATTTCATTTATGCTTAAAAATAACCATAGATTCAACTCAACTAAGTCGTTTGGTAGCTTTGAAATGCATTATCTTATACTTCAGAATATTTATTCTTCCATCTGATAGCAGCTTCAAGATGGTCTGAAGCATTTACAGTAGTGGATTATAAGTCTCTAATGTTTTAAAAAAGAAAGGGGGATCCTTAATTGGAATAACAAATTGGAATTAATTAATTGGAAGTGCTAGAATAATTTAAATCTTGAAAAAGAAAGAAAAAAAAACCTACAAATATAATTAATAACCATGTGTTTGGTTTGTTATTCACATGGCATTAAAAAACATTTTCCCAAAACGTGCTTTTGGGTAATAAAGTACAAAAGTTATTAAAATAGAAATCAGGCTATAGTTAATTAAGAGAAAAATAAAGTTTATGGATAAATATCTTTTAATCTGTAAGCTGATCTAAATGTATCAATTTACTAATAAAAATATATTGTTAAAAAAAAAGAAAATAAAATCTTTTTGCAAAAAAAATAGAACCGACTCCAAAAAGAACTACTATTCAAACAACTGAAAATGAAAGAAAATTGGCAGAAAATGAAACTGTAAATTGCGCCTAAAAGTATAAAATAATTTCCTTCGCCAAACAACCTATAACACTACAATTAATCATAACTTTTGAAGTCGGCGCAAAATTAAATAAAATTTAATTAGTTTTTAAAGGTTTGTCTTTAGATCGGTAGCAACAAATGCTGTTGTTTCGAATGATCCATTTTCATGTTTCCTTTATTATTTTATCACTGTATACAATTGGTCCATTAGTAGCAACTACATAGAACAGTGAACATTCTTCACAATGCGGTATTTATGTTTCTACGAAGTTAGAGTTTCCTTTGCAAATTTGGTATAACTTTGATAACTATCATCCTTGATGGCTTTTGGATTTGGTGATCGAAACGTAAGGCAAAAATATACACGCAAGATGTATATTTTCATAATATATATTGTACGATGTGTTGTTTCATATTCTTGATTTCTCTCTTGATATACCTTATCAAAATAATCATGATATCCCAAAGAAATTAAATATGTGTGCCAGATAATTTTGCGATTTTTCTTTCACCAAGGACGTCAGATACCAGCATCTTCGCCAACTTTTGCTGCTTACGAAATCTTATTTGTTTTCTTGAATCAAATTAGTTCTCGGTTGCGTTTTGCAGGGAACAATGTGAGATGTGTATTTTGAATAGGATTTGATTTTTGTATTGAATAAAGGTATGAATTTTTATTTAATTTTGCGCGGACTTCAAAAGTTATGATTAATTGTAGTGTTATAGGTTGTTTGGCGAAGGAAATTATTTTATACTTTTAGGCGCAATTTACAGTTTCATTTTCTGCCAATTTTCTTTCATTTTCAGTTGTTTGAATAGTAGTTCTTTTTGGAGTCGGTTCTATTTTTTTCACAAAAAGATTTTATTTTTCTCTTTTCAGTGAAAACTTATTTATATAGCAGAGCATCAGAAGACGTTCAACAGAAGTTTCACAAATCACAATTTCCAAGAAAAGTGACATTACTCAAAAAATGGTTTATGTCACTGAAAAATACATGAAATGCACCCAATGTGAACAAAAAAGTTACATCTCCATCTAGAAAGTTATCCACTCGAGAGACAGTTGAGACAGTTTTATTATAGTCGTTATTTTTAAGTTGATTTTTCTCAAATGCTGCATTTTTAAGTTGTGCTACTTTTTATAGGATATGAGCAAAAAACTATCTATTGAACGAACATACATTAAATTAAAAAGTCTTTAGAAATGTAAAGGACGGATACGCTGTATTCGTAACCGAAAATTCTGTTAGGCATATATATTGAACTTTACAGTGAATACGTGTCACCCGCTGCGCTGGAAATTGCGCAGCGTAAAGTTCAAACAAAGAGCAAAATATGCATTGCAGCTGACAGACAGAAGTTTCAACATCGATACTTACATATTACTTTTACCAGTGTAGCTGCATGCGTTCAGCAGTTAGAGTGAGAACAGACATTTGTGAGTATCCTGTAATTTGTTTATATCGTAATTAAATCATAATGAAACCTATTGCAGGCCAAGATCATTACGACAACAAAAAAAGTATTAAAATTAAATCATCTCTTACGAAGTTATAAGCTAACAAATTTCAACAACAACAACGAGAAACATGGTTTGCATTGAGAACCTCTTCTATTATGAAGTCGGTTTAAAACGTCCATGCGTTAATCGATGTGACCGCTTACAATAACCATACTTTGAATTTTACATAGCATAAATGTCACCAGCTACGCTACAACATATGCAATGTAGTTCCAGTGTGCACAAAATAGGAAATTGTGAACAAACAAATGCACGTTTTAAGCGTTCTGTTTTTAGCATTAATGTCTAAACTGTCTTTGCGTACTACATCAATGATGCTCTGCAATTTTATAATTCACTTTTTCCCCTGTCTTGAAACGTTTCCGAGATAGGATCGCTAACTCCACTCTATTTTACCAGGTGGCGCTTTAGACGGTTGAATCGTGTAGCACATGTCCACTTTACTATACCTACATACCACTTTTATAACTATAGCTGCAGCTGTTCAGCAGTTAAAAGAGTTGGGACTGACTTTTTTGGGCACCCTGTATTTTCTTTTGATCGTAAAAATCTTACAATGGAATTTATTTCAGACCAAGACCTTTACAATGAAACAAAAAATATCAAAATCGGATCCTCTGTTCAGAAGTTATGAGCTAACAAACAAAAACAAAAAACATACGCTTTGAATTGAGAACCTCCTCCTTTTTGAAGTCGGTTAATTAGAGCATCTCTTACGAAGTTAAGCTTACAAACACCAACAACAACACATAGCTTGAATTAAGAACACCCTCCTTTCTGTAGTTGGTTGAAAACGACTTTGCACTAATCGATGTGACCGCTTACAGTAACAGTACTTTGAACCACAGAGTATATGTGTCATCCGCTACGCTGCAAAGTGTGCAATGTAGCTCAAGTGTGCACAATGTAGGAAATTGCGAACAAACAACTGCACGTTTTAAGCGTTCTATTTTTAGCAATAATGTCTAAAAACTGCCTTTTCGTAGTAAATCGAAGATGCTCTACAACTTCGTAATTAACTTTTCTCTCATCTTGGACCGTTTTTGAGATAGGAGCACTAATTATGCTGTTTTTCACTAGATGGCGCTTTATTTTCTTTAGATTGTAAAGAAGTTATAATGGGACCTACTTCAGACCAAGATCTCTACAACAAACCCAAAAGTATCAAGTAACCGTATTTTGAACTATATAGCATATGTCTCACTAGCTACGCTACAACGTGAGCAATGTAGCTCAAGTATGTATAGAGTAAGAAATTGCGAACAAATAAATGCACGTTTTTAGCCTTGTATTTTTAGCATCAATGTCAAAAGTATCTTTTCGTACTAAATAGATGATGCTCTGCAATTTTATAATTCAATTTTTCCCCCTGTCTTGAACCATTTCCGAGATAGAAACGTTAGCATGAATGTCTAAACAATCTTTTTGTACTAAATCGGTGATACTCTTCAGCTTTGTAATGCACTTTTTCTTTAGAACCGTTTTCGAGATAGGAACACTAACTCCGCTACTTTCCACCAGGTGGCGCTGCAAGCGGTTTAACCTTGTACAGAATGGCCACTTTGATACATACCATTTTTATCACTATAGCTGCAGCCCTTTAGCAGTTAAAAGAGTTGGGACTGATTTTTTTGGGCACCCTGTATTTTCTTTAGATCGTAAAGATATTACAATGGGACCTATTGTAGACCGAGACCTTTTCAACAAAACCAAAAGTATCAAAATCGGAGCATCCGTTCAGAAGTTATGTGCTAACAAACATAAAAAAAAACATACGGTTTGAATTGAGAACCTTCCTTCTTTTTTTGAAGTCGGTTAAAAAAAAGAGAGAGAGAGAGAGAGAGAGAACAATGCAACTAATGATAAATCAGAAATACAAAAGAAAATAGTATCAGATAAAAAATTTTAGTAGATAATTAATAATAAGACAAAGTAGTATCTTATCATTTATTGTTTAAGATAAAACACAGTACAAATTTCTCTTTAATTATTTTGTAAGATTTCAAAGATTTTAATAACACATTCTTTTTTATTTATTTATTTTTTTTTTAATAACATAAAAATAAAACTTTTTAAAATCTACCAGTAATTAAATTGCTGAATAGTTATTAGTAAGAATGATACATACTATATAACAATCTTAATATAATAATGTATCACTTATGAACTATATAAATTTGCTTAGCATAGTTTAAAAAGTGGCAATTTCTTTAAGAAACATTTATATCTCAATAAGTATTTGTGGTACCCTCATAAAAATTTATAGATATTAAGAAGCAGCATCATAATCACATGCTACAGCCAAAACACATTTTGAACATTGCTTTTTACAGGGTGATCCTAAACATTTTCACTTTCATTTTTTTATTTTTTACTGGTCCCATTTTGCTTTTCGGGCAAAACTTTCATTGAAATATATAAGGTATAATGTATAACATGTTTACACTCCTGAAATTTTCAGATGATTTGTCTAGTACTTTTTGAGATATTTATCAAAATGTCTAACATCAAAAGTGTCTGGTCATTTATGGAAAGGTAGAGGTCATCTTATAAAATGATGAAATAATTTACCTTTAAAGTGAATTTGATTAGAATTTGAATGGAGTGGGAGATGGAGGAGAACTAATGAAAAAGGTGGTCAGTAAAGGACAATACTGTCACCACTTCATTTCCTTAGTAGCCCTATGGTAATGGCTAGGCTACTGCTAAATTCGCCCTTTACCAGGACCCTTAGCACCCCCCCTCCTCACTAAGTCTATTACGGTTTGAACATGTATTGTCATTGGAATTGTAGATGTTTTAAACATGTAAAAAATTTTCAGCTCAATTGGATAATAGGAAGTGGGTTTAAATTCGAAAACGAACAAATTTCGAACTAGATTGTGAGTCCTGGGATTAAAATTTAATTGTAAGATTTAACCCTGAAAGATAACAAATGAAATTAAATAAATATATGTAATTTGCAAAAAAATAAATGATATAATAATAGGACAGTATATTCAACTGGAATTGAACATGCCTCATTGAGGATAAAAATCAGGGATGAGATTAGCAAAAATGCAAAAAAGCTGAAACTGTATACAAAGACAAGACATTGAAATGAAATACTAGAATTTTGATGACAAAATCTATAATATTAGAGTAATACATATTTATTTTAAACTTCTATGTATAAAAAATGAACAAATATACATCAGAAACATAAAAAAAAAAAAAAAGCTGAAAAAAAAAACTAAAAAAAAAAAAAAAAAAAAAAAAAAAAGCTGAAAAACTACTTTACAAATTTACAAAAAAGCTGAAATCAGCTGAAAAATCTCATCCCTGTAAAATAAAGCATTTTGTAAACTATAGTTTATTCAACGAAAGAAGAGAACGAAACTAAATAAAAGGGTTGCACAAAAATAGCCAAGAAGGTTCACTTTCAGCCAAAATCCCCAATTTGGAGAATTTAATTTTTTTTCCTTACTTAAATGTTTTTTTTTAATTCTCTTCTTCACTGGACTCAAAGAACTTTTCTCACTCTCCATTATGGTAAAATACGAAATCACACGAAAAAATTATCAAATTTAACAATCAGACAATAGCACGAGCAAAACAGTGCAAATAAAGAAAAAAAAGAAATTCACACTTTCTGTTTGGCACTCCTGGCAGAATGCCAGGTTTTTCAAAGCAGCCAAACCGCACGTGCGTTTATTTAGTTTCGTTCTCTCGATAGAATGAATGGACTATAGTCTTCTAAAAAAGAATGTGTTATATTAATTATTATTATAATATTATATTACTTTATTATAAATATTATAATAAAGTAATTATAATTTACTTTAATTATAATTACTTTATTATAATTATTATAATTTACTTTAAGTATTTTAATGTTATCAAAATATAAATGGTCAATTTTATAGCATGCATGAGAGGCTCTGCACAGGTCCACACCCAGATTCGGTCTTGAAATTTTTTGCATTCTTGGGCCAATCCTAGATTACATTTTCTCGGGGTGTGTAGGCCCAGATTTATTTATTAACTATACCAGTATGCATAGATGTAATGCAACAAATATGAGAAACAGGGGAAAAAGATGGCAGACTCCGTGCATATATGCAAAGTCATAAAAATATTTAATAATTATAAAAAAAAAAGGTAATAAATTATTTTTAAAGGTACTGTATAAAGAAAAAATTAAAACGAGACCAGTATGCAAATAGTATGCAAAGAAATCGAAAACAAGGTAACAAGATGACAGACTCCGGACATATAAGCAAATTACTAAAATAAGAAATTAATTACAGTAGAGAGCCTGAAATCCACAGACATAAAATCCGCCGAAGTCCGAAATCTGCACAGCTTTTCAGATACAAACAATGAAATTTTAGTTCCAAAACTGGAAATCAGAATTTTTGTAAAAGATCTTGAATGTAGATTTTGTGCTTGCATTTTATGATTATAATAATAAAAATATGAAAAACTGCAAGAACCAAGTTGCTGATAAACAAATTATCTACATTATATTAAATTAATCAAAAGAAAATTATGATTATTATGATGATGATATCAATGAGGAAATTAATAAACTAATTTTTAAAAATGCTATCTGATGAAGGCATAGTTTTAAGGAAGAATTCAGTTAAATTCTTCGCAAAATAAATTTGTGTTACATAAGAATTGGTGACTAATAATAGATAAAAAAAAAAAAAAAAAAAAGATGTATGTGTGCATGTTCAAGTGTAGCTTAAAACAAACTGAATATGAACTGGTTTTGTCTAAATTTTACAATTATTTTTTCATTTTTATTTATTGTTTTCATTATAAATATTTTTTTTAATGTTCAGTGTTATTTTTATGCACCTAATAATTTAATATACAAGTGAAATTGTTTTATTATTCACTGGTATATGTTTAGTTTGATTAATATTCTACTTTTATTATTCAAATTGAAAATGATTTCTTATGGGCTCCAAACTCCACCAAATCCTAAAATCCGCACAACCTCTGGTCGCATGCTGTGCGGATTTTTGACTCTCTACTGTATATATATAATCATAAATAAAAATAATAAATTATTTTTAAAAAATTTCTGCATAAAGAAAAAATATATATATACCAGCATATAAATGCGGAAAAATAAATAAATAAATAAAATAAAAATGATTTATACAAAATTACATCATTTACCAAAAAAAACTATGAATACAAAACTTCCGTTTTCGGGGGAAATCGGTTGTTCCAAAATATACGGCAAACAGAATTTGGCATTATTATTCGATAGCTCGCACTGGTAGATAAACCGCAGTCCCCAAAATTCAATGTTTTTTTAATGATAGCTAGTAGCTTATCATCACTAAAATACGGTATTATTGAAGGTCAGAATAGCAAGTTTCCTATTCAAAATCGTATGCAGGGCACTACCGTTTTTCACATGTACAGTCAAAGAAACTAGATATGTTTCGGTTGATGAGGTTTTATTGAACTAAGTTATGTCTTGAATCTATGGATATTTTTAGGCATATTATTTTATTTATTTTCTCGAGACACTAAATAGAAAGAAATTAATATAAACATTTTCTTCAAACTCAAAAGCATCCCTTTCCACTGAAAATTATTGGATTAACAATCATGATTTGTTTACAGGGATACACAAAAGGATTTGGATACATTACAAGATACAAGTGGAAATGGATGAAAGTAGATTTTTAATGGTGTTAACGTTAAGCATTTTTAATACTTTCCAGCATTCTTTAACAAATATGTATGTTTGACTGTATATGACTTTCTGTCTATCCATCTGTCCGTCCATCATTATGAATTTCTGTTTATATGTAATTGCCTTTTAAGTACTTTTGTTAATTAATATTCTATTGCTTAGCTATATAAAACCTCTGAAAAGTACAACATTAAAAAATTCTTGCATAGAAATGCATGCAATTTTTTATTTTTTCATCTCTTCAATCAGATCGGGTTCAGCTTTATCAGATTTTTGTCCAAACTGAGTCAAATTTTTAAATGCCTGGGCCTCAAAATTTCAGCATATGCAGACCTCTACTAGCTTGCATAAATAGTCCTGAATAGGAATCACATGACCTAAAAAAACCTACGTATGTTCTTGAAGGAGAAGTAAAATTAATATCAAAACTTCTTTTAAACCCCAGTTCACTTTTAAAAACACTGAAAATTTAAATCAAAATTCAACCTATCCAAAAATATAGGTCTGTTTACAGCATTCCTTGCAAAAATTTTTATTTTGTTTACAATGGGTGAAAATGGTTGATTTTACAATATTTAGATTTATAAACACAAACCACCTTTTAAACTAGTAGACTTAACTTTAAAATAGTTAAGCATGCTACAGGAACTGACCATACCCCTGATTTTTAGAACACTGATATTCCTTAAAGCTAATCATTCAAAACTTTGTAAATATGTTATCTTATTTTGAAGTATATATATATATATTTTTTTTTTTTTTTTTTTTTTTGCTTACAAAATTTGCAGCTTAGTACAGTACGAAGCCGAAAATCCGGACTCCAAAAATCCGGACTATTTCGGCGGCGTTAATCATCATCAACAGCAATTTTTTTTTTTTTTTTATATATATATAAATATATCTAAATAAAGAGCTGAAAAAGTATTTTATTTCTTAGAAATCTTCAAAACCGGCATTTGCAAAGTCTGAAAGAGGAGGGAGAAGAAGATTATGATAATAATGACAATTCTTAAACGTTTATCTAATTGCGAACTAAATTTATTTTCTATTTCAATTATGCTCAAACTTTTAATTTAAAAACCTAAAGTACTTAAAAAAAAAAAAAAATCACCAAAATGCTTTAAAAAGGGTATGTTTTTCTTATTTATTTTCCTTTATTGTAACTTGTACTAATTTTTGTATGCAAATATTTCAATAAATCTGTTTTGTTTTTCAAGTTTAATTTAATTTATTTATAGTTAAAGTTGATAAAAAAAATATTACAGAATATATTTAAAAATCGTAATTTATTATCTTTTACTTAAATTTGCATATTTATCCAAGTACTTAAACCAAAATATTATATTTTTTAAGCATGACCAAAAATGCGGAAAATCTGAAAATCCGGAATTGCCGCGATCCCGATGATTCTGGATTTTCGGCTTTGTACTGTATTGGTTTTGTATACTGATGTCAGTTTTGTAAAGAACCCAAAACATCTAATTAAAAATAAATAAATAAAAATAAAAGTCAATTTTTATTTAAAAAGCAAGTATGTATTGTTTTATAACAAATCCAAGTTAATTATCATTTATCATATCACTTTCAATAATTTTGCCTCATGTGAAATTATACAGATTTTGCTATTTTATGTGAAATTATTGTTAGTGAATGTAATAACAATTTAGATAAATTTTAAATGTTTTATGTTTTTATTTTATATATTATCTGTATTTTTCAAAAAAAAAAAAAAAAAAAAAACATTTATATTACGAATGCTGAATGCAGCGTGTCCAAGCATAGATGTTATTTTATCAAATTTAGAAAATACAGAAGACAGGCAATCTTCTAAGTACAATTTAAAAAACAGATTAAAAATAATAATAATAATATTGATTAATTAATAAAAATAAAATAAAATATACATTTATTGAATGTGGAAAGAAGTAGGATAAGCATATTTTTTAAAAGTAGATTCCACGTGAAAAATTTTCTAAGTAATGCAAGAGTGTTTGAATTTCTAAAGTGTCTGAAAACTCAAACGCGTTTGATGTCTGAAAATTTGCGTATTTACCTGTTTCAGACATATTTGTGTCTAAATTGGTATTTCAGACACATTTCTATCTTAAATTAAGATATGTATAGCATCTAATCTATGTTTTAAGACATTTACGTGTCTTAAATGCCGTTTCAGTTGTTTTTATGTCTTACTTAGACCCTTTTATTTGCAGTGTATCACTGAAATGAGTCTACGCGCTTAAATATTTTCCATTTATAAATCTCATTTTATTTTTTATTTCATTTTGCACATGCGCTTTTTATTTCCTAATTCAAAATTATTTTTAAAAAAACTTTTCGATATTGTCCGTTTTGAAACTAAATTTTTTTTTTTCCCTTTTCTTAAAAAAAAAAAAAAAAGATTTTAATGAAATTCTGGCAAAAGCAAAATTTAGTTTAGTACAGAGGACTATTAGTTTTTTTTTTTTTTTTTTCAAATTATAACATCATTTTCAAATTATTCAATTATATTTTCGATAAATTTTAGATTTCAATAAATGTCCAATTATTGTAAAAATATCTGTAGATTGAGACTAATAGTCCTCAGTCCTAATAATAAATTACGAATTAATAATAATAATAAAGGATTTGTGAAATTATTGTACCTAGATTTTCATCAATCTTGCCATCTATATCAGTAGGAAACCTTGTAGATGATGTGGGCGAATGAACTTTTGTAGATTTCATTGCTGAATCCTCTTCATCCTCATCATCATATGAAATACCTCTAAGTTTTAGAGCAGGGTGTGAAGTTTCACTGATTTTAGTGTCAATTCGGATATCTTCGACGGTACCATGCAAACTGCTGGGAGGTTTTTTAGATGCTATTATTTCCGGTTGCCTTAAAACAGATTCGGTAGTTGTACTTTTACTAAAATAATTCTTGATACCACCAAATATACTCTGAAAATTTAGAGAAAAAAAGTTTTGTTTTGCTTTCATGCATCATCAAGTTATGCTATTTAACCCTCGCTTTCCCAAGATTGACCCCATTTTGTAGTTGAAATTTAGTTAAGCCCTCCTCATTCAAAAAATGCACTAATTCGCCACAGATAGCAAATGCAACCAATGGAATGTTGCATGACGATTTGTTCTAAACGATAAAAAAGGATGCATTGCTGGTGTTTTTTGCCAAATGTGCCAAGCGGCACCTGAAAGCAATTTTTCTACAGTAATGCCTTGATCTTGGGAAAGCAAGGGTTAATATGAAAAAGACATTTAAAGAAATTGCGGTTAAATTAATTAAATTTTTTATTGTAATTAAACATAAATATTGTTTAACTGGGTGGCAATGTAAAGGTAGTCATGTAACTGACAAAAAAAAAGTTTTTTTTTTTTTTTTTTTAAGTATTTTGTTAAAGGCTATGACAATTATATGCTAATGAGTGCATCACTTGTATTTATTTCTCCATTTTACAAGGGAGGGTCACCAACTGTTCAAAAGGTATTTATACATATTATATTATCATCTGAAAGGTCTTACTGAGCTGATTAGCGTGTTAGTTTTCTACTTAAAAAATAATTTCCTGTTTAAAAAAAAGCAGAAGGATGGTAGGTTCATAAAAAAGGTGTTTTAATTTTCAGTCATACCTCTTTAATAATTTTAAAAAGCATGAAAAATTGAAATTTACACTACCAACTGGATAATATATAATGTTATAAAAAAGCAAAAATGTACTATTATTATGACACACTGAAATATGAGATTAAACCATTATTTAATTGGAAAATGATGCACAATATTAATGAAACACAAATACATGCAGTAAGAAAATTTTCTGCAGCTCAATAAATGCTGGATCAAACCTCTTACTAACAATAAAACTCATAAGCAAAAATTTCCTTATTATAATTTTTTTTTTTTTTTTTTTTTTTTAACCTCCAAGCGTAAAGCATATTTAAGGGGACTTGGAACATTTCTGGCAGCACTGAAGTAGGCTTCATATAAAAGCTTACATTTCCATTTAATGATTTAATATTTATAAACTGAACTATATTAGTTTTGTTCAATAATATATATATATTCTATTCAGGCAAAAGTTCTTGTGGTTTTTGATATATACTTTTTACGGATTTGGAATCTTAACCACTTGACTACAGCTATGTATGATGTGTACGTAGTAAAACTATGTACACATTGTACATAGCTGTAGTCAAGTGGTTAAGAGGGGACAATACCTAATCCCGCAGACAGATGTTGCCAATGTTATTCATTATTCTATGGGAAAATTTTTTCCCCCAATTACTCAGTTACCTAATATATATATATATATATATATTTTTAAATACGTCTTTACAGTCAGAAAATTCATAAGCATTAAATTAGTACTCATTTTCGAAAAATTGATTTTTTTTTTTTATTTAAAAATCTGATTTTTCACAAAGTGCATTTTTTAAAATTATTATAAATTATTTTAGTAGCAAAATGAAATACTAAAAATTAAAAAAATCAATTTTTGGAAAATAAGTATTAATTTAACGTTTATGAATTTTCTGAATGTGAAAACAGAATTGGAAAATATACATTAGGTACTGAGTAATTATGGAAACGAATTTTCCCATAGAATAACATGGGCCATGGCTGTCAGCGAGATTAGGTATTATCCACTCTTAAAATTGCGTTTTCTCAGTTTGCATTTTTTCAGGAGGAATCCATGATCTTCAAAATGATTAAACTTCTACATATAATCATTAAAGGACTTAATCATTTTTTGAATGTTTAATAACCTACTTAAAAGAATTACGGATAGATTTTGAAATTTATTGATTAGTTTTTGAGAAAAAAAATTGGTACTTAGGTATTAACGCCAACACAGCAGAAGTTACTTACGTATTAACGCCACCACAGCAGAAGTTGTGCTAATGCGCCAATAAAGAGCAATCTTATAGTTTGCACACAAGAGACATAGGGGGACAGCAAGACATCTTTTGGAATCTTATTTATCAGAGTTCATATGGCGACAGCATCAGGTGAAAGAAAATAGAGACTGTTTTGAATCTATGTTAAACTCTATATCGGCCAATTTTCCACCGAAATCTGATTGACTACTTTGTTTTTAAATAAAGTGTTTTATTTTATGATTTGTCGCAAAAAATTTAGATGTAGATTGGTGGCACTTAATCTGTAGCTGCGGTGGCGTTAATACGTAAGTACCAAAAAATTAAAAAGTGCATGTCTATATAAAAAATTTGAAAAAAAAAAAGGCATGATTTTTGTTATTATTTTTTTTTTTTTTAAGATATTGCAAAATCCATCCCTAATTCTTTTAGGTAGGTCCTATTGAACATCAAATATATATATATATATATATATTAAGTCTTTTCCTTAATATCTGTAGAAATTTAAGCATTTTGGAGATCATGAAAAATGCAAACTAAGAAAACTCCATTTAAAGATTTCAAATGAGTAAAAAAGTGTGTCAAAAGTCATAAGAATTAAACAATAAATAAAATTTAAATTATAATGAAGCACTTACACATAATTAATTAAATATAAAAACCTTAATATGTACCTCATATTATTTCGTTAATATTTTCAGCTGAACGCCCAGCTGAAAATATTAACGAAATAATATGAGGTACATATTAAGGTTTTTATATTTAATTAATTATGTCATAACATTTGTTGCTGAATATATATTTTACCTAATATACCTAATACAAACCTAATATAAATTAATTTATAAATATAAAATGGAAATATAAATTTTTAAATGAAACATACTTCAGCAGTGTTGTCAAAGGTGCCAAGTTCCCTTAAGCAATTTTTGTTTATTTTTAAGCTGTTGATTAACCTACAAAACTGAAAATCTAATAACTGCAGTAAATGTTGTTATTTTATTCTTCAATTTTTCTGCTAAAAGATAAACACATTATAACAGACTCAAACATATAAGATCACACTACTAGCAATAAATTCAAATATCAGAAACAGTAATTGTTAAGAAATGCATAAAAGTCAAAAGATAAGCTTACTTTTAATGAATTGATATGTTTCTGACTTGTACGCATAGTATTATTAATGGTGTCAAGATTTCCTTCAATATTCTGCAATTGTTCTCTTTGTTTCAGCAGTTCCTTTACAAATAAATAGAAAAGAAAAGTACTGAAAGAAAATCTAAATAAACAAATACTTAATAGGATTAAACAAGTTCATCTGATATGGTAAATATATATACCATAAAATACTGCAAAAGTGCTCTTCTTCAATTAAAACGCGCCACCCCCACTTCTGCTTTCCACATGAATTTCACTTGTTCTTAAAATAGCGAATAAACACTCCCTTATGATCAGTGGTAGTCTATATTTAAATAGGCGACAGTTTTTTAAATTATTTATATCTTTTATTACATTCGTCTTTGTAAATAAAAACACTGTTTTGTATTAAATTAAATCAGACACTGATTATTTGAAAATGGAAACCATAAGCTTCCTAAAATGGTGACAAATATTTTAGAACAATTTATTAAAAGGGTGGGGCGGAGGAGAGTTTTCTGAATTTTTCTAGTTACTTGAATGACAGTTTAACAAAAATTACTGCATTTATTTATTTTATTTTTTTATCATAGCAATTTAAAATATATAGGGGAAGAGGGGGGACATTGGGACACTTTATAAAAGCATATTATTTTCCAATTTATAAAAGTTTTAATGCTTTTGTGCATTTTTATTTAAATATTTGCGTTATTGGTCACCTTTTATATGGGTAATGAGCATTGTTTAATGTGTTTTACAAACAGAAATAATTAAAACATAACTTATGCAAAAGTGTCCCAATGTTCCCCGTGCAGGGGCAGATTGGGACAACACTGATTTAATGATGGGGCACTTTGGGACAACCATCTTTTTATTTATCTAATTACAATATTGCAAAATATTTTGCTGAAGTAAATGAAAGGCTTTCAAAACAATGAATTTGATACAATAACAAATAATAATAAAGTAGGTAATTATGAAAAAATGAAATTGTTATGAAGCATTACTGCATATTCATATCTTAACGCACATCAAAACCCAGCAAGTCTACACAAAACTTTAATGTTATGTTGGATCGTGTTGATGGCATAGTTAAGTTGAGAACATGATATTAAATAATCTTTCAACAAGAGTTCTTGTTCAGCTGTGAATATTTGTTGAGATGTATATTTGGATTGAAACTCATAATTTATATTTGTAGTACACACTCAATCTTATTTTCTCTCATTTTTTTCAATCTATTAAATAATGTAGATTTTGGTATATAATATTTAATTGCAACTTCCCTCACAGAAAGTTTATCTTGATTATTTCATTTATTGCCTTTTCTATATTTTCTTCTGAAATTAGTTCTTTCAGTTTTTGGCTTATAATTTCTAATCATTTTCTATTTATTTAAAAAATACCTAGAAAAAAAATGAATACAATTAGCTTATATGTGCAAAAAATAAGTAAATAAATAAAAATATATTGGTGTTAGAAATGAATGGACCATTGGAGCAGTCACAATGTGCCCCATGCATTGGTGTCCCAATGTACCCCATCAGGTCATTTTCAAAACAAATGTTTAGGCCTAATTTTCTAGAGCACATAGGCTAATGATCTATAGTGGAAACGAAAGCTTAATGTTTATAAAAACACATAGCACTTTTAAAAATTAAAATATTTATTTCCTATTACCTAAAAAATCAACATTAATTTACTTGAAAAAAATTACTTTTCATATGATAAAATAAACTATCCTTGTTCATAGGCAGCAGATTTGAATGAATGAGTGATATCACAAATATGAAGATGTACCACTAGTGCCGTCTAATGTGATTTTTTACAAATTTTATTTTGCAATAATAAAGGGATAAAAGCCTTTGTCCCAATGTGCCCCGTGTCCCAATGTACCCCCTTCTCCCCTACATATGTTTTCTTTCAAAATCATTTTTATGTCGCTTAATTTTAGCAGAAAAATACATGTCAATTTCTATATATTTGAATACATTTACTGTTTATCTATCCCTCCCCAAATATATTTCAATTTCCCTTAAAGACTGAGGGGGTCCTTGAACGATATTTTACAGTATATATATATTTATAGTGAAAATATATATTGGCTTCTTGTTTCTCGAAAACGACTTTGATAATTTCTTTTTAATATTTTGGAAATCTTGGCTGAGGCTGAGAAAATTATCATTGTCTGTTTGTATGAGGAAAGGATTAATTGCTTCAAAATATAAATGTGTAAATTTTTTACTTGCATTTAAATGTGTGTATATTTAACTTAACATGAATATACATTTTTTTAGTCAAATAAAGAGTTATATTTTTAAATATAATACGAGAGAGAGATACGAAAGAGAGATTCCAAGGCAGTACCTCATGATAGAAAATTTGGTATTTAGGGATAAACCATATGCCAGTGATTTATCTCAGGTATGAGGTTAATTATATATATATACATAATTTAATTAATAATAATAATTATATTAATTATAATTAAATTTATTAACAATAAATATTATAGAAGTAATCCTACAAAATATATTGTACTATCTTGTGTGTATATATATGTAAATATCCTGCAAATGACTTCAGATTTCATAAAAATTTCTTAGTCACCTCCATATATATAATATTCTAAGTATAAAATTACCAATGTGACATAGCTAATTTTCAATCTACTGTAGACATATTATAACAATTACTTTAATATAATGTTGTTGACACACAATAAAATAAGATAAAGAATCTTTGAATGGGCATTTATTTCTATGTCTATGAACAACTAAATTTCTTGATAATCAATCTGACGGATGCAAATATACAAAAATGATTATTTTGTGTGTGTGCAGAATATTAAAAAAGTTCAAATTTATATATGATTTTTTTTCTTGTATCAATAAGAATTGAAGTTCTGTCTTATACCCAGGCTTTCTTTCTCCTGTTGTTTTTAAAATTATATATATATTAAAAATTTAGAATTGGTTTTGAAAGTTACACCAATTTTGTATTATTTTATAATCTAATTTTAAATTTATGAGCTATTTGCAATTTGGTATATATAAATACCTATAAATTAAATATAAATTCAACAAAAAGGTATGTGTTAGAGGTATATCTATATATATGCAAATACATGTATATAAATTAGAAAATGGGGCATAAAAATAAAAGCTTATAAAATACTTTAACTATTCTACAGATCACTATAAATATTTAAAACTCAAATCTATTAAATAACGCTATAGTGTTTTCTATTTAGTATTGATTATTACACTCATTTTATTTAGTATTGATTAGAGTCAGTAATTATACAAGCTCATGCTCAGTTTCATTCACTATAATTTTACAACTGTAAGAGATAGGTTTTATAATTTCCGTATTAATTTACCTCAGCTGTAAGTATTCCAACTTGTTCAGATTCATGTAATAAGCCTAGTGAATTATTAGTACTTTGCAATGTCCTTTCTTCAATTCTTCGTCTTTCTTCAAGTAATTGCATCCGTCTAGCTTCTAAGTCGCTCCGTTCTTTGTCAGAATTTGCATTTCCTAACATATATCCTGATCGACCTTGTTTAGGATGGTTTAAAAATTCAAAATCATCAACTTCATCGTCATCTAAAAATGGATTTGAAGGTTTAATTTCTCTAGCCATATTTATCTTAAAAAGTAGACGCACTTTTTTCTATTTAGTCAACACTGCTAACTCCATCAAATAATTTTAAATAACTTAATAATTTCTTCAGAAAGAAGATATGAATCAAATTTTCAATATGACTCAACTTCCTTTTTAACTGTTTACAGCCAATTCTCTTCAGCTGAACTTTTATCAAGACCAATTCAGATCATTTAATCAAATAATCAAAATTATGACACATCTGCTTTCTTTTCTTTCATTTCATTTCTCATGATGTGATTCATTCAATATATTCATACAGAAATGAATGAATTACGATTCAGAGATGCCATTTGACAAAAGAAAATATCTCTATCTTGTAAAGAGCATCTAATGATAGCAGCGTCCCTAGAACGCAGAATTAGTGCGACATTAATAATCCAACCAAGAAGAATCCTTTAGACATTTCAGTTCTTCGGTCCGATGAAATATCTAGGGAGTGCTGGCCATAGATATAGTAATAAGACATAGATTGATCAATTAGGGGGAAAGAGTTCCTTTTTTATTTGGAAAAAGACGGCCATTTTACTCTCTTGTGGATATCATTTCCCGAGTGAATATACACGAAAATAGACAAAGGTAATTTAGCGAATAAAATTTATGTACTAAAAGAGAATGAAAAACTCCATATACCCATTTTTCTTTCTTTTCTTTTTCCTTTCTCTTTTTTTATTTTTTACTATACTCTAGTATCCGCGTTTGTAATGATCGATAGACGGCGCTTTGTGAACACTGCAGTTGTTAGTAAACATTAGCCACGTGTGTTCCATTAGTTATTCTACTTAATATTCGTACTATAATTTCTCCGCCATTACATTATGGAAAATTGATTGCTTTTGGAAAAAATACTTCAGTTTATTCAAAGTTCGATCGGAAGTAGATTTTTAACTGAAGTTGAACAAATATTAATTTCAAATCATCTGATTAATTCTTTACTTCCATTAGCCGAAGTAACTGAAATTTTAAATTTGTCATTTGGAAATAAATGGAAGCTCAATTCTGGATTTCTTGATCCTTTGGAGTTACACTGTGGCACACAAAAGTATGTGTTATCTTTTTTACCGTATTTATTCATTTTTATTCAATAAATATATGTGAAACTAAATATCGGCAAGCAATGGCCGCTGTATGGAATTCGAATTAAACCATGTTTATTGTAATTTCACCTTAGCCCACCAGAGGGCGAGCATTTCATTACAATCGCGGATACTCATGTCTGCACAAAACTGACTTTCTTTCTATCGGTATTTATTATTATACTTCTTTGAGATAAAAATCGCCTGCATTCATCATGAAAAATAATTTTAATAAATTATAATTTAATAAAAAATTTGTATTGCGTAAATTTGTATAGAATTATATATAGAAGAAAGTCTTGTGGTGGTCACAACATACTAGTTATATATTAAAACTTCCGCGGCTGCTAACTACATTTAAAAGAATTTTGATAATTGCACATTGCTTACTAATATAAAATATTAAAATTTAAAAAAGTATTCCACTAAATATGAAGAACACATTATGAAGACATTGTTATTGTTATTATTATTATTATACATTGTTATTATTATGAAGACATTGCTTCATAATAATAACAAAGCAACTGATTATAAAATTTATAATTTTCATAAATTACTTGAGTAACTTATTGATGAAAACTTATCCCATTTCTCTTCATATATTTATTAGAACACTTAAAAGCCACGCAATATTTCGGCATTTTCAAAATTCATTAACATTCCAATCTATTATTATTTTCGAGTTTTAACTCTCTAATGGCTGATGCCAAAAAACTTTTTCGGCATCAAAAATCTTTGCTCGTTAACATGGGGATGATAGATCTATATAAATTACTGTATCTATGGTGCTGGCAGAACAAACTCCATTCGGTCCAAATTAACCCTTTATATCCCAAATTATTTTATTTTTGGAAAAATAGTTTGAAAGTTTTTTATTATATATTCTTTATGCATGAGAATCATCACATATTAACACTTTCGCAACCGCGTGATTTTGAATTTTTTACAGTAAGGTCCGCCTGTTGGCGGACCTATGTTACAATATTATCTATATATAAATAATATATTATTATATATTATCTATTATAAATATTCTCCTATGTTACAATATTTCAGAACAAAATTGTCTGTATTCACATTTATATTAGAAATGGATATACATTATAATTATATTCCTTCTAATCAAAGTATTTGTATCCATAGTATATTTCATTGTAAAAATGTGAATATTGGTTTTATATTTTTAAGAAAAATATAGCATACAAATTGCGAAAGGAACACCCACTGGTGGAGTTACAGATTTTCAAATGACGTGAACCTACGTCAGCGGTCGCGAAAGTATTAAATTTAGCTTAAACTATAGCTTAACTCTAAGGACTAAAGCTTAAAAAATAGTCCCAATGAAATCCTGTAGTAAATTTAGGCTATATTGAGGGTTTTTTTTTTTTTTTTTTTTTTTATGGGACTTTAAAGTCCCGGTGGGATACAAAGGGTTAAATAACGACGTAGCGCTTTTTTATCCACAGAATTTTTTTATACAAAATCCCAATAGATCATCTTACAATTTTTTGAAGTATTTGAACTGATAAAACACTGAAAACAGTTTTTTTCTGAAACATTTGAGAAGTCCACAATTGCAGTATAATAATAGTATTAATAAAAATGCATATTTTATCTATAAAAATTTATAAAAAATAAATTGCACCTTTTGATTTACTCTTTAAACTTATTTCTGCTGCTTGAAAATAACTCCATATCGAATATTATAGTTGATAAGCATTAAATAAATAAAGAAAATATATATACATTTATTTTTATTTATTTATTTAATAATTTTTGTATGAAATGTTTATAAAAAAAAAAAAAAAAGGCTTTCCTTTTAAAAATTTTTATTTGACGCAAAAATTGTGGTACGCTTACGTGTATAAACTCCATATTTATATGAATTCATCAGCATAATCCGTAAGTTATTTTATTAAGAAAATTAAAGTTAATTTTCAGTATGAATTTTTTTCTAATATATTTCGAAACATATTATTTTATAATCCTTTTTCTTTTTCTTCTTCTTCTTCTTATTTTTTTTTTTTTTTTTTTTTTTTTTTTTGATAAAACGGGTGGAATGCATGAAATTGCCACATAATTAAGAAAACTCTGTGAAAAACATGCCGGTGAAAGAAAATCTGTGTATATTGATTCATTTACAGCACATATATCAGACATATAATACAACTGAAATCCTACGTCGAGATTATCAAAGTAAAATTTTATGCTATAAATTTTCGAGGTAAAAATAATTATAAAAACTGTAGCTGTTTAGAAAGTATTGTTAGCATATATTTCATGTAATTAAATTCTAATACCGCAATTTTATTCTTTGACTTATTAAGTTATTTGTTAAAATGCAATGTAAAATTTTTTTAGCAAAGTATGGATAAATTAACGACTGGAATTAAAATTAACATATTATTTTAGCGTAACATTTTTAATTATTATGCATATATTTATCTTTATTTTATAATGATTATTTATTTATTTTTATGAAAGAGCGGGTATGTATAATTTTTTTCTGAAAATTAAGACGTCTTGTGTCAGTAAAGCAGGGGAGGGGGGAATGAGGCTGGATTGGTTCCGTCTCTATCGCACTAGAACTGCATAGATGGTTAAAAAAAGAGGGAGAAAGAGAACTAATATGCGACACTACGAAATCAGAAAGAATATCAGAGTAACTTTTTAAGATAAACTCTAAGGTGTAAATAAAACACAAATGCGTTTCATTTAATTGAATTGCAATAGTTGAAATATGTGCCTAATCATCTAAGAATGGCTAAATCTTTCCCAAAGGATATCCTGCAATGAAAGATGAAATAAGTATGTATTTAAAATGTTCCTTTATATGCGATTTTTTAAACTTAATATCAATAAGAAGTAAGTATATTAAATAATATTAAATTATCAATTGATGGTTTTGAAAATAATTTTAACCATTTTGAAATGAAATTCTTTAAGCCCTTCCTATGATTTCTCAATTGCTATATTCCTTGATATAAATTGATGTCTATATACTTTTGAGGCATGTCACCCAACAAATGACGCTGCTATGTTGCAATTTCCATCTTTTACTGGAAGGCTATATCTCAGCTTCTCTACAGTGTATAAGTGCACAAAACTTGATAGGTAAGAAACCAACATGAAAAACTATGGTTTTTTTTTCCTTCTTCTTCTTCTTAAAAATTTGGTGCATATCTGGAGGTGGTGCTTCTATACTGCAACTTTTCTCGCTTATGGGAAGGCCATATCTCAGCTTTTATAATGTATGAATGTTCAAAACTTAATATGTTAGATAGCTATTGAGAAAACGAATGCTGACTTAATTTGAGTGAATGTCGACCAACATGTGGCGCTGTTATTACTCGTCTGTGATTTTCCTGTTGCTACAATGAATTGGTCAAAAATTACAAAAAATTGCGCATGTAAATCTTTACTGTGAGCAGTAATGATCAAATTTTTCAGCATGTTAATCGCTGTTTAAATGACGTACAGTCGGTAACAAAAGTGTCCGAACACTAGCAAAAATTCTTATGTAAAAAAAGTACACTTCATACGGTTTTGTTAAATAAATATTTGTTGAATCCTGTTCTTAGTCAATGTAAGAACATGATTCGATAAGGATTTATTTAATAAAACCTTATGAAGTGTACTTTTTTTACATAGGAATTTCTGCTAGTGTTCGGACAATTTTGTTACCGACTGTAGGATAAAGTATTACCATTGTAACACATACTAGTTCTACTAATGCCAAGCATGTTAGAATTGTATTATTGACAAATGAAATTTTATAATAATTTTTATTTGTTATATAAAGGTGGGCCGAAACAAAACGTGTTCAGTTCAATATTCACAATAAATTTACGATGACAAAAGGACTACTCTTGGTTTCAAGCGAAAAGATTTTTTTTAGCTAACCCAATAGTTTCTTCCTGGGACACATTTCATAATATGTTTAATAAAACCAAAAAAATTAAAAAGAGAAAAAAAAAACCTAGTATGTTGTAGCTATCACAAAACTTTCTTCTAGATCATTCTCTATAATAGCACCATCTGTTGGTTAACATGTACAAAAATGGAATCATAGCTATTCACAATAAAAATTTTACGTCTGTAATTTGGAGTAAATTAACCAATAGATGCTGGTATGATCCCATATGGAAAATCGAAGAAGGTAAGTAATAGTAACAACATTATTGCCGATCGATATATACCTAAATAAAGTTAGCATTCTTTTTACTTTCCGAACATACTATGTAAGGAATGTATTGTGTAATCATGACAAAAATTCGACTTTGTGATTTTGGTGTGTCTTTGGTGTATTAGTGCAACGTTAAACCCAACATTCAACCAACTAATCATTGTTTTGATGCTTACGTTTGGCAAATTTATTATTGTTTACGAGCTTGATTGTCGAAAGCAATTAATTTTAAGAAGCAAGTACAAAATATTAAACAAATAAATTTTGAAAATATGCATAAACCAGAAATATTTTTTTTCATTTTAAAGCATTTTGTATTATTTAAACCAAGCAATGTTAAATATTTAAGATTTCATACCATACTGCTATTTCAGCATTACAGTTTCTTATAAGGAAAGGGCATGTGACGTCACTCGCATCGCAGTCAAATTATGGGTAAAGTGGCAAAACATTGGTATTTCCACTAATAGAGATTGATCTTTTGCCACTCGAGAGTGGCAAAGATTGATTGACGGAGCGTTTGTTTGTAAACATGCCCTTTCCTTATATTAATTTATACACTTGAACACGAATGTGTTTGGCAAAATTTATTTTCAAACATAATAAAAATTAGTTTTATTTCTTAGAAAATAGCTGCGAATGTTAAGATTTTGTGAATTTAAAAGTAGTAGAAAAAGTGAAGGGTAGAAAACTGCACATACAGTCGGCTGCAAAATTATTCGAGCACTAGCAGTAATCCTTGCCAAAATAAAGTACACTTAATACAGCTTTGTTAAATAAATCCTTGTCGAGTCATGTTCTTAATCAGTCTAAGAACATGATTCGACAAGGATTTACTTAGCAAAACAGTCTTAAGTGTACTTTTTAAATATAGGAATTATTGGCTAGTGCTCGAATAATTTTGCAGCCGACTGTACGTTTTCCTTTGTCAACTTTATTATTGTTTAGAAACTTGATTGTCAAAAGCAATTTATTTTAAGAAGCAAGTGCTAAATATTAAGAAAATAAACTTTGAAAATATACATAAAATAAAAACATTTTATCATTTTAAAGCATTTTGTATTATTTAAACCAAGCAACGTTAGATATTTAATGATTTCATACTGCTATTTCAGATTTATAGTTTGTAATTTTAATTTGTACTTGAATATGAATATGTTTGACAAAGCATATTTTTAAACATTATAAAAATTAATTTTTATTTCTTAGAAAAATAGCTGTGAATGTTTTGAGGATAATTTTGTGAATTCAAAAACAATAGAAAGTGAAGAAAAAGAAAACTTCCCATACTAACCTGCTACTAACTAACTACCCACGAAATAGAAAAACAAATTTCGATCAAAGATGCTATTCATGTAGACTTAACACATGTAGTTCCTCTCTGTTGACACTAGTGGTGCTACTATATTTCCAGTTCTCGTTTTAGCTTCACTGTCCTATCTGTATGATAATCTGTGAACAACTCCAACTGGTTGACCTCAATTTTGTGGCCTCTAGCGAGGTTGATGTCCTCCTTGGAGCCCACCTATTCGGCCTTCTAATAACCGGTCCACCTGTCCATGGACAAGAGGGAGAGTCATGCGCCATTCCTAGTACTTCGGGCTATTTACTTAGCTATCCTGTACAAAATTATCAAACTCATAAAACTCCAAATAAAACATGTTCACCCAATGTCAACCTCAGTCACTTCTTCAACACAGAGGATATACATCCATCATCTAACTTTGGATCCTGCCGAACTTATATTTAGAGACACCACCCAACGTGATGAAAGTGGACGGTACACAGTTAAACTACCTCTTCAACCAAATAAACATTTAGGCGAAAGCGTCAATCGTGCACTTAAAGTCTTCAAAAGTCTTGAAAACCGATTCAGTCAGGAATCCATATTTAAAAAGAAGTACACTGCGTTGAGTATTCAGCCTTGGGCCACATGTCCTTAGTGACTCCTGAAGAGATAAACATTCAACTTCACTATTTCCTCCCTCATAAATGACCACAGTACAACTACTAAATTGAGAGTGTGTTGTCTTTAATGCATCCACACCCACCTCTATTGGTCAGTCTTTAAATTCTATCTCTTACAAAGGTCCGAAACTCCAATCCAGCATGTTCACCAATCTTATCAAATTTCAACATCACAAAATAGCTTTCTGTAATGACGTTGAAAAAATGTATAGGCAGATTTCAATGGCAGAAACTGATAAACAAATGTAATGCATCTTCTGGAGGTCAAACCCCTCAGATCCTTTACGTGTTTATAAATTAAACACAGTCACTTATAGGACTGCCTGTGTTTCGTTTTTAGCGCTGAGAACCATCCAACAACTCCTCCATGATGAGCGTGACACATATCCCGAAGTGGTAAGAGCTACTCTTGACCATATGTACGTTGATGATTTCCTTGGTGGTGCGGATTTTGTTTAGGCTGCTAAAACACTTGTCACAGAACTCCAAGTATTATTTTGTGCAGGAGGTTTTCAACTAAGAAAAGGAGCCTCCAACAGTTTTGAGGCAGTTGCAGACACCTTACGTGTCCAAGTCCATGAGGAAAAACCAGTCACTACAGAAAGAGAGCTTTTGTCCGTTTTTGAGCGTATTTTTGATCCCCTTGGCCTTTTATCGCCATCCACAATAATTCTAAAGCTTCTCCTACAAGACAAGAAGTGTGGAGGACTAAGCTCTCTTGGGATGAACCGTGCCGTCAGCAATTTTGCAGACATAGGCTAAATTTTACGAAAAAATTCCTGTTTTATAACAAATTTCAATCCCTAGATTTATTGACATATACTCAGGTGAAGCTATCCACCTCCATGGCTTTTGTGACTCATCTACAAAGGCGTACGCAGCAGTAGTATACATTAGTAACCCTTCAAATTCGCAGTTAAAATTAAGTGCTGCAAAAACACGCATAGCTCCTCTTATCCCAGTAACTTTGCCTCGATTTAAACTATCTTCTGTGCTACTTCTAGCCGAGCTAGTGAAAGTTGTTAAGGACAGTATCGGATTTCAAATTGCTGAAACCTTTCTTTGGACGGATTCCAAAATTACTCATATTTGGATTTTAAATCCTCCAACAAAGGGGAATCAAACCGTTCTTCACCGAGCCAACAAGATTCGAGCCATAATAAATAGAGTAAATTGGCACCATCTTCCAGGCAAATTTCATCCTGCCAATTGCGCTACTCGAGGATTGTTTCCTAGCAGATTAATTACACTCGACCTTTGGTGGTCAGGTCCTGAATGGCTTAATCAGTCATCATCAATTCTTAGCCATGTTGCTTTACCAGTTACTAATTCATCCCTTGACAGCATGCCTGAACCACAGATTATTATACAGATAGGACACTCCCGTATATTCTTCGGTAACCGGAATTTGACTGCAACGACCCTATTGTCAACGGCTGTAAGTTTCTCGAGCTCTCCAGCTTACGCAATCGCTCGTCTTATTTTTATTGCATCTATGTTCATATCGTAATATTAGTGCAACGTTAAACCCAACATCCAACCGACTAACCATTTATTGATGTTTACGTTTGGACTTTGTTATTGTTTACGAATTTGATTGTCGAAAGCAATTTATTTTAAGAAGCAAGTACTAAATATTAAGCAAATAAATTTCGAAAATATACATAAACCAGAAATATTTTTTACATTTTAAAGCATTTTGTATTATTTACACCAAGCAATGTTAAATGTTTAAGATTTCATACCATACTGCTATTTCAGCATTACAGTTTGTTATATTAATTTGTACTCTTGAACACGAATGTGTTTGGAAAAATTTATTTTCAAACAAAGCATTGGTTTTATTTCTTAGAAAATAGCTGTGAATGTTATGATTTTGTAAATTTAAAAGTAGTAGAAAAAGTGAAGGAAAGAAAACTGCACATACGTTTTCGTTAGCAACTTTATTATTGTTTACAAACTTAATTGTCAAAAGCAATTTATTTTAAGAAGCAAGTTCTAAATATTAAGAAAATAAACTTTGAAAATATACATAAAATAAAAAACATTTTTTTTTTTTCATTTTAAGGCATTTTGTATTATTTAAACCAAGCAACGTTAAATATTTAATGATTTCATACTGCTATTTCAGAATAGAGTTCTAACAACCACGTGACTTTCTTCTTAGCAACCGAACTTTGCTGAAGGACAACGCTAATTTTTCCATGCCTTTGGAAGCGTAGAAGTCGAATTTTTTTATGCTTTTGCAAATACATTTACAACACTGTATTACAATAAATTTTTAACACTATTCCGCATTGATAAAATGGGTCAGTGAGGTCAACTGTCCCTCAGCAAACATGCTCGTGACGTCATCTGTTAGAACTCTATTACAGTTTGTAATTTTAATTTGTACTTGAATATGAATATGTTTCACAAAGCATATTTTTAAAATTTATAAAAAATAATTTTTATTTCTTAGAAGAATAGCTGTGAATGTTTTGAGGATAATTTTGTGAATTCAAACACAATAGAAAGTGAAGAAAACGAAAACTTCCCATACTAACCTGCTACTAACTACTCGCGAAATAGAAAAACAATTTTCGATCAAAGATGCTATTCATGTAGACTTAACACATGTAGTTCCCCTCTGTTGACACTATTGGTGCTACTATATTTCCGGTTCGCGTTTTAGCTTCACTGTCCTATCTGTATGATAATCTGTGGCCCGAACACAGTCTGCCTACAGCTACCCAAACACCAAGGCCATGGAATCTGCTAACTAAATTTTCTTCCTATACCAAGCTATTGCGCGTTATGTCCTGGATTAGAAGATTCACCACAAATACATGCTCCCAGTGGAAATTAAAAGGCAAATTAACTACTTGTGAAATATCAGAAGCACTCCACACTGTCTTTCAACTCATTCAAACCTATGAATCTGTCATAAAAATCATATTATTAAAACGTGGCAAACCAGTGCAAAATATTAGCAAATTAAAATCCCTAAATCCCTATTTAAACAAAACCAACATTTTGCGTGTTAGTGGTAGAATGGGAAAAAGTTATATTTTGACTTACGCCGACGCTAGATACCTATATAATCATACCCAAGAACCACCCAGTCACCTCGGCTATCATTCGGTATTTTCATCAGCATTGCCTGCATGGTGGTTCCGAGTTAGTACTTTCCTTGATCCGACAGACTTTCTGGATTTCTGATGGTCGATCTACTGTAAAAAAAGAATTATGATTCTGTACAGTGTGCTTAAAATCGCATCCGAACCACATTCACCAAGTCATGGGCGAGTTGTCCAGTGCGCTGGTGAATCCGTGCAGACCATTCCAACATGTGGGTGTAGATTATGCAGGCTCTTTTAAGATTTAATAAAAGTGCTTCCACGAACGTAAAACATCTTTATTTAAATCATATGTGTGTTTGTTTATTTGCATGTGCACCAAAGCTGTGCACATTGAACTCGTATCCACACTAAGTACTGAAGCATTTATTCATTCGTTACAGTGATTTATTGCCCGACATGGATACCAGTCAGACATTTATTCTGATAATGGAAAAAATTTTGTTTGTGCACAGTCCTATTTAAAAAATCTGATCTAACTGTCGAAAGGCAGTGCCGTCCAACACTATTCATGAACTTGTCAGTTTAATTGACACTTCCTGCCTCCGTATGGACCCAATTTTGGGGCTTGTGGAAATCACATATAAAATTGAAAAAACGCCATCTCATGAAGGTCTTCAAAAATAGCGCATTAACTTATGAAGAATTCCAAACTATTCTGACCCGCATTGAAAGTTGCATAAATTCGCGTCCATTGATTCCGTTATCCACTAAACCCCAAGATTTACGTGCTCTTACGGCCAGTCACTTCCTCATTGGAGGTCCACTTCTTCAATTGCCTGACCATTCTGGCATGGTAATCTTTATACTAACCAGTGTGTTAAGTTTTCTTGCAGGTGGTCTTTTTGCAGAAGCTTATTCACACCTTCTGGGCACACTGGCAAAAACCCTACCTCACCTCACTGAACCAAAGCCGCAAATGGAAGACAGGAATGGTTCTCTTGCAAGATTCCACCTCTCACCCAGCCACTTGGAACTTGGCCAGAATCCAAGAGACTTATCCTGTCAAGATTATATCATCCGGGTGGTCACCCTACGGAGATCCAATGGCATCTGCAAACGCCCAGCCAGCCGTCTTCGTCTTATGCTCCTTCCAAGTTCATTCCCCGCCGGGAGAAGGGAGAATTAGAAATTTGAAAGATTCGGTTTTTGACTCAACCAGTCGCCACCAGATGGCAGCAGCAAACATTTGTTTGTGAAGTTTTCGTCGGAAGATTCTCGGAATTCTGACATGCGCAATACTGTGAGTCTTTGAGTTGGTGTGTTGACTGGTCGTTGTGCGGTGCTATTCGGTAAAACTTTAACCATGTACTCAAAGTTTTGTGATATTGTATAATGATAGTAAATTATTCAGTGCTGAACCTGAGCGCCTATATTCGAAAAACATTGTACATAATGTGATTATTAAATAGTTTAAAGTGAATGTGTCATCTATTTAGGCCCATTTGAGATATTCTTCCTAGACGATTATTCTGGAGAATGGGAGAGCACCATTAATTAATTATTTAACTCCTCTCATTAAACTAAACTTATTCGTGTTATTTAATTTGAATTTAAAATCTATTCGTTAAAATCTGAACCGTGTTTGGCTTCTAGCCACGATTCTTAATTCTGTGATTTTTAAATCTGTTGGCTATTGGCCAATGTTTAATGAGTTTTAAAAACCAAAGAAAAAATGAAAGAACGTTATAATATTTGAAAAATTGTGAAATTTCTTATAGTAAAACTACTAGCTCAATGAGTGTGAACCTATTTTGAAAATGTTTTTTATTTCTTTTTAATTAATAAAGGACTTTATTTTACAACAACATAAAAAAAAAAAAAAAAAAAAAAAAAAAATACACCACTTATCTTGCTTAATAATTTCTAACTTTTTCACTAACAGTCTATGAAATATTAATTTATACAACAGAACAGATTAATTAAATGTACAGTCGGCAGCAAAATTATTGAAGAGCTAGCAATAATTCCTATTTTAAAGATTTGCAACTAATACTGTTTTGTTAAGTAAATATTTGTTGAGTCATGATCTTAATCTTTTTCTGTTTATAAAAAGCAAGTTGATAAAAATTAGCCCCTCATGTAATCATACGAGATTTTTGTTGCTTCGCATTATACGTAAGCGAAGTGATGACGTCACTGACCGTCCGTTGGTCAAAAAAAAAGATTTTCTATGTTAATCGACCTTTGCATTTTTTGTAAAAAAATATTAAAAATTCAGGGAAATTATCTCCCGATTTCAATCCCCATATTTGTGTATAGTTATATATAACTTACCGTCTACATGTGTTAGTTTGAATTAGGTTTGATGTAAAATAAATACAGCATGATATGATCTCGTATGATAAAATTTTAATTTTAAATTTCAAAACTGTAGAAAAAAAAATGACAAACTTCCATTTTCGAATGTAAACATGCACATTTCATTTCAAAGGATGACATTTACACAATAAATATCCAACTAACATACTAATTAAAAGAAAAATGATAAATATTCTACCATAATTTGAAATCAAATTTGTTTTCAAATGTTTAAATAAAGTATCTGATATAAGATATTAATATGTTGTAGCGGAATAGATTTGATAACTGTCGTCCTTGGCGGAAGAAAAAAGATCGCTGAATTATCTGGCGAATATATTTAATTCCTTTCAAAAATCATGATTATTTTAACAACGTATATTTAGAGAGCAATCAATAATATGAAACAAACGTATTTTCTATATTACAAAATAATTAGTACGTTTTTTATATTTTAGAATTTTTTAAAACAAAAACACTTGATAATGTTTTACAAAAAGTCATTCTCAGAGTAATGAGAAGCAATGCAGTAGCTTGAACTGAAATAATGGAAAATAAAAATGTAAAAGCCGAAGGTAGCCCTAGAGGAACTATAATCAACCCAACCCAACCAATTAGTTCACATAGATATAGTAATATATATATATAGATCAATCATCCCCATGTTAACGTGCAAAGATTTTTGATGCCGAAAAAGTTTTTTGGCATCAGCCATGAGAGAGTATAAAACTCGGAAACAATAATGGAATGGAATGTTGATATATATTGAAAATGCCGAAATACTGCGCGGCTTTTAATTGTACGAATACATTTATGAAAGGAAATGGAATAAGTTTTCTTAAGTAAGTTAGATTTAACTAATTTATGAAAAATATGATTTTTTACAATCAGTTGCTTTGTTTTTATTATGGTTTAAATACTGTTTTGATTTTTAATGGAATACTTCTTTTAAAATTTTAATATTTTTTAAGTTTTTATATTAGTAAGTAATATCGAATTTTCAAAATTCTTTTTAATGTAGTTAGCAGCCGCAGAGGTAAAGCCCGCTTGTTTTAATATATTATAACTAGTATTACCACAAGACTTTCTTCTATATATAACCCTATACAAATTTACGCAATACAAATTATTTATTAAGTTATAATTTATTAAAGATATCTTCCATGATGAATGCAGACGATTTTTTCTTAAAGTAGTACAATAATAAATGCTGAAAAAAATCATTTTGTGCAGACATGAAAAGATATACAGTCGAACCTCGTTAACGTGAATCTCAATCAAAATCTGTTCATGTTATCAGTAGTTCATGCTATCAGTAACTGATCGTCATATAACTAAAGTAATCTTCATTTTGACGGGGATTGTGGTTACAGTTCATGTTAAAAGTAATTCACGTTAACGAGGTTCGACTGTATATATATATATATTTAACATTAAAAATAAAAGAAATCGGTAGCTTCGTTTTAAATTAATACAGATCTATGGTTCAACCATTCGTTTTCGAAATATTGACCAGTTCTTTCTAAAATATCCGTATTGAAAATTTACACAGGCCCCGGGGGCAGGACACATCCCGAGGAAAGCAATGCTCCTACATGCACACATTTTTTTTTTTCAAGTTTATTACTAGTATTATCAATAATTCATATAAATTTTACATTCATGCGTTAAAAATAATTAACATTATGTACATTTATATGAAAATTTTCCTATACTGTCATGTTATGCACATAAAAAAAAAAAAAAAAAAAAAAAAAAAAAAAAAAAAAAAAACAGGATGGCAGCACCACCTGTTGAGCGATTGATTCCCAAATCTAATCAGCACCAGTTTAGGTCACGTTCCAACTGAATACAAGTTTGGTCGAATTTCGTTCATATTAGGGGCTATAATTCGAAATTGCTAGAATTGCATTTTTAGTTTTGTTAAACGTTTTTTGCAGTTTCGAACAAGGTTTAAGAAAACATTATGACATTAATTAGTTTTTTTGCCTGTCTGCTTGCCCACCTGTCAGAGTAAACCTAATTTCTATTATATGTTGCGACTGGCCGTTAAAGGGTTAACGCGAATTTTCCTGAAGATGAAGATATGCCCAATCGTTTTAGCTCTCTAAAGAGCCCTTAACCCCAAAACTTTTATGAAAATCGTTATATCCCTTTTCGAGTAAAACCAATTTCTATTATACGTTGTGATTGTCAGTTAAAGGGTTAACGCAAATTTTCCTGAAGATGAGGATATGTCCAAACATTTTAGTTCTGTAAAAAAAAAAAAAAAAAAAAAAAAAGGACGCTTAACTCGAAACTTTAATCAAAATCGTTATGTCCATTTCTGAGTAAACTCAATTTCTACTACATGTTACGATTGGTAGTTAAAGGGATAACACTAATTTTCTTAAAACTAAGGATGTTCCAAATGTTTTGTCTTAGAACACGATTCGATAAAGATTTATTAAACAAAACCGTATGAAGTGTACTTTTTTTTACATAGGAATTTTTGCTAGTTTTCGGATATTTTTGTGGCCGATTGTATTGCGATTGGCAGTTAAAGGGTTAACTCGAATATCTCAAAAGATGAGGATAAGTCCAATAGTTTTTTTCGACCAAAAAAAAAAAACTTCTAACCAGACAGAAATAATAGATGGAAACGATAAATTTCTTTAAATGCCGTTATTCCATACAAAAGAAAAAAAAAGAAAAGAAGAAGAAAAGGGAGAAAGAAAAATGAGTATCTGGAGTTTTTTCATTCATCTTTAGTACATAAATTTTATTTGCTGGATTATCTGTGTGTATTCACGTGTATATTCACTCGGGGAAAGACATCCATAAGAGAGTAAAAAGGCCGTCTTTCCCCGAGTAAGAAAGGCATCACTTTTTCGCCTTCGCTGATCAATCTATGTCTTATTACTACATCTATGTTAGTTCAATGTCAATGATGTGTTTCCATAGTTTTCTCGATCTGATCGGTCAGTTCCCATACTGAATGTGCCAATGTTTACATTTAGATAACGGTAAAGCAAATTAAATATTGCGCCGGCTTAGAAAAGCGCTAAACGCATCACTACTGTCGTCGGCTTTACGCAAATTTAAATGTCTCATGTGCATTAGTTTAATGTGATATTTGCAGCTTTCTTATAAACGAATCTCTTAATCACAATTAATGATGAGATTTTTATTAAAGTTACCGAAGTATCCTCTTTTATCGGTTTTGCAAAAAAGGTTTGTAAATTATTTATTAAAATTTTGTAATGTAAAATAACTCAGTATATTTGAAATCTATATAAATACACTACTTCTTAGAATATCAGATATGTAATATTGTTGTAAATATTTTTAACACGGCAAAAAGTAAGAAATTATTCTATTTATCATTATTATTGTCTTTTTCTCACATTGCTTCTTTTAATTTGGTGGGCATTAAGATTTTATCTTATTACATTGCTCGTGCGATATCGGCAACATTTTTCCTTAATTTTTTAGTTATTTTAATAATTTTATTTGACATAAATATAAAATATAATAAACACTGGTTAGATGAATCGATTTTACTTATGAAGAATTCAGAAATTCGCCATTACTAACAGTTTACCATTTACTTAAACTATATAGTCTTCGAAATTAAAATTTCAATGTCACTGCATCAATGATTAAAAATTTAGCTTATTTTAATAATCTTTTATTAACTGAAATTGCAGTTAGGGCTGCACATTAATCAAATTCTCTATTTACCCATTCTTTTCTATGTAATCCTCTGGGATTTTTGATGCTTCATATTATAAAGATCTATCATTCAAAAATGAAGCTTTTTTAATTACACTCTTTAAGCATGCCGTTTTTTATTTGAGTGAGCATTTTGTGTGTGTGTGGGGGGGGGGGGGGGGGGGAAGATGAAATCTAGATTAGGAGTCCTCATCTGTTTGGTGTATTTTGTGTTGATGCGAGCATGCTACATTGCCATAGAGTAGCAACCTGAGTGAATTGGATCGGTGTGTAGTCTTAATTAAAGGAATGGTGGATGTTATAAAACTTTTTGTAAATTACTGTCTTAGAATTGTTAAAATTCACATACATATGTATTCCAATATAACGATAGTGTGCATTAAAATTTCTCAAAGACTGTTTAATTAGATAAAAATCAAATTTTTTAAAATTCACTACTAACTATTAGGTGTACAACTTTGCTCCCTCTGTTTTCCCGATAGATGGTTGTAGCGGTCAGTGGTGGTGAAAGTAAATAAATGTAGACATTCTACAATAAATTCGGGCATTTGCAAACATAACCCCGTCAAAACATTAGTTTATTTGTGTCCACATCATATTGTTATTCTCGATTGAAAATGTCAGTTTATGAGCCAAATTCTGATCATTTGTGGAAGGTTTTGATTTTCTGTTTCAGTATGAAGATATCTGTGACTGAGGCTCATCAAATGCTTTTAAATACTTATAGTGAGACTCTGCTATTAGTAAAATACTGTGTTGCGAGTGGTTGCAGTGCTTCAAGAACAAAGATTCAAATGTAAACAACAAACTCGTTTAAAATATTATTCTTAAGATAAGTTCAATTTTGGTTTGAACTAATTTAGTAATTTTGAGCTTATTGTGATGAGAAATTTTCCATTGTATGGGGATATAGATAAACTAAGCGATTGCAATAGGTCATTTTCTGAAAAAATCAACTTTTTTTTTTTCTTAAAGTGCTTTGCATACACTATTAACACTTCCAACTTCATATATTTGATTCATTGTTTCATTTTTAATATGCTTTGCCTATGTGATTACACAACTGACAAACAGAAAGACAGACATATAGTTTTATTAAATTTGTAATCACTCTTAAACATTGTTGGAATACGTTAAAAATGGAGGTGAGGGTGAGATGTCACTGGCCACGACTTTTCAAAATACGATATGTTTTATTACTTTCAACAAGTTAAAATGTGTTTGCCTCTGCGGTTGACCTGGCCCCCAGGCCCAGAGTTAAATATGATTTTTTAAAATACCTCTTATAGAATTCAACACATTGGCATACTTTTGGATGCCCCTGTACACAAACAAGCTGCACTATTTATACCATTTTAAATGAGCAACTTGTCATAGTAAAGGATAACATATATCATTTTATATATGTCATTTTATATTTAACATATATAATTAATAATATATATCTGGAAATATTTACGGATGCTAAATGGGGACAAAGAGATTATAGAGGGGATAAAAAGTTACTTTTCACTTTTCATATGTTACTTTGTTCCACACTACCTTTGGTAATAGGATCTAATAACCTATTACTTTTTGTAACTTATTGATTTGTTAATATGTAGCCAATGAATGTTCTGATCATTTCAGGTTATACAATACATATATGTATCATGCATAGTGAGTATAGTTTGTTTTTTGTTCCAATACTTTTGAACAGTAATCTTCAAAAACTTTAAAAGCATTTTAAATACCTTAAAAATCCTTTATCTGAGCAGCATAACTGATATATTTTGACACGCAAATTCGCAGTCATCTTCAGATTGTTTACTTGGCTGCTCTGCTGACCGTCTCTTCATCGGCTTCCTCATCATCTTCATCTGTGCTGACGTCATACTGTCGTTGTTTTTTATCGATTTTGTGTTATAAAGGATTTTTAAGGTATTTAAAATGCTTTTAAAGTTTAATTTCGTCCTTTCTATGTCTTTGCTTATATCAGTAATCTTCATTTTATTTAATAGTATAATTTCTGTGATTCAAAAAGACGAAAAGTGCTATTATAAAATAATAGTAATGAAAGTTTAAACAGTCATATGTGGACAATTGTCCCATGTAAGGGAGCACAAGATTCTGATAAACCTAAAATACCTCTCTTTAAACACAAAAACAGAATATATCAAATAATATCGAAACACACAGGTGATATTTTCCTTAACAAAGAAAGAGCTGTAGGTAAACCATACCATTTATTATTTAAAAAAAAAAACAGCTATTAAAAAAGGATAACATCTCAAATAGTAAACTGTTGAATAATTGTTTCACTTTATTTTCAGAAGAATTTGAATGTTCCAAATTGACAAGAGAAAGAATGTTCTGCACAGTCATATTTGACAAATACATTACATGATGGGGTGATGTTTTTGAATATATTTTCTTAAATTAGAAACTGTTGTTTTAATGGTAAAATTTTGTCTTTAAAACAACAGTTAAAATTTAATTGTTTCTCCCCCCCCCCCCCCCCTTTTTTTAAAATTAGAATGATGTGATTTGTTTCCCTTGATTTTTTAATGTAGGCATATATGACCATAAATAACTAGTCTTAGCCTTTTAAATTATCACTTTTCATTAAATTATCAAAAATATTCTTAATAATAATAAAACTGATAAACAAAGTAATAATAAAATTAAAAACTAAATGAGAAATCTACTTGAACTAAATCTGAATGGGACATAAAATTAAAATAAATAATTAAGTAAAATGTTTGCTAACGTCATGTGCAATTGAGTATTTTTAATTCTATTTCAGTTTTAACACTTGCTATTAGCAATTTCAAACTTGCTATTAGCAATAAAAACAAATATTTCCCTCACTGCATCACTCCTTCTCTTATAAAAAAAAAAAACTAGCAAGCTTTGCCTGCTTCACTGGTCATTATATTGAAATGAATTCTCAAAATACCATATCATTAATAATATAAAAAAAAATCACCAAAAAAAAATCATTGAAATCAGTGTTCCCGCTCATCACATATCGAGTGTGGAGCCCCAATGCCTTCGGCATCGCTTTACGTGCATTTTATGCTCCCTGCCTAACAGGTAAAGTTAAGTTTTGCAAAATCCCATCAAAGTGTGTATTGTATAAACTTAACACACACACACACCAAAATTCATCATTCTATGGTATTTTGGAGCAGATTTAAGCTTGAAAACGTATTTTTTACCCCACCCGCCCTCAAAGGGTGGGGGTAATTTTGCAAAATCCCTTTATAGTGCATATTGCATAAACATATCTAACAGATACATAAAAAAAATAGAGATTAATTGAATCAAAGTTATGTTTTAAAACATGTGTTTTACACCCCCTACTCTTAATAAAGGAGGGAAGGGAATTTCACAAAATCTCTTTATACTATGAGTTAGATGCATATAACTGACCACCACAGTGCAGAGTTATGTATGAAACATGTTTTTTGCCCCCCATCCTTCAAGGGGTGGTAGGGGTAAATTTTGCAAAATCCCTTTGTAGTGTGTGTCTTGATTTCACATAACCAACCGACATATCAAAAAATCACTATCCTGAGTTAATTTGGAGCAGAGTTACTTTTAAAAGCATGCTTTTGCCCTTCTGCCCTTAAAGGGGGGGGGGAGGAGTAATTTCGTAAAATCCATTTATAGTGCATGTTGGGAACGCACAAACAACCCACACATAAAAATTAATCTTACAGAAGTAATTTGAAGCAAAGTTATGTTTGGAAAAGTGTTTATTGCACTCCCCACCCCCAAGGGGGGAAAAAGGGAATTTTGCAAAATCCCGTACGGTGGGTGTTGGATACACATAAATAAGCCACACACTAAAATTTGTGACTTCAGCTCATATAGATTTCCCCGAACGAATTTAGTGGTAAAACAGGGGGTTCAAATTTGTCTCCTCGTAACTCCCCCCCCAAATCAAAAATCGCAAAAAACCCAAAATAAAATTTGGAAATATCCTTAGGAAGATGCTTGACCTTTTTTTTTTTTTTTTTAAGTCTTTTTGTTATTATTGGTAGTGTTTTACTCGAAAGTCCATATTTTGCTAAATTTGCCTCCGAAAGTCGTTTTATCTCCCTCCCCCCTCTTAAAATTTCAAAATCACAGAAAATGATTTTTTCGTACTCGTCTAGTCTCCCCATCTGCAATTTCTTTACTGTGAGGTTATTTACAGCCGAGTTATGCTTATAAAGGTGTTTTTGTCTTCAGCATCCTGGGGGGGGGGGGTGTCAGGGTCCTAAAACCAATCTTCTCACCAAAATTTGTGACTGTCTCCCCCATAGAATTGCCACAGCCATATTGAGTCAGTGAATCAGTGAATTTCTCTTTTATATATATATAGATAAGAGAGACAAATGCATAGTGCTCCGTGGTGTGCAACGTCTATTACCCAAATATCACCAAATGTAGAGCTTCAAATAATCGCATTTTCTAAGTGGACAATAATACCTAATCTCTCTGACAGTCAAGGCCCATGTTATTCTATAGGAAAATTTGTTTTTCCGCAATTACTCATTACCCAATGTATTTTTAAAGATTATCTTTTTAAATTCAGACAATTCACAGCCGTTCAATTAAACTCATTTTAAAAAATTCATTTTTAAAATTTTCAATATTTTATTTTTGAGTTAAAATGATAACTTACAAACTTTGAAACCATAAAATGCAATAAACTCGCAACAATTGTTTCCGGTCGAAAAAACACACGGCCCTTCACCAGGCGAATAAGCACGAGTGCTGCAGTCAAAGCGGCAACGCCCGAAACAATTGTTGCGAGTTTATTGCATTTTATGGTGTTTATTCAAAGTTTGTAAGTAATATTTTTTACAACGCCAGTTTTGTGGTGCTTTTTTATTAAAATGATAACTTTTTTTTTTGCTAGAAAATACAATATTTAAAATGTGAAAAAATCCATTTTTCAAAAATGAGTACTAATTTAATGACTGTGAATTGTCTGAATGTGAAGACGGAATTTAAAAAAAAAGAAAAAAATTACTCTAGGTAATGAGTAGGCAATTGCAGAAACAAATTTGCCCATTGAATAATACGGGCTTTGACTGTAAGCAAAATTAGGTATTGTCTGCTCTTAACTCTTGGTTGTGTACATCAATACCCCAATAGTATTATTATGTATCATTGACATTAAAATTCACTGAATATTAGTGTAGTCTAAACTGATATTAAATAATAGTCAGTTTAAAATAATACATCCAAGAAAATATCAGAAAGATGTGGGATAACTGAAGGTATCATTTAAAAATATTATTTGACTAATATAAAATCTTCGAAACTATTTGGTATTATAAACGGTGAGATTATTTCACTGATTCATTCATTCATTATTCTTTTAGAATAATTTGGTATACTGCCGGAGAACTGACAGTATTATTTGAATAATATAAAATCTTCGAAACTATTTGGTATTATAAATGGTGAGACTATTTCACTGATTCATTCATTCATTCCTTATTCTTTTAGAATAATTTTGCATACTGCCAGAGAACTGAAAGTATTATTTGAATAATATAAAATCTTCGAAACTATTTGGTATTATAAACGGTGAGACTATTTCACTGATTCATTCATTCATTTCTTATTCTTTTAGAATAATTTTGCATACTGCCAGAGAACTGAAAGTATTATTTGAATAATATAAAATCTTCGAAACTCGAAACTATTTGGTATTATAAACGGTGAGACTATTTCACTGATTCATTCATTCATTCATTTCTTATTCTTTTAGAATAATTTTTCATACTGCCAGAGAACTGAAAGTATTATTTGAATAATATAAAATCTTCGAAACTATTCAGTATTATGAATGCTGGTGTGATAAATGCACTGATTTATTCATTTCTTGTTAAAAGGATAGTTTAACATAATGCCAGAGATGTGACTGTTTCTCATGCAAAGAGATAAAAGTTGGAAGCATTATTTATTTAATAGGGACTTGTCAGTAATATATTACTGTGTTAATAGGTTATAGTGCAGTAATAGTATTATTTATCCTGCTATGTGCGAACAGTCAGATAGACATAGACTAATTCAAATCGTATAATCACACTATGCAGAGTTATAATAGGCTTATAAAGCAAATAGGTTTATAAGTATGTCCCCCTTTCTGAATGTGAAATTTCTAAATGGCCGCCATTTTCAAACAAGTTTATGCATGAACTCATCCAAGATATATCTAATATAAGTTCTCTGTCCAGTTTCAGTTGGAATTTATTCAGTTTTTTAAAATTATTGTAATGACACGTTTTTCATTATATAAAGATATACATATACAGGTAAAATGAGGAATTGCAATAGGTTATTTAATCAACCTGAAAAGAGAAAAAGGAAAAAGCTTATTTGATATTCTATTTTTCTAAATTTCATGCTTTTTTTTTTTTCCTGATCAAGGGAAACTAAGCGATGAAATGTGAATTAATAAAAATTTCTTGATTTAGGATTTCTGTATTTTGCATTTAAAATGATTACATCTAGTTTAAAGTGGAGGCTTTTCATGCTTCTTTTTCCTTTGTTTATCTAGCATTTCCTCCATTTTCTTAGTTGCTCTGGGTAATATAATAATTGGTTAGAAGCCCACTATCCTTTTTCTTTAGCTTTACTAGAATTTCTTAAAGTCAGCCCCCCCCCCCCCCGCCTCTCAAAAAAAAAAAAAAAAAAAAAGATAATTTTAAAACATTTCTTAAATTTATAGATTTGTGCCTTTTATTAATAAATAGTAATAGTTTATTTTAAAAGTTAAGATTGTTGTATTCTTTATAAATACATATTCTGATGTACACCCCGCAACAAAAAGATAGGTACAAAGGGTTTTTTTCTTTGATTTTTCATGAAATAACATTATCTAAATTGTACTTATCATTTATTATTATCATAAAATAACACTATTCCCGGACTAATTTTTGTTTTAAGACTAATTTAGAAATTTTTTTCTAATTTAAGACGACCACACCGCGACAAAAAGATAGGAACAAATGTTTTTTTTTTTTTTTTTTTTTTTTTTTTTTTTAATATGATTATTTTGAATATGATTCAAATATTTAATATGTTTTTGATATGATAATATTTTTTTATGATAATAAATGATCAGCACAATTTAGATATTTTATGAAACATTAAAAAAAAAAAAAAAAACTTTGTTCCTATCTTTTTGTCGCTGAGTGTAGTCTTAAATTAGAAAAAATTTACTCTTAAAGCTTTTCTAAATTAGTCAGGGAATAGTGTTATTTTATGATAATAATAAATAATAAGCACAATTTAGATAATGTTATTTTATGAAAAATCAAAGAAAAAACCCTCTGTACCTATCTTTTTGTCGCGGGGTATATGTTAAGATACTTTGCAATAATACGTAAAATAATTTTGCTTTGAGAAAATAAAATGAAAAATAAATTTCAAAACATTAAAAGATAAATTTAGACTCTGAATATTTTTGCATTGAAAAAGCAGCAAAGATATTCAACTAGAAAAAACAGAAAAAGAAAGAAAGGGAAAAAAAAAAAAAAGATATTAAACGTCTATTTTAACAGTTGCTTGATTTCTACAGTTGTTTAATTTGCATATTTGCAGAATTTTATTTTTTCCCTAGAAAACATTAAAAAAAATTTAGTCACTTAAATTTGAAAAATCCCTCTTAAATTTTCTATTAGAGTGAAAAATTATCATTGTAATCGTGAAAAAATTCGACTTCGAGATTTTGATGTATTTATATGTTTTGGGGTCTCCTTAGTTCATTTTAGCTATATTTATGGTGTATGTGTCTGTGTGTGAGTAAACAATGACGTCTAAACGCTTAATTCAAATGAGCTGAAAGTTGGTATGCATGTTATTGGTCAAGGTCACCGTAGCACAAACCCTATCGATTTTGGTGAATCTAGCACTAATATTTGTTTTACAGGGTCACAAAGAAATTTTTTTTATCATTCATTATGGGCTATGGGCTCAAATTATTTAAAGTGCGATAGCGTCTAAAAGTATTATTCGATTCAGCTGAAATTATATACATGTTATAGGTCACCTTTTCACGAACTATATAGATTTTAAAAAATCTAGCACTTAGTTTTTTTTTTTTTTTTTTTTTTTTTTTACAGGGACACAACAAAAAATTCCTTTTCATTATGGCTTTTGGGCTCAAATTATTTAAAGTGCAATGGCGATTTAATGCCCTATCCGATTGAGCTGAAAATTCATATACATACTATAGGTCACAGTCGCACAAACTGTGTACACTTAGATTTTTACAGGGCTACAACTCAAAATTCTTTATCATTATAATCTATGGTCTCAAATATTATTTGAAGTACAATACCATTAAATTAAACAACATTTTGTACTACATGGAGAAAAATACTCAGACACGCTTTTATAATCTCTCTTTTGTTTATTTAACGACTTTATTTTATTTAAACACCTGTTAATTACTTCATATTCAGAAAGTCGAGTGAAGTCACTCCAGTTTTTTTTTTTTTTTTTTTCTAGTGTGAACCTTGATTCTAAATGTTTCAATTCATTATGTTTGCAGAAAAAAGCAAATATGAAATACTGGCATGCTGTCAGATTTTAATACGTAAGATAAATTTTCACGAATTAGAGACAAAATGTTGACATAAGGATGCAATGATGTAAGATGAACTTCTGTATATTTGCGTGCATATTAAAAGAGAAAAAATCTGGAGTGACTCCACTCGACTTTCCGAACATTGAGTAATTAACAGTTTTGTAGATAAAGTAAAGAAAGAGGAGTTGTTAAACAAACAAAAGAGAGAAAACCATAATAGAGTGTTTGAGTATTTTTCTCCATCTATTACACGTTGTTTTATTTAACGCTACTGAACTTTGAGCCCATAGATCATAATGATAAAGAAATTTTCGTTGTGTCCCTGTAAAAACCTATAAATGTTAGATTCACCAAAATGCTTATAGTTAGTGCAACAGTGATTTATAATACTCATATAAATTTTCAGCTGAATTCAAAAGGCGTTTAGATGCTATCGTACTTTTAAAAATTTAGTCCCATAGGCCATAATGATAAAGAATTTTTCTTTGTGTCCCTGTAAAAAAACTGTAAGTGCTAGATTCACCAAAATCTATACAGTTAGTTCAACTGTGATCTATAACATGTGTAAAATTTTTTTGCTCGGATTAATAAGGCGTTTAGACACTATCACATTTTTAAAAATTTGGCCCCATAGGCATAATGATAAAGAATTTTTCTTTGTGTCCCTGTAAAAAAACTATAAGTGCTAGATTCTCCAAAATCTATACAGATTGAGTATTTGTGATCTATAATATGTGTATAAAATTTTTGCTCAATTGAATAAGGCGTTTAGATGCTATCGCACTTTTAAGATTTTGCTCCCATAGGCCATAATGATAAAGAATTTTTCTTTGTGTCCCTGTAAAAAAACTATAAGTGCTAGATTCACCAAAATCTATAGGGTTCGTACTATGGTGACTTACAATATGCGTACCAACTTTCAGGTTAATCGAACGAAGCGTTTAGACGCTAGCGTGTTCACCCACAGACATACACACATACACACACACATACATACATCATCGTAAAAATAGTGAAAACGGACTCAGGGGACCTCAAAACGTATAGAAACATCAAAATCTCGAATTCGGATTTTTGACATGATTACAATACTTTCCTCACTATAGTGTTCGGAAAGTAAAAAAAAGTGAGAGAGAAGCTCTTCAAAATACTTTGATTGGACAACTTCCAAAATTGAGTGTCAAACTACGTTAGGCACAAGGTACACGGCTAAAATTTAATAAAACTTCTATATTTCTTTATTGATGATCTCACTCATAATCAAATGCTGGTAATTTATCGTCCAGAAATAGTATTCCACATTTTGTTAACACTTTAAATATTTTAATAATCGGTAGATTTTATTTATGTATTTATTTTTTAATTGGCACCTGTAAAAAAAACCCAGTATATACATTTAGAAAGGTTATAAAAATTGTTTTCAAATATGTCAGCTATTTCTATATGTAATATTTATTTGCCACACCTGTTTAAACACTCACATCAGAGAGAAATAGAGGAGAAGAGTTGATTATTACTTTCTTCTACAGTGGGAGTGGGTGTTCAAATTATTAGGATTTTTTTTTTTTTTTTTGACGTTTTTTCAATTATCTAAAAAAATACTAGACGAAATGGCCTGAAACTTCATACATGCAAAGAACATTTAAAAATTCATATTTTCACTATCAACTACAAATTCGAGAAGTGTAAAAGGCTTTGGTTCACCCTGCATCACAAAAAACTACAAATGACTTGTAACTTTAACACATTGTTGCACATACTATGTACAATATTTGTATGTCTTAGTGCGAGAATTGCGCAATTATTTAGGGGGATATAATTTTTTTGAAAAGTTTTTGGCTTTCAACTAAGAACGAATTTCATAAAATTTTACAAAACTTGCTGAAAACGTGTCAAAATATTAGAGAAACATTATCTTGAAACATAAAATTTACACGTATAATAATTCGTTGAGATATAAACAATTTTAGTAAATATTTTACTGCACATGCGCGAAAGAATTTTTAAAAACTTTTTCCATGCTAACTACGGTAGTGACTGCGTTTTGATCTAAATCAAGTGAATGTGAATAGGAAAATATAGAAAAAAATTTGTGGTGTCCCGAACCCCCGAACATACTAGTTTCTTTTTGTTCTGTAGCATTTCATTTGTTTGATATACAAAAATATTAATTTTAAAGACAAATCTTTATTGAAAATTTTTACAGCTCTACTCGCGTAAAACCGAATCAGTATAAAATTCTCCTCACTCTATTGACAAACCATAACTACTGATATATTATCCAAAAATCTATTTATATATATAATAAAATAAGATGCCTGGGTGTCTGTCAGTGTGTATAATATATCTGGAGCTTTTTAAGAAAACGACTGATCGCAGAGCTACACAAATCTTGCATGATGGTTCGTTATGATCTGTTGTGTTCGAAGCCCGATTTTCGAATTTTCGATTAGATTTTTAAAAATTAATTAAAATATGAAAATAATAACCTGGGGAACAGGGTGTGAAAAAAATCTGGATTAAATAAATAAAATAAAATAAATCAGTTTTTTTTTTTTTTTTTTTTTTTTTTAAATTAAAATCGGATTTCTTTTATTTAAATCAGATTTTTTCGTTTTATTTACATTATTCGACTAAAAGTAAATGTTAAGAAATTAAGCATGAAAACTTTTTTTTTTAATTTAAATGTGAATACATATAAGAAGCAATAAATATAAATAAACTAAATTAAAAAAATATATATATATATATGAGGATATTAAAAAATAAACTAAAAGTTTAAAAAATAATTGTAATATTAGCCAACATAGGTACATTTTACCCCCACCCTCTTAAAAAAAATAAATGAATCAATAAACAATAAATAAATAAATTAAATAAACAAATGATTAAGTGTAAATAGCTTAAAAGTATATAAGATCAATATTTTTTTTAAAAATGTTTTTATTATTATTGTCATTAAAATGTACATATTAAAACATCTTGAATTTCACATATCAAATTTTTTGAAGAGAAACTTTTTTTTGAGTAATTATTCAATTAAAGGAAATCCAATGTGTATGTAATATATATATATAATACACACATTAGTTTGTGCAATTTATTACCAATAAAATACATATAAATTCTAAGATTTTTTCAAAAGGTTAAAGTTTTAAAATTTTAAGAAAAATGAAACAACTAGCCAGGCCATTACCATTTCATTTCGAATTTTATAAAAGCCTAAGTAAAAAAGGAAAAATTGCTTAAGAATGCCTTGGCCAGTTAAAATACATAGTGATCAGAATAAGAAATAAGAAAAGTTAAACATAAAGGACAGAGTGACAGACAAATCAAATGCTTCAGGTTCAGGTGATACAATATTTATTATCCTTAAAAAAAAAAAAAAAAAAAATAAATAAAAAATAAATAAAAACACTTAGGGCAGAGAATTTAAGGCTTTGTGTAAAAAAATTGGCTGCAAATGAAAGTAGTTAGCTTCAAAATAAGAATAGAAGATAAAAATAGAGTTGTAGAAAATTAAAAGAATCATTTTTAAAATTAATAAACACAGATATTTTATTTATTTTTTGTGAGGAGAGGGTATTTGATGTAAATAACAAGTAAGTTCAAGTTTTCTAAGACTATATAAAACTACATATTGCCCCAAAATTATAAAATTTTACTTGTAAATTAAATCAATGATTTAAAAAAAAAAAAAAAAAAAAAATCAAAGTGATTTTAATCACGATTTTAATCATGATTTTAATCAAACTGATTTAAATCGGCGTACCCTGCTGGGGAATATTGGCTTCTATGTTTCATTTTTCTAAAATTTATTCTTTCATTTTAATCGTCTGCATATCTTAGCAACGGCTATTATGCTATTTATTTAATTCATTCATTTGAAGGCGATTTTTTTTTTTTTTTTTAAACTTTGTTATATTTATTGAAAATAAAATGGTAATGCAGTAGAAAAGATTAAGTATTTTAAAATTTAAAACGTATTTTACAGTTATGTTTAATTTTTATAGTATAAAAACTTTTCATTTTTTTAAATTAATTCATTTGAATTTTTTTTTTTTTTTTAATTTATAGTATTTATTCGGGGAAAAAATGGTAATATGTAGTAGATTAAACTGATTAAAATTTAAGTTTAATTAAAATTTGTTTTTTATGTATTTAATTCTTTTTAAAAGAAAATCTACTTTTTTATTTATTATATTGGTCGGAATCAAAGTGTAAAGAGCGGGGGTTATAAAATACATGGTTCAAAAACTAAAATATTTAATAGATGATGAGATACAGTCATCTTTATAATCACAGTTATTAAATAATAGTAGATAAATACCCAAATTGAAGTGCCCGAGAAAGGTTTTACTGCAGACAGTGGGAACCTGGGCCTGATGCTGCGGGGGCGGAAAAAAGCTTACGTAGGCAACGGGTATCCGAAGCGAGGTATAGAGCGATTTCCAATGTACGTAATTTTTTTTTTTTTTTTTTTTTTTTAGTTTTTATTTATAATGTGATATAAAACATAATTTAAATATAGTGACCAGCGAAGCGGTCGTAGCCTGCTAGTAAATAAATAAAAATAAAGAGAAAATATTACCCATTTTAGTCAAATTTTCTGGCGGCTTTACATTGTCATTGATTAGAAACAGCACAGCGTGCAAAGTCTGAAAATTTTAAAAACATATATTTCTAAATTTCCTTCTTTTTCTTCTTCTTTTTTTTAAAAAATCTTTAATGCAAATTTATTGCGTATTTGCCTTGTTTTAAAAGTAAAAAAAAGCAAATAGACTGTCACTTTCAGTTGATGTGTAGCATAAGGATGTGGTCTGGTGTATGGCAATTGTGTTGGTAAGCGACCCGATTGATGTCAAATGCTTCGAGTCCCATCTGTGTGAATCAAAGGGTTTTATTTATTTTTTATTTTAATCTTTTGATTTTATATGAAGTTTTTTACTTACAACAATTTTCGCTCGTATATTGAATTTTGTGACTTTACAAATAATTTTTTTTTTTTTTTTTTAAATATTTTTATTTAAATCGCGAATTGCAACCCCGATCAAAAGAAATGAAAACTGAATTACCGTCTCATTCGTATCTATTTATTTGTTGTAAATATTAATGCTTTTCTCTTTATTAAATAGTTTTCAAAACGAATTTATTGAGGTTATGGCCGATTGATTACATAAAGTGTCCTAAGTCTCGAGCCCACCAGCGGCCGAGCGGTTCTGCGCTCAAAGCTGGTAGATGGGAGGTGCCGGGTTCGATCCCAGGTCGCGCTCATCGACCTAGCCGTTCGGAGTTTTCCGTGGTTTCTTCCGAAACTCGCGTAAATACGGGCTAGGACCCCTTAGAAAGACCCCCACGGAGGGCATTCCCCCTATAGGCCTAGGACACATAAGGAGTCAATCGGCCTTAATCCTCCAACCAACCAACCAACCTAAGTCTCGAATTTATTTGGGGATATAATTAGTATATTATTTATTTTTGGAGGAAAGCATCAATTTAATTCTTTATTAAACTTTAAAAATAAAATGAAATAAATATAAATAATAATAGTTTGAGAATGTATAGTGGGCTAAACAAATTTATACCAATTTTAGTTTTATAATATAAAATTATATAGTTTAAGTTCTGCTGAGAATTAAAAATCTATATGAGCCAAGTTTTTAAGGCTCCCAATTTAGTAAAAAAAAATATTTTTATTTATTTTTTGGAGGGGTGGGAGTGGGAGGGGGTATAGTTGTGATTATAAAAATCCCAAGCATAATATTGTTTTCTGTGTAATAGATATAAAATTGTGTACAAAACAGAATTTAATTTAGTACGAGAGGACTTATTTTAATCTATTCTTGCATATAAAAGCATACAGTAACTGTGTTTCATTCCCTAGCGTCGGTTACTATTTTCCTTTCTTCTTATTATTTGTATAGCCTTAGTATAGGATCCCATGTCGGCTTTAAAATTTTTGGCGATAAGTTAAAATGGGTATCGCAATTGCTCAAGTAAAGATCTTAGCGAGAAACATATCCGAGCTATGTATTTCGGTTTCAAATTTCTCCAAGGGGTTTTATACTGAAGCTATTCCCAGAGCTGCCAACCTAATCCGACAAATTGTTAGTACCGCCCTTTTTTCTACACTTAATTTTTAGAGTATTTGTTTTCTTAATTCATCATAACTATATTTGAAGAGAATTACTCTAAAAATTAAGTGGTGTAAGAAAAGGGGCGGTACTAACAAATTGCCGGATTAGGTTGGCAGCTCTGTATTCCATTTCTTTAGCTCAATTTTTCTAAATATATATATATATATATATTCGCACATCCCCCCCCCCCCAAAAAAAAAAAAAAAGTGTTATTTACTTTTGGCACCATTTTTTTTTTTTCTTTTTAATAATTTTAAAGTTAAAATGGGATTTTTATTTAATATCTTTTGAACCAATTATCCGACTGAACTAAAAAAAATATGGCGTTAGCTAGATTTTGTGTTGCTTAATAGGTGTACCCAGTTGATGATAAAATCAAATAATCCGGGCTAAAACTCCGGACAGATACTATGACAATCTTTCAGCTTTATATGTTTAAAAAATAATAATTACAAATAATAAATATTTGCACGTTTATTCCAGGTGATAGATAAATATTGGTAACGATGCTATCTGCGGTGTGTACATAATTTATAGATGACATACACGTCTACCAATACTTAAAGCAAAGGCATTATTTTGTATTGAATGTAATCGACAGATGTGCTGTACTATATTTTATTGTGTTCAAGAAAACTACTCAGGAATGAAAGTTGCTTTTTCATACCCATACGCTAAGTATTTTTTTTTTTTTTTAAAAGTTAAATTTTCAATGTTTGCTTTTTGTATAATTACGCGTTTTGAGGTTTCCTGAATGAGTGAAGTGTTTAACACGGTTGATTTTTGTGTAGGTCTTTTATCAACATAACTAAAAAATAAATAAATACTAATTGCGCGTTCAGATACTATTCAAATGTGGTATTTTGAAGTTCAAATGAGGTTGCTACTTTGAAAAGTTTAAATGATTGACAAATTTCAAGGAGTTTGTGCTGGTGAAAGTTGTCAATGTATTGGAATAAACTTTTAAGTTTAATAACAACCTTGAATTCTATATAAATGTATTATATAGCTATACATATGTACTATATATCTAATCTACTATATTTAAACCGGGGGTTGAGGGAGGCGGTATTTCCCATCACACAGAATTATATGCCAAATAAAACTGTTCCCAAACCTAGTTTGAATTATTTCTAACGTAGGTTACTTGTTAACTCGTTGGTAGTATATTCGTAGTTGTTAACTTACCCCTTAATTTGCAATGTGTTTTTACTTTCCGAACACTATAGTGAGGAAAGTATTGTAATCATGTAAAAAATCCGAATTTGAGATTTTGGTGTTTCTATACGTTTCAAGGTCCAATGAGTCAGTTTTCACTATTTTTGCGATGATGTATGTATGTGTGTGTGTATGTATGTATGTGTGTATGTCTGTGTGTATGCCTGTGAGTGAACACGCTAGCGTCTAAACCCTTTGTTCGAATATGCTGAAAGTTGGTACGTATATTGTAAGTCACCATAGTACGAACCCTATAGATTTTGGTGGATCTAGCACTTATAGTTTTTTTACAGGGACACAAAGAAAAATTCTTTATCATTATGGCCTATGGGACCAAAATCTTAAAAGTACGATAACATCTAAACGCCTTATTCAATTGTGCAAACAATTTATACACATATTATAGGTCACAGATACTCAATCTATATAGATTTTGGAGAATCTAGCACTTATAGTTATTTTACAGGGACGGAAAGAAAAATTCTTTATCATTATGGCCTATGGGGCCAATTTTTTAAAAGTGTGATAGCGTCTAAACGCCTTATTAATCTCAGCAACAAATTTGTACACATGTTATAGGCCACAGTTGCACCAACTGTATAGATTTTGGTGAATCTAGCACTTAGTTTTTAGTTCCCCATCATACTATAGGTATGGGGAACTTAAGTAATCGTGAAAAATTCCGACCTCGATTTTTTTACTTTTTTATACGTTTTCAGGTGTGAGGAATCCGAAAATGACAAAATTTATATGGTGTCTGTTAGTGGGTCAGTGTGTTAGTCCGTTAGTTTGTTAGTCTGTTAACACGATATCTCACGAACAAATGATCGCAGAGAGGTCAGATCAGTTTCAAAATATTACTTTCGATACTGGCAAGAACCCTATTCATTTGCAAGATTCGAACTAAAAAAATTCGTAAGTTATGAGAAATTTACGATTTTCTTAACATGGGAGAATAGGACAAAAATTCACTTAAACGTGCATTAAATGGAAATTTTTTACTGTGAAAATGTCAAACCAGTTTTAAAACATCGGTTTTGATGCCGGAATGAACATCAGTAACTATAAATATGCTACTTTGAAAATTTCGCAAGTTATTGGAAATTTACGAATTTCTTAACATGGCAGTATAAGGCAAAATTTCACATAAACGTCAATTTTGAGAGATATTTTCATCGTAAAGGTGTCAGACTACTTTTGAAATATTATTTAGGACACTGGCATGAATATTAATGACTATGAATTTTCGAATATTAAAATTTCGTAAGTTATTGGAAATTTACGAATTTCTTAACAAGGCAGAATAAAGCAAAATCTCATATAAACGTCAATCTTGAGGGATATTTTTATCGTAAAGATGTCAAACCACTTTCGAAATATTATTTAGGATACTGGCATGAATATCATAGACTATGATTTTTTCAATTTAAAAAAATCGTAAGTTATTTGGAATTTACGCTTTACTTATCATGTCAGAATATGGCAAAATTGAGCATAAACTTCCATTTTGAGGATCATAAATACATTAGACAACTTCAAAATTACATTTATGATATTTGTTTGAACATGATTGAATACAAATATTCTAATAGGAAATTTTCGTAAATTATTCGTAATTTACGATTTTATCAACATATCGAAATTGTAAATTTTTCATATAAATATGAATTTCGAGGATTATTGCATTGGAAACAGTAGCATGAAAACTAAACAACGGAATCGACCCTGATAAAATAAATTAATAGATTAGAATGAGGTAAATATATCGAAGTGAACGGTGGATAGCCTATTAGGCGGGGATTTCATTCTGTCACTGTATCAAGCTTTGGTCATATTCATTTCTTTTAACATGATTATAATATGTCTCGCACTAGAAATTTATGAGAACATAAATATGATGGGGAACTGAGCAGAGTCCACCTATGCCAACTAGTTTTACAAGGACACAAAGAAAAATTCTTTATCGTTATGTCCAAGGGACCAAATTTTTAAAAGTGCGATAACATCTAAAAGCCTTATTCAACTGAGCTGAAAATTTATATGAATATTATAAATCACTGTTGCACTAACTATAAGCATTTTGGTGAATCTAGCATTTATAGGTTTTTACAGGGACACAACGAAAAATTCTTTATCATTATGATCTGTAGGCTCGAAGTTCAGTAGCGTTAAATAAAACGTCGTGTAATATATGGAGAAAAATACTGAAACACTCTATTATGGTTTTCTCTCTTTTGTTTGTTTAGCAACTCCTCTTTCTTTGCTTTATCTATAAAACTGTTAATTACTCAATGTTCGGTAAGTCGAGTGGAGTCACTCCAGATTTTTTAAATATAGAAATGCAAAGCAAGAGGAAATTGTGTGAGTGCTACTCCTGATTATTTTAAGTACTGAATACTTCTTACTCGTAGATAGTATACATTACTTGTTAACTTACCTCTTAATTTGCAATTTCTTTTTAAAATATAGAAATGCAAGGTAAGAGGAAATTGTGTGAGTGCCTTTACCAGATTGTTTTAAGTATTTGAGAGATCATTTAAATCAGATATCACCAAGCGGTTGTCCGTCCAAAAACTTTGATGTTCTACAGAAAAATTTGGTCAATATTTCAATTTTACTTTCCGAACACTATAGTGAGGAAAGTATTGTAATCATGTCAAAAATCCGAATTCGAGATTTTGATGTTTCTATACGTTTTGAGGTCCCCTGAGTCCGTTTTCACTATTTTTACGATGATGTATGTATGTGTGTGTATATGTGTGTATGTGTGTATGTCTGTGAACACGCTAGCGTCTAAAGGCTTTGTTCGATTAACCTGAAAGTTGGTACGTATATTGTAAGTCACCATAGTACGAACCCTATAGATTTTGGTGAATCTAGCACTTATAGTTTTTTTACAGGGACACAAAGAAAAATTCTTTATCATTATGGCCTATGGGACCAAAATCTTAAAAGTGCGATAGCATCTAAACGCCTTATTCAATTGAGCAAAAATTTTATACCCATATTATAGGTCACAGATACTCAATCTGTATAGATTTTGGAGAATCTAGCACTTATAGTTTTTTTACAGGGACACAAAGAAAAATTCTTTATCATTAAGCCCAAGTTAAAATCCATGCTAGTACCAGCAAAGAAAATAGGCTAGTTATTGCTATGTTTTGCTTTGTCTGCTAGATTTTCATGCTGTTATATGCTTTATAATGCTAGCCAGCATAAAATGCTATATTAGCTAGCTTACACAGCAATAGCACGACAAGCTATATACAAGCATTTTATGCTTATTTGTTGTTTAAGCTTTTCCAAAGCCTGGAGAGGTATGTACCTTAACAAGCTATTATGTGCTTTTCTATGCTTGCCAGCGTAATATGTTATGTCGGCAGCTTAAGTAGAAATAGCATGGCATGCTAGATGCCAGTGAGAAGTGAGAAAATAGCAACAAAAAAGCATCTGTTGGTTGTGAATTACTGCTAGTATAGCAGAAATTTCAAGCAAATAGTAGTCATAATTACTGCTGGACCAGCAACATACTATTCAAGCAACAGAAGCTGGATTATGTATGCTGGACAAGCAATAAACTGTGCCAATACACACCATGACTTGCTGGTAATTTTGGTGGAACCAGCAAATATTTTTGGTATTTTATGCTATTTTACATGCTGGGATACAGCATTTAATGCTAGACTAGCAAACAAATACCAGCAAGAATTTTAACTTGGGAGGCCAATGGGGCCAAATTTTTAAAAGTGTGATAGCGTCTAAACGCCTTATTAATCTGAGCAAAAAAATTGTACACATGTTATAGGTCGCATTTGCACCAACTGTATAGATTTTGGTGAATCTAGCACTACAGTTTTTTTACAGGGACACAAAGAAAAATTCTTTATCATTATGGCCTATGAGACCAAATTTTTAAAAGTGCGATAGCATCTAAACGCCTTATTCAATTGAGCTGAAAATTTGTATGAATATTATAAATCACTGTTGCACTAACTATAAGCATTTTGGTGAATCTAGCATCTATAGATTTTTACAGGGACAAAACGAAAAATTCTTTATCATTATGATCTAAGGGCTCAAAGTTCAGTAGCGTTCAATAAAACCTCGTGTGATATATGGAGAAAAACACACTCTATTATGGTTTTCTCTCTTTTGTTTGTTTAGCAATTCCTCTTTCTTTATTTTATCTACAAAACTGTTAGTTACTCAATGTTCGGAAAGTCGAGTGGAGTCACTCCAGATTTTTTAAATACATTGTTACGAATTACATTGCTTGTTTTTGTCAGTTTTATCTTCAGAATTTTCTGAATTACTCATACTCGTACAGAGTAGCCTTTTCATTTTAGGGATTTGGCACCCTGGACTTTACTCTACGAAGGTTTCATATGAAAGCTTATATTTCCAATTAATATGTATAAATTGACCTATATTAGGTTTGTTCAATAAAATACATATTTAGGTAACAATTCTTATGTTTTTTTTATTTATTTTTTACAGATTTGAAATCTTTAAATTGCGTTTCTCAATTTGCATTTTTTCATGAATTCATGATCTTCAAAATGTTAAAACTTCTACACATATTTAAGAGAATACTTAATATATTTTTTGAATGCTTAATAGAACCTATTTAAAAGAATTAGGGAAAGATTTTGAAATTTATTAATTAGTTTTTCGGGGAAAAAAAAATTAAAAAGTGCATGTCTATATAAAAAATTTTCTAAAGAAACATGGTTTTTGTTATACATTTATTCTTTTTAATATTTTTTCGTTTAAAGTTATTACAAAATCCTTCCTTAAAATATTTTTAACTAGATTCTATTAAACATAACAAAAAAAAAAAAAAAAAAAAGGCTTTTTGTTATATTTATATATCCATAGAAGTTTTCGCATTTTAAAGATCATGAATTCATGAGAAAATGCAAACTGAGAAAACGCAATTTAAAAATTTCAAATTTGTAAAAAAAAATTATCAAAAATCATGAGAATTGTTGCCTGAAAATATATTTTATTGAACAAACCTAATATAGTTCAATTTATAAATATTAAATGAAAATATAAACTTTTATATGAAATCTTCAGTAGTACCGAATCAAAGGTTACAAGTCCTCTTAAAGAAATTCTCCCTGAAAAATAGAATTTTTTTCGCAACATCACACATATCATGGATTATTATTAACACATATAAATCAAATAATGAATCCCTCCTAAGTTAAATTAATCATGAATAAAAAACACAGCATAACAGATGTATTATTCGACATCAATCTTAAAGCTAAATTTTTTTCTGTCTATATCAAGATCTCCTTTTTCTGACCTTCGATAAAAAGTGAATATCAGATACTGAGCGAAAAAGCAATGAAAAATGATACTCGATTCTGAACAACATATTTCAGCGAAATGTTTTTAAATAAAAACTAAGCAATCGTAATATAGTACCCGCCGCTTATTAAAATTGCATTCGTTCTGAGACAAAATGATTTTATAAAGCGGCTGATTTTTATATCCGGCGAACGTTCCTGAACTCAACAAAAAAAAGTATTACTTCCCTGAATTTAGAAAGAAATTTCAAAAGGTACCAAATAATAGAATTAATAAACAATATTAATTTTTGACAGATAATTAATTGTTCCTTCAAAATAAGTGAATTACGCACATCCCAAGTTCCGATATGCTTTCCTTCAAGGAAAATCATCATATTACTTTGATAAAAGTTCACACTTTTCTTTTAAATCTTTCCATTCAAACCTTTTGATTTTTAACTACTTCAGAATAAGAGCTAGAAATTGTCTTTTAATAATTAAAAATTTTAATAAAATATCACATGCGAACCAAATCAAATTTGTAATTTATTACACCGCTTCGAAGAATACGTTCCTTCAAACTGTTACTAAAACAATGGGGCGTGTTTGATTTGTAAGTACACTCTGAATGTAAAATTTTCAACAAAGGGAGATAATGGAGAAATTGTGGAATTTTCTTTTCTTTTTTATTTCGTAAATAAAAAGTCACAATGTAAATACAATTCTTTTATGCTGCCGAAGAGATTTTTTTGAGTTTATTAACCCTTTAACGTTCACTGGTTTCGAAGCGAAACCAAACATTTGACATAATTTAACATTTTTTTTTTTTTTTTTTTCCCCAGCAGTTTAACATCCCCCCCCCCTTATTTTAATCAGGTTTTAAACTTTTGTTCCTTTTCTGTTCGGTAGATAGCAGCACTATTCCAAAATTTAACAAATAATGCTTCAAAGGAAGCTCAATGCATAAGTCATTTGAAGTTTCTTAGTGTGCGCGAGTGCAAATTGCTCTGTTTGATGATGCACTCATGTCTAGTTTTTTTCATTTAATGAGGAGCTGGACTATTATTTTCACCTGAAACAACTTTTACGAGTTTTTGTAGTCGATAATGTATACTTATAAAGTGTTTTATTTATTAAATTAAATATTATTTGTATTTAATAAGGTTATAGATATTTCAAACCAAAAATTTATCGAAAAGGAACTATGTTAATTTTTTATTTTTAAATATTTATGATCAGCTATGTGTCTAAAAGCCATTTTTACAATTAGTTTAGTAATTTTTAAAATAAATTAAGTAGTTAACGTTAAATGGTTAAGCAGCTGTTTTAAAAGGAGTTAGTACGGATTTGATTCCAGTCCTGGCAATTTTATCGGAATAAACGGCTGATTTTATTAACCAGTGAATTTAAGCGGCGGTTACTGTATTTTGCATTAAATGGCTTTATTTCGTATTTATAAAACAGATAGGTTCTTTCACCAGTAATTCTAGAATTGTATTTGTGTTTATTAATAAATTAGTTGATGTGCGCTGGTCACATGCATTTCTAAATTTTTCTCTTTGCCGTTCAAATTACTAAACATTGTTTTACATGATATATTTTTTACTTTCTTCTGTATTCAATAGAAGAAAGTATTGGATTCGTAAAAATTTTCGGCCTCGGACTTTTGATGGTTTTAATGTTTTGAGAGCTGTAGGCCATGTATAGATTTTAAAACTTCTTTACACACCATAAATTTTAAGCCAGCACAACCGGTTTCGAAAGGACGTAGCCTTTCTTCATCAGGTGCAAAAGAACAAGTGTTACTGCCTTGGAGGCAAAAGCAAGACAGAAGTTTTAAAATCTATATATTGATTGTACACCAGTTTTGAATTTTGTTTTGGTGTAGGACATGGTTTGACCATTTTTAGAAAATGTCTGTCTGTGTGTGTACAAGACAAAATTTTCTGGCAACTGTATCTCAGGAACTACTGCACAGAATTTTATACAAATTGGTATGTAGTTACACCTTGACATAAAATAGTGCCTATCAACTTTTAGTAAAAATAGTCTAACAGGTTGCGTTGCCATCCCGCTTTTTCTAAATTTTTAACATGGTGGTATAGGACAAAAATGGTATAGTTGGTTAGTTCAGGAAAATTGATAGGCGTCCTGTGTAAATAGCTCAATTTCAGGTCTCGCAAGTGCGTTTCTTTAAAAACAGCTATACGGATTTTTTTCAAACTCGCCATATTAACTGACTTTTAAATATCCTTTTGTACGTAATTATTGCTTTCCGGTCAATAATTGAGTATATAAAGTTTTGGTAAGAGTTGGTATCTGAAAAACGGCTCTAAAGATTTTCTTGAAAATTGTTATAAATCCATTTTAGCTATCCTTACTCATGTATTACGTCGTTATTACAGGAAAATTGAGTCATCCTGCTTCGGTAGGTCAGTTTTAGATCACGGAAATTTATGTTTCAAGAAATAACTCTTACCATTTTTTTCCCCTTATTTTTTAACTTGCTATGCAAACTTTGTTTTATATGTCTTTACACGTTTATTAAATTTCTCTACCGGAAATATTTTAGGTTCATACTTCGTTAGGTCAATTTTATGTCTTCTGATCACATTTCCGAAAAAAGCACGTATAATACGTGAAATAGTGGGTAATGGAAGTCGTGTGGTTGTTTCACACCATTTTTTTTTTTTTAATAAATGAATTTTGGAAACGTATTATTCAAGCATTGATATCTGCTATTCTAACAACTATATTGTACACTACACTGAAATAAATTTTTAAAATAAGATAATCTGTAAATAAATTAATGAATTTTATATGTTCAATTTACTGTTAGGCCGCGGTAGCCTGATCGGTAAGAGCAGCGAGTTCGTGATCGAAAGATTGCGGGTTCGGTCCTCGAGCCGGCCGAAGACCGTCGTGTACACTAATGGCGACTGGTGCACGTTAAATCCGTCGTGGTCGCAAAGTCCTCCAAGTTCCCATCAAAAATTATACCTCTGGGGGCACCGGAGCATGGGTTTAAACTCAGCCTTGTCCCGGATCAAAATTCGGGTTCCTGCTGGTGCTGCCATCTATCGCCAGCTTCTGGAGCTAAGACGTACTTCCTCCCTATAATGGGCGCTCCTCTGTTAAACGGAATGACGCACCCCTCCTGCCTTAAACCCGGTTAGTTCCACTACCGGGGCTCGGAATTTCCGAGTGGCATAAGTAACAACAACAACAACTATTATTGGAATTAATAATCGAATCTTCCAAACAGTAGTGGCACCAGAAATTCCCCGACGGGGGGACACCACCTCCCCGACAGGGGGGCACTACGTAAAGAGAGTTTATTATATAAGTATTTATCAAAAACTGCAATACTGTAAATAATATTACTGTTAATATTTGTACAATTCCATTTGTTAGTACTCCTCATAGTTTTGGAGATCATCGTGCCACAGACAGACATTTTCTAAAAATATCGTGGTCAAAACGTGTTCTGGACCTCTGAAAACGTGTATATTCATGGGAAAACTCGAAGCTGAAAATTTTTACGAATCCAATACTTTCTTCTATCTTATCTTAATATATATAAATCTCGTGTCACAATGTTTGTCCTCAATGGACTCCTAAACCACTTAACCGATTATAATAAAATTCGCACACCATGTGCAGTTCGATCGAACTTGAGAGATAGGATAGTTTAAATCTCAAATTATAGTCGCAATTTTAATTTATTGCTAATTATTTGTCTGTTATTATTTGGCAGTCACAATTATCTGTTAACTCCAAATGATTCTAACAGATGTCGATACCTTTCGACTGGGTTGAAATGAAAGCTGAAATATATTTGGTGCTGCCATCTACACAAAGAATCTTCAACTTTTTAACCTATTAATAAATTTCGTATAATTCAATTATTTCCACTTTTTAAATTTTTGGTGTTAGCATAGCCGGCCACGTGTTACTTAGACTGAAGTGTAAATTGAATTCATATTATAATGAAGATAATACAGTGAAATTAATCCTGTTTTTTACTTATTTGTGCTTCATTGATCAAAACTTTATAATTTAATCTGTATATATATATAAATTACGTGTCACGATGTTTGTCCGGGGTAAACTCCTAAACTAAGGAACTGATTTTGATGAAATTTTGCACACTGTGTGCAGTTTGATCCAACTTGAGAGATAGGATAGTTTTTATCTCAATTTATTGTCACAATATTGTTTTATTGCAATTATTTGTTAATTATAGACCTTTATTAAAGTTGCTCCAAAATATCTGTGAGTTCCATTAATTTAATTGTTGCCAAAAAAAAAAAAAAAAAAAATACGAGTTCATTTTCTTTCGACATAAAAATAAATACATTTAATCAAACGTGAACGTTAAAAAATTATAAAAAGTTAAATTATGCATCTCACGAAAATTGACGTCATAATCAATTTAAAGATTTTATACACATTGATAAAGTGCTAATGTAGTTCTATCATAGATACAGTAATATATATAGATCTCTCATCCCCATGTTATCGTAGAAAGATTTTTGATGCCGAAAAAAGATAAAAAATAAAAGCTTTGGAAACAGCCATTAAGTGGTATTGAAAAAAAAAAAAAAAAAGAAAAAAAAGAAAAAGAAAAGAAAGAAAGAAATATGAATTTGAAACTGTATCTGGAGTCTTCCATTCCCCTTTAGCAAATAAATTATTCATAAATTTTATTTGCTAAAATATTAGTATGTATTCCCGTGTGTATTCACTCGGGGAAAGACGGCCATATTTTGGTAAAAACGTCGTCTTTTCCCAAATGAAAAGGAACAACTTTTTTCTCCCCAATGATCACTCTATTCTATATATGCTATACTATATCTATGAGTTCTATACGCAAGCGAAGTGTGACTCACTGACCGTCTGTGCAGCCAAGAAAAAGATTTCCTATGTTAATTGCCCACTGGATTTTTTGTAAGAAATTATTAAAAATCGAGGAAATTTATTTCCCGATTTTAATCCTTATATTTGGGTATAGATATGTATTAGTTATCGCGGGTGTTAGATTGAATTATTTTGCTGTCAAATTGACAAAATTTTAATTTTAAATTTTTAAACTCTGTCGCCCTTGGCTTTTTTTATTATTATTATTATTATTTGGCGATCAAAAGCGTAACACGAAAATATACATGCCAGATGTATGCATTGTACGAAATGTAATATGTATTATTCATTGTACGTATGTATGACATGTAATATGTATTGTACGAAATATTGTTTCATATTATTCATTACTCTTTTAATATAAGTTGTTAAAATAACCATGATTTTTGAAAGGAATTAAATATTTTCGCCAGATAATTTGGCGATATTCTTTTTTTTTCGCCAAGGATGACAGAAATGAAATCTATTCCGCTGCAAAATATTAGTATCTTACATCAGATATTTTATTTAGACATTTGAAAACAAATTTGACTTCAAACTATGATAGAATATTTATCATTTTCCTTTTAATTTGTATATTATTAGTATATTAAAATTTAAAAGCATGGTATATAAAAAGTTTTTTTTTTTTTTTTTTTTTTTAAATCTTATAATTATTCTTATCTTAATCCTCAATGTTTCCCATCTTTATTGACTTGAATTTACTATTAAAATTTTAACATACTCAAAAACTTCTCATCACTTCGTTAAAATACACTAAACTTTTCCAAAATCTTTTTGTATTTAAAATGATACATGTATTTACTTTAAATGTCCAATATTTCATAAGATTTCCAATTTTAAAGTTTTAAAATATTTATCAAATTTACTTATTTTTCTGGTTTAGCCTTATTGTTTTCCCTTTTATAACTACAGCTGTTGCCCTCTTTAAAATATTTAAAATGATGAGGTCATTTAATAGTAAAATTATCCATTATGGCGTATATTATATTTCACTCCTCCATAAAAATTGATTTTAAAATCGTCTGTTTCTTTTATACTTTTATTTTAATAGAATTTTAATAGAATTTAATTTATATATTAGTCATTTTAGCAATTTTATCCAAAGTAGCATTAGAAATAATATATATCACTTCTCCATTAAAATTTATAGGACCCTACAATAAAATTAATTTGTGCTTAATATTAACACTACGAAAATTTTTATCAATCGCTTCCAAATTTTGACCTAAGTTTCAAATCTCAACCCTGTGGGTTTTTACATCGGCTACAACGTTTTCGTCTTTGTTCGTAAATAATAATTTAACTGTACTAAATAGTTTACAGCCGTATAATTCAACGTATAACTTAGTCACAGCAACGCGTGGCCGGGTCTGCTAGTTGAATATAGAATGGAAAAACTGGAATGATCTAAATTTTTTCAAAGAAAGAAAAATGCTGCCAAAAGTACAAAAACTGAAAATTTTGTATTTCCCCCCGAGAGATTTTAGGAGTATTCTCCGATGGGGGATCACAGACTCCCCGACGGGTGGGGGCTGTGCCCCCTCGGCCCCCTAGCTGGCGCCACCCCTGCTTCCAAAATCATGCAAACCATGAATAAAATTTTATTTTCACTATTTCAATACATTGTTGTAATTGCCATGTAAGATTTTCCTTTATTCTTTTTAATTATTTTATTTGTTTGAAATACACTCATAGAAACCATGCATAAAACTTTACTTAAAAAAAAAAAAAAAAATATCCCAGTACATTGTTGTAGCTATAACATCAGTTTTGAAACATTACTTCCGAGAAACCAAGAGTTTTTTCATTAAGAGGACTCTCTTCTCTACTTATCGTCAACAGAAGCAAAGGCCAATGTTATTCTATGGAGAATTTTGCCCCATTATAATTCATTAATTAATACATATTTTTAAATTCCGTTTTCCCATTCAGAAAATAACTATTAAACAGTTTATCGCTTTCTAAAATTTTATTTTTTTTAAATTTTTAATATTTTATTTTGAGGTTGTAAAATACGAATTTTCACAATGTGAAATTTTTGCATTTTTGAACTTAAAAATAAAATATTAGATAGATGCTAGATTCACCAAATGCTTATAGTTAGTGCAACAGTGACTTATAAAATTCATATAAATTTTCAGCTCAGTTGAATTAGACGCTATCGCACTTTTAAAAAATTGGTCCCACAGGCCATAACGATAAAGAATTTTTCTTTGTGTCCCTGTAAAAAAAACTAAGTGCTAAATCCACCAAAATCTATACAGTTCGTGCAATTGTGACCTATAACATGTGTATAATTTTTTTGCTCAGTTTAATAAGGTGTTTAGACACTATCACACTTCATAATACTTGGCCCCATTAGGCCATAATGATAAAGAATTTTTCTTCGTGTCCTTGCAAAAAAACTATTTGTGCTAGCTTCACCAAAATCAATGGGGTTCGTGCTACAGTGACTTACAACATGCGTACTAACTTTCAGCTTATTCGAGCAAAGCGTTTAGACGCAAGCATGTTCACTCATGCACACACACACACATACGTACATATATCATCGTAAAAATAGTGAAAACGGACTCAAGGAACCTCAAAACGTATAGAAACATCAAAATCTCAAATTCGGATTTTTGACATGATTACAATGCTCTCCTTACATATGTATGTTCGGAAAGTAAATAATCTGGTGTGTCACTCACACGACTTTCTCTTACCCTGAAATTTAATACTATAAATACAGGATGGAGATTAAGAGGTAAGATAACGAGTGCTGTCATGTAAACCTATGTTAAACAAATCAAATTAGGCTTCGGAAGTGTTTTATATGATAATTAGTTCTGTGTGAGGGGGGCTACCGCCCCCCCAAGTGTTTCCGCTGCGGTAGCATTTTTCGTGAAATGCTAAAAGACTTATCCAAAATGCGAAAATGAAATAACATGTTTTCGCTTTTTTGCCAAAGCATCTTACTAAAGACAAATTGAAAAAAAAAAAAAAAAAAAAAAAAAAAAAATCTTCGAAAATATAACAAATCTTTCATGGGGAAAAAAATTGCAACATTGATCAAGAAAAATCCATTGTTTTATGCATATAAGGAAAACCAAATGCTGAACTATGCATAAGAATCGCATACAGGAAATCAATATGTAAATAAGCATGAGGCATTTGTAAAGTGGTCTAATATAAAAGAAAGAAAAATTATAAATTGTAAACCAAAAAGCTTTCAATAGTAATAAACAAATTTCACTTGTTACTTTTTTTTTTTTGTAAGTTATGTTTTTATTTTCAGGTACAGTATAAGCTTAATGTAGTTTTATGTGCCATTGTGATAATTATATCTCCAGAAAAATAATATACTTCGTGTAAAATGTTCATATTGCTTTAAAAAAGTTTACAAAATAAAGTAATAATCTAAAAAGTTTAATATTTTTCAAGTCTGCCAATAAATGTGTTAAAATATATGCTTGTACTATATTCGAATTTATCTGGTTACAGTGGTAAGTTTAATTATTAATTACTTTTTTGTTTTTTATTTAAAAAAAAAAAAAAAAAATCTTCTGTGTATAACTCTTTAAAGATCTGATTAAAAACTTTTAAGCTTAATTTATAAATGAAAATCAAACATGTCAAGGCGTTTAGAATAATGTGTGAACTGATATTCATCTTTTTCTACTGCTTCTGGCATTTTCGCATTCTGCTAAAGCTTTCTTTTTTGATTTTAGCTTTTTTGCTAAAGAAAATTTTCACTCAGCTTAAACCCTGCCCCCCCCTCATCCCCCATTTCATTAATGCATCTACATTTATATAAAATATAATTTTGTTATTAAATTAAAAGTTCACTTAAAATGATAAAATTTTCACACGCAACATTCATTGAAATTTATCAATCTTGATCATATTTTTCCAGCAACAAACTTATATTAACTTCAAAATACAACATTTGGATCTCCTAAAATTATTCGTTTTTAAGTTACTCTAAGAGACACAGACAAAGATCAAACGTTAAAAAAACTTGACTACAGTAATCAGAAAGCCACAAAACGTTTAAATATACAAAAACAAGCGATGAATATTTAGCTTAAAACGTACATTATTTACCATATCTGTATGAAGAATTCTTTTCAATTCCCGAACAGTTTTCCTGGAAATGGTAAAATATTATTAGTAAAGCACATCCACTAACAACAAATAACTCGTGTGTTGTGGCCACCACACGAGTTTCTTCTATATTTTCCTATAAGAATTCACTCAGTAAAAATAATTTATTAAAATAATTTAAAAAAAATTATCTTCCATGATAATGCTGACGATTTCCATATTAGAGAAGTAGTATAACACTAAACATTCAAAAAAAGTTGAATTTATTCTCTATATTAATTTTTTTTTTGTTAAAAATGAAAAAAATCGATAACTTTATTTTAAATTATCGCAGATCGATGGTTCCTCTTTTGAAAGATACCCATCATGAAAATTTACTCCCCTCGAGGGGGGGACTTCCCCCACCTCCCAGGGGGGGGGGGAGACGAGGCTCCTACATACACAATTTTTTTCCCCTGTTGACTATCTCTATTCCAAAAAATATATATTCGTTTCATTTTGTTTAGTTCAGTCTTTAGATGTTAAACTCTACTTACCTGCAATTTCTCCCATAGACGTAATGTGTTTGAATATTTTTGAGTGTCTCTGTACACGAAAAATTCGCTTCAACTCAACGAAAAGCTTAGTGTAGCATCCCTATATGATACACATTTAGCATACCGAGTTAGAAAATTTTGCTACTATTTGTTCTTGAGATATGATAGCACACACACAGACCATTCGCTAAAAACATGATTTTCGTATTCAGGGACCTCAGAACATGTAAATATAACAAAAACTCACGTTCGAAAATTTTACCCTAAAACAATACTTTCTCGACTCTTTAGGTAAGAGAAAGTAAAAAAAAAAGTTTACTCGTTAATTTTTACTTTCTTCTATATTCAATAGAAGAAAGTATTGGATTCGTAAAAATTTTCGCCCTCGGGTTTTTGATGGATTTACACGTTTTGAGAGCTGTAGAACACGATTTGACCATTTTTAGAAAATGTCTGTCTGTCAGTCTGTCTCTCTCTCTCTCTCTCTCTGTGTGTGTGTGACAAAATTTTGTGGCAACTGTATCTCGGAACTACTGCACAGAATTTCATACAAATTGGTATTTAGTTGCACCTTGACATAAATTAGTGCCTATCAACTTTTGGTAAAAATTGTTTTACAGGTTGCGTTGCCATCCCGCTTTTTCTAAATTTTTAACATTGTGATATAGGACAAAATTTTGTATAAATGTGCATAAAGAGAATTATTTTTTAGTAATCATTATGAAATTTACAAGAATTATTTATAATCGAGATAGTCAACTGGGGAAAAAAAAAATTGTATGTGTAGGATGCTCGCCCCCCTTCTGGGGGGGAAGTCCCCCCTCGAGGGAGTAAATTTTCATAATGGGTATCTTTGAAAAGAGCTCGCCAATGCCTTTAAAACGAATGGTTGAACCATCAATCTGCGATAATTTAAAATAAAGTTATCATTTTTTTTTTTTTTTTTTTTTCATTTTTAACAAAATATACACTAAGCGACAAAAAAAAGCCGCACTTGGATGTTTTCCTTTTCGCCTTCTACAACCGCCAATTTTATCGTTTAAAACGCAAATTTTCGAACAGATTTTACTATGTTGTCCCCCACATACACTTTTACTTTGAGTCCAGTGTTAAAAACAAAATGCAATTGTCAGGAAAATTGTAATTTTAGAATTTATTTCAAAAATGGTAAGAATAAGACGGTTAACGATGCCACAAAAAGTAATAATTTTTGAATGTAAATCAAAAAATATTTTAATACGTGAGATGGCAAAATAATTAAAAGTTAACGAAAGATTGGTAAAAGGATTTTCAGCAAGATATAAAAGTTTTTGGCCGTTTAAACTGGAAATTTGGTTTTAGGTGGCCACACTTCTCTTCCAAGCGAGATGACCGTAAGTTAAAAAGACATTGCTTATAAAATCGGTTTGTATTACATTTAGAAAATAAAAGAGCTTCAGAAAAAGTGTTTAGTAGCATAATTTCTTTAACTAGAGTACAACAACTATTAAACCAAGCAGGTTTAAATGACAGAAAATTTGAAAAAATTCCATTCTTTGTGAAGAGAAGTAGGAAAGCAAGACCTCAGATGGCTAAAAAAATTAAAAAATGATTAGTTAATTATTGGGCTGAACTGGTTCTCTCTGATGAGTCAAGTTTAACTTACTTCGAGCTAAAGAAAACAAGCAGAACTGACAACGAAAATATGGCCGACTTAATGAAAATCGCACTTTTAAAACAGTGACACATTCTCCGTACATTATGGTACGGAGGTGCATAGCTTTTCAAACACTCAGGGAAATTTTTATGCTCAAGGGATCAATTAACTCGAAATAAAACACAATCTGCATAAAAGTGGTGCCTGACCGACTATTTTGCAAGTATCTTGGACATTTCCGTAAACAGCAATTGAAGATAATAACGTACCTTACTACACAGCGTCTGTGGTAAGTTTATTCACTTCAAATTGTCAAAATTTCTTATACATTCCCATGAGAACCTATAATTTTGTAAGTAATCATATCTTTTTTCACTTTAAGTTAAATACCACAAAGGATATAGTAGAATTTCTTCTTTACCAGACATGGAAATAGTCAAAATCGCGATCTGCTCGAAAATTTTTCGTCCATAAAAAGGCGGGGGAGAGGGGAGAGGATTCGAAATTTGCAGCCTATAACTCTACCAGAACTAGAAAAAATTATTTGTGATATTTGGCACATTGAAATTTCTGAGATTTATATTAAAACACTGCATAAAACTATGCCATTGCGCATTAATGCAGTAATTCCATATAAAAGTGGAATTAACCCAATGCAGATCACATATTTTTAACAAAAAATCGCTTAGATCTAACAAATAAATAGTTTTATTTCATATATTAAAATATAACTTGTTTATTTCATATAATAAATCACAATAGAATGCAAAGTGTATGGTTATTGCATTATGTTCAAAAAGAAAGTTTTATGCAGTTTTTTAAAAAGTACTTCGTAAAGTGCAATAAAGCGAATTATTAAATCGAAAATATACATAGGTATCATTTCATACCTTTGGTATTATGCAAACAAGACAGTTTTATTTGTTTCAAACATTTATTTTAAAGTTATTACAAATAAAAAAGGTATAAGTCATTTTTTCTGCAGTGCGGCTTTTTTTTTTTGTCGCTTAGTGTATATATAATATTAATAAAATCAGACTTTTGTCTGTAAATTTGTCGGAATCGAAAAATTTTGCGATATCTTCACGTTTCACGCCTCATGAAAGCCGAAAATGACTTCAGAAAATTTTGCCTGTGTGTGTATGTGTGTATGTGTGTCATCGTGTCCGTATGTCGCTTTTTTTGTCCGGGCATCACTTGAGAACGGCTGGACGGAATTCAACGGCGCTTGGCAGGAATTTAGGTCTTCACCCAACTTAAAATTATATCTATCAACTTTTCAGAAATTCCCCCCCGTTCCTCCCTGGGGGGGTAAAAGACTAAAACACGTTTGTTCGGGCATCACTCGAGAACGGCTGGACGGAATTCAACGGCGCTGGGCAGAAACTTAGGTCTTCACCCAACTTAAAATTATATCTATAGAAATTTTCAAAATTCTGATTAGTGTTTAAATTGTGGGTAAAAAACGCCTGCGCATGCGCCATAAATATTTTTTCACTAAAACGCTTTGAATGGAAAAATAAAATGCAAAAATAAATTTTTAAGATAAAGACTTTGTTTATTCGCGTGATTCGCACTACAAATTATGAAAAGATTGAAATGAAGTTTTGCCATCTGAGTTTCATACTTTAGTTAATTTATAACATCTAATTGTCGTATCGAAAAACTGTTTACACTCCAGGATTCAGAAAAATCACCTCTTTCATTTGGTACTGAATTTGTAATGATAGGTCTGATATTTCTAATTTATTTTTCCCTTTATCCGTTTTTCCGTTGCCACTTAAATTTCATACTTTAGTTATTTTTTAAAAATCTAATTGTCGCATCGAAAAACTGTTTGAACCCCTGGATTCAGCAAAATCGCCCCTTTCATTCGGTATCAAATTTATAAATATAGGTCTGATATTTCTAATTTATTTTACCCTTTTTCCGTTTTCAACCCAGATTCGATATGGAACAGCTTTAGTATTGGATCCCTTTGGCAAAATTTGAAATTCGGCACCGAAGTAGCTCGGACGTTTCTCGCCAAGATCTTTAATTGAACAATTGAGATAGCCAATTCAGTTCATCGCAAAAACGGCTTAAAATATTTAAAGTCACCAAAGGGCTCCGATACTTAAGCTGTGCTTTTTGTATTTATTTATTTGTAATACTGTCTATTAAAGACTTCTGTGGTCACGAAATTTGGTGTGTAAATTGTTTGTATGCATCCGGCACTTATTGAAACTGCATTTCACGAAATTCGAAATCCCCCCCCTTCCTTCTCGGAGTCGGAGGGCAATAAACATGTGTGAAAACATGTTCTTCCGTTTGAATTCGCTTTGAGTTATCTTAGAATGGCGAATTTTGGTGTGTGGATATTGATTAAGTGTATACGCATTATGTACATTAGTGGGATTTTGCAAAACTTCGAACTCACCCGCTGAGGGTGGGGAAGTAAAAAGTGGGTAAGTTGTGCCGAAGACAGTGGGGACCCAGACTCCTCACACTAGGGGGCGAGAAAACCTCTACCAATCACAGCGAGAATTTAGGTTATTAATAAAGATATGGCATTTTGACAACTCATTTAAGTTTAATGTCCAGCGAAGCGGGCAAAGCCTGCTAGTATATATATATATTGACAATAAAATTGACTTTTATTGGATATTTAGTGTTATACTACTTCTCTAATATGGAAATCGTCTGCCTTAACATCGAAGATCATTTTTTTAAAATAATAATTTTAATAAATTATTTTTACTGAGTGAATTTGTATAGGAAAATATAGAAGAAAGTTATGTGGTGGCCACAACATACTAGTTTATTAAAGACTTTTTTTAGCTTACATTCTCTATCATAAACCTTCTGCCGAATCCCGGTTAAAAACGGAAAAAGGGAAAATAAATTAGAAATATCAGTCCCTATCGTTACAAAAATCTGTACCAAATGAAAGAGGCGATTTTTCTGAATCCAGGGGTTCTTCGACACGATAATTAGATTTTTTTTTTTAAATTAACTAAAGTATGAAATTTAGGTGGCAACACTTCATTTTAATTCATTTCATTTATTTTAAAAAGTGCGTGGCTCGTTACAAATTTGGTACCAAATTAAAGGGGCGATTTTTCTGGATCCAGGGGTGCAAATATTTTTTCCACACGACTGTTAGATTTTTCAAAATTAACTAAAGTATGAAATTTAGGTGGCAACACTTGATTTTAAACTTTTCATACTTTTTAATGCAAATCAAGGTAACAGAAAAAGTCTTTAATTATTATTATTTAAATATATTATCCTGTGATCTCTCTGTTATATTATACTGCTTTATATTGCTTAAGGGGACTTAACACCTCTGAAAGTTTCATGTAAAAGCTATAGATATAGTAATAAGACATAGATTGATCAGCAAGAGGGAAAAAGTGATACCTTTTTTCTTGGGAAAAGTCACTCTAATGGCTGCCTTTCCCCGAGTAAATCACACACAGGAATACGCACGGATAATTTGGTAAATAAAATTTATGAATAATTTATTTACTAAAGGTGAATGAAAAACTCCAGATGCAGTTTCAAATTCATTTTTCGTTTTTTTTTTTTTTTTTCAATACTCTCTAATGGGTGAATTTAGAACTTTTTTTCGGCATCAAAAATTTTTGCTCGATAACATGGGGATGATAGATCTCTATATATATTACTATATCTATGGCAAAAGCTTATATTTCCATCTAATATTTATAGTTTGAACTATATTAGGTGTGTTCAATAAAATATATATATTCAGGTAGCAACTTGATTTTTGATATAATTGTTACATATTTTTTTAATCTTTAAATTGCGTTTTTAGGATTAGGACGACTAATTAATTTCAATGTGGATAAAAACATCATCGCCTGTTTTTGTAGACCAGTTTCGTGCAACACCAAAAAAAGAGGAAAATAAATTAAAAATATCAGTCCTAACGTTAAAAATTCGGTACCAAAGGAAAGGAGCGATTTTTCTGAATCCAGGGGGTGCAAACAGTTTCTCGACAGGAAAATTATTATTATTATTATTATTATTTTTTTTTAATTAACTAAAGTATGAAATTTAGGTGGCAACACTGCCTTTTGATTCATTTCAGTCATTTTTAAAAAGTACGTGGTCTAGTTTTACAGTCAAAAAATGAGATAAAAAAATAAAAAAATTAAAAATTAATTTTTTACAGATTGAAATTAATAGTCCTCCGTAATTCTGTGTTTGACAGAATTTAATTTTTTTTTTTTTTTTTTTTTGGTATGAATTCATGATATTCAGAATGCTAAAACTTCTACAAATAAAAAAAAAAAAAAAAACTCATATTCTTTTAGACGTTTAAAATTTTGCTATATCTTTAAGAGAAAAAATATTTTAAAAAAAAATCATACTTTTTGCGAATTTCTTTGTAGACATGCACTTTTTTTTTTTCTCAAAAACTAATTAATAAATTTCAAAATCCACCAATAATTCTTTTAAATATGTTCTAATAAATATCCCAAAAAATATTAAGTTTTTTCTTCAATATCTGTCGATTTTTTGTCATATGGACGATCATGAATTCCTTAAAAAATGCAAATTCAGAAAACGCAATTTAAAGATTTCATATCCGTAAAAAAATATACAGTCGAACCTCGTTAACGTGAATCTCAAGGGGGATAAAAATTTGCTCATGTTGTCAGTAGTTCATGCTATCAGTAACTAATCTTCATAAAACTAAACTAATCTTCATTTTGACGGGGATTGTGAAAACTGTTCATGTTTAAAGAAATTCACGTTAACAGTTACGTTAACGAGGTTCGACTGTATATATCAAAAACCTTAAGAAATTTTGCCTGAATATATATTTTATTGACCAAACCTAATGTAGTTCAATTTATAAATATTGTTGCGTACTTGGGGGTTCGTAAGTTGTCTGGGAATGAAAGGCCAAACGTACAAAAATTCAGTAATTTATTCACAGAAAATTCCAGAAAAATGCAGGTCTATAAACCAAGTATCACCTTCAATTCAAACAGTAAACACAGCTTAAACAACAGCTGTCATTAGCAAATCCACAGTACAAACTGCATAACAATAACACTTGAAGCAAGTCTCTCTCAAAGAGGCTTAAGAGCAATGCAAGCACTAGCGAAGCTGGCTGAGATCTGAACTGAACTGACTGCCTTGGCGAGGAAGCGCTCCTTATATGCTGTTCCATGGAGCCCAGATTTTTCGAGAAAACTCTGGAAAGTGGTCAACCAATCAACTTACAGCTTCCATATTTGGTATATCCCATATAAGGATTTTCTCGCCAAGGTCGCCAAAAAAATCGCCAAGGTGGGAAAAAGTCGCCAAATTTGGCGCCAAATCCATTACGTGCATTACTGGGGCTTTTTAATGCGTTTTTAAGGGAAAATAAGGCTATTTCAACGCTAAAACGACTAGAAATGCACAAAATTAGCACTTTATCAACTTACTAAGCCTCTTTGAAAGAATTTATACAAAAATAAACACAATTATTTACAATTTCGTAACACTGCCCCCCTCCCAAGGACTGCACGTACCAAGCAGTGCAACTCTTGGTCAAGAGGCGAAACTAAACAAATTTACACAATCTAAAACACAAAAACTAAGTTGCACATAAAGATAACATAGAAATATAAATTAAGTGGGAAATATTTACAAAATTCACAAATATGTACAAATATTTATATACAACTATTTACAGTGCGCATGCGCAAATTTTACCAGTATTTACATTTTAAATTTTAATATTACCGTTACTTGTGGTACTTGGCTAGCCTATTATAGTGCACCACCTTCGGTTTTGATGAAGGTGTTTTAGTGATCCGCACCACTACATCATTCAGCCTTTTTAAGACTGTGTATGGTCCGTCCCAGTTGCACTGTAACTTGGGAGAGAGTCCTTTGCGTCGAACAGGATTCCACAACCAGACCTTCTCTCCTTCCTGAAACTCATGTTGTGTAGCCTTTAGATCGTACCTGGTCTTCATTTTCTCCGTTGCCATGTTAATCCGCTCCCGAGCAAAGTTGTGTACGTCCTCAAATCGTGCCTGGAGATCTTGGATGTACTCCTCGGGCGATGAAGGCGCATCGGGTGGACAACCAAACAGGAGATCACAAGGGAGACGAAGTTCACGTCCGAACAGCATCTGGGCTGGAGTATAGCCGGTGGTTTCATGGACAGCACTTCGATAAGCCAGCAGGAACAATGGCAACTTCAAGTCCCAATCTTGCTGGTTCCTTGATACTAGAAGTGAGAGGTTATTCAGGATGGTACGATTGAACCTCTCGACCATGCCGTCCGACTGGGGATGTAAGGGTGTTGTCCGGGTTTTGTCTATGCCGAGTAGTTGACACAGTCCTTTGAAAACATCAGAGGTAAAGTTCCTACCTTGGTCGGTATGAAGTTGTAGGGGCGTGCCGTACCTTGACACCCATTGCTGCACTAGGACCTCTGCGACTGTGCATGCCTCTTGATTGGGAATGGGATATGCCTCAGGCCACTTGGTGAAATAGTCCATCACGACAAGGATGTATTTATTTCCACTGGAAGTCCGTGGCAAAGGACCCAAGATGTCGATTGCAATCCGTTCAAACGGTGCTCCCACGTTATACTGTTGCAGCCTTCCTCGACTTCGTTTCTGCGGGCCTTTACGTGCCGCACAAGCATCACAGGATTTACACCATTTCTCCACATCCTCCTTTGCCTTGCACCAGTAGAAGCGTTCCCGAACTTTCTGCAGAGTCTTCATTACCCCAAAATGGCCTCCGGTAGAGCTACTATGCAGTTGTTCTAAAACAGCTGGAATTTTTGATCTTGGTAATAAAATCTGCCATCTGAAGCTTTTCCCATCATCAGATTCCCACTTTCTGTATAATACGCCGTTTCTGATATGAAGAGAGTCCCAAAGTGCCCAATAACTTTTCGTAATGGGACTAAATCTGGAAATGTCCTGCCAGATAGGTCTGTTGCTGGTCGTCTCCTTCAGCTGTAATATTGGCTTTATGTCAGGATCTTCCAACTGTGCTTTTCTAAGTTCTTCGTCACTCCATGAATCGGGATCTTGATCTGATGGTGTTGAGACAGTAACTTGGCAGGCGACCGGATTTATCGGCAGGTATTTCTGTTCGGCTCTAGAGCAGTACTTGCAGCTTTCCGAGCAGGGCTTCCGTGACAAGGCATCTGCATTACCATGTAGAGTCCCTTTACGATGACGTATCTCGAAGTCATATTCCTGCAGGCGTTGTATCCACCTGGCAATCTGTCCTTCCGGGTTCTTGAACTGGAGCAACCACGTTAAAGATGCATGGTCAGTCCGGAGCAGGAATCTTCTGCCATAGAGGTAATGATGGAAATGTTCTATGGCTTTTACAATGGCGAGTAGCTCTTTCCTGGTGGTACAGTAATTTCGCTCTGGTTTAGACAGGCATTTGCTCCAATAGGCAATGACATGTTCTTGACCATCAATTTCCTGCGACAAAACAGCACCGACACTCTCATGGCTGGCATCTGTATCAAGTATGAACTGTCTGTCGGGCTGTGGATACGTCAAGATAGGCGATGATGTTAAGGCCTCTTTAAGTCGCTTGAACGCATTTTCACATTCATCTGTCCACAGGAACTTCTGTTTGGCTTCCGTCAGCTTGTGAAGTGGTCTGGCAATATTTGAGAAACCATTGACAAACTTCCTGTAGTAAGTGCATAACCCCAGGAAACTTCGTAGTTGGTGTACATTTTCAGGGCGACTCCAGTTCTCGACTGCAGAGATCTTCTCAGGATCAGTTCTCACACCTTCGGCAGAGATGATATGGCCGAGGTAGCTCACTTCACGACGGAACAAGTTACACTTGCCTGGATTCAATTTGAGGTTAGCCATTCTGAGTTTCTCCAGCACCTTTCGGATGTTTCGTAGATGGTCTTCAAAGGTGCGCCCCACAATGATAATATCATCCAAATACACCAGACAGGCTTCATAGGAAAGTCCTTTTAGCACTGTCTCCATCAGGCGTTCGAAGGTGGCAGGTGCATTACATAATCCGAATGGCATAACTTTAAATTGCCACAGTCCTTGTCCCGTGGTGAATGCAGTCTTCTCACGATCATCAGGATGTAATTCTACTTGCCAGTAACCGCTCTTCAGATCCAACGTCGAGAACCATTTATTGCCAGCAAGTGTGTCTAATGTGTCGTCAATTCTGGGAAGAGGGTAACTGTCTTTCTTCGTGATGTCATTCAAACGACGATAATCCACACAAAATCTTGTTGAACCATCCTTTTTTCGCACCAGTACTATGGGAGAGGCCCAAGGACTCGTTGATGGCTCGATGACATCATTGTGCTGCATTTCACTTAGAAGTTCAGTGACCTCTTCCTGTTTAGCAAATGGAAGCCTTCTTGGATGTTGTTTGATTGGAGGATGATTTCCTGTATCAATTCTGTGCTGGGTGATGTTCGTTCTCCCGACGTCTTCAGGTGTTCGAGAAAAAAGGTCTTTAAATTCTTGGAGTAGCTTCTCCGCAGCACATCTCTGTTCTTTTCCTAACTCAGCATTCTTGAGTAGTTCCGTAGTTAATTGCTCAGAAGACTTGGATTCGGTTGATTGCGTGGGGCGGTTGATGCATGTGACAGGAGTGCAGGTCGCCAACACCTCATCCTTCTTCACTGTCCGGACCTTATCGCTGATGTTTGCGACTGTCACAGGAATAGTACTCTTTGAGAGATCAACTAGAGATGAAGCTACCAGAACTCCTCTTGGGCTATTGTCTGTATTCGGGTATTCAATCAGTCCATAGCGGAAGTATTGCTTTGTAGGTAGTGTTCCTGAAACTATTGTCTCTGTGTGTGGAGGGATGGGAATTTCACATTTGGCTGTTATCTGGCAAATTGTCTGAATGTCTTGATTTTCAGTGTTGAACACAGCGATGTCTTCCGAACTCGAATGCAGTTCATTATTCTTGAAGTCCAATTGAAAGTTAAATTTTCTCAGGAAATCAATTCCAATGATTAAAGGATCTCTTATGTCAGCCACATATGCCATATGATAGTAACTGGCATTCCCAAAAGTGATGGTCAAGTTCATTTTTCCATATATTTTTATTTCGTCTCCGGTCACAGTCTGGAGTTTAACACAGGGCGGCGTCCAGATGATCTTCTCTTTTAGTTCTTGAGCCAAATCCGCTCTAATGATGGTCACGTTGGCTCCCGTGTCCAGAATCATCCGGCAGGTGGCGTTGTTGACTTGGCCATAGACGTGAAGTCCATTATCGCCGCCACTCTTCGATGAAACATGAAATACTGTAAATTGGGGCTCTTTAATTTTAGGCAACCTCCGCCCCGCGAGATGGCCTCCTCTTAGTTTCCCTGTAGTGATGGTGAAGACGGGTGATTTCCTATAGTTGGTCGTACAGGGCAGTTCCTCTTCACGTGACCATCCCCTCCACAGCCCCAGCACTTTATCTTCCGGTCCTTTATTTCCTTTTTATTCTCCAGGCTGCGCAATCTCTTTAAGATCTCTTCGATACTTCTCTTCATTTCATTCTCATCAGCAGGCGTATCGTTTAATGAGACTGCTCTTATGGTATGGCGGTCTTTACGGGAGGCTTGTTGGGCTGCCTCTATCCTAAGTGCATGGCCTAAAGCTGATTCTACGTCTCTGATGTTGGAAAGTCTCAGCGCTTTTTGAATTTCTGGATCCCGAACAGCATCGATAAAGTACTGAAGAGCTAAGTCGTTTCGAGTATCAGCTTGACAGTCTGAGAATGCTAGGTGTGACAATCTCTGAATGTCCGCTGCCAGCTCTTGCAAACTTTCGCCCGTTTTCTGGTAACGGGACTTTAGTTGGAGGCGACTATAGTCCTTAGAACACTTCTCTCCGAACCTTAGCTCCAGTGCTCCAGTCAGGGCCTCGAAGTCGTTCCTTTCTTCTTTAGAAACATTTCTCAGGATCTCGGCTGCATCTCCCCGTAATGCTGCTGCTAAGTGGACCGACTTGGCGGTAGAGTCCCAGCCGTTAGCTTCAGCTACGATGGAAAACTGCGTCTTATATACATGCCAGGAGGAACTGCCGTCGTAGGTAGATAGCTTAATAAATTCGTGATTCTGGCTTCTTCTTTCTTTCTTTTCAGTTTCCTGGGGCATGGATTCTAACTTTCCTTCTACTTTTCTCTCCAGATCTTCTTCTATTCTCTTCAGTTTACCTTCTATCTCTGAAAACCTTCCTTTCAGTTCCTGGTCAAAATTTTCTTTAACTTTCGCCTCGACACTCCGTTCTATCCTCGTAACACTCTCTTCAACCTTCATAACATTTTCTTCTATCTTCATAGCTTTCTCTTCAAAACTCTCTTCTATTTTCAAAACTTTCTCCCCAAAATTTTCTTCTATCTTTATAACTTTCTCTTCAAAATTTTCTTCTACCTTTATAACTTTCTCTTCTATTCCATCTATTCTGCTTCCCATATCCGATAATTTAGTTTCAATCACTTCCTTTACTGTCGAAAGTTCTCTCTTCATCTCGTCTTGATTAGATTTGATTTCTTCAGTCAACCCGTCTTTCAACTCTCTCTGTCCTTCTTTCATTTCTTTTTGTCCTTCTTTCATTTCTTCGATCAATCCAGATCTTAACTCATTCATCTGAGCAGTGAGTCCTTCTAGAAATTTCTTCATTTCTTGTTCCATAGCTCTCGTTATCACCATTCACAGACAAATCCCCGCTTCTGACACCAGAAATGTTGCGTACTTGGGGGTTCGTAAGTTGTCTGGGAATGAAAGGCCAAACGTACAAAAATTCAGTAATTTATTCACAGAAAATTCCAGAAAAATGCAGGTCTATAAACCAAGTATCACCTTCAATTCAAACAGTAAACACAGCTTAAACAACAGCTGTCAATAGCAAATCCACAGTACAAACTGCATAACAATAACACTTGAAGCAAGTCTCTCTCAAAGAGGCTTAAGAGCAATGCAAGCACTAGCGAAGCTGGCTGAGATCTGAACTGAACTGACTGCCTTGGCGAGGAAGCGCTCCTTATATGCTGTTCCATGGAGCCCAGATTTTTCGAGAAAACTCTAGAAAGTGGTCAACCAATCAACTTACAGCTTCCATATTTGGTATATCCCATTAAAGGATTTTCTCGCCAAGGTCGCCAAAAAAATCGCCAAGGTGGGAAAAAGTCGCCAAATTTGGCGCCAAATCCATTACGTGCATTACTGGGGCTTTTTAATGCGTTTTTTAAGGGAAAATAAGGCTATTTCAACGCTAAAACGACTAGAAATGCACAAAATTAGCACTTTATCAACTTACTAAGCCTCTTTGAAAGAATTTATACAAAAATAAACACAATTATTTACAATTTCGTAACAATATTACTAGCAGACCCGGCCACGCGTTGCTGTGGCTAAGTTATACGTTGAATTATATTGCAGCAAGCTAATTAATACAGTCAAATTACTATTTACGAATAAAGACGCAAACGTTGTAGCCGATTTAAAAACCCACAGGATTGAGATTTGAAGCTAAGGTCAAAATTTGAAAGCGATTGATACAAATTTTCGTACAGTTGATATTAAGCACAAATTAATTTTATTGTAGGCTCTTATAAATTTTAATGGAGAAGTGATATATATTATTTCTTTTGCTACTTAGGATAAAAATGCTAAAATGACTAATATATAAATTAAATTATATTAAAATTCTATTAAAATAAAAGCATAAAAGAAGCAGACTGATTTTAAAAATCAGTTTTTATGGATGAGTGAAATATAATATGTCTAAAGCTATTTTAGATTAAAATGCTAAAAAGACTAATATGTAATTTTATTTTTATTAAAATTCTATTAAAATAAAAGTACAAAAGAAGCAGACGATTTTAAAATAAATTTTTATGGAGGAGTGAAATTTAATATACGCCATAATGGATAATTTTACTATAAAATGACCTCATCATTTTAAATATTTTAAAGATGGCAACAGCTATAGTTATAAAAAGGAAAACAATATGGCTAAACCAGAAAAATAAGTAAATTTGATAAATATTTTAAAACTTTAAAATAGGACATCTTATGAAATATTAGACATTTAAAGTAAATACATGTATCACTTTAAATAGAAAAAAATTTTGGAAAAGTTTAGTATATTTTAACGAACTGATGAGAAGGTTTTGAGTATGTTAAAGTTTTAATAGTAAATTCAAGTTAATAGAGATGGAAAACATTGAGGATTAAGATAAGAATAATTATCTCAATCTAACTCACACGATAACTAATACATATCTATACCCAAATATAAGGATTGAAATCGGGAAATAAATTTTCTCGATTTTTAATAATCTTTTTCAAAAAATCCAATGGGCGATTAACATAGGATATCTTTTTCTTGCCTGCACAGACGGTCAGTGAGCCACACGTCACTTGCGTATAGAACTCATAGATATAGTATAGCATATATAGAATAGAGTGATCATTGGGGAGAAAAAAGTGATACCTTTTCACTTGGGAAAAGACGACGTTTTTGCCAAAATATGGCCGCCTTTCCCCGAGTGAATACACACGGGAGTACATACGAATATTTTAGCAAATAAAATTTATGGATAATTTATTTACTAAAGGTGAATGAAAAACTCCAGATACAATTTCAAATTCATATATATATTTTTTTTTTTCAAATACCTCTTAAAGGCTGATTCCAAAGCTTTTTTTTCGGCATCAAAAATCTCTGTACGATACGCAAGCGAAGTGTGACGCCACTGACCGTCCGTGGACGCAAAAAAATTATTTCCTATGTTAAAATTTCCCATGTTAAAATTCCTAAAATTATTTCCTATGTTCCCCATTGATTTTTTTGTAAAAAAATATTAAAAATCCAGGAAAATTATTTCCCGATTTTAATCCCCATATTTGCGTATATATATGTATTAGTTATCATGTGCATGTTTTAGATTGAGTTATTTTGCTGTCAAATTGACAAAATTTTAATTTTAAACTTCAAAACTCTGTTATCCTTGGCGTTTTTGTATTTGGCGATCAAAAATGTATACGAAAATATACATGCCAGATGTATATTTTATTAATATGCATTGTACGAAATATTATTTCATATTATTCATTACTCTCTTGATATAAGTTGTTAAAATAACCATGATTTTTGAAAGGAATTAAATTCGCCAGATAATTTGGCGATTTTTTTTTTCTACCAAGGTTGACCGATATCAAATCTATTCCGCTGCAACATATTAGTATCTTATATCAGATACTTTATTTAGACATTTGAAAACAAATTTGACTTCAAATCATGATAGAATATTTACCATTTTCCTTTTAAATAGTATATTAGTTGGATATTTATTGTGTAAATATCACCTTTTGAAATAAAATGTTTATGTTTTCAATCGAATATGGAAGTTTGCCATTTTTTTTTTTTTTCTAGAGTTTTGAAATTTAAAATTCAAATTTTATCAATTTTACAACAAAAACAACTTAATTTAACGCATGCAGATGATAACTAATACATATCTATCTTAAATATGGGGATTAAAATCGGGAAGTAATTTTCCTCGATTTTTAATAATTTTTTACAAAAAATCCAATGGGCTTTTAACATTGGAATTATTTTTCTTGCATCCATGAACAGCCAGTGACGTCATCACTTCGCTTGCGTATAACCACTCTTTTTTTTTTTTGCAACAATTAAATTAATGGAACTCACAGATATTTTGGAGCAACTTTAATAAAGGTCTATAATTAACAAATAATTGCAATAAAACAATATTGTGACAATAAATTGAGATAAAAACTATCCTATCTCTCAAGTTGGACCAAACTGCACACAGTGTGCAAAATTTCATTAAAATCGGTTCCTTAATTTAGGAGTTTACCCCGGACAAACATCGTGACACGTAATTTATATATATATACAGATTGGGTTGTTCGGAAAGTCATTTCGTTTTTTTCAGCAGAGGATTTAATTGTATTTTTTTCACACCTTCTTCACATTTAAGTTGCATTGCCATTACATATTGTGACAGCTGATATAGCAAGGCTTGCTTGTGAAAAAGGTCGTTTTATTCTGTTCAATAGTTTTTGATTGGTGCCCTATCAAATAAAGAAAATCAGAAGCGACATTTTCGGCATATTTTGTTTTTGCTATCAAAAATGCAAAAATACTATTCAAATAAGGAAAAAAAGTATACGATGTGTGCACAGAAAATTTATTTAAAGAACGCTATTGTCAAAACTGGTTTACCAAATTTTGTTCTGGCAATTTTGAGTTGAAGATGCATAACGTTCTAGAAAACCAGTTTGTGCAAATGAAGACAAAATAAAGTATTGATTTATGAAAAACTGCCAAATAACAACTCGTGAGATCGCTAAGAAACCGATCAAAGTGGAGAATATATAATTTATTAAAATATTTATACAATATAAGAAAATCGTCTTTCATTTTCGAAGGAAAAAAACGAAATTACTTTCCGAACAACCCAATAAATGGAAATATAAGCTTTTTTTTTTTTTTTTTTTTTTTAAACCTTCAGTGGTACGAAGTACCCTTACATGGACGCTTTACCATTACCTATCATCGGCTACAGATAGTTTCCTTATTATTCTATGGGGAAATTTATTATTAGAATTATTAATTACAATATTATATTTTTATTTTCTCTTGCCCATGTAGGTTAGAGAAAGTATCCGCGATTGTAATGAAATGCTCGCTTTTTGGTGGGATAAGGTGGAATTGCAATTAACATGAATAGCTTTTGGCTTTCGTCGAGACGCCATTGCTTGCCGATGTTTAGTTTCACATATATTTATTGAATAAAAATTAATAAATCCGGTAAAAAAGATAACTCATACTGTTGCGTGCTACAGTGTAACCCCAAAGGATTAAGAAATCCAGAATTAAGCTTCCATTTATCTCCAAATGACAAATTTAAAATTTCAGTTGCTTCGGCTAATGGAAGTAAATAATTAATCAGATGATTTGAAACTAATATTTGTTCAGCTTCAGTTAAAAATCTACATCCGATCGAACTTTGAATAAACTGAAATATTTTTTTCCAAAAGTAATCAATTTTCCATGATGTAATGACGGAGAAATTATAGCACGAATATTAAGTAGTAACACAAATAGAACAATAATAAATACACGTGACTATTATATTTACTTACAACAAAAGCTGAAAAAGCGCCATCTATCGATCACTACAAACGCGGATTGTTTTGTGTCGAATTTTCGAAATTGAGTTTTTGCTGTTTTTACATTTTTCACGTTTTGAAGTCTTATGAATCCTAAAGTTAGGATTTTATCGGTTTGTGTTTCTGTATGTTTGTGTTGTGTCATAGACAGAGAGCAAGTGGGCTTGTTTCTAAAATTATTGTTTTTTAACGTACATTAGAAATGTCCAAATATAGTATATCTTATATATTTCGCCTTAAGCTGTAATCTTCTTAATTAAAGCGGGAGTTTCCTGAGGGGGGGGGGGGAGTAACGCTGAAAACTAACGTCATAGCTACATCAATGTATTCAGAAAAAAAAAAAGTAAAATTTTATCCATGTTTAAAAAGAATGAAAAGGATAATTTAATGAAAATCTTTTACCACAATCGGTATTTTCTGTTGAGATAAAGAAAATGAAATTTTATCCATGGTTTGGGAAGATTCGTTCATTGGTTCAAATAATAAGTTAAACATTTAAAATTCCCTGGTGCATTTGCAGAGATTTAATTAAAAAAATTATTTAATTATACCGTATAATAGTTGTTATCATCGCAGAAAACAAAACTTAGTTACAGATAATTTTCTAGAATTTATTAATTCATGAAACAAAGCTTGAGTAAAACAAAACAATTTCTATTTTTAACGTAAATTCTTTTCATTGCTATGCGGAATTTTATTAAGTCAGGAAAAAATAAAAATAATAAATATATTTAGAATTCAACTACGTTACGAGAAATTAATAATATAAATAAATAAATAGACATGTGGTTATAAAATTTGAATTAAAAGATTGAGATGTCTTTTTTAATTTCTTGGAGCCATTCGGACCAACGAGATATATAAAGTAGAGTGATAAATGGTAACCCTTGAGAAGGTCCAAGATGAGTCATGTGACATGCTCTCCTTGCACCTGCGTATTCGGTGGTTCCCTTGGTAACAGCTTATTTTCAGTAAATTTCTATGGCAACGGTTTGGAGATTGTTCTTCGCATAAGCCATAAGCGCCAATGTTTTTGTTTACTTACGTAGTTTAATATTCTTTTGTTCTAAATCATTTTGATTTTGATTTTACTTCTCTTTTATTTCGTGTAGTTGAACTTTAACCGACAAAATACTTAAAAATAGTTGAAAAATTATTATTTGTTGTTAAATTTAGCTCTTTAAAAGTTTAAATTTTCTTTTATAAACACTTTTAAACTTTGTTGGCAAACGATGAAAAAAAGGGTATTTTATTATTTATTAAAATGTGTATATTAGATTAATACGTGTAAATTTATTTTAAAAACAATTTGTTTCGGTCATAGGACTGTCATGTTACCTAATAATAATGATAATTTGTCAAACTGATATTTTTAATGCCAAAATAGCGATAAAGGGCCAAACACAGCAACCTATTGGAGCATGTCACGTGATTCATCTTGAACCACGGAAAGCTAATCCTTCATCCATTGAATCAGCACTCTAATTTATATATCTCGTTGATTTGGACTTTAAAACACGTGAATATTATGATCAAAAGATTATGCCACTTAAAAAAATATGTCGTTAATACAATGTTGAGTTATTTGAACTAGCAAAGAGAAATAAATTTGGTAACACGTGTGCAAAAAAATAGAGCACTAGGCGGGCGCAGACTAACAGGTATGTATAAATTAATGCAGAATTACCAATTTTTATAATTTACTCTGAAGCAATGTTTAGTACCACCTTCTTTCCACAATTTTTTTTTTTTTTTTTGTTAAATGATTGATTTTTTTCTTACTTCGTGGTTACATCATAGACCTTATATAAATAGAACGCCACCAATGGACCTTATGCACCGCTCGTCATTGCGGGTATATAAAAGTTTCTTCGCCAATCGCCGAGCTCGATACTTTTGTTTACTTCTCTATCAGCCAATACCAGCCGCTTAAATCGGTAAATATCCGCAGCCGTTGCCATTCGTGCATAAGGTCCATAGGACTTCCCATTATAGTGAATGTCTTCAACATGAGGGTGTAATCTGATACCTTCATCATTTCCAGTCAGCGCCGTAGCCGTATGTCACGTGCTAGGGACCTGAGAGAGATTCTTCCATAAGAAAGCACTTATTTTTGTAAGAATTCAAACAAAAAATTCTCCCAATCAAAATAGTTTCTCACAAAAGGAACTTTTTTATAATTAATCTATGACATTTTAGCTTTCCAACGATGCTTAAATCTGAAGGTTTAAATAAAAAGTATGTGTACAATACAGAAATTAAAAAACCCAAAACTATTTTCTTTCCAATGGAAAAATAACATAATATTCATTCTCGTCTCTCTCTCCAGGTCCGGATCACGTGATAATTTAGCTGGGGAAGCTAGCCCATGTCGCGGACAGATAATGAAAGGGGATGCGTGGTCTATCTATGTAAGGTCTATGGGTTACATATTGCGGGGGGGGGGGGGGGGATTGTACAACAACAAAAAAGCAGTACTAATAATGCTCCAGAATAAATTATAAAAGTTGGCAATGCTGTTAACTTTGGGTAAGAGTATAGACCTATTATAAGAGTGGACGGGACAATGGCAGCCTTTTTTAGTGGCAAAGATAACTCATGAAGGTCATGTCACTGTTGGTTTACAGGAAGCCAAACTGGCCAATATTGAAATTTACTCGCCATGCTCTAAACTCTGCTTTTTATTAAGCAGATGATATTTTTCCTTTTTCTTTGAAAGTTTCTTTTTTTTTCTTTTTTTTTTTTAAAATTTTTATTTCACTTTAAAAGTTAGATTGTTTTGAATTTAAAAAAGAATTTTATAGCAAGAAACAAGTAGTTAGATGTACTTTTGAAGCCCTAAAAGTTATGTAAAATAAGGATTTTATTTCACAGGTAAGATTCTTTTAAATATTTTATTATTTCGTTCTTTTTAAGTAATCATTTTTATAAAATGTTTATAATTGCTATATTTAATTCTCTAAATTGAATTAGTTTAAATATATTATACCTTATATAATTTCAAAAATGTCCATGATTATTTATAAGAGTTAAAGCGAGTATAGACAAACTGAAGTTATAAACTTTTTTGAACTTAGTTGGAAAATGTTAATAGCAAGGTAAAAATAAATTTCAGCAGCTGTTTCGTTTCACACAAGTTTTTCTTGCTGTATCTTTTAATAATTATAATAATATTCAGAAGAAAAAATCACCAATAACGCGATAAATGCTAAAAAAGGTAACCTTTTTCAACAGTAACGTGGTTTCATCTTTGCACCTTTTCTCATATTCCCTTAATAAGGGAATGCTCCGTCTACTCTTATAATAGGTCTATGGGTAAGAAAAAATAATATGAGTAGCACCCATAAACCTATTATAAGAGTGAGCGGAGCATTCCCTTATTAAGGGAATATAAGAAAAGGTGCAAAGATGAAACCATGCGAATGTTGAAAAACGTTACCTTTTTTGGCATTTATCGCGTTATTGTCAATTTTTTGTTTTCAATATAAATAAATATATATATTATTATTATTATTAAAAGATACAACAAGCAAAACTAGTGTAAAATGTTAGAGCTGCTGAAATTTATTTTTACCTTGTTATTAACATCTAACAAAGTTCAAAAATTTTATAACTTTGGTTTGTCTATACTCGTTTTAACTCTTATAAATAATTACGGACATTTTTGAAATAATATAAGATATAATATAGTTAAACCAATTCAATTTAGAGAATTAAGTATAGCAATTATAAGCATTTTATAAAAATAATTACTTAAAAAGAACGAAATAATAAAATATCAAAACTAATCTTACCTGTGAAATAAAATCCTTATTTTACATAACTTCTAGGGTTTTTAAAGTATCTAATTACTATTTCTTGCTATAAAATTCTTTTTAAATTCAAAACAATCTAACTTTTAAAGTGAAAACAAAATTTTAAAAAGAACTTTCAAAAAAAAAGGGAAAATATCGCCTGCTTAATAAAAAAAAGAGTTTAGAGCATGGCGGGTAAATTTCAATATTGGCCAGTTTGGCTTCCTGTAGATCAACATTCACATGACCTTTTTATGAGTTATCTTTGCCACTAAAAAAGGTTGCCATTGTCCCGTCCACTCTTATAATAGGTCTATGGTAGCACCACAGAATTTAATTCCTTTTTCACTTTCAGAAAACTCACAATCCGCGTTTGTAATGATCGATAGATGGCGCGCTCTGAACACTGCAGTTGTTAGTAAATATAACAGCCACGTGTAATTATTATTCTTTCTCCGCCATTTCATCATGGAAAGTCGATTGCATAATATGAGGATATGCAGTGGTGTGATAATTTCACCTTAGCCCACCAGAGGGCGAGCATTTCATTACAATCGCGGATTGTCAAATGCGTCTTTATTCTCCTAAGATTTTATTTTTATTATAATGGTACTCTAATATTGTCACATATTAAAATGTGATAGGTATTTCATTTCCGTTGCCTTTGTTAAAAAATAAAATAAAATGTTTATGTAATAATTCATTGTTTTTATCGAAATAAAATGCAATGTGGTAGAAAGGAATTTATTAAATTTGAAATTAAAATTTGTCAGGGGTGAGGCGTGGTTCAGAAAACTATGGAAGCGCCGAAGCAAGCGCTTCCAAAAGCAGAGGAAGAATCAATTCAGTTTTTCGACGAGGCGACGTTACTTGATTACTTTTTAAAAATCTTAAATAGGGGAAGCGCTGCTTCCATTGCTTCTATGGGCGCTTCGCCACTGAAATTTATAACAATTATGTTTATATTTGAAATAGTTACAATATAAAAAGAACTTTTTATATAGTACGGTTTTAAAATTTCTGTTGAATCATATAAACTTGACAATTATATGCATTAATACTTTTTATTTATTTTTTTATTTTTTGATGACTTATGCCATCAACTTGAAAGAAAATGATCAAATGCGTAATAAAGACAGCAATTATAAGAAATTTTCAAACATTTATTAATTGAATAAAAGTATTAAAAGAATGCATTATCATCTTGTTCTGAGCTAAGTTTCAAATGTCTAGCTAGTCGGGAAGTTAGTTAAAAGTCGATTGCAAGATTTGTTCTGGACAAATAAACAAGAAAGAGAGTTAATAAAAACATGGTAAAATATAATAATACATTTATTTGACTTATAATCTATTGTAACAGAGCGAGGGCTAGGAAAACCAAGTTACTAATACAAGGGTCTCAAAACTGAGATGCTTGAGTGATGCTGAGATATAGTCATATCTGTAAAATCGTAGCTCTTAAGTGGATTTTTTTTTTTTTAAATTCATTTAAGTATAGTGACCTGCGAAACGGGCAAAGCATGCTTGTAATAATAGTAATGATAAACATATTTTTAAAAGTAATGAATTAGAGTGTGTCTGGACGATAGTTTTTTAAGACCTTTTCTTATACCCTTCTCTGTCTGTCACCGGCGTTTGTCCGAATGTGTCCCATCTTTTTGCTTATAACTCAGCAATCAGACCACCTAAAGACTTTGGGTTTTCACTAAAATATTAGTCATGTCTGACACTACAATTTAACACAGTCAGATTTTCGAATTTTTTATTAGTTTTCTTTTAATTAATAAAAATATTAAAATAATAAGCTAATAATAGCAAAAAATTAGCCATTTAAATTTTATCCATGATTTAATTGTTGCCAAAAAAATTTACGAGTTCATTTTGTGGCAACTGTATCTCAGGAACTACTGCACAGAATTTCATACAAATTGGTATTTAGGTGCACCTTGACATAAATTAGTGCCTATCAACTTTTGGTAAAAATTGTTTTACAGGATGCGTTGCCATCCCGCTTTTTCTAAATTTTTAACATGGTGATATAGGACAAAATTTTGTATAAATTGTACATAAAGAGAATTATTTTTTAGTAATCATTATGAAATTTACAAGAATTATTTGTAATAGAGATAGTCAACTGGGAAAAAATTTCTGTATGTGTAGGAGCCTCGCCCCCCCGAGGGGAGTAAATTTTCAAGATGGGTATCTTTCGAAAGGTCTGGTCAATACCTTTAAAACAAATGGTTGAACTATAAATCTTTGATAATTTACAACAAAGTTATCGATTTTTTTTTTTGCTTATAAAACTAGTATGTTGTGGCCACCACAAGACTTTTTTCTATATTTTCCTATACATATTCAATCAGTAACAATATTAAAAAAAAAAAAAAAAAAAAAAAAAAAAAAAAAATACACATAGAAGAAAGTAAAAATCAGTAACGACATCAAAATCGCTATCTAAAGAAATAGTATGACCTGCCGTTCTAATAATAATTTGGTGTTGGTGTCTAAGTTTATTTGAATATAAATAACGTTTTGTGAATCACATATTTGCGCAAATGCTTAGACTTTCATTGAAGTTGTACAGCAAATATTTGAAAGAGGACGTAATCTTAAAATCTTTGGAATATTGATGTGGTGCTTCAAGGCTACATCGCCACGTGATCTATGTTTGGAAAGAAGAAAAAAATGCAATAATTCTTAAGCATGTGTTTGTAATGTTTTTACTTTCTTCTATATTCAATCGAAGAAAGTATTGGATTCGTAAACATTTTCGTACTCGGGTTTTTGATGGATTTACACGTTTTGAGAGCTGTAGAACACGATTTGACCATTTTTAGAAAATGTCTGTCTGTGTGTGTGACAAAATTTTGTGCTAACTGTATCTCAGGAACTACTACACAGAATTTCATACAAATTGGTATGTAGTTGCACCTTGACATAAATTAGTGCCTATCAACTCTCGGTAAAAATTGTCTTACAGGTTGCGTTGCCATCCCGCTTTTTCTAAATTTTTAACATGGTGATATAGGACAAAATTTTGTATAAATGTGCATAAAGAGAATTATTTTTTAGTAATCATTATGAAATTTACAAGAATTATTTATAATAGAGATAGTCAACTGCGGAAAAAAATTGTATGTGTAGGAGCCTCGCCCCCCCCCCTTGGGGGGGGGGAAGTCCCCCCTCGAGGGGAGTAAATTTTCATAATGGGTATCTTTGAAAAGAGCTCGCCAATGCCTTTAAAACGAATGGTTGAACCATCAATCTGCGATAATCTTATACTATTAAGTGAGCAATATTTGTATATATATTTCACTGTTCTCGAAAACGGTAGCTCGGACAGTCACGAGATTTAACACAAAGGTGCCCCCCGAAGGATCATTGTGCACATCCAAGTCAGAATTTCGAATTTCTGTTTAGTTTTCTTTTAATTAATAAAAATATGAAAATAATAAGCTAATAATAGCAAAAAATTAGCCATTTAAATTTAATCCGTAATTTAATTGTTGCCAAAAAAAAAAAAAATACGAGTTTATTGTTTTTTCCAACAGGAAAATAAATACATTTATCTAAACATGAACAATACTACACACTACTGATCGCAGAGCTTCCAAATTTGGCATATAGGTACCTGGGACCCTGCAGGTGTGCACCTCATCGAGATTTTTTTGAATTTTGAATCTGAATTTTTTAAATTAATGTTTTTTCGATTTTAAACATTGGCTTTTATGTTTCATTTTTCATGAATTTATTCTTCGATTGTAATCGTCTGCGTATCTTAGCAACGGCTATATTATGCAATTTATTTTTTATTTAATAGAGCATTTCCCAGGGCCCGACTTAGACTACCTGGAGCCCCGGGGCAAACCTATTCTGGGGGGCCCCCTTGCAGTGGCGTAAGAGCTGTTTAGCTTGCAGAATTTCTGCATACGCCTGTAGGGGGGCCCCTTCCAGAAGGGGGGCCCAGGGCATTTGCCCCGTATGCCCTGCCGTTAGTCAGGGCCTGGCATTTCCTCGTGACGTCTGGTGGTTGGCAAAAAAGCGCGCTCGACTTTCCCGCGCCCCGCCCACCATTGATACTATATTGGTGGTCCGCCATCGCTATACTTTTCCCAAGCCTTTTTGCCAACCACTCATAAAAGTTGAGATGTTTGTTTACAAACAAGGAACTGCCCTATACATTTATTTGAGGGCGAATCTTTTTTCTCTTTTTAATTTATTGTATTTATTGAAAATAAAATGGTAATGCAGTAGAAAAAATTAAATATATTAAATTTGAAATTTAAAAACGTATTTATAACAGTTATGTTTATGTATAATTTTTGTAGTATAACAACAATTATTTTTCATTTGTTAATTTAATTTCTTTAAAAGTTTTTTTTTTCTAATTTATAGTATTTGTCAGGAAATAATGGTAGTATATAGTAAAAAGGATTAAACTGATTGGAATTTATTTGTTTTTTATGTATTTAATTCCTTCTAAAAGAAAATCTACTTTTTATTTTATTTCATTACATTGGTCGGAATCAAATTGTAATACAGTGTAAATAGCATGAGCAATAAAATACTTGGTTCAAAAACTAAAATATTTAATAGACGCTGAGATACAGTTATCTTTAAAATCGTAGTTCTTAAATAATGGCAGACCCACCTATCGTCAATAAATACCCATATTGAAATACATAGGAAAGAAAGATATTTCTGCAGGCAGTGGTAACCTGCTCCCGATACAGTGCGGGCAGAGAAAGATCTGCCGTAGTCAGCGAGTACCCGATGCGAGGTCTAGAGCGATTCCAATGTAATTATTTTAGTTTTTATTTATAATGTGATGTGAAAAATAATGATCCAATTCTTTTAGAGATTCATTTAAATATAGTGGCCAGCGAAGCGGGCGTAGCCTGCTAGTTTAAAATAAAGTTATCAATTTTTTTTTCATTTTTAACTATATATATATATATATATATATATATATATATATATTGACAATAAAATTGACTTTTATTGGATATTTAGTGTTATACTACTTCTCTAATATGGAAATCGTCTGCCTTAACATCGAAGATCATTTTTTTAAAATAATAATTTTAATAAATTATTTTTACTGAGTGAATTTGTATAGGAAAATATAGAAGAAAGTTATGTGGTGGCCACAACATACTAGTTTATTAAAGACTTTTTTTAGCTTACATTCTCTATCATAAACCTTCTGCCGAATCCCGGTTAAAAACGGAAAAAGGGAAAATAAATTAGAAATATCAGTCCCTATCGTTACAAAAATCTGTACCAAATGAAAGAGGCGATTTTTCTGAATCCAGGGGTTCTTCGACACGATAATTAGATTTTTTTTTTTAAATTAACTAAAGTATGAAATTTAGGTGGCAACACTTCATTTTAATTCATTTCATTTATTTTAAAAAGTGCGTGGCTCGTTACAAATTTGGTACCAAATTAAAGGGGCGATTTTTCTGGATCCAGGGGTGCAAATATTTTTTCCACACTACTGTTAGATTTTTTAAAATTAACTAAAGTATGAAATTTAGGTGGCAACACTTGATTTTAAACTTTTCATACTTTTTAATGCAAATCAAGGTAACAGAAAAAGTCTTTAATTATTATTATTATTATTATTTAAATATATTATCCTGTGATCTCTCTGTTATATTATACTGCTTTATATTGCTTAAGGGGACTTAACACCTCTGAAAGTTTCATGTAAAAGCTATAGATATAGTAATAAGACATAGATTGATCAGCAAGAGGGAAAAAGTGATACCTTTTTTCTTGGGAAAAGTCACTCTAATGGCTGCCTTTCCCCGAGTAAATCACACACAGGAATACGCACGGATAATTTGGTAAATAAAATTTATGAATAATTTATTTACTAAAGGTGAATGAAAAACTCCAGATGCAGTTTCAAATTCATTTTTCGTTTTTTTTTTCTTTTTCTTTTTTTTTTTTTTTTCAATACTCTCTAATGGGTGAATTTAGAACTTTTTTTCGGCATCAAAAATTTTTGCTCGATAACATGGGGATGATAGATCTATATATGTATTACTATATCTATGGTAAAAGCTTATATTTCCATCTAATATTTATAGTTTGAACTATATTAGGTTTGTTCAATAAAATATATATATTCAGGTAACAACTTGATTTTTGATATAATTGTTACATATTTTTTTAATCTTTAAATTGCGTTTTTAGGATTAGGACGACTAATTAATTTCAGTGTGGATAAAAACATCATCGCCTGTTTTTGTAGACCAGTTTCGTGCAACACCAAAAAAAGAGGAAAATAAATTAGAAATATCAGTCCTAACGTTAAAAATTCGGTACCAAAGGAAAGGAGCGATTTTTCTGAATCCAGAGGGTGCAAATAGTTTCTCGACACGAAAATTAATTTTTTTTTTTTTTTTTTTTTTTTTTTTTTTAATTAACTAAAGTATGAAATTTAGGTGGAAACACTTCCTTTTGATTCATTTCAGTCATTTTTAAAAAGTACGTGGTCCAGTTTTACAGTCAAAAAATGAGATAAAAAAAAATTAATTTTATACAGATTGAAATTAATAGTCCTCCGTAATTCTGTCTTTGACAGAATTTAATTTTTTTTTTTTTTTTTTTTGATATGAATTCATGATCTTCAGAATGCTAAAACTTCTACAAAAAAAAAAAAAAAAAAGAAAACTCGTATTCTTTTAGACGTTTAAAATTTTGCTATATCTTTAAGAGAAAAAATATTAAAAAATAAAAAAAATAACAAAAATCATACTTTTTGCGAATTTCTTTGTAGACATGCACTTTTTTTTTTTTTTTTCTTCAAAAACTAATTAATAAATTTCAAAATCCATCAATAATTCTTTTAAATATGTTCTAATAAATATCCCAAAAAATATTAAGTTTTTTCTTCAATATCTGTCGATTTTTTGTCATTTTGACGATCATGAATTCCTGAAAAAATGCAAATTCAGAAAACGCAATTTAAAGATTTCATATCCGTACAAAAATATACAGTCGAACTTCGTTAACGTGAATCTCAAGGGGGATAAAAATTTGCTCATGTTATCAGTAGTTCATGCTATCAGTAACTAATCTTCATAAAACTAAACTAATCTTCATTTTGACGGGGACTGTGAAAACAGTTCATGTTAAAAGAAATTCACGTTAACAGTTACGTTAACGAGGTTCGACTGTGTATATCAAAAACCTTAAGAATTATTGCCTGAATATATATTTTATTGACCAAACCTAATGTAGTTCAATTTATAAATATTATTGGGTTGTTCGGAAAGTCATTTCGTTTTTTTCAGCAGAGGATTTAATTGTATTTTTTTCACACCTTCTTCACATTTAAGTTGCATTGCCATTACATATTGTGACAGCTGATATAGCAAGGCTTGCTTGTGAAAAAGGTCGTTTTATTCTGTTCAATAGTTTTTGATTGGTGCCCTATCAAATAAAGAAAATCAGAAGCGACATTTTCGGCATATTTTGTTTTTGCTATCAAAAATGCAAAAATACTATTCAAACAAGGAAAAAAAGTATACGATGTGTGCACAGAAAATTTATTTAAAGAACGCTATTGTCAAAACTGGTTTACCAAATTTTGTTCTGGCAATTTTGAGTTGAAGATGCATAACGTTCTAGAAAACCAGTTTGTGCTAATGAAGACAAAATAAAGTATTGATTTATGAAAAACTGCCAAATAACAGCTCGTGAGATCGCTAAGAAACCGATCAAAGTGGAGAATATATAATTTATTAAAATATTTATACAATATAACAAAATCGTGTTTCATTTTCGAAGGAAAAAACGAAATTACTTTTCGAACAACCCAATAAATGGAAATATAAGCTTTTTTTTTTTTTTAAACCTTCAGTGGTACGAAGTACCCTTACATGGACGCTTTACCATTACCTATCATCGCCTACAGATAGTTTCCTTATTATTCTATGGGGAAATTTATTATTAGAATTATTAATTACAATATTATATTTTTATTTTCTCTTGCCCATGTAGGTTAGAGAAAGTATCCGCGATTGTAATGAAATGCTCGCCCTTTGGTGGGATAAGGTGAAATTGCAATTAACATGAATAGCTTTTGGCTTTCGTCGAAACGCCATTGCTTGCCGATGTTTAGTTTCACATATATTTATTGAATAAAAATTAATAAATCCGGTAAAAAAGATAACTCATACTGTTGTGTGCTACAGTGTAACCCCAAAGGATTAAGAAATCCAGAATTAAGCTTCCATTTATCTCCAAATGACAAATTTAAAATTTCAGCTGCTTCGGCTAATGGAAGTAAAGAATTAATCAGATGATTTGAAACTAATATTTGTTCAGCTTCAGTTAAAAATCTACATCCGATCGAACATTGAATAAACTGAAATATTTTTTTCCAAAAGCAATCAATTTTCCATGATTTAATGGCGGAGAAATTATAGCACGAATATTAAGTAGTAACACAAATAGAACAATAATAAATACACGTGACTATTATATTTACTTACAACAAAAGCTGAAAAAGCGCCATCTATCGATCACTACAAACGCGGATTGTTTTGTGTCGAATTTTCGAAATTGAGTTTTTGCTGTTTTTACATTTTTCACGTTTTGAAGTCTTATGAATCCTAAAATTAGGATTTTATCGGTTTGTGTTTCTGTATGTGTGTGTCATAGACAAGAGAGCAAGTGGGCTTGTTTCTAAAATTATTGTTTTTTAACGTACATTAGAAATGTCCAAATATAGTATATCTTATATACTTCGCCTTTAGCTGTAATCTTCTTAATTAAAGCGTGAGTTTCCTGAGGGGGGGGGGGAAGTAACGCTGAAAACTAACGTCATAGCTACATCAATGTATTGAGAAGAAAAAAAAAAAAAAAAAGTATAATTTTATCCATGTTTAAAAAGAATGAAAAGGATAATTTAACGAAAATCTTTTACCACAATCGGTATTTTCTGTTGAGATAAAGAAAATGAAATTTTATCCATGGTTTGGGAAGATTCGTTCATTGGTTCAAATAATAAGTTAAACATTTAAAATTCCCTGCTGCATTTGCAGAGATTTAATTAAAAAAATTATTTAATTATACCGTATAATAGTTGTTATCATCGCAGAAAACAAAACTTAGTTGCAGATAATTTTCTAGAATTTATTAATTCATGAAACAAAGCTTGAGTAAAACAAAACAATTTCTATTTTTAACGTAAATTCTTTTCATTGCTATGCGGAATTTTATTAAGTCAGGAAAAAATAAAAATAATAAATATATTTAGAATTCAACTACGTTACGAGAAATTAATAATATAAATAAATAAATAGACATGTGGTTATAAAATTTGAATTAAAAGATTGAGATGTCTTTTTTAATTTCTTGGAGCCATTCGGACCAACGAGATATATAAAGTAGAGTGATAAATGGTAACCCTTGAGAAGGTCCAAGATGAGTCATGTGACATGCTCTCCTTGCACCTGCGTATTCGGTGGTTCCCTTGGTAACAGCTTATTTTCAGTAAATTTCTATGGCAACGGTTTGGAGATTGAAATTAAATTTGAAATTAAAATTTGTCAGGGGTGAGGCGTGGTTCAGAAAACTATGGAAGCGCCGAAGCAAGCGCTTCCAAAAGCAGAGGAAGAATCAATTCAGTTTTTCGACGAGGCGACGTTACTTGATTACTTTTTAAAAATCTTAAATAGGGGAAGCGCTGCTTCCATTGCTTCTATGGGCGCTTCGCCACTGAAATTTATAACAATTATGTTTATATTTGAAATAGTTACAATATAAAAAGAACTTTTTATATAGTACGGTTTTAAAATTTCTATTGAATCATATAAACTTGACAATTATATGCATTAATACTTTTTATTTATTTTTTTATTTTTTGATGACTTATGCCATCAACTTGAAAGAAAATGATCAAATGCGTAATAAAGACAGCAATTATAAGAAATTTTCAAACATTTATTAATTGAATAAAAGTATTAAAAGAATGCATTATCATCTTGTTCTGAGCTAAGTTTCAAATGTCTAGCTAGTCGGGAAGTTAGTTAAAAGTCGATTGCAAGATTTGTTCTGGACAAATAAACAAGAAAGAGAGTTAATAAAAACATGGTAAAATATAATAATACATTTATTTGACTTATAATCTATTATAACAGAGCGAGGGCTAGGAAAACCAAGTTACTAATACAAGGGTCTCAAAACTGAGATGCTTGAGTGATGCTGAGATATAGTCATATCTGTAAAATCGTAGCTCTTAAGTGGATTTTTTTTTAAAATTCATTTAAGTATAGTGACCTGCGAAACGGGCAAAGCATGCTTGTAATAATAGTAATGATAAACATGTATTTAAAAGTAATGAATTAGTGTGTGTCTGGACAATAGTTTTTTAAGACCTTTCCTTATACCCTCTCTGTCTGTCACCGGCGTTTGTCCGAATGTGTCCCATCTTTTTGCTTATAACTCAGCAATCAGACCACCTAAAGACTTTGGGTTTTCACTAAAATATTAGTCATGTCTGACACTACAATTTAACACAGTCAGATTTTCGAATTTTTTATTAGTTTTCTTTTAATTAATAAAAATATGAAAATAATAAGCTAATAATAGCAAAAAATTAGCCATTTAAATTTTATCCATAATTTAATTGTTGCCAAAAAAATTTACGAGTTCATTCCCCCCCCCCGACAGGAAAATAAATACATTTATCTAAACGTGAACAATAAAAAAAATTACAAAAAAAAAAAAAAAAAAAAAAAAAAAAAAAATGCACCTCAAAAAATTGACGTCATTGTCACTTAATTTTTTTTTTACACATTGATAAAGTGCTAATATATTTTATGATGCAAATATATATTGTACTAAAATCAGTTTTATTTATAGATCCTCCTGAGCGATTTTTTGAATTTTTGCGTTAAATACACCGCATATTTTTCGCCAAGAAGTTTATTTTAGCAACAGTGATTTTAATGTAGGTAGCACATCAAAAATATAAAAATATAAAATATTAAAAAAAAAAAAAAAAAAAAAAAAACTTATTTAAAGAAAATAAAATGCTCTTTTCTTAATGCACTAAAAAGAACAAAATAATTTTTTCAGCTCAGTACCGCCGATCTGAATACTTGCATTTTACTACTATTCCAATGAAATTGCACCTCAAATGAAGAAAAGGGCAGCTCAAACCCAATAATAATTTTAAATTATTATGTATTTATGAAAATATGAGCTGAAATTAGCCAGATCGGAAATTTTGATATAAAATGGTTTGAGCCGAGTCGCCCTTTTCTTCGTTTGAGGTGCAATTTTATTGGAATAGTAGTAAAATGCAAGTATTCAGATCGGCGGTACTGAGCTGAAAAAGTTATTTTGTTCTTTTTAGTGCATTAAGAAAAGGGCATTTTATTTTTAAATAAGTGTTATTTCCTGTTATTTAAAAAAAAAAGTATAATTTAGTACTTCTTTAGCATGATATAAATGTCATGTAAAAAAGTATATTTTTTAAATTTAAAATGTCTTTATATAGCTTAAAGAAAGTATTATAAAGAAAAAAAGGATCTCTAAATTATTTTCCGCATTACGGATTTTTTTTTTTCTGAATTTAATACATACATGTAAAACATTTTTATCTGCCCCTTCTCTTACTCCAAAATCTAAAAATAAGACATGTTTCTGTTTCTTCTCTCATATTTTTTCAAAAGTTACAGATGAAATACACTACGGTTTTCTTTTTACATTTCTTAAATTTCATATTTTTACCCATGTTTCCTGCATGAATGACGAAATTTCAACAGCCAATCCATGAAAGAAGTGCTGTGATAGCAAAAGGCTAGATTTAGCCGCCGATTTTAGTAGAGTGGTTCAGTGGTTGTAGAAATCATGACCTTATCACCACGCGTTGATTGACCGGCTGTTTCTGTTTGTTTCTATCACGGAGGTTTCTATCTACGTACGGTTTGTTTTGAAGGCCGTCTTGCACTTCTTTCAACGTGTTGATTAATTCCTTTAGAAAAGGAAGATAAAAGATAACTCGAAAAACTAAATTTTGAATATGGCCTCTTCGTAAGTATTATATAAAATGTAAAAATGTTATGTACTTTTGTGTATGTATATTTTGTACTTTGAAATATGCTTAGTTATTGTTAGAAGACTTGCCGGCTTTCAGCTGTAGCGTTTCAGTTGCTTTGCAATGCAGTATTATGCATATTTTACGTACTTCATTTTGCTTTGGTTATTTTAAATTTAAGTTCGAACTTCGAATACAAGTTATGAATAAAAAAAATAAAATAGAAAAGCCGTGCATAAAAACTAAAACCCGGGGGAATTTATGATAAACTTTTTGAAACTAACAGTATTTATGCAATTTTATTTATGTTAAATAAACAATTTTATTCATTTTCAAGGTCAAGTTTTGTGTATTTGTTTTCAATATCACAAATAAAAAATATTGTTATAAGTAAGATAATTATTATAAACTTTATTATAAGCAAGCTTCATTATGTAATCATGAAGTTGTCTAATGATACTAAACTTACCTTTTACTGTAATCTAATATATGCAAGGATCTCAACCTTTCAATTCTATTGAGAAACACAAATCCAGTCCCCCTCCCGCCCTCTCATTATCTGATTTAAAGAACAATAAGGGCTTAAAATATATATAAATTGTCAATAAACATCAAACTTAATTAGATGAAACCATAGCCTCCTAAACTAGATGCCTTCCGCATGGCTCGGAAACTTGGCAACAGTTCAAGTGGTAGACAGCACCACCTTGTACAGATTGAGCGACCTTTTTTATTCAACAGCCACAAAATTTTTTAAAAGTTGGATTTGATATACATTAAAGGCGAATAGAATCGAAGAAACATCGATTATATATATCATGTATCACTAATTAAAATTATTGGTGACAGTTGAATAAAAAAGTCGTGCAATCTGTATCAGGTGGCACTGTCCACTGCTTGAACTGTTGCCAAGTTTCTGAGCCACGCGGAAGGCTTCTAGTTAAGGAGGCTATGATGAAACTGTGAAAAATTGGCAAGTAATTTTGCTTAGTAGTGCAGAGGTGTTTGTGTTCAGTGGCTACCCCTGATTTCAGGGTTTTAATTTAATCCATCCATATTTTCATATTTCCTACAAAGTTATCTTTTGTTTTCATTGGTTGTTCATTTTTCATCCAGGTGATAGGTGAATGAATTGAATACTTTTATGAATTGGCTGATTTAGGATACAAAAAGATTAAGGACTTCTGGTCTAAATAATTTTAGCGTCATTTGGTGTTCTAAGTTTTTCTTTCTTTCTTTATTTGAAGCTCCAATTTACAGGGTTTTTACCTTTGAGTCACAATAACCCCGGTACTGTTATCAGAGTGCTTACTGGCTAAAAGGCTGAATTGAGTACATTATATGAAATTTTCCTGCTGTAAATGTATGTGTACCATATTTCATAAATCAAGATGACTCCCTACATTCTAAAAATAATTGTTGTCTAATCAAGTGTACTGTATCTCATGTTAGCCAGATAATGCAGTCAGACAATAGAGATGTTCCATATTTATAACAATATGTAATTTGAAAGTCAGTAATTGCTTAATTTCAAAGTTCTTTCAATGTTTTTGAGGGTAAGTATGTGCTTTTTATGTTTTGGTAAACAGGGCCTCGGTGAAAGAAAAATTTTTTTTGGGACAAATCGTATATTTGGTGCAATTCACTGAGGTGTAGAAATGTGTATACACATTACTAATAAAGGGGTGTTCATATAATATTACTAATCTGTATCAAACTGTCAAATACTTACAATATATATTTTTTATAATTGGGATCAATAAGTTTTGATGAAATTTCATTTAGTGTTATTTAATAATTTTGTTGCATTTTTATATAAATTTAATAATGATGATAAACGAAAAAAAAAAAAAAAAAAAGGTTTTAGTTTGATTTACTGCTTTATTTTTATTTATTTATTTTTTCTTCTATTGGAATTTATTGCTTTTATATTTTCAACATCTATTGTATTAATTCAAAATAAAATATGTATGACATATACTTTAAAAACTGCGTAACTAAATTTTCGATTATGTTATATATTATATATATATATTAAGCATTTAATAAAAGGATAGATTTATTTGGAAATTTCCTTATATAAATGCTTATTATTTTTAGTTTACTGGAAGCTGATTTTTAAATTTTCTTAGTTTCCTTTTTTAATTGCATTAATTATTTTTTTTAGGGTACAACCTTTATCTTTTGTATCAAAAGTGGAAGATTTTGAAGTTAAAAATGAGCCTATTTTACAATATTTGAAAGGAAGTAAAGAAAGACAAGATCTGTTTGATGCTGTTTCAAAGTATGAAAACAATTGTGTTGAAATTCCCATTGTTATTGGTGGGCAGGAAATTTATTCTGGTGAAGTTAAATATCAAGTTATGGTATGAGTCTTTTTTTTTTTCCTCCAATTTCTATTTTATCACTCCACGGAGTTATTATTCCTTCTATATGTAAACATCTCTTCAAAATGTCTGTAAATTGTTGTTATACTAATTTGTTTGAGGGGTGGGGGGAGTTAGTTTCATCTGCTGCTTGGCACGGTTTTTCAAAATAATGTCAACTTGATATCACCATTTTCCTTATGACTGAGAGTTATTACATAAGAGTGTTTTTTGACATGACAAAATAGGAAAAATTACTGAATACTATACTAGCATGCAAATTTTCTCCCTTTTTTTTAAGAAATCTACTTTTTACTGTGTTTATATTTCTGAGGGAAAATCTCATGGCAAATGAAAGGTTTCATTTTCTAGAAAAATTGATTCTAAACTAGAAAAATATTTTTTTCACTCCTATATTTTTGTTTATTTGTATTTAAATGATAAAAGTATTCCAAAAGTATGCAAAAATTAATCTTACTAAGAGGATTGTAACTCAGCACAGCATCATACAATCTCAAACAATTTTACAAAAATATATATCAAATAGTATGTTAATAATTAACTCATCATGTCTTATTTAAAAGGGGACAAAGGATAAAAAGTTATTATCTGGTTAAATCAAGTACGATCATTTATTTTATTTATTTTATCGTTTATTTTTGTTTTATATGCATTAATTTATTTTAAAAATATATAACTTATGCCATGCATACAATTTACACATGTCACATATACAAGTTATCTTAATAATACTTAATAATAAAAGCCCAAGTTTCTCAGACATAACTTTGAAAACTGATGTCATAGCTACAGTGTATTTATATAAAGAAGCTGAAATTTTATCCATGTTTTCCATGTGTGCATTTCTAATGAATAAAATTATGAAAAAAGGATAATTTAATGAAAAAACTTTTATCGCATTCGTAACAATGCATTGATGTAAAAATAAAATTTTATTCAGTTTTTCATGTTTTTTGTTCATTGATTCGATAAATTAAATATACAAAATTCATTGGTTCATTTACAGAGATATCTTATTTTAAATATTTATTATCTTATAGTGTATAAAGTAGTTGTTACCATCACAGATATTGAAACTTGAATAACCTGATAATTTTCCAGAATATATTCATTCATAAAACAAAATAAATTGTATTTTTAGAATAAATTCTTTTTATTCCTAACTGGAATTTTTATATGTGAAGGGAAAATAATGATGATAAATTAAATATTTAGAATTCAACTACATCACAAGAAATTAAAAATGACATTATAATCCTTTAATTAAAGCTTTATAACCACGTGTTTTTACATTTAGGGTGGAATGTGCTTTACCCCACTGCTTGACATCTTGTTTCTGATTGGCGATAAAGATGCCAACCTTGGCACCTTCTATGTTTTTCTATCATTGATGAACGATCAGTGTACGAAATGTGGTAACCTGACCTTGATATATCCCACATATCCTAAAACTAGCAGTGAGGACACATCCAAAATGTTGGAGGGATGCCAATTTGACCGACAGTTTGAAATTTGGAAAACACCCAGTAATTCCGTGCTCTGTTATTGCTCATTTTCTCTGAGTCCGATGGCTGTCACCCCTATTTTAGTATTGGACTCGTTGAGTTAGCACTTGCACAGATGCTTCCATGGTTTCATGAAATGTGGTCGAAGAATATCTGATTGTTGCCAAGTAAAATTTTGTGCATTTTAAAGATTCTTGTAGATTGCGGGACAGGTATTTAGTGTTTTTTTTTTTTTTTTTTTTTTCATGTATGCAAAGCATACAGATGTATGTATTATTGATTGCTGCAAAATGAAATTTTGTGCATTTTTAAAGATTCATAGTGATTGTGTGAGGGGTATTTACTGATGTTTATTATTTCTTTTTGTTTTAAGTACACAAATCGTACAGACATATGTATTACTGATTGTTGCGTTTTGCATTTGCAATGTTTTGTTTTTCTATCTTCAAAGTTTGCTCTATAGTTTTTTAAAATGGCAACAGTAGGTCAGTTTTTGAATTGTAAGTTCGATTCATTTGAGCTATGTTTTATGTAAAAAAGTTTGTTAATTAATAGTCTTTCAGTAAACAGATTTATTAAAAAAAAAACTTTTAAATTATATTTTAAATATTAATTCAGGTAGTGTAGATAGTGCTAATTTGTATATTTTTTATGAATGAGTAAGCCATTGTTTTTTCTTTAAATCATGTTGAATAGTAAGTGTTTTTTCGGAGATTTTAAAAGTGGGTAAGTCAATAAACATATTCTTTATTAATATATTTTTACATTTTGCTTAGAAAATGAGGTATATTTTTTAGAATATAATATATATATATTACTTTTCTAATGTTAAATATTTTGTTACGTTTTCTTTATGAAATTATATTTTTCTTTGGTTGCTTTCTTTGTTAACATTTTTGTGAGTCAGTTAGATCAGGCCTGTCCAACCCAAAACACTTGGTGGGCCGCTTTGGAAATCTATTTTCTTCATTCGGGCCGCACCGTATGTACAGTCATAACCCCCCTTCCCCCCACACACATTAATTTTGCCGTAAATTAGTGTAGAGACATTTGGCTGGTGCTGTTTGATTAGTAATAAGGCCTAGTTTAGAACGGTTTGGTTAAATTTTGCTTAAGGGGTGTGTACATATTAAAACTGGCCTCAACTTATTTTTTTTCAATGGCAACTCTCAATTTCGACAAGCTTTTTGGATTATTTGGATCAAAACAGCCCAGAAAATGGTATATTTTATAAGTTTCTCTCAATTTTTTACAGAGTTATAATTTGCTAAAATATGGAGATGCTAATGTTAAATGAATGTAATAAACATTATGTCTTCCAAAAAAATTAATATATTAATTTTTTTTTCTTTTTTTTTTTTTTTACATTAGAATGAAGTAACCTAAATATATTTCATGCATATTTTTGATTAAAAAACATTTTGTGAATTATGAAAATTATTAATAATATCATATTTCAAAAAATTATGAGTTATGACCTACATTAATTTTTGCACGAATAGAACGGACATCATCAAAAATATGAGTTTCAAAAAATTTACAGTTCATTCTTATCATTATTTTTCAAATTATAGTGATATTTCAATTTTTATTGCTCTCAGGGGCTGTCACTCGTTATCATTTGTGTCATATTTTACTCTGCTTACGCATTTAATTAGCATTACTTTACTTTATTTTATATTTAAAATTGTTATACTCCTTTTCCGATTATTATCTGAATGGGTATAATACTTTTCTGTGTGATATCTTTATTTAATTTTTTTAAATATAGAGATTTACCCCTGACCAATTTTTGCTTGTAACTCTATGAAGACTTGATATAAACAATATAAACTCTACCTTTTTCCGAACCGCCTTGACCTCAGAAATTCAAATATGTAGTCAACAATGGGCATTATTATTCAGGGGGGGGGGGGGAAATGAAGGTTATGCAAGTTTTAATATGTAGATGAAACCCTAAGCAAAATTCAGCAATTGAATTAAAAACTCTAAATGTTATTACCAATCCTTAGTCATCAGCTGCTGGTTTCTACGATAATTTACGGCGAAATCAGTCGGGGAAGAAAATTATTATTATTATTATTACTATTATTTTGTGACTGTACATATGCATATGTGCATATATGTTTGTGAGTATATGATTAAAGTACGCATATACTTTTTTCGGGGAAGGACATGTTGCAAATTCGGAGCAGAATACATTATTTTAAATTATTTTCATTCATAAATTAACAATAGAATAGTGAAAAAATTATGACTGTACATTAAAACTATAATAAAAAGAATGAATAATGGATCTAATAATATTTCATTACAACAGTTCTTTAGCTACTATAATCGTTGAAAGGTATTTTCACTTCGAAAAGTCAGAACGTATTTATTAATTTTTGATCTGTTATCCAAAGTCGTCAAACTTTAAATATCGTTAGTCTCCTCGCGGGCCGCGGGTTGGCCACCCCTGAGTTAGATTATAATTTTAAAGACTTTAGTTAAAATATGTAAGATTGACAATGTCAGAAAATCACCAGGTAGTGATGCAGAAATGTGCCAAATTAGCGATTTCTAGAAGAGTCACCAAGCAGTGGGCTAAAGCATATTTTCACCAATATATATATAGTATATAATATTTAATGTTAACAATATATAATGCTACAATGTGTCTTTATAAATATAGAAACAGTTAATTTTTTGAAATAACAGTTCAAAAAGTGAAGGAATAATCACGAAAAGAATTATAAGCATATGGAACCAGAATATAAGTATATTACAACAACAACAACAAAAATATATAGGTTTTGCAGAATTTTTGCAAAAAAATAATAAAATAAAATAAATAAACGAAATATACTGATTCAAAAATATAAAGAGTTTTCGTGTATTTGGTATCAAATTCAAATTTTGGATCCATTTCTTTAAATTATCTTGAAAATCCTATCAAGCAGGCTTAGAATTAGAGTTTAAAGAATGTATGGCAGTAAAATGTATAGTGTGGCTTTCACGAGTTGGCCCCTGTCAATCAAGCGTGACGTAGGCAGCGACGATTCTATTACCTTGAAATCGGTTGAGGGTGAAAAGGGAGGTGGTTTGCTATCTTTACGAGTGTCGCGACATTTTGGCGAAAATACTGTTTATTACCTATTTACTTATTTTCAAATTAGAAGAATTTTTGGGCTTTCGGCTTTCCAATACGTTATATCATTAAAAAATATTTGTTACATTATAACTAATTATTAATACGATGAGGAATGTCATTATTGTCTAAACGATATTTCAAAATTTCGGTTTGCAGTCTTTTTTTCTCTTCTTCATTTTTTTTCCCCCCTTCTTTCATTATGTCCTAATTTGGACCTAGCACCATAAAAAACTACCAATCTACCAAACTGTCTTTCTTTCCTTCATTCTTTCTTTCTTTCCTTATGTCCTAATTTGGACCTAGCACCATAAAAAACTACTAATCTACCAACCTTTCTTTCTTTTTGCTTTCTCTAAAAAAAAAAAAAAAAAAAAGAAGAAGAAGAAAGGAAAAGAAAAAAAGAAAGAAAAGATTGATTACATTTAAAATTTAAATAAAAAACTGCACTCCTGTAATTATTATTTTTTTTTTTCATTTCTTTCTCTCTTGCTTTTTTTTTTTTTTTTTTTTTTTTTTAATACAAAATATATAGAAATTAAAAACCATTATGACAATAACATAAGAAATTATCTTTCATATTCGCATCTGATGTGTATGCAAATATTCTGAGAGCTATTGTACATAATACTGTAAATTATGTGTACAGCTCAATTTATTTTAATAAAATTCCTTATTTATTTATTCAGTATTTTTAATAATGTTTTTCTTTCCTTAAAAAAAAAAAAAAAAGAAGAAAAAAAGAAAAAAACAAAGAAAAGATTGATTATATTTAAAATTTAAATAAAAAACTGCACTCCTGTAATTAATTTTTTTTCTTTTCTTTATTTCTTTTTTTTTTTTTTTAAATACAAAATATATAGAAATTAAAAACCATTATAACAATAATATAAGAAATTATCTTTCATATTCGCATCTGATGTGTATGCAAATATTCTGAGAGCTATTGTACATAATACTGTAAATTATGTGTACAGTTCAATTTATTTTAATAAAATTCCGTATTTATTTATTCAGTATTTTTAATAATGTTTTTCTTTCCTTAAAAATAAAAAAATAAAAAATAAAATAAAGAAGAAGAAAAGAAAAAAAAACAAAGAAAAGATTGATTATATTTAAAATTTTAATAACAAACTGCACTCCTGTAATTAATTATTTTTCTTTTCTTTCTTTCTTTCTTTCTTTTTTTTTTTTTTTAAATACAAAATATATACAAATTAAAAACCATTATAACAATAATATAAGAAATTATCTTTCATATTCGCATCTGATGTGTATGCAAATATTCTGAGAGCTGTTGTACATAATACTGTAAATTATGTGTACAACTCAATTTATTTTAAGAAAATTCCTCATTTATTTATGCAGTATTTTTAATAATGTTTTTCTTTCCTTAAAAAAAAAAAAAAATAATAAAAATAATAAATAAACAAATAAAATAAAAATACAGCGTAAAAACTTTTTATTATTTTTATTTTTTAAATGTTTTCGAAGAAAATTATTTTTTTCCTGAAATACAAAATAAAATACGTACAATAATTTATAATCAATGCAAACAGCACGATTTTTTTTCTTGTTTAAATTTATTGCTCAAAACTTCTTTACGCAAATAAGGCATCAGTGCCTATTTAAATTTCAGATTGAAAAGTGTTTTTTTTTTTTTTTTTCTTTTCTTTTAGTTAATGTGTCATTGATTTTTAAATATTAACACATGTTCCTTTTAATAGGCAAAACGTATTTCAGCTGGCGAAAAGTAAAAATTATTGGCTTAATGTGTTATTTTCATGGCAACCTTCTTTTTTTCCCACCCATTCATTCTTTTCACTTTGTGCACCCCTTCCTTAAAGTAAACTCTTCGAAAAGAAGGAGGGACGAAGGGCCAACTCGTGAAAGTTGAACTATACCAACTCTGCTTAACTTTTTGAATAATGGAAAACTGAAGACCATGGACATACATTTCTCATGCAAGTACTCCCCAAAGGTTTTCAATTGCATTTAGGTATAGACTGATGACTGGCCAATTTATAACAGTAATTTGATTCTGCATAAACCAAGTTTTGGTTGAGTAGGAGGAGTGAATTGATGCATTATCCTGTTGGAATTTCTAGTACCCCCAGGATATTTTCGAGCTAGAAGTAGATTGCTTTTGACGACATTTTAATAATCCTCAGAGCAAAGTAGATCATTAACCCATTCCCTGCTGATGGTGCATTTTCGCACCATTTCCTTAAGTATTTTCTTCTGTTATGAAAGTACTCGAACAATCTTTATATTTTTGAGACAGCATATTTTGTTTTTTCTTTTTTACAAAAATTCTGCAAAAACCTATACTATATTTCTTTGTTGTACTGCACTTATATTCTGATTCCATGTGTTTATTTTATTTTTATTTGTTTATTTATTTTTATTTTTTGTGATTATTCCTTCATTTTTTGAATTGTTATTTCCAAAAATCATCTGTCTTGTATTTATGAGAGACACCGTATATATATAAAAAAAAAAAAAAAAAAAAAAAGCTGTGTACACTCTTGTGTATATCAACAAAAAAATTATAAAATAATAAAAGACAATAAAAAAGGTGGCGGTTTGGTGGGCAGATGTTTGATTACGGAGGTGGGGTGGTGTTGTATGGCTGGATGGTTGGGTGGGTTTGTGAAATTAAACTTAAAAAAAAAAAAAAAAAAAAAAAAAAAAGTAGAAGGCTTGTTGCATTTGCTTTGTATTACTATGCAAACTTTCATTTTCCATTAAAATTTCAGTTTTTTCCTTTTTGAGTTGTCAACTATATTTAATGTTCTAATTATACTGTTAAACACAATGTGATCAATTGGTGAATTTCATTGTGGCTTCATGGTTTCATTGTTGTTCATCTGCTTTGAAATTTGCATTTTTAAATCCATATGGTTCCTGTTCTGGTTGTGGCAGGCTGGGGGAGTGTTGCCGGCATAAAACTAGTGTAACCCCACGGGCAAGTCACAAGTCTTGCCGCCTGCCTCCTTCTTCCTACCTTGTGTTTCTTAGGTTGTTTTTTTCATTAATTTTGATAAGTTTATGGTTTTAAGTTAAGATTTGTTGTTTTACTTTATTGATTCGTTTGTTTTGCAGGCTGTTAAATAATAGATCTGGTTTCTTTACATTAGTGTATTTCATCCACTGATGATTTTTTTTTTTTTTTTTTTTTATCTTATTGGTCATTGGTGTTTCAGTGATCTTCTATCTGTTGCTTGGCTTCTACTATGCTTAATAGATCATCTTTATTATATATATATATATAGTGAAAATTTTGATAACGTTATAAAATTTAGCAATTAATTGATGCATGATAATACCCACAACAACACACATAAAAGTTATTGGAATTCAATTTAAATGTTAGCACATATTTTTTCTATGATTCATTTACAGTATCAATTAATAAATTCATTTTAAATTACTTACGCTAATGCTAGCATTTAGGACTATAACACCAAGTGATTTTTATGCGAAATTCAAGAAAGTTATCAGATAACCAATAATTTTATTAAAAAATATAAAAAAGTAACTGGAAATGAGAATTGGAATAATATATATATCATGTAAATCAGTATTAAATAATTTAAACTGGCATGGAGATATAAATATGAAAATACATGTATAAAAATCGAGCTCTAGGGAGGCACAAAACAATTAGTATAGTTATAATTTTATATTGCATACAAATTCAACCTTTTTGGTTAATTTTCACTTTCTGTCTACAATGATATTTTTGTGATAAATCTATGTTTTATATTATAATATTTCATTTTTCCCAATTTTTATTACAGCCATTCAACCATAGTAAGAAGATTGCCAAGTACTATTGGGCCAATGCTGTAAGAGTCTTTACTCTCTTTTAGGATATTGCTCTATAATTTAAAATTTTTTTTAGATAAATAATTGACATTTTAAAGAAATTGTGTTTTATCTATTAATAGATGTTTTCTGGTAACTGACTATATTTTATATTTATAAATTTTTAAATATTTTTCTTTGCTATGCTTGAATATATTTTAAAAGTTCATAAAATATTTTCATTTTTTACTTCTATTACTGGGATAATGTAGGCAATGGAAGTATTGCTTTTGGTCAAAAATTTTGATATAAAATTTTCACCCGATTTCCATGTTTGACGTGTATCATGAGTTCTAAAATGTAGTTTTTGAAAATTGGTCAGTGTGGGTGTGGAAAATATTCTGACTGTCATATCTTCAAAATGAATAAAGTTAGAACGATGAAACTTCATAATTAAGATAGGTCTGATGTACAGATGATTTTGCTAACTTTTGGGGAAAATTGGAAAATCAGAACTGGGACCTCACCCCGTAAGTCCATATCTCAAAAAATCTGATGTGGGTACCACATGATTTCCTTATACACTTTTAGAAATATACATAATGTTAAAAAACATTGTCGTTGGACCCGAAACAGTTAACTAAAAATATTTAAAAAAATAAATTATCACCGTGTGCCGTTCAGTTTTCTGAAAGTTAGTTAAAAACCGATGCAAAATTTGTACTGGTAACGCTGACAAAGGCAGCAGGGACCCGAAATGACTAAAAGTATTAAAAAATGCATTTTCACCGTGTTCTGGACTATTCTGAAAGTTTCAAATGTCTGGCTAGTCGGGAAGTTAGTTAAATAAATTTTCTGTTGAACCATATAAACACTGTCGAAGGCAGCAGTCACCTGAAACAATTGGCTAAAAATATTTAAAAAATGCATTGTCACAGTGTTCTGAGATTTTCCAGAAGTTTTAAATGTCTAGCTAGTCGGGAAGTTAGTTAAAAATAGATTTCAAGATTTGTACTGGTAACGCTGCCAAAGACAGCAGGGACCCTAAACAGTTGGCTAAAAGTATTTAAAAATGCATTTTTACCGTGTTCTGATCTAGTCTGAAAGTTTCAAATGTCTAGCTAGTCGAGAAGTTAGTTAAATAAATTTTCTGTTGAATCCCATAAACGCTGCTGAAGGCAGCAGGTATTAGAAATAGTTGGCTAAAAATATTTTTAAAAGTGCATTGTCAACGTGTTCTGAACTTTTCTGAATGTTTCTAATGTCTAGCTAGTCGGGAAGTCAGTTAAATTGCAAGATTTGTCCAAACCGTTTTTGAGTTATTACCGTTTTTTGATACATTTTGGCCATTATGAACCTAATTTTCCTAAATATCTCCAAAACGGAAAATCATACAAAGTCCAAAAACGGAGGTGCACAACTAGATGTTATAACAAACCTATGTACCAATTCGCAACTTTCTGCGTCCAACCGTTTTTGAGTTATGCAACATACTCACAGACACACATACGTCACGAAAAATCGTGTAAAGTCCCTTATATCTCTAAAACGAGAGCTCGTGTTAAGACGACACTTGCAGGTGTACAACTAGACATCATGACAGTCACACGTATAAATTGTCAACATTCGGCGATCATTCGTTTTCGAGCAATGTGAAATGCAAAATCCATTTCGCAAATCGGGATTACTATACTTCCTTATACTTTGTATAAGGAAGTAAAAATGGCTTTAACAATTTTCTTCAAATTTGATATATAAATTCCATTTTAGTTGTCCTTTCATATTTATTAGTTGGTTACTTCAGGAAAATTGATAGGCATCCTATCAATTTCCCTTGTATATAAGTAGGTCAGTTTTAGCTCTTGCAAGTGCATTTTTAAGCAGCTTTATGAAATTTTCTTCAAACTTGCCTCATTATAACTTATAACTTCCCTTTTAGATATTCTTTCATATGTAAGTGTTGGTTTCCTGTGAACAGATGGGCTTTCCATATTTTGATGAAAATCGGAATTCGGATCAAAAGTTGACGTACCAAAAACTGCTCTAATGATTTTCTTCAAAATTGCTTTATAAACCCCTTTTTACATGTCCTTCTTACAATACATATCCTCATCTTCAGGAAAATTCATGTTCGCTGTAAACCGTTTATCCACCAATTGCAACATATCATAGAAATTGGATTTACTCAAAAATAGATATAACAATTTTGATGAGAGTTTAAGATTACATGTCTTTTGGTGTGCTTTATTGTTTGGGCTTATCCTCATATTCAGGAAAATTCGCATTTGTTATTAACCCTTTATCGGCCAGTTGCAACATATAGAAAAAATTGGGTTTATTCGGAAATGGATATTAACAATTTCAATGAAAGTTTGGGGTTAAGCGTTTTTTAGTGAGCTAAATCGATTGGACATATCCTTATTTTCAAATTTGTGTTTGCTGTTAACTCTTTATCTTCCTATTGCAAAATATGGCAGATATGTTCACTCAGAATGACTTCGAAGAAAAATTGAGCATAAGGATTTCATGGGGAGAAAAATCATTTGGTTTTATCCCAGTCTTCTGGAAAAGTCATATTCGCTGCTAACCTATCAGCTGGTTTTGGAAAATGTGCTAGAATTTAGGTTTATTAGAAAATAGATAGGATGATTTAAAAAAAAATCTTAGGTTTTAAGTATGTTTTGTAATGACAAACCTACCTGACTTAAGTTCATCTTCATGAAAATTAGCCTTCGCTGTTAACTTCTTTCTGTCCATTGCAAAATGTGGCAGAGACTTGGTTTTCTCAGAAATAAATTGAACAGTTTTAATAAAAGCATAGCAATAATAATTTTTTTTAAGTGAGAAATTTATCTGACATAGCCTTGTCTTGAGGAAGTTGGATTTCACTGCTGTGTTAACCCTCACTCCACCATAGCAAAATATAGGTGGAATTAGGGTTTCTTGGAAACTGCTCAAACAATTTTGATAAGTATTTAAGGTTTGCAGGGTTTTTATGCAGCAATTCAAACTCAATTTTCCTCATCTTTAGGAAAGTTAACGTTTATAGTTAACCTTCACACCACTCATTACAAAATTATAATAGAAACTTTCTATGAAATGGTTCTAATGGTTTTGATAAAAACTTAGCTTTAAGAGTTTTTTTTTAGATGTGAAACCTCTCTAATTTTTCCCCCATCTTCATGAAATGGGACCAAAGGTCCTATATACAGCATCTGCGATTTGAAGGTATTTCTTCATATAAGTCTGCCCACAGATTGTCACTTATTTGCTTCAATTTTGCCAGAATAGCGGGACAGTTGAAAAGATGTTTGGGGGTTAGTTCTATGTCTGGGCAGTTTTTACAGAGGCAGTAAGTCCTTGTCCCGTCTTTATGGATCTTCATCTCCCTAAAGTGTCCTGTCCGGAGTTTTGTTAGAGTGCTGGTGAGAGTTCTATTGGTACTGATTTCAGGGATTTGGTGTTTGATTTTGAGTTTCCTATCATTGAGTTTTGCCTTAGCAACTGAATTGATATCGCTAAGAGTGACATGAGTAACCCTGCTGGTGTTTGTCTTGCTTCTTTTGCTACGGCATCAGCCCTCTCGTTTTCAGTAATGCCAACATGCGCGGGAATCCACTGCATGGTGCACTGTTTCTTTAAATGGAAGAAGTGTACGGTGTATATTTATAATTAGCCCTGAAGAACCCCTTTGAATTGCTTGAAGAGCAGTTCTGCAGTCACTGAAGATGATTAACCCTTTGGCTCTTTCATTTTCTTCAAGATTTATATACTCATCTAGGCCTTTTTCGATGGCAATGAGTTCACAAGTCTAGTTTGAAGCTATTTTGCCTCCTCCGATCTTAAATTGCTTTTTGCTTCCACTCTGTGGGAAAGTTGACACCAGCTCCTCCATTGTCAGTGAAGGCAAAGACAAATTTTCTCTTGAATACGAGGCTTAATCGATTCCCACCCCTAATTAAGATGTACTAAGGAAGAGGTAAAAAATTATCATATATTAGAAAGATTAATGTATAACATAAATTAAAGCTGAAAAAATATACATCTTACAAGAACAATTTTCATTCTGGTAGTTCTAATAAGTATAAAAGATAAACACTAACTGTTTGTAATCGTTTCATCTTAATTTACTACAGTTATTTGATTTTTTTATCACTTTGGCACTTAGTAAAATTTAGTCTTGAGCTGTTTATTATTAACCTAGAATAAATATGAATAATGTTGTTTTAAGTTGACTAAATTAAAATTACAAAATATATATATGAGTATATGCTGAATTTTTTAAAAAGTAGTAAATTAATTAATGCCAAAAATGTCTTTTCAGGATGTGATACAAAAAGCTATTGATGAAAGCTTAAAAGCACGATCTAAATGGGAAGCAGTGCCCCTTTCTGAGAAAATAAAAATCTTCATGAAAGCTGCCGATCTTGTCAGTGGAAAATATAGAATGGATTTAAATGCCACAACTATGCTTGGCCAAGTAAAAAGATTTCTTTAGTATATTTTTAAATAATTTTAAAAACTTTGTGCTCAATGGGTTTGTGTTAAATAGTTACTTTCTCTTACTCTCATATATACAGCAGAGAAAATATTGTTTTTGAGTCAAATTATTGAAATTAAGCTTTTGTTATATTTACATATTTTAAGGCTCCCTGAATCTGAAAATCAGGTTTTTTAGCAATTAGTGTGTGTGTGTCTGTTGCCTGTTATTGGCATATCTGAAAAACAAACAGTAGCAGAACTGTGGCAGAATGTAGGCAACACGATGGCACTGTCACAGAAAAGAAATTATCACTTGCAGAAAGATTTGTGCATAAAAATGAGATATTCCTAGGTTTCAGCAGAAAACAAAAATTCATGTCTATTATTTAAGAATTCTACAGTATATTGGTATATTGATATCTTTATAATTAATCCGCCAGTGCATGGGTTGGGTCTGTGAGACCCAGTTTATTTACTAGAATGCAATGTAAGAGAAACATTTTATATATTCTGTGAAAAACAATTATAAGAAATGTAAAATTTATGCTTCGCATTTTTTTATCATGCGATTTTATTTTGTGGGTGTTATATTGTTGTAACCATTTAAATATTGAAAGAAAATTGTCTTTTTCCTGCCTGTGCACTGGTGTTAAATGTACGTATTATGTCTATAAATTCCAAATGTTATTATTAAATAACATCGTCTTGCAGAAAAGGTTTTGCACAGATGAGGTTTGTTGCAGAAAGCATAAAAATATTCTGCCACAGGAGCAGGAATCCCGAATTCTGTATTCTAAATCTGTATATATAGTATAGGGATGCAATAAACTTTTCATTGAGATCAAGTAAATAGTTCATGTACAGGACATCCAAGAGAATTCAAATATATTATGTCTAATTTGGTTGGTACATTTTAACAACTATAGGCTGCACTAAATGAAATGAACATATATTTTTTATATGCATGTCATGAATGGCTCTTAGCTATGTATGATGAAAATCTGTTTTATAAATTTAATATAAGTTTTTAGGCGCAATTTACTTTGGCATTTTATAATTTTATAGCTAGTGAGCTTCCACCTGAGTTGAGAAGATTATAGCTGGCAAACTTCCAACTACTCTCAAATGATAAGAGATGTATTTTATTGTACATGGACTTTTGATCATAGTAAATTATCAGCATAAAAACAAGAGGGAAATTTTGGAACTGTGAAAAAATGATTCTAAAGAGAAGTGGCTCTTAACTAAAACTAGACTTTTAGAGAAAATATTTCTCTATATGTTATGCAATTACTATAGGTCTTTCCACTTCAATTATGTTTTAAGCATATCATGCACTTTTTTTTTTCTTTTCGAGACTTATATCATACTTATATCATCTCTCATTTATATCATTATTGAAAATATTTTTGTTCAAAATTATTTTCTAATTGCTACATAAAATATTTAATTTCTAAACAAAATTTATTTAATGTATCAATAAATTTTACACATGTTTTTCTTTCTTTATTTTTTCTAAATTGTACCTAAGTAGTACAGACTTTTTTTTAAAACAGTGTTGATGTTTAATTTATTTTAAAATAATTTGTAATAATATTTCTGTGAAGTTCATTATATTTTTACTTTACAGGCCAAAAATATAATCCAAGCTGAAGTTGATTCAGCTGGAGAGATTGCTGATTTTTTCAGGTTTAATGCTTATTTTGCCAAGGTAAGATAATAGATAATTTCTTGTATGCTTAATATCTTTTTTGTTCTAGTTCTTTTTCTTTCTTTTCCCCGCATCTTAAAAAAAAAAAAAAAAAAAAAAAAGCACACCCCCCCACCCCCCTCCTCTGTTTTAGTAATTATGTAAGCTCTTTAGCAACCACTGATGTCATAGGATAATTTGTGTGTTATAGCCATCACAAAACCTTCTTCTATTGCACCTCTGTAACAGCACCACCTAGCAATTAAAATGAACAAATATTTCATCCTAGCTACTTTCAATAAAGATTTTGTATGTGCAGTTTGGTCTAATTTCAATAAAAAAATGCTGAGATATAGCTATATGGAAAATCTTGGGAGATTAGAAATAAAAGCAATGCCACCTTTTGGCTAATAAATGCCAAATCAAGTCAGCATTCTTTTTCATGATGGCCATCTACCCTGTGGCAGAATTTAGGCAACACAGCGGCATTCACAGAAAAGAAATAATCACTTGCAGAAGATTTGCTCATAAAAATTAAAGATATTCCTAAATTTCAGTAGAAAATAGAAACTTATGTTTTATATTTAAGAATTTTTCAACATTCTATTAATAATATTGATATCTTTATAATTATACGTACATATTATATATAAATTAGAAAATGTGTCAATATTGTCTTGCAGGGGTTGGGGACAAAATATTGCGGGGACAAAATATCGCCTATATAAATGAATGGAAAGCAAAAATAATGAGATTGGTGTTTATATAAAAAAAGATACTTTTACAACATTTTATATGAATGAGTTGGTAATTATTAGTAATGAGATATAAAATTTCATGGCAACACATTTATATTTACCACAAAATTTTTTATGAATTTTGCTTCATAGAGTTTAAAAAATATGTTTATAAACTTTTGTCAATATTAGTCATAATTAATTCAATAGTGATTATTAATTTTATAATTTTTAATTCAGGCTTGTGAACAATGTTAATCTTTGTCAGCAGTGATGTACAGTATTTTTAAAGTGTATTTTAAATGATGAAAGGCAAATGATAAAATAACTTGAAATTAAATATAGATAAAATAATGAAATTCCACTCTATAATATATATATTTATAAGGTCCTATGGACCTCACAAGAGATCGCACATGAAATAGATCCCATTATTTTAATTTAATCGGCACGATATTTTGTCCAGTGAGATTTTGTCCCGCGATATTATGTCCGGATCCCATCTTGCAGAAAAGGTTTGCACAAATAAGGTTTGTTACAGAAAGTATCAAAATACGAGGATAAGTCATTAAGAAAGTCACAAATGCAAATGGCATGATTTAAAGTAGTAACAGATATCTCCAAAGAATGGTGATAGATGGTAGCACCATACAAGCTTTATGATATTCAATTCACATTGAGTAGGTAGAATTCACACGCATGCGTAATGCAGTTTCAAAAATGGCGATGGTGCTGAATGCTTGTATGATAGAAAGAAGAGCAGCATGCTGTTGTCCCGATTTTTGTGGGCGAAAGGACTTGAATCAAAAAATACTCATAAAGAAATATTACCGGTTTATGGATGCTATAGCATTCACCTTACAGCCCAGACCTAGCCCCAAGAGATTTTCATCTGTTTGGTCCACTGAAAAAAACATTTTGGAGGCAAACAATTTGCAGATGACGACGACGTTCAACATGAAATCCTACTGTGGATGAGACAGCAACCCAAAGAATTTTATGCAGCTGGAATTGGGGCTCTGATAAAACGATGGGATAAGTGCATTAACGTTGCTGGAGATTATGTGGAAAAATAAAAATTGTTTCCAAGCAATTATCATGGTAAATTTTTTTATTATTATCTTTTGTGACTTACTTAATGACTTTCCCATATTTTGTCACAGGGGCCATCTCACATATGAAGTTTGATTCATGCATTTATATGCTATAGAAATTGAGATATAGCCTTCTCATACATGGGGATTGCATCATAGCTCCACCACTTACTGGCAAGTATGCACTTAAAATTGAATCTCTTGTAATGTTTCATAGTAGACCTCTAACATATCAAGGTTTGTGTAATTAATAATAGAAACTTAGATACAGCCTTGTAAGTGGGAAAAATCATAGCATAGCAGCAAAATATCTTGGGCAATTTACACTAAAAGTTGATGTGTACCAGTTTATGTTAAGGTGCAACTAAAAATAAACTTAAATGTGAAATTTCATGCATTACTCTGTTTGACCAATAACTGCATCGAAATTTTTGTCACACACACAGGACATTTTCTAAAAATTGTCAAATCATATTTAGTACATATCAAAATATGTATATCCATTAAAAATTGAAAGTAAAAAAAAAAAAAAAGAATACTTTTTGTTAAAATGTGACAAAATTAATTGAAATGAAAAAATTAAATAATTAACATTGAAATTGAAAAAATTTTAAAATATACAACCTTAATTCTTTGTGTCACTTGCTGACTAGTAAATAAAGTAAAGTGAACATTGATTTGAACATAATTAATTAGGAGGTTAACTTCCTTTAAAGGGTTAAATATATGAAATTAGATATCTTCAAGAAATTTACATGAACATCTATGCTGCCTAAATCCATTTACAGAGGATCATAGCAGTCTTTAATGTATAGATTATCAAAAGATTTAAAAAAACCTGTATAGATGTAGATATTAATAGGTCTTAAATGCAAGAACATCTATGTTGGTAAATTTATATCCAAAGATATGAAAAATAAGCAAGCTGCTCATATGAGGATGTTGGAGGTTTTAAGACCAAGACAGGAATGCTTAGCTCCCACTTCCTACTCTCAAGTCGCTTTTTTAGACTCTACACAAAATGCACAACCAATTTTTTTTTCAGTCCAAAGATTGTTTTGGCAGATTTTTCTATCAGTCATCAGTGAACGGGGACAAAAATGACCACTGAGCCACTTCTACAGAAGCTGCTAAAACATTCAGGGATAATCTCAGCTGATCTGCGCAATGACTCATTCACTTGGAGGAAGCAGTTTGATCGGGAAAATATGGTCACTGACCCAGTGGCAGAAAGTTTTGTAGCTGTCTGCGACAGGCTTTTAAAATTTCATAATCTGTCTGCAAAATTTGCGTGTAATCAGGGGGGAAAATGGCTTACACTCAAAAAGCCTGAAAGCTAATTGGTGGTGGTGGTGGTGGTGGGGGGGAGGTTAACATCAGTGGTGATCTCATGCAACAATATGCGAATACAATTTTACTGCAGAGCAATATAGTATAAACAATTGTGTGTATTCATTCAATTAAATATTTTATAGCAATGTTTGACACAGCACAATATAAATAATTATAAATAATAAAAGTATTAGTTTTGATACAGAATTTTTTTTTTTTTTCTAAGTGAATTGTTATTTGAAAGTTGCAGACAAATTTTTTTTTATCAGTGCAGACAAAAACTGTCTGCAAGCTGTTTTTCTGTGTCCGCGACTATGTTGCTGTGTCGTGGTGTTTCGGCCACTGATAAGAACTGATAGTGTTGATAATTAAATTTAGCTATTTTGATGTAATAAAAATTTGAAGGCAAAAACTTTTAATACCTAAGTTATTTTAAAAAGAAAGGTGTCTATTTACAGGATTTTAAACATTGATAATGATAGAAGCATGGAGGAATTAATATTACTTACAGAAAATTAAGATTTTGAATAAGTAAAAGATCATTACTGACGAAAATACATTTAAAAACAAAAGTTAAGATTGCTAAATCGTTATTGTTTATTTCAGATGATTAAAATATTTTATTAGAAATTTAAGTTAAGAAACAATATTGAAATATTAATGATTTAATTAGCTAAATTTAGTTTATTTAAGATTAATTAAGAAATTTGTTTTTTGATTTGAAAGCAGAATTTATTGAAATAGGTTAAATTATTTACATTATTGAATAATTAAATTTCAAATATGAAATGTTATGCAAATTTGAGCATAACAGCTTTCTTCCATGGATATAGAAGAAAGTAAAAATGTTTGTTTCTTTCTTTTTGCATTCTATATATGATTATTTTTTAAGCATTGCATGTTGCTTGTTTACTTGCATGCTACAAAAATAGTACCTTTGTACATTATAATATTCTTTCTTTTAGGAGTTAACAAAGTATCAACCTATAAGCTCTGATATAACAAAAAACAGCTTTCGTTTTAGAGGCCTGGAGGTACGAGAGATTCATTGTAACTATGGATATTAAAAAGTATATTATTCACATTTTTATAAGAGAATTTTATATTTAGCTATTTTTATTTAAAGTTAATTAATTTTCTAGGGTTTTATTTCTTCTATATCACCATTTAACTTTACTGCTATTGGTGGAAATCTCTCTTCTGCGCCAACACTTATGGTAATTATTTGAGCATTTGTAATTTTACTTATAAAATCTTCTTAATCTAGCTTTATTAACCCCTTGGGTACATTTTGACATCTGAGACATGTCATTTACTTTTTTTGTTTTTTATTTATTGTTTTTTACATATGTCACCAATATTTTAGAAATAAATTCTTACGTAAAATGTACTGCTTTTACATACTACTCCAAGCAACCAAAAATTATATCCGTTCCACATGCAAATATTTTCTCAAATAAATCCGTACCCAAGGGGTTAATTTCATTAGTTAATGATTATTTTTAATACTTAAGTATCAAAGAGCATGTTATTTTTGCTCTGCAATTATATACTATGTAAGAAAAGTCTATTGCAGTTATGAAACAAATTGATTATAAGATTTTTGTGTGTTACACATGTTTTTGAGGTTTTCTGAATTCATTATTACTGTGATGTGTATATATGTGTGTGAGTGAAGTGAGTGAAAATGTTAACTTTTTAACGCTTTATTCACTTGAGCTAAATAATTTATAGGTATGTTACAGATCACCATTGCACAAACTGTATAGATTTTCATGGGTGTAAAAGACTTATAGTTCTTTTACAGGGGACAAAAAATAATTCTATTCATTATGATTGTCTTAAACCCTACATTATATTAAGATTTATTAAGATAAAATTAGATAGGCATATCTTAGGCCTTCTTTGCAAGAACTCTATAGATTTATGTTAATGTTGGACTTCTAAATTTTTTTTTTTTTTTTTTTTTTCGACAGGGATGCACAAAAAATTTGGATACAGTGTGTGTGGTCTATTGTACAATATACATACAACATAGGGAGAAATACTCAATCACCTTATCATTTTCTCTTTTAGTTATTTACTAGTCTATTCAATGATTTAAATTTATTTATTTAAACAATTGTGGATTATTGAGTGTTCGAGTGGAATTGCTGCAAATTTTTTAAACACTATATTTGGGATAGAACTTTCTGCTAATTCTAAATAAAAAGGTAGAACAACAAAACTTCTCAGTTAAGACATGTCCTGTGTACAGTTCTATTTTGAATTGACCTTATTTAAAAGTTGTGAAGGATGTTGGATCTTAGTGGACTTTTAATATTTTCTGCAGCATGAAAACTTATTTATGGAGAAGTTTCTGAAACTGTGTGCTTTTGCTACGATCACGTTTTTCAGAAAATGCAAAATGTTTTCTAAAAATAAAAAATTAAGATATTTTTGCTAAAGAATTTTACTAAATACTATTATTTAAAAAACATATAAATAAAAAATATTACATGAAAAAGTTGCGAATAGTGACAAAACTGTCATGAAAGAATCATGACGTCGCATCAATTGTGGAAGAAGTTTAAATTGCTTCAATTTGGCAAAAATGGGGATATTAAAAACAGATTGTCCCTTAATAGTATCAATCTATTAATAAATATTGAATGCCCTGAAAATGGATTTAACTTCCGAAAGGTATTTTAAAAATGGGCTACTATGAAAGACAGAAAAACTATGAGTTGCAAACCAGAAAACTTTCAATATTAATAAAGTTTTATTTCCATTATTTTTCTAAGGTATGCTATTATATTTCAGGTAAAACAGCTTTATATAATACTATAGTCATAACTATATCCATGAAAATGAATATGAATCATAGCTAACATGCTCAAGTTAGGTACTTTAAATTGTAACAGTGTTGATTGTAATGCTGTTCCCCAATGGCTTGTACTGTACTGTACTGTATTAATGATAAGTACAGTTCTTAATTACCTTTCCATTTCAAAAATTTTTATTAGTTGCTGTATAATAATTATTTAAAGACATCATGATTAAGTTTTAAAATTTAATTGACAAACACAAATAAAACAGAATTCTTTAGAATAGTATGTGAACGCTATTTGTAAGCCTTGTAGTATTTTAGCATTTTGCTAAAGCTTTTTACCTGATTTTAGTTTTTGTGCTAAAGAAATTTTGAACTTAGTTTTTAACCCTTTAACAGCCGAATTAATTTTTGCAAAATATTATTAGCTGATTATTTCACTTCTAAATTAATATAGACAACTGGCAGTAAAATATATTAACTTAAACAATTCTTCTGATAGTTTTAAATTTAAAGCCTATCCTCATTTATTGACGTTTAGTGTTCTAGCGAGAAAACTTCGAGATAAAAAAAACTTTGTGATAACAGATTAATTTCCTATTATATGTTGACAAAGACCTCGAAAGTAAAGTATTATAATATATATTATTATTCAACTTGATTTAAGTTAGTATACCTGTGCAAAAAGCAAATATATGTGCGACAAATGAAAAATCATAAAATAACTATCCAAATTATGAAATAACTAGCAGGCTACGCCTGCTTCGCTGGTCACTATATTTAAATGAATTTTCGAAAGAATTGAATTAATATTGATTTTTTTTACACTACGTTATAGAAAAAAAAACTTTAAAAAAAGGGGGGGGGGGGGAAAGAAACTGAAATTGCTCCAAACCTTGCTTCGGGTACCCGCTGTCTATGGCAGCTCTTTTCCTGCCCACACTGCATCAGATCTAGGTTTCCCATGCCTGCAGAAAGATCTTTCCCGGGCACTTCAATCTGGATATTTATCGACGACAGGGGGAATCTGCTACTATTTAAGAACTACGATTTTAAAGATGACTGTATCTCAGCATCTATTAAATATTTTAGTTTTGAACTATGTATTTTATAACCCATGATACGATTGATTCTATATTACGACGATTCCGACCAATGTAATTAAAGAAAAGAAAATAAAAAGTAGAATAATAAATGAATATATATATATATACAAATAAATTTTAATCCTTTTTACTATGTATATACTACAATTTTTCCCGATAATACTGTAAAAAAAAAAAAATAATAATGAATAAAAGTTTTTTCTTTTAAAGGAAATAATTAAAAAATGAAAAATAGGAAGTTGTTCTATTATAAAAAAATTAAACATAACAGTTATAAATACGTTTTTAAATTTAAAACAAATTTTACTTAATTTTTTCTACTGCATTACGATTTTATTTTCAATAAATATAACAAATTAAGAAAAAAAAAAAAAAAAAATTCGCCTTCAAGTGAATGTATGAAATAAAAATAAGTTGCGTAATAACCGTTGCTAAGATACGCAGACGATTGAAGCAAAAGAATAAATCTATGAAAAATGAAACAAAGAAGCAAATATTTAAAATCAGTAAAACATTAATTTAAAAAATTTAAATTTGAAATTCGAAAACATCTCGATAATGTGAACACCTGCAGGGTCCCAGGTACCTATATGCCAAAATCTAAAATGTTTAATTTTTTCTACTGTATGTGTAAAACTATTTGATTTCAATAAATATAGTAAAAATAATTTCTTGCTCAAATGAATTTAAATAAATAAATAGTTTAATAGCCGTTGCTAAGATACGCAGACTTTTGAAACGAAATAAATTTCTGAAAAATGAAACATTGAAGCCAATATTTAAAATCGAAAAAACATTAATTTAAAAAATTCAAATTCGAAATTCGAAAAAATCTCGATGAGGTGCACGCATGCAGGGTCCCAGGTACCTATATGCCAAATTTGGAAGCTCTGCGATCAATAGTGTGAGCACCAGAGCGCAGACACACACACAGACACACAGACACTTCTCTTTATTTATATAGATAATTAATAGTAGGCATATAAAACTTTCAGGGATCATTTAGAGTGACGCTATAAACTGACACTAAAAAGCAGAAATCATTCCAAGAAACCACAAAAAATATACGTGCCATTTTATTAGCTGTCCTCAAATGAGGACACTGGGCGCTAACGGGTTAATGTATTGTATATGGAATCAAACCATGGATCCCCAGAAAATCAGTCCTAAGAACCTGATAAAACATACTAACAATTAACCTATTAAAACGGGTTGTTAAGCGTCTCAAATATCCAAGATTGCAAGTTGAATATATATGGGATCTAAAACGAATTCCTCTTATTAATATTTTATATTATTATCTATATAAATATTTCTGACCAGTTATGATGGAATTTTGTCGAAACGATACCATAGTAAAATAAATTCTAAGTAAAATGCATGATGATAAAAAATAATCAAGTGTAATACTAAAGCACGGGGACTTACTCAGTTCATTCGTTATGTGATTATTTTGTAGAAAAATTTATTATTAAAATTTTTACCTTTATAATTTTATCGAGCATCATTTTAAAAATAGCAATATTTTAAATAATTATAAGATAAAAACTTTTTATAAACCATGTTTTTAAATTTTCTGTTGAATCATAGCTATAGAACTAACTATATTAGCACTTTATCAATGCGTATTGTTACGAAATTGTAAATAATTGTATTTATTTTTGTATAAATTCTTTCAAAGAGGCTCAGTAAGTTGATAAGATGTCAATTTTCTGCATTTCCAGCTCTTTTTCACGTTAAAATAACTTAATTACCTGTGCAAAAGCAAATATATGTGCGACGAATGAAAAATCATAAAATGACTATCCAAATTATGAAATAATAATTAATAGTAGGCACATAAAACTTTCAAGGATCATTCAGAGTGACACTATAAACTGTCACTAAAAGGCAGAAATCATTCCAAGAAACCACAAAAAATATACGTGCCAACGGGTTAAACCCTGCTATGGCTAAAACAATCAGTCAGATGAAATGGTGATCAGAATAAAAATTGAGAAGTATGCTTTATGTTTTGTAATATGTTTTAGTTAAGTATAATTTTTTTTAAACTTTATTTTATTGACTTTTGGTTGAATTTTATCTTTTTAAGGGTAATGTGGTTGTATGGAAACCATCTGATACTGCTATGTTGTCAAATTATACTGTGTTCAAGTTACTTCAGGAAGCTGGTTTTCCACCTGGAGTTATTAATTTCGTTCCAGCTGATGGTCCAGTTTTTGGTGATACAGTTACAAAATCACCTGATCTGGCTGGTATCAATTTTACTGGTAGTTTAAGGTAGATATGATACTTTGTTTCTTTTCGGTTTTTGCATCTTTATGACGAAATGTCACAATACAAAATTTTAAGTTCTAAGAATAATAATAATAATAATAATAAAATCTATTTAAAACAAGTGCTAATTTTATCTTAAAAGTTGATTCAAAACATCAATCATCATTATCTTCTAAAAATTGCTTTTCATGAGCAGATGAAAAACATTATTTGATTTCTTGTAATTTGTAATAATATGAGTTTTTATGTATTTATATGTATCGCAAGCAAATTAGCAATTTAATCATGTAAAAATGTAACTCATCGGAACATATATTTCTCTTGGTTTGAAAATTTTATAATCTTAATTAATGGAGTTATCAATTTAAAACTTCGTTAAAAAACATATTTTATTGCCAGCTTGCAAATATCATCTTCTAATCATTGTTTTTTCAGCCTGAACAAGAAAATCTTAGACAAAAGATACTAAAAGAATTAAACAGTCCAATCTTTTTCTCTCTTTGACAGTTCATATATATGTGTGTATATATATATACATACATATATATACTTTATACTATTTTATTTTTATTCATACTTACATATATAAAAGTATTATACTGTTTTTTTTTTTTTTCTCTTTACTTACTATACTCCCGTATATAGTACTTATGGCTCGAACTAGCAAGCAGACATGCAAAAATCAATTATAAATATTACTGAATTCTTATAGTTTGAAAGTGAGATAGTTGATTGAATATGGTTGGGAATTGAATTGAGAAATATTATAAATATTTCTCAATTTTGTTGCTGGCAGAAGTAAATGAATACTCTTCTTTATACATTTATCAAAGTTTTTTAGGTTTTTGAATAAAAAGAATTAACTTGGTGTCGCGTCCAACATCTTTAAATTACCTGCCTTGTGGGTTGGATGTGGGCCGAATTTCTATTGATAATATAAATAAATATTGGACCTAATTAAATAATTTAGGTAATAAATCAATATGAGATTAGTAGATATTTTATGATTTGTGGTTCTCATTCATTTTAGAACATTCAGATTGCTGTGGAAATTGACTGCTGAGCGAATAGATGTTTATAAAAGTTTTCCCAGGCTTGTTGGAGGTAAATTTGAATTTGTCTTGTCTTTTTTTTCATGAAAATTTCCAAATCTGTTTAAATTTGCTACAGTTGAACCTCATTAATGTGAATCTCAAGGGGGATAAAAAATTTGTTCATGTTATCAGTAACTAATCTTCATAACTGAAGTAATCTTCATTTTGACGGGGATCGTGGAAACAATTCATGTTAAAAGTAATTCACGTTAACGAGGTTCGACTGTATTTATTTTTTAATGATTCCATTATCTTAAACAAACATGCATTTAAAAATAAAAAATAATTAAATATTTAGTAATACTTGTAATGAAACACATAAAAGTATGTGAAAAAAATCATAATTGCAAACAGGTGTATTTTTTTGGTGAATTTAAATTATGCCAAATTACAAGAAGAACAGTACACAGTTCAATACAAAGTATATATTGGATAGCTGTAAAATGCATCAAAAGACTGGTTAAGCAGAGAGATAGAAAACCTGCAACATTTTTCGGGTTGAAATAATAGCACAAACTTTCATCAGATACAAAAGTAGGCACAAGTACAATCTGAAAGCAGCAATATACACCACCAAGGCAAGTGACAAGATTTATAAGTGGAGAAAAAAATACATTAATAAATGGTATTTACCGACAAAAATCAAGGAACAGCAAGCATCTTTTAAAAGATGAACATTGCACATTTACATATAAAAACATATTTCTCCTCCTTTTAATGTAATGTTCTTATATTGGAGTCTACCTGTATTTTTTTCAATTCTTTGCCTATTTTAAGCTCTGTTAGAAGAGAAGAACAAGTTAATATTTTATAGAATTAATAAGAGTTTGAGATTTAGGCTCTAAATATCTAAGATCTTCAATACTTTGAAGAATAGCATCTGAAGCTTAAGAAAACAGAGTTGTCTCTCTACCTGGAATAGTCAGGTAATTCGAAAACTGGTCATAAAAGTCAGGGATAGAATATTTTAGCCAGAATCTGGAAAAGTCAGGGAATTTCATACGATGATTGCCCCCCCCCTCCCCCCGCAGGAAGAAAAAAAAATTCTGCTAATGTAGGGTTATTTTTCTGTTTTTTCTTAGCTTCTGTCATTTGTCCCAACCTTCCTTTCTGCTCGCGAAAGAGATTTTTTATTTCACTTATAAGTGACAGATGCTATCACTATATATAACTTTTGTCTTTGCAAATAATAACATAATTATTTTGCCCTCAACACAGCCAGTGCTCAATATATGGTTAGACTGGAATTTTCTTAGAACACGCCAGGAAAAATCTGAAAAAGTCACGGAATTTCATTCTCCTGTTTGAGTGGCAACTTTGAAAAAGCCAGACTCTACAGGTCATGAAGAGTGCTCTGTACATCAGTAGGGATCCACGAGAAAATTTTACTGATCTGCAGAAAAATGTGGACATTATTTACATCAATTTTTTCTTTTCTTTCTTTCTTTTCTCTTTATTCACTGAATACGGCAATCACCATCTTCAGATGCTGCAGTTTTGCATTTATTTTGTTTATATTTCTGTTTGAATGGGTGAGTGTGTGGGTTTACATTGCGCTAGTGCTACACTATGGACAATTGGCATTGGTGTGGGGCACACCCTTAAGGTTATGGTCTGGAGACATGCCATTGTAATTTTGATCCTCCATGGTGGGATGGCTACCCTTCTTTGTTGACCCCAGAGGTATAATTTGATTGGGGACATGGAGGACGTTGAGGCCACAGTGGATTTTACGTGCACCAGCCACCATTAATGTGCTTGAGTTTTCGTTTGGCTTGAAAATCGAACACACAGTCTTTCAATTATGAGCTTTGTGGTTCTACTGACCAGGCACTGCAGTGTTTGAATGGAGAATAAAGGATTGGGATGGGTAAGAAAAAGAAGCAAGAAGCAGTGTTTTTCTTCTGTTTTTTTGTAAGTCAACAGCTTTGTTTTTTTACATGCTGGCAAAAATCTGCTCTCTGCATTTAGTACTTAGCTAGGATTGTTCTAAAACTTACCAGATTATTCAAATTCTTCAAAGGACAAAATTTCAAATGGGCATGTATGTCTTGTGCTACATCCCTGTAAACATCTCATCAAGACAATGAATTTGATATAGTTTTGTCCTACGATATTTATTAACCCTTTCTTTACCGTAGCTGGAATTTCAGTAGGTGTTTAAAATACCAAAATGCCCGGAATTTTTTTCTCCCCTTCTTTGCATGTCAAATGTCAATGCAAAAGGGATCACTTTTTCTACAGGAGGGGTAGAATCAAGTGACGCATCCGTACTTTCCCTGGAGTAGGGCTTTGGAGGGAAATTCCGTAGAAGACAACTTTGAAAGGGAAAATTAAATGCTTTTCTCGAAGCAAATGCTAATCTGTTTGTTCATTGAATATGGTATTTCGGTTCTTATTGTTAAACAGATAATTTTCTCTGCAGAATGAAACATAGCTGAGATAACACTAAAATAAATAAAAAGTTACATGAAAAATACATTCAAGAATTTTGATGGAAAATATTTTAAAGGAAAGAAAAAAATTATCTTTTTTAATGTAAACGATTTTAAGTTAGCGATATTAAAATGAAATAAAAATGTTAACCGTAATAATAATAAATAAAATAAATATTTTGTATAGAAAATAATACATTCTTTTTTTTTTTTTTTTTTTTTTTTTTTTTTTTAAGAAATTAGAAAATCTTAGGGACCAAACTTTTTTTTTTTTTTTTTTTTTTTTTTTTTTAAGAATTTAGAAAACCTTAGATACCAAATGTTTTGTTTATCATGTAATATATTTTTGAGTATCTTCATAATTTTTATATAAAAGAAATAAATGAATAAAAAGATCAGAAATAAAGAAGAGAGGAAAAAAAAAAAAAAAAAAAAAAAAAAAAACAACTTTAAAGCTAATATAAGTATTTCTTGTGAATTAATATGAAATTGTAAAATATTGGTTTAGTTGTGATTTTTTATTTTAAGACCTAAATTTTTATTCTTATTTTCATTATGGTGATGGAGGACTATTAGTTTCGAACTGGAGTTTTTGTAGACCAGTATTTTGTAACACCAAAATAAATTTGAAATATCAGTCCTATCGTCTGAAATTCGGTACCAAATGAAAAGGGCGATTTTTCTGAATCCAGGGGAGCAAACAATTTTTCGACACGACAATCAATTTTTTTTTTAGATTAACTAAAGAATGAAATTTAGGTGGAAACACTTCATTTTAATTCATTTCTGTCATTTTAAAAAGTACATTGCTCGGTACAAATTCAGTACCAAATGAAAGGGGCGATTTTTCTGAATCTGAGGGGTGCAAAAAGTTTTTCGACACAACAATTATTATTTTTTCTTTTGTTTTTTTAATTAACTAAAGTATGAAATTTAGGTGGAAACACTTCATTTTAATTCATTTCAGTCATTTTAAAAAGTATGTGTCCTAGTTTTACAGTCAAAAAATTAGATAAAAAATTAAAATTAAAAAATAAAAATAAAAATTTTACAGATTGAAATTAATAGTCCTCCGTGCTAAACTAAATTCTTAATTTATTTTATTTTTTAATTAATTTATTTTTATTTTCACTCCCCGTACCCATTTAAAATGTTTTAGGAATACATTGTAAACAAACACTAATATGACTAACCTATGTTGTAAAATTCCTTCTGTAAATTTTAATTTACCATTTATTCAAAATTTTAATCATAAGCTCTCTATTTTTTTTCTTTTTTTATTATTATTGTTTATTGCTTATGTTATAGGTGTTTACTACTAAATATCTAAATGATTACAATTTAAAAGGAAGTATTCAAGAAATAATTTCATTCAATTATTACCCCCCCCCCCCCCCCCCCACACACACACACACACAAATAAAAAAGACATTTTTTTTTTAATGCATATTATTTTTATTTATATCTTACATCAATATCATTACATGATCTTTATTGTTAGTGAATTTACTTTGACATATCTTTGCATTGATGAAGGATTTATAAAATAAATTTAAATATAGTTTTTCAGATACATATGTAAAATATAAGATTTATTGTGTTTTAATTTAATTGTTTTATAATTTATTTATTAAAAAATATCTCATTTATGGAATCATCAAATATATTTTTAAATTTAGATTGTTATTATTATTATTATTATTAAGGTTTTAATTAAAATCTAAAATATTTAAATTTTCCTTAGATGTAGAAGGGAATTTTATTAATAAAAACCTACTGTAAGTTAGTCAGGCACAAGTTTAGAAATCACACATTGTTTCTTAATTAATATTTCTTGACTAAATGCATTATTTTTTAGAAAAGGATAAAGAATTAGCTCTAAAGAAAACAGAAATATTAAATCAAAAATTTAAAATAAATACAATGAAAGTAATTGGTGCGTGATTGTTGTGCGTAAGATCATGTTAGTATGTACGGTTTATTTTATTTTATTATTATTATTATTATTTTAAAATCTGTATCAGAGAAATCTCATTCTTCAGTGTCTTCATCATAAAACATTTGCAGAGCTTCCTCTATACTCAATCCTTTCTTCCGACCATACATAATTAAATCACATTCACTTTTATATTACATTTAAAAGTAAAGAGAGTGCACATAGAAAAAAGAAAACCGATTAGAATATAACGGAAAGACAGTCAAAGTATTAATTTTACAAAGCTATAATACTTTAATTTTCCCTTTCCACGTTCCTAAAAATTCCCTTTCTTGAACTCAAGTTAACAAAGAGGAGATTATCTTATCAACACACCCCTTCACTCAAATTTTGACAGCTCACATGGGGAAGAAAGTTTCGGGCGGTCTACCGGTTGTTTGAATGTACGGGCGTTTCGGTAAGGAAAGAGTTAAAGGAAATACATGTGTTTTATGATTTTTGAAACGTGAATTTTATACTCATGTATCTCCTTTAATAATCATCGCAGTACAAAACTCTTTATATCAATTTCATTGGCTTGAAGAGACGTTTCCAGGGATGTATCACAAGACATACCTTCCCATTTGAAAATTTCAAGTTGCCCTCCTTAGTGGTCCTCCAAGCACAATTTTTTTTCTCCAAAAGCATACCCTCTCGAATTCATTGAACATGTGTTTTGCCATTTTTCAAAATTCCAATGCATTTTCAAGATAGGAGGGGGATGTGGGATTTTTGTCAGACCCTGTATATAAACCTTTTAATCATACATATAGAGACATTTATTATTATAATTTTCAGAATGTGGTGGCAAGAACTTCCATTTTGTCCACAAGTCTGCTGATGTACCAACTGTTGTTGCTTGTTCCATAAGGTCTGCATTTGAATATAGTGGTCAAAAGTGTTCAGCTTTAGGTAGAATGTATGTGCCTCAAAGTTTATGGCCTCAGGTATGTATCAAATAACTTCTAATTATAAATTAGTTCTAAATGAAAATTTCTGAATTATAAACTGACCACGTTCCAGCTAATTGATACTTTTCGGGGTGACTGTTTAGTGACTACCCCCGTTTTTTTTTGTTTTTTTTTTGGGGGGGGGGGGGGGAGTAAATCAAATCCATCTGCCAACTCTCCCATTTTTCACGGGAGACTCCCATTTTTTAGTCCTATTTCCCGTTTTAATGTATATTTCTCTACGTTTTTCTAATATTTTCGTAAATCGGAATAAAAACACTAATTTTTGACTATTCGTAGGTGCCATCTTTTCGGGTTTATGAAAGCCTTCCAATTCACAATCTTTCTCCATCCACAACATAAATGTAGATATTCATTTAAAACTTACTTTATGAGATTTTAGAATCTCTAAAGAAACAGAAACCTTCAATATTTCTCGCTTACACAATTATTTTTAACTCCTCTCCCCGTATTTTCTTATCGCTTTTCTTAACAGTTCACACTCATGTAATTATCGTTTGACACGCCCCCCCCCCTCCATTTTCCCTCTCTAGTCAGTGATCAAACGTCCTTTGACGCTCAAGCTTTCTCATTCTACAACAAAAGAATCGAACATTTTCCCCCAGGTTTTAAAAAATGTAGGGTACTGCTAGTAAAAAAAAAAAAATGCACTTTTTAGATTCTTAAGGGCAGATTTGAATTTTTAAGGGCACATTTCACATTTAAAATCTAAACACTTAATTTAAAAATTTAGTTATAAATATGCATACAAAAAAGAAAAAAGTTTTATGTTTTAACTTTTTCTTACTTTTACTTGTTAATATGCTGATTGTCACACACAATAGTTTTATTTATATTTACTTCATTTATCTTCAGTTTGTAGGTTATTTTCTACAAAGGCAGTAATGGGAAAAAAATAATAATTGGGGCAAGAAGGGTGTTTTTTTTTCTTTCTTTTCCAAACAAAGAGAAGGCAAGGTGCAGGACCCTCCTGAAATTATCTGGGGAAAACTCTGGATTAGTGTTCATAAAAACTTGTTTTGTTAGATTTTAGAATCAAGTGAAGTGATAGAAGTGCTCAATATTCTTTACATATGTAGTTATTTTTAGATTCCATTAATGAACTTGTTAACTATTTGTTTTTCCCCAATAAGTTTAAAATATAAATCACCAAACAAAAGTTATATCAGGTCTTTTTAGTTAAATAAGTAACACGTATTGAATAAAATAGATTTTTTTTTTTTGTTTTTCTCCACGAAACCGTAATCTCCCTTTTTCTCCCTTAAAATTACGTAAAATCTCCTGTTTTTTTTTCCTGCCAAGTTTAGCAGGTCTGCATCTGTATTTTCATGTTTCCTACGAAGTTCTTTTGTTTTCATTGACTATTCATTTGTTATCTAGTTGATATGTGAACAAATTGTATAAATTTATTGATTGGCTGATACACAATACAACAAGATTGAGGACTTTTGGTCTGAATGCGAGTATCATTTGACATTTTCTATATTTTCTTTTTTGTAACTGCTTTGTGAAATGAACATAGTCTGTCCCATAAAAAAAATAAGAAAAGTTTTCATTAGCATTACTTTATATTGCTTTATTATTTCATTCACATAAGTTCTGACATGTTTCAATATTTAACATGTACATGCACATTTCAAATATTAATATAATTTTATATACTTACTGATATTGTTTTTCATGACTCTGCATTATATTTGGTTAGCAGTGTATATTTTAACACTTAAATTGCACCGTGTTCATTAAAAATGTTCATCATGAGCAGTCCAAGAAAAGGGGGAAAAAAAGTTTGGTTTTAAAGTTTCAATTACATTTAAAGTTTGTTTTAACTTTAAATATGTGGTCAATTAAGTTTGAAATATTGTGCGGAATTGAATATTTACTACAGAAAACATTATTTTGCAAAATTTGAAATGATAAAACGTGTTGTTTGATGAAGGTACTTAATGGTAGAAAATTAACAATAAATGAACATTTTAATTACAAATGCAATTTTTGTGTTTATCTTCTATGGTTGAGTTGCATGTTGTGGGTAGTGTAATGAAAATATGAGTTTTGAATATGTACTGCATGAAGAATTAATTCATTTTAAGGAACCTATAAACTGGAATAGTTTTAGAAAAGTGATTATTAGTCTGACTAATAATAATATATGAATGATTTCTTTTTATCTTCTGCTTGCCTCCAATATATATATATATATATATATATATATAATGATGATTTATGAAGCATAGTAGAAGCCAAGCAACAGAACAAGATCACTGAAACACCAATGACCAATAACATTAAAAATTCTTTGAGAAGTTCAGAAAAATGAAAAAAAAAAAAAAAAAAATTTCTCAGTGGTAGACAGATTTATTATATAACAGCCTGCAAATCAAATGAATCAATAAACCAACACAACAAATCTTAACTTAAAACCATAAATTATATCGAAATTTATGAAAAAATAATTTAAGAAACCCAAGAAAGGAAGGAAGGAGGCAGGCGGCAAGACTTGTGACTTGCCTGTGGGGTTAAACTAGTTTTGTGTGTATAGGGGAGGGTGGTCAGAGTTCTTGTTAGTTAATGATTTTGGTTATTTTAAATATAATTAAAAAAATATAATAATAATTTAATAGTTTCAGTGTGAAAAATATATATAAGTGCATTTTTTTTTAACTCGAAAATAAAATATTCAAAAATTTTAAAATAAATTTTTGAGGAAAAAAAAAAAAAAAAAATTAACGGTTCTGTAAAGACAGAAAATATATTTGGTAAGGATTAATTCTATAAACAAATGTCGCCATATAATAGCATGGGATCTGCTCTCGGCAAGGATTGTATTCTCTTAGTTTTGTTTTCTGTTTTTTTGTTATTGATGTTTATATATATTATCTAGTAGCAAATATACACTAAACCCTTCTTTTGGAAGAAAAATTATTGGCATGTACTACAAAGAGGATAAAAAAAAAAAAAAAAAAAGTCTTTCTTATTGCATGAAATCAGATTATCTGATTTTCAACTCAACTCAAACTCACAAATTGGGTAGTGATCAAGTTGATTATGTTTTTTCAATTAAATAATTTTCTTCATGTTTGCTTTTTGATCTTTAACTTTGGATAAATTTAAGTTTTTAAAATAAAGTTCATAAATTCCTTTTTCAAATAAAATAACTTAAAACTGATCCCATTTACATAATAGTGCTGAGAATTATTTAATTTAGTGTTGTACAGGGTTCTAGCATCCCCCTCACCCTCTGAAATTCGAAGATTAGTCGAACATTTTTCATTTATACTTAATTTTTAAAATTCAACATTATGTATTACAGTTTTAATTTGCTATGACCTTGGTTTTGTATTTGATAAATTGGTGATAAACCATGAATTTTGCAAAACAGTTCTTTTTGATGAATATAATTTTATTATTATTTGAAAAATTTTACAAGCCAAAAAGTTAAATTTTCATTTCATATATATATATATTATATATATATAATGTCTGGAATTAAGTTTAACAGTGTAGTTCCATATGAGTATGATGTTATTTGTTTCTTATTTAGATTAAAGAAGGTTTGTTGAAGATGCGTAATGAAATTAAAGTAGGTACTCCATTGGATCCTGAAACATTTGTATCTGCAGTTATTGATGAAAGAGCCTTTGAAAAAATCAAGGGATTTATTGATCATGCTAAAGCTTCTTCTGAATTAGAAATATTAGGTGGTGGAAATTGTGATAAAAGGTAAATAGACACAATTACTTAATTACATATAGAAATTGCTTTTCCCTTCAGTTTTTTCTGAATTAATTTCTTTTTTGTTCAATTCACTTTCAATTGCACCTGTTTTCTTATTATACGGATAATTTCAATTTCTTTAAAATTTGAAATGTGTCTATGTTCATATGTATGCATATTTCATTTAAATATCCTGTATGTGAAATGGAAGTTGACATCTTATTTTCAGTGTAATATTATGATGCCACAGCGAAGCTGTAATTCATACATACAGTCACTGATTAAAAAAATTAAAGCAGCACATAGCTTTAATGAAATTATGCACATGTTACTACTGATGGCTAATGCAAAACATCCATAGTCTAGCAAAAACAGTAGAAAGCTTCATATGAAAATCTATGTTCATGTTGTCAAAAATCAGAAAAAATATGTAAGTGCAGAAAGTAAAATTTTATTATATTATTTGTAAAAGGCGTTTACAGCTTTTTTTGGGAAAAGATGATTTGAAAATGTCATACCTATCAGGTTTATATCAGAATTCATGGCTTATGAAATTATAAGGAGATTATTTAAATCTGGGCAGACACAAATGAGTGTAAGACTCTTTTGGAGTGCTAAGGTGTATTATTTCAAGGCTGCAGAATTTATTCCATAAAAAAGCAGAAAGTCAGATGTCAGTTAGGAAAGATCATCCACATGCTACTGCGGTAACTGACTATCTATTGTGGTACTCTTGTGGTATCTCTGTACTACTGAACATCTATTGTGGTTATTTTGTCAAAACAAAATAGACAAATCTACTCAACTGCAGTTTCTTTTGGTAACAAGCTGGAGTTTATTTAACCAAAACAGTCTTAAATAGGTTTCCTCTCAGGGTGGTTTTTTATGCACATAGTACATAGGTCCTCCTAAAAAAATTCCTTTGACTTTACCACATGTTTTGTTTGAAGAAGTTGGATTGCTGAACATAAATTAGAGTGAGGTACTGTTCACTGATGAATTTTAATTCAGTATGGGTATGGAGTGTGACACTGGATATATTCTTATATGGAGGGAAAAAGGCATTTGAAATTACCCCATGTTCATCCATGAAAGATGACAATACATACAAAGTGGATTATGGGTATGGGGCATATGAATCAGCCGTTTTATTAATTGGCCTACATATTTGGAATAACACTTTGATGGCCCATTGCTATGCAAGTGAGATACTGAAACCTCATGTTGTACCTTAAACTGAAGCCATTAGTGATTTCCTTCTTTTAATGCAGGATAATACCAGACTTCATACAGCTTGAGTTCTGCAGAAGATGCTTGACAAGAAAATGTTACAGTGTAAAGAGTGGCCAATATGCTCTCCTGACCTAAATACCTAAATTCAATCAAGCATGTTTAGGACACATTCAGATAGTGAGACAGATGTTTCTGGGTACTGTTCACAACCTTGGAAACAATCTCAGATGTTCAAGGAAACTACACCACATATTAAAATGAAATCTTATTTTTTACATGCACAGTGGGTGATCAATTTTTTTTTTTTTCTGTTTTGACATTTTTTTCTATTTTCTAAAAAAAAATTATAACTAACACATAATTGTACTTATTATGTACTCTTTTTTTTTCCCCTATGGTAATTGCATAATTATTTAGGAAGATATAAACTATTTTTTCAAAAATTTGTAATTTTTTTGGCAAGTTTTTTGCTTTTAACAATTTTTTGCTTTTTTGGCAAGTTTTTTGCTTTTAAAATGTACTCTCGGCTTATATACGGATCGGCTTATATTCGGAAATATACAGTATATATGTTACCGCTAAAGTGCAGAAATCAGTTAATCTGCAGATTAGCTAGGCAATTTGCACATTAACTAGGGTGATCCGTTAAAGTGAGGAAAATTGTTTCATTTCTCAAATTAGCTAGGTAATCTGCGAATTACCTAGATAATCTGCACATTACCTACTAGGCACTCGTTAAAGTGAAAATAAGATCTCTGGTGGTATAATTTTACTGCACGCTGTGTTGTATTTGTTTTTATCATTCGGAAAAGAAAAAAAAAAAGATTAGTTTGCTTTTCTTTTCTTCCTTTCATTACTTATTTTAATCTGCATGTGTTAATTTTTATGTGTTTTAAAGTTATATTTGTTTTATTTATTTCATCTTTTTTATTCTGTCAATATAAGTTTGAAGATGTTATGCATTTTTAATATGAAATATAATATCTTTAATAGCTTACAATAAAGTCTATTTTATAAATGAATGTTAGAATTGTAATACAGTAACGATTTCTTTTCAAATAAAAATATTTAACAAAAAAAAAAAAAAAAAAAACGTTTTATTAACAACTTATATTGCTATTACTATATTTAAAAAAAAAAAATAATCACCAATTTTTAATTAGCTAAAAAAATATTAAATTAGACAAATCAGAAGCATTTTAAGAAGTACTTCAAACAATTAAAACTGCTTTAATAATTTTTAGAACGCATGAAAATTAAAATGACAGTTTTCCAATGCTTTATTAAACTATATTTTGCAGCATACATATATCTGTACAAGTTTAGGAAATATATTAATTTTACAATTAAAAAAAAAAAAAAACTTTATTAACACATTTTATGTGATAAACTACAACGAAATTACTTGAAAAAGCGAACAAAATTAAAAATAAAAATATAATCATGATATATAAAATATATACAGGAAACTTGAAATTGAAAGAAACAAAAGAGAAAAATTGTAATGAAATGCTAAAAATTGCATAAAAATTTCATTTTAAGTATTTATTGAATAATGCCATAATATTGAATGCCATATTTTCCAGAGTTAAAAAATAATACATGTGTTCTTTTTTTCAGTAAGTAATAGTAATTTAAATCAATTTTAAAATAAAGTAGTTTTAAAAAGTTGTGGTTTAATAGTTTTATTTCGGGAGAAAATAATTACTGTGCTGTAAATTTAAGATTCATAATTTAAAATGAAGTTTCACGAGAAAGAGCTTTTAATTAAGATTATATTTCATTAATAAAATGCAGACCCTTATCAAACTTATATTGACAGACTTAAAAAAGAGAAGAAATAAACTCAAAACAATTATAACTTACTTGTACTTTAAAATTTGTGTTGGTCATAATAAGAAATTTAATGTCATAGCTTCGATGATCCACGTTTTGCACTTACTGTTTATCACAGCGGAGAGGAAGGGATAAAAGTTTTGGTTTGTGTTTGAAGGTCAATCGCGTCACAGACTAATCTGGGATTCGCGTATCTGTATCACATGACTGTTTGACGTCATAGTGAATGTAAAAAAAACTAAGGCTCGAAACAAACATTTGAACTTTAACGACACAGAAGCCGTTAATCTGCAGATTACCTAGTTAAAATGCAGAAAACTCTTTATTCCGCACTTTAACGGGTCATTTTAGTTAATCTGCAGATTAGCTAGGTAATCTTCAGATTAACGAGTTTCGCGCTTTAACGGTAACATATATATTTTTTTTTCTATTATGTCATCCAATCAAATAAGGTTTTACATGCACATGTTAGTTGAAATAATCAATGGTTTTTTTTTTTTTTTTACAGTTGAAAGATAAAATAAATTATATCTGTAATACGATGCTTTTGCCATCTGAATTGCTATTTTGTTTTATAGTCAGTTGGTTTCGTTTCATCAGTTATTCTGCTATTTTGTTTGTTTTATATAGTCAATCTTTCATATATTTTCAGCTCGTGTACTCATGTCAGTCTCATGAACTCTTTTCAGCTCATGTTTTGTCAATCACATCCTTGTTTTTAAAAAAGAATATATATATATATATATATTTTTTTTAACTGTTTAAATTGGTGGTGGTTGTCATGTCCAAGAAAGTGAAATCTAGATGGAGCCAAAAGCGTTGAAAATGAGGGCTGCCAGGTCTGGAGCTCGGAGGCTATAAAGGATGTTTTGTGGTGGCTCATCAAGCTGAAAAAAGAGGCAATAATGGCCTGGCAATCAAAAGTATGGTCTGATGTTAATTGAGTGTCGGGACAATTTCTGCAGAAGAGATAAGATCTTGAGTTGTCATCGGGAGATATTTTCATGCCTCTAAAAATGTCTTGTACGGAGTCTTGCAATAATAGATGACAGGTTTCTAGAGCAATTAAGATCTGGTATAGAAGGCTTTTTAAAAGGCTGCTAAAAAATTCTATGTTTACCGCATTCGCATCTTCGGAAGTGACAGTAAGAGACTGACCTACGTCCCGAGCTTCCTTAGCAAGGATATCAGCGCACTCATTCCCCTCAATGCCCCACATGGGCAGGAATCCACTGGAGCATACAAGTTTGTTAATTTGGCTGAGAAGAGAATTAATGCCTTGGGTTAAGTTTGTTTTACCATTTCGTATAGCCTCAAGAGCAGATTTTGAATCTGAGAAGACAACCAGACCTTCTGCCGAATCATTGTAATACTGAGAAAGGTAAATGGAGAGGGCTTCTTTAATTGCCATCAATTCGCTAGTGAAATTTGAGGCAATATGGCCTGCAGGAATTTTGAGTTCAATTTTAGCACCAGAAGGGTGGAGGAAAAGGATACCTGTGCCACCTCTATCAAAAGAATTATCAGATTAATTATGAAATTAAAGTACCTTTAAATTTAAAAAAGAGTTTATTTTTATAAATAGATATAATAAATATGGTTAGCTTAAGTTAAACAAATTAATTCACTCCAGATTAATTGAAATTAAATTATTTCTAGGCTTTAGCAACAATATAACAACAATCTTCTGTGTAATTTTTAGTGTTATGTTTTTTTAGATAATGTTGAACTGATTTGTTTTTTGTAAAGAACCATACATTGTATGCATATTAAATTATGAATAGATTTTTGATCACTCAAACCCCCCATCTTTTCCTTTTAGCAAAGGCTATTTTATTGAACCTACAATAGTACAAACATCTAACCCTATCGATAAAATCATGCAAGAGGAAATCTTTGGGCCTGTTCTTCCAATTTATGTTTACGATGATAACAATGTAGAGGAAACACTCAGACTTGTAAAAAATAATCAGTATGCATTGACTGGAGCTATATTTGCTCAAGATAGGTAAGTAATAAGATTTTTATTTATTATTATTATTATTATTATTTAAAATTTTTATTTTATTTAAATAAAAATACTTATTGTGAAAAATTTCTTTTAATGTTATAATAAATAGTAGAATCTTTAATAGCATTATTTTCCATTCATGCATAAAATAGAGCTATGCATTACTTTATTACTGGAAAAGTAACCAATGGGAAGAGAAAAGGGGCAACCAATAGGAAAGAGCAAAAATAAATACTGTAAAATCCCAAAAGTAACCCCCCCCCCTTTTTGAAAAGCAAAACAGATAAATTTCAGGTGGGGGGGGGGGGTTATAATCAAGATTCTTTAAAAAAATGAAGAAAAGGGAGGGGAGGTTATATTCGATGGAGGGGGTACTTTCGGGATTTTACAGTACTTACTTAAAAGGAAATATTAAAGGTAATTTCTTACATTAAAGGTAAAAAAAACTGTGTAATGATTCCATTGAAAACATGCATCCGACACTTTTATGAAAAATTAGTTAAATTAGAAATAATATATAAATATTAAAACTTATTTGCCAAACTTAACTTGCAATGCTGACATGCACCGTAAGTGCACACGAAGATTGGATGTAGCTTTATTGGATGGAGAAAAAAAAAAAAAGGGGGGGGGGGGTTTACTTTCAGGATAAGAGACATTTAACTTTCAGCGAGAAAAGGGAGGGGGGTACTTTCGGGATTTTACGGTAAATGAAAATTTAAAACAAAAAACATTAAATATAAAAATAAAAACAATAAGAAATATACATAATAGCAAAAACTGGATATATATATATATATAATTTTAAAAATGAATAAATCAGAGAAATAGAATTAAAAGAAAAGAATGAATAGTACTAGCTAAACAATTTTTTTTAAGCAAACAGGGTGACTAGCAGTCAGGAAAACAAAGAATCAGGGAAAAGTCAGGGAATTTATTAAATCTGGAAAAGTCAGGGAATAGTCTGGGAATTTTAACAAATTTTGTAAAAAATAAGCTATATTAATCATTAAATGATTAATGCTATTATAAATCACTAAATTTTTTGTTAATGTCATAAAATTTTCTTGGGGAATAAACAGTAAGAGTCAGGGGAAAATCTCGAAAAATAGTCAGGGAATTTAGAGAAGTTTAAATGCTAGCCACCCTGGCAAAGGAGAGAAATACAATCAAATTTTTCATAACTATCGTATTACAATTGAAAAGTAAAGTTAAAAAAAAAAAAAAAAAAAAAAAATCTAATTCAAAAGAAAGATTGGTATTGAAGGTAATTTTAGAATGTTATTAGCATCAAATTTATGGCCAAAACTTTAGAGTACTTGGTGAAGGAGGTTTAGGAGACTTCACTATAAGTGTCACATCATAGCTGTTTTAAGCAAGTTTGCCCCCTCTCCCCTGACCAATATAACATTAATTGCAAGCATTTTTATAGTTTTTATAGCTAATATTTTTTATCACTGTTTTTCTTTGTCATTCTTTATCACTGGCTTTCAATTATTTATCTCTAGTTGTCAATTTTTAACATTTTGTTAAGGAGACAAGAGTTGTGCAATAACCCAAGCATATAACAAATTCTTGGGGTATTTATAGAATTTCTATTTCCGCCAACATGCTTTTTTTTTTTTTTTTTTTTTTTAAATACTACATTTGTTAAACTAAACATTGTCTTAAATTCTGTTTAAAAGGACATAAGTTACTCTTAAAATCAAGATGACAATTTTGTTATTTCTGAATACTGTTGCTGAATATTGCTATACTGTATTAATATAATCATAATTTTAACTTTAATTCATTTCAAAAAAATTTTCACACCCTAAATCTATACATGAATTCTATTTCTATAAACCATTTTAGATATCTTTAACAATTTAAAAATTTTCAATTGTGACTTTACAGTACTTTCTTTTATTAGATTGTTGGAAGTTTTGCATCCAATCCACACTTTCCTGCATTTTTTCACATCCTCCTTTTTTTGATTTTCTATTGGCTAATCTTTCATAATTCCTTCAATTCTATTGGCTAATAATTCATCCCTCCTAGCATCTAGTTCCTTTCTTTTTACATATGTAGGATCATATACACTTTCCAATCTTTAATATATACTAATACAACGCACATTATTAATATGTGTCTTAAAATATCTCTAAAATTGTTATTGTATATATTTTATTACACTTATGTATGCATTTTCTGTTAATTCAATAAAGTATGTTCTCAAGATGTTACTTTTTCCTCATCACAGATCATTTATAGAGCATGCTAGTGAATATTTGAAAATGGCTTCTGGAAATTTCTATATTAACGATAAGTCAACTGGATCTGTTGTTGGTCAACAACCATTTGGCGGTGGAAGGTTATCAGGTAAGAAAATAAGCTAGAGAAGTTGTGTTTTCTTGTAGGTGCACTTTAATTACATTCACAGTTGTTTCACTTAATTATGTTATCAAAACCGGGGACTAATTTACAAATCTAGGGCCCCAGAGCACTCACAACTATAGGGTCTCATTAAAAAAAAAAAAAAAAATAAATCCCATTCTAAAAATTTCACTGATTTTTTTTTTTTTTTTTTTTTCGGTAACATTGTTAAAGAAGTGATATAGTAATATGTAAAATTCTGTAATAAAATGTATATTTAATTTAGTATTTCAAAACAATTGCAGTAAAAGTATAACCTGTCATCTAAACAATTCTATTCTCTGTCATTGAAAAATATTACGGCAATCTCTCTTCCAGAAAGACACACATGTGAAATTAATAATAAATAAATAAATAAATTGGTACTTGATGATTACTAAGTATAGCAGTTAAAGCGTATACAAACTAATGATTTTAGTTAAATACTTAAGGGGGTACTCCACCTAATTTAACCAGTAATCTATTATATTAAAACACAAAGCCTTTTTTGTAAGACCAAAATCGTACGATATGAGCATGCGCTAGAAAATTTTGAACCAATTCGGAAGGGAATATTCCTTTCTCTTTACCCAGTGCATTACGGATACTGATGATAAAGAAGATTGAGCAGACAACATTAATGCGTATTTCATTTGTCTGTGGCAGACGCTAATTAAAACTCAATCATAAAAATAATTCATATGATTAATTCATTCATTCATACTTCCCAAGGAAGTATATTAAAAACAAAGCAATTCGCGAATAGTTATGGGTTACATTTATTTATTTAAGATCGGTTATCATCGTATGCTTCGCAGAGTGAGAAATAGTTTTTACGACGAAAATTCATTTACACAGGATGTAGCGCCATCTGTATTTTTTTCCATTTGTTAAAAGAAAAAAAAAAAAAAAGAAAAAATCTTTTAAAATTAACAGAGTTTATTGTTCTTTAAAAGTAAAATTTTATCAGTTGAAAACTTTGTTTAGAAAAGATGGAGATAGATATTTAAAATCAAAGGACGTTTTTTATTTTATTTTATTTATTTATTTTTACTCTAATTATTATAATCTCTGATATTTCATTTTGATACCATATTACAGTAAAAATAATTTTAAAAGAATAACGTTGAAATATTGATTTTTTCAAAATTTATATTGTATAGTTTATTATTAAGAATTTAATGAGCGAATTAATTTGCTAAAGTATTAAATTCATTCTTATTTATCTATTTATTTTTAACAGTATACTTTTATTGAAATATACTATTTTGATAGACTATTATAATACTATTCCAGTAAAAACAAATTTTAACTGTATTCCGATTTGCAGTTTATTTTTAGAATACAATGAATTAATATTTTGGATTATAGCCAAGTGGTTTTACAAATATGAGAAGGAAAAATCAGAAATAAAACTATTATTTTACACTTAAAATGCACTTATTGTCATGGCAAACCTTGGAATTTTATTTTTAATATATGAAGTATACTTAAATTTTGTACATTGAAATTTCATGAAATTTATCCCTCCTCCCTCCAACCAAAAGATAATTGGTTAAAGCAAGGGGTTTTAAATCGGTTAAGAAGAGCAATGCGAAATATTCAAACAAGGGTGTTAACTTTATGCCGTGAAAAGATTTTAGTTGCACATCATTCGTCAAATTTTGACGGGTATTAACTAGTCTTATTTTATGTTACTTTATGGAGAAATTTGTTTTATAAATTACTCATTAACTAATGTATTTTTTAAAATTCCATTTTCATATTAAAAAAAATTACATCCCATTAAAATGTTTGTTTTTAAAAAATTACTTCTTTAAATTTTTAATACTTTGTCTTAAAGCTATAAAGTACAAAAAATTAACTAAGAGCATTATTTACACTTTATAGCTTCAAAATGAAACGTTAAAAGTTAACAAAAATTAATTTTTAGAAAACAAGAAAAATTTTAATGGTTGTGAATTTTCTAAATATGAAAACGGAATAAAAGAAAAATATTAAGGATGAGTTTGTGTCTACTTAATTGGAGGGTCTGGACATTTGCCCCCAAATGCCCCATTATAAATCAGTCCCTGAGCTATTATTAATCTCATACACATCTAAGCATTTGTGATAACGCATGTGCACGTAAATGGATATCTTATTTTTCTTGTTAAAAAATGTATATCGGTGATTCTCTACAAATAAACCATTTTCATATTAGTGATAAGATAAAAAGAAAGTGTCAGATGTTCCTATTCTTTTGTAGTAAGGTACTAAAAAAGGTACTTTATATAAAATATATATTAATAATAAATATTAAAAACATTGTTATAAAATCTCAGACTTCCAAATTATTTGATAACATTTTTGTTTCCTCCTATATTTTAGCTGAACATTTTATCAGTTTTTCTTTTTTGCATTTAATTCCCGCTTAATTACTCCAGAAAATGATTTTATCTCCCCCCCCCACCTTTTTTTAAAATTAGTTTAGATGTTCTTTTATTCATATTTTTTTGTTACTGTATCATTTTTTAGATTTTCCAGTACTTTCTTCTGTATACAATAGTAGAAAGTATTGGATTTGTAAAAATTTTTGACTTCTGGTTTTTGATGGATTTGCACGTTTTGAGAGGCTCATAACACAATTTGACCATTTTTAGAAAATGAGTGTGTATGTGCCAAAATTTTGTGGTGACTGTATCTCAAGAATTACTACAAAGAATTGCTTATAAATTTATATGTCGATGCACCTTGACCTAAGTTAGTGCTTATCAACTTTTGGTGTAACTGCTCAACAGGTGGCACTGCTATACAGCAATATCTACAATTTAATGGAAGGCTATATCTCAGAAACTACTGCACATAATTACTTACAAATTTATATGTAGATGCACCGTGACCTGAATTAGTGCCTATCAAATTTTGATGTCCATCGCTCAACAAGTGGCACTTCTACACTGCGATTTCTGCAAGGGAAGGCTATATCTCAGGTTCTATTGCATATAATGAAACAAAACTTGATATGTGAGAAGGCAATTATGAGACATACTTTTTCAATTTGGATGCTTATGCACTGCTATACTGTAATTTTCCCTGAGAATGGGAAGGCTGTATCCCAACTTCTATGGCATATAACTGTACAAAACTTGGTATGTTAGATAACCATTATGAAAACACATTGATTAAGATGCTATTTAGAGAAAATAAAACTGTTTGGGATATTTAGTGTTAGTTTTCTCTAAGATGAAAATAGTCTGCATTAATCATGGTAGATAATTTTAATAAATAATTTCGATAAATTATTTGTACTGAAGGAATTTGTATTGGAAAATATAGAAGAAAGTCTTGTGGTGGGCACAACATACTAGTTTAAAATTAAAGCTAATAGAGTGATTTTCTCTCATTTCTTCAGGTATTCCCTCCCCTCAAGTAAGGGAAAAATATTATTTACTTTTGAAATTTGTAATTATAAATACAATATATATATGTACTCAAATTATCTCTATATATATTCTAGAATTGAAATTTTTGGCTGTGAAAAAATTACCAAAAACTTCTTTTTATGTTTATTTCATCACCATTTTTTTTTTTTTTTTTTTTTTTCCAAATCTCAGATGCAGCCAAATAAAATTGACATTAAGTTTGTGTTTTCAATTCTGATGCAGGATTCACTACTGATTGCATGTAATAGGAAACATTGCTGTGTTTTACTATTTATTACTATTTATTTTTAGGAATTTTCAGCTTGGCAGCAGGAGTTGCAGTTTTTTTTTTTTTTTTTGTTTTTTAGATCTTGCAGATTAACTTATCAGTTTAAAAAGACATTGTTTTTTAAATTCTGGGTCCTTTTTTTTTTTTTTTTTTTTTTTTTAAATGTCAATAGAAATATGGAATATGGTATTTTGATTTTCTAATAAAAATCTCAAATTGAAATAAGCAGTTAAAATATTTTAATATAACTATTAAAATATGAATTGTCCTTATTTTGTTTAAAAGTCAATAGGTATATTATTTCTTTTTAATAATTATATTTAATACATATGTAAACTTAATATGTTATTTGTACTTATTTTGTAAAATGTTTTCATCAATCTCTATAGGTACTAATGACAAAGCTGGAGGACCTCATTATCTCTTACGATGGACGTCACCACAAACAATCAAGGAAACTTCGGTTCCTTTACCAGAATGGAAATATCCATATATGGAGGCATAGTGGCTTTTTTGTGCCATGCCTTTTGTCTTCCAGAAGAAAAAGTATATTTTGTGCAAAACTAAAAATTGTATACTTTCATTTTATAACTTCAAATGTAAACAGTTGATCTTTTTAAAGAACTTTTTTTTTTTTTAAATATGCTGTTTTAGATTATATGTCTATAGTTAAGTAATGAAAATATTTTATATCAATAGGGGGGAAAAAAAAAGAAAAAAAAAAAGTATTTTCAAAGCTGTGCCAAGTGTAATAAAACCTTATGTGTAGTGTTTTATTTTATACTTTTTATCTTTTTATATTTTTGTTTCATTTTTGTGTAAATCAGGGATGAAAAAATTATTATGGATCTGCTTTTTCGCCTTTTTTTTAATCTTTGTTTTTGCTCCTTCTCCCCTTTTTCCTTTTCATGAGACTAATTAATATATATAAATCATATCATAATAAATATTTGAAGCCACTGAAAAAAAAAAAAAAAAAAAAAGCGTACCTGTCTTAAATAAATAGAAAAAGATTAGAATTCCAAAATACCAAAAGTTTCTATATTCTATTACAGGGCTTAGTAAATATGGTTTTCAGGTTGCTAATGGCAACCTAAATTTTCCAACAGGTGATCCGTTTTTTAAAACAATTTTCAACCTTTTCTTTATTATTAACTTTTTTTTTCTTATTTATGTATTGGGATAAGTTTTATAGAAAAACTCAGTTCATATTCGTTTGGTGTCTGTGTAGACAATTTGAGAAAAGAATCTGTGCTGTAGAGTGCAGTTTATATTGTATTCGTACGTTAAATTGCATATTAAATTAAAATATAAATAAAATATAGTAACTTTAATAATAATAATATAATTTCAGTTACCTTAAAATTATTCTTAAATTAAGTTACTTAATATTATCATATTAGCAATTAATTTTCCTTAATTTATCTGCTGAAAATTCCATGCATTTTCAAAAACAATCTTTTATATTATGCAGTCAAAAGATCTACTTTTTGTGGCCACTAAAAAAATTTTCTGGCTAGCAAGTACTTTAAAATTTATTATGGCCTGACCTATCACATATTTTTCATGACAAGTATATTTGTTGTTTTCATAACCGGTGTTCATATATATTTTAAAATTACAAAGTGTGCTATTACATGTGCTATGTGTTTATATTGTAATGTTAACCCATTTGTTTTGATTATTATACTTTTAAAGAACTGTTAAGATTTACTAATATTTTGTAAAAATTCTTTTGATCTCATTTTCACTTAAAAGATTTTCTTATATGTACACATTAATATGTGCTTCCTTATGTATTATTTGTTTACTACATAAGGTAATATATTATTTTAAATGTGTTTTTTAATTGGAATTAAGAAGAAGTTGTATACAATTTTCTTTTTATAAGGTTATTTGATCTTTTATTATCCAAGTTATTCAGAATAACTTTTAAATGTTCTAAAATAAATCTGCATTTAAATTGTATACTTCAATATTCATGAGTTTTTCTTATCAAATTTATCAATATCCTATGTATTGTTTAAATACAGATCTGAATTCTGTTATTTGTTTGAATCTCTCAGATTTATTAATTCTTAAACCTGGTGATTGTGGAAGTAAAGAAAATCTTTTAATTTATTTTTAACTTTAATGTAAGATTTTATTACCAAATTTTATATTTAAAATTGCTTTAGTTTCAATTTTTATGGAAGCTATGAAAATGATATTATTTATCCAGGTATATTGTAATGGAGCTTATATGTACAATAATGAATATTATTATCTCAATATTATTTTGATGAATATTTTTATAGAATGTCTGCAATAGAAAAGGATTATTTTAAACTTTAGAATAATAAATTTTCTTAAGGTTTTAATGTTAAAATTATATATAAGTAGATTTTATAGTAAGGGAAATATATCAAAATTTTATTTACAGTTCTTCAATCTTGAAATTGGTATGACTGAAATAATTTTAATTTGTTATTGCTGTCTCTCTCATAACTGTAACTGGTAAATTAAAAAAAAAAAAAGTTTTAAATGAAAAAGGAGGGAAAAGAAAATAAGTAGTGTTTATACATGGAATTTTGTTGTTTTATTACTTTAAATGGTTAATTGAACATAATAATATATTTATATTTTATGTTGTATCTGATAATTTTATCATATTGTTTTACTTTCCTCATATACCAAAGTCAAATGAAAAAATTACTAAATGATATGAATATATTTTGGTGAATTATGTTTTTGTTTGTTGAATTATGTACTATTATTACTATTACTATTATTATTATTTTCTTTTTTGTTTGTTTAATTTTTTCCTTCATAAGAATTGCTATCCAGAATCTCATTTAAATATTAACTGATGGAGTTTGTTCCTCAATGCATTTTATATATACTAAATATCTGTTTAGGCTTGACTGTTAGCTTTTCTATTGTAAATATGTATGTGTATTTTTATTTTTATTTGTTTTGTTACAATTCTAATACAAGTTATTTCTATCTTGAATATGTTTATCCAACAATACATACAATCTTTTCTTTTCTTAAAAAAAAAAAAAATAAATAAATAAATAAAAAAAAAATAAATAAAATAAATAAATAAATAAAGTCTTTTTCAGAAATGATTATTTGAATGAGTTTTTTACAAGTTATTTTTTGTAAACTACTTCCTTAAAATACAAATTATTATTATTATTATTTTAAGAGACTGATTTATGTTATTGCACATTATCAGATCTGCTGTAATTTTATCAAGATGAATGGATATATCTTACAGCAGCTGTCAGAAGTTTCATTTAAAAAAATTATTCAATAAATAATTTAAAAGCAGATTTAATTATTTTTTTTATTTTTTCTTAAGGCTGTTAGATTTCCTTGTGTAAAATGTATTTCATTATTATTTTAGTCATACTTTTGAACTTTTTATTGAGAATGATTATGATACTATTTTAAAAAGCCCTGAAGTTACATGAAAATAAAAAAAGGAAAGATTATTATTATTGAAATGGTAGTAAATTTGAAGATATTTCTAAGATCAGGAAGTATGTTAAACAAAAAATCCTAAAATCAGAAAAAAAAAAAAAAAAAAAATCTTACAATACAAATCACTTTTGTGATTATTGATTGATTAAACTGTATTTATATATTTTTTTTACTTTAGCAGCTAATTCAATATTTGTATTTTGATCTTCAATTAGGCATGATTTAATTAATCTATAAATGTTTTTAAAATTTTGATATTTTGTTTGGTATAAACATGATGATTTTTCACTTTATATTCATTGGTTTTATATGATGATACATATGTATTGAGAGGTTAGTTACATAATAAAATGACATCAGATTGCATTTCCATTTATGCTGTACAAGCAAAATTTTTAGTTTTTACATTTCTTCATTTCTTGTTATGTACTTTTTAATTTGACACACACACACAAACACAAAATTTTAAGGCACAAAAATTGGCAAGATTTCTCAAATCATCCTGATAACACTTTTATTCTAGTTTTCCTCTACAATATGCTATTAGTACCTTTCATTTTACAAATAATGTCAATTTTGGTGTGATGGCTTAGTGTAATATATATGGATTGAAATCTTTTATACAAAATGAAAATGAAGTTAATTTAGTATTTTTATTATCAATTTATATTTGTATATATTTTGTTCAAAAATTTATTGTTGTGATATTTAGAATTATCTGTGTTCATTATAAGGAAATTAAAAAGCAAGGAAAAGTACTCTGTTTTGCAGAAATTTAAAATAGAAGTTTTTCATAATTTCACTTTAAGCAAGCTTGTTTTACCTTGGTTCTTCATAGCGCTGAGTATGTTGTTGTTATATTCTAATAAAATTTAAAATATTTGTTAAACATTCTTGAAATATATCATTGCTGCATTCATGATTAAAATTCATCTTAACAATCAAGGGTTGTCAAAAGATAGAAAAATGACTGTATGCTATTTAATTTTAGATCTTAAACAACTAAGGCTTATTTTTTTCTGATTAAACCCAAGATAACTTTTTTTCTGCATTGTAGATACTTTTTTTTATGTGATAACTATTTAGCATTTTTTCTTTTTAGAAATTTTTTTCTCTTCAGTCTTATAAAGAAATTTTATTGTACGGTAAATCTTGGTAACTAATAACAATAAATATTAGTTAATAATTTTTTAAAGCCATCCAAACAACTTAACATAAGAATACTCGTAAACATCCATTTTAAAAGTTCATAACAGTATGTGTAAAAATATCAAACTTCCGTAATTATAACTTTTAATCAATTAAATTTTTTACTTACAATTAGTATTTAAAACTAAATATCTAAATGCACTTAAAAATTACTCACATATGTCTCTTTCACCCATACAAACTAAAAACTAACACCACACTGATGTAGAAAGTGCTTAATTGTGCAGTGACAGCTGAGCATGTTGTATTCACTGAGGTATGGCTAGTGCATGTGTGGGTGGTAGTAGAAAAAAATCCATAGACTATCTAGACATTTATATATTTGTCTCCAATTTCTTTTAGGGGGATAGAGAAAGGCATACTTTTATAAAACAGAATGCTTCTCTTATAATATTTGTGTAAATTAATTTTGGAATTTTGTTTCTAAATTACGACAGATAAAGCAGTTTTCATTAAACTTCAAAACCTGAAGAAGGGGCCATGCTCTCCTCTCCCCTTGCCCATACCTGTCAGCACCATGGCATGATGTGTACATACATCTTAACCACTGAACTGGTTAAACTATTTTTTGGGGGGTGGGGGAGGGGGGAAGAAATCTATTTTGTCTGTTGAATTTCAGCCAAGGCGTCTATTTTCTAGTATTTGATCTACTAAAGTAACTATTTTAAGTAGATATTAGTACTAGAAATTCTACAACCATTAATTTAAATTACAATTAATTAGTTAACATAAAAACATTTTTATTACAAAATATTTGTGGTCTAAACAATAAAACATGTTTATTTTGCATACCATTTAAATGATAATTATACATTTCAAATACCTTAACCACTTCACCGGCCATCCTGAGATAACTCGGGAGTAACGTAGCCTTCCACATACTACAGTGGCCGGTGAAGTGGTTAATTAGACAGTATAAGACTTTATATTTTTTACTTTCTATATTTATGCGATACTCTTTTTGTTATCATAAAAAAAAATAATAATAAATTTTAAATTGAGCATTATAAATTTTAATAAATTTGTTATTTGCACATGTATTTATTTAAATCATTATTTGAATGTTAAAACATGAGAATGAGCTTTACTCAAAAGAAGGAAAACGAAAACTGTTCTATGTAAACAACTAATTTATTTTTCCCCTGATCCCAGTGCTTTTTCTTATTTATATTTTTGTTGCTCATACTGAATATGAATATATTACTTTTACTTTATATATGTACTGTTACTAAATGGAGATGCATATACTTCTGATAGAAGTGTCCATATATGTGTTTGTTGTTGTTAACAACAGTTTCCTGTAATAAAGTTTTTTAAAAAGTTGTCTTTTTTTTTTTTTTTTCCTTGAATGGCCTTTTATATTGTAATATTTTTTATGCTTCTTGCTTTAAAATGTAACTGTTAAGTTTCAAAATAGAAAAACAAAAATTGTTCTTTAAAAAATATAATAAATATTTTAGGGAATCAGTTAAATGAAAACAGTTATAAATGTACTTCTTAAATATATATATATATATATATATATATATATATATATATATATATATAGTATCAGGTGGGCTGGCGAGCGGTTTAAAACTTTAAGAACAATACTAATTCTAATATTTACTTAACTTTTAATAAAGAATTAAAATATCTACATATTTACATAGATGCTAATGAGCATCTAGAATTAATTATCGAAGTAAATTCAGCAATCAAACAAGTCATCAAATTGATTATATTTCACGTAAACACATTTTGGTAATGTCCGTCGAAGTAGTACCTAATTAACTACGTTAATTACAAAACGAAAGTCATTAAAGCGATACAGCCGTCAACACTGTACGCTTCGTCCAACCTCTTCCAAATCTGATCGTCAACTGAGCTTTTTCTGAAAGGTGCTTCGTCTGCCGGGGATGTGCGCACACGTCAGAGGTGACGTCTTCCTGACATCACTGCTACGTCATTCCACGCTTGCGGGCGGTCCGTCACGTGATCAGCTGACTACGGGAAAACAGAAACTAAACTGCCTTGGATTTCAGGAACGGCAAAGAGAAATCAAATAGCTTTAGCTTCCAATGTTAGGGAAGGAAGGTGCCTATACATCACTCGGCCATCCTTCATCGGCTGGACCTCCAGGCGATCACACTGAAAAGATACAAACAAAAAAAAAAAAAAACAAACAAAAGCAACACAAAATAATAACATAAATATTTACAAATTTTTACAAATCTTCAAAAATTTTTGTTTTTTAAGTTATTCCCCATTTGAGGAATTCAGCTTTTGCAGATGTGTAATAGGAGCCTTCATGGCATCCATTTCTATATTTTTTATCAATATTTTCAATATTATCATTTTCCATTTTTGCTGTTATAAAGTTACAAAAGGAAGTCAATTTTGCGTTTACGGCAACTTGGTTGCTTACGTTATCAGTTTTTCGTGGATGTCTACTCGACTTGCATTTAGCTTTATTTTTCTTTTTACCTCTAGAATATTGTTTTTTATCATGTGTACTCAAATCTTTACTTTGGGGTTCAAAATTATTTTGGGACTCGAACTCGAGACCCTCCAATCGATCATTTTCAGTCTTAATGCCTTTTAAGTCGTCTGTTGCATCAAGTTCAGTCGAAAAGTCTATAATGGCAGTCTTATATGCAGGAAAAACTTCTAATTTTATTTGTATAGCTTTGGGAAACAATATGGCTATTTCACCAATCGTGGTCGTCAATGGAAGTGATGGAATGAACACTTTTCTCGGATCTATACCGGCAGTCTCTTTTTTTGGCAAATTCTGTCTTTTACACTCAGTGGAATCTATTGTTAATGGCTTTTTTCTTGATTTCTTTCTTTTAAGGAGTTCGGAATTCTCGTCAACTTTTCTTTTTAATTTTTTCAACTCTTCGGCTAACTGTGAAATTTTTCTAAGTAGGAATTGGTTTTCATCTCTCTTCAAATAAGTGTTTTCAAGGTTTAGCGACTTCATTCTGGAAACATTCGTCAGACTTCGTCCCTTTCGGCGCGGCTCCTCCTGTTCATCACCATCATCATCTATCTGGAAAATGTTCGTATGACTCTGTTTCTGTCGTCGAGGCTCCTCTTCTTCATCACTGTCATCATTTACACTAATATCGTCCTTCAAAAGCATCTTATCGTCATCACTCTCGTCGTTTTCGTCTTTATCGTCATTTTCACTTATGACCTTTTCGGGAGATTCTAATGATTTTTTGACAGCATAACAAGGTTGGGGAGTTTTAATTTCACTTTGATATTTATCTACAGGGAGTACTGTTTCTAAATTTACCTCTAGAGAATTACACTTATTTTTCACAAAAATACCCTTTTCATTAATTGTTGTTTCACTTAACATTAGTACATTCATACCAAGGATTATATCATAGGGAATTAAATCATCATGTACAACATAAATATCAGTTTTATTTTTAAAATCATCAACTTTAAGATCGGCGTCGAATGAGCCTAACGGCTTTATTGAACTTTTTCCGATCCCCCTCAAAGTGGTACTTATTAAATTTAATTTATTTACATTCAACCTATCAAAAGAACTTTTACGCAACAATGTTGCTTCACTTCCTGTGTCTATTATACCTATGAAATTTATGTCATTTACTTGTATAATTTTACTCATATTTTGATTAACATTAATACACAGTGCGTCAACTTCTGGTTTTGAACCTGGACACTCCGAACTTTTATGCCCACACTGCTTGCAGGAAAAACATTTAAGGCCTTTTGCCTTATGGGGGAATCTCTAGATAAGTGGTTTTTTTCACCACAATTATAACACAATTTATTATTTACTTCATTTCTAGAACTAAATTTCTCATATACATTATGGGCTAAATGCTTCGGTTTTGTGCTATATTCTACTTTATGCATTGTATCAAATTTATTTTTCTCATTATCTTTTTTATACATTTCATATAACTTAATTTTATCTTTAAATTCACGAATATTTTTTGCACCATAAAGAATGATTTTATTTTCATTCTTGTCATTTATTCCTTGGATCACGTAATGCATTAACGCGGCATCTTCAATGTGCCCGTTTTTTGCCAATTCGCGCATTTTAAAGAAATATTCTATAACTGTTTCATTTGGCTTCATTTTCTTTTTACACAAAATTTCGTGTAAAGAGGCAGAATTAATTTCGATTCTAAATTCCTCGATTAATTGCATTTTTTAACTTTTTATAATTTAGTAATCCTTTTTCGGATTTTACAAATAACAGAGCATTTCCGCTCAAAGACCTTTTACAGAAAATTATTTTTTGTAACTCATTAAGATTAAACATTTTAGCTATTTCCTCAAATTCGGTAAACCAATCGATGATATTGTCATGTGGCTCGCCGCTAAATTTAGAAATATTGTTTTCAAAGTCGCTAAAAGAGACAGTTGCACCAAGTGATCCAGAATTCACATTATTACTATAATTTACACCTTTTTTTTATTTTATCATTATAATTATAATCATAATCATTACTTTCATAATACTTATTATTACTCATATGGCACTGCACAGAGGAGTCGGCTTTTTCGACGTCATTATCGCTACTTTCGTTTTCAGAATCTTCCTCTTGTGATTCATTGTCAGAGTTTTCTTCTTTTAGTAATTCGATGTCATTTAATTTTAACAGCAATCTGTCACGAATTTCTTCTTTCGTGCCAGTAAATGAAATACTTAATAGATTACTAATAATAATAAGTTCATTTAAAGAAAAATTTTCGTCGATGAATTTTTGTTTCTTTATGTAATTTTCGTCGTCTACGACAAACGCGAATCCTGAAAATTTTCTTATTCTGCATCGGTTTTTTCTGTCACCAATATCATTAAATAAAAAGCGATGCAGATTTTTAATTTTACTATAACTCTCAGTCCTCAGTGCAGAGCCGATTTTGGGTATATCTCCTAACGATACCATTGTAACAACAAAACAAAATCACACGTACCTTTGTAGAACCAAAATAGCAGCCGATGCTTGATTATCCTAAATCTTTTATTGAAACTTCCATTCAAATGATCCGTGGTTATTCCGCAGAACTCGCAGATACTTCGTTGCTTAAGTTTAAGCTGATTTCACAGGTGTAAACATTTCTGTTGATCATGAAGTATTATCACACACTTTATCCACATAGTTGTAGTCAGCACTCATTTGTAGAAACACACACAACTAGTTGAATCATGGTTTAAGAATAAAAAAGTTCAGTCCAACAAATGTTTATACAGTTCATAATTTAAAAGTTCAGTTTATAAACTTATTTTTATCAGTCCAGACGCATCATCATTTTTAGGAATACAGTTCGCAAAAAAAGTTTATTGTTTGTTCAATCAAATTTTAAGTTAAATTAAACTAAAAATTAACGTTCAATCACACTTTCTTTATCTTAAAATTCGCGTTCTATCCGTTCATCCCACTTCTGATATATAGTATCAGGTGGGCTGGCGAGCGGTTTAAAACTTTAAGAACAATACTAATTCTAATATTTACTTAACTTTTAATAAAGAATTAAAATATCTACATATTTACATAGATGCTAATGAGCATCTAGAATTAATTATCGAAGTAAATTCAGCAATCAAACAAGTCATCAAATTGATTATATTTCACGTAAACACATTTTGGTAATGTCCGTCGAAGTAGTACCTAATTAACTACGTTAATTAAAAAACGAAAGTCATTAAAGTGATACAGCCGTCAACACTGTACGCTTCGTCCAACCTCTTCCAAATCCGATCGTCAACTGAGCTTATTCTGAAAGGTGCTTCGTCTGCCGGGGATGTGCGCACACGTCAGAGGTGACGTCTTCCTGACATCACTGCTACGTCATTCCACGCTTGCGGGCGGTCCGTCACGTGATCAGCTGACTACGGGAAAACAGAAACTAAACTGCCTTGGATTTCAGGAACGGCAAAGAGAAATCAAATAGCTTTAGCTTCCAATGTTAGGGAAGGAAGGTGCCTATATATATATATATATATATATATATATAATAATAATGATGATCTATTAAGCATAGTAAAAGCCAAGCAACAGATACAAGATCACTGAAGCCACATAGACCAATTAGAATGAATATTTTTCAAGTAGGAGAAGCTCAGAAAGATGAAAATATTTCATCAGGGGAGACCTTTTTCACTCTTGAGCACCAATGTACAATTTCGTTCACTAGCGACTATATAGCAAATCACTAGCAGGCTCCCTATCGTACATGAAAATAATTGAAGTAAAATTTAAAGTAGAATAAACTATTCAGTACAAAATAACAAAGAATCTAACAGAAAACAACCATAATAAACAATTCTCACACGATGATACATTAGGAGTCACATGGATTAAAAATAGCAAAATAATTCAGGGGTTTAGTCGTTCATGGAATAAAACAAGCAAAGTTCATTGTTTAGTGGTTCATAGCTGATAAAGAATAATGAAACTATACAGCAACATAAATATTTATTGATTGATTATTATATGTGTAAGAGTATGTTTACTAATTTTAAGAATAATTGACAACTCAACAATGAAGAAATTGAACATTTAAAGGAAAAAGAAAGAATGCATGTTAATACAAGGTAAATGCAACAGGCCGTTTGAATTTTTTTTTTTTTTTTTTTTAAATATATATAATTTCACATTCCCAACCAACCATCCAGCCAAAAAACATCACCCATCCTCTGTAATCAAACATCTGCCCACCCAACCACCATGTTGAATATATTTTGATTTTAATAAAATGTATTGATTTATGTCATTTCAAATAAAAAATATGAGTTTCATATATTTAGATTTGCCTAATACTGGCATTAACACTATATATATATATATATATATATAACTTTGTTATCCATAATAATTATATCTTCCACAACAACGATATCTATTTGCAACAATTAGGCATTCCACAAGGAGGTTGTAGCTCCAGTATTTTGGCAGATCTCTATCTTTATTATTATGAAAAGCAAATTTGCAATGATGATGTTCGATTTTATCGTTACATCGATGATATTATTGTATTTTATCTCAACAAGAACTCACAAAATAGCTTTTCCTTCAATTATCCACCTAATTTAAAGCTAACTCAAAATACTCTGACTAATCAATCTATTAACTTTTTAGATCTCAAAATAATCATCGATGGTAATAAACTTTACACAGATATCTATGACAAACGGCAAGATTTTTGTTTTAATGTAAACTTATTTACACATTTTAATTCATGTCTGCATCTTTCGGTATTTAGAAACATCATCATCATTAACCATTTATTTCGAATTAATAATTTATGCTCTGCAAAGTTTAAAAACAAGAATATTAATAAATTGATCACAGCCACTGCTAAAATGGGTTTTCCTAAAAGCTTTGTATTTTCTATTTTATATCCTTAACCATGTCTCTGTCAGTGCAAAAAAAAAAAAAAAAAAAAAAAAAAGCTGTGTACACTCTTGTGTATATCAACAAAAAATTATAAAATAATAAAAGACAATAAAAAAGGTGGCAGTTGGGTGGGCAGATGTTTGATTATGGAGGTGGGGTGGTGTTGTAAGGCTGGATGGTTGGGTGGGTTTGTGAAATTAAATTAAAAAAAAAAAAAAAAAAAGTAGAAGGATTGTTGTATTTGCTTTGTATTACTATGCAAACTTTCATTTTCCATTAAAATTTCAGTTTTTTCCTTTTTGAGTTGTCAACTATGTTTAATGTTCTAATTATACTGTTAAACACACTGTGATCAATTGGTGAATTTCATTGTGGCTTCGTGGTTTCATTGTTATTCATCTGCTTTGAAATTTGCATTTTAAATCCACATGGTTCCTGTTCTGGTTGTGGCAGGCTGGGGGAGTGTTGCCGGCGTAAAACTAGTGTAACCCCACAGGCAAGTCACACGTCTTGCCGCCTGCCTCCTTCTTCCTACCTTGTGTTTCTTAGGTTGTTTTTTCATTAATTTTGATAAGTTTATGGTTTTAAGATAAGATTTGTTGTTTTACTTTATTGATTCGTTTGTTTTGCAGGCTGATAATTAATAGATCTGGTTTCTTTACATTAGTGTATTTCATCCACTGATGATTTTTTTTTTTTTTTTTTTTTTTTTTATCTTATTGGTCATTGGTGTTTCAGTGATCTTGTATCTGTTGCTTGGCTTCTACTATGCTTAATAGATCATCTTTATTATATATATATATATATATTGCACCCTGGCAAATAAAGTGACCCAAGTAAAAAAAAAAAAAAAAAAAAAAACAATTTTGAGTTTGATGTAATTGAAAAATGTGTATGAAGGTCAGAGACATTGTAAGAAGCATCACGTATCGATCTGGAAATTAATTTACCTTGGAGGCAGTTATGTCAATTTTATTGTAAGCTAGTTAATGTTTTATCATTCTTGAATTTTCTCAAATACTGCATTTTTGAATTGTGCCATTTTTCTTGCCAGGGTGCAATATGTGTCTTTGTGTAAAACCACATGTCATATATATTTTTAAATTTTGACAAAATAAAAGGCGACTTGTTCAAGGAATGGAATTAAAAAAAAAAAAAAAAAAGTACAAGAAGCAAAATTATAATTTAGAAATTAAAATAACCTTACATACTTCTCGGAAAAAAGCCTTAGTATCCTCCCATCGTCAGAGGCAGCACTGTGGCGGCTTGCTTTGTTGTTCTGTGATGACTTGTTCTCTTGCAGTCTTCACGATTCTGCACCAGTTACGGTTAATTTCTTGTGCTGGGTCATTGCCATTACAGGTAAGAGGATTGAATAAGATTTCGACTGTTTTGCAATTTGCGGCGTAGGTTGCGCTATTGTAATCAGCAAGTTTGCAAGTATCATTAAACTTGATATTGATAGGTTCATTACCTTGGTGAGTGAGGTGGTTAATTTCCGAAATTTAATATCAGCAGAGTGTTCTTTAATACGGTTTTTAATTTTGCGCTTTGTCATACCTATGTAGTAGCCTGTGTCTGTTTTTTTTTTTTTTTTTTTTTTTTTTAAATGGAATGCGATAAATACTGGAGGTTTCAAGGGGATCGATTTTGTCTTTTTCATTCCTAATGGCTTGATAGATATTTTTATTTGGTTTTATGGGGATTTTTATATTTATTTTGTTGGCAGCATTTTTAATTTTCTGTGAGATTCTGCGATCATACATGATGGCCAGAGTGAATTTTTGTTTTGGATTTTGATGATTTTCAATAACATTAAGTTTTTTAATTCTTTTGCAGTATATTTTGTCGATTAAATCTTTTTTATAACCTGCATTAATTGTAATTTTTCTGATAATATTAAGTTCTTTATTGAGTAAAGTTTTATTAGAACAAATGGTGATGGCACGATTAATGTATGATTGGATATTGTTTATCTTATATTGGTAAAATGTTTTACTATTGTAATTAACAATTTCAGTACTACAATTTGGTAGACGGTAGTTTCTAAGGTATGATTGTCAGTTTTAATTATTCTAACATCAAGGTAATTGAGAATACTGTTATTTTCGGTTTTGTGGGTGAATTGGATATTTTTATCAAGTTTATTTAATTTTTCAAGGATGGTCGGTCGGAATGTTATATGGTAAACAATCACGAACATGTCATCGACATATCTGAGCCAGCAAAAAATTTCATTATTAAAAGTTTAAAGAATGCACTCTTCTAAAATTCTCAACTTTAACTCAGCAACAGTACCCGAAATGGCGGATCCCATAGGGACGCCTTTTTGTCGTTTATAGAAACAGTCATTAAATCTATAATAATTCTCTCTTAGGACCAAATTACTAGCGGCAATTAAAGTATTAACAATTTCTGGGTCAATACTTTAATTGTCGCTAGTAATTTGGTCCTAAGAGAGAATTATTATAGATTTAATGACTGTTTCTATAAACGACAAAAAGGCGTCCCTATGGGATCCCCTATTTCGGGTACTGTTGCTGAGTTAAAGTTGAGAATTTTAGAAGAGTGCATTCTTGAAACTTTTAATAATGAAATTTTTTGCTGGCTCAGATATGTTGATGACGTATTCGCGATTGTTTACCATAAATATAACATTCCGACCATCCTTGAAAAATTAAATAAACTTGATAAAAATATCCAATTCACCCACGAAACCGAAAATAACAGTATTCTCAATTACCTTGATGTTAGCATAATTAAAACTGACAATCATACCTTAGAAACTACCGTCTACCGTAAACCAAATTTCAGTACCAAAATTATTAATTACAATAGTAAAACACCTTACCAATATAAGATAAACACTGTCCAATCATACATTAATCGTGCCATCACCGTTTGTTCTAATAAAAATTTACTCAATAAAGAACTTAATATTATCAGAAAAATTACAATTAATGCAGGTTATAAAAAAAGATTTAATCGACAAACTATACCACAAAAGAATTAAAAAACTTAATGTTATTGAAAATTATCAAAATCCAAAACAAAAATTAACTCCGGCCATCATGTATGATCACGGAATCTCACAGAAAATTAAAAATGCCACCAACAAAATAAATATAAAAATCCCCATAAAACCAAACTAGTTGGCATAGGTGGACTCTGCTCAGTTCCCCATCATATTTATGTTCTTGTAAATTTCTAGTGCGAGACATATTACAATCATAATGATAAAAGAAATGAATTTGACCAGAGATTGATACAGTGACAGAATGAAATCCCCGCCTAATAGGCTATATACCGTTCACTTCGATATATTTATCTTATTCTAACCTATTAATTTATTTTATCAGGGTCAATTCTGTTGTTTAGTTTTCACGCTACTATTTCCAATGCAATAATCCTCAAAATTCATATTTATATGAAAAATTTAAAATTTCGCTATGTTGATAAAATCGTAAATTACGAATAATTTACGAAATTTTCCTATTAGAATATTAGTGTTCAATCATGTTCAAACAAATATCATAAATGTAATTTTGAAGTTGTCTAATGTATTTATGATCCTCAAAATGGAAGTTTATGCTCAACTTTGCCTTATTCTGACATGTTAAGTAAATCGTAAATTCCAAATAACTTAAGAATTTTTTAAATTGAAAAAAATCATAGTCTATGATATTCATGCCAATATCCTAAATAATATTTAGAAAGTGGTTTGACATCTTTACGATGAAAACACCCCTCAAGATTGACGTTTATGTGAAATTTTGCTCTATTCTGCCATGTTAAGAAATTCGTAAATTTCCAATAACTTACGAAATTTTAATATTGGAAAATTCAGTCATAAATATTCATGCCAGTGTTCTAAATAATATTTCAAAAGTAGTCTGACATCTTTACGATGAAAATATCTCTCAAAATTGACGTTTATGTGAAATTTTGCCCTATACTGCCATGTTAAGAAATTCGCAACTTTTCCAATAACTTGCGAAATTTTCAAAGTAGCATATTTATAGTTACTGATGTTCATTCCGGCATCAAAACTGATATTTTAAAACTGGTGTAACATTTTTACAGTAAAAAGTTTCCATTTAATGCACGTTTAAGTGAATTTTTGTCCTATTCTCCCGCGTTAAGAAAATCGTAAGTTTCTAATAATTTACGAAGTTTTTTAATTCGAATGTTGCAAATAAATAGGGTTCTTGCCAGTGTCGAAAGTAATATTTTAAAACTGATCTGACCTCTCTGCGACAATTTGTTCGTGAGATATCGTGTACACAGACTAACAAACTAACGGACTAACACACTAACAGACACCCTACAGACAGACACCATACAAATTTTGTCATTTTCGGATTCCTCACACCGGAAAATGTGTAAAAAAAGTAAAAAAACCGAGGTCGAAAATTTTCTAGATTACCTAAGTTCCCCATACCTATAATATGATGGGGAACTAAAAATTTTCATGATTACCTAAGTTCCCCATACCTATAGTATGATGGGGAACTAAAGTTATATAGATAATAATAATTTGGCTTCTGGTAAATTAAAATTTTAGTTAGGTAGTGAAATTTGTATAATATTTATAAGTTTCAAATTTTAAAGGAAAATAAGGAAAGAAATAAAGTGCGAAAATTTCGCACGGGTTTGTTAGTAAAAAAATAAAATAAAATAAAATAAAAGGGATCTCGCCAAGATGGCGGCAAAATTTAAAAGTCGCCACAAGGGTCCTTTATTAAAGCTGTTTTGCCTGGGGAAATATGAAAACTGAGTCGTCAGACATGAATTTTATTTTGAAACTTTTCTTTGAATGATTTGGTTTAACTATTATCATCCCACAAACACTAAACTCCAAACTTTCTTTAAAATCGCTATATCCATTTCGGAGTAAACCTAATATATGCCGTATGTTGTAATGGCCCGATAAAGGGTTAACAGCGAATGCGATTTTTTTCTGAAGATGATATTTCCAATCGTTTTTTCTCACCAAACAATCCATAATTCTAAACTTTCATCAAAATCGCTCTGTCCATTTCCGTGTAAATCATATTTCTGCCATAAATTGCAAATGGCCTTTAAAGGTTTAAGAGCAAACGCAACATTTTTCTGAAAATGAAAATATTTCCAATCGTTTATGCTCCCCCAAACTTTAATCAAATTTTTTTTATACCCATTTCCAAGTAAGCCTAATATCTGCCACATGTTGTAACTGGCCGATAAAGGTTTAGCTGCGAATGCCAACTTTTCTGAAGATGAGGGTAAGTCCAATCGTTTAAGCTCCCCGAAAAGTCTTTAACCCCAAACTTTCATCAAAATTCCTATATCTATCTAAGTAAACGCAATTTCTGCCATATGTTGCAATTGGCCGATAAAGGCTTAACTGTGAACGCGAATTTTCTTGAATATGACGATAAGTTCAAACGCTTTAGCATCCCTTCCAAACTTTTTAAAAAATTGCTATACCCATTTCGAAGTAAACCTTATTTCTGCCATATGTGGCAATGGGGCGAAAAGGGGTCAACAGTGAATGCGATTTTTCTGAAGATGAGGATGTTTCCAATTCCTTTTTCTTACCAAAAAATCCCTAACTCCAAACTTTCATCAAAATCACTATGTCCAATTTCGTGTAAACTGTATTTCTGCCATACATTGCAATTGGCCTTTAAAGGTTTAACAGCGAACGCGGAATTTTCTGAAGATGAAAATATTTCCAATCATTTATGTACCCCAAAACTTTCATCAAAATCCCTATACCGTTTTCCGAGTAAACCCAATTTCTGCTGCCGTATGTTGCAATTGGCCGATAAAGGGTTAACTGAGAATGCGAATTTTTCTGAAGATGAGGGTAAGTCCCATCGTTTAAACAATCTGCCCGAAAACATTGAATCCCAAACTTACATCAAAATCGCATATCCATTTCCAAGTAAACCCAGTTTCTGCTGTGTTTTACAACTAGCTGATAAAGGGTTAACTGTGAACATGAATTTGTCTGAAGATGAGATCCAATCGTTTTTTCTCATAAAAAATCTTTAACTCCGAACTTTCATAAAAACCCCTTTCTCCATTTCCGTGTAAACCAAATTTCTGCCATACGTTGCAATTGGCCTTTAAAGGTTTAACTGTGAACGTGAATTTTTCTGACAATGAGGACAATTCCAATCATTTAAGCCCTCCTAAAAGCCCTTAATTCCAAAATTTCATCAAAATCCTTATCATTTCAGAGTAAACCCAATTTCTGCCATACGTTGCCATTGGTCAATAAAGGGTTAACAGCAAACACAATTTTTTCTGAAGATGAGGGTTAATCCAAGCACCTTGAAAAACACTTAACTACAGACTTTTTTTGAAAATCGCTATATCCATTTCAGAGTAAACCCAATTTCTGCTATATGATACAATGGGCCAATAAAGGGTTAACAGCGAACACGAACTTTTCTGTCTTGAGAAATTTTCAAAGTCGCATGCTTATAGATAATGATGTTCCTCCCGGCATCAAAACTGATATTTAAGAGCTGTTCTTATATCTTTACGATAAAATATTTCTTTTCATGCACTTTTAAGTGAAATTTTCGCCTATACTCCCATATTATAATCATGTTAAAAGAAATGAATTTGACCAAAGCTTGATACAGTAACAGAATGAAATCCCTGCCTAATAGGCTATCCACCGTTCACTTCGATATATTTATCTTATTCTAATCTATTGATTTATTTTATCAGGGTTAATTCCATTGTTTAGTTTTCATGCTACTATTTCCAATGCAATAATCCTCAAAATTCATATTTCTATGAAAAATTTACAATTTCGCTATGTTGATAAAATCGTAAATTACGAAAAACTTATGAAATTTTCCTATTAGAATATTTGTATTCAATCATGTTCAAACAAATATCATAAATGTAATTTTGAAGTTGTCTAATGTATTTATGATCCTCAAAATGGAAGTTTATGCTCAATTTTGCCTTATTCTGACATGCTAAGTAAATCGTAAATTCCAAATAACTTATGAATTTTTCAAATTGGAAAAATCATAGCCCATGATATTCATGCCAATATCATAAATAATATTTTGAAAATGGTTTGACATCTTTAAGATGAAAATATCCCTTAAGATTGACGTTTATGTGAAATTTTGTCCTATACTGCCATGTTAAGAAATTCATAAATTTCCAATAACTTGCGAAATTTTATAAGTAGCATATTTATAGTTACTAATGTTCATTTCGGCATCAAAACTGATATTTTAAAACTGGTCTGACATTTTTACAGTAAAAAGTTTCCAGTTAATGCATGTTTAAGTGAATTTTTGTCCTATTCTCCCATGTTACGAAAATCGTAAATTTCGAATAACTTACGAAGTTTTTTAATTTGAATGTTCCAAATGAATAGGGTTCTTGCCAGTATCGAAAGTAATATTTTAAAACTGATCTGACCTCTCTGCGACAATTTGTTCGTGAGATATCGTGTACACAAACTAATGGACTAACACACTAACAGACACCCTACAGACAGACACCATACAAATTTTGTCATTTTCGGATTCCTCACACCTGAAAACATGTAAAAAAGTCAAAAAACCGAGGTCAAAAATTTTCACGATTAACTAAGTTCCCCATACCTATAGTATGATGGGTAACTAATAAAAATATCTATCAAACCATTAGGAATGAAAAAGACAAAATCGATCCCCTTGAAACCTCCGGTATTTATCGTATTCCATTTTTTAAAGAAAACAAAGACACAGGCTATTACATAGGTATGACAAAGCGCAAAATTAAAAACCGTATTAAAGAACACTCTGCTGATATTAAATTTGGGAAATTAACCACCGCACTCACCATGGTAAATGCTAACGAACCTATCAATATTAATTTTAATGATACTCGCAAAATTGCTGATTACAATAACGCAACCTACGCCACAAATCGCAAAACAGTCGAAATCTTATTCAATCCTCTTACCTGTAATGGCAACGACCCAGCACAAGAAATTAACCTTAACTGGTGCAGAATCATGAAGACTGCAAGAGAACAAGTCATCACAGAACAACAAAGCAAGCCGCCACAGTACTGCCTCTGACGATGGGAGGGGCCCCTTCCTGCAAGTACTAAGGCTTTTTTCCCAAGAAGTATGTAAAGTTATTTTAATTTCCAAAAAAAAAATTGAAAACTTCATTTTTTATAGATATATATTTAAAATACGAAACAACAGTAATCCCATATGATTATATAGAAATGAATTGCTGGGAGCCAAAGCCCATGTTATTCTATGGGGGGGGGGGGGGGAAACATGGTTCATTAACTAAAAAAGGCGCGGATATTCTCCAAAGATCTTCTAGAGGCCTACCGTTTCACTCTGCTAAACCTGAAATTAATAGGATCTATAAAAAATGTTTTGAATTGCTGCTGCCAGTGCTACTGAAAATAAACCATGGAGGGTGCTATGAAAACCTGTGTCTCGGGTTGCTGCTGTGACTGAGTTTAGACTATCGACTGGACGTGAACTGCCTCCGTGCTCATTTGTTTCGTTTTAATCTGACTGACTCACTTTTTTGTGTTTTGTGTGCTTCTGGACAAGTCATGGACGCTGCTCATCTAATAGACGTGTGTTCTGCACTAAAGAGTTTGGACTGTATTGTGAAGAAATATTGGAGAACTCGTTGCCTAATGACCTGATGGTCACTGGCCTGGCATTTGATAAATAAATAATAAAATAAATAATGGTTCATTAACTAACACATTTTAAAATTCCGTTTTCACATTCAGAAATTTCAGACTTAAATTGGTTATCATTTTCCAAAATTTTATTTATTATTTTTTGAAAAAATAAATAATAATACTAATAATAAATAAAAAATTTCACTCACTGAAAATTTGCATTTTTACAAGCTTCAAAATAAAATATTAAAAATTTAAAAAATAAATTTTTAGAAAACGATAACCAGTTTGACAGTTGGAAATTTTCTGAATGTGAAAATGGAATTTAAAAATATGTATCAGTTAATGAATTACAATGGGATTTGTTTCCACAATTACTCATTACCTAATGTGTTAATGTTTTTTATTTCCATTTTCACATTCTGAAAATTCACAACTGTTAAAATTAGTAGTCATTTTCTATAAAAAAAATGATTGCATAAGAGTAAAAAAAAAACAGGATGAAATAAATTAATCCTTTTCACTGATATACTGTATTTTCAGTTTCGAGATATGAGATTCCGTTGTGGTTATTGCTATTTCTCATCTCCCTTCTTTGAAATTATTCCAACATTCTGTTTATTGTATGATTCATTTTTGTTATGAATTTTAAATAAATTAAAAATATTAATTCAATAATAGTTTTGTTTATTTTACTTTATTATTATTATTTTTTTTCAATTTACAAATATCTTTTTAAGTAATTACATTCAATTATTCTTTAATATCACTTTTACTATAACTAAATCCCATAATAAATTCATTTGCTATTTAAAATTTATTGTTCATAATTTATAAGTGCTGCATGTTTTTACTTTATTTTTCAAAAAAAAAAAAAAAAAAAAAAAAAACACTCACTCAATAATTCTCTGACTTACCTTCATTTTTACTATATTGTGTAATAAAATATGAAGAAATATTTCATAATTTGTGAGGGATGAATAATATTAACTTTCGACACCACCCTTTTTTTTCACCCCCCTCACCTTTTCCCAGATTCCCAGTTGAGTCCAATTTCCGAGATCTGAAATTGACTTTCCTAATCAGGATGATTAATTTTCCTGTAATAACCACGTAATACATGAGAAAAAATATCTAAAATGGATTTATGTAACAACTTTCAAGAAAATCGTGATAGCCTTTTTGAGATACCAACTTTTACCATAACTTGGCATACTCAATTATTGACCAGAAAACAATTACATATAAAAGTATAAAAAAAGGGAGTTAATATGGGAGTTAAAAAAAAAAATCTGTACATTCGTTTTTAAAGGTACGTGCTTGCATGACCTTAAATTGAGTTAGTTATACAGGGCACCTACCAATTTTCCTGAACTAACCAACTACATCATTCGAAAGGACATCTAATAGATTACTTATATAGCAAATTTGAAGAAAGTCGTTAGAGCTGTTTTTAAGATACAGACTTATGCACTTCCGGTTTCCTATGTTTCACTTCTGGTTTTCCAGTTTTCATCAAATTTTCTGTGCACCAGACCTGTCTCAATTCAGAAGTTTCGTAGTTCTATCATTATTAGTTTCAAAGATATGTTAGTCAGAAGATTCCGCACATACATAGACACTAGACACACGCTGACACACACACACTGACCAATTACCAAAAACTACTTTTTTTTGGACTCGGGAGACCTTAAAAGTAAATTAAGTGAAATAAATTTATATTGGAGAATTAATCTGTTTTTTCATGCATCTCTATATATGTAAATGAATATGGATCAATTAGACCCATTCAGGTAAAATGTTACTTTTTTTTTTTTTTTTTTACAGTGAAAAAAAAAAAAGAATGATAAATCTGAAAGCGTCACATTTTATGTGAATGCATGATTTCGAGGAATATATGGAGTTTTAAAGATCAGAATTAAAATCTTTGAGAAATGTCACAAAATCTTTTTTGAAAATGAGTTGTATCGACCCATACAGGGTAGAAAGGTTCATTAAAAAAAAAAAAAAAGAAATTTTCCAGTGATTTAAGATTTTTCTAAAAATCATATTAGATATGTGAGTACTATCACACAAATGTTCTGTGTGAGGAAGGCCAGTTATTTTATGAAAAATAAAATAATAAATGAAATAATTTTCATTAATATTATTACACAAAATAATTTTTTCGAATTTAAAAGTTTTTATACAAGCCATTATTTAAGCAAGTGAAGTATGCTTAAATTAATAAATATATTTTCATAAACTTTTTTGCAATTTTCATAAAATGCATTCTTATTACAATGATATTAAAATAGAAAACAAGTAGTTAAAAGAAAGCACAGGCCTCATTTTCCAAACATTGTTTTCAAAAAAAACACCTCTTTTTCAAAGATTTTTATGCAATTTAGCTAGCTGGGGACGATAAGTGTCTGTGCAAGCATGCTTCCACAGGCATAAAGCAGATTTGACTCCTGCAAGAATGTGATTCTAAAATTCTTTTGAATAGTTCCCAATAGAACTAATAGATGGCAGCACAAGATAAATTGATCATAGGCAGAGCCTAGAGCATATGTCTTATTAGAGTGCACATACTGGAGTTCTTCTTCAAACGAGTAACCAACAAAGTGATTTTTGTCGATCACGTGACAAGTGAAATGATCAAATCTTTTCAGTCTGCCTTAGTTGGCTCATGTCATTGTCAGCTAAACAAATTGTCTGGTGCTGCCACTTTTTGTCATAGAGTGAAGATGATAGTCTGTCTGAGAAATGTTTGTCTGAAGAATGCAGTTCTTTAATAATAGTAGCTCCATTTATCGTTTGGTTAGCCCCTAAATTGAAATATCTGGTTAAGGTGCGAATGCAAGCAGTGGGGACCTGGAACCGATATAGCATAAAGCACTGCCAAAGACATTGGGGACCCCAAGCCAGATTTTAAGCAATTTCAATGGTTTTTTTTTTTTTTTTTTTTTTTTAGTTTTTATTTATAAAGTGATTTAAAATGTAGTGATTAAAGTTTTTGAATTTTTTTTTTTAAATTAGTGACTAGCAACGCCTCTAGTATTTTCTTATACAAATTACCACAGTATAAATCATGTACAGTATTCAAATTTTTATTTATCAAAATTATTTTCCCATAATGAAGACAATTAATTTTGTGCCTTAAAGACACATATGAGGAAATGCCCTCTCCCACTTTTTACCTTCTTGTATGTTTAATAGAAGAAAGTATTGGATTCGTAAAAATTTTTGACTTCCGTTTTTGATGGATTTGCACGTATTGAAAGGCCCAAAACATGGTTTAACCATTTTTAGAAAATGTCTGTCTGTGTGTGTGTGAGAGACAAAAATTTTGTGGCGACTGAACCTCAGGAATTACTGCACAAAATTGCATACAAATTTGTATGTACATACACCTTGGCATAAATTAGTGCCAATTGCTTAACAGGTGGCGCCGCTACACACCGATTTCCACAATTTCAGGGAGGGCTATAGCTCAGGAACTATAGCACAGAATTGCATATAAATTTATAAGTAGATGCACTTTAACATAAATTAGTGTTATCAACTTTCGATGCCAATCACTCAACAGGTGACACTTCTATAAAGGGATTTAGAAATTTTTTCAGGAGAAAAAGGTACATTTGTTAAATAATCTGCACCAAAAGCTAACTGGCACCAATTTAAGTCAAGGTCGAGCCTTAAAACTGCGAAAATTTCCAACATAAATAAGATTCACTTCTCATGGTTTTCTGGAAAAAGAAAAAAGATCCAATAACTTCTTTTTTAGGTAGGGTGTCCAGAACATTAACTTTTGCAGAATAAAATTATTGGTAACTAAAAGGTAGTAGCATTTTTGTTACACAGATGCCATTTAAATACCTGGTTTACATTTAAATTTTTTTATTTTCCTTAAAATTAAATGGAAAAAAGTATTCATTTCGTAAAAATATTTTAATTCTGATTTTCGTTGGATATACACATTTTAAGAGGTCCAAAATACGATTTGACCATTTTTAGAAAATATTTGTCTATCTGTGTGTGTGTGACAAAAATTTCGCGTCAATTGTATCTCAGGAACTAATACATAGAACTTTATACAATTGTATATGTGTCTGCACCTTGACATAAATTAGTGCCTATCAACTTATGTGAAAATCACCCGACAGATAGTCATGTTGGTTTTTTTTATAAATTTTTGATATGGCAGTATAGGGGGAAATTTCGTTGTATAAATATGCATGATGAGAATTATTTTTGGGGAACCATTTTGGAAAAAAAAAAAAAAAAAAAAAAAACATTTTTAAACAGTAATAGTCAACTAAAAATAAAATTTATTAAGTTCTCCCTCCTCCTCTCACGTCCCCTCCGAAGGAAAGTACCCCTTCAGGCTGTAAATTTTCAATATGAATATATTTCAAAAGAACTCGCAAATCCCTTTAAAATGAATGGCTGAATCATAGTTCTGTGATAATTTAAAATAAAATTATTCATTTTTACTTCCTTATACAAAGTTATAAGGAAGTATAGTAATCCCGATTTGCGAAATGGATTTTGGGTTTCGCATAGCTCAAAAACAAATGGTCGTAGAATGTTGCAAATTTATATTTGTGACTATTATGACATCTAGTTTTACACTGCAACTTAGCTGTTAATACGCTCTCCTGTTTTAGAGATATCTATGATTTTACACGATTTTTTGTGATGTCTGTGTGTAAGTAAGTATGTGTGTGTGTGTATCTCGCATAACTCAAAAATGGTTGGATGCAGAACCTTGAAAATTAGTATATAAGTTTATTATAACATCTAGTCGTGCACCTCCCTTTTTTGTCTTCCTGGGACTTTTAGTTTTGGAGATATTTATGAAAATTATATTCATAATGACCAAAAGTACAAATGTTTTGACCACTATATATGACCTATCATCATGAAGATTTCAAAAAAAGCTAAGGACAGAGCCCGTAATGATAATGTTATGAATGTTGTCGACCTTTTACATGTAAAAAGTCATTCTTAAAGATATAAGCACCTATAAACACACTTATTCACAGTTTATGCTAAAGGTATCCTTTTCATCCACGTTACATGCTAAAGATGTCTATTTCATCCTCAAGATGTCCTATAAATGTTCTGGAAAGAAGACGTGATTGTAGGGCAGATTCTGTAGTCGGCAAATGCATTTTAATTAATGAATATTTAGTCCATAGATAGAGCCCGTAATAATATTGTTATGAAATCTGTTGAAATTTTTGCGTGTAGAAAGTAATTTTCAAAAACATATAAGCAGGTTTTAGTCGGGGGAATACGCTTTATTTAATGAATATTCTACCAGTAATGATATTGTTATGAAAGTTGTCAACATTTTACATGTAGAAGATATATAAGCAGGTTCTAGTAGATGAGTTCACTTTATTTAATGAATATTCAGTTCGTAGGTAGAGCTCGTAATGATATTGTTATAATAATAGACATTTTTGCGTGTAGAAAGTAATTCTTAAAGATATAAGCAGGTTCTAGTCGATAAATGCACTTTGTTTAATGAATATTTAGCGCCTGGATAGAGCCCATAATGATATTGTTGTGAAAGTTGTCGATATTTTTGCGTAGAATATGATTCTTTAACACATAATCAGGTTCTAGTCGATGAATGCACTTTTTTTAATGAATATTCAGGAAACAGTTGAATAAATCTCTTTTTTCTGCCACAAATATCAATAATCAATGAATATTCTCGAAACAATCCAATAAAATAATCATGCTTACTACAGAAATAAAATAAATATTGTCAAATACACTATAGAGCAGAAATTTTGTTAATTCAGGAACAACTGAAAGTTTTCGAAGTCTGGATGGAATTTGAATTCATCGAGAGTATTGTCAGTCGTTTAATGAATTTTTGATGTTGTTCTGCGCTAGAAACATATGAAAATCATTACGAAAAGTTTCAGAACTCGATTTCTATTGAAGTTAGAGTTCCCAAATTTTGCAAATCCTAAACTACCATTTTTAATGACATTTGAATGCCTAATTTGACTCTAAGTCAACGCCCACCTTCGTGGAAAAATTGAAAAATTACCATTTGTTTCCATTTTTGCTGTAATACCGTGTAGAAAGTACCACATAAAGATATACGCAAGTTCACACACTTTTTTTTTTTTTTTTTTTTTTTTTATAGTCTTGTTAGCCATTTATAGAACTTTCGAAGTTCTGGGCTATAAACCAATGAATCTTTCCGGGAAATTCTAGAACTGTATTCTTATTGAGGTTAGAGCTCCTGAAGTTTGGCAACCCTAAACTACAAAATTTCGCCAAATTCGCTTGCCAACTCACAAACTGGACGCTAAGATCGATGCCAAGACCAAAATCTGCATTGGCTACAAATTTCGCGGTTTGGCTAGCGACCAACTTTGGCGGGAAATATTGGTTCAGGATAGCTGCAGAATTAGTAAACCCTTTCTCATTTTTAACGGAGTTAATTGTTTTGGTAAAATGTATCATTTTTCGCCTCTAATTTTTGTCAGAGAGAATAAAAGTTGTTCTACTATATTAGAATGATTTTTATTGAACTCTAAGTTGTTCCTTTGCCAATGAGAGATTGTAATGAGCCGAGGACTACTCTTCCTGAAGAAAAAAAAAAAAAAAAAAAAAAAACTATGTTTTTCTCGACGATAATCCGATTATCGTGGCTTTTGTAGTCAGAGTAGCATTTTTTTTTTTTCGCTTATTTTCAGGAATGTTCGTGGAATGGAATCTGCCTGTTTATTTACAAATCAGTTACCTCTAATAAAAGTGTCAATGTTTTCGTAACAATATGTATATTTCAATATTGTATAAGGAAGTCATGTGGTGTTCACATCAGATTTTTTCCTTTTTAACATACAAACATAGACACACACAAATAAATAAATAAAAATACACATTTTCTAAGATGTCATCTGTAGAACATAAAATTGACTTGCTTTCAAGTGTCATCTGTATTTCTGTGACTTGCTTTCAAGTGTTCTCTGCGATAAAATCGTCTGCATTCACCAAGAAAAATATTTTAATAAATAATAATTTAAATAAATAACTTGTACTGCGTTTATCTGTATAGGAAAATATAGAAGAAAGTTTTGTAATGGGTACAAAATACTAGTTTTTAATTTAATTTTGTAAAGTGTATGCAACTATTGTGTGATATCCTGTATGTATGCTAATTAATCTGAGGGTATCTATTCCTTATCTTACTTTCCCTTTGCACCCCGGTTTTCTGAATAGAGTTTCCATTTACATCATAAAGAGTTTAAAGAATCTAATTTTATTAATATAAAGAATTGTTTATACTCCTATTAGTCAGTGTGTGACCCTATCTTGAGGGCAAAAAAAGAGAAAGAAAACAGAATACACATCAACATACTTTAATATAACATTTGGTTGTTCATTTTAACTATAACAATATATATTATCTATATAAATTACAAGGAATGATGAAGAATGCACATGACATGCATTTAAATACACAAAATGTTGAAACATGGTAAGTTGAAAGAAAGCAAACTTAGTTTACTTTTACATCAAATTCGAGGGCTAATGCTAATATTAATGACACTAACATTTTATAAGAGAGCAAATAGGTTATTTATTTGTTTCCTTTCGCTAAATCACCGTAACGAATATTTACTTAACTTGAAGTATATTTGATGTACTTTTATGTATGATTTTTGAATGAAAGTCTGGTTTTGATAATATCTTTTCTGTCTGAAGAGACTGATTTATTTTTTCCTGTGTTTTGGAAGTTTTATAATGTTGTTTGTTTATTAGAATATCCATTTTATATAATGTACTAATCTTGAAAATATTTTGACTGCTACAAATTTTTGAAACTTTTAAAACAACCAGTGACATATTTCCTTTAAAAAAAATAACAATCCTTTTTCTTTATTTAACATTGTAAACAGGAATATCCGAAAAATGCTGATATTGCTTCGAAGTTTGATTACATTGTTACATTTAAAAATAGTTTTTTGATGATATTCCCCGGGTCATATTCGGGAGTGGGGAGGGGAAACTGCGTTTAGCATTATTTAACAATGATGATAGTAGTTCGATTTATTTGTATTTGTTTCTTTGTATTTGTAAATAATTAAAGGAATAAATAATGTATATATCCCACCTTGACGGATTTTCTATACCATTGGTACCAAGTTTTCATTCCATCTTTTTTTTTTTTTTTTTTTTTTGTGTGTGTGTGGGGGGGGGGAGGGAAGGATATTGTAGTTAATATCATTCAGATTTCTATTAAGTATATATATTAATTTTAAGATAATGTTGTTATTCATCCCTTAAGCATGTATATATATATACATGTTGTGAAATAATTGATTGTTATGTATGTACAGTATTTAACCTCAAGAAGCTAATTCATTACAATCATTTACGGTACAAGAAACAAAACTTTTACTGATCGTTATTAAATGTTTAATAAAATAACTGGATTCTATTTTATATGGTTTATGCTATTCAGGATTGATATATTGTTATTATTATTATTATTTTACAAAAAGCAAGTCACTAAGCTTTTAATAGAAGGACAAAATTCATAAATATTGCAATTTGAACTTTACTGTAATGTAATTTTGAGCGACATTTTTCTTTTTACCATGTTTTTATTAACTCGCTTTCTTGTTTGTTTGTCCAGTACAAATTTTGCAATCGATTTTTAACTAACTTCCCGACTAACTAGACTTTTGAAACTTTTAGAATAGCTCAGAACACGACGACAATGTATTCTTTTAATACTTTTATTCAATTAATAAATGTTTGAAAATTTCTTATAATTGCTCTCTTTATTACGCATTTGATCATTTTCTTTCAAGTTGATGGGACAATTCATCAAAAAAATTAAAAAAATATTTATTAATCCGTAGAATTGTCAAGTTTCTATGATTCAACAGAAAATTTAAAAACGGGGTTATAACAATTTCTTTTTATCTTGTAATTATTATGTAATTGTTTATAGTTTAAAATTATAATTGACATTTTAAAAGTATTTTGTTTTAGTTATATATTTATTTGTTATAAAAATTAAAAAAAAAAGATATAATTTAATAACAATTAATACTAATACAAGCATATATATCGGTGAAATGGACAGTCTATTGAATTATTCTGTATATATTTATGATTTTTGTTTTGCCAGTGGTATCAAAACAGTTCCAACTACTGACGAACCAAGCCTTTTTTTTTTTTTTTATGTATTTACGCATTTTCAGAAATGTTTAAAATGGTATAAAACATGAGATGGTGATTTTTTATTTTATTTTTTTAGCTTAAATGTTTATGTATTATACTAATTTTAAGATTTTAGTTATCTATCTAATCATGACTGTATTTGAAAAAAAAAAAAAAAAAAAAAAACTGAGATTATTAAAAAAAAAAAAAAAAAAAAAAAAAAAAAGTTTCTGGGATTGCCTTGTAAATTTTTTTTAAAGATTAAAGAATGGAAAAAAAGGAAAAGGAAGTAGTTGATTAAAGGAAATTCACTGTATTTAAACCTTAGTTTTAAATTTGTTCAAATAATTTTGTTTAGAGTTTCTAAGTTTACTACAGAACCTACAGAAGATTGATGCTCAGCCACAATGTCATGGTAGAAAGAAGAAGAAATAATAATAATAATAATAATATAACTTAACCTTCACACCTATTTTTTCTTCTCTAACAATAAACAATTTATAAACAAGATGATGTGCACTGAAAATTAATTTTTAAATTTCAGAAAATTTTTAAGGAAACTAAAGCATAACATTATAAATAATTCCATGATACTACATTAGCACAAATATTCTTATTTAATTTTGTTGTTTTTAAGAGCATCCAGTAACTTCTTAATCTGATTCTTAAACTTCTTATGAATGATACGTTTTCGATTAATAATATACTAGAAAGAAAAAAAAAAATATTTAAAATCTTTTATAAAAAAAACTAGCAGTTCAAAGTTTAATAGAAGTTCATAGAAAAAATTAACCAAACAAAAAACACGTTTTTATAAAACTGGTGTAGGTAGCAACTTACTGGAGTACAATTCTAAAATTTTGTTGTGGTGTACTATAGGTTAGCTAGTTTTCTTTAGTAGAAATAGCTCATAATTTATTTTTACAAATAACAAAATTTTTGTTGGACTAAATCCCTTATACAAGTCGGCAGCAAAAGTATCCGAGCACTAGCAATAATCCCTGTCTAAAGGAAATACACTTAATACTGCTTTGTTAAATAAATCCTTGTCGAGTCCTTGATCCCTTCTTAGTTAGTCTAAGAACATGATTTCACAAGGATTTTTTTTTTTTTTTTTTTTTTTTTTTTTAACAAAACAGTTTTAAGTGTACTTTTTTGATAACGGAATTATTGGCTAGTGCTCGGATACTTTTGCTGCCGACTGTATGTATGCACAAATCTGTCAATTAAAGTTGTTACTGAGCATCACCCTTTAAAGATACCCGAGCAAGAAAACTGCTTTTAAGAATTCTTTTCCCGGTTATATTCATTTTCATTTATCGGGGATTCCGAATCTGTACTGCTATCGGAATACCTACTGATGTTTTCATGCAAATTTGAATTTGGTGAAGAGGAATTAGCCATTTTTATCTTGTCTGTCCCATTCAAAGCAGCTTTGAGTGCCTCATGTTTATCTGCTGATTTTATAAACGTCCATGCGTCGGGCGACTTTTTATCTTCTGCAGATTCGTGCTGCAATCTTATTTTTGTAGTTTCAAGCTGCAATCTATTGTCAACTCCCAAATAATCTTCAGCTTCGTGTTTTTTCAAGTGTCTGTCCAAGTTTGTTTGTTGCCCAAAGCACCTATCGCACAGAGAACATTTGAAAGGTTTTTCCTTGTTGTGGATATTTCGCACATGTCTCTGTAGATTTGAGGAAATACTAAAAGATCGATCACAATATTTGCATTTGTAAGGTTGTTCCCCAGTGTGTGTGCGTAGATGCCGTGTGAGGTTAGCAGACCTTGGAAACACTTTACCACAGAATTTACAGGAATATTTCTCTTTGTTCTTCTTGATTTTGTTGAAGTGATCACTGGTTGAGTTTTGCATTTGGCCTTTGTTGAAAGCTAGGTTTTGATCATCTCTTGTTAAGTTACCCATGTAATATGGTGATAAATGATATGGAATGTATTCGCTGGAAGAACTTAAAAGGTTAAATGCCATATTTTCTTGATGATTGCGATAAATAGTTTCTAATAATAGAGGATGATAAGTTCTAGACCATTGAGTTGAAAGTTCACTGAAGTCTCCGCTCATATCTTGTAGGGTGCTTTCTGCACCATACCTCCATTTGTCGTTCCTGTGCTTTTTAAAAGGGTCTTTCTTATAATCTATGCGTAAATCTAGAGGTTCATCTTCAGATTTATAATGATCCACAAATGAAGAATACTGGGTTAAAGATTCGTATTTGTCTTCTGCCATTAATTTCCATTGTTTCTCCAAATCAAGATTCGTAAAACAATGGCTACTCATAAGTCGGTTGTAAGAGTACAAGTCATTCAAAGCTAATGTCTCTGGGCATACAGAAGCTGCTTTTGGTGAAGTTTGTCTTTGGTAATGGAACATATTAGCTGATTTAAAGTTTTCTTCTTTTTTATCAGATATTTGAGGTGTATTAAACGAGTGAGCTTTTTGATCTGAATGGCATTTTGGTATGTCAACTTTCAAAAGTTTACTTGTAGCTGCACTCCATTTCTCTAGATTATGAAGCCACTTTTCTGACAAGCGTTGTTCTAAAGGAGGATCTTTTGAATTAGGATGAGGTTCTTTTGTAGTTTTAGAGAAATTTAACCACTGGAAGGTTTTACCATTCGATTGAATGGCTGCTTGATTGTTGTCTGTATTTCTTCCAAGTCTGAAATGGTAAGGGATATTAGATGTCACACTGTATTCACTACATTGGTCACAAGTACCTTGTATATGACATATTGAGTGCATGCGCTTATGTCGACACAAATTTGAAAATTGCGTGTACGCTTTGTAGCAAACATCACATCGAAAGGGTTTAACACTACTATGAATATGCGTATGTTGTTTCAATCCACTGGAAGTTGCAAAGGCTTTCCCACATTGAGTACACGTGTGATTACGTGTTCCTAAGTGCTGAGATCTGACATGGCGCTGGAGGTTGCTGGGATCTGTGAAGGCTCGATGGCAAGATGCACAGTGATGCGATCGACGATTATCTTTATATGCAGAATCACGATGCCAGATCGACCACTTCTCTCTAGAATTCTGATTCCCTGAAGAGTCACTGTAAGAAAAAAAGGATTAATTTATATTTGCTGTAATTTTTACATTAAAATACACACACACACACATTGTGAATGCGACTATTTAGAATATAGATATAATTAAAATAATTAATTTGAAAATATAACTTGGTTAAGCTACTAATAGAAAGCACTAAAACGTTCTCATTCTGTTATTTGTTAATACGTTCTGTTCGAAACACATGTTTAGTCAATCGACTCATACATGTAGAAACTATGATAAAGTAATAATAATTGTAAGGTAAAAATAATTTTTTATTTTATTTTAAGTACACTGGAGTGTAAAGGTTGATATATTTTTATTTACCAACTATGTGAAAAATACCAGAGCCGGGAATCGAACCCGGGCACCTCCGCTTAACGCACGGATGCTCTACCACTGAGCTACCCTGGCTGACAACCAGCTAGGCATTTTTCACATAATATTCGTTGGCGAAGTTATGTGAAAAATGCCTAGCTGGTTGTCAGCCAGGGTAGCTCAGTGGTAGAGCATCCGTGAGTTAAGCGGAGGTGCCCGGGTTCGATTCCCGGCTCTGGTATTTTTCACATAGTTGGTAAATAAAAATATATTAACCTTTACACTCCAATGTACTTAAAATGAATATTCACGGTTGATGAATTCATGAATAAAAAAATTTCTAAAAAGAATTTTTTATATTACCAAGTTTTTAAAAAGTTTTTACCAAGTTTTTTGTGTTGAATCATATAAACTTGACAATTTTATGTATTAATAAATACTTGAAAAATTTTTTTTGATGAATTATCTCATCAACTTGAAAGAAAATGATCAAATGCGTAATAAAGAGAGCAATTATAAGAAATTTTCTGAATAAAAGTATTAAAAGAATGCATTGTTATCGTGTTCTGAACTATTCTAAAAGTTTCAAATGTCTAGCTAGTCGGGAAGTTAATTAAAAATCGATTGCAAGATTTGTACTAGACAAACAAACAAGAAAGCGAGTTAATAAAAACCTGATAATAAATATTTATCATAAGTTTTACTAAAACTGTGTACTGATACATCCACAGACTGTCAGTGACGTCGCTTACGTATAGAACTACATTAGCACTTTATCAATGCGTATAAAATTTTTAAAGTGATAATGACATAAATTTTTGTGAGATGCATAATTTAACTTTTTATAATTTTTTAGCGTTCACGTTGAATTAAATGCATTTATTTTTACGTTGAAAGAAAATGAACTCTTATTTATTTATTTATTTATTTTTTTTTTGGGGGGGGGGGGGGCAACAATTAAATTATAGCTAATATTTTAATGGCTATTTTATTGCTATTAAGAATTTATTACTTTCATATTTTGATTAATTAAAAGATAATTAATCAAAAATTCGAAAATCGGGCTTCGAAGTATTGTGTTGTCACTGGGTTCTGAGCTATTCTGAAAGTTTCAAATGACTAGCTAGTCGGGAAGTTAGTTAAAAATCGATTGCAAGATTTGTACCGTACAAACAAGAATAGAAGTTAATAAAAACATGGTAAAATACGCCATATTTTAGCTTACTCCCTATTTATTAATTCAATCGGATAATTGATTCAAAAGATATTAAATTAAAAACCTCATTTTAATTTCAGAATTATTAAAAGTAAAAAAGAAATTGATGTCAAAAGTAAATAAATAAGTAAATATATTTCTTTTTTATGTTGGAAAAAAAAAATCGACGTGCAATTTTTTTTTTTTTTTTTTTTTTTTTTAAATAATTAAAATAAAATTGCGAAAAATCATGCCAAAGAAATGGAAGAACTTTAGTATTGGACTTCTTGTCGAAATTTAAATTTCGCACCGAAGTAGCTTGGACGTTTTTCATCAATATTTTTACTTTCGCAGCCATTTTAATTCATCTTCAAAATTACAACAAAGATTTAAAAACCACCAAGGGGCTTTTATGCTAAAGCTATTTCAAAGAAATTTTAAGAAATGAATACAGTAGCATTTTCTAGGGAATCAAATGCAGTTACTGCATGCCTGTATATGGAAGAACAGATTAAAATAAGTCCTGTCCTATTAAACTAAATTCGGTTTTGTCCACAGTTTTATATCTATTACCTAGAAATCAGAAACAGCCTTTTTCTTTTTCTTTTTAATTTTTATTCATTAAGTTAACACATTAAATAAATCGTCTATCAATAGATTGTAATGTTTTTGTAAAATTCAATCTTAATCCGAAATGTTTAATATATTTAGGTTATAAAACTTAATTAAACATAAGCCGTATATTGTTTCTTCTTCTTTTCGCATGCTTTTTTAAAATTATTTATTTCTTATGTAATTTCGATATTTTTAATTTAATTCTGATATTTAACTATCACGGAGTTGTTAATTTTAAAATTAAATTTTAGTTTGGAATGCATAATATAGCAGCGTGAAATAATTTTCTTCAAGCCGTAAAAATTTCTGCGGCAATTCGATGAAAATGCCTGTAAAAGTATTTTCTTCTTCTATTCACAGTTGGTGCAGATAAGCAAACTTCAACCGAAATCTCAGTTCTTACGGGAAGGATGAAAGGAAAATTTTTGTTACAGTAAATTAATTTTTTATCATAAAATTGGCAATATGGTTTGATTTGTCACACTATTTCTTTTGCATATTAGAGATAATTAGACCTTCAGTATCACAGCGATTTTTTTTTTTTTTTTTTTTTTTTAAATTTATTATTATTTACATTATTTTACCATGTTTTTATTAACTTCTATTCTTGTTTGTCCGGTACAGATCTTGCAATCGATTTTTAACTAACTTCCCTACTAACTAGACATTTGAAACTTTCAGAAACCGATGACAACACAATACTTCAAAGCCCGATTTTCGAATTTTTGATTACTTTTCTTTTAATTAATTAAAATATGAAAATAATAACCTCCTAATAGCTTTAAAAACAGCCATTAAAATATTAGCTATAATTTAATTGTTGCCAAAAAAATTTTACGAGTTCATTTTCTTTCGACATAAAAATAAATACATTTAATTAAACGTGAACGTTAAAATATTGTAAAAAGCTAAATTATGCATCTTACAAAATTGACGTCCTTATCACTTTAAAAATTTTATACACATTCGTAAAGTGCTAATGTTAATTTCTATAAGCTAAGTTCTATAGCTAAGATTCAACAGAAAATTTAAAGACATAGTATATAAAAAGTTTTTTACCTTATAATTATTTAATATTAATGTTATTATTATTTTTATTATTTATTATAATCATTTTAACTGCTTTTACTTTATTTCTTACGCTTTTTCTAATTATAGCTAAATGTTTTAATCATAATTTGGCTTATATAGCTGTAGCCGAGTACGAAAATCTCAAATGGCCAATTTACAGTTCTTACATAGATTTACGCCTAATCTTTTAAATAATCGTTTAGACTATTTTCATTTCATTTATTTTTTAAATCGCGGGCAAAATTTATTTGTTTTCAATATATGTCTGCAATTGTGACGCCATCTTTTCCTTGCTATATCATCTTTTTCATTATTTTATTCATTCTACAAAACCAAGTATAAAATTCTATTTTATTTTTTAATAGATTGTTTTAGCAATGGTATCAGTTTAAAGCGTTAGTTTTGGTAAACTTTGGTTTTTATTATTGAGAAGATTTTATTTGGTCAAGTAAAATCAGAGTTTTAATTTTAAATTTAGGAATGAAATATTTATATATTTAAATTGATCATTAAGATAAAAAAGAAATTGTCAAAGATCTTAATTAAAAAGCATAATTCTAAAAACTCAGTTTTTCAACGAGATAATCTTAAAATAGGAGGAGAAAAAATCCTATTGGATTACATGAGGAAGGAGAAACGATGACTTTGACGATATGCAACCTTAAGAGGGGACAATACCTAATCTCGCCGGCAGCCTTCGCCCATGTTATTCTATGGAAAATTTGTTGCTACAATTACACATTACCTAATGAATATTTTTAAATTCTGTTTTCGCAGTCAGAAAATTCATAACCGTTAAATGAGTACTCATTTCTGAAAAATTCATTTTTTTTTAATTTTTACATTTTAATTTTGAGTTCAAAAATGCGATTTTTCACAAAATGCATTTTTCTCATTTTCTAATCGCAAAATGAAATACTAAAATTTAAAAAAATCAATTTTTGGAAAACAAGTACTAATTTAATGCTTATGAATTTTCTAAATGTGAAAACAGAATTGAAAAATATTCATTAGGTAATGAGTAATTATGTAAACAATTTTTCCCATAGAATAACATGGGTGAAGGCTGCCGGCGAGATTAGGTATTGTCCGCTCTTAAGGGTTATACTTACCGAGAAGCAAGACACTTTGGTCCCGCCGTTTTGGTCCCTCCACTTTTGTCCTGCCATTTCGGTCCCGCTATTTTTTTGCTATCTTTTAAATATATATTAGTTTTTTAATATGATAGCCTATTTGTTGATAAGGGAAAATTGAACTGGTCTTAGAATATCTTTAATTAAGGAATATCTTGTAGGTAAATACATAAATTTTCGACATTACGACTGCTCCCTAGCCATTGAGATTCGGAGAATTTTGTTCTAATTTTTTACAAGCATTTAATATATATAATTTTTTTTTTTTAATGCAATTGCAAATGCACTTTTTTTTTTTTTTTTTTTTTAATTAAGACTTTTTTTCATTTGATTTCGATTTAACTTACTTCAATTGTAATTTGATTTTTAATATACTATTAGTGACAAAATTTTGTGATTTTAAAAGTATTGTTAACAATAACAACAGTACCTTCTTATTAAAAAATAATCCCCATTTGAATATATTTATTGATAAAGTTTGAATTAATATACAGTTTCCTTTTTTTCCAAAGCATACTTTTGAAAAAGAAATGAATAATTATTAGTTTAAAATTTATTACTCATGCTAAAATTATATAAAATTCGATTAATGGTATGATAACGAACATGCCATCTAAATTTTATGTTCATATATTCATTTGTTTAAAAATTATACGCAAAAGAAAAAAAAACAAGGAAACAGGTTGTTGCTTAAATTTTGAACTCCAGTGTATATACAGGGTGTTCCAAAAGCCCCCCCCCCACCTCCTAACTCGAAAATGAGTCGTAATTGTGAAAAATGGCGTGTTCATTGAATTCGAGAGGGACCTCTTTTGGTGAAAAAAGTTTGGGCCAAGGGGGGGGGGGGATAGGGGGGCCCGCTACGGAGGGCAACTTTAAAATTTCAAATGGGAAGGTATGTCTTGTGATACACCTCTGGAAACGTCTCTTCAAAACAATGAACTTGATATAAATAGTTTTGCTCTACGATGATTATTAAAGGAGATACACGAGTTTTTAGACTTTTGAAATGTGAGTTTTATACTTATATATACCCTTTAATAATCATTGCAGGACAAAGAAAGCTATTTATATCAAATTCATTTTCTTGAACAGACGTTTCCAGGGATGTATCACAAGACACACTTTCCTGTTTGAAATTTTAAAATTGCCCTCCCTAGTGGCACTTCTACCACCCCCTTACCCGGGCCCAAACATTTTTGGGCAAAGTATGTCTTGTGATACATGCCTGGAAATGTCTCTTCAAGACAATAAATTTGATGTAAATATTTTAATCCTGTAATGAGTATTAAAGGGGATACATAAGTAGAAAATCCACATTTTAAAAATGTAAAAACTCATGTATCTCGTTTAATAAATTATCGTAGGGCGAAACTATTTATATCAAGTTCATTGTTTTGAAGAGTCGTTTCCAGGGATGCATTACAAGACATACCTTCCCATTTGAAATTTTAAAATTCCCACCCTAGCAGCCCCTTTAGCCCCACCGCCCTCGGGTACAAACTTTTTCCACCAATAGAGGTCCCTCTCGAATTTTCACAATTCCAACTCATTTTCGAGTTAGGAGGAGGGAGTGGGACTTTTGGAACACCCTGTATATCAATATAAATATATATGAATTCATTTATACCGTAAAATTTGGTAGTATAATGAGATAATTTGTTGTTCGAACGATCTAAAATACAAGAAATATATGACCTTTCTCGGAGTGTTATAAGAAAAAAAAAAAAAAAAAAAAAACACACACACAGAAAAAGAAAATCGTTGCTAAAAATATTTCGGGATAAGTTTTTGCAGTCGCAAATTAATAATTAAGAAACTCGCGGCGAAGACACCGCGCGTCAAGAGAGGTTAAAAATTAATCTTAGATATTTACTCCTTATTGGAAAACTATTTGAGGCTATTTATATGAGCTGAATATTTGTATTAGATATCTTTTGAGTCAATAAATTTATTTTAAAACATAATTCAAAATTTTAATACATTTTCTCTTCTCTAGAATACTTGATGAAGCAACGGGAAATAGTGCTTTTGAAACCGTGGATTTTTTTTTAGGGAATTTCAGATTAAAATATCTGTAAAATAATTTTCTTTTTCTATACAGATTTGGTGCAGGTAAACAACCATCAACCGAAATTTGAACCTTGACTCGCATTTTCGAGGAAGGATGATACGATTTTTTTTTTCTCCTCTCATGAATTAATTTTTAAAGTAAAAATTGGCAATATAACAGTATCATTTTTTGTTTGGACCAACTCTTGTACAGTCTGCGCACTCTTAATTATGGTTAGGATGACTAATTTTTAAAGCTTAGATTAAAAATTAATCTTAGATCTATTTAAATGAGATACAAATTTATCTAAGGTATCGTTTGAGTCAATCAATTCATTTTTAATAATAGAAATTTTTATACGGTTTCTCTTAAATGCATACCTATCATTAGAATATATAAATGTAGATGCTTCCTTGAGTCGCAGAAATTTTCTTCATTGAATTCAATTTAAAAAACTTGCAAAAACATTTTTCTTTCAAGACAAAATTGGTAAAGAAAAAAAAAAATTAACAAAATTCACAGGTGTTTTTTTTTAATGTCGAAATGAAGTAATAATACGAGTTTTAGATTATGATAGTAGTTGCTAGGAAACATTACTTGCTGTAAATATTCACTTTTCCAAAAAATTTGCATTTTTAAAAATTATCAATATTTTACTTTTTAAACAAAATATAGCTTAAAAAAAATATTTTGCCTTAAATAAAATTAAATGTAATATCAATGTTCTATTTTAGACTTATAGACTTTTTCTTTTTACGTATTTTAAACTCCTAGATTTTGTAGCAGACAGTTTTTTTTATTATGAAAATTTCAAGACAGTCTATATAGCAAATGATGACGATATTTTTTTCCTGTCTGAAAATAAAATAAAATAAAATAAACTTTTGGCCTCAGAGGAAAAAAAAAATATATTCAACCTTGACTTGTAATTTAACGGGAGAGCAAAGATTTTGCCACTGTGATTTAAATTTTATTATAAAAAAGAGTCAGTACCTTGGATTAATTTTTTATCTTCAGCAACACGTATACAGGCTACACAGCGTACGACTACGCGCTGATTTCGATTAACCCCTTGGGTACGGATTTATTTGAGAAAATATTTGCATGTGGAACGGATATAATTTTTGGTTGCTTGGAGTAGTATGTAAAAGCAATGCATTTTACATAAGAATTTATTTATTTCTAAAATATTGATGACATATGTAGTATTAAGACGTCTTCAAGTAATTAGAATTGCAAAACAAAAATAAAAAACAAAAAAAGGGAATGACGTTTCTCAGACGTCAAATGTACCCAAGGGGTTAAATGCCTGTAATAACATTTTCTTCTACACGCAATCGATGCTGATAAAGGAAAACTGACCGAAAGCTCAATCTTGTCTCGCTTTTTTGGTAAGAATTAAAAGAAATGTTTTGCTGTAGTGAATTAATTTTTAACATAAAAATCAGCATTACGTTAGACTATCTTTTATATGAAGTAATTCGTGGTGCGCGACTGCACAGCGATTTCCGTGAAAATGCCTGTAAAAGTACTTTCTTCTTCTAAATGCAGTTGAAGCAGATAAGCAAACATCAACCGAAATCGTCTGCTTGCCTCGCATTTTAAGGAAAGAATAAAACAAAAGTTTTTATCATAGTCAATTTTTACACACGAAAATCAGCGGTAACTTCTGTTTCCAGATATATAATATATGTTAATATTTCTTTAATTTAATCTTCTGAAGAATGGAAAAAACATTTAATTTTCATTATAAATTTTACTATAGGAAATCACACACACAGCTATGAAAAAAGTATTTCTTTATTTATGCAGTTTCATATTATTAATAATAATTTAAAATCATCATGCATTTTAAGAGAAAATATACATTTTTTTAAGGGTGTTGTTTTAAAATAATGTATATACTTTTTTCATTTGGGTGTAAGTTATATTTCTACGAACTGTGCATAGGTTTCAGATGTTATGATAAAGAAATATGGATTTAAAATAAAATGTTACTCTAGTATTTTTTTTCCTTTAAAGGGTCAGTTATCTTTGAAAAGTGAACTATTAGCAAAATATGGGCATAATTTTATTTACAATATCTAAAGAACTAATTACTTTTACAATTTGTAAAGATAATTTGTCAGATGATAAGAACAAGTTTATATAAATAGTACAGCCTTTATAATAATTCTACTTTTTTAATTTCAATTTTTTATAAAAAAAAATGTCAGGACTATATTTTTTTGTCGATAAAATATGTGCGCGCAAGGACATTTCCAGCGAAATTATTTTTCGTTATTTTAATTATAGGGTATTTTATCTTGCATATACCTTTTTAGGTTATTCTTTACACGTTATTGCACGCGGAAGATTATGTAAGATATTCGACAAAAAATTAGATCAGATATTTTTATTTAAAAATAATGTTGTTGAATTATTTTAAAAACTGCAACGTACATGTATAAAACTTTTATAAACATTTGTTAAAACTTACAAGTTTTTAAAAGTAATTATTTTTTTCAGATAATGTTAATAAAATGATTATTATTATTTTTAATTTGTTATACAAAGATTTATTAAATGTACTGTGAAATAAATTTGAGGTTGTTAACTATTATCGCTTTTATTAAGTGTAACTAATGGAATAAGAAAAGTATATTAATATACAGATATTTTAATATTTTCAGAAAGGTGTTTCTTCATTCGAACATTTTTTAAAAATAAATCTTAGCCTTTTTTTTTTTTTTTTTTTCTAATATGCGTACTTATAAAATGTTTGCTAGTTCATTTTTCTTTTTTTGGTTTAGGCATACTAAATATAATATAAAAGTGCAATGTTCTTAATAAAAATTCCCTTACTCAATTTTTTTTTTCTGCAATAATCGATTTAAGAGAATTCTATTGAAAGAAAGCTTTCTAGGGCAACATTAATTAATTAAATTTTGAAAGATGAATAGAAAATTTGAGGAAACTATGCAAATAAGACTATAAACCTTACCTTTTATCGACAGTTAAGTTACTTATTTGAAAAGTTTGAAATATATAAATGTTTTTGAATAGTTAGTGCTAGTGTATCTAAATTGACAGGAAGTAGATTTTCAATTTTTATCAAAAATATCGATGCTTATAATGTCACATACATACATACAAAGACATATAGACAAGCAGACACATTTTATTTGGTTGTACAGACTTTTCTTTCTAAAACTGTTTGGTTCATTTTCAAGTAATTTTTACGTTTATTAACTTACTTATCAAAAGTGGATAAAAACTTTATTTGGTTTACTTTACTTTATTTGGAGCTGTCACACGATGAACTGATATATATAATGAAATTATGTATTTGTTATTAAACTTTTAAAAGTTACTTCAGTTTCAATATGTAAATTATCCCTCTTGATAAACTATATATATTTATAAAGCATATTTCAAAAATCAGCAGTTAAAAAATATGCATAAATTGAATCTAAAGTTGTAGTCAGTGTTAAATTGTTTTTACTATTAATTAATAATTATTTTATTTTATCGATTTCATTTTTATCTATTCCTTGTTCATTCCTTGCACAGTGTGTCATATATATATATATATATATATATATATAATGATGATACAAATATAGCGTAATGCATAAAAACAATAATTCAGATACCATGTATAAATACACTACTGAAGATTAAGAGAATTATTAACACCGAAAAAATTTAGTATGAAATATATCCCGAATATTTATTTGATATATATATATATATATATAAAGTCCAAATAATAAAACAAAATACGCAATATTGAATAAAAAGACAAATAATGAAAAAATAAATAACAAAGAAAGAACGAAAAAAGTACACCCAAAAATCTAAAAATGTCAGGGGTGAAAAATTTTCTTAAGGGCATTAAAGAAATAAATATTATATTGTATTGTATTATATTATATTTAGAGAATAAATTGTAAAAGTACCCTATAAAGAATAAAATGTACAAAATGTAAAATAATCGTAAAACATTACTTTTTTTTTTTTTTTTTTTTTTTTTTTAAATGTGATTTCAACTTTTCAGTGCAACTCAAAAGAAAACAAAATAAATATAGCTAAGTGTGGCAATTCGTGCCTGTTAGATGTCGACTTCAAGGCTACAAAACAATAAAGATCACGAAAAGAAGGAATTTGTAACGGCTTCGATGCTTCGAAGGATACACCTTAATATGCATACCAAACAGGTGGTGTTATCAGTCCTCAGTAAACAATTTTAATAATTACCTGATAAAGAGTTCGTAGAAATGTTGCGATTTTATTGTTTGTTTTATTGAACGATTTTATAAATAAATAAATAAATACAGTTAATGCATGAATTAAGGAAAAAATAAAAATAAAAAACCGATTTAAATATGTTGCATTTAATTTTGAAAGAATTATTTGCAGAATTTTAGCGTTAAATGGATACTTCCAAAAAAAAAAAAAAAAAATGAAATTTTGGAAAGTGGGAATTGATTATCTGGGCGTAAATTTTTGAATGCTAAAATGAATTTAAAAAGAATACATTAGATATTGAGTAATTTATAAAACAAATTTTCCCATAGAATAACATGTAGTTACTCTGCGCTTGCGACCCTCAGGCAAAACCCAGATGATTATTCGAAAATTTTTGTTATGCAAATTACTCATTACCTATTGTATTCTTTTTAATTCCGTTTTCACATTCAGATAAAGCACACACTGAGAAAAAGAATATATTGTATTCATCTAGAACGAATAAGTAGTCAATTTCTGAATTCCTAAACTAGAAATTTAGATTTCCAAGGTATAAGTAATTTCCGTATAAGGTAAATAAATAATCTGGATAGGCGAAATGATCGAGGATTTCTAGTCTATCCTCTTCTAGATGGTGAAACAATGTTATAAATATTATGAATCCTTTGTACTGCGAGAAATTCTTGTTTGACTTTCTAGAATTTAGTCATAAAACAAAATTCTAGTTACTAAAAATCACTTCTTGTGTTCTCATTTATTTACAGAAATTTTTAAATAAGTTTGACTACGATAATATAGGAAAATGCTCTAGAATTCTAATATAGGGGTTTCTAGAACTCGCTTTCAAAGGGAACTAGAATTTATAAAGATGTCATGGAACTATTTTTATTAGAGCTATAATTTAGTTTCTAGATGCCAGTTACAGAATTTTTTCTCAGTGCAACAGTTACTCTCTTCAAAAGTTATTAGTATCTTTTAATTTTAGTATTTAAAATTTTAAAACAGGAAAAATGAACATTTTTTTTTTCACTTTAAAACTTTAAAATGTAACATTAAATAATTTAAAAATCAAGTTTTGAAAAACTAGAATCAATTCAGCGGTTGTGAATTTTTTATATATGAAAATGGAATATATATATATATATATATACAGGATGTCCCATAAGTCTGTAGATATTTTAAAAATTCATACCAATTGAATGAATTGATAGAATTGAATGCGGTTTGCGAAAAAATCCTTCTCGTGAAGGGGGATATTTTTTTTTTTTTTTTTTTTTTTTTGGTAAAGAAAAAATATAGTTAATTTTTTTTGTCGACGATAGTTAGACAAATAGTTAAATTTTTCGCACGGATGTGAAAGAAAAATATGTAAATGAAAGTCCTGTAAACTGCATACTTTTGCGATTAGAACAGTTTATTTCTTATTTTGTCTCCTACTTCTGCATACATGAAGCTTCAATTGCGATGCTAAGTTGGTGGATAAAGCATTATTGGTGAAGATGTTTTCTCTCAGGTAAGAACCGCCTACTGAAGCTGCAGTTAGCAGTGTTATAACTCGTTTGCAAACTGTAATTTGTGGCGACGACGGACACATAAAATAGGATTTATATACCTGTAAACATATGCATGCGAATAAGTACAGTTTTTTTTTTTTTTTTTTAATGAAAATGTGTGATCTGGTCACACACAGCGTCCTCTATCGACAAATAGCTTAATTATTATTTTTTTAAAACCAAAATAAATAAATAAAAATAAAAAATACCCCTTCACGAGAATGATTTTTTCGCAAATCGCGTTCAATTCCATCAATTCATTCAATAGTTATGAATTTTTAGAATGTCTGCAGATTTATGAGACACCCTGTATAATATATATATATATATATATATATATATATATATATATATATATATATATATATACGATAGTTAATGAATAATTTGCATAAAAAATTTTCTTTTATCATAACATGAGATTAAGTTTACAGCCTTGTTAGGTAAAGCATCACTTTAAATTTATTTATTACGTTACGTATCTCAGTTTCTAAATTTTGGTTATTTTTAAATATTTATTTAGTCGAATATAATAATAATAATAATAATAATAATAATAATAATAATATATATATATATATACTTGAAATAATTTTTTTATAAATTTGTAGCATTGATTACCAATTTTATTTAAAAAACGTTTTTCAAGCAGAAATTTATTTTATGTTTGGTAAACTAAAAACTTTCATCTTCCATTTTTCTTTCTTTTGTCCCACTCTCATACTGGCAGAAGTAAGTTAACTTTTTTAAAGCGAATCCTAAATATTAAGTACCAAACAAGTAATGCTACATTTTGTTCTTTAATTCGAATATTATGTATTAAAAAGAAAGAAAGAAAGAAAGAAAAAATATGAAATTCGCTTAAGCTATATCCGCTTTCCAACCATACCTACCCGTTACATCTTTTAACATTCAGTCTATTTTACCTTCATGATGACACCTTAAAATGCATTTTGTTTTAATTGTGGAGGAAAACATTTCACGAAAACAGTCTGTATAAATTTATTTTTAAAGATAAGCATTAAATAGTTTTCTTTTGTGTGGCTCTGTACATAATATAGGTAGCAAAATGCAGCACAGCAGCGATTGGCCGACATAGGCCAAAACCTTTCCCCACAATTTACGTCAAGGTACAACAAAAAATAAAGTTTTGTTAAGTTCACTTCATTATTTTATTAGATACATACTGAATATATATACAGTAACCGCCGCTTAATAAAATCACTGGTTAATAAAATCAGCCGCTAAAACTGATCAAATCTCCAGGACCGGAATCATATCAATACAAACTACTTTTAAAGCCGCTGCTTAATAAAATCAACATCGCCGGTTAATAAACTCAAAAATATCCTCAGCAACCAAAAATATCATTTATGCACGCTAAAATTTTTTTTTTATTTACATTGTGATTTTTTTTTTTAAATAGAAAAAGAAATTAAAGCACAACAAACCCTCCGTTATCGCTCATTGTTCAAGATTTTATACTTGCAGCACAGTTACAAATTAAACACAAGTACCTTATTTATGTAACAATTTCAAGGAACGTATTTTCAAAGCGCAGCAATAAAATACAAATCTGATTTTTTTTTTTTTTTGTCTAATTATTAGAAGGCAATTTCTAGTTCTTATTTGAAAATTACTATTTCATGAGATTTAAACGGAAATATTTTAAATTTATAAGAACAGCGTGAACTTTTGGTAGAGTAATGATGATTTTCCTCTAACGAAAGTGCACGGGAACTTACAATGCGTTTAATTTACTTATATCGAAGAAACAATTATTTAATTATCTACCAAAAATTAATTAATATTGTTTACTAATTCCATTATTCGTTACCTTTTGAAGTTTCTTTTGAAATTCAGGGAAGTAATACCTTTTCCTTAAATTCAGAAACGTTCTCCGGTTATAAAAATCAGCCGCTTAATAAAATCACTTTGACTCAGAACGAATGTGATTTTAATAAGCGGCGGGAACTGTATATATATATATAAAGCCTTCATCTTCTAGAATGAATAAGTTAAGGCGACCAGAGGTTCTTATTTTCTGAGGACAGTCTCAATTTTAAAGAAGTTTTTCTATGTTTTGAAAAAATATAACAAAGAATTTATTTATCATAATTATTCAGATTTGGTTCTTATTTACTAAGAATCTAAAAACACAACCGTTATTGCATAATTGTAATAATATTCAATGTCACTATATTATAAATGTACTCTAATCCATAGAATAAGTAGTCATTTTCATAATCCCTAAACTATAAATATAGCCATCTGCGTTATGTGTATAAAAATAACAAATAACCTGAATAGACGAAATGATCGAGAAATTTCTAGTCTATTCTTTTCTAGATGATGAAACAATATTACGAATCCTTTCTATTGGGAGAAATCTCACTTGATTTCCTAGAATTGGGTCATAAAGCTAAATTGTAGTTACTAAAATTCTCCTCTTGTATTCGCATTTATGTGCAGAGATTTTTTAAAAATAAGTTTGTCCCCAATAATATAAGAAAATGCTCTAGAATTCTAATAAAGGTTTTCAGAACTCGCTAGTAAAGGGAGCTAGAATTTATAAGAATAATATGGAACTATTTTTACTACAGTCGCAATTTAGTATTCTTCGACCACATTTCATGAAACCATGGAAACCTCTGCGTAAGTGCGGACTCGAAGAGTCCAGTGTTAAAATAGGGACGAAAGTCATTTGATTCAGAGAAAAGAAACGACAACAGAGCGCCGAATTACAGGATGTTTTCAAAATCCCAACTTGTCGCTCAATTTGGCAACCTCCAACTTTTTGGACTCGTTTTAACTGCCAGTTTTAGGAAACGTGGCCACAATTTAGTTTCTATATATAGAAAAAGAAAACTGACGTGTAAAACCTATTTTCAATTTTTCGTACATAATTTAAAAATAAATAAATATATGAACCTAAAATTTGAATGTCATGTTTGCTACCCTATGCGTACTGGAATTTTATATAAGTTTAAAAGAAGTAATAATTTTTAAATTGATATCAAATCAATTTTTTCTTAAAAATGAGCTTTGGAAGAAATGAAAAATTTAAGCAGTTTTAGCAAGCTAAATGAGAAATGGTATTGAGGATGCATTACAGAGAGGTTAAAGACACACATGTTTCTAAATGTTAAATTAAAATCGAGTATATATATATATATATATATATATATATATATATATATATATATATATATATATAATATTCATTTTTCTTTTTCTTCTTTGCTTTGTATGTGAATAACTTTTTTAAATATATGTATACGAACATGAAAATTGCATGAGATGTTCTTTGTAAAATTATTTATTGTAAAATTAATAATTATAATTTTCCAAAAATTAGTTAGAAAAGAAAAAGAAAAGCGAATACAGGAAGAAAAATCCGGTTTTAATTTAGCAACTGGTGGCATGTGTATCTTCATCGACCTGTAATGCGTCCTCAACATCATTTCCCATTTAGTATTCTTTTCTAAAATTGTTAAAATGTTTTCTTTCTTAAAAAACTAACTTAAAAAAAAAAAAAAAAGATTTAATATCAGCGTAAGAAATTATTGCTTATTTAAAAATTAACATGTTCGATTAATGGTTTGATAACGAACACGCCATTCCAATTTTATGTTCACATTTTTATTTACTTTTTAAAAAGAAAGCAAGAACTAATTTTTGTACGCCAGCGTAGTACAGGTAGCAAAAGTACAAAATTATTGAATGAAATAGTGCAGCAAAATATAGTGACTATTTGGTTTTTCGCAAAAGATACATTTCAACTTATTAATAAAAGATTATTAATACATAATACTTTGACGAATCTAAAAGATGTTATTTATATAAATTGCGAAATTTGAATTTTGTTGCGTTTTTTAGCTTTTGATAATTTATTCAGTTACGTGTTGATAATTTATTCAGTTACGTGTTTTAGCTCTGATTCTGATAATTATGTTCAATTTTTACTAACACTTCAAGATTTTTCGAAAATCGCAAATTTTCAAATTTTTTAAAATGTCGCTATATTGCGAAAATCGGATACTAGAAAATACACGCAAAATTGTTTTTTATTAATAATGTATTTTATTTTATTTTTATTTTTTTGTTTCATACAATGCATTTTTACAGCTAAATTTATAATAGTATGCATTTAAATTTTACTCCCTCCCATCAGAACCTTCAACTGTTTAGCTGTAAGAATTCCCAGTTTACCCCCCCCCCCCCCCCCACACACACACACATAAAATAAAAATAAAAATAAATAATAAATAAAAATAAAAATAATAAAATAAAATAAAATAAAATAAAATAATGTGAAATAAATAAATAAATAAACGTTTTACATCAATTTTATAGCAGAGATATTTTCTATTTTGTACGTTTTAATAATTTTTGAAAATTACAATTTGCGAAAAATCCTGACTTGATGAAAAGAAATGAAGTGGATTTTCGCATTCAGCGCCAAAAATACACCAGAATCAATTATACAGGTCTACATCTTAAATTTTGGTTTGATTGTTTTGACTGATCTTTATGTTTTTTGGTGTTCTGAAACTAAAAATTAAGCCAGTTCTTCTCTCTCACGTATAGAGTTTTGTAGATAGACGGTGTCTACACACACAATTTCTTCCGTGACTTTTCCACAATATAATTATGTAACATTTATTATATTTTTTAATTTGGTGTGGTAATTTTTATAAGTTTCCCTTTCGGTCGCTTCTGGTATGTTTCCTTGATCAATTATAATCAATCGCGGAAGCATACTATAAAAGTTACCGTATAATTATAATGGTGTAAGAGCTACGGAAGAAACTGAATCTGTAGACACCTTGCTTTCACAACAATCTATATACAGTAGAGAAGAACTTGCTTCCTTTTCGGTTTCAGCACACCAAAAAATACCACCGAAAATTATCAAATCAAATTTTACCAGTATTATTTTTATAGACCTGCGCTATCAAAAGTTAAAATACACAACCGTCGCAGGCTACTGCAATAATTAAATTTGATATAAGTTTGAATAATTTAAGATTCCTCTAAGATATTCCACATTATAAATTCCAATTCCTTCTTCTGACATACTTAGTGAGGAAAATAACATGAAAGATAAAAATTTTCAGTTTTAATACGTATTAGATCTTCTCAATGAAAAAATTAATAAAACAATTAATTAAGTTAGTTTTATTAATTATTGTGAAAAAAAATTCAGATAAAAATCATTTTAAACAATAAACGTCCGATTTCTTATTTGTAATTTGAGTGGGGATCGAAGTATAAGTTTCAGACATATCTAGTTTCATAACAGCCGGTTGTAAATCGATTATGCAATGCATCCATATAACAATGAAAGTCAATGGCCTATAGAATATGCTGTTTCAAATAAAATTAGTTCACTGAACAGTTAGATGAGATGCGATCCTAAATTTTTCAGCTTGTGCAGATGAATTAAAATTCATCCAAATAATAATAATAATAATAATAATTGAACATTTTTAACCAGAAAACACATTGTGTCAAGTAACTTATTAAATATTTAATATATTAAACATTAAAAAAAAAAAAAAAATTGTCAATCGTTTTTTAGAATAACTAACAATTGTGAGTACAACTTACAATTGTAATACTAAGGTTGGAAGAATTTTTATGTAAAAGTGTCACCACCGACTAACAATGGAAGTAGCTCGGAAAGAGAATCCCCAAGAACGTAAAAACTAGTTAGACTCTGCTTAGTTCCTCATCATATATTTGTTCTCATAAATTTCTACTATAGGGCATACTATATTCATGCGAAGAAAAATAAGTTTAACCGATCGCTTGACACAGTAACCAACTAAAATACCCCACTTATCACACTATCCACCATTTAGCTCGATACATTTACCTTATTCTGATTTATAAATTAGTTTTACTGGGGTTAATTTCATATTTTAGTATTCATGCAACTTTAATACTATTTCAAATGCAATGATCCCGATAATACAAGCTTATATGGAATATTGTTCTATTTTGTTAAATGTTAAAAAAATCATAAATATCAAATAACTTACGAATATTTTAAATTGGAAAATTCAGAATCAATGACGTTCATTAGTATCCTAAATGATGTTTTAAAACTGGTCTGATTACTTGTTCTTGAGGTATCGTGTACAATGACTAACACACTAATACACTAACACACTGACACCCGACAGACGGATATTATACAGATTTTGTGATTTACTTTAGCCATACTGTCCACTCCGAAGGAAAAAAAAAAATCCTTTTAGAGGAAAATAACCGAAACAAACACTAATTAAGACATTGAACATAACGTTACTGAATTTTTTAAATTTCGATCTTAAATCCAACTTTATTCCCTGAATTTCCAGCAACCCGTTGAAACAGGTTTTACGTATCGGCCTTTTTTCCGATCTATACCTTGATTTCATGAAGATCAATATAAGGTATTATCCAAAATTCTGTAATCAATCCTGGGGACTCCCGTCCCGGGGACTATTTTTCCTTAGAAAGATAACGACAGTCAAAAAACCCTAACGGAAACTTTTGTTTAATTCTTGTTACTCACATTACACACATATGTATGTTTAAATTTAATAAACAATTGAATAATTAGAAATTATCTAGAAATTACAAATTTTATTTGTGATGAAGGTCTTTTATCTTACGTTTTCTACTAAAGTGTAATAATTGAACAATTTACTTATGGTAATACACGAATATACTACAAAGTAAGGTGTACTATCTACTCCATTGTGCATGAGGTGCAACTTTCTGATTGAGTTATCCTAATAAGTTTTTCATTCCAGTTAAATTTTTCTTAATAAATACATTAAATTTTCTGACAAAAACTGCAGAGGTCAGTTTAGTTGATAAAGTGTATTCGATGAACATGATTAATTATGAACATTTTCTACTTTGAAAATTTCACAAATTGAAAATTTACGAATTTCTTAACATGGCAGACTAGGGCAAAATTTTACATAAATGTCCATCACTCGCTTTGATACAATAGTTTTTAACAATAATTAAAATGTGTGGAAATAAATATGTGATGGGGAACTGCGCAGATTTTACCTATGCTAACTAGTTTTTCTTATATGAGAATCCGGAACATAAATTTGGCGAAATAAAATTTTGTTCATCGTTTATATTTTCCTATATAAAGATTGAGTTAAAATTAACAGTGCAGATAAAAGAAGAAAAGAAAGCTGAAAAAGCTTTTAATAATTATCAGAGATAGAGTTCCTGAAAGTTTTTACATTGTTTGATTTTTTAATTTAATAAATCACTGTAATAAAACAATTATTTGTGTTAACTTTTAGGATAATGGATTTTGTTTATAATAAGAAATTTGGATAATGAAATGATATAATATCATTATTATTATTATTATTATTATTTAGCAAAATGCGGTATGAGATTATATGCGGTAAGTGATTTTAAAAAATAAAGATTTAAAAAAAAATTAAATTAATGTTTATAAAATTATTAATCAAATGTTATAATATTTTTAAATATTAAATTATTAAAGAACAGTTATTGAACAAAAATAAACAATTGGAATTATTTAAATGTAAGTACTAATTTTTAAAAAATACTTTAAAAGAAATATTTATTTATTTTTTCTCTCTCAAGTAATAACCAATAATTACATATATTTTTTAAAAAATAAAGATATCAGATAAATATATTATTTTAATTTAGTAGTTTTTTAATTTAAAAAGATATTGTTTACACTGTTAAAAAAATGCAACTTTGCTGCCAGAAATTCTTTGTAATTACAGAAAAATTCGTTTTGTGAACGTAATTTTTCCGTAATTTACACCCCCCCCCCTCAAATTACAGAGAATTTCTGGTAGCAAAGTTGCATTTTTTTAGCAGTGTATTTTTTAAAATCACTTTATAAATGCATAATTTTTTCTTGCTGTTTATGTAACAATTAATACAATGACAATATATACCTATTAATTAAAAGTTATGTACTTTTTTTAAATTATGAGTACTAGAATAAGGAAAATATTTAAATTTGTTAATACCTTAATTAGTAAAATGTGATACTTTAAAACGTCTAATAATTATAGATGTAGTTTTTAATCGATAATTTAAGTAACCACATACCAATCAATGATAATATATTTAAAAAAGAAAAAAAAAATCAATAACGGAAGTTTAAAACTCTTTTACTTTTTAATTGGTGAAATGAAAAATTTGAAGAGATTTCAAAATTTGAATTTTTTTTTTTTTTCATCCTTCAATGAACAAGTATAATAGAACAATATGTGTATAGTCACACGAAACTTATGTATTTTTTCAATTAAATATATTAGAGTAATAAATTTATTTATATTTATTAATATTTTTATATTAGTAAAATGTGTCACTTTAAAGTATAGCAATTTATTTATTTATGTTATATGATAAGATGTATATATTTGTCAAAAGTCGTATACATATAAATTGCAATAATTAATAATATTTATATATATATACACACACACACACAGACACACACACACACACATATATATATATATATATATATATATATATATAATCAGAAGTATAATTTTATAACAAAAATAATAGGGAACCAATAGTTGGCATAGTATTATTACTATTATTTAAAGAATATTGAATTGAAGAATTATTTAATTCCATGATTTTAAATTTATTTAAAAAACAATTTAAGGAATTGACAAAAATTATTTATTTATTAAATGAGGTCCAAGAAAAATAATTTACAATATTCGTCAATGAAATATTAATTTTAAAATTTTCACAAATTATTTTTTGAGTAAAATACTAAAATATTTAAAATAAAGAATATTGAAAAAAAAAAAAAAAAAAAAAAGAAACTTATTAGCAAAATCTGTTTGAAAGAATTTTAAGTAATTTGAGATTTTCATTCATAAATAAAAAATAATTCGTATTATTAAGATGATTATTTAAGAAATTATATGCATTGTTTTTGATTGAGAAATTATAATAGTAATAATAATAAAATAATTTTAATAAAATATTTAAATTATAAAATATAATTTATAAAAATAAAGATTTTAATTTAATTTAATTTAATTTTTATTTATTTATTTATTTTGGTTAGATAAAACAAAATAAAACAAAATTAACAGATTAATAATAAAATAAACAAATAATAAAATAAATAATAAAATAAAGTATTTTAAATTATCAAATAAATATTTTTAAAATAAAAGTTTAAATATGTTATTAGAATTAATGAATTTTATACTTAATAACTTTCTTCTTTTTGATTAAAAATTTCATCGGTTTTTCATTTACATAGAAAATAAATCATGTATCAATCAAATGCTCATTCTAATAATATATTAGTCGAACGAAATTGTTTAAATTTGTTAATTTTTATATTGTGAAAAATAACAACAACAAAAAAAAAAAAGGTAATGAATAATTTATATATTTTTCTTTTGATCATATATATATATATTATAGTTGAATAATTACGTGTATTAATTAAGAAATGAGTTTTTTAATGTATAATTCAAGTAATAATTTAAAAATAAATAAAATATTTAAATTACTTAAATTTAATAAAAAAAAAATATATTAAAATATATATGAACTAAGAGTTAATTTTAATAACTATATGATTTTTTTTTTTTCAATACAAAAACAAAAACAAAAAATTAAATAAATAATAATAATAATAATAATAATTAAAATTTAAATCCATTGACTATTTTAATTAGCAAGAAACAATTAAATGTTCATTAGAAAAGAAAGCATTTTTCACATATTTAGCGAAAAGTAACTATAGATAGACTGTGTTAAAACTTATTTTAATAAATGTAAAAACAACAAATTAAAACAGTAAGATTTAACACCCAAGAAAAATGAATATTTTATTGAATAAATTAAAAATTATATTTTTTTTCTTTCTTTTTTAATTGGATAATTTGAAATATATCTTAAGAGGTGATTGATGCGATATGTACACGTATAATTAGAATTGAGTAAATTTCTTACCTTCAAACTTGTTATCCGTAGTAATGAAGAAACGTTATCAATAACTTGAAAACAAAGAACATATCCAACCAGAACTTTAAAAGTTTTATAAAGTTTTTGCAAGTCTTCTGTTCAGGGGTTTTAGTTAAAATAATAATGATGTGTGTGTGCCAATGATAGAAATTTCAGAGAAACCTCGTATTCCTCTTAAACGTTTTGATGAAAAATTTATAGAGTTTCTTTAAAAGTTTCAGAATAATTTTCTATGAAATGAGGCGATGAGTGAAGAATTTTCCCCCTTTTTCAGTATTTTTAATACTAATTAATGAGTAGAGCGCTTCCTCTTCAGACGATATTATTAAGAAAAGGTGACCAATTATCTATAAAATTAAGTAGAACAGATAGTTTTATAAAAATATTTTATGTTATTGAAGATATAATTTAGAAAAAATATACTTAAAGCGATAACAAATTTTATCTCTTCTATTTTAAATATTTATGTATTTTATTGTATCAGTATCACAGAAAAAAAAGATCGCCCATGAAAAATTCAAAAGTCAAAAAATTCTCTTGATTAAAATTCTTTTTTCTAAACAAATTGTAAAAATGATTAATTTTCACAAAAATCTCAAAATCGTTGGATAATATTTACTTTCATTGATAAGAGCAAAAGATTTTATTTTTGCGTTTCCATAAAGCTCACTTTCAAAAACGCGCTGTTTTCTCTTTAGTAGAACACGTGAAAAATGCTTGGGATATTGTTTTCTTCTCTTCCGAAATCTTACTTCCGGCCCTCCCAGCCGCACACCCAAGAGATTTCGTTGTTTTTTCTTCCAGTTTCGTTCACCGTTATATTTTTCCTATTCTACGGCAAATCATTTCTCCATAACGAATCCGTCGCCAAGAGATTGTCGTTGGCGTCATTTTCGCCGCGGCGACCTCTTTTTTCTGTCGGCACTAGGTACGGAGGTACGGAAAGATCACTTTTCGACCAAGGCTAGAGAGATGGATTTGACAACTTCTGTTGAAAATGAAAGGAAAAGTGAGGGAAAGGATTTTTTTCTCTTTTTTTACTTATCATGCCAACTAGTTAATAAAGAGGTGGGTCCATGGTGCTCCATATATCGCGGTAAGATGGCGATTGCCCTAGTTTATGATAATAAAGCGGCGAACTTGAAAGTTGTTCAGTAGTTCGGCGTGAAATTGTTGAATTTTCAATTATTTTGATCATGAAAATGTGAGAGGCATGAAACAGTCAATAATGTTTCTTACAGGTGGGAAAAAATGAAAAGAAAAAAAAAAAAAAAAAAAAAAAAAAATGTAAGTTTGAAAAAAAAAAATAATGTCAGGTGAAAAAGAAATGACTAAACGGAATATAATTTATTATTTATTAAATATAGTAAAACGCTTAATTTAGTTAAATTTTTTTTTTTGTCAAAATTTGTTAAAATTTTTGCAAGATCATGAAAAAGTACTAAGGAATTAAATCTTTTTCTTTTCTTCCCCCATTTTAATTAGTTTAAATTTAAAAATAATTAGACTATATTTTAAAAAATATTTTAGATAGAATTCAAAAATTTTTAAGATTTGAACATTCGAAGTATTTTTTTATTATTTTATGAAAGGGGAAAAAAAAAATGATTCATTTGAAGTGCATCTAATGTAAATATTGAGATTCAATGATGAATTTGAATTAATTTGTTAAAATTAAATTAAATTAAATTAATTATTATTATTATTATTTTTTTTAAATTCAGAATTGTTATATTTATTTAATAAATAATATTATTTTCCATTTTTTTCTAGCACTTATTAAATATTTTTTTTTTATTATTAATATTCAAATAAATCTTTATATGATTTTAAAATTAATTCAATAGCTAGCAAAACGCGTGATAAACATAAGAATCTCAAACCGTATCAATGCACAGCTATAAATTTTAAAGTTAATTAGATTAGAAAAATAACTGAAAAAAAAAAAAAAAAAAAAAAAAAAAAACTGAAAATGACGAATTAAAAGAGTTTAAACGATTAATTTAAATAAATGGGTCTTTTATAACTAACCGGTCTGCATCCGCCTAATGCTCAATTTTTATGCATGTATTTTCAAACTTACACTGTTAAAATACACTTGTCAAAAATAGCACAATCTTGTCATTTTTGAGAAACTTCATTTCTTATATCTCTGAGCAAGAACTTCTCATTATTAATTTTTTTTTTCTCTCATTTTCGAATAAAATATCTTCTTAATTTTGACAAAAAATAAAAAGATTTATTTTTTCTCATTTTTTGAGAAAATGTAATATGTCAAATGAGACGGTGATATTGATATTTGATAAGATATTTTAATAAATGAGAAGATTATCTCCTGATATTTGAGTAAACATATGCATTCAACTGTGAGAATGTACGGTTTGAAACGAGAATATTACTTTCTTACTTTTGAGTATGTATAAGTACTCTTTTATAAGAATTTATATTACATCTGATTACGTCCAATTGTCATTCATCAGTTCTTTATTGCGTTTAATTTTCTTCTCTGGCGGCATCATATATATATATATCTTTTTTTCTTGAGAGAACATGTGCACATTCTTTATTTCTGGCATGTTGCATTGTTAAAACACACTTCTCAAAAATAAACAGGATCTTCTCATTTTTCAGAAATTTCCTTTCTTATAATAAAAGCTCCAAGTAGGAACTTCTCGTTTTTAAGAATTTCTTTTTTCCCATTTTCGAATAAAATATCTTCTTAATTTTGACAAAAAATGCGAAGATTTCCCCCCGCCCCTCACTTTTTGAGAAAATGTAATATGTGAAATGAAACAGTAATATTGGTATTTGATAAGATATTTTAATAAATGAGAAGATTATCTCCTCATATTTGAGTAAACATATGCATTCAACTGTGAGAATGTACGATTGAAACGAGAATATTACTGCCTTACTTTTGAGTAGGTATAAGCATTCATTTATAAGAATATTACATCCGATTACGTCCAGTTTTCATTCATCAATTCTTTATTGCGTTTGATTTTCTTCTCTGGGGCCATCAAATATTTCTTTCTTTTTTTTGTTGAAAGAACATGTGTATATTCTTAATTTCTACCATGCTGTATTGTTAAAAGAAACAGCTCAAAAATAAGCAGAATGTTCTCATTTTTCAAAAATTTCATTTCTTATAATATAGCTCTCAGTAGGAACTTCTCATTTTTAGCATTTGTTTTTTTCTTATTTTCGAATAAAGTACCTTCTTAATTTTAATAAATATGAGATTTTTTTTTTTTTTTTCCATTTTTAAGAAAATGCCAGGTGTGAAATGAGATGATAACGTTGTAACTTACTGTAACGCCTTTCATAAAATTAAATTATTAGTAATTATGATTATTTTTACTAATATTACCATTTTTGAGGCACCAACGGCTTTCGCATTTAAGTATGCATTTCTTCGTTTTTGAGAAAAATCTTCTCAGAAAGATACGAGGAGGCTCATATTTTCACTTTTAAGTAGTTCATTTTTAACAGCTATCCATGCTAGTTCAAATTATTAAACATTGGTTTGCATGATATTCAAAACAAATGACTTCGTCTTTTACATCGTGATTTTTGTACGTTTTGAAGTCCAAAATTCAAAACATTAAAAATGTCATGGTAATCCTTTAATTCAAATTTTATAACCACGCGCCAATTATATTGTAAATTTCTCGTGACGTAGTTTAATTTTACATATTTAATTCAATATTATTATTTTATCCTGACGTAATAAAATTTCACATAGTAACGAAAAGACTTATTTTTTAAAATTGTTTTACTTTATTCTAGTTTTGTTTGTGGATGAATAAATTCTGGAAAATTATCTGATTACTACAGCTTTATATACTGCAAAAGAAAGAATAATGTTACATGCATATATACTATAGTCAAATGCATTTTAACATGAAATTTTTCTCTGTAAATGAACTAATAAAGTTTGTGTGTTTAATTTTTAATTTATTACTTGAATCAATAAACGAATCTCCAAAAATCAGCAAACCACGGATTAAAATTTATTTTATTTTTATGAATGCATTTTTACAGTTGTGCTGTAATTTTTTCTGTTAAGTTATTATTTTTTCATTATTTTATTCGTTTGAAATGCACGCATGTGTGCCATAGATAAAATATTATTTTTTTTATTTCAATGTATTGTTGTAGCTATGACGCTAGTTTCGAGCATTACATACGGTAAACTAAGGTTCTTATTATTAAGAAGATTAAAAATACATAAAATAAAAACACAATTTTTTAAATCTAAATAAATCGAGTTTTGTGACATTATTGCTCTGTGTGTTTTTCTCTCAAAATCTCTCATCAGTTTTAAACTCGCCTTTTTTGCTTTCCTTTAAGGTTATGTCCGGAAAGATAAAATTTTGTACAGATTGATCTCAAAATATGCAGGGTCGATAATATGATTTTTATTTATTTATTTATTTTTTAATTCATAAATCAGTGTTAAATGATTAATTTCTTATTTATTTAGAGTTGATGTGCTGTAAAAAATGCTAAGTTATAAACGCAGCTTGATAACATGATTAAGTGATAAATGATTAAGTGATAAACGCAGCTTGTATCCCCATAGATCTTTTCATTATAATAGAGTAAAGGAAAAGCCTTCTTTTAAGTGGAACCCTATAACTGACAAATTTCATTAAATAAAACCATTCACAAGTTTTCAAGTTAAGAGCTGAAAATCATTAACCACCTTACAGATTTATTATTTGTATAAATTTTTAATCTACTTTGGGGAAACAAAGGAGGGGGGATATTACATAATTTGGTTGCATAATTACGAATGTTCACCTATAACTTTTGAACATTCGGAGATTTAATTATTTTCTTTTTATTTAACTATATATTTTGCGGATTGTATGGGAAGAGATACTTTGTATTTAGGGTGGATCATTTAAATTTAATTAGTAATAAAAAATAACACTCTTCTTTGTCTAGACTAAAAAAACACGCTTATTTTACATTAGCACTGATATTTTACATTTTAGAATAGTCATAATATGAGTGTATTTATATACAATTACAGAGAAATGATATGGACATTTTCCCGCATATTGATTTACATAGCAAAAGAAATCTAAAAGTTTTTGATGAAATTTATTTTTCCAAAATAGTCGTTTTGTGAGACATTCTTCTTATTTTATTTATCTATTTATTTATTTTAAACATTGTAATGTGATTTGTATTAATAAATATTTGTATGATATTTGATAAATTCTTTAGCTGTCGATTACTCGACGATACATTTGCGTTTATTCTATTATAACAATGCATAATCTTTGACATTTTGACAAATATTTTTGTTTGGTATTGTAAACCAGTCGTTTAGGCTAGTTATACCATATTCTATACAGGAACATTCTGTTGTATTTTGAAAAATTTTCGAGGAAAAGCGGGAGATGAAAAAGATAGAAAGCATTATTCAGATAATTTTAGAACTCAAATTTTAAAATTAAAAATTGGCATAGTTGTTTGACTTTTTGTCTTTTAAGCTTGAACATTCATGTAAATAAGACAGTTCTTTAAAATATGGTTATGTTATCATAGATAATATGCTAAATTCTAAAATTTTTTTTTATTTAAATGCAGTGCTATTTTTAAAACAAAAGTAATGAAAGCAGACTTCATGTTTTTAAAATTAATTACTTGTTTGAATTCATGGAGAATTTCCAAATTTCCTCGTTTCCTCCCCTGTGCACCGAGAAAAAATTCTGTAACTGACATCTAGAATCTAGATTGTGGCTCTAGTAAAAATAGTTCCATGTCATCTTTATAAATTCTAGTCGTCTTTAAAAGCGAGTTCTAGAAACCCCTATTAAAATTCTAGAGCGTTTGTCTATATTATAGAGGTCAAACTTATTTAAAAAATCTCAGCAAATAAATGTGAATACAAGAGGCATGTTTTAACAACTATAATCTCGTTTTATGAGCCAGTTCTAGAAACTCAAGCAAACATTTCTCGCAATACAAAGGATTCAGAATATTCAGAATATTGTTTCACCATCAAGAAATGTATAGACTAGAAATTCTCGATCATTTCGTGTATTCAGCTTATTCGCGTGCCTTATTCGCACAGCTCGGAAATTTATATTTCTAGTTTAGGGATTTAGAAAATGACCACTTATTCATTCTAGATGAAAGCGGTATATATATTTTTTTCTCAGTGTGGCACTAATAAAATTGTCTTCTGCAGTATTATAGTAAATGATTAGAAATCTATATGAACCCTGAAAAGAGCTGTACAACACAGCCACCTATCGCTGATATGCATCCAAATTCAATCAGCATAGTTTTCCATAAAATCAATCTCACATAGTCATAGCTACCAACTCTTCCATTTTTCAAGGAAGACTTCACGATGGAAATATTTTATAATAAATTTCAGTTTTCTTAATCGTCGAAAATATACATGACAGATATATATATATATGTATATATTAAATAATGGGGATTAATCTGATTTAAAAAATTGAAAGTTTGGGAGCTATGTATTAATAAGTTTGGTGTATTTATACATTATATAAACTAAGCTACAAAAGAGATATAACTTTCTATAAATAGGAAAACTGCCGCATAACACCGCTGCATATCGGGCAATATGCATCTGAATTCGGTCAGAGTTATTTCTCACAACAGTCATCTTACATAAGAGTTCGGTGAATTTATACATTATAGATGCAGAAAGAATTCTTCCATTAATAAAAAAATAAAATAAAATAAAATAAAATAAAATAAAATAAAAAGCTTGTAAGTGCCACCTATCAACTGATATACACTCAAACTAAATCAGCGTAAGTTTTAATAATGACACTCTCATATGTAAAGTTTTATGCACGTATATTTTACAATCAAAGCGAAAATAAATTGAATTTCACATTACTGTAAATCATTGCTACTGATGCAGGGGTTCACATTAACTGTAAAACTACTTTTACTGCTAGAGTGCAATTGATGCAGGAGAAAAGACTATTGCTCTTTTTCTGAATTTTACTACTTTATTACAATATATATAATTTATATGTGTATATATATTTATATATTATCTGCAAATAAGTATTTGGACACTTTCGAAAGTAGATGTTTTGTCAGATATCTAAAAAAAATTCTTCACGAATCACCTTGAAACTTTGGGAGTATAAAGAACTTGTTATACCTCACATATTTCAGTAAAAGTTTTATCCTGAAGTAGGGAACCAGTAAAAAATTAAACAATAACCAAAATGTTTTGGGTCTCCCTGTAAAAAGTAATGCTTGAAATACGTTTTGGCTACAGCATACGATTTGAGGATGTTTCTAATTATCTGTATAAATTTTTATGAGGTTACCACATATATTCATGGAGATATAACGGTTTCCTTAAAAAAAAAAAATCTGATGTGGGCACCACATGACTTCCTTATACACTTTTAGAAATATACATAATGTTAAAAAACATTGACATTGGACCCGAAACAGTTGGCTAAAAATATTTTTAAAAAATGAATTATCACCGTGTTCTGAGTTTTCTGAAAGTTAGCTAAAAACCGATTGCAAGATTTGTACTGGTAACGCTGACGAAGGCAGCAGGGACCCGAAAAAATTGGCTAAAAGAATTTAAAAAAGGAATTTTACCATGTTCTGAACTATTCTGAAAGTTTCAAATGTCTACCTAGTCGGGAAGTTAGTTAAATAAATTTTTTGTTGGACCATATAAACGCTGCCGAAGGCAGCAGGGACCTGAAACAGTTGGCTAAAAGTATTAAAAAGATGCATATTCACCGTGTTCTGAACTATTCTGAATGTTTCAAATGTCTAGCTAGTCGGGAAGTTAGTTAAATAAATTTTCTGTTGAACCATGTAAACGCTGCCGAAGGCAGCAGTGACCCGAAACAATTGGCCAAAAATATTTTAAAATGCATTGTCACCGTATTTTGAGCTTTTCCGGAAGTTTTAAATGTCTAGCTAGTCGGGAAGTTAGTTACAAATCGATTCCAAGATTTGAACTGGTAACGCTGCCGAAGGCAGCAGGGACCCTATACAGTTGGCTAAAAGTATTTAAAAAATGCATTTTCACCGTGTTCTGATCTAATCTGAAAGTTTCAAATGTCTAGCTAGTCGGGAAGTTAGTTAAATAAATTTTCTGTTGAATCGCATAAACGCTGCTGAAGGCAGCAGGTATCGGAAACAGTTGGCTAAAAATATTAAAAAAATGCATTGTCAACGTGTTCTGAGCTTTTCTGAAAGTTTCAAATGTCTAGCTAATCGGAAAGTCAGTTAAATTGCAAGATTTGTCTAAACCGTTTTTGAGTTATTACCGTTTTTTGATACATTATGGCCAAATTTTTGTCATTATGAACCTAATTTTCCTAAATATCTCCAAAACGGAAAATCATAGAAAGTCCAAAAAGGGAGGTGCACAACTAGATGTTATAACAAACCTATGTACCAATTCGCAACTTTCTACGTCCAACCGTTTTTGAGTTATGCGACATACCCACACACAGATACACACACACACATACAGACGTCACGACAAATCGTGTAAAATCCCTTATATCTCTAAAACGAGAGCTCGTGTTAAGATGACACTTGCAGGTGTGCAACAAGACATCATGAAAGTCACACGTATAAATTAGCAACATTCAGCGATCATTCGTTTTCGAGCAATGTGAAATACAAAATCCATTTCGCAAATCGGGATTACTATACTTCCTTATACTTTGTATAAGGAAGTAAAAAAAAAAAAAAAAAAAAAAAAAAAAAAAAAAACCCTTTTTTAATTGTAACACGTAGGGTATTAAACCCAGTGCCAAGCCATTTTTAGGAATTTTTGCGCATTATATTAAACATAGCATACTGCAATCAGAATGCAAAAATGTTAAATACCTTACGAAATTGGACATTTTTACTAAATAATTTTTAACTGCGCATGCGCTAGCTTTAAGAAGATTTCTAGCTTTAAGAAGATTTTTTTTTGCAATTTTTTGAAGAAACCGTTATATCTCCATGAATATATGTGGTAACATAAAAATGTATACAAGTAATTAGAAGAATCCTGATAATCACATGCTACAGCCAAAACGCATTTAAAGCATTATTTTTTACAGGGTGATGCTAAACATTTTGATTTTTCTTTAAATTTTTACTGGTCTCCTTTTCAACTTCAGGACAAAATTTTGCTGAAAACGTCTAAATTCGAAAGTGTCCAAACAATTATTTGTACATAGTGTATGTGTGTATATATATATAGTTTTTATTCTTAGATCCTTTCAAATATTTATATAATTATAAAAAAAAGCGATGATTTTGGAAGATTTTATTAAAAAAATAAATAAAATAATAATAATAATAATAATAATAATAAAATTATTATTATTAAATTATTATTATAAAATTAATAATAATAATTTTATTATTAATATTTATATTTATATATATAATAATTTACATTAATTAATTAATAATTTATATTTATTAATAATTTAATTTTATTATTATTAATTTTGTTATTAATTTTAATATTAATAATTTTATTATTAAAAAAATATTATTATAAAATAATAATAATAATAATAATAATAATAAAATACGTTTATTACTTATTTATTTATTTAAATCGCTTTCTAAATTTAAAAGTTAAAAGTAAAATAAAATCTTTTAATTTCTTTATATTGAGTAGATTTTTATAAGGGTCATTTACTTCGAAAACTTTCTGGAGGGACTGTTATTTAGAAACACAGATATAACTTTTCCGTTGAGGGAAGAAATTGCAACGGCATCTGTTGAGTGATATATACCAAAAGTATACAGATTCCCATTTTATGTCAAAGTGCATTTAAATATGAAATGTTATGAAATTCTGTGAATTGGTTCTTAATCTAAATTTGCCACAAAAATTTTGTAGTACACATAGACATATAAACACACAGATATCATTCAAAAGATGGTAAAAAAAAATGCGTTCAGGTCCTTTTAAAACGTATAAAACCTTTAAAAACCAGAAATCGAAATTGTTTACTATTCCAATATTTTCTTTTTATGAATATGGAAGGGATTAAAAAACTGAAACAAGCATTTCATTTCCCAAACTGCTTCATTTAATTCTGTGTTTACTTTAAATCGTGCCTATCATGCAATGGGTAAACATTACAAGTTTATTGTCCTCTCATCACACTCACAGACACACTGACGCATAGAATCACAGATACACGGACATACAGACACACACATATCATTCCAAAAATGGACAAAACATCTTGGCGTATTCTTAAAAGATATAAAGCCATTAAAAAACTGTAAATAGTTTTTTGACAATACGAAACTTTTTTTCTTTTCTTTTTCTTCCTTTCTCTCTCTCCGCTCCCCCCCCCCCCCCACTTTTTTTTTTTTTTTTTTTTTTTTTTTCTCTTGTACGAATTTTTTTGCAAATCTAATATTTTTACTTCCATTATTCGACTACCGTAAGTATTGCATTCCGTCAAAAATTTCGATATCGACACGATTTACATGTTTTAAAGTCTCCAGAATACTTGCAACCGAAATTCGGTATCTCACAAACGGCTCTAACGATTTCTTCAAATTTGCTATACCTTTTCAGTTTTCCTTTAGCACGTATTACTTCGTTAATATAGGAAAATTGAGAGGAGTCCTAATTAAGTAGGTCAGTTATAACTATATCGGAAACAGATGTTCAAAAAATCATTTTTTTTTTTTCCCAGCTCGCTATGTAAACTGTCTTATATATCTTTGCACATGTAACAGTTTCTTCTTAGAGAAAAATTGTTAGGTGTCTAACTTGTTAGGTCAGTTTTATGTCTTCTGAGAACATTATCTCCAAAAAATATACAATACATACAATACATACAATAGTGGGTGCCCTAACAGCACACTTTCGACAAATGATATCTTTAGGATATCCAGTGGATAAAAAGACATCCAAAGGACATCTAAAGGACATCCTCAGAATGTTCTATGGATAAGTGTGCTATTAGGATGGTGGAAGTCGTGTGGTTGTTACACATCAGATTTTTCTTCTTATAAGTATAGAAAAAAGTAAAAAACTCACACAAGCATTTCACTTTCTAAACCATTTCACCTATTTCAGAGTTTAGTTTAGAACCGAAGCTATTATGTAATTAGGTAATCATTACAAGTTTACTCTCCTCGCATCACAATACATTAAGTAATTAGGCTAATTCATCGGAGGAAAAAAAATTTCTGGATGTATAAGATTTCCTATTGCCCAACCTCAAACGGACCGCACCAAAAGAAAATTATTATGTACGTTCTATTTATTTTTCGCGTTTGAGATAGGAAGAGTTTTGCAACGATGATCTCTACTCATCGTTTTAAAAATTACAACGCTTACGCAACTGGATGATATCTGCAGTGGCGATCTGATCGCGCAGCATGAATATATGGTAAATGGATTTTTCGCAATATTAAATTGCCGCTAAAATTAATTTTTAACAAGCTTAGGATTATAGTGTTTAAAGCGTATTATAAAGATACGGTAAATAACTCAAAGTAATATGTTATTTAAATATCAAAAAACTTATCTGCTTTTGTGATTTTTTTTTTTTTTTTTTTTTTTTGGGGGGGGGGGGGGGTGTCAAATTTTGGAAACTGAGGTTTTGTTATATTTACACATTTTGAGGTCCTCTGGATCCAAAAATCATGTTTTTAGCGGTTGGTCTGTTCTGTGTGTGTCTGTCTGTCTATGTGTCTGACTATTATCAGCATATCTCAAAAACAAATTATGGCAGAAAGTTCAAACTGGGTATTCTAAATGTGTATCATATAGGGATGCTACACTGACTTTTCGTTGAGATCAAGCAAATGATTTGTGTACAGGGAAATCCAAGAGAATTCCAATACATTATGTCTATGGGGGAAATTGCAAGTAAGTACAGTTTAACATCTATAGACTGCCCTAAACCAAATGAAATGAATACATATTTTTTACTATATGCATAAAAACATGTTTCATGTAGAATATGGTATATAAACCATTCGCTGTTCGTTTACAGGGAACTAGATTAAAATGCGACAATACTTGAAAATTGATGGAACTGTACTTTAGGTTGTGCGGTGTGTTATTAATACAGGTTTATATTTATGTGCATCGTGTGATGTGTACATAACTTTTAGGGTTGCCAATAATAGAGTTGCCAATTAAGCCATAACATTCTGTTTTATTTGTTAGTGGAAGTCCTTTACTATAATATATTACCATGTCCAGAAAAGCTGCTCAGGAATTGAAATTAATTCCTCATAGTTATATGGTAAATAATGTATTTTTTTTTAAGCTAAATATTCATCTTTTTTTTTTTTTTTTTTGTATATTTACAAGTTTCCTGAACACCGAGGTCAAATTTTATAGCTTGATCTTTGTCTGTGTCTGTTAGAGTAAATTAAAAACAAATAATTTCAAGCGATCCAAACGAGGTATTTTAAAGTTAATACATTTGTTACTAGAGAAGTTTGTTCAAGATTGATAAGTTTCAAGGAATGATGCGTGTGAAAGTTGTCTGAATAATTTTAAATGAACTTCTGAACTTAATAACATATTTGAATCTCACATGGAATTGTTTGTCAAATAAATCTGTTCCGAAGCCTAATTTGAATTGTTTTAACATAGGTTTACACAACAAACAGTACTCGTTATCTTAACCCTTAATCTCCAATCTGTACAAAATTTACAGCCTCTTTCCCTCCGAGTGGTGCTCGGTCTCCATTTCTTAATCCTTTAACGCTCACTATATATTGTCATTTCAAATTGCTTAACTAATTTCAAAATATCTATTAGAGACATAGGTGATCATTAATATGAAAAAAGAAAAAAAAAATTTTTTTTGTTTGAAACATTTATGTATTTAACTGAATAAATTTAAACAGAAATTAATAATAAATAACTTTGTAAATAAACTGTACTAATTGAAAAACTCACAACAGTAGTTGTTTCAAAACAGAGTAACACGATCCTTCATCAAGTGAAAAAAAAAAAAAAAAAAAAAAAAAAAAAAAAACATAGGTACGACTGCATTATTAAAGCAACAAGATACACTCTCTCTTACTAAGAAATTTAAAGTGAATTCTTAATTTAAAAAAAAAATCGATTAAAATTAGGAAAAAATATTGAAAAATTGATGCTTTTTTTTTTTTTTTTTTTTTAATGTTTAGCTTCAGAAGAACGTTAAAGTGTCAATGAGTAACTCAGCGTAGAGTTTCATAACACTGGCTATACAACAAAGGAAATCTTGATTACAAATTTGATGAAATTTACATTTTCTTTTTTTTTCCCTTTCCTTTTTTTTCCCTTTCTTTTTTTTCCCCGAATAAAACCGGGTTGGTTTGGTTAAGGGGATTAAGGTCGATTGATTGCACTAGGGTCCTAAGCTTGAGGGGGAGTGCTTTTCGTGGGGGATCTTTCTAAAGGATCCTAGCTCGTATTTACGCAAGTTTAGGAGAAAACGACGGAAAACTTCGAGTCCGAATAAAATCGAATATTCGCAATAAAAATAAACAAAATAATTTCAAAAGAAACGCACGCTGTTAAAAATTTCAACAGAAAACTGTGTAATCTATTATCTTAAGTCTTACGTAAAATTATAGAGAAAATTAAATGCAGATGTTAAACAACTTATTTTATACATTCATTTTAATAACTAATATTAATTTACTTAAATATTGGTGAGAATATATTTCGAACTTGGAATGCTTTTTCTAAAGTCCTTTTTAACAGTCCTTTTTAATTTTAATAAAAAAAATTAAATAATAAAATTAGGTAAAAATACAGAATAAAGATTGAGAATCTCGATTATTCACTTTTAACTAAGAATTACTGTAAATTTACAGAGACTCTGGGTAAATATTTACATTAAATTTACAGAAATTTTTAACAGTGCAGAGAGCATTATTGATTGAGCAATAAAATGATGATTCACCTAAAAACTTGAATATACTAACTTTTTTAAATGCAGATCTTTTGTCATTCAATAGCTCGCACAAATGAATCGCTAATCGCGTGCAAGAAGATTTCAATGTAAGGTGATGCAAACAAATTACTAAAACTAATGCGTGTCAGCAAGGTACAATTTAATCAATGGCTGCTCATGATTGCCTTTTATCAAAAATGCTACATGTTATTGTCAATAAAAAGGGTTGGGTATTCAACAAATGCACACAAAACTTATTTTTAAAAAAATAAATTTCTAGTAAACATGCGTTACACATATAAATTGCAACAAACATAAAGATAGGAATCGAATTATTTTCGTAATAACAACAAAAGTCTACAATGGTGAAAAGGTATGACAGATAATTTACACATAAAATGCATATGATATTACAGAAAATTCATAAATAAATCGATATATTTTACTGGCTTCAAATAAAGAAGGTAAACCATACATACTTTTATATATTGTCTCGCCATTTCTAAACAACAGTCTTGTTTTGATAACTTTTTTATTTCTTTTCTTTATATATATATATTTTTTATGGTGATTTCGTTTCATTACTTTTTTCTCTATATGGAAATATTGGATTAGTGAAAATTTTGACCCCCGGTTTTCGATGTCCTGAACACAACTTAACCAATGTTAGAAAATGTCTGTTTGTTTGTCTATGTTACCAAAATTTTGTGCACGCTTTATCGCACGAAATCATGAAAAAAAAAATTCTATAAATCTTTGCATTAGGTTAGAAAGTGACATAAAGTAACACTTTAGGTTTTGGTTTATATCGCCCAACGGGTGTCCTGTTACGCTGCAATTTACCTCATTTACATGAAGACTATATCTGAGACTGTATAGTGTACAACTGCACAAAACGTGATTTGTAAGATGGCCATGAAGAAAAACTATACTAATTTAATTTGGATGAATACATATGAGGATTTATTATAGATAAATGAACCAAGATTGATATTTGAGATGAATATTATGAAAAATTTTACTGATTCTATTTGAGTATATATCGGCCGTGAAGTGGCTTTGGTAGTACTCATTTTCCGCCATTTTCTAGATGGCTGTATTTTAACTTCTATTGGTTAATAAACAACAGATGCTAACTGTTTATGTACTATGCATTAAACTGCTTGTGTAAATCTATTATTGTGAGAATGTATGTTGATTAAATTTTTATGCATGTTAACCAGCAGGTGGCGCTGTTATATAGAATGATATAAGGAAAAGTTTTGTGATGGACATATTAGTTTTTATGGTGGTTTCGTTTAAGATGCTTTTCGAATTCAAAGCAGACGTCTGTCTGTTTAATAATTTGTTTTAATTCTAATTTAAATATATATATATATACAACTGACAATAGATGCAGAAATTTTACTGAAATGCCCGTTACTTTTGCATATTATTGTTTAAATGTTTAAGCGGACTCTCCGTTGAGATTCAAATAATTTTTTGTCTGTATTGTACCGCTATAGCGGTCACTAAAATTACTCGATTGGCATGAAATATGGAACAAATATTTATGAATTACGCGGAATCAGCTGTATATTTTTTAGTATGTATAATGTTTGCAGCCCGTGTACAGGAAACACACAAAAGACTTATTATTACTTTTTTCTATATTCAATAGAAGAAGGTATTGGATTCGTAAAAATTTTCGACCTCGGGTTTTTGATGGATTTACACGTTTTGAGAGCAGTAGAGCACGATTTGACCATTTTTAGAAAATGTCTGTCTGTCTGTCTGTCTGTGTGTGTGCGTGTGACCAAATTTTGTGGCAAATGTATCTCAGGAACTACTGCACAGAATTTCATACAAATTGGTATGTAGTTGCACCTTGACATAAATTAGTACTTATAAACTTTTGGTAAAAATTGTCTTACAGGTTGCGTTGCCATTCCACTTTTTCTAAATTTTTAACACGGTGATATAGGACAAAATTTTGTATAAATGTGCATAAAGAGAATTATTTTTTAGTAATCATTATGAAATTTACAAGAATTATTTATAATAGAGATAGTCAACTGGGAAAATTTTTTTGTATGTGTAGAAGCCTCGTCAACCCCCCTGGGGGGGGGGGAGTCCCCCCTCGAGGGGAGTAAATTTTCAAGATGTGTATCTTTCGAAAGGTTTCGTCAATACCTTTAAAACGAATGGTTGAACTATAAATCTGTGATAATTTAAGACAAAGTTATCGATTTCTTTTACTTTTTACAAAAAAAAAAAAAAAAAAAAAAAAAAAAAATCGTAATTAAAAAAAAAAAAAAAAAAAGTAACAAAATTTAACCAAACTTGGTATTTAATTGGCCCCTGCCATAAACTGGTGCTGATTAGATTTGGGGATCAATCGCACAACAGGAGGCGCTGTGATCGTATTTTTTCTAAATTTTTAACATGGCAGTATAGGACAAAATTTCGTATAAATGTACATAATGAGAGTTATTCTTAACCTGTGATCGTAAAATTAATACGAATTATTAATAATAGTAGTAGTTAATTAGGAAAAAAAATTGTGCATTTGGGGGCATCGCTTTCCCCCCAGGGGGGAAGTACTCCACGGGGTGGTGTAAATTTTCAAGATGGGTATCTTTCGAAAGGTCTCGTCAATACCTTTAAAACGAATGGTTGAACTATAAATATGTGATAATTTAAAACAAAGCTATCGATTTTTTTTTTTTTACTTTTAACGAAAAAAAAACTTGGAATTTTTTTTTTTTTTTTTTTTTTCAATATTGTTACTGAGTGAATTTGTATAGGAAAATATAGAAGAAAGTCTTGTGGTGGCCACAACATACTAGTTAATGAAACGTTTCGTTTAAAAGCATTACACTGCATTCAACACAAGAAAATTTACATGCATTTTAACGATACATATTTATAAACATATTTTCTGTAGAAAATTCTGCACAAAGAATTAATAATTACTTTACAAAACATATAGTCTACTGGGCGTGCGATTTTGATTTTAAAAAGAATTATTAGTTCAGATTTTGGCCGATAAGAAAGAAAATGGAAGGTTGCTGTGCTAATATTTTGCAGATAGCTGAAAATATTTGGCATTTTCTGCCTATGGAATATCTTATATTGACAAAACTTTAAAACATTATAAGAGATTTTCCATGCAGCTAAATAAAGAGTGTCCAAATTCGAAGATATTACACGCTGATTACTTCTACCACCTGCTACCAAATTTAGCAACTGCAATCGCATTTACCTCAATTTACTGCATTCCACTGACTCACTGCACTTGCAGCCCCATCCAAGCTTCCTTGCAAGCATTCCAATTTCTTCGAAATTCGCTATAATTTGTCCAAGTTTTATAAGGTATAGGTCTTTAATGTAAACCTTTTACGTTTCTAAATGCCTTGATAGTGGTAGAAGCATTGTTATTTCTCGAGTAAAAGAAATTTACGAATAATACTGGATCTGATAAATGTGATGAACAATTTAGATTACCTATGTGATAAGTAGAATAGCATTAAAAAATATTATGATTAAATAATTACCGATGCTTTTTTTTGTTCTTAGCAAAGGAGGACCAAAAATGAAATAATTAAGATAAAAATTATTCTTGTTAGAATTGTTCAAAATGTAAAAAAAATTTGATCAAAATAAGGGAATGTCTTCAGAAAATATGAACATCTAGTCAACAACTAGTCATCTTAGTGGTAAGGTGAATGTCATGATAATTTTTATTGTTCAATAGATAGTTCCTTTATGCACTCTTTATGTAGGTAGAAAATGGTACATATATCCTTTTTATGCAAATCACTAGTACCACAGTGCTTTTTTTCACCCTTATCGGCCAAAACAGGTTATTTTTAAATTTAAATTTTTATTTTTATTTGAGAAATCAAAACCGTATACCTATTAGTCTATATGTCCAAAATATGGTTGTGATTCAGCTAATCAGTTCTTGTTAAATTTGAATAAATCGGCATAAGAACGTTAAATACATACAATATGAGAGCGATAGCTAAAACAACCATTTTCAGTAAACAAAAGTAGAATGAGTCATTTGTGAGTGGTCAGCGTCAGTTTCGCGCAAAATTTTTTAAAAGGCATTTTAAAATTTCACTAGCTTGCCAACAAGCAAGTATGTTACATTGAACTTAGGGAGCTAGCTTTAAAATAAACATTGCCTGTTTAGGTTCAATTGTTACATTGCAGATGTGCGAAATTCTATCTTATTTTGAAAATTTATAAATAAATGCAATGTGTTCATATTGTTTAGATAACTTTTATATACTTCATATTCAATAAGGTATTTTTCTAAGTCTTAAACAAATTGTATCTTGAAATAAACACAAGAGAAATATTTTAAAAAGCATTCTATCACTCTTGTTGTATATTAACTTCATAACAGTTTCTTCCTCTTTAAATCTTTAAATTCGTACCACTATTTACGAATTGTAATATTTATGTTTGAATCATTGAATATTATTACAAAGAATTACTTCTTGAAAATATTGGTGCTAATACATACAAATTATACAGAAGCAGTAGCCGAGCGCTATTGGAGTTAAACCGTTAAGGAGTTAATGACTAATGGACATCCCTCAGACGAGAACGTCTATCTAATGATATTCTCGATGGAAATACAGAACAAAATGTTTTATTCAAGTTATATTTTGTATGAAAGTAGCCGTGTTTTTGACATGCGTCGCTTCACTAGAATATAATTTTGCAACTGTAGGATTGCTCGGAAGTCCATTAGATCTTAAATTGTGTTTTCTGAACCGTGAAGGCCCGTTACGTCTTGTTTGGGCAAATGTCTTAGACCTAGTTACTTCCCTGCCTTACTTTAGTCTAATCATCATCTCTTATACTCGTCATAAAAAAAAAGGACACACCGTTCCACGCCTCAGTGCTCGTTGAAAGTGACAATCTTGATGAAACAAGAGGTTACTACTACTACTACTTCCTCAGCTACTGTACTTCTGGGTACATACTTTGTAATGGATGCCTTGAAAAAAAGTGAGTCTTAAGAAGATTTGCAGCATTCCTCAAGGAAATTGAGTTGATTTGGAGCAAACACATCTTACGCAAGTTGTTTGGCTGTTGCAAATAGGCTCTGTTCAAAAGATAAACTAAGTGTATCGATGTTTTCTTCCGAGAACTTCAAAGTTTTTGTCAAGGATAAATTAAGTGAATGAATAAATATTAAAATACAGAAGATAAAATAAACTGGGCATTGGAAATTTGTACTTGTGATCAGGGTCAGCACATGGATTTTCTTTAACGATGCTCAGTGTTTGGGATTAAGGCCGATTGACTATGTATAGGTTCTAGGCATGTGTAGAATTCCCTCCTTGCGAGGTCTTACGAAGGGAAATTGGCCCGTATTCATGCGAGTTTCGAAGAAGACCACTAAAAACACCAAATATCTAGACCATTGAATATTTTCATTGTTCAATTGACAGTGTTGTAAGTGACACAGTGAATTACAGACGATTTCCCTACAATCTTTTATTTATGTTGATGTAACATCTAGCCTTTTCGCTTTCTCTTACATCTATATGGCAGAAAAAGTACTATTTTTGGCTCAAATTTTTTAAACTGAATATTTGCTATTACACGATTTGAGTTCCCTTGAATCCGAAGTCTCGGTTTTTAGCGGTTCGTTGGTGTCTCTGTCTGTGTGTGCTCTATGTCCATGTTTCCGTTTGTATCTATTATCAGTTTAACTCAAAAACAGACATTAATAGGAAGTTCAAACTTGCTATTCTAAATTTCTGTGATATTACTTAAAACTTTTTATTGAAATCAGGCAAATGATTCAAGACTCGAATAAACTACTACGTCAGAAACGCCAAAGAAAAATATTAGAAATGCATACAGCTGTTTCGGTAGCCTTAAGCATACCGTCTTCAGTGAAAAAAGGATTCTGAATCAGGAGAAGTGCTTATATATAGAAGAGGGACCGGATTTAGTTCAACCAATATGATTACGAGAAAGGTGGGGAGAGTGGCCAATAGGAATTTAGGAAAGTTAGCTGTGTAAACAGTAGAAAAATTAAGAAAATGTGGACTGAATATAAAATTTCCAACAGTCAGACAAATAGGGAACAGCGAAATCACAATTTACAAGGTTTTTAAAATTTTTATAAATATGAAAAGCTTCAAAGAAATCGAGTTCATGAATGGATTTAGGTCTGCAAATTATTTTAGCTGAATTGAATTTAAAATTATGATTTTCCTCCCAGCAATGTTTAGAAATAGCCTTTTTATTGGTTTCTTGTTTGCGGACGTAATTCATATGTTCTTTTAGACGAAATTTAAGACTGCGTTTAGTTTGGCCAATATATGATAAACCACACTGACAGGAAATACTATAAATACCCCCAAGAATTATGCATATCAATGGGATCTTTTAACTGAGAAAAGGTGAGTTTATTGGAAGGCGAAAATATTATTTTAAAATCATATTGTTTGAGAATTTTAGCTATGGTCTGACTGGATTTAGGAAAATAGGGTAAGACAATACTGATATTAGAAGAGACTGATTTAGTAGACGAAATACGAGGGAGTTGTAATTTTTGGATAGCTTTGTCTATAATGGAAGGGACATAACCTCTGTCAATTGCAATGGCTTTCAGGTATTTAATTTCAGATTTTAATAAAATAGGATTTGAACAAATATTAAGGGCATGGTTTACAAAAGTATAGAAAGCAGCCATTTTTTGGTTAGGTGGGTGACATGAACGTGCATGGGGAGGCAGGGAGACTGCAAAATTTTTTCGATAGACGGTGGTTGAAAATCCATTTATCATATATAATTTGCAGACCTAAATCCATTCATGAACTCGATTTCTTTGAAGCTTTTCATATTTATAAAATTTTTAAAAACCATGTAAATTGTTATTTCGCTATTCCCTATTTGTCTGACTGTTGGAAATTTTATATTCAGTTCACATTTACTTAATTTTTCTACTGTTTACACAGCTAACTTTCCTAAATTCCTATTGGCTACTCTCCCCACCTTTCCCGTAATCCTATTGGTTGAACTAAATCCGGCCCCTCTCCTATATATACGAGCACTTCTCCTGATTCAGAATCCTTTTTGCACTGAAGACGGTACGTTTAAGGCTACCGAAACAGCTGTATGCATTTCCAATATTTTTCTTTGGCGTTTCTGACGTAGTAGTTTATTCGGTTTTTAATATTCCAACGCCAAGTCTCCTGTTATTAAATGATTCAAGACCTCTGTGGGCGAATATTCTCTCTGATAAATTTTACCAGCTTTAAACTGCATTAATCCGTTAGCGCCCAGTGTCCTCATTTGAAGACAGCTAATAAATTTTGTGGTTTCTTGGAATGATTTAGAGTGGCAGTTTATAGCGTCACTCTAGATGATCCCTGAAGTTTTATGTGCCTACTATTAATTATTATTTCATAATTTGGATAGTCGTTTTATGATTTTTCATTCGTCGCACATATCTTTGCTTTTTGCGCAGGTATACTAACTTAAATCAAGTTGAATAATAATATATATTATAATACTTTACTTTCGAGATATTTGTCAACATATAATAAGAAATTAATCTGTTATTTCAAAGTTTTTCTATCTCGATGTTTTCTCGCTAGAACACTAAACGTCAATAAATGAGGATAGGCTTTAAATTTAAAACTATCAGAAGAAATGTTTAATTTAATATATTTTACTGTCAGTTGTCTATATTAATTTAGAAGTGAAATAATCAGCTAATAATATTTTGAAAAATTAATTCGGGCGTTAACGGGTTAATCATAATATAAATAATAATACAAAAACACGTTGCATATTTAATACGATATGTAAAGTATTCACGATTAGTTTTCGAACTACGCAAAAGAATTCGGATTTATTACAGGCTATATTTAAAAAATCCCCAAAGCACATTTTAATTTGCGTTATGTGTTTTTATCACTGTGTTAAATTGAAGTATACAGTGTGATACGTATACCATTTATAGTTCACACACACGTTTACATACTCAAAACTACTCGAATAAGTTTAAAAAAAAATTCTTAAGTCTTCACCAGATTATTCAAAATGAAATAACTAAATAATTTTTTTAAATGTATCTGTACCATGAATCAATAAAAAATTTCGAAACAAACCCAATTTAAAATCCTAACTCGTAATAGTACCAAAGTAATGTAATCTTTTCTTTAAATTTACATTGTTAAAAATATTTTTTATTTTTTATTTGTTTGATTCGCAATTAGAAACCAGAATTCTTAAACACCAAGTTTCAACTAACATTTAATAACATTCATCAATTTAATCCTTTTGTTGAAGGGCATTTCACCTTTTTTCTCTCTCATTAAGCTTTTCATTGAAATGATTGATCATTGAACTTGGAAGAAAAATTGGCTCCAAATGCATCATGCATATAAATGGGAGTGTCTATGTTTTCCCCTTATCAATCAATTTGTAAGATGCCGTGTATAATTTTGCCGACCATTAAGATGTTTCTGAGCTTGTTAATTGTTAAACTTCATATAATATTTCAAAGCATAATGAATGACACGAAAAATTTCTCAATACCTATAAATCACTGTATTTAACGGGTTAAGAATAGGAAAAGAAAGGTCGATTGTAAGTTAGAAGGATATTTCTGTACTGATAAGTATAAAGGATTTAAGTCCATGATTCTTGATTATTTAGGAGACGAAAAATAAGGTTAAAAAAATTCTGTATAAAATCTTCTGTTCAATACAGTTTTAACCAGGATATTATCATAATATACAATTTTGTGAATAAACGGCATACATTTAATTTTGAAGTTTATTTATTTTTAACAGATTTACGTATATAATATATTATACGTATATAATATATACAAACATGAATTCTAAATTTCTGACTTGAATCTTTTTTCCAATGGATTTTCTCAAAGACTAAATGACATGGACTTAAATCTTTTATACCAATCGATAGAGAATTTTTTTCTGAGTCTGACTGTGTACTTCATTCAAAATCGACATTTTTGGGCTTAAATCCTTTATACTTATCAGTACAGATTTTTGCTGTGTTGTGAGTTGACAAAGGATTGCTTTTTTTTTTTTTTTTTTTTTTTTTTTTTCCCTTTTTAAATACTGTAATCATGAAAAAAAAATCGACTATAAGATTTTGGTGTATCTATACGTTTTAAGGTCTACCGAGTTCATTTTTGCTATTTTTACGGCAATGTATGTACATGTGTGAGAGTGAAAACGGTAATGTGCATACGCTTTGATCGATTGAGCTGAAAGTTGGTAGGTATTTAGTAGGTCACTGTCGCACGAACTGAACAGATTTTGATGAGTCTAGCATTTACAGTTGTTTTATAGGGACACAAAAGAAGTCCTTTATCATTATGACTTATTCAGTCAAATTATTTGAAATGCGACAGCGCCAAAACGCTTTACTGGATTCAGTTAAAAAGTGGCGGGTATGTTTTAGGTCGCCACTGCACGATTTTTATAGATTTTTATGTTTGGACATATAGTTCCTTTACAGGGACACGAAAAGAAACTCTTTATTATTACGTAAGATTCGAATTATTTGAAGAGCGATAGCGTCTAAACTCTACACTCATTTAAGATATAAATTGGCAGTCATGTTAAAGGTTATCATCGCAAGAATCGTACATATATTATTTCTTTTTTCTTTTGTACTGGTATACAAAGTAGAATTTTTATACATTGAAGTCTTTGGACTCAAACGATTTAATTTTTGTTTTAGTAATGTCTAATTGTTTTAATATAAAATAACAGATAAATATTTTTTATATTGCGAGCTCACCATTTACAGTTGTTTCTTTATAGGGATGCACAAAAGAATTTGGATACATTCGATGCATTAAACGACAAGCAACTTGGGGAGAAATACTAAAACAGGCTACTACGATTTTCCTTCTGTTTACTTAACTACGCACCTTATTTAAATTTATTTAAATATGCGTTAATTACTAAATGTTTGGAAGGTCGAGTAAAGTCACTTCAGATTTTAATTTTGTTTGACACGAATATTTCCTCTATGATAGTATCATGAATGCATTTTAAAAAGTTTTTATTCACTTATTCACTTATTTATATTATTTATTTATATTTTTATTCATATTTACTTATTAACATTTTGTAACAAAGCTTAAACATACACTCTAGGACAGAAAAAACGACGCACCAAGATGGAGTAATGCAAATTGGACACAGATTACATGCATACAGATTTCGGTGGAAAATGCAAGATTTTAAAGTTTGGATGCCATTGAATAAATATGTGACGCTGCAGCACATCTTAACTGACAAAATATTAAAAAAGGAGAAATTTCTATTCCAGATTATAAATTCTTTGAGAATTTTATTCCGTCTACTCAGATAGACAGTAACTATGCCTCACATACAGGTGCGCAAACAGTATGCGCAGATGTCAGCATTTAAGAGAGGAGTGCAGTCGAGCTCACAGAAGTCGGTTGGTCTAATCGACGAATTGTTTAACATTTTAATAGGAGCGATGCCACTACTGGATGATGTTGGGAGGAATGGGTGAATCATGGCCAAACATAGCGTCAAGAAGGAAACGGTTTTCCTAGATAGAGTACAGAACGTGAGACCCGATCAATCGTCAGAGCGTAACACAAAGCCCCAGATTCATCATTATCATCGATCCTACATGCAACTGGTCTTGAGCTCACGGTGCCCCTTGAGCCGACTACTATTAAACTCTGCACACCGACATGCCCGTTTTTAGTAATGTCGGGCACGTTTGACCTGGAATGTCACTGAATGGAGTAAAATTGTATTCAATAATGAGTTTCGCTCCAATTTGAGCTCCAATAATCAGCGAAGATGTGTCCTGGAGACGTCCCAGGAAAGGAGAGGGGGATCCCAATCTGACTGTTGCCAGCCATACGGCCCGACACCTAGGAGTGATGATCTGGGGTGCCATTTCATTTCAGAGCAAGACCCCTTTGGTTGTCATCCGCTGACCATTTACAGCACAGCGACACGTCACCGAAATTCTACGCCCTTTGTGTTGCCCTTCATATCACGCCACCTTAATCGTATATTTCTGCATCATACTGCGTGCCCGCGCAGGAGGTACTTTCTACTGCTTGTTTTCTTGCTTGTCCAATATTACCTTCGACAGCAAAGCCGTCAGATCTCTTCCCCATTGAGGACGTTCGAAGCATTATGAAATGAGCCCGACTCCAGCCCAGGATTTTGCCAATCTAACGCACCAATTGGAGAGGATTCGGCACGATATCTCGTAGGAGGACATCTGCCAACTCTATCAACCAATGCCAAGCCAAATATCTGCTTACATAAAGGCCAGAAGTGGACCAAAGTTTTATTCACTTGTTTACTTTGTAAGACCCTTTCTTGATTAAATCATCCAAATTTTCTGAAACTGTAATCATTTGTTTTTCTCTACAGGTACATCACATCTACCAATTTTCATTCCATTCGGATAACTCCTTCTTTGTGCGTCGTTTTTTATTTTGTCTTAGAGTGTATTTGTGATTTAGTTTATTTTACAGACCATTCCCTTTCACATTTTTATTAATATGATTTCCGATTGTTGCAAAATTAAGGTGTTTTATTATGTTTGACTCAACATATATTATATTAAAAATAATGCACTGAAAATTATTGAAAATTTGCGCAGACTTTCAATAAACATTTTATTAAATATACAGAAATTTTTTATAGTGCAAAAGCAAGTATTTGCCATAATAGTCTCAATTGCAATGATAGTATATTTTCTCGGTTAGTTAAATTGTTTTCCATAAAGCTTCATAACATTTCTCATTAATTATTTATTTCGAAAATTAATTAATTTAGTGAAGAAAGTTAAAATAATTTTCATAATTCAAAAATACGTATTTCAAGCAATTTTACATAATACTAAAATTTTTAACAAAGATATAAAACCATTTTATAATAGATACTAGCAGGCTTTGCCCGCTTCGCTGGACTTTAAACTTAAATGATTTGTCAAAATGCCTTATCTTTATTAATAATCTAAGTTCTCGCTATGATTGGTAGAGGTTTTCTCGCTCCCAATGTTAGGAGTCTGGGTCCCCACTGTCTTCGGCACAACTTACCCACTTCTTACTTCCCCACCCTCAGCGGGTGAGTTCGAAGTTTTGCAAAATCCCACTAATGTACATAATGCGTACACTTAATCAATATCCACACACCAAAATTCGCCATTCTAAGATAATTCAAAGCGAAATCAAACGGAAAAACATGTTTTTACACATGTTTATTGCCACCCGACTCCGAGAAGTGGGGGGGGGGGGGATTTCGAATTTCGTGAAATGCAGTTACAATAAGTGCCGGATGCATACAAACAATTTACGCACCAAATTTCGTGACCACAGAAGTCTTTAATAGACAGTATTATAAATAAAATAATAATAATAATAATAATAATAAATAAAAATTATACAGACACGACATTATTTCATTATTTAAAACATGAAAATCTGACATTGTCAGATTTTAATTTAGTGCCAGAGGCCTACTGCTAAACTTGTTAATATCGACAAATTCTTCTTTAGTTCATTCGTGACGATCTAAATTCCATGATAAAGTTTTCATTAAATCAAACCAATGTGTTTCAGCTGCAGATATTGTAACAAATAACGTTGGAAGTCTAAACTGTCTTATAGCCGCAAAACAACGTTTTTTCTCTTTTTCCCAATGAGGGGGAGGTGTGCCTTGGGGGGGACTCATGTCAAAGGTGTGCCTTGGGTGGGGACTCATGTCAAAGAGTTGTACCTTGGGGGGAACTCATGTCAAAGTTGGGCCTTGGGGGACTCATGTCAAAGTTGGGCCTGGGGGGGGACTCATGTCAAAGTTGGGCCTTGGGGGGACTTCATTCAATAAATCCCCATTCAATAAACCGACTGAAATAGGCCTCTAGCACTAATTAAGAGTGACCTATAAAAATTCGACAACTGTACCGACTGAAATAGGCCTCTAGCACTAATAAATACAAAAAGCACAGCTTAAGTATCGGAACCCTTTGGTGACTTTAAATATTTTAAGCCATTTTTGCGATGAACTGAATTGGCTATCTCAATTGTGAAATTAAAGATCTTGGCGAGAAACGTCCGAGCTACTTCGGTGCCGAATTTCAAATTTTGCCAAAGGGATCCAATACTAAAGCTGTTCCATACCGAATCCGGGTTGAAAACGGAAAAAGGGTAAAATAAATTAGAAATATCAGACCTATATTTATAAATTTGATACCGAATGAAAGGGGCGATTTTGCTGAATCGAGGGGTTCAAACAGTTTTTCGATGCGACAATTAGATTTTTAAAAAATAACTAAAGTATGAAATTTAAGTGGCAACGGAAAAACGGATAAAGGGAAAAATAAATTAGAAATATCAGACCTATCATTACAAATTCAGTACCAAATGAAAGAGGTGATTTTTCTGAATCCTGGGGTGTAAACAGTTTTTCGATACGACAATTAGATTTTTTAAAATTAACTAAAGTATGAAACTTAGATGGCATCATTTCAATCTTTTCATAATTTGTAGTGAAAATCACGCGAATACAAAAGTCTTTAAAAAAAAATTTATTTTTATATTTCATTTTTTCATTCAAAGCATTTTAGTGAAAAAATATTTATGGCGCATGCGCAGGCGTTTTTTACACACAATTTAAACACTAATCAAAATTTTGAAAATTTCTATAGATATAATTTCAAGTTGGGTGAAGACCTAAGTTTCTGCCAAGCGCCGTTGAATTCCGTCCAACAGTTCTCGAGTGATGCCCGGACAAACGCGTTTTAGTCTTTTACCCCCTAGGGGGGAACGGGGGGGAATTCCCAAAAAGTTGATAGATATAATTTTAAGTTAGGTGAAGACCTAAATTCCTGCCAAGCGTCGTTGAATTCCGTCCAGCCGTTCTCAAGTGATGCCCGGACAAACGTGTTTTAGTCTTTTACCCCCTAGGGGGGGAACGGGGGGGAATTTCCGAAAAGTTGATAGATATAACTTTAAGTTGGGAGAAGACCTAAATTCCTGCCAAGCGTCGTTGAATTCCGTCCAGCCGTTCCCGAGTGATGCCCGGACAAAAAAAGCGACATTCGGACACGATGACATACACACACACACACACACATACACACACACACAGGCAAAATTTTCTGAAGTCATTTTCGGCTTTCATGGGGTGTGAAACGTGGAGATATCGCAAAATTTTTCAATTCCGACAAATTTACAGACAAAACTCTGATTTTATTAATATAGATTCCACGATAGAACATTTAAGAATGACATCTAGAATCCCATTACTTAATACTTTAATTAAAATGAAGCACAATTACAGTAACTATATACATCGCGCGCAGTAAACAGAACAGTTGAATATAGGATCAGTACAAAAAACCCTTAACGGCTTAAAAGTTTGTGACGCCGCTACTTTATGACTATACGAATTTGAAATATGAGTCTTAAAAATAATGATATTAAATTTTAAGTGACGCTTTGCAATTAGTTAAAATATACATAGATTTTCTTATTTGATCATTCACTTTTATATTTTATTTATATTTATAATGGAAACGTAATATTTTTAACTTGAAGATCAGACAGATATATAAAATATACTCACTGATGCTTTTTCATTCGCACTTCAAATTCAAAATAACAGTTTTAAAAGGAAGGATATAAAAATTCCAGTGGCGCCTCGGTGTTATTTTAAAAGATTTGTTTTTAGATTCCAATAAAATTACTTTGTTTTGTCTAATAAAGTATATTTACACATTTAAACAGTGCTTTTAATTTTCAAATATACTGTCAAATAATTATACTTTCACTGAGTTAGCATTATAAATTAAAATTATTTATTTCAATAAATTGATTTATCTTTTGCATCACGCTATCCAAAACATAGTATCATAGTGTCCAACTAAGTGAAAATTTGCTCAAAGAGGTAGAGTGACATAAAGAAAACATTTTCACAAATTTTACTTGCAGTTTTGGATAGCGTGACGCAAAAGATAAATCAATTTATTGAAATAAATAATTTTAATTTATAATGCTAACTCAGTGAAAGTATAATTATTTGACAGTATATTTGAAAATTAAAAGCACTGTTTAAATGTGTAAATATACTTTATTAGACAAAACAAAGTAATTTTATTGGAATCTAAAAACAAATCTTTTAAAATAACACCGAGGCGCCACTGGAATTTTTATATCCTTCCTTTTAAAACTGTTATTTTGAATTTGAAGTGCGAATGAAAAAGCATCAGTGAGTATATTTTATATATCTGTCTGATCTTCAAGTTAAAAATATTACGTTTGCATTATAAATATAAATAAAATATAAAAGTGAATGATCAAATAAGAAAATCTATGTATATTTTAACTAATTGCAAAGCGTCACTTAAAATTTAATATCATTATTTTTAAGACTCATATTTCAAATTCGTATAGTCATAAAGTAGCGGCGTCACAAACTTTTAAGCCGTTAAGGGTTTTTTGTACTGATATCATTACTTTTTAGTGGTTATTGATAAAAAAAATTAAAACAAGTCCTTCTCGCTCCTAGGAAGGGTAAACTAATTTATCTTTTCTTATGAAGTTGCCACTATTTTTTTCAAAATGGCAGCTACAATTTATTAATGGACTTAGTGGATTTATAAATGAAGGCTATGTGTACATGGAGTTTTAAGCAAATCGGTTCATAAAACCTTTCTAATGTAAATTTGAAATTTTCAGTGTGCTGGCACAGGGAAACAAGAGGGTGGATTAAGTTGGCAAATGAACATATCAAATACATTTCTGAGATAAATCTACACTACAAATTTAGTGTGAATTAATTCAGTATTTCAAACGTTATCATATTGACAAATTTTCAAGTAGCCTGCCACTTGGAAACAAAATGGAGAAGCTTCGCACTAGGAAAAAATATTGACTGGGATTCTCAAACTCTTAAAAAAAAAAAAAAGAAAAATAAGTGAAAATTTTCAAATTTAAGTTAGAATTACGTAATTTACATTTTGCAAGTTTCTTTTTAGAGAATTACAAATTAAACAGTTAAAGAAAAAATCAAGTAAATGTTAAAAATGGAATTTTATATATTTTCTTTCCCCTTTTGAGGCTAAGTATACTGCTCCAATATTCACAATTTAAATTTTCATCAAAAGTGCAGGTAAAAATTACTTCGTATATATTTTCATATAAAACGTTTGGGGGAAAAATAGACAAAATATAAATTAAGCTTTATATTTCTATAATTTTAAAAATAAGATAAAATCACCTGGAGAAAATTTTTATGGAAAATATAAGTAAAGCTTAAAAAAAAATGAAATTTTTGCATAAAAATACTATTTTATAAATATATGTACAACTAGAATAAACAAAAAACCCTCCTTTAATTTTAAATAATTATTTCTACATGTTTCGAAGCAATTAAAAGTTATTTATTTATTTATTTATTTATTTTTTAAGAAAAATAAATTAAATGTAGTGGCGCCATCTAGTAGTTTATATTAAAAATCATATACATACTGATTTAACTTTTTTTTTTTTTTTTTTTTTTTTACCGAAAATGTTTAGAAACAGGTAGAAATAGTTATTTAAAATTAAAGGAGGATTTTTTGTTTATTGCAATTGTAAATATATTTATGAAATAGAATTTTTCATGCACAAATTAATTAATTAAAAAAAGAAAAGAAAAGAAAGAATAATTTTTTTGAAATAAATTATTATGGGTTTCAAAGTAAAGATGTTATTTACTTATTTTGACGTGTTTTTTAATAATTGCTATTTGACACATTTTTCATGAATTTTAATAAAATTCGTGAAAAATGAATTTTACTAAAACACTGTTTAAACACTGTTTATTAAAAACACTGCTTTTTCTAATAAACAGTGTAAGCACTGTTTCATCCCGTAGTCATTATTGCTTTGAATAATAATAAAAAAATTTTGATTATGTTAATATTTAAAATATGTATTATTTTAAAGTCTGAAACATAAATAAATGAATAAATTCTAACTGTATTTTCAAAAGAGATTTTTAAATTTTAAAAAGAAAAAAATATATATACATGTATTTAAGAAATAGTATGTTTGAAATAAAAACGATAGATGGCGCCAAAACTCTATTTGCTGTTTTTTTGCATTCCCGGCGCGTAAGGATACATGAATAGGAATTGCAAATCATTGAGTTATTATAAAATCGATGTTCAGGAATGATTAAAAATTTTTTAGCTTTAAAAAATTGTAAATTCATCATTATTATGATAAAATGGAATATCTAAAATTACAAAATACTTCCTTATTTAAAATATCATCTAAATATTTTTTTGACTAAATATGAAATTTTGAAATCAAAAATATTTTTTTCATAACAGAAGAGAAAATATATTTAAGTGAATTTGACTTAGTATACATACAATAAATATTTTAAACATGTAATAAAGTACTTTTGCGTTAAAAAAAAATTCTAAATAATTCGTTGGCTGCATTCAAGTCGGTCAACAAACCAACCCGCATACCTCACAAGTAAGAACCGGATAACAGCGTTTTCACCCGAAGAAACATATGTAATTGGCGGAGTAATATAGTTCCATATTTAAAGCGATTTATATAAAAAACAAGAGTTTTCCTGAAAAAAACGAAAACGTTACTAGATTCAGAAAACTCCTATTAACAACATATATTAATTATATGAAAATCCTTCGAGCCGTTTTAGAGATATTTTTCAGAATTTCAGTCCATTACACCAACCTTTTTCCCTTTTTGGCTTTAAATTGAGATTCAGATCTCAAAACATACTGCGTGTAAAAATGTAAAATTTTCAGGATAGATTAAGACCGAAGATAAAAGACTATTCTGAAAAGATCAGAACAAAATATGGCATATTTGCTGAGATATTAAGTGTCGGCTTTTACAAATCTCTTTGATGTCAAACTAGCCGTATATTATGAGTTCGCAGCGTCCCGTTTGTCCCTCCGCTTGCGTCACTCAAAAAACTGCCGTTTTTCATGATACATAAGACGAATATAACTTCTTACAGGCCACTGCCTGTGGCCCATGGCCACACAGGCCACACAGGCCACTTATTTCTTCTCTATGCGTCTTACACGAAAAAACGTCTACATCTTTCAGCAAGAACTGACGAACTTCTGACTGACTTCTGAAATTAAAATGTTTTCTCTTCACTTTATGGATTGGCAAAATATCATTAGATATTTTGCCAAGAATGGCGACAGCGCCGTCTATATTATTTTTAAAAGATAGGGAAGATGGCTCAATATCGATAGGCTATTTAATATTTTCTAAGAGTTTGAACTTAGCGCGTTACAATTTTCTTTAAATAATTTAAATAGACGAATAACTATTAAATATTTTAATATAACTGAACAACCTGGAATCCAATATAATAAAACGTATTTATTCTTAATTTTCAATAAAATCTATTGTAATCTATTGCCTAATCCAAGACTTACCCCGAAACTCAAACTGAGTCTAATTTACTCTCAACGTCAAACTTTCATATTTATTTTATCAAAAAACAATTCGATAATTTTCCGATATAGCTTGTGTTTTCCCCATTAAATAAAATGATTAAGCGTTTCAAAAAATTAATTTTGGCATTTGAATTATGAAAATCGATGCGTTATTTTCTTATTTATCAGTTTTTTTTTTTTTAAACTCAAATCAGTGGTTCTACCTGTTCTTCGCACGTGAAAAAAAAAAAAATAAATAAATAAATAAAAATAAAATAAAATAAAATAAAATAAAATAAAAAATAAAAAATAAATAGAAAAAAAATAAATAAAAGTAAAACTAATATTAATTTGACCAGTTGTCAAGATGTTATTTATTCTGAATTCTCATGAATACTAAACTTGGTTAACATCTATTGAAAAATAACGATTTTCAGAAAAAACACCCACAGCCAGAAGTACCCTTTTCACCCCTCTAAAAAAAATATATATATATATATTTCTTACCTTCAATTCCTTCCCTTCAAAATTTATTCTCTTCAATTCCTATTCAATTTTATAGGAATTGAATTGAGGAAGATCTTCTTTTACCTAATTAGGGCCTAAGAGAAGCAGAGAAGGCATTTTGCTAAATTTTATTCTTCGACAGAAAACTACTGCAAAGATATAGTTATGAGAGTTAAACACTTCGACATCCCTTGAAAAGTCTCATCTTTTACCTTAATTAGGGCCTAAGAGACAGCATTTTGCAAAATTTCAAGCTTCTACAGGAAACATCTGCAGGATACGATGATAAGGCTCAAAAACTTCGACTTACCTTTAAGCTCCTCTAAGGGTTAAACTTTAGAAATATCTCATGTTTTACTTTAATTAGGGTCTAAGAGGGGACAATTCGCCAAAATTTAAGCTTTAACACGTTGAGCGCCACGCAAATTCTTAAAATTCATTAAAATTCCACAATGATTCCTCCTGTAATAAATAAAAATTAAGCAAATTTTTAATAAATTTTCAATCATTAAATGTAATATTTTTAGTTTTATATCCGCCACCGATGGTTGATGCGGCTTTATATCATATCTGACACTGTCAGCCACCGATGGCTGACAGGGCGCTCAATGTTTTAATTTTTTATTGGTTCTGCTTTTACTTTCGGGGTAAAACTTTCACAGAAATGTTTGAAATATAACGTGTTCTGCACACTCCTAAAGTTTCAAGATGATTCAGCACTTAGAGATATATGATAAAATGTCAAGAATCTAGAATGGCTGACATGGCGCTCAATGTGCTAATTGGAAACCACTGAAGAGATACGGTGGAAAGGTTAAAAAACTTTGAGGCCCCTTTTTAGCCCTTTATGCAAAATTTAGTAATAATTTTAGTTAACTTTTAATTTTAGTTAACTCCGTGTGATCCTGTATGTCATGAGAGGAACCTATCATCTAAATGTCATTTAATTAGCTTTTAGTGGTTCGAACTTGGCGTTCATAGTTGAATTAGTAAACGAATCAGTGGTATTTATTATTTATTTTCTCATTTATTACCTAGTTTGGTACTTTAGCATTCATAGAATTCCTAAAGAGATTTCTTTGAGCTCCTTTACTGAAATATAACTTATATCTAATTTATCAGTTTTTAATTTATAATATTTATTCTTTTTATTAGCACTAGCAAACCCGTGCGAAATATTCACACTTTATTTCTTTTCTTATTTACCTTTAATATTTGAAACTCATAAATGTTAAACCAATTTCACCACCCAATTAAAATTTTAATTTACCAGAAGCGAAATTATTATTAAAACCAGATTAATGTTGTAGTACAATAAATGTACAATAGTGAAACCAAAATCATTCAAAGAAAGGACTCCCACGACGCCTTTTACATTTTTTCGTCATTTGTGCCGATGACTTTTTATTAATTTTGATATATATATATATATATATATTAGTTTAAAAATAAATAAATAAAATAAAATAAACTAATTCCTATTTTGATTATATTTTTTATGATTGTGTTTTTTAGTCAATTTATGACACAAAAGTTCATATTCTGTGTATATGTTTAAAATATTGCTAGGTTTAAAATGACGCTTGCAAAGATTCTGAAGAAACAACTGTTAAAAATGCATTTTTTCGTAAAATAATCTCATCAGACAAATGTCCTCATTTTTTCCTATTAGTCTATTGAGCTAAGTCCGCGTGCTTAAATGTTGTCCATGTATAAATATTATTTTTTAATCCTCGCGTAACGTATCGTTTCAACAAAACATAATTGAAACTGGTCCACGTTAGAGAAATATTATATAGATTGTATGCAGTTTATATCATCTCGCCTTCGTCTAACATCGACTCTGATTATCTCTCTTCCTAGCACCGTAGATTTACCTGATGAAAAAAAGAAAAAAAAACTCATGCTTCACCTCCGATAGTATTTTTATTGTTCTGCAATAAGCGTTTAGATTTCTATACAGCAATACTGGCGATTTTCACAAGATTTAGAATTCCGAAGGACGTCCAAACGAGGGGAAAAATGATTGTCAAAGCGATAGCAATCAGGAAGTAAAGGGTAATTGTCGCGGTTTGGTTTTCTAATGCTACTTTTTTTTTAATCTGTTGTGGATTCCATTATTTTACATTTTCAGTGTCATTATTCACACGAAAACAGGAAATGCATAAAAGAAGGGATTGTTTCCGGTGCAATGTGCCTTTTTTTTTTTTTTTTTTTTTTTAAATGAAAATAAAAAAAGATTATTTCGGATAATTTCAAGTCAATAAATCTCATCATAAAACTGTGACGTAATTAGTTACAGTAAGAACACGTAAGTCATTTTGTCACCACTGAAAAATGAGAAATTCTGGACAAAAATAGTGAAGGACATGTCCGTAGCATTAAAAACTATGACTAAAGTTCTACGAATTGTTCTTAGAAAATGTTACGATAAACAGTAAACATAGAACTACTGATAATAAGCGTTTACATAATATAATAAACGCCTAAATAAGTAACTTCTTCTAAGACAGAATTATTGTCTACGTCGGGAATAGATCGCGATTTCCTATTTATCATTACAAATGAGAGTATTGCTTAAAAAGCGGTTCTATTCTGATAGAGGGGAGATTTTTAAAATATCAATTTATTATTATTATTGTTATTATTTATATTTCTACTTGACTTATAATTCTTAAGGGCCCTCTTCACTCACCGCCGCCAGAAACCGAAACTAATGCTATTCTATGGGAATTTTTTTTTTTACAAATAACTCATTAACTAATACATATTTTTAAATTCTGTTTTCACATTCTGAAAATTCCCAGCTGTTAAATTTACGGATATTTTTTGAAAAAGTATTTTTTAAATCTTTTAAATTTTATTTTGAAGCTGCAAAATACGAATTTTCAATATGCGAAATTTTTCATTTTGCAATTTCAAAATAAAATATTAAAAAATAAAAAAAATCCATTTTAAAAAAGGTCTGTCAATTTAACAGTTGGGAATTTTCTGAATGTGAAAACAGAATTTAAAAATATGTATTAGTTAATAAGTTATTTGTAAAGAAAATTTCCCCATAGAATAACATTGGCTCGGGCTTACGGCTACGGTAAGTGAAGAGGACCGTTAAACACAAATGATTTCTTGACACACACACAAGGAAAGAAAAAAAAAATGCCTGTTTTAATTTTGGAATAGAAAATATATTTTTGACTACTGAAATAATATGGACAGACATGTATAATGAACATGTATAATTAGGAGTTATTTCTCAGAAAGAATTTCTGCAGTTTCGAGAGGTGTATATTAGAGTTCTAATTAGAGGAGGAATATAGATTGCTAAATAAGTAGAAAAATTAACATGCTGATGTTTTTTTCTACGAAAATGCATGTTCTAGATTATTGGAACTAAAAATGTTTTGAAGATATTATATAAATTTCAAACAACTCTAGAAATAACTGTTCAACTATTGAACAAAATCAATTTAACTCAAAGTTAAAATAAATTGATCGAATTCTATGAATTATTTATTTGTGTCACAACACCGAGAAATTTTGTGTAAAATATACGAACAGATAAACTTATATCGATCTAAGAACATTCAATCGAACACCAAATGTAAATCTTTTTAAAAAAAATTCATAATTTTAACAAATTTTTTCTTACAGAAGAGAGGAAATTAAAAATCGCCGACTTTAATAGAGTATTGTTGAACACGGACAATTTCGAAAATAAATGCATGATGTTGTGAATACTAACGGTATATGCTTCCAATTCAAAACGTGTGTATAGTTGTTATAATTTGTTTAGAGCATGATACATAGTACATATATTTCAATATTTCCATTACATATTTCTATATGACCATAGTACATGTTTAACATATTTATAGTATGTAGATGAAAAATTTTTTAAATAATTTTTGAATGGTGTATCAAAGTGAAAAGATAAAATAATACGCATCCCAGGAAAAAATTTGTATGTTATAAAAATAGCTTACATAGTGTAGAATTTATGCACAAACACAACACACATATCCCATACTCTCACACAACACATGTATATATATATATATATATACATATAATTGCACGAAAAATGCCTATGCATACTATTTCATGATTGATGCACATATATGTATAACGTCCAAAGAATGATTTTTTAAAAATACCTTTATGTAATATGAAATAAACGGTTTTAATTTATCAATTTGTTAGTAGCTACGAAAAATAAAAAAAAAATAAAAATAAAATTAATGCGTATTAATTTTGATGAAATTTAATTTTCTTCATCCAACCCCTTTCTTCTCTTCGAGTCAGTCTAATTGACTTTTATTCTGTCTTTCGTAGTTTATGTCTTGCAAAGAGTTTCACGAAAATTTCCACGCATATTCTTATAACACAGTTCGTAAATTGTCATATCAAGTACATTAATTTCGTTATGTTATGTGCCGCATGTGAATACTATATGCTTTAAGCAAATATTTTTTACAGTCCATAGTGCATCAGAAATATTTCGTAAGTCAGTGTACAGAAACTAGTTGTTCTATTTATAACATTATTAATACAAGACGCGTCACAGTGATTAAATAACAGATAAATTCTAAGGCATTCTATAAATATTAACGGAAATTAAATCGTAAATGGAGAAATGGATAAACAGACAGATAGACTAACCGAAGTCACTTAGTATTTAAAAAACTTAACAAAACTAAAAATGGGATTATAACATTTTCCAATATAAGCCCCTAATTTATCTGAATATTTTTGTGTAGCCCTATTATCCTTAAGGCTAACCATGTCATATTCCGCAGTTTTTATCCACAATAATTTCATTGTAAGGTTTTAAAATATATTTATAGAAATATTTCTCGTAGAACAAAATATATTGTAATCCTTTTACGCGTTTCTGTACACAAATTAGTTTTGCTCAAGTTGTGTTATTTAGACCAATTTCAACAAGGAACATTTTAATTATAGTAATCGAATTATAATTTAAGGGGAACATTTCATAGTGAATTTGAATAACATATATCAATTTCAAGGAATTCTATGAATATTTATGAGAGTTATAGCGAGGACAGGCAGGCAGACAGACTAACCGAAGTCATAGTCACTTTTAAATAATATTGGAACGTGTTAAAATCACGTAATACAACTAAAAACGATATTCTAACGATTAACGATATTTTAACGATTTTTAACCACAACCCCTAATTTATCTGAATATTTTTGTGAGTCCCAGAAAACATTAATGCTAATCATACAATATTCCATCGAAAACATGTATGTTTATGCTTATGAATAATAAATGTCAATTTTATTATGTTTTTTGCAGTACAAAGGTATTAAAAAAAAAAATGCTCTATAGAAATATCTCTCATAAAATGAAATATGCTAGAATGGACTTTATCGGTGTCACGTCTAAAAACCCTTGACATGTGATCACTGTAAGGAAAAATGCAACATTATAATGTTTATATTTGTACTGTATGGGGAAAGGCTTGTATTCTTTAGGGAAATATCTGTATCGTATAGGGAAATTCCTAGGGAAATGGTGGATTAGAAATTACATGTTGGGTCTGATTTATCCTCGAACCCAAAAGACGGATATTGTCCATTGTTTTGGGTGTCTCTCTACTCAAACTCAATGGTGGTATTTACACCATTTCCAATAGGATGGTTGGATGATTGTGTTTTACGTCGCACTAGTCCTGCGCAGATGTGCAATTGGCGATGGTCTGGGACACACCCCTAGAGGTGGTCCGGAGACATGTCATCACAATTTTGATCCTCCACGGAAGGGATGGCTCTTCCGCTTCGGTGACCCCCCAGAGGTATAATTTTTGATGGGAACATGGAGGACATTGCGGCCACGGCAGATTTTACGTGCACCAGCCACTATTAGTGTACACGACGGTCTTTGGCCGGCTCGAGTACCGAACCCGCAATCTTCCAATTACGAGGCAGGCGCTCTACCGACTGGGCTACCGCGGCCCCCATTTCCAATAGGATATATCCCATAATAAACTTGAATAACATATATCAGTTTCAAGGAATTCCAGGAATATTTACTGGAAGTCATAAATACTTTTCAGGGAAAGTGTTAAAATAAACAGAATTTTTGGGAAAGAGTTTGTATAAAAATATTTGATACAAATAACATATAGAATTTTACTTGCCTTACATTACTTATTGTGTTTTCTTCTTTGAAATTTTTCAGTCTCTGATACTTTAACCTTTAAATATGCGAAGTAAATCAGCAGGCGGCATTCTGTGAAGTGGACGCAAAATAGAGATATATACATCATGGCAAGTGCCATGGCACCACAATATAAATTATTCAAATTTTTGTCAGATAGAGAGTTTACTGTCAGGTTATTTAAGCGTCACTTTTGACGCTGAAACTGATTTCTTAATGACATTAAAAGACAAGGTAAGAAATAAAAACATTTATATCTTACTTCATATCCTTCTCGACGTAAGACGTGCGATGTAAGACTTAGTATGTGCTTTTATAGAAGCAATTTCATTTCAATTGTGTATATTAAGTAAGTTTTGATGGATATACATGAGGACGAATCGATTTTTTTCCCTAACTTTTTTTTTCCAAATTTTAATTAGTGGGAAAAGAAGTTTTCTTTATACTCAACATTTTGCACATATTTTTAAAATTTTCAACGTTTCTTTTTTTCTGCATTCTCTCTCAAAATCTTAAATTTTTGATGAAATAAGTCAGAGGTATTTTATTGATATGAAATCTTTTACTTATCTTAAAGAAAACTATTTTTCGGCTATTAGGGTAAAAGCATCAGTAGTAGACACTGTACCAGTAGTGACAACTTTAAATTTAAACTCGAAAAACGAGCTTTCTAATTCTTGCATAAGTTTGAACACACCATAGTGAACTTGAATATCATATATCAGTTTGAGAAGTTACAAAAGTATTCACGGAAGTTAGAACGCGAACAGGCAGACGGACAAATAGACAGACAGATGAATAGACAGGCAGAAGGACAGACAGACAAAACGAAGTCATAAACACATTTCAATTTTGTTGGAAAGTGTCAAAAATGACACTTCTAGAGCTACAAACATTATTTTTTTTTTATTATATTCAACACATTTTACAAGTAATATTTTGAAAAATAATATATTTTATCCATTGTTTTTTTTTTTTTTTTTTTTTTTTTTTTTTGGTAATTTTACACCATAAAAGAAAAAAAAAAAAAAAATCTTGTTATGTTATAGAAAATTCCCGGAAGCAAATTTGCTAAATAATATCACTATGCTCTGCGAAAAATACGCTGACAAAAAAATTCTGTAACGGGACAACAGAGAGAATATTCACCCTGAAGAGATTTTTTTCGTAGTGGACATCGTAATAATTCTCAAATTATATAAAAAATTTCCAGTTTCAACAGCCAGGATCGAACAGAGCCCACCTCATTGTATGTAGGCGTCGATGTTACCTCTCAATTACGAAAGCACGCAATTTATCTACTACTTAGTACAGTATAGGACCCGTTATCCAGAAAGCTTGGGACCTGCGATATTCTGAATAAGGCGTTTTTCCGTAATTCGGAACACTTTATTATATGTATAAAAATGGTACAAAATAATTTCATAAATAGTAGTGATAAACATGAAAAAAATATATAAACACTTTACCTATATATTTGTTCATTTAATAAATTATTCCCATAAAATAAAAAAACATTCTTAATTAGGATTTTAAACTATAAATAAAAATAGTAATAACAAATGAAAAATAAATAAACATATATACAATTTAATTTTGGACCTGAGTGTAAATTCCTTTCATTTGGATTTTACAAATATTTCTATGATACTTTTTTGCTTATAGTGTGTCTCTGACACTAATTGTCCATAAATGTTTCAAATATTTTTAACACGTAATGCTAAATATTTTATGAAATGAATTCTAAAAATAATGGAAATTAATAAAAACTATTTAAAAATTTTATAACAATTGGGACTTCATGCGTGCAACCTGAGTTCAAGGATAAAATTCATCTGCTATTGGGCACTTTACGAAGTTTCTGTTATTAATGTTTATCTATTAAAAAATACCATAGAAATTCATTTTCTAAACCTAAATCTGCAAAATTTTCAGTAATTATTTGGACAATTTTGTGCTCACCATATTTTCCCAGAATACCACCGTAGCCTTAAAGAAAGTAGGTCGTAAAAATATAATTATGACCGCTGTTATTGTATAACTTTAATTCTTAAATTTTACGATAATTAAAAAATTTGGTAGTTGGCATTTTTCATTCTGGTTTTCGGAGCATTCTGGATAATGAGTTTCCTGATAACGGATCCTATACTGTACTACTAAATTCTGCTTTGATACCGATATTCTGTGTGCAAAATAGTAAAAATATGTAACAACAAGATAAAACCTGTATCAATGGTTGCAGATTTTATCTGGTTACAGATAAAATGTTCCTTTTGACGCGTAATTTTAAACTAAATTTCTGTAATTGTAGAAAAAATAAATTTTATGTAAAAAAAAATTCTTTTTTTTTTTTTTTTTTTTTGCAGAAATTTTTTGTATTTCAACATATTTTTCTTACAGTGTAAAGTCCATAGTCCCCTTAACAAAGTTATCAAAATTCTTTGGAACGTCCTTCAAATTTTGTACACAATGGATTACCGAGTCAGAATTAAAATGTATTTAAGTGTCAAATTTAGAACGGAAAATTTCTTAATATCAACTAAGTCTTTTCCCCTGCCTCGTTTAGTCCTGTTGCAGTGAAAGTAGTTTTACAGTCCATTCGATGAATAATAGTACTATTGGACTGTTTCAAGAATGTTCGTTGTAATCACAGTTTTGTTGTAGTTTTTCGAGAAGTTACGTTGAAGAACGAGCATTCATCGACTAGAACCTGCCTGCTTCTTTACGAACTACTTTCTGACAAAAGATAGTCGACAAGTCTTTCGTAACAATATTCTAGTTAAACTGATATTCCAATCAGTGGTTATAAAACATAAATGCCAATTAAACAGTATAACAGAAATATATAACTCATGTAAAATATGCAATTTTGGGAAAGAGTCGCTATTAATAATAGATATAAAACATATAATTTTGCTTTTTTTAGGTAAATTTTGTTTAAACCATTTTTTTTTTTTTTTTCCGTTTCCGATAACACCGCTCGACATGAAAATTGCCCCAACATCATTTTGACAAATTCTTATGAAGAATAACCTCCTGAATCCGAATATGACGTCCAATTTGCTCTAGGACTCACCGTTTTTTAGGGACAGCCCCTTATTTTTATCATTTTTCGGTAATTTTATGGCTATAAATTTGATTTTTAGGGTTGGGGGGGGGGGGAGGATTATTTTTACTGTTAAATATCTTCTGAGGGGCTACAGAGTTGGAAAATTCTAAAACATCAACATTTGCAGCAAAGGAAAATTTAGGGAGGAATTTGCCACTGAAATTATGTATTACATTTCTTATATTTATTTAATCTATTATTAATGTTATTTATTAAACATTAAAATTTTTTGTTTTTAGGAGTTAAATTAATTCTTTTTCGTTCTCCAAATCGAATTCATGACCATAAAATTACCGAACAGTGATGAAAATTGGGGAGGGGGTGGTGTCCCTAGAAAACGGTGGGTGACAGGGCAAAATGGGAGTCATATTCGGATTCAAGAGGTCATTTTACATAAGAATCAGCAAGAATGGTATCAGAGCTCGAATTTTTATTATTTATTTATTTATTTTATTTTATTTTGGCAGCGCAGTGTAATTGAGTCTTCAAACATGCAAGATAAAACAGCGGGAGGCATGCTGGGAAGTGACGGTACAAGATGAGATATACAGGAGATATCACACAGCAAGTTCTATGTCACAAGATTGCAAATTATTCAAATTTTTGTCAGACAGAGAGCTTACTGCCTAGTTGTTTTAGCGTCATTTTGATGCTGAAACTGATTTTCCAATGACATCAAATGGCAAAGAAAAAATATTAAAATATTTTTTATTTGATGTCCTTCTAGTTGTGAAACGTTAGCGGCAATCCCTACACTTTTCTATGGAAGCAGCCTCCTTCGAACCGTGCATATTAACTAAGTTTTGATGGATATACATCCTATTTAATTTTCTTCTTAAATTTTAATAACAAGTTATTATTATTTTTTCTTTTATTTCAAAACGTGTAATACAAAATATCTGGAGAGGCTTTGAACGGCTTTCTGAACATTTAGTAGTTATTAGCTGTTTCAAACAAATTAGAATCAGTAAATAATCCAGTACATAATAAAAAAAATAAAAAGAATAATAGAATTTTTTAAGTTCGAATATACTCGTTAATGAATAGTCATGTATCCGATTCCTCTTATGTGTCCTCGTAAATGAATACAAATTTTAAGCGAAAAATTTCTAGAACGACCATTCTGCAGCAAAATTTTAAAACACATGTAAGTTTTATTCTCTTTTAACCTTTAACTACACATGCTTAATATTTTAACACAAGTACACGCGTAGTGTATTTTGTACACCACCAAAATATCAAATCCCTAACAACACACTTGTCCACAGAACATCATGAGGAGGTCAATATAGGATTTCTCTTTTATCCACAGGACATCTTGAAGATGCTTTTTGGAGAAGATGTGTTGTTAGGGAAAATAAACTAAATAAGAACAAATATGTATGCTACAGTTGGCAGCAAAAGTATCCGAGCACTAGCAATAATCCCTGTCTAAAAAAAGTACACATAATACTGCTTTGTTAAATAAATTTTTGTCGAGCCATGATCCTAGTCAGTTCTAAGAACATGAGTCGACAAGAATTTATTTAACAAAATAGTATTAAGTGTACTTTTTTGGTATAAGAATTATTGGCTAGTGCTTGGATACATTTGCAGCCGACTGTATAAGTTTTAATTATCAAAACTTTTTATAAAAACTAATGAAAAATCTTCGAATAAATACTTCAATGTTAGGTTAGGTGTGCACGCAGCGTGGGGAGAGGGATTTCAAAGTCATTTATATTCTATTTACTATAAATAGTGTATTTTTTACACCAGCGCGTGTAGTTAAGGGTTAAATACGTTTAATGATCTTTATATCATTAATATCGATAAGATGTAATATGTGTAATTTATTTCATACTTCACTACGAATTATAAGTAATACGCACATAATTTCAAATAATGATCCTTCATTAGTAATTCAATGTAACATATATCAGTTATTTTCAGTGTTTTAAACTGTTTAACATTATTAAAACGAAAATCAATTAATTTGAGTCTATAGACCGCAATATATAAGAATTTTATTTCGTATTCCACAAAAATAAAATAAAATATAAAAATAATGAAATATATATATATATATATATAAATAAATAGATAAATAAATAAAATAAAATAAAAAAACTATAAGTCCTAAACCCATTAAATTCATATAGTCTTTGCGACGATGACCTATATAATACCTATCCAATTTTATCTTAAGCGAATGTAAAAATTTTAACTGGCGCAATTCAAATATTTTGAGTCCATAGGCTGCAATGATAAAGAATTTTTCTTTGTGTTTCTGTAAAAGAAGTATGTCCTACACTCATAAAAATCTATATAGATGTTTAGGTAGGCATGTTATGACTGTGACATAACATGCGTACCAACTTTTAGCTCAATCGAATAATGTGTTTGGCGGCTGTCAGGCTCACTTACATACATACGTATACATGCATACATCACTGCAAAGTCCTAGCCAAGACTGGTTTTTAGGAGTCCCCCCTCCCGCGAAACTGCAGATTGTTGAAAATGTTTGAGTGATTATTCATTTTTTGCACTCAACATTACTAAAGTTTAAACACCCTCCTATTTTTATTTATTATTTTCTACTTACGACCTTGCATCACTCTAAAAGTAACAAAATTGAATTCACGAAAACTTAAAATATCATAGACCAAAATCTCATAGTCGAATTTCTTTTCCTCTCTACAATACTTTCCTTACATAATATTATATTCAAAAAGAAATTCTTGAATTTTTCATTGAAAATAATAATTGCAAATAACTTTTTAGAAATAGAGTGAAAAGAACAAGGTGATTATTCTATGTTAAACAGGGCTGACAAAGTCTTTGAGAATTAACCTTCAGTTTTTGTACATTTTAAATTACTAGATCAGAAATGGAATAAATTTAAGCGTAAAATTTACTAATGAATATTTCATAAGACTCGTGTTAAATTATTATTCCAAACAGGGGCGACAGATTTTGCTACCAATGTTCGTAGATGTCAGGTGTCGGGTTTGAATACAGGTCACACTTGTCAGTCAAGCCATTCAGAGTTTTTCGTGGTTTCTTTGAAATTTGCGTGAACTAAGACCTATTAAAAAGAACCCCCATCTCACCCAGGCCTAGATACCTAATATAGTGTAGACATTTGGCCTTAAACCTCACAATACCACCGGTTACCAAATGGCAACTGTAGAAAATAAATAAATAAATAAAATGAAACAAAACATAATAATACGAAATAAAATAAATATAAATATTATTACTTTAGTTCCCCAACATACTATAGGTATGGGGAACTTAGGAAATCGTGAAAATTTTCGATCTCTGTTTTTCCACTTTTTTTACATATTTTCAGGTGTAAGGAATACGAAACTATCAAAATGGGTATGGTGTCTGTTAGTTTGTTAGTGTGTTAGTCTGTGTACACGATATCTCACGTACAAATGATCGCAGAGAGGTCGGACCGATTTTGAAATATTATTTATGACACTGACAAGAACCCTATTCATTTGCAACATTCTAATTAGAAAACTTCAGAAGTTATTCGAAATTTACGATTTTCTTAACATGGTAAAATAGGGCAAAATTTCAATTAAACGTGCATGAAAAGAAATATTTTTATCGTAAAGATGTAAGAACAGTTCTTAAATATCAGTTTTAATGCCGGTATGAATATCATTAACTATAAACATGCTACTTTGAAAATTTCGGAAGTTATTGGAAATTTATGAATTTCTTAACATGGCAGAATGCGGCAAAATTTCGTATAAACGTCGGTTTTGAGGGATATTTTCATCGTAAAGTTGTCAGACTACTTTTAAAATATCATTTAAGATATTAGCAAGAACCCTATTGATTTGCAACATTCTATTTTAAAAACTTCGTAAGTTATTCGAAATTTACGATTTTCTTAACATGGGAAAATAGGGCAAAATTTCACTTAAACGTGCATTAAATAGAATATTTTTACGGAAAATTAAGTTGTGTTATTTTTCTTGCCGGGATGCGATACGTCAATTTTGCTTTCTTAGTTTTTAATAATAATTAAAATGTGTGGAAACAAATATGTGATGGGAAACTGTGCAGAGTCCACTTATGCCAACTAGTTTTTACAGTTGCAATTTATATATAAAAAAAAAAAAAAAAAAAAAACGTAAAATTTATCGTAACCATGCACAGGTGATAGGGTTGAATTGTTTGAATGAGTAAATCCCGATGTTGAAAGATAAATTATTTTACTTCCGACGTTACTATTTCTCTAAGTTACCACGTTTCTATTAACTTCTATTCTTGTTTGTTTGTTTGTCCCGTACAAATCTTACAATCGAATTTTAACTAACTTCCCTACTAGCTGGACATTTTAAACTTTTACAATAGCTCAGAACCCAATGACAACGTAATATTTCGAAGTCCGATTTTCGAATTTTTGATTAGTTTTCTTATAATTAATTAAAATATGAAAATAATAACATCCTAATAGCATTAAAATAGCCATTAAAATATTAGCTATAATTTAATTGTTGCCAAAAAAAAAAGTTTACGAGTTCATTTTATTTCGATACTAGCAGGCTACGCCCGCTTCACTGGTCACTATATTTAAATGAATTTTCAAAAGAATTGGATCAGAATTTATATTTTACATCACATTACAAAAAAAAAAAAAAAAAAAAAAAACACTGAAATCGCTTTAGATCTCGCTTCTTCGGGTACCCGTTGCCTAAGGCAGCTCTGTTTTCTGCCCGTATTGCATAGGGTCCAGTTTCCCACTGTCTACAAAAAGGTCTTTCCTGGGCACTTCAATTTTACATCACATTACCCCCCCCCCCCCCAAAAAGAAAAAAAAAAAAAAAAAAAAAAAAACACTGAAATCGCTTTATATCTCGATCCTTCGGGTACCCGTTGCCTAAAGCAGCTCTTTTTTCTGCCCGTACTGCATCGGGTCCAGTTTCCTACCATAGAGAAGAAATATCCTATTTCTTCTCTATGTTTCTACAGAAAGGTCTTTCCCGGGCACTTCAATCTGGGTATATATCGACGACTTGTGTATTTTCTGTTATTTAAGAACTACGATTTTAAAGATGACTGTATCTCAGCATCTATTACATATTTTAGTTTTTGAACCATGTGTTTTATAAGCCCCCGTTATTTACACTATATTACGATTTGATTCCAACCAGTGCAATAAAATAAAATAAAAAAGTAGATTTTCTTTTAAAAGGAATTAAATACATGAAAAACAAACGAAATTTAATCAGTTTAACCCTTTCTACTATAAACTACCATTTTTTTCACCTAACAAATATTATAAATAATAATAATAATAAAAAAGATTTTTTCTTTTAAAGGAATTAATTAAAAAAATGAAAAATAAAAAGTTGCTATACTATAAAATTTATACATAAACGTAACAATTAATTTCTATTGCATTACCATTTGATTTTCAATAAATATAATAATAATTTAAAAAAAAATCGCCTTCAAATGAATGTATTAAATAAAAAATAAATAGTGAATTAGCCGTTGCTAAGATACGCAGACGATTACAATCGAAGAATAAATTCATGAAAAATGAAACATAAAAGCCAATGTTTAAAGTCGAAAAAACATTAATTTAAAAAATTCAAAGTTGAAATTCGAAAAACTCTCGATGAGGTGCACACCTGCAGGGTCCCAGATACCTATATGTCAAATTTGGAAGCTCTGTGATCAATAGTGTGAGTACCAGAGCGCAGACAGACAGACACACACACACACACTTCTCTTTATTTATATAGATAAAAATAAATACATTTAATTAAACGTGAACATTAAAAAATTATAAAAAGTTAAATTATACATCTCACAAAAATTGACGTCAGTATCACTTTAAAAATTTTATGCAGATTGGTAAGAGCACTATGATTCATCAGAAAATTAGAAAATTTAAAAAATGGTATATAAAAAGTTTTTTTTACCTTATAATTATTTTATTATTAAATTGAGCAATAAATATAAAGTTACAATAAGATATGAGACCACGAGAATGGCATTGCATTAACATTGAGTGTCTTTGTATAGTAATTATACACATTCATTTTTTAAACACCAATTGTTCATCGACTATACAAATTCTTTTCTTGAATATTTTAATTTCTTACGCAATTTTTAAATTTTCTCTGAGTGAAGAGCAGGTAGAATATTAATGTTATTTTAGTAACTATAAGTTTGAACAAAATAATGAACATACGTTTTTATCTCAAAAATTCACGTCTTATGAACTATAATGTGTCCACAAAGATAAAGATAGAAACGTGAACCATAATCTCCATTATTCACATTTTTTGTGTGGCTCTGCAAAGTAGCGCGCATGATAATTGATTTCATTATAACAAATTTAAGCTACTTATACTAACTACTTAAGCTAATGAACTATATCTAAGCTATTACTTAAACTAAAACTAACTAACGATATATGCTTCCAATTCAAAACGTGTGTATAGTTGTTAAAATTTGTTTAGAGCATGATACATAGTACATATATTTCCATATTGCCATTACATATTTCCATATGACCATAGTACATATTTCACATATTTATAACATATAGATGAAAAATTTTTAAATGATTTTTGAAAGGTGTATCAAAGTGAAAAGGTTAAATAATACGCAACCTAGGAAAAATTTTGCATGTTATAAAAATAGATTGCAGAGTATAGAATTTACACACGCACGCAACACACACACACACACATATATATATATAATTGCACTTCGTTACATATATCTGTTTCATTCGATTTTATAATTTTCCTGTGGAAAAAAAAGTATAACAATTTCTTAAACATTTATGATTTTTAATAGCATATCACATGTTATATTGTATTTAAATTACTTTTTTTTCTGGTATGTCATAAGACGTGGATAATAATCTACACACAATATAATAATCCCAAATATTTGTCGTTTTGTGCGGTTCTTTGACCTATAAACGTTAAGGGGACCAGGAAAGTGAAATTCGACCAAAAAATTGATTTTCTATACTTTTTACTTCCATTACCCGATTACCATAGGTAATGGGAGTATTGTATTCGGTCAAAAAATTCGATATCGAGTTTTCATCTGATTTACATGTTTTAAGGTCTCCTGAGTCCATAAAAGTGGTTTTCGGCAACTGATCAGTGTGTGTGTATATGTGTATGTGGGGAATATTCTGACGATCATATCTTCGAAACTAATAAAGATTGAACGATGAAATTTCAGAATTGACATAAGTTTGGTGTACAAATGGTTTTTCTAACTTTTTGTGAAAATTGGAAAAACAGAAGTGGAACCATGTCCGCATCTCAAAAACGGCTCAAACGATTTTCTTCAAAGCTGCTATATAAACATTCTATTAGATGTCCTTTCTATGTATATGTTCACTATAGTTCAGAAAAATTGATAGGTGCCCTTCATAAATAGGTCAATTTGAGGTCTCGCAAGAACGTTTCTTTAAAAACGGCTGTATGTTTCTTTTCTTTTTTTCAAACTCTATATAATATTTCCCTTTCAGATATCCTTTCATATGTAATTGTTGTTTCCGATCAACAATTGAATTTGCCATATTTTGGTGAAAGTTCGTATCTCAAAAAGGGTCCTAACGATTTCTTTTAAGAATTGCTATACAGAACCCTTTTCAGCTATCTTTTCGCGTTATTACAGAAAAATTAACATGGTTATTACAGAAAAATTAACATTCATCCTGATTAGGTCGATCAGTTTTAGATTTCGAATTTGGTATTTCAAGAAACGTCTCTACCGATTTTCTTTTAAACTCGCTAATTCTGTTTTATATGTGTTTATACATGTGTTAGTTTTCTCTTAGAGGAAAATTGTTTAGTGTCTTAATTGTTAGGCCAATTTTATGTCTTCTTAACACATTATCTCCAAAAAGTGCATATAATATGTGTAACAGTGGGTAATGGAAGCCGTGAGGTTGTTACACACGAGATTCTTTATATCATTAAATAGTTTAAATTGTTATCTTTCCAACGAAGTAACACACATGATTATTTATTTATTTACTTTTTAAAGAAATATTGGTATCTTTCATTCTTTCTAAGTGAATTTTATAGCTTACTGTTGTCAATTTTACCTTTAAATAAGTTTTTCTCAAAACGTGGATTTCTCAGGTTCCTGTTTCTTTTTAGTTCCCCATCATACTATAGGTAAGGGGAACTTAGGTAATCGTAAAAATTTTCGACCTCGGTTTTTTTACTCTTTTACATGTTTTCAGGTGTGAGGAATCCGAAAATGACGAAATTTGTATGGTGTCCCTGTAGGGTGTCTGTTAGTTTGTTAATCCGTTAGTTAGATTTTTAGTCTGTGCACACGATATCTCAAGAGCAGATAGTCACAGAGAAATCAGTTTTAATAATAATTACAAGATAAAAAGATCTTTTTACATACCATGTTTTTAAATTTTCTGTTGAATCATATAAACGCTACCGAAGGCAGCGGGGACCCGAAACAATTGGCTAAAAGTATTTAAAAAATACATTGTCATCCTGTTCTGATTTATTCGAAAAGTTTCAAGTGTCTAGCTAGTCGGGAAGTTATATGATTGTTGAATCATGTAAACGCTAAAGCAGCGGGTACCCGAAACAATTGGCTAAAAGTATTTGAAAAATGCATTGTTATCGTGTTTTTGAACTACTCTGACAGTTTCAAATGTCTAGCTCATCGGGAAGTTAGTTTAAAGTCGATTGCAAGATTTGTACTGGACAAACAAACAAACAAACAAACAAGAATCTAAGTTAATAAAAACATGGTAAAATATTACTTTTGCAACATTCGAATTAAAAAACTTCGTAAGTCATTAGAAATTTATGATTTTCTTAACATGGGAGAATAGGGCAAAATTTCACTTAAACGTGCATTAAATGGAAAATTTTTATTGTAAAAATGTCAGACCAGTTTTAAAATTTCGTAAGTTATCCTAAATTTAAGATTTTATCAACATAACAAATTGAGCGATATTTTATATGCATTTTGGGGATTGTTGCATTGGAAATAGCATGTGATTGAATAAAAATTAAACTACGAAACTGACCCCAATAAAATAAATTAATAGATTAGATTAAGATAAATGCATAGAGCTCTACGGTGGGTAGCCTATTAATTGGGTCATTTCAGTCTGATTCAGTTCGATTGGTCGAATTGATTTATTTTAACATGAATATAGTAGGTTTTGTAGTAGAATTTTATGAGAAGAAATATATGATGAAGAACTGAGCCTAGTCCACCTATGCTAACTAGTTTTTCAATATTTATGAAACTTAAGAACTTAGATTTTTAATGTTAACTTAAGAACTTAGTTATATTATGTTACATAGTACACATTAGCACAGATGTTTGGTGGTTTGTTGAGAATTATTTATTTCAGGCAGTGAAATTTTACCAAAAGATGCGTATTTAAAAGTGAGTTTTACTAGTTTTTCAGTTTCATTTAGAAAAAAAATGTGATTTGTTAAAACATACTATTCAAATTGCCATAAAAAAATTATAACTATCTTTACCATTTCTGATAAGGTACATAAAGTTGGGGAATTTAACATGGTGAAGATAAAGCTTTAAAAAATTAATAATAGTTTTTTCAGTTTCACTTAAAAAGACAATGATCGGTTATAGTATGTAAAACATGCTATTCTAACTGCTATAGAAAATTTATTACTCTATCTTTCACTATTTCTGAGAAAATGGTACATAAAGTTGGTGAATTTAAATTGGTAGAGACAAGGCTTTCCTGGTGCCCTTAATAGCAATTTTTTCGCACTTTTGTTTAAACTCAATAAAATTTATTAAGTTTCATTATACTGAAAACAGTTTATAATCTTGAAAATATCCTTTAAAAAACAGCTTCTCCCCAATGTGTTTTCGAATGAATATAACATGTGTTTTTTTATGATAATCATCTCACATATCAAGTTTTAGGCACTTATGCACAATATAGGAACTGAGATATAGCCGTCTTGTATTATGGAAAGAATGTAACATAGCAGCGCCAACAGTCGGTCGATATGCACCCAAACTGAATCAGCATGGTTTTTGATACATTAAGACACTAAAGGCGTTGAGATATAGCTTTCTTGTAAATGTGTGAAATTGCAACATAGTAGCACCACATATTAGACGATGTACACTGAGAAAAAATTTATACCGCCTTCATCTAGAATGAATAAGTGCCCATTTTCTAAATCCCTTAACTAGAAATATAGATTTCCGAGCTATGCGCATAAAGCACGCCAACAAACTGAATAGACGAAATGATCGGGAATTTCTAGTCTACACATTTCTAGATGGGGAAACAATATTTTAAATATTCTGAATCTTTTATATTGCTACAAATTCTTACTTGATTTTCTAGAATTGGATAATAAACAAAGATTACGGTTGCTGAAACCCGTATCTTGTATTCGCATTTATTTGCAGAGATTTTTAAATAACTTTGCCCTCGATAATATAGGCAAACGTTCTAGAATTCTATTAGGGTTTCTAGAACTTGCTTTCAAAGGGGACTAGAATTTATAAGGATGACATGGAACTATTTTTTCTAGAGCCACAATTTAGATTCTAGATGTCAGCAACAGAATTTTTTTCTTAGTGTACGCCAAAACCTAATAAGTCCCAATTTATGTCAAATACAACCAAATATAAAGTTATATAGAATTCTATCCATTATTTCATGAGATACAGCAATCAAAATTTTGATAACACACAGACATACATTTTCTAAAAATGATCAAGTCATTTTTAGTACATCTCAAAAAGTTAAAATTAATCGAAAACCGGCGGTCTAAAATTTTCACGAATTCAGTAATTTCTTCTTATGTTTACAGAAGAAAGTAAAAATAATTCAATATTATTGTATATTTTAAAACACAAGCGACAGAAAAAACCTGCATCGAAAAACAAAACTGGAATCATTACTTGCCATCAAAAGATTAAAAAAAGGGCGAACACGTGTCTTTCTCCAGTTCTCATTATTGCTCTAATTGAGCTTCAAAAGAAAAAGGGATTCTCAACCAACCGTTGCTTCTTGTTATTGTTCTTAGAACATAAAGAAAACTCTGACGATTATTATTTAAAATTTCTATAGTTCCGCACAACTTAGTATAGTTTCTTTGTTAGAGGATCGAGCAATTATTGTAGATGTGTCATTGTTTTTAAATTTAAAGAAAAAACATAGAGAGTATTAACTCCAAGCAAATCTATTTTTGAAGAATAACAAGTAAAGAATCACCTCTTTTACATTCCCCCCCCCTCTTAATGACTTAAAATTTATACATTGTCAGCGTACATTTCCTAAAATGCATAATAAATTTGATATTAGCTTTCTAATGTGCGTTTATATTGTTCCGTTTGCGTTGCGTACGAAACAGATTTATAATTCAGAACACATACTGAGAAAAAAAAATATACAGCCTTCATCTAGAAAGAATGAGTGGTCATTTTCTAAATCCCTTAACTAGAAATATAGATTTACGAGCTATGCGCATAAGGCACGCCATTAAGCTGAATGGACGAAATGATTGATAATTTCTAGTCTACGCATTTCTAGATGGTGAAACAATATTCTGAATCTTTTGTATTGCGAGAAATTCTCGCTTGATTTTCTAGAATTGGGTAATAAACCAAGATTATAGTTGCTGAAACCCGCTTCTTGTATTCGCATTTATTTGCAGAGATTTTTTAAATAACTTTGCCCTCGAGAATATAGGCAAACGTTCTAGAATTCTAATAGGGGTTTCTAGAACTCGCATCCAAAGGGGACTAGAATTTATAAGGATGACGTGAAACTATTTTTTCTAGAGCCACGATTTTTATTCTAGATGTCAGTTACATAATTTTTTCTCAGTGTAGATTTAGAAAAGGACTTTGATTCTCATTAATTAGTTAAAAGGCTTTGTAAATTCTTAGTTAGTATTAGTTATAGGACCTAATTATCCTAAAAATTACACTGAGCGTGTGCCTGAAAAGTCTGATTGAATACCTCTTAGGGAAAAAAAAAACGCCTTTTATTTACATTTTAAAAAGTACATTTGTATAAAAGTTTCCATTAATAGTTAAAAAAGACACAATTTTCCGTATTCGTCCCCATTATAATAATTCGAAAATGAGAGAAAATTTTGAGAAAAAATAAATTGTGAATTATGTTATACACAGAGTTTTGTGCATTTACAATAAGTGTTCAAATTATTAGATATATATATATATATTACAATTTTCTACTTATTTAAAAAAAAAAAAAAAAAAAAAAAACTGAATGAAATGAACTTGAACTCCAGACATGCAAGGAACATTGATAATTTCCCTCTTTCTAATATTGATTTAGTTACATGTGCAGTTAAAGAACCAACCCTAAACTGAAGAAAATCACAAACACTTTGTATTACCTTATATCATAAAAAGCTACAAATCACTTAAAAGTGTAACACGTGATGTCATTTACTATTAATATATATAATGACCCTCATCTGTCATTCACGATTCCGGTTTACACCGCTTCAAAACAGAGACTTTTGGCAGCCATTTTTTTTTTTCCCCGTTTGTTCAATTTAACTTACGAAAACATACATATCATTTTCATACATGTTTTGTATCGCACATATTGTTATTTATTCCTTCTAAAACCTTGAAAAACTATTCAATTGTAATGTTTAAATGTTTAATTAAATATAACGGATCACTGGCTATTATAAACATGAACCTATAAATAGAATTATGTAACTTCATGATTATAAACAACGCAATGCCAAATAAAAACAAACATAAACTGTTGCCATTCAGAAAATACAAATTCCAAATGGACAACTCTTTAATTGCGAATGAACGACTCTTTGACTGTTTCATTAAAAAAAACGCTTAAAATATTTCTAAAACATATGGACAATATTCCTGTGACGTCACAGTAGGTAAAATCGCCGAACACGTGGCCGATATTTTGTAAACAAACTAGATTCAAGATGCTATTTTATTGTTACGCATAACATTTTCCTAAATATTTCTCCAGTGAAACTTAATAATCAGATATCTGTTCAAACAAGAGCAAAAGAGAAATGTAAACAACTGAATCGAATGATAAAGTTAAGACTATTCCATATCGTAAAATTGCAGAACATTTTATGTACACACACACACACATATATATATATATATAATGGATAAAAGATTAATAAGAACATTTTATACAGACACGCATATATATATAGACATCAAAGCTTAAATAATTAGAATTTCAATCACTTTAATAAAGTAATTTATTAAATGGAACATCTATTTAAATTTGTTAACATCGCCACAGTTCACATGGCAACTTTTAATATTACATATGTTGATTAATATTAAAGTATATTACTAAAACTGGATTAAAAACAAAACAAAGGCATCACTATATCACTCTTACTTCAATTTCATATAATCTGTAACTCTTATAAATAATATTGCAAGATAAAAATTTTCAAGCCACAATGCTTTTCTATGGTAGAGTTGAGGATTGTTTGCCTAACCAGCTGATATTCTTGTAGCCTCGAACCCAAAGTGGGAATATGGTTCATTAAAGCCTTAAAAATCTTAAAATATTTGTAAAAACATATTAAAGTCTTTAAATATTTTTATCAAGCTTCATTATTTGTTTACATTGTAAGGTATGATTGGCGTCGAGTTCAGTACGTAAATGTCGCCAGTTGATTTTAGTTTTGAAATTAGTGTAAAGTTATAGTTGGGATAGAATGTTTGGTTGGGCAAGTAAAGGTTACCAGTTGAAATGAGTATTGAAAGTAGGGTAGTCTAAGGTGATAATGTCGAGTCAAGATAAAATGTTCGGTTGAGAATGAGAAAGTCTCTAGCTGGATCCTGGATATTTTGGCGATGTTGTGGGTAAGATAGCTGTTTGGGAGTATAGAGTAGAGGTGAATTTGGGTTAGCATGGAGTGTCTGTAATTATTAGATAGTTAGTTAGAAAATACCCAAGCAAGCAAAGTGATGACGTCACTGGGCGTCAGTGGATGCAAGAAAAAGATTTCCTATGTTAATCGCCCATTGGATTTTTTGTAAAAAATTATTAAAAATTGAGGAAAATTATTTCCCGATTTTAATTCCCATATTTCGGTATAGATATGTATTAGTTATCGTGTGCATGCGTTAGATTAAGTTGTTTTTGCTGTAAAATTGGTAAAATTTAAATTTTAAATTTCAAAACTTTAGAAAAATAAAATAGCAAACTTCCATATTCGATTGAAAACATAAGCATTTCATTTCAAAGGATGATATTTACACAATAAATATCCAACTAATATACTAATTAAAAGGAAAATGATAAATATTCTATCATAATTTGAAGTCAAATTTGTTTTCAAATGTCTAAAAAAAGTGTCTGATATAAGATACTCATATGTTGCAGCGGAATAGATTTAATATATCTGTCATCCTTGGCGGAAAAAATATATCGCCAAATTATTTGGTGAACATATTTTATTCCTTTCAAAAATCACGGTTATTTTAACAACTTATATTAAGAGAGCGATGAATTATATAAAACAATATTTCGTACTATACATATTACGAAAATAAACATCTGGCATGTATATTTTCGTAGTATGTTTTAATCGCCAAATACAAAAAACGCCAAAGATGACACAGTTTTGAAATTTAAAATTTTGTCAATTTGACAGCAAAATAACTCAATCTAACACAGGGATACGATAGCATATCTATACCCAAATACGGGTATTAAAATCGGGAAATAATTTTCCTCGATTTTTAATTATTTTTTACAAAAAATACAATGGATGATTAATATAGGGAATCTTTTTCTTGCATCCACGGACGGTCAGTGACGTCACACTTCGCTTACGTATTTGGAAACAGGATCTTCGATAGTCTTAAAAAAAAAGTATTTTGGTAAAATGAAGTGAATCGTTATTTACTTCCTCTTACCCATAGGGTCGAGAAAGTATTGTTTTAGGGTCAAATTTTCGAACGTGAGTTTTTGTTATACTTACATGTTCTGAGGTCCCCTGAATACGAAAATCACGTTTTTAGCAAATGGTCTCTGTGTCTGTCTGTCTGTGTGTCTGTTATCAGCATATCTCAAGAACAAATAGTAGCAGAAATTCCAAACTCGGTATTCTAAATGTGTATCATATAGGGATGCTACAGTAAGCTTTTCATTAAGATGAAGCAAATAGTTCGTGTACAGGGACATTCAAATACATTACGTCTATGGGGGAAATTGCAGGTAAGTAGAATTTAACATCTATAGACTGCACTAAACCAAATGAAATGAATACATATTTTTTGTAATAGAGATAGTCAACTGGGAAAATTTTTTTTGTGTATGTAGGAGCCTCGCCTCCCCCCCCCTGGGGTAGATGTCCTCCCTCGAGTGGAGTAAATTTTCATGATGGGTATCTTTCAAAAGAGCTCGCCAATACCTTTAAAACGAATGGTTGAACCATCGATCTACGATAATTTAAAATAAAGTTATTGATTTCTTTCATTTTTAACATTTTTTTTTTTTTTTTTTTTTTTTTAACTTTAATATTGAGAATAAATTCAACTTTTTTTTGGATATTTAGTGTTATACTATTTCTCTAATATGGAAATCGTCTGTATTATCATACAAGATAACTTTTTTAAATAATAATTTTAATAAATTATTTTTTTTTAAACTGAATTATTTTTTAATAACCGAATTAAATTCTATATAATTGTAGGTGCATTAATGAAACGGGGGGTTGAGGGGGGCCAGAACTAATTATCATATAAAACTCTTCCGAAGCCTAATTTGAATTGTTTAACATAGGTTTATATAACAGTACTCTTTATCTTACCTCTTAATCTCCAACCTGTACTTATAGCATTAAATTTCATGGTAAGAGAAAGTCGTGTGAGTGACACACTAGATTATTCTTATTATGAGGACTTTAAATAGAGCACTTAATGGAACACTGGGATGTGTTGTTGCTGTTGTGTTTTCGGGCCTATATTTTTTGTCAACCAGCAGTTTTTTTATTGTCATTCATATTTATTGATCGGGTAGAATTTTTTTAATTTCAGAACGAAAATTATAAAATATCGAAATACATTTGATTTATAAACAAAAACTGAAAATACATTTAAATGATCACGTGGTAATCTTCATGATCTAAACATTGTTTCAAGATTTATCGTTCACATTCCGTCATTTTTGACGGGGTTATATACTAGTTTAAAATATTTGCACACTGTTCTTGTAGGAACGCATGATTATTTAGACAAATATAATTTTCTGGGTAAGTTTTTTGCTTATAACAAGAATGAATTCCAACTGAATTTCACAAAATTTGCAGAAAAAAATAACAAAACATTAAATAAATATTATTCTAAAATATAAAATGCTTACGTTTAATTTTCGGTTTGACATAAGTAATTGTATTAAATAATTTTTTTCTGCAAGTATAATTTTTTCTGCAAGTATATTTCGAAAGATAGCCACCAACTTTTTTTTTTCTACATATTTTGAAAATAAGATATATTGGACAACATATGTCAAAATTTCATTTGAATAGAGTAAAATTTAAGCAAATTATCGGCAAAAGAATGGGTTAGATTTTAATTATTTTGCAGAGTTGAAATTTCAGAAGGGGTTTTCCACACGCCCCTTATTTAATTTGGAGATCCGATGATTTCAGCCCCATTGCAAAAATTCTATTTTATGAAAAACCACTCATCGGCTTGTAACTCTAACATTATGTTATACGTTTACTAAGATTTGTGATTTATATATTATCTAACATTAAATTTATTTACTAAAATTTCTGAGTTCACAAGCTATTTTTCATAATATGGCCGAAGTTATGGGGTAGGTACATCCCAATGACCAGAAATAAAAAGATGGAATGAATAAAAATAATCTAAATGAATATTCGTTTTATTATTAAATATGCATGAACAAAAGGAACATGGGTTAATGTTAAAAATTTCGCCCACCGACTTTAATGCATCGTCGACAGCGCAGAAGAACTGGTTACACGAATCGCATAGCTTCTGGAGAAATTCCACGTAAGCTTATATTATTTAAGAATATTCGCAATTCCATGTGATATACACCGTAAAAAACATTGTAGCAAATTTACGGGTCTTTGCTTGTCAGCAAAAGTCCTGGCTAAATACCGATTAATTAATGTTTTGCCAGTAATTTCGCTAGTTTGAATACTACTTTTTATATAAAGCAGTTTTTGTACTATTCTTTCGAAGATAAGTACTGATAAACCGCAGAAGAAAGATCCCAGGCGTCATCTGCGCATGGGTGAAAAGGGCTGGTCCATTTATAAAATAGGAATGTCCGTAGTATCAATGATTCTACACATAGCAAACGAAGCAAGAGTAATAGAAAAAATTCCCCTTCCTCTTCCTTTGCTGTCACCCCTAGCACGTGAGTAGAATCGTCCTGGCACTTTGCCAACAGGGGATCAATCTAACGCAGCCGGAGAGTACTACAAACGACTAATGAAGATTACTAAAAAAAAAAAAAAGAAAAAAAAAATGGTATTCTAAATAGTGACTGCTGAGAATATTGTTGTATAGCGGAAAATATCAAGTCGTATCAGAAAATACGGTTTGCCTGTTTTATAGGTAAAAAATGGTCTTGATCGTAAAATTTAAATGGGTAAAATGCTTGTAAATTTACTTTTTTTTTCAACAGTCTAGATGTGAGGCCTGCAATGAATGTGTGGACGAGACTTCGAACACTAACAATGGCCAATGTCGGGAATTACTTACACTTTTAAGTGCCTGATTTAAGGCAGGGCATTCGGGGCACGTGCCCTGGGCCCTCACACTGAGGGGGCCTCCAAGAAATTCCATCATACATTTAAAAAAAATCCCTTTTCGGCAAGCTTAAAGGCAAAGGTAGATTCCTTTACGTTAATGTTACAAAGGTAAAGAAATATTACATACTAGCAGGCTTTGCCCGCTTCGCTGGACATTAAATGAGTTGTCAAAATCCCACATCTTTATTAATAACCTAAGTTCTCGCTGTGATTGGTAGAGGTTTTTCACGCTCGCAACGTGAGGAGTCTGGGTCCCCACTGCCTTAGGCAGCAATTTACCCACTTCTTACCCCCCTCCCCCTTCCTCAGCGGGTGAGTTCGAAGTTTTGCAAAATTCCACTGATGTACATAATGCGTACACTTAATCAATATCCACACACCAAAATTTGCCATTCTAAGATAATTCAAAACGAATTCAAACGGAAAAACTTGTTTTTACACATGTTTATTGCCCTCCGACTCCTAAAAAGGAGGGGGGAGGGGGGTGTCGCATTTTGTGAAAACCAGTTACAATAAGTGCCGGATGCATACAAACAATTTACGCACAAAATTTCGTGACCACAGAAGTCTTTAATAGAAAATATTATAAATAAATAAATACAAAAAGCACAGCTTTAGTATGGGATCCCTTTGGTGACTAAGTATTTTAAGCCATTTTTGCGATGAATTGAATTGTCTATCGCAATCGTGCAATTAAAGATCTTGGCGAGAAACGTCCGAGCTACTTCGGTGCCAAATTTCAAATTTTGCCAAAGGGATCCGATACTAAAGCTGTTCCATACAGAAAATAAATAAATCTGTATAAATAAAGAGAAGTGTCTGTGTGTGTGTGTGTGTGTGTGTGTGTGTCTGTCTGTGTGTGTGTCTGTCTGCGCTCTGGTGCTCACACTATTGATCGCAGAGCTTCCAAATTTGGCATATAGGTACCTGGGACCCTGCAGGTGTGCACCTCATCGAGATTTTTTTCGAATTTCGAATTTGAATTTTTTTAATTAAGGTTTTTTCGATTTTAAATATTGGCTTTAATGCTTCATTTTTCATAAATTTAATTCTTTTGCTTCAATCGCTTGCGTATCTTAGCAACGGATATTACGCAACTTATTTTTATTTAATACATTCATTTGAAGGCGATTTTTTTTTTTTTTTTGTTATATTTATTGAAAACAAGCAGGCTACGCCCGCTTCGCTGGTCACTATATTTAAATGAATTTTCGAAAGAATCGAATTAATATTTATTTTTTTACACCGCATTATAGAGAAAAAAAAAAAATAAAAAAAAAAAAATAAATAAAATAAAATAAAATAAAATACACTGAAATTGCTCCAAACCTCGCTTTGGGTACCCGCTGTCTACGGCATCTCTTTTCCCGCCCGCATTGCATCAGGTCTAGGTTTCCCATGCCTGCAGGAATATCTTTCCCGGGCACTTCAATCTGGATATTTATCGACGACAGGTGGGATCTGCTATTGTTTAAGATCTACGATTTTAAAGATGACTGTATCTCAGCATCTATTAAATATTTTAGTTTTGAACCATGTATTTTATAGCCCATGCTATTTACACTATATTACGATTTGATTCCGGCCAATGTAATAAAATAAAAAGATTAAATATATATATATATATATATATATATATATATATATATATATAAACAAATAAATTTTAATAAATTTAATCCTTTTTACTATGTATATACTACCATTTTTCCCGATAAATGCAGTAAATAAAAAAAATGAATAAATAAAAGTTTTTTTCTTTTAAAGGAATTTACTAAAAAAGAAAAAATAAGAAGTTGTTCTACTATAAAATATTAAACATAACTGTTATAAATACGTTTTTAAATTTAAAACTAATTATACTTATTTTTTTCTTCTGCATTACGATTTTATTTTCAATAAATATAACAAAAAAAAAAAAAAAAAAAATCGCCTTCAAATGAATGAAATAAATAAAAATAAGTTGCGTAATAGCCGTTGCTAAGATACGCAGACGATTGAAGCAAAATAATTAAATTTATGAAAAATGAAACATTAAAGGCAATATTTAAAATCGAAAAAACATTAATTTAAAAAATTCAAATTCGAAATTTGGAAAAATCTCGATGAGGTGCACACATGCATGGTCCCAGGTACCTATATGCCAAATTTGGAAGCTCTGCGATCAATAGTGTGAGCACCACAGCGCAGATACACACACAGACACACAGATACACACACACAGACACTTCTCTTTATTTATATAGATAAAATCGTAATGCAGTAGAAAAAAATAAGTATTATTAGTTTTAAATTTAAAAACGTATTTATAACAGTTATGTTTAATTTTTTATTGTAGAACAACTTCTTATTTTTCATTTTTTAATTAATTCCTTTAAAAGAAAAAAACTTTTATTTATTCTTTTTTTTATTTACTGTATTTATCGTGAAAAATGGTAGTATATACGTAGTAAAAAGGATTAAATTGATTAAAATTTATTTGTTTATATATATATATGTATATATATGTATGTATATATATATATATATATTTTTTTTTAATCTACTTTTTATTTTATTACATTGGTCGGAATAAAGTCGTAATATAGTGTAAATAGCATGGGCTATAAAATACATGGTTCAAAACTAAATATTTAATAGATGGTGAGATACAGTCATCTTTAAAATCGTAGTTCTTAAATAGTAGCAGATCCCCCTGTCGTCGATAAATATCCAGATTCAAGTGCCCGGGAAACATCTCCGTGCAGGCATGGGAAACCTAAACCTGGTGCAGTGCGGGCGGGAAAAGAGCTGCCTTAGACAGCAGGTACCCGAAGCAAGGTTTCGAGCAATTTCAGTTTCTTTTATCTTTTTTTTTTAGTTTTTGTCTATAATGCGGTGTAAAAAAATAAATATTAATTCAATTCTTTCGAAAATTCATTTAAATATAGTGACTAGCGTAGCGGGCGTAGCCTGCTAGTAAATAAATAAATAAAATAAAATAAAAACTGTTTTCTGATATTTACAAAATAAAAATAAAAACTCTTAATAAAATCCAAATTATAATCATTTACAATTAAGGGGAGAACATAAAAGAACCTCATAAGGTACATAATAACAACAAAAAATTTTGTTTTGCGGCAGAAAAGAAAAGTGCTGCTTAATTAAATAAAAATATTAAACTAATGCCAAATATCTCTATGAAAATATTTATCCACATACAAATTCCTGATTAAAAAAAAAAAAAAAAAAATCACCAACTTTTGTAGGTCAACTATTTATTTTTCTCTCTAATTTTTATTATTATTTACGTGAAATTAAAAATATTTCATTTTATTTCTACCGAATCTGGGTTGAAAACGGAAAAAGGGTAAAATAAATTAGAAATATCAGACCTATATTTATAAATTTGATACCAAATGAATGGGGCGATTTTTCTTAATTCAAGGGTGCAAACAGTTTTTCGATTCGACAATTAGATTTTTAAAAAATAACTAAAGTATGAAATTTAAGTGGCAAAAAAAAAAACGGAAAAATAAATTAGAAATATCAGACCTATCGTTACAAATTCAGTACCAAATGAAAGGGGTGATTTTTCTGAATCCTGGGGTGTAAACAGGTTTTCGATACGACAATTAGATTTTTTAAAATTAACTAAAGTATGAAACTTAGATGGCAACACTTCACTTCAATCTTTTCATAATTTGTAGTGCGAATCACGCGAATAAAAAAGTCTTCAACTTAAACATTTATTTTAATATTTTATTTTTCCATTCAAAGCGTTTTAGTGAAAAATTATTTATGGTGCATGCGCAGGCGTTTTTTACCCGCAATTCAAAAACTAGTAATCAAAATTTTGAAAACTTCTATAGATATAATTTTAAGTTCGGTGAAGACCTAAGTTTCTGCCAAGCGCCGTTGAATTCCGTCCAGCCGTTCTCGAGTGATGCCCGGACAAAAAAAGCGACATACAGACACGATGACACACACACACACAGGCAAAATTTTCTGAAGTCATTTTTGCCTTTCATGGGGTGTGAAACGTGAAGATATCGCAAAATTTTTTGATTCCGACTAATTTACAGACAAAAGTCTGATTTTATTAATATAGATGTATTAATATATGCACTTTGCCAATGGCTTTGTTCCCTCACATTGCATTATTTACGTCGCTATTCTATTTTTAAGAATTTTAATTATCAACTACCTTACTATTCATTCTACTTAAAATTTTAGGCTAGATTTATTGGTCAGTAAATGTTTAAATTTTTTTAAATCCAATCTCATAATCATTCAACAAATAGAAGCCATAAAGATATACTATTTGGTGACAAAAAGCAATGAAATTTGTGATTTGGCAGCAAAATTTGATAGTTGACGACGAAATATTTGACTTGGCGACGAAATTAGTTATTTGATGAAAATATTTGGCGAGCTTGGCGAGGAAAAATGGCAGCTTTGGCGTCATTATATTTTCCTCCCACGTAAAAACCTCATATCTCTTCACAGACCTGTTTCCACAAGATAAAAAGTCAAAGGAAGCTGTAACGCATTACTCTCAATTCAATCGTAAATTTAAATTCTTTCGTAAACGGGTGTTCTAAACTATTCACCACAAACGATATTTTTACCAAGACTAACGTATTATTTTAATTTTATATTTTTAAATGATTAATTAAAGTTGTTACCATGGTTTTTATATTTTCAACTATCTTTTTTAATATTGTTTGCACGTGACGTAAGCATCAGATTATAAATTTAAGCAATTAAAGTTAAAGAAAAAGTCGACTTCATTACGAAAAATCACTTTTTAACTTGTAACTTTTAAGCAATTGAAGTTATCGAAAAAGTTTAAATACAAAAATTGTTCTTTAGAGTAAGGCAGTAATTCGCCTAATTTGAAGTATTTTCCTATTTTCAATAGTAAAGAAATTCTAGGCAAATGAAATTTTCCACCCCCCACCATTTCCACCCCCTTTGAGCTGGATACCCCATCTACGAACTTGACCGAGATCTTTACTGTCCTGAAAACATATACCGAGCTGGTTAAATTTAAATAAAAATTACCCCAGTTATCGTGTTCACAACTTAACATGGGAAAAAGCGTTATACATATATATATATATACCTATATATATATATATATATATATATATATATATATATATAAACTTTTGAATGGAGGGTGGTTTCGGGGTCTAGGGGTCATGATCGGTGAAGATATGAAGAAATTTTCCAGAAGTTGTGTCATGGAACCATTGCAATAGGTAGATCTCCTATAAGGAATCTACCTAAAAATAGTTAAAAGGAAAGATTTCCAAATTTTTCAATAATGATAGTTGTTTTTTGTTTTTTCATCAATGGATGGGGAGGTATTGCAGCGCTGTTTTATAAATCGGCGTTATTATCTTTCAAGGAAACTATCAGCTCATCAAAAAATTGCAGTACTTTCACTAAACACAAATACAACAAACAACTGCATATTACCGATACGGCATTCCAAACTCCAAACTCTTACTAAAGCTAGCTGAATCGAGGCACGTACCACAGTACAGATACACGAGCGCGATGTACATTGATCCGATAGACAAGCATTGGATCTAGTTAAGCCTTACTCTTACCAATAAAATGAAAAGTGGAGAGAACTTTTGGACGCGTGAATAAAAAATATGTGGTTTGTTTTGTTTGTTATAATATTAAAGTACGAGGAAAAGGGGCCCGGTGAACATGAGTGCCCCGGGCCTCCAAGTGGGTAAATCGGTCCCTGCTTTTATTATAATGGTTGATTAGTAGTCCTGATTTGATACTTTTGTAGATTGGGCAATTTGATGAAAATGCTGAATGATCAATATTATTTGAGTTGATTTTCATGCAACTGATACATTTGAAATCGTTACTATTGTATATAGAGGTATGAATTTTGGTGTGCATTTACCACAAGTTGAAGATTGTTGATTGCACATTGGCTTTAGGTGTTCAAGGGACTGACATTTTGTGCAACGTATTGTGTTAATATATTCTGTTATTCTTATAGATGAGAAAGCAATTAAAATGGATTTCATTTGTAGAAAGATTTTAGCATCATTTTGTTTAGCTTGTATAATCTAATTATAAAAGCTAGAACTCGATGAAATAGGCTTAATAAGTTTAATTTGTTTTTTTAAGGATGGCAAGATGTGCAAAAGATTAAAAATAATTTCTTCAGACATGTATTTAGGTACTTTCAGCAGCAGTAGTATCGTTTTCTGTGATGTTTCAATAACTCTTATTTTATTTTTTATAATTTCCGAATTATCAAATAAAGTTTTAAATTATAGTTTCGTCATTTTGAAAGTTAATTGTAAGTATTACATTATTGTTGGATGTAACATTTAATCTTTTTATGGATGGAAAATTATTCTTAGAAGTGGACTCCTGGATTAGCTCTCTTGTGATGTCATCGGCTTTTGTTGATTTTTATGAAGGAATTAATACTATGTTTTGAGGTTTTGAATCTATTTGTTTTTTTTGGTAATGGTGGAAACTCTGTAAGAGCACCAATGATTTGTTTTTCATTTTGTGAATGAGAAAGATTGTTAATTTTTCATCCAGCAGCTTTATTTCATCTCAAAATTTTTTATAAAGTTAGGTCTGAATCGTTTTTGAATTGATCTGTATAATTAAATATGAAATTTCCGGGATTTAGCTTAAAGCTTTCATTATTCTTTATAAACTGGTCTAGTTCCGGAACCGATGATTGTGTTATACACATGTCTAAATCTTCCAGTATTCTGATCTGAAACACCACGTTTTCACTTAAAAAAGTAATTTGGTTTTTCTGCAATAGCTTAAAATTGATCAAAAATCTTATCTCCACTGACTTGTTCGTCTCGTTAGATTTTTTATATGGGTTTTGGGGTTGAAAAATTTCCCCTGTTTTGTCTTTTTCTGGTAAGACAGAGCTTGAATGCCAGGTTATTTTCGTCGCTGGCCTCGTTTATATGATTCTCTTTGTCTAGTGTTTCCCACGTACAAGATCTCACTTCAAGAGCTTAATGCTCATTTAGTGGGACTAATGTCAAACAGTTAGACTCTTTTAAGCCGTTGCTGTTTTTTATTCATTTCTGTAGTTACCAGAAAAACCATCTAAGGTTACTATTTATTATTTTACTTCTCTCTCACCCCCCCCCCCCTCTTTTTTTTTTTAAAGTAACTTGCTCTGTATTCATCCTACATAGTCTCTCATTGATATTGGGAGATAGATGCGTAGTAATCTAGTTACAGGTGCTACCAAGTAACAAGTTTCGATCATTCTATTAGATGAGGAAATGTGAAATGGACAATCTTTAGAAGTTTTTAACTTACATTTATTTAACCCCTTAACGCGCGGCGTCCTCGCTGCGAGGACGCAAAATTTAAGATACAGCTGCAAAAATTCATCCCGGAAAATTTTTAGCAAAAATTTACGTTTATAACATATCAGAAAAGGCCGGTTTTTTTAATCTTAAATTTTAAAATTTCTTTTAGTTTAATTTAGTTCATGAATTCCGATAGCAGTATAATTTAAATGATCTGAATTGTCTTGCGCAGCAAAGGGTTAAAGGGAATCCCACGTCCTAAAGAGATCAATAGTTCAATTAACATTTTAAACTTTTTATTATATTTATTTTTACTCAAGCAGCATTCAAATTCTTAAATCCCTTGGTAATTTGTTCTTTTAAAAGGTCGAATCTGATCATTTCTTTTATATTTCTAAATAATTATTATTCTTTATAAACCTGCTAATTTGGTCACCTAGTGAGGGCAAAGGAATTGATCCTATTACTCGTATTACACAGAAATAATTTATTATTATTATTATTATTATTATTATTACTTTCTTTTACCCGTAAGGTAGAGAAAGTATTGTTTTAGGGTCAAATTTTCGAAAGTGAGTTTTTGTTATATTTACATATTTTGAGGTCCCCTGAATATGAAAATCATGTTTTTAGCGAATGGTCGGTGTGTCTGTTATCAGCATATCTCAAGAACAAATAGTAGCAAAAATTCCAAACTCAGTATTCTAAATGTGTATGGTATAGGGGATGCTACACCAAGTTTTTCGTTGAGATGAAGCAAATGGTTCGTGTACAGGGACGCCCAAGAGAATTCAAATATGATACATTACGCCTATGGGGGAAAGTGCTGGTAAGTAGAGTTAAACATCTATAAACTGCACTAAACCAAAAGAAACGAATATATATTTTTTATATGCGTAAGAACATGTCTCATGTAGAATAGGGTAGGTAAATCATTCACTGTTTGTTTACAGGGCTACACAAAAGAACTAGATAAAAGTGAGACAATCGTTGCAAATTGATGGAAGTATATTTCAGGCTGGGCCATGTATGATTACTATAGGATTATATTTAGATGCACCGTGTGGTCTGTATATAACCTTCGAAATATATACAGGGCTGCAAATATTTAAGCGAAAACATTCTTTTTTGTTATTAGTGGATATGCTTTACTAATATTTTATCATTTCCAGGAAAGCTGTTCGGGAATTGAAATAAATTCCTCATAGAGATATGGTAAATAATGTAAGTTTTTAAGCTATTTATCGCTCATTTTTTGTAAATTTACATGTTTTGAGGCTTTTTGATTACCGTAGTCAAATTTTTTAACGTTTGATCTTTGTCTGTGTATCTTAGAGTGACTTAAAAACGATTAATTTTAGGAGATTCAAATGTTGTATTTTGAAGTTAATACGTTTTTTACTAGGAAAGTTTGATCAAGATTGATAAGCTTCAAGGAATGGTGCGTGTGAAAATTGTCTGTATAATTTTAAGTGACCTTTTAATTTTAATAACAGATTTAAATTATATACAAATGTAGGTGCATTAATGGAACGGGGGGTTGAGGGAGTGGTAGCCCCCCTCACACAGAACTAATTATCATATAAAACTCTTCCGAAGCCTAATTTGAATTGTTTAATATAAGTTTACATATCAGTACTTGTTATCTTACCTCTTAATCTCCAACCTGTATTTATAGTATTAAATTTCAGGATAAGAGAAAGTCGCGTGAGTGACACACCAGATTATTTTAATTCATTTATTTTATTATTACTATTACTATTATTATTATTTAACTCCGTTAGAAAATCATTTATCTCTTCACTTAACAGTCAATTTACCCGTCAGTGCTCTAACTGCTTAACTGGAGTGATCAATAAACAAGAGGATTATTACGAAATATGAATGTATCATATGAGTAAAAGTATTTCACATATTCTCAATTCAAAATGGTTCATGCAATTTAAATAATGTTTTCATCTCCAATTACATAAACAAATTAAGCTTGGCTGAGAGTGAGGCATAAGATTCTGACTTTAATCCTTTTAATTACACTCTTGCATTCACGATTAATGATATTACTGTCACTTGTAATCTTCGTGTTTAGACAGGATTACTCTAAAATATGAAGAAGATTGGTCTTTACTTTGATTTGACAATCTCATTTCAAATCGCATGCAGCTAATCTGTTCCAGTAAGTAATTAGACATCTTCAAATCGGTTTATAATAATGGTGATTCAACAGTTAATCATTATTTTCGTCTTGAGACAAAACGATTAACTTATGAATCAATGAAAGGACTTTAGTTAATCAAGCAGAGTTTTTTAAACGTGGCACGGGGAGATATTTGAAGAAGCCATTTTGTGGCATGAATTATTTTTTCTTTCTGTTAGTAAATGTTATAAAAAAAAAAATATTGAGGAATAGTAAATCAAGCATTTTATAGATAAATTGATATTGTTTTCTAGCGCAAAATGCTTTCAGCAATGTAATTTTTGCTTTCCGAACACTATATTGAGGAAAGTATTGTAATCATGTCAAAAATCCGAATTTAAGATTTTGATGTTTCTATACGTTTCGAGGTCCCCTGAGTCCGTTTTCACTATTTTTAAGATGATGTATGTATGTGTGTATGTCTGTGAGTGAACATGCAAGCGTCTAAACGCTTTGTTTGAATGAGCTGAAAGTTGGTACGTATATTGTAAGTCACCATAGTACGAACCCTATTGATTTTGGTGAATCTAGCACTTATAGTTTTTTTTACAGGGACACCAGGAAAGTTCTTTATCATTATGGCCTATGGGGCCAAATTTTTAAAAGCGCGATAGTGTCTAAACGCTTCATTAATCTGAGCAAAAAATTTATACACATGTTATAGGTCACAGTTGCACGAACTGTATAGATTTTGGTGAATTTAGCACTTAACGTTTTTTACAGGGACACAAAGAAAATTTCTTTATCATTATGGCCTATGGGACCAAATTTTTAAAAGTGCGATAGCATCTAAACGCCTTATTCAATTGAGCTGAAAATTTAAATGAATATTATAAATCACTGTTGCACTAACTATAAGCATTTTGATGAATCTAGCATTTATAGGTTTTTAAAGGGACACAACGAAAAATTCTTTATCCTTATGATCTATGGGCTCAAAGTTCAGTAGCCTTAAATAAAACATCGTGTAATATATTGAAAAAAATACTCAAACACTCTATTATGGTTTTCTCTCTTTTGTTTGTTTAACAACTCCTCTTTCTTTGCTTTATCTACAAAACTGTTAATTACTCAATGTTCGGAAAGTCGAGTGGAGTCACTCCAGATTTTTTTCTCTTTTTTAATTCCAAGTCTTTGCTGTCTTTTATTTTATTTATTTATTTATTTATTTTTTTTTGTTTACTTATTTATTTTTTGCGAGGGGGGGATAATTTAATAATAAAAAACTTCATATTTCGCTTTGTAAAAAGTTGTATAAAACATTATAAGATTTTTTAAAATGAAAATCATATAAAAAGACATTGAAAACCTTTGTTATATAAATATGCAGATGACGTCGATATAAGACTGCATAAACGTGGTTTAAGTGTACGACAAGCAGTATTGTGTGCATGGGTGTTAGCACATTAGGACAAAGTGGGACATTTACCCCCTGTTGAAAACTTCTAATTCATAAAAAATCCTTAAAAAGTTATTTAAAGCTTTAAAATTATGTCATTAAAATTTCGATGATTATCTAAATTTCCAAATAAAATTTATATTTATTCAAATTAGAGGCGAATCAAATTGACTAGCGGGCAGATTGATTCTAATATTTCCTACGAGTAGATTGACCATATTTGTTTGGATTCGGGTTGATTTGGAGCAATTTGCAATAAAATTTTGTCATAAATTTCTTGCATAAAATTTTATTGTAACAGATACTTAATTCTCTCAAATTAACTAACCAACCAAACAATCATTTGAGTCTAACTGGAGTATCTATAATATGTAGAAACTTTTGCAATTTTATGTTTGAAAAATTTTCTGATGACGCCGTTTACGGTTTGAGTGTCATTAACGCCTGAAGGTGTATATCATTAACGCCTGCTCATTATAAACGTTACTTTCTTTGATGTTCAGAACACAAGAACTGTATACAGTAAGAGTGAAATCGACTTATCTTTACAGATGGGGCAATGGTAGCAGATTTAGTTTAATTCTGAACATATTCACACCTAAAGAATGAGAGAAGGAGATACTTGATAGCAATACTCAATTCCAAATCTTCCAGTGAGACTCAGTCACTGATGTTCTTTATTGTATTAAGGTTGTCTTGCCTCCTGTGTGTATCTTTGGAGGTGCTGTTGTAGATTCATACTTCATCTCTCTGGACAGCAATTCTACACTTCATCGTATGGTAGCAGTTACAGAGGTCCAAACGAATGAAGATATTTAACGAAAAGACTGACCTACAAAGTTTTGGGGACTAAATCTATAAAAAACTTTTTTTTTTTTTTTTTCTTTCTTGAGAAGCGATTTTTGCCATCTGACTTGCCACCAATCGTGCTTCTGCAACTACGATAGGCACTTTAAGAAGAAGGAGAGGGGTTGCATCAACAACACTTTGACTACCTCTCCATTAACATATAAAGACGTTGTAAATCATACGTGAATATATTACCCACTAAAAATTAAATTTCTGTATCTAGGAAGCTGTAGTATGGACGTTCAAAATTTCTGTCCAGTTGTGTTCCAAGGTACCTTCCCAATAAAGTGCTTTTATATCATTTTAGATTCCTCGCTTAGATGGTTATTATTGCATGATTATGATATTATATGGAATTATCTTATGGTATGATTCAGGTCTAACACTTCCGACCGATACAAGTTTCAAAAAATTGTGTCGTCCTTATTTTTTGCACATCATTGTGCTTATATTCAAAGTCGCGGGAAATTTTCATATTATTTTAAGAGGTGCATATGTGAATGAAATAGATACATATGTGCATGTGTAGATGAATGGATTAATTAAATGGCACATTTATGGTATATGGTCATGATAAATTTAATCTAAAGGCACATTAATTAAATATCACACTTTTTTTCAAAAAATATGTTTATTGTAGAATTGAACGATACATTTAAGAATTAATGAATGGATTGATACCTAAAATGACTGGTTGAATGACTATTTCAAAAATTAGTCAATGGATTAACTGATTGACTGATGGACAGATTGAATGAATTGGTCGATCAGGCATTACATGAAGAATGATTGATTCATTACTGATGTATTGTATGTTTGGAGTTTGATAACACGTATATTATTTGATGGTATATTGATAGAGAGATAGACAGATTGATCTAAAATTAAAAAAAGTAATTATTAATTTTAGCTCATCTATTGGCCTGATTCCTGAATGGATGAATATTTAGATTAATTTATCAAGAATGACTGGAAGATTCATTGATTGGTTGAGGAGAAATTGAAGATAATTGATATAATTTATTATTAGCTAGATCAATAGACAGACCGATGGATGGATGGATAGATAGATAGATGTATTGATATTAATTTTTAAAAGTAATTATTGATCTTAATCCCATCTAGTGTAAAAGGAATTTGCTAAAATAACAATTTTTGTCTATTTCCTTAAACTTGACGGTATTTTAAGAATTAAAGAGGCAATAAACACTGGTACAATTAAAAAAAAAAAAAAAAAAAAAAAAAAAAATGCTTTAAAAAATGGTTGCCATGTTCGTCCTACCAAATATTAAATTCTAAAAATTGTGATATCTATAAATTCTAATGCTATATGAAGTAAATATAAATTCTGCGTAGGATATTGAAGTATAGTACATGCTGTAAAAGTTATCGTTTTAAAGATTATTTATTTATTTCTGTGTTTGGTATATGTTCTTACTCAACTTGAACAATAGACGGGCGACTAAAAGGCAGTAATTGTTTCATTGTGTACTAAAAGAGCCTTGTAATACCTTTCTTTTCAAAAAATATGTTTAATTAAAATTTATTTAGTCTCTTGGAGGATGTTTAACGAAAATTTTTGAAAAATATTTTTATAATATATACATAGATTCACAATTTCCATCAATGCCTCTATTCTTATCAGAAAGCAATACCAAACGGGGAAGGAAAAAAAAAACAAACAAAAAAAAAAAAAAAAACTTGTCAATTTAGGGACCATCAAACACATTTGTTCTCAATACGTAAAAGACAAAAGTTATAGATAGCAATTAACATTTCTGAGCAAAATATTATTCCAATATGAAAAGGTTATACTCTATTGATATACTGCCACAAGGATATCAATGGAGTAAAAACATCTGAACCTTAAAATATTTATGTTTTCAATCCTTAAATCTTTGATATTTTGTCACAAAGACAGACATATACAGTGCGTCTCAAAATTATAGAGAAAATTGATTCTTTGAAATGACAGTTCAAAAAATAAAGAAAAAAAAAAATAGCACATGAGATCAGAATAAATGCATTACAACAAAAAATGTAGTATAGGTATTGCAGAATTTTTGTAAAAAATAAAAAACAAAATATGCTGTCTAAAAAAATATAAAGACTTTTTGAGTGTTTGATATTTAAATTCAAATTTTGGATCCATTCCTTTAAATTATTTTGAAAGTCCTACCAGTCATGTTTTGAACTAGAGTTTGGAGAATGTGTGGCTGTGATGAGTGCAACTTTGCTCTATTTGTTGCTTTAATTTCTGAATAGTCGAAAACTGAAGACCATGGGCATACATTTTTCCCGCAAGTATTTCTCAAAGGTTTTCAATTGGATTTAGGTCTGAAATGATGGCTGGTCAGTCTATAACAGTAAATCAATTCTGCATAAACCAAGCTTTTGTTGTGTAAGAGGCGTAAATCGACACATTGTCCTGTTGGAATTTTCAATTCCCTCCATAAGATTTTTCCAGTTAGAAGTGCATTGCTTTTGAGGACGTTTTAATAATCATCAAAGCAATGTTGACCATTAAGAAAAGCAATATCAGCAATATCCGATGTTTTGCTGAAACAAAACGCGCCACACACCATGTCAGAACCCCTCGTTTTTGTCGACAAAAGAACTCATAAACGTTCTCATCATAGATCATGAAAATATTATATACCAAACCTTTAGAGCCAACTAAATTGAATATTTTTTTCGTCACTGAAACAAACAAAAAAAAAAACATTTAACCATCTATCTGTCCGACGACGAGACTCTCATGAGTTCTTTTGTCAACAAAAAGGAGGGGTTATTTCATGGTGTGGGGTGCGTTCTGTTCCAACGAAACAATGAATATTGCTATCTATCTATTTTCTATCTATCTATATAATTTATTTTAATGGTCGACATTGCTCTGAGAATTTTTAAAATGTCCTCAAAAGCAATCTACTTCCAATTGGAAAGTATCTTGTGGTTGGGGGAAGGGGAATTGAACAATTTCAACAGGACGATGCGTCGATTCATACCTCCTACTCAACAAAAGCTTAGTTTATGTAGGATCAAGTTACTGCTGTTCAGTGGCCAGCCATCAGACAAATAAAAGTCATTATTGTAAAAATTTCTAATTTTGAAATCATAATAAAAGAAGTTGGATTGGGATCGGTTCAGTTAGACTTTGATTTGCTCTTATTTAAATAAATTTTACACAGTCACCAAAAAATCAACTTTGGGGTACGATAGCGATGTTATATAATTCTGGGCAAAGGATTTTTTTCTTTAATGTATCTTTAAGAAGCAAAAATATTGGGAATTTTCATTGGGAAAATAATTTATTAATTCAAGAACCTCCCCTCCTCCCCCCTTACACTCTGAGTGGACTATTGATACTATTATTGCTTTTGTTTTCTTTTACTTATGTGATTTTTACTTTCTTCTACATTCAATATAAGAAAGTATTGGATTTGTAAAAATTTTCAACTTCCGGTTTTCGATGGATTTACACGTTTTGAACACGACACGTCGAGAACACGATTTACACGTCGAGAACACGATTTACACGTCGAGAACACGATTAGACCATTTTTAGAAAATGTCTGTCTGAGTGTTTGTGTGTGTATGTGATAAAAATTTTGTGACGACTGTATCTCCTGAACTACATACAGAGAATAGAATATAAATCTATAAGTAGATGATCCTTGACCTAAGTTAGTGCCTATGAACTTTTTGTGTCAATTTCTCAACAGGTGGCGCTGCTATACAGCGATTTCCATAATTTTAAGGAAGGCTATACCTCAGGAACTAGGGCATAAATTTGCATATAAATTTATGTGTAGATACACCTTGATCTGAGTAAGTGTATATTAGGTTTTGGTGCTGATTTCTCAACAGGTGGTGCTGCTATACAGTGATTTTTACAATTTAAGGGAAGGCTATATCTCAGGGAACTACACTGCAGAATTACATATAAATTTATAAGTAGATGCACCTTGTCATAAATTAATGCCTATAAACTTTTGGTGTCAATCTCTCTACGGTGACGCTGCTATACAGTAATTTCCGCAATTTAAGGGAAAGCTATATCTCAAGTTCTATTGCGGACAACCAAACGAAACTTGATATGGTAGAAGGTAAGTATGAACATTATGCTAATTCAATTTTGATGCATATCGACCAACAGGTGGCGCTGCTATACTGCAAATATTCTCTGAGAACGGGAAGATAATACCTCAACTTCTATGGCGTATAACTGTACGAAACTTGAAATGGAGTTAACTATTATGAAAGCGCCTTTTTAAAGATATTAATTAAAGAGAATAAAACTGTATTTCTTTGGATAGTTAGTATTAGTTTTCTCTAAGATAAAAATCGTCTCTGCATTCGTCATAGTAGATAATTTTAATAAATAATAGTTTAAATAAATTATTTGTACTGGAGTAATTTTTAAAGGAAAATATAGAAGAAAGTCTTGCGGTGGCCACAACATTCTAGTTTTCTTTTGTAGCTATCAAAAGCTTTATTAGTTTTTATTATAGTTATTTGGGGTTTTCTTTTCACACGCTAATTACTATATTTGCTTGTAATTTAGTGAAAGTGGTCAGTTACCATGAATATCTTGGGAAAAAAAAAAAAAAAAAAAAAATCTTCATTCAACCAAACTTTTTCTGCGTCATCTCTTGCTCATTACTGGACACTTGTTACACTTTTGCTCTTTTAGAGCGGATCATATTAAGCCTAACTGCTTGTGCCCCGATCGGGGCGGCCGTCTTGATCACTCAAGCGTTGGCATTAAACTGGTAAACAAACGGTGCACCGGGTTCCCATTTTGACAGGTTGCGGTATCAGGATGTGCAAGTATTTTTTTTTTTTTCTTTTTGTCATTCCCATACGCAAATGTAAAAAAAAAATGTTAGCAAGCATCTCACGTTCAGAAATGTGCGATATATTTTTTTTTTAACATTTGCGCGGGATAGAAGAAAAAACAAATGATTCTTCAATTGGTTGAACGATTACGTGCATTTGGGATTTCTTGTTTCCGCATCTGAGGTAGGTATAATGGGATAGTGCTGATCTAAACTTTCGCTCTCGTTTTTTCAGATTCGGTTTCATTTTCACCGTTTTGATTATCTAGGGTAACTAAATCGCTTTCTCCGTTTTTCTCTATACCGCTCTCTGTAAAATCTCACTGATGATTAGAGGTGTCAAATAGGGCAGGTTAATGTTCCAAAAGGGCATCGTTACGGAATAGATTGTCGCAGAATAAATAAATAAAAAAATTAGTTCCACCTGTCAAAAGCATGTTGTATCAAAGTTAACATGCTTCTTTTGGCAGTAAATATCGGTTTTAGTTGATATTTTCTTGTCAGGCTTCGCATTTTAGTCACGTGCGTTAGAAGCTTGATGTGTATTTTTTTATAGGCAACTAAATTTCTGCTATGGTACAAATGAAATTATACTTAATTTTTACCATGCCCTACTTAGGATTAAACTAATAAGGCGCGAAATTTACTGCTTTAGATATAAGGGTGGTTTAACTTGAACTGTTTTGGAGCGAATACGTGAAATTCAGTTTTAAAAAGTATGTATAATAATGTTTACAATCTTACCTGTTTATTTGTCCTGCATATTAAAAGAAAAATTAAAGAAAGCCAAGCTGAGCTTGTATTTGCATATTTAAATTCATTCATATAGAATAAGTACTCCAGTGATTGACACTTTTAGAGCATTTTCTGATATTTTAATATTTTAGCCATCAGAAACTATTTTTGGAAATCTTAAATTAATACATATGACATGAAGAACTTTCAGAACCACATATATGTTAAAATATATACATTTGATAATTATGATTTATTTTAAATGAATTTTTATTTTACACTCACTCAGTGTTCCAGAAATTGGCACTGCCAGTTTTTCACTTCACCAGTAATTGACCCCCTATGTTCCAGTGTTTGACACTGCTAGTTTTTCATTTTACCTGAAATAGGCACCCTGTGCTCCAGTGTTTGGCATACAATGTTAAAATTCTTATATGTAAAACATTTGCTTTTATTTTCTTACCTATTTATTAATTATTTCGGGGAAGGTATCAATCACTGGGGCATGGTAACCATTGGAGCACCTACCCTAGCAAAAAAAAAAAAAAAAAAAAAAAAAAAAGAAAAGAAAAGAAAAAAGAAAGAAAAGAAAAAGTCCTAGTTTGTTGAAATGTTTATCCTTTTAACACATTGTTTATGGTTCGTATAAAATTACGTTTTTAAAAAAGAGAAACAGGCGTTTATCTAGGCGTTTTTAGGTGTTCTTTTTAGGCGTTTCTCTAAAACAATATTTTATTATATATATATAAAAAAAAGGATTTTGTGTGCTCGAGTTAAACACATTATGTGCCACAGGCGCATATATATGTCAATGGTTTGCGACCGCGACAGATTTAACGTGCATCAGTTGCCCTGAGCATACACGACGGAATAAACTATTCAGCTTAGCTCCATTTCTGCGTGGAAAAGAGATGCCTCTAACCTCTATTAACATATAAATTTCCACGAAAAATTTCTAGAACGAAATATTAAAAATTAATTTATGATTTATAACTTTAGCTAAGTTTAATATTAGGGGCACCGGAAAGTAATGTCGTTTTTGCGCATGTTGATATTTGATTGTCATTTATCAGCTCATTGTTGCTTTGAACTGGTGTCAAAGATATTTGAAGGTTAGAGTGACTTGTTTACTCATAAATAATTAAAGCTTTTTTTTTTTTTCAATTTATAGTAAAATGGCCAAGCAAATAAAAGAAGGGGTGCACATGCGTCACTGAATATGCTTTTTGAGTTTTGAAAGGGCAGTAATACAACAGTTGCTACAAAAATTATTTGCGATGTTTATTCAAGTGCATTAAACCTTTGTAAATGCTAAAGGTGGTTCTTTTGAGTTCGGTAATTTTGATCTTTCTGACTCATTTTGATGAGGAAGACAAACAACTTTAAACAATGATATGTTAAAGGTGGAAGTGGAAGTAAAGCCTTATCAAACTATCGAGAAACTCCCAAACCATAGCCTCCTAAACTAGATGCCCTCCACGTGGCTCTTAAACTTGGCAACAGTTCAAGTGGTAGACAGCGCCACCTGGTACAGATTGCGCGACTTTTTTATTCAACTGTCACCAATAATTTTAAGAAGTGATATATGATATATATATAAACGACGTTTCTTCGATTCTATTCACTTTTTATGTATATCAAATCCCACTTTAAAAAATTTTTCGTGGCTTTTGAATAAAAAAGTCGCGTTATCTGTACCAGGTGGCGCTGTCTACCGCTTGAACTGTTGCCAAGTTTAGGAGCCACGCGGAAGTTATCTAGTTTAGGAGGCTACGGTCAAACACTCTTCTTAACCAACCTTGGTTTATCATCCAAGAACATTTACAGCAAATTGATAAAGTAAACAGTTCAAGTGTTTGTATCTCGCATAATCTATCCGAAGGAAACAAAGCTAACCGATCGAGCACATGGAACTTATTGCTTCAGCGGAAGAATACAGAAGCGTTTCTTGGTCACTGGAAATTGAAAATTGGGTCCTTTATGATAATCCAAAATGCAAAAGGCAGTGGCTCTCTTCGTATGAATCGTCCCAAAGTACAGTTAAACAAGGTTTACACCACAAACAGGAGCTTTTGTGTGTTTGGTTGAGAATTCGCTGGGTAGTTTATTTTGAAGCGCTCAAATCTGGAGAAACTGTGAATGCAGATCTTTACTATAACCAGCTGGATTGAGTAAATCAATCTTTAATTAAAAAGTGCCTAGCGATTGTCAACAGAAAAGGTGTTATTCTGCAAAACAATAATGGAAGACCGCAATGCGCAAGACGAATCCTAAAATAATAATAATAATAATAATAATAATAATACTGAATTGAGGTGGGAGATATTATCTCACTTACCATACTTGCCCGATATGGCGCCATCGGATTTCTATTCATTTTGACCGCTACAATATATTCTAAGTGGCAAAAATTTTGAATATTTGGATGATGTCCAAAATGCAATCTCCAGACATTTTGCTCAAAAATTAATTGATTTTTATCGATACGGCATTGACAACTTGCACACTAGGTGCTTTAAGGTTGTTGATGAGGAAGGTGATTACATAATTGATTAAATATCAAAACTTCTTAAAAAATGTCTGTTTGAATTTATTGTAAAAAAAGAGATTACTTTCCGGTCCCCCTAATACTTTTATTTTGCCAATTAAAGCTCCATTACCTATTTATAAGCCATTGCATTTCAAGACCTCTAAGTATGCACATTCAGAAGTAGTAGTACGACAGGTCTAGTCTTAGTAGTACGACAAGACTATTGCTTTTAGTCAGACATTTCGCGTCGTCATAATTTGCTGTGTGTCATCTTGAATTGGTCAGGATGTTTTGCCTGTTGGCAACAAGTTAAAAAATATATTAAATTAAAAGTGAGATAAAATCAGAGAGGTTTAATTATATCTTGAATCCGATCTTCTAATTACTTTCACAAAAAGAAGTAAAAGCACTCTGAATTTTTAACCGACTTCAAAAAAAGAAGGAAGGTTCTCAATTCAAACCGTATGTTTTTTTTATGTTTGTTAGCTCATAACTTCTGAACGGATGCTCCGATTTTGATACTTTTTGTTTTGTTGAAAAGGTCTTGGTCTGCAATAGGTCCCATTGTAATATCTTTACGATCTAAAGAAAATACAGGGTGCCCAAAAAAATCAGTCCCAACTCTTTTAACTGCTAAACGACTGCAGCTATAGTGATAAAAATGGTATGTAAGTATAGTAAAGTGGCCCTGCAGTACAAGATTAAACCGCTTGCTGCGCCACCTGGTGGAAAATAGTGCAGTTAGTGTTCCTATCTCGAAAACGGTTCTAGAGAAAAAAAGTGAATTAGAAACTTGATGTTTATCATCGATTTAGTACAAAAAGATAGTTTAGACATTCATGCTAGCGTTTCTATCTCGGAAACGGTTCAAGGCAGGGGGAAAAAGTGAATTATAAAATTGCAGAGCATCATCGATTTAGTACGAAAAGATAGTTTTGACATTGATGCTAAAAGTACAAGGCTAAAAACGTGCCTTTTTTTGTTCGCAATTTCTTACACTATACACACTTGAGCTACATTGCTCACGTAGTAGCGTAGCTGGTGAGACATACGCTATATAGTTCAAAATACGGTTACTTGATACTTTTTGCTTTGTTGTAGAAATCTTGGTCTGAAGTAGGTCCCATTATAACATCTTAACAATCTAAAGAAAATAAAGCGCCATCTGGTGAAAAACAGCGGCATTAACGCTCCTATCTCAAAAAACGGTTCAAGATGGGAGAAAAGTTAATTACGAAGTTGTAGAGTATCATCGATTTACTACGAAAAGACAGTTTTTAGACATTATTGCTAAAAGTAGAACGCTGAAAATGTGCAATTGTTTGTTCGCAATTTCCTACACTGTGCACACTTGAACTACGTTGCATGCTTTACAGCGTAGCGGATGACACGTATACTCTGTGGTTCAAAGTACTGTTACTGTAAGCGGTCACATCGATTAGCGCAAAGTCGTTTTCAACCAACTTCAGAAAGGAGGGTGTTCTTAATTCTTGCTATGTGTTGTTGGTGTTTGTAAGCTTATAACTTCGTAAGAGATGCTCTAATTAACCGACTTAAAAAAGGAGGAGGTTCTCAATTCAAAGCGTATGTTTTTTTGTTTTTGTTTGTTAGCTCATAACTTCTGAACGGATGATCCGATTTTGATACTTTTTGTTTTATTGTAAAGGTCTTGGTCTGAAATAGGTCCCATTGTAAGATCTTTACGATCAAAAGAAAATACAGGGTGCCCAAAAAAGTCAGTCCCGACTCTTTTAACTGCTGAACAGCTGCAGCTATAGTCATAAATGTGGTATGTAGGTACAGTAAAGTGGACATGTGCTACGCGATTCAATCGCCTAAAGTGCCACCTGGTGGAAAAGAGTGGAGTTAGCGATCCTATCTCGGAAACGTTTCAAGACAGGGGAAAAAAAGTGAATTATAAAATTGCAGAGCATCATCGATGTAGTACGCAAAGATAGTTTAGACATTAATGCTAAAAACAGAACGCTTAAAACGTGCATTTGTTTGTTCACAATTTCCTATTTTGTGCACACTTGAAAAACATTGAATATATTGTAGCGTAGCGGGTGACATTTATGCTATGTAAAATTCAAAGTATGGTTATTGTAAGCGGTCACATCGATTAACGCATATGCGTTTTAAGCCGACTTCATAAAGGAAGAGGTTCTCAATACAAACCATGTTTCTCGTTGTTGTTGTTGAAATTTGTTAGCTTATAACTTCGTAAGAGATGATTTGATTTTAATACTTTTTTTGTTGTCGTAATGATCTTGGCCTGAAATAAGTTTCATTAGGATTTCATTAAGATATAAACAAATTACAGGATACTCACAAAAGTCTGTTCTCACTCTAACTGCTGAATGCAAGCAGATTACTGGTAAAAGCAGTGTGTAAGTATCGATGTTGAAACTTCTGTCCATCAGCTGCAATGCATATTTTGCTCTTTGTTTGAACTTTACGCTGCGCAATTTCGAGCGCAGCGGATGACACGTATTTACTGTAAAGTTCAATATATATGCCTAACAGAATTTTCGGTTACGAATACAGCGTATCCTTTCTTTACATCTCTAAAGACTTTTTAATTTAACGAATGTTCGTTCAATAGATAGTTTTTTAGTCATATCCGATAAAGGCAAGAAAAGTGACACAATTTAAAAATGCAGCATTTGAGAAAAATCAACTTAAAAATAACTTGACTAGAATAAAACTGGCACAACTGTCTCTCGAGTGGATAACTTTCTAGATGGAGATGTAACTTTTTTGTTCACATTGGGTGCATTTAATGTATTTTTCAGTGACATAAACCATTTTTTGAGTAATGTCACTTTTCTTGGAAGTTGTGATTTGTGAAACTTCCGTCGAACGTCTTATGTTGCTCTACTATATAAATAAGTTTTCTCTGAAAAGAGAAAAATAAAATCTTTTTGTAAAAAAATAGAACCGACTCCAAAAGGGAACTACTATTCAAACAACTAAAAATGAAAGAAAATTGGCAGAAAATGGAACTGTAGATTGCGCCTAAAAGTATAAAATAATTTCCTTCGCCAAACAACCTATAACACTACAATTAATCATAACTTTTGAAGTCGGCGCAAAATTAAATAAAAATTGATACCTTTATTCAATACAAAAATCAAATCCTATTCAAAATACACGTCTCACATTGTTACCTGCAAAACGCAGCCGAAAACTACCTTGATTCAAGAAATCAAATAAGATTTCGTAAGCAGCAAAAGTTGGCGAAGATGCTGGTATCTGACGTCCTTGGTGAACGAAAAATCGCAAAATTATCTGGCAAACATATTTAATTTCTTTGGGATATCATGATTATTTTAATAAGGTATATCAAGAGAGTAATCAAGAATATGAAACAACACATCGTACAATATATATTATGAAAATATACATCTTGCGTGTATATTTTTGCCTTACGTTTTTATCGCCAAATTCAAAAGCCATGAAGGATGATCTAACTTCGTAGAAACATAAATACCGCATTGTGACGAATGTTCACTGTTCTATACAGATGCTACTAATGGACCAATTGTATACAGTGATAAAATAATAAAGGAAACATGAAAATGGATCATTCGAGACAACAGCATTTGTTGCTACCGATCTAAAGACAAACCTTTAAAAACTAATTAAATTTTATTTAATTTTGCGCCGACTTCAAAAGTTATGATTAATTGTAGTGTTATAGGTTGTTTGGCGAAGGAAATTATTTTATACTTTTAGGCGCAATCTACAGTTCCATTTTCTGCCAATTTTCTTTCATTTTTAGTTGTTTGAATAGTAGTTCCCTTTTGGAGTCGGTTCTATTTTTTTACAAAAAGATTTTATTAAAAGTTAAATTTTCAATATTTTGCGTGCGACTATATTAAAAAAGTTGGCCCTGAAATTGAACAAGCCGATCAAAAACCGGACCGAAATAAAGCTCTCTTAGGAAAAATGTCTAATTACATCAATGACGCCCAGTCAACTATAATGTAAAAGAAGGTTTATAAAAGATGCAAATGACATGGGGAAATATACAAAGTTAGTCCATCAGGCACCACATAATGACTTTAGTTTCTGGAAACAGCAAAATAAAATTTAATAATGATATCTCTTAACTGCAGAAATCACACATATTTAATTCAACGTGGATTTAGATAATGATATGTCTGCCCGTAACCAGCTAGCACTAAGCTATAGCAAGGACACATTGTTCATGTTTATTATGATCGTTGTTCCCGTTACGTCTCACAAGATTTTACTAAGGTTATCTGAAACAAAATAAGAAAATAAAATGTTCTGATTGAGAGATGGAAGGTCGCTTGAATGGTATGAGTCGACAGAAATCCAATAAACACCTCTCCAAGTGGGTTAAGCAATACTACTCAACTTAACATAAAATCGAGCAGTAAAGTGATAGGATTTTTTCATCCACAGTTCAGCGGAACTAGTTCTAATTCCTACTCGAATTAATCCGTTTATTTTGTTCTGCTTCTGCAACCGTAACCGGGTTGGTTCCTCCTCAATGCACTCTGGCGAACGTATTGGGCTAATAGCAACAATGTCAAACAATTTCTTTTATGATTGAATTTTCATTGCTGCTTTTTTTTAGATAGATTGTATAAAAGAGAAAGAAAAATTAAAATTGATCTTAATTAATTGGAAAGAAAATCAAGTTTGCAAGGAAAAAGATTGAAAAATAATTATGAAACGAATAAAAGTTAAATAGATATTGAAGATTTATTTCGTAATAGATTACATAATGAATGTAGCTTAATCAACTAAATAAATGCTAATAAGTGGAACATAATAATTAAGAAATTAATTTTTTAAAAAAATCGTCTTTTTAACACTTTCCAACAAGGTTGAAAAGTGTTAATGACTTCGGTTTGTCTGTTTGTCTGTCTGTCTGTCCGTTTGTATGTCTGTCTGTCCGCGCTCTAACTCCCGTAAATATTTATGGAATTTCCTGAAACTGATATATATTATTCAAGTTCACTATCGGATGTTCCCCATTGAAAATGAAGTGCGTACCTCTACTGGTTTATGTACAAGGACACCCGAAAGTATTCTAAAGCATTGTGTTCTATCGGAGGTATTTCTATAAAGCATCTTTTAATACCTTTACTGTACACAAATCTTAATGAAATTGAAATATGCTATTCAAGTTCACTATCGGATGTTTCTTATGTAAAATGGAGTAAATACTGGTTTGTGTACAGGGACACCCGAAAGTATTCCAAAGCATTGCATTCTATGAGAGGTATTTCTATAAACCATATTTTCATACCTTTACTTTGCACAAAGCTTAATGAAATTGAAATATGTAATTCATATGCACAAAATATTGCTTTCTATAGAATATAATATGATTAACATTAAATTTACAGGGCAACATAATAATATTCAGTTAATTTAAGGAATATTAATAAAAGTTTGCTGGAATTGCACTTTCGTTTATATTAAGTATTTTTAACACTTTCTAACAATTTTTAAGTGTGAATATGATTTCAGTTTGTGTGTGTGTCTGTCTGTTCGCCTGCCCGTCTGTCTGTTTGTCTGTCCACGGTTTAACTCCCTTAAATACTTATAGAATTTTTCGAAAATGATATATGTTATTCAAGTTCACTACCGGATGTTCCCTATTGAAAATGGAGTGAATACCTCTGCCGGTTTGTGTACAGGGATACCTGAAAGTTTTCCAGAGCATTGAGTTCTGAGGAAGGTATTTCTATAAAACATATTTTAATACCTTTACTGTAGACAAAACTTAATAAAATTGAAATATGTCATTCCAGTTCACTATCGAATGTTTCTTATGTAAAATGGCGTAAATACCAACACTGGTTTGTGTACAAGGACACTTGAAAGTATTCCAAATAACTGCTTTCTATGTGAAGTATTTCTATAAGCCAAATTTTAATAACTTTACTTTTCACAAAGCTTAATGAAATTGAAATGTGTTATTCATATGCACAAAAGAATGCTTGCTATAGAATATTGTATCATGAACATTAGATTTACAGGGACACGCAAAAACATTTAGTTTCTTTAAGAGATATTAATAAAAATTTGCTGAATTGCACTTTCGTTTAGATTAAGCGTTTTTAGCTGTTTCAAACAATTTTTAAGTGTGAAAATGATTTCAATTTGTGCATTTGTCTGTCCGATTGTTTATCTTTCTATCTCTCTTTCTCCCGCCCTAGCGTCCGTTAATGTTTTCAGAATTTTTAAAAATGTTATATATTAGTCAAGTTCACTATGGTATGTTTCCTATTTAAAATGGCATTAATATTTCCTGTACAACTATTTTATGTACAGGACATGTACTGTACAAACAAAACAAAACCAAAACCAAAACAAAACCAAAACAAATTTCCAATACATTGCGTTTTGTGATACATTTTTAAAAATCATATTTAAATATCTTTCTATTGTAAAAATCATAAAAAAAAAGAAAGAAAAAAAGAAATATGTATTGTTAATATTGTAACATAATATTTTGTAATATGATTAACCTTTAGATTTACAGGGCTACACTAAAATATTCAGATTCATTCAGGGTTGCAATTATAATCTAAAGGCTGCATTTTCTTTTGTGTTAATAAGCCTTTTAAACTCTTTCCAACAATATCTAAGAGTGATTTTAAATTCAATTAGTCTATCTGTATACTTTTCAGTGCTTCTGTCTGTCTGTTGTGTGATAACGTAAAAAATTGTATATAGAGAAACTAGACTCGAGTAAAAAATAAAAATAAAAAAATAAAAATAAAATGAAATAAAATAAAATAAAATAAAATCTTCGACTTTCGACTTTTTTTTTTAAGGGAGGGGTGATCGATTTTGGAGGTTAAATTTCGCAAAATCCAGATTTTTGCGTAGAAGTCTACCAAAAATGGTACATAAAGGATGAAAATAGCTGTGCATCTTCTGAAACCCATTTTGAGTGTTTTGTGATTTTCGATTTTTTTTTTTTTTTTTTTTTTTTTTTTTTTGAGGGGGTGGGAGAGGAGGGGTTGCAAAGGGGCGAATTAAAGAACCGTCTTTATTTGTCCTGAGGAATCTATGGAATTTAGGTCACGGATTTTTTTGTGTGTTGGTTATGTACATTCAATATCCACTGTGAGATCATTTTCGAAAGTCCCCCTCTCTTTCACCCTTTTGCGGTGGATTGCAAAAACACGTTTCTTCCAAGTGTATTTCTGCTCCAAATTATCTCACGAAGAGAATTTTTGTATGAAGATTGGTTATGTGCACCCAACATACACTATAAAGGTATTTAAAAAATTCTCTCATGCTTTTTGGGAGCAGAAGAATTTAAAACACGTTTCCGAGCTTAACTCTATTTCAAATTATTTTTTTGCATGTGAGGGTTGGTTATGTGTACCCAGCCACCCTATAAAGGAATTTTGTGAGTTCTCCTTCTGCCCTTTAAGTTTTGGGGAGAAGTGGGGGTTAAAAAAGGTTTTCAAACAGAATTTTGTTCCAAATCTCCTCACGATGGCGAGCTTTGGTGTGTGCTAAAGTGTACAAAACAAGCACTTTGACGAGATTTTGCGAATTTCCCCGATTCTGTAAATAATTGCACTTACTTTCGTGGCTATAAGTTTAAAATGGATAGATAGAGAAGGCGTGCATGATTATGCTGATACCACACACAAGAAGGGGTGAAACCCAACCTAGTGCGGTCGGGAAAGCTGCTGCCGAAGGTATTGGGTACTCAACCGATGCTCATGTGTGAATACGTTTGTTTCCACGTATGCACTCAGTTACGGTGTTGCATCAGACAGTAGGAGCCCAGATTCAGCATGTTGCGGATAGTAAAGGCGCTATCAAAAATTGCTGGAACTGTAGTTTTAACCTATAGCAATGTTATTATTATTATTACTATTATTATTATTATTGTTTCAATATTTTGATATTAATAAGTGATAAGATATTTTGAGAATTTATTTAAATATGACTTACGAAGAGGGCAAGCCTCGCTAGTCTAGAATAAAACTATGAATTTAAGTTAAGTTCATTATACTAAACAAAATTTGGAGAAAATCGAAATATTTTTTCCTGAAAAATTAATTTTACAGATTATATATATATATAAATACATATATTACAAGTAGAATATACATAAACAACCACGCCAGGAGACTGTCTATCGGTAATTATCCCTAAATAAGTCCAAGGTTAACTTTTACAACTTCTTATAAATAATAAATTCTAAGAAAAGAAAATTATTATTCAATATAATTAACCTGTTATTACAAACAAGAAGAAAATGTGCCAAAATAAATTCCAATTTCTTATATATTTGCATAAAAAATTCACTAACTGTAACAGAAAATGTTTTTTATTTCCATCAGCAGATCTTTCTTTCATTATTACCAAGCAAAATTATGCTAAGAAAACATACGTCTGAACACATTTCAAACATACCTTAAAAATAAAAACCCGTTTAATCTATTAGATGCCGACAAACTCTACGGGATAGAAAGAATAAAAACATTTTTCTTGAATTTTTCTCATCACAATCAATAGTCCACGTACCTCCTTAATCAGTATGGTAAAAAAACAAATGTAGTTTAAACGTTACTAAGTGACCCTCCGGGGAAGGTGTGTCGGGAGGTTTTTCATATCGTTCTCGTTTTGGTGCAACTTGATGCTCTTCACCGAAAGCTGGTGAAAGGACACATTAAAGGAGGAGTCGTGCCTTTCACCATCTTGTTGAGAAGAAAATGAGGCACTAAACCAGTCTATAGTTTGTTTCTTATTTGCATTTTCTTTTTTCTCTTCAGTTCTTTCTTTTTCTTTTATTATTTATTTATTTTAACGGTACTTGGCGTGGCGTCGGATAGAAAAACCTGATAGAAATGGTCTCGAAAAATCAGATTATGGTAAATGGAATGTCCCGATGCCAGTTGATCACGTGCGAGTAGGAAATGATCAAAGTCGGAAAAGAATACGATGATATTTCTTTAGTGCAAATAGTTTATTTTATTTTATTTATTACTTCCATTACCCTACTACCGTAGGTAATGGAAGTATTGTATTCGGTCTGAAAATTCGATATCGGGTTTTCACCTGATTTACACGTTTTAAGGTCCCCTGAGTCCAAAAAAGTGGTTTTGGGCAATTGGTCAGTGTGTATGTATGTGTGTGTGTATGTATGTATGTATGTATGTATGTATGTGGAGAATCTTCTGGCTATTATAGCTCAGAAACTAATAAAGATAGAGCTACGAAACTTTAGAATTGAAATACGTCTGGTGTACAGATGAAATTTCCAAATTTTGGTGAAAATTGAAAAACCGGAAGTGGGACATCGGAAACCGGAAGTGGGACCGTAAGTCCGTATCTCAAAAACGGCTCTAACGATTTTCTTCAAACTTGCTATATAAACACTCTATTAGATGTCCTTTCGAATGATATAGTTGGTTAGTTCAGGAAAATTGATAGGCGTCCTGTATAAATAGCCCAATTTCAGGCCTCGCAAAGGCGTTCCTTTAAAAACGGTTGTACAGATTTTTTTCAAACTCGCCATTTTAACTCACTTTTAAATATGCTTTTGTATGTAATTATTGTTTTCCTGTCAATAATTGAGTTTAACCGGAAGTAGGACATCGGAAACCGGAAGTGGGACCGTAAGTCCGTATCTCAAAAACGGCTCTAACGATTTTCTCCAAACTTGCTATATAAACACTCTATTAGATGTCCTTTCGAATGATATAGTTGGTTAGTTCAGGAAAATTGATAGGCGTCCTGTATAAATAGCTCAATTTCAGGCAATCGATTACTTGGAAAAGTTTAATTCAGTGTTAGTACTGGGTAATGGAAGTCGTGTGGCTGTTACACACCAGATTTTTTTTTTTACAACTTAACAGGACGGTTGATATTATAAAGCTCTTAAATTACCGTATTGAAATTCAGAAAATTTGCATGTATGTGTTTTTTAATGTGACAATATAAACTTTACAAAGAAAAGAGAATCAAAACTATTTAAATTAATAAAATGATACTTTTAAAAAATTAAATAACACGCTTTTATAGAAATGTGAACTAAAAAGCACAACATATCTATCTTAGTATTAAAATGCAGGGTAAGAGAAAATCGTGTGAGTGACACACCATAATATTTACATACGTTTAAATCTTTAATTAAAATAAAAGCGTGTTAAAAAAAAAAAAAAAAAAAAGGTTTGCACGTTTTTATTTATTTATTTCATAAAATAAGAAATATATTCACTTACTTATTTTTGGTATCAATTTGTTTATCCCTCTTAAATAATTTTAAAGTTAAAAAAATGGGGGTTTTACTTAATACTTTGCCACTGAAACCTTCCCCTGAAGGGATAGGCGCCTGGAAACACTTGTATATAGTATTGTCATCGATAATAAAGTCGTGTGCAAAATTTCAGGTCAATCGGACTACCAGAAGTAACCGAAAATTGATTTCCAAGATTCCGTTACATACATTAATAGTTACATCATGTCAAATGAATAAAAACGTGTTAAAAAGTCTAGAAATTACGTAATATTAACTGAATAAATAACATAATGAAGGAAGGAGAAATAAATAATTTAAAATTAAACAAAAACCATTTTTAAAAAATCTCCCCTGACTGGGCTCGAACGTTAGACCTTTAGGTTCGTAGCCCGGAGCTTTACCTCACAGCCACAGCGTTCACGTAGGGAAAGTCTTTTTTTACAATATAGATTTTTTGTTTGCTCCCAGAGCGGTTACAAACATACATACAGGTGAAGCTAATAAAAGCGTGTTAAAAAAGAATTTTATTTCTCTCTTTAATGGGTGGGGACAGAGGAGGGATTTTTAAAACGCTTGCTAATTACGACTAAATCTTATAAAAAATTACCGTAAAAACACCATTTTAGGCATTCAAATAGATTTGTGTAGCAATACCAGTTTCGTTTTAATTTAGATTTTAAAACGCAAATTTTAATTTTCTTTAAACCTGAAATTAATATGAAATGTTGCAATTCAAACATATAAAAATATTTCTTAAACAAATTAATTTCTCAGTAGATCCACAAAGAAACGCACAAATTTGTTCATTCATATTTGAACAGTAATAATATGACATTGGCGGAATAAATTAAAAAGTAGCAGGGCTGAACCTTTCTGAAAACTTAAAAAAAAAAAAAAAAAAAAAAAAAAAAGAAAAAAAAAAAAGAAAAAAAAGAAAGAAAGAAAGATAAATAATAAGTAAAATTTTGAATTTTACTCTTTTAATTTAAATAGTTTTGAAGAAATTTTAATATACTTAATATATATTATTTTAATGCACATGCTTTCAAAATTTAATAACTTTAGTCGGTAATTTACAAAAAAAAAAAAAGCTTCATAACGTCCATTATTTCCTTATTTGTAATAATTCATATTAGAATAAGAATAAGTAAAATTTGTTTAGAGATTTATTTAACGACTACTTTTAAAAACACGATACTACTGGGGTTGATTCCAGTTTTAATTTTTAGAGCCAATTTTTGTGATTTTTATTTTATTTTATTTTATTTATTTATTTTTATATTTGAAAAATTGTCGTGCAAATCCTTTATTTTAGTAGTCATTTTATTTCCCGTTTCATATTAAGCTAATATTACTTCATTGAAACAAATAGTTATAATGAATAAATTTTATAAAATATTAAAAACAGAGCTTGATTATATGGATTAATACGATCATTTTATAAAATAATCGAATAAAAATAATTAGTTTGATGTATATTTCACTTTCGAAGCATGTTATCCACAAAATTTATAATTTCGTAAACATTCTCTCTCTCTCTCTCTCTCTCTCTCTCTTTTTTTGTTCTTTCTTTCTTTCTTTTTTTTTTTTTACTTTACTTTACTTTTTCTTTTTAATTGTACTCCGCGTCCGCGTGTCGTTGGTAGAACCTAATAAAAATTAGACTCGAAAATCAGACTAAGGATGATGGAATGTCCTAATGACATTTATGTGCAAGAAAAAAATCTGCAGTGACTCCACTCGACTTTCCGAACATTGAGTAATTAACTGTTTTGTAGATAAAGTAAAGAAAGAGGAGTTGTTAAACAAACAAAAGAGAGAAAACCATAATAGAGTGTTTGAGTATTTTTCTCCATATAGTACACGACGTTTTATTTAACGCTACTGAACTTTGAGCCCATAGATCATAATGATAAAGAATTTTTCGTTGTGTCCCTGTAAAAACCTATAAATGCTAGATTCACCAAAAGGCTTATAGTTAGTGCAACAGTGATTTATAATATTCATATAAATTTTCAGCTCAATTGAATAAGGCGTTTAGATGCTATCGCACTTTTAAAAATTTGGTTCCATAGGCCATAATGATAAAGAATTTTTCTTTGTGACTAACCTGTACCAACTTTCAGATTATTCGAACAAAGCATTTAGACGCTAACGTGTTCACTCACAGACATACACACATACATACACACACACATACATACATCATCCCAAAAATAGTGAAAACGGACTCAGGGAACCTCGAAACGTATAGAAACATCAAAATCTCAAATTCGGATTTTTGACATGATTACAATACTTTCCTCACTATAGTGTTCAGAAAGTAAAAATTCGGTTTTCGTGTGGACTGAAAGCTCTTTTCTAATGAAGAAGATTGAAAATATGCTGTTTTAGTTTGGGTGCATATAGGCTGACAGGTGGTGGTGATATGCTGCATATTTTTCCGTTTATAGGAAAGCTATATCTCAATTTCTATAGCGCACAAAATTTAATATGTGAGATGACCACGTAGGAAAAAAAAAAAAAAAATGATGGCACATATATGGTATATATCAGCTGACACGTGGCATAGATATTACACACATTCTGCGATTATCCAAATGTTTGTATCTTAGCATCTAATGGTTAAAACTGCACTAAATTGCAAATATAAAATATTTATTGTGAGAAATTATGTTGATTAAATTTTTGTGCCTCTTAAAAGGCAGGTGGCGCTGTTATGTAGAATGATATAGAGAAAGTGTTTTGCTGGTCACAACATACTTGTAACACGTATTACTTCCTTTTCGTAAACGTTTAAGATATAGACATCATAAAACAAATATGATTTTTTTTCTTCTTCCTTTAATAGCATTTGAACTAAGGAAATTCAAAATAGAATATATGATAACACTTAAGAGAGGATAACACTTTTTGTATTGATGGGATTGTTACATACTTACTAAACAGATAACCTTTGCCCACGAACAGGTTTCAAGATACTAAAACCCTCATTTAGTGATCACATCATGTTTTTAAATAAGACCCAATTTTCTGTTTCTACTCTTTCGCTTGTGATCGTCTGTCTCTTTTTCGATTTCATCGATGTTGCCATCCACGTTAAAGCAAACTTTGCGTAAAGTGTAGGTGTTCTCTTCTTCATCCGCAATTTGATGTTAAAATGGAGCTTTTTTAAACAATGGATGATCAGGTGAAAAATATTTCAAACGAATCGTATATTGTTAGCAGATATTTAAAGCTATTTTAGGACAAAATGCACTATATTAAAAATATTCTATGAAAAATGATATTTTTTCGATAAAAATCATGTATTATTTCAGACATGGTTTCTTTATAATTACATACAGGAATATAAATAACCTGTTCACCTTATAAAATAAAAAATAAGCAAAGAAAAAAGAAAAGGAAATGATAACATATTTTTAAATACAATTTTCTCTAAAGCTTTTTTGCATAGAATTTTTGTTTCTTCTTTTGGCAATTTAATTATAATCAAACAGAAATGAAATATCGCGTTGCATTTAAATGAAGTTTACCAAAGCGATCGATATAAAACTTCATTCTTGAAAAACGCTATATTTCCAGTTTCCAACATGTTCAGAAGAAAATAATTTTTTTTTTTTTTTTTTTTAAAGAACTGTGAATTATTTTTGAATGATAACAGAGTGGTCATTTTACACCTATAAGCGAAGAAAGCGAAATCAATTGAGTCACCTTCAGTGTTGGGCATAATTGATTAAAAAACTAGTTGGCATAGGTGGACTCTGCTCAGTTCCCCATCATATTTATGTTCTCAGAAATTTCTAGTGCGAGACATATTATAATCATGTTAAAAGAAATGAATTTGACCAAAGCTTGATACAGTGACAGAATGAAATCCCCGCCTAATAGGCTATCCACCGTTCACTTCGATATATTTATCTTATTCTAATCTATTAATTTATTTTATCAGGGTCAATTCCGTTGTTTAGTTTTCATGCTACTATTTCCAATGCAATAATCCTCAAAATTCATATTTATATGAAAAATTTAAAATTCCGCTATGTTGATAAAATCGTAAATTACGAATATTTTACGAAATTTTCCTAGTAGAATATTTGTATTCAATTATGTTCAAACAAATAGCATAAACGTAATTTTGAAGTTGTCTAATGCATTTAGGATCCTCAAAATGGAAGTTTGTGCTCAATTTTGCCTTATTCTGACATGTTAAGTAAATCGTAAATTCCAAATAACTTACAAATTTTTTAATTGGAAAAATCATAGTCTATGATATTCATGCCAGTATCCTAAATAATATTTCGAAAGTGGTTTGACATCTTTACAATGAAAATATCCCTCAAGATTGACGTTTATGTGAAATTTTCTCTATTCTGCCATGTTAAGAAATTCGTAAATTTCCAATAACTTACGAAATCTTTATATTGGAAAATTCATAGTCATTAATATTCATGCCCGTGTCCTAAATAATATTTCAAAAGAAGTCTGACATCTTTACGATGAAAATATCTCTCAAAATTGACGTTTATGTGAAATTTTGCCCTATACTGCCATGTTAAGAAATTCGTAAATTTCCAATAATTTGCGAAATTTTCAAAGTAGCATATTTATAGTTACTGATGTTCATTCCGGCATCAAAACGGATATTTTAAAACTGGTCTGATCTTTTTACAGTAAAAAGTTTCCATTTAATGCACGTTTAAGTGAATTTTTGTCCTATTCTCCCATGTTAAGAAAATCGTAAATTTCTAATAACTTACGAAGTTTTTAAATTCGAATGTTGCAAATGAATAGGGTTCTTGCCAGTGTCGAAAATAATATTTTAAAACTAATCTGACCTCTCTGCGACAATTTGTTCTTGAGATATCGTGTACACAGACTAACAAACTAACGGACTGACCCACTAACAGACTAACACACTAACACACTAACACACTAACAGGCACCCTACAGACATACACCATAGAAATTTTGTCATTTTCGGATTCCTCACACCTGAAAACGTGTAGAAAAGTAAAAAAACCGAGGTCTAAAATTTTCACGATTACCTAAGTTCCCCATACCTATAGTATGATGGGGAACTAATAATTGAATTACAATTAAATTACAATTATAATTTTTTTTTCAATCGATTAACAAATATTTGATTAAAAATAAATTGAATTATCTATATAAATAAAGAGAAGTGTCTGTGTGTGTGTGTGTCTGTGTATCTGTGTGTCTGTGTGTGTATCTGCGCTCTTGTGATCACACTACTGATCGCAGAGCTTCCAAATTTGGCATATAGGTACCTGGGACCCTGAAGGTGTGCACCTCATCGAGATTTTTTCGAATTTCGAATTTGAATTTTTTAAATTAACGTTTTTTCGATTTTAAATATTGGTTTTAATGCTTCATTTTTCACGGATTTATTCTTTTGCTTCAATCGCCTGCGTATCTTAGCAACGGCTATTACGCAACTTATTTTTATTTAATACATTTATTTGAAGGCGATTTTTTTTTTATTTGTTATATTTATTGAAAATAAAATCGTAATGCAGCAGAAAAAATTAAGTATAATTAGTTTTAAATTTAAAAACGTATTTATAACAGTTATGTTTAATTTTTTATAGTAGAACAACTTCTTATTTTTCATTTTGTAATTAACTCCTTTAAAAGAAAAAACTATTATTTATTAATTTTTTTTATTTGCAGTATTTATCGGGAAAAATGGTTGTATATACGTAGTAAAAAGGATTAAATTGATTAAAATTTATTTGTTTATATATTATATTTATTTTTTAATCACATTTTATTTATTTATTTATTTATTTATTTTTTAATTATTGTTACATTGGTCGGAATCAAATCGTAATAAAGTGTAAATAGCATGGGCTATAAAATACATGGTTCAAAACTAAAATATTTAATAGATGCTGAGATACAGTCATCTTTAAAATCGTAGCAGATCTCCCCTGTCGTCGATAAATATCCAGATTGAAGTGCCCGGAAAAATCTTTCTGCAGGCATGGGAAACCTAGACCTGATACAGTGCGGGCGGGAAAAGAGCTGCCGTAGACAGCGGGTACCCGACGCGAGGTTTGGAGCAATTTCAGTATCTTTTCTTTTTTTCTTTTCTTTTTTTTTTAGTTAATGTGGTGTAAAAAAATAAATATTAATTCAATTCTTTCGAAATTCATTTAAATATAGTGACCAGCGAAGCGGGCGTAGCCTGCTAGTTACAAATAAATTGAATAAGTAATTCAATTTATTTGTAATCAATTATTTGTTAATTTATTGTCAGTAAAATAATTATAATTGTAATTCAATTACTTTTTAATCAATTATGCCCAACACTGCCTACCGTGTTACAAGTAAAGGAATATTAATAAATTTAATTAATCAAATTACTTGTTTAGACAAAAATAATTGGAAGTTCTTGGGGAAGAAATGATATATCTATATATTGAACATGTTGAAAATTGAAGTAGTATGGCAAAACGGGTATGTGTGTGGAGGGGAATTGAGGGGGGGGGATCAATTTGATCTTGGTAATAAACTGGTTTTTCAATAAAATGTTAATTTAATAAATAGTTAAATATCTAATATATATGAGTATATTATATTTAATTTTAGTTTGAATTCTAGCTCAACAATTTCAGTAACTTCTGTGGCATATGACTGTTTTAAGGGGACCGTAGATATAGTAATATGACATAGATCGATCAGCGAGAGGGAAAAAGTGATGCCTTTTATTTCGGGAAAAGTCACTCTAATGGCTGCCCTTTCCCGAGTAAATCCTACACAGGAATACACACGGATAATTTAGTAAAGAAAATTTATGAATAGTTTATTTACTAAAGGTGAATGAAAAACTCCAAATACAGTTTCAAAATAATTTTTCTTTTTATTCTTTTTTTTCAATACTCTCTAATGGCTGATTTTAGAACTTTTTTTCGGCATCAAAATTTTTTGCTCGATAACATGGGGATGATAGATCTATATATATTACTATATCTATGAAGGGGACAGCCTACTTTTAAAAATGGGAAAAATGAAGAAATTTTCAATCAATTTCCAGAGTTTTTTTTTTTTTTTTTTTTTTTTTTTTTAAAGAACGAATGCACGTGCAAACATTTTTTTTTTTTTTTTTTTTTTTTTTTAAATGTGTGTTAATTAGTATGACATTACTCTATTGATTAAAAATATTATTTTGGTTTATTTTAAAATAGAAATTTTTTTTAAATGTTACTTTATTGGAGATTATTTTAAAGGGTGCTTTCTCACTGCGCGCATGATATTTCAAAAAGTGTTTGAAATATGAACTTATAATTTTTCTCAACTATGCATTTTAACATAATGAATAAAATGAACTAAAGATAAGAAGTTCTGTTGAATAGAAAAAAAAATATGATTGTGGAAATATAAAAATTTTAATGGTAACTTCATATTTCAAATTTAGTTATTAATTAAACTCCATATTATCAAAATAATTAAAACTTTTTAGTACAGACTCTTAGGGCCGTATTCATCAAACTTCATTGATCGAGGATTAAACCATGGATCAGAAAATCCGAGAATCAAAGCTAACACTGAATTAAATTCCTACGGTATTCACCATCAGCCGATTACGTGATCCATGGATTAACTGGAAGAGAAATAAAAGCTTCGTTTTGTGGATAAAACTGTGGATTTTCGTTGGAGAATACCGATTTTCCTATAATCGAGCGATTACCGCTGATCCGAGGTTTAATCCGAGTGTTAAGAAGTTGGTGAATATGGCCCTAAAATGTTTTTTTCATTTAATGTAAAAAATATGAGAATAACAGAATTTTGTAATTGAGATATCCTGCGGGCAGTGAGAAAGCACCCTTGAAAGTAATCTGCAATAAAATAATATTTTTTATATGAAAAATTTTTAAGGTGAAAATATCCCTCAAACCCGACTTTATATGAAATTTTGTCGTATTCTGCCATTCTACGAAATTCGTAAATTTCGAATAATTTGCAGAATTTTCAAAGTATAGCATGTTTATAATTAATGATATTCATCCCGGCTTTAATACTGATATTCAAAAGCTGTTCTTACATCTTTATGATAAAAACATGCACATTTTAAGTGAAATTTTGCCCTATTCTCACATGTTAAGAAAATCGTAAATTTCAAATAACTTCTGCAGTTTTTTTTAATTAGAGTGTTGCAAATTAATAGGATTCTTGCTACCGTCATAAATAATATTTTAAAACTGGTTTGACCTCTCTGCGATCATTTTTTCGTGAGATATCATGTACACAGCGTAACAAACTAACATACTAACACACTAATGGACTAACAAACTAACAGACACCCTACAGACAGACACCATACCAATTTTGATATTTTCGGATTCCTCATATCTGAAAACCTGTAAAAAAGTCGAAAAACCAAGGTCGGAAATTTTCACGATTACCTAAGTTCCCCATACCTACAGTATGATGGGGAACTATGTTTGTATTAATATATATATATATATATATATATATATATATATATAATAGATAACGTAATAAAATTTAATCTTAAAATTTAGCAATTAATAGAACTAAAACAATAACAGCACACTAAAATATAGAACTGAATTTAACATAGAGGAAAGAATGACACAAAAAGTTGCGATATAGATAAGGAACCAATGAGTTACCATATTAACTAAAAATACTTACGCCGACCTGAAGGATAATAAAAAGGACCATTAAACTTGTGAATATATATAATTTTTTTTCTAAGAAAATTATTATGCATTTATTTATTTTATTTTATTTTATTTTAAATAAATTTATCATCCCTTACTGTTATACGAATTGTTTCATTTCTTTTCATTTTTCTTATTCCTATTTCAGAATTAAACAAGAACGAAAAATTATGCAGTACGCATTGATTATTAACACTTTCCAACTGCACGTATTTGTTGTATCATATATCATTCAATATTCTTTGCCTGTGAAGTGTTTTAGAGCCGAGTTGTACTCGAAAACGTGTCTTTTGCCGTCTGCTTCCCTCTCCAAAAGGAAAAAGAGAAGTTAAAAAAAAAAAAAAAAAAAAAAAATCTTGTCTTTGTAGGGGTCAGGACCCCCAAGACAACCTTGACACCAGAATTTGTAACCCATTCTCCCACAGTTTTGCCAGGGCGTTGTTGAGTCTGCTGCAACGCATAATCCGCAAGAGAAAAAAATCTCTCTCTAAAAGAGAATCTCATATGATCCGCTGGAAATTGTGAATACAATCAATCTATTTCTCTTGTCGGTTCTGCAAAGAACTACTATCATATGAAAAAAAAAAAGAATAAGAAAAATGTCGTTTTAATATGATAATAATACCTGTTATAATTATGACATTCAAAAAAATAAATAAATGAATAAAAATAAATAACGCGTATAAATATAGATAATTTGGGACTGAAACATTTAATTACACGTTACTAACAATAAGAATAAAATCCGAACGTATACTATATTACGAATTCAGCAATCTCAATAAGTATAAAATAAATAAGGCTTTAATGAATTTACTAAAACTTATAATTCGAATAAAGTATATCAGGATTTAATTTTATTTATGTATTTATTTTAGTATGGTTTGACCCACATGGGCGCTACGTAGATTTTTTATTTGCATTAATGGCAAAATCAGCGAAACTAAGATATTGAAAATGAATTGCATTCCAGATTATAAGTACTATATTTCTTTATTAAAATGAGTAAATTTACATTTTATTTATTCCTTTATTATTATTATTATTATTATTATTATTATTATTATTATTAATTACCTATTTTTTATGAATTATTCCCACTTGCGTGATTCCCATTTGCGCGACGGGGTGAAAAATTCCCATTTGCGCGACCAGAAATTGCAGGACCAAGCGTGCAGGTGATTTCTTCCTTTTTGACTTGATAATCTGAGAACGCCCGTAACTCGGTTCCGCGGCAATCACTACCACGGACGTAAAAACCAAAAAAAAAAAAACATCACTGGACACCCTTACCTCGCTGTGCATGAATCTTAGTACATCCGTAACTCGGTTCCGAGGCAATTACTACCACGCACGTAAAAAAAAAAAAAAAAAAAAAAAAAAAAAAAAAAACACTGGACACCACTACCTTGCTGTGCATGAATCTGAAAACGCTGGTAACTCGTTTTCGCAGCAATCAGTATCACGCACGTATGTACGCTTTGCGCACATGAAAAAAAAAGAAAAAAAAAATCACTGGACAGCTCTACCTGGCTGTGTATGAATCTGAGAACGCATGTAACTCGTACTATTCTTGTATTTTTACTTTGGTCGCGCAAATGGGAAAAAAAAATCGCGCAAACGGGAATTTTTCACCACTTCGCGCAAATGGGAATTGCGCATATGGGACGACACCTTTGTTATTTGGTGATTTGCCAAAAACCAAAAAAGCCCTGAAACGAAACAGTACCAAATTAATTATTTTTGTTTTACATTCTACCTCTTCTAAGATTATGTACTACAGTAAAATCTTACAATTTTTTTTTTTAAATCCATATAGCATATTTTAAAGGATAAAAGTAATTTTAGAGATGGAAAGGCCTCTTTTATGGGGGAAAATAATATAAAAATATTGCTTAATTTCAAAATGCTCCATGAGAATTCTGTTACTGTAAATCTCCAATTTTTTTACTATGCGTTTTTGGTATGTAAATGAACAAACACATCTGTGTATTTATTTTTTGATATCTTAATTAAAGAATCAGTTACAAACAAAATGGTATGGTTGGTTCGTTTGTTGGGTTTAACGTCGCACTAGTACTTACCCAAGTACAATGGGTCATTGGCGACACAAAAAAGTATGACATTTTGTTTTGCAATCGAAGTTGAGGGTTGGTAGTAAATGCAATAATTTCTTTATTTCAAAATGTATGCCTAGTTTTGTGACAAATACACTGGTTAACATTCATACATTTTTTTTTTTTTTTTTTCTTTTAAAGATTGTATGAAAACAAATTCGCATGAAGCATTTTAAGTAACTGGTTATTAACGGTATTTGGAAGCCAAGAAAAAGTAAATTAAAAGTTTAAAAATTGGTAAAAGCTTTTAAAGTAATGTTTGAGAAACATGCCAATTTTGAAGGATATTTTCAACGCAAAGATGTCATATCACTTTTGAAATACTATTTAGGATAGTGGCATGAATACCATTGACTATGAATTTTACAATATAAAAATTTCGTAAGGTATTGGAAATTTACGAATTTCTTAATATGGCAGAATAGGGCAAAATTTCGAATAAACGTCAATCTTGAGGGATATTTTCATCGTAAAGTTGTCGGACCACTTCTGAAAAATTATTTAGGATACTCACATGAACATGCTAGAGTATGAATTTTCCAATTTAAAAAATTCGTAAGTTATTTGGAATTTACGATTTACTTAAAATGGCAGAATAGCCTAAAATTCAGCATAAACGTCCATTTTGAGGATCATAAATATATCAGACAACTTCAAAATAACATTTATGATACTTGTATGAACATGATTGACTACACATATTCTAATAGGAAAATTTCGTAAGTTATTCATAATTTAAGATTTTATCAACATAGCAAAATTGAAAATTTTCCATATAAATATGCATTTTGAGGATTGTTGCATTTGAAATAGTAGCACGAAAACTAAACTATGAAATTGACACTAATAAAATAAATTAATAGATCAGAATAAGATAAATATATCGAAGTGAAAGGTGGACAGCCTCTTAGGCGGATATTTCATTCTGTCACTGTGTCAAGCGTTTGATAAAATTCATTTTTCTTAACATGATAATCATGTTAACAGAATGTCTTGTACTAGAAATTTATGATAAAATATGTATGATGGGGAACTGAGCAGAGTCCACCTATGCCAACTAGTTTAAAAAATATTATGTAGCTTCATCCATTTTACAGTAACTATCTGAATATTTTTAATTGTATCGATTTGGAGTTTTCATTGTCCTTTATCCCCTTAAGGGGGTACCTCACTTAATTTGACCGGCAATCTAACCCATGTTATTGTTTGGAAAAATTTGTTTTGTAAAATACTCATTACCTATACACAAGGTGATTATAATTAAAGTTACGATTTCTTTAAAACTACCCATCAGAGCAATTTGATATTTTACCAGAGCAATCGTGAGGCAATGAAATTTAGTTTGGCAAAAGGGTGTGTGTGTGTGGGGGGGGGGGGTTTCAAAATGTGCCGTTTATTATCCGTAAAGTATTTGTTCATGAAGCTCCTCTTTTTCTCTTTTCCCTATGACTGTTTCCGATGACTGTATTCTTGTATATTTGCTAAAAAAATTGTAGTAAACGCTTGAAGTCTATTGTTTCCTGCTATTCCATTGTGTTGCTAACAACATTCCAGTGTTTAATGAGTCCATTTAGGAGTTTCCCTTGACATTACCTCGACAGCGTTAGAACATGTTGGAACTACTTTTTTCCTCCTCCAAACAAAATTTTATTGCCTCACAATTGCCCTGGTAAAATATCAAATCGCTCTGATGGGTAGTTTTAAAATTATAGCGTTTTGAAATCGTAACTTTATTTATAATCACCCTTATATATTTTTTAAATTCTGTTTTCACATTCAGAAAATTCACAATAGTTAAAATTTTTTTTTTCGTTTTCCAAAATTGATTTTTTTAAATTTCTAATATTTTATTTTGAAGCTAAAAATTGCGAAGAATTCTCTACGTTAATTTTTCGCATTTTATGGCTTTAAAATAAACATTAAAAGTTAAAAAATAAATATTTTTCGAAAAACGAGAACGGTTGAGAAATTTTAACGATTGTGAAATTTCTACATGTGAAATTTCTACGGAGTTTAAAAATACATCAGGTAATGAGCAATTTATAAAAGAAATTTCTCCATCGAATAACGACTGGCGGTCAAATTGGGTAAAGAATCCCCTTAACGTTGCGTGAATTACCTACCTATATTTCCTTAAAAAAAGTCTGGAGTGAAACAACCACACGACTTCCATTACCCACTATTACACGTATTACATGCATTTTTTTTTTTTGGAGATAATGTGGTCTGAAGGCATAAAAGTGAGCTAAAGAGCAAATCGTTAGAGCCGTTTTTGAGATACCAACTTTTACAAACAATCAATTATTGACCGGAGAACAATAATTACATACAAAAGGATATTTAAAAGTGAGTTAATATGGAGAGTTTGAAGAAAATCCGTACAGCCGTTTTTAAAGGAACGCGCTTTGAGAGACCTGAAATTTAGCTATTTATACTGGACGCCTGTCTATTTTCCTGAATTAACCAACTATATCATTCGAAAGGATATCTAATAGAGTGTTTATATAGCAAATTTGAAGAAAATCGTTAGAGCCGTTTTTGAGATACAGACTTACGGTACCACTTCCGGTTTTCGATGTCCTACTTCCGGTTTTTCAATTTTGACCAAAATTAAAAAATTTCATCTGTACACCAGACCTGTCATAATTCTGAAGTTTTGAAGTTCTATTTTTATTAGTTTCGGAGATATGATAGCCAGAAGATTCCACACATACATACACACATACGCACACACTGACCAATTGCCAAAAACTACTTTTTTGGACTTAGGGGACCTTAAAACGTGTAAATCAGGTGAAATCTCGATATCGAATTTTTGGACCAAATACAATACTTCCATTACCTACGGTAGTAGGGTAATGGAAGTAATAATACGTATCAATGCATTTGAAAATCCTATAGAATTGAGAAGGAGATTTTTAATTTTCCCACAAGTAGAGGAAAAAAAAAAAGACTAATAGAATAAGAAGAATACAATTTACACGCTGGATTACTTTCACAGAATTAGCATAATTACCTTTTCATCAGCGGAAATGAAATTATGAAGCAAAGTTCTGTTACACCCTAAGATGTGCTTTGAAGTATATTATGATGACCTTAGATCAGACGATTACGCTTCTAAACGTTAATTGCTTTCATCTGAGATGAAATTTTAAATGAAATGACTATGAATCACAAAATTGTTTGGTAAATTATAAGTTTTAATATATCTCGCAACAGCGTGTAGAGTGACCTGAAATAATGAATAAAAAATTTAAAATAAAATAAAAACATTTTTCTTCTGCGCCTTTATCATCTTGCAATTCAAATATTTCATGTCACTTCAAATATTTCACGTGTAAACATTCTCACGCCATCGCCAGGTATATTTCAAAATTAGTAATTTATCATTCGGTATATTTCATTAATTCTTATTTTTGCTTGTTTACGTACTTGTATTTTTGTGATAAAAGTAAATTAGTTGATTTTCATGCTTGAATTCTGTTTAAATTGCATGCATTTATTTTCCTCTTCATAGTTAAGAACAAAAGATCGAAGCAAGTTAATAATTGTATGTAGTTTTGATATTTATAAATAATACTTGTTTTGTTCTCAGAGTGGTCATTAAACACACAATTTAACAAAGGTTGAAAAGAAAGAAAAAAAAAATAGAGAGGAAAACTTTAAGATCCCTTTTAATTTTTACTTCCATTACCCTACTACTACCGTAGGTAATGGAAGTATTGTATATGGTCCAAAAATTCGATATCGAGATTTCACCTGATTTACACGTTTTAAGGTCCCATGAGTCCAAAAAAGTGGTTTTTAGCAATTGGTCAGTGTGTGTGTGTGTGTGTGTGTGTGTGTGTACGTATGCATGTGTGGAATCTTCTGGCTATCATATCTCCGAAACTAATAAAGGTAGTTCTAAAAAACTTCATAATTGAAACAGGTCTGGTGTACAGATGAATTATCCATATTTCGGTGATAATTATAAAACCGGAAGTGGGACATCGGAAACCGGAAGTGGAACCATAAGTCCGTATCTCAAAAACGACTCTAACGATTTTCTTCAAGTTTGCTATATAAACACTCTATTAGATGTCCTTTCGAATGCTACAGTTGGTTAGTTCAGGAAAATTGATAGGCGTACTGTATAAATAGCTCAATTTCAGGTACTGCGAGTGCGTTCGTTTAAAAACAGGTGCACGAATTTTTTTCAGACTTGCCTTATTAACTCACTTTTAAATATCCTTTTGTATGTGATTATTGTTTTCCTGTCAATAATTGATTTTTTGTAAAAGTTGGTATCTCAAAAACGGCTCTAACGATTTTCTTGAAAATTGTTATATAAATCCATTTCTTGCTCATGTATTACGTGGTTATTAGAGGAAAATTAGCAGTCATCCTGCTTAGGTAGGTCATCTTTAGATTTCGGAAATTTGTGTTTCAAAAAATAACTCTACCATTTTTTTCCCTCTTATTTTTTACCTCGCTATATGCAAGCTTCGTTTTATATGTCTTGTCTTTATATGCGTATAAAGTTTCTCTTACCGGAAAAGTTTTAGGTTTTTACTTCTTAGGTCACTTTTATGTTTTCTGATCCATGATCTCCCAGAAATGCATATAATACGCGTAATAGTGGGTAATGGAAGTAGTTGTGGTTGTTTCACACCAGATTTTTTTTCAATTTTTACAGCATCTTAGGAAAAAAAGATCAACTTTGAGATTTTGGGTATCTCAAATGTTTTGAGGTCTCCAGAATTCAGTTTTTCAATTTTAATTCGATATGTGCGTGAATATGTGTGAGTGAACACGACAACATTTTAACGCTTTATTTGATGGAACTGAAAATTATTAGGTATGTTATAGGTCACCGTCTTACGAACTGTACATAGATTTGTAGGAGTGTTTAACTTATAGCTCTTTTACAGGAACACAAAGAAGAATTCATTATCATTGCGGCCTATGGACACAAATTATTTGAAATCAGATTATTCAAAGTGCACTGACGCCTAAACTCTACCTTCAGTTAAGATAAAATTTGATACTCATGTTATAGGTCACCATCGGAAGAAATATACGTTATTTATATGAATGTAAAATAATATAGTTTCTATCTTCTTTTCATTCTCATTCTTCCTTTCTGCCTTAAAAAAAAAAAAAAAAAAAAAAAAAAGAATATAAAGTAGAATTTTCATGCGTTGCGGTCTATGGACTCAAAATGCTTGAAATTCATTTTAGCAATAGTAATTGGTTAAAACAGAACAAAACTGATATATATTACATTCATTTACTAAAACATGAAAATTATGGGAAATAATATGCCTATTATTTATTGTTCTTTTACATGGGACCCTAAAAAATTTATACTGTAATATCTTATGGGACTAATTATCTGAAATGCAATAAAATATTTAAATGGAATGAAACTAATGTAATGCATTAAAATTTAGCTAGAGTATGGCCATTATTGAAAACTACGTACTTACTGTTTACACTTTTTTTTTTTTTTTGTAGGAATACACAAAAATAATCAGACTTAAATACAATGTACAAATACAAAATTTACAGTATAATGTACAAATACACTAGCTGGGGAAGAAATGCTCAAACACCCAATTATAATCATCACATTTCTTTATTTACTGAAATATTCAATGATTAACACGTTGAGCGCTACGCAAATTCTTAAAATCCATTAAAATTCCATAATGATTTCTCGTGTAATAAATAAAAATTAAGCAAATTTTTAATAAATTTTCAATCATTAAATGTAATATTTTTAGTTTTATATCCGCCACCGATGGTTGACGCGGCTTTATATCACATTTGACACTGTCAGCCATCGATGGCTGACAAGGCGCTCAACATTTTAATTTTTTATTGATACTGCTTTTATTTTCGGGGTAAAACTTTCGCTGCAATGTTTGAAGTATAACATGTTCTGCACACTCCTAAAGATTCAAGATGATTCTTTCAGTACTTAGAGATACATAACAAAAAGTCTAGTATCTAGAACAGTTGACATGGTGCTCAACGCGTTAAAATTTGTTTAAATCGAACATACGTAATAAGTACTAAATGTTCGAAAATTTGAGTGGAATCTCCAGTTTTTTCTTTAATACATTCTCCTATTTAAATTCTGCATTCTAAAAAAAAAAAAAAAAAAAAAAAAAAAAAGTAAAAAAGTAAAAGAAAGAAACCTTCAAAATTATTATAACTGGGTATACTTAAATTGATATTAAATTAACTTTTGGAAGCGATTTAAATAAAATTGAATAATAAATGAAAAGTGCAAAACATCAGAATTCTGAATTTTTATTACCTTTCAATTTAAATATTTGTTTCTCTTGAACACATTCACAACGTCGCTCAATATGTTTAAAATTTATTAACCCTTCATCATCATGCCTATTCAAAATTATCAAGTTCTGAATGGTAATAATAATAATAATAATAATAATAATAATAATAATAATAATAATAAAATTGTAAAAAACGTCTTTGAGGAAGGTTTTGAGATTTTACGTAAGTGACTAAAATCAGCACATTCTTTAATATATTTTTTAAAGTATTGATTAATTTTGGAGTCTTTCATAATTCAGGCACTGCTGAACTGACTAGAAAATGTGTTCAAAGCAAATTTAATTAACGATCATTGTTTTAATAATAAACGATTTTACATAGAAAATATAGTATAGATTATTTGCAGATAACCTTCTTACGTTATGTAATTTTTAAAGTATTATAACTCAGCTTTTAAGGAGATAGTGTACATTGAAAATATTTTTTTAACAGTTTTAGAGCTGTGAATATAATTGAAATGTATCAATATTAAGTTCACTCTTGTCTTTTTTTCTTGAAAACTATTGAAATTTAAAAAAAATTTTAAATCCAAAATTTAAATTTTTTTTGAAGCATTTTAAAATGTTCCATTCAATTTATTTTTTAAATTTCTTCCTCATTTTTACGTTAGTATAGTTTATCAATACATTCTAATCATATTTTATGTATTGATTGATAAGTTGCACTACTTTGTGTATTGATTGATATGTTAATTTAAAAAGAATATATATATATATATATATATATATATTTGAAAGCTGAAATTTCATGCAATTTTTAGCATTTAAACATAAAAGCATTTTTTTTTTTTTTTTTTTTTTTTTAATTAACTTGTTAATCAAGTCTCAAATTAATGCACGAATATTTTTAGAATATGTTGATACACTATATTAATGTAAACTCGAACGAAAAATTAAAAAAATCAGTCGCGGGGAGCATTTTAAATTTTTTCAAAAACCGTACAAATTGGAACTATTTATTTATTTATTTACTTAATTTTAATAGTCTTCGAGAAATTTTAATATATTTAATTTTAATACATTTCCATGCATATGTACGCAAACTTTCATAATTCAAAGAATGATTTTCGACATCTACCATTCCTTTATTCCAATATTGCTTACATTTTTTTTGTATTCCTCCAAGAGTGATTCAACAGTCATGAAATATTAGTCCATGTTGTGGTTAAGGGAAAAGTGTAAAGCTAACTTTATAAAAATTCCCGACTTTGAATTTAATTAAATATTACTTTTCGATAAAATTTGTAATTTTCAATCTAATTTAGAGATTTTTGTAATGTGCACTTTTACTGCACAAAATGGTTAATCAAGTTATTAGATTTTTTTTAAAACTTTTTTTTCGATTTATAAAAAAAATATTGAACTAAATGGCTTTGAAATTCAGATATGCAACAAACATTCTTAGACTCACTCTTTCCAATAATGATTTAGTCAAGAATGCCATTAGGGGACTAACCATAAATTGAAGAATAACACAGATATTTCGGATTACCTTGTATTATAAAGAGTTACAAATGACTTGTAAATTTAACACATAATTTTGTTTATTATTTACAATGTTTATATGCATTTTTGTAGAACTATAAAGAATATTTAGAGAAATTTATCAATCCCCCCCCCCCCTTATAAGAAAAAAAAATATATATAGAAAAATAAAAGCATTTTTTCAAATTACCACACAAAATTAGCTTTCTTTCTACATTTAATGTTATAGTTCTCTGAGATAAAAATCTCTTCATTCATCATGGAAAATAATTTTAATAAAGAAAATTTGTACTGCGGGAATTTTTATCAGAAATTACAAAAGAAAGTTTGGTGATTATCACACTATACCATGTTTTATGAGTGTTTTTTTTTTTTTTTTTTTTTTTTTTTTTTTTTTTTTAAACCATAGCGAATTTGTTAAGTTGGTCCAACACTCTTCCCATGATAGCTTCAGTCGGCAATAAAAGGGTTGAACAGGTACTCATTTTCCCTGCTGGTAATAAATAGCACACGCAGTGTTACACGAAGAGAGTTTATAAAATTTCTCTTCTTGAAATTATTTACGTACTTTATATATTTTGTAATTTTTAAAATAAATAAATTTATAAACTTTATTTATTTATTTATTTATTTTTACCCGTTGAAAGTTTATTTTTATTTGTAATGGAAAAAAAAAAAAAAAAAAAAAAAAAACTCTGTGAGTAACTACTAAAAACCAACGAACTTATTATTTAAAATAAAATAAAATAAAAATTGATAATTACACAAGAGATAAAATGAAAATTGAAATGTTTAAAACGACTTTTAATTTACAAAAGACTATTTATTAAAACACCAACAAGGAAAATCGGAACAGATTTATTCTAAAGGTATCAGGAAAAAACGTCTTTCAGACTGATATCAGACTAATTAATTTTAATCTTTTATCATAACTTGTACGCTAAACAAATGTTTAATCAGATTTAAACGATATTAGGTTTAATCATTTTTAGCTAGAACCTTGAATCGGTATACTTTCTCAACTAACTGCTAATTATCAGTTTCAAAGCAGAGAACTTCACTTATACCTTCATTAGGAAATTTGGAGGTCAGGTATATTGATCTAAATGTTTTTGGTATAATTCTCAGAAAGTTTAACTATTATTTTATACAGGCCTTGGAAAGTGAAGGCTAAATCTAATTAAATTTGCAAGAAATTAACTCTTTTAATTATTTAATAAGCATCTTAAATTGTTCAAAATAACCAATTGGGTTAGTATCAGATATAAAATGTATATATTATCTTTATTATTATTATTATCATTTTTTAAGTATTTATATCCAGACATTGAATAATATTGCTCACTGTAAAATTGATGTATGAGATGGTATAGTTAATGTATTGTATAAGGAATCAAACCATGGATCCCCAGAAAATCAGTCCTAAGAACCAAATAAAACATACTAACAATTAACCAATTAAAACGAGTTGTTAAGCGTCTCAAATATCCAAGATTGCAAGTTGGATTAATATGGGATCTAAAACGAAATCCTTTTAGTGATATTTTATATTACTATCTATATAAATATTTCTCTAACGTGGACCAGTTATGATGGAATTTTGTCGAAACGATACGATTTTAAAAATAGTACGTTGTGGCCATCACATGACATTCTTCTATATTTTCCTATACGAATTCACCCAGTAAAAATATATTAAAATTGTTATTTAAAAAAAATTATCTTCTATGATGATATAGACGATTTCCATATTAGAGAAGTAGTATAACACTAAATATCCAAAAAAAGTCAATTTTATTCTCAATATTACATTATATATATATATATATATATATATTGTTAAAAATGAAAAAAAAAAAAAGGATAACTTTATTTTAAATTATCGCAGATCGATGGTTCAACCATTCATTTTAAAGGTATTGGCGAGCTCTTTTGAAATATACCCTTCTTAGAAATTTACGCCCCTCGAGCGGGAACTCACCCCCCCCCCAAGGGGGGAAGCGAGGTTCCTACATACACAATTTTTTTTTTCAAGTTGGCTATCTCTATTACAAATAATTCTTTTAAATTTCATAATGATTATTAAAACATAATTTTCTTTATGCACATTTATACAAAATTTTGTCCTATACCAAAAATTTAGAAAAAGCGGGATGGCAACGCAAGCGTTTGGTCAATTTTTACCAAAAGTTGATAGGCTCTAATTTATGTCAATGTGTAACTGCATACCAATTTGTAGGAAATTCTGTGCAATAGTACCTGAGATACAGTTTCCACAAAATTTTGGCACACACACACTCACACACACACATACACAGATAGACATTTTCTAAAAATGGTGAAATTATGTTCTACAGCTCTCAAAACGTGTAAATCCATCAAAAACCCGAGGTCGAAAATTTTTACGAATCCAATACTTTCTTCTATTGAATATAGAAGAAAGTAATAAATTATAAGTAAAATACGTGATGATAAAAAATAATCAAGCGTAATACTTAAGCACGGGGACTCGCGCAGTTCATTCGTTATTTGATCATTTTATAGAAAAATATATTATTAAAATTTTTACCTTTATAATTTTTGCAAGCATCATTTTAAACATAGCAATATTTTAAAAATATAAACAGAATATGTACTATTGTCATAAATTAACTAAAAATTGCATTAATAAAAAATAAAATCAAAATAGATAAAGTACTAAGTTTTTTTTTTTTTTTTTTTTAAAAATAAATAAATAAATAAATAAAATTAAATTAAATAAATAAATAAAAATAAAAAATAAAAATAAATAAATAAAAATAAAAATAAAATAAAAATAAAAATAAATTAATTAATTAATTAATAAAAGTGTATTGCTAACATGGCGACAAAACAAAAAAATTAAAGTCGCCATCGGGATCCTATGATCCCCTACCTGTATTGCCTGGCGAAGTATGAGAACTAGGTAGTCAAATGTGAGTTTTATTTTGAAACTTTTCTTTGGATGATTTTGGTTTAACATCATTAGCGTTTCATCTCATAACATTAATTTGGTTGTCACAGTAACTTGGCTTCTTACGAATTAAAATTAAAATTGAGTGTAGAAATCGGTTTTTATGATTTATGAGTTTCAAATTTTAAAGGTAAATAAAAAAAATAAAAAATAAAAATAAAAATAAAATAAAGTGTGAAAAATTCGCGCTGTTTTGCTAGTACTGCTTATTCCTTATTGTAATGTAATGAAATAACTGTCATTCTGTAACCTGAAGCACTTTATGATCTCTAAGTTGATAGACGGAAGCTACCATTTTGAACCTAGGTCGCTCAAGTTGTCTAGCCATTCGAAGTTTTGGCTGGTTTTCTTCGCGTGAATACGGGCTTTGACCTTTTAGAAAGACTTTTTCCCTACATAAGAACATTTCTTCCAAAGTCTACGCCTTCATATAAACAATTGACTTTGACGCCAATATAAATAAAATCTTTATAGTTATAGTTACATCAAAATATATCTTGTGATTTTAGAATAGAAATTGGGAACAATTGGCTTATTATAATTAGTGAAAAAAAAAAAAAAAAAGGTCAGAAACCGAACCCGTATCTTTCAATATGACTTCATAATTATTCATTGGATAACAGTGAATAATGAATGAAGTTATAGATACGACCAAATTGAATCTGTAACTTTTAGAGTAAAAGACCCAATTATTTTCAACAAGTAAAAATGCGTTAGACCAAGACTCAAACCCGGGTCTTTAGATGAATGTACCAATGATCTACCAATCGAACTAATCTAATCCGGTCGATATCTAACCCGTAAAGTGTGCATAAATTGCGAGTTTTTAAAAGTACCCAAGTTCGATTATTGGCCTAAAAAATTTTCGCACTTTTTAAAAACTGTTATTTGTTCTGTCACTTCGGAATTCATGGCTATATAGTACATAGAACACAAACAATTGCTATGGCATGCGAATTTCAATATTTTTCTGTAGTTAATTTAAGCACAACACATGTTCTGTTAACGAAATTGTTAAGTGAAAATAAAGTAAAATTATTTTTCAACGTGTAAACAGATAAATAAATAAATAAATAAATAAACATCACTTATTTTATTTTTATTTACTTATTTGAGATTACTTTCGCAAACTTCGTTTTGAGGAAATTGTGATAATTTATTTATTTATTTATTTTTCCCTTTGAAAGTATTTTAAATTTTAAGCAATTGTACCTTCATTATTAGAAGAAATAAAATAAAGCAAAGAATTTTGAATTAAAAAATTTTTTATTCTTCTGTTTTCGGTGAGTTTACACGTTTTATGATTTCCTGAAGATGATTTGATTATTTTCAGATGGATGAATGTGTATTTATCTTTTCAGAAACTTTACATTTTATCTTATGAACGTACTCTCTCAATTTCAAGAAGCTATAGTTAAGTTGAATCTTTGTATAAACTGGTGCTGATAATTTCTTGGTATAATATTGCTTTAGAGGCATCACTTGAGCTTTTTTTCCATGATGTATGTCACAGGTATATTTTGGCACATATATAGTACGAATTTACAACAAGCTGTAAAAGTAAAGTTGTTTATTATTAAAAATATTATTGATTTTTCTTTAATCTTGATCAGTTAGTGATAGATATTATTGCACGATGCATTTCGCAATGAACATTATTAATGTACAGTCGGTAACAAAAGTGTCCGAACACTAGCAAAAATTCCTATGTTAAAAAGTACACTTCACACGGTTTTTAGGTTGATTTCTTTAGAAATCGACCTATTGCAATCACTTCGTTTATCTATATATATATCTATCTATCTATCTATAATGAAAATGTTGTCATCACGATAACTCCCGAAATAATACTCCTAATCAAACCAAATTTGGACAGTGAACTGATCTTATAAATATCTTGGATGAGTTCGTTAACCAAGTTGCTCCGACTTTTTGTTTTCAAGTGGCAGCCACTTGAAAATTTCAAACCGACATTGTAAAAAGCATATTTAAAGCAAGATTTGCTTGAATTTTGTTGTAAATACAGGCCACATAAGGGTCTCAATGAAGTTTATTAATGAAGTTTATCCGCCATTTTTAATAAAGTGGCAGATATTTTAGGTTAAGCTGGACCACTTGAAATCAGGCTACCACTTGAAAATTTAAAATCACTATAACTTCCGAAATAATATTCCAAATCGAACCAAATTTAGACAGTGTCTTAACTTATATAAATATTTTAGATGAGTTTATTAACCAAGTTGCTCCGCCATTTTGTTTTCAAGTGGTGACCACTTGAAAATTTCAAATTCAAATTGTAAAAAGCGTATTCCAAATTTGTTTGAAATTTCATGTAACTATAGACCACATAAGGGTCTCAATGAAATTTATTAATGAAATTTATCCGTCATTTTTAATAAAGTGGTAGATATCTTAAGTTAAGTGGGGCCACTTGAAATCACGCTACCACTTGAAAATTTAAAATCACAATAACTTCTGAAATAATACTCCAAATCGAACCAAATTTGGACAGTGTCTTAACTTATCTTATAAATAACTTAGATGAATTTTTTAACCAAGTTGCTCGCCATTTTGTTTTCAAGTGGAGACAACTTGAAAATTTCAAATTCAAATTGCAAAAAGCGTATTCCGAATTTTTTTTAAATTTTGGTGTATGCATAGATTATACAAGTGTCTGAAATAACATTATTAATGAACTTTATCCGCCATTTTTAATAAAGTGGCGGATATCTTAAGTTAAGTGGGGACACTTGAAATCAGGCTATCACTTGAAAATTTAAAACCATGATAACTTCCGAAATAATACTCCAAATGGAACCAAATTTGAACAGTGTCTTAACTTATGTTATAACTATCTTAGATGAGTTTTTTAACCAAGTTGCTCCGCCATTTTGTTTTCAAGTGGAGACCACTTGAAAATTTCAAATTTAAATTGTAAAAAGCATATTCCGAAATTGCTTGAATTTTGATGTAAATACAGACCACATAAGTATCTCAATGAAGTTTATTAATAAACTATATCCGCCATTTTTTAAAGTGGCAGATATCTTAAGTTAAGCGGGGGCACTTGAAATCAGGCTCCCACTTGAAAATTTAAAATCACGATAATTTCTGAAATAATACTCCAAATCGAACCAAATTTGGACAGTGATATTATCATATAATTCTCTTGAATGTTTTCACTGGGCAACTTGTCCCGACATCTTGTTTCTAAGTTCCAGCCACTTAAAATCACACTGCCACTTGAAAATATGCCATCACGATAACTTTTAAAATACTAAACTGATTCAAATAAAAGTTGGATAGTGAACTTATGGTTCAAATATCTAGGATAAGTTCACTTGGTGACTTGATCCGCAATTTTATTTCCAAGTGGCGGCCACTTGAAAATTTGTCATTTTGGTAACATTAATAATACATAATCAATTGGCATCAAATTTGGGTAGTGGATTTATCAGTCAAATATCTCAGATAAATTCGCTGGGCATCTCAGTCCGCTTTTTTTTCCAAGTGGTGCCACCTGAAAATTTCTTATTACGATAATTTTTGAAATACTGATTTGAATTTAAACTAGAACTGGACAATGAACTTATCATACAAATATACTGGATGATTTCGCTGGGCAAGTTGTTTTGCCATTTTGTTTCGAAGTCGCAGCCGCTTAGACTGCCACTTGAAAATTTGCCATAATAACTTTTGAAACACGGCAGTGATTCAAACAATAGTTGGACAGTGAAACTATGCTTCAAATATCTTGGATGTGTTTGCTGGGCAACTTGTTCCACTGTATTGTTTCCAACTGGCGGCCACTTGAAAATTTGTTATAACGGTAACTTTAGAAATACTTAATCAATTGAAATAAAAGTTGAAAAATGGATTTATCCCTCAAACAACAAAAATCTAGAAAATTCACGTAACTCGTGAACCAATCACGTTATTGCGTCCATCTTTGGTATATCAATAAGAAGTATTTTCTCGCCAAAAATCGCCAAAAAAGTCGCCATAGAGGAAAAGTCGCCAAATTTGGCGCCAAATCGATTACCTGCGTTACTGTTTCTTTTTAATGCGTTTTTAAGGAAAAATTAGGCTATTTTAATGCTAAAACAAACTAGAAATGCAGAAAACTAACATTTTATTAACTTACTTAAGCCTCTTTGAAAGAATTTCTACAAAAAAAAAAAATTATTTTCAAATTTGCAACGATATCTTTGATGAGCAACTTTCTCTGCCATTTTGATCGAAGTGGCAGCCACTTAATTTTTCAACACGATGACTTTTGAGATTTTGAATTAATTCGAACTATATGTATATAGTAGATTTATCTCACAAATGCATTTCATATATTTGTCAACTTAACTCACCATTTTTTTCCAAGCGGCGGCCACTTGAAAATTTTAAATTCACATAAAAATGTATTTATGAACCGATTTGCTTAAAACTCCATATGTGCATAGATATTTCTTTCTGCATCAATATTTCTACCAAGTACACTAATAATTTGTAGCCGCCATTTTGAAACAAAATGACGGCTACTTGATAAGGAAAAAGAAATCAACCTACCCTTCCGAAAAAGCCGGAAGGACTTGTTTAAAACAAATCCTTATCGAATCATGCTCTTAGTCTGACTAAGAACAGGATTCGACAAGGATTTATTTAACAAAACAGTATTAAGTGTACTTTTTTTATGTAGGAATTTTTGCTAGTGTTCAGACACTTTCGTTACCGACTGTATGTCAAATTTTATTAAAGAGAAATGGGTCTTATTTTTTATTTTTGCTTACCGATATAAAATAATATGATGTGACCTTTCTCTTAGCCTATATTATTTAATTAAAGGTGTAAGATAAGAGATAAGGATTTGGACATTTTCTGTAATGGATTAATAAACTTTACGTGAAAACATATACATCTTATATACAGTCGGTAACAAAAGTGTCCGAACACTAGCAAAAATTCCTACGTAAAAAAAGTACACTTCATACGGTTTTGTTAAATAAATCCTTATCGAATCCTGTTCTTAGACTGACTAAGAACAGGATTCGACAAGGATTTATTTAACAAAATCGTAAGAAGTGTACGTTTTTTAAATAGGAATTTTTGCTAGTGTTCGGACACTTTTGTTACCGACTGTACAATAAAAAGGGAAAAAATATGATTAATGTTTAAAAAGTAATTAAATAAAATAAGTAAGGCCTAACAACTTTGATAGTTTAAAAACTAGTCTCATTACTAAACATTGTTCCATTAAAGTAACTATTCTATGTTTGTTAAGTGCAATCATTATTTTAATTTTAAGCATTAATGCATTAATATTTAAATACGCTTGATATAAAATTTTAATATCATGTTTTACACAAATGCATCGCTTTCTGTTTAATCCAGAAAATTAAAGATACATTAATGAATACAAATATTTCAAAAGTTTTATTTAACACTTAACTACACGCGCTGGTGTAAAATATACACCATTTGTAGTAAACAGAATATAAATGACTTTGGGATCTCTCTCCTCACGCTGCGTGCACATCTAACCTATCATTGAAGTATTTATTCGAAGATTTTTCATTAGTTTTTATAAAAAGTTTTGATAATTAAAACTTATACAGTGGGCAGCAAAAGTATCCGAGCATTAACCAATAATTCTTATATCAAAAAAGTACACATAATACTATTCTGTTAAATAAATACTTGTCGAATCATGTTCTTAGAACTGACTAGGAACATGGCTCGACAAGGAATTATTTAACAAAGCAGTATTATATGTATTTTTTTTTTTTTTTTTTTTGACAGGGATTATTGCTAGTGTTCAGATACTTTTTCTGCCAACTGTAGCATACATATTTGTTCTTATTTAATTTATTTTCTCTAACAACACATCTTCTCCGAAAGACATCCTCGGGAGGTCCTGTGGATAAAAGGGAAGTCCTATGGACCTCCTCAGAATGTTCTGTGGACAAGTGTGTTGTTAGGGTTTATTTGATATTTTGGTGGTGTACAAAATACACCACGCGTGTACTTGTGTTAAAATATTAAGCGCGTGTAGTTAAAGGTTAAATAAAGTATAGATATACTGAACTAGAAAGTTTTATCTTGAAGAAATTTTTTTGATTCTGTTTGCTATTTTATTTCATTTTTTATCAAACTATTCAATTTTCTCTTCTCTTAAAGAGTCCAGCGGCTGAAAAAAAACTTCAAAATATTTTACATCTATGCTACCTGCACCTAATAAGCTTTAGGTACTTCAAATCTAAGAAATGTTTCTTTAAAAAGACATCGCATACATTTTTTTCTCTTGCAAAATAAAGTTAGTGAATCTCAGATGATTTTTTTCCAGATATGGTGCGAAAAGGGAAAAAAAGATCCTTGTGCTTCAACTTTTTTTTTAACAATTGAATCTTATCGGAAAAGATTTTCTTTACAAACACCATTCTTCCTGTAGGCCATTTCTTTGAGTTCAATGGAGAGGCTAAAGATCTGTGAGTGACCGGACAAGCTAATGGAGAACAATGTCCGGCCGTTATGGAGGGCACGGTCCGGACATTAGATGGTCAGTTTCATTGTGCTCTTAGATCGACTTCTCTTAAACGCATTTTGTGGAAGCTTTAGCGTGATGAAAGATATTCTAAAGATGTGGCTCTTTTTATTTTCTTCCAGGTCTATGTATTTATTTAATTTTTAAATCTGAGACATAATCTAGAGATGTTTTTTTCTGCAAGAAAGTAAGAATTCTGTTTTCTAATGGTAGAATATTTCTAAAAGTAAAAATTTGTTTTGATAAGTTTAGAAGTTTGTTTAGACTTTTTCACATTACGAAAAAAAAAAAAAAAAAAAAAAAAAAAAAAGAAGAAGAAGAAGAAGAAGAATAACATAATCAATATTTTTCCAATTGAAAAAATTTAAATGCGTCTTGAAAATGAAGCATTTAAATTTTTACTTAAATTTAAAATTAATTACTGAAAAATTAAAGGGTATTGTAAGCTTTTTGTATAATTATAACACATTTAATATATCAGTGAATAATTCAGCAAATGAACAAAAGTGTAAAGGGTGTTTTTTTTCCAAGTTAGTTTTTCCAAGTAGCATATTTCTACAATGGACCATAATGTACCGAATTTTTTTTCTGCGTCCATCTGAAAGTTCTGTCAAAGGTGAACATGCAATTTTTAGTAATGATTTTGCTCTAGCATAATAATAAACATATATTAGTTTCGTTCTCTTTCAAACAATTTACTGCATATCAGATAATTAGCTGCCAGAGGATGTAATATGAGTAAAATATTATGTTTCGTTGTAAAAAGAATTATAAATTATACACACATTTCTCATGATGACCAAACCTTATTAAAATAGTCCATATATCAGTTTTGTTCTGTTTTAACTAACTTTGAAGTACTAAAATTCATCTCATATGAATTGAGTTCATAGGACCTGTTCATTCTTTGTATCTCTGTAAAATAAATGGTCGTACACGTACTTTCATGAAAATGTATATGATTTGTGCGATGGCAATTTATAACATGGCTACCGAATTTGAGCTTAATCGAATTCGGAGTTTAGACAGTATTGTGTTCACTCGCATACACACATACATACACATCACAGTACGCGCATACACATAAGTACTATATACTTAAAAAAACAACAAAAAGCGAATTCAGGAAGCCTCTAAAATTTTAGATGTATAAAAATCGGAATTTTTTTCGTGATTACAATACCTTTCTCACCTAGTATATGTTCGGTAAGTAAAAAATGGGCTTCACAAGACGCTTTATTGTACATAAATTCGTGAATAGAAAGAAAAAGAGATAGCCACCCTGATGTAGAAAAAGAAAGAGTAAATATATAAGAAAAATTAGAAATACATTGACAATTGAAAATATTAAAAATTCTGCGTTTATTCTACTTTTATTTGTGAATTAAGTTTGTAAATTAGGTAGGCTGAAATATAAAAATTAAAAAACCTTAATCTTACACATTTAGATTTGTAATCAAATGTGCAGTATTTTTCTTCGTTTGTTTATTTGTTTCTTTCAGTTTCTTCTATATTTAATGGAAAGAAGTATTAGTTTTGTAAAAATATTCGACTTACGTTCTTTGATCGATTTATACGTTTATGCAGAACACGTTTCGACCATTTTACCATGTTTTTATTAACTTCAATTCTTGTTTGTTTGTCCGGTACATATCTTGCAATCGATTTTTAACTAACATCCCTACTAGCTAGACATTTGAAACTTTCAGAATAGCTCAGAACCCGATGACAACACAATACTTCGAAGTCCGATTTTCGAATTTTTGTTAAATTTTCTTTTAATGAATTAAAATATGAAAATAATAACCTCCTAATAGCTTTAAAAATAACCATTAAAATATTAGCTATAATTTAATTGTTGCCAGAAAATAAATAAATAAATAAATATATATATATATATATATATATATATATATATATATATATATATATATATATATATATATATATATATATATATATATAAATAATAATAAAAAAAAAAAGTAAAAAAATGACGAGTTCATTTTCTTTCGAGATAAAAATAAATACATTTAATTAAACGTGAACGTTAAAAAATTGTAAAAAGTTAAATTATGTATCTCACAAAAATTGACGTCATTATCACTTTAAAAATTTTATATACATTGATAAAGTGCTAATGTAGTTCTATAGCTATGATTATACAGAATTTTTTTTAAAAATGGTATATAAAAAGGTTTTTATCTCATAATTATTTAGAAAATGACTGACTGTGTACTTTTGATCAAGAACTGATGCGCAGAATTTCATATAAACTTTATATGTAATTGCACCTTAATATAAACTATCAACTTTTAATGGAAATTGCACAAAAGATTATGTTGCTATCCCGATTATTCGTAATTTTTAATATGGCAGTATAGGGCAAAGTTTCATGTGAATGTGTACAATGAGAATGAATTTTAACGAATCTTTATAAAATTAAAAGTATTATTTATAATAATAACAGTTAATTAGAAAAAAATAATATGTTGGAATATCACTACCCTGCCCCTCCTTTTCCTCGTGGAATATGAACATTCTTCAAAAGAATTCGTCAGTACTTTTAACCCTGTATCTATTGCATTATAAAGCAGACCAAATATATGCATTTGAAACATACTGTTTTAGTAACTTAAGAGAATTTCTTAAAGCTATCTACAATATATAAAAATTATGCATACCACCTCATTATTGTAATTAACCCGTTAGCGCCCAGTGTCCTCATTTAAGGACAGTTAATAAAATGGCACGTATATTTTTTTGTAGTTTCTTGGAATGATTTCTGCTTTTTAGTGACAGTTTATAGCGTCACTCTAAATGATCCCTGAAAGTTCTATGTGCCTACTATTAATTATTATTATTTCATAATTTGGATAGTCATTTTATGATTTTTCATTCGTCGCACCTATATTTGCTTTTTGCGCAGGTATAATAACTTAAATCAAGTTGAATAATAATATATATTATAATACTTTACTTTCGAGATCTTAGTCAACTTATAATAGGAAATGAATCTGTTATCTCAAAGTTTTTCTTTCTCGAAGTTTTCTCGCTAGAACACTAAACGCCAATAAATGAAGATAGGCTTTAATTTTAAAACTACCAGAAGAATTGTTTAAGTTAGTATATTTTACTGTCAGTTGTCTATATTAATTTAGAATGGGTATAATCAGCTAATAATATTTTGCAAAATTAATTCGGGCGTTAACGGGTAAAGGACGGTTTTTGTGAGGTAATTTTGTAGTGTACTACTGGTACATAGTGGTCCAAAAATAAGTTTGGACATTAAAAAAGAGTAAAATCGCATTTACTTTTTGTGTTCGTTATATTTTTTTCTAAGATTTATGGGAGATTCCTGAGGTAATATAAGAAATAATTATAAATTATACCGCATGTGAAGATTGTGAAAAATGGCAAGCAAAAATAGTGGCAGCACTCTATAAAATCCTTTCTGGAACAAAAACGGCTACAGTTAGCGTCTAGTGCTATGTAGTGAGGTTAAAGTTGGGCATAAATGTTCTATTCTTAAGAATAACTTTGACATTTCTTTCACAAATCCAATTTCAAACGCTTTTTAAACTGATAGTACTTTACACTAAGAAAAAATTCTGTAACTGACATCTAGAATCTAAATTGTGGCTCTAGTAAAAATAGTTCCATGTCATCCTTATAAATTCTATTTGAAAGCGAGTTCTAGAAACCCCTATTAAAATTCTAGAGCGTTTGCCTATATTATCGAGATCAAACTTATTCAAAAATCTCTGCAAATAAATGCGAATACAAGAGGCAAGTTTTAGCAACTATAATCTTGGTTTATGACCCAATTCAAGAAAACCAGAGAGAATTTCTCGCAATACAAACGATTCAGAATATTCAAAATATCGTTTCACCATCTAGACCAGGCCTGTCCAACCCAAAACACTTGGTGGGCCACATTGGAAATCTATTTTATTCATTCGGGCCGCACCGTATGTACAGTAATACCCCCCCCCCCCCGACTAATTTCGCCGTAAATTAGTGTACAGACTTGCGGCTGGTGCCAATCGATTAGTAATAAGGCCTTGTTTAGAACGGTTTAGTTAGATTTTGCTTAAGGGGTACCTACATATTAAAAATGACATCAACTTCATTTTTTTTTTTTCAAAGGCAACCTCCAATTTCGACAAGCTTTTTGGATTATTTGGTTCAAATCAGCCCAGAAAGTGGTATAGTTTATATGTTTCTCTCAATTTTTCTTCAGAGTTATAATTTGTTAAAATATGGAGATACTAATGTTAAATGAAGTAATAAACGTTAATTCATGTCTTCCCAAAAAATTAATATATTAAAATTTCTTCTTTTTTTTCTTTTTACGTTAGTATGAATTAACCCAAATATATTCCATCCAAATTTTTGATTAAAAAACATTTTTTGAATTATGAAAATAATTAATCAGTTCATATTTCAAGAAATTATGTGTTATGACCTGCATTAATTTTTGCACAAATTGAATGGGCATCATCAAAAATGTGGGTTTCTAAATTTACAGTTCATTTCTATCATTATTTTTCGAAATATAGTGATACATCAATTTTTATTGCTCTTAGGGGGCTGTGACTTTGTTATCATTTGTGTCATATTACTTTGCTTGCGCATAAATTAGTTATTGAAGTAAGTTTAGACGTACACATTATTACTTAATTAGCATTACTTTATATTATTTTATATTTAAAATTATTATATTTATTTTCCGATTATTACCAGAATGGATATAATACTTTTCTGTGTGATATCTGAATTTAATTTTTTTAAATACAGAGATTTACCCTGATCAATATTTGCTTGTAACTCTATAAAGACTTGATGTAAAGAATATAAAATATACTTTTCTTCGAACCGCCTTGACCTCAGAAATTAAAAAATATGTAGTCAAAAATGGGTGTTGCAATTCGGGAAAAAAAAAAAAAAAAAAAAAAAAAAAAAGAAGTAGAAGAAGTAGTTTGTACAAGTTTTAGTATGTACATGATACCCTAAAAAAATTTAGCAATTGAATTAAAAACTAGATGTTATTGCCAATCGTTAGGCTTCAGCTGCTGGTTTCTACGATAAGTTAAGGCGAAATTAGTCGGGGAAGGAAATTATTATTATTTTATGACTGTACATATGCATATGTGTATCTGTGTTTGTGAGTATATGATTCATATATTATATACTTTTTCGGGGAAGGGTAGGTTGAAAATTCGGAGCAGAATACATTAATTTAAATTATTTTCATTCATAAATTAAAAATAGAATAGTAGAAAATTCATGACTATATATTAAAACTATCATTAAAAAAATGAATAGTGGATCTAATAATATTTCATTACAACAGTTCTTTAGCTACCAGAATCGTTGAAAGCTATTTTCACTTTGAAAAGTCAGTACGTATTTATTAATTTTTGTTAACCAAAACTTTTTTGTTCCGTTAACCAAAGTTGTCAGTCAAACTTTAAATATCCATCGTTCATCTCCTCGCGGGCCGCAAGAAACTACGCGGTGGGCCGCATGCGGCCCGCGGGCCGCGGGTTGGCCACCCCTGATCTAGACCATCTAGAAATGTATAGACTAGAAATTCTCGATCATTTAATTTATTCAGTTGATTGGTGTGCCTTATATGCATACCTCGGAAAGCTATATTTCTAGTTTAGGGATTCAAGAAATGACCTCTTATTCCTTCTAGATGAAGATGGTATATTTTTTTTTCTCAGTGTAAAGTACCGTCGTTAGATCAGTGATGCCAGATGGTCGAAAATTATTTCCCCAAACAGGTCTTCAAATTTCCCCAAATCAGGTTTTTTTTGTTTTTTTTTTTCGAAAAAATCCTTAACTTCATTTCTACTAAAAAGGGAAAATAAAGAATTTTTCAAAAAAAATATATCAAGCAGATTTTTCTATGATTTAAGCTCAGATTTTTCCCCAAATGAAGGCAATTTTTGAAAAAAATCCCCAAATAAAAATAAAGCTATTGAAAGTCTCTAGTCGTAGGGATAAATCATTACGTTGCCAACACTGACAGAAAGTTGAAGAACTCCCCAGATTTGTCCCCAAAAATTTTAGAATTCCTCAAAAAAGTCCCCACAAACATTTGGTCCCCAAAATTGTCCCCAGAAGCCTCGAAAATCCCCAAAATGGGGACAAAATCCCCAATCTGGCATCACTGCGTTAGATGAAGGATTAAAACAAATGGTTTAACCTTAGATCTATGATAATTTGAAATAAAGTTGTAGATTTTTTTCTTGTTTTTCAATGAAAAAAAAAAAAAAAAAAAAAAAGATGTTCTCTGTAAGGCAAACAATTGACACTATTTCGACATTTAGTGTTATGATTCATTCTCTGAGATGAAAAATCGTCTGCATTCATCATGGAAAATAATTTTAAAAAATCTGATGTGGGCACCACATGACTTCCTTATACACTTTTAGAAATATACATAATGTTAAAAAGCATTGACATTGGACCCGAAACAGTTGGCTAAAAATATTTAAAAAAATGAATTATCACCGTGTTCTGAACTTTTCTGAAAGTTAGTTAAAAACCGACTGCAAGATTTGTACTGGTAACGCTGACAAAGGCAGCAGGGACCCGAAAAAATTGGCTAAAAGTATTAAAAATATGCTTTTTTACCGTGTTCTGAGCTATTCTGAAAGTTTCAAAAGTCTAGCTAGTCGGGAAGTTAGTTAAATAAATTTTCTGTTGAACCATATAAACGCTGCCGAAGGCAGCAGGAACCAGAAACAATTGGCTTAAAATATTTTAAAAATGCAATATTTTCTGAGCTTTTCTGGAAGTTTTAAATGTCTAGCTAGTCGGGAAGTTAGTTAAAAATCGATTGCAAGATTTGTACTGGTAACGTTGCCGAAGGCAGCAGGGACCCTAAACAGATCGCTAAAAGTATTGAAAAAATGCATTTTCGCCGTGTTCTGATCTATTTTGAAAGTTTCAAATGTCTAGCTAGTCAGGAAATTAGTTAAATAAATTTTCTGTTGAATCACATAAACGCTGCTGAAGGCAGCAGGTATCGGAAACAGTGTGCTAAAAACATTAAAAAAAAAGCATTGTCAACGTGGTCTGAGCTTTTCTGAAAGTTTAAAATGTCTAGCTAGTAGGGAAGTCAGTTAAATTGCAAGATTTGTCCAAACCGTTTTTGAGTTATTACCGTTTTTTGATACATTATGGTCAAAACCTATGTATTTTTGGTCATTATGAAACTAATTTTCCTAAATATCTCCAAAACGGAAAATCATACAATGTCCAAAAAGGGAGGTGCTCAACTAGATATTATAACAAACCTATGTACCTATTTGCAACTTTCTACGTCCAACCGTTTTTGAGTTATGCGACATACACACACACAGACAGACAGACACACACACACACATACACACATACAGATGTCACGAAAAATCGTCTAAAGTCGCTTATAGTCTCTCTGAATGCAGGTGTACAACTAGACATCATGACAGTCACACGTATAAATTGGCAACATTCAGCGATCATTCGTTTTCGAGCAATGTGAAATACAAAAACCATTTAGCAAATCGGGTTTACTATACTTTCTTATACTCTGTATAAGAAAGCAAAAATAACTTGCATCGCGTGAATTTGCATTGGGAAATATGGAAGAAAGCTTTGTGATGGCAACAGCATACTAGTTTTGCATTTTATAAAGACATTTTCTCAATTTTTCAGAAAAATCATTCAAGGCGCGTGCGAGTTTTGTGCGAGGCGTGCCACAGTCTTTACGGCTCAACGATATCATCTTTGCCGGAAGAGACGCGTGCATGAAAAGAAAGATCTGAACCAACAATGGATTTGATCCTTTGACACCTGTTGGACTAACTCTAGCCGACCTCGATTAAGGGCAGAATTATAATACAATGTTAAAGACGAAAAAAAAAGGTGGGGGGGGGGGGGGGGAGAGTGAGTTATGAATGTTTTTTTTTTTTTTTTTTCTTTATGGTTCGAATCGTTTTATATTTTGTTTATTGTACAATATTTTCCCATTTTCCTCCCGATCACTTATAGCGATATTATGATTTATGATTTATATTATTGTTTAAATCTTTATTTACTTATTTATTCTATCGTATTGATGCCAAGATACAAAAAGTCTGACAATGTTTAAATATTTTCATCTATAACATTTTAGATAAAAATGCAAATTTTAAACAATTGTTCTATTTTCAGTAGAGACGCGTATTTTGGGAAAGATTATGTGCGTCTTAAAGCATACGTTTTCATATTCAATGCCTTTAAAAGGAATTACTGAAAGTGATTTGCATTTTTCTTCAGTTAGCGTGTATAAAGAACAGGAAAGAGAAAATATGCGGTACTCGTAGATTATATAACACGTGTTAGGTTTATTTATCCGTTATATTGTTTAATCTTTAATGTATATTATCTGCATGATGATGTCTCTAAATAGATTTTATTCTTAATTGGGAGATAAAGAAATTACATAAAATCTATTTTCATTGCTTCAGTTTAAAGTTAAGGCATTAAAAAAAGAAAAATACTTTTCTGTAACTCAGTGCATTATCTAAAAATTGCAACGTACAAAAAATTATACTTTGTTCTTAACTATGAAAGATGAATACTCTTAAATATTACATTTACAGCTTTACTCTTAAAGGTAATACAATAGATTGCTTTTGTATAGCCCTGTATATTGACAAAAAACAGCAAAACTACACAAAAATATATTTTGCTTTTAATTATAGAGAAAGAAATATCATAAAAATCTCTTTTTAGCTTTATTTCTGAGTGTACATATTACATAATGTACTTATACAAATTTACATAACACTAAAAATTTACATTGAGTAATTTTCATTTATATTTCATAAGGTTTACAAATACTCAGTTTCGGAAATTCCATCCCCTGTTCAAGTTCTTCTCCACCATATATGGGAATAAAAAATTAGAAATGTAAAAATTTTAATCATTTTACAATGATTTAAATAAAAAAGTCGACATAACCTTTTTGAATGTTTTGCATAATGGGATTGTGAAACTAATTAAAGGCAGTTTCAATGAACATGAAAAAATTGTTTTTCAGAAAAAATCTACAGGAATCATCATTATTATTATTATTAATACTTCTACCTAGTTTTCAATATTTTTCTTTTCAGTGAAGTTAAAAATGGTTTATGAATTTAGTCCATCAATCATTAAAGGAAAATATTTTTAAATAATTATAAGATAAAAAACTTTTTATATACCATCTTTTTTAAATTTTCTGTTGAATCATAGCTATAGAACTACATTAGCACTTTACCAATGTGTATAAATTTTTTAAAGTGATAGTGACGTCAATTTTTGTGAGATGCATAATTTACCTTTTTATAATTTTTACTGTTCATGTTTAATTAAATGTATTTATTTTTAGGTCGAAAGAAAATGAACTCGTATCTTTTTTTTTTTTTTTTTTTTGGCAACAATTAAATTATAGCTAATATTTTAACGGCTATTTTTTAAGCTATTAGGAGGTTATTATTTTCATATTTTAATTAATTAAAAGAAAACTAATCAAAAATTCAAAAATCGGGCTTCGAGGTATTACGTTGTCATCGGGTTCTGAACTATTCTAAAAGTTATAAACGTCTAGCTAGTAGGGATGTTAGTTAAAACTCGATTGCAAGATTTGTACCGGACAAATAAACAAGAATAGAATTTAATAAAAAACATGGTAAAATACTTTGAAACTATGATTATGTGTTATTAAGGTTCACTATAGTATGTTTCTTATAGAAAATACTATAAATGAAATTATTAGTTCGTATTTAAGGACTCACAAAAGAATTCTGTTACAATATGGTTTATGAGAAGTATTTGTTTAAAGTATATTTTAATTTTCCTGCCAAAATATAAATACATTATTCATATGTACAAAGAATATTTCTTATAGAATAGTGTATGGGTATGATTAATATCAGCACCAATTGTTGGTTTACTTACTGATCTTAACCATAAACAATGAAACAGATAAGTACAGTTGTAAAGATGTTCATCACCTAAACAAACCACACCTCCTATTTATACGGTGAGCAACAGCTGTGAGGTTTTTTGTTTTTCTCTTTTCAAGAAAATCAAATTATGTAGTACGTTTTGGCCATTGAAAACTTTCTTCTATATTATTCTATATAACAGCGCCAGCTAGCGATTAACATACACAAAAATTTAATCAACATAGTGTTTCACAATAAAGATTTTACATATACAGTTTCATCCAGTTTTAACTAATAGATGCTGAAATATTAATAAATTTTATTTTCGCCGCGCCACCAACCGACTCAGGCTCGTTGGAGCCCATACTGTCCAAAAGATGGTCCCAGAAATGAGAAGTCTAAATCACCACGATAGTAATGTACCTGCCGCATAACAGCAAGTAAGCCACAAGACAGCCACACGACACCCAGGTATGGCCGGCAATCAGGATTGCGAGACCACTCACCATCTCCTTCGAATCAACCTAGGTTAGTCAAGATCGGGACGAAGACCCCAGATCCTGGCAGTGTCACGGTTTGGTGGCCAGAAGAGCTCTTTTACCTTCAGAGGACGTCATTCAGCCGTCCATAAAACCGCGCTTAGATGCTGAGATATAACCATCTAAAACATCGCAGAAAGAGTCGTTCGATAGACACCCTAATAGATTCGGCTTAACTTTTTATAATATCTATTTATCTCGCATCTTATTTTATCAATTTTGGGTCATTTATAAATAATAGAAGATGAGATAGTGCCTTTCAGTAAACGAAATTAAATATCTGCATCGCAACGGCACTTCACATCCGATATTCACCAAACTGAATTAACATAGTTTTTCATAATATCTATGTTACATACTAAGTTTGGTGTATTTATGCACCATAGAAGTTAAGATAGTGTTTCCTCGTAAACTCGATTAAATTGCTACATGGCAACACGATCTGTCGTTCGATACACATTGAAATTCAATCAATATAGTTTTCCTTGATATCAATTTCACATACCAAGTTTGATAAATTTATATATCATAGACGCTGAGATATTGCCTTTCCGTAAATGGAGTTAAATAGCGGCGTAGCAACTTCACCTGTCGCCAATAAGAACCCAAACTGAATCAACATAGTCTTTTCTCATGCCTGTCATACATTGTGCACTTATATACAACAGGAGCTGAGATATAGGTTTACATTTAATGGGAGAAAATTCATCATAGCAGCGCAATATGTTAGACGATACATCTCAAAAGCTAATTAGCACACATTTATGTTAAGGTCTAATTAAAGTTGTATTGAACTCCGTCTATTTGTGAGATACAGTGTTCACAATATTTTGGTAACGCACAGACAGACATTTTCTAAGCATGATAAAATCATGTTCAGGACATTCAAATAATGTGTTAATGCATCGGAAACAAACAGTCGAAAAATTTTATGAATCTAATACTTTCTTCTTAATAATACATAAAAAAGAAAAAAGAATATTTTTGCCCCTACAAAATAACATTTCCTAATCAGACGAGTAATTTTTCTAGTGCAAACTGACAAACTTTTTGTACTTTCCGAGCATATATATGTAAGGGTAGTATTGTAATCATGTCAAAAATACGACTTTGAGATTTTGATGTTTCTATACGTTTTCAGGTCCCTTGAGTTCCTTTTTATTAACACGCTTATATTAGCTTCACCTGTATGTATGTATGTTTGTAACTTCTCTGGGAGCAAAACGTGATTGCACAAAATCCTTCATATCTCAAACAAAAAACCATTGTGTATGGTTTCCAGAGCTTTTTAAGAAAACGGCTGATGGCTGAGCTACAAAAATTTGCATGGTGGTTCGTAATGACCTCTCCTGATGCACCTCGAAGCCCGATTTTCGAATTTTGTTTTAGTTTTCTTTTAATTAATTAAAATGTTAAAATAAAAACCTTCTAATTACTGATAAGTTGGCCATTTAATTTTAATCCTTAATTTAATTGTTGCCAAAAAAAAATATCATTATTTTTTGGACAGAAAAAAAAAAAAAAAATGTGAACAATAAAAATTACATTTATTTAAAATATTTAATATTATTCCTTAATTTAATTGTTGCCAAAAAAATTATTATTTTTACAATGATGTATGCAAATTTGTGTGTATGTATGTGAGTGAACATGATAACGCCTAAATGCTTTGTTCGAATGAGCTGAAAGTTGGTAAGTACATGCTACAGGTCACTATAGTACGAAAATTCTTGATTTTGGTGAATCTAGCACTTATAGTTACAGGGACACAAAGATTTTTATTTTTTAATTATGGCCTATGGGTCCAAATTTTTTAAAGTGAGATAGAGTCTAAATGCCTTATTCGTCTGAAATGAAAATTTATATACATGTTATAAGTTACTGTTGCCCAAACTGTATACATTTTGGGGAATCTAGCACTTATAGTTTTTTTACAAGGAAAAAAAGGTAAAATTGTGTATCATTATGGTCTATGGGCCCAAAGTCTTTAATGTGTGATAGCGTCTAAATACCTTATTCGATTGAGCTTAAAATTTATACACATGTTATGTCACAATTTCTCAAACGGTATAGATTTTGGTGAATCTAGCACTTATAATTTTTTTACTGGGACACAAAGAAATATTCTTTATCATTATGTCCTATGGGCCCAATTTTTTAAAAGTTCAATATCATCTAAACGCCTTATTCGATTGAGCTGAAAATTTATACACATGTTATAGATCACCGTCGCACGAATCGTATAGATTTTGGTGAATGTAGCCTTTATAGGGTTTTACAGATCATTATGATCTATGTGCTCAAATTATTTGAAGTGCAATAGCGTAAAATTAAACAGTGGAAAAAATACGCAATCACCCTATTATAATTTTCACTTTTGGTTATTTAACGACTTGTCTTACTTTTTTTTTTTTTTCTACACAATCGTTAATTACTCAATGTTCGGAAAATCGAGTGGAGTCACTCCAGTTTTTTTTTTTAAGTAATTACTGACTTAAACAATCGTGATTGTCGAAGATGCCACTTTTCGGCAGAACTTCATCAGCTGATGCAGATGTAACCTCATATTCAAGATTTATACACATCGAAATCAAATCGTGCCATCTCTAAAAGAACTTTCTCTTCCGATGGAAACAAAAAAGAAACTGAGGTCATCAGATTGGATACAAGTGAAACCCAGTGCACTTTTCGGGACAATTTTCTTTTTTTTCCTGAACGGAGTGTGTTAGGCGTGGTGTCCAGTTGAGTTGAGAAGCTTGCATCTCATTTGAATGAGGTGATATCATCTCAAACAATCAGCTAAGGGAAAAGATCACTCAGGTTCACAGTTTTCGCTTGTTTTCACTTTCAGAATGAGAACAGTTTTAAACAATGGATCAATATTTTTATATTTCTAACATCTGAAATGAGGTGGGACACCGTTATTTGAGTTGTTTCATCTGATATGTAAAAGGAATCCTTGTAAAAAGAAACATTTTTTAAGCAAATTTAAATAATTTTACAATGTTTTCCCCCGTCGTTTTCCGAGATTACAGAAAGTCATCTATGTTTTAAAAGCGCGATTTGTTAAAATTTTCTTTAATAATAAAATATTAAATAAATAAAAAAGTAATTTTAAACTTATTATAAAATTTATTTACTTTATTGTCCTATTTTTATTCGGATAATGAGGTATACTTTTCATTTTTTACTTTCTTCTATGAATATAAGAAGAAAATATTGAATTTGTGAAATTTTTCGCCGTCTGGATTTCTACGAATTTGCGCGTTTTCGGTTGTCCTGGACACTATTTGACCATTTTTAGAAAGTGTCTGTCTGTGTGTTTGAGTTAACAAAGCTTTATAAGCGCTGTATCTCGCTACAAAATGCACGAAACTTTATATTTGGTTGGACCATTCTGAAGAACAGCGACGATAAGATTTTGGCATACATCGCACTGCAGGTGGTGCTTCCATTTTTCCTTTCCCTCACCTCTCCCATTTATGGGAAGGTTATATCTCAGCTTTTGCAATGTATAAATTCCTTAAACTTGATATATGAGATGATATGATGAAAAACTATTTTGATTCATTTTGGTCAATAGGTTTTGCTGTTATGCAACCTTTTTTAGGTTTCAGGTAGTTTTCCGGTCAATTAATAAATTAGAATGATATAGAAGAACGTATGATTTCTTATGGCCACATATACTAATTTGTACAGGCACAATGGAAGAGAACATTTATATACATGAAAAAAAAAAAAAAAAAAAAAAAAGATAAAAACCGTTTAAAGATTTTAAAAACTAAAGCCCAATTATTTTGCTGTTGCCTGATTCAAGTTTTGTTATTTGTATTAATATTCTATATATATCGCATCCCGGCAAGAAAACTAATACAAGTAAAAAAAAAAGGCAATTTTGAGTTTATATAATTGAAAATGTGTATGAAGTGCCCCAACGTATACGAAAAGCGCTAAGTCTGTATATGGCAATTTATCCACCTGAGAGGCAATTGCATCAGTTTTATTGTAGGCTAGCCAATGCTTTTTCATTATTTATAAATTGATTTTTTCTTAATACTGCTTTTTGAGTGTCACTTTTCTTGTCGGGGTGCGATATATATACTGTGATTTTCTTATGTTTACAGGTTACTAGAGTGGATTTTTAGCCCTTACTAAATAATGTTGTATTCCATGGCATTTAAATAAAAATGCACACATAGTCAAGGTTTATATTATTGAGTTAAAATTCGGCCTTAACTCGATTTTAAGCATTGGACTGAAATTCGAATTTATGAAATTTACGTTCATTAGAATGAATGCACATCGCAGTTGAAGTAGACATTTTTAAAATCTGAAAACAGGCTTTTTAATTCTTGCATAGGTTCGAACAGGGTTCAGATTGGTATTACACTCCTCTACCGTTAATCTCTTGAACTACAAATATTTTAAGCTATCAGTTTTAGAATTAGAGTAGTTCAATTAAGGAAAAAAAACCCTTCTGTCAATTTGCTTTTTTTTTTTTTTTTTTTTTCATGCAGTTTTGAATAAGAAAATAGTTTTTTAAATGTAGCTAACATACGCACAATAAAACCATATTAAACTACTTTGCATAAAGTACACTAATCCGCATACATTAAATAAATTAAAAAGAAAGAAAAGATAAAGCAGGAAATAATAATGATAAAAAAATCTTTTAAAGATAGAATTTAATTTTATACTACAGAACTAATTTGCATACTGCAATACTTTTTTTTTTTTTTTTTATCGCTTTCGAACATTTGTTCGCTATATTCAGAAGATATAGCCAACAAATCTTATTCAGAAGATACTGCCAACAAATATTCAGAAGACATCCAATTTATGAAGGGTGGGGCCTCGCATACCGAAATCGGCAATTAGTTTTTCCATACAATCATGTATAAATTACTCACTTATCAGTAGTTTTCGAAAAATGTAAATGCTTTACAGATTTCAGATAGTATTTTAAAGTCATTTAAGAAATTAAATGGTAAAATTGGATATTGGCGGGCATCTTGGTAAATTCAAGGTGTAATATAATACAATAAATGGCGACAACACAAAATCACTGTCTGAAAGATATAGTCCTGTCGTACTAATGACATAAATCGGTTTGGATTTTTTAAAAATAAAATAACTACTCGTACTTGATAAAATTTTAAAGACATCCTATATATACATACTAGCAGGCTTCGCCCGGCACTATATTTAAAGGATTTCTTTTTAAATGAATAACTGAAACGTTTAAATAAATATATTTCGATTGACGACTATTTTCTTCACAGTTTTAGTATGGGATCTCCTTAAAAATATCAAATATTTTTTTAGCTTCTCGAATCTGTGCAACAAAACTATTATTAAAACGAATATTCTCGAAAACAGTCAAATAGAAATGTGAATTCTTCGAATATTCTGGAAACAGTTGAAGCTGTTACTCGTACAGTAAAAGTCACTATTCGATGAATGGTCGAATCAGAGAACGCACGTAAGTCGTTTTCGCAGCAATCACTATAACACACGTATATACACTTCACGCTCATGGAAAAAAAAAAAAATCACTAGGCAGCCCTACATCTCTGTGCATGAATCTCAGAACACATACGAAACTCGGTTCCGCGGCAATCACTATCATGCATGTTAAAACCAAAAAACATAACTGGACACCCATTCCTCGCTGTGCATGAATCTCAGAACACACGAAACTCGGTTCCCCGGCAATCACTATAACGCATGTTAAAACCAAAAACACATCACTGGACACCCCTACCTCGCTGTGCATGAATCTGAAAACGCACGAAACTCGTTTTCGCAGCAATCACTGTCAAGCATGTTAAAACCAAAAAAAATTCACTGCACACCCCTTCCTCAAATCAATGAAAATCAAATAAACCAATCAAATCTCTTGTAATTCCTCAAAATGCTACATTTTGAGGAATTACAAGAGATTTGATTGGTTTATTTGATTTTCATTTCTAGTTCAACGTAAAATATACTCAAATCAATGAAAATAAAATAAAATAATCAAATCTCTCGTAATTCCTCAAAACGTAGCTCTAGTTCAACGTAAAATACACTCAAATCAATGAAAATCAAATAAACCAATCAAATCTCTCCTAAGATTCTCCATTTAGCGTCATTATAGAAATGGGAAGTTTTATTTTCATATTTTTATTAATTAAAAGAAAACTAATCAAAAATTCGAAAATCTGACTTCGATGTGCACAATGACCCTTCGGAGTTCACCTTTGTGTTAAATTACATGACTGTCCGAGCTACCGTTTTCGAGAACAGTGAAATATATATATACAAATATTGCTCACTTAATAGTATAAGATATAAGTTAGAAATTTTCTTAACAAATTTTAGCTTAAAATCTATCAGAAAATAGTTTTAACCATTACAGAGGATAAAAGGAAATATTTTTTTGAAAAATATTTCAGCTTAATAAAGTTCTTTTTAAAAAAACTCTCTAAGGAAAACAGATAAATACAGTCCTAAGAAAAGTAATCTCTCGATGGAAAACTTTTCACTGAATTTTCCAAACATAAGCTATCTCCTGTGCTTACGATGAATCACAGCACTTCTCTATGTCCATTCCACACTCTTCATACAACGGTAAGCCTAATGCGCACCATTTGCTTGTCCTCCTCTCTCGATATCCTCGTCCAGCTATTCAACACCGTCGTCTGCGAGTTCTCGAATAGTTGCTTTTTTCCGATAAGATGCAATTGTTGAAAATGGAAAGGGCAACATAGTTTTTTGTGCATTCTTTGTCCGATTCCACAAGGGAGAAATTAGATACTATAGCTGAAGGACAGAGTAAGATATTAAAAGAGTTTGAAGATCTTTTTTTTTCTTTCTTCTTATAAAGATTGGAGCTATCCGCATGAAATCAAGGAAGGTTGCGATTTCAATGTTAGAAACTTTTCCTTTCTATTACGATGAAGTATAATCAACTAAAACGTATTTTCTAAAATAAGGCACTTTTGTGATTCTCTACGCTGGGGATTTTTGAATTGTTAGACCTTTTTTTTTTTTAAATCCAAGAATGAAGATGCGATACCATAAGCAAAAATTCATTTTGAAAATTCCTTCATTTCTCTCTCTCTAAGGAAAATTTTTGAACGATTGGAGTGAGATTGGGGACTTAAAAAAATCAAATTGAGGTATATTATTATTATTAATATAATCTATATTAAAATAAAATACACAAATAATTTCATTAACAAGTAATATAAAAAGAAAATTTTTTAAGTCAATTCCTACTTACAAACACTATCGAAAAAGTTTTTTTTAAAAATAATTTTGAATTAGGAAATAAAAAGCGCGCGTGAAAAATTAAAAATAAAAATAATCTATATATATATAAATGAATGTTTGTCTGTATGTCCTTTATAAAATCGTAAACGGCTTGACCGATTTCGATCATTCTTTTTTTGTTTTTTTCTTATAGGTCAGGGATGGTTTAGGAAAAAAAAAATTGAAAAAATTCGCCCCCAAAGGGGGGGGGAGGGGGGCAAAACGTGAATTCAAAAAATCCTTCGTATCTCAAACAAAAACACAGATATCCGTAAATTTTTTGCTTTAAAATATAGCTAATATAAATGTCTAAAAACCAATTTCTGGAATTTTCGAAATTAGGTCCCCAAAGAGGGGCGGGGGAGGGGGGGGGGCAAAACGGGATTTGACATGCGTAAAACGCGATTTCGCATAATCCTAAATATCTCAAACAAACAAACAAAAAAACCAGATATACGTGAAATTTTTGCTATAAAATATAGCTAATACAAATATCTAAAAACCAATTTCTGGAATTTTAAAAATTCAGCCCCCAGATGGGGCAGCAGGGGGGGAGGGGCAGCAGGGGCAAAAACAATTGGAAATACAGTTAGGCCTTTCAAAATTGGTACAGATTGGTTTCAATAGCCTGCAAGTCGAATGGGGATATTTTCGAAAGTGTAAAGTTATTAGGAGGGGAGAGAAGGGGGAGAGGAGAGGGGGGGGGGCAAAAAAAATAAAAATAGAGTTAGATCGTAGAGGTTTTCGATACTTACAAATCGATTGCGGATATTTTCGAATTTGTAAAATGATTAGAAGGTGCGGGAAGGGGTGGAATGGTAAGGGGGGGGGGCTATGGGCAAAAACAAATAGAAATACAGTTAGGACATTCAAAATTGGTACAGATAGGTTTTAAAGGCCTGCAAGTCGAATGAGGATATTTTCGAAAGTGTAAAGTTATTAGGAGGGGCGAGAAGGGGGGAGGGGATGGGGGCGGGCAAAAAAATAAAAATAGAGTTAGATCGTTCAAAATTGGTATACAAATGGTTTTCGATACTTAAAATCGAATGCGGATATTTTTGAATTTGTAAAATTATTAGGAGGGGCGGTAAGGGGGGGGGGGCTATGGGCAAAAACAAATAGAAATGCAGTTAGGCCGTTCAAAATTGCTACAGATTGGTTTTAGAGGCCTGCAAGTCGAATGGGGATATTTTCGAAAGTGTAACGTTATTAGGAGGACGGGAGGGGGGGGCGGGCGAAGGGGGAAAATAACAGAAATAAGAGTTAGAGCATTTTGGGAATTTTTTCCGAAGGCAGTGAGAACTAGGTGCGACATTTTTCCTAATCAGATTTTGCTTCGCTTTTTTTTTTTTTTTCACGTGATAAAAATTAATGCAATTTTGAGAATTCAGTAATTATAGTGATTCATTTAAAAATAGGGTCCAGCGAAGCGGGCGAAGCCTGCTAGTTATAAGGTAAAAAAAACCTTTTTATATACCCTGTTTTTAATTTTCTGATGAATCATAGAGCTCTTATCAATGTGCATAAAATTTTTAAAGTGGTAATGACGTCAATTTTTTGTGAGAGGCATAATTTTAACTTTTTATAATTTTTTAATGTTCACGTTTAATTAAATGTATTTATTTTTATGTCGAAAGAAAATGAACTTGTAATTCTTTTTTGGGAACAATTAAATTATAGCTACTGTTTTAATGGCTATTTTAACGCTATTAGGATGTTATTATTTTCATATTTTAATTAATTATAAGAAAACTAATCAAAAATTCGAAAATCGGACTTCGAAGTATTGTGTTGTCACCGTGTTCTGAGCAATCCTGAAAGTTTCAAATTTTTAGCTAGTTGGGAAGTTAGTTAAAAATCGATTGCAAAATTTATACAAGATATAGGGAGAGTGTGAACTAATAGTAGGAATTGAAAAAAGAAGGTAAGGAGAATGAAAAAGTATTCACTTACCCCATTTTTTCCCCCGTGAACTTTTACTTTAAGGATTTTTGTATAGTCAGACCATTTCCTTCATGACCAATCATGAAAATATGTTAATTTAGGAGTAAATAAATAATTTTTTTTCCTTTCTCTTTTTTCCCAAAAATAAATACAGTCGGCAGCAAAAGTATCCGAGCAATAGCAAAAATTACTATGTAAAATAAGTACATTTAATACTGCTTTGTTAAATAAATCCTTGTCGAATCCTGTTCTTAGTCAGTCTAAGTACACGATTCAACAAGGATTTATTTAACAAAACAATATTAAGCGTACTTTTTTTTATATAGGAATTTTTGCTAGTGCTCGGATACTTTTGCTGCCGACTGTAAATAAATAAAATAACTTAAATGTAGCTTTTAAAATTATAAATATTAAATATTCTTCTAAAGTAAGTATATCAAAAGAAGACAGGAAATAGTTATTTAACTGAATTAGACATTAATTAGTCATAAGAAATAATTGAAATATTAAGATAACTGAAGATAAAAACATCGAATGTTTCAATTTCATTTTTTTTTCCTACGATGATGGAAACAATTAACAAATATGCAGTTTCCAAAATTATAGTTGGTTAAATTTCTTACTCCTTTTTCTTTTTTCCCTCTCATATATGGAATTGCAATAATAAGAAAAAATGAAAAAAATGAAAAAAATGAAAAAAAGAAAGAAATTGTTTTCATTTTTGTCATTTTTTGTTTTGTTTTACCTCCACCTTCCTGACTGAAAAAAACTTAAGACATTAAACTTGAAGATAATATTTTGTTATAATGGGGACACTTCCTATTAAATTTTTTAAGACATAAAATGAATTAAAACATTTTTTGACAAAAATCAGTTAATATCATAGATATAGTAATAAGACATAGATTGATCAGCGAAAGGGAAAAATTTATTCATTTTTACTCGGAGTAAATTACACACAGGAATACACACGAATAATTTAGTAAATAAAATTTATGAATAATTTATTTACTAAAGGTGAATGAAAAACTTCAGATTCAGTTTCAAATTCATTTTTTCTTTTTTTCAGTACCTTCTAATAGCTGATTCCAAAACTTATTTTCGGCATAAAATTTTTTTGATCGATAACATGGGGATGATAGATCTCTATATCTATGGTTAATATGAATAAAATTCAAAGTAAGAATTTTTTGAATTATTAATCTTTTATTCTTTTAATAAATATTCATACACTGTTTTTTCTGAAGAAAAAAAATTAGAAAAGGATAATTTGAAAAAAACATTTCTAATTTTTTTTTTTTTTTCTTTTTAGAAAAACTTAGCAAAAGAGAGATTTCTGGACAAAATAAAAATATTAAAAAACGTAAAATATTGTGTAATAAATAATTTAACCTCCCCCCGCTCTCAAAAAAGGATGTCAAATAAATTTTTATAAGTTTTATAATTAAGTAAATTATTTAAAAAAAAAAAAAAAAAAAAAATCAAATTTTAAGAAGCTTTGTATTTTTACTAAGACAATTATGCAATAAATTTGTGAAATTAGATTCTTTATATATATATATATATATATATTTATATAAGATATTTCAAATCATTTTTTCGTTCTTTCACATCCCAGTTTCGATTGTATATAATTACTCAAAGCTTAGTATATGAGAGGGCTATTATGAAACATTCTGTTGATTCCATTTGGTGCATATTGACGGATAGGTAGCGCTGCTATGCTGCATTTTTCTCCATGAACTAGAAAGCTATATTGCTGAATGTACTGCATATAATTGCACAAATGTACTACATGAGAGGGTCATTATAAAACACTAGGATGATTAAATATAGGTGTATATCGGTCGAAAGGCGGTGATGCAGTGCTGCAATTCACCCTGTGAATAAGAAGGCTATATCTCGGATCCTATTGCATGTAGTTGGACAAAACTTGATATATAAGAGGGCCATTATGAAATACTATGAATGACAACCAAGAACACTGAAAGGACTTTCGAAAAAGGAATGTGGGGTGTAAATAAAATTGAGATGAGGATGCCGAGAAATGTTACTTTCATAGAAAAACCGAGCCTCAGGTACAGTCAAAGTATCAAGGCCATCACTGAGAAAGATTTTTTTTGATAAACGTACGTAAATACAAAAAATGATTTAATTTGCCAAAAGTAAAACATACTTGGATTATGTGGTTTATAAAGATACATGAAAGTGACCAATATATAATAACAGGTTTCATTAAGAAAAAAGACATATTTCAAAAGGAAAATAATTTACGCAGAATTGCAAATATAAAAGACTTTCAAAGTAAAAGCGCAATTGCAACATTTTTAATTCGAATGTCATATAATAATAATAATAATAATAATAATTCATCATTATAATGATCAAACACCAGGAAGGAAGACTTGAAACTATCAATAAACATCTACATATGGAAGTAGAGCTTTTTACGATGCAAAAGGTGTTGAAAAGGTCGATAGTTATTGCGTCTTAGACATTGATAAATGAGATCATATAACAAATATGAACAAAGTATAACAGAAAAAAGAAAAAGAAAGTATACAGTTGAATCTCGTTAACGTGAATCTCAAGGAGGACAAAAAATTGGTTCATGCTTTCAGTAACTAATCTTCATATAACTAAACTAATCTTCATTTTGACGAGGATTGTGGAAACAGTTCATTTTAAAAGTAATTCACGTTAACAGTGTTCACGTTAACGAGGTTCGACTGTGTATATACATATATATATAATAATAATAATATAAAAAATACTAATCAGAAGAAAGAACAGAGGCCACTACGGTTTAAGACGAGTGGAAAGGGTTAAACTAGTTTGGCGGGGGCCCAACTTTCCCCGAATCCTTTGCTTATGTAAAGGGGGAAAGCCAACGTCAGAGACGGTCCTAGATCTTAAAATAAACTTAGTAAGAAAACATATGTAAATAATAATGTCTAAGGCTCTAGAATAAGAAAGTTTATCCGAATCACGCATGTTTTTTTTTTATTATTATTTTATTTTATTTTATTTTATTTTATTATTATTATTATTATTATTTTTTTTTTGTTTAATTGCAACTCTAGTTGCTAGGTCAAATATAGCTTAAAAAGAGTTTAGATGCATCTTGTCTATATATAATACTCACAAGAAAAATTAAATTAGTGTAATTGTAAAATAAAACCTCTACCTTTCAAATATCTCAACAAGCAAAATCTGATTTTTTATTTTATTTTATTTTATTTATTAAGAACATGCTTATATTGTTTCCTTGGGTGGAGTTCACTGATCTAAATCAATTTGTAGATGATTGATAAGTTGGGAGCCGTATCAAATGAAAAAAAAAAAAAAAAAAAAAAAAGTTTAAACCGTAAATCTTTGACCGGAATTCATAGTGCGCCATATGTGAAGGCCATCTTATTTGTTAAAATGTAGGGTAAACGCAATATACCACTTTCGCTAAATTAGATTAAATCTGTAAGCAGTCGAATCTGTGATATTTTAAAATTATAAATATTTCTTCAAGAAAACTTTCAGGTTACATTTTTATTAAATGTTACGGCTATATTTTAAAAAAGTAAAATTACTATTTTACTACAAAACTGCGAAAATAAATCTAAAAATTTCAGAAAGAGGGTTGAAACTTAATTAAAAAACTCCATTCTATGCGGGAAAGAGCTTGATTAATGCCAGCCCCTAGGAGATGGAAGAACACGCCTTTTATCCTAATCCCGTGATTATTAAAAATCCAACTTGGCTGATGTGACCTCTTTTGGATATTGTCCCCCACCAAAAAAAATCCCCGATTCCCGTTGCCGTGAAATAATTCCACTGCTTCCAGTGGCATCCCCAAACGAAGAGTTTATTAAAACGTTACGTCCTTTATGCTGATCGCTGCTTGACATCATATTTCTTTGCGGTGAATGCTGAATGGCAACACTATTGTCTATGGATGCACAAAAAGACTTATGGATGATTATTTTCGCAGACACCAAATGGATATAAATGGGAAGATATTAAAAGTGTTCTTTTCATACAGTCTCGGTGTATGTTTTGGATTTATTATGGTAGGACGTCTATTTTCTTGTGACATGCGGGAGATGTAATAAATAACATTTTAAAATGGGAGTGTACACTAGTTTCCACAAGTTAAGTCACAACCTGCTTTTTTTTTTTTTTTTTTTTTTTTTTTTACTTTTTTCTTTTGTGCATAACTTTTTAAATGAATGAACTAACGTACATAAAATTTGGATAACACGCTCATTATAAAGTAATTAATCGAATTTTATATTAATTTAAGATAGCAAATATTATATAAATGGGTATTAATTCCATTTTTCTCAAAAGTACAATTTTAAGGAGAAGAAAAATTAAAACGCTTTTAGAAAATAAAATAAAATGAGAGACGGTGTTAAGGATGCATTAAAATTTTATTCCTCTAAACGTTATATATACAGTAACCGCTGCTTAATAAATTCACTGGTTAATAAAATCAGCCGCTTAATCTGATCAAATTGCCAGGACCGAAATCAATTCAATGCAAACTAATTTTAAAGTCGCCGCTTAATAAAATCAGCATCGCCGATTAATAAACTCAAAAAAATCTCTCCAGCAGCAAAAAAGTCATTTATACACATTAAACAAATTTTTATTTACGCTGTGATTTTTTATTTTTGAAATAAATCGAAAATTAAATACAGTAATACCTCTGTTATCTCTCTTTGTCGAAAATTTTACATTTACAACAGTAAATTTTACATTTACAGCAATTAAACACGTCCCATTATTTGTATTAATAATAATTTCAAGGAATGTATTCTTCAAAGCGCGGTATTAAGTTAAAAATTTGATTTGGTTCACAAGAGTTATATATATATATATATATAATGTTTAATTAAAAGACAATTTTTAGCTTTTATTCTGAAATAACTAAGAGGCAAGAAGCTTTAAAGGAAAGAATTTAAATTTAAAAGAAAAGCGTGAATTTTCGGCAACGTATTGATGATTTTCCTCAAAGGAGAACGCATCGGAACTTGGGATGTGTGTAATTCACTCATTTTGAAGGAACAATCAAATAATTATCTGTTAAAAATTAATTACTATTGTTTATTAGTTCCATTATTTGGTACCTTTTGAAATTTCTTTCCAAATTCAAGTAAATAATACCTTTTTCTTGAGTGCAGGAACGTTCGCCGGATATAAAAATCAGCCGCCTAATAAAATCACTTTTGCTTAGAACGAATGTGATTTTAATAAGCGGCGGGTACTGTATATATATATATATATATATATATATATATATATATATATGCAGTACCCGCCGCTTATAAAAATCACTTTCGTTCTGAGCCAAAATGATTTTATTAAGCGGCTGATTTTTATATTCGGCGATCGTTCTTGCACTCAAGAAAAATGTATTATAGTTCTCTGAATTTGGAAAGAAGTTTCAAAAGGCAGCGAGTTATGCAATTAAACAATATTAATTAGTTTTTGATGGTTAATTACATAATTAATCTCTTCTTTAATGTAAGTAAATTAAAAGCATTCCATGTTTCTATGCGCTTTCCTTTGAGGAGAATCATCATTACTTTCCCAAAAGTTCACGCTTTCCTTTTAAATTTAAAATCTTTTCGTTTAAACCTCTTGTTTCATAGTTATTTCAGAATATCAACTAGAAATTGTCTTTTAATAATTAAAAATTAAAAATAAAATTTACACTTGCAAATCAAATCAAATTTGTAACTTATTACTGCGCTTTGAAGAATACGTTCCTTGAAATATTTATTGAGATAAATGATTGATGGGACTTGTTTAATTTGTAACAATACTACAAATGTGAAATTTTCGACAAAGGATCCTGAGGGATTGCTATGCTTTAATTTCTTTTTTTATATGAAAAATAAAAACAACCGCAATGCAAAAAGAAAAAAAATTAGCTTACATAAATGATATTTTTGCTGCTGAAGAGATTTTTTTGAGTTTATTAACCGGCGATACTGATTTTATTAAGTGGCGATTTTAAAAGTAGTTTGCATTGATTTGATTCCGGTCCTGGCAATTTGATCAGATTAAGTGGCTGATTTTATTAACCAGTAAATTTATTAAGCGGCGTTTACTGTATATATATATATATATATATATATATATATAATAAAGATGATCTATTAAGCATAGTAGAAGCCAAGCAACAGATACAAGATCACTGAAAAACCAATGACATCAAAATTTAGGAAAAAATAATTTAAGAAACTTAAGATAAGAAAGAAGGAGGCAGGTGGCAAGACTTGTGACTTGCCTGTGGGGTTAAACTAGTTTCACGCCGGCAACACTCACCCAGTCTTATATATATATATTAATACCTTTACATACATTGAAAAAAAATTAAATGAGATCACCTGGACAGCATGAACAATTTGAAAAAAAGAAAATTAATAAAAACCATAAATCAAAATAATGTGCAATAAGAATAATGATGGAAAGTCAGTGTAAGAAAAGGAAATTCAATAAAAAGAAGTTGATTATATATTTAAATATATATATATACATATATTTTTTAGGGCTGAGGACTATTAGTCTCAATCTACGAATTTTTACGATACCAGTTTTACGATAGTTGGACATTTATCGAAATTGAAAATTTATAGAAAATATAATTGAATAATTTGAATGCAATGTTTTAATTCGAAAAAAAAAAAAAAAAAAAAAAAAAACTAATAATCCTTTGTACTAAACTTTCTGCTTTTGCCAGAATTTCATCAAATCCTTTCTTTTGCTTTCTTTCTTTCTTTCTTTCTTTCCTTTTTTTTTTTTTTTTTTGAAAGAAAAATAAAAGAAAATTAATAGATAATTAAGTTTGAGTTTGATTTTTTTTTTCTTGTTTATTGCTTTTGTCGGATATACAGTTTATTTATTTATTTATTTTTTCAAAAAGCTAGTAATGGAAGAAACTGAAATTGAATAAAAGAAGAAAAATCTGGTTGAAATAGTTTAACGTTTGCAGGCATGTGTATCGTTGATGAACTATAAATACAGATAAAAAGAGACAGACAAATACAGATAAAAAGAAATTATTCTTTTCAGAAATATATGAAATACGAAGATAAAACATAACGAATCTATTTAGTGCGTGAATTCATTAAAATCTATGCTTTGTTATAATCACTGAAATTTAAAATGCAAAAGTTAAAAAAAAAAAAAAAAGTTTGCTATACTATTTTGTTAATAATTTACTGATCCACGTGTTGTTTTTTCAGTTAATAGTTATTCAAGAAATTCCGCAGGTTTGGTGTAAAAAACTTTAACTTTTTTTCGAAGCATATTAGTTTCTATAAAATACAGTTGTACTTTCAAATTTCTGTTTGTTATAATGATCCAATTTTCAGTATGTTTCATGATTTTAAAATACTTTTAATATATTTTAATAAAGTTCGTTACTTCTATAAGGTTATTTTGTAGATAAATAAATTAAAAAATGGTAAATAATAAGATTAATCTCGCTCGAAAATTATTAAAATCAAGCAATTATAAGTCTATATTTATCTAATAACATATTCAGTGTGAAACCATGTCGTAATTGATAAAGAAAGCTTTACGCTGGTAAAATAAGTTCGATTTTCGATACTTTTTTTTTTTTCTTTTTGAGCCACTGAAAATTTACAGCAGTGTCGTAAATTTACGCACAAATAATCTACAAAATTCCTTTAAATTTACGGCAAAATATGCTGTCACCTATATTGCCAGCACTTTTATCAGTAAATTTTCACTTTTGTTTTTTGTTTACTTCAGTACACCTCAGTTGATACTTTTTTTCACGAAGAAACGGAAAAATAATTACAATACGTTATAAAGTTCAATATTTTCCCTGCCATACTACTAGGCTTTCACTTTCTTAACAAATACTATGTAAGGAAAATATTCTAATCACAAATAATGCCACATAAACTAATGGATCTGCATATCAGAAGCTCATTATCCCATCTGCATTACTGAGCAGATCAATTTTATTTATTCCATATAATTTAAAATAATTTTATATGTATACAAAAACACATATAATTTTATTATTAACTCGCTACGTAACCAGATAACTTTCTGAGGGGGCTGCCGCTTTCTCAAGCCCCCATTATATTTATCTGTCTACATCTATCTGTATATATGTGTAAGTATATTTCCTTGTATTTAAAAAATATTTGTGCCAAATTTGATGCTAAATGATTCAGTAGCATATGAGAATGTTTTTGTGTAGCCCTGTATTCTAATTACTAATTTTATATCTACCAATTTCTACAGAAACCATGCTTTAAAACATTCTGATAACATATGTTAATTTTATTATTCTGAATGGAGTGTAACAATATTAAAAAAAAAAAAAAAAAAAAAGAAATTCCGTCTGTGGACTGTAATGGGACGAAATTCTTTTATATATCTCAATAACGAGCTACAAACATTATGTAAATAAATAAAAACTATGTGGTTAATTCCATGTAATCCAGAATAATTTGTATCAATTATGACATTATTCAGATGATTGTACAATTTTATCAAAATTCTTTTATGTGGTCCTGTATATAATTCTTAAGTCTAAGCATATCTTTTTCTACAGAAAACATGGTTTTAAGCATCTTAAAAATATGCATTGTAACCACTTTAAAAACTGCATTTAAAAGGAAATTCTGTCAATAGACCGTAATGATAAGAAGTACTTTGGTGTGTTCCTGTACACGAACCAAAATCAATATACAAATATATATATACTAGCAGGCTTTGCCTGCTTTGCTGGTCATTATATTGAAATGAATCCCCAAAACAGCATATCATTAATAATAATAAAATATCTTAAAAAAGAAAAAAAAAAAAAAAAAAAAATCATTGAAATCCGTCAAAATCTAATTTTAAGTTGCCCAATGCCTTCGGCAGTCCCTTACCTGCTTTTTACTCCCCCTCCCTCGCGGTTACAGTTGAAAGTTTTACAAAATCTCATCAAAGTGCATATTTCGCACACTTAATTAACACCCACACACCAAAATTCGCCATTCTTAGGTAGTTTGGACGGATTTAAGCTTCAAAATGTGGTTTTTGCCCCGCCCGCCCCAAGAGGAAGGGGGGGGGGAGTAAATTTCCAAAATTACTTTATATTTCATGTTGCATACACATACCTAACCGACACATCAAAAAATTGAGATCATGAAATTATTTAAAGCTGAGCTATGCTTTAAAACTTTTTTTTTTTAATCTCTCCCCCCGTTCTTAAAGGAGGGAATTTCGCAAAATCTCTTCATACTATGAGTTAGATACATATAATCGTCCCTTACATAAAAAATGTCTAACCTTAGATAATTCAGTGCAGCGTTACGCATGAATACATGTTTTTGCCCCCCATTCTCCAAAGGGCGGTTGGGTGGAATTTCATAAAATCCCTTTGTTGTGTGTGTTCAGTTCGATTTCCTCGTGTGTTGAGTACCCTTCTTCCAAAACCTTTTCCCTTCCCTCCCCCCCTTAAAAATCCAAAATTCCAAAATCGCAGAAAATAATTTTTTTGTACTCAAGTCTGGTCTTTCCATCTGCAATTTCTTCACCGTTAAGTAATTTGGAGCCGAGTTAAGCCTTCTGCCCCCCAAGGGGGACGGGGGGGTATTTTGCAAAATTTCGTCTTAGTTGGGGGGTCAGGCTCCGAAAACCAACCTGGTCACTAAAATTTGTGACCCTCTTTCCCACAGAATCGTCATGGCAGTGTTGAGTCAGTGAATCATTGAGTTTACTCTTTTATATGTACAGATTTGTTTATATATTTTATGGACTACTTGGCTTAACACTTTGGCTTAAAAACTAAAATAAATTATTTTAAAGTTTTATTATAGAAGAAATATTTATATTATATAGAAGATTAATTAAAAATTTAAATTTTTTCCGGTATAAATAGTAACCTATGTCTTATTCCAGACTATTATCTATCTCTGTACAAAATTTCATCCAGATCCGTTTAGCCGTTGTGGCGTGATTGAGTAACAAACATCCAGCATGCGTTAGATTGAGTTATTTTGCTGTCAAATTGACAAAATTTTAATTTTAAATTTCAAAACTCTGTCGTTCTTGGCGCTTATTGTATTTGGTGATCAAAAACGTAATACGAAAATATGCATGCCAGATGTACATTTTCGTAATATGCATTGTACGAAATATTGTTTCATATTATTCATTACTCTCTTAATATAAGTTGTTAAAATAACCATGATTTTTGAAAGGAATTAAATTATGTTCGCCAAATAACTTGTCGATATATTTTTTTTCTGCTAAGGATGACCGATATCAAATCTATTCCGCTGCAACATATTAGCATCTTATATCAAATACTTTATTTAGACATTTGAAAACAAATTTGACTTCAAATTATGATAGAATATTTATCATTTTCCTTTTAATTAGTATATTAGTTGGATATTTATTGTGTAAATATCATCTTTTGAAATGAAATGTTTGTGTTTTCAATCGAATATGGAAATTAGCCATTTTTTTCCCCTGGAGTTTTGAAATTAAAAATTCAAATTTTGTCAATTTTACAACAAAAATAACTTAATCTAACGTATGGACATGATAATTAATACATACCTATACCTAAATATGGGGATTAAAATCGGGAAATAATTTTCCTCGATTTTTAATAATTTTTTACAAAAAATCCAATGGACGTTTAACATAGGAAATATTTTTCTTTCATCCACGAACGGCCAGTGACGTCATCACTTCGCTTGCGTATTAGCACTTTATCAATGTGTAAAAGAAATTTTTAATTAAAAATCTGGAGTGACTCCACTCGACTTTCCGAACATTGAGTAATTAACAGTTTTGTAGATAAAGTAAAGAAAGAGGAGTTGTTAAACAAACAAAAGCGAGAAAACAATAATAGAGTGTTTGAGTATTTTTCTCCATCTATTACACGATGTTTTATTTAACGCTACTGAACTTTGAGCCCATAGATCATAATGATAAAGAATTTTTCGTTGTGTCCCTGTAAAAACCTATAAATGCTAGATTCACCAAAATGCTTATAGTTAGTGCAACAGTGATTTATAATACTTATATAAATTTTCAGCTCAATTCAATAAGGCGTTTAGATGCTATCGTACTTTTAAAAATTTAGTCCCATAGGCCATAATGATAAAGAATTTTTCTTTATGTCCCTGTAAAAAACTGTAAGTGCTAGATTCACCAAAATCTATACAGTTAGTTCAACTGTGATTTACAACATGTGTACAAATTTATTGCTCAGATTAATAAGGCGTTTAGACGGTATCACACTTTTAAAAATTTGGCCCCATAGGCATAATGATAAAGAATTTTTCTTTGTGTCCCTGTAAAAAAACTATAAGTGCTAGATTCTCCAAAATCTATACAGATTGAGTATTTGTGACCTATAATATGTGTATAAATTTTTTGCTCAATTGAATAAGGCGTTTAGATGCTATCGCACTTTTAAGATTTTGCTCCCGTAGGCCATAATGATAAAGAATTTTTCTTTGTGTCCCTGTAAAAAAACTATAAGTGCTAGGTTCACCAAAATTTATAGGGTTCGTACTATGGTGACTTACAATATGCGTACCAACTTTCAGGTTAATCGAACAAAGCGTTTAGACGCTAGCGTGTTCACTCACAGACATACACACATACATACACACATACACACACACATACATACATCATCGTAAAAATAGTGAAAACGGACTCAGGGGACCTCAAAACGTACGTATAGAAACATCAAAATCTCGAATTCGGATTTTTGACATGATTACAATACTTTCCTCACTATAGTGTTCGGAAAGTAAAAATGACGTCAATTTTTGTGAGATGCATAATTTTTTTTAATAATTTTTTATCGTTCACGTTTAGATAAATGTATTTATTTTCCTGTTAAAAAAAAAAAAAAATAAATTCGGTTTTTTTTTGGCAACAATTAAATTATGGATAAATTTAAATGGCGAATTTTTTGCTATTATTAGCTTACAAAATTGCTATTTTATGCATAAAAATCGCAAAAACAAATTTTTTTTCGGAATAAAAAAGGTAGCCAACTTTTTAAGTTAGGGTATAAGGTATCTCCATAACAAATTTTATCGAAATCCATCGAGCAGTTTTAGCATGAAACTGACTCAAATAAACGGACATTCACATTTATAATATATATAATATATATATATATATATGTATATATGCAGCTAATTCTGTGTGGTTCATGAAAATGTGTACCAATTTGCCAGACAATCTGGTGTTTTTTGCGGCGGCTATCGCAGTACAGACAGACACGCACAGAGCCTAAAATCTTTTTGAGTCTCAACAAGGTATAAGCCTCCACTAACGTTTCGTGCAATTAAAAAAAAGAAAAAGAAAAGACTGCTTTTATTTTAAAATGTGCTAAAATATTTTAAATGGAGTTGGAGCCTAAAAATATCACCCCCCCCCCTTTCCCTCTAAGTCCGTTAATGTTTAAATATATATTTAAATTGTTGGATTTTTATATGAATGGAAAATCAAGCTCAATCGCATGATAAGAAATGCATTAAAATTCGAAAGCCAACTTCTAACTGGAGTTGGGGTCCGTAGTACTCCAAACATACTCCACCAATCCGTTACTATTTGAGCCTGTGCTGTCATCGGATTTGTATATGTATGCACAATTTTAACTCAATCGGAAGACAGGAAGTGAGTTAAAGTTCGCTTGCAAAATCTGACTCTGACAGAAAATAAACGAAATTAAACGAAAGTATTTAAAAAGTCTGAATACTAGATTTTAATATATGTTTTGAGGTATTTTGATTATTTTATTATAATTTATTTTTTTTCGGGAATGTATGAATATGTGACTATATGCGTAGGAGTAGACACGACAGCACCCAAACGTTGAATGTAATTGAGCTCAAATTAAGTACTAGTGTAATTGAATCATCGTCGCTACAAATTGTATAAATTTTTATGAGTGTATGGATTTATAATTCTTAAGAAGTATACAAAGAAAAATGTTTATACACTACGGTATCAAGTTATTGCGTTTTAATATTCTTAAATTATTTAAAAAAATAGAGTAAAACTGATATAACTTGTATTTCGTTAGTAAGGTAGAATCATTATGGAAAATAATATACGTAAAATTTACAGTTCTATTTGAGGAGTGCATGAAAGAATATAGACATATAAGAAAGAACTATAAGAGATAACTATCTAAAGAGTGTTCTTTATGGAGGATCAAATTTGTGATGGCATGTCTTCGGACCATCCTTAGAGGGGAGTCCCAGACTGTCGCTAATTGCTTATAACGTACCACTAGAGCAACATAAAAATCCATTCAACCTCAAACTAAAAAGCATAAAGTTACTTAAAATAGAATGAAATTGGTATGCGTTTTAGAATTTCGCAACAACGTAATTATTCCTGGAAATCACATGATTCCCAATTATAATTCACTTTGACGGACGAACAAACAATTAGGATACATTATTGTTTATTGTACAAACATGCAAACTTGGTGAAAATTATGACACCTTATTACATACGTATTTTTGATTTTTGTTTATTTACTGAATCTTTCATTGATTCAAATTTGCTTAAACGCCTAGTAGTTACTGAATATTCGAAAAGTCAATTGGAGTTACTCCAGGTTATTTTCTATACAAAGAATAACTAAAATATTTTAGTTAACCCGTTAATTACCGAATTAATTTTGAAAAATATTATTAGCTGATTATTTCACTTCTAAATTAATATAGACAACTGACAGTAAAATATATTATCTTAAACAATTCTTTTGGTATAGTTTTAAATTTAAAGCCTATCCTCTTTTATTGACGTTTAGAGTTCTAGCGAGAAAACTTCGAGATAGAAAAACTTTGAGATAACAGATCAATTTCCTTTTATATGTTGACAAAGCTCTCAAAAATGAAGTATTATAATATATATTATTATTCAACTTGGTTTAAGTTAGTCTACCTGGGCAAAAAGCAAAGATATGTGCGACGAATGAAAAATCAGAAAATGACTATGCAAATTATGAATTAATAATTAATAGCAAGCACATAAAACTTTCAGGGATCATTTAGAGTGACGCTATAAACTGTCACTAAAAAGCAGAAATCATTCCAAGAAACCACAAAAAATATACGTGCCATTTTATTAGCTGTCCTCAAATGAGGACACTGGGCGCTAACAGGTTAATTTGTTTGATTTTATATTTGAATATTAACGACCTTTCATTATTATTTTTTTTAATGCATCAATCACAGCTAATTGAAACATTGAAAATCTAATTTTGTATAAATTTATATTTCAGCTGAAAGTAGCAATCTGTTAATTTAGTTTGTAATCTTTAATTCCAATCGATATGCAAATGTCCGTAATTAAAAAATCACTGTTCAGATAAATGCTAATGAGATGCAACGCCTTGACTTACATTGAACATCGGATTAACATCTCTGTTAGTTAGATTTTAAACTCTAGAATGAGTGCAGTCTCTTGAATGATGAATTAGTCGAATTTAAACTGATAAGAATCAGTATTTTGCAAATCTCTCTGGTTATTATAATTTTTAATCATGAATGGCAGTTTTAGGAGCATACAAGTTACATATTTTGTCTCTTAAACCAAACTCGTTATCAAAATTCATATCAGAAAAAAATGTCAGAATGACCTGTATATATATATATACACACACTAAGCGACAAGAAAAAAAAAAAAAAAAAAAAAAAAGCCGCATCGCAGAAAAATTTACTTATACCTTTTGGGTTTGTAATAATTTAAAAACTAATAATTGCAACAGATAAAAATGTTATGTTTTGTATAATACGGAAGTCATAACATGATACCTATGTACATTTTCTATTTAATAATTCGTTTTATTACACTCTATTAAATATTTAATAAAAATCTACATAAAATTTTCTTTTTAAACATAATATAATAAACATATACTTCGTATTCATCATGATTTATTGTATGAAATAAACACGTTCTATTTTAATATATGAAATAAAACTATTTATTTGTTAGATTTAAACAATTATTTTAAAAAAAAATATGCATTCTGGATTGGATAATTCCGCCTTTATATGGAATTACTGCTTTAATGCGCAGTGGCATAGTATTTTACAGTTTTTTTAACATGAAACTCAGAAATTTCACTGTGCCAAGTATCATAAATATTTTTTCTAGTTCTTTCAAAGTTGTAGGCTACAAATTTTAATCCCCACCCTCTTTTATAGACTAAACATTTTCGAGCGTATTGAGAATATAACAATTTTCTGGTCTAATAAAGACGAAATCCTGCGATGTTCTTTGTGGGATTTAATTTTAAGTAAAAAAAGTTATGATAACTTACAAAATTATAGATGCTCATGAGAATGGATAAGTAATTTTAACGACTTGAATTAAGTAAATGTATCACAAGCGCCATATAACAAGGTGCATTATCATCTTGAAATGCTGATTATGGAAGAGTCTGAAATACCCCAAAAGTAGTCGGTCAGGTATCAATTTTTTAATGGCCAAGTTTTATTTCGGGTTAATTGATCCTTGAACATGAAAGTTTGCCAGACTCACAGAAAAATTATGCATTTTCGTATCGTAATGTACGGGGAATATGTCATTGTTTTGAAAGTGCGATTTTCATTAATTCAGTCGCATTTTCGTGATCAGATCTGCTGGTTTCCGTCAGTTCGAAATAAATTAAACTTGACTCATCAGAGAGAAAAACTTCAGCTCAGTAATTAATTGATCATTTTTAATTTTTTTAACCCTCTAATGTCTTGGTTTTCTAATTCTTTTCGTTAAGAATGAATTTTTTTCAGATTTTCTGGCAATTAAACCTGCTTTGTTTAATTGTTATTTTACTGTATTTAGATAAATTATGTTACTAAACACTTTTTCTGAATTCCTGCTAAGTTCTAAATGTAATGCAAACTGATTTTTTAAGCGCTGGCGTTTTAACTTGGGGCCATCTCGACTGGATGAGTACGTGACCGCTTAAGCACAAATGTGCAGTTTAAACAACCAAAAAATATTACATCTTTCTAAAAATCAGACGACTAATATTTTGCTAACATTTAATTATTTTGACATCCCACGTACTAAAATATGTTTTGATTTTTCGCTCTAAAATTAATATTTTTTGTGGAATCGTTAATTGCCTTATTCTTGTCATTTTGAAATACTTTCTAAAATTACAATTTTCCGAACACATGCATCTTATTTTTAACACTTGTTCAATCCTAAATTGCACGTGGAACACAACGTAATAAAATCTGTTCAAAAACTGTTTACTGTTTGAAACAGTAAAATTAGCGATTACAGAAAGAAAAGTGGAAAATATCCAATTGCGGCTTCTTTTTCTTTTAGTGCTATTTGAGGCCTATTTCAGTCGGTACAGTTGTCGAATTTTTATACGTCACTCTTAATTAGTGCTAAGGGCCTATTTCAGTCGGTTTATTGAATGGGGATTTATTGAATGAAGTCCCCCCAAGGTACCCCTATTTCAGTCGGTACAGCGTTGTCGAATTTTTATAATACACTCTTAATTAGTGCTAAGGGCCTATTTCAGTCGGTTTATTGAATGGGGATTTATTGAATGAAGTCCCCCCAAGGCCCAACTTTGACATGAGTCCCCCCCCAGGCCCAACTTTGACAAGAGTCCCCCCCCAAGGTACCCCTATTTCAGTCGGTACAGCGTTGTCGAATTTTTATAATACACTCTTAATTAGTGCTAAGGGCCTATTTCAGTCGGTTTATTGAATGGGGATTTATTGAATGAAGTCCCCCCAAGGCCCAACTTTGACATGAGTCCCCCTCCAGGCCCAACTTTGACATGAGTCCTCCCCAAGGTACCCCTATTTCAGTCGGTACAGCGTTGTCGAATTTTTATAATACACTCTTAATAGTGCTAAGGGCCTATTTCAGTCGGTTTATTGAATGGTAGGCAGAATCTGCAGAAATCCGGCAGAATCTGCTGGATTTGATCTCAGATTGTGTTAGTCGACAAAGTCATTCGGAGTTTTCCGTGATTTTATCCGAAACTCTCGTAAATATGGGCTAGGACCCCTCAGAAAGACCCACATGGAGGGCATTCCATCCAGACCTAAGACCCTCGTGTAGTCAACCAGTATAACACAAACACTAACACCTCCAAAATGAGACAGATTCTTATATGGGGACATTTTACAAGCAAGTATTGTAAATAAAAAGCTATTCAGTGAGAGCTTTAAATATTTAAAAAAAATGAATATTCAATGAATTATTCTTTTGATATTTTCATATTATCACATGATAAAAATTATCAAATAATAATAATAATAATAATAATATAGCCAAAACGGAGACAGCGTAATAACCTGAATTTACTCTGACAGTGCGCAAAGAGTGGCCTGGCCTGAGCAAAGCCATGGGCGGAAAAACATTTTATTTCCCGAGTCGATATTCATCAACTATTTATGTTAATGCTAAGCTTGGAAAATAAACGTAAATTTTAATGGTCTGATGATATTCTGGGGAGATTATTGGCAATCATTTTTTAAATTATGAATTTATTCACAAGACGGATGCTGACATTGAAAGTGGGGATTCCTTTGCGCCGATGATTTTGTAGAAGCAACGTTATCATTTGCTTACTGTCACTATGCATATTATCTTTGCAGAAAATGTATCTTTTAATAAATAAAATAAGTTTATTTTCTCAGATAAGTGCTTAGGCATTTGTGGATACAGAATATTGTATTATAGATAATCTAATTGATAAAGACAGTGTTATACATTAAAAATTTAATTTCTTTATTTTTTTTGAATTAGGCATTCTTGTCTAGAATCGTGGGCCGAGGTAGCCCAGTCGGTAGAGCACCGGCCTCGTAATTGGAAGATTGTGGGTTCGGTACTCGAGCCGGTCAAAGACCGTCGTGTACACTAATGGTGGCTGGTGCAAGTAAAATCTGTCGTGGCCGCAATGCCCCCTTTGTTCCCATAAAAATTATACCTCTGGGGGTCACCGAAGCGGGAGAGCCGTGGAGGATCAAAATTGTGAAGGCATGTCTCTGGACCACTTCTACGGATGTGTCCCAGACCGTCGCCAAGCACTAGTGCGACGTAAAACCCAACCAACCAACCAACCTAGAATCGTATTAAAAAAAAAAAAAAAAAAAAAAAAAACACCTATATACAACACATTTTGAACAAGTAATAATAATAATAATAAATATATTTAAAATTTATCAATTTTAGCCGTATTAGTCAGATTAAGTGTACCATCAATATATATGAGGTTGAAATACTGATGATAACACTAATATATTAATAAATGTATGTAGTACATTTTCAAAATAAAGTTTTAATTATTATTATTATTGTTGTTGTTGTTATTATCATTATTACTATTAAGAGTTTAAAACTTAAAAAGAAACTTCACCTAACAGGGTAAGCAACTTAACTCCATGTTATTCTACGGAATGTTTTTTTTTTTTTTTTAATTATTAATTGCCTAATGAATGTATTTTTTAAAATTACATTTTTACATTTAGAAAATTCAAAGACGTTTAAAAAATTATTATTATTATTATTTTAATTTTTACCATTTCATTTTGAAGCTATAAAGTGCTCTTAATTAATTTTTCGCCCTTTAGAGTTTTAAAACAAAATATAAAAAATTAAATAAATATATTTTGGGCTGAAAGTTTTTTGAACGTGAAAATGGAATCGAAAAAAAAAAAAAAAAAAAAAAAAAAAAAACATTAGATAATTAGTAATTTATAAAACAATTTTTTCCATAGAATAACATGGGATTAGGCTTCCGTCCACATTAGGTGAAGTATTCCTTTAAGCCATAAGTCGTGTTTTCTATTTGAAAGTCATTGTAAACAGGGGCATATCAACAGCAATCTAATCCGTTAAAATAGACAGGCCAGTGATGAAAAAAATACAAGGAAATTGATAGCTGAATTTTATGTATTTTTTGGTGCTGATTTTAAAAAGTGTAACAAAAACTTTCTATCACGTCACGTTTTCTTGAAAAATTCAATTTTACTTCGATTTTTAATATACTACATAATATTTGCTCTTCTTGGTCAATCGTCTGTTTTATGAAAGTTACCTTAATAAAAACAAATATAATAGTATGTTGGTGATTTTCTTTTAGAAACTGCACCATAATTTGACGTAAAAAGCACCGAAGGAAACTTTACGGTTTTCTCTTGACCAGAGGTGGCTCGTGCGATCTAGCAACAGAGATTTTCATCCATTTAAACCTTTAAAAAAATAAATCGATTGCTGAAAAATCAATTTGCTACTCCAAGAATTGATTATTTTACATAGATTTAAATGGATAAAAACCACTGTTGCCAGATAGTACATGTAATATTATTCGAGGGAAAAAAATATCGATATTGATTTTACAAAAAATCCTGACTTGATGGGGAAAAAATGGAGGTCAGTTTCGAATTCAACACACCAAAAATCATAAAAATATGCCAAAACTTCTCTTGTATTTTTAAAAAAACTGCAATTTTGCAGGCATGTGAATTGCAGGCTTTGAAATTTGAAGGCCTGTAATTAAACATAAATAATTTTAAGAATAATTTTAAGAAAATAGAATAAAGATAAAATAAAAACATCCAATGCTATATACAGGCTTTCCTTAAGTTGTACACACGCACACACACACACACAAAAAGAAAAGAAATATGCGTTTCACTTAGAGTTAATTATTGAGCAAGGTTATTGGTTAGACGCTCACAATGGCCCAAAACAAACTTAAAAGTTATCACAAATTTTATAACGTATAAACCAGGGGTTGCCAACCCGTGGCTCCCGGGCCGCATGCGGCCCGCGAGGAGACTAACGATATTTAACGTTTGACAACTTTGGTTAATACATTAAAAATTAATAAATACGTTCTAACTTTTCGAAGTGAAAACAAATACCTTTCAATGATTATGGTAGCGACAGAATCACATTGTTGTTATGAAATTTTATTAGATCCATTAATTCTTCTTTTTATTATAGTTATTAATGTATAAGTCAAAAAAAAATTATGATACTATTCTTATTTTATGACTGCATGTAAATAATTTAAATTAATGTATTATGTTCCGAATATTTATCCTGCCCTCCCCCGAAAACGCATATACATACATGATTAATTCACTCACAAACATATGTACACATACACATGTATACATAAGGTGCGGCCCAGCTCAATAAAATAGGTTTCCAATGCGGCCCACCATGCATTTTTGCTAGGGCAGGCCTGGTATAGACGTCAGCAAATAATATGTCTTAAATAAAAATATGATTAATTTAATGTATTTTAAAGAATACAATCTTTAAAAATTAAAACACTGAATTACTCAACCTTCTCACTAATTAAAATAGATATTTTCATTTTTTACCCAAAACCATTACCGATTATAAAAAATATTAAGAATGTTATTGCTTTGTTCTGTTATTTAATTTTAAACAGGATTTTACTGATAATGATATCTAAATAGCAATTCATTGCCATATAACCAGATTTGAAATTTTTTGGGCTCCACCAGACAAATTAGATTTTTTGTTTTAGTTTCTACGACATATTTACTAAATTAATGAAATCTTTAATATTTGTCCAATTTTATTTATATTTTATTTATTTTTTACATAATTCAACTTTCATTTTTACATGCGTAAACTTTTCAAATATTCGCATTCGAACACCAAAGAATGACACACCATTTAATAATGATAATTATAATAATAGTAATCACTATAGTTATATAAATGTGAAATTTGTTTGTTTGACTCCCTATACAAATTCACGTCAGGTTTCAAAAGAAAATTCGGTGCATATGTTCTTTAGCACATGGAAGAAGTCACTATATTATTAAAGAAGTCCCCTTGCCCTCTAAAAGAAAAAAAAAAAAAAAAGAGAGAGAGAGAGAGAGAGAGAGAGAGAGGCTATGCTATTTGGAAACTGCTTAAGCTAGAAACTTGATATTTGGTACGAATATTTTTCATTCAAGTTCTTATTCACTGTGCCATAAAAAACTAATCAATCTTTTTGAAAGGGTGTAGAGGGTGTAGTGTGAAATAAAGGTTAAAAAAAAAAAAAAAAGAGTTTGTTGTACAGTTTGGAAGTTCCATTTGCATAAAAAGTATTAATAAAATCAGATCATTTCTGGACTTTCTAATTATTAAATTTTGCTGTCTTTTTTATCCACATTCTATTACTTTCTTTTTCAGATGAGCACTGAAAATACTGTATATTTCAACGAGTTATCCTACAAATGCTACTTGTGTACCTTTGTTGTATAAGAAGAATTTTGTAAGCTAAAACTCTAATTTGTAAAAGTATTTGTAAAATTTTCTTCTTCATTTAACAATAGGGTATTCGATACATTTTACATTAATAATTGTTTGATAATTAATAATGTTCTTTTTACTAAATAATAATTTTCTAAAGAAAAAGGAAACGTGAAAGAAAAGTAAAGAAAAGAAAAAAGTCGATTTTAAACATAATTTTTTGCGGATCTTCCTACCCCCCCCCCTTTCCCGCCCTAAAAAATGTTCATTTTACTTTTTTTAAGTGAATGAAAGACATTGTTAGATCTTTTGAAAATCTAAGTAAAGTTCCTCGACAACTTTATAAGTCAGTGCACGGAATTAAAAATCAGTGTATATGTTTTCAAAATACCTGCCCAAAATTATTTGACACGTGCAAACTTCAATTCTGATTTTTCTAATAGTAAACTATCTATATAATATTTCTCTGACGTGGACCAGTTTCAATTATTTTTTGTCGAAACGATACGACACGCGAGGATAAAAAAATAATATTTATACATGGGCAATATTTAAGCAAGCGGACTTAGCTCAATGGACTAATAAGAAAAAGTAACGGCATTTGTCTGATGAGATTATTTTACGAAAAAATATATTTTTAACAGTTGTTTCTTCAGAATTTTCGCAAGCATCATTTTAAACCTAGCAATATATTTATCATATATACAGAATATGAATTTTTGTGTCATAAATTGACTAAAAAACACAATCATAAAAAATATAATTAAAATATGAATTAGTTTATTTATTTCATTTATTCATTTATTTAAAATAATAATAATAATAATAAATAAATAAATAATATATATATATATATATATACCAAACGTAATAAAAAGTCATCGCCAACATCCCGACAAAAATTTAAAAGACGTCGTGGGAGTCCTATATTAAAACTGTACTGCCTGTGGAAGTATGAAAATTGGGTCGTGAGCCATGAATTTTATTTGGAAACCTTTCTTTGAATGATTTTGGTTTAACTATTGTGCAATATTAATTTGGTTTTAATAATAATTTTATCTTCTGGTAAATTAGAATTTTAATTAGGTGGGGAATTGGTATAACATTTATGAGTTTCAAATTTTAAAGGTAAATAAGAAAAGAAATAAAATGCGAATATTTCGCACGGGTTTGCTAGTATAATAATATTTAAAATAACAAAAAGGAAAAGAAATTACTTATTGATATAATAAGTAAATACTATAATAATAATTGTTAGTTTATAGCAATATTTCTTCACAATTGAAAAATATACACTGCTAAAGAAAAACATTTTGCCCCAAAACGTAATGTACATGAAAAGGCAAAATTTGTAGCTTATTTATAGATAGAAAAAAAATGCCAAACTTACACCACTTTCCTGTAATTTTAATTATATAAGAGTTGTTCATGACAGTATATTTCTTATAAATGCTGAAGGAAAAGTTAATTGGGACATATTATTAAATTTATATTTTCTTAAAAAAAAAAAAAAATATTTATATATATATATACATATATTTAATAGTAATTTTCTGAAAAAAAAAAAAAAAAAAATTCCCCAATTGCTTAGGCTTAGAAAATTAAAACACTTTCAAAAAGTAACAATCTTCATTTTGTTAATTTCTAGATAGCGGATAAAGATAAAATCAATAGTGAAATTTCAGTATTTTTGCCATAATTTTTCAGATTTGCTGATTATACATATAAAAATGAATTATAACTTTATAGATCAAATCTAATACAATTTATTTTTACGAATACTGAAGAAAATATTAATTAAGATTAATAATTATCTACTTCCGTCGATGTAATTTATTTATTTATTATGTGAACCTAAAGCAACATTTGTGGAACCAGATTAATATTGTGGTGCTTCAAACTCAAGTATAATACGCAATACATCTGCTATATCAGCCTCACGCATCTGGCAAAAGAAGAAATCGAAGAAGAAAAACTTTTACCTTCCCCGGATCGGCCTGTCTCTGTATTCTCCACTGGACTTAGCTGTGGTCAGTTCAGGATGTCCTCTTGCTCTGCTTCCGGACGGCATGTTTTCCCAATTTTTACCCTTTCGGCCAGCCGTCGCAAATCATCGTGTCGCCCGGATCCAGGGATGGGTGGATCCCGCATCTCCCGGAAACGCCCTGGCCGACCATCGATCCGAGAGGCTGATCCTCCAAACATTCCCATCATTGGATCCGGGAAGACGAAGGAGTTGAAGTTCTTAGATGCTCATTGGGTAGAAATTTGAGAAGTTATGGCTTGGTGTCATCTTGACAGTAAAGGATGGCTCTGAAGATGACTTAAGTTTGAATAGGCGGAGAAGCTCCCGAACTGGAGAAGGAGATTCTTAGAAGATGAGGAGGTGGATCAAAAGTTTTGCCTCCTCTCTGTTCTGTCTTGTTTCGAGGTTATAAAAAAATGGAAAATCGATTGTATGATATTGGTCGATTATATGATATTGTTTTTCTCGAATGAAATAGCATTTCCTCGGTCTTATTTAATTTTCTGCATGCATCGCTACTATTTTGAAAGTGTGTCTGGGGTTGGTTTTTAATTATTAGTTTCTATTTATTTTATGTAATATTCATTTAAAGAGGTTTTTTATTTATTTTTATTTTTATTATTATTTTTTTTTATAAAGAAAATGATATTTATTTATGGTTAGGTGTCATAATGACACTAAACGATGGATCTAAAGATGGCTTAGGTTTGATTCTTAGAAGATGAGCAGGTAGCTCAAAAGTTTTGCCCCCTTTTTCTGCTCTATTGTTTCAAGTTATGAAATACTCGTAAATCTATTATATGGTATTTGTTTTTCTGGTATGTAATATCATTTCATCGCCCTTGTTTAGTATTCTGTGTCTGTCGTCATTATTTTGCGTGTATGAAAGACTGTCGTGCTCACATAAATAATTTTAACTTTCTCTTACCCATACGTGGTAGAGAAAGCATTGTTTTTGTTTCAAGTTTTCGAAACTGGTTTTTGCTATAATTACACGTTTTAAGATTACCTGAAACAAAAATTCAAGTCTTAAATTGCTGGTATGTGTGTCTCTGTATATTTGGGATATTGTTATCAGCACAAAAGAAGAATGATCAGCAAGAAGTCCAAGCTCGGTATTTTAAATCAGTGTCATATTGGTTTACTACCTAACATTTTTATATGCTCTACAGACAATAATACAGGGCAACTCAAAATAATTCTAATAAGTTACAATGAGTGGCATCGGTGGAAGTTCTCTGAATAATTTGATAGAATTTTTTATAATTTAAGAACAGCCTTAGATATTTTATGAATATTGGCAAAATAATCAAACGGAGGTTCGAGGGGGCTACCACTCTACCTCTCACACGATATTAAATGTCAAATAAAGTTGTTTTCTCTAAAGTTACTTCAAACTGTTGTTTTTTGTATCCACTGGAAATAGTCTAATACAGTACCTCACATTTTACATCTTAAACTGTAATAATACGTCTATAGTAATTTAGTTTAAAAGAAAGTAGAACAAGTGCCATACTAGATGATTTAAATGTTTACTTTAGACTTAATGCTTTTATACTTGAATTTTAGAAAATATAATGACATAAATTCCTAAAAAAAAAATATATATATATATATGTGTGTGTGTGTGTGTGTGTGAAAATTTTATCCATTTACCGTGTAGGAATGTACGAAATTTAAGTCCCGGCTATAATTTCGAGTTCTTTACATTAAGCAACTGTAAGTTAATGACACTATAGTGTTTTAAGCTGTACGTAAAATAACTCTTTTTAACCCTTTCCAACAAAGTTCAAAAGTATTTATGACTTCAGTTTGTCCGTCTGTTCGTACTTTTAACTACGGTAAATATTCATGGAATTCCTTGAAACTGATATATAATATAGAATTTCATTCTTGGATGTTCTTTATTGAAAATGGTGCAATCAACGCCACTGGTTTGTGTACAGAAACACCAGAAAAAATTTCAAAAATTGTATTCGATGAGAGCTATTTCTATAAACTACATTTTACTATCTTTATTTTGCATAGATCGTAACGAAATTGAAAATTATTATTCATATGCACAAAAAAAAAAAAAAAAAAAAAAAAAAAAAAAGTTTTCTATACATTAAAATATGATAATATTAAATATATAATTAATATTAAGATTTACACACACACACACAAAAAAAAAAAAAAAAAATATTCAGATATATTAAGGGCTATAATCGGAAATTCTTAGAATTGAATTTCAATTTTATTAAGCATTTTTAACACTTTCCAACAATGTTTAACAGTGATTATAAATTCAATTAATCTATCTGTCTGTCTGTTAGGTGATCATGTGGGCACAGTACATTGAAAAGGTTAAATGTCCGACGTACAGTTGGAAAGTGTTAACAATCTATACGAACTGCATGATTGTCCGTTCTTGTCTAAATAGAAATATATTGTACCTCGAGAATTCATTAAGAATGGAAAACGTGATTTATTTTAATGAATAATTTAACAATTAGTAAATTTATTAAGAACTGATACGAAAAAGAAAATAAAGGATAAAGCTTCTTAAGAAACGCCATCAAAAAAATGAGAAAACACAAGATATTTCGAAAACTTATATCCTTCTTCATGAAGTGCATATTATTCTAATATGAAGTACAAAATAATAACATTCTTATCAAATACTTACAAAAAAATATTTTTTATCATTTTCTCTGTTTCTCTTTCCCTCTTTCTCCAGGGTTTTACTTATCCATTGAAAATAAAGGGACTTATAAATTTATGGTATGTTTGGGGTTTGTGAATAAAGCAGATTGACTGCCCTAGGGTCCTAGGCCTGAGGGGAATGCCTTCCATGGAGGTCTTTATAAGGAGTCTTAGCCCCTATTTACTCAAGTTTCGGAGAAAACCATGGGAAACTGAACGGCTAGGTTCATGAGCGTGACCTGGAATCGAACCCAGCACCTCACGTGAAATTTATCGCATTTGCATTTCTTCCAGTTTCCTGAAAGCAATTTTAAGCAGACATACTTTCTCTACACATATGTTTATTGCGTTTTATATGTAAACAACATATATTTGTTGGGATCCGGAAATTTCGCCCCCAGCATCGTTGTAAAATGTAAGCGTAATGACAAATAAAGATAAAAATATACATGCAGTATTTCCCGATGTATTTTTTATTCATTCACGCCATTTCCCTTTTAATTTCGATATAAAACAAGTTAATTAAAAGAGGGTTTTCAATTGAAATTTGTTTGATGACATTTTTATGGCTGCTAATTAAATGAAAGTATATTTATTTATTTGTCAAATTTTATTTTATTTATTAATTTATCAATTTTACATTTTACTGATAAATAAGTAATTAGCAGTGATAAAAATTTCATCAAATAATTTTTCATTCGAAAAACCTCTCTAATTCATATGTTTTTGAAATTACAAAGGAAAATAACGTGAATGAACAACAAATACATCGGAAAATACCTATGTTTATATTTTTATTTGTAATTTATTTGTAATTACATTTATATTTTACGCCACTCGCGGGCGAAAGTTCCGTAAACCATATTTGTTATAAGTAAGGTTTATTCTAACAATGAAAGTTTAGTGATTTAAAAAGACCACTTGGGTTATAATTTAGTGGTCCAAAAATATAAAATGGCAGACAAATATATTTTTACTGCGTAGATATATTAATTCTTTTATGCAAAAATAGCCTAAACACTTTCAATTTAAAATATTCTAAACATAAACTATAAACTTCTTTCTTTCTTTTTTTTTTTTTTCTTTTTTTTTTTTTTTCTTACTTTCTCTTACCCATAAGGTAGAGAAAGTATTTTTTTGGGTCAAATTTTTGAAAGCGAGTTTTTGTTTTATTTACACGTTTTGAGGTTTCCTGAATATGAAAATCGTATTTTTAGCTGTTGTCCTCTGTGTGTGTCTGTGTGTGTGTCTGTCTGTTATCAGCATATCTCAAGAACAAATAGAAGCAGAGATTTCAAACTTGGTATTCTAAATGCGTATCATATAGGGATGCAACACTAAACATTTCGTTGTGATGAAGCAAATAGTTCGTGTACAGGGACACTCAAGAGTATTGAAATAAGTTACGTCTATGGGAGAAATTGCAGGTAAGTAGAGTTTAACATCTGTAGACTGCACTAAACCAAATGAAATGAATACATATTTTTTATATGCATAAAAACATGCCTCATGTAGAATATGGCAGAGAAATCATTCATTGTTCATTTACAGGGCTACACGAAAGTACTAGATTATAGTGCGACAATAGCTGAAAATTGATGAAAGTGCATTTCAGGTTGTGCCGTATATTATTACTATAGGATTATATTTAGGTGCACAATGTGGTTTGTACACATTCTTCAAAAGATATACAGGGCTGCAGATATTTAAGTGATAACATTATTTTTTATTGTTAGTGGAAGTGCTTTACTATAATATTTTAAAATGTCCAAGAAAGCTGCTCAGGAATGGAAATGAATTCCTCATAGGCATATGATAAATAATGTATGTTTTTAAGCTAAATATTCATTGCTTGTTTTTTTTTTTTTTTTGTGTATTTACACGTTTTGAGACTTCCTGATTACCAAAGTCAAGTTTTTTAAAGTTTGATTATTATCTGTGTCTCTTAGAGTAACTCAAAAAAGAATAATTTCAGTAGATCCAAAAGTTGTATTTTCAAATTAATATAAATTTGTTGCTGGAAAAGTTTGATCAAAATTGATAAGTTTCAAGGAATGTTGCATGTGAAAATTGTCTGAATAATTTTAAGTGAACTTTTAATTTTAATAGCATATTTAAATTCTATATAAATGTAGCTGCAGTAATGAAAGGAGGGGTTGTGAGGAGCGGTACCCCCCCCTCCCCCATCACACAGAATTAATCATCATATAAAACTCTTCTGAAACCTAATTTGAATTGTTTTATCATAAGTTTACACAACAGTACTCGTTATCTTACCTCTTATTCTTCATCTTGTATTTATAGTATTAAATTTCAGGGTAAGAGAAAGTCGTGTGAGTAACACACTAGATTATTTAATTACTAAATCCCACAAAGGTAGAAAACTTTAATTTTAGTAATTAATTTAAACATGTAAATTATGCTAGACACGTTGCATGCACAGTGCGACAGATTGCAAGTCTAAGCGGGACAAAATTATATATATAGGAATAAAATTAATTTAATCATTAGTTTTTATTATTATTATTATTGCTACTTATTATCATTTATTATTGTTATTATTATTATTTATTATTATTATTATTAATTATTATATTATATGTATATATATTATTTTTTTATAGTATTAATTATTAATTATTAATAATTAGTTTGTTGCAGTTATCAATACTAAAGCTTCTTCGGGTGTATACTTAGGTATTTCTTTCTCTTTCTTTTTGAAGATTTTTTTTTTAACCTTTGTTGCTCTTTTGGGACTTGAAACCAACTTCTCTAACATTGTATCAGCATTCTTTTTACCACTTTGTCTCAATTTAATATTGGAAGTATGGAGTAACTTGTTTACTGTACTTTCCTTAACAAATGATTTTAGTTTCCTTGTTTTAGACTTAATTCCACTCGATTCAAAATATTTTTTTTTTTGGACGTCCAGGTTTCTTTACACTAGATGATCCACTTGTGCTTCGTAAATCAAAGTTTTCTAAAGATATACTAGTATTCAACCGGACATTGTGTTCTTTAAAAAGTTTTTTTTTTTTTTTTTTTTTTTTTTTTACATCAATGGCCCGTTTTCCACCTTTGATTAAATCCAATCCTGAATGAATGTAGAAGTCGGATCAATTCTTTCAACTCAGTTGAGAGCAGCTTTATAAGTTGAATTTATCTTTGAGGTAATTCACAAGCCCATTTTCAAGCTTACATCTTGCCGTTCCAGAGTTATTAGATTCATTTTTTCAACTTTTCGTGAAGTTCCCTTCTCGATACAGCTAGCAGTCTCCCTGCAAAAAAATAAATATCTTCTTAAGATGCAAATGACTGCAGATAAAATTGACCTATATAAAAACTACAAGAAATGAAGAATAAAATGGAACTAGAATCAACGTGTACAAAGACGTACAAAAGTTTTGGCATCCTAAGAATATCACAACTCTGAATAAATTTAAAACAATTTCTAACACAAATTTGATCAAATGATATAAAATAAATAAGAAAATTTATTAACGTATGAAAATATAAACCATATACCTTGATGCAAAATATCCATGCACAAAAAAAAAAAAAAAAAAAAAAAAAGAAAAAATCGGAAGCACGTATCTTCACAACACGACATGTAAAATGAAGCGCATGGATATGAATGACGACGGTCTTCATGAAAAACTGATGGGAACTTGTTTTCGTCGAAAGATTCACAAAGGAAAGCAGGGGTTAATTGTTATTATATTTTGGAAATGATTTGTCTAAGGTATCTACTTTGTTTTTGAACAATCAAAAATTATTATTTTGAGAGTTGATTTTTAGGGTTTTGTCCCGCTAGATTTGCAATCCGTCACACTGTGCGTTGTATTAAAATGTTTTGAAAAATTGCTGTTCAAAGAGAAATAAAGTGAACAAATGCTACAAATTGCAAAATTATACAATAACTAGCAAACCCGTGCGAAATTTTCGCATTCTATTTATTCTTAGTTACCTTTAAAATTTGAAGCTCAGAAATACTATACCAATTTCACCACCTAATAAAAATTTAACTTACCAGAAGCCAAATTATTATTAGAATCAAATTAATACAGTGCAGTAGTGAAACCAAAATCATTGAAAGAAAAGTTCCAAAATAAAATTCATGGTTGAAGACCCAGATTTCATACTACCGCAGGCAGTACAGTTTTATTATAGGACCACCATGACTCCTTTTAAATTTTTGTCACTATTTTGTTGATGAATTTTTATTTAATTATTTTGGTATAATTTTTTGTTTTAAAAAACTAAATTTCTTTAAACATTTCTTTTAGTCAATTTCTGATAATAATTCACATTCTGTATATGCCTTTAAAGTATTACGATGTTTAAAATAGTGCTTGCAAAGATACTGAAGAAACAACTTTTTAAATATTCCATAAAATAATCTCATCAGACAAATGCCGTCATTTTTTCTTATTAGATCATTGAGCTTAGTCCTCGAGCTTAAATATCGCCCATCTATAAATATTATTTTTTTCACCGCGTATTTTATTAATTAGATCACTATCGTATCGTTTCGACAAAATATAATTGGAACTGGACCACGTTAGAGAAATATTATATAGATTATTTGAAGTCGAAATAATTATGTACGATCCTTTCTTTATCAGGTAAAAATGTAGACATGAATGCAATTTGAAAGAAACTTCACATTATAGCAGTATCGCAGTAGCATCAATACGGGATCTTTGAAACAGAGATACCTTGAAATCGATTATTGAGCTATTAAAGATGCTTAACAATCGAATATCGAAAACTGAAGTCGAAGTTTGTGACGCGAATTTCGATTTTATAAAAAGCAATTTTTTTTCTTTTTTTTTTTTTTAACCAATATTTTGTATATACCAGTATATACAGGGTGATCAGTTTAAAAGAGTACCCGTGAGTTTTCCTTATAACCCTGAAATCTGACGGATGTGGCAACTATCCTAACATTGAAGTATGATTGTTTGAACCTTGTTTAAGTTTGTGAGAAAATTTCCAACACTGTTGGACTGTTACAACTTTATTTGTGAGGTAAAACAGAAATGGAGACGCAGAATATTTTTAATCCTGTAATAATTTCATTTTTGAAAAACATAATTTAATTCAATTTTTTTACATTATCATTCCTTACAGAAAATGTTGGTCACCATTTTGAATGCAAACATGAACACGTCGAACTAGGTTTTAGACGCACTTCGCAGCATCGTTGGTGTTACTGACGAGATTTCTTCAGTTATGATCTGTTTTAATTCACCGATGTTTCCAGGACTTCTCTGGAAAAACCTGTGAAATGATAAAGTAAAAATGATAATGATAATGTAAATGTAATGTAGGAATGATAATGTAAAAAATTTTAATTAAATTTTGTTTTTCATAAATAAAATTATTACAGGGTTAAAAAATGTGTTCTTCTGTTTTACCTCACAAATAAAGTTGTAATAGTCCAACAGTGTTGGAAATTGCCCCCCACACTTAAACAAGGTTTGAACAATTATACTTCAGAGTTAGAATAGTTGCCACATCCGTCAGATTTAAGGGTAATAAGAAAAACCAACGGGTACTCTTTTAAACTGGTCGCCCTGTATATATATATACATATATACATAGAGAGAGAGGGGGGGATAGAGAAGAATCTTATTATATGTTTCCGCTCATCACTGACTGACCAAGAACATGTCATAGTCAGTCTGAATAATATAAAGAGTTTTAAGGCAATCTGAAAGTTATTTACAAAAATTAGACTAAGGACACACAATATGTATCATACAGGGATACTACACTAAACTTTTCGTAGAGATCATGCAAATGGTTTGCGCACAAGGCCACCAAAGCTAATTTAAATACATTACGTCTATGGGGGAAATCGCAGGTAAATACCCTTTAAGATCTATAGGCTGCCTTAGAAAAGACTGAATAAACATTTTTTTGTATGCATAAAAGTATGTTTTGTGTAGATTGTGATATGGAAATCATTCATCATTCGCTTACAGGGCTACCCAAAAAATTGGAAATATTGATGGTTGCACAGGAAAATAGCTGGAATCCTAATTCATTTTGTGTTAGATATTTTTTTCATGTAAGACTAAATTTCAGAACATAATATTTTTTAAAGTGCATATTGTTTATAGGCAACATACAGGGATATCCAAAATTGAGCCAAACGTTCTTTATTTAATTAATGTAATTGATCGAAGTGCTTTGCTAAATTTTACAATGTCGACATACCGTGCTCAGAAAGGAAAATTAATGTTTCATACCCATACTGTAAACAAATTATTTTTTGTAGTTCCATCTGATTTTTTATATTTTATCGCAAATTGAGGAGCCCTGATTACGAAAATCCAATTTTTACCGGTTGATCTGTGTCTATATCTATCATCAGTATAACCTAAAAACAAATAACTGCATCCGTTGTCATCCTCCACAATACAAAAGAATGTCCTTTTTAAAAACTCTTTCTGATGAGCTTGTCTTACACTGAGGATCTCCTGAGGACCTCCTGCTTTTAACAAGACTTCCTTAAGATTTTCTGAAGAAAATGTGTGCTGTGTGGGAAGCTTACTTACTTGAAATGTATGGCACCCACACAAACAAAATTCATATGAGCCAACATTGAAATAACGGTTCGTTTTCCGTTAGCTAACAGTGGTAAATGACAGTTAGTAAATGACCGTGGCTAGATTGATGGCCCAATCTTTGGCAAACCGTTGGTCCGTATGCAGTATTTTACGCAATAAATTTTGGTATTTTTTTATTTTCTTGTGAATAATCAAAATCCTCGACGATATTTTAACCCTTCAAGGCTCAATATTTTTTTAGGGTTCGACAAAAATATATAGGTTGTAATTAGTGATCAGAAGATAGGAGAACTTATAAAAATAAAAATAAAACCATATTTTACGGAAAAATCAACTTTTTATTTCAGTTCCACATACGGTACACTAAGCCTTAACTATATTTTTTGGTATTAAACTAGTACAATTGAATTGTTTTGGAAATAGTATTGTATATTGGACACACATACATAGAACAACACAGTATTTTTTTCGAGTCAAAACTGTTCAATAACTATTCTTTTTTTTATTTTTGAATTCAGACAAACGACTAACGTATTACTTTCATTCAAATTTCACACTGAGTGCATTATAACAAAAACACGAACGACATCTTTAGGTAAAGATTCGTATTACTACATTGCTAAATGTCAGTAGCTTCTATCAAGATGTCAAGAGATGTCGCTACTAATAGTTTTATAGCTATAGTAACTATTAAAGTCGATGTTCCACATATGAAACTGGGTGCCTTGTAGGGTTAATGCATATAATAAAATTATATAATTTCTTTGAAGTTATGTAATGGTCAGGAATAAGCCATTATATGCAACTTTAGCACATCAATCATTGCTGGACCATAGCCTCCTAAACTAGATGCCTGTCGCGTGGCTCAGAAACTTGGTAACAGTAGAAGCGGTAGACCTGGCACATATTGCGCGGCTTTTTTGTTCAACTGTCACCAATAATTTTAAGAAGTGATATATGATATATATAATCGACGTTTCTTCAATTCTATTCGCCTTTTATGTATATCATATCCCACTTTTAAAAATTTTTGGTGGCTGTTGAATAAAAAAGTCGCGCAATTTGTACCAGGTGGCGCTGTCTACCGCTTCAACCGTTTCCAAGTTTCCGAGCCACGTGACATGAATCTAGTTTAGGAGGCTATGGTTGGACTCATAACGTTGTTCATTATGGTGGACCAACCATAGCTACCCCAGCAAATAAAATGCTAACGACGGAGGGTACGAAAAATAGACGTTGAGCCAACTGCAGCTAAATCAACTAACCAAGTGCCAACCGTGCGAACCATTAGTGCTGGTGGTCCAGCGGCTCATCTTTGTAGGAACAATAATGGTGCTTGTTGGATGATATACATTAAAACGAACCTACACAGTATATAAAAAACCTACATCTTACGTATTAAATTTGTTGTTGTTTCATGCTGTAAAGGCTGAAGCAAATCACACACACACACACACACACCAAAAAAAAAAAAAAAAAAGTAACAAATTTACCAACTTTGTTGAGCGATGTGCACCAATTTTTTCAAAGTTCACAGAATAAAAAATTTCTCGTACAGTGCATCAGTTCTAAAAGTTCACCATCCATAACATTTGTGACAAAGCCAGAGACATAGTTTAAAAACAAAATTATATCGTGATCCAACTATTTCAAAACACATAAATTCATTAAAAAATTAAAGTATAAAAATTTCACCAATCCAATACTTCAGAACAGAAAAAATAGTAATATTTATATTCGGAATATTAAAAAATATAAATACCCCATTGGAATTTACCCATTGAAAATTCCAACTTTTTTCTTTATCATTCTAATATTTAATTTTTCATTATTCTGAGTATTATCGATAAATCCTATGTATTAAAATTAAGCATAACGTTCATCGAAAAAAACATAACGTAGTCGCATCCCCGTATTGCATGATCAAAATCATTTTTTTTTAAACATATTTTTTCGTAATTAGTACATATTAAGTTTGATTCAATTCCTTATCAGACTCCCCACTCGTAGCTTAAAGATTCCTCTCGGAACCAATGGACAGAAAGAGTCTGGAACCATTGCACTCGTTCACAAAGCCGTTCGAAGTTTCTCCATGGTTTTTTTTCGAAATTCACGTGACACTTAAACACCTTTTAAGGAATATATCCTCTCCGCAGGTATTGTTTCTAACGCAGAATATCAGCCTTTAACCCTACTCCATCACCATTGATTCCTTGTCAAGGATATGAAAGATAGCTCTGAGAGTCAAATTGTGAAAAGTATGTATCAAAAAATTATGACAAATTGTATGTATCATTACGAAAGTCTGGTCTTGTAAATTTTGCTGATTATATACTTCTCACATCTCTCTTTATCGCCGTAATCTTGTATATGTTTTTGGATAGATTTTTTACAAATCGAGTCTGGATTAAGTGTATATTGAGGAAATTGAGTATATGTGAATAGGGGAGGATGGAGAAGCATAGAGAACACAATTTCTTCTCCAGCTCAGAAAAATTCTTAAAAAATACACTGATAAAAATTTCTTCCTAGATTGAACCAAAACATGGTACACTGAAGTTGCAACCATAAGATGATGAAACTTTTTACCATTATTTGGTGCTTCTTTAAACCAAGGTTTGGTACTGCAATAGCTTCATCCATAAGGTAGAGAAATCGTTTACCATAATATGGTGCTTTTTTTCAACAAGAAGTACCAAAACATGCTAGAAGGTTTCACCATAGCATGGTTTCAGCTACAGTTGTACCAATTTTTTTGGTACAACCTAACAAATTGAAACTACTGTAGTACCAACATATGGTTCAACCTTGAACTGAAATTTTTAACAGTGCACTTTTTCGCCTATAAAAGTGATGAAAATAAAGTTTTATAAACATATGTAAACCTTTTAATAAGCCAAGTTACCTTGGAGGAACAGCAAAAATGTAAGTAAAAATTCATTTTGACACAATCCCTTTGCATCGAAAACATCTTTATAGCATCCATTTAATTTATATAACTTTTAAAATCCTTTAACATACAGATGAAATAACTTATCTGCCTCAGATATTGCGCAAAACTAACTACAGGAAATCACAGTAAAACAACAACAAAGTTAATAAGAAAAAAAGAAAGTAAAAGTTAATAAGAAAAAAAGAACAATAAAGAAAGCTATAACGGAAAATATGCACATCCACTCTTTTAAGCTATCAAGTTTTAAGGCCATTTCCCTAAAACTTACATCAACTTTTTTTATGTGCATATTATTTCGCTTAAGTGAAATAAATGCTTTTCTTTTAAACTTTTAACATTTCTCAACCAAGCGCGATGCAGCTGAAAAGAGCATACACGGAATAAATCGCCCGCCAGACACCATATAAATCCTTAACGAGAAACTCAAGCTAAAAGAAGACGTCATAATATTCAAAAACTGAAAAATCTTCAAACAGGAGGAACTTCGCTTGCTCCGCAGATCTGTCCCACCCCAGGGTGCTGAAAGAGAAGCTGCAAAGTGCCGACAAAAGGCTGCTCTATGATGCCCTGAAAGGCAAAGCGCAATCCACGGAACATCTGCTGGCGACGTTTTGCCTGCCAAATTGGCTTCGTTGGTTTAAGCCCCATGCAAAGCGGGGGCCTTTTGTGGCCTCGGGAGGGGCGTAATTTGAATGTGCGGCCCCGATGTTACCATTAGATAGTTCTGCTGATCTTAGGGAATCACGGGAGTCTTCTTGGTTATAATTGGAATGCAACGTCAAATGCGGATGACGCTGGAGAAGTAGCTTTGATCTTTTAAAGGCTCATTATGTAAAAGGTGAAAGGTGTGCAGCTTTTGAACTTAGATTTTCTATTTTATTTTTCACAATTTTTTTTTTTTTCGCTTCCATAAAAATGAAAGTTTGGTGAGAGGCATAATATTCGATTTTTGAAATGGAAAGAAAGATGACATGAATCGAATTTAAATCTAGATATATCTAAAGAATTTTATAAACTGGAAAATGGTAATCATAAATCACCGGAAAATTTTAAAGGAAGCTGAAACATAAGGATTCTCTAACTATATCAGTGGAAATCTTATACATACGAGAAGTATAAGAAAATATAAATCAATGGAGATATAACGTATGAATATGAAACAATGCCTTATATATTTTGTAGTATACAAATAAAGTTATATAGGTCTTCAATTGAACTGGTGGTTTTTATTAGTCTAATACATAAAGTAAAATACATTTTATTTACAGTATTTACAATACCTGTCAACTTTTCAGTTTCATTTCATTACGTGTACCCTCTTTACCATTACGTTAAATTCTTTTAGATTCTTTGATTTTTATGTAATTTTCAAAAAATGTTCATTACATCACATATTTGTAAATGCTTTTTTACTTCCATTACCCTACTATTGTAGGTAATGGAAGTATTGTATTGAGTTCAAAAATTCGATATCGAGTTTTGCCCGGATTTACACGTTTTAAGGCCTTCTGAGACCAAAAAAGTAGTTTTTTGGCTGGTCAGTGTGTGTGTGTGTATGTATGTGCGGAATCTTCTGGCTATCATATCTCCGAAACTAATAAAGATAGAACTACGAAACTTCAGTACTGAGACAGGTCTGGTGTACAGATGAATTTTCCAAATTTTTTGGTGAAAATCTTAAAACTGGAAGTTCGTCTTCGAAAGCCGGAAGTTGGGCCGTAAGTCCGTATTTCAAAAACGGCTCTAACGATTTTCTTCATAGTTGCTATATAAACACTCTATTAGATGTCCCTTCGAATGATATAGTGGGTTAGTTCAGGAAAATTGATAGGCGCCCTGTATAAATAGCTCAATTTCAGGTCTCGCAAGTGTGTTCCTTTAAAAGTGGCTGTACGAATTTTTTTCAAACTCGCCATATTACCCTCTCCCCACTTTTAAATATACTTTTGTATGTAGTTATTGTTTTTCGGTCAATAATTCAGTGTACCAAGTTTTGGCAAAAGTTCGTATCTCAAAAACGGCTCTAACGATTTTCATGAAAATTGTTACATAAATCGATTTTAGATAGCCTGTCCCACGTATTATTACAGAATGATTAACGGTCATCTTGATTAGGTAGTTCAGTTTTAGATCCCGGAAACTGGTGTTTAAAAAAATAACTATAATTTTTTTTTTTCTAATTCTTAACATGCTATGTAAACTATGTTTTATATGTCTTTACGCGTATATCAAGTTTCTCTTATTGAAAAATTCCAAAAAATGCATACAATATCTCCAAAAAATGCATATATTGCGTGTAATAGTGGGTAATGGAAGCCGTACGGTTGTTTCACAACAGATTTTTTAAACATATATTTTGTGTTTTAGTCTATCGTGATACAGTATGTAAATTCTTTTTAACTAATTCTTTTATTTGTGTATGATTAATTTTTTCCATATTATTTTTTTACCCCCTAGGAGTGAATTTCAGACAGTCAGAAATTGTTCATCCTATAGCTCCAGTGCCGATGTTAAAAACAACTCAACCTCTATTTTATTTCTCTCTTTAGTAAATATGTGGGTATTGTTAATATATTTTATTAATATACATAAGTGCTACATTCCTTAAGAAAATATTTGCTGTTATACTTTACCAATAGCTGAAATCCCCTTTGAAGAAGATTCAGTGAATTTTTTAAGAGTGTTAGTTCGCATTTAACTTCACTTCAAATTTAATTTTCTTTGTAGTGATAATTTTTCTTTTGTGCAGTATGATATATTTTTTTCATAATAGTGTTAAACTAGCAATTGGATTAGAATTCAGAATTGTATGATTGATTTTTACAGTTTATTGTTGAAATTAAATTAGTTAAATATACATAATACGTAGTAGCTTTCTAATAATAATTTTTTACTGTTTTTTCTTTTCTTTTTTTTTTTTTTTCGTGTGTGGGGGGAAGGGGGGGGGGGAGGAGAAGTGTTTATCTAATCAATTATAACTTCCTGTTACATGATACACCAGTAGGTCTAACCGGCGCTGCCCAGGTTGAAATAGTATTTATAGAATTTTGAAATCAATAAAAGAACTCAACAAAAGTGTAAATTGGAAAGAGAAATGCACGAACCATTTCCGGAAATCTTTAATAGAAAATATTACAAATAAATAAAATATAAAGAGCACAATTTTACTATGGGATCCCCTTGGCAATTTTAAATATTTTTGGCTGTTTATGTGGTGAATTGAAAAGACTATCGCAATTGCGTAACTAAAAAATTGGCGAAAAGAAACGTCTGATCAACGTCTGATCAGTGCTAAATTTCAAATTTTCCAAATGGGTCCGATGCTAAAGATGTTCCATACAAAAAAAAAAAAAAAAAAAAAAAAAAAACTCTCCGGAGGGCACTCCTCCTCATGCCTAGTGCAGTCAATCGGCCTTATTCCCCACAACCCAATCCAACCCAATTTGCTGATTAATTATATTAGGGTTAGTTTCGTATTTTAGTTTTCATGCAATTTCATACTAGTATCAATGCATCCATCTTTATAATACAAGTTTATGTGAAATATTGCCCTATTCTGCTATGTTAAGAAATAACTTTAATTTCGAAGAATTTAGAAAGTTTCCAAATTAGAATAATCGCAATCAATGTTTCCATGTCAGTATCACAAATGATATTTTGAAACTGTTCTGACATCTTCACGATAAAAATATTCCTCATAATGCACGTGTAAGGGAAATATTAAAATCCTGATTTCGAATTAAATGTTTAAAATTCAATGTTTAAAATTAGAATGTTTAAAATTCTATAGGCTTTTTGCCAGTATCACAAGTGATATTTCGCAACCCGCCCGAACTCTTTACGATCATTTGTTCTTGAGGCAACGTTTACACAGTCTGAAAAACTAACGAGCAAACAAACTAAAAAACGAACTGAATAACGAACTAACTAACCTACAGGCGGAAACCACGATTTTTCATATTTTAAAAAGCAGAGAAACGGTTAAAAAAAAAAAAAAAAAAAAAAAAAAAAGACGAAAATTTTCTTAAATACATAAATTTCCCATACTTATAGTATGATGGAAAACTGATACACATTTTGACCCTTTTCGGAAGTTCTCCGATTAGTAGTTTAAACCATCAGAAGTTTTTTATCATCCGAAAATATTCCGGTGTATGGATTTAAGTCACTCATTTCACATCGTCATGTTTTCTGTGTTTCACCTGGAATATTTTCTGGTCTTTCGCTATACGAAGCTATGCTGTTTAGCCGATCGCTACGAAAATTAGTACACTTATTAATTAGTGCAAAATCTAGCTAACACTAGATTTTTTAGTTCAATCGAATGATTGATGCAAAATATATTAAAAAAAAATAAAAAAACTTTACAGCTTTAAAACTATTAAAACGAAAAACAAACAAATAAATAAACTCATAAAAAATAAAATATGTAAATATGTATAAATAAATGAATATAAACAAATATATAAATATAAATATTATAAATAAATAAATTTATAGAAAATAAATAAATTTTGAATTAAATTTATTTTAAAATTCAAAAAGCTGGAAAGAATTCATCGAAGGATTAAAAATTATGGACCTTGATTTACGAACTAATCCAAGAACCAAATGGCCGTATGAAATTAGACACAACTGGAGTGTCTTTTCCGATAATGATATGCGAAAGGGGGTTTATACTAGTGTGTACAATTATCATATGCTTTTATATGGAAGAATAAACACACATAAAAAAACATTTTTAATATGCAAAATATTCCTGTGATACTAAATTAACTTCTATCTTTAATAGAATTTTTTCTTTCTTTCTTTCTTTCTTTTTTTTTTTAAATACGCCCGTTTTCCCATACACTTATTGCTCGGTTAATTAGATAGTAAAATCCACAAATAATTTACTTAGCTACATATTATACATAAATAAGCAATATAATAATATATTACGATTTTTTCACTTTCTTCTATACATATATAACAACAAGAAAGAAAAATCATGCAGTACGCATTGATTAGTAACACTTTCCAACTGTACGTAATTGTTGTATCGAATAACTTTTAATATTCTTTCCCTACGTTATCACACAACAGACAGAAGGACTGAAAAATATACAGATAGACTAATTGATTTTAAAATTACTCTTAACCATTTTGGAAAGTGTTAAAAAAGCTTAACGCAAAAGAAAATGCAGCCATTAGATTATAATTACAGCTTTTGATCTATCTGAATATTTTAGTGTAGCCCTGTAAATCAGAAAGTTAATCATATCATATTCTATACAAAACATTATTTTAGAATATAAATAATACATTTCAATATTTTTATGATTTTTTCAGTAGAAAAACTTTTAAATATAACTTTCAAAAAATTTTGTCCTAAAACGTAATGCATTGGCATTTTTCTTTGTTGTTGTTGTCCCTGTAAACAAACTAGTTGTACAGGACCTATTAATGTCATTTTAAATGGGGAACATTCTATACGGAAAATATTTATACAAATAACACTCATAGAACACAATGCTTTCGAATGCTTTTGGGTGTCCCTGTACACAAACCAGAACAGATATTCACTGCATTTTCAATATTCACATCCGATAGTGAACTTCAATAAAATATATCAGTTTCGAGAAATTCCATAAATATTTACAGGTGTTAGAGCGCGGGCAGACAGATAGACAGACACATGGATAGATACACAAACTGAAATCATATTCACACTTAAAAATGTTAGAAAGTGTTAAAAACGCTTAATGTAAACGAAAGTACAATTCTAGCAATTTTTTATTAATAGCTCTGAATATAAATGGATATTTTTGTGTCACCCTGTAAATCTAATGCTAATCATGCTACATTCTATGCAAAGAATTTTTTTTGTGTATTTAAATACCATATTTCAATTTCCTAAAACTTTGTGGAAAGTAAAGTTATTAAAATTTGATTTATAGAAATATCTCTCATAGAACGCAATGCTTTGGAATACTTTTGAGTGTTCATGTATACAAATCGGTGGTGGTATTTCCTCTATTTTATACAGGAAACATCCAATAGTAAACTTGAATAACATATTTCAATTTCATTGAGTTATATCTACAGTAAAGTTATGAAAATATGGTTTATAGAAATACCTCTCATAGAACACAATGATTTTAAATACTTTCGGTTGTCCCTGTGCACAAAACAGTAGTGGTATAAACTTCATTTTCAATAGGGAACATCCGATAGTGAAAATGAATAACATACATCAGTTTCAGGAGATTCCATAAATATTTACGGGAGTTAGAGCTCGGACAGGCAGACAGGCAGACAGACAGACGGACATGCAGATACACAAAACTGAAATCATATTCACACTTAAAAAATGCTAGAAAGTGTTAAAAACTCTTAAAGTAAACGAAAGTACAATTCTAGCAATTTTTTATTAATACCTATTAATATAACTGGATATTTTTGTGCCACCCTGTAAATCTAATACTTATCCTGCTATATCATATGCAAAGCATTCTTTTGAGCATATAAATAACATATTTCAATTTCCTAAAACTTCGCGGAAAGTAAAGTTATTAAAATTTGTTTATAGAAATATCTCTCATAGAACGCAATGATTTGAAATATTTTGAGTGTCCCTGTACATAAACCTATGGTGATATTCTCCTCCATTTTATACAGGAAACATCCAATAGTGAACTTGAATAACATATTTCAATTTCATTAAGATATGTCTACAGTAAAGGTATGAAAATATGGTTTATAGAAATACCTCTCATAGAACACAATGCTTTGAAATACTTTCGGGTATTATACGCAAACCAGTAGAGGTACAAACTCCATTTTTAATAGGAAACGTCCGATAGTGAACTTGAATAACATACATCAGTTTCAAGAAATTCCTTAAATATTCACGGGAGTTAGAGAACGGACAGACAGACAGACAGGCAGACAGATACACAAAACTGAAATCATATTCACACTTAAAAAATGTTAGAAAGCGTTAAAAACGCTTAACGTAAACGAAAGTACAATTCTAGCAATTTTTTATTAATAGCTCTTAATATAACTGGATATTTTTGAGCCACCCTGTAAATATAATGCTAATCATGCTATATTCTATGCAAATCATTCCTTTGTGCATATAAATAACATATTTCAATTTCCTAGAAAGTAAAGTTATTAAAATTTGATTTATATAAATATCTCTCATAGAACGCAATGCTTTGGAATACTTTTGAGTGTCCCTGTGTATAACCCGATGGTGGTATTTCCTCCATTTTATACAGGAAACATCCAAGAGTGAACTTGAACAACATATTTCAATTTCATTAAGATATGTCTAGAGTAAAGATATGAAAATATGGTTTATAGAAATACCTCTCATAGAACACAATGCTTTGAAATACTTTCGGGTGTCCCTGTACACAAACCAGTAGAGGTATAAGCTCCATTTTCATTAGGGAACGTCCGATAGTGAACTTGAATAACATATTCAATTTCATAAAGGTATGTCTACAGTAAAGGTATGAAAATATGGTTTGTGGAAATACCTCTCATAGAAAACAATGCTTTGAAATACTTTCGGGTGTCCCTGTATACAAACCAGTAGAGGTATGAACTCCATTTTTATTAGGGAGCATCCGATAGTGAACTTGAATAACATATTTCAAATTCATTAAGATATGTCTACAGTAAAGATATGGAAATATGGTTTATAGATATACCTCTCATAGAACACAATGCTTTGAAAAAACTTTCGGGTGTCCCTGTACACAAACCAGTAGAGGTATAAACTCCATTTTCAATAGGGACCGTCCGATAGTGAACTTGAATAACATATATCAGTTTCAAGAAATTCCATAAATATTTACGGGAGTTAGAGTGCGGACAGACGGACAGACGGACAGACGGACAGACAAACCGAAGTCATAAACACTTTTCAACCTTGTTGGAAAGTGTTAAAAAAGTATTGTATTTGTGATAATTCTCAACTGCCAGTTTTCGTTGGATTCACACGTCTTGAGATGCCCCGAAGACAATTTAAGCACTTTTAGAAAGTGCCTGTCAATTTATATATTACGGAAATTTTGTGGAATCTGTATCTCACGAACCAATGGACGGAATTCAGTAAAATTTTATATTTAGCTGGATCTCACTTAAATTGGTGATGGTTGAGACTTTTTTTTTTTTTTCTTGTTTATATTGCTCAACAGATGGCACTGCTATACTGAATTTCACCCATTTGAGGAAACTTATATTCTACATTTTACGTTTTATGGTGTATAAGTTTACAAATCTTGATATGCGTAAGCACCAAGATGAAAAATAATGTTAATATAATTTGAGTGCGACAGATTTCGCTAATATATTACAATTTAACATCATTTCTGGGAAGATAATGTTTCAGCTTTTATGAGATATTACGAAAAACTATGCTGATTCAATTTGGGTGCGTATTCTGTGACAAGTGGCACTACTGTGCTGTAATTTTTTTCATTTACGGAAGGACTATATTTCAGATTCTATGATATATAAATGCATCAAAACTGGTATGAGACATAGATATTATGAAAAATTATGCTGGTTCAGTTTAGATGCATACAGGATGATAAGTGGAACTGTCACTGTTCACTTTCTGTCATTTTGAGATGGCTGTATGTCCACATATGTATATAAAATTGACCCAAACTGCATATGTAAAACCCTTATTGGAAAATCTATGTTGATTTAAATATTTAGGCATGTTAACCGGTAGGTGGCGCTGTTATGTAGAAGGATGGTGAAGAAACTTTCGTAATAATCACAGAATATATCAGTTTATGTGTTCTTATTGGAAACTGCATGTTGCATTTGAATTGGAATTTTTTAAGTAAAATTTATCTAATTTCCATGAAAATTTATTATAAACATGTGAGCTAAATTAAATAAGTGCCAAGAAATTTAAGAAATCGATTTTCAGTTTAATACAGTCGAACCTCGTTAATGTGAATCCCAAGGGGAATAAAAAATTTGTTCATTTTGTTAGTAGTTCATGCTGTCAGTAACTCAGAAACTAATCTTCATTTTGACGGGGATTGTGGAAGCAGTTCATTTTAAGAATAATTCACGTTAAGCGTTTTAACGTTAACGAGGCTCTACTGTACTACATTATTACTGCAGTTTTTATGTTAATTATAATAGTTTCTGCATCATTAGTTTCATTACTTTTAAGAATTTGCATATTATATAATATATATAAAAAGAACGAAAGAAAGAAGATCTAACCTTACTTTATGGTTAATTTTATAGTGAACTTGTTGCAGTACAATTTAATTAATTTAAAATTTTCAAATCTTTAAATTATTTTACGAATAATGCCACATTATTTAAAAAATAAAAAATTTTATTCCAAAATATATTAAAATCTCTCATTCAGCAGAAGTGAATTTAAAAGAAATCGCATGATCTGACACAAGCAAACAGATGTTTCTCTACCTCCAATGTGATAGGACTTTGAAAATACTTCCATATTATATTTTCATCGACAATGTGCTCATGTGTAATATTCGAGTAAAGCCAGTTCAGCTGAAGTGCACTAAAATTGAATCGTAAGTTTTGACCCTGGAAGACAAATTTTTGCCCCTGAAACTTGCTCCTAGTGAGATAATTCTTAAACGTATTAGAGTATTGTATTGTCACCATCTCGTGTGCAAAATTTAATCAATATCGGTTCGTCAGAAGAAATTAAAAATGAATACCACGATTTGAAAGAGCCAGACGAGTTTGGGATAACATATCGCTTACATAAATGAATGGAAAGCAAAATAATGTGAGTGATGATTGTGTTTGATACAAATAAAATGACACATTTTACAGCATTTTATATTAATGGGTTGGTAATTGGGTCGTTCATTGTAAAAGTGAATTATCTGCTTGAAAATTGATTACGAGCTTTTTTCAGATTTATGGGTTGGAGAAAAAGTCAAGATTCAGTAAGTGTTATCGATTTTTGTGTTAGATACAAATGATAGTTATAAGAATTTATAAATTGTATTAAAAATAATTTCAAACAACTTAGAAACTTCATTTTTATAAGGAATATTTAGAAGTTTTAGTTTTCTGAGAAAAACATGTAATGCCATTTATGGGTCTTTAAGGCAATTATTGGAGTTTTTCATTTTTTATAATGAAAGGTGTGACAAAATGGGATACAATTAAGCAATATATATAAGATAAAATTTAAATATAGGATGGAGTAAAACTTGAATTATAAAATATATAGAACTAGAACAGAGTATTTATAAACCAATGCGTAAATGCAGCAAAAGGAAATATAAAACTATAATAAATAAGCAAAATAATTAAAGCCAGATGAAAAATTAATCCCAAAACACATGAGGGCCTTCATCAGGGGAGCTCCCCCATGTATAGGGAAAGGAAAATGAGAAGTTTCTGACAAAATGCTGGTAATTTAACCAAATAACACGTTTCTAGCCCCCTACTTCTCCCAGATGGAAGCAAGACCATACAGCAAACGAATTTTAATTAATACAGAGCATAAAAAGCAATTAAATTCAGAAATCAAGTACAAAATATAATACATCAATATAAAATACAAGAATATAAATGATACATGAATATATAAATACATACAGGACAAACTCGAATAGTCATTAGAATATGGAAAATTGAAAACCACCCCTCATTATAAACATAGAACCTGCTTCAGCTTGTAGGGCCACTTACCAGCGCTTAAATGTCGCCCAAAATGGAACAACAAACTTTAAGTGGGATTATGATCAAGATTGGGATAAATTTTTATTCCAATTTAAATTTAGCTCTAAAAAATTAGGTATTATTTTATGGTTAGTATGTATTCACATTATCTTTCAAACTTCGTGGAAAATTACAATCGTAGTTGGCAGCACTATTCAATCATCCACATTGATTATCTGAATCCTAAGAAAATAAAAAGTTTTTGTCTTCTTTTACTTTGTTCCATGCTTCATGGCCATTTTGTACAGACATTATATGTATTTTATTTCTTGTTCTTTTATTATCTATTCTTTTTTTTATTTATTCATTTTATTTTATTTATTTAATTTTTCCATTATTTTCATAACATTACTGTAGATGGCAGCACTATTCATGTTACAATAATTATGAATAATAATCTGAATCCTTATCTGAATCCTTATTCTACCTAAATAGCTCTGTGAATCCTTTATTTTACTCCATGTTCACTGCAATTTTGAACTGATTAACTGTGCGTTTAACTGATATCTGATTGTTAAATTTTACATGTGTCTCGTTTATTCTAACTTTGAGTTGCATCCGTTTCAATTATAATTTTTTAAGTAATTTTGTTTTATTATTTGTAGTGGTGATTTTATTTTGATCTACAATTTTAAATGGTTTTGGATTATCATTTTTAGGTAATAGTTTTATTTTGATCTTCGTTTTTTCTGGTTTTACTATGGGTATTTCGGGCCTGTGAATAAAGAAATTCTTAACTTTTGCTTTCTTTGTGACAGAAAAACATTCATTTTTTAGCATATTTGCATTCTACCGGGCCCTTGAAAACGTTAGAATGCAAATATTGCTTTTTTCTCATTCCAATTTCCAATAATTCATTTCGATTTTTCTTTAATTCTTTTTTGATTTGATTTGGGTAGTCTTCGCTTGTGATCCGAATAATTTTTTTAATACTGAAGTTAAATCATCTTTAAATTTCAAATTTTTGCACTGATAATATTGTATTACTATACACACACACACGCACACACACATATATATATATATATATTAATTAAAAATATGGAGTTAAACAACTTTTACAATGAGCCTTTCAGTTATTAGTAATGTTATATAAAATTTCATGACACACATGTATATTTACCCTAGTCAGAACGCTGGCATACAGACAAATCCACCACAAAAATTGTTATGAATTTTGCTTAAAAGAGTTTAAAGACTAGGTTTATTAACTTTTGTCAAGATTAGTCATAATGAATTCAATCGTGTTTATTAATTTTATAATTTTTTTATTCTGGTTTTTGAACAGTGTTCAGCTTTAATGTCAGCAGTTATGCACAATATTTTTAAAATGCATTTTGAATGGTGAAAAGCAAATGATAAAATAATGTAATTCCACTCTGTCATTAAAACCCTATAGCCGCCGCCAGATATTACACGTGAAATAGATCATATTATTATTATTATTATTCAGTGAACGTGATATTTTGTTCGGTGAGATTTTTCTCTCGCTATATTATGTCCGGATCCCGAGCCAGACAGAGTTGCCTTTAGAACCTGCCTGATGAGGTAGATTTTCGAAAATCCTTTCATATTTTATTGTCATCGACTGTGAGCACGAATGAAAACTTTCAGCAAAATCGATTCGGTGAAAGTAGTTTAAAAATGGACTGCAATATTTGTCTCAGACAGACAGAACAAATAGAACAAATAAGCTAAATAAAAGTGCTTAAAAATCAATTTATTTATTATGTGTTGTGCAGAATTTTGTTGCACGAAGTTTGATGTTTTAAACTTCGACCAACATGCATCTTTCGAATAATGTAAAAAAGAATAAGAAGAAGGCTTGCTTATTCGAATGATCATACCAATCGAAATTTCCCTAACATTAATCGAGAAACCGTAAGGGGTAAAAAAATGCAGTACTAATTAACCGAATTAGTCTTAATTAAAACCATACTCATTGAGAGATACTCACATATCTGTTAGAATATTTCATAAGCGTATTCTTGAGATACAGAAATAATTTAGGAGAAACCTTCATCTCCGACTATTCTAGATTCGGTGAAGATTTAAACATTTCTCTAACTCTTGTAGACATAACCGAAAGTGATATAAATCTACAAATCTGCTTTGAAATATTACATTGTTAATGCAAGTTCGATAAATTCTTTTCTTTATCCCACTGCAATTAAACATGTGTTACCTTTTTTTATTCAAATTTTTGCGTCATTTCACACAATTATACATTATACTAGCCGATATTTTTATCGATTTATTAATTTACAGAAGAGATTTTTTATTTATTAATTTATTTACTTTTTTTTTTTTTTTTTTTTTTCAAAATTTGCATTGATTGCGGCTTTTTGACTTCAGATAACACTTCTCATTTACACATCGGAAAAAGTATCATTTATACTGGTTGCTTTTGATAAAATAGTAAAAATGCACTTGTTCATTTTCCGCACTTTAAGCTTCAAAATGAAATATTAAAAAAAAAAAAGCATTTTTTCAAAACAGGAAAAAATTTAAAGGTTGTAAGTTTTCGGATTGTGAAAGCGAAATTTACAAACATGAATTAGCTAATGAGGAATTATACAAACACATATACAAATAGTAAAATGACGTAGTTACACGCATAGTTATACATATAAAGTTAGTCACATACAGAATTACACACATTCTATTAGTCCCACGCAGAGTTACACACATTGTTAGTAAAAAGACAAGGTTACACGCAAAGTTAGTAAAAAGTGCAGACACACTGTTAATGAAAAGGTAGAGTTACACAGACTTATAAACACTGTTTGCAACACACAGAGTTACACACACATTGTTAGTAAAATGATATATTTACACACAGAGTTACACACAGAGATACGCACACACACTGCTAGTAAAAGGCAAAGTTAAACACAGAGTTAGTAAAATGTGCATGCAGAGTAAGTAAAAAGTACACACACAGTTACACACGCTGTTAGTAATAATGCAGAGTTATACTCAGAGTTATACACACACTGTTAGTTACACACACAGTAAGAAAAATTACACAGAGTTACACACACAGTTAGTAATAAGGCACAGTTACACACGCACACTGTTAGTAAAATGACATAGTTACACACAGAGTTACAGAGTTATTAAAAAGTACGCACAGAGTTACACACACTGTTAATTACACACAGAGTTAGTAAAAAGTACACATAAATTTACAGACACCGTTAGTAATAAGGCAGAGTTACACAAACACACACACAGTTAGTAAAATGGCATAGTTACACACATACAGTTTGTCACACGCAGAGTTACACACATATACTGTTAGCCCCACACAGAGTTAAACACACTGTTAGTAATAAGACAAGGTTACATACAGAGTCAGTAAAAAGTGTACACAGAGTTACACACACTGTTAATAAAAAGGCAGAGTTACACACAGACTTATACACACTGTTAGTTACACACAGTTAGTAAAAAATACACACAGAGTTACACACGCTGTTAGTAATAAGGAAGAATTACACACACCCACATTGTTAGTAAAATGGCATAGCTACATATAGTTACACACACACACATTGCTAATAAAAAGTGCCTCAGGGTTGCACACACTGTTAACAAAAAGGCAGTTACACACACTGTTAATAAAAAGCAGCGTTACACACATAGTTACACACCTGTTAATAAAATGGCAGAGTTGCACACAGAGTTACACACACACTGTTAATTACACACAGAGTTACACACACTGTTAATAAAATGGCAGAGTTGCACACACAGTTACATACACACTGTTAATTACACACAGAGTTACACCTACACTGTTAGTTACACATAGAGTTACATAAACTCTTAGCAAAAAATCAGCGATACGCAGAGTTACACACACTGGTCAAAAACAGAAGAGTTACAACCGGAGTTACACACACTGTTAAAAAAAGTCAGAGTTACCCACAGAATTACCCTCACTGTTAATAAAAAGGCAGAGTTACCCACAGAGTAACTTAACACACTGTTAATAAAAAGGCAGAGTTGCACACAGAGTTACACGCACATTTTTAGTTACACACACTGTTATCAAAAAATCAGCTATACACACAGAGTTACACACACATTGTTCAAAAAAAGAAGAGTTACAGTCAGTGACAAAAGTGTGCGAACACTAGTAAAAATTCCTATGTAAAAAAGGTACACTTCATACGGTTTTGTTAAATAATCCTTGTCGAATCCTGTTCTTAGTCAGTGTAAGAACATGATTCGATAAGGATTTATTTAACAAAACCAGCGTTGGCAAGGTTTCGGACACTATGGTAAAAAACACGGTATAAATCATGGTTTTTACCGTACTGCCCAAAACCTTGGTGTCTTAAACTGTCCTAAACTGTCCAAAACTATATTTTTTAGTAGAATTATATTTTATTAAAATTATGCAAATATTTGAAAAAGTTACAAAATTATTATAATTATTGTTGTTTTGTAATATTTTTTAGTGTATATTCCATAATGTTTAATGAAAGATACATATAGTAACAATTAAAATATTCAAAAGTAAAAATTTATTACTGAAGCTTTAATGAAAAAATGTGGATAATTGTACCTCAAATATTGATATTTATAATATTTACACACACATACACAGTATATATAAGCAACGTGAATAAATATATCAAGAGAACAAATTAATATATAATTATTATATATATATAAGATTTACAATAAATCCTCTTGAAATAAATATTAAAAATGTGCAGCTACACAAACATATTTTATTTTATTTTTGAATAAATGAGAAAATATATATGTAAAAATATTAAATAATACACACTTTAAGTTTTTTTTTTTTTTTTTTTTTTTTTTTTTGGGGGGGGGGGGAACATATCTGTTGTTTTTGAAAATACATATACTTCATTGCCTAATTATAACTTTTATATTTTATTTTTGGTATCTTTTAATGTATGTAATTTATAAAAGAACTTTTAAAAATAATTTCTGTAAAATATTGGATATGTAAAAGTATTTTGCAATTAAAAATAAAAGACAAATTATTCATTTTGAATATACTATCATACATTTTTTATTGTAAGAAAAATTTTTGAGTCATTAAAATTAATTTTTTTATAGCTATTTATAAATTGTAAATTTCTTTTAACTTAAAAAGGTCTAAATTTTCAGTATAAAATACTTTTAATTACTAATTATAATTGCTGCTGAGAATGTAGGGAACAGAATTTCTTGTAATTTTAGGTTTTGGACACTTTTGGTCACTTTTTTACAGCTTAGGACCCTTTTGGACGGTAAAAACTACCCGTCCTGTCCAAAACCAGTTTCAGACGTCCTAAACCCCAACCCTGAACAAAACCGTATGAAGTGTACTTTTTTACATAGGAATTTTTGATAGTGTTCGGACACTTTTGTTACCGACGGTACATACACACACATTGCTAAAGGCAGAGTAACACATAGAGTTACACAACACTATCTTCCAATAGTTATGTGATATAAAGTGTTTTATAAACTGGTAAAAAATAACGTTAAAGTAACTCCCATGCCTTAAATGCATTACGTAATGAGGGAGTTTGAACATCGCATTTAGGACATAGTCCTTTAAATGCGACAAAAATTTCCTAAATGCGACGCTGGTACATTTTTTCTTAAATTACAGATAAATTTTTAATTTCTTGAAAAGAAATGACACAAAACACAAATTTTGAACTAAGAGTATGATGTTCAACCATTTTCTCTTTCTTTTAATTTTCTTTAAAACTAAAATATCATAAATTCCCAAAATGCGATAAACTTATTAAAAATCACCTCGCGATGAGACACGATGACCTTATAAGATATTAAACACAAATATAAAATGCTTCAGGAAATAGCTTTATATTATTGTTTAAAAATTCTTATCTGACTTAAAATTCGAAGTGATTTATTGAAATGATAGAGTAATCATTCATATTCTTAAAAAAAAAAAAAAAAAAAAAAAAAAAAAAAAATCAAAGTAGTTTAGAAAATTTCTTATCCATTTAGGTCTCAACAGAACATGATTACACTAGGCTGTGCTTCCTTAGACAAATTTCCATATATCATACCATGTCCACATACTGGCAAGACAGCATTCGCTGAATCCAAAAAAATTGAGTTCTTAACAAAGTTCGCAACGGCATTTGCTTCTACTGTTCACATTAACGTTTTAAAACTCCCAAACATTAGATCATTTTTATCAGATTTTTAATAGAAAGGAGATCAATTTTTTAACATGGGTTCAAGGGATTATAAAATTTTCACTGAATTTTTGCAAATAGAATATATAAATAAATAAGCAACTGAAAAAATAGGACCCTTTCATGACTTGTTGCTTACATAAAATGGCATACATATTTTAAAACTTTATATCTTTAAATATTTGTTTCAACCATTTAAATTCTGTAAAACATCGTGCATGCGATACGGCTAAACGGTACATGTTAAACTTACCAAATCTTAGGAGTGTTCAAAGTAGTCAGCTCCAACATTAGTGCATTTTTGTAATCGAATTTTCGAAAGTTTAAATGCTTCAAGCCATCCATTTCTAGGATTGGATGAGGAATATGCCTATATAATGTTCCCAATTTCATCTTCGGAATGAAAACAAAAAATAGCCAAACGTTCCCAATAGGAAGATCAGGTGAATAGGATTAATGCTCTACCAATTTGATTCGTTTTTGTTCAAGAAAATTGACCGTCAATCTTACCGCAAGAGAAGATGCATTATTATGGTGGAATATGAGTCCTCTTACATTCAATTTTTGAAGAACTTCTGGAAGACACTTAGTGGTGTACCAGTTAACTGTAACTGTCTCCTATCCCACAAGCGTCATGGCGTTGATCTGTCCTGTACATCTGAAGAAAACGGAATACTTTATGTTTTTCATTGCTCGTTGTCTATTAACCATTGTTTGTCAATGCCACTTTCAAAGACCCGTAATTTACTTTTTTGATGTGTTAGAACATCAACAAACGGTTTGTACGTTTTATCATTAATTATGATTTTAGAAATAAAATGGTGTTCGCCATCACTAAATAATTTTAAGATTTCTTTTCAGATTCTGACGCGGATCGTTTTTCAGTGTTCTGTTAAAGTAGGGGAGGTCCCAACAACAAACTTGTTTTTTCGCATGCATGAATATTTTTATGTATGGGTGCGGATGGTTTCTTCTGTTTCATTTGGTAAGTGTAGCGTTTATAACTGATCAAAATTTTTCGTACAGCCGGCACATTTTCTGGGATTGTAGCTGACAAAGGTCCTCCGGTGTATTTTACATGCAAAACAGAATTTCGACTTCTGCGAAATTCTATAAACCATCAGAATACAGTAGCACGAGATGAAGCTTAATTTCTTTATCATAATTTTTGAAGTTGAAACCGTTCTTCCTTATTTAACCTCCCTTTAAAATCATAGAAAATTATAGCGCAATAATATCTCTTGTCAACTTCATTTGCCTCTCTTACAAAATTTATTATATGACAGCTATATTGAAATTGTTGCCACAAATTATGATGTGAGGTCATAAGTTCAAATTTACATATTTAATTGATATCCCTTGTTATTTTTAGCACCAATCGTCTGCCTCTGTCTTTAAAATTTCAGAGTTACATTTGTATAAATAAAGAGAAGTGTCCGTGTGTGTGTTGGGCTATGTTACCTCTGGTGCTTAATCTATTTATCTCAAAGCTACAAAAATTGGCAAAAGGGTAGCTTAAACAATGCAGATGTACACCTCATCTAGTTTTTTTCGATTTTCGAATTTAAATTTTTAAATTACTTTTGTTTTTCAAAAAATTCTGTCAATTTTTTAAAATTCTGTTCAAACTGTGTGTTTTTTCATTCCATTTGTCTGCATGTCGCCAATTGCCCATTGCACAGCACTAGTGCGACGTAAAACCCAATCAACCAATCAACTATCAATTTGTCTGCGTTTTTCAGAAAAAATTACTACTTATTTTTCTGTCCTTCGTATTAAGTCACGTGATCAAATATAGTTCATATATATAAACTTTTTTAGAAATAGAACTGACTCCAAAGTTCAATTATAATTAAAAAAAAAAAAAAAAAGACCCTCTAATCCTATTTTCACTCCCACTACCAGATTATCGTAGGTAAGGGGAGAGTATTGTATTTGGTAAAAATTTCAATGTCGAGTTTTCACCTGATTTACATGTTTTAAGATGTCCTGAGACCAAAAAAGTAGTTTTCGGCTGTTGGTCAGTGTGTGCGTGTGTCGGGATGTATGTGTGTGAAGAATCATCTGGCTATCATTATTTCCGAAAGTAATAAAGATAGAACGACGAAACTTTACAGTTGAGGTAGGTTTGATGTGCTAATGATTTTAAAAACTTTTAGTGAAAGTTGGGAAACCGGAAGTGTTACTATAAATCCGTATCGCAAAAACGGCTCTATCGATTTTCTTCAAAATTGTTACATAAAAACCCTAGATTTTCTTTCGTATGTATTAGGTGGTTAGTTCAGGACAATTGATAGGCGTCCTGAATGTGTAGGTCAATTTGAAGTCTCGCAAGTGCGTTCCTTCAAAAACGGCTGAATGGATCTTTTTTCAAACTCGTCATATTAACTACCTTAGGTGTATTTTAATATGCAATTGTTGGTTTCCAGCCAACATTTGAATTTGTCAAAATTTGGTAAAAGTCGGTATTTCGAAAACAGCTCTAACGATTTTCTTGAAAATTGCTATATTAACCCCGTTTTTAGATATCCTTTCACATGTATTACGTGATTATTACAGGAAAATTGGAAGTTATCCTGATTAGGTAAGTCAGTTTTAGATTTCGGAAATTGATGTAGCAAAAAACAACTCTATTGGTTTCTTTTTCTTTTCTTTCTTTCTTTTCTTTCTTTTTTTTTTTTTGAACTTGCTATGTAAACTATGTAAACTATGTTTTATATGTCTTTACACAATGTCTTTTATCAAGTTTCTTTTACAGGAAGCCCCACCAGTGGCTCAGCGGTTCTGCACTAAAAGCTGATGGGAAGTGCCAGGTTCGTTCACAGGTCGCGCTCATTGATCTACATGTTTGGAGTTTTGTGTGGTTTTCTGCAAAACTCGAGTAAATACAGATTATGACATCTTAGAAAGACCCCTCACGGAGGTTATTAAAAATAAATAAATAAAATAAAATAAATAAATCAAAAAGCGGAATGTTACACGAAAATATTTCAGTATTTTATTTTTATTTATTTATTTTTTCTGCAGTGCAATGTCATAGTGTGAAATTTCATTCAAATAATTAGATTATTAGATTATAATTAGATTATTCCCAAATATTCAATTCTTAAGACAACTTCTGTTTAATTAATACCAGAGAGTATTTTAATTCCAGGTCATCTGTTGGGTGGTATTACGCAAAAACAGATGTATAAGATGAGATGATATGAGAAATTGTAATTAATTTTTGTATTTGATCATAATTAAAGCTGATGTTGCTAAATATCCCCACTTTTCTGAGATTGCATGACCGCTTCTTTGGTATAAAAAATTACCAAATTTTGTATCTAAATTAATTCTCATAAAATCTTATGTTCATTCATTTCTAGTGGGAAATCATTTGGGGGTTATGTTACGCAATACTTGTAACAGAATAACTAAGCTTTGGAAATATGTACGAAGTATTTAAAAGGAAGTCTTGTGATGAACATAATACGTAATTAATTTTAAATTCAGTACACATTATTGAATGATTTCTTTATCCTAAATGGTAGTGCATATTTATTATTATTCATACCATTGTCAAATAAATCTGGCTAATTATATTTATAAAGACTTTCCCTCAATACTCCCGCGTGCAACAGTTCTACGCTCGAAGCTGGTAGGCGGGAAGTTCTGGGTTCGATTCCAGGTCGCGCTTGTCGATATAGCCGTTCAGTGCTTTTTGTGATTTTCTCTGAAGGGGGCGGGGCTTAAATATGGGCTAGGACACCTTCGAAAGACTTCCATGGAAGGCATCCCTCTTTAGGTCTAAGTTCCAAGTGCGGACAATTGGCCTTAACCCCAACACCAAAACCCCCTCCCATTCTGGGAATTCAAATTTCTTTGAATAAATCGCTGAAACCTCAAAACAGCATAGGATTTTTTTTCTCACTAAAACCGAAACAAGTAAAATAGTAAAAAAAAAAAAAAAAAAAAAAAATTCCATCACATTTTCTTTCTTTTTTTTTTAATTTCTTGTTATTAGTTGAATTTTGCATGAAATCTTAAAATCTGTAGTCCTATTGTTGATTATAAAAATCACATTCAATAATTATTTCTTCCTTTAAAACAATATTTGTTAAAAAAAAAAAAAAAAAAAAAAAAAAAGAAAGAAAGAAAGAAAAGAAAGAAAGAAAGAAAATAAAAGAATAAAATAAAATAAAATAAATAAATTAGATGGGATGTGGCAGGCAATGGAAGAGGTGAAAATGGAAGCTGTATTTTGAGGGGGCGTTAAATAAAATAGAAGAAAAGAAAAGAAAGAAAGAAAAAATAAAAGAAGAAGAAGAAAATATTTCTCATACAAAAAGAATTGGACACAAAATGTTAAATATATCACGAGGAGATCGTTTCTATAAAAGGATATTTCACCTAATTTAGTCGGCTGTCTAACCCCCATGTTATTCTATGAAGAAATTTGTTTTATAAATTACTCATTACCTAACGTAATTTTTTAAATTCTATTTTTACATTTCGAAAATTCATAACCGTTAAATTGTTAATCGTTTCCCAAAAATTAATTTTTTAATATTTAATTTTCAAGCTATAAAGTGCAAAAAATGTTTTTAATTAACTTTTCGCACTTTAGAGCTTTAAAATGAAATATTAAATAAATAAAAATTGGAAAATGAGAAACATTTTAACGTTTGTAAATTCTCTTAAAGTAAAAACTGAAAAAAGAAAAAAAAAAAAAAGAAAAAAGAAAAAAAAAGAAAAGAAAAAAAAGTTAATGAATAATTTACAAAACAAATTTCTCCATAGAATAACACGGGGTTAGGCTGCCGGTCAAGTTAGATGAAACTCTCCATCAAGCCTAGGAAGCTACGCATTTGATTGGCCTTACTCCCAAAACACTCAAGCGAACCAGCGGCCGAGCGGTTCTGAGCTCAAAGCTGGTAGACGTGAAGTGCCGGGTTCGATGCCAGATCGCCCTCGTCTGCCTAGCCACTCGGTGTTTTGCGTGGTTTTCTTCGAAAGTTGCGTAAATACGGGCAAGGACCCCCACGGAGGGCACTTTCCCCTCAGGCCTGGGACTCTAGTGCAGTCAATCGGCCTTTAGTTCGGTGTGATGTATGTAATTCGCGATTTTTTCTTTCTTTCTTTTTTTAATAAGCCTCTATTATTTTTCAAAATACGCACGTGATGGTCAGAAATGGAGATTATTTTTGGATGTAGCATTCTCGAAAATGTAAAATTTATTGAAAATATTCCTTACAGCTAATATATATATTTTATTTTTAATTTAATTAATTAATTTATTTTTTGTTTCCAGATCTGTGTAACGGAAACGCATTTCAATAACTGCTAAAATGATTGTAATAAGAAAGTACTGCAGAACTGGCGTTTTAAAGTAATAAGTACGAAATCGAAATGGTTTTTATTCAGTTTTGCACTTTTTGCTAAGATGATTGGTTTAATAAAGTGTAGTGCTGCCATCTATTATCATTATTTAGAAATAAGGATTTTTATGGTGCTGCTATCTGTTGTCGATTTCAGAAAAACAATTTCAGAAAGTCAATTTCAACAATTTTCATTGTTGTTTATTCTGAAGTTTATTCGGAACATTTGTTTATCCAGAACATTTATAAATATAAATAAATTAGTTTTAAGTTGTGGTTTAGACCAAATAAATTTTCTAATAAAATTAGAATATCAAATAGTTACTTAAAAAATACATATTTGAAATCTTACACATTGTTTGAGGAAAGTCTGTTAATAAAATTTTGTTTTCAGTTTAATACTTATTCCCTTGTAGAGACAATTGGAAGCGAAACTAAAAGTATTTTTAAGTCATTAACACCATAAATTTTATCGTTAATTCTGTAACAGATTACATAATTCTTTAATTACTAATATATAACCCCGTCAAAAATGACGGAATGTGAACGATAAATCTTGAAAACAATGTTTAGATCATGTTTCGATATTTTATAATTTTCTTTCTGAAATTTAAAAAATCCTACCCGATCAATAAATATGAATGACAATAAAAAAACTGCTGGTTGACAAAAAATATAGGCCCGACAACACAATAGCAACAACACATCCCAGTGTTCCATTAAGTGCTCTATACGCAAGCGAAGTGTGACGCCACTGACCATCCGTGGATGCAAGAAAATGATTTCCTATGTTATTCGCCTATTGGATTTTTTTTTTTTTTTTTTTTTAATTATTAAAAATCGAGGAAAATTATTTCCCGATTTTAATCCCCCTATTTGGGTATATATATGTATTAGTTATCATGTGTATGTGTTAGATTGAATTATTTTGCTGTCAAATTGACAAAATTTTAATTTTAAATTTCAAAACTCTATTGTCCTTGGCGTTTTTGTATTTGGCGATCAAAAACGTACTACAAAAATATACATGCCAGATGTGTATTTTCGTAATATGTATTGTGCGAAGTATTGTTTCATATTATTCATTACTCTCTTAATATAAGTTGTTAAAATAACCATGATTATATATATATATATATATATATATTTTTTTTTTTTTTTCTGCCAAGGATGACCGATATCAAATCTATTCCGCTGCAACATATTAGTATCTTATATCAGATACTTTATTTAGACATTTGAAAACAAACTTCACTTCAAATTATGATAGAATATTTATCATTTTCCTTTTAATTAGTATATTAGTTGGATAGTTAATGTGTAAATATCATCCTTTGAAATGAAATGTTTATGTTTTCAATGGAATATGGAAGTTTTTTTTTATTATTTTTTATTTTTTTTATCTAGAGTTTTGAAATTTAAAATTCAAATTTTATCAATTTTAGAACAAAAACAACTTAATCTAACGCATGCACATGATAACTAATACATATCTAAACCTAAATATGGGGATTAAAATCGGGAAATAATTTCCCTCGATTTTTAATAATTTTTTAGGAAAAATCCATTGGGCGTTTAACATAGGAAATATTTTTCTTGTATCCACGAACGGCAAGTGACGTCATCACTTCGCTTGCGTATTAAAAGTCCTCATAATAAGAAAAAACGATTCACTTCATTTTACCAAAATACTCTTTTTTAAGACTATCGTAGATCCTGTTTTCAAATTTTCTAACTAACTATCCAATAACTACAGACACTCCATGCTAACCCAAATTCACCTCTACTCGATACCTCCAACTAGCTATCTCACCCACAACATCGCCAAAATATCCAGGATCCAGCTAGGGACTTTCTCATTCTCAACCGAACATTTTACCTTGACTTGACATTATCACCTTAGACTACTCTACTTTCAATACTCATTTCAACTGGTGACTTTTACTTGCCCAACCAAACATTCTATCCCAACTATCATTTTACACTAATTTCAAAAATAAAATCAACTGGCGGCATTTACGTACTAAACTCGACGCCAATCATACCTTACAATGTAAACAAACAATGAAGTTTGATAAAAATATTTGAAGGCTTTAATGCGTTTTTACAAATATTTTAAGATTTTTAAGGCTTTAATATGTTTTAGAAATATTTTAAGCGTTTTTTTTAATGAAACAGAGAAAGAGTCGTTCATTCGGAATTAAAAAGTTGTCCATTTGGAATTTGTATTTTCTGAATGGCAACAGTTTTGGTTTGTTTTTATTTGGTATTGCATTGTTTATAATCATGAAGTTACATAATTCTATTTATAGGTTCATGTTTATAATAGCCAGTGATCCGTTATATTTAATTTAGACATTTAAACATTATAATTGAATAGTTTTTCAAAGTTTTATAGGAAATAAATAAGAATATGTGCGATACAAAACATGTATGAAAATGATATGTATATTTCCTAAGTTGAATTAAACAAACGAAAAAAAAAAAAAAAATGGCTGCCAAAAGTTTCTGTTTTGAAGCGGTACTAACCGGATTCGTTCATGACAGATGAGGGTCATTATATATATTAATTAATAATTTCAAATTAAAATAATCAATAAAAGGAATGATAATAATAATAACATAATAATGCATGGTTTCTTAAGGAGAAAAATGATTTAATTAAGAAACGCATGGAAATTTCCATTTTATAAAAGCTAAATGCAAATAAAAAAAATTCTCTATTAAATACTTACTTAATATAAATGTAAATAGATTTTTACTGTTATTTTAGGGTCAATTTTTTTTTAAATTGAGATTTCATTACATTACATTCACTAACTAAAACCATCAGGTAAGGAGAGCTACCATCTAGTGAAGAAATTTTGAACACTTTCGAAGTTATAAGTTTTAAATATTGCGTTAAATTGATTTTAATTTTTGAGTTGTGCTTCAGATCAAATAATTTATAGAGTATGATTTGAATATTAAATAACTATATAACACACACACACACACATATATACAGGGTGAGTTTGACATAATCTGCCAAACGAAAAGAGGTGATAGAACAGCCCATGGGGAGCATAAAACACCATAAAAACCCTGTCCTATCTCTAACCGTTTCCGTGTTATGGTAGATGGAAGAAAAATCTGTTTTTTTTTCACTCCCGTCAGAAAAAAACAAACAAATTTGTGAGCTTTCTGAAAGACTTACTCGCAAAATAAGCACATATTTGGAAAGAGCAGAAAAAATCCTAACGGGTGACACCATTTACATCAGGATACCTTAATTTGACGGCGAGCTACAAGCGCTAAAACATTGGCGAAGTTTAAAATCGAATTGTCGCCAAATTCTTTAACCGGCAATTCTGCAAACACCGTTCAAGCTACAATCGGTCAAATTTACCAAAAACTTCTCTATTCTACAAGCTTTAGAATGAGCCCACAATAAACCATATCGGTGTTCTAGTTCAGGAGAAATTTAGCCTTTTATTTGAAATACATTCATCACTGAACTCGACGTTCGTCCAGAAGGAGACTTAAGGCTTCCATGGTCGTTCCTTATTTCATGTCCGCCTTCAGCCCGCTGTTTCGTTAGATGCAAAAAAGAAAGTTTTAAAGACAAACAAGAAAAGCAGCAAATGTATTAAGTTTACAAACACAACGGAATGGAAACAAAAGAAGTATGACGCTTCTCACGTCTTTCACAAAGGAATATGAAAAAAAAAAAAAAAAAAGAAAAAAAAAAAAAAAACTAGTTGGCATAGGTGGACTCTGCTCAGTTCCCCATCATATTTATGTTCTCAGAAATTTCTAGTGCGAGACATATTATAATCATGTTATAAGAAATGAATTTGACCAAAGCTTGATACAGTGACAGCATGAAATCCCCGCCTAATAGGCTATCCACCGTTTACTTCGATATAATTATCTTATTCTAATTTATTAATTTATTTTATTAGGGTCATTTCTGTTGTTTAGTTTTCATGCTACTATTTCCAATGCAATAAACCTCAAAATTCATATTTATATGAAATATTTACAATTTCGCTATGTTGATAAAATCGTAAATTACGAATAATTTACGAAAATTTCCTAGTAGAATATTTGTATTCAATCATGTTCAAACAAATATCATAAACTTAATTTTGAAGTTGTCTAATGTATTTAGGATCCTCAAAATGGAAATTTATGCTCAATTTTGCCTTATTCTGACATGTTAAGTAAATCGTAAATTCCAAATAACTTACGAATTTTTTAAATTGGAAAAATCATAGTCTATGATATTTATGCTAGTATCCTAAATAATATTTCGAAAGTGGTTTGACATTTTTATGATGAAAATATCCCTCAAGATTGACGTTTATGTGAAATTTTGCTCTATTCTGACATGTTAAGAAATTCGTAAATTTCCAATAACTTACGAAATCTTTATATTGGAAAATTCATAGTCATTAATATTCATGCCAGTGTCCTAAATAATATTTCAAAAGTAATCTGACATCTTTACGATGAAAATATCTCTAAAAATTGACGTTTATGTGAAATTTTGTCCTATACTGCCATGTTAAGAAATTCGTAAATTTCCAATAACTTGCGAAATTTTCAAAGTAGTATATTTATAGTTACTGATGTTCATTCCGGCATCCAAACTGATATTTTAAAACTGGTCTGACATTTTTACAGTAAAAAGTTTCCATTTAATGCACGTTTAAGTGAATTTTTGTCCTATTCTCCCATGTTAAGAAAATCGTAAATTTCTAATAACTTACGAAGTTTTTAAATTCGAATGTTGCAAATCAATAGGGTTCTTGCCAGTGTCGAAAGTAATATTTTAAAATTGATCTGACCTCTCTGCGACAATTTGTTCTTGAGATATCGTGTACACAGACTAACAAACTAACGGACTGACCCACTAACAGACTAACCCACTAACCCACTAACACACTAACACACTAACAGACACCCTACAGACAGACACCATAGAAATTTTGTCATTTTCGGATTCCTCACACCTGAAAACGTGTAGAAAAGTCAAAAAACCGAGGTCGAAAATTTTCACGATTACCTAAGTTCCCCATACCTATAGTATGATGGGGAACTAAAAAAAAAAAATCTGGAGTGACTCCACTCGACTTTCCGAACATTGAGTAATTAACAGTTTTGTAGATAAAGTAAAGAAAGAGGAGTTGTTAAACAAACAAAAGAGAGAAAACCATAATAGAGTGTTTGAGTATTTTTCTCCATCTATTACACGATGTTTTATTTAACGCTACTGAACTTTGAGCCCATAGATCATAATGATAAAGAATTTTTCGTTGTGTCCCTGTAAAAACCTATAAATGCTAAATTCACCAAAATGCTTATAGTTAGTGCAACAGTGATATATAATACTCGTATAAATTTTCAGCTCAATTCAATAAGGCGTTTAGATGTTATCGTACTTTTAAAAATTTAGTCCCATAGGCCATAATGATAAAGAATTTTTCTTTGTGTCCCTGTAAAAAACTGTAAGTGCTAGATTCACCAAAGTCTATACATTTAGTTCAACTGTGATCTATAACATGTGTACAAATTTTTTGCTCAGATTAATAAGGCGTTTAGACGCTATCACACTTTTAAAAATTTGGCCCCATAGGCATAATGATAAAGAATTTTTCTTTGTGTCCCTGTAAAAAAACTATAAGTGCTAGATTCTCCAAAATCTATACAGATTGAGTATTTGTGACCTATAAAATGTGTATAAATTTTTTGCTCAATTGAATAAGGCGTTTAGATGCTATCGCACTTTTAAGATTTTGCTCCCATAGGCCATAATGATAAAGAATTTTTCTTTGTGTCCCTGTAAAAAAACTCTAAGTGCTAGATTCACCAAAATCTATAGGGTTCGTACTATGGTGACTTACAATATGCGTACCAACTTTCAGGTTAATCGAACGAAGCGTTTAGACGCTAGCGTGTTCACCCACAGACATACACACATACACACATACACACATACACACATACACACATACACACACACATACATACATCATCGTAAAAATAGTGAAAACGGACTCAGGGGACCTCAAAACGTATAGAAACATCAAAATCTCGAATTCGGATTTTTGACATGATTACAATACTTTCCTCACTATAGTGTTCGGAAAGTAAAAAAAAAAAAAAGACGTATCTCACGTTTATGATTAAAGCACATATGCATTCGAAAGGATGTGTGAAATTTAATACCTCTGCTGAAATTGGTCACCCCCCACACCTGATACATGCCCTTGCCTGCTTACAAACGGAAACCACAGTAGCTCTTAACGAAAACTCATCCCTCAGTTTTATTATTCCATCATCGAGCAGGCCGCTCAAATCTTGCAAACTGGCAACTTCTGTGCGGTAAACTTCTTGCTTAAGGAAACCCCAAACATAGAAGTCCAATGGAGTGAGATCTGGCTATCTAGGTGGCCAAGGATTTGGTCCATTACGACCAATCCATCGCGGATACTGCTGATTCAAGAAGTCCCAAACGGCATTGGAAGAATATGCAGGGCCCCATCGTGTTGGAAAATGATTTCCGCTTGTTGGGGTACAGGAATGACATGAAGTAATCCTGGAAGATGATGTTCCAAAAGCTCCAAATATGTATTTTTGTCAGATGACCTTGGAACACATGTGGATCTATCAAGCGATCGCCAACCTCTCCAAGCCAAACATTTAAACTGAATCGCGTCTGGTACGATGAGTTTCGTGTTACAAATGGATTTTGTTGAGCGTAATGATTCCAGTTATGTAAACTTAACATGCCATCCCGAGTGAAAAGTGACTCATCTGTCCACAGTATCGTTTTAAGGAAATGATGTTCCTCAATATCTCGCTCTAAAAGGCAGCGGCAGAATGTTACCCGCTTTTGGAAATCTGAGCGGCGTAATTCTTGTACCGGTATGAAGTGGTATGGATGAAACTGGTTTTTGCGCAAAACATTCATCACTTTTCTTTAGGAGATTCCACCTTCTCTCGCAAGTAAGCGTGAACTCATATTTGGATTTTCCTTCACTCGGTCGAGTTCGGCCTCCTCAGCAGTTGCGGAGCGGTGACCATGGCCCCTTTCGTACACCCTACCGAACGACTCACTCTCCCTAAGCCTTCCACGAATTGCGGCAAATACAGCACGGTTGGGTGCACGACGATGTGGATAACGTAGATGGTACTCTTCTTCGGCTCTCCGAGAGTTATCATCGCAAAATTCATACACAAAATGCATATCCGCGTACTCTTCCTTTGTAATACTAGGCATATCTATTTACAGGTTGGAAAGTATGACAATTTGATCCCTGTGATGACTTCAATTGAAAATAAAACTGAGAAGGGTAAACAAAAAGGGATAAAATTTCAATATTAATTTACTAAAGTAGAAGAAAACTAGTATGCTGTGGCCACCACAAGACTTTCTTCTATATTTTCCTATACAAATTCACACAGTAACAATATTTAAAAAAAAAAAATACGATTTTTTTTTCAAAGTTTTTTTACTTCCTTATACAAAGTATAAGGAAGTATAGTAATCCCGATTTGCGAAATGGATTTTGTATTTCACATTGCTCGAAAACGAATGATCGCTGAATGTTGCCAATTTATACGTGTGACTGTCATGATGTATAGTTGTACACCTGCAAGTGTCGTCTGAACACGAGCTCTCGTTTTAGAGATATAAGCGATTTTACACGATTTTTCGTGACGTCTGTATGTGTGTGTGTGTGTCTGTGTGTGTGTGTGTATGTCGCATAACTCAAAAACGGTTGGACGTAGAAAGTTGCGAATTGGTACATAGGTTTGTTATAACATCTAGTTGTGCACCTCCCGTTTTGGACTTTGTATGATTTTCCGTTTTGGAGATATTTAGGAAAATTAGGTTCATAATGACAAAAATACATAGGTTTTGGCCATAATGTATCAAAAAACGGTAATAACTCAAAAACGGTTGAACGTAGAAAGTTGCGAATTGGTACATAGGTTTGTTATAACATATAGTTCTGCACCTCCCTTTTTGGACTTTGTACGATTTTCCATTTTGGAGATATTTAGGAAAATTAGGTTCATAATGACCAAAAATACATTGGTTTTGGCCATAATGTATCAAAAAACGGTAATAACTCAAAAACGGTTTGGACAAATCTTGCAATTTAACTGACTTCCCGACTAGCTAGACATTTGAAACTTTCAGAAAAGCTCAGAACACGTTTACAATGCGTTCTTTTAATATTTTTGGCCAACTGTTTCCGATACCTGCTGCCTTCGGCAGCGTTACCAGTACAAATCTTGCAATCGATTTTTAACTAACTTCCCGACTAGCTAGACATTTAAAACTTCCAGAAAAGCTCAAAACACGGTGACAATGCATTTTTTAAATATTTTTAGCCAATTGCTTCGTGTCACTGCTGCCTTTAGCAGCGTTTATATGATTCAACAGAAAATCTATTTAACTAACTTCCCGACTAGTTAGAGATTTGAAACTTCCGGAATAGTTCAGAAACACGGTGAAAATGCATTTTTTAACACTTTTATCCAATTGTTTCGGATCCGAAGTCCCCCCCCCCCCCCAAGGCACAACTTTGACATGAGTCCCCCCCAAGGTACAACTTTGACATGAGTCCCCCCCAAGGCATAACTTTGACATGAGTCCCCCCAAGGTGCAACTTTGAAATAAGGCCCCCCAAGGCCCAACTTTGACATGAGTCCCCCCAAGGCACAACTTTGACATGAGTCCCCCCCCCCCCCCCCAAGGATTTTAAAATGAGTCCCCTCAAGGCACAATTTTATTTATTTATTTATTTATTTATTTTTTTACGTATGCATGCATTTTTTTAAAATATTTTTAGCCAACTGTTTCGGGTCCAGTGACAATATTTTTTAACATTATGTATATTTCTAAAAGTGTATAAGGAAGTCATGTGGTGCCCACATCAGATTTTTTCGTAATAAAAAAAAAAAAAAAAATCGATAACTTTGTTTTAAATTATCACATATTTATAGTTCAACCATTCGTTTTAAAGATATTGACGAGACCTTTCGAAAAATACCCATCTTGAAAATTTACCCCCCCCCCGGGGGGTACTTTCCCCTGGGGGGAGGGAAGCGATGACCGAGATTTTTTTCCTAATTAACTACTACTATTATCAATAATTCAGATTAATTTCACAATCACAGGTTAAGAATAACTCCCATTATGTAGTACATTTATACGAAATTTTGTCCTATATACTGCCATGTTAAAAATTTAGAAAAAATACGATCACAGCACCACCTGTTGAGTGATTGATCCCAAAATCTAATCAGCCCCAGTTTATGTCAGGGGCCAACTAAATACCAAGTCTGGTTAAATTTACCAGTCTGGTTAAATTTATCAAGTCTGGTTAAATTTCGTTTAAAAAAAAAAAAAAAACTATTTTTTTTTCTGTTACTTTTTGTTAAAAGTAAAAAAAATCGATAACTTTGTTTTAAATTATCACAGATTTATAGTTCAACCATTCGTTTTAAAGGTATTGACGAGACCTTTCGAAAGATACCCATCTTGAAAATTTACTCCCCTCGAGGGGGGACTTCCCCCCCAGGGGGGTTCACGAGGCTCCTACGCATACAAAATTTTTTCCCCAGTTGACTACCTCTATTATAAATAATTCTTGTAAATTTCATAATGATTACTAAAAAATAATTATCTTTATGCACATTTATACAAAATTTTGTCCTATATCACCATGTTAAAAATTTAGAAAAAGCGGGATGGCAACGTAACCTGTAAGACAATTTTTACCAAAAGTTGATAGGCACTAATTTATGTCAAGGTGCAACTAAATACTAATTTGTATGAAATTCTGTGTAGTAGTTCCTGAGATACAGTTGCCACAAAATTTTGTCACACACACACACACAGACAGACTGACTGACAGACAGACATTTTCTAAAAAGGGTCAAACCGTGTTCTACAGCTCTCAAAACGTGTAAATCCATCAAAAACCCGAGGTTGAAAATTTTTACGAATCCAATACTTTTTCTATATTACATATAGAAGAAAGTAAAAAGTGCTATGGAATAAGAACCAACTTTGTTAATTCGTACCAATGTAGGAAAACGTACTAAGTATAAACTAAGAGAGAGTAAGTAGACGTGAGAGCAGCGTGAAAAGAATCGGCCGAGCTCAGGCAAAGTCCAGAAAATGCTAAAGCAATGAGCAGCATAAAACGTAAAAGAAGCTGACGGGCTAATGAGCTGTTACAGATTGACTCGTCTTTTGTACCCGCGAGTGGGATGCGCGCACATGAAGGTTGGAATACATCTGCATATCACTAAGAGTCCATATGCAGATAGTCACGAATTTGCATATGTTCCATTTACTCACCGTCGCACAGTGGATCGAACAATGTTAAAATACGAACATAGGCCCAAAAATCAATCTCTAAATAACTGATATTTTGCAGTGACATAATTTAAAAGAGTGTCTAAAAAATACAAATTCATGGTTATTTCTTCAATTACACGAAGTTTTATTACATATAAATAAGTTCAAAACGAAAACTTTCAGAGATAAGAATTTTCGATGAATTTCAGTGACTTTATTTAAATAGCCATCAAGTGGTACTTAAGATAACTACGAAAAAATACGAAATAAAAATACTTTTAATGATGTTCTAATAAAAGTTTAAGGTACTTCTGCCAACATTTTCTTGTTTTTTTTATGTTGGGATTCATGCATGAAATGTGAATATAAAATTATCAAAAAAATTAAATTTATAAGTTGTGCAACTTTTTTTGTCCAAAATTGTCCAAAATTTCAAACACATTTTACTACTCCAAAAAATATACATTTTAATCTGTGAAAAGGATTTTCGCCACAAATCGCCACTTTTAGAGAAAAATAAATTTTTATTCTGTTCGCCCCCAAATTATCAATCGAGAAATTTATGTGAATAACTGTATTCCTTAATGACAGAAAATATATTAAACGTTTTATAGTGAGTGAAAATATTATAGAAATTAGATGATTAAAATAGATTTAATAAATCAAAAATTATTTCTTATTTTTTTAAATATTTAATAAAATAATTAATTTTACTTTAAAGGTACTGAAAAGTACCGTTGGACCCCAAAAAGGGGAGAAATGTAAATGGTTGCTGTGATACATCATAAAATGTTAAAATTAAATAAATGTTTAATGTTAAATTACTAAATGTTAAAATTAAATATTATAATCCATATTACGATTTAAAGTTATAGTTTCTGTGCAATAAAAATAAAGACAAATGGGAATTTTTCATAGAGTTAGTCAATAAATGCTTGCATGAGTTTTCTGTTGAAATACTGTATAAAAAAAGAAAGAAAAAAGAAGCAGTAATGTGATGATATATTTTAAAATTGTGTGCTAAATTAATTGTGTTATAAATATAGATTTTCTTCACGAAATTTTTATTTATTTTCTTTTATTCTCTTCTTTTTTTTGCAACATTTGTTTCTTTATCAGGTATGTTTCTAAATACCTGTTTGCTGCAGAAAAATATGATACAGTTAAACTCCTTTATAATGCCAATTTTTCCTCAAATTGCACATTAAACTAATTTCACGAATAAAAATTAAGGAAAGAAAAAAAAAATGCATTTAGCTTATTAGAAATAATTAATTTTAATTTTGACACATTATTCTCTTAGTTAATCGCAAACTTCTCACGACCCATTATTTTAGCATAAGCAGAATTGCCAGAAATGACTATTTTTTCTTTTTTTTCCTCAACAATATTATAAAAATAATATTTATACTGATATTTTACTAGAGAAATGATACACAGGGATCATTATTTTTTTTTAAAAATGGTGCCAGTTGAATAAAATGTTAATGAATTTGGTGGGGAAAATATTCCTGTGGCCTTATAAAGGGTTAAATAAACATAGAATTGCTTTTAGTACCATACATATATACATATTTAAATCGAAATGTGACAAAAAACATCATACATAGATAATAATAATACCATAACCTTCCTATGTTCGCCACTGCCTATACTTCGATCCACTGTGCGTCGTTTCGTTTGCCGAATTTCAGCGAACGCTGTTTTCAGTGATGTATTTCAAACAAAAGGCTAAATTTCTCCTGAACTAGAACACCGATATGGTTTATTGTGGGCTCATTCTAAAGCTTGTGGAATAGAGAAGTTTTTGGTAAATTTGACCGATTGTAGCTTGAACGGTGTTTGCAGAATTGCCGGTTAAAGAATTTGGCGACAATTCGATTTTAAACTTCGCCAATGTTTTAGCGCTTGTAGCTCGCCGTCAAATTAAGATATTCTGATGTAAATGGTGTCACCCGTTAGGACTTTTTCTGCTCTTTCCAAATATGTGCTTATTTTGCGAGTAAGTCTTTCAGAAAGCTCACAAATTTGGGTATTTTCAGACGGGATGAAAAAAAAAAAAAACAGATTTTTCTTCTATCTACCATAACTCTGAAACGGTTAGAGATAGGACAGGGTTTCTATGGTGTTTTATGCTCCCCATGGGCTGTTCTATCACCTCCTTTCGTTTGGCAGATTATGTGAAACTCACCCTGTATATTATTATTGTTGTTATCACTGTAAAATATTTAAGCCCATAGAAAATATTACAATCTTTATGATTTCTACGGACTTTAATATTTTTATTTTAAAATACATGATATATATATATATAAATTATTTAATATTTAAATTATACTCAAAATATACATTTTATAGCATTTTTGTTTATTTATTATTATTATTATTATTACTTTATTTTTAAAGAAAAGAAGAAAAAATTATTCACTCTTCCTTTGGCATTTCAAAGAAATGAATTACTTAGTACTATTTATTTTAATTTAATTTATTAATTTGCTTTATATTTAATGGTATTATTGTTATTAATAATATAATTGTTATTATGTTGAATATATGCATCTGTTATACTAAAACTTTTCAACATTTCTGACAAAAGAAAAACTTAAAAAATAATAAAAACTAAACTTTTTTTTTTTTTTTTTTTTAATCTTAAATTTAAAAATTCGAACTTGAAGCAAACTGTCCCAAATTCGGACCGACGTTGGTACATTTTTTTCGGGCCACTACCGGATATCAGATATCGGCTCAGTGTCGTATGCCGATAGAAATGGTTTGGCGATTTTTAGCCGTAATTGGTCCGGTAACAGCAACGACATTGTTTTCTGCTGACGGTTGCCGGCATTCTACTGACTACATGCCTACAGTAGTGTGCCTATGCCGATAGTAAACCGACATTGCCGACTCTATGCCGAAAGGCTTGTATTTGTTGGGAATATATATATAGTATATTTCGCAAACTAATGTACAACTAATAATTTTCAATATCGAATTTCCTTTTTTCTCCTTTTAATGCTTGAAATACCTACCAGTTTTCAATGCTATATATAGGTTTTTATGATACTCAACTTTATATGCATTTAACTATAATTAAATTTTATATTCCTTCATTATGAATAGAAATTTATAACGATTGCACTAAATATGTCAATCATTACTTTTTTTCTCAGGAAAGTACAACTGAAAAATCCTTAAAAATGAATTCGAAGGACTTTTTGAAATTCAGTGTTGTCTGGTATCACGAATCTTTCGTTATAAGTCCCCCCTCACACACACACACGCTCCATGAGGTTATAGTTTTTCACAATGATATGAAGCCCTTTTGTAAAGCATCTCTCAATAAAACAAACTTTTACTGTTCGTAGCCCTGAATCCAAAATTTATCCCCAAATCTATGCATCCCCCCCCCCTTCAGACGCACATACGCAACAGTTACTTTTGAAAGATTAGATGATGGAAATTTTTCTACATAAAAAATACGAAGTTGATTGTTTTTTAACTTTTCTTTACTAAATAATAATTAGAAACTTTTCTTAATTAAATAATAAAACCTAATTTTATGTTTAAAATAAATAAATAAATAAGATGTATTCTGTAAAAATCATAACTCCATAAAACAAATATCCAATAATCTTTGTACCTGAGTAAGTTCCATTTTTAAACAGCAAACACTACAAATAATTTTACAGTTTATATATAAATACGCGCGTAAACATTTATTTAAACATTATCAAGTGTTTGATGGTTGGTTATTTTAGGCAGTTCGAAAAACCAAAATTGGTAATATCTGACACATTTCCAAAGTCATTTATATTCATAAAATGTATCAAATTTATACTTATTCATATACTGGAAAATGAAAAAAGGGGATATCACCCCTCCACGACTCCCCCCCCCCCTCTCGTCAAACCACTAGTTATTTATTCACCTACATTCATAAAACATTTAAAGCTGCTATAAACTATTTGTCAGATTTCAATAAAAATTTTCAAGTAACATTCCGAAATGTTAATGATTTAGAATGTAGAGTTTGAGCTTTCTTCTAACATTTGGTTTTGAGTTATACTAATGACAGTTTCATATATAAACAGTCAGACACACAGACTATTCATTAAAAATGTAATTTACTGATTCAAAACATGAAAATACAATCAAAAACTCAGTTTCAAAAATTTATCCCAATAAGTTTCTCTTCCATACGTAAGAAAAGTAAATAAAATAGAAATAAGTGTATTTTTGTATAATTTGTGTCATATTTCTAAAATTTCATTAATTTCTAACAAACGCATAATTCAGGAATGCTTTACATAATTTAACTGTGAAATATATATTTAGATTAGACTAGACCCTAAACCAGCGGCGGCTCGTGAACCGAAAATAGGTGAAGAACTGAAAAATAACATTTGAGTATTATATGAGCCGTTCAGTGCACACATCGACTAACTCCACTTTTTGAAAAATCTTAAATTTTATGTCAAAGCACTTGGTATAATCATAACTTTTTGTATTTATAATAACTTTCCGGAATAATAAAGATTAGCACCGTTAAATGGCAAATTTTTTTTGGCCATTGAATAATAAGTAATTTATTTCAGAAGCCATTTCGATTAACTCCATACTCTAATGTAAATCGTTTCGGTAACGCTGTATCTGTTCTGGCCGTGCATCGACGCTTATTTGTTTTTAAACAGCGGAAGATGCTCTCTCCCTCTCAATAATATTCGTAACAAAATCGCATCGGTAAACAGATAAAAAGAACAACGTTTACAGTAGACTTTACCTGTAGTAAAAGTAATATATTTTTTTCTTTTAAATTATACTGCTAAAATAAAAATACCATATTTTTGGATCTCTATTTTACAGAAATTTACAGAAAATCGTATTTAAATCAAATCATTAGATTTTTTTATCATGATTATTTTACACCTTTTATTTTTCGCGCATATTGTCATATAAATTACATTAAATAAAATATTGTTAATTAAAATTAAAAATTAAACTTTAAATTCGCGTAAAAAGGTAAAATAAATAAAACACATAAAACTGCTATGAATTAATTACAAAAATTATAATATAACAGAACTGACAACATACATTCTTATGGAAAAGCTGTGATAAAAATGTATAATAACTAACTTTTTCTGTAATAAAAAACTTAAAAATGTAAAGACTTAATTTAACTTTATTACTTTTTTCAGTTGCCAAATCGATTAACTCCACCAGTCACATAAAAACTGTAACATTACTGACGATTGTTTGTTGGCTATTCTTTCTTATTAATTTTATACACCGTTAGATGAAAGCTATATCTGCAATTATGCATTCTACATTATATATTTGAATTCATATTATCAGAGGAATTTTAAAAAACAATATACATTACATCATCGCGTTTCTCAACTTTTTGTTTTATGGAGTTAATCGATGTGTGCACTGAGCGGCTCATATTATAACATTATGCATAATTTTTATCAAGCATAATTTTAACTAAAAATGCTCATTTTATTTAAATGTAAATTTATACTCTATAAATGAATACAGTGTAAAATATTAGGTGAAGTGCCTCTTCACCTATTTTCGGTCCACAAGCCGCTGTCAAAGATCTTTCAATACGCGAAGAAGTTCGGATACCATTAGAAGTTCTTTGCTGCTCTTGCCCTAATCCTAGTTCTGTTTATTTTGGCGATTTTTTTTTTTTTTTTTTTTCTGAGTAATAACCCTTAAATGGGCAACCTCTTAATTATGTAATTGGTTAAAAGCTGAAATTAACAGTTTTTATTGGATAACTAAAATACATCAAAAACATTCTTATTTCATTAAATACTAACAGGCTACGCCCACTTCGCTGGTCACTAAATTTAAATGAATTTTCACAAGAATTGAATCACTATTTATTTTTTATATCACATTTTAGACTTTGTAGCATAATTAAAAAAAATTCCCTTTAAGGTCAAAAAGTTAAAATAACGTATTACAAATTAAATTAAATATTTCTTCCGTTTTGCACTCGTTTTGCAACAATGCTCTATGGTCTTATGTGAACGATTCTCAAGAATGAATCAACAATTGTTTACAAATTTAATGGATTATGTATGGGAAATAAGTACTCTGTAATTTAAAAATTGCAGCTCTTAGAATTCCAAAACTGATAATTTTTTAAAAGTTAACCAGTATTCTTTAATATTTAACTGTTTTTTGTTTAATATTAGACTCTTGTTTTAAGATAAAAGCAATCGAATGATATCGTGTTGTGAAACTTTGCAACGTAATATCTTTAAATCCAATAACTTGATGTATATCGTGTCCTCACAAAAAATGAACAGTTTTTAGAGGTCTTTTAAAAAAGTATACCATCTATGCAGTATCGTTTTAAAAAAATTCGTCAACGTCAACGACAACGATGTGCTTCGGAGTACCTGCATTTGGTCGCAACCAATGCTTACCTCCAACGAAAAATGAGAAAAACATAAAATTTTTTTTCCATAAAATAATTAAAAGCCAAAGGGATGAATTTAGAATTTTGAACTCTGAATAAATCTCCGCGTGAGCAGAGACCAATCAGAGTGAAGCACCAGGAGTTTAAAAAAAAAAAAAAAAATTAAAATAAATAATAAATAATAAAATAAATAATAAAATTTTTTTAATTATTTATTTTTAAAAAATTCATCAGTTTTTACTAAAATAAATGGCCGACCTTTATCAGAAGCAGTTGAATGATATCGCATTGGGAAAAATTGCAACATAATATCTTTAAATCTAATAACTTGATGTATGTAGTGTCCGCACAAAAAATGAACACTTTTTGGAGCTTTTTTAAAAAAGTATAACATCTGTGCAGCATCTTTGAAAAAAAAAAAAAAAAAAAATCATGAGTTTTTCCTAAAAAAAAAAAAGGCGACTTTTATCACCAAAGTAGTACTTAAATATAGACCAATCAGAAATCGGAGTGGTCCGCCCGGATGTGTTCCGCCGACAAACTCTTTGCTTTATTTATATAGAAAAATAAAAAAATAATTGGCATTTTCACAGAAATAAATCTAATAATTATTAATTAACAATTTATTGTACATCTTATGACTTAAAACACTTAATTAACTCTAATTAAAAAATACGTCGTTATTTATTTCTGTTTAAAACGCTGGTGCAGACATCAACAAACATATTTTGAAACTAATTACACTGGTTTATATTTGAAAAATAGACTGAAATTTAGTGAGTTTCGTACGTACTAAAAGATTAAAAATATTTAAAAGATTAAATCAAAATTTTCAAACACTCATTCGATCAAAATAACATATACATATATGTAGAATGTAGAATGTATTCTTTTAAATCCTAATTCTGTTTTACTGTCCAGGAATACGTCAGAACTTCACGCTACAAATATGGAAAAAGTCAATTTTTGATTTTTTTTTTTTTTTTTTTTTTTTTTTTCAAAAGTTGACTTTTTCCAAGGCAAAAGTATTTGCTTTAAAGGAAAACGCCATACGATTTTCAGGAAACTAGGTCTAATAGTAGGTCCAATTTTTTTACGTACGGGGAAGTAAAAACTGTTTTTATCTTTTGGCAGAAAGTATGCCCAAAATTCAGCTTCTCATTTGAGAACAGCCTTAATTAACCCTTTTCAACAAACTTAAAAGATGTTAATAAAACTTCGATGATAGGACTGTTTATTAATAATAATGATAACTTGCCGAATTGAAATGCCAAATGTCAAAATAGCGATGAAGAGCCTAACATAGCAATCTATTTCCTAACACTGGTTCATATCACGTGGTTTATGCTGAACCGTGGAAAGCTAATCCTTTATCCTTTGAATCAGAACTGTATTTTACTTATTTCGTTGCATACAATACGCTGGTTCCTAGGTCAAGCAGAGCGCCATAAAAAGGCCAACCAACCAACTTAGGTCGAACAGACAAATTTTATTTCACGCGAGTTTTTTTTTTTTTTTTTTTTTCCCATTCAGTGTGCGTTACAGAAAAATATCTATTGTGTATTAATTTTTTCTGCAAAGTTCTGTTAAGGAAAATATCTGTCAGCATATTTTTTCCACAGAATACGGATATATTCTGGGAACTTCGCTACCAGAAATTTTCTGTAACATAACAGGATTTCTTCTTCTTCTTTTTTATTTTATTTTATTTTATTTTATTTTTACAGTACATAAGAGAAACACAACAACACCGCTGTAGATATTAATTTGCCCTGAAAAACGGTCATCTTTAAAACAATAGAGCAGTTTATTGAAAATTTTGTAACGCATACATTTGTGTAAACAAATTATGCAGCCATAATAAAGTGCAAGTGAACAAAACATTAGTCACAATTTTGATTAAAAGTCATATTCCAGAAAGGAAAAAGAAAGAAAAAAACTAAAAATTAGTAAATATACAAAGATGAAAGAAAGTCCAAATTTCAAAAGTAAATAAATAATAATAACCCAGAAATTCGAAGAAAAGAAAAAAAAAAAAAAAAAAAAAAAAAAAAAAGAAGAGAAAAGATTAAACATAATTTCAACTTCAAAGATAAAATTTAGTCATCGGTAGAAAGTGTCTCTTTTTTCGGAACAGCACCGACTTTCTGTTTTCCTGCTCTCCAGCGTTGCTGTTCTTTAGTCAGAGGAGAAGCTACAGGACCAGACGTAGAAGGTCTTTCTTCAATGTTTTCATCACCAATTGCAGTGTTCCGTGATTGCGGCACTTCGTGCCTTGATTTGCCTTTGCCAGTAGTAGATTCGGAAGATTTTCCTTCTGGAATATCTGAAGTTTTTACTCCTGTTTTCGGTTCAGAAGGATGTTCTTTGTCCTCTACATAAATTAGATAGAAAACATGAATAAATTAAGGTATGATTTAAGTTCTTGTTTTATTATAGCGGTTTCATTCGCTGTAATGTATTAGAGAATATCTTAGTCGTGTTTCAAAAATTTCCAAAAATCGGAAATTAAAATATTATTTTTGAAAGAGAGTAGAATTAGATAAATTTATTTCTGCAATTTTTTATTAATTTTCATTTTGTATTCTATAAAAGTCTAATAATGTTTATCTTCTTTTTCTTAAAATTCACATATTTTTTCGTTACGCTTAAAATGAAATCTACGTAAACTTCTTTGGAAAAAAGAAGAAAAAAAAATTGGGTAGTGTTTTGGCAAAAAATGGTAGTTGGGGTTGGGTTGATTAATGTCACACTAGAGCTGTCCAGTGAGTAAATGGCGACAGTGTTTCTGAGTGGAGAAGTCCGGAGACATGCCATCACGATTCGGATCCTCTGCTGAGGAGATGGCTCCCCTCTTCAGTAGCCCCCAAAGGAATTAACTTTACGAAATCTGGAGGACATTTCAGCCACAATGATTCTATTTGTACTAGCCACTATTAAGGAACAACAGCTCAAGATCAAGTTCGCAATCATCAGCCAAGTGGGCTACTGCCTTAACCCTACCCCTTCCCAAACACACACTCACACAAACACACACACACACACACACACACACACACAAAAAAAAAAAAAAAAAAAGCCATCAGTGATAACCTAGCCACATTCTTTTTTTGAGGAAATCGTATTTTACAACGTACGCTATATTACTATTACCTTGTAGCGAAATACAGAGGGTGTTAAACCATTTTTGTGACGATTTTGACTTTCTCTTTGGATTTAAATTTAAATTTTAAAATAAAAGTGCCACAGACATCAAATTGTAATAGGATTTAACTTTCTTCTGCATCATAAAAAATATTTTTTGCTTTAAAATGTCGTTAAAAAATGAACAATGGAAGCGATATTTTTTAACTTTCCGAAAAGAAATAATCTTATTCGATTATAAAATAAGTATGTGAAAAGCATGGTTTTAATAATGTCTATGCGTAAAATAAAGGACATAATAAAAAAAATAAACGTCAGTCAGAGTTTGCATTTGACGGGGAAAAAGACAAAAAATTGATACCAAACAAAGATATGTACACCTCCGATTAAATCTAAAGTTGCATCTTATTCTTTAAAGGAAAATCAAACCCCCCGTCCCCAAAGAGCTATCGTAAAATCTTTATATATCTCTCTAGGAATTGTGAACAATATTATAAAATCTGATTTAAAGCTAACCATAACAAAAAAAAAAAAAAAAAATGATATTCATCGCCTAATACCGAAACATGTTTCTCAGCGTAAGACTATGTGCAGATTGTTGTGTGAAAATTATTTGATAGGTGAAAAATAAATAATTATAAGATAAAAAAAACCTTTTTATATACCATGTTTTTAATTTTTCTGAAAAATTATTAATAAAATACGCGAGGATAAAAATAATATTTAAGCAATATTTAAGCACGCGGATTCAGTTCAATAAAATAATAATAATAGTTAAAAAAAAAAAAAAAAGTTGGTTTTAAAAATAAAATATTTCTCCTTTTATAACAACGTATATTAGCATCGTGACAAAAGCGACATTAGCACTTATCAATGTGTATGAATTTTTTAAATTATAATGACGTCAATTTTTGTGAGATGCATAATTTAACTTTTTCTAATTTTTTAATGTTCACTCGAATTAAATGTATTTATTTTTATGTCGAAAAAAATGAACTCGTAATTTTTTTAATTTTTTTTGGCAACAATTAAATTATAGCTAATATTTTAATGGCTATTTTATTGCTATTAAGAGCTTATTATTTTCATATTTTAATTAATTAAAAGAAAACTATTCGAAAATTCGAAAATCTGACTTCGAAGTATTGTGTTGTCACCGGGTTCTGAGCTACTGTGAATGTTTCAAATGTCTAGATAGTAGGGAAGTTAGTTAAAAATAGATTGCAAGATTTGTATCTGACAAACAAACAAACAAGAATCGAAGTAAATAAAAACATGGTGGCAAAATACAGTAAAGTCTCGTACAACGCTGTGACAGAGATGACAAATAAATAAAACAGTTTTATTTTTTAACACCACTAAATTTTTAGTGTACCAATCTATTGGTTCATTTAGTTTTTATATAAAGCAGTTGTTTTGATATAAAATTAGTGGTGTTAAAAAATAAAATTATAATATTCATGAGGTAAACTTGCACCCGCGCTGTAATAGACTTTACTGTATACAGTGAATATTGATGAGACTTGGATATTATTATCTGTTTTTAATAGAAAAAGAGCGAAAAAGAAAAGAATAAGACTTAAAATGTTGGTTCAGAGAAAACAAGGAAAGTTTTGCTAACGGTTTTCCGATTGTTACTGAATTCACTTAGGGCCTTATTCACCAACTTCTTAACACTCAGATTAAACCATGGATCAGAAAATCCGAGAATTAAAGTAGCCGGTGAACAGCGGATTTGGTTGATCCGTAGAACAGAGGTTCACTTTCTGCTTGGCGAACTTCCGTAGCGAGAAACTGCCTATGCTTGTAAACATAACTTAACAATTCTATTATGACGCAGTATGGAGAGATTTGATTGGTTCATTTGTTTTTTATTGATTTGAGTGTATTTTACATTGCACTAGAGCTACATTATGGGTTATTAGGCTATATTTAATTGGTTCATTTGTTTTGAGTATATTTTACGTTGCACTAGAGCTATATTATGGGAAATTAGGCGATATTTGATTGGTTCATTTGTTTCGAGCGCATTTTACGTTGCACTAGAGCTACATTATGGGAAATTTTGGTCTTAACATGCGCGATAGTGATTGCCGCGGAGCCGAGTTACGTGCGTTTTCAGATTCATGCACAGCGAGGTAGAGGTGTCCAGCGATGTTTTTTTACTTCCTTATACAAAGTATAAGGAAGTATAGTAATCCCGATTTGCGAAATAGATTTTGTATTTCACATTGCTCGAAAACGAATGATCGCTGAATGTTGCCAATTTATACGTGTGACTGTCATGATGTATAGTTGTACACCTGCAAGTGTCGTCTGAACACGAGCTCTCGTTTTAGAGATATAAGCGATTTTACACGATTTTTCGTGACGTCTGTATGTGTGTGTGTGTGTCTGTGTGTGTGTGTGTGTGTATGTCGCATAACTCAAAAACGGTTGGACGTAGAAAGTTGCGAATTGGTACATAGGTTTGTTATAACATCTAGTTGTGCACCTCCCTTTTTGGACTTTGTATGATTTTCCGTTTTGGAGATATTTAGGAAAATTAGGTTCATAATGACAAAAATACATAGGTTTTGGCCATAATGTATCAAAAAACGGTAATAACTCAAAAACGGTTTGGACAAATCTTGCAATTTAACTGACTTCCCGACTAGCTAGACATTTGAAACTTTCAGAAAAGCCCAGAACACGTTGACAATGCGTTTTTTTAATATTTTTGGCCAACTGTTTCCGATTCCTGCTGCCTTCGGCAGCGTTACCAGTACAAATCTTGCAATCGATTTTTAACTAACTTCCCGACTAGCTAGACATTTAAAACTTCCAGAAAAGCTCAGAACACGGTGACAAAGCATTTTTTAAATATTTTTAGCCAATTGCTTCGTGTCACTGCTGCCTTCAGCAGCGTTTATATGATTCAACAGAAAAATTATTTAACTAACTTCCCGACTAGTTAGAGATATTAAACTTCCGGAATAGTTCAGAAACACGGTGAAAATGCATTTTTTAACACTTTTATTCAATTGTTTCGGATCCGAAGTCCCCCCCAAGGCCCAACTTTAACATGTCCCCCCAACTTTGACATGAGTCCCCCCCAAGATACAACGTTGACATGAGTCCCCCCCAAGGCACAACTTTGACATGAGTCCCCCCCAAAGCGCAACTTTGACATGAGTCCCTTCCCCAAGGCACAACTTTGACATGAGTCCCCCCCCAAAGCACATGAGTCCCGCTCAAGGTACAACTTTGACATGAGTCCCCCCCAAGGCACAACTTTGACATGAGTCCCCCCAAGGCGCAACTTTGAAATGAGTCCCCTCAAGGCCCAACTTTGACATGAGTCCCCCCAAGGCCCAACTTTGACATGAGTCCCCCCCTCAAGGTACAACTTTGACATGAGTCCCCCCAAGGCACAACTTTGACATGAGTCCCCCCAAGGCACAACTTTTACATGAGTCCCCCCATGGCACAACTTTTACATGAGTCCCCCCCCCAAGGCACAACTTTAAAATGAGTCCCCTCAAGGCACAATTTTATTTTTTATTTATTTTTACTTCCTTATACAAAGTATAAGGAAGTATAGTAATCCCGATTTGCGAAATGGATTTTGTATTTCACATTGCTCGAAAACGAATGATCGCTGAATGTTGCCAATTTATACGTGTGACAGTCATGATGTCTAGTTGCACACCTGCAAGTTTCGTCTTAACACGAGCTCTCGTTTTAGAGATATAAGCGACTTTACACGATTTTTCGTGACGTCTGTATGTATGTGTGTCTGTGGGTGTGTGGGTGTAGGTCGCATAACTCAAAAACGGTTGGACGTAGAAAGTTGCGAATTGGTACATAGGTTTGTTACAACATCTAGTTGTGCACCTCCCTTTTTGGACTTTATATGATTTTCCGTTTTGGAGATATTTAGGAAAATAAGGTTCATAATGGGCAAAATGTATCAAAAAACGGTAATAGCTCAAAAACGGTTTGGACAAATCTTGCAATTTAACTGACTTCTCGACTAGCTAGACATTTGAAATTTACAGAAAAGTTCGGAACACTTTGACATGGGTCCCCCCCAAGGCACAACTTTGACATGAGTCCCCCCCAAGGCACAACTTTGATATGAGTCCCCCCCCCAAGGCACAACTTTGACATGAGTCCCCTCCCCAAGGCACGACTTTGACATGAGTCCACCCCAAGGTACAACTTTGACATGAGTCCCCCCAAGGCACAACTTTGACATGAGTCCCCTCCCCAATGTACAACTTTGACATGAGTCCCTCCCAAGGCACACGAGTCCCCCTCAAGGCACAACTTTGACATGAGTCCCCCCCAAGGTACAACTTTGACATGAGTCCCCCCCCAAGGCACAACTTTGACATGAGTCCCCCAAGGCACAACTTTGACATGAGTCCCCCCCAAGGCACAACTTTGACATGAGTCCCCCCCCTAAGACACAACTTTGACATGAGTCCCCCCCAAGGCACAACTTTGACATGAGTCCCCTCCCCATGGCACGACTTTGACATGAGTCCCCCCCAAAGTACAACTTTGACATGAGTCCCCCCGAGGCACAGCTTTGACATGAGTCCCCCCAAGGCACAACTTTGACATGAGTCCCCTCCCCAAGGTACAACTTTGACATGAGTTCCCCCAAGGCACATGAGTCCCCCCCAAGGCACAGCTTTGACATGAGTCCCCCCCCAAGGTACAACTTTGGCATGAGTCCCCCCCAAGGCACAACTTTGACATGAGTCCCCCCCCCAAGGTACAACTTTGACATGAGTCCCCCCCCCAAGGTACAACTTTGACATGAGTCCCCCCCAAGGCACAACTTTGACATGAGTCCCCCCCCAAGGCACAACTTTGACATGAGTCCCCCCCAAGGCACAACTTTGACATGAGTCCCCTCAAGGCACAATTTTATTTATTATTTTTTTTTTACGTATGCATGCATTTTTTTAAAATATTTTTAGCCAAATGTTTCGGCTCCAGTGAGAATGTTTTTTAGCATTATGTATGTTTCTAAAAGTGTATAAGGAAGTCATGTGGTGCCCACATCAGATTTTTTTATTTTAACATGCGCGACAGTGATTGCCGCGGAGCCGAGTTACGTGCGTTTTCAGATTCATAGCTTTATACAGCCATGTTTCTTTGTTGGTTCATATACCTTAGGGGTATGTCCCAATTCATCCTTCGTCGTTACAGTGGCCGGATCCGTGAACTTTTAAAACAGAGAAGCTTTAAATTGCTACAATTAACTAATTATGCATGTATTTTTTTTTTTTTTTTTCATTTTTAATTAATAAGCACTAAAAATAAAATTTGAATATTAAATAGTTTACTTTCTGTAATTTAAAAAAAAATTATAATAATGGGAATAAAGTAAACGTTGTCTGTAGATAATGGGGATATTTGGTTGCCGTACTCATTGCCCACAACGTAGCACTAGCTCGACGTAAAACTCATTCACTCAATCACTTGTTGGTCAAGTTTATGAAAACTAGGGAATTTTCCCCTCCGCTGAAATGTAAGTGTTAATGAAAAATTCGAAACGATATGTGTCTGGAGAAATGAAAGCGTATCATTTGATAACTTGAAAATATGTTTTTTATTTTATTTGTATATTCTCATAATTTTTATACCGATGTGTTTCGATTCAATTTGAATGCGGTTTTAGAATCCTCGAATGTTACGAATTAACTGAGCGCGAAGTGAAGTATTTGATATGTGATTTACGTATTATGGAGTCAACAGAAATTTCAAAATGGAAAAATAAATAAATAAATAAATAAAATTCATGTTGCATATATTGTAAGTTTTCATGCTTTTTTAATTACTTTTAAAGTTATATTTTTATTCTGAATTTTCATTTATTTAATTACATTTATTGTGTTGTTGAAATTAATTTGCTCTTAAAACTTCGATGACAAAACGTGCATTTTGTTAAGTATTTGCTTATTTATTAAAATATTGTTGCGTACTTGGGGGTTCGTGAGTTGTCCGAGAATGGAAGGCCAAACTTACAAAAATTCAGTAATTTATTCACAGAAAGTTCCAGAAAAATACAGGTCTATAAACCAAGTATCAGTCTCAATTCAAACAGTAAACACAGCTTAAACAACAGCTGTCAATAGCAAATCCACAGTACAAACTGTATAGCAATAACACATAAAGCAAGTCTCTTCCAAAGAGGCTCAAGAGCAATGCAAGCGCTAGCGAAGCTGGCTGAAAACTGAACTGAACTGACTCGCCTTGGCGGGAAAACCCTCTTATATAACCCTGTAGAAAAGCGTGGAACGCTCCAGAAATCTCCATATCTCATCAGCCAATGGGATTAGAGCTTGCATATTTGGTATATTCCTAATAAGGATTTTCTCGCCAAGGTCGCCAAAAAATCGCCAAGGTAGGAAAAGGTCGCCGAATTTGGCGCCAAATCCATTACCTGCCTTATTGGGGCTTTTTAATGAGTTTTTAAGGGAAAATAAGGCTATTTCAACGCTAAAATGACTAGAAATGCACAAAATTAGCACTTTATCAACCTACTAAGCCTCTTTGGAAGAATTTATACAAAAATAAACACAATTATTTACAATTTTGTAACACTGCCCCCCTCCCAAGGACTGCACGTCCCTTGCAGTGCAACCCTTGGTCAAGAGGCGAAACTAAACAAATGTACACAATCTAAAATACAAAAACTAACTTGCATATAACGACAAAATAGAAACAAAAATCAAGTGAGAAATATTTACAAAATTCACAAATATGTACAAGTATTTATATACAAATATTTACATTACGCATGCGCAAATTTTACCAGTATTTACATTTTAAATTTTAATATTACCGTTAATTATGGTACTTGGCTAGCCTGTTATAGTGCACCACCTTCGGTTTTGATGAAGGTGTTTTAGTGATCCGCACCACTACATCATTCAACCTTTTTAAGACTGTGTACGGTCCGTCCCAGTTGCACTGTAACTTGGGAGAGAGTCCTTTGCGTCGAACAGGATTCCACAACCAGACCTTCTCTCCTTCCTGGAACTCATGTTGTGTAGCCTTTAGATCGTACCTTGTCTTCATTTTCTCCGTTGCAATGTGAATCCGCTCTCGAGCAAAGTTGTGTACGTCCTCAAATCGTGCCTGGAGATCTTGGATGTACTCCTCGGGCGATGAAGGCGCATCGGGTGGACAACCAAACAGGAGATCACATGGGAGACGAAGTTCGCGTCCAAACAGCATCTGAGCTGGAATATAACCGGTGGTTTCATGGACAGCACTTCGATAAGCCAGAAGGAACAATGACAACTTCAAGTCCCAATCTTGCTGGTTCCTTGATACTAGAAGAGAGAGGTTATTCAGGATGGTACGGTTGAACCTCTCGACCATTCCGTCCGACTGGGGATGTAAGGGTGTTGTCTGGGTTTTGTCTATGCCGAGTAGTTGACACAGTCCTTTGAAAACAGCAGAGGTAAAGTTCCTACCTTGGTCGGTATGAAGTTGTAGGGGCGTGCCGTACCTTGACACCCATTGCTGCACTAGGACTTCTGCAACTGTGCATGCCTCTTGATTGGGAATGGGATATGCCTCAGGCCACCAGTCCATAGCGGAAGTATTGCTTTGTAGGTGGTGTTCCTGAAACTATTGTCTCTGTGTGTGGAGGGATGGAAATTTCAGACTTGGCTGTTATCTGGCAAATTGTCTGAATGTCTTGATTTTCAGTGTTGAACACAGCGATGTCTTCCGAACTCGAATGCAGTTCATTATTCTTGAAATCCAATTGAAAGTTAAATTTTCTCAGGAAATCAATTCCAATGATTAAAGGATCTCTTATATCAGCCACATATGCCATATGATGGTAACTGGCATTCCCAAAAGTGATGGCCAAGTTCATTTTTCCATATATTTTGATTTCGTCTCCGGTCACAGTCTGGAGTTTAACGCAGGGCGGAGTCCAGATGATCTTCTCTTTTAGTTCTTGAGCCAAATCCGTTCTAATGATGGTCACGTTGGCTCCCGTGTCTAGAATCATCCGGCAGGTGGCGTTGTTGACTTGGCCATAGACGTGAAGTCTATTATCGCCGCCACTCATCGATGAAACATGAAATACTGTAAATTGGGGCTCTTTAATTTTAGGCAACCTCCGCTTCGCGAGATGGCCTCCTCTTAGTTTCCCTGCAGTGAGGGTGAAGCCGGGTGATTTCCTATAGTTGGTCGTACGGGGCAGTTCCTCTTCACATGACCATCCCCTCCACTGCCCCAGCACTTTATCTTCCGATCCTTTATTTCTATATTATTTTCTAGGTTGCGCAATCTCTTTAAGATCTCTGCGAAACTTCTCTTCATTTCATTCTCATCAGCAGGCGTATCATTTAATGAGACTGCTCTTATGGTATGGCGGTCTTTACGGGAGGCTTGTTGGGCTGCCTCTATCCTAAGTGCATAGCCTAAAGCTGATTCTACGTCTCTGATGTTGGAGAGTCTCAGCGCTTTTTGAATTTCTGGATCCCGAACAGCATCGATAAAGTACTGAAGAGCTAAGTCGTTTCGAGTGTCAGCTTGGCAGTCTGAGAATGCTAGGTGTGACAATCTCTGAATGTCCGCTGCCAGCTCTTGCAAACTTTCGCCCGTTTTCTGGTAACGGGACTTTAGCTGGAGGCGACTATAGTCCTTAGAACACTTCTCTCCGAACCGTAGCTCCAGTGCTCTAGTCAAGGCCTCGAAGTCGTTCCTTTCTTCTTTAGAAACATTTCTCAGTATCTCAGCTGCATCTCCCCGTAATGCTGCTGCTAAGTGGACTGACTTGGCGGTAGCGTCCCAGCCGTTAGCTTCAGCTACGATGGAAAACTGCGTCTTATATACATGCCAGGAGGAACTGCCATCGTAGGTAGATAGCTTAATAAATTCCTGATTCTGGATTCTTCTCTCTTTCTTTTCAGTTTCCTGGGGCATGGATTCTAACTTTTCTTCCATTTTTCTCTAAAGATCTTCTTCTATTCTCTTCAATTTACCTTCTATCTCTGAAAACTTTCCTTTCAGTTCCTGATCAAAATTTTCTTTAACTTTCTCCTCAAAATTCTCTTCTATCTTCGTAAACCTCTCTTCAAAATTTCTTTCTACTTTCATAACCTTCTCTTCTATTCCATCCATTCTATTTTCCATCACCATTAATTTACCCTCTATTGATTCTTTCGCCGTTGAAAGCTCTCTCTGCATCTCATCTTGATTAGATTTAATTTCTTCGGTCAAACTGGCTTCCATCTTTTCCTGAACTGCTTTCATTTCCTTCATTTCTTCAGTCAATCTATCTCTCATCTCTTTTTGTCCTTCTTTCATTTCATTCATCTCTCCAGCCAAGCCGTCTTTCAATTCTTTTTGTCCGGTTTCTATTTTCTCCATCAATCCGGTTTCCATCTTTTCCTGTCCCGCATTCATTTCATTTCGTTCATCTGGGTAGCAAAGCTTTCTAGAAGCTTCTTCATTTCTTCCTCCATAGCTCTCGTTATCACCATTCACAGACAACCCCGCTCCTGACACCAGAAATGTTGCGTACTTGGGGGTTCGTGAGTTGTCCGAGAATGAAAGGCCAAACTTACAAAAATTCAGTAATTTATTCACAGAAAGTTCCAGAAAAATACAGGTCTATAAACCAAGTATCAGCTTCAATTCAAACAGTAAACACAGCTAAAACAACAGCTGTCAATAGCAAATCCACAGTACAAACTGTATAGCAATAACACATAAAGCAAGTCTCTTCCAAAGAGGCTCAAGAGCAATGCAAGCGCTAGCGAAGCTGGCTGAAAACTGAACTGAACTGACTCGCCTTGGCGGGAAAGCCCTCTTATATACCCCTGTAGAAAAGCGTGGAACGTTCCAGAAATCTCCATATCGCATCAGCCAGTGGGATTAGAGCTTCCATATTTGGTATATCCCTAATAAGGATTTTCTCGCCAAGGTCGCCAAAAAAATCGCCAAGGTGGGAAAAGGTCGCGAAATTTGGCGCCAAATCCATTACCTGCCTTATTGGGGCTTTTTAATGAGTTTTTAAGGGAAAATAAGGCTATTTCAACGCTAAAACGACTAGAAATGCACAAAATTAGCACTTTAATAACTTACTAAGCCTCTTTGGAAAAATTTATACAAAAATAAACACAATTATTTACAATTTTGTAACAATATTGTAGTTAAAAAGTTAATTAACCTTCGCCATTTTATGAAATTTCTTCGATAATTTTATTTAATTACGTTAAATAGTCGTCTGCATTAATATTTCTTTCATTTCGAACGTAAACAAACGTTTTGTAAGGTTGCCATAAGATAAATTCATTTCCTTGGTTCGTTGGCGCACGGATAATATCGCCAAAATGTAAACAAACACCAGTGAACCTCTGTTCTACAGATCTGCCGCGGATTTTTGTTGGAGAATACCGATTTTTGTATGATCGAGCGATTACCACTGATCCGAGGTTTAATCCGAGTGTTAAGAAGTTGGTGAATAAGGCCCTTATAATGAAAAATTAAAATAAGGAAACCAGAAAAAATGTCCTAATTAACTCAGACTACTCTCCGAAATATGTTTCAACATCTATTTTCAAAGGAAAAATTCCATCCCCTAAGCCAAACAATTTTGAACGTGTTGAGTTCCATCAGGATAAGGTTACAAGTCATACCGCTTAAATTTACTACTCTATAAAATAAATAAATAAATAAATAAATGAAAAATATGAAAAATGAAACCGAAATTGAAGCTATTCCCTTTATATGCCTCTCATCAAAGTCCCCTGATGTGTCTTTTATGGATTATTGTACATCTGGACTTTTAAAACAAATTCTTTGAAAGCGGCAACCCAAAACATTGGATGGACTATGGAAAGTTTTGGAGGAGGAGTGAAACAAAATCAACCTGGATATTTTAATAAATGCCCTGTTATCTATGAAATCAAAATTTAATATGATAGTTTAACAAAAGGGCTAGCTCAGACTAAACATTTTAGAAAATAAAATTCTTATATTTGGTTACATATACATCGTTACAAAAACGCGTGAACACCCTCTGTAAAATGTGTATAAAACCCATTATAAATTTGCTTCATTTTTAGAGTGCTTGAAACTCAACTCTGTCTATCTTTCTGAAATTTCACAATATTGCTCTCTTTTTTTTTTTTTTTTTTTTTTTTTTTTAAAGTGTAAAGTCAAGATCAAGTTAAATTTGGCTAATAAATTATGCAGATGAACTAAAGGAGATGTGATGTGTACTGCCACAGTGACTATTATTTATTAAAGGTTTAGCTGGCAGATGTTAACCCCTTAAGCTCTCAAGTATTAAATCTAGTGAGATTATGCACAATGCTAAATTATCAGTAGACTGCATTCTGGACTTATTTAAAAGCGTACTTGCATAAAACCTAATATTTCAAATGAAAGAATGACGGACGGTGGTACGTCTTCGGGCTTAAGGAGTTAATAGTTTAATGTCTGGATGATGTTGCAACTTATAAAGGTGATGAAAGGATAATCAAAAGGGATACTGCCCAATTACTTACTCGTTTTTCTTTTGAAGAAAAATCTTTTGGGGGCTTTTATTAAAGGCTTTTCTTCATTTTCTTCATCAGTGCCACCACCCACTTCATTTCTTTTCTTACCAGGGTCGCTCTCACTCTTCTTTGACCACTTTTTCTGAAAGCAAAATTATAAATGAGTTAAACAAAAAGGAATATAGATAGCAATTGTTGTAATATACAAAATAAAAATCTGTCGTCTACATATTTTAGCAATTTCACACGCAATGACTATTTTATCTCTACAAAATCTCGGCAAGCATCTCAGAATTTTTGAGTAATGCATGGGTTTACTGTCCTTTTATTCTTTTATGCGCATGATACATGGTTTTAATTACTTTTTTAAATAGAATTAATTCGAGCATCAACTGGTTCTATCGCTATCATTTATTATAATTATTACCGTTAAGCACAGATAGTTTTTCACTATTTATGCATGATGCACAATATCAATTTATTTTTATAATCTTCTTTTTTTTTTTTTTTTTTTTACATATTTTTAAATAACATACACTCAATCATTCTCGGGCTGTCCCTCATTTTTTCTATAACTATATTTCATCATAAGGAAAAGATTTTCCTAATTTACGAGTGATTTTACTTTCTTGGTTTATACGGGATTTTAGACTTTTTATTTTTTAATGCTTATGATGTGACACATGATATAGGTTTTTATTTTATTTTTAAAACAGAATTAATTTAAACATTCGCTGATTCTTTTTCTTTCATTCTAATTATTTCTTTTATTGTTAGAATGATTTCACTTGTCTGTATGCCTGATGCACATTATCTATGCATCCCAAATAAATAAATAAAATCTCATATCCACTTATACATGAATGTGATTTATAAGTTAAATGAGGGAATTAGTTAAAAATTAAAATAGATATTAGTAAAAGGGAAATTTTTATGTAACTTTTAAAAAAAATGCCTGACCATGTAAATACTCTTTTACTTAAGTTATTATTATCATTATTATTATTATTATTAGGGCTAATTTTACATTCTTCTTCATTTGAGTAACTCGACTGCTAGTTTTTAAAAATAAACACTGTTACCTTCAGTTCAATACTTTTCCTAAAACATCGTCCGCACATCAAGCAAGGCCAGAAAAACAGAAAGAGAACGTTGTAGAAAGCTTGCAGTTCTTTTCCGGTTACTTTAACACGTTTCAGTCTGTAATTTAAATAGAAAGTAACAAACAACTTAGTTTAATAGTAAAATATAATTCGTTGCTTACCTACAGAAAAAACTGGTACGAATAAAGTTTAGTAAAATCTATAAATATGTATACATAAAGTAAGATCATAAAAAAAACATTGTGTATGAATGAAAATATAAAGTTAAATAAAACAAAACAAAAGCAATAAACTTTTCTTATACGTAAGAAATATTTAAGCTGTCATCAATATTTAAAATAAATAAATAAATAAATAATCTTTAAATTTATTTTTGAAAACGCGTCGCTTTTGTATTTTTCAAGTTTTTATTAATAAGAATTTGAAAGACAGAAAGAAACCTCGTTAATCCTAGAACACTAGTGTACATAAATTTTACGTGCGGTCTCTGTTTATTGGTTCTTTTTTGCCCTTTCCATTCTACCGATACACTTGTTTAACCTTGATTGCTTCGAAATAATTATTCAGTTAATGACAAATTAGTAATATTTGGTAAAACAGCAAATAATTAAATATGTTTAAAAACAACATTAATGTAATATAAGCAAATAAAACGAATTTTACATGAGCACGTAAATTTTATGTATCTCTAGTGATAGCGGCGGTTGTAAACACGCTAGTGTTTTAGGGTTAAAAAAGAAATCGTAAAACAATGGAGAATATGGATGCGAGTCATAAAAAAGATTTTAGGGAAATATATTTCTTAAACTTATTGTTTATTCCTATACCATTTTATACCAGGAGTCTATTGTTTGTATAGTGTAAGTATAGTGAAAGGAACTTCGTACTTGCGACGTAACAACAACAACAAAAAAGAAGTTAGAATAGATTATTGAACATATATCACCGAACATACAGCATTTCTCAAAACGAACATTTTAAAATTTACGTCACACTTATAGCTTGGCATCCAAGAAGAGAAAATGCATCAAACTTATGCCAATACTTTTTATGTGAAGCTATGTTGATACAATTTTGGTGAAGCTATGTTGATACAATTTTGGTGAATACCGCTCAGTAAAGGACCCTCTCACCTTTTTTTTCAAGGATGTGCTTGATAATTATATTGAGACAAACATTTAATTGAATTTCAGGTATTTATGGTGAAAAATGAAGCTGATTCAATTGATATATACAGATCATTTTTATACTATTAACTATAACCCTCTTCTATGTCATAGTTTGTGTAATAATCATGATAGTAGTATCTAAGATTCTATAGTTATATTAACAACACTGAAAAACAAAACAAAATTGTGCAATTTAATCACATTAGAACAGATATTCTGTGATAGTCATAACATTTTAGTTCTATATGCTACTTAGTTATTACCACGTTAATCATGAATTTCTACTTCATTACTGTATTAAAACAGGCTTCTAATTAACGAATAATTGTATCAATATTATCGTAGAAATTATCACCTTAACATTAATGTTTAACACTGTATTGAATACAAAAGAAGAAAACTCGAATAAACATCCTTCCAAAGAAAAGAAAATCCATTAGGTTTACATTCACTTACGTATCTGGATGAATGGGATAACCCTCGTTATCATAGAGTGGATCAACCCGTTTCAATTCTGGTTCGATGTATCCCTTTATTTTTACAGGTCTATAAAGTACTTTATCCAGTCCAAAATCTCCAATAACACTGCAGCCAAGTAATCCAAAGAGGCTTTTTATAAGACCTAATCAAAATATCGATCATAAAATACCTGCACACTATAGAGAAAGGGACCGTTAAATAATAAAAGACAGAGAAAATACAAAATGAATGCAATGTCAAAAAACACACACAACCTTAATTTAAATTTAAATTTGAATCAAAGCACACGGATTTATGAAACAGATTTTTTCATAAATTATTTACTTTGATTTTTTTTCAATATAGTATATATTAGAAATAATTACATTTTTTTAAAAATCTTATTTTCAATTAAGATCCCGCGAATTTTACATGATATTTCACAAAGCGAGTATACGATAAGCGGCAAGACGTAATGATATTAAACATACATGAATATATTTATATACATATTCCGCCTACAGCAGCGCCACCTGTCTGAAGTAAATGGACGACAAAATACAACCCATGGCAAGGGATTACAAGTAGACAAACATAGCATTTATATTGCATGATAAGTTATACTGCCTTTTAAATCTAAAAATTTATGCAATCTCTTAATTAGGAATAAAAAAAATTTTCTAAAATATTTCCGGTATGAAATAAATATTATATATGGCACTTGCCGCCTCAATTGGGCAGCATACATCTCCCATAGATGTTGCCATAGATGCTGAATTTGTACATCCTTTGATGTTCCATTAAAATAAACAAATAAAATAAAAATATCAATAAACAATTTGATAAGCATTAAAGAAAACATTAAAATATTCTTTTGAAGTCTATTTAAACAGTCAGATCGAATTCAGCATTGGATATTTAATAATTATATTTTCCCTTTGTTGCACATTTTCGAATTATTATTTCAATGAAAATTATTTTAATCCAGGATACCGCATGATGGCATATTTGAAATTTTCATAAATAGCCGAACACTTTCGATTTTGGACATTTTGTCAAATGTCTCAAAAAGTACTAAATGAATTATCTTGAAACTTCAGGAGTGCAACGAACGTATTATTATAACTCATGTATTTCACTGAAAGTTCTAGAGAGATCAGTAAAAAATTAAACAAAAATAAAAATATTTTAGATCACTCTGTAAAAGGTAATGCTTGAAATTAATTCTGACTGTAGCATTTGATTATAAGGCTTTTTTGAATTATCTACATGAATTTGTATGAGACTACTATATTCATGGAAATATAACGGTTTCTTAAAAAAATGCGAAAAGTGCCACTTTCTTAATTGTACTATTTAGGGTATTAAACCTAGTGCAAAAACATTTTTAGAAAATATGACATATTATATTAGATACAATCAGAATGCAAAGATATTAAATATCTAATAAAATATGGAAATTTTTTACTAAATAATTTTTAATTACGCATGTGCAAGCGTTAAAAAAATTTCATTTGCTAATAGACAAAACTACTGAGCAACTTATGAAAAAACCCCAAACAAATGTCGTGTAAATTCAAAAAGTTATCTGTAACAGAATAAAATTAATTTCAGCTTATTCATTTATTTATTTGTTTTTAACTGGAGTGATTCCACTCGACTTTTAGAACATTAAGTAATTAACGGTAGTACAAATAAATTAAAGTAAAAGAAGTCGCTAAATAACCAAAAGAGAAAATTATGATCGGCAGTTTGAGCATTTACCTCCATGTAGTACAATGTTTAATTGAACGATATTGCACTTCAAATAATTTAAGCCCATAGATCATAATAATAAAGAAATTTTCAGTTGTGTCCATGTAAAAATCTACAAGTACTAGATTTACCAAAATCCATACAATTCGTGTGATGGTGATCTATAATATGTATATAATTTTTCAAGTCAATCGCATAAGGCATTTAGACGCTATCGCACTTTAAATTAAATACTTTGAGCCCATAGACCATAGACCATAATATTAATAATAGTAATATATATATATATATATATATATATATATATATATATATATATATATATATATATATATATATATGTATGTATATTTAATGTCGGTAAAATATATACATACATATATATATACATATAGGGTAGGTTCTCCAGTGATTGGCATGCTCCAGTAATTGACATCTATCCCGAAATAATTAAGAAATAAGAAAAATAATAAAATCATATATTTTACATATAAGAACTTTAACATTTTATGCCGAACACTGGAGTTAATAACTGGTAAAAGGAATAACTAGCAGTGTCAAATACTGGAACACAGGGGGCCAATTACTGCTAAAATGAAAAACTGGCAGTGTCAATTACTGGAACACTGAGTGGGTATCAAATAAAAATTCATAAAAAAATAATTGTTATCAGATATATATAGTATTTTAACATCTATGTGGTTCTGAATGTCTTTCATACCATATGTACTAACTTCAGATTTCTAAAAATATTTTCTGACGACTAGAACATTAAAAACATCAGAGATTGCTCTAAAAGTGTCAATCACTAGTGCACTAACTGCTAGATTCATCAAAATAAATAGGTTTCGTGCTACGGGGACTTATAGTACCAATTTTCAGTTGACTCAGATAAAGAGTTTAGACGCTATCGTGTACACTTATTCTTATACACACATATACATACATCACCGTAAAAATAGCAAAAATTAACTCAGGAGACCTCAAGATGTATAAATACATCAATATGTCAAAGCCGAATTTTTGTCATGATATAATTTTAATTATATAAAACCCTAATTTTAATACATTCCTTATACATATGAATGTTCGGCTAAACGGCCGCTAATTTTAATACATTCCTTATATATGTATGTTCGGAAAGGAAAAATGAAAGAAGAAAAAGAAAAAAAAAATGAGAGGGAGTTTTATTAATCAACTAACAGTTTATTACCATTGATTGGATCTAAATAAAATAAGTAAAACCCCTTACAATTTAGCTTTTTTGTTTGTCTTTTTAGAGCAATGAAACTCAATTCTTTCTACCGTAGACTTTTTGATTTTACACGATATTTGTTTGGGGTTTTCACATAAATTGCTCAATAGTTTTGGCTAATAAATCATGCAAATGAATTTCTTTAAACGCTTGCACATGCGTAGATAAAATTAGTTATTAAATATCGTCGAAAAAAAGAATAACATAGCTGCAAATATTTTAATTGATTCCGGAGTATTTTCAGCCTCGCCTCTATTTCGCACCACTTTATTTATAATTTTTTTTTTCTTTAATATACAACGTCTATAAAATAAGATAAAATTTCTCTTAAAAAATAAGTGGTACGAAATAAAGGCGGGGATAAAAATACTCCGGAATAAATTAAAATGTTGGCAGGTATGGAATAATAATGCTTATTCGCAGTGTTGCCAGATCTGGCGGATTTTCTATTCAGTAATCACAATAATTTTGAGAAGTGATATTTGATATACATAATAGACGATTAATCATGGAAGTGAGTAGGCAAACGTTACAATTATTGGTGATTATTGAATAACAAATCCGCCAGATCTGGCAACACTGCTTTTTCGTTAACACCAACAAAGTAAAAAAAAAAAAAAAATGTAAATAAATTTCTTCTTGTAAAACTTTAATGACTTAGAATTATCAATAAAATATAAAGTCATTTACCAAATATGATCATTGATAAGAATAAGGCTAAACAAGCCAGATATGGATGTGCTACGAACCAAATATGATAGGGAGGCTTAGCAGTTAAAACTGGTAACGATCCACGGAAACCCGCAGCTTGGTAATCTTCTTCGGACATCACTTCACATTTTAAGGAATCACTCACACACTGTAAAGATAGACAATACTGCAGTTTTAATGCATTTCCTTTCTAATAATACTTTCTTATATGAAGTATGTACCAGCAACAGATTCCCAAACCTCTTGGGAGGATGGGGGATTGGAGTACATTATATGCGTCGAAATAAAAAAATAATAATTAACAAAAGGTAGATAATATGGAGCATTTAAATTTTTAATTCATTTTATTAAATTTTAAATAGATTTCGAGAATTTTTAATAGTTGGAAGTCAGTAATTTAAGAAAACGATTCGTGACGCTCATCATCACCTTAATTACCTAGAGATTAGGTGGATTTGTGTTTCAGAGACAGTCTTCTGATCTAATTCGCAGATTAGGCCCAATTAAGATTGACTGAATTTTCTCTTGCGAGTCAGGTTTGGGACGAGTTTATGGAAATCTTTCATATTGTCATGTTTATTCAAATTGTATTTCTGTAGCTTGCGTTCATATTTAATTTAGTTTTTAGTGCGTTGAGTTGGGTTAACCCCTTCAGTGGCAATGGATTTAAGTTCATTTAAAATCAAATGCCACCAGAGTCTGAGATCAAGATTAAAAGAAAAGCAATAATTGAATGTTTTCAGATAAGGCAAAAAAGTAAAATTTTATATAAAATTTCTGGGATGAATTTTTGCAGTTGAGAACTGAAATTAGGTGGTATAAAATATATACCACCGTCGCTGAAAGGGTTAAGAGGATGTTGTAAACAATTGTGTCGGGTCGAAATAATGAATTAATTAAGCAATGATTATGGATCGTGCTCGACCATTTCGACCCGGAACTTTTGTGTCAAAATTTTGAAATTTATGGTGTTTGCAAAAGAAAATTTCATTCCCTTTCCACACTCACAAATGGTAGAAATTTCTGTTTAACAGAAACTTTTTAAATCTTCAATTTAAATTATTTTATATTCTTAAGCTTTTCCAAATATCGAACACAACTATAAAACGAACAAAAGCTAATTTTCCCACCCCGAAAGGTATCGACATTTAGAAGATTTATTGCTTTTAGAAATAGTGTAAAAATAGAAATTATGTACACCTCGCGGCAAAAAGATAGGTACAAAGGGTTTTTTCTTTGATTTTTTATAAAATAACATTTGTGCTTATCATTTATTATTATCATAAAATAACACTATTCCCGGACTAATTTTTGTTTTAAGACTAATTTAGAAAAAAATTAAGACTAAATTTTTTCTAATTTAAGTCTACACACCGCGACAAAAAGATATGAACAAAGGTTTTTTTTTTTTTTTTTTTGAATACGATTATTCTGAATATGATTCAAATATTAATTATGTCTTTGATATGATAATATTTTGTTATGATAATAAATGATCAGCGAAATTTAGATAATGTTATTTTATGAAAAATTTTAGTCTTTAGTTTATTTTAGGAAAATTTTAGTCTTAAAACTTTTCTAAATTAGTCTTAAAACAAAAATGAGTCCGGGAATAGTGTTATTTTATGATAATAATAAATGATAAGCACAATTTAGATAATGATGTTTTATGAAAAATCAAAGAAAAAACCCTTTGTACCTATCTTTTTGTCGCGGGGTGTAAGTGACAAACATAATTAAGTCGATTTTTTTATTCGACCCACTGCAACGCAATTACTTCGTTTAATTATCAATTTTTATGTTTGTTTTGCCTTTTAGTATTTTTTATTTTATTTATTTATTATTTTACTTTTAAAAATTTATTGATTTTCTTTTCTTTTATGTTTCGGATTGAGTTTGAGTATAATTAATTGGGTTGTTTTCAATTTATTCCGAATTTAACTTTCGATTCCGTTTAGGGTAAGCCACGGCACATGCGGGATTGTAATGCAAACATTTGCCAAATAATCTCAACTACAAAATAAACAAATAATATGTAAGATGAATTAAGAATATATTTTAAAACTAATTAGGTGATAAAACATAATAAAAGAAAAAGAAAAACAGAAAAAAGAAAGTTTAAATAAAAGTTTTATTCAATTTGTGTACAACATCTGAGTTACAGATTTTTAATGGAATTCTTACGCGTCAAAAAAGCAATAATAATAAAAAAAAAAAAGTTAATTTTTAAATTTTCAACAACTGATTAAATACAATATTTAAAAATCTGAATTTTTTTTTAAGGATTCATTTTACTAATTTGAAACTTTATATACAGGATCAGCATAAAAATTATTTATTTTTTAGGAAACAAACCCTTGTAAAAATAATGGCATAAAAGTAGCTCATATCATTAGAAGACTTTTGAAATTGAAATTTTAAAACCAATGTCAATAATTTAAAAGCTCCCTGTGCGATTAACCAAATTTTACACCCGATATTATTTGGGAAAGTTTTTGAATCGATTAAAATATTATTACACTAACACATAAAAACAAGAAAATGTCCAAATTAAATATTAAAAAAATTAAGACTTAATACTCTAAAGATGAAATCAATGTTTAAAATTATATTAGTCGGTACCGTGCGCTTTTTCATACTTACTGCACACTCGCAGAAAAAATTGCAAACGCATCTTGAGCGAGGATGGATTGCTACTTCCCGTTTCGCAACAACTCCATATGATTCGCTACTCACTTGAACTAAATAAAATATACGTACATAAATATAGATACATAAAAAACAACAATAATAATAATAAACATTACAAAAAATATTTCATGCATTGAAAGTAAATAAAATAAAATGCAAGATGATCCAAAGTTCTTGACACATTAATCAAACTAGTATGTGTTGGCAACAACAAGAATTTCTTCTATATTTTCCCATACAAATTCATCCAGTACAAATTATTTATTTTCCATGAGGAATGAGACAATTTTCATCCCAGGGAAATATAACCCTAAATGTACAGTGAAAGTCAATTTTGTGCAGATATATTTGGACAAATGTTTTTTTTTTTTTTTTTCTAAATTTTTACTTTCCGAACATATACATGTAAGGAAAGTATTGTAATCATGTCAAAAATCCGAATTTCAGATTTTCATGTTTCTATACGTTTTGAGGACCCCTGAGTCCGTTTTCACTATTTTTACGATGATGTATGTATGTGTGTGTGTACATATGTGTGTGAGTGAAAACGCTAGCATCTAAACGCTTTGCTGAAATGAGCTGAAATTTGGTACATATGTTGTAAGTCACCGTAGCACGAACCCTATTGATTCTGGTGAGTCTAGCTCTTATAGTTTTTTTTTTTACAGGGACACAAAGAAAAATCCCTTACCATTATGGCCTATGGGACCAAATTCTTAGAACTGCGATAGCGTCTAAACGCCTTTTTAAACCGAGAAAAAAAATTATACACATATTATAGGTCACAGTTGCACGAACTGTATAGATTTTTAGTTAATATAATACTTATAATTTTTTTTACAGGGACACAAAGAAAAATTCTTTATCATTATTGCCAATGGGACCAAATTTTTAAAAGCGCGATAGCGTCAAAACGCTTTATTCAATTGAGCAAAAAAAATTATACACATATTATAGGTCACAGTTTCACGACTTATATACGTTTTGATGAATCTAGCACTGATCTTTTTTTTACAGGGACGCAACAAAAATTCTGTATCAATATGGCCTATGGGGTGAAATTATTTAAAGTGCGATAATACCTAAATGCCTTATCAGCTTGAGTTGAAAATTTATATACATTTTATAGGTCACAATCACTCAAATAGTATAAATTTTGGTGACTCTAGCACTTACAGAGTCTTACAGGGACACAAATAAAAATTGTTTGTCATTATGGCCTATATGCTCAAATTATTTAAAGTATGATAGCGGCTAAACGCCTTATTCAAATGAACTGAAAATCTATATACATATTATAGGTCAACTTAATACTATAAATACAGATTGGAGATTAAGAGATAAGATAACGAGTTCAATTATCTATGTTAAAACAATTCAAATTAGGCTTCGGAACAGCTTTATTTGACAAATAATTCTATGTGAGGGGGGGGGCTACTTCCCCCCTCAACCCCCCGTTTCATTATTGTACCTACATTTATATAAAATTCAAATCTGTTATTAAATTCAAAAGTTCATTCAAAATTATTCAGAAAACTTTCACACGCAACATTCCTTGAAACTGATCAATCTTGAACAAACTTTTCTAGTAACAAACATATCAACTTCAAAATACAACATTTGGATCGCCTGAAATTATTTGTTTTTAATTTACTTTAAGAGACAGAGAGAAAGATCAAACGTTAAAAACTTAACTTCGGTATTCAGGAAATCTCAAAACGTGTAAATATACAAAAAAATAAGAGATGAATATTTAATTAAAAAAAAAATACATTATTTACCATATGGTTATGAGGAATTAACTTCAATTTCTGAGCAACTTTCCTGGACATGGTAAAATATTATAGTAAAACACTTCCACTAACATCAAAAAAGAATGTTATGGCTTAAATACTGGCAGCCCTGTATATCTTCTGAAGGTTATGTAGACATCATATGGTGCAAATAAATATAATCCAACATCAATAACACACGGCGCAACACTTCCATCAATTTTCAAGTATTGTCACACTATAAGCTAGTTCTTTTGTGTAGCCCTGTAAACGAACAGTGAATGATTTTTATACCATACTCTACAGGAAACATGTTTTAACGCATATAATAAATATATATTCATTTCATTTGGTTTAGTGCAGTCTATAGATTTTTAAACTTTACTTTCCTGCAATTTCCCCCATAGACGTAATGTATTTGAATTCTCTTGGGTGTCCCTGTACACGAACCATTCGCTTGATCTCAACGAAAAGTTTAGTGTAACATCCCTATATGATACACACTTAGAATATCAAGTTTGAACATTCTGGTATTATTTATTCTTGAGATATGCTGATAACAGACATACACACACACAGACAGACACATAGACAAAAACACGCTCACACACATACCAACCGCTAAAAACATTATTTTTAGATTCAGGGGATCTAAAAACGTGTAAATATAACAAAAACTCAATTTCGTAAAATTGACCTAAAAACAATACTTTCTCTACTATACATATGGGTAAGAAAAATTAAATAATCTGGTGTGTCACTCACACAACTTTCTCCTATCCTGAAATTTAACACTTTAAATACATATTGGAGATTAAGGGGTAAGATAACGAGTACTATTATACAAATCTATGTTAAAACAATTCACATTGGACTTCAGAATAGCTTTATTTAACAAATAATTCTATATGAGAAGGGCTATAGTACCCTCAACACACCGTTTCATTTCTGAACCCATATTTATATAGAATCAATATCTCTTATTAAATTAAAATGTTCATTTAAAATTATTCAGAGAGCATTCATACGCAATATTCTTTGAAACTTACCAGTCGTGATCAAACTTTTCTTGTAACAAATGTATTAACTTCAAAATACAAACAACATTTGGATCGACTCAAAATTATTTGTTTTTAATTTACTGTAACAGATAAAGATCGAACGTTAAGAACTTGACTTTGGTATCCAGGAAGACTCAAAACGTGTAGATATACAAAAAACAAAGTAATGAATATTTAGCTTAAAAAAATACAGTATTTACCATATGGCCACGAGGAATTAATTTGAATTTCTGAGCAGCTTTCCTGGACATGGTAAAATATTATAGTTAAGCACTTTCATTAATATTAAAAAGAATGTTATGGCTTAAATATTGGCAGCCCTGTATATCTTCTGAAAATTATGTACACATCACATGGTGCAAAAAAATATAATTCTATGTTTATAACACACGGCACAACCTCAAGTACACTTCCATTAATTTTCAAGTATTGTGGCACTATAATCTAGTTCTTTTGTGTAGTCCTATAAACGAACAGTGAATGATTTTCATACCATATTCTACAGGAAACATGTTTTTACGCATATAAAAATATGTATCCCTTTCATTTGGTTTAGTGCAGTCTATAGATGTTAAACTCTACTTAACTGCAATTTCCCCCATAGACTAAATATATTTGAATTTTCTTGGGTGCTCCTGTACACGAACTATTTGCTTGAGATCAACGAAAAGTTTAGTGTAGCATCCGTATATGATACACATTTAGAATACCAAGCTTGAACTTTCTGCTATTGTTTATTTTTGAGCTATACTAATAACAGACTGACACACACTCACACACACAGACCATTCGCTAAAAACATGATATTCAGATTCAGGGGACCTCAAAACGTGTAAATTTAAACAAAAATTCAATTTTGAAATTTTGACCCCAAAACAATATTTTCTCTAATTTATGGGTAAGAGAAAGTAAATAATGTGGTGTGTCACTCACATGACTTTCTCTTACCCTGAAATTTAACACTTTAAATACATATTGGAGATTAAGGGGTAAGATAATGAGTACTCTTATGTAAACCTATGTTAAAACAATTCAAATTAGGCTTCGGAACAGCTTTATTTAACAAATAATTCTATGTGAGAGGGGCTACAGCACCATCAACACACCGTTTCATTGCTGTACCCATATTTATATAGAATTCATATCTCTTATTAAATTCAAAAGTTCCTTTAAAATTATCGAGACAACTTTCACGCCAACATTCCTTGAAACTTATCAATTTTGATCAAATGTTTCTAAACAAACACATTAAATTCAAAATACAACATTTGGATCGCCTGAAATTATTTGATTTTTATTTATTTTAACAGACACAGACTAAGGTCAAACGTTAGTACTTGACTTCGGTTTTCAGGAAGCCTGAAAACGTCTAAATATACAGAAAACCAAGCGATGAATATTTAACTTACAAAAAATACATTATTTACCATATGGCTATGAGGAATTAATTTCAGTTCCTGAGTGGCTTTCCTAGACATGGTAAAATATTGCAGTAAAGCACTTCCACTAACAATAAAAAAAAATGTTATGGCTTAAATATTGGCAGCCCTGTATATCTGCTAAATGTTATGTACACATCACGGGGAAGTCATAAATATAATCCTACATTAATAATACATAGCACAACCTAAAGTACACTTCCATCCATTTTCAAGTATTGTCGTACTATAATCTATTTCTTTTGTGTAGCCCTGTAAAGAAACAGTGAATGATTTCTATACCATATTCTACACGAGACATTTTTTTACGTATATAAAATGTATATATTCGTTTCATTTGGTTTAGTGCAGTCTATAAATCTTAAACTCTACTTATCTGCAATTTTCCTCATAGACGTAATGAATTTGAATTCTCTTGGGTGCCCCTGTACACGAACCGTTTTCTTGATCTCAACGAAAAGCTTAGTGTAGCATCCCTATATCATACACATTTAGACTACCAAGTTTGGACTTTTTGCTATAATTTGTTTTTGAGATATGCTGATAACAGACAGGCACACACACACACAGACCAACAGCTAAAATCATGATATTTGGATCCAGGGGACCTCGAAACGTGTAAATAAAATTAAGATTCAATTTTGAAAACTTGACGCATAAACAATTCTTTCTCTACCTTATGGGTAAGAGGGAGTAAAAAAAGAAGGTGATGATGGTGGTGGGTCATAATATGTAACTATAACCGGAGACGAATAAAGAGTAATCATTCTAAACATAAAAAATTACCTCATCCTAATGAGATGTGAACTAGAGAAAAGCATTCGGACTTTCATAAATAAAACTAGTTGGCATAGGTGGACTCTGCTCAGTTCCCCATCATATTTATGTTCTCAGAAATTTCTAGTGCGAGACATATTATAATCATGTTAAAAGAAATGAATTTAACCAAAGCTTGATACAGTGACAGAATGAAATCCCCGCCTAATAGGCTATCCACCGTTCACTTCGATATATTTATGTTGTACTAATCTATTAATTTATTTTATCAGGGTCAATTCCGTTGTATAGTTTACATGCTACTAATTCCAATGCAATAATCCTCAAAATTCATATTTATATGAAAAATTTACAATTTCGCTATGTTGATAAAATCGTGAATTACGAATAATTTACGAAATTTTCTTATCAGAATATTTGTATTCAATCATGTTCAAACAAATATCATAAACGTAATTTTGAAGTTGTCTAATGTATTTAGGATCCTCAAAATGGAAGTTTATGCTCAATTTTGCCTTATTCTTCCATTTTAAGTAAATCGTAAATTCCAAATAACTTACGAATTTTTTTAATTGGAAAAATCATAGTCTATGATATTCATGCCAGTATCCTAAATATTATTTCGAAAGTGGTTTGACATCTTTACGATGAAAATATCCCTCAAGATTTGCGTTTATGTGAAATTTTAGTCTATTCTGCCATGTTAAGAAATTCGTAAATTTCCAATAACTTACGAAATTTTTATATTGGAAAATTCATAGTCAGTAATATTCATGCCAGTGTCCTAAATAATATTTCAGAAGTAGTCTGATATCTTTACGATGAAAATATCTCTCAAAATTGAAGTTTATGTGAAATTTTGCCTTATACTGCCATGTTAAGAAATTCGTAAATTTCCAATAACTTGCGAAATTTCCAAAGTAGCATATTTATAGTTACTGATGTTCATTCCGGCATCAAAACTGATATTTTAAAACTGGTCTGACATTTTTACAGTAAAAAGTTTCCATTAAATGCACGTTTAAGTGAATTTTTGTCCTATTCTCCCATGTTAAGAAAATCGTAAATTTCTAATAACTTACGAATTTTTAAATTCAAATGTTGCAAATGAATAGGTTTCTTGCCAGTATCGAAAGTAATATTTTAAAACTGATCTGACCTCTCTGCGACAATTTGTTTTTGAGATATCGTGTACCCAGACTAACAAACTAACGGACTAACACACTAACGGACTGACACACTGACACACTAACAGACACCCTACAGACAGACACCATAGAAATTTTGTCATTTTCGGATTCCTCACACCTGAAAACGTGTAGAAAAGTCAAAAAACCGAGGTCGAAAATTTTCACGATTTCCCCATACCTATAGTATGATGGGGAACTAATTAAGAAATAACATTTTTATTATTCACCCAGAAGAATTTTGATTAAAATTCATTTGTTGAAAAAATCAATATACGTAACAACCAATTATTTAATTTACAATTTTAATATGCAAGATATAAAAGTTTCATACCAGTGCATGCAAATTTTTCAGATAATGAAATACTGCCTTGTTTGGTAGTAATCAGGATATCTTTTGTCCATTGTGGGGGGATGACTATGGATTCTTTATTCGAATCAGCCACTCCGTAGTCACAGTTTACAGCTTGTATGGTAAACCTAGCAGGCATCAAACCACCATTCAAAATACTCACGTGAATATACATAATTTCGCTGACTGTTGAGGTTGTTATTTTCGAAATTTGAGCATTCTTCCTAAAAGAGATATGTGTTAGTAAATTGTAATGCAGAAGAAGTATCTGAGAACTTCAGTTATTAATGTTGCTTAAGAGCTTATTAAAATTAGTTGAGAGGTAAAAGTGATCACACTAACAATAAGAAAAAACTTGCAATCGTGATATGATTTTATGTTATTTTATTATCCATTTATTGTACTCAAATAGCAGAGTTGTGAGGTTTGCGGGGATGCAACCTCCATTTTAAATAATCTATTAGATAACTAAATAGATAAAGTAGATAAAGTAGAGCACAAGATTATGAAGTAAAATCAATTATTTAGCTAAATCTGGCCTTTTAAACTCAATCAGTAGAAACTTTAGATAACTTAGGAAAATGACTACAAGAATTAACTTAGATAAATATAAAGTAACTCTCACCCAGAGAAGATAACAGAAGTAGGTTGAAGGCTGCACTCTTTGACCACTCAACGATGTGAACTCAAACTTGCCGGCTGGATTCCCACTGCACGACAAATTTTACACACCACTTTTCTACGTTCTATAACTTCACTATCCACATCAGACTGATAAACTCCAATAGCTAATGAGTTCACTCTCCGCATAATAATCTAACTTCAGCAATGTACCACAAACTATAGTTTAGTCTAGCATTAGAACTAACCCATCTACACCACCCTCTTTACGAAAAATACCTTCCTATTTATCCTTCATTCCACCGACTCATATCTCTTCACTTTAACAAAACTTTAAAGCCGCTTCGCATTCGCCAGCACTCCGTAACTTACATCCTTCGTTGCAGCACTATGCTGACGCAAAACCTTTCCAACCTAATATTTCGCCGACTGCTGGCGTCGATGTATTCGACTCTCCCATCTATTGCGTCGCTGGATCCAGCTCAATTTGAAAAACCTGTGGTAACCTATCATAGTCTCAACCTTACAGAGTAATAATTAAATACTACTGATGTTTTACAGTTCAATACCGTAGTCATAGATATAAGTTTTGTTAGATTACATTTTATAATGGCATATTTTGAGATATCACACAATATTTACTTTTCATAAATAACGATAAAGTCTTTTTCATAAATGAATATCATAACTTTGAAAAAAAAAAAAAAATGTATATATATATATATATATTAATTAAAAGAAAAATATAATTTACATTAATTAAACGAAAAATAACAACACGCTTTTATTGGAAAATGTATTAAAAACTCAAAGAAAGTGAATTAAAAAGTAATTGCAAGATTTACCGCAGACAATTATTTTTTTTCGCATTGAAACCTGCCCCTGGTGAGATAGCAGTGCAGAATATTGTTATCGATTATGGAATCATGGCTAAAATTTGAATGAAATTAGTTTGGTATAAAGGCATTAAAAATAAATTACAAAATTTTATACAGGTATACAGAATGTTTGCTCCTGGAATCTTCCCCTTGTCATATAAATTCCTAAAATACCGGTGTATTGCATTATTATGGACAATGGACTTGTGTCCAAAACATGAGCAAAATCGGTTCGTCAGAAGTGATTAATAAACAATTGCAAGATTTCTCATTGACAGACAGATTTTTTGCCTCTGGAACCTACCCCTGGTGAGACAAGTCTTTAAAAATGCTTGCATATTGTATTGTCATCGACCTTAAAATGCTAACTTTGAGCAAAAGAAAGGTTCAGTGGAAGGGCGTTAAAAACTCACTGCAAGATCAGATATAACCCAAACAGACAGAAAACCATGTAAAACAAATAGAGTAATAAAAATATATTTTCCTTCAAAAGTTTTATACTTATCAATATGGTATTCTATATTAAAATATTTTTCAATGAAACTTAGATAAAACCAATTATAATGCTTCCAAATATCTTTAATATATATTCCTCCACAGTGAATAATATTAATGCCTAAAACAGAAGAAATAACATCTTCTTTATTACTTAAGTTATTTTCCCACTTTTTTATTTTTATTATTTTTATTTTTTATTATTTTGTAGTTTCACATGTAATCATAATAAATGCAAAGCGTATTTTTGATGAAACATGCTTTATACCATTTCTTGAATTTTAAAAATTAGCTATAAAATTTATTAAAAGATATTGTCGTGAACAGATGCTCCTCTCTGATATAAACCAGACATCTGATTCATAGAGACTGGTGTGAACTCTTGTTTTAGATGACTAATAACTTTCTTTTTATTTTTTGTAGATACTTCTGTTGCTAAGTACTATCAGAAGAAAACTTGTTTTAAGACGGTGTGGACGTCTGTTATAGCGTCCGCTCCGAAATATAATTTTGAATTGTGATTTAAGTTTTTAATTAAAATTAGAAAAGACATCCCACGGTTGTTCATTATTTCTACGTGTGGTGTTTCGCTTCACTTTAACTGCAGAGGAGACATAGGATACATAATAGAAAGAGAAGTCGAACATCGAAGCTCATCCGTCCCAGATGAAGAACCCAGGTAGGCCTCTTTACACATATTCCTTATCAATAAAAAGTTGATTGATTTGAATTAAAAATATAAATAAAGAGAGCCTTAAAAGTAATATGAAAATTTTGAGAATTAATTAGATTCAGAAAATTCTCGACATGGCATCCCTGTCGCGGGATCGGATGAGTAAAACTAACTGGTCTAGATAAAGAGAAAAAAAAACTGGATAAATTATTACTTTGTAGTATTTGATTTTGTAAGAAAAAAAAATGGCAGAGCCTGAAATTTTAAGGAAAAAAAGAACCGTGTTACGCACAGGTATAACAAATTGCATCAATAAAATAGAGAAGGAGTTACAAAAACAAGATGAAAGTATAAATATCACAGAACTGGAAGAAATATTGGAAATTTTACTAATTAAATTCGAAACGTTAAAAAATACAGACAGGGAATTAGAACCTCACATCAAAGTGGAGGAATTTGAAAATGAATTCCTAAAATCCGAAGAGTACGCTGAAAAAATTCAATTATGTAAATTCAGATGTAATAAAAAACTTGGGGAATTAAAGGGAAAATTAACCGATATCCCGAATTCGAACCGCGAACCACTTAGTCAAAAAGTAGAAGTCTATAAAGTACCTAGTACAAATGTAAATTTGCAGCGGATTCGAATCGAAAGATTTTTTGGAGATATAAATAACTGGCTCACCTTTTGGAATACTTTCGAATCCTCTATACATAACAATAACGAATTAACGAAAATAGATAAATTTAACTATCTGAAAGCGTACTTGGGAGGTAGCGCTTTATGTACAATAGATGGGCTTCCTATGTCTGAAAGTGCTTATGATTCGGCTGTAAATTTATTAAAAGAAAGATTCGGCGACCGCAATTTATTAATACATAATCATACTTGTAATATCCTCAACATCAAACCACTTAGAAATTCTAACGATGTAGCAGAATTCAGAAAATTTTATGACAAAATTTTGACTGATTTAAGAAGCATTGAAGCCTTAGGCTCAGATAATAATAATTTATCAGCGATTCTTTGTACCACAATTTTGAAGGCCCTACCACAAGATCTATTAATCGATTTAAATAAACCAGAATACCAAAAGGGTTATTATGACGTCACATGTTTATTGGATTTCTTATCTATATCTCTGAAATCCAGGGAAAAAGCTATGTTGGTATCCGGTTTTTCGAACGGAAGTACAGTTAGGAAAAGCACACCCCAAAACAGACCGCAAAATAGAGATAAAACAACGAGTTTCTACGCAGCAAAGGATTTATTGAACGAAAGTCAGGAGATCAGGGAAAAATGCCCTTTTTGTGGGTCATTGACACATAGGGGTGTGAACTGCGACAAATTTAAGAGATTATCACTTGAAGAAAGGAAATCGTTACTGGTTAAAAAAGGCGGTTGTTTTAAGTGCTTAGAAGTGAAAGGTCATATCGCTAAATTTTGCAAAAAAAATATTAGTTGTCAATATTGCCAGGGAAAACACGCTTCGTTAATGTGTTTTAAACACTACCAACAGGAAAAGGAGAAATCGCTTGCTGAAGATGAAGAAGACAGCACACTTTTGATTAATGAACACTCGGAAAATAGAGTGTACTTGCAAACGCTGGTTCCTCGTATAGAAAATAAAGAAAACAAGCATTTAGTGAGAATAATTTTTGATACAGCATCGTCAAAGCCTTACGTATCTAGTTTTGTAGTAAATAAATTAAACTTAGCAAGTATAGGAAGAGTGAAAATTACTCATGGGCTGTTTGGAGGTACCGAGGAAACAGTATTACATGATCGATATTCGATTAAATTAAAGGGGTTAAAGGACAACAAAAATATTGTAATCGAGGTCATGGAACAAGAAAAGATTTGTACAACAGTTCCCAGGATTAGCAGTATTAATTGCATTAGAGAATTAAAAGAGAAAAATATTTTTTTGAGCGACATTTGTCCTAGAAGTAGAAACTGTTTATATGAAAACGATGAAAATGAAATACATGTTTTGCTAGGGGCAGATGTCGTGGGGAAATTGTTTACTGGGAAAATAAAGAATCTGTCCTGTGGGTTGGTAGCTATGCAAACGATTCTCGGATGGACGGTAATGGGAAAAATTGAAAGTAGGGATAAAGATAGCTCTCTAACGGCTCTTTCATTGTATGTAAATGAGGCTAAAATCACGGACTTGTGGAATTTGGATTTATTGGGTATAACTGATCCGGCAGAAAAACAATCCAAACAAGAAATTCAGGAATTAGTTTTGAAACATTTTAAAGAAACGGTATGTCGGGAAAATGATGGGAGATATAAAGTGTGTCTTCCATGGATAGATGGACATCCAGAGATTTTGGATAATAGAGAATTAGCGGAAAAGAGATTAAAAAATAATGTAAATTCTCTTAAAGCAGCCGGATTAGTAGGAGAATATGAACAAGTTTTTAATGAATGGGAATCCGAGGGAGTTATAGAGGAAGTGAAAACTAAGGAAGATTCACCTCAGATTACTAATGTTCACTATTTACCTCACAGGGCGGTAATAAAACCGAACTCAACGACGAAAATCAGACCTGTTTTCGATGGTTCGGCCCATGTTAGGGGTTCCGTTTCTATAAATGAATGTATAGAGAAGGGGCCTAATTTGATTGAATTAATTCCTTCAGTCTTGAATCGTTTCAGATGGGGAAAAATAGGCGTCGTAGCGGACATCCGGAGAGCTTTTTTACAGATATCTTTGAACGAAGGGGATAGAGATTATTTACGTTTTCTTTGGTGAGGGGATGGGAATCCCGAAAATCTGATCACTTATAAACATTGTAGGGTAGTTTTCGGACTTTGCAGTAGTCCGTTTCTCCTCGCAGCAACACTTGCGCATCACCTTGATCAGGCACCAGACGACGTAAAAGACGTAGCGTTAAAACTTAGGGAATCATTGTATGTAGATAATTGCGTGACTAGTGTGGATTCCTTACATGAATTAGATTATTTTCGTACTGAAGCGCAAAAAATCTTAGCTTCAGCTAAATTCGACCTTCGCGGCTGGTGTTATAATTATCGCGCGGACGGAGAAATGATTGATTTGAAAATTGATAAAAAGACGCCGGTGCTCGGGTTAATGTGGGATATGGAGAAAGATACTTTAGCGTGTGATTATAGGAATTTTAAATTAGAAGAGGGTTCCATAACGAAGAGAAATATTCTGTCTCTAACACATAAGATATTCGATCCGATAGGTTTTACGTGTCCAGTGACCTTGATTCCAGAATTACTTATGCAAAAATGTTGGAAAATTAGGGCTTCTTGGGACTCCAAATTGCCCGATGAGATAGTTAAGGAATTTGAAAAATGGAAAAATCAAATTTTGGAGTTAAAAAATATCTCCATACCCAGAAGAATTTCCGAGTTAAATCTATTTACAGGAAGATTGTCTTTACACGTTTTTTGTGATGCCAGTAAAGTTTCTTATGCTGCTTGTGTTTTTTTAAGAAACGAGATTCACGATCAAGTTAGTTGTCAACTATTACAGGCACGATCCAGAGTTGCGCCGCTGAAAGAAATATCCACCCCCCGTCTCGAATTACTAGCTTGCTGTATAGGTGCCAGATTAGCGGATACGGTTATCCAAGATCTAAAATTAAACGTTGACATAGTTTATTGGTCTGACTCGATGGATGTATTATACTGGATAAAAGGAGAAGGCCCTTGGGGAACATTTGTAGAAAACAGAGTAAAAGAAATACGTAAACTTTCTTCTCCTGATTCCTGGAATTTTGTCCCTGGTCATTTGAATCCGGCCGATTTGCCCTCTCGTGGGTGTTCAGTGAAAACACTAGCTAAATCTGAGTGGTGGCTGGGGCCATCCTGGTTATTAACTGCAGAAGAAAAGTGGCCTAAGAATAATATAGTTCCGAATATAGATATAATCAATAAAGAGAAGAGAAAAACTATCGTTACTGCTACGAATTTAGAAAATAATGAAGATAAATTTTACCTCCGGTACTCTTCTTACACAAAAATTGTACGTATAATAGGGTGGATTTTTCGCTTCAGTAACAATTCAAAAATTGTTAGAACCGATCGAACAAGCGGTTTGCTAAACAGTGAAGAATTAAGAAAAGCAGAAATTGTGCTTATAAAATTAGTACAACAAGAACATATTACGAATTCTGCAGATTATAAATTACGACATCTACGCACTATCACAGACTCGAACGGTCTACTACGGATAAAAACTAAGATCTTTATGAGAGACGACACTCATAATTTTCGCTTACCAGTGGTCTTACCGTCAAACCATCATGTAGTAGAACAACTGATAATTTCGAAACATCGTGAATTGGGTCATTGTGGTGTACAACTTTTAATGTCAGAACTCCGAGAGAACTACTGGATTTTGAAATGTCGGAAAACTGTAAAAAGGGTCATAAACAAATGTGTAGTATGCAGAAAATTTACTTCAAAACCGCCAGAAGTTGCGGAAAGTGTATTACCTGTTGATAGGGTAAGAGATGCGTCGATTTTTGAGATCGTCGGCATAGATCTAGCCGGCCCTCTCTATCTTAAAAATGAAACGAAAACATGGATCCTAATTGTTACTTGTGCAGTTTTTAGAGCTGTACACCTTGAATTACTAACTTCTCCTTCAACGGACAATTTTATACTCGATTTTACACGATTCGTATCGAGAAGAGGTCGTCCCTCAGTAGTGTATTGTGATCAAGGAACTAATTTTATTGGTGCGAGGAATCTGACATTTTACGTGACGCTATCACCACCAGACGAGGAAGAATCGTCAAACAGCCAGACCGACTCGGGGTGGTGTAGTGCCTTGAGTTGAGTTCTGGTTCCCTCTGAACTCAAGGTGGGAGTGTCGTGAACAGATGCTCCTCTCTGATATAAACCAGACATCTGATTCATAGAGACTGGTGTGAACTCTTGTTTTAGATGACTAATAACTTTCTTTTTATTTTTTGTAGATACTTCTGTTGCTAAGTACTGTGAGAACGAAACTTGATTTGAGACGGTGTGGACGGCTGTTATAGCGTCCGCTCCGAAATATAATTTTGAATTGTGATTTAAGTTTTTAATTAAAATTAGAAAAGACATCCCATGGTTAAGAATTATTTCTATGTGTAGTGTCCCTCCATTTTCACTGCAGATCAGACATAGGATATAATAGAAAGAGAAGTCGAACATCGAAGCTCATCCGTCCCAGATGAAGAACCCAGGTAGGCCTCTTTACACATATTCCTTATCAATAAAAATTTGATTGATTTGAATTAAAAATATAAATAAAGAGAGCCTTAAAAGTAATATGAAAATTTTGAGAATTAATTAGATTCAGAAAATTCTCGACAGATATGGTGATTCTTTGTTTCTTTTGATATCAACGTACGAATTCAAAACAAATTCTGATTTATTTTTAACGCAACATTTCTCCAAACATTTTAACATAATACGATATTTTAATATCTTTGAATAACAGTCATATTTGTCCTGAATTCAAGTTTAAAATGAAAGTAGTTTGTTTTAAATTTTACTTTAGAAAAAAATCTGGAGTGACTTTACTCACCTTTCCGAACTTTATGTAATTAACAATTATTTTAACAGTGAATCTGAAAACATGCCTCTCAATAATATATATTTATTTCATTTTCTTGAATGCAGTGTAACAAAAATGAAATTCGTTTAAAAGAAATTCTCTCCATAGGCTGCAATGATAAAAAATACTTTGGAGTATCCCTGTACACATAAATAAGATAAATATTAAGAACTATACAGCTATTTCTGTATAGGGCTTGAACATGTGTAGTAATTAATTGCAATCGAATCGGGTTCTTTTTGCGGACGCTATCGTCGTACAGAAAATTTCTGTCCATAGGCCGTAATGATAAAAAAAAATTTGATGCGCCCCTGTACACAAATTACAAGCAAAAAACATATCCAGAATTATACAACTGATTCTGTGTGCCTAATAAACATATTTACCAATTTTCAAGTCAATCGGGAGATTTTTGCGGCCGCTATCACAGTTTACACATACAGACAGATAAACAAGTAAACAGAAACCCAAAACCAAAAACTTTTTGAATCTCCACATGCAGGCATCAACTGACATTTCAGCAATAAATCTGAATTCAATCAGTTCAAACAAATAAGGGGTTTAATGCATTTCAAATAATTTACGCCCATAGTTTATAACGATAAAGAATTTTTCATTATGACCCTGTAAAAAATCTATATTTATAAAAACCTATACAGTTTTTGCGACGATGACCTATAACATGTATATAAATTTCAGCTCAATCGGATAGATCATTTAGAGCGCACTTTTAATCATTTGAACCCATAGGTTATAATGATAAAGAATTTTTTGTTGTGTCCCTATAAATAAAACTATAAATACTAGATCCCGCAAAATCTATACAGTTCGTGCAGTGGTGATCTATGACATCTATATATATTTTCAGATCATTTGAATAAGGCGTTTAGACGCTATCACATTTTAAATAATTTGAACACGTAGTCCATAATGCAAAAGAATTTTTCGTTGTGCCCCAGTAAAAATCTCTAAGTGCTTTCAACAAAATCTATATAGTTCGTGCGATGGTCACCTATAACATATGTAAATTTCAGTGCAATTGTATATGGCATTTAGACGCTATAGCACTTTAAATAATTTCAGCCTTATTAAAACCCGAATAAACTACTACGTCAGAAACGCCGAAGAAAAATATTTGAGATGCATACAGCTGTTTCGGTAGCCTTAAGCGTACCGTCTTCAGTGCAAAAAGAATTCTGAATCTGGAGAAGTGCTCGTATATATAGGAGAGGGACGGAATTTAGTTCAACCAATAGGATTACAGGAAAGATGGGGAGTGTGGCCAATAGGAATTTAGGAATGTTAGTTGTGTAAACAGTAGAAAAATTAAGAAAATGTGGACTGAATGTAAAATTTCCAACAATCAGACAAATAGGGAACAGCGAAATCACAATTTACAAGGTTTTTAAAATTTTTATAGATATGGAAAGCTTCAAAGAAATCGAGTGCATGAATGGATTTTGGTCTGAAAATTATTTTAGATGAATGAAATTTAAAATTATGATTTTCCTCCCGCAATGTTTAGAAATAGCCGATTTACTGGTTTCTTGTTTGCGGACGTAATTCATATGTTTTTTTAGACGAAATTTAAGACTGCGTTTAGTTTGGCCAATATATGATAAACCACATTGACAGGAAATACTATAAATACCCCAAGACTTATGCATATCAATGGGATCTTTTAACTGAGAAAAGTTGAGTTTATTGGAAGGCGAAAATATTATTTTAAAATCATATTGTTTGAGAATTTTAGCTATGGTTTGACTGGATTTAGGAAAATAGGGTGAAACATTACTGATATTAGAAGAGACTGATTTAGTAGACGAAATACGAGGGAGTTGTAATTTTTGGATAGCTTTGTCTATAATGGAAGGGTCATAACCTCTGTCAATTGCAATGGCTTTCAGGTATTTAATTTCAAATTTTAATAAAATAGGATTTGAACAAAAGGGCACGGTTTACAAAAGTATAGAAAGCAGCCATTTTTTGGTTAGGTGGGTGACATGAACGCGCATGGGGAGGAAGGGAGACTGCAAAATTTTTACGATAGACGGTGGTTGAAAATCCATTTACAGTGCGAGAGACGAGGGTATCAAGAAATGGAAGGGAGCCATTATTTTCTATTTCATATGTAAACTGGATATTAATGTCAATTGAATTTAAAGTTTCTAAGACATGGTCAATATTGTGACGAGATATGTCGATAAGTGTGAAGGTGTCATCAACGTAGCGAGTTCAAAAAGGAAAAGATAGTTTGTTAAAAAGCTTGCTTTCGAAATAGTGCATGTAAGTATCTGCGATAATTGGGGAGACAGGGGAACCCATGCTAAACCTTCAGACTGACAATAGAATTTATTTTGGAAAGAAAAAGTGCTTTGTGATAAACAAATGCGAGTAAGAGAAATTAATTCTTGTATTTCAAAAGATGTGAAATGAAACTCTTTTAATCCATTTTCGAGCAGAGGGCGCCACTTATTGGCACATTAGTGAAAAGAGATTTTACATCAAAAGAAACCATAGTGAGATTAGTCTGAGGGCAGTTTTGAATATTTTTTGCAAATTTTATGGAATTCTTAACAGTATAACTGTTAGCAGCAAGAAGGGGAGCAAAAATTGTGGTGAGAAATTTAGCTAAATTATAGGAAGCAGTACCGATATTAGAGACTATGGGACGAAATGAAATATTGGGTTTGTGAACTTTCGGTAAAGCATAAAATCTGGCACAATTAGCAATAGAAGGGATAAGATGAGATTTAGTCGAGTTCAATAACAAGGGGCAAGATTTTATAGCAGAATTAATTTTATTTAATTCTTGAGGAGAGGGGTCACGGACCAGATGAATGTATGGGCCATCGTTAATTAGTTCGGTAACACTTCGGATGTATTGTTTTTTATCCAAAATAGCAATCTGACCACCTTTATCAGCTTTAGTAATGATGATATTTTCATTAGATTTTAATTCCTTCAAGGCGTTTTTTTCTGCAGGGCTAAGATTTGATTTAAAATTTTTAGAGTTGAAATTGGCATTATTAAGGATTAAATGACGAAGATTTTCTTTCTGTTGGTCAGTCATCCGAGAATATTTGAAAGCTTTTTCAACCGGTGTAATTAACTGAGGAAAAGAAGGAGGTTTTGAAATGGAAAAATTTGAATTCAGTTTGAGAACAGAATATTGATTATTGGAAATTTCAGCATTGGAAAGATTAACGATTGCATTCGGGTTTTAATATTCCAACACCAAGTCTCCTGTTATAATTTCGACCTTAGGCAAAAAAAGAAAAAAAAAATGTTGTGTCCTTGTAAAAAATCCATAAGTGCTAGATTCGCCAAAATCTATAGAATTCGTACGACGGTGGTCTATAACATACATAATAATATCATGTTCACTCACACACATACACACTTACAAACACTCATACATACATCACGAAAAATCATGTAAATTCGTATGTATCTGTAAAAGGGTAGGTCGTATCAAGACCAATGTTGGAAGTTTACAATTAGACATCATAACGATTGCAAATATAAATTTACAATATTCTACGACCATTCATTTTTGAACTATGTGAGATACAAAATCCATTTCTCAAATCATGATTACAGTACTTCACTTACATATGTTGTTCAAAGAGTAAAAAGATAGAAATATTTAATTAAAAAAAAAAAAAAAGTCTTAAACATTTTTACAGTATTTTAATAGTAAATATAATCTTCGTTAACAATTAATATAAATCATATAAATATTACCCAACAGCCAAAATAGGTATTTCATCCGCTTTCACTTCAACATAAAGCACAGTGGGATGGAGTTCATGGTATTCTAGTGCCAACCAGTGTTCTTTTGTTTCCGGTTCAACAATAATGGGATCTTTATACGGAATACCAAAATTTTCCAACAAATAATCCCCTCGGCCACCAGCTGCTCTTTTTTTCTATTAAATATTTTAGTTTGCAATAACTATTCATAAAATGTAATTAAAAATATTTTTTATATAACAATGTGATATTGTAAAATTATGTAATCGAAAAATAATACATCACTCTAAGTATTGTTAAATCACTTCTCTCTAAATATGAAAAAGATAGGGTGAATTGGAGTAAGTGTAACTACAAGGTATAGTGTGTAAATTCAAGATAACTCAACTGATAAGTTGAATTTAGATTTAATAATTATTATATCTGTTTGTTTCAAAAATTCTTTGTTATTTTTAGACTTAGAAAATCAAATCAAACGTGAAACAGGGACGGTTTTGAAAGTTTGAAAAATTACTTACATTTCCACTAACCGAAAGGCAGCCCCTCCCAAAATTTGAATCTTTGCCTTTTCTGTACTTGTGAAGTAAAAGTAACAGTTTTTGGTCAGGAAACTAAATTTTGCATGTGGATCTTAAATATAAATTGCAATTTTTTCTATCTATTAAGCTTTTTCGTTTGTTACCTGTGGTTACACTTATTCTAGGAATTTTGTAAGTGGGGCAGATGTACAGTCGGCAGCAAAAGTATCCGAGCATTAGCAAAAATTTCTGTATAAAAAACTTACACTTAACGCAGTGTTGTTGAATAAATCCTTGTCGAATCAGGTTCTTACACTCGCGAAGAACAGGATTCGACAAGGATTTATTTAACAAAACAGTATTAAGTGTACTTTTTTTTACATAGGAATTTTTGCTAGTGCTCGGATACTTTTGCTGCCGACTGTAATTAGGTTGTTTACACTTGTCATAAGCACCTCAATTGCATCACTTATTGGATCACTTATTTATTTATTTATTTGTTTTTAAGTTCTGTTTTTTAATTTCCAATGCAGCATAATATTCTGATTTTTCTTTTTTTTAACTTTCTTCTATAATTAGTAGAAGAAAGTACTGGATTCGTAAAAATTTCAACCTTGGGTTTTCGATGGATTTACATGATTTCAGATGTCTAGAACACGATTTCACCATTTTTAGAAAACGTGTCTGTGTGTAAAAATTTTTTGGGGCAACTGTATCTCAGGAACTACTGCACTGAATTTCATGAAATTTGATATGATGTCGTACCTTGACATAAATTAGAGCCTATCAAATTTTAAAGAAAATTGGCCCAACAGGTGGTTTTGCCATCGCTCTTTTTCTAAATATTTAACATGGCGGTATAAGACAAATTTCGTATAAATGTACATAAAGAGAATTATTTTTTAATAATCAATATGGAATATTAAAAAGGATTATTTATAATAGTGATGGTCAATTAGGAAAAAAAATTGTATATGTAGGAACATCGCTTCCCCCCCCCAATCTCCCTGGGAGGAGAGTCTCACCCGAAGGGGGCAAATTTTCATCATGGGTATCTATCAAAAGAACTCGTCAAAACGAATGCTTGAACCATGGAACTGCGACAATATAAAGTAAGCTTATTGATTTTTTTTTTTTCATTTTTAACTAAATAAAAAATAAAAAATCGCATTTTTCAAAGATGTCATATAGAGAATAAAATTGACTTTCTTTGGATATCTATTGTTATACTACTCCTCTAGGAAATCGTCTGCATTCCTCATGGAAGATAATTTTAATTAAAAAAAAATTATAACAAAACATGGCATGAAAATATGGTTTGGCGAGTTGTACAAATGGTCAGACATTGAGTACCAATGAATACTGCAGAAACATGCAACACGCATATGAATTGCCATATGGGTAGAATTTAAAAGGCCCAATGTCGAACAGACAGATACGTAGGAATATTGGACGAAGCGATATGGTTAATTACCTGGTGTTAGAACCAATGACTCATAGAAGACACAATAGACCTTATTAGTGGTACTGACTAGTTCTGGGCCCCAATTTGCGAGAAGATTACTCAATTAAGAGAAAAACTACACAAACCTTTTATCTAACTTGTAAGGATACAATGATATCATAGGATACCATTCGGAGACGATTAGCAGAGTCTGAGCAGAGTAATCACCGATCATTGCGGTATCTATCTTTGACATTCCCTATTTCCATAATCAGTGTCGTCTGAAATGCTGCGCTTATAATCAGATTTTACAGCGTCTTAATAATGAAATGTCAACTTTAGCGCTGAATCCCGCTTTTCAATCGTTCTTCATTATCTCAGCAAACACGTGGGGAGAAGAGGGCTTAGTGGTCAAATCTAACATTTAGTACAGAGAGGTATATAATCAGTACTCGCCTTGAAACAGTATGTGAAGCAATCTCCTGAGATAGTCAGTCCTCTTTAGTTCTGCTACGATACTCTCATACCATTCGCGGGTACATCCACGACATTTTGTAACTAATGATACTGTCTATATGGTATTCTTCGACCACATTTCATGAAACCATGGAAGCATCTGCGCAAGTGCTGCCTCAACGAGTGTAATGCTAAAATAGGGGTGACAGTCATCTGACTCAGAGAAAATGAGCAATAACAGAGTGCGGAATTACTGGATGTTTTCCAAATTTCATACTGTCGGTCAAGCTGGCATCCCTTCAACCTTTTGGACGCGTCTTTACTGCTAATTTTAGGATACGTGGCTGCACTGTATCTGATTGGCCAGGTTTTGTTTCCGAAGAGGACAATGTTCGACTATATAATGATACGTTATTGGAAAAATGCCTTCGAGCTCTTAACATCCTCAAGTGGACAGCCGGTTCATCAGATCTTTCAACAATCGACATGTTTGAGACCTTACATGTAGGGGACTTCAGACATTTCAGAAAATAACTTCAGAGTTCAGACTCGTGCAGATGTTGCGGCATTTCATACAAGATATATTACAGTGGGACAACGGTTATTTTAGCGATTCAATTTCTCAACGATTATCTGTTGTTATTGCCCCAGAGGAGACGTTACCATTTCTTGAAAAACACATTTTTTGTATTGTTGCACATTAATAGAAGGGTGTTTTATTCTACTCTTTTGATAATCTGTTCATATATCGAACATTATACACATACCAAATTTCGTAATTGTAGCTCAATTTTTTTCTCTATACTGTTTTCTTTTTCTTTTTTTTTTTACAACAAAATATACTTATAAATTATATTATATACATATATTATATACATATATTATATACATATATTTAATTATATACCATAATTAAAATAAAATATTTTAATTATGGTTTGTCATAATAAACCTTAATAAGATCGAAATTTTCTACTAACCTCAAAGATTGAAAAGTATTCTGTTCGTCAATCAATAAAATTGATATTAAATATGTAACTGTTACTCGTTTGAACACCTACAAGGAAGCATTCAAAAGGTGTCGTCTTCAAAAAATATTGAAAAAAAAAAAAAAATGTGATTCTACTCTTCATAAAACACCGGAAGGTGAAAAAAATATCGGCTGAAATGAATTACAGCGACCACAAAAAATAATCAAAACTAAGCATATTTGGCGATTTCACACTGTTAGGAGATTGATTTTGAGTAGTTGGCGGAGAAGCAAAATACAGTCGGTAACAAAAGTGTCCGAACACTAGCAAAAATTCCTTTATAAAAAAAATAGAATTAATACTGTTTTGTTAAATAAATCCTTGTCGAATCCTGTTCTTAGTCAATGTAAGAACATTATTCGATAAGGACTTATTTAACAAAACCGTATGGAGTATACTTTTTTTTATATAGGAATTTTTGCTAGTGTTCGGACACTTTTGTTACCGACTGTACAGTTCTGTTCGTACACGGCAATCTCGGTGCTAGCAAACTTATCGCCTAACAGCGCTAAATCGCAAAAATGCTTAATTTTGATAATCTTTTGCGGACGCTGTAATTCATTTCAGCCGATAATTTTTTCACTTTCCCGTGTTTTATGAAAAGTAGAATCATATATATTTTTTTCAATATTTTTTGAAGACGACACCTTTTGAATATTTCTTTGTTAGCTGTAAATATGTGTAGTTATGAGTATTTAAAACAAAATATGATTTATAAAAGCAATAATCTATAAACGCATAACAGTAAAATGTTTAAAAAGTAAATTTAATCAACAAAAATAAGTCTTACATCATCTTCGTCCCAGAAATCCAATGGCTGGTTTTTGAGACATCTAATAGAAAAACAAAACAAAAATAATTATAAGATAAAAAACTTTTTATAAACCATGTTTTTAAATTTTCTGTTGAATCATAGCTATAGAACTAAGCACATTAGCACTTTATCAATGCGTATTGTTACGAAATCGTAAATAATAGTATTTATTTTTGTATAAATTCTTTCAAAGAGGCTTAGTAAGTTGATAAAATGTCAATTTTCTGCTTTTGCAGCTCTTTTACGCGTTAAAATAGCTTAATTCCCCCTTTAAAACGCATTAAAAAGCTCTAATAGAAAGGTAATGGATTTGGCGCCAAATTTGGCGAATTTTTGCCCTTGGCGACTTTTGGCGAGAAAATCCTTTTTATCGATATTCCAAAGATGGACGTTCTGATGTGATTGGTTAAAGAGTTACGGGAAATTTGAATTAAAAAAAAGTTGGTTTTAAAAATAAAATATTAATCCTTTCAGAACAACATATATTTGCATCATGAACAACATTAGCACTTTATCAATATGTAGGAAATCTTTAAAGTGATAATGACGTCAATTTTTGCCAAATGCATAATTTAACTTTTTACAATTTTTTAACGCTCACGTTTAATTAAATGTATTTATTTTTATGTCGAAAGAAAATGAATTCATAATTTTTTTTTGGTAACAATTAAATTATAGCTAATATTTTAATGACTATTTTTATTGTTATTAGGATGTTATTATTTTCATATTTTAATTAATTAAAAGAAAACTATTCGAAAATTCGAAAATCTGACTTCGAAGTATTGTGTTGTCACCGGGTTCTGAGTTACTGTTGTGAAAGTTTCAAATGTCTAGCTAGTAGGGAAGTTAGTTAAAAATAGATTGCAAGATTTGTACCGAACGAACAAACAAACAAACACACAAACAAACAAGAATAGAAGTTAATAAAAACATGGTAATAAGAACTGACATACTCAACAACTGAAATTTTTTTATTATTATTATACATTGAGTGATCAATTTATTATGACCACACCTAATAGTTTTATGCAAATGAGTTATGCGAGCATCACAGTGAGGGCTAGGGTAGTATGAAAAAAGAATCTGAATCCTTGAGACAGTAGTACATGTGAACTATAAATAACTACAGTGTAAATAGACCCATTTCAATCATTTAAAAAACTATAATGTCCATAATAATATTTTAAAATCTCAATGAAAAATTTCCGAACTATTGGAAGCTATTCAACGATATATTACATGAAATTTTTGCTTACGAATCTTTAGGAACATTGCATCTATCAGGTTGAATGAAAAATGCTGCATATGATACTCCGGCAGTGTCGCACACGTCTCCTTCGGGATCGATGACATCATTGGGTAATAGAAGGTAGTCCGTAGCACCATTCTGTGTGAAAAACAGCAAATTAATTTTAAATACTTAAAGAGCCTAAATAAGCATAACAGTTCTTGATTTGTAATAACTAAAAACTAAATTAAAGACTAAAAAAATACTGTTTCTGTGCTAAAAATATTTTTTGGAGATAAATATAGCCAAATGATAAATTTAAAAATTATAAAATAAATTAAGAATAAGAATGGAAATTGACTGGGTATAAATTCCTTCATAAATTTTTGTCCTACACCATGCGGATGCTCCCTGTACATTCGCAAAACGGGGGAAAGGATGGCACTTACCTAAGTAATAAAACTGGATACAAATTTTGGATATATTTATTATCTGTTCTGGATACAAATAAATTCTTTTATGAAAAATAAATTTTTTTTTTGTCCTTCTCCATACGGACGTTACTTGTACATTCACAAAACGAAAGAATGGGGGGTGGGGGAAGGGGTAAGCATATAATTAAGTAATATTCCGTCTAGGGGTGTTACTCGAAAGCAGTTAACCCAGCTTTCTTCTATAGTGAATCTCCACAATTAATATTAAAATTTTGAAAAATTCAATTTTCGTATAATTCTAATCTACTTCATATTCAAATATTATAAATTTTAAAGCAAAATTGAAATTACGCATTATATTTCTACATTGGCAAAATAAATAAATAAATAAATAAATAAATAAACAAAAGTTAAATAATAATAATAATAATAATAAAATTACATTAAAATTTATTATTATAATTTTTTTAACACTGGGGGGGCTCTGCCCCCTGCTCGCTCCACTCATCAACCCCCGAGGAAGACTTCACCTCCTCCCGACACGTTTCACTTATTAACCCCTGCGGCGCTCTGTCCGTCTATCCGCTTCTTTACCTTTCACTGAAAAGGAAAATGAATCTATATATATATAAATGAATGTTTGTCTGTATGTCCTTTATAAAATCGTAAACGGCTTGACCGATTTCGATCATTCTTTTTTGTTTTTTTCCTTATAGGTCAGGGATGGTTTAGGAAAAAAAAGTTTGAAAAAATTCACCCCCCAAGGGGGGGGGGAGGGGGGCAAAACGTGAATTCAAAAAATCCTTCATTTCTCAAACAAAAAAACAGATATCAGTAAAGTTTTTGCTTTAAAATTTTGCTAATATAAATGTCTAAAAACCAATTTCTGGAAATTTCGAAATTCGGTCCCCAAGGGGGGGGGGGGCAAAACGGGATTTCACATGCGTAAAACGCGATTTCGCATAATCCTATATATCTCAAACAAACAAACAAAAAAAAAAACAGATATATGTGAAATTTTTGCTATAAAATATAGCTAATACAAATATCTAAAAACCAGTTTCTGGAATTTTAAAAATTCAGTCCCCAGGTGGGGAAGCAAGGGGGGAGGGGCAGCAGGGGCAAAAACAATTAGAAATACAGTTAGGCCATTCAAAATTGGTACAGATAGGTTTCAATAGCCTGCAAGTCGAATGGGGATAGTTTCGAAAGTGTAAAGTTATTAGGAGGGGAGAGAAGGGGGGAGGGGAGAGGGGGGAGGCAAAAAAAATAAAAATAGAGTTCGATCGTTCAAATTTGGTATATAGAGGTTTTCGATACTTACAAATCGATTGCGGATATTTTCGAATTTGTAAAATTATTAGGAGGTGTGGGAAGGGGGGTGGAGCGGTAAGGGGGGGGCTATGGGCAAAAACAAATAGAAATACAGTTAGGGCATTCAAAATTGGTACAGATAGGTTTTAAAGGCCTGCAAGTCGAATGGGGATATTTTCGAAAGTGTAAAGTTATTAGGAGGGGCGAGAAGGAGGGAGGGGATGGGGGGCAAAAAAATACAGTTAGATTGTTCAAAATTGGTACACAAATGGTTTTCGATACTTAAAATAGAATGCAGATATTTTTGAATTTGTAAAATTATTAGGAGGGGCGGTAAGGGGGGGGGCTATGGGCAAAAACAAATAGAAATGCAGTTAGGCCGTTCAAAATTGGTACAGATTGGTTTTAGAGGCCTGCAAGTCGAATGGGGATATTTTCGAAAGTGTAACGTTATTAGGAGGGACGGGAGGGGGGCGGAGGGGCAAAAAAATAAAATAGAGTTAGATCATTCAAAATTGGTACATAGAGGTTTTCGATACTTACAAATCGATTGCGGATATTTTCGAATTTTTAAAATTATTGAGAAGGGGGGGGGAGAGTGGTGGGGCAAAAAAATAAAAATAGAGATAGATCGTTCAAAACTGGTGCATAGAGGTTTTTGATATTTACAAATCGATTGCAGATATTTTCGAATTTGTAAAATTATTAGGATAGACGGGAGGGGGGCGAAGGGGGAAAATAACAGAAATAAGAGTTAGGGCATTTTGGGAATTTTTTCCGAAGGCAGTGAGAACCCGGTGCGACATTTTTCCTAATCAGATTTTGTTTCCCTTTTTTTTTTCACGTGATAAAAATTAATGCAATTTTGAGAATTTAGTAATTATAGTGATTCATTTAAAAATAGGGTCCAGCGAAGCGGGCGAAGCCTGCTAGTACTGTATAAAACAAGAAAAAGCAAAAAAAAAAAAAAAAAAAAGGAAATACCCGTATTTAATGTCAAATTGAAATACTTAATATTTAATACCCATTTATTTATTTATTTATTTATTTATTTTTATGAAATATGCTAAAAAACAGTATTTTTTTTTTTTTTTTTTTTTAGAAAAGAAAGAAATTTATTTTTTGTTACAGATGTAGTATATGAACCCCTTGGTGACATATAAATTTCTGTCACTATTTGGCGATGGATTTTTTGGTAGACTTGCTTGTTTCACAAATAATAATAATGATAATAATAATAGAACCTTTTAAAAAAATTAGTAGAAAACAGTTAAAGCAGCGGATATAAAACGCGAAAAGGAAGCGGTAAGTCGCGAACGAGTTAAAAAAAGAAAAATTCTGGGCCAAAAAAAGAAATAACACTAAGGATAAATAATACAAATAATGCTGCATACAAAAATAATCGAGATTTAAAAAATTTTATGTAAAAATTTAATCCGAATGCAATGGGATATTAAAAATATTTGCAATGTAAACGAGGGGAAGGGGGAGGCTTATTGGTATTTCCTTCAAATGGATATTCATTTGATTTTGAAGAGACTGTAAAATGCCTACATCAAATCAGTCAATTTATGCTTCTGAAATAAATTTTAAGTGTTACAAAATTATACATACTGATTTTTCAGTTATCTTACTTTAACTGCTTTAGGGAGTTCTGAAAAATCCACAGGTGGCATGGGCATTGGAATTAATAATCTTCTATCAGTTAATGGAAGAGTAATGGCTTCCTCTTTTGGACGGTCAGTAACATAAGATACAACAATCTGAAACATAATAGACATAATAAAAATTATAAATTAATAGCTAATATTAAACTTTAAAATATCTATTCTTCAGAAAATAATAATAGTATAGTATTAGGATGTATATACAATAGAACACAACTAATCAGAGGACCTATAGCTAGCAAATGTTTATAATTCGAACTTTATAGTATAGGTGTAAGTGCATTTGTCTGCATTCTGGGACTACGCTAGGAACCTAGGCCCCTAGCGTAGGGAGAATATCCTCCATGAGGGTCTTTCTAAGGTGTCCTAGCCCGTATTTGCTTGCACTAGGAAACTTGGCCTGGGTATAATTCTCTTCTAAGAGAGGGTCTTACTAAGGCTTCCTTGTTCATATTCACGAGAGTTTTGGAGAAGATCATGGAAATTTCCGATGGTTAGGCCGACAAGTGCGACATGAGTTTGAACTCTGCACCTCTTGCCTATCAAAGACATAGAACAAGATTTTTTTTTTTTTTTTTTTTTTTAAATTAAAATAATAAATTTATTTCTTCTATCAGATTCAACAGCAGTGTGAAAAATAACATTACATATTATTAAATTTTCTACTTTATAGTTTAAATGCATTATTCGATTCATTTGATAATTAATATGGTGTTTCTAAAATTTAATTTTTTATTATATAGTACATTGATCTAAAATGATTATTTTATTTTGTTTAATCATAATAATTAATTTTGCGTGAAAATAATTTGAAGGTTAAAAGCATTTGAACACCTTTGCATTCAAACAAGAACCATTTCTGAAAACATACAATATTCAGAATGAAATGAAAATAAAAGACATTTTAGTTTGGATTGTAACATAGAGATGGCAGCACTAAGCGCTTTGAGTTTATCCATCAATTCCTTCTAGTTCTGGAGCAAATAAAAAAGGAACTTATAAACTTCATTCACACTCAATCTCAGATATTAAATACAATTTTTAAAGTCTGTGCTATTACAAATATAAGTTTATGCAATTCCTAAATTCATATATATATTGCATTAAAGTTTTATAGGTATATATAAATTTATGCAATATATTTTTGCAATGACAATTATAATTGAATTTCACGTTACGTAGAAAGAATGCATTAATTAATTTTTATTGTATACAATAGAGAAAATACACATAACCTTTGAAAAATAGAAAATCTTTCACAGAAGGTTATAATAATAATAATAAAGATTAAACAGATGATATTCCCTGAAAAATTTTGTGTTACATACTATTATTATAGCATTTCAGTTCCAAGAAATTAACTGATACAATCCAGGTAAAAAAAAAAAAAAAGAGGTAAGAAGGGACAAATTATAGAAATGAAACTAACCAAAAAAGTAAAAAATAGTAAGAATAAGTAAATAAACAGAAAAAGAACGAGAAGTTTGTAATAGAACACTAATACACGAAACACGAACACGTAACAATTATTTGGGGTGAAAATAATAAAATGTGAAAGTTCTTCATTGTTATAGTTCTTTCTCTTTGCCGATCCACCAGACCTTTCAGTTCCCCCCACCAACCTCCTACTATTTATGTAATTTACATCGCTGGTTACAGTGAGAGAATCATTTAATTGCAATCTAGATTTTATGAATGGAAAAGACATTTTTTGAGCCCATTTAATTTAAACATTTAATGAACATGCTTGACATAAAAGTAATATTATACATACGTACATAAAAGAAATATAACTGAAAGATATTTCAATAATTCAAATTGCATTATTATTATTATTTATAAACTAGTATATAACCCCGTCAAAAATGACGGAATGTGAACGATAAATCTTGAAAACAATGTTTAGATCATGATGGTTACCACGTGATCATTTAAATGTATTTTCGATTTTTGTTTATAAATCAAATGTGTTTCGATATTTTATAATTTTCGTTCTTTGTGAGGTCTAACTGTAATAGAGACAGTGTCCGGAGATGAGAGAAGTCGTGTAGAGCCACACCAGATTGTAAAAACGTGAGAACAATTGCAACTTTGGCCTTTATCATGGTTTTGTGAGGTCTAACTGGAACGTTTCCGGCTGCAATCTTTAAGAGACAGTGTCCGGAGATGAGAGAAGTCGTGTAGAGCCGCACCAGATTGTAAAAACGTGAGAAAAATGGAGGCTTTGGCCTTTATCACGGTTCTGTGAGGTCTAATTGCAACGTTTCCGGCTGCAATCTTTAAGAGACAGTGTCCGGAGATGAGAGAAGCAGAGCTGCCAACCTAATCCGGAAAATTGTTAGTACCGCCTCTTTTTCTACACCACTTAATTTTTAGAGAAATTCTCTTCAAATGTATCTACAATGAATTAAGAAGAAAAATACTCTAAAAATTAAGTGGTGAATAAAAAGGGGCGGTACTAACAATTTGCCGGATTAGGTTGGAAGCTCTGGAGAAGTCGTGTAGAACCGCACCAGATTTTAAAAACGTGAGAAAAATGGCGGCTTTGGTCTTTCTCATGGTTCTGTGAAGTCTAACTGCAACGATTCCGGATGCAATCGTTAAGAGACAGTGTCCGGAGTTAAGTGAAGTCGTGCTGAGCCGCACCAGATTGTGAAAACGTGAGAAAAATGGCGGCTTTAGCCTTTCTGACGGTTTTGTGAGGTCTAACTGCAATAGAGACAGTGTCCGGAGATGAGAGAAGTCGTATAGAGCCGCACCAGATTGTAAAAACGTGAGAAAAATGGAGGCTTTGGTCTTTCTCACGGTTCTGTGAGGCCTAACTGCAACGTTTCCGGCTGCAATCTTTAAGAGACAGTGTCCGGAGATGAGAGAAGTCGTGTAGAGCCGCACCAGATTGTAAAAACGTGAGAAAAATGTCAGCTTTGGGCTTTCTCACGGTTTTGTGAGGTCTAACTGCAATAGAGACAGTGCCCGGAGATGAGAGAAGTCGTGTAACGCCGCACCAGATTTTAAAACAATATACAGTATATAATTATTAACACATCACATTAGCAAGTTAATTGTGTGATACATTATTTGTATCATACAAGGATGGAAAGCGTTTGCGGACGATGACGCGAATTCACTGATTTTTCTTCACCCAAAAGTTTTCACTTCAAATGGAAAGCGTTAGCTGACGATGACGGGAGTTCAATGATTTTTGTTCACCCAAAAGTGCTCAACGCGCCTAAAGAAGTTTTCACTTCAAAAATTTTACCCGATCAATAAATATGAATGACAATAAAAAAACTGCTGGTTGACAAAAAATATAGGCCCGACAACACAACAGCAACAACACATCCCAGTGTTCCATTAAGTGCTCTATACGCAAGCGAAGTGTGACGTCACTGACCGTCCGTGTATGTAAGAAAATGATTTCCTATGTTAATCGCCCATTGGATTTTTTGTAAAAAATTATTAAAAATCGAGGAAAATCATTTCCCGATTTTAATCCCCATATTTGGGTATATATATATATGTATTAGTTATCATGTGCATATGTTAGATTGAGTTACTTTGCTGTCAAATTGACAAAATTTTAATTTTAAATTTCAAAACTCTGTTGTCCTTCGCATTTTTGTATTTGGCGATCAAAAACGTACTACGAAAATATACATGCCAGATGTATATTTTCGTAATATGTGTTGTGCGAAATATTGTTTCATATTATTCCTTACTCTCTTAATATAAATTTTTAAAATAACCATGATTTTTGAAAGGAATTAAATTATATTCGCCAGATAATTTGGCGATATATATATATATATATATTTTTTTTTTTCTGCCAAGGATGACCGATATCAAATCTATTCCGCTGCAACATATTAGTATCTTATATCAGATACTTTATTTAGACATTTGAAAACAAACTTCACTTCAAATTATGATAGAATATTTATCATTTTCCTTTTAATTAGTATATTAGTTGAATATTTATTGTGTAATATCATCCTTTGAAATGAAATGTTTATGTTTTCAATGGAATATGGAAGTTTTTTTTTAATCTAGAGTTTTGAAATTTAAAATTCAAATTTTATCAATTTTAGAACAAAAGCAACTTAATCTAACGCATGCACATGATAACTAATACATATCTAAACCTAAATATGGGGATTAAAATCGGGAAATAATTTCCCTCGATTTTTAATAATTTTTTACGAAAAATCCATTGGGCGTTTAATATAGGAAATATTTTTCTTGTATCCACGAACGGTCAGTGACGTCACACTTCGCTTGCGTATAGATTCACTTCATTTTACCAAAATACTTTTTTTTAAGACTATCGTAGATCCTGTTTTCAAATTTTCTAACAAACTATCCAATAACTACAGACACTCCATGCTAACCCAAATTCACCTCTACTCGATACCTCCAACCAGCTATCTCACCCTCAACATCGCCAAAATATCCAGGATCCAGCTAGGGACTTTCTCATTGTCAACCGAACATTTTACCTTGACTCGACATTATCACATTAGACTACTCTAATTTCAATACTCATTTCAACTGGTGACTTTTACTTGCCCAACCATACATTCTATCCCAACTATCATTTTACACTAATTTCAAAACTAAAATCAACTGGCGGCATTTACGTACTGAACTCGGCGCCAATCATACCTTACAATGTAAACAAACAATAAAGTTTGATAAAAATATTTAAAGGCTTTAATGCGGTTTTACAAATATTTTAAGATTTTTAAGGCTTTAATATGTTTTAGAAATATTTTAAGCGTTTCTTTAATGAAACAGTCAAACAGTCGTTCATTCGGAATTAAAAAGTTGTCCATTTGGAATTTGTATTTTCTGAATGGCAACAGTTTTGGTTTGTTTTTATTTGGTCTTGCTTTGTTTATAATCATGAAGCCGGCCAGGTGGTTCGGTCGGTAGGTCGCTGCCTTCCGAATCTACTGGTCCCAGGTTCGAATCCTGGTGCGGGCATGGATGTGTGTGTTGTCTTATGTCTTCAAATATTGTGTACTTGTTGTATAATAAAAACTTGTAAACCCTTGTGGTGTGGATTTTTCGAGATATAAGCGGCCTTAGAGGCAAGCAATAAATCTCAGTACTCATCAAACCAAACCAAACCATAATCATGAAGTTACATAATTCTATTTATAGGTTCATGTTTATAATAGCCAGTGATCCGTTATACTTAATTTAGGTATTTAAACATTACAATTGAATAGTTTTTCAAGGTTTTATAGGAAATAAGAATATGTGCGATACAAAACATGTATGAAAATGATATGTATGTTTCCTAAGTTGAATTAAACAAACGGAAAAAAAAATGGCTGCCAAAAGTTTCTGTTTTGAAGCGGTACTAACCGGATTCGTTCATGACAGATGAGGATCATTATATATATTAATAGTGCGCCCGTTCTCAACGTTTCAATGTTTTGTTTTTCTAAATGGTGTTCTTGTATAATAAAAGATTAAAAACTAAAACAAATGTTTTTAATATGTCATGATGGATTATTCTTTCTATTTATCAAGAGATGTTTCTTTGGACATTTAAACAAAATGAAAAGTTAAGTGTTCTTTTATTGAATATTAAAAAGGGATTTGGCTTTCGATAGCTAAAACCAGTAAAAATCTTCAACGTCTAGAAACGCCATAGAGAAAAACTGAATAACGAGGAGCTGTTTCGAATGACAGTTTAGCGTACTTCAATACATGACAGTTTGATGTACCGTATCTTCATGCACTAATGACGGTACACTAATTGCTATTGAAAAAGTAGTTAATTAGTTTTTCTCACCTAGAAGGAAATATTTGAATATTTATTTAAAACTTTTTTTTTTTAGGACTGAGGATTATTAGTCTCGATCTGGGATTTTTGCGATGTCATTTTTCGATAGTTGGACATTTATCGAAATCTAAAATTTATCGAAGATATCTCTGTAATATATCTCTAACGTGTTCCAGTTTCAATTATTTTTTGTCGAAACGATACGATACGCGAGGATTAAAAAATAATATTTATACACGGATAATATTTAAGCACGCGGGCTTAGCTCAATGGACTAATAAGAAAAAATGACGACATTTGTCTGATGAGATTATTTTACGAAAGAATGTATTTTTAACAGATGTTTCTTCAGAATCTTTGCAAGCGTCATTTTAAATCTAGCAATATTTTAAAGATATATACAGAATATGAACCTTTGTGTCATAAATTGACTAAAAAACACAATCATAAAAAATATAATCAAAATAGGAATTAGTTTATTTTATTTTATTTATTTACTTTATATATATATAAATATAACAAAAAGAATATACCAAAATTAATAAAAGTCATCACCAACATGGCGACAAAAATTTAAAAGGCGTCGTGGGAGTCCTATATTAAAATTGTGCTGCCTGTGGAAGTATGAAAATTGCCTCGTCAACCATGAATTTTATTAGGAAACTCTTTGAATGATTTTGGTTTCACTATTGCACAATATTAAATTGGTTTTAATAATAATTTGGCTTCTGGTAAATTAAAATTTTAATTAGGTGGTGAAATTGGTATAACATGTATGAGTTTCAAATTTTAAAGGTAAATAAGAAAAGAAATAAAGGGCGAATATTTCGCACGGTTTTGCTAGTAATTGAATAATTGGAAAGCGATGTTACAATTTGAAAAAAAAAAAAAAAAAAAAAAGGAACTAATAGTCGTCGATTCTAAACTAAATTCTGCTTTTGCCAGAATTTCATCAAAATCTTTTTTTTTTTTTTTTTTTTGGTTCAAATGCTATTTTTATTTACCATTCAACAAGGGCTCTTCAATGTTTTCATAACAAGTAAATAAATTATTAGTTAAATTTTCTTAAAATATAACAGACATTGCAACAAACAAACTAACTCATCGAACCAAAGAAGTAAAGTATGAAATAAGAAGTAGAAAATGCGAAATTCCCATACTGTCTTGTTTTCGTCATACTGAAAGGTATTTTGAGAGCTCAGTTCAAAATCTTCGGTGTGAGTCAGAGAAAACCAATCGGATGAACCATTTTTGAAATGTTTTTCGATGTAAGCGTGGAGGAATGTTTCATGCAGAATAAATGGTTCTTTCACAGCGCTCACAGAGTACCTGTAAAATGATGACAAAATTACATTTTCTATATAAATCAGTCAATAATAACAAAACACAAATACAGTAGAACCTCGATTATCCAAAGTAATTGGGACCGAACCTACTTCGGGTAATCGAAATTTTCGGATAATCGAGAATTCATCAATAATCATCTAGTTTAATTTGTAGTATCGTCATTGAACTGGTATTATGACTATTTTAACTGTTAAATAAATTAAAATTTTATATATATAAAAAATAAATAAATAAATAAAAATGCATGTTTTTTAAGAGAAAATTTTGGATGACAGTAGAAAGTGAAAAAAAAAAAAAAAAAAAAAGTGAAGAAGAAACCGACTCTGGTTAACGGAGAGTTTCGGTTAATCGAGGTTCGGATAATCGAGGTTCTACTGTATTATTGAATAAAAGCTAATTGCTGCACATTTTTATCTTCTGTTATTTTCATTCAATAAAATATTATATTTGTAACAATTTTCGACTTCCTGTTTTCGACAGATTTACACGTTTTGAGAAGTCCAGAACACGATTTGATCCTTTTTAAAAAATGCTCGTCTCTTTGTATACTGAGAAAAAATTCTGTAACTGACATCTAGAATCTAAATTGTTGCTCTAGAAAAAATATTTCCATGTTATCCTTATAAATTCTAGTCCCCTTTGAAAGTGAGTTACAGAAACCCCTATTAGAATTCTAAAGCGTTTGCCTATATTATCGAGGGCAAAGTTATTTAAAAATCTCTGCAAATAAATGCGAATACAAGAAGCGGGTTTCAGCAACTATAATCTTGTTTTATGACCCAATTCTAGAAAATCAAACGAGAAATTCTCGCAATACAAAAGATTCAGAATATTGTTTCACCATCTAGAAATATGTAGACTAGATATTCTCGATCATTTCGTCTATTCAATTTATTGGCGTGTCTTATGCGCATAGTTCGGAATATTTCTAGTTTAGGGATTTAGAAAATGACCATTTATTCATTCTAGATGAAGGCGGTATATTTTTTTTCTCAGTGTATGTGTGAAAATAATTGTTGCATCTCTAGATCAAAAACTAATGCACAGAATTTCATGAAAATGAATATTCAGTTGGATACTGACATAAAATGGCATCTATCAACATTTGGTGCAAAACGCTGCAATTTCTTCCATTTACGGGAAGGGCATATCTTAGCTCCTAGCGTGCGCAATTCCCCGAAACTTAATATGTAATAGGGTCATTATGAAAAACTGTACTGATTCATTTTGAGTGCATATTGGTTGCGTTGCTATGCTGCAATTTTTCACATGTACGAGGATACTACTTCAGCTTCTCTAGCGTATAAATGCTTCTAACTTGATATGCGATGGACTCATTATGAAAATGATGTTGCCGTAATTAGGGGTTATATCAGCGGACAAGCAGCGCTGCTATTTCTGACCACCTGCGATTTTCCATATGACTGTATCTCAACATCTTTTGGTTAAAATTCACCAAGCTGCATGTGTGAAATTTTTATTGGGAGAAGCTACGTAGATTAGAATTTTGTACGTACTAACCAGTAGGTGACGCTGCTACATATAATGATACAGAAGAAAGTTTTGTAATGGTTAAAATATACTAATTTTAATTGGATTTCAGAGAAAGGCGGCGAAACGATTCGACACTTTTAAAACGTATGTTTTAGCATAATATTTCCTTACTAGAATTTTCGTATTTTAAACATGTTTCATAACAAAGTTTTTTCTACATTTCTCTTGTGTTTATGAATATGTATTGGATAACAAAATGAATATATATCTTGTAATATGAAAAAAATTGTTAAAAAAAAAAAAAAAACTTCTTACATACTTTGAAAACAGAATTTAATTTAGTAAGACTTATTTTAATCTATTCTCCCATATAAAGGCATGCAGTAATTATACTTCATTCTTAGAATTGGTTACTGATACTATATTCATTTCTTAAAATTACTTTAGTATAGCTTTAGCACAGGAGCCTGTTGGCAGTTTTATATTTTTGCAGTCATTTTGGAGATGAATTAAAATGGTTATTGCAATTGCGTAAGTAAGACTTTCGCGAGAAACGTCTGAGCTAATTCGGTGCCAAATTTCAAATTTTTCAGAAGGGTTTTACTGAAGCCGTTCTATTTCTTTAGCACTACTTTTCTCAATTTTATTATAATTATTTAAAAAATATATATATATTTATTTTTGGCATCATTTTTTTTTTTTTTTTTTTTTTTTTAAATAATTTTAAAGTCAAAATGGGGTTTTTACTTAATATTTTTAAAAATCATTATCTGAATGAACTAAAAAATACAGCATTAGCTAGATTTTGTCCTTATTAATAACTGTACCAATATTTGATAAAATCTAATAACTCGCATAGATTGACAAACTTTCAACTTAATATATTTTGAATAAAAACAAAAATGTCTGCACGTTCATTCAAGATGTAATACAATAAAAGACGACAACGGAAAATCGCTGTCTGATAGAAATAGTAGGACCTGTCGTACTAAAAATGAAATTTAGAAAAATATGTTTACCAAACATCACTGAAGTGTAAACAATGAGCACTGGCTTTATATTTCTGCTTTTCGATGTCGTAAGGATCCCCTACATCTAAAGAACAATCTTGGCCTCCTCGGGGTTGTTTCTCATTGACAGGAATTTCAGGACAGAAACAACAAAACCCCTAGAAATATTATTATTTCAAATGTAAATTAATGTTATATTCATATATAGGGGAGACCCGTGTACCTAGGGCCACTCCACTTTATTCTAATAATATTTAATTTTAAGTTTTAATATTCAATTGGGCGAGTAACAACACCAATTGCTACTTTTACAACTACTTCGGAACATTTGAGGAGAAAGTTTTGGCAAGTTACATGTAGAAAACTAATTTACATGGTTTGAAGTAAAATTTTGCAGCTCATCTCTTTGCTATTTTACAAAGGCAAGTCAAATATTTTTCTTTTATTTTTAGTGTATAATGTTGCTTGTTATATTGAGTAATAAATGAGATATTTAATTAGTCTTCTCTGCATGTGGATTTTTTAGTGGAAGGCATTTTGAATGAAGTTACCAAAACTAGGGCCAGTGTATTTGGGCTTTTTAACACTTTCGCAGCCGCATTTTTTTTTTTTTTTTTTTTTTTTTGACAGTAAGGTCCGCCTGTGGGCGTTTTTCGCATAAGTTACATTTTTTCAAAACAAAATTTTCCATATTCACATTTATATTACAAATGGATATGCATTATAATCATACTCTCTCTAATCAAAGTATTTGCATACATAGTATACTGATTGTACAAATATGAATATTGTGTATATTTTTTATTAGAAACAAATAATATACAGATTGCAAAAGAAACGCCCACTGGTGGAATTTCATATTTTCAGATGACGTGAATCTACGTCAGCGGTCTCAAAAGTGTTAAGAAACACAGTATAGCCTGTAGTAATTGGATGCTGGAAAACTCTGGTAAACCAATCACTATATATGACGTTGCTGAAAATGTTGGCAAATCCTATCCGCCTGTAAACATTCTATCAGGCTTTCGTGTATCCGGCATATGGCCAATAAATCAAAACACATTCACTGAGGATGAATATTTAAGTTCAAATGTGACTGAAAGACAAAATCCCTGCATAAAAAAAAAAAAAAAAAAAAGATTTTCCAGGAAGAAAGTGAACCAACAATGATAGAACTGGATGTCTCTGTTTAGTGTCCTGTTGAAATTTTGAAACCTTCAACATCTAACATCATTTCGTGTGTCATGCTTTAACAGGTACGAACCTAAGCAAAACCTTCACCTAAAGGAAAACGTCCTACATCAAAGAAAAGATGTGACCGAAAACCAGAGAGATCTAGAAATCCAACAGACACTCCAGTAAAAAAAAAAAAAAGAAAGAAAGAAAGAAATTGAAGAAGAAAAAAAAAAAAAAAAATCATTGTTAGAATATCCCAAAGAGAAAAAAAGAATGAAAAAATTCGTGTTTCAAATTAAGGCAACAACATGATAGTTATTATATAATAAATAAATTTTCACTTGATATATATATATATATATATAAAATATATGTTTATATGCTTATTTTCTATTCATTAGAAAGTGAAATATAAATTTGAGAGAATGGCCCTAGGTACAATGAGGTCTGGCCCCAGGTACAAGGGGGTGTTGTACCTAGGGCCACGAGTGAAGTTTTTTTAAAAACCTTCTGTTTGTCGGAATATATTATTTTAGGTATTTATATTAATCGCAATTGGAAGTAATAAGTCCTAAAGATATGCACATATCAGTTTGATAATTTTAAATAGGTCAAGGGCTCTGTTTTTGGGCATTGAAAAAAAGCGGCCCTAGGTACACGGGTCTCCCCTACATATATTCATTTTTATTTATTTTGTATCAAATAAAGGATACATAGTTGCCAACGTTTTAATTTATTCCGGAGCATTTTTAGCACCGCCTTTGTTTCTCATCACTTTATTTTTAGAATATTTTTCTCCAACATATAACAATTGTTCACTGCGCAGCACTAATGTGATGTAAAACACAAACAACTAACCTCGAACGTATAACTGCGATAAAATAAGAAACATTTTCTCTTTAAAAAAAAGTGGTATGGAATAAAGGCGGAGCTAATGCTCCGGAATAAATTAAAATGTTGGAAAATCTGAGGATTTACTCAAGAACATATTTCTGCATATTATGTAATAAAAGTGATGGTTTTAATGGGATAAAAAAAAAAAGAACATTTATACGCATTCTTTTACATTTAGACTATTTTATTTTATTTATTTATTTTTACAGTATTTCGAATAAAGGATATATATACTGAAGAAGAACATATTTTTGCATGAGTAATTGTTTTCAACACGTGTATAGATCAAATTGATAAAACATAAAAACACAGCACATTACACGTTAAAATTCAAGTCAAGAGACTTAGTTTAAAAGTTTACAGCATACAAGTTAAAAGGAAGAACAACACGACGTTTCGTCCAAGCATAGTTACTTGTGGACATCCTCAGGTCTAGTTCGCTTACTGCCAGCGTCTTGATCTTTTAATATATCTAGAATGGGTTGCCATACTCTCGCCAATTCCTTAGAATGTACATAATTGATGGCGCGTTTATCGTATTTTATTATCTCTATTTTTTCTTGAATTTCAAGTTTAATCAGATTGGAGGGGGTTGCTATTATTTCAGCTTGATTCCATAAAGGTTTTGCATTTTTATTTTCTAGTATGTAATCTTTAAGAGCTGTATTTCCGTACGGGGATCGTAAAGAATATTGATGTTCGGAAATGCGTTTTTTTAAACTTCTTTTTGTTTTTCCTATGTAATAAACAGTGTCATTTTCAATTTCGATCGGTATTTTATACACGCCTTTTTGAGGAGGGTTAATTCGATGTTTAATTTTTAACAAGCTTTGTAATTTTTGTGTTTTAAATGCTAAATTATAATCGTAATTCTTTAATATATTTCTGATTGGGATAAATTGTTTATGAAAATCTATTGACCCGATGTATTTATAGTTGTCTTTTTTAATTCTAGTTTGATTTGAGGTAATTTTAACTTGATTATGAATTTTATTGAAAACTGATAATTTATAACCACTTTCAAGCATAGTGCGTTTGATGTATTTTAAATCTTTTTGAATAAGAAATTGAAAACTATTATGTGTGTAAGCGCGTTTAATTAATGGAATTATAGCGTTTCTTTTATATTGTAAAGGGGTATTTGAATTAGCAGGTATGATAGAAAGGGGGGAGGAAGGTTTATAATAGGTTTCAGTCCAAATTTGAGAATTTTCGTTATTTCGATGTACAAGAATATCCAAGTATGGGAGCATATTATTTTGTTCTTTTTCAATTGTTAAATTTATAGTGGGAAAGTAGTTATTAAGTTTACTGATGAATTCATGAAGGCTTTTTTCTGTATAATTCCAGATTAAAAATATATCGTCTACATACCTGCGATAAAAATGTGGTTTCAATACTGCTTTCTCCATGGCTGTTGATTCGATATATTGCATAATAATTTCTCCTAAGGTTGGGGCAAGACAGGATCCCATAGGGGCGCCTTTTTCTTGTTTAAATATTTTGCCGTTAACATGAAAAAAATTAGATCTGAAAATTATTTCTAAAGCATCATTTATGAAAGGGACTTCGTTAATAAGAGTTTTATGATTTTTACATAAGTTTATGATTATTTCTTTAGCTTTGTTGAGGGGAATATTTGGATATAGTGAGACGACATCTAGACTGTAAAATTTAGATGTATTTTCGAGTTTAACATTATTTAGATCGTCTAAGAAGTGTATACTAGATTTTGTGGTAAAAGGCGAATTTTCAATTAGGGGTTTAAGTAAAGTGTTCAGTTTCTTCTCAAGGTATTACCTCTTATTATTCTCTTATTACCTTGAGAAGAAACTGAACACTTTACTTAAACCCCTAATTGAAAATTCGCCTTTTACCACAAAATCTAGTATACACTTCTTAGACGATCTAAATAATGTTAAACTCGAAAATACATCTAAATTTTACAGTCTAGATGTCGTCTCACTATATCCAAATATTCCCCTCAACAAAGCTAAAGAAATAATCATAAACTTATGTAAAAATCATAAAACTCTTATTAACGAAGTCCCTTTCATAAATGATGCTTTAGAAATAATTTTCAGATCTAATTTTTTTCATGTTAACGGCAAAATATTTAAACAAGAAAAAGGCGCCCCTATGGGATCCTGTCTTGCCCCAACCTTAGGAGAAATTATTATGCAATATATCGAATCAACAGCCATGGAGAAAGCAGTATTGAAACCACATTTTTATCGCAGGTATGTAGACGATATATTTTTAATCTGGAATTATACAGAAAAAAGCCTTCATGAATTCATCAGTAAACTTAATAACTACTTTCCCACTATAAATTTAACAATTGAAAAAGAACAAAATAATATGCTCCCATACTTGGATATTCTTGTACATCGAAATAACGAAAATTCTCAAATTTGGACTGAAACCTATTATAAACCTTCCTCCCCCCTTTCTATCATACCTGCTAATTCAAATACCCCTTTACAATATAAAAGAAACGCTATAATTCCATTAATTAAACGCGCTTACACACATAATAGTTTTCAATTTCTTATTCAAAAAGATTTAAAATACATCAAACGCACTATGCTTGAAAGTGGTTATAAATTATCAGTTTTCAATAAAATTCATAATCAAGTTAAAATTACCTCAAATCAAACTAGAATTAAAAAAGACAACTATAAATACATCGGGTCAATAGATTTTCATAAACAATTTATCCCAATCAGAAATATATTAAAGAATTACGATTATAATTTAGCATTTAAAACACAAAAATTACAAAGCTTGTTAAAAATTAAACATCGAATTAACCCTCCTCAAAAAGGCGTGTATAAAATACCGATCGAAATTGAAAATGACACTGTTTATTACATAGGAAAAACAAAAAGAAGTTTAAAAAAACGCATTTCCGAACATCAATATTCTTTACGATCCCCGTACGGAAATACAGCTCTTAAAGATTACATACTAGAAAATAAAAATGCAAAACCTTTATGGAATCAAGCTGAAATAATAGCAACCCCCTCCAATCTGATTAAACTTGAAATTCAAGAAAAAATAGAGATAATAAAATACGATAAACGCGCCATCAATTATGTACATTCTAAGGAATTGGCGAGAGTATGGCAACCCATTCTAGATATATTAAAAGATCAAGACGCTGGCAGTAAGCGAACTAGACCTGAGGATGTCCACAAGTAACTATGCTTGGACGAAACGTCGTGTTGTTCTTCCTTTTAACTTGTATGCTGTAAACTTTTAAACTAAGTCTCTTGACTTGAATTTTAACGTGTAATGTGCTGTGTTTTTATGTTTTATATTTTTGCATATTATGTAACAGAAGTGATGGTTTTAATGGGATCTAAACACCGAAAGAAAAACGAAAAATTTCATATGCATTCTTTTACATTTACACTGTTTTATTTTATTTTATTTATTTATTTTTACGTGCATATTTTCTTTTTTAACGCTTTTCAACAAGGTTGAAAAGTGTTTATGCATTGGGTTTGTCTGTCTGTCTGTCTGTCTGTCCGTCTGTCTGTCCGCGCTCTAACTTCCGTAAATATTTATGGAATTTCTTGAAACTGATATATGTTATTCAAGTTCACTATCGGATGTTCCCTATTGAAAATGGAGTATATACCTCTACTGGTTTGTGTACAGGGCGAAAATATTTCAAAGCATTGTGTTCTATGAGAGGAATTTCTATAAACCATATTTTCATACCCTTACTGTACAAAAATCTTAATGAAATTGAAATATGATATACAAGTTCACTATCGGATGTTCCCTGTTGAAAATGGAGTTTATACCTCGACTGGTTTGTGTACAGGGACCCCCTAAAATATTTCAAAGCATTGTGTTCTATGAGAGGCATTTCTATAAACCATATTTCCATACCCTTACTGTACGCAAATCTTAATGAAATTGAAATATGTTGTTCAGGTTCACTATCGGATGTTTCCTGTATAAAATGGAGTAAATACCACCACTGATTTGTGTACAGGGACACACAAAAGTATTACGAAAGCATTGTGTTCTATGAGAGGATATAAACCATATTTCCATACCCTTACTGAACACAAATCTTAATGAAATTGAAATATGTTATTTTAGTTCACTATCGGATGTTTCCTGTATAAAATGGAGCAAATACCACCACTACAGGGGCACACAAAAGTATTCCAAAGCATTGAGTTTTATGAGAGATATTTCTATAAACTAAATTTTAATAACATTACTTTGCACGAAGTTTTATGAAATTGAAATGTGTTATTTATAAGCACAAAAGAAAATGCTTTGCATAGAATATAGCATGATTAGCATTAGATTTACAGGGTGACACAAAAATATTCAGTTATATAAAGAGCTATTAATAAATATTTGCTATAAGTGTACTTTCGTTTACATTAAGCGTTTTTAACCCCTTCTAACATTTTTAGCACTTCCCAACAAGGTTGAAAAGTGTTAATGACTTCGGTTTGTCTGTCCGTCCTTCTGTCTCTCTGCGCTCTAATTCCCGTAAATATTTGTGAAATTTCTTGAAACTGATATATGTTATTGAAGTTCACTATCGGATGTTCCCTGTTGAAAATGGAGTTTATACCTCTACTGGTTTGTGTACAGGGGCACCCGAAAGTATTTCAAAGCATTGTGTTCTGTGAGAGGTATTTCTATAAATCCTATTTTCATACCTTTACTGTACACATATCTTAATGAAATTGAAATATTTTATTCAAGTTCACTATTGGATTTTTTCTGTATAAAATGGATTAAATACCAACTCTGTTTTATATACAAGGACACTCAAAAGTATTCAAAAGCATTCCGTTCTATGAGAGATATTTCTATAAATCAAATTTTAATAACTTTACTTTCCACGAAGATTAAGGATATTGAAATATGTTATTTATATGCACAGAAGAATGCTTTACATAGAATATAGCATGATTAGGATTAGATTTACAGGGTGACACAAAAATATACTGTTATGTTAAGAGCTATTATTAAAAGTTTGCTAAAATTCTACTTTCGTTTACATTAAGCGTTTTTAACAACTCCAAGCATTTTTTTAAGTGTGAATATTATATGAATCTGTGTATCTGTCCGTCTGTCCGTCTGCCTGTCTGCCCGCGCTCTAACTCCCGGAAATATTTAAGGAATTTTTTGAAACTGATATATGTTATTCAAGTTCACTATCGAATGTTTCCTGTTGAAAATTTAGTTTATACCTCTACCGGTTTGTGTACAGGGACACCCGAAAATATTTCAAAGAATTGTGTTCTATGAGAGTATTTCTATAAACCATACTTTCATACCTTTACTGTACAATATCTTCATGAAATTAAAACATGTTATTCAAGTTCACTATTGGATGTTTCCTATATAAAATAGTTTTCATACCACCACTAGTTTATGTACAGGGACACTCAAAAGTACTCCAAAACATTGCGTTCTTTGTGAGATATTTCTATAAATCAAATTTTAATAATTTTACTTTCCACGAAGTTTTAGGAAGTTGAAATACGTTATTTATATGCACCAAAGAATGCTTTTCATAGAATATAGCATGGTTATAATTAGATTAACAGGGGGACACAAAAATATTCAGTTATATTCAGAGCGATTAATAAAAAATTGCTAGAATTGTACTATCATTTACATTAAGCGTTTTTGACACTTTCTATCATTTTTTTAGTGTGAACATAATTTCAATTTGTGTATATGTCTGACTGTTCTTCTGTTCGTCTGTCTGTCTCTCTGTCTGCTTTTCTGCGCTCTAATTCCCGTAAATATTTATGGAATTGCGTTAAACCGATATATTTTATTGAAGTTCACTATCGGATGTTCCCTATTGAAAATGGAATGGATACCTCTTCTGGTTTGTGTACAGGGACACCCAAAAGTATTCGAAAGCATTGTGTTCTATGAGAGGAGTTTCTATAAATCATATTTTAATAACTTTAATGTATAGACACTTTAATGAAATTTTAATACGTTATTCAATTCCCTATCGGATGTTTCCTATGTAAAATAGAGTACATTTCTAACTGGTTTTTGTACAGGGGCACTTGAAAGTACTCCAAAGCATTGTGTTGTATGAGAGTTATTTTTATAAGCCAAATTTTAATAATTTTATTTTCCACAAAGCGTAATGCAATGGAAATATATTATTCGTATGCACAAAATAGTGTGCCTTCTATGTAATATAGTATGGCTTGCATTAGATTTACAGGACCACACAAAAATAATCAGTTACATTAAGAGGTATTAATAAAAATTTGCTGGAATTGCACTTTTGTTTACATGAGCGTTTTAACACTTTCTTATAATTTTAGTGGGAATATGATTTCAGTTTGTGCATCTGTCTGTCAAATTGTCTACCTTTCTATAGGTTTGTCTCCGGCTCCTATCATCCGTGAATATTTTGAGAATTTTTTAAAAATGATACACTCAAGCTCCCTATGGAATGTTCCCTATTTAAAATGTCATTAATAGGTGCTGTACAACTAGTTTGTTTACAGGGACAACAACAAAAAAAAAAAAAAAAAAAAGCCAATGTATTACGTTTTAGGACAGAATTTTTTAAAAGTTATATTTAAAAAACTTTCTACTACAAAAATCTTAAGATCATTGATATGTATTATTAATATTCTAAAATATTGTTTTGTATAGAATATGATATGATTAACTTTCAGATTTACAGGGCTACAGTAAAATATTCAGGGAGTTTAAAAGCTGTAATTATAGTCTAACGGCTGCATTTTCTTGTGCGTTAAGCCTTTTTAACACTTTCCAAAATGCCTAAGAGTAATTTTAAAATCAATTAGTCTATCTGTATGTTTTTCAGTCCTTCTGTCTGTTGTACGATAACGTAAGCAAAGAACATTAATAGTTATTCGATACAACAATTATGTACAGTTGGAAAGTGTTGCTAATCAATGCGTACTGCATGATTTTTCTTTCTTGTTTATAATCATGAATTTCTCTCATTTTACATTTTGAATTTTTTCCTCTTAACATTTAATGTAGCAGAACAAATTTATTATTGTGCTAACTTTGGCATATGATAACTGAACATAAATAAAAAGTTCTCATTACAATGCATGCTCGTACAATAAGCCTTGTTAATTTTTTCATTTGTTGAATTTTTCATTATAACAATTTATCATGATACTATTGCTATATTGTCTTATAAAATTTGGGTGCGAGAACAGAAACTATTAACGGTGCTCTTCACTTACCGTCGCCGGAAGCTTAAGCCAATGTTATTCTATGGAAAATTTTGTTTGCTTATAACTCATTAACTAATACGCATTTTAACACTTTCCAACAAGGTTGAAAAGTGTTTATGACTTCAGTTTGTCCGTCTGTCCGTCTGTCTCTCCGCGCCCTAACTCCCGTAAATATTTATGTAATTTCTTGAAACTGATATATGTTATTCAAGTTCACTATCGGACGTTCCCTATTGAAAATGGAGTTTATACCTCTACTGGTTTGTGTACAGGGACACTCGAAATTATTTCAAAGCATTGTGTTCTATGAGAGGTATTTCTATAAACCATATTTTCATACCTTTACTGTAGACATATCTTAATGAAATTAAAATATGTTATTCAAGTTCACTATTGGATGTTTTCTGTATAAAATGGAGGAAATACCACCATCGGTTTATATACTGGGGCACCCGAAAGTATTTTAAAGCATTGTGTTCTATGAGAGGTATTTCTATAAACCATATTTTCATACCTTTACTGTAGACATATCTGAATGAAATTGAAGTATGTTATTCAAGTTCACTATCGGACGTTCCTTATTGAAAATGGAGTTTATACCTCTACTGGTTTGTGTACAGGGACACCCGAAAGTATTTTAAAGCATTGTGTTCTATGAGAGGCATTTCTATAAACCATATTTTCATACCTTTACTGTAGCCATATCTTAATGAAATTGAAATATGTTATTCAAGATCACTATCGGACGTTCCCTATTGAAAATGGAATTTATACCTTTACAGGTTTGTGTACAGGGACACTCGAAAGTATTTCAAAGCATTGTGTTCTATGAGAGGTATTTCTATAAACCATATTTTCATACCTGTACTGTAGACATATCTGAATGGAATTGAAATATGTTATTCAAGTTCAATATTGGATGTTTCCTGTATAAAATGGAGGAAATGCCACCATCGGTTTATATACTGGGACACTCAAAAGTATTCCAAAGCATTGCGTTCTATGTAAGATATTTCTATAAATCAAATTTTAATAACTTTACATTCCATGAAGTTTTAGGAAATTAAAATATGTTATTTATATGCACAAAAGAATGTTTTGCATAGAATATAGTATGATTAGCATTAAATTTACAGGGTGGCACAAAAATATCCAATTATATTAAGAGCGATTCATAAAAAGTTGCTAAAATTGTACTATTGTTTCCGTTAAGCGTTTTTAACACTCTGTAACATTTTTTAAGAGTTAATATGATTATTGTTTGTGTATCTGCCTGTCTGTCTGTCCGTCTGTCCGTCTGACTGTCCGCGCTCTAACTCCCGTAAATATTTATGGAATTTCTTGAAACTGATATATGTTATTCGAGTTCACTATCGTACGTTCCCTATTGAAAATGGAGTTTATACCTCTACTGGTTTGTGTACAGGGACACCCGAAAGTATTTCAAAGCATTGTGTTCTATGAGAGGTATTTCTATAAACCATATTTTCATACCTTTACTGTAGACATATCTTAATGAAATTGAAATATGTTATCAAGTTCACTATCGGACGTTCCCTATTGAAAATGGAGTTTATACCTACACTGGTTTGTGTGCAGGGCCACTCGAAAGTATTTCAAAGCATTGTGTTCTATGAGAGGTATTTCTATAAACCATATTTTCATACCTTTACTGTAGACATATCTGAATAAAATTTAAATATGTTATTCAAGTACACTATTGGATGTTTCCTGTATAAAATGGAGGAAATGCCACCATCGGTTTATATACTGGGACACTGAAAAGTATTCCAAAGCATTGCGTTCTCTGAGAGATATTTCTATAAATCAAATTTTAATAACTTTACTTTCCACAAAGTTTTAGGAAATTGAAATATGTTATTTATATGCGCAAAAAAATACTTTTCATAGAATATAGCATGATTAGCATTAGATTTACAGGGTGACACAAAAATACACATTTATATTAAGAGCTATTAATAAAAAATTGTTATAATTGTACTTTCGTTTACGTTGAGCGTTTTTAACACTTTCTAACATTTTAAAGTGTGAATATGATTTCAGTTTGTGTATCTGTCCATCTGCCTGTCTGTCTGCCCGCGCTCTAACTCTTGTAAATATTTATGAATTTCTCGAAACTGATATATTTTATTGAAGTTCACTATCGGATGTTCCATGTGGAAAATGGAGTAAATATCTCTTCTGGTTTGTGTACAGGGACACCCAAAAGCATTCGAAAGCATTGTGATCTATGAGTGTTTTTTAAAAAAATATTTTCCATATGGAATGTTCCCCATTTAAAATGAGATTAATTGGTCCTGTTTAACTAGTTTGTTTACAGGGACAACAACAACAACAACAACAACAACATAAAAAAAAAAAAGCCAATGCATTACGTTTTATGACAGAATTTTTAGAAAGTTATATTTAAAAATCTTTCTGCTGTAAAAATCATAAAAATATTGAAATTAACTTTCTGATTTACAGGGCTACACTAAAATATTTATAAAGATCAAAAGCTGTAATTATAATCTAATAGCTGCATTTTCTTTTTCGTTAAGCTTTTTTAACACTTTCCAAAATGCCTAAGAGTAATTTTAAAATCAATTAGTCTATGTGTATATTTTTCCGTCCTTCTATCTGTTGTGCGATAACATAGGCAAAGAATATTAAAAGTTATTCGATTCAACAATTGCGTACAGTTGGAAAGTGTTACTACTCAATGCGTTTTGCATAATTTTTCTTTCTTGTTAAATTCTGTTTTCACATTCAGAAAATTCACAATTGTTAAATTAACGCATCTTAAAAAAAAAAAAAAAAAAAAAAAAAAAGAAAAAAAAAGGATTGTTTTAATTTTAATTATTTAATTTTGAATCTGCAAAATGAAAAATTTAACATATTGAAAATTCACATTTTACAGTTTCAAAATAAAATATTTAAAGTAAAAAAAAAAAAAAAAAATCCGTTTTTTAAAAAGGTCGGTTAATTTAACAGTTGTGAATTTTCTGAATGTAAAAACAGAATTAAATAACATTTATTAGTTAATGAGTAAAAGAAAATGAGTTAAAGAAAATTTCCCATGTAATAACATTGGCTTGCGCTTCCGGCGACGGTAAGTGAAGCGGGCCTTCAAAGAGTGAAATCGACAATTTTTAGCAAGTATTTAATTATGAGCTGGACTGATAAACCTGAGTCTGGTAATTCTTCCTAATGAAATTGTAATGCGAGTAATGGAATGACAATCGTCTTTTGATTAATGGAGTATAACTAAGCGATGAGGTTTCATACGAGATTTTTGATCGGAAAATAGTAGTAAGTAATTTTTCTGCTTGTATCCGATACTACGACCTATTGTATCGCGTATTATCTCAACGAATGTCACATTATTTTATTTTTTAAGCATTTGCAAAGGAAACTAATTTAGCAGTTGCCGCTGTGACTACAGAATAATGCAACTTTTCTAGATAAAATTACTAAAAGACATCGATGAATATAAATACAAGAACTCTACTAAGTTTAAAAGTATATGTTTAATTGATTTTCTAGATATAAAACAGAATTTAAGAAAAATGCGAATCATTTTATCAATATAAGTATCTAGAAGTTTTTTCCAAATTTTTGTACTCTCCCGGGAAACATACAATTTATAGAATATGTTTATATTATAGGATATGTTTATAATCTAATAACATTGTTGAATTTCATTGCAAACAAGTATTTTTCGATATATAAGAGAACTCACAAACATAAAAATGGAAAAAAATAGACTAAAACATTTTTCTCACAATTTACAAAAATTTTGCTAAATCTGAAATTAATAGGGATGGATGGTTGGGTTTTACGTCGCACTAGTGCTGCGCAGATGGGCAATTGGCGACGGTCTGGGACATACACCTAGAGGTGGTCCGGAGACATGCCACCACAATTTTGATCCTCCACGAAAGGGATGGCTCTCAAGCTTCGGTGACCGCCAGAGGTATAATTTTTGATGGGAACATGGGGGACATTGCGGCCACGACAGATTTTACGTGCACCAGCCACCATTAGTGTACACGACGGTCTTGACCGGCTCGAGTACCGGAAATTAATAGGGCTACAGGTTCTAGGAGTACGAATAAAAATTATAGAAGATAGACTCCGACATTTTATAAAGCATTTTTATTAATTTCAAAACATTTATGTTTCATTAACTTATCTATAAAGATACAGATACAGTCGGCTGCAACATTATTCGAGCACTAGCCAATAATTCCTATATTTAAAAAGTACACTTAAGACTGTTTTGCCAAGTAAATCCTTGTCGAATCATGTTCTTAGACTGATTAAGAACATGACTCGACAAGGATTTATTTAATAAAGCTGTATTAAGTGTACTTTTTTTTGGCAAGGATTATTGCTAGTGCTCGAATAATTTTGCAGCCGACTGTATGAAAAGATGAACAGATGCATGCACTCATCTATTGTTCTTATTTTGCAAAGAAACCTCACAAAACTTTTACAAATTTTGAAACTTTCATATGACTTATACAAAATAGTTCTGTTCTTCAGTTGCAAAGTGCTGTGTTTTAAATCCGTTTCAGGCACGGAAATCGCAGAGGTTCGGACCTGCTTTAAGCCATAGATCTAATGAGACTTGATGGGACAAAATATAGTCGTAGAGGACACCCTAAACCACAAATTCCCATACAAAGTATTAAAACATTATATTTTATGCTTTTGCAGGCACAAATTCTCCTTCCATCTGAACACATTATGAATAACTAATTTGACAGCATATTCATGACTTAAAACCTTATAAAAATGTTATCCCTGCTGATCATTAGTGAAAATTTCTCAGCGAACTTTTAAAGGCATCTTCACTTATGGAGCTTCTCAAATGTTCCGTTAGAACAATGGACTTTTTTCCTAACAAACTGTATTTGCAAAATTTTCTTCACAAAAATATTCTACAATATGAAATTAGAAATTCGATCTAATGAGACTTGATGGGACAAAATATGGTCGTAGAGGACACCCTGAACCACAAATTGCCATGCAAAGTATTAAAACATTATAGTTTATGCTTTTGCATGCACGAATCCTTCCATCTGAACACATAATGAATAATTAACTTGACAACATGTTATAACATGATTTGAAACCTTATAAAAACGTTTTCCCTGACGATCATTAGTGAAAATTTCTCAGCAAACTTTTAAAGGCATCTTCACTTATCGAGCTTCTCAAATGTTTTGTTAGAACAATGGACTATTTTAACCTAAAAAACTGTATTCACAAAATTTTCTTTACAAAAATATTCTACAATATGAAATACGAAATCTTTCTTTATAAAGCGTGAAATATATCCTCTAATTCTCTAATCTGTCTGCCCTAATAAACTTTTTCATGATTAACACTAAGTCCGAATACTGGACCAGTGATTTTTCAAAATTATTCAGCTCTCTTTTAAGTTTCAAGTCGTAATAGCTATCCTAAAATATGATGGTGTGATGGCTGTGAAGTTTGGATTAAGACCAGTTTAAGAAATTAAAAGAACAAAATGTGGACGGACAATTAATGTTCCTGTCAAATTGGACTTGTAACTTTTAATTTGTTTTTGAGTTGTGCCTCCCTACAACCCAAGGTGGGAGGATGTAAGGAAATGACTGACATAAAGTTTTAACTCCTTGTAATTTAGTTATTGAGTCTGGCAATATCTATATTTTGTTTTTTGATAGTTTTAGTTCTCGTTCTGGTTTTGAAAAGAAAAAATATAGCGTAGAATAAAGTTGTGAGTGTTGTGTTATTAGCTTTGTTATTTGGCGTATCTTCTTTTGAGTTACTCCGTAATACGTCAGTTATGTTAGAGTTAGATAGTTAAATTATTTGAGATAAGCGAGTAAAACTAGTTAGATATAAGGTATTTATTTATGAGATATTAGAATTCCAAAAGTTTTAGTTCGGGATTCAACATCAGCTCTCTAGGGGCGTGGGCCTAAGGAAGGATTGCTCTCTGTGGAGGTCTTTCTAAAAGGTCCTAGGCTGTATTCATGCGAGTTTCGGAAAGAAAAAGAAACACAGAAAACTCCAAACAGCTAGGTCGCTGAGCGCTAACCCAATACTTCCTGCATTCCAGCTTCTAGAATAGAGCCTCTCGGTCATTGGTGGGGACCCTAAAATATATTGGAGCCAAATGCATTGAAGGTTAAACAATGCAAACAACACGTACAGTTGAAAAGTATTTAAAATTTATGTGAACAACAGGATTTTTTGATCTTGTTACCTTCTACAACGACTGTTAATGAGTTATTTTTTTTTTCTTCATCTGTGCATTTATTCAGAATTTTTTCTTTCAAACTTAGATAAAAATGTCATTTAAATACATTAAAATAAAAATCTACAAATATCAGTTACTTCACTAAACAGCACAGCTTTGCCTCTCTCGTGTTTCAGCCCACATGTAGGATTTATCCTGCTCAAATCATCACATCCACTGAAATTTTTCCGATTTTGGTAATTCAAAACGATTTCAGATGCCCTTCCATTAACTGCCTATAAGAAAAGAAATATATATATATATATATATATATACAATAATAATAATGCCAATAAAAGGGTAAACAAGTGTAGAAATAGGAACACTTAGGGCCACAATTATTTAAATTTATAAAATAAAACCAACGACTATTCTTGTTTTCTGTATAATAATTACAAGACTCTGAACGAAATAGAATTTTATGTAGTACGTCAGGACTTTTTCTAGTTTATTCTTCCATATAAAGACATGCGATAACTGTGTTACGTTCCTTAGTTATAGTTATTGCATTCATTTCTTAAAATCACTTTGGTACAGTTTTAGTATAGAACTCCCTTGACGAAAATTAAATTTTGTTGCCATTTTAACTTTCGAATTTTGTTGCCACTTTGGCGACGACTTAAATTGACTAATCCAATTCCCTAAGAAAGACCTCGGCGAGAAACATCCGAGACTATCCTTAATTATGAAGTTGCATTCCTTAGAAACAGTCAGTATATTCATTTCCTAAAATTTCTCTTGCAGCTAATTTTAACTTAATATATTTTTTAACTTGTTCCCAAAGGGAAAACATCCTGACATATTCAAGGGGAAACAAAAGATGACGAAGCGAAAAGTCTGACTGAAAGCAATAGTCCTATCGTACAAAAAGAAAATGTTTTAGGACTAAAATAGTATTTGGGACTAAAACAGTATTTGGGACTAAAAGCGTATAATTCGCAGATCTGCTAAACCAGTTTCACACGGGAGATTTTATTTAATTAAAAAAGCTATTACTAAACGTCGTTTTGACTCTATCAGATATACCCTTGCCTGTAAACTAAATTTTCCAGTGTGAAAGCGATTTATAGAAAAGATCCAAATAGAAAAGATGGTTGTAGAGCAACTGTCCATAGCCATTTAAACTGGTAGAAAGAGAAATTTACTTTAATGATTAGTAAACGTGTTGCTTTCGGGTTAAGGTCAATTGTCTGAACTCAGGGACACATAATTAGTAAAGGGGTACAACTTTTTCAAAAAGAAAAAAAAAAAAAAAAAATGTATCTGCTCAAAGCAATGTGAAATTTCGAATGGACTCAGAAAAACAAGTACTCCTTATTTTGAATAATTCTCATTTTTATAGGCTACATTTTTTTTTTTTTTTTTAAAGATTCATCATACTGCGAACAAAAATGTGAAGCCTTACACCATAAAGTTGGGTAATCCAGCTACAGAGTAGTTTAGCTGGAGCAACTTTTTAAAGCAATTGGCAAGGTACTCATAGTACAATACCTACAATATAATATGCTCCATAACAGTGTAACATGGATGCTGAAAGGTAAAACGGTACAATTTGCAGGTTCGTCCACAACTCTATTTGGCGATTTTCTTTTGTCGCCGTTTTGATTGATAACGATGTCATTCTGGATTCTTTGCAACATGATATGGCAACCTGTTTGCTGTTTATTTTTGATGACCATGGCAACCAACATTCCAATTATTATGAAGGTAACTTGATCGACATTTAAATATTCAGTATTCTATTTTATTTAATGAAAAATAGGCCTGTTTTCGGAAAAGAAGGGGAATGTGTTAGAATTTTTTGAGTGAATTGTTTAAAGAGAGAGAAATATTAGAATTTTTGAAAAAATGTGGGTTAGGAAATCTGATTTATATAACTGTATTTTCCTGGCAACTGTAGAACATTTAAATGGTGTAAATGTGCGGGAAGCATATACATGCATATTGATAATCCTTGCAGTTTGGAACTTCATGCAATTATTTTTTCGGTACTTTTCCGTTTGCGGGAAGCAAAAGAAAAATCGCCAATTATTAATATTAGAACTTTTTAGAACATTAGAACATACTAGAATATTTTTGTTTTCTAAGTAAAATATATTAACATTCCTTCTTCTACCTAAATTTTTGTTTTACAAAAATGATGAAAATTTGGGATTTGCCCACAACTGAAGAAGATGCAGTCTATATTTTTTAAGAGAAAGGTTTATTGGCAAAGAATGCAATATGCGATTTGAATATAAATAGCAATAATAATATTAAGCAATAACATAAATTGGCGATAATATTGAATTTGTGCGATAATATTGAATTGGCGATTTTTCGTTTGCGCCTCGCAAACGGAAAAGTACCATTTTTTCATGCAAAATTAAGTAAGTTAATTTTGAATATTTGTTTTATTAATATTAAAAATAGGCTTAATTTATTTGTGTGCATTACAAAACAGATGCCCTTTTGTAAAACGCGTTTTCGTTTTGTTTACGTATGGAACCCATGGAAACTAGTTCCGAAAATTTCGCCGTAATCTTAAAAAAAAAGAAAAAAAATCGCCAAATAGAGTTGTGAACCAACCTGGAAGTTTTTCAGGGTAATGTTCCTATGCCCCCAAAATTCTAAGTTAATTACAAAAACATGTGGCATATTCTATATTCTATATTATACTTACGCTTAAATAGTGAAATGGATAAGCCAACAACACTTGCTCTTGTCGAAGACGCAGAACAAGAGAATTCATCAGGAACATCTTAGCTCCATTATCAGGATCAGAAATTTGACCGATAAACGCATATTCCTCAGGAGGAGTCTATAATTGATGACAAAACATTAAATCCTTAAATTCATATTTACAGACATAAATGTCAATATATTTAGAGAATTCAAAGCAAATAAATTATTGTTTAATAAATAGATAAATAAAGAGATAATTAATAAAAGATTAGTCTTTGATATATGTTAATTTAGTGCCAGTGACCTTAACAGTTTCCTGTTAAAATTAGCATTTTTGTGGACTCTTGGAAAAAAGTCTTTAATCATTTTATCGAAAAGAAGAAAGCCATTTGTTTCTATTTTTTTTTCCCGTTTGGAGAGTGGGCTTTTCTTTCGTGTTTTAGTTTCGATTTCAAAAAGGAAGGTAATAAATATTTCTCTTAAATAACCGTTAACAAAAATCAAATGAGATCGTTGCTGAATTTGTGATACTGCGTCAGACTTATTAGGATTAAAATAGCGGTTAAATTCGAAAACTGAAATGTTTTTAAAAAATACAGTGTGTTATTCACAATTTAATTAGATTTTTATTTCATATATTTTCACTGTTAATATAAAATACACAATTGGAACAACTTTAGTATATCCCCACAACGATATTTGGCGATTTTTTGTTGACGATTATGGCTAAATCATAAATCTAAAAATCATCATTGAACAACTATAGTATTTCCCCACAGCTGAATTTGGCGATTTATTTTTGGCGATTATGGCTAAATCATAAATCATCTATCATAAATGATAAAATCATAAGCTAAATTATAAATCATAAATCATAAAATCATAAATCTAAAATAAACAGCATGCAGGCTGCCATATTATATCGCAAACAGTTCAGAACGACATCGTTATCGTTCAAATCGGCGCCAAAGAAAAATTGCCAAATTCAGCTGTGGGGAAATACTATAGTTGTACCATCATAAATCATAATCTAAATCATAAATCATGAAACATAAAATCATAAATCCAAAATAAACAGCATATAGGCTGCCATATTATATCGCAAACAGTCCAGAACGACATCGTTATCGTTCAAAACGGTGCCAAAGAAAAATCGCCAAATTCAGCTGTGGGGATATACTGAAGTTATACCACACAATTTTGGCCTGACACATATTAACCGCATGAGTGGAAAAATGAAAATTTGAATATTTGATTTGGACTTGCATTGAATTTTCAGGCTTGAATTATTAAGTTTGATGCAACTTCTGTGTGTTGTATATGGACTGGAATTGTAACATTGGATTGAAATTGTTTTTCAATAGGGTCTAGTCAATAATGAGCGACGGCCTTGGCGCAATTTCAAATTGTAACGATGCCAACAATACGTCGTGTTGTTTTCCTCGTATGCGATTTGGCGAGAATTTGTCGCGCTTATCGCCCACTTGGCGACCGTCGTTCATTCTTGACTATACGTTCGTTCTTCTTCCCTTTCAATATGGCGCAATATGTAAAAAATACTGAATGCTGCAGAAACAGACAGTTTTAATGTACAAAATCAGCAGTAACAAAGAACAAAAAGGAGTTAATTTAGTATCTGTAGTCCTTGGCAGGGGAAAAAAAAAGAAGATCGCCAATTTATCTGATGAACCTTCAAAAAACTGATTATTTTAATAAGATATGAGGTATTTATTAGAATAATAAGATATATTAAAAGAGCAATTAAGAATTCTGGCGTGTATATTTACAGATATCAAAACTGTGAAAAAATAAAAATGAACGAATGAATAAATGAATGAATGAAAGAAAAAGAAAATATGAAAATTGGCAATACAACAATCACTGTACGAGTGTTGTGGGGGCAAAAAACATCACTCCAATATCGTTGTGCATGAGTTAGTGAAAACCGGAATTTCTGTGTGCATGAATCACAAAAAAGTACGTAAATCGTCAGTAGTAACCAGTAACAAACGTACGTGAATTACTGAAAACAACAATTCTTATCTACGGAGGCAAATGCATTGTACTAAGCAGTAATAATAGCAGTAAAATAATTGTAACTGAAGCCATACCTTTCCAGAATTAGTAATATTAATTGAAATCCTAATTTTTCTAACACAGTTGTCGACAGTATGATAAGGAGGAATTTTTCTTTTACTACTGTCCTTGGAAGCTTCCTTATCGCATTCCAGCAATTCAGCAGTTGGCGCTATTGTAGAAAAAACAATCTTCGAGTAAAATATATTGAATAATAAAATAAATAAAATATTTAAAGTGACCATTTCAGATTCAGATAGGGAAATGACATGTTCTTGTGCTCAACAAATTTTGCGAAGTAATTAATAGTGCCTGGTATAAGTTAACATAAGTTAAAAAGATAACGATTTAGAATTAGCTAAAAATATTTAAGCAGTTTTCTATTTCCGTAAATATTAATCAGTTTTGTTTTAGTTAGATGGTGATGGATATCCTTGATTGAAGCATGGTAGAAAAAATAAACAATAATTTATGACATTATGATTTTTTAATTTACGTGCATCTATTTGATATAACGATATGAATAAAATGTTATAATTATTTTTTTAATTATGGAGCATAACAAGTCTTCTAAACAAGACAGTTTTTGTGCATGGATTATTTCCCGATGAATCATTTGGAGACTTGTTATGACGTCAATGGTTTACACGCACTGCTAACTTATTTTCTTAGAATTTTAAGCAATATATTACCTGCATCAGATTTTAATTAACAGAAGGTTACTTTTTATTAAAAAAAATTCTTTTATCTATTTTTTTTTTTTTTTAATGATGAAAGGACAAGCAAGTTGCTATCATACGAAGCAAATTTATGTTCTTGCTTTGAAAACTATATAAGAAGAAGGCATTGCTTTATCTTTAGTATAGGATCCCCTTGGTGACTTTTGATTTTTGTTGACGTTTTGGCGATGAATTAAAATAGTTATTACAGTCACATAAGTAAAGACCTTGGCGAGAAACGGTCAAGCTACTTTGGTTCAAAATTTCAAATTTGTCAAGGAGGTCCTATACTTAAGTTGCTTCGAAAAGAATCGTTTGGAATACTCACCATGATGTTAATGTCCAAATCTACCCACTGTTAATTTTATTGAATACTTAATTGTATGTTAGATTTTTTTTTACATAAGGTTCTTTTTTCGATTGTAAATAACTTTAGTATAGGACCAATTTAGCCACTTTCGGAATTGAGCTGAAGGAAGTGTTGCATGTGCCGATAGGTTGCATTTGAACCATGGACCATCGTGATAGAAATCCAGCACCGTATCTCTGGGCAAAAGGTTAACCCGTTGTTCATCGGTAAGTTAGGATAATCAACACGAGAATGGCGTTGATGGCGTCACTACAGTACTCCCTTTCCTAGAGAGTACGCCGTCGTACGAGCGATATTACTGCTGTAGACGGTAACGATTACGAAATGGGGAAATTGCACATTTTTCATTTTGACTTGTAAATGATAGAGCATGAAAATACAAACATTTTGATACCATTTTTATGCATATTTGAAAACCGGATGCTTTAATAAATTAACTTTAAAAGACGTAGTTCTCATGTTGGCGGGAAAACGTTGCGTCACGTGATAAAACCTATCGTGACGTCACTATCCATGAAATGAACTGCCGGCTGAATTTCTCCCTCTTGTATTGTAAAGAGAAATCGTGCATTCAGCGAAATTTTGTATTCTTTCTTTAAAAAAAAATATTAAAACTATTTGAACTCATTAAACATCACTTCATTCTATAAATGACACCAAGTTTCAATGATATTTTTTTGTACTCGCCTACTGTTATTAATCCAAATTGAACTATAATCGAAATAATAGTTGATCAATAGAATTTTCTTAAAGAATGTTTTTAGTATGCTATGCCAAAGATGTATCTTTTAAATACTTGTTTTGTTTCATTTTATTATGTTTTATAGATTTATTATTATTTTATTATTATTATAGACTGAGTACAGAAATAAAATATTGGGATTGAGTAATAATATTTAACTGAATAATATGCATATTTTCATTGCTTAAATAATCTAGAATAGTTTATGCAAAATTAACCTAAATTAGATTACTTTTATAATTATGAGATGCCAGTATATCTGTATATATATATACAGATATATATTTTTTAATACATTAGATATATTTTTTAATACATTTCAATATTATAACTTAACAATATTTCTATTAAAATAGCAGCTGAAGATTGTGAATAATTAAAAACATTATAGTGATGCAGTTTGAGAAATTGAAAAGTATTTAAGGAAAATTACATGCGCTTATCATTCTAAATAAATAAATAAAATTAAAAGAAGGTCTCCGTACAAAAATATTAATATTATTTATATATGTATATATATATAGAAACGCGTTTAGTTATTTTTATAATGTAATTACTTTTTTATTTGGAAAAATTTAAAAATAGAAAGAAAATAGAAATAGAAATAGAAAGTAATAATAATAACAACATTTAGCAATAGGAAAGATATAAAGTACTTTAAAATAAAATAAACACATGAAATATATGTTAAATGTAATAATACCTTATAAGTTATACATGATCTAGTTATAAATATGAATGGTATTAAATAATTAATTAAAAATTTGCAGTAAATTTCATAGCAATTGTCCACCAGTGTATGTATATATATATATAAAATTCATTTATCAATGAAGCCTTAATGTAAAATCCAAATATGTTTAGAATATATCAGGCATCGATCCAGGTAAAAACTGGGACCCATTTGCTCCCCCTTCACAAAATCCAAATATCTAAAATGAGCCCCTTTAGAAAATACAAATCATAAAATGGGTCTCTTCACAAAATTCAGATTCATAACAACAGGCCTTTCTCAAGATTTATTTTTAAAAAGATGATGATTTTGTAAAAGTTTTCCACGTTAGCAATATTATTTTTAATGAGTGTGTATACTTGGCTCAGTAATATGCTGTTAACTTGATAATGAACATTAGATAGAGTAACTTCTTAAGTGAAAGGTTTCGTGTGATAATTCTTTTTATCACAAAAAGAAATAAATTTTCACAAAATTATTTTGTTTTTCACAAAAAAAAAAAAAAAAAAAAAAAAAAAAAAAATTGTTTTTCACAAAAATGAGCCCCAAAAGTAAACCTGGAACAACCCTTGCATATACTATAACTGGCGGTCTTCGCCTGCTTCGCTGGTCGCTAAATTTAATTAAAAAAAAAAAAAAAAAAAAAAAAAAAACTTTTATTTCTTTTATATCATTCTATAAACAAAAAATAAATAAACAGATAATTGAAAAATAAATTCGCTGAAATCGCTCTTAACATCGTTTTGGTTATTCGCAGCCTGCGGCAACTTCTTTCCCTCCAGTGTACCCTGCTTTTTTGGATTTATTGCCCGCAGCAATTTTTTTCGTGGGCACTTCAATTTGTGTACATATCAGGAGGCGAAAGCTGCTATTATTCAAAAACTAAGATTTTAAGGATAGCTGTATCTCAACATCTATTAAATATACTTTAATTTTGGCACCATGTACTTTATTGCAATCACTTTTTCTGCTATATTACCATTTCATTTCGATTAGTACAATAAATAAATAAATAACAAAAGATTTTCCTTTCAAAGGCATTAAATAAATAATAAGTAAGTTTTTATTAAATTTAAATTTTAATAAGACTTTATGCGATATTAACATTTTCCCGATAAAAACATTTAATTATATTTTCCTTTTGAAATGAATTAATTAAATAAATAAATAGTTGTGTAACAGCCGTTGCTAATGTAAACAACGTAGAACAATATAATTCAAATAAATTTAAGACAATTAAATGGAAAAATAAATGGATAAAATTGAAATATATATATATATATATATATATATATTACTTAAAAAATTATAAAAAGTAATTTTTTTTAATAAAATAAAATAAAAATAATAAATAAATAATGCAATTTTAAAATAACATTTTTTGTTTTTTTTTCGTTGCAAAAACATGAAGTAAATATTAAATACATAATTAATGACTGCTCTATAAAATAATCATATATAATTTATAAAATAACATAATTAAAAAATTCTGGTTAAAAAAAATAATAATAATAAAATAAATAATCAGTAAAATATATTTTTATGTACTATGAAATTTTAATGAATATTTTAATTATAATTAAATCTTTAAGCATACATTATGAAAAAAGAAATATTCTCACATACAAGCATCTAAAAAATTAGAGAAATGTAAAAAAAAATACTACTAATATATTAAAGCAATGCTAAAATTCTATTATGAAGACGTTTATAATTTTCAAAATATGAATACAGAACAAATCTAGATCGTTTAGCTTTAGCTACTCTTATATTTATGCGCTAATAAAATCGAGGTTTCTTCTCAAAAATGAAAATATGGAAAGAGCATCTATTTTCGGAACATTATCCGATTGCTCTTTTACAAATCCAAAATCGACATTATACAAATAAAAAAAAATATATATATACATATAAGGTATAGTATAGTTATGGAAGGTTTAAGTTATTTCTTACAAAAGGTAAAAATTTTAAGAATAAACTATAAAATACAGATTAGAATAGAGCGAACAAAAAGAAAAGCAAGCGGTAAAAGAGTGTAAACATTCACACTTCGTGTACTGTGACGTCAATCCCCTCACGGAGCGTTTTCGGATCACGTGGTTTTGTTTTGGTTTTTAGCGATTTTAAAACGTTAATTAAAAGTTAATTTGAAATAATTTTACGATTTTAATTGGATTTTTTGGATTCCCAAGATTGATTTTATCGATTACAATTAAAAGAAATTGTTTTTCCTTCCGTGTGCAACTTCCCCATTGTGCTGTCAGTTGCCCGTTTGTCAAGTTGTAGGGGTGGGGCATATGACAGGCTTTGTACTGTGAGCGTTTTACAGGTTTTGGTGCTAGGAGGGTGTGGTGCTACCATCTATTGCTATACAGCGAAGTTAATAACTCGTTGCTTAGGAGCGTCTGTGGTCACCAATGAAGGAAGTGTTGCGTATGACGATAGGTTGTATTTGAACCGTGGACCATCGTGGTGGAAATCCAGCGCCGTACTTCTGAACAAAAGGTTAATCTGTTGTCCATCCGTAAGTTAGGATAATCTACACGAGAATGGCGTTGATGGAGTCGCTACAGAGCGTTAAAGTCACCAAGGGATTTATTTTCGCACCCATGATATCCCTTTTAACTCTAAACATTCGTAAAAAAATAAATTATAAAATGCAGCATAACACTGCAATATGCATAAATAAACAAATAATTAGATAGTTAAAACATTAACAATACTCAATTATCTAATTGTGTCTGACTAAATCATAAAAAAAATGCAGTTTCTAAAATTGCGTCTTTACTTTTTTTTCGAGTGCCATCTTAAATGTATGTTGGAAATATAAACAAAATATGAATTATAAATTAACTGGAATAATAAAAAGTATAATTTAAAATAAGTGCTTGTAGTATCATGTAGTAAACATCAGACGGTGCTGCATTTGAAAGTAAAGTGAAACAATCGATTGTAAGTTATCCATCTTTGTATATATTGTCTTTGTTTTTGTATATACAGTACCCGCCACTTATTAAAATCACATTCGTCTTAATCCAAAGTGATTTTATAAAGCGGCTGATTTTTATATCTGGTGAACGACCCTGCTCTCAAGAAAAAGGCATTACTTTCCTGAATTTGGAAAGAAATTTCAAAAGGTAACGAATAATGGAATTAATAAATATAAATTAATTTTTGAAAGATAATTGATTAATTGTTCCTTCAAAATAAGTAAATTAAACACATTCTAAGTTCCGATGCGCTTTTCTTTGAGAAAAATCATCCTCGCTTTGCCAACAGTTCACGTTTTCCTTTTAAATTTAAAATCTTTCCGTTTAAACCTCATGCTTCTTAGTTATTTCAAAATAAGAAATAAAAACTGCCTTTTAACAAAACAACAACAACAAAAAAAAAAAAAAAAAAAAAAATCGCTTGCGAACCTAAACCTATTATAAGAGTGAACGGAGCATTCCATTATTAAGGGCCCTCTTCACTCACCGCCGCCGGAAGCCGAAACTAATGTTATTCTATGGGAAATTTTTCTTTACAAATAACTTATTAACTAATACATATTTTTAAACTCTGTTTTCACATTCTGAAAATTCCCAGCTGTTAAATTGACGCACCTTTCTTAAAAAAATAATTTTTAATTTTTTATATTTTATTTTGAAGCTGCAAAATACAAATTTTCAAATGTGAATTTTTTTCATTTTGCAATTTCAAAATAAAATATTAAAAATTAAAAAAAATTCATTTTTAAAAAAGGTCCGTCCATTTAACAGTTGGGAATTTTCTGAATGTGAAAACAGAATTTAAAAATGTGTATTAGTTAATAAGTTATTTGTAAAGAAAATTTCCCCATAGAATAACATTGGCTCGGACTTCCGGCGACGGTAAGTGAAGAGGGCCGTTAAGGGAATATAAGTAGAGGTGGCAAAGGTGAAACAAGTGACTGCTGAAAAAAGGTTATCTTTTCTGGCATTATCGCGTTATTGGCGATTTTTTGTTCTGAATATAAATATTATTATTATTATTATTAAAAGATAAAACAAGCAAATTTTGTGTAAAACACTACAGCTGCTGAAATTTATTTTTACCTTGTTATTACCACTTTCCAACAAAGTTCAAAAGTGTTTATTACTTCGGTTTGTCTATACTCGCTTTAATTCTCATAAATACTCATGGACATTTTTAAAATCATATAAGGTATAATATATTTAAACTAATTCAGTTTAGAGAATTAAGTATAGAAATTGTAAACATGTTATAAAAATAATTTCTTAAAAAGAACGAAATAATAAAATATTAAAAAGAATCTTACCTGTAAAGTAAAATCCTTATTTTACATAACTTCTAAGGCTTTTAAACTACTACATCTAATATATTACTATTTCTTGCTATATATATATATATATATATATATATATATATATGTAAATTCAAAACAATCTAACTTTTAAAGTGAAATAAAAATTTTAAAAAGAACTTTCAAAGAAAAAGGAAAATTATCGTCTGCTTAAAAAAAAGCAGAGTTTAGAGCATGGCGAGAAAATTTCAATATTGGCCAATTTGGCTTCCTGTAGTTTAACAGTCACGTGACTCTTTTATGAATTATTTTTGCCACTGAAAAATGTTGCCATTGTCTCGTCCACTTTTATAATAGGTCTATGCTTTGCGAATCAAATGAAATTTGTAACATATAACTGCGCTTTGGAGAATACGTTCCGTAAAATTGTTACTGAGACAAGTGATGTTTAATTTCTAACTATGCTGCAGGCATAAAATTTTCGACAAAGAGAAATAACAGAGGGATTGCTGTTTTTTTTTTTTTTTTTTTTTTTTTTTTTTTTAACCAAAGTTTAAATATAAAGTTTTATCTCCAGATTCTTTGTGCTGCCTATCGAGGAGTAAAAATGAATAGCAATCATTTTATCACATTACTATACTACATTACCATATTATTCATATTATTCTACAATAACTACTTCATTATGAAGAACTAGAAATATAAAAATTTGAAATGTGGATAATAACTAATATTATAAAGAAATCCACAATATCTCAAATAATATTGGATAACAACTGTAAAATTAGGTCGAAATCCAAACTTCCTTAAATATTCCATTTTGTATACATTTTTATTTAGTTTACATTAAATGATATTTAAAGGTCCGTTGAAAAATACTCATTTGTAGTAATTTGTTTCTACAGTGCCAAAATTCCTACATTTAGGCATCTCGATAGTCTTCTAGAATTCACGCCATTAAGTCTTCTAGAAATAGCAACGTTCAGAATAACTATAAAAGTTGGTAACTCTGCTATTACACATTTAACATGCGCACTTCGTGCCTGTGGGGAAAAAAAAAGAAAAAAACAGAAAGAAAGAAAAATGTCACTCGGTGCTGCTACTTCGTTGTTCATGAATCTGAAAATTTACAAAATTCAGCACCGCAGCAATCACTGTTACGCATGCATGTACGCTTTGCAACAAAGGGGGGAGGGGGGGAAATCACTATTTACAGTTACCTTGATGCATGCCTGCCAACATCCTAATTAGTAATCTAAGTAATCTTATATGGAAGATTTTTAGAACACGCCCATTTTTTCACACCACTTTGTTTTTAGAGTGATTATCTCCAAATGCAGTTACGATTAAATAAGTATAAAATTACTCTATAGAATAACTGGTGTGGAAAAAAAAAATGCGGGTACTAAAAATTTTTCGATTATTAATGAGATGGTTGGCAGGTATATGTTGATGTAAACGAATATGAAAATGCATGAAATGGATTTTATTCACGTGACGTAACTGGTGGTATATGGCTGGTTACGCCCACTCTCAAGCACAGGTTCTGCTCATCGCTTATTATTTATTAAAGTTATATTCCCAAAATCTTCCATACAAAAATGTTCAAAACATAAAACCCAATTTTTCTTTAGTTTAAAATCTTCTGGTTTCAACTTTTGAAGCCTTTACCTTATTTTATGTTATTTTATTTTATTAAAAGTTTCAAGATTGCAGTACTTCAGAAGAAATTTGAGAATGCTGATACTTTTTGCTTGCATTTAGTTTTATCGTTTCTGTTTAAACAGCCGAAAGTTGCACAAAACTTATGCATACTGCAAAATTAAAGAGAATTACAATAACATCAATCAATTTGCCATCAATATTCCATTGGTTAACATTGGCTCTCAAAACGTAAATACCACCAGAGGCGTGGCATTTGTAGATTGTTGCCACTCCTGAATAATGTCTATTCAGTATCGTATCAATCACTGTTACACACGTTAATCGACACAGAAATTAGCGGTCTATAAGACGTAACATAAAGTATACATTCTAACCGAATGAAGGAGCTTCTACTTTGCAAAAGACAGCGTTGTTTTCTTAAATTAAAATCAAGGGTTAATATATATTGTTATTTAAGAGATGAACTATCGTTAAATTAAAAAAATTCTCGAATACATAATTTCAACGATTACTTTAAACTATTCTGAAATACTTGCCCGTCTTGAAACTAGTATGTTGTGGCCACCACAAGACTTTCTTCTATATTTTCCTATACAAATTCACTCAGTAACAATATTAAATAAATAAATAAATAAAATACGATTTTCTTTTTCAAAGTTTTTTTTCGTTTAAAGTAAAAACCCATCTTGAAAATTTACCCCCACCCCAGGGGTAAATTTTCCTGGCCCCCACATGCACAAAATTTTTCCCTAATAAACTACTACTATTATTAATAATTCATATTAATTTTAAAATCACAGGTTAAGAATAACTCTCATTATGTACATTTATACGAAATTTTGTCCCATTCTGTCATGTTAAAAATTTAGAAAAAATACGATCACAGCGCCACCTGTTGAGCGATTGATCCCCAAATCTAATCAGCACCATTTTATGGCAGGGGCCAACTAAATATCAAGTTTGGTTAAATTTCGAAAAAAAAAAAAAAAGTTTTTTTTTTTTTTTTTTTTCGTTAAAAGTAAAAAAAAAAATCGATAACTTTGTTTTAAATTATCACAGATTTATAGTTCAACCATTCATTTTAAAGGTATTGACGAGACCTTTCGAAAGATACCCATCTTGAAAATTTACTCCCCTCGAGGAGGGACTTCCCCCCAGGGGGGTTGACGAGGCTCCTACGCATACAAAAACTTTTTCCCAGTTGACTATCTCTATTATAAATAATTCTTGTATATTTCATAATGATTACTAAAAAATAATTCTTGATATGCACATTTATACAAAATTTTGTCCTATATCACTATGTTAAAAGTTTAGAAAAAGCGGGATGGCAACGCAACCTGTAAGACAATTTTTACCAAAAGTTGATAGGCACTAATTTATGTCAAGGTGCAAGTACATACCAATTTGTATGAAATTCTGTGCAGTAGTTCCTGAGATACAGTTGCCACAAAATTTTGCCACACACACACAGACAGACTGACAGACAGACAGACAGACATTTTCTAAAAATGATCAAATCGTGTTCTGCAGCTCTCAAAACGTGTAAATCCATCAAAAACCCGAGGTCGAAAATTTTTACGAATCCAATACTTTCTTCTATTGAATATAGAAGAAAGTAAAAAACACTGTTTGCTATTGAAACGTGTACGTGTGTAGAAAATTTTAACTTCTGTATTGTAAGTAAATGGTATATTAAAATATTATGTGCTGTAATTTATTTTATACCTTAACAATTTTAGAATATTTTTATATCAATGATTAATTTAAAGTATATTCTGAAAAGCCTACATCTCAAACAGATCTATCAAAACTCTGCCACTGCAAAAGAACCCGTGAACTATTTTCCTAAATCAAAATCAAGAATCAAAATGTGTACTCATATATCAATCTGTGCACATTTTCATATTTTAAAGCCATCGAAAGCATAAAATAATAATTCTTTTTTGTGTGTCGTGTAAATTTAAGTGTTCTTAAGAGATATATTCAGACACTTATAACTCTGTAAGTCTATAAATAAAAATATAAACATCTATATAATATCCATAGAATAATAATAAAGGAAGAAGGAGCATAAGTGTTTCTACATAAGCTGTTGTGTTGCCACAACAAACAGCTATAAATGCGCTGAGGATGGGTGCCCTACTTCAAGGTTGAGAGGAGCAAAAGTAGCTTTCGCTGGTATTTCACTAGAAGGGGTTTGTAAGCATTAAGAGTATTGGCATGCTCCTTCTTCCTTTATTTCTATTCTATGATAATATCTCTCTAACGTGGACCAGTTTCAATTATTTTTTGTCGAAACGATACGATACGCGAGGATAAAAAAAATAATATTTATACATGGACAATATTTAAGCACACGGAATTAGCTCAATGGACTAACAAGAAAAAATGATGACATTTGACTGATGAGATTATTTTACGAAAAAATGTATTTTTAACAGTTGTTTCTTCAGAATCTTTGCAAGCGTCATTTTAACCCATATTGGACCACTCATTAAACGAATCATTAGAAAAATGTAATTTTTTAAAAACATGGTCAGTATAAGATACTTACACATATAAAAAAGAAAAAATTAAAAAATTATAATAATTTTACAAATTTTTTTATTTTGTTTGTTAGTTCAAAAAACAGTCTCTACACAGTCCAAAAGGGAGCATTTTGCAAATTGTAAAGATTTTTACGAATGGAAGTCCAAAAAACAATCTCTACATCCAACATTGCACATGTTGCAAATTGTAACAGGTTTTTATTGCATGATTTCAATTGACATCGTTTTTGGATTTTTCACTAGAACATGCTCACTATTTAGCAGAAGAAGTTCTTTTTTATTCTGCAGCATTAATATTTTTTTCAAATTCATTTTTTAACAGTAATTTAATTAATTTAGTCTATTTCTAATAATTTATGTCAAGTTTTTCGCAGATTTTAAATGTTTCTTTTACATTATTGACATTTAATTCAACTGTCCTATAAATAGGACGGCAGTCCAACATGGGTTAAACCTAGCAATATTTTAAAGGTATAGACAGAATATGAACTTTTGTGTCATGAATTGGCTAAAGAACACAATCATAAAAAATATAATCAAAACAGGAATTATTTTATTTTATTTATTTAATTATTTATTTTTAAACAAACCAAAAAAAAAAAAAAAAAAAAAAAAAAAAATTAATAAAATGTCATCGCCAACATGACGACAAAAATTAAAAAGGTGTCGTGGGAGTCCTACATTACAACTGTACTGCCTGTGGAAGTATGAAAATTGGGTCGTGAACCACGAATTTTATTTAGAAACTTTTCTTTGGATGATTTTGGTTTCACTATTGTACAATATTAATTTGGTTTTAATAATAATGTGGCTTCTGGTAAATTAAAATTTTAATTAGGTGGTGAAATTGGTATAACATTTATGAGTTTCAAATTTTAAAGGTAAATAAGAAAAGAAATAAAGTGCGAATATTTCGCACGGGTTTGCTAGCAATAAATAATTTAAATAGTTTCGAAACATATTCCAACAAATCCAATCCTTTTACAAACTTTCGTCTTTTCGCTAATCGAAGCAAGATAATTTTTTTTTTTTCTTTTTTTTTTCCGAAAGAGCCTAATCGTATTCTTTCGTACTTAACTTCTAACACATTCAAAGAAATCGAAACAGAACTATGACTGTAATTGTACTTCAGTTGTTACAGTTATTCCCAGAATTGTCAAGGATTAAATCGATTCTCTGACATTGGATCTTTCTCACGACTCTAATTGGAGGCGTAGTTGGCAATAGAGTCTATTTTCTCAGACTGATTTAAAGTACAAAGCTTTTCGCCAGTCGACTTTCTGTCTCTTTCATTTCCCAATAGAATGTTCTGCATTACTTTTTCTCGCTTTAAGATATTTTTTTTTTTTTTTAAATTCTTATATATATATAAAAGGATTATAATTTGAAAGGTTAAAAACAATATTTACTGAAATATTATAAAGACAACAAATTCATATATTTAATGCACAATAAAATGGAGCAAAATACAAGATATGTAAACAGAATTATAGTGTAAAAATTAAAAATGAATGCAAGCGGAAAAATAAAGAAACTTAAAAATTGAAATCAGACAGTAAATAATAATTAACCCAAAATACACTGAGGCCATCGGCCTCTAACTGTTGGGTTCTTTTCTCATGGTCAAGTGTAAGGAGGAGGGTTTAGCTACTTTTTGCCTTCAGTCGCGCTTGAAACACCTTACTGTTTCTATCTTGCATTGAGGGTCTTCCTTGACGATGGCTTATTTTTATTGATTTATTGATTTATTTATTTTTAAAGTTTTTCTGCCTGGATTCATTTTTAATTCTTACATTATATGTATATTCAGAGGATAATATATTGTGTCTGTAAAAATTTTCACATTGCAGTTTTTTAATAGATTTACTAATTTTGGAACTATGTTTTATCTTGTGTCTATGTATGTTACACTTCTTTACTGAATTTCTTAACTCAAAAGCTAATGCATGGAATTCTTATTAAGTCTTCGAACTTCTTACTAAGTTGAAGATTAGCAAAATATTTGTTGATTCGATGTCGGTATATTTCTCTTTATATGTAATACTGTTACGCCATACTTGATGTACTGTACTTTGCAACTGATATATTTCGATGATTAAGAATCGAAATTATTTCTTACTTAATAAATAGTTTTATAAAGAAGAATATTTAATTCGTTATTAATTTTATCACTCGTCGAAAAATCCTAGTATGTTATGTTTATTTTATCCTTCCCATCTATCCTATATATATATATATATATATTTACCTTTGACTAAATTTCTTGAACGCCATGTCCACATACTTTCATGCAATCTGCGAATTGGGAATTAAGCTAGTTTTATATCGTTATAGACATTTTATTGCTGACTGTTTTCCTTCTGTAACATTGCCTAAAACTATTATTCAATCAAATGGTTCTATCAAATGGTTGATGACCAGCACTTCTTAGGTAATGACATCAACAGGAAGAATCTTGTAGGATATTCTTTGAAGACATCCTACACAGTAAACTCTGGAAGCAATTTGTTTTATTGCATTCTTACCTTTTCATACCAAACTTAATGATTAGCTTTAAAATAAGAAATTAAATCAATAAATAAACAAAACAAAAACAAAAATCAAAAACATCATTATCTTTCTTCTTACGAAATTTTTACAGAGATGCTTCTATTCCAAATGCATTCCTTTTTTCTACTCCTACATAGATATAGTAATAAGACATAGATCGAGGGGAAAAGTGATTCCTTTTTACACGGGGAAAGACCCTCTAATGGCTGTTTCTCCCCGAGTAAATGCACACAGGAATGCACGCGGATAATTTAGCAAATAAAACATATGAATAATTTATGTACTAAAGGTGAATGAAAAACTCCAGATACAGTTTCAAATTAAACTTTCTTTCTCTCTCTTTTTTTTTTTTTTCTAACTATATCTAAGTAAACTCTTTTTATATACTAAAACTAACGTTCTTTACCTAACTATATTTTAAAAAAATTTGAAAATTCTATATTACTTACTAATATAAAATCTTTAAAAAATATCAAATTTTGAAAAAAGTGTTCCATTAAATATCAAAACAGTATTTGGACTATAATAATAACAAAGCAACTGATTATAAAAAATATATTTTTCATAATTTAGTCAAATATGATTTACTTATGAAAACTTATCCCATTCATTTCCGTATATTTATTAGAGCAATTAAAAACCACGCAATATTTCGACATTTTAAAAATTCATCAACATTCTGTTCTATTACAATTGTCGAGTTTCAATCAACGAGATAAATAAATTAGAGTGCTGATTCAATGGATGAAGGATTAACTTTTCGTGGTTCAAGATGAATCACGTGACACGAACCAGTAGATTGCCACGTTTGGCCCTTTATCGCTATTTTGGCATTTAAAATTTCAGTTCGGTTAGTTATTATTATTATTAAATAACACGACAGTTCTATAACCAAAATAAATTGTTTTTAAAATAATTTTTTACACATTTCGCATTAAAATAAATAATAAAATACTTATTTTTTCATCATTTCCCAACGAAGTTTAAAAGTGTTCTTAAAGGAAAGTTAAACTTTTAAAAGAGCTAAATTTAACAACAAATAATAACGTATCAACTATTTTTAAATATTTTGTCGGTTAAATTTCGACTACACGAAATAAAAAAAAAAGAAGTAAAATAAAACTAAAATGATTTAGAACAAAAAATAAAATAAAATAAAATAAACGATAACACTGGCGGTTATGATTTTCGCCAAGAACAATCTCCACACCGTTGCCATAGAAATTTACTGAAAATAAGCTGTCACCAAGGGAACCAACGCATAGATGGTTCATCACACATGACTCATGTTGGACCTTGTCAGGGTTGCCATTTAGCACTCTACTTTATTTATCTCGTTGGTTTCAATCAACGAGATAAATAAAATAGAGTGATAAATGGTAACCCTGACATGGTCCAACATGAGTCATGTGACATAAACCCTATATGCATTGGTTCCCTTGGTAACAGCTTATTTTCAATAAATTTCTATGGCAAAGGTCTGGAGATTGTTCTTGGCAAAAGTCACAACCGCCAGTGTTTTTGTTTACTTACGTAGTTTAATATTCTATAATTCTAAATCATTTTGATTTTTATTTTACTTCTGTTTTATTTCGTGTAGTCCAAATTTAACCGACAAAATGCTTAAAAATAATTGAAAAATTATTATTTGTTGCTATTAGTTGTTACATGTACATTTATTATTAAAACGTATATTCGCTTTGCCTTTTATTTCTAACATTTCTGTGTACACTACCGCGTCAGGAAAGCATTTCCGATCCTACCGTGATATAAGATTCCAAGTTTCAAGTGGTTCGAACGTGCGCTTTACCTTTCCTAGAAACGTTGTACTGTTTATTTACAAGTGATGGAAAATAGACATATGCTTAAAAAATTTATATTCTTCATTGTAGTAACTAGCAACGTGTGGAAAACGCATTGTCACCTTGTAGGAGTATTAGGATACTGTAGCAGCACCTGTTGTGTTGTTAATTCGAAAGAAGAGATCTACTGTCTAAAGAAACTGTGGAGCAGTTTTAAAGCAAACTGGTGCCGCAGTCCGATCGAAATGACTGTGAAGTCCTCTATTATCTATCAATCTTCCAGGACGTAAACATTTAGGACTTCAGCTTGATTTCTACGATGAAGGAGTCAGTTTTAGAATTGTGTCAGAGATTCTTCACGCAGTGGATCGCTTCATTCGAATTATCAAAATCACAGCGTTCCTAAAGGTACTCTACGGCTTCAATATCGCTGGAAATGGTGTGGTGGCGTGGCAGGTGGCAACATTAAAGGACATTAAAGGACAGTAAAAATTTTAAACATATATTTATTTTATATCAGTTATAAATAAATAGTTCCTACTATTTATTTAGAATTGATATAAAACAGTTACCGGTTTCAAAGTTTCATGTCCTTTAATATAGTCAATAGCATCCTTTAAAACGCATTGCCATAGATGTGGAAGCCCTAGGATACATTTAACATCTCCTGTTGGGTTATTCGAATGGAACAGGGTATTGTCTAAAGAATTTTTGGAACAGTTCTAAAATGAATCGATTGCATCTGTTTGTTAGGTGAGACTCTTGTCATAAACTATATTTTTCAATTATCAGTTGTAAACAAACACTTGCCACAGTTAAAGTTCCGATATTTGTACTTAAAACAAAAGACAGGTGTGCTCTATTTTCAATAAAGAGTCATATATACTAGGAATTAATAATCTTTAATCAGTATTATGGACCTCTTATTAGTCGTTTCAATATCCAGATAGTTATTTCCTAAGAAACCTCAACGGAGCCACCAGGACAAAGTTCATTTCATTGGGACATTACAGTGATTGGTCAAGTAGTGGTTCACTATGCAGTGGTCACTTATTCGCCTTTGTGAAAGAAAAATATCCCACATCTTGGCTTTGCCAGATAGATATGAGCCGTCCGGAAGTTTCCAAGTTCCAAAGGTAAGTGTGAGGTACGATGCTAAGAGGTCAAAGTGCCAAAATGACTTGCCATTGGAGTATGTCAGTTTAACAACTGGATATCGTCGAAAAAATGAGCTCATGTTCTGCGTTAGACTGTTTTATAAGCTTTTTTTTTTATTTCTTTTCTTTTCTTTTTTTTTTCTGTGTGCAGATCGGGGAAACTGCCCTCTGCAAGGAATTTAATGACTTTTACTGATGAATAAATTTTGATTGATACCTGGGCTAAATTACAGAATGTCCTGTACTTCAATTTTATGTAACTCATGGCGTTTGAAAATGAAATTTGCACTTATCCATACTTAAGTTTTGTGACATGAAGTGCTTGACTGCAAAGCTTACGTTGTGTGGGCAATTTGAGAATTATTCTTTATTTATGAAATTTGAATAAGATGCTTGTTTAATAAAATATTAATTCTTTTTTTTTTTCATTTAATCCGTTCACACACACCACACACATAAACACAACTAGCTCATATTTGAAATGCATGCCAACAAGTACATATTTGAACAACAGAAGCATCCCTTTCAAAATATTCGAAAACATAATTTTAAATTTCGATAAAATTCAGATACCCTGTAAATGTAACTGTACAAGTTCATTGTTAACCTAATTTCACGTTTAAAACTATTTTTGGTAATGCATTCATAAAATTTTTAAATGTTTGAATATGCATATTCCACTCCGTACTTGAAATAAATGCAATATGTATGATAGGTTCATAACAAACCATAAATGTCAAACCATGATACTACTTCACAAAAAAAGGCTATCTTGAAAGTAAGTGGAGTTCTCATAAAAATTATTAACGACAAAAAACTTGAAACCGTCAAGTGTGTCGTAATATTATTATTATTATTATTATCATCCTTATTAGGTTCTTTTCTGATTAAAAAAATTTTCTCAAGTTCTAATCTTATTTTTTATTTATTTACTTTTTTTTTTCATAAGTATAAAATGAAATTCAGAAAAGAAAAAAAGATTTATAAAAAGAATGACGTGGTTAACAAGATCCATAAAAAATAAAAATCCACTTTAAAGAATGTTTTGCGGTAACGTAAAACATATTTCAGCACATTTTCAGGTCTCTATTTTTAGCTACAAGAAAAAAGAGAAAATAAGATGGGAAAAAAATGGGAATATTTCATTTTTTAACATTAAGGTAAAAATTTGTTTCTCTCTTAAATATAAAGCACTTAGTTTTATATTTTAAACAGAAAAAAGTATGTGTGTATGCATGTGTGTTTGTTGAATCTGTTTTAAATTTTAATTAAATAAAAGAGTTTATCATTTTGGCTAGTCAGGTATCTAGTTGGCAAAGTGTAATCCATACTAATATATATATATATATATATATATATACTAGCTGTTCCCCGTGACTTCGTTCACGTAGAAATTTTGATGTGTATGTGTGGGAACTGACGGTTTGATCATAATATGTAATGTAATGAAACCTTATCATTGTGGTGCTGTGCAAAATAGAGTCTGATAAAGTATACTCAAAAAAATTTGTAACTCATTGAAAGATCTACGGGAAAAATATACAATTTATTTTTATTTTAATACCGATCTGTATACAACATTAAATGACTTATTATTTTCCGTCAACACATGCAAGTTCTGGGCACTTGAAACACGTGAACAACCAACATATAATTGACTGTGTGAGAAGCATGGAGTTCCTAAATGAATGCCTGCCACTTTTAAGGTTTGCCCCAGGGATTTGTTGATCGTCATTGTAAAAGCCAATTTCAATGGAAATTGCAATCTCTTGAAATGAAATGGCAAGTTGTTGGGAATAATAGGTATGCGGGGAATCAAAACGCTGTCTCCTTTAGCAGTTCCTGTAATAATGGTACATTTTATAATATTAATACCCAGCTCTGTGATACAAAGCCTAGTGCCGTTGCACAGTCTGGGTGCATCAAGGTTACGCATCAGCATAGCTGGAACGCCAACTTTAAGCTCCAACATATGGGACGGTACTCCCGTTAACTCCAGAGAGTTGAGAAATTCAACGGGGTAGGCAGTACTATCGTCATCAGCCATCACAGTGTCTATGGATGTGTATAACTTTGAATTGCCGGCGGTGATGTCTAAAATTCTTTTGTTTATTTTATTGACCCATTCGTTCTTAGGCGATAGCACTGCCCTCTCACACAACCATTCATCATTACTTATATTAACATCCAAATCGGGAAAGACTTGCATGATAAGTTCGTCTTCTGTTGCTACTAGATGGGAAAATTCTTCGGAAAATTGAATTTTCCCATCTGCGTCCGTTTCTAGACGACCCTCACCAATTTTCAAAAGTATATTTGCAAAGACACCTGATTCTTGGTCGTTGTACAGTCGGACGCGCATATTGCATGTAAGATGGAGCTTTTCAATCCTATACCAGAGTGGCGACGCCTTGAGACATGCGTTTATTTCATCCGCCGGTGTGCCCTTCTCAATAACTGGTAGTGTCTGTCTAAAGTCGCCTGCGAGCAAAACGACAACGCCGCCCATCAACGTATGGTTGCCGCGGATGTCGTGTAGGCTGCGGTTCAACGCCTCTATTGCATGCTTGTGCGACATTGTGCACTCGTCCCATACTATCAACTTGCACTGTTGCAAAAGGACTCCCCGTCCGCTGTTTTTGGTGATGTTGCATGTTGGGGTATCTTCGCTTGCAAGATTAAGCGGCAATTTGAAAATGGAATGTGCAGTCCGGCCACCGTTAAGCAAAGTTGCAGCAATGCCCGAGGAAGCTACAGCCAGAGCTATATTGCGGTCCTTGCGGATTTGGGCAAGCAGAAGATTCAGCACAAATGTCTTTCCCGTACCCCCTGGTGCATCAAGAAAGAATAATCCCTCCTCTCCACTATTTACTCGGCACAAAATCGTTTCATAGACTTGACGCTGTTCAGGAAGTAATCGTGGTACCATTTCATTGACCTGCGCTTCTAAAACCGCGATATCGTAGCTTAGCTCCTTTACAACATCGCTTGACAATTCCCCTCTTCTCTGAGGTGTGGGTAGGCCGAAACAGCAAGACATTTTCCAGATATGGAAATCATTTTATCTTCAATCAATACTAAAGCTTCGTTAATGATTAGATCATTGTGAGTGCCATCCAGCCTATATGCAATATCTTCTGATAAAGCGTCCTTGTATTTATCCCACAGCTGGAGCGGGTTTGATAGTCCGCAGGTGCTCACTAAAATCGCAAACAGGTCCCTAACTTTGGCTGCTGAGCGACAAAGGACGGCTTCCGCCATAGTTGCGTCCCACTGGTTGTCATTTTCTAATAGTCCGCGAGTCTCACATGCTTCCCTAAACGTTACTCGCTCTTGACTGTCTACGGTTTTAAGCCTCTGGAAACTTGTCGGGCCCCGCACCTGATTCAGCAGCATTCGCAAGCAAAAACATTCAAAGTTGCTGACGTGCACAGTATATATCCGACCCAATGCGTCTCCTGCCTTCACACCTGGCCAGTTTTCAACCGGTGTTCCCTGTACACGACGCTTCCATTCCTTCCTAGATGCATTCCACGTATAGTACTGTGGTACATCAGAGTAGAGTAGGGTTTTGGCAAAGTTGTCATTTTCGCACAGTTCGAAGAATGCAGTCAGTGTTGTTTTCGGAGGTGTAGCCACTCTGTCTAGGAAATTCTGCTCAGTGAAGTATATTCGCTCGCCATTGGGTAAGTGAATTGCCAGGTCGGTGACAGTGGGGTGTCTCTCGTGCAGCGGTAAGCCCAAGATCCTCCATGCTGCTTCATTGCTGCTGACGTATCTACCTGCCCTAAATGTTTGCACTTCATCTCTGAGGGTAATACCGGCGTTATTTTGTTGGATACTAAAAACAGTTTGGTCATTTCCTTTGCAAATGTATTTAATCGCTTGCACAGAACTGCAATATTCAACATTTAAATGTGCATTAAATATTTTAGACAACAGGGGCGAATACGGCACAATCCAACTATTGTCCACTTCAACTTCCACAGGACCGCCACGAATTTTAATTTTAGTAGTCCTACCACCATGATCGGGTGCTCTCCGCCTGTATAGGGGATATCCATTGCTATTTGTCTGCGTATCCTTCAATAGTGCCCGGGGATACCTTTTTGTGCATTTTCAGTCCTTCATGCAAGGAGACAATTGGTTTTCTATGCCGTAGGGTCCGTGAATCATGTTTTTTACAATAATTTCATGTAACTTTTTATCCGTACTCGGGTCAGAGATCTCGGCACTAATAATGCCGTCAATTTGGGTGGGACATATTTTTTCTTTAAGCCACAGCAACAAATGTACGTGGGGCAATCCACGTTTTTGCCACTCAATCGAGTACAAAAAGCATTGAGCCTCTCCATATATTTGGCCTTTAGTAAGTAGAGCTACTAATTTATGGACCTTTATATTGAACACTCGAGCTATGAGATCATGTCTGCCGTCTGGCCAGGCATGAGCGCTTCAGTTATTTCTGTCCAGGCAGGGTTACACGTGAACGTAATAAATAGGTCTGGTCGCCCGTAGTTGCGAACGTACGCAAATGCGTCCTGTGTGTACTCGTGAAGGTATCTCGAGCTGTTTACAAAAGATGAGGGAAGGTTTACTATTTTCCCTAAACTGTTGGGGTCGACATTACCATCGGTTCTTATGGCGTCCTGTAAATGTACGTAGCTCTCTGCTCGCAGTCTTGTCTGATTAAGAGCTATGTATCTCAAGCGCTCACTTTCTATTTTGACATACATATCCACCAGAAATTGGTTCAAAAGTTGCCTACATCGCAGTAGTAAATTAAAATCATTTCGCCGGAACATCATATGGAACGCGTAAAAGTCCATGCAGGATACCTTTTTGTTTGATATTGGACAGCTAGTAGCTGGATTAATTAATTGGATGTCAAAGTGATATCCCTCCTGCCCTTTCCAAAATATGTGTGGGTACTCTAAAGCATCGTAGAACCGGTGCGTGTCGGCGATTCTAGAAAGCGTGCCGTCACGTGCTCGTACAACAATGTCTCTTGCTGTGGTCTGCTCGCTGCCTGCAATCACGACTGCTATTTCGTTGCTAGTTGGAGCATTGTAGCGTCGCTCGTGTTGTCCGCGCGGCACTCTGTCGGGGTGGACTACTAACTTACAGTTTTCATCGGGCATGTTGTCAAGTGCCGTTTTAAATTCCCTGACTAAGGCGTTTTTGTCGTGCAGTACTCGTTGTATTTTACGGACCGTCTCTTTATGAACTCCTGTAATTAGCCTTGACCGTCGCTCAATTTCAGCTTCCTCGTCGCCCATGAAATAGACCTGTAAGAACTCTGGCTGCGTGTTCGAAGTAGGCAGTAGAGACCCAATTCTATGATACACTTGACCTTGAATGGTAAAAGTTGGTGAAAATCCTGGCATTGAGATCACTCTGTCAGCACCAAAAGATGTCATATGGAAACATAAATTATATTTTCTAATATTATTCAGAAAACGCCGTGATTCCACTGTCTCGTAAGAAACGAAATGTTTTAAAGGCTCCACCGGTTCCTCTATTAAAGGAACGGAAACTTTTCCTCCAGAACAACACATTCCTGCAGTTTCTTCCTTCCATTTAAGTGCCCTGCAAAATTTACACTCTTTACTTATCTTCTCCACTTTGATAAGCCCGTGGCTGGCGTAGTCAAGAGTTGAATCATATTCAAACGCAGCTTTATCAAATATGGACCACGTGTTTCTTGTAAACGTTTGCCGTCGCTGTACCTTCCGCTCAGCAATGGCTCGCCGTCGATTTTCTGCCTCTTCAAGCGATTCATTAACACGTTGGGTTGCCAAATATTCAGCGTGCTGTTGCCGCCTCAGTTGTGATTGCTCCAGAGTTTCAGCAGTGCGTTGGGTTGCCAAATATTCAGCGTGCTGTTGCCGCCTCAGTTGTGATTGCTCCAGAGTTTCAGAAGCGCGTTGGGTTGCCAAATATTCAGCGTGCTGTATTCGCCTCATTTCTCAATACTTCGGTTTTTCAGCTGATCTAGAAATAGACTGTCGCTCCGCTTGTTCAATTCTTCTAAGCTCCGCTTGAGGAGTCGTCTCTTGACTTCTAGCTACTTTCATAGCCCGAGCTTTATTATTTCTGTTGGAAAGATTAGATTTGCGTTTCCCGGGCATTTCGAAAAACTATCAAATAATAATAATAATAATAAAACCCTTAAAAGGGAACTAAAAACAAAGTACTACTATGAAATAATAACAAAAGAATTAAAACTACTAACAAATAAAAAATAAATTATAGTTCAAAAAAGTAAGAAAACGCACGTTAAATGAGAAAGTGAAATAAAAAGTTAAAAATGAGAATAGTAATTAACCAAAAATATTGAACGTGTGATGCTTTCTACTTATCTATATAATATTTCTTTAACGTGGTCCAATTACGATATACATGGGGATAAAAAATAATATTTATAAATGGACAATATTTACACACGTGGAATAAGCTCAATAATTTAATAAGAAAAAATTACGACATTTGTCTGGTAAGAGTATTTTATATACTTCATGCTTAGTTAATAGTAGTTGGTATATAGAAAAATAAATAAATTAATTAATGTGTAAACTTGATCATGGTACAGCCTTAATGCCCTTGGCGACTTTTGAATTTTTGTTGCCGTTTTAGACCAATATAGAATTTATGCGATTATTGTTCCTATACGCAAGAGAAGTGTGACGTCACTGACCGTCCGTGGATGCAAGAAATTGATTTCCTATGTTAATCGCCCATTGGATTTTTTGTAAAAAATTATTAAAAATCGAGGAAAATTATTTCCCGATTTTAATCCCCATATTTGGGTATGTATATATATATATATATATATATATATATATATGCAATTAGTTATCATGTGCATGTGTTAGATTGAGTTATTTTGCTGTCAAATTGACAACATTTTAATTTTAAATTTCAAATCTCTGTCGTTCTTGGCGCTTATTGTATTTGGTGATCAAACACGTAATACGAAAATATACACGCCAGATGCATATTTTCGTAATATGCATAGTACGAAATATTGTTTCATATTATTCATTACTATCTTAATATAAGTTGTTAAAATAATTATGATTTTTGAAAGGAATTAAAATATGTTTGCCAGATAATTTGGCGATATTTTTTTTTCTGCAAAGGATGACCGATATCAAATCTATTCCGCTGCAACATATTAGTATCTTTATCAGACACTTTATTTAGACATTTGAAAACAAATTTGACATCAAATTATGATAGAATATTTATCACTTTCCTTTTAATTAGTATATTAGTTGGATATTTATTGTGCAAATATCATCCTTTGAAATGAAATGTTTGTGTTTTCAATCGAATATGGAAGTTTGCCATTTTTTTTCTAGAGTTTTGAAATTAAAAATTCAAATTTTGTCAATTTTACAACAAAAATAACTTAATCTAACGCATAGCCATGATAACTAATACATATCTATACCTAAATATGGGGATTAAAATCGAGAAATAATTTTCCTCGATTTTTAATAATTTTTTACAAAAAATCCAATGGGCGTTTAACATAGGAAATATTTTTCTTGCATCCACGAACGGCCAGTGACGTCATCACTTCGCTTGCGTATTTCTTTCTATCTTTTCCTTGGCGAAAAATGTCCGATCTACTTCAGCATCAAAATTAAAAAAATTGTCCAGAATTATCAATAACAAAATACCTTTAATATAATGATGAATTAGGTTTTATGCCAAGCGTGTTCATCCGCCGTACTAAAAAAAAAAAAAAAAAAAAAAAAAAAAAAAAAAACCTGAAGTTGAGGTATATAAAAAAATGCTATGAAATAAAATTCAGAAGAAATATCTTAGATTTGTAATATTACTATTTTATTTTAAAATTATAAAGTGTCATTTTCTCATCGACCAATTTAACATTTAGTAATTTTTTATTTTTCGCGTGAAAGCATATTTCATTTTATGTTGAAAAATAAATAAATAAAAAACCTCGTAAACTTTTTTGGCAACAATTAAAAATTTAAATGGCTTTTATTAAGTCAATTACCGGTTTATTATTTTCAAAATTACCGGTTTTTTTTTTTTTTTTAAATCTAATCAAATTTTCGGTATAAATAGTAGCCTATGTTCTATTCCAGACTATTCTACATCTCTGTACCAAATTTCATCCAGAACCGTTTAGCCGTTGTGGCGTGATTGAGTAACAAACATCCATCCATCCAAACTTTCGCATTTATATATTAGTATAGATTTATATATAAATATCAAATGTTATTTATGGATTACAATATGTAAATTGGCTGAATGGTTCAGAATTTATGTTGAAAACTTTGAGGGAATGATAGAGCAAAAGTGATACTATTTAGTTATTGTAAAATTCAGGGTCATAATCTACTCATTTTTTTAGATATACAGGGTACCATTATCCAGGCAAAATAAAAATTTATGTTTACACCTTCGGCAAAAACGAAATTGGTGCAACACTACCGTGGTGAGCAAATTATTAACGCAGATATGGAGTATTTCCTTACCTTATGGCTTTACTTTTCCATTTTTCAGCTTCTACTCTCGTATGGTGTAAAGAACACCCAATGCCTCATCTATTTCAGTGAACGTTTTGTCCCGAAGGCAAACAAGGGACGAGTAACTTTAAACGAAAAAAAAAAGCATGTTTGAGATCCTCATGTGAAAAATAGTGCTTGAAACTCTTCGATGTAGCATGTTATTATAAAGCTACTTTTAATTAATATCTGTATTCATTTGTAGGTGAATGGGAAGCATATTCATGGTGGTCGCACAATCATTCGTTTGGCTGACTAGTATAGAGGCAGTCTGTAGATAGGAGTCAGCCATGGACCTATGTCCTCTACAATTAAAACTTTTTTGTCCATTAAGTTGGCTGGTAGATCATTAACTTTAGCCATGCTGGTCATTAGCCATGCTGGTCATTCCAGACCATTTTTGTGCAGTGGCCTTTTTTAATTACCGAAGGACCCTATACAAGCCAAATCCATGTTATGTGTCGAACGATTTTAAACGTTTATGAAAAACCTTTAAAAGGACTATGCTGAATGATTAACAAAAAATTTTGTTTTCCTTGCAGTAAAACATCCATTTCCTTAACATTTGTAAGAAATAGAAGTAGGAGAAGAAAAGGTCATATACCACAGAACATCCAACAGAAAAAGGAAGGGAAACAAAATGCAACCAAGTGGAGCTGAACAGAAGAAGAAAAATATTTAAACGATACACAAAAAGAAAAATGAAAATAAAGTGTATATTTTATATTTTCATTATTTCATTTTGAAAATGTATATATATATATATATTTTCTAATTTCAATAATATAAATAAAGTTTTAGAAGTTTTTTTATTCAATTAAATGCTTTAGCTCATGTGGTGCAATAGTAAAATTTTATTACGACAGATCCAGCTATAGTTACGAACTAAACTCTGAACTCAACTTGATTCCAGCTCAAAATGGATCAAGGATAGAGCTTGATATTTATATTCTTGATGTAGAAACCAGACACATTTAGAAAATTTTATTTAGCAAAACAACAGAAATTTTCACCAAGATTGCACTTCGAATGTTAAAATTCCAAAACAAATAGTCACGATTACTTTTGATTATGCAATCGAGTTGTATAAGCTAGTTATAACATAAAAAAGAATGGAGCCTGATTACCGAAAATCTCTTGTGGTTAAAGCATCAAATTTGATTGATTCACGTTTCAGTCTGTTGGAATTCGTCCCGATAAATTATATTTAGTTTAAAATTGCGTACTAAAGGTGAAACTGACGTTAAATCTATAGTAATATTTATTTAATAGAAGAAATACATGGTTCCACATAGAAATACGGATTCATTTATAAGTATCGTTCTAGATTTTGCCATATAACATTTTCCAAAGAAGTTGCTTCTATAAATAATATGTTCCACTGAAGAACGTGATAAATCTTCACTGTTTGTCATTTATGAAGTTCTACAATATATAATCTTCAGTGTTCCATAAAATGTTCCAAGATCTTGCATCTTCTAACTCCATTCGAGTCAACGGAGTACGAGCAAAGTTCAAGCTGTCTTCTACATCTTTTGTAAACCGTTCTAAGTTAATTTTAAAAATGAAATAAATTTGAAACCTTTTTTGTGATTTTTTTTTTCCTACTGTATACAACATATCCAATCACTGAGCTATTCCGTGAGCATTGCTGCATCCATGTTCAGAATTAGTTTCCACCACTGCAGTTGCAATGGTTTTCTTTTATTATGGCTTTGCGGCCTCAGTTTAGTTCCGTCTGTTATAATGTGGTATTTTGGAAATGTAATCTTCTGCAAACTGGTGATTGTCATCGGAACACTTTTTACCGCTAAAAGCCTTTAGCTACATAGACTAATAAAAGTGGAACTGGAGTATTTCCACTACTTTATTTTGATCGTGATAATAAAGTTTTACAAGAAAAGCATGATCTCTTAAATAGAACATTACACAAAGAATTAAAAATGATATCGAATAGGGAGAACATCGAACCAATGTCATGACGAACATCGAACATCCAAATCATCTTATATCTAAAAATGTCCCATGACTGAAATGACCACGTGTTTTTCCTTCAGTGTGTAAATATACTAATTAGTGCGATATGCTGCGCCTGTTTTTGTCCCCTATCCTGCACTTTGGGAACCCTTTTTTTAATTGAAAAAAGTTTTAGTAGTCTGTAAGGTATGTGAAGTAAATTTATGATGTTAGCCGCAGGAGGTTTCCAGTAATCATACTCCAAACACATCCTCTTTAATTATAACCATCTTGTATATTAACATGAATTTGTAAAATATCAATCATTAAGTATTACTCATCTTGAATAGAAAAATAATTATAAGATAAAAAACTTTCTGTATACCACGTTTTTAAATTTTTTGTTGAATCTTAATTACAGAACTACGTTAGCTCTTTACCAATGTGTATAAAATTTTTAAAGTGATAATGACGTCAATTTTTGTGAGATGCATAATTTAACTTTTTACAATTTTTTAACGTTTACGTTTAATTAAATGTATTTATCTTTATGTCGAAAGAAAACGAATTAGTAAATTTTTTTTGGCAACAATTAAATTATAGCTAATATTTTAATGGCTATTTTTAAAGCTATTAGGAGGTTATTATTTTCATATTTTAATAAATTAAAAGAAAACTAATCAAAAATTCGAAAATCGGGCTTCGAAGTATTATGTTATCATCGGGTTCCGAGCTTTTCTGAAAGTTTTAAATGTCTACCTAGTAGGGAATTTAATTAAAAATCGATTACAAGTTTTTTATCGGACAAACAAGAATAGAAGTTAACAAAAACATGGTAATAATGGTGAGTACAGTCGGCAGTAACATTATTGAAGCGTTAGCAATATTTCGTATTTGAAAGATGTTAACCTAATACTGCTTTGTTAAGTAAATATATTTTTTGAGTCATGATCATAGTTTTTATGCCGTTTTAACAAAAGTAAGTTGAAGATAAAAATTAATGATCAAACAAAAAAATGTAAAAAATGTGCATGTGTGCTTCAATAATTTTGCTGCCGACTGTTTATGGTGTCTTTTTCTAGTCTTTTAACTTTTTTTTCTGTTTTCCACGTGTAAAATATTTCAAAACTATAATAAATTAATGCTTGATTGTAAGCATTTATGCCTATTTCCAGTATCTAATGAATATTTATACCACTTGAAAATTGTAATAATTAACCATCATACCTGGTAATCAGCCACAATCTATATTAATAAAATCAGAGTTTTGTCTGTAAATATGTCAGAATCGAAAAATTTTGCGATATCTTCACATTTCACACACCATGAAAGCCGAAAATGACTTCAGAAAATTTTGCCTGTGTGTGTGTGTGTCATTGTGTCTGTATGTCGCTATTTTTGTCCGGGCATCACTTGAGAACGGCTGGACGGAATTCAACGGCGCTTGGCAGAAACTTAGAACTTTACCTAACTTAAAATTATATCTATCAACTTTTCAGAAATCCCTCACCCGTCCCAGCCCCCCTGGGGGGCATAAGACAAAAACACGTTTATCCGGGCATCACTTAAGAACAGTTGGACTGAATTCAACAGCGCTTGGCAGAAACTTAGATCTTTATCCAACTTAAAATTATATCTATCAACTTTTCAGAAATTACCCCCCGTCCCCCCATGGTGGGCAAAAGACAAAAACACGTTTGTTTGGGCATCACTTGAGAACGGCTGGACTGAATTCAACAGCGCTTGGCAGAAACTTAGATCTTTATCCAACTTACAATTATATCTATCAACTTTTCAGAAATTACCCCCCGTTCCCCCCTGGGGGCAAAAGACAAAAACACGTTTGCCCGGGCATCACTTGAGATCAGTTGGACTGAATTCAACAGCGCTTGGAAGAAACTTAGATCTTTATCCAACTTAAAATTATACCTATCAACTTTTCAGACATTCTCCCTCCTTTCCCCCCTGGAGGACAAAAGACAAAAACACGTTTGTCCGGGTATCACTTGAGAATGGCTGGACTGAATTCAACAGTGCTTGGCAGAAACTTACATCTTTACCCAACTTAAAATTATATCTATCAACTTTTCCGAAATTCCCCCTCCGTTCCCCCCTGTGGGCGGAAGAGTCAAAAACACGTTTGTAAGCATAACTCGGCTCCTAATTACTTCACAACAAAGAAATTTCACATGGAGAGACTAGACATGAGTAAAAATAAAACATTATCTGCGATTTAGAAATTTTCGATTTTTAAAAGAAGGAAGGGAGAAAATCGATTTTTGGCGGGAAATTTTGAAAATTCCTGATTTGAGTCGAACTCTACCGAAAATGGAATAAAGATGTTGAAAAAAGGCTATGCGACTTTCTTAGGATATTTCCTAAAACAAATTTTTGATTATTTGTGATCTTCCATTCTTTTTTTTCTTTGGGAGGGGGGGGGATGTGTTACAAATGGCAAATTCGAGACACCCTTTTTAGCGCTAAATTTGTCCTGGGAAATTTATGAGAGCTGCAGTCACGAAGTATGGAAGATTGGTGCTTGGATTTTTTATATGCAACCGGCACCTAAAGAAACGAGATTTATCGAAATACCCCCAGTCCCCCAGCGGGACAGGAAGCAAAAAAACGTTTGTAAGCATAACTAGGCCCCAAATTACATCACGGTGAAGAAATTGCACATGATGAGACTAGACTTGAGTATAAATAAAACATTATGTACGATTTAGAATTCTTGATACTTAAAGGAGGGGGGGGGTAAATCGTTTTTTGAGAGGGAAATTTAAGAAATTCCGAATTTTTTAGTAGAGCTCTACTATAGATATTACAAAGGTATTGAAAATAGCCACGTGCCTTCTTTAGAATATTTTCAAAAACACATTTTCTTTTTTTTGTGATTTTCGATTTTTTTTTTTTTTTTTTGAGAGGGGGGGGGATTGCAAATTCAAGACCCCCGCCCCCCTTTTAGCGCTAAATTTGTCTTGGGAAAGCGATGGGATCTGCGGTCACGAAATTTGGTGCGCAAATTGTTTATATGTATCTGACACTTATTGTAACGAGATTTTACGAAATTCACCCGCTCAACCCTTTGGGGGGGGGGCATAAACACGCGTAAAAATACGTTATTCTGTTTGAATTCGCTTTACATTATCTTAGAATGATGCGTTTTGGTGTGTGGATGTTGATTAGGTGTACGCATTATGTAGTTTGGTGAGATTTCGCAAAACTTCTAACTTAGCCGCTGGGGAAGGGGAAGTAAGAAGCAGGTAAGCTGCTGCCGAAGGCAGTGTGGACGCGGAATCCTCACTTTGCGAGCGGGAAAAAACTCTACGGAATACAGAGGAAGCTTTAACTTAGATTATTAATAATGTAATGGAATTTTGACAACTCATTTAAGTATAGTGCTCAGCGAAGCGAGCAAAGCCTGCTAGGAAGTAATATAATTACGAAAGGCATTACAACAACACAGGGAATTTCTCGATATTGCTAATCCACCCATACTTCGTTTCCTTGTAATAAATAATTATAGGATACTATTATTTAGATTACTCAGCCTAAGTATTAAATTGATATCGAATTTTTGAAAATGATATTTACTATCATTACACGTTTTCAGGTCCCTAGAATCTAAAAGTCTGATTTTTAGTGATTGGTCTCTGTCGATATATGTTTGTATGTCTGTTACCAATGCAACACAAAATCACAGGTCAGGAAGTCCTAATTCGGTATCATTGCCCATTGTGCTGCACTAGTGCGTCGTAAAAATCAACCAACCAACCTAATTCGATATGCTAAATCGGTATCATATGATAATGCTGCTTGAAACACTGAATTCAGACAAATGGTCCGTGTACAGGAAAACATACCAAAAAAAAAAAAAAAAATCAAATGCATTAAATCTAATGGGTGAATTTCAATTTGGCATAAATGGTCATCTTTAGACTATACTAAATATAAGGAAATTAACACACATATATATACATACATATTAATTCATAAAAAAATATTTTTTTATAGAAAAATATAGGAAAAGCTCTCACCATTCGTTTACAGGGTGACGCAAAGAAATATTAAGGGCTGTTGTTGGAAACTGCTCGAAAGTGCATTTTAAACTTTGCTACTTTTTTTTTTTTTTTTTTTTTTTTGGCTAAGCTAAATTTAAATACATTATGTGGTGCGTATGCTGTTTTAGTCGAATCCTTTTTATTAAATGTAATTAATGGAAATGTCCACACACAATGTCCACAAAAATTGTCAATAGGACGGCTTTTTACATCATAACCTAAGTTTAGATAAGAACGTAGAAATAATATAAATTTCTTCTTCTAAAATGCTGGGTAACAGAAATTTATTCTAGTATATATTATTTATTAGTAATATATTATTCATTGGACATTATCTTATTTATTGGCAAATTTCTGCGTATCTCACGATTATACGAAAAAAATTATCATGTATAATTTGTGATATTATCCAAAAGTTGAGTAATTTTCTTACTGAAATGGAATCTTTTCTAAATTATCACTTTTGTGTGCGTTTGTGTTTACTGTTCAAATCAGTTTTCACTCATAAGAGGAAAATATTGGATACATGGAATTTTTTGACTTACGGTTTTCGATGTACTTACACGCTTTAAGATATTCTTTAAGATTATACGAATTGACCATTTTTAGAGACTATTTCTGTCTTAGCAAAAATGTTTGGACGCTGTAGATTCTTGGGATAACAAGAGGCTCACGAAATTCCGCAAAATTTTATATTTGGTTGGACCGTGATATAAATTGTTACTTGATTGGATTTTAATATACACCACTTTGTCGGTAGCTGTTCTATACTGACATTTCTTCCATTTACGGGATTTCTGTATCTGCGCTCACTGCAAATAAAAGGGTCTTAAAGTAAGACATAAAAACAACTGAAACGGCATTAAAGACACGTAAATGTCTTAAAATATAGATTAGACGTTATAGATATTTTAATTTAAGACAAAAATATGTCTGAAATACCAATTTAGACACAAAAATGTCTGAAACACATAAATACGCAAATTTTCAGACAGTAAACGCGTTTGAATTTTCAGACACTTTAGAAATTCAGACGCTTGCATTACTTAGAAAATTTTTCATATGGAATCTACTTTAAGAAAATATGCTTATCCTGCTTCTTTCCACATTCAATAAATATATTATTACAGCAGGCTTCGCCCGCTTCGCTGGACCCTATTTTTAAATGAATCTCTATAATTACTGAATTCTCAAAATTGCATTAATTTTTATCACGTGAAAAAAAAAAAGCGAAACAAAATCTGATTAGGAAAAATGTCGCACCGGGTTCTTAGTGCCTTCGGAAAAAATTCCCAAAATGCTCTAACTTTTATTTCTGTTATTTTCCCCCATTCAGCCCTTCCTCCCGTCCATCCTAATAATTTTACAAATTCGAAAATATCCGCAATCGATTTGTAAATATCAAAAACCTCTATGCACCAGTTTTGAACGATCTATCTCTATTTTTATTTTTTTGCCCCACCACTCTCCCCCCTTCCCAATAATTTTAAAAAATCGAAAATATCCGCAATCGATTTGTAAGTATCGAAAACCTCTATGTACCAATTTTGAATGATCTAACTCTATTTTATTTTTTTTGCCCCTCCGCCCCCCCCCCCTCCCGTCCCTCCTAATAACGTTACACTTTCGAAAATATCCCCATTCGACTTGCAGGCCTCTAAAACCAATCTGTACCAATTTTGAACGGCCTAACTGCATTTCTATTTGTTTTTGCCCATAGCCCCCCCCCCTTACCGCCCCTCCTAATAATTTTACAAATTCAAAAATATCCGCATTCGATTTTAAGTATCGAAAATCATTTGTGTACCAATTTTGAACGATCTAACTCTATTTTTATTTTTTTTGCCCCCCCCCATCCCCTCCCCCTTCTCGCCCCTCTTAATAACTTTACACTTTTGAAAATATCCCCATTCGACTTGCGGGCCTTTAAAACCTATCTGTACCAATATTGAATGCCCTAACTGTATTTCTATTTGTTTTTGCCCATAGCCCTCCCTTACCGCTCCAGCCCCTTCCCGCACCTCCTAATAATTTTACAAATTCGAAAATATCCGCAATCGATTTGTAAGTATCGAAAACCTCTATATACCAAATTTGAACGATCTAACTCTATTTTTATTTTTTTTTGCCCTCCCTCTCCCCTCCCCCATTCTCTCCCTTCCTAATAACTTTACACTTTCGAAAATATCCCCATTCGACTTGCAGGCTATTGAAACCTATCTGTACCAATTTTGAAAGGCCTGACTGTATTTCTAATTGTTTTTGCCCCTGCTGCCCCATCTGGGGGCTGTATTTTTAAAATTCCAGAAATTGGTTTTTAGATATTTGTATTAGCTATATTTTATAGCAAGAATTTCACGTATATCTGTTTTTTTTGTTTGAGATATATAGGATTATGCGAAATCGCGTTTTACGCATGTGAAATCCCGTTTTGCCCCCCCCCCCCCCCCCGCGTCCCCCTTGGGGACCGAATTTCGAAAATTCCAGAAATCGGTTTTTAGACATTTATATTAACTATATTTTAAAGCAAAAATTTTAAGGATATCTGTTTTTTTGTTTGAGATATGAAGGATTTTTTGAATTCACGTTTTGCCCCCCTTCCCCCCCCCTTGGGGGGGCGAATTTTTTCAATTTTTTTTCCTAAACTATCCCTGACCCATAAGGAAAAAAACAAAAAAAGAATGATCGAAATCGGTCAAGCCGTTTACGATTTTATAAAGGACATACAGACAAACATTCATTTTTATATTTTTATATATATAGATTTTATACAATAAGCAGTTAATCTACTTAAACTATGGTAGCTTTATGAAATTATTTTTTATGAAATAATACTCTAGGATTGTGAATGATATTTGCATGCTGTTATCTTAAACATAATTCATAAACAACATATTTAGACACAAAGCTTATTTTGTTTGTTTATTTATTTATTTATCTATTTATTTTTTACCTTTAAAGCTTTCTTATATTAAAAGAAATAGTGTAAAGACGAACGTAGCAAGTAATTTGTGGAGAAGAAAGCGAATTTATAAGTGAACAATTATGAATAATTTGTGCATAACTTTTTTCTTTCTTTCTTCTTATTATTATTCATTTAAAAACTTTTTTCTTTCACATATTTACCTACATCTAAATGTAAAACAACAAATTTTCCTGTATTCATGTTTATAGTTTGTTTTTATTTAAATATCACTTTAAAGAAAGAAATCGTTATCATCGAGGGATGCAACCTTCACATACTTATTATGCATTATTAAAAAATTATATACCTTTAGATATGAATTTTAAGATAATAATATTTATTAAGTTTAAGATAGAATACTATCAATAGTTCTATGGTAAAAAAATCAGAAATAAAACATAACACTGCAATTTGTTTCGCGAATACTGCATTATATTTTACCATAAAAACACGTATTCCTGTATTCGATGGTGGCGTGATTGGTAAATGCTTGATTCCGACAATGTTTGGCTAGAGGTTTCGGTTTCCTTGGACAGTGTGAGTTCGAATGCTAACGCCGGATAGTGGGACCTTTTTTTATTTTTTAATAAATATTTCATTAATGCTCTAAACAATTCTAAAATCCCTTTTTAACAGAAAAACATAATCGCACGACATATTTATTTATTTATTAAAAAGCCTTAAAAAAGCTAGTGTTTTTAAGCCTAACATGGCGGTGTTTTTAAGCCTAAAACATGGCGGCGTTTAGACACTTGTAATATCTTAATTTCAGATGCAAAAAGGTGTCTTAAAAAGAAAGACAGTTTTTTTTCCTCTTAAAAAATGACCATCCATTTGACACTTTTTTAACTGAATTTAAGACATTTACGTTTATAGTGCTTATATAGCATATAAATGCAACAAACTTAATGTATAAGCATAGCCTCCTTAACTAGATGCCTGTCGCGTGGCTCATAAACTTGGCGACAGTTGAAGCGGTAGACAGCACCACCTGGTAAAGATTGCGTGAATTTTTTATTTAACTGTCACCAATAATTTTAAGAAGTAATATATGATATATATAATCGACGTTTCTTCGATTCTATTCGCCTTTTATGTATATCATATCTCACTTTTAAAAATTTTTGGTGGCTGTTGAATAAAAAAATCGCGCAATCTGTACCAGGTGGCGCTGTCTACCGCTTCAACTGTTGCTAAGCTTCCGAGTCACGCGACAGGCATCTAGTTTAGGAGGCTATGGTATAAGATGAATAAAATGAAAAGCTACGCTGAATTGATATCGGTGCATATCGGAAGATAGGGGACGCTGCTATGCTGCAATCGTCCCTATTTACGGATTAAAAAAAAACTAACAGAATCTGCGTGCATATGGCGGATAGGTGCCGCTGTTTGGTAGTCCTTTTAAGGTTTTAAGTAGTTTTCTTAACATCTGATATATTCGAATTATATTGAAGAAAGCTTTTTGATGGGTATAACATATTGGTTTTTAATTTTTAATTTTAATTTTTAATTTTTTTATTGTTTGAGGAGGTTGAATAATTTCATCAAATATTTTTCTTTTGCTTTTATATTTCAATTTTATTGCTTATAAAACAACAACTTGAGGCAAATAATCGAATTATGTTTTAAAGACAGTTCCAACTTGTGCGTGATGTATTAACTCCACCCATTAGAGGACCCCAGATGCGTCGTTTATCCTGTAAACTGACTCATTTCCAGTAAGAGTCTCTTAGCAACGTAACGTAATAGCAATTACCCCCTTGAATCGAATGAATTGAGGAAAACCCGTTATCCGCCTGGATGCTTTTCCCTCTCTTCTTTTCCCATCGCGCTACATTCGACAGTAAACGATTTTTTTTTTTGTTCTGAGAGAAAATGCAAGGTTGGCTGGAGATTTTCTCCCGTTTCGTGCAGTATCACATTTTACCATCACTTCATCACAAATGCTCTTTATGACTTCTCGAAAAGATGAAATTAAGCAAAATGGCATCAAAGTCTCATCATAAAACGTGCACTAGCTGAAAGAGAAAAAATGTAGTATATGCTTAAAAAAAAAAAAAAAGAATACACGTTATTTATGTATATACACAGACGTACGAAAATTATTAGAATAACTGTGAATGTTTTAACTTTTTAACATTGTTATTACTATTATTATTATTATTATTATTATGCATGCAATAATCAAGAAATAATTTCACTTGTTGTTATAATTTATTTTTCATTCTTTAAGAGACCTGCAATAACTTGGTCAGTAGAGCGCCGAACGCGTGATTGGAAGATTCCGGATTCGATACTCGAGCCGAGCGAAAACCGGTATACATATGAAGGGTATCCGGTGCACGTAAAAACCTGTGGCTGCAATGTCCTCCACGTTCCCATTCAAATTATACCTTTGGGGGTCATCGAAGCGTACTAGCCATCCCCTCCATCAGTGTTGCCAGACTTGGGGACTTTTTTATTCAACTACCACCAATAATTTTGAGAAGTAAAACTTGACATACATAATAGACGATTAATCGTCGATGTGACTAGGCAACTGTTGCTATAAAAATTTAATGGTGGATGTTGAATAAAAAAGTCCCCAAATCTGGCAACACTGCCCTCCATAAAGGATCAAAATGGTAATGGCATATCTCCGGACCACCCTTAGGGGTGATTCCCAGACCGTCGCCAATTGCCTATAGCGTAGCTCTAGTGCACCGTAAAACTTACTCAACCTCAACTCATTCTTTAATAATAATGATACATGCATTTAGAAACATTCGATCAGGTGTATATTTAGGACCAAAATGTATGATTGTAAGTGAATGTGTGTGCATGTAAAAGAAAGTGCGTGTGTGTTAATGTGTCTCTCTCTGTGTGTAAGCAAATAAGTGTGTTTCTTAAAATATAGAGAAATATGTGTATTTGTATGAGTATAAATTATGATGCGTGTATGTATATATATGAAAAATTACAAAATTATTTTTTCTTCCTTTAATTTTTCTTTCAGTATTTCTCCCTTTGTACAATGTTTAATTTTTATTTATGGCCCTTTAAAAAATGTAAGTCGGATACTCATCAAAATCTGTATAGTTCGTGCGATGGTGACCTATAATATACCTACCAACTATTAGCTGAATTGAACAAAGCTTTTAGACGTTATTTCGTTCAATCACACACATACATCACTGTAAAAACAGCAACAATGAACCCAGAAGGCTGTATAAATACACAGATATACAATAATCTAATAACGAATTTTATCATAATTACAATACATTATTTACACAGTGCATCTTCGGAAAGTAAAATGAATAATTGTAACAAACGAATAAAATTTATAAAACTTAAGTGTTATTTAATATGTTTTTACATGATATTTCATGCAATTGATTTTAAAACATTTTTAAATGTAGTTCAAAGCATTACAATATTTAATCTCTATTTAACGGAATTTTCATATAAGGAACGTTTTTGCTGAAATTTAATGGCTTTGTTAAATAAACTTGACTGTATTACGTATTACATTACAGGGGTAGAAATTAAGAAAATAAAGTTACTGATTTGCGGGACCAGCAATTTTTAGATTTCACTGGGCCGTTCATATCTTGACTGGTCCTGTCTTTCGTTCTATTACATTTTTATGATAAACATATTTTAAAAGTTCTGAACTGTTTGTTTTACTTTGTTTGTTTATAAATTTACAACTCAAATGTGATAAATTTCTGTAAATTAATTTAAAAATAAAAATGAAATCTTATATAAATCAAAAATTTATCATTTAAAAAATGAGCTTAATGTCACGTATTTACTATTAAAAATTAAAAGTATAAAAAGTTTATGAAAGGGAAATTAAATGAAAAATTACAGAGAACAAGTGATATCTTATACTATTAAGTGAGCAATATGTGTATATTTCACTGATCTCGAAAACGGTAGCTCGGACAGTCACGAGATTTAACACAAAGGTGCCCCCCGAAGGGTCATTGTGCACATCGAAGTCAGATTTTCGAATTTTTGATTAGTTTTTTCTTAATTAATTAAAATGTAAAAATAATAACCTTCTAATTTCTGATAAAAAAGCCATTTAAATTTTAACATTTTATCCATAATTTAATTGTTGCCAATTTTTTTTTTTCGACAAAATAATAATAATTAAAAAAAAAAAAAAAAAAAACGTACATTTATTTAAAATGAGGAAAATAAATCAGAAAGATTAGAAAATAAATTAGAAATATCAGTCGCATCGTTACAAATAAGATACCAAATGAAAGTGAAAATTTTTGTAAATCCGATGCATTAAACAGCTTATCAATCGGATGATTAGTTTTTTCTTAATTAATTAAAATGTGAAAATAGTAACCTTCTAATTTCTGGTAAGACATTTAAATTTTAGCATTTTATCCATAATTTAATTGTTGCCAATTTTTTTTTCGACAAAATAATAATAATTAAAAAAAAAAAAAAAAAAAAAAACGTACATTTATTTAAAATGAGGAAAATAAATCAGAAAGATTAGAAATAAATTAGAAATATCAGTCGCATCGTTACAAATAAAATACCAAATGAAAGGGAAAATTTTTGTAAATGCGATGCATTAAACAGCTTATCAATCGGATGATTAGTTTTTTCTTAATGAATTAAAATGTGAAAATTATAACCTTCTAATTTCTGATAAATAAGTCATTTAAATTTTAAAATTTTATCCATAATTTAATTGTTGCCAATTTTTTTTTTCGACAAGATAATAATAATTAAAAAAAAAAAAAAAAAAAAAAAAAAAAACGTACATTTATTTAAAATGAGGAAAATAAATTAGAAAGATAAGAAAATAAATTAGAAATATCAGTCGCATCGTTACAAATAAGATAGCAAATGAAAGGGAAAATGTTTGTAAATCCGATGCATTAAACAGCTTATCAATCAGATAATTAGATTTTTTAAAATTAACTAAAGTATGAATTTTAGGTGGCAACAGCAGAAAATTGTATGGAAATCGTTAGGAGAAAAAAAAAATGAAAAATCTGCTTCACATTAAGTCACATGACTTTTAAATGGGATTAAAAATTGCAGTTTTCAAATTCTTTTAAATTTTCTCTCACGAACACAAAAATATAATATGCAGCCTGTACCCCACAAGACCAACTTGCATTTCAAATTTCATCAATTATTTTGGTTAATAAACAAAAGTTATTATTATTTTTTTTCAAATTAAGTTTTATTCTATTTTCGAAAAGAATTATGTGATCATAGATATAATAATATATATAGATCTATCAACCCCATATTATCGTGCAAAGATTTTTGATGCCGAAAAAAAAGCTTTGGAATCAGCCATTAAGTGGTATTGAAGGAAAAAAGGAAAAAAAGAATGAATTTGAAACTATATCTGGAGCTTTTCATTCACCTTTAGCAAATAAATTATTCATGAATTTTATTTGCTAAAACATTCGTGTGTATTCCCGTGTGTATTCACTCGGGGAAAGACTGCCATATTTTGGTAGAATCGCCGTCTTTTCCCGAGTGAAAAGGAGTCACTTTTTTCTCCCCAATGATCAATCTATATATTATTACTCTATCTATGTATGTGATACGATACATTAATAATTTGGGTTTTAAAAGTTTTTTTAAATAGATTATTTAAACTCCATGAACCATATTTTTATTTTATCAGTTTCATTAACAGATCCTGCTGGGCGATTTTTTAATTTTTGGTGTTGAAGTACACCGAACGTTTTTCGACAAGAAATTTAATATAGCAACAGCCATTTTAATCTAAGTAGCGCATCAAATATATAAAAACATAAATGATTTATTTTTACACAAAATTTACAGAACAAATGCAGTTTTAAAGATAGGAAATTTATTTCAACAAGCACTATTTTAAACCTAAAAACCATTAAAAATATAAGCAGAATATAAAGGATTCTTATGTATAAACAAAAAAGAGTCTGGTAAAATTATTAGCAAAATAGTCTTCCCCTTTTCATAAAGGGCCCACCAGCGGCCGAGCGGTTCTGCGCTCAAAGCTGGTAGATGGGAGGTGCCGGGTTCGATCCCAGGTCGCGCTCATCGACCTAGCCGTTCGGAGTTTTCCGTGGTTTCCTCCGAAACTCGCGTAAATACGGGCTAGGACCCCTTAGAAAGACCCCCACGGAGGGCATTCCCCCTCTAGGCCTAGGACACATCAGGAGTCAATCGGCCTTAAAATCCTACAACCAACCAACCAACCCCTTTTCATAAAAAAAATTCCATCGCTAATATGGCGACAAAAATTCAAAAGCCGCCAGTGGAGCAACATAATAAAGTTGTGCAACACGATAATGTTTACTTATTTATTTATTTTTTTATATAATAATCATTATGCTAATTTATCATACAAACAAATGAGCCTCTGTGTGTTACTGCACTTGCACGCTGTCGAACAGAAATATTTGAAAAATTCAAATTAATATTTAAATAAATAAATAAAAATATGTTTAATGGGAAATATATATAACCATAAAAAGATTAGTTGTCTAAAATATGGCAGAAATAGCGCTCATAGCATATTGTTACAAGGTATTAAGTCTTATTGTTACAATGGATTAAGTCTAAAATGGTGACAAAAATTCAAAAGCCGCCAAAGAGGCTGTACTATCAGGTTTACAACCCATGAATTATATATAAACACAAAAAATTAATTGTCTCATGCGACAGGCGTAGCCGGTCACAGGATATTGTAATATTTGGCGTGAAATTGCTGTCATTTAATGGTTGATTGGATAAACAAAATAAACATATGAAATAACGTAAAAGCAAATATTATGTTGTCTAAACCCAGTTACATTTGAGTCCAGTCCGAGTTACATGTGAACAACACATATAGTGTTGTTCACATGTAACTGGGATTCAACTATAAAAGGGAAACTCCAATTTTTTCGACACTATCTATTTCGAAACTGTTATATAATAAGCACCTAAATGGAAGATCATTGGTAAACTATTGTCGCAGGTAATAGGGACAAGCCCCCGAGTTGCAGTTGATGACCAAATCGCTGCCGAATGCAGCAGGGACCTGGAGCGAACTTTTGAGCAATTTCAGTAATTTAATTTATTTTATTTTTATAAAGCTATATAGAAAAAAGTTTCCTTTAAATTTAGTGGCCAGCGAAGCGGGAAAAGCCTGCTAGTTGACAATTATAAAGAAATACGCTTACTATTGTTATAATTATAAAATACTATTCTGTGACTGTTTTACGAGCAATTTTAGAAAAAAGTGAAAAAAAAAAAAAAAATATATATTAAAAGCTTCTCTGGTCCGGTGGACTATTAGAATTTTTACTTTGCTGGTCCATTGAATATTTTTATGGTCTTGGACCAACGGACCACTGTTAGTTTCGAACCCTGCATTATATAATGCCTGTAGGCAACGTCTTTGCGATCGATTAGTCATTTTTATTAATTTTTTCGGTGCCTTAAAAATGCAGCTCCGTTTGTTATCATTTTACTTAAAAAAGTAACTGAACATATGGGACCTTTTTTTAAATGCTACTCTCTGTCATACTGCGAACTTTTTAGAATGATTACAGGAAAAAAAAAAAAAAAATAATAATAAAAAGTTCTTACTGTAGATTTGCTTTTTTCACATCAGTGTATATATTTGTGACTGATATGTGACAGTAAGTAGAAAACTGAATTATGCTCGAATGACAGGGTAAACACAGTATTTTGGGAAGTGAATAACTGTGAATGACAGTCAAGGACTTGGAATTGTATTTTTTCTCACACACTCTCGTTTTATTCCCCTCCCTTTCTGTATTCAGGATCCAATAAGCTTTTTTTTTTTTTTTTTTTTTTTTTTTAAGTATATTCAAGTTTTAAGTGCTATTGTGTCAGAAAATTGAAAACGAATTGAAGATACCGACCTTTAAATAATTATTTACCATTTCGAGTTTAATAGAGAGTAAAGTATTACTCTTTATTTGATTGTTGTCTTTTAAAAATCTCATTTCACCTAGAGAAAAGATTTAGCCCTTTCAGGACCAAAGTAATTACGTTCATTTAATAGGAAAAGTCACCCGAATTTACGAACAAAGTAAAATGAAAAGAAATAATGACTTTTTCTCGCTAAGTTATAAAAAAAAACATTTTGTTGAAGAATTCCGGGGCGAGTTTTTGCAATTGATAATTAGTAATTGCATTCTCGTGGCGGGAAGCAGCGGGTTAACGAATTAGAGCGAGTTAAAGGGTTAACGAATCGTTAGTTTTCATTATATATAATATTATTTTTCAAAAATCGCATCTGTTTCATACATTCATAATGATGGTACAATAAGTTGAGATACACGTTTTGGGAAAATCAAAAGTGTACCAACTGCCTTTTACGCCGATGATTTTAAATTAAATTGTAATTCTAAATTATTTTACTTAAGGGGGTCCGGGACACCAAAACTGACCAAAAAAAAAAGAATTTTTTTTTATTCTTTTTAAAAGAAAACCTCACACTTTTCTGAATCAAATGCCGCAAACCGCATGTTACACCGGCAAGTAGTTAAAAAGATATAGCATTGTTTGTATTATCATATGTGCGAGAAACCTGTCACCTGACGGGAGCCTGACGGATCAAAATACATGCATTTGATCTTCATTATTATTATTATTATTATTATTACTATTTTTCTAATGTTGGAAATAGGATAACCTGACAAATAATCGCTTTTAGCATTTTACCTAAAATGTCTAAAAAGTATTTTAGTGTTTTCTTTTCTTTCTGTTTTTTAGTTGGTGTGTGTGTGGAAGGGGGGTGGGGGATTTATAAATTTTATTACTTTTCAAAAACTAAAATCTAAAATTAAGCATTTTACAAAATGCAGTTTAAACCTTGGTTGTAAATATAGAACTTCAGTTTACTTCTATATCTACAATTACAATACCATTTGCCTGTGAAGATACGAATATTGGATAAAATTATTATATTCTATTTGATGCAGTATTAAATATATGATCAAATTTCATTAATTTAAAATTTAAAACTTCCATATCAACTTTGTACATATTAAAATATATGATAAACATGCATATACTGCATAAATATGTCGCTTTTGAAGCAGATTTTTTAAAACCTGAATTCCTAAAACTTATGTGCAACATTTTATCCATTTATCTCAGAATGGAATTTTTCATGAATTCTGAACTTTAAAAAGTTATTCCTAAAATTCCCTCTGAGATACATGACTGAAATTTTGCACATGAGTTCTGTAGTGCATTTTTGATAAATTTTCTTCGGGATTTTTAATTAAGAGCAAAAAGTTTTTGGTAATCCATGTCGAAGTAAAAGTTATGCATGAAATAAGTACTTTTTCAAATTAAAATTAATATTAAAAAAATGTACTATTATAATCAGAAATCCTGAAGACAAATTGAAGATAAATCTTTTCTGTATATAAGAGTGAAAAAAGTTTGCAAATTGAAACATTAGTTCATGAGATATAAAATATTTAAAATTTATCAAAATTTTTAAAATTTTATTTAAAATTTTTTTGAGATTATTTCTTGCTCAAATTCATCGTCAAATAAGCTTCAATTTCAGAAGAAATAATTACTGCAATTCATCAATAAATAATATAAAAAAAAATTGGTGTCCCGGACTTCCTTAAAACATCCATTATGTATATGAACCAATATCAATTGTACATTTAAAACTCATTGTTTGTAAACCTGTCCCCTGAATTTACTCTCTTTTTTTATGCGATAAATTATAATTCTATTTATGCGTATTATTATGCATGATACTTTTTATGCGCGACGTCAGTTCACGCGATCTGATAAGACAACAAACTTTAAATAGTTACTTGTTGAACAGCATTATGGTCTCAAGCAATTGTACCAGATAAATATCAACAACTGATTATCACACGGCACTCGGGACACGTGAACTAGACATACAAAACTTTAGAAGCACAAAATCTCACACAATTAGATTTTAATTAACATGAAAAATTCTAATAAATAGTATTCCGTTTTTATTGAGATAAAGAATACGCGTATAACAAATTTGACTTTTGTTATGAGAAGCCAATTAAAATTATTTTTTTTAATATGATTCAAATCAATAAAATTAGATACGTTTGATTCTTTAAAAAAATCACAATTTTTAACTATCTTCCCTTTTTTTTGTATAAATTTAAAAATCGTTCTACATAACTATTATTCTAAAAAAGCTCTCAGGTTAGTGTATAATAAATATACCTTTTTGTGCAGCGAAACGTTATTTAATTTTTAAACAATTATCAATTTTAATGGCTTTATACTTAAAATCTGTTTTCTAATTCAATGTTATAATTTTTATGACTGTATTTTTATACTATGAGCTTCTTATTATGAATTTTCATAGAAGGGGGGAAGTATACAAAAATTGGATTGTGTCCTGGGCACAAAAGCATCTTAGTCGGGTCTGGGTAGGGAAATAAGGCTCCGACAATGCAAGAAGGAATAACTAGTATTTTTTATTTTATTAGAAGGATTTGAAAAGAAAACTTTGGAAGTTTAGTAGGAAATCCATCCTAACGATGAACGTTACAAAGGCTACGAAGAGAAACAAATTCATTCACGGCAGAAAATTTTATAAATCTCTTCAATGGACTCTTCCCACCTGACGTCAGAGGTCACATGATAGAGGAAAAACAAATAGCAGACGAAGTCTTGTTTATCTAGAGCGATTGCTGAAATAACATATTTTCCAATCTTATTTTTGATCAATCGTATTTAATCTGTGTTATTTTTTATACATCATCATTTTTAATCAATTTTATGTCATTATTCATCATCTTTTGTTTGCTGTATACATTTACAATCATCATTTAGTTTATACCTGTTATTGATGTTCATGAAGACATGTTTAAATACTCTGATTTTTGGTGCTTAAATCAGTGACAGTGCAATATCGTACTACGTAAATCCATTTAGACCAGTAACTAAGTTAATTAACTTGTTGTAACACCTTTATGCAATTAAATTAAATGAAAACATTTTAAAATTTCAATTTATAATCCGTAAACATTCCACAAGAAGCTATTATTTATTGCTAGATCAGTTAATGTTACAGTTACACTACAATATACAAAAATCGATTCTTATAGATAAAAATAAATAAACACATAAAATGTTTTTTTAAAAATTATTAAATTTACAAATACAATTATTCTACTGTTTACAAATGCACAATATTACTTTTATTTTATTTTATATTAAATATTAAAATTTTTGTTCTTAAGAACAATATTTAATTGAATTGGATTCTTAGAGTTCGATTATTCGTTTTCCTCTATCACGTGATTGAGCAGACGACGGTGGGAAGAGCCCATTAACAGAAAATTAGAAAGCCTCATTATAGACATTGATCCAAGCATTCCACGAATATTGAAATTTTAACAAATTTAAAGAAATTGCAACGAATATCAGCAAATTTATGAAGACTTAGCAAAAGAAAAGTATGAGGACAAATCGTCCAAAATAACAATAGTAATAATAACATTACAATATTAACTATACATAACATTAGCTAACAATATTAAATAACATCACGATTATAACATTAACTAACAACGAAACTATAACATCGAAATTAAGTTCAACTTTATATTATTTCAAACGATAAAGGAGATAAGTTTGAGCCAATTATTAATAATAATAATAACAATAATAATAATAATAATAATTAATGATTGTTTTGCATTATCAGCAATAACAGGGTGTCGACAGCCGACATTTTTTCTCTGATTCTTCCACCAGTATTTTTCTTTCGGAATTTTTAGTAGTAAGTCTACACGATTAATTAATTAAAAATATATTATACGTATAAATATACTAATGGAAGGATCAGGGGAAAAATTTCGATTGTCGACCCCCCCCCCTGAATAGTAGCCACACACACACACACACACACAAAAAAAAAAAAAAAAAAAAAAAAAAATTCTGAAATGCAATGATTATTATTCTGCTAGTAAAATCTAATTGTATGTATGTTTGGCAATCACATCATGAACCGCTGAATACAGAAAGACGCAAATACTATACCAAAAGATGGGAAATAATCTAAAAAATTCAAGTTGAGCAATTAAATTAAATTAGCTTAATTAATTAAAAAGTTGTTAACAAAAAAAAAAAACTAATAATAGTTTTAGAATTACTTAACATTTAATATAAATCTGGTGCCAACAAAATAAAAACAAAATGTTTACACGTTCTTTTATTTTTATTTTAATGCATTTTATTTTTATTTATTTGACGTAAAAAGAAATTATTTACACGTGAATGATGAAATTGTAATTAAATTATCAGAAATTAACTTTAGACATACGTATGGCGAAATCCACGTCATTAAAATTATTAAGCATGCAATTCTTACACCAATTAAAAAAAAAAAAATAAATAAAAATAAATATAAAAATAAATTTATTTATTTATACGTAAACAATAAAATTTAATATTTGAATTGCTTCAATTTACCTTCAATTATTAATTTCTTAATTTTGAATTTCGTCCCTTTTTGTGTGTCAAAATTCGTAGATTATAAAATCAGTTCCATTTTATGAATTTGCTGAGCTTCCGAATCTTCTTATATCCAGTAAAATTCCATTTGAATATTTTTCCTTTTCTGGCGAACGATTTTTTGTTATTAAAAATAGCAATGTTCACTTTTGTTCTTTTGTTCATCTGTGCACAGATCGTGAATAATGACAAAGTACTTATGAAATATATATTATACAAAATGTACAACTGTACGAAATCTATACTTTTCAACTTCCCCCCACTTACTTTTCAATTATTCTGCACTTGTAATGTCAGAAATTCATAGCCTGAGTAAACGAAGCAAAGAAATTTTTTCTCTCTCTCTTTCTTTCCGCTCACGATTTAATTTAAAGAGGAAAAACTGTCTTCTTTTACCTTCTCAGGTCAACATCTTCTCATTTCCTGTGCGCATCTTATAATGCTCATCTAAAGAATCTGGCTCATCTGTAAAATTCAAAGGAATTATTGCGTTTTTAAGCACACAAAGGTAAACGAACAAAGAGAGAAAGAGTGTAAGAAGGAGGAATATATATATTAATATTTTATCTAAAAATAAAAACATTTCAATAATTGGATTTATTTAAAAAATAATTATGATTAAAAAAAAAATTTTTATATACCACGTTTTCAAATTTTCTGATGAATCATTAATAAAATACGCGAGGATAAAAAAATAATATTTAAGCAATATTTAAGCACGCGGACTCAGTTTAGTGAAATAATAATAATAGTGAAAAAAAATAAAAAAGTTGGTTTTAAAAATAAAATATTTCTCCTTTTAGAACAACGTACATTAGCATCGTGACGAAAGCGACATTAGCATTTACCAATGTGTATAAAATTTAAAATTTAAAATTATAATGACGTCAATTTTTGTGAGATGCATCATTTAACTTTTTATAATTTTTTAACGTTCACGTTGAATTAAGTGTATTTATTTTTATGACGAAAGAAAATGAACTCGCAATTTTTTTTTTTTTTGGCAACAATTAAATTATAGCTAATATTTTAATGGCTATTTTATTGCTATTAAAAGCTTATTATTTTCCTATTTTAATTAATTAAACGAAGACTATTCAAAAATTCGAAAATCTGACTTCGAAGTATTGTCACCGGGTTCTGAGCTACTGTGAAAGTTTCAGATGTCTAGCTAGTAGGGAAGTTAGTTAAAAATAGATTGCAAGGTTTGTACCGGACAAACAAACAAACAAACAAACAAGAATCGAAGTTAATAAAAACATGGTAACTAGCAGGTCTACCCAGCGTTGACCAAGTTTAAGTGTAGTGTTTATAGAATTTTGAAAGCGATGAAAGAACTGTACGAATAAGGTTTAAAATGAAAGAGAAATGCATGAAATATTTCCCGAAGTCTGCAATAGAAAATATTATAAATAAATAAATACAAAAGGCACAGCTTTAGTATTGGACTCTCTTGGTGACTTCAAATATTTTTGGCCATTTTTGCGATGAATTGAAATGGCTATCGCAATTGCGTAACTAAAGACCTTGGCGGTAAACGTCCGAGCTACCCTTCGGTGTCAGATTTCAAATTTTGCCAAAGGAGTCTGGTTCTAAAGCTGTTTCATACAATCAATCAATAAATAAATAAATAAATAAAATAAAACTACAGTCTTAAGATATACCGGGTGATTCAAAATAGATGTTACAGCGATTATTTCGTAAACTAAGAAAGATAGAAACAAACTTTCAATTACAAAATTGGTGCAAATTAAGAGTAGATTTCAGATATGGCATTCTTTTGTACAAGGGACTGTATACATATTAAAAACGAAACTTAATTTTTATACGGCCCCTCCTATCATATGACTTATATTTAGAAAAATATTCTCCTCGCTCTAACAATCAAAATAAAAAAAAATCATCTTTCTAAGTCAAAATCTCGCTGAGTTATTGCAATTTGAAAATTCTAGCATTTTTCGCCAAGTCTTAAGGGGTTGTATCAAAAGTGAGAAATTGTAATTACTATTGCTTTTGTATTAAGGCACACGTTGATCAGCGCTTGGGGGAAAAAAAAGAAAAAGAAATCATTCAGGGAAAGATGGCTATTTTAACCTGTTATGTCTCTATTTCCCCTAGTGAATACACAAGAGAATACTCATTTATAATTTAACAAATAAAATTTATGAATAATTTATGTACTAAAAGGGAATTTTCAAATTCATTTTTCTTTCTTTATACATTCTCTTACTCATATACACGGTGTAGAGAAAGAATTGTTTTTGAGTCAAATTTCCGAAAATTTGCTTTTGTTATATTTGCACGTTTTCAGATCCTCTGAATTCAAAAATCATGTTTTTAGCGGTTGGTCTCTCTCTCTCTCTCTGTGTGTGTGTGTGTGTCTGTGTGTTATTAGAATATTTCAAGAACAAATAGTATCAGAAAATCCAAATTCGATATTCTAAATCCGTATCATATTGCGGTGCTACACTAAAGTATTCGTTACGATCAGACAATTGTTTGTTTACAGGGTCATCCAAAAGAATTCAAACAGATTACATCTGTGAGCGAAATTTCTCATATGTACAGTGTAACATGTATAGACTGCCTTAAACAAAATGAAAAGAATAAATTTTTTATACGCATAAAAGCATGTTTTATGTAGATTCTGGTGTAGCAACCATTCATCATTCATTTACAGGGTTACCCAGAGTATTTCGATATATTGGAGATATAGTAGGGAAATGCTGGAAGTGTATTTCATTTTGTGTTACTTGTTTTACATATAACACTAAATTTACGTACACAAAGTCATGTGTATATAGTTTATAGACAATATACAGGGCTACCCAAAATTAAGGTAAACATTTTTTTATATTATTATTATTAAATATAATTGGTGTAAGTGTTTGCTGCATTTTTTTTTCGAAGAACACTGCTGACACAGAACGCAAAATTAATTTCTCATACCCATACTGTAAACAAAGTAGCTTTTGGAGAGCGATTTTTTTTCTGTATAATATCATATTTTGAGGCCTCCTGAATACGAAAGGTAAATTTTTATTCGTTGATCTGTATATATATGAATTATCAGCATAATTTAACAACAAATAATCTGGTGTTCCACTCACACGACTTTCTCTTACCCTGAAATTTAATACCATAAATACAGGTTGGGAATTAAGAGGTAACATAAAGTGCACTGTTATGTAAACCTATGTTAAAATAATTCAAATTAGGCTTCGGAAGAGTTTTATATGATAATTAGTTCTGTGTGAGCGGGGAATCTCCTGAAATTATTCGACGCAGGCAATAATCAAACTTTAAAAAACTTGGCTTTGGTAATAAGGAAGCCTTAAAACGTGTAAATACACAAAACAGAAGCGATGCATATTTAGCTTAAAAACATACATTATTTATCATATGTCTATGAGGAATTCATTTCCATTCCTGAGCAGCTTTCCTGGACATGGTAAAATATTATAGTAAAGCACTTTCACTAACAATAAAAAAGAATATTATAACTGAAATAGTTGCAACCCTGTATATCTTTTGAAGATTATGTACAAACCACAAAGTGCACCTAAATATAAACTTATAGTAATAATATACGGCACAACCTAAAATGCACTTCCATCAATTTTCAGCTATTGTCGCATTATAATCTAGTTATTTTGTGTAGCCCTGTAAATGAACAGTGAATGATTTCCCTGCTATATTCTACATGAGGCATGTTTTTATGCATATAAAAAATATATATTCATTTTATTTGGTTTAGTGCAGTATATAGGTGTTCAACTCTACTTACCTGCAATTTTCCCCATAGACGTAATGTATTTGAATATTCTTGAGTGTCCCTGTACACGAACCATTTGCTTCATCTCAATGAAAAGCTTAGTGTAGCATCCCTATATGATACATATTTAGAATACCAAGTTTGGAATATCTGCTGCTATTTGTTCTTGAGATAAACTGATAAAAGACAGACACACACACACACACACACACACACATACAGACCAACCGCTAAAAACACGATTTTCATATTCAGGGGACCTCAAAACGTCTAAATGTAACAACTCACTTTCGAAAATTTGGCCCAAAAACAATACTTTCTCTACCTTATGGGTATGAGAAAGTAATAACTACATTAAATGCGAATTTGGTATTTTGGATTCCATATCTAGTTGCCACTTGAAAAGTTGATGAAGGTTTGCAAGTTTCAAGGAAATTGATAACAGACTTGATTTTTGTTTTGATAAGTATAGGCACTATAATTAAACGGGGGTTGAGAAGGGCGGTAACCCCCCTGACATAGAATTATACATCTATACCATATCATATTCTATACAAAACATTATTTTAGAATATTAACAATAAATATGAATATCCTTATGATTTTTACAGTATAAAGTTATTTAAATGTAATTTATAAGAATATCTGTCGCAAAACGCAATACATTGGCATTTTTTGTGCGGTCCTGTACATAAACCAATTGTAGAGAACTAATTAATTCCATTTTAAATAGGGAATATCATATAGTAAACCTGAATTACATATATCATTTCTGAAAATTTCTGAAATACAGATGCTGGGGGCGGGCAGACGGGCAGACGGACAGATGGACAAAAAAAAAAAAAAAAAAAAAATGCAAATATAAATCTTATTCACAGTTAAAAATTGTTAGAAAATGTTTAATGTAAACGAAAATGCAATTCCAGCAAATGTTCAATAATAACCCTTAACGTAACTGAATATTTTTGTGTGCCCTATAAATCTAATGCTAATCTTACTGTACAATATAGAAAGCATTCTTTTGTGCATATGAATAACATATTTCAATTTCCTTAAGATTTATGCAAAGTAATTAAATTTTGGTTTATAGAAATATCTTCACATAGAACGCAATGCTTAGGAATATTTTCGGGTGTCCCTGTATACAAACCAGTGATGGTGTTTACTCCATTTTCTATACAAAATATCCGATATAAAACTTTTATAATGTATTTCAATTTTATTAATATATGCATAAATTAAAGGTATTAAAATATGGTTTATAAAAATACCTCTCATAGAACACAATGCTTTGGAATACTTTTGGGTGTCCCTGTGCACAAGCTAGCAGAGGTATTCACTCCATTTTTAATAAGGAACATCCGATAGTGAACTCAAATAACATATATCAGTTTCAGAAAATTCTATGAATATTCACGGGAGTTAGAGCGCAGACACACAGAAAGACGGATGGACAGACAGACAGATCGAAGTCATTAACACTTTTCAATCTTGCTGGAATTGTTAAAGAGCCGAAGTCATTAAATTTATCAACCATGATGGAAAGTGGTAAAAATAAAGCGCGAAAATTTCACACGGTTTTGCTAGTCTTTTAGTTTTTCCCTCTCTTAACGTGTTTTAATTTGCAGGTGAACCCTAAGAAATTTAACTATTAAATTTTTTAACAATACGAAATTATGTAAATTTGCATTAAATTCTTAAAACAGTTGATTTCACGTGTTTGAACGATTTTAATTGCTATTTTAAAACAAAGGATCTTTTTTTTCATTTTTCTCATCTCATAGATAACCCCCTAAAGTGAGCCTGTTGGCGTCGAAAAATAGATGCCAAAATTGAAGAAAAAGTGGTGTAAGTCATCATTTTCAAATTGCAATAACTCGGCGAGATTTTGACTTAGAGAAATGATTTTTTTTTTGCTTGTTAGAGCGAGGGGGATGTTTTTCTAAATATAAGTCCCATGATAGGAGGGGCCGTATAAAAATTAAAATTCGTATTTAATATGTATACAGCCCCTTTGACAAAAAAAAAAAAAAAAAAAAAAAAAAAAAATGCCATATCTGAAATATACTCTTAATTTGCTCTAATTTTGTAATTGGATGTATGTTTCTATCTTTCTTAGTTTACGAGATAATTGCTGTAACATCTATTTTGAATCACCCGGTATATATATATAAACTGAATAAAATCCAAATTATAATTATTTAAAATTAAGATGAGAACATAAAAGAACTTCCAGTACTAATTAATTTAATAAATGTTTCAAACTAACGCCGAATACCTCCATGAAAGTATTTATTTACACGCGAATTTCTGATAAAAAAATTATTTCGTAGGGTAACAGTTTTTTTTTTCTTCTAATTTTTATTACTATTCACGCTAAATTAAAAGTGTTTTGTTTTATTTCAGGAAAAAAAAAAAAAAAAACTAAACTTATATTTTGTTTATTTTGGCATCAAATATTTCTTTTTTTTAATCCTTTTAAAGTTAAAATCGGTTTATATATATATATATATATATATATATTGATCCAATTATCCGATTGAACTAAAACATACGTCATTTACTAGATTTTGTCCTGATTAATAAGTATACCAGTTTTCGTAGCAGTCGGTTGAATGGTGTGGCTTTGTATAGCGAACTAAAAATCCGGGCAAACAAGAAATCAACTTTATATAGATGGATTAAGCAAATAGCATTATCTGCACCTTATTCTTTGAAAATTGGGTTACCATAAGTAGGGAGCCCACAATAAATTGGTTTAAAAAAAAATACCAACTCAAAGTTAATCATTTTGTTTTATTTTTATTTCATTTTGCACGCGCGCTTTTTATGTCCTAATTCAAAATTGTTAAAAAGAAAAAAAAAAACTTTTTCGATACTGTCCGTTTCGAAACTGATTATTATTAATTTTCTTTTCTCTTTCTTAAAAAAAAAAAAAAAAAAAAAAAAAAAAAAGATGAAATTCTGGCAAAAACAGAATTTATTTTAATACAGAGCAGGACAATTAGTTTCTTGTTTTTCAAATTATAACATCGCTTCCAAATTATTCAATTATATTTTCGATAAATTTCCGATTTCGATAAATGTCCAACTATCGAAAAACTGGTATCATAAAAATCCGTAGATTGAGACTAATAGTCCTCAGTCCTAAAAAAAAAAAAAAAAAAAAAAAAAAGATGAAATTCTGGCAAAAACAGAATTTATTTTAATACAGAGCAGGACAATTAGTTTCTTGTTTTTCAAATTATAACATCGCTTTCAAATTATTCAATTATATTTTCGATAAATTTCCGATTTCGATAAATGTCCAACTATCGAAAAACTGGTATCATAAAAATCCGTAGATTGAGACTAATAGTCCTCAGTCCTAAAAAAAAAAAAAAAAAAAAAAAAAAGATGAAATTCTGGCAAAAACAGAATTTATTTTAATACAGAGCAGGACAATTAGTTTCTTGTTTTTCAAATTATAACATCGCTTTCAAATTATTCAATTATATTTTCGATAAATTTCCGATTTCGATAAATGTCCAACTATCGAAAAACTGGTATCATAAAAATCCGTAGATTGAGACTAATAGTCCTCAGTCCTAAAAAAAAAAAAAAAAAAAAAAAAAAAAAGTATTTGCGATTATGCTGTAATATTAAAAGTTAAATGGTCTGTAACAGGGCTAATGAGAACAACAAAAAACTTGTACAATTTTCGGATGCATTTGTATTAAAAAGTTCACATGTCATTAAAAAGAAAAATCAGAATATATATTTTTTAATAACATGAACAGTTTCCAACGAAACTTAGTGTCACTTTCTGATAAAATGAAAAAGCGCTTTAAAAATAACCTAATTCAATCAGAACGTAAATATATTAAATAACTTATGAAATATGAACCTTTGTATGAAAAATGCTTTAATTGTAGGTACTTATGTTAACAAAAAGTTTTTATTTCTTTTTCATAACTTGATAACTGGATAAATAGACCATTTTATACTAGAAACCCTCGCAAATATCGTATAAAATTCCGAAAAATATATGCAATGTATACTAAGGTAGTTTTCATTAATTGAATAAATTTATTATTAAACGGATTTTCGCAAACTGCTATATTCATTTTAGGATAATAAATAATTACACTAAATTATAGATTTTGATGAATCTGGCATATATATATATGTATATATATATTAAATTATTTAATTCCTTTACAATACTCAGCAAATGAGAGAAAGATGAAAATACCAACAATGAATTTAATAATTAGATGTATTACGTATAAATTTATTGTCACAATTACCATTTAAGTAAATTTCACTGAATAGTAAAAACATGTTAAAGTACTTACGCAGAAGAGAAAATATATATATATATATTTTACAGGGACACAAAAAAAAAAATATTTACCATTGTGGCCTATGGGCTCAAATGATTTAAAGTGCGATACCATCTAAATGCCTTAATCGATATGAGCTGAAAATTTACACATGTAATACACATGTACATAAACGCTTATATACACACATCACAGTAAAAATAGCTAAAATGAACTCAAGAGATTTGAAAACATATAAATATACGAAAATCTCAAAGTAAAAATTTTTCATGATTAAAATATGTATTTTCGAAAAGTAAAAATTTTGTTTGAATACGTCATAGTAAAGCTAAAGCTTTCATAACCCATGATTTCATTCATAATTTTCTCATAGTAAAAAATACGCGTAAAAAAAATGAATTATTCATTTAGGCTGCTATTTCATGTTGTAAAGTTGTGATAAAATCTGAAAACACTTTGGCGAAAATCTTCATTTTTACATCGCCAATCTTTTTACCATGTAGCAACCTACTCAATCCTGATGTTTTCAGTTGACAATTGGAGAAAATCCTCGCTTATTCAAAATTTAATCAGCTTCTTATTAGCTTTATTTAGGAGCCATTGCCCCTAACTTAAGAGCTTTCGAATAAATAGAAAAGGGAAATTAAAGAAATGAGAAAGTGCGTCATGAGGTAGACTGTGATTTAATTTCTCAAAATGTTTGTTTTGATCGGGGTGAAATATCTGAATGCGGAAGTTATGAAATTATTGCTATTTTAATTTTTTTTTTCAGGGAAAAAGTTTGCACATCAATGTATTACAAATCTAATCAAACTGCAAATAGATTCCTAATAACGGCCTCGATTTTGAAGATCAATGAGAAATCGATCAAAAATATCTGGAAAAAAAAATGGACTTTATTATTTATTATCATTATTATTGATATTGATATTAAAATTTATTATTATCTCCCCCCCCCCAACAATATCGACAGAAATCAGAAACATGGCATAAGACGTGCTTGGTTGGTAATAATCAATAATGTGTAATTTTCCTTTTCATCACTAGTTTTTATGTGCCAAGTTCAAGTCCAGGTTTAGGCATGGAGATCTGTATGGTTCAGAATCCAATTTAAACCGTAGGTCCTGATCTTATGAGCCTTAAAGTGGAAAGAAAAGGACCGTAGAGCGACAACCTAAACCCTATGTATATATGCATTGGTATATTATCAAAGGGGAAAAATATTTAAAAAATCATATACAAAATAACAGAATTGGACAGTAATAATAATAATAATAATAATAATAATAAAAGTCAGAAATACGTATCATCACATGGGTGTTAACGATATTCCGTTCTTCTTAAATTATCATCTCACACATACTTAGATTGGGTTAGTCCAGGTTGTTGTATTACATTAATATATTAAAGCCTTCATTAAAATTAGAAATCGAAAATTATCTATTCATCAATAAAAAACTTTGTAGGCAAACGTCATAAATCGAACAACATCATACAATTGCTTCGACAATAAACGATTATCACGAGTTTTTTGAGATACATGATGTGGTCTTACAAAGATTTTTAATTTTTAACACTAGTCTTTCGGTACATTTTTAACCTCCCGACTAACATTTTTAACCTCCCGACTAACATTTTTAACCCAAGATAAAAATAAAATAAAATAAAGTAAAATAATAATAATAATAATAATAATAATAATAATAGGGATGTTATAAATTTGAATCTAACAAGTCCAATTGATCAGAATTCGAAGTCGGGTCTATCTATGTAGTTGTGTGTATGGAAATGTAGCTCCCCAAAAAAAACAAACCAATTTCAAACCTTTCTTTTTTTTTTCTATGCTGTTGTTATTAATTTCTACCAACTATTATTTTTCAATTTGGTATAGATTACAGAACATGGAGCATCTGGTAAGTCAAGTCCGTTGAATTGCAAGTAGGAAAACAGTAATGACATAAGTTAACTTAGTAAGTATTGAAAAGTAAAATTCCTCTCTATACACATAGTATCATTGGGTTTTTAATGTACAGTCTCTGTAGATCAATACCTGGTGATGAAGACAAAATATTAATTTTAATTTGTGAAATTTTAATTTGTAGAGCCTGAAATAAGTGATCACAGATGATTAAAAAAAAATAATCTAGGGTTAATTTTTATCAATGAGAAAGTTTCATTAAATTGCATGCCGCCTTTGCTTCTAAGACAGATTTTAAAACTTGGGCTATACCCCGATTTTAGCGTTATATAATGATATCCGAGAAAAATTTGAACACAGAGGCAATATGAAATGTAATGTTGCTTAATAGATTTCAATACGGAATTAATCACTTTTCCTTTAAATTATTAATTTCTTTGAGATATATATATCTGCAGAAATTTTTGCACATTAATAATCGTGAGACATTTACTAATAGTTTATTGCAGTTCTAACTGATATAAAAAGACATTATTTCCCATATATATAAACCAGCAATAATATTTAGAATATTTTTTGATGGTTGTATATATGTATTCATAAAAATAATTGACATTCTCGTTCTAAAATGGTAGTATTTATTACTTCCATTACCCGATTACCGTAGATAATGTAAGTATTGTATTCATTCAAAGAATTCTATATCGAGAATTTATATGATTTACATGTTTTAAAGTATCCAGAATAATGAAAAGGTGGTTTCTAACAATTGGTTAGTGCATATACATTAGTTGGCAAAATCACCTGTACACCGGACCTGTCTTAATTCTGAAGTCTCGCTGTTTTACTTTTATTCGTTTTGGAGATATGATGGTCAGAAGATTCATCGTACACATACTTTACATACTGACCAATTCGCAAAAACCTTTTATTTATTTTATTTTATTTATTTTGTTCCATGTTACCTGGAAACATGTAAATCAGAGGAATTATCGATATCAAAATTTTTGATCAAATATAATGCTTTCTTTAGCAACGGTAGTTGTGTATTGGGAATAAAAAGCTTACATAAATAATTTTTATAAATAAAACTCTTTTATTATTAGACTTGGAGTTAGAGGGAAATAAAGTTATTGAAAAAGAACCAATATCAGGTTATTTAAATGTATATACTATTTAAATTTATATATTGGTAAGTAATTTATTGTCTTTTATACTATTTTTAATATTTTTCCCGAGCCAAAAAAATAATAAAAACTGTAAATAAAAATATGAAGTATAAAATTGTTAAAATAAAACTTGTAAATAAAACTAGTTGCAAATACAAATATCGTACTGATCAACATACTGAAAAGAATATATACATATATATATATTACCTTACACATATTATTTAACAAAGGTTTATGCTCGATAACTAGCACTATTTCTTTAGAGTACTGCGTTTATATTCAAAAACATTGTATATCATAAAAATTAAAAATATATATTTCACAGTATTCATTACATAAGTGTCTTCTGGGGAAACATGCCCAGGAACAATGTTGCTATAGAAAATCGGAAAGAAGAAAAGCAAAACAACAAAAGACGTTCCGGCGAACGAAGAAAATAATTATCTTATATAATAATAATAAAAGAAGATAGATATGCTAACTGATTGTTTGTATATCATGAACTATATATATTTTCAGCAGGTAATAATGAGACAGTTTGTTATTTTGTTTATTTATTGAATAAGGTTGCGGTCAACGTAGGTCATGCTTGCAAAATAAGAACTTCCCTTATTATTATTATTATTATTATTATTATTTTAATAAAAGCATACAGTGTTAATTAATAAGAACACCTGCAAAATCAATATTGTTATTTTAATCTCGAAACTTATTTTTGAACTATTTCTTTCTTTCAGTGTTAAAAAAAAAAAGCTATTTCAATTTTAAAATTTATTTTTGAAATGCTTGGTGTATACACTATCTTGCGATAAATCTCCGGACACTTTCGGGTTAGACGTTTAGTCCAATATCTAGAAAGGCACTTGCCGAATTACATTGAAACTTCAGGAGTGTAAAGATCATGTGGATACATAAGAATACATAAATGTTGAAATTTTGTGACTAGATAGAAGTTACCTTAAAAATATATATATATATTTTTTTTTTTTTTTTTTTTTTTAATTTGCATTGGTAATTAAGATAAGTTATTCATCATTTTTTCCAATATTATATTTGTATTTCATACGAAGAATAATTGGAAAAATCACATTAAATAAAGGCTTACTGGGAAAAATCACATAATTGTGTTGAGGCAATGCTAACCTTATAAAATGTCAGCGTGAAGGGGAAAATAAGTAAATATACAGGGTGTTTATAAAGTCCCGGACCCATTTTGATGTTTAATTACTCATAAAATAATGAAGATATAAACAAACTTATGGCATTTATTGATGGAATAACTCATATATTTTCTTTTCAGGTTTGAATATCTTTACTTTTGTAAATATCGTCTGCGCGTGTGGTTAATTTCAGATAATTTCATTTTCCAGTTAAAATATCTGTACTTTTCTAAATATCGCCTGCTTATTAATTGCATTTTTCTCTCTTTTGTTTTTGGCAACTATTGCAATGTTATGTTTACTTTTGATGTGTTTGTTCTATGTAGTACTTTTGTATGTGATGTTTTATTCGAGCGGCAGTTGAATAATTACCTAAAAGTTAGAATTACAACCGCAATAGCCTCTGAGGATGCCGACATGCTTGCCGCTACCTGGCGTGAAATTGACTATCGACTTGATATTCTCAATGCGACGAAGGGGGCACACGTGGAAGTTCATTGACAAGGGTCATGAAACTTTTTGAGTCTATCTAACCATTTATGTTATTAATTTTAATCTATCTTTATTATTTTGTGAGTTATTAAACATCAAAATGGGTCCGGGACTTTATAAACACCCTGTATAATAGAATTAGGAAAAAGAAAAAGTAAAATATAATTTACCATAAGAGTCTTAAGAACGGACATATACATAAATATTTTTCAACAAAATGGTTACGATTTTACAGTAAATTTTACTGTTGATTGTTATATTTATCAATTACTTTCAATCTTTTCCATAAAATATTATTTTAAAAAGTAGAAGAAGAAAAGTCTGAGAGAGAAAAAATAAAAATAGTGAAGTATAAATACAAAAGTTGATAGTCACTAATTTATGTCAAGGTGCAACTATTCAATAAAATTGCGCGCATTAGTGCTTGAGCTAGAGCTTCCCCAAAATTTTTCTCACACCTATACAAAGAGACAGGTGTTTTCTAAAAATGGTCGAACCATGTCCAGGTAATCTCAAAACATGCAAATCTGCTGAAATTTTTAACGAATCCAATCGATATTGTATCCAAACTTTTGGATCTTAACCCCAGCAATTGCCAAGAGGGTCTGCTCTCTAAGGTGGAGATGCGGGAGGGAGTTGAGGATGTTTTCTTCTATATCGGACAAACCAAAAGAACTTTAAACAAAAGAATTCAAGAGCATATTCGCAACGTCAAAAAAGGAAAGAGTTCAGCATTAGTCAATTTTATTTATGAAACCTCAGCTTCACCTCTTTGGGAGTCGGGGAGAGGGGTGGCGGTTGTTTTCAGAAATATTCGTTGACTGGAACCTGACTGTTTATTTATGAATCAGTTACCTCTCACAAAAGTGACAATGTTTTCTTGACAATATGCATATTTCAATGGGTGTATAAGGGAGTCACGTGGTGTCCATATCAGTTTTATTTATTATTATTATTATTTTTTTTTTTTTTTATGCGTAATAAATAAATATGTTTTCTTTTATATCTGGATGAAGGGATTTTGAATAGAATCGTGGACTGTATGTTTTTTTAAAATTCGCTGGTTCAAAATTATATTGAATTAAAAGTAGCTAGAAATGAACTTTGAAGGACTCACCCTCTTTTCAAATGAATTCACAAGCATCATAATTCAAAAAAGAATGAATAAAAGCCTGAATAAATACACATAATTGAATAAAAACGTGAATAATTGATTTTATTTCAGCTGACACGTATGAATGACTTTTTTAGCTTGCCGCTAGAATCAGAAAAAAAAAAAAAGAAAAAGAAAGTGTAATTATTTATTTATTTATTTTTAATATAAATTTGCTTTTTTTTTTTTTTTTTTTTTTTAAATAACTTTAAAGTTAAAACGAGATTTTTATTTAATATCTTTTGAATCAATTGTCCGATTGAACTAAAGTTTACGGTGTTAGCTAGATTTTATCCTCATCAGCCACATTGGGGACTTTTTTTATTCAACTCTCACCAATAATTTTGAGAAGTGATGTTTAGTATACATAATAGGCGATTAATCTTCGATGTGATAAGGCAACCGTTACATTTAAAATTTAGTGTTGGATATTGAATAAAAAAAAAAAAATCCCCAATCTGGCAACATTGATCCCGATTAACAAGTATACCAATTTTCATAACTATCGGTTGAATGGTGTAGCTTTGCATAGTCAACTAAAACTCCGCACAGATACTTTCAGCTTTATATATATAGATTTTACGTGGTAGGGAAATTTATATAGCTAGTTAATACGCAAATTATTTTCTCTCCTACCTTCTCTTTCCTTTTTTGAGACATATTTCTACACATAAATTTTAAGTGAAAGGGAGATTTATGACTATCTACAATGTAAATTATTTCAACTCTCATTTTATCTCCCAGTCTCTCTTTGAGCCATATTTTTATACATAGGATTTAAATGGCAGTGAAATTTATAACTACCTAGTAAGTAAATACTTCTTTTCCCTTTTTCAAGAAATGTTTTTGTGCATAACGTTTTAAAGTAATATCGAAATTTATAGCTGGCTACTCGTATCTATCTACAAATCTATCTATTTATTTATTATTTTCTTCTATTTTCAATAGAAGAAAGTATTGGATTCGTAAAAATTTTCGAACGCTTGAGTTTTGATGGATTTACACGTTTTGAGAGCTGTAGAACACGATTTGACCATTTTTAGAAAATGTCTGTCTGTCTGTGTGTGTGACAAAATTTTGTGGCAACTGTATCTCAGGAACTACTGCACAGAATTTCATACAAATTGGTATGTAGTTGCACCTTGACATAAATTAGTGCCTATCAACTTTTGGTAAAAATTGTGTTACAGGTTGCGTTGCCATCCCGCTTTTCTAAATTTTTAGCATGGTGATATAGGACAAAATTTTGTATAAATGTGCATAAAGAGAATTATTTTTTAGTAATCATTATGAAATTCACAAGAATTATTTATAATAGAGATAGTCAACTGGGAAAATTTTTTTTGCATGTGTAGGAGCCTCCCCCCCCCTGGGGGGAAGTCCCCCCTCGAGGGGAGTAAATTTTCATGATGGGTATCTTACAAAAGAGCTCGCCAATACCTTTAAAACGAATGGTTTAACCATCGATCTGCGATGATTTAAAATAAAGTTATCGATTTTTCTCATGTTTAACAAAAAAAAAAAAAAAAAAAATGTAATATTGACAGTAAAATTGACTTTTTTGGGATATTTAGTGTTATACTACTTCTCTAATATGGAAATCGTCTGCATTATCATGGAAGATAATTTTTTTAAATAATAATTTTAATGAATTATTTTTACTGAGTGAATTTGTGTAGGAAAATATAGAAGAAAGTCATGTGGTGGCCACAACATACTAGTCTTTTTTAGCTGTTTTTCTTTTTCTTTTGGTAGATGGTTTTATCCATAAATTTTAACCGATAGTGAAATTTAGTTGTTTTAAGTACAAATATATCTCTGTACAATTTTTAAAAGGTATTTTTATGCATAACTTTATAGTGATTATGAAATTTTCTAGCTAGTAAGTAAGCAAAAATTTTTATTCCAAGAGATGTTTTTCTACGTAAATTTTGTCCATCATTTGAAATCGAAATCGACAAAATCAGAATACATTTTCCACCAAATACTTTTGCAGAGATTCTTTTTAATAACGCAACAACCATGCGACCATTCCACTGCCAAAATTACTCACTATGTTCACTTTCAGAAATCCGCAAACTGAGCATAAAATTTTGCTCTCAATACCAACCATAACTGATATCTTTCCAACAGGCCATTCAACTCACTGTTACAGTCTCTATTCTCCTTTGAAATCTCGCATTCATATACGGAAGTCTCTATTATGTTTGATCACACTCCGCAAATAAGTAGAAATAGTTTACCGAGAACACAGAAATGCAGCTGGATGAGGAAGACGGCAGAGAAATATTTGGCTCTTTTGCAAATAAGATGAAAAGTTAGATAAAGGCGCAGTCTGTTGCAGAATGATTAATAACTGCGCTTTGATTGATCAAAAGAGAATTTATTTCATTTATGTTCGATAGAATATCGCAAATTAATTTCATATCTATACGAAGAGAAATTCTACTTTGATGCTAAAAATGAAAATAGTAATATTATTAATAATAATAATATTTTTAGAATTCTTTGTACAAATTAAAACTAGTATGTTGTGGCCACCACATGACTTTCTTCATTTTCCTATACAAATTCACTCAGTAAAAAAAAAAAAATTATTAAAATTATTATTTAAAAAAATTATCTTCCATGATAATGCAGACGATTTCCATATTAGAGAAGTAGTATAACACTAAATAACCAAAAAATTAAATTTTATTGTCAATATTGCATAAAAATAAAAATAAAATATTTTTTTTTTTTTTTTTTTTTGTTAAAAATGAAAAAAATCGATAACTTTATTTTAAATTATCGCAGATCGATGGTTCAACCATTCGTTTTAAAGGTATTGGCGAGATCTTTTGAAAGATACCCATCATGAAAATATACTCCCCCCAGGGGGTGTGGCAAGGCTCTTACACATACAAGAAATTTTTCCCAGTTGACTATCTCTATAAAAATAATTCTTGAAAATTTCATAATGACTACTAAAAAAAATTCTCTTTATGCACATTTACACAAAATTTTGTCCTATATCACCATATTAAAAATTCAGAAAAAGCGGGATGGCAACGCAACCTGTAAGACAATTTCTACCAAAAGTCGATAGGCACTAATGTATGTCAAGGTGCAATTACATACCAATTTGTATGAAATTCTGTGCAGTAATTCCTGAGATACAGTTGCCACAAAATTTTGTCACACACACACACAGACAGACAGACAGGCATTTTCTAAAAATGGTCAAACCGTGTTCTACAGTTCTCAAAACGTGTAAATCCATGAAAAAGCCGAGGTAGAAAATTTTTACGAATCCAATACTTTCTTCTATTGAACATAGAAGAAAGTAAAAAGTAAAATAAAAAAGTCAATGTTTTAAAGAAAGAATATTTTTTGTAAATATAGAATAAATTTTCTTAAGGATAGAAGAACATTGAAACATAGTTAGTTGTAGAATGATTATTAAATGCGCTTTGACTGAACAAAAGAGAATGTATTTCATTTCAGTTTGATAAAATATAATAAAGGAACTAATTTTATCAATATTTATAGCATAATACTATACTAGTTGTATAGAAAGTCAGTCCTAGAGAAATTTTTGTTAACCTAAAAAATATGTTTTTGAGGAACATGCATTTCTTCTAAAAAATTGTTTCTGCAACATTTTTTTTTTTTTTTTTTCCCCTAGAGTATTATACACCAGATGCCTCTCTTGAAATTTTTTTTTTTTGAAATTTTATTAATTTATCAAAATTAAATTGCTTTAAAATTTTTTTTTCTATATTCAATAGAATAATAAAGTATTAAATTCGTTAAAAATATTCGACTTACGGTTTTCAACGAATTTACTCGTTTTTAGATGTCCAGACATGATTTTACCATGCATTGAAAATGTTTATTTGCCTGTCTGTATGTAACAGAAATTTTCGGTCAACTCTAGCTCAAGAATTAATGCACATAATTTTATACAAATTACTGTTAAATTGACAGAATAAATCTACAAAATGAGTCAACAAAACAAATTTTCTTTTACTAACAAAATTTTTTTGTTCGGCGCTAGCATTAATTTTTAAGAAGAGTTCTCTCAAACATTTTACAGGAAGGCCCTCAAATTATTAGTGCTGCCAGTTGGCACGATCATCTTCTCAACTAATCCGTAGCTTTACTCTTAAGGTATCTGCCTACGTACGGAGCACTTTTTTCTAAAAAAGCAGACTATGCATTGAGTAATAATATTTTTAGTTATAAACGGACATAGAATGAAGAAAAATAGTACATTTTAAGGAAATATTTCATTATTTTGCAAAAAAATAGATGATTTTCTGTAAAAAATGAGCAAAATTTCACGTTGACGCCAAAATTCATATACTCAATAAAAATTAATATAATTCAATATCCATTGAAATACCTAATGATATGACCCTTATCTGTGCATTGAACTAAAAGTTAAAAGATATTCTTAAAATTGACTGAAATATGGTAACTAACAGAGAAAAAACCAGAATTTTCCGGAAAAAAAATCTGTTTTTTAGAAAATAAACACACGTAAAATCTTTAAAATAGTACACAGAACTTATCTTTTAGTTCATTGCGTAACTGGAAATCTGTTATATACTGTGAAAAAATTTCATAGAAATAACTTGAAAATTTTGGAGAAATCAGGTTTGTCGCATACACAAAAATTGAAAAATATAGTTTTTCAGAAAACGAATATAAAGATTTTACTTAATGTGTAATTATTTGTTGGGAAAAATAAATAAATACATGGGGTATTAAAAAAAATAAATAAATAAATAAAATAACTGAATGATTTAAATTGAAAATAAATGTGAAATCAAGCCTAATTACCAACGTTTACCTATTGCCAGCTCTTTAAACTGGCGAGATAGGGCACTTCCTGTATTAAAGAAGCTCACTTCCGGTTTACTTAATTGGCTATAACTTCGGTTTTAATTAGCGTACAAACAAAAGTAAAGGTGTTTTAAAAAGCTAAAAGTCTATTCTTTAAAACCAAATAAAAAACAGAAAATCGATTTTTTTTATCAAAAATGGTGATTTTAAACTAGGCAGATACCTTAACGGCTCTCTTCACTTACCGTCCCCGGAAGCCCGAGCCAATGTTATTCTATGGGGAAATTTTCTTTACAAATAACTTATTAACTAATACATATTTTTAAATTCTGTTTTCACATTCAGAAAATTCCCAACTGTTAAATTGACAGACCTTTTTAAAAAATGTATTTTTATTTTATTTTTAATATTTTATTTTGAAATTGCAAAATGAATAAAATTCACATATTGAAAATTCGCATTTTGCACATTCGAGGTAAAATATAAAAAATTAAAAATATATATATTTAAAAAAAGTCCGTCAATTTAACAGCTGAGAATTTTCTGAATGTGAAAACAGAATTTAAAAATATGTATTATTTAATAAGTTATTTATAAAGAAAAAGTTCCCATAGAATAACATTAGCTTCGACTTCCGGCGGCGGTGAGTGAAGAGGGCCCTTAAGAGATATGCACCAAAATAAACTAGTTGGCATAGGTGGACTCTGCTCAGTTCCCCATCATATTTATGATGTTCTCATAAATTTCTAGTGCGAGACATATTATAATCATGTTAAAAGAAATGAATTTGAGTGGTTTGACATCTTTACGATGAAAATATCCCTCAACATTGACGTTTATGTGAAATTTTGCTCTATTTTGCCATGTTAAGAAATTCGTAAATTTCCAATAACTTACAAAATTTTTATATTGGAAAATTCATGGTCACTAATATTCATGCCAGTGTCCTCAATAATATTTCAAAAGTAGTCTGACATCTTTACGATGAAAATCTCTCTCAAAATTGACGTTTATGTGAAATTTTGCCTTATACTGCCATGTTAAGAAATTCGTAAATTTCCAATAACTTGCGAAATTTTCAAAGTAGCATATTTATAATTACTGATGTTCATTCCGGCATCAAAACTGATATTTTAAAACTGGTCTGACATTTTTACAGTAAAAAGTTTCCATTTAATGCACGTTTAAGTGAATTTCGTCCTATTCTCCCATGTTAAGAAAATCGTAAATTTCTAATAACTTACGAAGTTTTTAAATTCGAATGTTGCAAATGAATAGGGTTCTTGCCAGTGTCGAAAGTAATATTTTAAAACTGATCTGACCTCTCTGCGACAATTTGTTCTTGAGATATCGTGTACACAAACTAACAAACTAACGGACTAACAAACTAACGGACTAACCCACTAACAGACACCCTACAGACAGACACCATACAAATTTTGTCATTTTCGGATTCCTCACACCTGAAAACGTGTAAAAAAGTCAAAAAACCGAGGCCGAAAATTTTCACGATTACCTAAGTTCCCCATACCTATAGTATGATGGGAAACTAAAACTAGTATGTAGTGTGATCGTCACAAACTTTTCTTCTATATTTCCCTATAGAAATTCACTTAATTCAAATTATTACTTTCTCTTACCCATAAGGTAGGGAAAGTATTGGTTTTGGGTCAAATTTTCGCAAGTGAGTTTTTGTTATATTTACACGTTTTGAGGTCTACTGAATCCGAAAATCATGTTTTTAGCGGTTGGTCTGTGTGTGTGTGTGTCTGTTATCAGCATATCTCAAAAATAAATTATAGCAGAAAGTCCAAACTTGGTATTCTAAATGTGTATAATATTGGAATGTTACACTAAAACTTTCGTTAAGATCAAGCGAATGGTTCGTGTACAGGGACACCCAAGAGTATTCAAATACATTACGTCCATGGGGGAAATTGCAGGTAAGTAGAGTTTAACATCTATAGACCGTACGAAACCAAATGAAACGAATATATAATTTTTATATGCGTATAAACATGTCTCAAGTAGAATATGGTAGGGAAATCATTCACTGTTCGTTTACAGGGCTACACAAAAGAACTAGAAAAAAGTGCGACAGTAGTTGCAAATTGATGGAAGTGTATTTCAGGCTGAGCCGTGTATTATTACTATAGGATTATACTATATGGTCCGTACATAATCTTCAAAAGATATACATGGCTGCAAATATTTAAGCAATAACATTCTTTTTTGTTGTTACCGGATGTGCTTTACTATAATATTTTACCATGTCCAGGAAAGCTGTTCAGGAGTTGAAATGAATTCCTCCTAGAGATATGGTAAATAATGTATGTTTTTAAGCTAAATATTTATCGCTAGTTTTAGTTCCCCATCATACTATAGGTATGGGAAACTTAGGTAATCGTGAAAAATTTCGACCACGGTTTTTTGACTTTTTTATACGTTTTCAGGTGTGAGGAATCCGAAAATGACAAAATTTGTATGGTGTCTGTCTGTAGGGTGTCTGTTAGTTGGTCAGTGGGTAAGTCCGTTAGTGGGTCAGTGTGTTAGTCCGTTAGTTTATTAGTCTGTGTACACGATATCTCAAGAACAAATGATCGCAGAGAGGTCAGATCAGTTTCAAAATATTACTTTGGATACTGGCAAGAACCCTATTCATTTGCAACATTCGAACTAAAAAACTCCGTAAGTTATGAGAAATTTACGTGTTTCTTAACATGGGAGAATAGGACAAAAATTCACTTAAACGTGCATTAAATGGAAACTTTTTACTGTGAAAATGTCAAACCAGTTTTAAAATATCGGTTTTGATGCTGGAAAGAACATCAGTAACTATAAATATGCTACTTTGAAAATTTCGCAAGTTATTGGAAATTTACGAATTTCTTAACATGGCAGTATAGGGCAAAATTTCACATAAACGTCAATTTTGAGAGATATTTTCATCGTAAAGATGTCAGACTACTTTTGAAATATTATTTAGGACACTGGCATGAATGTTAATGACTATGAATTTTCGAATATTAAAATTTCGTAAGCTATTGGAAATTTACGAATTTCTTAACATGGCAGAATAGAGCGAAATCTCACATAAACGTCAATCTTGAGGGATATTTTCATTGTAAAGATGTCAAACCACTTTCGAAATATTATTTAGGATACTGGCATGAATATCATAGACTATGAATTTTTTCAATTAAAAAAATTCGTAAGTTATTTGGAATTTATGCTTTACTTAACATGTCAGAATATGGCAAAATTGAGCATAAACTTCCATTTTGAGGATCATAAATACATTAGACAACTTCAAAATTACATTTATGATATTTGTTTGAACATGATTGAATACAAATATTCTAATAGGAAATTTTCGTAAATTATTCGTAATTTACGATTTTATCAATATATCGAAATTGTAAATTTTTGATATAAAAAAATGAATTCTAAGGATTATTGCATTGGAAAGAGTAGCATGAAAACTAAACAACGGAATCGACCCTGAAAAAATAAATTAATAGATTAGAATGAGATAAATATATCGAAGTGAACGGTGGATGGCCTATTAGGCGGGGATTTCATTCTGTCACTGTATCAAGCTTTGGTCATATTAATTTCTTTTAACATGATTATAATATGTCTCGCACTAGAAATTTATGAGAACATAAATATGATGGGGAACTGAGCAGAGTCCACCTATGCCAACTAGTTTTGTATAGTTACACGTTTTGAAGCTTCCTGATTACCGAAGTCAAGTTTTTTAAAGTTTGGTCTTTGTCTGTGTGTCTTAGAGGAAAAAACGAATAATTTTAGGAGATCCAAATGTTGTATTTTGAAGTTACTATAAGTTTGTTGCTGGAAAAGTTTGATCAAGATTGATAAGTTTCGAAGAATGTTGCGTGTGAAACTTGTCTGAATAATTTTAAGTGAACTTTAAATTTTAATAAAAGATTTTAAATTCGATATAAATGTAGGTGCATTAATGAAACGTGGGGTTGAGGGGGCGTTAGCCCCTCTCACACAGAACTAATTATCATATAAAACTGTTCCGAAGCCAAATTTGAATTGTTTTAACATAGGTTTACATAACAGAACTCGTTATCTTACCCCTTAATCTCCAACCTGTATTTATAGGATTAAATTTCAGGGTAAGAGAAAGTCGTGTGAGTGATACACCAGATTATTTCTTAATATTTATCAATCAATAAACGTATTCTTCATGATGGACGTAGACGGTTTATATCTCAGAGAAGTATAGCGCTAAAATATTGAAAGAAAACCAATTTTGTGCTTTACAAACATCTTTATTTTTATTTTATTTATTTATTTATTTATTACTAGCAGGCTACGCCCGCTTCGCTGGTCACTATATTTAAATGAATTTTCGAAAGAATCGAATTAATATTTATTTTTTTTATACCGCATTATAGACAAAAATTAAAAAAATAAAAATAAAATAAAATAAACTGAAATTGGTCCAAACATCGCTTTGGGTACCCGCTGTCTACGGCATCTCTTTTCCCGCCCGCATTGCATCAGGTCTAGGTTTCCCATGCCTGCAGGAAGATCTTTCCGGGGAACTTCAATCTGGATATTTATCGACGACAGGTGGGATCTGCTATTATTTAAGAACTACGATTTTAAAGATGACTGTATCTCAGCATCTATTAAATATTTTAGTTTTGAACCATGTATTTTATAGCCCATGCTATTTACACTATATTACGATTTGATTCCGACCAATGTAATAAAATAAAATAAAATAAAAAGTAGATTAAATATATATATAAACAAATAAATTTTAATAAATTTAATCCTTTTTACTATGTATATACTACCATTTTTCCCGATAAATATAGTAAATAAAAAAAAATAAATAAATAAATGTTTTTTCTTTTAAAAGAATTTACTAAAAAATGAAAAATAAGAAGTTGTTCTACTATAAAATATTAAACATAACTGTTATCAATACGTTTTTAAATTTAAAACTAATTATACTTAATTTTTTCTTCTGCATTACGATTTTATTTTCAATAAATATAACAAAAAAAAAAAAAAAAAAATTGCCTTCAAATGAATGAATTAAATAAAAATAAGTTGCGTAATAGCCGTTGCTAAGATACGCAGACGATTGAAGCAAAATAATTAAATTTATGAAAAATGAAGCATTAAAGGCAATATTTAAAATCGAAAAAACATTAATTTAAAAAATTCAAATTCGAAATTCGAAAAAAATCTCGATGAGGTGCACACATGCATGGTCCCAGGTACCTATATGCCAAATTTGGAAGCTCTGCGATCAATAGTATGAGCACCACAGCGCAGATACACACACAGACACACAGACACACACACAGACACTTCTCTTTATTTATATAGATTTATCTTTTTTTTTTTTTTTTTAATGAATTAAAATTGACAACTTTGTTTTAAATTATCACAAAACTTTGGTTCAACCATTCGTTTTAAAGTTAGTGATGAATTCTTTCCCACAATACCCATACAAAATACTCTACCCCTCAAGGGGGAAGCAATGCTCTTATACGTACTTTTTTTTTTTTTTTTTTTTTTTTTTTTTTTTTAGTTGACTATTAGTATTATAAATGGTTCTTTTTGGTTTCATAATTAATATTTAAAAATAATTCTCATTCTGGATGTTCAGACGAAATTTTGTCCTATACTGCCATGTTTAAAATTTAGAAAAAAACGGAACGGCAACACCACCTATCGAGCAATTTCCCCCAAAAGTTGATAGACACTAATTTTTGTCAAAGTGCAACTACATATCAATTTGTATGAAATTCTGTGCAGTAGTCTCTGAGAGTTGCCACAAAATTCTTGTCGCACATTTTGTTAGATATTTTATGTGTGTATAAAGATATACATATAATAATAATAATGATAATAATAATAACAATAATTTATCATTAGAATGATCAAACACCAGGAAAGAAGAAGTGAATGAATGAACACGTACGGAAATGAATTCTTATAAAAGGCAAAAGAGATTTAAAAGTTAATATAAATTGTTCCTAAAATATTGGTAGATTGCAATCACATACACCAAATATTAACAAAAAATAACTGAAAAAAAAAAAAAATAATAATAATAGCAATAATTAGAAGATGAAGAAGGAGCAGAGGCCACTACCGCTTAAGACAAGTGGAGCGGGTTAAACGAGATTTCTGGAAGCCTAACATTCCCCCATACCTCTGCAAGACTATATAGAACACAGAAAAAAGTAAAAAAATAAGATAATAATTGTTGCGAAAAGGAAAAAGAAATAAACAAGAAAAAATTAAAACTTAACTAGAAAATCATGAAAGGTATAATTGATTAGTATATTATTTATATGACCTTGAGTTAGAGAAGTTGGTATTCAGTTTAAAATGAGATTTGAGACTATTTACGAGTTGAGTAATTTTTAAGGATATAAACAATTGTGTGATATATATTTCATTTTATTTAAAGGTACACATTAAAATCAATTTCAATTAAACACAATAATTTTATTATAATCCTATTTCAATTAAATACAATAGTTTAACTATTATTTTAGACATTTCATTAATAATCTTATTCTTTAAAAAATAGTATTAACGTGATGTTAATTTAAATTTATGTTATATATTAATAACATTAACATAATTTTAAAGCTTAAAATATATTTGTTATAAGAAATGAATATATATATTTGGTAAAAGAACTTAAAACTATATGAAAAATGGGAAAAAACTGAGCAAATATAAAAGAAATAACAATAAGAAGGAGCAGAGGCAACCATGGCTTAAAACGAATTTTCCTGTTTGCAATCAGTTATACAAATTGTTTATTTTAACTCAGTGCCAAAGTAATAAAAAATATTTGCTTTTTTAATTTGGCCTATTTTTCTAAAAGAAATAGACCTTTGTTTTAATAAAATAAAATAAAAGTGAGAATAGTTACTGTTGATTAAATTCTAACTAGACTCATGCATAAAGAATTGACCTGCATAAAAAACAGTTTGAATGTAAAACGAAGCTAATTTTAGCATGCATAATATTAAGGAAAAGCTAACTCACCTCTCTCCTGCATTTCCTGTGGTCGCTTGGAATAGATTTTAAGCCACACACAAAATAAAGATTAAATCATTGATTACTAATATACTGGAATTTAATAACAGACTTGCAGAATATCAAGACAATATATCCGAATATGTGATTGACACAAATCTTAAACACATTTTCTCTTGACTTCACGAATTGTAAGACAGATGACAACTTATTCAGAAGAGTTGTGGAAACAAACACATAATATTATTTCACAGAATTAATCGAATAACATTTAAAGAATTTCGAACGTTATTTTATGACTTAAATGAATTGTCACAAAGTAAAAGAATAAAGTTTTACTGAGAATAGTTCATGATTGCACATGGTTTTAGAATCGACTACAAATTAAACAAAAGTTTGATTTGATTTAACGAATAATGATTAACGAATAAAATTAGAATTATCAGGTATGATTCCATTAGATTATGAATACCTGAACGATTTTACTTGACTCCCGAAAACGAACATGTTTCCGAGAGAGCCCAAATAATAAAAACAATAATAAAAAAAGGTTCTCTTTCATCACGTGACCGTCTGGTTTCCTGTACTGGCGCCCGCACTCCGATTGCTTCAACATACTGCGCGGGCGGGGAAGGCACCGGGGCAGGAGTCGACATACTTGGAACAGGGATGACAAGTTGCTTGACATATTGGCTTGGTTTGGCTGTTGGTTGAGGCTCTGCATATGTTGTTTAGTCCACCTTCTCCAAAATGTCTTTTTAGCCTGTATAAGAAAATTACACCTAAAAGAGAGACTTAAAAACATGAAAGTTAGTGAGGTTTCTGGCAATTTTAATGGTAGTATAGACTTTACTGCCAAACGAAGATAAATCAAGCATTGTCTCATGACTGGTTTAACAGTGGATCGCCCGTGAGAGATCCGAAAGTTTTTTGGAATAAGAACCAGATTAAATAAGACTAAATTAGAACCAGCATGAGCACTTAAGTAGTGATAATGTGTGGTGGATAAGAATGTAAAGTGGTGGGATTCCGGTAACAAAATTTGCTGGTTTTCTTGGAGATTGAGAGCGAGTGGAGGTTTAGAGCTTCCTACAAGGGTATTGTCAAAGGATTGTTCCTGAACTGCAACTGAATGTAGAGGGTACATGGGTGGTATTTTATGGATGTGGAGGTCTTTAGTAGGGGAATCTTGATTATCTAAAGTTTTCTGAAGTGCGAGATTTTCCTTATTTAACATCGTATTTTCATTTTTTAGGGTATTTTCAACTTTGTAGCTCAGGAGGTGTTTTCGAATATCAATAAAACGATTTGGACTCAAAGTCGCAGAAATCGGTACTCTTTTAACAGGGCTTGAAAAAGGTGAATGAGAATTCGCAGGAAAGTCAATGATCGAAGTACTTTCAGACAGATTTTCCTCTATGAAAACATTAGACTCATAAGCAGATAATTTTTGACAGTTAATTGGAATATCAGATGATTTAAGAGTAGAGACTGATTCTAGGGACAGAGTTTTATCACATTTTTCACCTTGTATTGATGTAGAATTATGATTAACATTGTCGACACCTTTTTTGGCACCGTGAAGGGTTAAATCAGACATGCGAGCATTTTGCACTAAACCCACAAGTGAGGGACAGGAATGATGCATAGAATTGGTAGGTGGGATAGGAGGAGCTGCTCGGATACAGAAGTTAACAATGGGTGCACAAGCTGTTCCGTAGGTGACAGTATTCAATTCGTAAAAAGATAATTGGTCATTGGGAGATTCTCTCCAAACAATTCTTTGGTAGATTCTATGTTTCCTTTCAATTAAGATTTGCCGATACATTTTAGCTATGTTTGCACTGAACGCTACAGGGTTGGCTCGAAATTTTACTAAATTGTCAAAAATATTTGACTGTAGTTTAGGACCAATATATAGAATGTCATTTAAAGATTTGTTATTTGTTGTTTTAAACGAGGCGTCAAATACTACACGTAATTTTGTTGTTTCAGAGTTTTCATTTACCACAGCATGATGCGGTAAATAATAATGTGGCGTTTCACTAAATTTGTTTTGATTTAATTTTGTCATATGACCTAAATTTATATATTCGTTCATGAAATTCGAATACTCCACATTTAATTGTGGATTCTTTTTAATTTTATTTTCAATGGAAAGAAATCTTGAAATAGCACCTGACTTACTGTCACCTAGTGCCTTATCTGGCTTAAACGGTAGATGAACTGTATATTTTCCCTGCGTATTCCTTTTTGCTTTTGTGAAATAAATATTTTCCACAGGATCATTTTCTAAATTTTTTGTATCTACATTTTGTGTAGATTCTCTATCAAAAAATTGTTTCAATGTATTATTTAAGTCATCATCAACAGTGATGTGACATAAATTTAAGTTTGTAAAATGAAGACTTTCGACTTTTCCTGAAAGGAGGTAACCCAATTTAGTGGGAAATGCTGTAGGAGTTCCAGCTGGCCCTTGAATGGGACTGCCATTGCAGATTGAGGCGACTATTTCTGCCCCAAGAAGAATATCGATTGGACCACTAATATGATAATTTGGATCCGCTAGTTGCAATCCTTTTATGTGTGGCCAATCATGTTGCGGTAGTTGGAAATTAGGGAGAGGTGAGGTAACCCTATCAACTATAAAAGCACTGACTGAAAATGACTCCGACGAAAAATGCGGAGTGAATTTAAATTCTGTGTTGTTAAGAGCAGTTTCTGCTAAAACGCAATTAATCCCTATTATACTATGCGACGTGCTCCGTAAGGGCAAATTTAGTCGCTTAGCACATTCCTTAGTAATTAATGAATTTTGACTAGCATTATCTATCAAAGCTTTACAATGCATAATTTTTCCTTTATTCGATTTAACCTTAATTAGTGCTGTAGATAACAAAACATTACTAGAATAAAACTGAGCACTATTAGAGACTGATATATCTGGCGATACATGATTCGCCCTTTCAGAATTTGAATTTCTACCATAAACATGCAGTAAGGTATGATGTTTTTCTGCACAATTTTTACAATTAATGTCTATCCTACAATTCTCCAGCCTATGATTTTGGCGTAAACAATTTTGACATAATTTATTTAATTCAACGAATTTCCATCTTTCATTAACCGGTTTTGAATTAAATGTCGGACATTTAAATAACGGATGATGCTCATTACAAAGAATGCACGTATTTTCCCTTTTCACAATTGTACTCAGTACATTATGTATATTTTTCGAATTAGTGAATTTTACGTCTTGTTTACATTTTATCTCTTCAACACCGCGCGCTTCGCGCTCAACGAATTTCCTAAAAAGATCAAGATCAGGCAATTTATCACTGTCCAACATTAATTCCCATCTCTGTTTTAACGATTCATCCAATTTCCCCATCATGAATTTTATTATAATTAAGTCGCTTAACGCATTAGAATCTAAACCCAAAGTTTTTAAGTTTCTGACGGCTTCGTTACAAGTATCTAATAACTCAAGTAAAGTTTTAGCATTGTTTGCTTTTACAATTTTCATAGAAAATATTTTGTTAATTTGACTCAATGCTAATTGTCTCTTATTTTCATATCTTTCATTTAATATTTCCCAACATTGATCTAAATTTTCCTCTTTTAGAGCGAATCCTCGAATTAATTTAGCTGCGTTTCCGCGCACTGAAGAATGTAAATATTGCAATTTTTCAATTTTGGATAATTGATTATTTTGTAGAATTGTCGAATTAAAAATTTCTTTAAAAGAAATCCAATTTTCGGTTTCACCAAAAAATTTTGGAAGATCAAATTTAGGTAATTTAATAAGAGACGATTTACCATTTTTCTCATCTTTATTTTCCGCGTGAGTATCTGAATCGCACGCATTTACTTCTGTTTTGTCCTCTAACTCCACCAGTAAATCAAAAACCACTCCCTTATATCTCAAATACATATCCATATAATCCTCATTCTCTTTAGCGGATAAATTTTTAAATATTGACGCAATTTCATGATCATACGATTGAACTTTGGTTTTTAATAATTTAACCTTAGATTGTTCATCTTTACTACACCCCTTTACTCTATCTCTAAAACTATCGATTTCCTTACATAAATTTTCAAATAATAAAACTTGCTTAGATAATTTCGGCATTTTAGAATATATAAGTTTAAATACACATAACTATAGGCCTTCGAATTACAGAACAAACATTCAAGAACAAAAATAAATCATTTTAAGAATAAATGATTACGAATAAGAATAAGAATATCAAATACATATTAAATATATATAGTTTTTTTTTTTTTATATCTATATAAATCATCGATAGACTCATGGCTCTAGGACGGACCAAAAACATGTTGATTAAATTCTAACTAGACTCATGCATAAAGAATTGACCTGCATAAAAAACAGTTTGAATGTAAAACGAAGCTAATTTTAGCATGCATAATATTAAGGAAAAGCTAACTCACCTCTCTCCTGCATTTCCTGTGGTCGCTTGGAATAGATTTTAAGCCACACACAAAATAAAGATTAAATCATTGATTACTAATATACTGGAATTTAATAACAGACTTGCAGAATATCAAGACAATATATCCGAATATGTGATTGACACAAATCTTAAACACATTTTCTCTTGACTTCACGAATTGTAAGACAGATGACAACTTATTCAGAAGAGTTGTGGAAACAAACACATAATATTATTTCACAGAATTAATCGAATAACATTTAAAGAATTTCGAACGTTATTTTATGACTTAAATGAATTGTCACAAAGTAAAAGAATAAAGTTTTACTGAGAATAGTTCATGATTGCACATGGTTTTAGAATCGACTACAAATTAAACAAAAGTTTGATTTGATTTAACGAATAATGATTAACGAATAAAATTAGAATTATCAGGTATGATTCCATTAGATTATGAATACCTGAACGATTTTACTTGACTCCCGAAAACGAACATGTTTCCGAGAGAGCCCAAATAATAAAAACAATAATAAAAAAAGGTTCTCTTTCATCACGTGACCGTCTGGTTTCCTGTACTGGCGCCCGCACTCCGATTGCTTCAACAGTTACCTATAAATTGAAGTAATCGATGTCTGAGAAATATGAATAACTTAATATGATAATTCAATATTTCCGAGTTGCCGGATGCTGAAAAGGATTACTTTATTGGTCCTTGATCTGAAATAGTTTCTAAGAATTTCGAGTGGCAAATTTCATACTATTCGATTTCTACGAAATTCAGTATCTCAACATTCTTGAATGCACTTTCTTGCTTCATAACTCTATAATTCTTTCTAATTTGATTATGACGTCAAAGTGAAATTTTCACAGACAATTCTATTCCTCTCTTTTAATCTTTTATTATAATACCTTCCATCCGCAATATAAAATCATCAATATAAATGAAAGACTTTTGTAAATAAACAAATGACATTTTTAAGTCATTACGTAACACGTTTGAAATCACACTATATCTTTGTAATGCTTATAATTGAAAAGCTCCACATCAAAGATGGTATTAGTCATTTAAGCCGAGATCAAAGCAATATTTGATTGCACTATTTGGCAATTGTAGCACAAATAATTAATTGAGTTGTACTCATCTTGTTATAATCGTCTTTATGCGTTATGCAGAAGTTCTGTTCAGAAATTTGTAATCCATTCTAAAATATATATTTGAGTTGTTTAAGTTATTACTTTATTCTATATTCAATAGAAGAAAGTATTGGATTCGTAAAAATTTTCTACCTCGGGTTTTTGATGGATTTGTACGTTTTGAGAGCTGTAGAACACGATTTGACCATTTTTAGAAAATGTCTGTCTGTCTGTGTGCATGACAAAATTTTGTGGCAACTGTAACTCAGGAACTACTGCACAGAATTTCATACAAATTGGTATGTAGTTATACCTTCTTGACATAAATTAGTGACTATCAACTTTTAGTAAAAATTGCCTAACAGGTTGCGTTGCCATCCCGCTTTCTTCTGAATTTTTTACATGGTGGTATAGGACAAAATTTTGTATAAATGTGCGTAAAGGGACTTATTTTTTAATAATCATTATAAAATTTACAATACTTATTTATAATAGAGATAGTCAACTGGGAATTTATATATATATATATATATATATATATAGGAGCATCGCCTCCTTCCCCTGGGGGGGGGGAAGTCACCCCTCGAGGGGAATAAATTTTCATGATGGGTATCTTTCAAAAGAGCTCGCCAATACCTTTAAAACGAATGGTTGAACCCTCGATTTGCGATAATTTAAAATAAAGTTATCAATTTTGTTTCATTTTTAACTTTTTTTTTTTTTTTTTTTTTTATGTAATATCGAAAATAAAATGAACTTTTCTGGATATTTAGTGTTATACTACTTCTCTAATATGGAAATCGTACTGCATTATCATGGAAGATAATTTTATTAAATGATGATTTTAATAAATTATTTTTACTGAGCGAATTTGCATAGGAAAATATAGAAGAAAGTCATGTGGTGGCCACAACAATACAGTTTTTTAAATGTTTGCATTCTGTTTATGCGAGAAAAAAATTTTAGTGCTAAATCATTTTTAAAATATTTACCAATAAAACGATTATATATAATTATCTGTCGGATAAATCATAATTTAAATATAAATTTATTGAAATTAACTATTTTTCCAAAATATTCATTTGAAAGGGATGGTGAGCATTATAGTTCGCTTTTGTAAATTATTCTATCATAGGTATTAAATTTCTTATACATATCTATTGAATTGTAATACAATTAATTATATGAAAACTTCTCGAAAAATATTTATATAAAAAAAAATAATTAAATTATTTTTTTTTAATTCAAAGCGCTCCATTTTAACTGCTTTTTAATTCTTTTCCAGGGTTTTACGTTATTATTGTTTAACAAGATATTCTAAATACATTTTTGAATGAATTCATTAAAAAATTAATTTAAAACTAGAATGTCGTAACCATCACAAAACTTTCTTCTATATTATTCTATATAACAACACCACTTACTGTTTAACATGCACAAAAGTTTAATCACAGCTTCTCACAATAACGATTTTAGGTATGGAGTTTGGTGCAGTTTTAATCTACAGATGCTGAGATGCAACCATGTAAAAACTCACAATAACAGCTCCATCTGTTGGCAGATATACATCTAAATAATATGAGCATTCGTTGTAATAATAGCTATCTCTCACAACAAGTTTCGTGAAATTATATGCGATAAAAGTTAAGATTTAGATTACCTATTTACGAGGTAAAGTTGCAGCACAGAAACGCCGCCTGTTGGCCGACATACACCCAAATCAAGTTACATATTGTTTCATAAAATCTCTCTCGTATACCAAGTTTTTTGAAATTATATACAATAGAATCGGATATATAACTTTCCCGGTCCCAAGAAAAATTGCAGTGTAGCAGACACTTTATCGGCCAATATGCACCTAAATTGGATCAGCATAATGTTTCATAATGGCCTTCTCACACATCAAGTTTTGTTCGATTATACACAATGAAACCTGAAATATGTTTTCCTTTAAATGAGAGAAATCGCGGTATAGCAGCGCCACCTGTAGAGCGTTTGACACCAAAGGTTTCTAAGCACTGATATATATCAAGATGTATCTATACAAAAGTTTGTATGCAATTCTTTGCATTAGTCCTGAGATATAGTCACCATAAAATTTTTGTTACATACACAGACACACAAGGATACGGACAGACATTTTTTTTTTTTTTTTAATGATTAAACCGTGTTCTAAAGTTCTCAAAAGGTGTAAATAAATGGAAAATCGAAGCCGAAAATATTTACGAGTTCAATTCTTTATTTTATTGAATGTAGAAGAGAATAATAAAATATCTTCATGTTTGAATGTTGAACTGTTATGCAAATATTTACCACGAAAATATGGAAAATGATAGGTATTCTTAACACATTTATCTTCAATAATAATAATAAAAAAAAAAAAACACTAGATTACCATTAATTGAATTAAATAAAAATTTGGTTAAACACCCTCTATTTTTCTTTTTCTTTTTCTTTTTTTTTAAGAACTGAGTTTCAGCTCAGTCTATATCAATGACAACTTTTCGAATTTTCACGATATTTACTTGCGTATTTAAATATGTGGCTCAATATACTTAGTTAATAAATTAAAAATAATAATAATAATAATTTTTTTAATGCTTTCGCATGCGCAATTAAAATATTGTTTAGTAAAATTGCTCATATTTCATTAGATAGTAATTTTTTTATATTCTGATTTCAGTATATCATTGTCTATATCAAGTTTTCTGAAAATTGCATCGAATTGTGTTGACTATCCTGCATGTTGAATATCATGCATTCAGTGTATCAGTACAAAAACTTCAAATTAAAAAAAAAAGAAAGAAAGAAAGAAAAAAAGAAAGAAATCTTTATATGTACATGGCTATAAGTCCCATTCTGATACAAATGAATACAGATATAATTAAAAGAAGCCTTATAATTTCATGCCATAACTATAAAGCATTTCAAGATATATTTTTTATAGGTTGATCGTGAACATTATTTTTTCCTTTAATTTGTAAATCGTCCCCTTTTTGCCTTCGGAATAGAAATTCCGCTGAAGTACATGTGGTACAACATGCTCTTTACACAGTAGAGCTCCAAAGGAATTCGTCGAATATTACTTCAGATATTCGGCAAAAGGTGTCTAAACGTTTTGTCTATACAATGTAAAATTATTATTATTATTATTATTATTATTATTATTATTATTATATGTATTGTTTCTTGATATACAGTGTCCAAAAATTTTTTGTAACAGACATTTTGTGAAAATGGGTAGATCATGTTCAGCTAAGGACGTTTCAAAACGTGCAAATTTTTTAAAAACGGACAGTCAAAAATTTTCACGAAATTAATGCCTTTTTACATAGAAATAAAGTTTTTTTTTCTTCCTTTTCTTTTTTTTCTTTTTTTTTTTCTTTTTTTTTTTTTTTAAGGGGAAAAAAAAGGAAAAATAAGAAAAAAAAAAGTAAAGATAAAAGATGTATTTTTTATAGTCATAATCAAATCTTTTCATATAATTGTAACTTGTGTTCTTGTTCTTAAGTTTTTTTTTAATGTTTTGTTATTTAAGTTTTCTGGAAGAAAATGTTTAGGAACTCTTTTCTGTTAAATAAGCTAACTAATAAAAATGCGTCTGTGACAAAACTTTCTTCTACGACTTTCTATATAACAGCGCCTCTTACTGCTTAACATGCACAAAAGCTTAATAACAGCTTCTCACAATAAGTCTTTTACAAGTGTAGTTTGGTGCAGCTTTGAACCAGATGCTGAGATATAGCCATTTGGAAAATTACAGAAGGTGAGTAACACCAGCACTATACCTGCCGGCCTATAATGCACCCAAATTTAGTCTGCATTTGTATTCATAATGATCATCTTACATATAAAGTTTGGTGTTTCACAAAAGTTGAGATATGTCATAGAAGTAGAGATTTACTCTTTCTAATCATGGGGTAAATTGCAGCACTAAAGCAACATCTATCAGTCGATATGCATCTAAATTGAATCAGAATAGTGTTCCATAATGGCCTTCTCCTATATTAAGTTTTGTGTAATTATATGCTACAAGATCATAGATATAGCCTTCCCATTCACGGGGATAATTGCAACTTATCAGCGACACCTATCGGCTGAAATGAACCCAAATTCAACCAGCGTGATGTTTTATAATGACCCTCTCATATACCAAGTTTCTTTCGAATATAGATCATAGAACCTGAAATACAGTCTTACATTAAATGAAAAAACATCGCAGTATGGTAGCGCCACTTGATAAGCGAATTGCATCAATAGTTGATAGGCATGAATTTCTGTCAAAATGCAACTAGATATGAATTTACATGTAATTATTTGGAGTAGTTCTTGAGATACATTTGTCACAAAATTTTTGTCACACAGACACACAGACAGACGTTTTGTAAAAGGGGTCAAATCGTGTTCATGATCTCTTTAACCATGTAATTTCATCGAAAACCTTAAACCTAAACTTTTTAGGAAACCAATCTACTGAATATAAAAGAAAGTAATTAGAAACTATAAGCCTGTTCAAAATTATCGATGAATGTAAGCGATTAAATATTTAATTTTCAATAAAGGATAAAATTTTTCTCTAAGGAATTCAATACATAATAACTTACTGTTACTTTGTTTCTAAAAGTATAGTTTAATATAATAAGGGAGTAAATGTTTTCTTAGTATCAATATATCGATTTTTGGGAACTTTGAAGATACTGATGTAAAAAAAAAAAAAAAAAAAAAAGCAGCTGGGAAATATCGGTATTTTTTTATGTATTTCATTTTCGTTATTTCTGAAGATTTTTTTGATTAATTATAGTTTTAAGGCAGGAAATTATACACAGTGAAACTTCTCAAAATATCTACTTCTCCTCAAAAGCCACTTTCACTCATGGCTGGTTTTACTGTCTCAAATTTTTTCCATAAGATTTAATACTAATTTATCTTCTTTAAAGGCACATATAAAACTGCATTTAGCCTAAGTGTCTCATTTTGTATAGGCAGAAATGAATATATATATTTGCAATAATACTGTATAATAATGCTGTTTTTTTTTTTTTTTTTTTTTTTTTTTTAATTTATATACTTAGAAGTTAAAATCAATTGTGTAAAAGTGACTTTTTCTTTATTCTATTATTTATGTAATAAATTTAAATACAACGGCTTTGAAGTGAGTAATGCTGCTAACGTATAAATTTAAAAGCTAAAATAGAGATTTGTTTTCCATTCACAAATGATGTTAACAATTTGATCCAGCATGCAAAATAATTCCTTAGTAAAGAAAATTACTGTTAAAAAGCTTTTAGATTCAAATAGATTAATATTAATGATTATTACAAAACTGTATAGCCAGATAATTAAATTTACAGAGTTGAAACTTTAATTTATCAAATTTAGTATCGGATTTATCATTTTCTGTGCACCGTCTATTTAATGGTTACCTTTCCAAAGGGCTAATTTTCTGTGACACAGGGGTAGCTAGTTTAAAGAGTTTTTACTGAATTATTGCTTACGAAAAAATTAATTTTTATTTCAAAAAATCTTTCACGCTTAATATTTAGTTATTTATTAGATAAAGCTTGTTTTTTGAAAATAAATTTTAACAAATAGCATTTATCATCATTAGATTTTTTTTTTAAACAAATCTCCATCCCCCATCAAACCTCTGGGGGTTACCAAAACGGAGAAGTTATCCTCTCTCTTCACAGAGGATCAAAATTGTGATACCATGTCTCTGGGACACTTCTCATACTTTTTGATGATTGGGCGCATTTAAAATCTTACAAATAGATGTAGGCGTACCATATACCAATTTCCGAGAGATATATTAGAATAATTAAGTGTTTGAAAGGCAAACTCTCTTTATACATCAATACATAGAAGTATCTCTCTCCATTCATTGGGGTGAGGATTAGAAAACTATATTTCATTTTAAATATGGCGTAGAAACAACTTTTATTATATTTCCGAATACACTGTAATTTTTCTTTTTATTTGCATTTAATTTTTATTCTCTTTTTGAACAGGATTGTTCAATCTAACACTTGAGAGAGCATTTCAATGGGAGTATTTATTGAGAAATAATCTGGTACATCACTCGCACGACTTTCTCTCATTCTGTATTTCATCTTAATACAATAAAGACAGATTTCAGTCAAAGGAGTAATATAACGATTACTATATATGAACTTACTTTAAAAGAAACGTAAAATAAGTTCACGAACAGTTTTATTTGACGTATAATTTTGGGTGAAGGGATACTGCTCCCTTTAACCCTCGTTTGAATATTCTATCTATTATTATATGATATTCAATATTATTTTTAAAAATTTATTCTAAATTATCCAAACAACTTTCACACGCAATAGATCTTAAACTTCCCAATCTTGATCAAACTTTTTAAATGACAAACGCTTTTCACACACACACACAAAAGAGTTATTTACTGTATGGGTATGATATGTTAATTACTATTTCTCAACAATCTTGGTCAACATGGTAACCTGTAGTAAAGCGTTTCCATCAATTACATTCAATGGAAGATAATATTTCAGCTTAACTTTGGGTAGCTCTGTACATTAGAGGTCTGCACAGGCCGAGATTTTCAGGCCCGGGCCCGGCCCGTTGGAAAGTTTTGCTTACCCGGCCCGGCCCGGTATGAAATCGAAAAATTCGACCCAAGCCCGGCCCGGCCCGTTTCTTTTTTACTAGTGTACGGCCCTGCCCGACCCGGACAAAAAGTGATAAAATCAAGCCCGACCCGGCCCGGCCCGATTCAAAAATATGTGAAATTAAAAAAAAAAAAAAAAAAAAAAGCCTTTCTACGAAAGAGATTTTTAGTATGTGTTTTGCAGAGGTTTTATATAGCTAAGCAATATAATGTTCTTTAACAAAACTGCTGAATGTTTACAAGATATTTATATATAAACGGTATTTCATTATTACAGACGTACAGAAGGCACAAAGACAGACAGAAAGTCAAATCGAAAATATTAGCATTCCTCGAACAATATAGGAAGATATTTAAAATGGTTAATAGTACTAAAAATACACTTTCAACCACTTCCTGTTATATACCGTAATGTATCCAAATCTTTCATGTGATCCGGCAAACAAAACTTTAATGCTAATCCAACCATATTCCATAGAAAAGATGCTTTTGCACATGCTAAAATTGATGCTACTTTCATCCAGTGCCCCGGAGAAAAGAAAAAGGAGCTTTCGCGAAAAATTACAGTGGAAGGATTTTTATTGCCTTTATACCACCTAAACTCTTCAGACCATAAAAAACAAAGTCTTACATACAGTAACGTATCTAATTTCTTTTGTTTGTTACATGTACGCAAATTGGTAGTAACATGCATATTATTTTGAATTAGAAACCATCTAATATTACTTTAAATAAAATATATTAATTTCGAGATATGTTTAAAATATTTACGGAAAATCCGATCGCGAACAGTCAAGCTGATAGACAATTAAATTGTAGTTACAGACACCTTTTAACAAAATAAAATTTTATGTGACATACCAGACTGTAAAATTATGTAAAATAAATGACTGAAAAAGTATTTTATCATTTTCCTTTTTCGTTAATTAACGAGGAATTTAGAAAAAGATTCGGGCCGAGCCGGGCTCGGGCTTAAAATTTCCTCCAGGCCCGGCCCGGCCGGAGTACACACAATAAATATTGAGCCCGATCCCGGCCCGAGCCTACAAAAAATTTTTAAACCCGAGCCCGGCCCGGCCCGAGAGCAAATTCAAAAATTCGGCCCGAACCCGGCCCGAGAGCCGGGTCGGGCTCGGGCTCGGGCCTAAAGCCCGGCCCGTGCAGACCTCTACTGTACATTGTCTATAAATTATACGAGAGCCATTCTGAAGTTTTTGAGACAGTAGCAGACGATAGGTTCTAAAAAAATTATTGGTTAAATATTTAAATTTGAACTAATTCACGACTGCAGACCTTAATTTAAGGTAACAATTGCAATATAGAAGTCGTATAATAAATTTTGAAGAAAAAGGAAAATTAAGTTGATGCAAAAGCATTATCATGTTGTGTTTTTCACTGATTTTACACTAGGGTTAAATCAAAAATTACAGCTCCAACGTCTACAATTAACATATGGAAATAAAATTCCATCTCTTGCAACTATATTCTGATGGTTTACAGAATTTCACAGATGTCGAAGTTCTTTTCTGGACGAAGAATACACAGGAAGACTTTTGTCCATTATAGTCCCAGAAAATGTGTCGGACTAGCAAAAAATGTTAATCTATTATAATCGCTGCATTTACCAAAGAAATCAGAAGGAACTTAACATTAGATACGCAGCTATACATAAAATGATTCATGAAGAACTGCATATGAAAAAATTAGTTTGTTGTTGACTCCCCCATAATTTAACAGGACACCAAAAAGTAAACCGTGTCAGAATCCGCCTTTTTTTTTTTTTTTTTTTTTTTTTTAATTATTTGAGGATGGCAAACACCGCCTTAATTCTAAACTCATAACTGATGATGAAATGTGCGTAAACGTTTTTTGGCGTTCCAACGCGTCAAGAAAGTAAAGTGTGGGTCTTTGAATATGACCCCAAATCAGCATTAGTGAAAAACAACGATAAATAAAAAAAGTTTTGTATGCCGTTTTCTTCAGAAGTACAGGACTGATCAAGTCCACCAAGCTGGAGGGAGAGAAGACAGTTACAGCTAATCAGTACACCATTAAATGTCTTCCGGCAAAAAATTTTCAAGAAGATAATGTAATAGAATTCATGATTTACCATGATAATGCGTCTTTTCTTATAGCAAGATAGACAGTTGAATTTCTTGAACAAAAACACATCAAAGTGACATAAAATCCACCCTACTTCCCTGATCTTGCTATAAATGGCTTTGTGTTATATTTTAATGTAAAGAAAAATTCACGTGGTCGCCGTATTTACCCCAAAGATGAGATTGATGAGGCAATAAGAGCATATTTTGCATCGATTCCGAGAAATCGATGTCTTGAAGCTTTTAGTCACAGGAAAATTAGCCTACAAAAGTGCATTGGTATTAAAAGGGTACTTTGAACACGCCTAAGATTTGGTAAGTTTAACAGGTACCGTTTAGCCATACCTCAAAAATTTCAGAGTGACCCTCATATATACGCCACATTATGTATTTAAATTTAGTTCTAAATAATTAAATAAATAAATAAATAAAATAGCACAACCAGAAACCTACTTCCAGAATTTTCAAGTATAGCCCAATATATCCAATTTTTTTTGGATAGAATGTAAGCGAATGATGAAAGGTTTCCATACCATATTCTGCACAAAACATGATTTTATGTATATAAAAAAAATGTTCATTCCATTTTGTTTAGGGCAGCTTATCGATGTTAAACTGTACCCATACCGAGTTTGGACTGCTCCCCACAGAGACCAGTCACTAAAAAGATGTTTTTCGGATTCAGGGCACTTCAAAATGTGTAAGTATAACAAAAATTCAATTTTAAAAATATGACCCCAAAACAATACTTTATCTACCATATATGGGCAAGAGAAAGTAATATGTATATATCATGCACTTTCAAGTCTTTCAAGTTAATTAATACATACAAGAAGAATAAGTGGGCGCTTAAAAAAAAAAAAAAAAAAAAAAAAAAAGAATGTTAATTAACATACAATTATGATGTGTTAAAAAAAGTGTGGTACATCCGTAATAGAATAGGGTAGATGCTCCAGTGATTAGCATGCTCCAGTAATTGGCATCTATCCCGAAATAATTAATAAATAAGAAAAATAAGAAATTCATATCTTTTACATATAAGAATTTTAACACTTTATGTCAAACACTGGAGCATAGGGTGCTAATAACTGGTGAAATGAATAACTAGCAGTGGCAAACACTGGAACAGAGGGTGCCAATTACTGATAAAATGAAAAACTGGCAGTGTCAATTACTGGAACATTGAGTGGGTGTCAAATAAAAATTCATAAAAAAAATAATTGTTATCAAATGTATATATTTTAACATATATGTGGTTCTGAATGTCTTTCATACCCTATGTACTAATTTAAGATTTCTAAAAATATTTTCTAATGTCTAGAACATTAAAAACATCAGAGATTTCTCTAAAAGTGTCAATCACTGGTGCACTTACCCTAGTATAAAAGTAATTATATTTAATTCATATCTGGGCATAATTTGTTTGAAATACTACTCCAGTGCACACCTGAAAATGTTTTAGGGCGCATCAGTGCGCCCCGGCACGCCCTTTTAAATCATTGCTATTGTGCGACGTTAAAAAATCGCTCAATCTTCTCCCATCCCGGAAAAGAAAAGAGAGAGATGGGATGTGGAGAAAAAAAAAAAAAAAAACATTAGCTCACAGAAAAAAATAATTTCATTTCTGGCGAGTAACAGCCAAAGCTATCAGACGCGAAAAATATTCTCCCAACTCGTGCGCGTCGGCCATCTGCGCCTTGTATTATCACGTGACCATATCGTAAGCACGTGGTTTCCGTTCGTAAACGATGGATAAAACTTAGGAAAACAGTTTGCTCTTGATCATCCTAACTGTGGGGAGTATTTATGTGTTCGTGCGGCTTACTTGTCATGCTTTCTGGAACTCAAGTTCTTTCTTTTGGATAATATTCTATCAAGAAAGGGAGAAAAGTTAAGAGGTAAGCTTATTTTTCAGTTATTTTAGTGGGAAAAAATTATATTGTTGACAGAAATATTTTTTTTTCTTCTATTTTGTTTATTACAGAAAGTGTAATGATCGATTGATTGATGATCCATTAATTATTTAAACATTTATGCTATAGTAGTAAAAAAATTAATTTTTTTTCTTCATAATATTTATCACTCCAGTTTTTGGAAAACTGGTGTGGAAAATGCTAATATATATATATATATATATATATATATATATATATATATATATACATAGTAATTAAAGCTAAAATTAATTGAAAATGAAAAGAGGCATTGATATAAACTTCATATCATAAGATATCAATCAATTAATTAAGCAATATTACGTAATGATTTATTTTTTCGTCATAATAATTTATCACTTTATCTTAAAAAAAAAACGGTTGAGGGAAATGCTAATATTAAACATAAATGTTAATATATATGTATATATATAAAAATTGAAGTTAGTTTAAAACATAAAATTGATATAAATTTCATATCATAAGAGACCAATTAATCAAACAAAATCACCATACTATTTTCCTTTTTTCTTCCTGATATTTATCATTCGATGTTAGAAATAACTGGTAAGAAAAATGCTGACATTATAAAAAGTATCTAAACGTCAAATTTTTAACGTAAGATCCTTTTCAAATACGAATATTTTTGTTCGTAAAATCTTTACTAATTAAAAAAGAAGAAAAAAAAAAAAAAAAAAAGTATATCACAGATAATTATGAAATTTGCTGCTGTAATAAAATTGATTTAATACACGATTTTTGCTAAGATGTAGATCTCTTTCTAGCATCTTTTCTCTCCCACATTAAAAGAATTATTTTTTTTAAAGAATTTATTTTCATCAAGTTAGAACCAGCTGGAGTACATCACAGAAAAAGATAATTTAAACATAAAAATAGTGTATAATGCATTGAAAGAAAGATCACACCTTTAAATGGCCACTCATTTTATTTATTTTTACGAGGGGGGAGGAGGAGGTTGAATTCCATATATTTTAATATATTTTTTTTTTTAATTATTAATGCTCATTATAAAGATAAGTTCTTTCTTCTAAATTATTGTCATTATGAAGGTATTTCCCCCACTATTCAACAGCTATAATGTTTAGTAATAACTGTTAATATTTATAAGACAAAATCGTTGAAGTGATTTAATAAGAATTTTTCGATATTCAGGAAAACTCATTCTTTTAAAAATTACGATTTTTTACGAGAAAAATTTATGAACAATAGAAAATAGCTAAATCTAAATTGGTTAAATAAATAAGCGCAAATAATAAATTTCGAACGCTATGATTTTAGTAATTCTTCAAATCGAGTTAAGCAAGTATCTGCGATGATCATTTAATGCTTTGAATGAAAAGATTTGATGTTTTAATCTTACATATTGTATTTTACTTTGAAACTTATTCGAAATTATTTTTAAATTGACACCCCCCCCCCAAAAAAAAAGGGGGGGGGGTGAGGGTGAGGTTGCTTTCGGCAACCATTGCAAAGAATATAATTTTTTTTTATGTGCCTGCATTGTGATTAATTTTTTGTTGGCAATTTTGTTATTAAAGAATCGTATAAAATGTTATCGATCTCAAAACTTACCGGCTTTTTACAGACATAAGCAATTTGACGTCGCGTTCATATATCCCATGTAAATATCACCCTAGAAGGATCTCCACTAGGAAGTCCTGTATATTAAACCGTGTACTGTATATTAAACTGTGGTTGACAATACTGCTATTCAGTCTTTGATTTAAAATTATGTTGGCAGAAAAATATCTTTTATGAATTTGTCTCTCTTAGTAACTGAGTTTAATAATTTGATGTGTATTTACATATTTATATACATAAAATGTGTACAGATAACATAAAAAATTAGACTAGAATTTTTTATATTAAACTTAATATTTATATTATGTTTTTCTTCATTAAGAAGAGACAAGGTTTTTAAAACTTCATGTTTTCTCATTAAATAATGGTTTCGCTGACGATTTTACATTAAGATTGAGCAGGGGGGGGGGGGATATATTACCGTTCAAAGGTATTTAAAATTGTCTTTTTCATAATTTTTGCGTAGAAAAACTATTCAGCTATCAAAGTTTTGATTTTTTTTTAAACATCCTTTATACCCTATTTCCAAATTTGCTAATTTTAAATATTTCTGAGTCTTGTTCTATGATATAACCATAAATGCAGTTTGTTAACATATTTTTCCATCACAAGTCATATATGATTCGGCACAAAAAAGGATCAGAATTTTAGATGATCCAAATAATTTTGTAAACTAATTTTTAAGCAGCATTTGCATTCATTTACTACAATCACTCGACTGAATACTTTTTACATAGCTGCCGACTTTCCAATTTACTCTTTAATGTTGTTAATACCCGCAGTTATTTCATACAATTTTATTTGTTAAGCAATTTCCCCCAATATGTAATTATGATTAAAAAAGAAGAGATTTGGTCCTCAAGAAAAATTGTATGAAAAAAGGGCGGGTACTAACAACCTTACGGAATAAATTAAAAAAGTCGGCAGCTATGTTTTTATAATAAATAGTATCCATATTTAAAATAAAAATAAGTAATAGTTACAAATAACTTTTACATAAAAAAATGTTTACGCGTATGTTACAGGATGTGATTGAAATGAAAGAGGAGAATAACGGATATTGAATTAGCGCAGGAAATATATAATTCGTATAAATGTGTGTTTGTGTGTTTAATTTGTGTAACAATTAAAATATTCTGTGTCATCGTGTCATTCTTATAATGTTTGACACATTACAAAGAGGGTAGATGTTATAAAACTTTTTTTTTTTTTTTGTAAATTACTGCAATAGAATTAGAAAAATTTGCCTACGTACACATTGAAATATAATATTAAGTACATTAAATGTTCTCCGAAACTATATAAATTTATCAGTTTATTTATTTATTTATTTAACGCTCTCGTCTAATTTTTAATTGTTTTCCTGAACTTTTACATCATTATTGTTTATCAGTATATTCCAAATATATCTGGATATTACTTTTTTGGAATTTATTGATAAGTTAACTTTAAATATATATATATATTTATTCTAAAAAAAGTTAGGAAATTTCAGCATTTCTACTAAGTAGTGTTCCGAATACATTTGAAACAATTATAATTTAAAATCGAGGGAGAAAATAAAAATTAGTTAGTATGGAGCAGTTTAAAGATTTTATATTTATTTTTGTTTAAATAGTTTTTGAGAAATTTTAATATACTTAATATTGTAATATTCCCAAACATATATTAGCATACAGGCAAATTTTGTTAAAGGGTAATTTATGAAATAGATTTATAGCGGTCCATCATTCCTTTAAAACAAACTGACAATATATTTTATAGATTTCTCATTACTCCTTCCAGTTCCTACCCAGTGTGATGTAATCCCGTGCTGTGTCTTTAAAGTAAACACTCGAATTTATTAATTTTAGTAACACAAAAATTCTGTTACTTTTAGACCACTACAAAGTTATTATTACTAAAAAAGATATACACTACACAGCTCGTTGTTAAGGTTGCACAATGAGTCAGATACCCTTCATTTTTTCTTTTTCCCCTTACATAATCCTTTTAGCTTAACGAGCAATTTTTGAAAAAATAAATTTAAATATTTTATTTAATTAAATAAAAGCTCACTAAACTAAAATGCGACATTTTCAGAATAATACTTAAAAATAAAATAAAAACAGAATTTGAAAAATGTTATAGATAAGTTCCATGGTGTTTTAATTTTTGGGACCCATTTTTGTGAAACAGTAAATGTTTTTGTGAAATTTGTATTTATTTTTATAGAAAAAAATATCTTATAAAAAAACTTTACATTATTTTATACAATGTTTAATATAAAGTTAATATACTGTCTAATTAAATTAAGTATAGACAATTATTTGAAATAATACTGAAAAGAGAAACTCGCGTAAATACGGGCTAGGTCCCCATAAAAAGACTCCACAGAGGGCAATTCACTTATAAGTCTAAGACCCTAGTGCAGTTAATCGGCCCTAAACTCCACAACCCAGTACAAGAAACATGGAAAGTTTTTATAAAAGGGTTATTTTTATAATATAAAATTTTTTATAAAAGAATTGTTATGAGAAAGAGTGTTTTTATGATGTAGAATTTTCTGAAGAGGCATCTGAAGAGGCCCCAACTTTCAAATGGATTGACTCTTAATCAACAATTATTGTGTTATTTTATCATAATGATGTAAAAATACGATATATATTATAGAAATAGGGGTAGAATTTCATTTAAAAAATAAATTTCAACCCTGTGTGCGATTAACATGTGGCATAAAATTATCTTTATGTCAAGCAATATTAAATACATTTATTTAAATGATCTCGTGACAATTTAGATTCTTGCATTATTTTTGTAAATTGCTTTTGGCAGAAGTTGACACCCCTAAAGGGGAGTCAACATCAGAGGTTACACGAACTCGCCATTAAATAGGAAATATACCCTGGCACTTCATGCCACATCTTGAAGCAGCTGGCGGAAATATGGAACACTCTATTTCAAGGACCTCAATAGTCCGAAATAACGCCTGACGAGTTAGGGAGGAGAGAAACAATCTCTTTCACACATGTGTTAAATCTTGATGTATCTCAGCTATTTATATCGTAGATAAGTTATTAACAATTTCGGTTTACTTTATTTAGCAAGGATCGTACTATTGTAAAGAAGACTTCCGAAAAAGATCACCGCCTCCCCCTTTCATTAAAAAGGAAAAAAAAATCCAGATATGTAATACATAGATAAAGGAATAAGACATAGATTGATCAGCGAGAGAGAAAAAGTGATACCTTTTTTTTTCGGGAAAAGTCACTCTAATGGCTGCCTTTCTCCGAGTAAATCACACACAGGAATACACACGGATAATTTAGCAAATAAAATTTATAAATAATTTATATACTAAAGGTGAATGAAAAACTCAAGATACAGTTTCAAATTCATTTTTCATTTTATTCTTTTTTTTTTTTTTTCAATTCTCTCTAAGGGCTGATTTTAGAACTTTTTTTCGGCATAATTTTTTTTTGCTCAATAACATGGGGATGATAGATCTATATATATTACTATATCTATGATGTAATATGGATCATCATAGACTGGCGTGCAAAATTAAAGGAACAACCTTTGTTTTCCGTTTTCTTCTGCGCATAATTTTTAACCCTTTCATTCCCAATTTTTTCCATCCATAAAACAATAAATCTTATATTTAGTCATAAATTTATTTCATAGGTAATATATATAAATATTTTTTAAAAATAAAAGTAATAGCAGAGTACGAATTAATATATCTAACAAAACAACTGAGAGGTGTTTATTTATGTTTAATATAACCACTGATGCCATTTAAAATCATAACTTTTCAATAAATAAAAATATCAAATTTTAGGAAAAAAAAAAAAAAAAACACGTGTTGCAATTAATTAAAATACAAATTATAAACATTAAAAAATAAAATAAAAAAATATTTTAAACAGTTAATTTATTTAAGTTGCCGAAACAGAAAACTGATTCTGATATTATCATCAGAATAGAGTAAAATATACTTTCAGTTATCAACAAGGATAGTGAAATCCTCTAAAATGTATATTTTTTGGTGGGAAAACGTATATAGATTTTAATATTGTTCATTTTGAATCAGCGGGAGTGTTAGATGGTAAGAAAGAAAACCGGAAATGTTATGATTCCAATTGGCATCACGGGGAATGAAAGGGTTAAATAAACATGTGAATGAAAAATTTGGATGTTGCGTTCTTTATCAAATCATTAACCTAACTGTATTTAATTTTAACGTAAGTAATATTTTTTAGACATATTAATTTAATTTTTCTAAAAAAGTAAAGTTTGGAAGAAATATTTTTTATCTATTTATTTATTTTAATTTTAGAAAAAACTAAATGGGAAAAAATGGTGTTAAAAGGATGCATTAAAGGTAGGTGAAGATGCACATGCATGCATATGTTAGATTAAAATAGGATTTATTTTCTTGTTTTCACTTTTCTGCTTTTTTTTTTCTCCCTCCATATGTGAATAATTTTTTTAAAAATATGAATGCGAAAATAAAAAAATGTATAAGATTTTCCAAAACAAAATTCAAAACTGGTGTACAATCAATATATAGATTTTAAAACTTCTTTACACACCATAAATTTTAAGCCAGCTCAACCGGTTTCGAAAGAACGTAGCCTTTCTTCATCAGGTGCAAAAGAACACGTGCTTACTGCCTTGGAGGCAAAAGCAAGACTTTGCCTCCAAGGCAGTAGCACGTGTTCTTTTGCACCTGGTGAAGAAAGGCTACGTTCTTTCGAAACCGGTTGAGCTGGCTTAAAATTTATGGTGTGTAAAGAAGTTTTAGTATCTATATATGATTTAGCTATAAAATTAGGATTGCTATTTTGATTATTCTGGCGATGCTCATAATTAATGAATTAATATAAATAAATAAATAAATATATATATATATATATATATATATTAAGTATCCATTATGGAGGAAAAACAAAATTGAGTACAAGAAGAAAAATCAGGTTTTAGTTCAATATTTTGAATCATGTGTTGTATTTTCATCTATCTGTAATACATCACAATAACACTTCTTATTTAATTTTTCTCTTCTAAAATTGATTACATTTTCTATTTCTTCTAAAACTTACCTTTGAGAAAGTTTTGAATTAATATCAGTTTGAAAATTATTACTAATGTTAAAATTATATAAAATTCGATTAACGATTTGATAATGAACATGCCATTTGAATTTCATGTTCATTTGTTAAAAACTTACGCGCAAAAGAAGAAAATGGGAAAACTGATTGTTCTTTTAATATTGCAAGCCAGTGTACTAGTAAAATCTGTTTGTATATGCCCAGCTATCTCCACACGAACCAGTGAACACGAAAGGTTCATTTAAATTAAATTATAGTTTAAATGATATCAACTTAAAATCCAATGTGGATGAAAGCCTAGAACTTAGGTTTTCAGCGATTTCAATGGATTTTTATTTATTTATTTATTTTTTTTTTAATGTAAAAAATAGCTAAATAATAATAAAATCCTTTAGTATAGTAACCATCGACGTAGGCAAAGTCTGCTAGTATTTAATATTTTTCGATTCATCATTTTTTATTGCTTTTAGAAGAACGAAAAATGGAACGAAATTTCACCTCGTGGTTTTGACGACAGCGAGAAAAAAAGAGATTAATAAAAATTTGAAAAATAAATGAATTCTCAAATTAATATTGAAACTATATTAATGGAAAATTTTTGAAAAAATTAGTCCTACAATTCAAGATACCTAAATTTCATAGAAATTTAGGTATCTTGAAATTCCTACACCTAAATTTCTTTGAAAATAAGTGGGAGATAGATTTCCTTATGTACTTTCAAAGTTTCGTAGTAATAATGAAAAGAGAAAAGAAAAATTCATTAAGTATACGAAATACTTTTAATAATTGTTTTGCTTGGAGATATACTATAAGTCGCATTCATACAACATACATTTAAATTATCTCGAATAATTAGCTGTTGTAGATAATAAGATGTTCTGTAATAATGATCGCCATTTAATGTAATCGTGATTGGCTGATAGAATTAACTAGGGCTGGATTATTTATCAATATATCCCCAAGTATCGATATTTTTTAAATATCCCGATAACAATATTTAAGAGTTTGCTCTGCCAATATATCCCTTTAACGATATTCCGCGCGATCAATTGATATGCCGATACGTACCGTTAAACGCCAACGACGGATTAATAGAATTGTGCTTCCGCGCAAGCGCGCATCACGAATGAAACCCGAATTCCCGAATGAAACCCGAGCGAACGAACATTCCGAGCGAGCGAACGATCCCATCAGCGAACGGAAACCCTAACAAAAAAAGCGCGCAATATCTTATACTAATACCTAATACCCATTCTCTTATTTTTCTCCCATCCCTCACTGATAAAATAAAAATATATAACCCCACCCCCAAACGATCACTGCACTCACACAATGCATATACTCCCCTTCCTTTATTCCTGCATGAGAAACCTCACATCTAAATTATCACTGCTTTAATAAGTCCACCGCATAATAAAAAAATAAACAGTATTTATTGAAAGCCATCTGCTTTTCCCGCAGTATATTGACTTATTTATTATATTACTGACTCTAAACGATAATATGAAATAATTTATACTACCGTTAGTATTTGATAATATTCCACATCACCACTTATGGATCGTAGGTGTAATACCAAATACCACAGTAACCAAACCACAGACAGGGCGATATGAAAACAAACGCTTATTATGACGAATGTATACAATATCTTTTGTTTTAGCTCATTTCCTGCTATTGGTTCATTGATATTGGTTTATTTCAAAGTGTGGATAACTTCTGGCCAATAAGATGCGACGTTCAATGTGTTTAACTCGCTTTGGGCTCAGTGATGCCAGAGTGGGGATTTTTGAAGCTTCTGGGGACAATTTTGGGGAATTCTAAAATGTTTGGGGACAAATCTGGGGAGTTCAACTTTCTGTCAATGTTGGCAACGTAATGATTTATCCCTACGAATAGAGACTTTCAACAGCTTTTATTGTTATTTGGGGATTTTTTTCAAAAATTGAGTTCATTTGGGGAAAAATCTGAGCTCAAATCAGAAAAATCTGCTTGATATTCTTTTTTGAAAAAAAAATGTTTTTTTTCCTCTTTTCAGTGGAAAACCTGTTGGGGATTTTTTCGAAAAAAAACCCTTGATTTTGGGAAATTTAGGACCTGTTTGGGGAAATAATTTTCGATCATCTGGCATCACTGTTTGAGCTCCCTTTCTCCTTTCCCATGTTATCCAATGGGATTTTCGTTGCTTCGTTTTATAAAAATATCTCATTCAAAAATGAAGTTTTTCGAATTCTGTTTTTTGAATATTACTCTTTGAACGGGTCGCCTTTTAACTTGGTGAACAATTTTTCGAAAAAATTAGTTTAAATATTTTATTTCAATAAGTAAATTATGGACTCTTAAGTGTGGATCTCTAAGTAAAATATTTAAATTTATTTTTTCGAAAAATTGCTCACTAAGCTAAAAGACGACCTGTTCAAAGAGTAATATTCAAAAAACAGAATTCGAAAAAGTTCATTTTTTAATAAAATATTTTTATAAAACAACGCGACAAAAATCCCATCGGATAACATGGGAAGGGAGAAAGGGTGCTATCTGACTGATGTAAAATAAAGTTTTATCTTCAGTAATTTTACAGTGACAGTTTCTTTATAGAAATATATAATATTGGATAGTTTATTACTTTTTTTTGTGTAGCGTTTATTTTTTCTCTTTCCTTTTCCTTCCTTCTTTCTTTCTTTCTTTTTTTTTTTTTTTTTTTTTTAAGCCGTACATGTTAGATAAAATTGGTTTAAATGCAAAATGAGTTACTTTAAGTAACAAAATGAAACTTTAACATAATATTGTTTAAATAATATAATTTTTATACTGACAATGTATACACATATATATAATGTATACATATATATAATATATATATAATTCAATTTTCAATTGTTGTGAAACTATTATGAATGTGAATTGAACACATATACATTTAAAAAATATTGTAATGATTTGGTAAGCAGAAACAAAAATAAAAATGACAAGTAACTGACATTTAGGATGCATATAAGAGTTTTAAGCAAAAAATATTACTCTCTACGACCAAAAAAGGTGTATCCAATTCCAATGGCATTTCTTAACTATTTAAAATGATTTTCCTTTTTATTTAATACCTACATCTTAAGACAAATTTTCTTAAGCTTTATTTTTAGTAGAATTATGAATTTTGATATACTTGGTACAAATAAAACACAGATCACATATTAGCTGTGTTAAAATATGATTTTAAAATAATTAAAGCTTAAAATGGGAAGAATAGAGGATAAACTATACAGAGGTATACTAAAAAGCAATAGTATAAGTTATAAGAAACACAAAATATTGATTCACTTTTTATGATTTTTTTTTTTTTATGATAAAGTTATGGTAGTAATATACCAGAAAATACATGGAAAACAATCTATACTTGTATACTTTAAAATTCGTGTGCATATGTTGTTAAAAAATAACAAATGTCTATTTTTTCCTATCTTGAAAGAAATATCGCAATATATCACTAATATCGATATTAACTTGGTGATATATCGCGATATTTAATTTCTGATATCGTCCAGCACTAGAATTAACTATACCGATTTAACTTATTGTCAATTCATATGTTTATGAAAGTGACTTATACAGTAAAGGGGATATTCGACCTAACGTGTCCGGCAGTCTGATCCCCTATTATTCTACGGAGAAATTTATTATAAAAATCACTCATTACGTAATGTATTTTTTATTTTTTTATTCTATTTTTACATTTAGAAAATTCACATCCGTTAAATTCATTATCTTTTTCCGATTGATATTATTATTTCATTTTGAAGTTACAAAGTGGATTTTTTTTTTTTTTTTTTTTTTTTCATTTTAGATTCTTTAAAATGAAATTTTTAAATAATATTTTTTAGAAAATGCGAATAAATTTACCGTTTGTGTTTTTTCTAAATGTGGAAACGAGATTTAAATATTTGATAACAAATTTTTCCCATAGAATAACACAGGGTTTGACTGCTTGCCATTTTAGGTGAAACGTCTCCTTAACCCTTATAAATGTTGTAGCATAACGAAAATAAAATCAACTTGCTTCACTAGTTTTTCTTCTTGTTTTTCTTTTGAGACTAATTTTTTCAGTAGTTGCTGGACAAAACACAAAATATTTAAGTTCTATTGAAATAAATAAATAAAATAAATGTAGAATGTAACATATCCATTAGAATCCCTTTCATTTATAAACTGAAGTCTTATCAGACACTGCCATCATTCTGTTAAAGCAGTATTTGGCGAAATTGTATTCATTAATTACGCCTCATTTAGAAAGAAGCCACTAGTTTTGTGGATAAGGTTCACTGACATTATGAGCGGATCACCTAAACTTGACTTTCTTCCATTCTGAGATAAATCATGGATATATATGTGATATTTCGTTTCACTGTATGTATTTTCTATTCTTTCGTGCAACAAACATCGTATTAGCATATTTATGTAATACTAGCAAAGCCCCCGGTTCGGGAACGAACCGAATTCCGAATGTGAGAAAAATTTCAAAATCAAACTCGAAATGTACAAAACTCGGCCTGATGCTGCCTGCATGCCAGTAGATCATAGTTTGTTAACGAAACCATTTTTTAATTCATGAAATCAATGAAGGTAGTGAATCAACGAAGGCTTTTCTCGCTTCGCTGGTTACTTTATTTAAAGGAAACTCTTTTCTATATCGCTTTACAAACAATAATAAAATTTAAAGAAATCATGTTTCCCGTTGGTTTATGTTATTATTATTTTGTTTGTTTGTTTCCTTTCTTTTCGTTTTACTTTCCTTTCCGTATTTACTGAATTCGATTCTTTGTTTTTCAATATCACGTGATTGAGAAGACGACTATTTTATTTATTTAACGTTCATTTATATTTCCATTAATTTTTGGAACTCTCGTGTAACTTTATCTAAATTGTTTTTTTTTACTCCATTTTCAATTTTTATTTTTTCATGTGCTTGAGTAAAATACTTTACAATTTTTTATTTTTCGCATGAAAGCATATTTCATTTTATGCTTGAAAAAAAAAAAAAAAAAAAAAAAAAAAGTAATGTTTTTTTTTTTTTTTTTAGCAACAATTAAAATTTAAAATGTCCACATTTAAAGCTTTTACCAGGTTATTATTTTCACATTTTAATTAATTTTTAAAAATTTCGCTACAAATAAGAAACCAAATGAAAGGGGCATTTTTTCTGAATCCGTCGATTTAATTAACTTATCTATCGGGCAATTAGATTTTTTTTAAATTAACTAAAGTATGAAAAGCTGGTGACAATTTTTTAAATTAACTAAAGTATGAAAAGCTGGTGGAAACAACACACAGACAAACAGAAGGAAATCTCTCAGAGCCAATCAACTTTCGTCGAGCCACGGACTTACAGGAAAAAAACTCTCTTAGCCATTTATATATAGAGAGATGATTAGCATCACGTGTAAATATTAGCATATTTACACGAACAGTAAAATTCTATCAATACGAAATTTTGAGATTAAAGACTTTTGCAAATGGATGCTCGTGAAATTTAATTTTCATTTATTTTATTTTATTGAATTAATTTTTGTTAAAAAACTAGGAGATTATGGCTTTTATTGTTATTAAGGGCCCGCTTCACTCACTGCCGGCAGAAGCCAAAGCTAATGGCGGCATTGGAAATTTTTCTTTACAAATAACTTATTAACTAATACATATTTTTAAATTCTGTTTTCACATTCTGAAAATTCCCAGCTGTTAAATTGACCTTTTTAAAAAACTTATTATTTTTATTTTTTTATATTTTATTTTGAAGCTACAAAATACGAATTTTCAATATGTGGAATTGTTTCATTTTGCAATTTCAAAAAAAAAAAAAAAAAAAAAAAAAATTAAAAATTAAAAAAATACATTTTTTAAAAAAGGTTCGTCAGTTTAACAGTTGGGAATTTTCTGAATGTGAAACAGAATTTAAAAATATGTATTAGTTAATAAGTTGTTTGTAAAGAAAATTTCCCCATAGAATAACATTGGCTCGGGCTTCCGTCGACGTTAAGTGTAGAGGGCCGTTAAGGCTAATATACGTATCTTACTTTTTTCTTCCAAATTTTGATATATACGGGTAGCTAAAAAATTATTTAAGCATTCATTTTTGTATTTTTTTAAATGAATTTTATCTATATTTTTTTGAAAATGAATATCGGATGTAACTTTAAGAATCACGGTTTTGTAAATGATCATATGCATCGATGATTTCAACAAATAAACCATCGAATAATTAACGATTGTTTCAATTACTTAGTTTTTTGGAAGAATGTAAATTTTAAATCAAAGACGACTTCTAAACAAAATTAAGTGGAGCAGTAAATTTATTTAAAAAAAAAAAATAATAATTTTGATAAATCGTTCGTAATTGAATCAGTTTTATTCAGGTTATTTACTTTTATTTATTTTTTAAACTGCAATATAAAAAATTAAATTATAAAATATTTCATCAAACAATTAACTGTAAAATAATGTATGTTGGGTAAATTTGTTACATTTTCATATATTCATGTTATTTAAAAACATATTTCATGGTATTCTTTAACTATTCTTCATTTTAAATACTTAAAACATCAAATAAAGATGATTAAATATTTAAAAAGAATCGCTATTCATTATATTTTATGTAGATATGGTGGGCTGTATAAAATAGAGAAAAATAGCTCAACAAAATTAGAATATGCGACTTTCTAAATAGATCTAGCATTTCACAGCTGAAGTTCAAGGATACGATCTTGTGTGGCTGTTTTCTGTCAGTACGGTAGTTCGGCTGTTTACAATGCCAGCCCACATACTGACATATTAGAATTTCAGGAAGAGATATTTTGTTACTTACCATTTTCGGTTAGTTTCTAACATTCCTTTACATTCTTTAGGATAGAGATTGTGGAAGTTTCTGTTCTTGTTTGTAATATAATAATAATATAGTTTGAATAATAATATATTCTTGAGCCCTTTTTCATGTACAATAAATGGAAAGGTGGGAAGGGGGTAATTAAGAATTCCTCTCTCTCTTTTTTTTTAAATAGAAAGTTGTTTATACTTATAATTCTTGTTCATAATATAGTCGAACCTCATTAACTTGTATCCCAACGGGGATAAAAAATTCGTTCATGTTATCAGTAGCTCATGCTATCAGTAACTCATCTTCATAAAATTAAACTAATCTTCATTTTCACGGAGATTGTGGAAACAGTTCATGTTAAAAGTAATTCACGTTAACAGGTTTCGACTGTACTCATATGCAGTATTTATTTAAGATTGTTAGCTCCAGAGGAGACACTTTAGAGATTTGGAAGGAGGGGAAGTAATAACACAGGCCGACAAAAATGAAGTTGACAAAATTTGATTTGATGATTTTAGCTGATCTTTATGTTTTTTCATGCGCTGAAACTGAAAATGCAGCTCATTTTTCTCTATCATGTATAGATTTTTGTTAACACAGAGTGTTTACCGACACAATTTCTTACATGTACCATCATAGCAGTAGGTTGGTTGATTGGTTGGTATGGTTTTACGTCGCACTAGTGCTGTGCTATTACAATAATAAGTCTCCATGATTAATTAACCATGGAAACATACTATAAAAGCTACCATATAATTATATTGGTGGAAGAGTAATGGAAGAAATTGTATAGGTAGGCACCCTGTATTGACAAATATCTATATGTGGTAGAGAAAAACTGGCTTCATTTTCGATTTAAGCTCACCAAAAAACAAAGATCAGTCAAAATTATAAAATCAAAATTTTACATGCCGACCTGTGTAATTTTGAACCTTTATATTCGAACATCGTTAATGTGAACACGCTTAACGTGAATTACTTTTAACATGAACGGTTTTCACAATCCCCATCAAAATAAAGATTAGTTTAGTTACATGAAGATTAGTTACTGATAACATGAAAATTTTTTTTATCCCCCTTGAGATTCACGTTAACTAGGTTCGACTGTATTATGTTTTAAAGTAAAATTTCATATGCTTGAAAATATTTAATGATCACATCGACATCACATAAATTAATGTTCAATCAGTTTGATCAAAATATTCCTTCGTGTTATGTTATGTTTAGGCTTTCAGAAAGAGAGATCATAAATTAAAATATACAAATTATTAATTAGGTTATGGGGGGGAAAAAAAAAAGAAAAGAAAAAAGAAAGTAAAAGAAAGCGCATTTACTAAAACCTAGAATACGTGATTTACGATCCGTGGGAGAATATTATCTCGCTTAGAAGACGGGAAATTCTTTGAAGAAGTATTCCCTTACCTTCGAATTTGCATCCTAAAGCAGATGTATTGGATTAAATTAGCCTTTCCAGATGCTTGGACGAAAGGTGAAACTCTAAAATTGTTTCATATTCCCAGCTGTTATAATTATCGGCTACTAAAAAGGTATGCAATAAATGTTTTATTCTCGACCTTAAAAAGCTAATGTCATTTAACGGGAACTCGGCAGATGTATGGCAATATGCAATCTTTAATAATAACACTGGTCCGCATCCGCAGCCAAAAAACTGTATTAGATGTTTCAACTATTTCTTGTGGATTTTTACCTGCTCAAACTGAAAAATACAATAAAGTTTCACGTCCTGTTTTTTTTTTTTTTTTTACTCACATTTTTGGTTGATTTTTGCGTTAAATTATGAAACTTGGTATTCAATGACTGTTTGTAAAAACATGTTCAACAGTTATTTCTTACTTAATATATTTATTAATAATTAATATTTACGTATTAATAAACTATAATAACTATATTAATTAACTTACGTATTAATAAACTATAACAACTATATTAATTGACTTACTTATTAATAAAAATATTTATTTAAAGTAAAAAGTACCTTTGATTTGGCACCACTTAAGATTGCATATAAAAACATAAAAGCTTATATTTATATTTAATATTGAACTATATTAGGTTTGCTCAATAATATATATACATTCAGGCAACAATACTTATCGATTCTTGTATATTTTTTACATATTTGAAGTCCTTAAATTTCATTTCCTCATTTTACATATTTCATGAATTCACGAGGCTTCTGTTGATATTTAAAAAAAAAAAAAAAAACGTAATTTCTTCTTCTTTTTTTATGTTTAATAGAACCAACTTAAAAGTAAATAAATAAATTAGGGATTATTTTGCAATAACTTTAAAAGAAATACATATATATATATAGAAATATGATTTTTTTTTTTTTTTTTTTTTTTAACATAGACATGCATTTTATTTATTTATTTATTTTATATAATATTTTTTATAGCCCAAAATAAGTTAATAAATTTCAAAACCCATCACTAATTCTTTTAAGTAAGTTCCATTAAATAAAAAAAAAAAAATAATAATAATCAAGTCTTTTCTAAAATATTTGTAAAAGTTTTATTAATTTAAAAATTATGAGTTCGTGAAAAAAATGTAAACTGAGAAAACGTCATTTAAAGATTTCAAATCGGTAAAAATAAAGGAAGAAAGAAAGAAGGAAAAGAAGATTTTTTACCTGAATATCTATTTTATTGAAAAAAAAAAAAAAAAAAAAACCTGATATAGTTCAATTTATAAATTTACAGATGGAAATATACTAAGCTTTTAGATGAAACCTTTAGTGCTGCCAAGTTCCCTTAAAGCGATATAGCCCAAAATTTAGTCAGCATCTATTGGAAACCAAGGTTTAAGTAAATATAATATTGGATTCAATTCTGTTCTCTGGTTTTTGAGATACATCTTCGATAAAATTTTCGTAACACACACATACAATGTTCACAGACATTTTCTATAAATGGTTAAATTACTGGAAACGCGTGAATACATCGAAGACTACAATCAAAAATTGTTACAATTTCAATACTTTCTTCTTAAATATATATAAAAAAAATAAGTGAAAACTTCTTTTCACTTTTTTTTCTTTATTTGATTTTTCATAAAATAACATTATCTAAATTGTGCTTATGATTTATCGTTATCATGAAATAATACAATTCCCGGACTAATTTTTGTTTTAAGACTAATTTAGAAAAATTTGAAGACTAAATTTTTTCTAATTTAAGACTACACACCGCGACAAAAAGATAGGAACAAAGGTTTTTTTTTTTTTTTTTTTTTAATATGAATATTTTGAATATGATTCAAATACTTAATATGTTTTCGATATGATAATATTTTGTTATGATAATAAACGATCAACACAAATTAGATAATGTTATTTTATGAAAAATTTTAAAAAAACCTTTGTTCCTATCTTTTGTCGCGGAGTGTAGTCTTAAATTAGAAAAATTTTAGTCTTAAAACTTTCTAAATTAGTCTTAAAACAAAAATTAGTCCGGGAATAGTGTTATTTTATGATAACAATAAATGATGAGCACAATTTAAATAATGTTATTTTTTGAAAAATCAAAGAAAAACCCTTTGTACCTATCTTTTTGTCGCGGGGTGTGTATATATAGCCTTAGCGTGTTTTCTACCGTTTTGTCCACCTCTTCCTTAATTGTTTTGCATGTAAAGCAAGATTTAGTATTGAAATCATATCCACTCCTGTAATTATCATAGAAACGGCAAAAATAAGAAGAAAAAATCTCTTGCTTGTTAAATTTCCATCTCTCCAAGCATCTGGAAAATTAAAATTCCAACCTATCGACTCATAACCACAAAAAATGCAAGTAGTATCTAATGCAGATGTCGGAACATTGAAGAAAACATTTGTGGATCATTTAATGTTTCTCGCGCGCAATGCTAATTAGCATTCCTGATGCGTCACCCTACATGCGATTTATTTTCTCTCAATTCAATATTACTATTTTTGTTTTTTCGAAGAGCTAAGGCTGCACATTCGCCAAAGCCACTCTTTCTTCTTTCCCAATTCCCATGTAATCCTATGGTATTTTAGTTGCTTCGTATTTCTAAGGATATATCATTCAAAAATGAAGTTTTTCCTTTTTTTTTTTTTTTTTTTTTTTAAATTACACTCTTTGAAAATGGTGCATTTTATCTCAGTGAGCTTTTAATATGTATATGTATGTAATGATTAGAAGTGTAAATCATGATAAAATTTATTATAAAACATATACAATATTTATGCCAATTTCCTACGAAATATATTATATCTGTACCCCGGGGTGAAGGGCACCATGTCCATTTTGTGAAAAGAATTAGCAGTATGTCATTTATGTGCATTTTTTGATTTATATAGAGGCATTAAGCACTAATGTTCAGTTACTATAAAGGAGGTAAGATAGTGGAAAATAAAACCACGTCCATTTTCATTATTCATGACAAATTTATTTTAGTGTAGAACGTCAAAAACATTATGGTAAGTCTTTTCACAATATGGACTTGCTGTCCTTTAATTCCGGGGTACAGATATAGAATTGTAAAACGGGATAAAATTTAGCTTACAAGAGATATATTATTAATGCTAATTACATTAAAAAAATTCAGTAAATAAAATGTTGATTAGTAAATTAAAGATGAATAAGATACTAATGCTATTATTGCTTAAACCGACCACTTATGCCAGTAAAGAGTGAAATTATCCCCCCCCCCCAATATATATATATATATCCAGGAGGCACCATTAATTTTTAAGAACTTAACAAATTTGTGGGCATAACAAATTAATTTGAATCGGAAGTGGTAAATGCTCAAAACTTGAAGGATTTTCTTCAAGGGACATACAATCCTCCTTTAGAGCAGAAATTATATATATATATATATATATATGATATAAGAACTGAAAACTATGTGAAGCAAAGGAACAATCCAAACAAATTAGACTGAAATAACAGTAAGAAGGAGCAGAGGCCATTACCACCTCAGATGGGTGGAGTGGGTTTAACAACACACACACACACACACACACACACACACATATATATATATAACATAATATAGAATAATATCAATGAATAGTTAAAAAATATATCCAATTAAACCACAATACTCGCATTTTAATGAAAAGAAAATCCCACTCACGCCAATAATGAAAGAGATTAAAAACATCATCCAAAAGAACTTTCTCCACCCATGCTGAAATTCTTAACAAATGAAATAAATGTTGAAAAATATAATAGCAAATGGGGAAAATGCTCAAAAATGGAAAAACTTCCTCCTCAAGGAAATGTATATTCTTCACAGAGCACAAGATTTCGAAAACTACAGAGTTTTTTACAAGACAAGATTCGATAGTTGTACACCCAATCTTGCGACAAATTTTAAACATTAAAAGAAATAAAGAAAATTACAAATACTAATAATTATAAATAGCGATAGACGACATGCCACTTGGTAAAAAGGGCAATGAAATCACATATAGAGTTGAGTTTATACAGTGTCCGCCGTAAATTCCCCACCCCTAAGAGGTGTAGGGGAACCGTTGGAAAAGGGAACTTTAAAATTTCAAATGAAAAGTTATATATTGTGGTACATCCCTGGAAATGTCTCTCCAAGACAATGGATTTGATACAAGTAGTTTTGCCCTGCGAGGATAATTAACACGTTGAGCGCCACGCGAAATCTTAATGAAATCTATTAAAATTCTTTAATGATATTAACCCGTAATAAATAAAAATTTAGTAAATTTTAAATAAATTTTCAATAATTACTTAAAACAATGTAATATCTTTAGTTTTATATCATGTTTTACATTGTCAACCACTGATGATTGACGCGGCTTTATGTCATATTTGACACTGTCAGCCACCGATGGCTGACATGGCGCTCAACGTGCTAAGGAAGTTACATGAGTATATAAAATACGCATTTCAAAACTCGAAAAACTCATGTACCTCCTTTAATAATCGTTGTAGGACAAAATTATTTATATCAAAATCAATTTCCGCAAGACATACCTTCCAATTTGAAATTTTAAAGCTGCTCTCTCTAGCCCCCCCCCCCCCCCCCCTAGCAACAACCCACAGAACCAAAATTGTTTCACCTGAATTCATTGAACACGTTTTTCGCCATTTTTCGAAATTCCAACGCATTTCCGAGATAGGAAAGAGCGGATGGAAGAAATCTGGATTTTATACTCCTGTATCTACTTTTAATAATCATAAGTAGTTTTTTTTTTTTTTTTTTTTTTTTTTTTACATCTCTATAAATTAAATTAAATTATCCAGTACCATTATATTTCATTCTCCACGCTCAATTTTTATTTTCTAAATTAAACTGTCTAAATCTTAAAAAAAAAAAAAAAAAAAAAAAAAAAAATCAATGTATTTTATACATTGATTTTTTTTTTCTAGGGGGGGGGGGATAAATGGGGACAATACAATACAATAAATGGGGACAATGCAAAATCGCTCTCTGAAAGAAATAGTCCTGTCGTACTGACAGAAAGAAAAAAAAAGAAAAAAAAATTGTATTTCACAAAATAGTCCTGTCGTACTAAATTAAATTCTGTCTCTGACAGATTTCTTTTTCTTATTTAGAATCAGTGTAGTCACATGTCGCGTTGTTGCGTAGCTAATTCATTACGAAATACTAGGCATTACTTTCTCTGAGTGATTACTCTTATCGCTAAAAAAGTTGTTTTACAGGCGCTACTCAATTTTTACAAGAAATGTTTGATAATGATTTTTTAAGAAAAGGGGAGGGGGGTAGAAGGGGAAAGAAAGAAATTTTCATTTATCTCTTAAAGTTTTCTAGAGGACTTAACACTTTTTTAAAAAACGAAACCTTCGTAAATATTTCATTTCAATATTACGATATTTACAAATTGTTATTCTTTCAGTAACTAAAATTTTGCATGCGGCAATAAATCCAAATCTTTCCTTGAGCACGAAGATGTTTAGATTCCACCCAGTGACCAAGAAAAACAATGCTGCTCTAATGTAGGCATTTTAACGATTTCTTTCTTTTTTTAATAATTCATCAATTTATTGTTTTCTTTCTATTTGTTGCGTAGCTAATTCATTAAAAAATACTACGCATTACTTTCTCTGAGTGATTACTCTTATCGCTAAAAAAGTTGTTTTACAGGCGCTACTCAATTTTCACAAGAAATGTTTGATAATGATTTTTTTTTTTTTTTTTTTTTTTTTAGGGGGGGGGGGGGGGGCGGGAAGAAGGAAAAAAAAAAAGAAATTTTCATTTATCTCTTAAAGTTTTCTAGAATACTTAAAACTTTAAAAAAAAAAAAAAAAAAAAAAAAAAAACGAAACCTTTGTAAATATTTCATTTCAATATTTCAGAGACTAAATTTTACTACTCAGTAAAACTATGTTTTTGTCATAATAAAACTTTCTTCTGTATTTTTTTAAACAAAATCATGTATTTTAGATCAAAACATGTTTCATATATTCACTATAGATTATATATATAAATAATCAGAACGTACAGTAGAAATATAAAATTATCAGCACATACAGTCGGAATTTAAAGAGGATTTAATATTAGTATTATCAAAATATTTAATATTAGTATGATCAAAAAACAAAGACCACCCAAATCAAACCAAAAAAGAAATAAAGTCAAATCTAAATGAATTAAAGCAAGTTAGAATAAGAAAACAGCATTATTTGCATTCTAACGTTATCAAGGGCCTGGTAGAATGCAAATATGCTAAATAAATAAATATATATATATATATGTGTGTGTGTGTGTGTGTAAATGTACGGCAAAATCACGTGTTGAGCGATATGCACCAAAAGTTTATCGATACCATTTACTTTAAGATGTGGCTAAATATAAAATTTCATGAAATATTGTGCATTAACTCTTGATCTAGAATTGCATTAAACACATTTTTTCGCGCACAATAAACAGACAGACAACATTCCAAAAATGGTCAGAACACGATCAGGACTTCTTAAAACGTATAACGATGTCAAAAACCGGAAGTCAAAAATTTTTTACGAATACAATGCTTTCTTATTCTTGTACAAGAAAGTTTTAAGAAAAGTATGTGTGCTAGAGTAAAATAACATTTATTATATTTTACTTTATTTTTATTTTTACTTCTGCTTAACTCCTTAAAAATTCGATTCAATTTATCCAAAACATTAAATGTTAAAAAAAAAAGAGAAAGTTAGAAACTATACTTATAAATATTTGCGATACAAAGATGCAGCTGTAATCTTTTTCCTACTAAAACTCAAACACTTTTAAAAACATAAAATCTTTAATTTTCGTGAAAAAGGAAACAGTTTCATAGGAGAAAAAAATAAAAAAGAATGACCATGCAATCGAATAAATAAAAATAAAAATTTGAATGTTTTATGTCTTGTAAATATCTTTAAGAAATGTTCCATTTTTTTCCGATAACCTAGTGAATGTTTGGAGAAAAAAAAAAAAAATCAAGGCAAATAATAAAATCGTCTGCTCTTATGAAAATGTATTGTTATTCTTTCAGTAACTAAAATTTTGCATGCGGCAATAAATCCAAATCTTTCTCTGAGCACGAAGATGTTTAGATTCGACCCAGTGACCAAGAAAAACAATGCTGCAGCTGTTGATTCAGCTGATTAATTTTCTAATGTGTGCATTTTAATGATTTCTTTTCTTTCTTTTCTTTTTTTTTTTTTTTTTTTTTATAATTCATCAATTTATTGTTTTATTTCTATTTTTTGAAGTAACATTACTCGTAGAATATTATATTTAATCAATTTTATGTTATATATATGCATTAGTTAATTTTTTTCTTGACACAAGAACTGAAGAATTCAATTTTTTAAGATATGTGATTTATGCTACGATACATATTATTGTATGTGCGCAGTTTTCTTTTACTTGAAGATAATTTCTACTGTAACTTTTAATAAAGAAAAAAAAAGTAAATAAAATAAAAAGTCTTATTTATAATAATGTAAGACTTGATTATAAAAAAAATATTGATGTTGTAATTGCTGTTTTGTACTGGAAAATGAATGCAGCATTTGGTTATTGCCATAGATATAGTAATAAGACATAGATTGATCAGCGAGAGATAAAAGTGATACCTTTTTTTGGGGGGGGAAAGTCACTCTAATGGCTGCCTTTCCCCGAGTAAATCACATACAGGAATATACACGGATAATTTAGTAAATAAAATTTATGAATAATTTATTTACTAAAGGTGAATGAAACACTCCAGATACAGTTTCAAATTCATTTTTCTTTTTATTCTTTTTTTCAATACTCTCTAATGGCTGATTTTAGAACTTTTTTTCGGCATCAACATTTTTTGCTCGATAACATAGGGATGATGGATCTAGTATATATATTACTATATCTATGGTTATTGCAGGCAAATGACGTAATAGTTCATGTAAGTTTCCGCAAGCCTTATGAGAGATTTTGATTGCTTTAGATATATTTTCCTTTTAATTGAATACACATTGGGGGTTACAAAAATGTCCTGGAGTTCGATAGTGAATATTTATCTGAAGGCCCCAAATAAGTTTATTCCCGATTTAATCAAACGTTGAGAACTAGTTACGTTTGTTTAATCAATGTGTTAAATTTCAGTTAAATTATAATTCTAAAATTACTCAATCGATATCTGTTAACTTCTGTATTTAAAATTATGTCATTAGTCGGTGAATCTTTTGTATGTACTAATTGTAAAGGGCGTTACTTGTAGTTTGTTTCTTGTTTTTGATGTTCAATATTCTAGCTTTAAAAAGAAAATTTTAAATACCGGAATTAAAATATAAAGTGATAAACTAAATTTAGATTGTCAACTTTGACAAATTCATCACTTTCTGTAATTTTATGGAATTAAAGTATATTGTATCCATTACCATTATCTGTATGGAAAGTTATATATAAGTGCGTATTAAAAGTATATATATTAGGCATTAAGATAATGAGTAAGTTGTTTAAAATAAAGCTTCAAATTTTCGAGATTTCTATTTGTCAGGAAATCTCGATACTTTAAGCTAAGGAGGTGATAATTTTCAAAATACTAAATAGAAAAAAAAAGTTAAAAAAATTATTAATATAGGGTTTCGTTATCTTGAATAGTCGAGCTACACTTCTATCAGTACAAACGAGGAAAAATCATAGATATAGTAATTTATATAGATCTATCATCCCCATGTTAACGAGCAAAGATTTTTGATGCCGAAAAAGTTTTTTTTGGAATCAGCCATTAGAGAGTTAAAACTCGAAAATAATAATAGAATGGAATGTTAATGAATTTTGAAAATGCCGAAATATTGCGTGGCTTTTAAGTGTTCTAATAAATATATGAAAAGAAATGGGATAAGTTTTAATAAATAAGTTATATTCAAGTAATTTATGAAAAATATAAATTTTATAATCAGTTGCTTTGTTATTATTATGAAACAATTACTGTCTTCATATTTAGTGGAATGCTTTTTTAAATTTTAATATTTTATATTAGTAAGTAATGTGGAGTTCTCAAAATTCTTTCAAATATAGTTAGCAGCCGCGGAAGTTTTAATATATAACTAGTATGTTGTGACCACCACAAGACTTTCTTCTATATATAATTCTATACAAATTTACGCAATACAAATTATTTATTAAATTATAATTTATTAAAATTATTTTTCATGATGAATGCAGACGATTTTTATCTCAAAGAAGTATAATAATAAATGCCGATAAAAAGAAAGTCAGTTTTGTGCAGACATGAGTATACTAGAGTATAGTAAAAAAGAGAAAGAGAAAGGAAAAAGAAAGAAAGAAAGAAAAATTGGTATCTGGGGTTTTTCATTCTCTTTTAGAACATAAATTTTATTTGCTAAATTATCTTTGTCTATTTCCGTGTATATTCACTCAGGAAATGATATCCATAAGAGAGTAAAATGGCCGTCTTTTTCCAAATGAAAAGGCATCACTTTTTCCCCCTAATTGATCAATCTATGTCTTATTACTATATCTATGGGAAAAATAAAGTTTAAAATAAAAGGCTCTATAATGTAGAATCGCAACATTGCATATTTAGTTGATGTTTATAGTTTTGATATGCTATACAGTGCAATTGGTCAGAAATCTAATGTGATCATAGAACATGTCTTTCAGATATCTACCAAGTCAAAAAGAGGATATTTCTTCTATTGTTGCTACTGGCTAAATGTTCTCCCCTGCAACGATTAAGCTATTGTAGTGAAAGTAGTTTTACAGTCAAAGTGAAAATAAAGTGGCAGGTGGGCCGTGATGAAAGATTGTCATTTTAATGTGGGTGCATATCAGCGGACAGCAGACACGGCTATGCAGCAATTTAACCCCGTTCACGAGAAGGCAATATATCTTCATTTTTATGATACACTAGCAGGCTTTGCCCGCTTCGCTGGACATTAAACTTAAATGAGTTGTCAAAATCCCATATCTTTATTAATAACCCAAGTTCTCGCTGTGATTGGTAGAGGTTTTCTCGCTCGCAAAGTGAGGAGTCTAGGTCTCCACTGTCTTCGGCACAACTTACCCACTTCATACTTCCCCTTCCTCAGCGGGTGAGTTCGAAGTTTTGCAAAATCACACTAATGTACATAATGCGTACACTTAATCAATATACAGTCTGGGTCCCCACTACCTTAGGCACAACTTACCCACTTGTTACTTCCCCTTCCTCAGTGGGTGAGTTCGAAGTTTTGCAAAATCCCACTAACGTACATAATGCGTACACTTAATCAATATCCGCACACCAAAATTCGCCATTCTAAGATAATTCAAAGCGAATTCAAACGGAAAAACATGTTTTTACACATGCTTATTGGGAACGACTTCAGTATAAACCCACAACGATATTTGGCGATTTTTTTTGTTGGCGATTATGGCTAAATCATAAATCTAAAAATCATAAATCATATATGATAAATGATAAAATCATAATCTAAATCATAAATCCAAAATAAACAAAATATTAGGCTTCCATATTATATCGCAAACAGTCCAGAACGACATCGTTATCCTTCAAAACAACGCCAAAGAAAAATCGCCAAATTCAGCTGTGGGGTTATACAGAAGTTATACCGTTTATTGCCCTCCGACTCCGAGAAGGGGGGGGGAGATTTCGAATTTCGTGAAATCCAGTTACAATAAGTGCCGGATGCAAACAAACAATTTACGCACCAAATTTCGTGACAACAGAAGTCTTTAATAGAAAATATAAATAAATAAGTACAAAATGCACAGCTTTAGTATGGGAACCCTTTGGTGACTTTAAATATTTTAAGCCATTTTTGCGATGAACTGAATTGGCTATCTCAATTGTGCAATCAAAGATCTTGGCGAGAAACGTCCGAGCTACTTCGGTTCCGAATTTCAAATTTTGCCAAAGGGATCCAATACTAAAGCTGTTCCATATCGAATCTAGGTTGAAAACGGAAAAAGGGTAAAATAAATTAGAAATATCAGACCTATATTTATAAATTTGGTACCAAATGAAAGAGGCGATTTTTTCTGAATCCAGGGGTGCAAACAGTTTTTCGATGCGACAATTAGATATTAAAAAAATAACTAAAGTATGAAATTTAAGTGGCAACGGAAAAACGGAAAAAGGGGAAAATAAATTAGAAGTATCAGACCTATCGTTACAAATTCAGTACCAAATTAAAGAGATGATTTTTCTGAATCCTGGGGTGTAAACAGTTTTTCGATACGACAATTAGATGTTTTAAAATTAACTAAAGTATGAAACTCAGATGGCAAAACTTCATTTAAATCTTTTCATAATTTGTAGTGCGATTCACGCGAATGAAAAAAGTCTTTATCTTAAAAATTTATTTTTGCATTTTATTTTTCCATTCAAAGCGTTTTAGTGAAAAAATATTTATGGCGCATGCGCAGGCGTTTTTTACCCACAATTTAAACACTAATCAGAATTTTGAAAATTTCTATGGATATAATTTTAAGTTGGGTGAAGACCTAAGTTTCTGCCAAGCGCCGTTGAATTCCGTCCAGCCGTTCTCGAGTGATGCCCGGACAAACGTGTTTTAGTCTTTTACCCCCCAGGGAGGAACGGGGGAGAATTTCTGAAAAGTTGATGGATATAATTTTAAGTTGGGTGAATACCTAAATCCCTGCCAAGCGCCGTTGAATTCCGTTCAGCCGTTCTCGAGTGATGCCCGGACAAACGTGTTTTAGTCTTTTACCCCCTAGGGGGAGAACGGGGGGGAATTTCTGAAAAGTTGATAGATATAATTTTAAGTTGGGTGAAGACCTAAATTCCTGCCAAGCATCGTTGAATTCCGTCCAGCCGTTCTCAAGTGATGCCCGGACAAAAAAAGCGACATTCGGACACGATGACACACACACAGACACACACACACACACACACACACACAGGCAAAATTTTCTGAAGTCATTTTCGGCTTTCATGGGGTGTAAAACGTGAAGATATCGCAAAATTTTTCGATTCCGACAAATTTACAGACAAAACTCTGATTTTATTAATATAGAAGATAAATGTATCAAACACGGTATGTGAGTTTGAAATGGATATTAGAAAAACTGTGTTGATTAAATTTTGGTGCATATCGCACGAGAGGTGGGGCACTGCTGTACAGCATTTTTGTGAAGGCATTATTTTAGATTCTATGATATTTAAATGAGCCCGTCCTTAATTTTCAATTTGACTGTAAAACTACTTTCACTGCAACAGCACATCGTTGCAGGAAAGATGATTTAAATCTGTTGCAGCAATCTGACCATTGTTTTAATTTTCAGCAAGCCAAAATTATCTTTAATGCCAAATGAGTTTCCGAGTTAAATTTCCTGGAAAATGTATTTATCTGTCTTAATCTGATAAAATTGTTAATAAAAAATCCGATTCCAATTTGCTGTCTTAATCTTTGAAAAACTTGTTCAGTTCCATTGAATAATTTTCTTTCTTTCACCTTATTTAATTATTTAGACTTTTGTCTTTTAATTTTGTCTACATTTAAATTTTTGAATTTAAAATTAAATTATTTTACAGTAAAAAAAAAAAAAAAAAAAAAAATCCCCTCTCTTGTCTCCTGTTTCTTAGTTGTGTCTTCTTCTGATTGGTTGTTCCATGTTGCTGTAATATTGGCTGTTAATGTTATCCTCCTGCTTAGATTTTACCCAGGCTTTCAATCTTGCTTTTACCTTCCAAAACACGTATTGTTTGCACCTGAGGAAGAAAGGCAACGTGCTTTCGAAACCAGTAGTGCAAACTTTTATTTTAGAGTGTGTGAAGAAGTTTTAAAGTTGTACAAATTAAAAATATTAATATGTTTATAGTTTCTTGAAAAGCAACATTTTTTTCATCGTTTTGAAACTAATATCCCCCCCCCCCTTCTTTAAACGAAATTTCCATGATTTTTGTACTACATAAATTTATGATCAGACGTATATTTTCCCCCTGTGAACTCTCTTGGAAATGTGTAGCATTGTTTTAAATATTTTTTTTTTTATGTGGAACATTCAAGATAAAAATAATATTTAAAAAAAATTAAATAAATATTTATCTGTATTAATACTAGCACATAAATTCTGATATTAAACTTTTTTTTTTTTTAAATAGTTTAAAATTTGTGGAAGATTTACAAAATAAAATTATCGATTTTCAGTATTAAATTTTTAAGAGAATATTTTGAAATCAATAAATAAACAAACTGCAATGCATAAACGATGTTTATTTCTCTAGAGAATATTTTCTTTATTTTATGCAAACTAAGTTTGTTTATTATTTTGCGAGTAATTACGCTAATTTTAATATCCAAAACTTGTTATGGCGCTTTCAAAAACTAATTAACTATATTTGCAGCTTCTTTCTCTTCTTTCAAACATACCATTTTTAGGAAATTACGTTTTTGTCTAAATGCTAGAAGTTGCACATGAGACGTGCTGTACTTTAATTAATTATTGACGGGATTTTTTTCCCTTTTTCCCCCTCCTCCTTCTTCCTTTCAGAACACTTTCACAGATGTTTTATACAGAGTATAGATAATGGAATTTCCTTACTTTTAGAAGCTTAATATAGTGAATTTTCTCCTTTTAGCTTTAGTTAAAAAGTTGAAGTTTATCGATTTATTTTGTCCATTTTTTCGCCATTTTCATAGTTAAAGTAAGAGACATTTACGGGAAAATAAATTTTGTTTTCTCATTTTGGCAACAATCTTTATCGTCCTTTTTATCTTTCGATTTGGAAAAATGGCTAGTTTGCAAAATAGTTTATAGTATCTAAAATATATATTTTATTTGTTTTGTATCTCATAAAATATCAGCTTGTTTAGAATATAGTTTTAACAAATTAATCATTTCTGAATAAATGCTTTTATATTAAGCAAGCTTAATTGAAAGAAAAATTAAATCTTTGAAAGGGAAAAGATCGTAGGAATTTATATAATAAAATCGATTGTAGTATCTAAAGTTTTTTTTTTTTTTTTTTTTTTTTTTTTTAAATCTTAAATGATATTAATGAGAAACTGCTTAAAAATATTTATCGCATCAAAATTCTTGAATGAATATTTTATAGTACGCGTTTAGAATATAATAGGTGGAGGGACATTTTCAGAAATATTAGAAATAAAAAAGAATTTTAATATAATTAAATTAGCCAATCTGGCTGTAGAAAACTGAATATTTGGCTCAAAAGGATAATTAAGGATAATTTCTTTCAATCTGTTAGTGAAGGAGCATGTCTCCGGACCATCTTGGTAAATCTTAGGCTATTTGCCTATTTTGTAGCTCTAGTGCGAGTGCGACGTAATAGACAGCTGGTATTGACTTTGAATTAATAGGAAATTTAATCTTCAACATAAATGTTTAATTAAGTATACTAGTATCGCCCAGTAATCGGAACTCGACCATTTTTTTAATCAAGAATTTAACAATAAATATCGAAATTCAAATTTTCCGTGTAAACAGTATTAGACTCCATCCTAAAAATAAATAAAAGTTCATAACTAATTTGTTGCATATATGTAACATAGAAGCTGAGATATAGCCTCTCTGTAAATGGAAATTAATTGTAGCATAGCAACACCACCTTTTGTCCAATATGCACAAAATTGACTCAGCATAATTTTGCATATTATCCATCTCACATACGTACCATTTTTGGTAACGGAAGTTGAGATAGAGCCTTCATCTAAATGGGGTGAATCACAACACAGCAGCTTCCCTATAGGGCGATATATTCATAAAGCAAATCAGCACCAATTTAAATCAAGATTAATTTAAATTAATTATCAAAAAAATTCCGTTCATTGTTTCATGAGATAAAAATTTTGCCAACACATCATGCACACACAAACAAATAGTCATTTTCTAAAAATGGACGAATCATGTTTAGGATGTCTCATAAAATTTGTATCTACAAAGAAAATGCATTAAAAATATCCAATAATCTACAGATAGAAGACGAAATTCTATGATTATTTTTAAACCTAGCTTTTCTTTTTGCAGCTGTTAAATCTGCAGAGCTTTATAAATAAGCTGTAATGCTCACTGTCGTGCTGCACTGTTTCTGCTATTGGACCAGTGATGCCAGATGGTCGAAATATTTCCCAAAACAGGTCTTCAAATTTCCCCAAATCAGGGTTTTTTTTTTTTTTTTTCGAAAAAATCCCCAACTTGATTTCTACTAAAAAGCGAAAATAAAAAAATTTTCAAGAAAAAAAAATATCAACCAGATTTAAGCTATAGAAAGCTCAGATTTTTCCCAAAATGAAGGCAATTTTTGAAAAAAATCCCCAAATAACAATAAAGCTATTGAAAGTCTCTAGCCGTAGGGATAAATCATTACGTTGCCAACATTGGCAGAAAGTTGAACTCCCCAGATTTGTCCCCAAAAATTTGAGAATTCCCCCAAAAAGTCCCCAAAACATTTGTCCCCAAAAATTGTCCCCAAAAGCCTCAAAAATCCCCAAAATGGGGACAAAATCCCCAATCTGGCATCACTGTATTGGACTTCTCCGTACTTCAGTTTCAAGTAATTAAGTATTTTAAGAATGTTTCTTTTTATCAGACACACGCGTACGTGCTAAAAATATCGTACCATGGTTGCTGAAAAATGATTTTTAAATCATGAAACGATGGCATCATTCAGAATTTATCGTAGAATTTTTTTTTTGTACTTATAAATACTCAACTCAGGTCGCAGATATTTATTTTAGCAGTTTACTATTTATGGAAGGAAAAGTACAAATGCAGCTTATAAATAGATTTTATTGGCATCGATTCAACTACTTGTCTTTTTTTATTTTCATTTTTCCTATGAAAGCTCTTATCCTAACTCACTTTGTAGTATAGTGAACATTTATTTCTATTGACTGAATCAGTTTACTTTTTTCTCTTTACTTTCTTAGAAATTATTTAGAGAGCAATGTACCGAGATAAAGTATTTCACTTACGTAAACAGTAACGAAGTAAGGAATCACGTTACGTCGTAGTAAACAAATAAAATGAAATGATCTTTAGTGTATGAGATATTTGAATATGTGTGTACAGTTTATTTATGTAAGAGAAAACATTGACGTTTTGATTTTCGTGTATAATATTTCAGCTTGTTTTTCTTAAATTGGGAAAAAAGCAAATGGAAATCATTGCAGAGTTAATTTTCAGACTGTAAATTGTTACATGTCTAATATTTTATTTGACATACATTTTGAAATGTTCTAGCTATATACTAGTACAGCATAATAAATCTTAGTTATTATTATTCTAGTTTGATTTAAGTAAATCAGTTATGCTTTAATACAAATCGACAATTCGTTAAAAAAAATGTGTATAGTTTTTAAAGAAAGATTAATTACGGTTTAATTTTCAGTGTGAAATTATTGTTTAAACATTAATAGAATTTAAATAAACAATGCTGCTGATATTTAGGATATTTTAACAATATTGATATACCTTTTGGCGATACATAATATTCTTTATACCTTTTGGCGACGGGGCTTGGCGGCAATTCTATCGAGAATCCCATCGAAAGTTCTAGGTCTTGGCTGCTATGAGTTGGAGAGCTTCCAAAATTAGGGAACCGTAAACTGCCATTTTTCGCTAAATTTGGTTGCCAAGGCTAATTTCACTGAAAGTGAATGAACTGACACTTTATTTTAACATTGCCTGTAAAACTACTTTCACTGTAACAGAACAATCGATGTAGAGGAAAATACTTAATTCGTTGTAGCAATATTTTAGCTTTAAAACATTAAATATATATATATATATATATACTTTTTGATAATAATGGCGACACTCTAATAAAACGTACGTAAAATTTTAGGAATGTTACGAGTCTTGCATTACATAAAAAAAAAAAAAAAAAAAAAAACTATTTTAATCTGATAGATTTTTAACTCTGCTAATTACGAAAGTGATTCTCTACTCCATTGTCATGTTTAACAATAAGCTTTTCCCACAATTCATTTCATATTCCAAACTAAGCATTATCCGCCATGAAACTCCAGATTTCTTTCCCATAGCACGCGGTGGCTTGCAGGTTACACAATATTTATTGAGGCATGTATTTATGGTGAGAAGATGTGCTTTGCTGATCCTCTTTTCGTGCTCAGTTTGCAATTCGTTTGACACCCTGTGAAAGTGCAGTCAATTTTTCTTGTAGTTTATGGAAATCGCATTAACAGTTCACGTAAAGAAGGGATGTTATCGTAATTTATACGCGGATTATTAGTGTTAATAGCGACTTAGTGGGAGGAATAATGAAATTGAACAAATTTTAAATTATTTTCATTGTTCTTGTGGTATGTCAGTATCGTTGCTTTTTTTTGTATTTAAAATTATTCAGATATCTAGATTTTCAACAATATTAAATTCTGTACTGATAAGTATAAAGGATTTAAGTCCATATTATACCCTTTATACCGTTCAGTGATCGTCAACCTTCATTTAATAAAGGGAAAAACTGGAATTAAATATTTTATACAAAGATTAATACTAAATTTCTGACTTGAATGTTTTTTTACTAATGGATTTTCTCAAAGACTAAGTGGCATGGATTTAAATCCTTTATTCCAATCGATAGATTTTTTTTTTTTTTTTTTTTTGGGGGGGGGGTCTATGTACTTAACTCAAAATCGACATTTTTGGACTTAAATCCTTTATACTTATCAGTACAGAATTTATATGTTAATCTGTGTATATCAGAATATTCGTAAACAGTTGCGGCATTCATGTAATTTAAAATTAATTATTTTTAACTTTTAAATATTTAAGTACTTTAATAAGTACTTTAAAGTTCTCTCAGTTTTCGTTTAATTTTATCTTGGGTAATTCTACGATTCTATGTTTGGCAAATAGAGAAAAATTCTAAATTCTATGATATCTTTGACAGGTAATAAAAAGTAAAACTTTTAATAAATCTATGATATCGTTAGCAAAGTAATAATAAAAAAACAAAGTAATAATAAAAAAAAAATCTGGAGTGACTCCACTCGACTTTCCGAACATTGAGTAATTAACAGTTTTGTAGATAAAGTAAAGAAAGAGGAGTTGTTAAACAAACAAAAGAGAGAAAACCATAATAGAGTGTTTGAGTATTTTTCTCCATCTATTACACGATGTTTCATTTAACGCTACTGAACTTTGAGCCCATAGATCACAATGATAAAGAATTTTTCGTTGTGTCCCTGTAAAAACCTATAAATGCTAGATTCACCAAAATGCTTATAGTTAGTGCAACAGTGATTTATAATACTCATATAAATTTTCAGCTCAATTCAATAAGGCGTTTAGATGCTATCGTACTTTTAAAAATTTAGTCCCATAGGCCATAATGATAAGGAATTTTTCCTTGTGTCCCTGTAAAAAAACTGTACGCGTGCTAGATTCACCAAAATCTATACAGTTAGTTCAACTGTGATCTATAACATCTGTACAAATTTTTTGCTCAGATTAATAAGGCGTTTAGACGCTATCACACTTTTAAAAATTTGGCCCCATAGGCATAATGATAAAGAATTTTTCTTTGTGTCCCTGTAAAAAAACTATAAGTGCTAGATTCTCCAAAATCAATACAGATTGAGTATTTGTGACCTATAATGTGTGTATAAATTTTTTGCTCAATTGAATAAGAAGTTTAGATGCTATCGCACTTTTAAGATTTTGCTCCCATAGGCCATAATGATAAAGAATTTTTCTTTGTGTCCCTGTAAAAAAACTATAAGTGCTAGATTCACCAAAATCTATAGGGTTCGTACTATGGTGACTTACAATATGCGTACCAACTTTCAGGTTAATCGAACAAAGCGTTTAGACGCTAGCGTGTTCACTCACAGACATACACACATACACACACACATACAAACATCATCGTAAAAATAGTGAAAACGGACTCAGGAGACCTCAAAACGTATAGAAACATCAAAATCTCGAATTCGGATTTTTGACATGATTACAATACTTTCCTCACTATAGTGTTCGGAAAGTAATAATGAAGTTATGAATAATGAAAAATAACTTGTTAAGGAATTTTATTCAAGTAAATTCTACAATAGATTTGATAGGTAAAGAAGAATTCTACAAATGAATTATGAATGAAAAGGAACTGAACTTTATCTAATTTAATTCTGTAATATGTTTGAAAGGTAGTGAAAAATTCTGGGACAATGATATATGAGATCATATCTGTACCTCAGAAGTACAGGACAACCGTGTTCATTTTTTGAAAAATGTTCCCACCATGTCTTTGATTTGCTACATCGAAATATATTTGTCACAAAGAAAATGGACATTTTCACTGTGTTATCTCTTTTATAGTAACAGGGCATTAGTGCTGAATGGCGTTATATTAAAAAAGGAATGCACATAAAGGAAATTGTGTTAACTCTTTTCACAAAATGAACATGGTATCCTTTAACTCCGGGATACAGATATAAAATCACTAACCCATACAGCCACTGATATCCATTAGACATTTAAATTACATTCAAATAATCCATAAAAGATACAAAATATCTAAATAAAGTCCTGGATATATGGTACTAATTATAGATATCTATTAAATGTTTAAATATAGACGAAATTTAGATGTTGTTTTCTCGATGTCTAATAGATGTAACATGTTAGATCAAAATAAGATTTAGATATTTCCAATATCTATTAGATCTAACAAGTCCAATTATTGGATATTTGGAGGTTTATCGGATATGTAGCAGACATCCAATGGGTGTAAAAAAGAGTGAGATTTGTCGTGCTAATAGATATCTGTAGGATAGACGTTTAATGGATTATTTTTAAACTTTTGTACGTGTTTATAGATGTTTTATGGATGTAAAGTGGCTGTGTGGGAACGTTGTCGAACAACTTTTAAATATCAACAGTGAATTAAAATGAAATTTTTATGTGAGATCCTCCCTTCTCCCTCAATCTGCTTCGAATGTGCAGCGTTAACGGCCCTCTTCACTTACCGTCGCCGGAAGCCCGAGCCAATGTTATTCTATGGGGAAATTTTCTTTACAAATAACTTATTAACTAATACATATTTTTAAATTCTGTTTTCACATTAAGAAAATTCCCAACTGTTAAATTGACGGACTTTTTTTAAAAACGTATTTTTTAAATTTTTAATATTTTACTTTGAAATTGCAAAATGAAAAAATTTCACATATTGAAAATTCGTATTTTGCAGCTTCAAAATAAAATATAAAAAATTAAAAAAAAATAATAATTTTTTAAAAAAGGTCCGTCAATGTAACGGCTGGGAATTTTCAGAATGTGAAAACAGAATTTAAAAATATGTATTAGTTAATAAGTTATTTGTAAAGAAAAATTTCCCATAGAATAACATTAGCTTCGGCTTCCGACGGCGGTGAGTGAAGAGGGCCCTTAATTATGTGATGTAGCAATGTCTCAAAAAATATTTAATAGAACTTTACGTATCTATATCATAGAACTAAAGCATAACCAAAACACCTCATCTATTCTTTCCTTGAGAGCGGCTGTATAAAAAAAAGTTCGCGTGTACAAAAAAGACACAAATCACGACAGCTTGTTTGTCAATGAAATAAACCAAAACGAACACACACACACACACACACACAAAAAAAAAAGAAGGTAAAATGCAGCACGCCACAGCTCATCATTCCAGCCCGAGTTATTATTATTCAACACCTAAAGATCACCTGTTTAAAAAAACTGCCTGCGCTCAGAAGCCGTTTTGGAACGAAGGTAAAGAAAAAAATAAAAAATAAATAAATGTGGGTCACGAAGTTCTTTGTTGATGAGCCATGGCTTGTGATCACTGCAGGGAAAATAATTTTTTATCACTTCAATTGGGAAAAGAATGTTTTCACGGCTGTGCGCGCTTGTCTGGGGAGGAAATTTTTATGCACCAGAAGGGGAAAAAATATTTTGTTCATCCTCGTTAATCGTGGAGGAAAATCATCTGGTAAGTTGTGGAGATTAAATGCGGAAATGATGCCTTGATGGACGGTGGTCTTAGGTCTTGTACTTTTTGAGGAAGGGGAGGCAGGTGTTCGTGTCTTCCAGTAATGCACGATTTGTAAATTGTAAATGCTTGAGATTTATTCTTTTTTTTTTTTCTTTTATGTCTATGTACGTATCTGAATAATTCTTGAGTAGATGTAATTAAAAATTATGATTTGTTTATTTAATGAGGCATTTATTGCTAATGTAATTTTATTTTATTTCGATAAATCATTTTTTTAGATGCATAAAAATATTTTTTTTCTTTCATTTACCTATATAAATAAAACGAAATAATTTCCGTCTAAGAGTAGTTTTTGTTTATTTTATAAATCTTAGAAAAAAATTTTGTTGATGTACATGTGTGTTTGTGTATCTATATATATTTAGATGTTTTTGTGCACAAACACATTTTAAGTGTATTTAATTGTGTATCTTTCTAGGAAACATTTGGTAAAAAAAATGTTAGAAGATTTTTTTTTTTTTTTCGTTAATTTCTATATTTTCGTTTACTTTAAAAAAATCGTGCTTATAATAATGCATAGTATCGCAACTATACAAAGCTGTCTCTAACAACTCAAACATTTACATTGAATACCATCGATATTAACTTGACTGGTTAATTAGTAGTTTTCCATCCCCCCCCCCCCCCCCATTCGACGAATTAGCTTCTCAATTTATATAAATCCTAAAATCGTCGTATACCAACGATGATTGGTGTGATATATTTATATTTACAACTATATAATACTGCTGCATTTGTGAACTAGGTTTTAAATTAAGTATTGTTTGGTTTTAAAAAACAATTTTATTTTGTCACTTGTTATTTCCATCATCTTACTATCGTAGGTAATGAAAGTAAAAAATTTCGATATCATATTTTCACCCGTTGCATGTTTTAAGGTCCCATGTTTCCAAAAATCTAGTTTTTGGAAATAGGTAAGTGTGTATGTGTATGGAGAATATTCTATACTTCAGACTTACCTAAATTTTTAATTAAAGCAGGTCTTAAAAAGAAAAAAATAATTACCCTAGGAAATACTGTTATTGAAATAAAATCATAAATATTCCACATGTAATAAAGCCATCATTTTACTGAAATGAAAATAAATTATACCTCGATTTTCCTTTCATTTTAAATAAACTGAAACTTCCTATAACTTTTTTTTTATGCCAAGATATTCAAATATTAGAAAACTGATTCTCTTAATAAACGGGGAATTTGAACTGATTTGTCAAAAAATCGATTATATTATACTTACCGATGCGCTCAGCTATCATTTTGGGAAATATTTTCTTCAAAAACAAATAAATGAAAAAAATCCTCTCTTGCTTTGGAATTTCTAATAAAAGCTGAATAGTTTATAACTTTTATTTATTTAATTTTTTATACTTGCGGATTACTTATGAAATAAAAATGCGTCCATAGAATAAAATTGCGCCGTTTTCTTTTACAGTAAATGGTGAAGAAATAAGAAAAAAAAGGAAAATTCTGATGTGATGAAAAAGAAAAGAGAACTGCTTAACTTATTTTGTTTTTACATTAAATTTGATGAAAGGGGGGAGGGGGGGGTGAGAAAATATCCCTATTTCATTGCAAAAATAAGATTTATGGCACCATCTATTAGACATCGTTTAAAAAATTTTATGCAGCATTTCTTCAATATTTTCCTCTTTGTTTTAATCGATTTTTATATTTTCGTTCCTTCTCAGTTCGGTAGATAGCAGCACTAGTCCGAAATTCAACAAATGATCTTTCCAAGGAAATCCATATTCAAAAGTTACTTTATATATTTTTGTAAGCGCGGGTGCACCTCTCACATCACAGTCTAATCCACAGAAAGTGGAAAAGGCGTCGCAGTTGTGACATCGAAGACATCGCAGGTACGTCATATTTCCCCATCTCCATCTCAAGAATGTTGTACAAATATGGAATTTTCCTCTTTTTGCGACATGGAACATGGAATGCGACATCTTTGCGATGTCGCATTCGTGCACGCTGAGACTTCGCGATAATATTGTTATCTCAGAAACTCCAGTTTGACTGAATAGAAGAACTTGCGAAGACATTGCAAAACATTATCGCAGTGATATACTATTTACAGCGCAGAGTGACAGTACATGAATGCAATGGTACGCTGTATCTGCCATGTGATTGGAACCTAATGTGCTGCATGAGACCTTGCTGCTTTAAATGCATCACCCCTACCTTGCTGCTTTGAATGCATCACCCCTGTCCAGTTTTTTCGACTTTAATATTTTGATCTGAAATAACTGTTACGAGTATTTTGTAATTTATAATGTTTATTTACAATTTTATTTATTAAATTAATTATTATTTTAATTGAATTTGATTGACATATAGAGCTATTTCAAACAAAAAACTTCTCGTCAGAAATTAATAATGCTATGTTTTGTTTTACTTACATATATTTATGATCAACTATGTGTTGCCATTTTTGAAATTAGTTCAGCAAATTCCAAAAGAAAATAGGGAGTGGACACTAAAAAGTTAATATTTTCAGGGGTCGATCCAGGTTGTAATTTTTCGCCCCCCCTCCTTTTTTTTTGGGGGGGAGGGGATGTATAATTATCTTGTAAAACTTTCAGTTATCATCCTATATAATGTTTAACATTAAGCTAATCGTGGTTCATTAGATGAAATATAGGGGCAGCACTCATTAAAAAAAATCTGGAGTGACTCCACTCGACTTTCCGAACATTGAGTAATTAACAGTTTTGTAGATAAAGTAAAGAAAGACGAGTTGTTAAACAAACAAAAGAGAGAAAACCATAATAGAGTGTTTGAGTATTTTTCTCCATCTATTACACGATGTTTTATTTAACGCTACTGAACTTTGAGCCCATAGATCATAATGATAAAGAATTTTTCGTTGTGTCCCTGTAAAAACCAAAATGCTTATAGTTAGTGCAACAGTGATTTATAATACTCATATAAATTTTCAGCTCAATTCAATAAGGCGTTTAGATGCTATCGTACTTTTAAAAATTTAGTCCCATAGGCCATAATGATAAAGAATTTTTCTTTGTGTCCCTGTAAAAAAAACTGTAAGTGCTAGATTCACCAAAATCTATACAGTTAGTTCAACTGTGATCTATAACATGTGTAAACATTTTTTGCTCAGATTAATAAGGCGTTTAGACGCTATCACACTTTTAAAAATTTGGCCCCATAGGCATAATGATAAAGAATTTTTCTTTGTGTCCCTGTAAAAAAACTATAAGTGCTAGATTCTCCAAAATCTATACAAATTGAGTATTTGTGACCTATAATATGTGTATAAATTTTTTGCTCAATTGAATAAGGCGTTTAGATGCTATCGCACTTTTAAGATTTTGCTCCCATAGGCCATAATGATAAAGAATTTTTCTTTGTGTCCCTGTAAAAAAACTATAAGTGCTAGATTCACCAAAATCTATAGGGTTCGTACTATGGTGACTTACAATATGCGTACCAACTTTCAGGTTAATCGAACAAAGCGTTTAGACGCTAGCGTGTTCACTCACAGACATACACACATACATACATACACACACACATACATACATCATCGTAAAAATAGTGAAAACGGACTCAAGGGACCTCAAAACGTATAGAAACATCAAAATCTCGAATTCGGATTTTTGACATGATTACAATACTTTCCTCACTATAGTGTTCGGAAAGTAATAATACTGGAAACACAGAAAAAAAAATAAGAATTATTTTTATTTAACGAAATATTGTGAAAGGGCCACTTTTATGTATTTTAATTTTGTGAAGGGGCTCATTTTATAAATTTTAATTTTTAGATGGGGCCCATTTTATGGATTTAAATTTTGTGAAAGGGTCTTTTTTATGATTCGGAATTTTATTAAAGAGAATGGAAAAGGGTCCCAATTTATGCTTGGACCGAACTTTACTTATAAAGAAATTTTATGAGTCAACGTCACTTTTTTAATATTATATAACTGATCAGACTTTTTTTTTTGTTTGTTTGTTTGTTTGTATCAATGTTGAAAGGCTTCGGCAATGCTGCACTTTTTACTTTCTTCTATCTTCAATAGAAGAAAGTATTGGATTCGTAAAAATTTTCGATTTCGGGTTTTTGATGGATTTACACGTTTTGAAAGATGTAGAACACGATTTTACCATTTTTATAAAATGTCTGTCTGTCTGTGTGTATGTGTGACAAAATTTTGTGACAACTGTATCTCTGGAACTACTGCACAGAATTTCATACAAATTGGTATGTAGTTGCACCTTGACATAAATTAGTGCCTATCAACTTTTGGTAAAAATCGTCTTACAGGTTGCGTTGCCATCCCGCTTTTTCTAAATTTTTAACAGGGTGATATAGGGCAAAAATTTTCAAGATGGGTATCTTTCGAAAGGTCTCGTCAGTACCTTTAAAACGAATGGTTGAACTATAAATCTGTGATAATTTAAAACAAAGTTATCGATTTTTTTTACTTTTTACGAAAAAAAACTTAGAAAAAAAAATCTTTTTTTTTTTTTTTTTTCTCTCCCCTTAATTTTATCAAACTCCCACGGTTTCCGTGTTCTGACAAACTTAAAGTAATTTTTGCTTTTTTCCCCTAATTTTGTCAAAGTCCTACGGTTTCCGTGTCTTGACAAACTTTAACAAATTTTCACATTTTATCCAAAATTTTGTCAAAGTCCCACTTTTTTTTTTTTTTTTTTCTCTCCCCTTAATTCTATCAAACTCCCACGGTTTCCGTGTTCTGACAAACTCAAATTTTTGCATTTTCCCCCCAATTTTGTCAAAGTCCCACAATTTCCGTGTTTTGACAAACTTAGAATAATTTTCACATTTTACCCAAAATTTTGTCAAAGTCCCACTTTTATTATTATTATTATTATTGTTACTGAATGAATTTGTATAGGAAAATATGGAAGAAAATCTCGTGGTGGCCACAACATACTAGTTTATAGAGCGAATCAGATTCTGAATCTGATACAGTAAATATATTCTTATAACAATTTAACATGACCAGTTTTGCTGAAAAATCTCTGTTGTCGATATCGATTCAATAACATGGGTGGAGTGTGATTAGTTAGATGATATTATTATTGGTAGGTATCAGTTTTGTCTTTCTAAATTGGTTCGAATGCAAGCCGTCGAAAGTGATTTTTGCGATAGTGTGTTCGGATTGCGGACTGGGTCGAATTACTTCACGGGATTCAGTTTAAATAACATGCATACGATGTATTAAAAAAATTCTTTATTGGTCCAAGACATATTATAAACTAGATGTTGTACCCATTCTTCGCCTGGGAAATGCCAATTAGAACTTTCGTTTTTCAGGAGGAGGATTAAAATCAGTAGAGAGTTGGGTCACATTGGTCCACTCCTTTAAATTTTTTTAAAATTAATATTTAATCTATTTTATTTTATTAAAATAATTAACCATATAACTTTTGGTGCAAATCCCCCTGAAGGTAGCGCTACTATGCTGCGATATCTCCTATTTACAAATAAGAATAATTCGGGAGGCTATAACTCAGAACCTATCGTGTATAATTGCACAAAACTTTATACCTGCGAAATACATAATGAAATACTATGCAAATTCAATCTGGGAGCATATAAGCCGACAAATGTTGCTGTTATGCTGCAATTTTCTCCGCTTATGGAAAGGTTATATTTCACCTTCTATAGCGTACAAAGCCACCAAACTTGATCTTTGAGATAGGCATTATGAAAAAGAATGCTTATCTAATTTGGGTGGATCCGGCCTAGAGATAACGCTGGCTAATCTGCGATTTTCCATATGTTATGTTTATGTCTAAGCACATATTTTGAACCCAAATGCATATCATCGTTAAAATTTAAACCAAATAACACAATATTTAACCCAAAATTTGTCTTCGTTAAAATTTAACACTAATAATACTATATGTAACCCAACTTCGTTGAACTGAAATGCATAAAATCCTTATCGCGAGAGGCTATGTTTATTAAATATGTGTGCATGGTAGCCGGCACAGTTATAAAGAATGATTATAGAAGACAGTTTTGCGATGGTCAGAACATATTAGTTTAAATTTGTAATTACTCATATTTTTTTTTTAAATGATAAAAATACGTAAATAAAATTTTCTTAGCAACATCTGTGAGAGAAAATTAGTTTCTCATAATAGAAAATCAATATATTTTTTAAGTTGTGTTACTTTTATTGAAAAGTCTCCGCATACGGAAAGAAAGAACGTTTGAATAAAGCTCTTAATAAATCCGGTATATATTATAAATAAATAAAAAATAATAATGGAGGGGGGGAATTACATTTTTTCTCCTCTTAAAGGGCTTTTATAAAAGTATTCTTTGGTGGAAGTAAAGAAAAATTTCCATGAAAAGAATTTTATTAAAACCTTTATTTCATGCAGTTTTTCTTTGGAATTTCTCAAAGAATGCTCTTTATTATTTTGTCATCCTTTTTCTTTTATTTACTACATTCAAGTTAAGTTAAATATAAATTTTATGACCCTTTTGAAAAAAAAAAAAAAAAAAAAAAAAAAAACTGGAATTTGTATGTTTTTATTGACGGTGTACAAATGAAAAACCAAAAGCATGATTAAAAAGTGTAATATGACAATGTTTAAATGTCGTTAAAAACCTTTTTTTTTTATTTATTTTTTTTTTTTTGAAGGGGTAGAATTTGAAAAAAAAAAAAAAAAAGAGAGAGACTGTAATTTTATTAAATATTTCTAAATCTTTCTTGGATTACATATTTGTAATTACAAACATGAGCAAATTTCTAGTTTTAGTGTGACAGGACTATCACTTTCAATTTGGCGTTTTATATCGTCATCATTTGCTCTGTTTTATCTTGAATAGGGTCAAGATGGCAACATATTAGAAAATATATTAAATTAAAATTATCTGAATTCTTTTGTGAGGCCATGTAAACAAAGGTTTTCTGCATATAAAAAATATATTGATTTCATTTTGCATAACGAAGTGTAAAGATGTTAAGATCTATCAATGAGAATTTTTGGAATAGACGTTATGTATTTTAATTCTTTTCTATGTCCCTGTATACGAACCATCTATCCAATTTCAATAAAAAAATTTCAAGTAATGTCTGCTATAGACTTAGAATATCGTGTTTTAAACTTACTGCTAATATGTTTTTCAGTTATGATAAGTCTCATGGAAAGATAAGTTAAAATTTTTCATGTTCAGAGAAATTCAAAAAATGTAAAAATAGCGCAAAAATGCAGTTTTGAAAATTTGACTCCAAAAAAAATTATTTCTACAATTTCATGTATTTGAAGAAAAATATATAGGTAAAAGAAAATAATAAAGAGAAAGAAAATATAATCTAAACCTAACACATCTTAAAAAAAAAAAAAAACCAAAAAACAATGAGTTGGAAATAATTTTTTTTTTCTTCAATTATATTAATATAACCATATATAAAAAATTCCTGTTACTATTTATAACGATATTTCTTAGAAAAAGAAAACCATTAAAAAGTTTTTATTAACTTATTTTTTATATTTCTCCCGAAATTTCTTGAAAACTTTATCAAGAAAAAAATTGCAGCGTTTATTTTATTTATTTATTTATTTTATTTTATTTTTAGTTTTGCTTATTTTCCTCTTGACAAATAAATTTAGAAAAAAGAAGTAATTAAGTAAAAATATAAAAGGAATGTTTTTTTTTTTTTTTTTTTTTTTTCTAGTTAATATGTTTTTGGAAACTTAAAATAAATCTGCCATAATTAATTAGAGAATAAAAATAAAATAATGTAATGCAATTAAAATTGAATTATTTCAGAAAAAAAGTGTTAATTTTTATCATTGTTATTTTAATAAAGTAAATTGAAAATACCTTTTTAAAACCTTTAAAAAAAAAGTTTTTTAAATTTAAATATTAATGATTTAAATAACATTTTATATTTTTTAAAAATATATTTACCAATTTTCTAAAGAAAGTTGCAAGTATTTAATAGAAATTTCATCCAGACCATATATCAGGTTACCTCACACAGGTTTGCAACCAAAAAACATCACATAATTTTTTTTTTTTTTTACAGTTTATATTTTTTACCCACTAAAACAGAAGAAAGAAAAAGAAAGAAAAATCACGCACTTCACACTGATTAACGCTTTATAACTGTGTGTATTCATATTACATTTATAAAAAGTTATAAGAAGCACCACAGAACTAGCGTTTAAAAGTAATAGGTAAAAAACTTTGAATAAACATCATAAAATGCTAGAAATTGCAACAACTGTTTCGGGTCGAAAGAAGACACGACCCTTCATCAGGCGAACATAATAGTCACGAGTGCTGCAATCAAAGCGGCAATGCACCCTCGAACAAAGTAAGCAGGAGTGTTGCAATCAAAGTGTTTTGATTGCAGAATTCGTGGCTACTTTGTCCGCCTGACGAAGGATCGTGTCTTCTTTCGACCCGAAACAGTTATTGCAATTTCTAGCATTTTATGGTGTTTATTCAAAGTTCATATTACATTGTTTAACATTCAATGTGTTTTTAATATCATTTGTGATAGTGACCAGAATCCTATTATTAAATATCAATATTCCATTTCGAAAGCTTCAAAAGCTATTAGAAATTTATGTTATTGTTGCAACGGATTATATCCCTTCTCTGCCGCGGTTGCGCTGTTGCAGTGAAAGTAGATTTACAGTCAAAGTGAAAATAAATAGTATACCATTTACTTCTATTAAAATTAGCCTCGGTGACAAACTTGGCGATGTAATTTGGTGAAAAATAGGTTCCCGATGTTTCGAGGTTCTATTCTCAATAAGAATCTAAGTTCTAGAGTTTCCCACTGGATTCTAACATAGATTTTACCAGAACCGCATTAAACCTACCGCTAAGAGCTAAGACTATACCTTGTGATTCTATGGTCATCATTTAAAATACCAATTAAACTGTTGTGAATTTTCAGAATGTGAATTTAAAAAAAAAAAAAAAAAAAAGGAAGAAAAAGAAAAATTAGGTAATGTGTAATTCTATAAACAAATTTTTCCATAGAGTTACATGGGATTCGGAGACGTTGAAATTGCAACAGGGAGAAAAGTACCTTAGGGGACTGAGACGTCTGCGACAACCGTGAAGTAGTGATGGGATAAACAGTTATTTTTCAGTAATAGGTCACATCGTTCCATAATACCTTTAATAACATCAATTAATCACCTCTAACCTATCTCATAATGGCTGTTTAAATTAGCTTCATGAAAATATTATTTCGTTAAACGGTAGTATTAAGTGTTTTCGACATTGCATATCATGGGCATAGCCTATACTAATATTTAAATTAAACTAATATACTATAACATTCAGACTAGAACAATACTTTTAAATAAAATATTAGAAAGATGTAAAATAATCAAAGCTATCACCTGTTTCAAAAGAATATTCGACTAATATGTAATCTACAAAGTTGAGTTTCACTGGCAGACTATACTGATATTTAAACTAAATCAATGCACCATAACAATCGGTTTAGTGTAATACTTACAACAAAATATTAGAAAGATGTTAAATAATCAAAGCAATTACTTATTTCAAAAAAATAATTCACTGATACGGAACCATCGAAATGGTTAATTATTATTTATTTAACTCGTTACAAAAAAGCTGGTGAAAATATTTCACTGCTTCCTTCATTTCCTGTTAACGAATAACTTTCACTCCAACAAATAATCTAATTTCTGTCTGTATTTTATTGGCACATTGCCAGAGATATGATTCTCTCTCATTTTTTGTGTGCAGAGAGATAAAATTAAAGTGTTATTTATTTAATATGAACTTTCCAATACTATATTACGATGTGAATGGCTTCTTATGCGATAACAGTATTGTTTATTATATTACATGAAATAACGCCCATCTCTACCGTGAAGTGGGAAATTTCGGTTGCTGCTTTTAATAGCCATACATTCTTTAATTATGCATGTATCAATGTAATTTTTTTTTTTTTTTTTTTTTTTTGAGATATTAACAAGAAGTTCAAGAAATATTTGATGCAAATTATTTACTCTTACGTGTTATAGTTTTTTTTTTTTTATAATAGCACTGTAAACACATGTATTTTACTCTTAAAGATTTTTTCACTTTGGTATACTTCTCTAAAACAATAATAAAAATCTTACCTTGAAATCATTCATGATGATAGAAAATACTTTTGTTTATGTATTGAACCTATTTTATGTTTTGTTGTTCTATTTTTAAAATTATAAAAAAATGGCAATTTTTACTTATTAGAAATATGCATTTTTGAACACATGTTTTCGCTCTTAAAAAAAAAAAAAAAAAAAAAAAAAAATCACAAGGTACATACATAAAAAAAAAAAAAAATAGGTTCACTATATGCAGAGACACTTATTTTATTTCCCTCTAAAATTTCAAGGAACTACTTTCAACAGATTTTTCACAAAGTGTACCAAAGTGAAAAAATCCATTAGAGTAAAATACGTATGTTTACAGTGCTACTATATATATATATAAAAAAAAAAAAAGTGTAATACGTAAGAGTAAATAATTTGCATCAAATATTTCTTGAAATTCTTGTTAATATCTCAAAAAAAAAAAAAAAAATATATATATATATATATATATATATATATATATATATATATATATTGATACATGCTCGCACACCCTTAACTTGAACTGATCATTCTACTGTCCTCCATATACCTAGCGTTAATCTTCCTGTATGTGTAGAAAAGCTGTAAATAAGACTGAATGTGCATTCTTAAGAATTAAGGGCCCTCTTCACTCAGCATTTCCTTTTCTAAAATCCAATGTTATCCTATGTAAAACTTTCTTTGCACTTAAAACAGTGACATATTAATTGATTGAGATGCGGGTTTTTTTATTGGATTACTCTCATTTCGTAAACTGACGCAGCTTTTGTAGATTTTATGAAAAAATAACAGTTGTTTTTTAAGAAAGCTGTTTTATTGCAATATTTGGGTTGATGCATTAAATGGCTTATAAAAAACTCTTTCAGTTTTTTAAAACAGAATTTAAAAAGCTGCGTCAATCTCAAAGAGTTTAATTCAATGCGGAAAAAAATCCTGTATTTTAATAAAATTTTAAATCAATTAAATTTGCAAAGAAAGTCCAAAAATTTTACAAATTTGTGCCGATTTTCCTCTTTGACACACCCTTTATCTGGCTACGCCTCTCGTTCGTGGTTTCGAAGAAAAGATGTTTACATTTCTGTGGTGAAGATACGTCTAGGCGTTGTGGTTTTTTATTCAGTTATTTTTTTTTTTTAATATTATTATTATTATTATAGATTTCACCTGTATTACGGATGTGAGTAACATAACAATTTAGAAGACAATCGTTCAGAGACTTACTTATAGGACAGATATGATCACATTTTATTTTAAATAGTTTTTCATTGCGTGTAATACTAATATTATATGAATACTCTGTACATAAATCTGATATTTTACTGATAATGCCACGATTGACAATATACAAAATTTTTTTTAACAAGTTATATAAAACTTTTTACTAAATTAAGCAGATTTTCAATAATAAATTTTACTTTAAAGTATATAATCTGGTGTGGCACCCACACGACTTTTTATTACGCTACATTTAAATTTTATAAAGAGAAATTCAGATTGAGGAATAAAATATCAAGTACTGTATAAAATTCTATAGTAAAAAGAATTTAAGCTAGCTTTACGAATAATTTAATTTGACAAATAATTTTCTGTGGGAAGGGCGGAGGGGAGTACCACCCTTCTCAACCCACATTTGAAACTAATATCTACATTTCTATAGAATTCACGACTAATATTAAATTTAAAATTATGTTCAACAATAACTTTCAATCACATTTATTGACAACTTTAATCCGTATCACTCGTTGAAACTTATCAATATTGATCAAACTGTTCAAGTATGAATTTCATATGAACTTTAAAATATAACGCTTGAGTTCCCTGCCGGTATTTAGTTTTTAAAGTTACACTGATAACAGACTCACAAAGAACAACTGTTAAAAACTTTGTTTAATTATTCACGGAATCTCAAAATACGTAGTTATTTAAAATAATCTGGTGTGTCACTCACACGACTTTCTCTTACCCTGAAATTTAATACTATAAATACAGGTTGCAGATTAATAGGTAAGATAACGAGTACTGTTATGTAAACCTATGTTAAACAATTCATATTAAGCTTCTGAAGAGTTTTATATGATAATTAGTTCTGTGTGAGAGGGGCGGTAGCCCCCCTCAACCCCCCGTTTCATTAATGCACCTACATTTATATAGAATTTTATTTGGTTATTAAAAAATAATTTATTAAAATTATTATTTAAAAAAATTGTCTTTTATGATAAGGCAGACGATTTCCATATTAGAGAAGTAGTATAACACCAAATATCCAAAAAAGTCCATTTTATTCTCAAAAAAAAAAAAAAAAAAAAAAAGCTTTTTTTTTTTCGTTAAAAGTAAAAAAATCGATAACTTTGTTTTAAATTATCGCAGATCGATGGTTCAACCATTCGTTTTAAAGGTATTGGCGAGCTCTTTTGAAAGATACCCATCATGAAAATTTACTCCCCTCGAGGGGGGACTCCCCCCCCCAGGGGGGGAGGCGAGGCTCCTACATACGCAATTTTTTTCCCCAGTTAACTGTCTCTATTACAAAATACATATATTTGTTTCATTTGGTTTAGTGCAGTCTATAGACGTTAAACTCTATTTTCCTGCAATTTCCCCCATAGACATAATGTATTAGAATTATCTTGATTGTCCCTGTACACGAACCATTTGCTTGATATTAACGAAAAGCTTAGTGTAGCATCCCTATATGATACACATTTAGAATACCAAGTTCGAACTTTCTGCCATAATTTGTTTTCTAGATATGCTCATGACAGACAGACACACAGACCATTTGCTAAAAACATGATTTTCGTATTCAGGGGACCTCAAAACGTGTAAATATAACAAAATCTCGAGTTCGAAAATTTTACCCAAAAACAATACTTTCTCTACCTTATGGGTAAGAGAAAGTAAAAAAAAAAAAAAAAAAAAAAAAAAACAAGACTTCAAATTAAACTAAATATTTTATTTACTCTTAGGTATGAAGAATTAATTTACATTCCTGAGCAAAATAAGTTGTATTAATATTGAAGTCTAGGAATTGAGTGAAACAAATATTTTTAAGGACATAAGCAAGTTGATTTTATAACTGAAGAAACTAAAACTAATTAAAGTTTGCAAGAAATGGGAGTCAAGTGTTTATGAAATTATTTATAAACGACGAAATCACACTATTATTTTCAAAGATTTTGCGCTCTTATTTTCACGCCTAACATAAAAGCACAGCTGAAATTTTAAGTATGGTACCTGAACATGAACGCTGTTTCTATGCGTTCTTTTAGAATTACAGTAACTGGATATCAAGCTGTGTATCGATATTAATAAAATCAGACTTCTCTCTGTAAATTTATCAGGAAAAAAAAAAAAAAAAAAAAAAGCGATATCTTCACTTTCCACACACCATAAAATTCGAAAATTACTTCAGAAAATTTTGACTGTGTGTGTGTCATCGTGTCTGTATGTCTGTAACGCTATTATTGTCCAGGTATCACGTGAGAATGGCTGGATGGAATTCAACGGCGCTTGGCAGAAATTTAGGTCTTTACGCAACTAAAATCTGCCAACTTTTTCGAAATTCCCTCCCCAGTTATCGCCTTGATGGGGGGAACAAAAGTTAAAAACATGTTTGTAAGCATAACACCGCTCCAAATTACTTCACTGTAAAGAAATTGAACATATAAAGAATAGACATGAGTATAAATAAAACGTTATCTGCAATTTAGAAATTTTCGATTATTAACCCTTTCAGCCGCAGTGTTCCCGCTGATGGAACACCTAATTTTAATTCTCAAGTGCAAAAACTCATCCCGTAAATTTTTTAGCAAAAATTTACGTTTATAACATATTAGAAAAGGCCCTTTTTTTTAACCTGAAAATTTAAAATTTCTTTTATTTAAATTTTGTTCGTAAATTCCGGTGGCGAGAAATTTCGCAATTTTCGAATTTTTTAAAGAACTCTACAAAAAAAATGGAACAAAGATGTTAAAAAAAGCTACGAGACTTCCTTAGAAAATTTCCAAAAACATATTTTTTTTTTTCCTAATTTCCGATGTTTTTGTGAGGAGGGGGTTACGAAGGGTCAAAATCGAGACAACCCTTTTAGCGCTAAATTTTTCCTGAGAAATCTATGGAAGCTGCGGTCACGAATTTCGGTGCTCGGATTATATGTATCTATCCGACACCTAAAGTAATGGGATTTATTGGAATAAATAAAACATTGCGATTTAGGAAATTTCGATTTTTAAGGGAAAGGAAGAGGGAAATCAACTTTTGGCGGAAAATTGTTCAAATTCCAGATTTTTAGTAAAATTTTAACAAAAATGGAAAAAAGATGTTGAAAACAGCCATGGGTCTTCTTTAAGACATTTTCAAAACACATTTTTTTTTTGACAGTGTGATTTCAAGTGGCTGCAACTTGAAAATAAGATGTTGGAATAAGTTGCCCAGTGACCTCATCCAAGATAATTATATGATAAGATCACTGTCCAACTTTGGTTCGAATTGAATCAAAATTTAAAAAGTTATGCTTGTATAAAGTTCATTAATAAAGTTCATCGAGACCCTTATGTTATGTATATTTACATTAAAATACAAACAAATCTGGCTTTAAATACACTTTTCACAATGTGGGTTTGAAATTTTCAAGTGGTCGTCACTTGAAAACAAAATGTCAGAGCAACTTGGTTACCCTACTCATCCAAGATATAAGATCAGTTAGCAATGCAAATTTGGTTCGATTTGGAGTATTATTTCGGGAGTTATCGTGATGAAAAATTTCATTATAAATAGACAGATAAATATATAGATAAACGAAGTGGTTGCAATAGGACGATTTAAAAAAAAAATCATCCTAAAAAGTTTTTTTTTTCCCTAAAAAAAAAACCTGTTTTTTTGCCTACCCTTCGAAAAAAAGCATTTGGATGATATTGTGATCACTGACATACATACACATACATCATCATCATCATCATGAAAATAGTAAAAATGAACTCATGGGACCTCAAAACATGTAGATACGCCAACATCGCAAAGCCAGAATTTTGTCACGATTACAATGATTTCCTTACGTATGTATTTTCGGAAAGCAAAAAACTGCATGAAAGGTATGTGAATCATTTAATTTCATCATGCTTAATAACTAATTTTTAAAAGGTATATGTGTCTATGAGAGAGGAAATGACAATGCAGTTGTAAACAATGGAGGGAAAAGGTGGAGGATTGAAATTCAAGATATAAAATATACCTTTACATCCACCCTTAGAAAAATACAAATATTTCATTTATTAAATATTGTAAATTTTGCTTATTCCATGTCTATTTTGAAAAATTCAAATTGATTATACAAACATATTAATAAAATATCTGGTGTGAAACAACCACACGACTTCCATTACAAACTATTACACATATTATATGCATTTTTTGGAGATAATGTGATCACAAGATATAAAAGTGACCTAAAGAAGTAGAAACCTAACATTTTTTTGGTAAGATAAACTTTATACACATGTAAAGACATATAAAACGAAGTGTACATAAAGCGAAGTAAAAAAAAAAATATATATATATATATATGTAGTAGAGTTATTTTTTTGAAACACCAATTTTCGAGATCTACCTAAACTTCTGACATACCTAAACAGGGTAGCAGTTAATTTTCCTCTAATAATTACGTGATACATAAGAAAGAAATGGATTTATATAACAATTTTCAAGAAAATCGTTAAAGCCGTTTTTGAGATACCAAATTTTACCAAAACTCAATCATTGACAGGAAAACAATAATTACATACAAAAGCATATTTAAAAGTGAGTTAATATGGCGAGTTTGAAAAAAAATCCGTACAGCTGGTTTTAAAGGAACGCACTTCCGAGACCTGAAATTGAGCTATTTATACAGACCGCCTGTCAATTTTTCTGAACTAACCAGCTATATCATTCGAAAGGACATCTAATAGAGTGTTTATGTGACAAATTTGAAGAAAATCGTTAGAGCCGTTTTTGAGATACGGACTTACGGTCCCACTTACGGTTTCTGATGTCCCACTTCCGGTTTTTCAATTTTCTCCAAAATATGGAAAATTCATTTGTACACCAGACTTGTTTCAATTCTAAAGTTTCGTAGTTCTATCTTTATTAGTTTCCGATACATAATAGCCAGAAGATCCTCTCCGCCCCCCCCCCATATACACACACTGACCAATTGCCAAAAACCACTTTTTTGGACTCAGAGGACCTTAAAACGTGTAAATCAGGTGAAATCTCGATATCGAATTTTCAGACCGAATACAAATACTTCCATTACATACTGTAGTAGGGTAATGGAAGGATTTTTTTTTTTTTTTTTCTAATATATAAATTGAAAGAATAAAGATAACTTTTAATTTGCTACTCGCAAATAATTAATAGTGAATAAAAGTGGACGAAAGGGTATTTTATCTGGGACGGTTTTAACCAGGTTTTTTCGATTATGGAAAAAAACCGAACAACCCTGTATCAACATAACTTAAATAACTTCAGGAAATTCAAATTTGGTATTTTGAAATTGATATGTGGCTGCTACTTGTAAAGTTGATCAAAACTGGCAAGTTTCAAGACACTAAGAGTCTTGTATTTGATTTATTTTTACTTCCATTACCCGACTACCATAGGTAATGGAAGTATTGTATTTGGTCCAAAAATTCGATATCGAGATTTCACCTGATTTACATGTTTTAAGGTCTCCTGAGTTCAAAAAAGTGGTTTTTAGTAATTGGTCTCTGTGTGTATGTATGTATGTGGAAAATATTCTAGCTATTATATGTCGGAAACTAATAAAGACAGAACTACGAAACTTTAGAATTGAAACTGTTCTGTGTACAGATAAACTTTTCAAATTTTGGTGAAAATTGGAAAACCAAAAGTGGGACATCTGAAACCGGAAGTGAGGCCATAAGTCCATATCTCAAAAACGGCTCTAACGATTTTCTTTAAAATTGCTGTATAAACACTCTATTATATATCCTTTCGAAGGATATAGTTGGTTAGTTCAGGAAAATTGATAGGCGCCCTGTACAAATAGCTGAATTTCAGGTCCTGCAAATGCTTTCCTGTCAAAACGGCTGTATGTTTTTTTTTTTTCGAACTTGCCATATTGACCCTCTTTTAAATATCCTTTTACACATAATTGCTGTTTTCTGGCCAACAATTAATTTTGTCAAGCTTTGGTAAAAATCGGTATCTCAAAAACGGCTCTAACGATTTTCTTGAAAATTGTTACATAAACCCATTTTAGATATCCTTTCTCATGCTTTAATTGGTTATCACAGGAAAATTAATAGTCATCCTGATCAGACAGATCAGTTTTACATCTCGAAACTTGGTGTTTCAAATAAATAAATAAACTCTGCCAATTTTCTTCCCCTTTCTTTAAAAAAAAAAATCGCTGTGCAAACTCTGTTTTATGTTTTTACACGTGTATTAACTTTCCCTTACCGGAAAATTTTTAGGTGTCTATTTCATTAGGACAATGGGGAAGTTGCACACGGAAGGAAAAACAATTTCTTTTAATTGTAATCGATAAAATCAATCTTGGGAATCTGAAAAATCCAATTAAAATCGTAAAATTATTTCAAATTAACTTTTAATTAACGTTTTAAAATCGCTAAAAACCAAAACAAAACCACGTGATCCGAAAACGCTCCGTGAGGGGATTGACGTCACAGTACACGAAGTGTGAATGTTTACACTCTTTTACCGCTTGCTTTTCTTTTTGTTCGCTCTTAATCTGTATTTTTCAGTTTATTCTTAAAATTTTTACCTTTTGTAAGAAATAACTTAAACCTTCCATAACTATACTATATCTTACATATATTTCTATTTTTATTTGTATAATGTCGATTTTGGATTTGTAAAACAGCAATCGGATAATGTTCCGAAAATAGATTCTCTTTCCATATTTTCATTTTTGAGAAGAAACCTCGATTTTATTAGCGCATAAATATAAGAGTAGCTAAAGCTAAACGATCTAGATTTGTTCTGTATTCATATTTTGAAAATTATAAACGTCTTCATAATAGAATTTTAGCATTGCTTTAATATATTAGTAGTATTTTTTTACATTTCTCTAATTTTTTAGATGCTTGTATGTGAGAATATTTCTTTTTTCATAATGTATGCTTAAAGATTTAATTATAATTAAAATATTCATTAAAATTTCATAGTACATAAAAATATATTTTACTGATTATTTATTTTATTATTATTATTTTTTTTTTAACCAGAATTTTTTAATTGTTATTTTATAAATTATATATGATTATTTTATAGAGCAGTCATTAATTATGTATTTAATATTTACTTCATGTTTTTGCAACGAAAAAAAAATGTTATTTTCAAATTGCATTATTTATTTATTATTTTTATTTTATTTTATTTTATTTAAAAAAAAAAAAAAAAAAAAAAAAAAAAAAGTTTACTTTTTATAATTTTTTAAGTAATTTATATATATATATATATATATATATATATATATATATATATATATATTTCAATTTTATCCATTTATTTTTCCATTTAATTTTCTTAAATTTATTTGAATTATATTGTTCTACGTTGTTTACATTAGCAACGGCTGTTACACAACTATTTACTTATTTAATTAATTCATTTCAAAAGGAAAATATAATTAAATGTTTTTATCGGGAAAATTTTAATATTGCATAAAGGATTAGTCTTATTAAAATTTAAATTTAATAAAAACTTATTTATTATTTATTTAATGCCTTTGAAAGGAAAATCTTTTGTTATTTATTTATTTATTGTACTAATCGAAATGAAATGGTAATATAGCAGAAAAAGTGATTGCAATAAAGTACATGGTGCGAAAATTAAAGTATATTTAATAGATGCTGAGATACAGCTATCCTTAAAATCTTAGTTTTTGAATAATAGCAGCTTTCGCCTACTGATATGTGCACAAATTGAAGTGCCCACGAAAGACATTGCTGCGGGCAATAAGAACCCAGATCCAAAAAAGCAGGGTACACTGGAGGGAAAGAAGTTGCCGCAGGCTGCGAATAACCAAAACGATGTTAAGAGCGATTTCAATGAATTTATTTTTTAATTATCTATTTATTTATTTATTGTTTATAGAATGATATAAAAGAAATAAAAGTTTTTTTTTTTTTTTTTGTCAATTTATTAAATTTAGCGACCAGCGAAGCAGGCGAAGACCGTCAGTTATAGTATATGCAAGGGTTGTTCCAGGTTTACTTTTGGGGCTCATTTTTGCGAAAAACAATTTTTTTTTTTTTTTTTTTTTTTGTGAAAAACAAAATACCCTGATATATTCTAAACATATTTGGATTTTACATTAAGGCTTCATTGATAAATGAATTTTATATATATATATATATACACTGGTGGACAATTGATAAGGACGGATGACAATAGCTTAGTTATAGTCATCCGTCCTTAGCAATTGTCCACCAGTGTATATATTGCGTTTGATTGCTGAAATTTACTGCAAATTTTTAATTAATTATTTAATACCATTCATATTTATAACTAGATCATGTATAACTTATAAGGTATTATTACATTTAACATATATTTCATGTGTTTATTTTATTTTAAAGTACTTTATATCTTTCCTATTGCTAAATGTTGTTATTATTATTACTTTCTATTTCTCTTAATCTTTTCTTTCTATTTTTAAATTTTTCCAAATAAAAAAGTAATTACATTATAAAAATAACTAAACGCGTTTCTATATATATATACATATATAAATAATATTAATATTTTTGTACGGAGACCTTCTTTTAATTTTATTTATTTATTTAGAATGATAAGCGCATGTAATTTTCCTTAAATACTTTCCAATTTCTCAAACTGCATCACTATAATGTTTTTAATTATTCACAATCTTCAGCTGCTATTTTAATAGAAATATTGTTAAGTTATAATATTGAAATGTATTAAAAAAGTTATATATATATATATATATATATATATATATACAGATACACTGGCATCTTATAATTATAAAAGTAATCTAATTTAGGTTAATTTAGCATAAACTATTCTAGATTATTTAAGCAATGAAAATATGCATATTATTCAGTTAAATATTATTACTCAATCCCAATATTTTATTTCTGTACTCAGTCTATAATAATGATAAAATAATAATAAATCTATGAAACATAATAAAATGAAACAAAACAAGTATTTAAAAGATATACTAAAAACATTCTTTAAGAAAATTCTATTGATCAACTATTATTTCGATTATAGTTTAATTTGGATTAATAACAGCAGGCGAGTACAAAAAAATATCATTGAAACTTGGTGTCATTTATAGAATGAAGTGATGTTTAATGAGTTCAAATAGTTTTAATATTTTTTTTTTAAAGAAAGAATACAAAATTTCGCTGAATGCACGATTTTTCTTTACAATACAAGAGGGAGAAATTCAGCCGGCAGTTCATTTCATGGATAGTGACGTCACGATAGGTTTTATCACGTGACGCAGCGTTTTCCCGCCAACATGAGAACTACGTCTTTTAAAGTTAATTTATTAAAGCATCCGGTTTTCAAATATGCATAAAAATGGTATCAAAATGTTTGTATTTTCATGCTCTATCAATTACAAGTCAAAATGAAAAATGTGCAATTTCCCCATTCCATGTCTTCTGTTAACATTATCTTCAAAAATTGCATATAATACGTGTAATAGTGGGTAATGGAAGTCGTGTGGTTGTTTCACACCAGATTTTTAAATAAATGTAGGCACTGTAATTCAACACTATTTATATATTATACTACTTATAAAAAATTTGACTTGTATAAAGAAACACGTATAAATAACAACACAAGTACACTTTCTTTAGAAAACAGAGCTGGAGGACTTGTACGACCGCACCTGTCCGTGATCTTCGAAATACGATCCCGAAGGTCACGACCTGTCGCACACCCCGTTCAGCTCTGCGTTCAGTAGTCTGAGCTCCAGAGTGCAGAAAACCCATCTCTATATATCAGTAATGTTATAATGTTATATATCTTTGTTATTTTTTAGTTAAATTAATTATATCAAACCGCAAGTTTAATCATAAAAATATTTTCTTTTGTTAAATTTCATTGTTACAGAATTCGCCGATATAACTACTGAAAGCCTAAAACGGGCTGAATATAGAATAAAATACTTCGTCGGGTCGGGCTACGTTATTAAAATACATATAAATAGACTAGCAGGCTACGCCCGCTTCGCTGGTCACTATTTTTAAATGAATCATTATAATTAATGAATTCTCAAAATTGCATTAATTTTTATCATGTGGAAAAAAAAAAAAAAAAAACTCTGATCGGGAAAAATGTCGCACCGGGTCCCCACTGCTTTCGGCAGCGTAGACCCGTGCGCGATTGCATATATATGAGCGCCCTAATAATTTTACAAATTCGAAAATATCCGCAATCGATTTGAAAGTATCAAAAACCTCTATGCACCAGTTTTGAACGATCTATCTCTATTTTTATTTTTTTGCCCCTCCGCTTCCTCCTCCCTTCCCGCCCCTCCCAATAATTTTAAAAATTCAAAAATATCCGCAATCGATTTGTTGGTATCGAAAACCTCGATGTACCAATTTTGAATGATCTTGATTGATATATTTTTTTTTTTTGCCCCTCTGCCCCCACCCTTCCCGGCCCTTCTAATAACTTTACACTTTCGAAAGTATCCCCATTCGATTTGCAGGCCTCTAAAACCTATCTGTACCAATTTTGAATGGCCTAACTGCATTTCTATTTGTTTTTGCCCATAGCCCCCCCTTTACACCCCCCACCCCCTTACCGCCCCTGCTAATAATTTTACAAATTCGAAAATATCCGCAATTGATTTGTAAGTATCGAAAACCTCAATGTACCAATTTTGAACGATCTGACACTATTTTTATTTTTTTGCCCCCCTCCCCTCCTTATTGACCCTCCTAATAACTTTACACAATCGAAAATATCTCCATTTGACTTGCAGGCCTCTTAAACCTATCTGTATATATTTTGAACGGCCTAACTGTATTTCTATTTGTTTTTGCCCCATAGCCCCCCCTTACCGCCCCACCCCCTACTCGCCCCTCCTAATAATTTTACAAATTCAAAAATATCCGCAATCGATTTGTAAGTATCGAAAACCTCTACATACCAATTTTGAACGACCTGACACTATTTTTATTTTTTTGCACCCCCCTCCCCTCCCCCTTCTTGCCCCTCCTAATAACTTTACACAATCGAAATTATCCCCATTCGACTTGCAGGCCTCTTAAACCTATCTGTACCAATTTTGAACGGCCTAACTGTATTTCTATTTGTTTTTGCCCCATAGCCCCCCCTTAACACCCCACCCCTACCCGCCCCTTCTAATAATTTTACAAATTCAAAAATATCCGCAATCGATTTGTAAGTATCGAAAACCTCTACGTACCAATTTTGAACGATCTGACACTATTTTTATTTTTTTTGCCCCCCCCCCGCCTCCCCTCCCCCCCTTCTTGCCCCTCCTAATATCTTTACACAATCGAAAATATCCCCATTCGACTTGCAGGCCTCTTAAACCTATCTGTACCAATTTTGAACGGCCTAACTGTATTTCTATTTGTTTTTGCCCCATAGCCCCCCTTACCGCCCCACCCCCCTACCCGCCCTCCTAATAATTTTACAAATTCACAAATATCCGCAATCGATTTGTAAGTATCGAAAACCTCTACTTACCAATTTTGAACGACCTGACACTATTTTTATTTTTTTTTGCCCCCCCCCTCCCCTCCCCGCTTCTTGCCCCTCCTAATAATTTTATACAATCGAAAATATCCCAATTCGACTTGCAGGCCTTTAAAACCTATTTGTACCAATTTTGAACGGCCTAACTGTACTTCTATTTGTTTTTGCTCCATAGCCCCCCCCTTGCTGCCCCACCTGGGGGCTGAATTTCTAAAATTGCAGAAATTGGTTTTTAGATAGTTGCATTAGCTATATTTTAGAGCAAAAATTTCACGTATATCTATTTTTTTTTTTGTTTGAGATATATAGGATTATGCGAAATCACGTTTTACGCATGTGAAATCACGTTTTGCCCCCCCCCCCCCCTGCCCCCTTTTTGGGACCGAATTTGAAAAATTCCAGAAACCGATTTTTAGACATTTGTATTAGCTATATTTAAAAGCAAAAATTTTAGGGATATCTGTTTTTTTTGCTTGAGATATGAAGGATTTTGTGAAATTACGTTTTGCCCCCCCCCCTCCCCCCATATCAGAAAAGTAGTATAACAGTAAATATCCAAAAAAAAAAAAGTCTATTTTATTCTCAAAATAATAATAACTAGTGGATCTGCAGATCAGGAGCCTCAACGTCCTAATTACATCAGACATTATTCAATAGGTCATTTTTATTTATTCCTTATTATATAATCGTATATATTGATTCGATCGACTTGTTACCATAATCAGATACATTCCTGAGGGGGGCTACCGCCCCCCTCAACCCCCCGCTATGTCTCTATTTGCATATCTTATAAAGTGTTACGGAATTGTAAATAATTGCATTTATTTTTGTATCAATTCTTTCAAAGAAGTTTAGTAAAGTTAATAAAATGCTAACTTTGTGCATTTTTAGTCGTTTTAGCGTTAAAATAGCCTAATTTTACCTTAAAAACATTTAAAAAAGTTCCAATAAGGGAAGAAATGTATTTGGCGCCAAATTTGGCGACTGTTTCCCTCCTTGGCGATTTTTTTTGGCGACCTTTGCGAGAAAATCCTTATTAGGGATATACCAAATATGGAAGCTCTAATCTCATTATGAGATACGAGAATTTTCCAGAACAGTCTGTGTTCGATAAAAAAGTATAAAAGCAACATTTTTTCGCGAAGGCAGTCAGTCTCAGATCTGTGTCAGTTTCGTGAAATTCTTGCTTTGCTTTGAGCCTCTTTAGATGAGACTTTCTTTATGTGTTATTGCTAAATAGTTTGTACCGTTGTTTTGCTGTTAACGGCTGTTGTTTAAGCTGTGTTTACTGGTTGAATTGAAGCTGATACTTGGTTTATAGACCTGTATTTTTCTGGAACTTCCTGTGAATACATCACTGAATTTTTGCAAGTTTTGCCTTTCATTCTCGGACAACTTAAGGACTCCCAAGAACGCAACAATATGTATTCTTAATGAACGACGGTCTTGTATTATTTCCCTGAAATTCATAAATACCAAATTTCATAACTACCAAATTTCATACAAAAAAAAAATTACATAGCATATCGGAAATATTTTGCGTAACCTTTAAACTAATTTCCAATTCTATGCCCACAATTATCAACAAGAAAACATGCTTTTAAAATTCTAACATAAATTCATTATATTTGATGGGGTGTAACCATGTTAAAATTAACTTTTAAGAAATATCGACTATAGACCGTAATAGTACAAAATTATTTTATATATCCCGGAAAAGTAGCCACAGTCATTATAAACGCCTATAATAAGAATAAACTTAATTAATTATAACTCATTAATTTTTCAAACTAATTTGACATCATTCGGATGATTACAGTACGTACTCGGAATTATTTTGTGTGGTCCCATAAATTATTTAGTCTATACATAACCTTTTTTAAGAGTAAACATAATTTTAAGCATCTTTATAATGTATGATAATTTTATTAAGTTCAATGCAGCATAAACGCATTAAAGTGTGCTCTTAAATAAAAGTTTGTCCATAGGCTCTAATGCTACGAAATTCTTTTGCGTGTCTCTGTAAGCAAACCATAAACATTCTATACACCTGTAAAAACTATTCAGCTTACTTTTGCGTTTAAAATTAATAATTGTTCCAAATTTAACATCGTTTGGATGACTACGTGACATTGTCAGAACAATTTTGTAAGGTCCTGTACATTAATTAGAAAGCTTAAGAGCACGTATTTTCTTCAAACAACATAAGTTAAACATCTTACTCATGTACGCTAGTTTAATTTTCTTGATTGCAAAGTAAAGATGTTAAAATGCGTTTAAACGCAATTCACCTCATACGCCGTAATGTGAAGCATTTTAGCGTGTTCCTGTCTACAATCCATACAATCCATAAAAAGTATAGGCCTAAAAAAATAAATAGCTATTTCTATACCGAGCCTGAATATATGTGTCAATTTACAAATCAATCGAGAATTTTTGCGGCCGCTATTGCGGTACATACAAATTCTTCCCATAGGCCGTAATGATAAAAAAAATTTGGCGTGTCCCTGTACACGAACTGCAAATGGAATGCACACCCAAAACTATACAGCTAATTTCGTGGGGCTCATGAACATGTGTACCAAATTTCAAGTCAATAGCGTGATATTTGCGGCCGCTATCGCACAACAGACAGACAGACAGACGGAACACAAAATCCTTTTGAGTCTCAACAGAGGCCCTCCACTGACGTTTCGGTAAAAATTCGAAGTCAATAGCTTGATTTTTGCGGTGGCTATCGCGGTACATACAGATTCTTCCCATAGGCCGTAATAATAGAATGACTTTGGCGTGTCCCTGTACACGAACTACAAATGGAATACACACCTAAAACTATACAGCTAATTCCGTTGGGCTCATGAATATGTGTACCAAATTGCAAGTCAATAGCGTGATTTTTGTGGCCGCTATCGCGATACATACAAATTCCTCCCATAAGCCGTAATGATAAGAAAAACTTTGGCGTGTCCCTGTACACGAACTACAAATGAAATATACACCTAAAACTATACAGCTAATCCCGTTGGGCTCATGAATATGTGTACCAAATTGCAAGTCAATAGCGTGATTTTTGTGGCCGCTATCGCGATACATACAAATTCCTCCCTTAGGCAGTAATGATAAGAAAAACTTTGGCGTGTCCCTGTATACGAACTACAAATGGAATACATACCAAAAACTATGCAGCTAATTTTGTGGGGATCATGAACATGTGTACCAAATTTCAAGTCAATAGCGTGATATTTGCGGCCGCTTTCACACGACAGACAGACAGACAGACAGACGGACAGACGGAACACAAAATCCTGTTGAGTCTCAACAGAGGCCTTCCACTGACGTTTCTGCAAATATTGGAAGTCAATAGCTTGATTTTTGCGGTGGCTATCGCGGTACATACAGATTCTTCCCATAGGCCGTAATGATAGAATGACTTTGGCATGTCCCTGTACACGAACTACAAATGGAATACACACCTAAAACTATACAGCTAATTTCGTTGGGCTCATGAATATTTGTACCAAATTGCAAGTCAATAGCGTGATTTTTGTGGCCGCTATCGCAATACATACAAATTCCTCCCTTAGGCAGTAATGATAAGAAAAACTTTGGCGTGTCCCTGTATACGAACTACAAATGGAATATATACCAAAAACTATACAGCTGATTTCGTGGAGCTCATGAACATGTGTACCAAATTTCAAGTCAATAGCGCTATTTTTGCGGCCACTACCGCGATACATACAAATTCCTCCCATAAGCCGTAATAATAAGAAAAACTTTGGCGTGTCCCTGTATACGAACTACAAATGGAATACATACCAAAAACTATACAGCTAATTTCGTGGGGCACATGAACATGTGTACCAAATTTCAAGTCAATAGCGCTATTTTTGCGGCCGCTATCGCGATACGTACAAATTCCTCCCATAGGCCGTAATGATAAGAAAAACTTTGGCGTGTCCCTGTATACGATCTACAAATGGAATACATACCAAAAACTATACAGCTAATTTCGTGGGGCTCATGCACATCTGTACCAAATTTCAAGTCAATAGCGCTAATTTTGCGGCCGCTATCGCGCGACAGACAGACAGACAGACGGACAGACAGACACAGCCCAAAACCGTTTTGAGTCTCAATGTAGGGCCTCCACTGACGTTTCGGCAATAATAATAATAATAATAATAATACTAATTACGATTTTTTTTTTCAAAGTTTTTTTTTATTAAAAGTAAAAAAAAAAAAAATATATCAATAACTTTGTTTCACATTATCACAGATCTATAGTTCAACCATTCGTTTTAAAGGTATTGACGAGACCTTCCGAAAGATACCCATCTTGAAAATTTACTCCGCCCGGGGGAGGGCGACGCCCCCACATGCACAATTTTTTTTCCCTACTTAACAACTACTTTTATCAATAATTCATATTAGTTTTACAATCAAAAGTTAAAAATAACTCTCATTATGTACATTTATACGAAATTTTGTCCTATACTGCCATGTTAAAAATTTAGAAAAAATGCTATCACAGCGCCACCTATTGGGCGATTGATCCCTAAATCTAATCAGCACCAGTTTATGTCAGGGTCCAACTAAATACCAAGTTTGGTTAAATTTCGTTCATTGGTTCGTGAGATACAGCCTCCAAAAATTCGTGACACACACACACACAGAGCGAGAGACAGACATTTTCTAAAAACTATCAAATCATGTTCAGCACATCCCAAAACGTGCAAATCCATCGAAAACCGGAGTTCGAAAATTTTCACGAATCCAATACTTTCTCTATATTACATATAGAAGAAAGCCCCCCCCCCCCCGGGAGGGATACATTTTCAAGATGGGTATCTTTCGAAAGATCTCCTTTAAAACGAATGGTTGAATTGTAGATCTATGATAATTTAAAACAAAGTTATCGGTTTTTTGTTGTTGTTGTTACTTTTAACGAAAAAAAAACTTTTGAAAAAAAAAAAAAAATCGTAATTTTTTATTATTATTATTTTTTTTATTTATTTATTTATTGAGAATAAATGGAACTACTTTTCTAATATGGAAATCGTCTGCATTATCATGGAAGACAATTTTTTTTTATAATAATTTTAATAAATTATTTTTACTGAGGGAATTTGTATAGGAAAATATAGAAGAAAGTCATGTGGTGGCCACAACATACTAGTTTAGTTAAATTAATTATATCAGACTTCAAGTATAATTATAAAGTATATATTTTTATAAATTTTAAATTTCACTGTTACGTAATTCGCCGGTATAACTAAAGAAAGCCTGAACCGGGCTGAAAATAGTATAAAGTACTTGGTCGGATCGAGTTACTCTATTAACCCCTTAACGCGCGGTGTCCTCGCCACGAGGACGCAAAATTTAAGATCCAGCTACAAAAATTCATCCCGGAAATATTTTAGCAAAAATTCACGTTTATAACATATCAGAAAAGACCGGTTTTTTAAACCTTAAAATTTAAAATTTCTTTTAGTTTAATTTAGTTCATGAATTCCGGTGGCAGTATAATTTAAATGTTTCAAATTGTCTTGCGCCGCAAAGGGTTAAAATACATATAAATAGATTAGAATAAATGAGGAAAGTTATTTGATGTCATGTGAAAATGGGAAAAAAATAAATAAAATAAAATAAAAAAAGAAACACAAAAATAAAAAAAGAAAGAAAGAATCAAAACAAAACAAAACTTCGACGAAACCGCAAGATGGACGTGGCTGATTTTTGATTTATTCTTCCAAAAAGTCAATGATTCGTCAGTGAATCTGTCAATCTTCTCCACCTCCTGTCAAAACCACGTGGGACACTTTTTATCTGCTTTCAGCCGGCATTGGAATTTTTTTTCAGTGAAGAGGGCCGTTAAGTTAAATTTTTTAAAAGGGAATTTTGTACCATACAGTTATTTAGTAGTTAATGTCTTTAAAATGCAATGTCTTCTAAATGGGTAATGCTCACATGAAATGGGGGGGGGGGGAATTTAGTTCTGATTAAACATAAAAGCTAATCATTAGTATTCCCTGGTAGGAAATTTCAGTGAAATTGTAAAAGTGGAAATTACTTTTCCACTCAGAAATAATATTAAGTTGAACAATTTGTCTTGGTAAATAAATAAAAATCTTGAAAACCAAAATTATTGTTATAAAGTTTTAAAAATTCAAACAAAAAGTATTAAAGATTATTTAAAAAAAAAAAAAAAAAAAAAAAAAAAGGAAAAAAGAAAAAGAAAAGAAAACCGCTATATAAACAAATAATTTAAATGCGAATCATTAAAATCCTTTAATTTATAGAAATTGGTGTCGGAATTAAGATTTTCTAAACTTTTATTGAAAGGTCACCCCCTTTTAAGGACAATTTTCTATGGTACCGTAAGTAACACTCTTTGGGAGGTTTTGAATGTAATGTAGGGTGGACTAATTGAACAGAGTCAGTCCTCCAATGCGAACTAGTTTTATGTGAATTTTGATATTTTAAATAGTTGATCAAATATTTTTCTTTATCATTTAAATTTCCATTTACAACTTAAGAAAATATTGCTGTTGCAGATATTTATATTACTCTTTTGTTCGCAGAAAAAGAGAATGAGAAGAAAAAAAAAGATACAGAAAGAAAGAGGGAGATAATCTATTACCGGCTATTTAGAAAAGTAAACAGAATAATATTAGCTTGTTGAGTAATTGGCCTGTTGCCAAAACTGTCTTTCATAATTGACAGTCCAGACGAGTGAATGATGAAGAGATTGCATAACATCTGGCAGCTGATTGCGTAATTTCGCATGCGTTCTTTTCTGCCAAGGCATATTGGAATTTTTAAAAGTAACTGCAGTTAGCTAAATACATTTATACTTATTACTTTAAATGGTTATAAATAGCTTAAATGGTCGAATGTTTTAAAAATGTGTCATCGTAGGTTTTGAGTCAAGGTTGAATAGAAAAAATGACTTTGATTGATCTTTAAACTTTAAGAGAAGTTCCGATTCTGGTTTCACTGCAGTTGCAAGTTTTAATTAATTTTAAAAGTTCATTTCTACATATAAAGAGATTTTATATTTTTAATGAAAAAATATAAAGGTTAATAATTTTGGTTAATCTTTTGATAAAATTATTAATTTTTTAAAGCTACACACAGGACAATAAAAAAAAATTCTTTAAATTATGAATCAATTGTAGTTAAATTTTGTGCATTGATACAGTGTTGTTTATAGGCGAAAAATATTAAATTAAAAATAATTTCCAGAATATAATTAAGATATTAATTAAAATCTGTCTGTTAATCATTATATTTAAAAATGCTCCAGTCGCATTAATTTTTGCCTCAGATACCTATTTTTTTCCCCCTTAAACTAGCTTCATACAATTATAATAAAAGCTGCTAGCCATTTCTTAATGACCATAGTCTTTAGAAGAAAAAAATATTTTAAATAAACGTAGGTGATTTTTTGTGAATTTTCATCGAAAATATATTTTAATTTAATATTACAATTGCGCAAAATATTAGGGTAATTTGAAAAAAATCTAACTAACCAAATCGAACTAACCAAAATATGAAAAAAAAAAAAAAAAACCCCTCGTTCTGAGAAAACAGCATTTAAAGTTTTTATTTTACAGGAGCTTCAAAATTTACCATGAAAATTGCATGTTTTTTTTTTTTTTTTTAATTTAAATCTGATGAAATTTCGGAATCATTTTTTGAAAGGGGAAAAAATAAATCGTTTTGGGAACATATTTTTCTCAATCTGAAAGTCCCTTGTCGCCTTAAATGAAATAAAATTATTAAATCTTGAAACTTCAAAATAATATTTTTTATATAAATTTAAAAATAAAATAAATAATTTTTTTTTTTTCATTGCATACCTCTGAAAAAAAAAAAACTTAAAAAGACTTACTAAATTTGTTTAGCTGAAAAGTAAAGATTTTTTTTTTTTTTTTTAACTATTTTGCTTCTTTTAGGTTATTGCAAAACTGTATTTTAAATATTCAATAATTTATTAATATTCATATAAGTCTTTCAAAACCTTTTTAAATTAAGAATAATCAAATTACGTAGACATTTTTTAATGCTTATTTTTTTTTTTTTTTATAAGAAGCGAACCTAATTAAAAACTTAAAACATATTCATTTCCCCCCTAATATATGCAATCTGTCCTCGTTATTTTTTTTCTTTCGCCTCTTTTAAATGCATCATTAAAATTACGTCATTTATTTTGTATCGAAATATTAAATTAACTCTCTCTGTCTCTCACTCACACACATACAATATATATGTCTATATATATATATGTATAGGATTCGTTAGAAATTTTTGCAATAATTTTTTTTTTTTTTCCTTTTTTTTTTTTTTTTTAAAGAAAAGGCGGCTGGGGAGTTAGTTAAAAATCTATTACAAGCTTTGTACTGGTAACGCTGTCGAAAGCAGCAGGGGGACACAAACAGTTGGTTAAAAGTATTTAAAAAATGCATTTTCACCGTATTCTGAACTATTCTGTAAGTTTCAAATGTTTAACTAGTCGGGAAGTTAGTTAAATAAATTTTCTGTCGAATCATATAAACGCTGCCGAAGGCAGTAGGGACCTGAAACAGTTGACTAAAAGTGTTAAAAAAAATGTATTGTCACCGTGTTCTGAGCTCTCCTGAAAGTTTCAAATGTCTAGCTAGTCGGGAAGTTAGTTAAAAATCGATTGCAAGATTTATACTGGACAAACAAATAAACAAACAAACAAGAATCGAAGTTAATAAAAACATAGTAAAAATAGGGTTAACTTCTACAAGTAGAAATTTGTTTAATATAACTATATAACCGATACCAACATAGTTTATATACGCCTGATTAAATAGAAGCGTACCCGAAGTATAGTGAAGTAAGCATCCATATCTGACAAAAACAGCGAACAAAGATCTCCCCCCCCCCCCCCCCCCGTTTTTAAGTAATATAAGAATTAAACAGTAAGCTACAAATACTAAACTTGAAGCACGTTTATGTACACTTTCAATACCGGTTTTAGGAGAGGTAGAGTGCAAGTGTATCTTTACCACTCAGAATCGTACAGCAATGCATGGTCTGAAATCCTTTTGTGATGGTGTACACAGAAACACGAGATATAAAAAGACGCCACGTTAGCAACATTTATTATTAAAACAAATAATCACTTACGTGGAATCTTTCTACCTCTGATGTTTTAGTGCACACCAGAGATTTAGAAAAATATTTTCTACCCTGAATAGCTGTATGATTCTGATTCGTCAGAATATCAGAATGCTCTCTAACTCTCCTAGAAGTTCTGAAACGTGGTACTTAAAACACTCTGTATATTTTATATCTGTATTTATTTCGGTTTTTCTGAAGGGGAAAAAAAAAAAAAAACCTGGCTGCTATTAGAACGAAAAGGTCTCCGCTCTCGAGCTTGGATGTGTCCACTTTTGGCGCATTTTAAGCTCTCCGGGAAAAAATAATAATAATAATAAAACTTTTAAAGTATAAAATTGTTTTAATTAGCATTTTTCGCCGCACAGTAATGTAAAGAAAGAGTTAGTTGAAATATCAAACTTTTTTAACGGTATAGAAAAATTAACTGGAAAATGGGCTTAAGGTTTTTACTATTGGTACAGTTATCATATGCTATGTAAAAATTGTTAAATGCTAATCAAATTTTAGCCCACAATTATTTTATTGACATTTCATTTATATATAACTATTAATTACTAAATTTTATAACGTAATTATATTCTTCACTATCTATCTATCTATCTATATATATATATATATATATATATATATATATATATATATATATATATAAACTATTAATTACTAAATTTTATAACGTAATTATATTCTTCACTATATATACATACATACATATATATATATATATATATATACCGCTGTAATAAATGAATAAAAATTTTCTTAAGATGTGTTAAAATTTACAATTTAAATAAAAAAAATTATTTTTTCAGGTATTTTAAATAAAGTTATGATAATTTTTCCTCCTGTTTAAAGGTATACACCTAATCTTTTAAATCTCATAAAAAAAACCTTCTGTAGTTTTCCTGTGATGCTTTGAAAAAGACAGGAAAGCGATTACTTTCATTGTAATAATATAATAAATTATTTTACATTAAATTTACATTTAAAACTTTTCTATAATATTTTACTACTAGTAACTATTTTTATTTCGCTTTATTGTTTAATAATTCGAAAAATTATCGAATTAATTATGCATAGCTAAATTATTTTGCCTTTAGTAATTGCACTTACATATCCATTTATCTGTAAGAAGACAAAAACGAATTAAAAAAATAAATGAAGATTTGTTCACAATACATAAGGAAATAATAATGTAACACAATTTTTCATTTTGATAAATGCACTTATCAGTAAAATGAGACCTTTTTTTCCAGCTTAAATTAACCCTTCAGATATTTTTCATTTTTTTTCTAATGCGATAAGATTTTATTATTATTATTATTATTATTTTCACCCATCAAATGGATATTTATTTATAACTTATTGGGTTTAATTTTATCCGTTTTACTTATGATAAAGTCAAAATAATAAGCTGACAGTTTTATCAAAAATATCTTTTAAATTAAAAAACAATATGACAGTTTCTTTTTCCTTTATTTTATGGTTTTTTCTTTTCTTTTTTTTTTTTTTTTTTTTTTTAATTATTGTAAAGTATCGAGAAAGATTTATAAAAACGATTTAGTCTCTTAAAGCAGTTCTGTAAAAAATAAATAAATAAATAATTTTTTTTTTTTTTCATTTTATATATAAAAACTATAGATATATAAACTAAAATTGTACAGTTTGCTTATATTATCAAAAAAGAAAAGTATATTTAAATAATAATAATAATAAGCTTACTTTTTAGGATTAATAAAAAATATTTTATAATTAGTTTAATGTTTGAAAATTACAGGACTAGCTTATTTGAAATTTGAAAGGAAAAAAAAAAAAACTCTTAAGATAAAAATATATTTATTTCTGGGATATATTATATTTCCCATGTCGACGCCCGTTCACTCGGAGTTTTCGTATTTTTTTTTTTTTCCGAACATGCATGAATGTGCTAAATCCCCTCTAGAAAACCCCCCATGGAGGGTATTCATTTACGCTTAGGATGTTCTTGAATTCAGTCAGTTGGCTCTAAGGCGATCGTAGACTTCCAAATAAAAAAAAAAACTATTTCGAAAACTTAGTTTCATATAGTCTTATTTAAAGATTAAAAATTCCATATTAAAACTATCATTTACATTAGAACCAAGACATTAATTAAATTATTAATTAATTTTTAAAAATTAAAATGCTCCTTGCACATTAATTTTTGACAAGACTTCTCAATACCTTTTTACAGGTAGCTTTAGATGGTTTTATCAAAAGTAATTTGAAATTTTTTATTTACAATCATAATAATGCGGGGGAAAAAATTATCATTATTATTATTATTTTTATTATTTTTCTTTTTTTCAAAAGTTTAAAAATTACAAAAATGTAAATGCGTTTTGTGCTAAGATTGAAAACCTTTAAATAAAGTTTTATGAAGATAAAAAAAAAAAAAAAAAAGACGCATGGAACATTTTAAACGAAAAAAATAGTTTTGAGAAAATAATAATTAAAATTTTATTTTATATTACATTCAAAAATTGTTTACAAATATAAACGCTCGGCGTAGAATGATGGGAATTGCAATATCCTTTTTGTCACACATTACAACTATTACTACTCCGATTCAAAAAATTAGAATAATGAAAAGAAATATGGTCAAGGGAAATGAAAATCGAATTTATCAAATAAATAATCAACAATATCAAATATAATGTACTATAATATGAATCTGCATATTTTGCAGATTATAAAAATGTAAACACATTACAATGAAATAGAAAATATGTTTAAATCAGCTAACAACAAAAAATTCAAAATATTAGAATACTTTCTAACATGGTTCAAAAAATTAGAATAATGAAAATATATTGAACATAATTTAAACTCTAAGTATTTTTACTTGCTAATCAGTACTTTGTTGCATCACCCTTAGCTTTAATGACAGCTCTTAAACGTTTTGGCATGTTTTTAACTAAAGGTTCACAATCTTTTTTATCCAAATTCGCCCATATGCTCTTTATACTAGAAATAAGTTCTTTTTTGTCTCTAGGCGCAACTTCTTGAAGTCGTTTCTTCATAATTCCCCACAAATTCTCGATAGGATTTAGATCGGGTGAGTTTGCAGGCCAAGGGAGTACAGGTATGTCCTTCTCTTTGAGCCATTTAGTTGTTGATTTGGAAGTGTGGGGAGAAGCTGAATCTTGCTGAAACAAGAAATCGTCATCACATAAATCCTCAGCTGAAGGAATCATGAAATGTTCAAGAATTTCTTCATAGACTTCTGAATTGACTGTTGTGGAAACAATACACAACCTGCCTGGGCCTTCAGCAGTCATGCAGCCCCATACCATAACAGAGGTCGCAAATTTAAACGAACGTTTTAAACATTCTTTCTTATAAGCTTCATGTTTGAGTCTCCAGACACGTATACCTTGATTTCCGTGAGACACACAAAACACACTTTCATCGCTGAAAAGTATCTTTTTCCAATCGTCGTGATCCCAAAATAGCCTTTGTTTACACCATTTAACTCTAGCAGCTCTTTGCTTAGATGATAAGAATGGCTTTATCTTAGGCACACGTGATCTAAAACCTAATTTGTGTAGTCGTAGTGTTGTAGATTTGGAGACATTTATACTTATTTCTTTCCATTTTCTATGCACATATCTCACACTCCGAAAACGATGTTTCTTCACAATCTTTTTCAATTGCCTTTCATCTCTTCTTGAAGTTACTGGCTTTCGACCACTTTTAAAGTGTTTATTTTGAAAACACTTATTATTAGAATATTCTCTCAAAACTCTACTCACACTTGCTTGAGAGCATTTCACTTCTTTTGCTATAAAAAGTTGTGTTTTTCCTATTTCGTGCAAGTAAGTAGAGTTAAATGGTGTAAACAAAGGCTATTTTGGGATCACGACGATTGGAAAAAGATACTTTTCAGCGATGAAAGTGTGTTTTGTGTGTCTCACGGAAATCAAGGTATACGTGTCTGGAGACTCAAACATGAAGCTTATAAGAAAGAATGTTTAAAACGTTCGTTTAAATTTGCGACCTCTGTTATGGTATGGGGCTGCATGACTGCTGAAGGCCCAGGCAGGTTGTGTATTGTTTCCACAACAGTCAATTCAGAAGCCTATCAAGAAATTCTTGAACATTTCATGATTCCTTCAGCTGAGGATTTATGTGATGACGATTTCTTGTTTCAGCAAGATTCAGCTTCTCCCCACACTTCCAAATCAACAACTAAATGGCTCAAAGAGAAGGACATACCTGTACTCCCTTGGCCTGCAAACTCACCCGATCTAAATCCTATCGAGAATTTGTGGGGAATTATGAAGAAACGACTTCAAGAAGTTGCGCCTAGAGACAAAAAAGAACTTATTTCTAGTATAAAGAGCATATGGGCGAATTTGGATAAAAAAGATTGTGAACCTTTAGTTAAAAACATGCCAAAACGTTTAAGAGCTGTCATTAAAGCTAAGGGTGATGCAACAAAGTACTGATTAGCAAGTAAAAATACTTAGAGTTTAAATTATGTTCAATATATTTTCATTATTCTAATTTTTTGAACCATGTTAGAAAGTATTCTAATATTTTGAATTTTTTGTTGTTAGCTGATTTAAATATATTTTCTATTTCATTGTAATGTGTTTACATTTTTATAATCTGCAAAATATGCAGATTCATATTATAGTACTTTATATTTGATATTGTTGATTATTTATTTGATAAATTCGATTTTCATTTCCCTTGACCATATTTCTTTTCATTATTCTAATTTTTTGAATCGGAGTAGTATGTAGTTTTATATTTTAGTAAAATTGAAGTATTAAACTTTTAGTCCAATTCTGCCAATTTGAAAGTCCGCCATCGCCTTAATTCATACGCCACCACACAACCTCTTTATTCTATGCAGCTAATTGAAAAAATGACAACTCTGATTGCAGATAGTAGTAAACCTATGTGGGCTTTAACAAAGTAAACTGCAAATGTTTTATTACAGAATCATTACAAAAGTGTAATTTTATTAGTAACGTCTTGAAAATTTTAATCGTTTGATAATGTTGTTTAAGTATTTGTTTTGAAATGTGCTTTAAAATTTTTGTTTTGTCGAAAAATATCCTTTATTTATTTATTTATTTGTTTTTTGAGTTACACCACTTTTCTAATAAAAACAGAAATAAGTTAAAAACATATTTGTTTACAAGGACAATATTCATATTACTTTAAATGCTTTGATGTTTCCTAACTTTTTCAGTCTTTGGCATAAACGTGACTGTTGTAAAGTAACATTCATATATTAAATATAAATTAAAAACACTTAAGCTATTACAAGTCAATGTTCCCAGATGAGAACATAAAATTAAAAATTCATTAAAAAAAAAAAAAATAATTTCATCATTATTGATTTGAAAAAATTAGCACATTATGATTTAAAGTTGGCTCGATTTTTTAAAATAGAAGATAATTTTTTATCATAAAAAGGGAAACATGTTACAGGAATTTATAAAAATGACCTTTTAAAAAATATATATACAGGGTGATTATAATTAAAGTTATGATTTGAAAACGCTATAATTTTAAAACTACCCATCAGAGCGATTTGATATTTTACCTGAACAATTGTTAGGCAATGGAATTTCGTTTGGCAAAGGAAATTAGTATGTTGTGGTCACCACAAGACTTTCTTCTATATTTCCCTATACAAATTCACTCAGTAACAAAAAAAAAAAAAGTGTTTTTTCGTTAAAAGTAAAAAAAATCGATAACTTTGTTTTAAATTATCACAGATTTATAGTTCAACCATTCGTTTTAAAGGTATTGACGAGACCTTTCGAAAGATACCCATCTTGAAAATTTACCCCACCTCCCCGGGGGTACTTCCCTCCCAGGGGGGAAGCAATGTCCAAACATGCACAGAATTTTTTTCATAGTTAACTACTACTATTATCAATAAATCATATTAATTTTACAATCACAAGTTAGAAATAACTCTCATTATGTACATTTATACGAAATTTCGTCCTATACTGACATGTTAAAAATTTAGAAAAAATGCGATCACAGCGCCATCTGTTGAGCGATTGATCCCAAAATGTAATCAGCACCAGTTTATGTCAGGGTGCAGCTAAATACCAAGTTTGGTTAAATTTATTCATTGGTTCGTGAGATACAGCGTCCACAAAAAACGTGATACAGACAGACAGACGTTTTCTAAAAACTATCAATTCGTGTTCAGGTCATCCCAAAACGTGTAAATCCTTCAAAAAAACGTAGGGCGAAAATTTTCACGAATCTAATACTTTCTCTATATTACATATAGAAGAAAGTAAGAAAAGAAGTTCCAAAATGTACCGTTAATCATTCATAAGGTGTTTGTTTCATGAAGCTCTTCTTTTCACTATCACTGTTTCCGATGTCAACACGTTTTCTTGTCTTTTTGCTAAAAAAATGTCGTAAACCCTTAAAGTCTATTGTTTCCTGCCACTCTAGTCTGTTGCTAACAATATTTCTGTGAATAATGAATCTATTTAGGCATTTCTTTTGAGATTATCTTGGCAGCGCCATCTATAGGCAAACTTTATAAGTACTTTTTCCCTTCGTCAAACAAAATTCCATTACCTAAACGATTTTTCTGGTAAAATATCAAGTCATCTTGGCCGTTAGTTTTAAAATTATAGAGTTTTGAAATCGTAACTGTAATTATAATTATATATTCCCTCCCTCCTACATATTAAAAAAATTCACACGAGAATGTTTCTGAAAATCAGTTTCAATGCTCAAAATAAATCAGATTTGTTAAAAAAAAAAATAAAATAAAATGAAATAAAATAAAGAAATTGATAATGTTAATAAAAAATGCATCTCACATAATTTGTGAAATATTTTATGTTCTTAATAATCAATGTTATGTGTCTGTACTAAAGTGTGTTTGTGTGTATATATATATATATATACCTATATATACACACACACTAGCAGGCTTTGCCCGCTTCACTGGTCACTATATTTAAATGAATTAAAAAAAGAATCAATTTTTTTTATACCGTTCTACAAATTAAAACTAAAAAGAAAATACATTGAAATTGCTTAAAAACTTCGCTTGGGGCCCTCGCTGACTTCGGCAGAGACTTCTTCACCGCAACGTCTTGGTACTGGTAATTTAATTTATAGCAATGTCAAGAATACAGGAAAAACTGCATTGGTCATTTTCTTTTTGATAATAAACAGAACGGAAAACGCATGATATTTTACATGGAGATATTTTGTATAATTAGACCAATAATAATATTAAAAAAAAACGCTTTTCCTTTTTTTTTTCCCCACTCGCATTACAAAAATATTTAAAATAATTTCTCGCCAAAATGTTTACTTACGGATTTGCGATTTCCATATCAACTCATCGCCGAAATGTCAACAAAATTATAAATAATTATAAGATTTAAAAAAAAAAAAAAAACTTTTTATATACCACGTTTTTAAATTTTCTGTTGAATCTTATAGCTATAGAACTATATTAGCACTTTATCAATGTGTAGAAAATTTTAAAGTGATAATGACGTCCATTTTTGTGAGATGCATAATTTAATTTTTTACAATTTTTTAATGTTCACGTTTAATTAAATGTTCTTATTTTTATGTCAAAAGAAAATGAACTCGTATTTTATTTATTTATTTATTTATTTATTTTGGCAACTATTAAATTGTAACTAATATTTATTTTCATATTTTAATTAATTAAAAGAAAACTTTGCAACGTAATATCTTTTATAACTTCATGTATATAGTGTCCACACAAAAAACGAACAATTTTTAGAGCTCTTTTAAAAAGTATAACATCTATGCAGTATCATTTACAAAAATTCATCAGTTTTTACTAAAAAAAATAGCCAACTTTCATCATCAAAGTTGTTAAATCTAGACCAATCAAAAATAGAAGTGGTCCACCCGGATGTGTTCCCAACAAACTCTTTGCTTTATATATATATATATATATATATATATATATATATATAATGTATATAAATATAAATGTGTATATATATTAAATATATAATATTGGATCAACATTCGGCCTTTAAAAGGCTAAATTCAAAGTCGAAATTAATTCTATGCAAAATCTGTCTAAAAAAAAAAATCGATTTGCTTTTTAGGATTTGGAAAATATATTTCGCTCTGTTTTCGAAAAAGGTTCTGTTTTTACGAATTATGTCATTTTAAAAATAAAATATACGAATTATTTTAAGAAGTCTGCATTCATTTATGCTGAGATTTTTCATATTCAATTCTAAGTGCCTAATATTTCCCACGTTCTTCATGTTTTTTGAAATGTACGTGATGAAGGGTGTGTTTGTTCAACAGGATGTGGGGGACTTTTTTTACCTTTGAGCTCGTGAGGTGGAGAAAGGGCCCTTTGGATCTCCGGCGGAAGTCAGCGTAAATGGTTACCATGTAACGCATCCTGCATAAATAGCACTGTTTGGCTAAGAAACACGGACGACGTATCTCAGTGTTTACTCTTTTTCATTAGCGAATTACTTTAATGCTTCATTTGCCCTACTATGAAAGAAACAAATTATATATATATATATATATATATATATATATATATATATAATCATTAGTATGGATTTTTAAAGGTATAAACAGTAACAAGATATCAATTCATTATACAGTGAAACCTCTCAATTTGGACACCCCTATAAGTTGGACGCTTTTTCTCGGAACCGTAGGTGTCCAACTTAGAGAGGTTTTACTGTAGTTTGTTAGTATATTTAGTACACAGGAGTCGAAAAAAGATCATTACCTTGACAGAAAAGTAATACACACACACACACACACACACACACACACACACACACACACACACACACACACACACACACACACACACACACACACATATATATATAGTCGTCTTTATCAGGGCTTGATTATCCAAAAGGCTCAGGAAGCACAAGCTTCCCCTCTGAAATTTAAGAGGGGGCCCCCATAAGGATTAAAAACATGGTCATGAATTTTTTGTTTCATATTTTTACACTGAGATTGAATTTTTTCTGAGAAAGGTTACCTGAAACAAGACAAAACACTCACTGTTTCGGAAAAAAAAAAAAATCTATTATTTAACCTCAAAAATCTGAATGTTCTTAATTAAAAAGTTGTATGATTTTAATGTTCAGTGTAGAAACCACCCAGCTGTATGAAAATAAATAAATAAATAAATAAATAAATAAAAATAATAAACACACACTGTTTTTTTGGTCTACAGCATTTTTATTACAATATGTAACAGGAAAACAAGATTTTCCGAAATGAAAGGGGGCCACAAAATGATGCTGAGCTTCCCCTAGCTTCAAAGCTAAATCGGGCGCTGGTCTTTATATATATTTTTAAGATAGGTAATAGATTGCTGAGGTAATAGACAGAGGCATTTAGAAGCAACGACAGCGTGCTATAAAAACTTTTCTCGAACGAAAACAGCTTCATATTAAATATAATGTCTAGTGCCATAGAAGAAAAGTAAATTATATCCGCCCAGTCTTTAAGTATCTTTAAATTTTCCACCAGAAAATAAATTTTATAGTTTTTTTAATTTAATGGAACTTTAAAAGTTCCGTTTCTAGTTAAAGAGTTAAATTAAATAGCATTTTCAGCTACACATAGTAATTCTGATAACAAAAAATATCAAAATGCATTTTTTTTTATTTCAATGGAAAAAAATAAAAATACTTTGCAAACAATTTTCAGAAAACAGTTGTTTCGGGTCGAAAAATTAAATAACACTTCTTCATCAAGTGAGAAAATGCAAGCACTTGTGTTGGCAGAAAGCAGCATGTTTTTTACAATTTATGGTATTTGTTTACAATGTTTTTATTTAGTAATATTCAACACGAGTTTTTCTGTGTATCTTACTTAAAAAAAAGAAAAAGGAAAAAACCCACACTTTTTTTCTGCATTTACTGGACAAGTAAAATACAGAATTGTTGTAAAATAAAAATTAATTTTGAATGTATATAAATAAGTCGAATAAATTATTTTAAATATTATTCAGAGGAAAAAATTGCTTTTATTTCAGCTCGAACTAATTCTGATACTTCGTATTTTCACTTCAAATTTTATCATATTACATAAAATTTTAATTAACAAGATAACAAAGTCTTGTTTTGTATTTTTAGAAAAATTACATACTTCCGCTTTCCCACTGTATGACAAAATGTCTAAACTGAAAAGAAAAAAAAAGTCAATGCTGCACGCAATATACATAATTTTTTTATTGTGTCTGAAGGACAAGGTCATCTTTAAGTAACGGATGGAAGCAGACAGAAAAACAAGTAAAGTACAGAGAATTGAAAGCTATTTGGTTTCATTCATAAGGATAATTTTAGTCTTTAATCTCTCAAAGTACTAGCAGTAACCAAGGCAGAACTTGGTTTTTAACTAATGGTTAGTACAGAGTGAATTTTAATTAACTCTTGAGTGGTTATAAATAGCACCAAAACTTTTTTTTTTTAATAACGAAAAAAAGCAATTTAATGTATAAGTCTTTCAAAGTGGGAACCTTCAGAAATTATACAGTATCGAAACCTAGTCACAAAAATTTGTTTATAAATCCCCTCCCCCTTCCCCTACAACTAAAAGTTTCAAATTTTTGAATTTGATTCCTTACCATTGCTTTTGAAGACTTAGATTGGTTTCTGAATGTTTCAGATAATTTCTGTAGCAATAGTGTTGCATTTTCCCCACATAAATACAAATTTTTAAAAAGACTTCCGGTTTTCGACTTAACGTTTTGAGATTTTTCTGAGCACGATTTGGCAATTTTTAGAAAATGCCCGTCTGTGTACGAGAGAAATTTTTTGGCAACTTCAGTTCAGGATTTAATGTATGAAATTTCATAAAAAGAAAAGTTATATTTAGTTGCACCTCAACGATCAGTGCCTATCAACTTTTGGGGCAAATTGCCAACGAGTGCCATTACTATGCTGCGATTTTTCCTCTTTGTTTTTGTGGTGCAATAGAGTGGGGTCTTGGCATATGTTGTGTAAAATTGCACAAAATTTTATGAAACGCACTGCTCATTCAGTTTGGGTGCATATCTCATGAGAGGTGTGGACCTATTATGCCGCAGTTTTCTCTGAGTACGGAAAGGCTATATCGGCTATATCCCAGCATCTATAGTGCATAAATCTATCAAACTTAATATGTTAGATGGTCATTATAACAAAACGTTGTCTTAATTTGGGTATATATTGTCTGACAAGTGGTGCTGCTATTACTCACTATTTGTGATTTTCCGTATGGCTATATCTCGGCATCTATCAGTTAAAATTGCACCAAACTACATAAGTAAAATTTTCATTCTGGGAAGATACATTTAAATATTTGTTCATGTTAACAGGTTAGTGGTACTATTATTTGTAATGATATAGAAGAAAGTTTTGTAAAGACCACAACATACTAATTATTGCATTTTATGGTGTTTTTTCAAAGTTCTGTAGTTGTCACAATATACTAGTTTTTACTTTCCGAACATGTGCTAGGATGTAGGGAAAGTATTTGTAATCATGAAAAAGTAGAGTATGAAATATTGTTTTTTCTGGCGTTTTTCAGATTGTTTGAATTTTTACTTTACAAGTTTTTCTCTATACATAATCATCTATAAATCTATTAGGTTGATTTCTTTAGAAATCGACCTATTGCAGTCACTTCGTTTATTTATTTATCTATCTATATATATATAATGAAAGTATTGTCACCACGATAACTCCCGAAATAATACTCCAAATCAAACCAAATTTTGACAGCGAACTTATCTTATAAATATCTTGGATGAGTTCGTTAATCAAGTTGCTCCGCTGTTTTGTTTTCAAGTGATGGCCACTTGACAATTTTAAATCCACATTGTAAAAAGCGTATTTAAGGCTGGATTTGCTTGAATTTTGATGTAAATATAGACCACATAAGGTTCTCAACCAAGTTTATTAAGGAACTTTATCCGCCATTTTTAACAAAGTGACGGATATCTTAAATTAAGCGGGGCCACTTGAAATTAGGCTACCACTTGAAAATTTTAAATCACGGTAACTTCCGAAATTATACTCCAAATCGACCAAATTTGGACAGTGAACTTATCATATAAATAACGTGGATGAGTTTAACCATGTTGCTCCGCTATTTTGTTTTCAAGTAAAGACCACTTGAAAATCTCAAATCCACGTTTTAAAAATCCCTTATTCCGAATTTGTTTGAATTTTGATGTATACATAGACCATATAAGGGTCACAACCAAGTTTATTAATGAACTTTATCCGCCATTTTTAACAAATTGCGGATATTATGAATTAAGCGAGATAACTTCTAATCAGGCTGCCACTTGAAAATTTATAAACATAACATTTTAAATTTAGATTTAATTCGAACCAAAGTTGGACAGTGAACTTATTGTATAAATATCTTGGATGAGTTCACTGGGCAACGTGTTCCGACTTTATGTTTCAGAGTTGCGGTCACTTGAAATCAGACTGCCACTTGAAAATGTGCCATCACGATAACTTTTAAAATACTAACTGTAATACTGAATCAATTCGTATTAAATTTGAGTAGTGAATTTATCATTCAAATCTCTCAAATAAGTTCTCTGGGCATCTCACTCCGCTTTTCTGTTTCCAAGTGGTAGCCACTTATCACTGTGCACTTTAAAATTTTTTATCACGATAATTTTTGAAATACTGAATTAGTTTGAACTAAAATAGTACATTGAACTTAAATTACAATAATCTTGGATGATTTCGCTGGGCAAGTTGCTCCACCATTTTGTTACCAAGTTGCAGCCACCTAGACTGTTACTTGAAAATTTGTCATAACAATTATTTTTGAAACATTGCACTGAATCGAACCAAAGTTGGAGAGTGAACTTATGCTTAAAATATCTTGGATGAGTTTGCTAGACAACTGCTCCGACATATTGTTTCTAATTCAAACCATAGTAGAAAAATGGATTTATCATTCAAATATCTATGATTTCGGTGGGCAAGTTTCTCCGCAATTTTGTTTCCAAGTTGCGTCCACTGAACCCGCCATTTTGTTTTCATGTTTCACCACGGGAAAAATTCGAATTTCTATAAAAAGGTATTTACAGAGCTGCCAACCAAATCCGGGAAATTGTTAGCACCGCCTCTTTTCCTACACCGCTTAATTTTTAGAGTAATTCTCTTCAAATATATTTACGATGAATGAAGAAAACAAATACTCTAAAAATTAAGTGGTGCAGAAAAGAGACGGTACTAATGATTTGGTTGGCAGCTCTGTATTTATGAACCGATTTGCTTAAAATTCAGTATGTACATAGCCCACATCAATATTTCTTTCAAAATAACGGCTACTTGATTTAAAAAAAAAAAAAAAAAAACTACCCTGCCGAATGAGCCGGAAGGACTTGGTTTTTATTTATTTATTTTTTTTTTTTTTTTTGCTCCTAAATATGTTTATTTTAATTGTGGTAAAAATATAAAAATACGCTCTTTACAAAAATAATTCCTGATAGGTCTTAATATTGCCAAATTCTTTTGGAAATCAGTATGCAGAATCAAGTAATGCTATTTATACCATTTTCCACAGAAACATCTTTATAATGAAACTCAATGCTATATATCCAATTTGAAGTCTTTTTTTTTTTTTTTTTTTTTTTTTTTGTCTTCAGCATTAAAAGCCATCAACCATTTAAAGAGTTTTAAAATTGTTTTACAGAAATGAAATAGTGTGGACAGACAGCAAAACAGCAAAATCTATTTCCTAAATACTGTTAATTTTATTCTAAAGTGTTACAAGTGGAATTTCCGATGTTCTTGTTAAAAAAGAACACTCGATATTAAAAAGAATAATGCATACTTCAAAATCTTTCAAATTTTGGTCGTTTGACGTTTTATCTGTGAAATATTTTCTAACATATTTTTCCTCGTAATCGCTGCTTTATCGAGATATGTTCCCAATGACTCTCTTGGGTTATTTTATCGTTTCTCAAATATATTTCTGGAAAATTAGAACATTAATGGGTGTCGTTTGGACGGGTATGTGCTGTGTTGCGATGTCATTTTAGCGCTAATGGGTGGAAGAGAATATTATTATTAACATGTCATCTGTGCATAAACGATTGCATCCTAAAAATGAAGTTGTGGTACAAAAATTAAGTTGTGTATTGTATATTTAATGTATTCTAATAAAATAATTTTCAGTATTTTTTCATTCCGAATACATATTATCAATGAAAAATATTATCATAAAAAAAAAAAAAAAAAAAAAAAAAAATCTCTTATATTATTAAATAAATAAATAAAATGAGCTATGATATTTTGGTTTTATAACCAAATTGTAGTAATCTGAATTTTAGTAATCTGAATTAATTTTTGCTATTTTTACTATGATATGTATGTGTGTGAATACTTGTCTCCGTTTTTGAACACAATCGCCTCTGTTACGACTGACACTCATCATGTACTTGTTTTACTGAAGTGACAATTGACAAGTGTGACTCATCATTTGAAGTAAAACTAGAATTAAAACTGTGTACCAACATCCCTAAAATAAATTCTTTTAGAAAATCTACATTACTTATACATGCTAATCCACAATCACAAAATTAAATTTAGTTTCCATTTATATGGGGGAAAAAAAAACCCGAATAAATCGATGTTTAAACGTTAAATTGGGTATGCATTCTACAGATCAATGTCACACGAACCGTATAGTTTTTTTTTTTTTTTTTAAACAGAGATGTAAAGAAAAATTATCATACATTATGGCTTATGGACCAAATTATTTGATGCGCGTTTTAATGTTGTTAAATTATTTAAAACACTTGAATACCGATGTATGTTATAATGCTTTGGTAAGGTATGGTATGAAAAATAATGTAATAGGTACTTAAAGTTTTACAGAAAAACATTAAATAATTTATACATATTACGGTTTATCGGCATTAAATTATTTTTGAAGAGAATAAAATCGACTTATGTTTCAAAATATTAGCACAGTGTAATCAATACCGATAATTGCGTGTTCATTTACAAAAAAAAGCACGAAAGATTTCGTATATATTGTCTGCTGTACAAATATTACAAACTTAGATAGAAATCAGGGTCTTGCATCGGGTCGGGTAGCCCAATTTTATCCGAACTCGACTCAACTCACCGGTCGGGTTGACTAAATTTCTCTTGTGGGTCGGCTTTAACTTTGCAATGAATAGATTCAGGTTACGAACATCTTTATTTTTATTTATTTATTTATGTATTTATTTTTACAATAATAAGCAGAAATTTGTTTGAGATAATTAGAACTGCATAACTATACTATATATGTATATCTCCTGATTAAGAATACGCGTATCCAAATTATTATAGCAAACATACATCGATAAAAGCAAACGAACAAAAAAACATTAAATAAAAAAGTTTTTTAGAATATAAGCATTAAACAATAACATTAAACTTGAAGAACATTTTGTACACTTAAAGTACACAACAAACATAAGTGGTTAAAAATTATTATTAATCCATTTCTCAGATTTATAAAATTTTAACTTAATATATTAGTATTTACATTTTCAATTCTTTTTAAAGATGTTTACTAATTGTGTGACAATAAAAATTTACTTATTTTATAAATTACAAGAGTTTTGCATGTTTTTACACAAATTGTAAATTTTCATTTAGTTTTCGGGTTTCAGATCGGGTTCGAATATAAAGAAGTTTGGTGCGGCCGTCAAAATTCTCTATTGCGGGTTCGAATTGGTTTCGGGTCGATAAAAATTCAGTCGGATTTGGGTCAATTTAAAATTCAACTGTCTGGTTCGGATTAGTAAAAGATACTCGAATGTCTTATTTTAACTTTCACTTTTGTTATTATATTGAATAATTATTTTTGTTTATCTACTAAATAACTCAGTATCAAATTTGTAATGACTAGGTAATTTCAAAAAGTTCGGAAAATCGAGTGAAATCACTCTTCTATAAAATAACAATATTTTTACTGTTATCTTATCTGTTTGGGTGGGGTATTATTTATCAACATACATAAATGTTGCCAAAAATAAGGTTATTTCAACAATTTCTATCAATTCACCAAATTTCTTAATTTTACGTGCATTATTTATGAAAGAAAAATCACTGTGGAAATTTTTAATATGTATTAGTTTTTGTCGCATTTATCTTCTTTGAAATATTTTCGACCGAAAGGATAAATTTGATAAACAAATCGAAGTATACATAATTATTTACCAAAGTTACTTTATTATTATTCCTTTGATGACAGTTAAATGTTGACGAATATATAAAAACACAAGTAATTCTAGCTGAACTGTCAGTTACCATCAAAGTTGAATTAATGTCAAGTGGCAAAAGTGAGATCATCGCTCTAGTGTAGAGGTTTCGTAATTTATTTTGGCATAATTAATTACAACGACAGTTTTTTTTCTTTTATTTCTTATCTACGATTTGTTTTTTATACTCAGATTTTCTTTTATCGTATTTTAAAAATGCATTTTAAACTGTAGACAGGGAAATTTTCATGCTGTGGCCATAGCAAAGATTTTTTCTGTATATTTCTATATAACAGCGGCACCTATCAGTTAACTGGCACAAAAATCTAATCAAACATTGCTTCTCACAATAAAAAATTTATAATATGTAGTTTGGTGCAATTTTAACAAATAGATGATGAGATACATCTATTTGAAAAATAGCAAAATGCGATGAGCTCCAGCGCCACCTCTTATCCAATATACATTTAAATTGTATCTTAATTTTTTTTTTTTTATATATATCTATGTCAAACACAAAGATTGTCTTAATAGGGTAGGTGCTCCAGTGATTGACATGTTCCAGTAATTGACATCTATCCCGAAATAATAAATAAATAATAAAATTATATATTTTAGATATAAAAATGTTAACATTTTATGTCAAACACTGGAGCATAGGGTGCTAATAACTGGTAAAATGTGTAACTAGAAGTGTCAAACACTGGAACATATAGGGTGCTAATTTCTGATAAAATGAAAAACTGGCAGGGTCAATTACTAGAACATTGAGTGGGTGTCAAATAAAAATTCATTAAAAAAAATAATTGTTATCAAATGTATATATTTTAACATACATGTGGTTCTGAATGTCTTTCATGCCATATGTACTAACTTAAGATTTCTAAAAATATTTTCTGATGACTAGAACATTAAAAACATCAGAGATTGCCCTAGAAGTGTCAATCACTGGTGCGCTTTATAATAAAAGCTGAAATATAGCCTTTCTGTAAATAGGAAATACTGTAGTGTAGCAGCACCACCATCCGACCGTTACTCAACTAAATTAAATCAACTTAATTTTACGTAATGGTTCTTACATAGAAGATGATATATAGCCTTTCCTCTTTAAATGAGGGAAATTGCAGAATAAGATCGCCACGTGTTGGGGGACATATCCCACAATTTTATCAGCACCAATTTAAAAGTCCAGTCAAATATAAAATTTTATTGAACTCAGTTCGTTGGATTGTATGATGGAAAGTCCACCAAGTTTTGGCGACACAGACACTTCATAATAAAAAGACATGTTTTCTAACAATGATGAAATCGTGATCACGACATCTCGAAAAGTGCAAATCCATCGAAAACTTAAGTAGAATTTTTTCACACTTTTAATACCTTTTTACGTATATATATATAAAAGGAAGTAAAAAAGATTTAAATTTTCCTTTTCATGAAAAAGTATTCTAAAATACATCATAAAATTAATACTGAAATTTTAAATAAGTAACACATATATTTTACTCTTTTTTTTATTGAAGGTTTAATCTTATGCTCCCTTACTAGTTCGTTGATTTCTCATAAGTCATTATAATGGTCACTGCTTGATCGAGATATGCTCATAGATGACTCTCTTGGGGTATTTTATCGCTTACGAAATAAATTTTACGGAAATTACAGAGCATTAAGGGCTGTCGATTAGATCGTCTTTGTTAGAATCATGGTAATATCATTACAATGCCTAACCTGAATAAATGGAGTATTATTTTTAAACCTTTAACGTTCACCACATGTTTTCTTTTAAAAATTGCTAGTGTGTATATATATATATATATATATTTTAAGTCTACATAGCTAATTATAAATAGGAAAAAAAAATATTTTTCGAGAATTATTATTATTATTATTGTTATTTGTAACATCTATATGTTAACCGGATTAAATTCAAATACTAGTTAATTTTTAATAAATAAATAACTTTGCAAGTAAACACTGTAAATTGGGACGAAGGAGAAAAAAAAATACAGCAGTTTCAGGACAAAATAACAGCACGACTCTTCATCTATAGCGCACAGCGTTATAATCTTGGAATGCGAGATATTTCGTCCTTTGCCGCGAAGGTGCAAAGCACAGTTGTGATGTACACACGTATTGCTTGATTTGAATGAACGTATTTAATTTATTGTAAAAAATTGTTAATTTTTTAACCGAATGGTTTTAATGGAATAGTTCTCACAATTTTGATTTAACTATATTTAAACCATAATTCATCATAGATGTTTTTATTCTTTTTTTTTTTCTCTCTCTCTCTTTGCTATTTATTGATAACACATACACATCAGATTTGTATGTTTGACTCGAGCTTGTAAATCTTCTTTAGATAAAAAAAAAAATCTGGTGTGTAACAGCCACACGACTTCCATTACCCAGTTCCGCCCTTGGGAGACCTGAAATTGAGCTATTTTTTCAAGAAGCCTATCAATTTTCCTGAACTAACCAACTATATCATTCGAAAGGACATCTAATAGAGTGTTTATATAGCAAGTTTGAAGAAAATCGTCAGAGCCGTTTTTGAGATACGGACTTACGGTCCCAATTCCGGTTTTTCAATTTTCACCAAAATTTGGAAATTTCATCTGTATACCAGAACCAGACGTATTTCAATTCTAAAGTTTCATAGCTCTATCTTTATTAGTTTCTGAGCTATAATAGCCAGACGATTCTCCACATACATACATACACACACACACACACACACATATATACACACTGACCAATTGCCAAAAACCACTTTTCTGGACTCAGGGGACCTTAAAACGTGTAAATCAGGTGAAAACCCGATATCGAATTTTCAGACCGAATGCAATACTTCCATTACCTACGGTAGTAGGGTAATGGAAGTAAAAAAGATAGCACATGAGAGAATTACAATCCGAAGAATTGGAAAAACACTCAGGTTTATCGCGAGAATCAAGCCCACTCTCCTACGCTCGAAGGCGATAAGCATTGTGGTGACATAACCACTCGGCCCCGGTGGGCCCTTTATTCTTTGTTTATCATATGGTCTTGCAGAGGATTTGAGGAAAGTTAAGGCGCTATCAGACGGACGAACATATATTCTGAACTATAAGATATTCATATTTCATCTCAAAGCTACCGAAAAACTTTGTTGAGCAGAACCGGGATTATTTTTTAGCATATATGAAATCCACAAGTGTAAACGACGGACACAACATTTGGCGATAACTCACCGCAAGGAGGTTTAAAAGGAAAAGAGATAGAGGATTATCTGGAACTGAGATTCTCTGATTGGACGGTTCATGTTGAAAACTAGAGTATGTGTGATTCAAACAGTCGAAAATGCGTGATTGAAGAATATATGTGCGGCAAATCGCATCAGACGGTCATTTTTCAATCGCTTTTCTCGTGAAAAACCTGTTTATGCATTGGTATCTGCTAATGACTCTCTTATCAAACTTCGTCTGATAACGGCTTTAGGCTTCCGACAATCTAGTTTAAAGCATTCCATCCTTCTTAAGCCGTGGTGGCCTTTGCTCCTTCTCATTATTATTTCTTTTTTTTATTTGTTCAGATTTTGCCCTTGTTTTCAAAATGTTTTCAGTTCCTATGTCAAGTACATGTATTAATTTCTTATATATATTAATTATACTGGGTTTTGATACTAGCCTCCAATACATAATAGAGCTTTAATTTATGCTATTTGCAATAAAATATTTTCGTCGTATATCTCTTTCTATTGAATCAAAATGCACGAAAATTATAATATCAACAAGACGGAGAAAAATAAAACTGAATTAAAGTAATATTTTTTAAATGTATTTTAAAAATAATTGAAAACAACCTATACTAGTTTTTACTATTTCTTTAACTACTCGCAATTTTCTACCATACTTCCATTTATGCTTATAAAATTACTGCGAAACACAAATACTTCAAAACAAAGCTGCATAAGGCACATTTAAAAATATTCTCTAAACTTCTTAGCATGACCCATTACCTCGTTGCCTTCGATGTCATTTCCTTACATGTCATCCTAATGATCCCTGCTCGTTCGAGATAGATTTTCGATGACTCTCCAGGGCTATTTTATCATTCCAGAAATAGATTTCTGAAAGCTTACAAGAGTACATTAAACTGTCTTCGATTAGACGGGCGTGTTCCATGTTGGAGGAGATGACATTACAATGCAAAAGGAACAGAACATAATAGTTAGCATGTTATCAGAGTTATAAGAGGTTGTTTTTAGTAAAATTGGAGTTATAAAGTTTTCTAGTTGAATAAGTTGCATGTTTTGAGTTGGTACAATTATTGTATTCTAAAAGTAATGATTTTGAATATATATATATTATTATTATTAAATTGACTTTTTGAAGGTATTTTTTGTTTGTTTGGAATCTAAACAATTACTGAATAAAAATAATTTCATTTTAAAAGAAATAATAATAATTGTTATTATTATTTTAAATTTAACTTTTAGATTTTTTTTTTTTTTAATAGAATTCTTTGTAATAGGAGTAAAAACTTTTCTAGATAATTTTTGCATCTATTCGTCCTTTTCTTTGAAATTTATATGAAGTAAGCATTAGATTTGTGAAACTTTGAGACTTACGGATTTCGATGGATTTTCAGGTTTTGATATATCTCTCCATCTATGTGATGGATAGAATTAAATATAGAAGATATTTATAATAGGAAACAGACTGTTGCAATGTTAGTGAGTACCTATTAATATTTGACATTCTTTTTATTTATTTATTTTTAATATTAGCGAGAGTTATGTTTAGACCTTTTGGATTGAACAGTTTCGAGCAATAAAAAAAGATTTGTGCATGCCCTCAAACAAAATATGTGTTTTTTAGTTAAAAAAAAAAAAAAAAAAAAAAAAAAAAACTAATTTTATTTTAATATTGGTCTTTATTACATAACGGGGCTCTAACGCACTATGCTTTTGGTAATGGATATTTTAACTGTGTTTTAGTTTCTACTGAACTGAAATTTATATGTATTAACTACTAAACCGAGAACAGTGAAACTGCAATAAAATCCAGTACGTTTTAATTGTATAGAAAATACTCGAATAGAAAATTACTAATTTTCACTATTCCCTTAACTACGTGCAAATTTACGTCATCCCTCTATTTGTGTTTAAAAAATTACTACACAGCACGAGTACTCCATAACAAAGCAACACAATGCATATTTAAAAGTATCCTCTAAACTTCTTAGTATGGCCCTTTACCTCGTTTCCTTCTACATGTTATTTTCTTATATTTACATGTCATCTTGATGATCTTTGCTTGTTCGAGATAGGTATCCGATGGCTCTATAGGGCTATTTTATCATTCTAGAAATAGATTTCTGGAAGCTTATACGCGTGCATTAAACAGTCTTCGATGAGATAGGCATATTCAGTGTTGCAGGAGATGCCATTATATTACCAAAGGAACAGAACATAATGGTTAACATGTTATAAGTGTTGTAAGAGAAGTTGTTTTAGTAAAAATAATTTGCAGCAAGGGAAAAATTTAGGGGGGATTTATCAATGAAAGTATGAATTACATTTACTATATTTTATTAAACAATTATTATTTATTATACATCATATTTTTTTTTGTTTGTTTTAAAGTGTTAAAATAATTATTTTCCTTTCTCCAAATCAAATTCATGGCCATAAAATTACTAAATAGTGATAAAAATTGGAGGAGGGTGTGGTGTCCCGAGAAAACGGTGAGTGATTGGGCAAAATGGGGGGTCATATTCGAATTCAAGAGGTCATTTTACTTAAGAATCAGCAGGCATGATATCAGGGCTAGATTTTTCTTTTTTTTTTTTCTTTTTTTTCAGTGCAGTGTAATTTTTTACGCTTTGGTGTATCATTGTGTATCACAAAGACAGTACATCTAAAAGATGGATAAAACTAAAAATCTATGAGATGTTTATTATATGAAACTTGCTGGTTGAGTTTCAGTGTATATTCCCTAATATGTATTAAGTTTTTATGCTATGCTGTTCTTTAGGGTTTAATACCGATGTGTAGACATCATGGAATGGATAGTTTTGAGGGGTAAAAATTATTTGTACCTGTCCCAAACAAAATATTTTTATTGCGAAAAAAATCTTCTCATCTTATGACTACAGGTTGGCTACTAAATGCTGTAACAATCAAATTAAGAGGTAATTTTAATCGTTTGGTAAAAAAAAAAAAAACCAATTTCTCTCTCTAGTTCGTGATTGGTAACTTTTTGTAAGTGCTTAATTTAGGCCAGATGTAACCAGGCTTCTGTGATAATTTGAGAGTCCCTGAGTCCACTATCCCCGCGCTTTTGTTTCTTTTTCTCGTCTATTATTCCTGCATTTTTTTACTGGTGTTTGTTTATTATTTTTTTTCTTCCACGTATAAATGCGCGAATTTTTTCTTGCCTTTCCATGCAAGAAATGGATCTTTCTATGGGTTTTTGATTCCCCCTCCCCAATTTTTTCATTCTATAAAGTGTTCTTAAAATGATTCGTGCCGCAATCGGACAATGTCGTAAGAGATTATCGTTAGTAATAGATAAAGATAGTGGTCGATTCTAATCAAATTATTTCAAGGTAAACTTTCATTGATAGTGTTTATCCTGTTGGCGTATTTATCAGTTTCTATTTTATATTTGTACAATAAAATGATTCGATATTTGTAACAGTATTTTGTAGCCACGCTGTAGTCTTGATTACTCAACAAAGCTTTTATATGCTATGTTTTTAGCAGTGAATATGTTAGCAGTGCCTCAGTTTCTGTTGAATCGAAATGCACGAAATCTGGAAATTTGTGTATTATAGCTAGTAAACCGAGAATAGTGAAACTACATTAAAAATTTACATCGAAATTTTACTTCAAAAATTTGCAATTAAAAAACAGCATACTAGTTTTTATTATTCCTTTAAATGCTCACAGTTTTATACCTTCTTTTAGTTTATGTCTATAAATAATTGTAAAACATGGATAGTCCAAAACAAAGCTACATAATGCATATTTAAAAGTATTCTCTAAACTTCTAAGTCTGACCCATTAGCTCCTTTCCTTCATGTCATTTCCTTACATGTCATCCTAATGATCTCTGCTTGTTCGAGATAGGTTTCCGATGGCTCTCCAGAGCTATTTTATCATTCCTGAAAATAAATTTCTGGAAGCTTACAAGAGTGCATTAAGCAGTCTTCGATTAGACGGGTGTGTTCCATGTTCGAGAGATGGCAGTGGAACAGAAAGAACATCGTAGTTAGCATGTTATCATGTTATAAAAGAGAGGTTGTTTTAATAAAAATGAAGTTATGATGAAGTTTTATAGTAGTACGAGTTGCTTGTTTGAGTTTATAAATTTAATTTGGTGTAATACATAATCATAATGGTGTATTCTTCTTTGAATTTTTGTGAAATAATTCCTTGGAAATAGTTTATTTGATCTGTTAGGAAAAATTAGGAAATTTTACAGAGGAAAAAAAATCCTGTTATTTAGAAAAAAATATATTATCGAGTGTTATATTAAATACAAATTTTGAAATATTGCTTCCTGAAAATCGTTATGTAAATGAAAATTTTATTTTATTTTTTGAAGCTCTAATGGTTTTATTCAAAATGTCTATCCTTGTCTGTCTGATTGATTGTATCATTCAAATCTAGTGAATGCATTAATTCAAAAAATAATTCTTATTGTGTCCATTTATAAGAAATTTTGCCTTATTCTGCCATGTTAAAAAAAAAAAAAAATAATAATAATACGTGATGGCAACATTACCTGTTGGACGATATTCACGAAAAGTTGATAGGTATTAATTGTCTAAGTGCAACTAGTTATCGATTTGTATGAAATTCAGCGCAGCAAATCCTGAGATACAGTTACTGTCAAATTTTTGCCCCCCCCCCCTTTCCCCTTCACACACACTCGCAGACAAAAGACAATTTCCAAGAATGATCAAAGTGAATTCAAAACATCTCAAAATACGTAAATACATCAGAAATTCGAAGTCAAAGCTGTTTATGAAACCAATACTTAATTGTATTGAATATAGAAGAAAGTCAAAATGGGATATACAGTCCGTTATGAAATTATAAGACCACTTTAATTTTGTAAATTATAAGAAAAACAAAGATTCTAATCATAATTTAAATACATAAAATAACATATTGCTATATATTTTTTTATAATTAGTTTGCAATAACTTGGTATAATGCAATAAATGTTTAATTAAAATATATATTAGAAATAAGTTAAAAATAGCCTGTTAAGAAAATATAAGACCACTTGTCAAAAAACAAAATTGTATAAAAAATTAATATGATATTGGTCCTCAATTTTTCCTGATGACTTCAAACACCCTGTTTTTCATTGAAGTAACCAGGTGATTAAGTTCAGTTATAGAAATATTGTACCATTCTTTTACAATGGCTACTTCCAGTTCATTGGCAGATGAAAATTGTTTATTATTAGCATAAACTTTGCGAGATAATATACCCCGTAGGTTTTCCATGGGGTTTAAGTCTGGACTTCGACTTGGCCATGGCAAGACATTATTTTTTTATTTTTTAAACCACTCCTGTGTGGATTTAGATGTATGACAAGCAGCATTGTCCTGTTGAAACATCCAGTTAGCACCACCTAATAAAGGTCCAAACGGTATCATATGATCATATAGCATAGACTGATATTGTGTAGAGTTCATATGACCCGAAATCAGCTGTAAATCGCACAACCCCTCATAACTGAAAGCTCCCCAAATCATTATTGATCCTCCACCTATTTGTTGACTGAAGCATTCTTTTGGTTCCTTTCTCAAGTCATGCCAATAGTGTTTGTAACCATCGGGACCATCAAGGTTAAATTTCTTTTCATCAGAAAATAAAATTTGTTTCCACTCATCATTCCATGACATGATCTTTTTAGCCCATTTTAATCTTTCTTCTCGATGGCATTTGAATAACTTTGGTTTTTTCTTCAATTTCATAAATTTCGTATTAATATTTAATTTAAGACTCTTCCAGACTGTTACATGTGAAGTTTTCTTGCTGAAACGTTTCGAAATTTCACGAGTTGAAAGACTTTTTTTAGTTGACAGTCGAAAAATTTGTCTATTATCACGTGCTGTCAAAATATTTTTTTTCTAGCAGATCGTTTTATTTTGTTTGAATAATATTTTCTAATTATGACATCATGAATGGCAGTTTTAGAACGGTTCATTAACCTCGCAATATCTCTTTCAGATTTGCCAGAACTTTTATAAAATAAAATTTTTCTCACTTCGCACTCCGATAATTCTTTACCTCTAGACATCGTCAAATTAACCCTTATACCGGAACATCGGTCTCTGAGACCGCTAAAGGTTAGGCTTAGTGTAGGGACTTGCGGATGCATATTCCTAGAATAGAGTACCGGCACGTTTGGCGATAAATATCGAAGACGCCAAGTCTATCTAACTGCAGCACTAGTGTGACGTAAAATACACTCAACCTGTAGAGGATGGCATATCTCAGAACAACCCTAGGGATGAGTCCCGGACCGTTGCCAATTGTCCACAGCGTGACACTAGTACAACGTAAAATCTGATCAAACAAGGAAGCTACCCTTTGGGGTTGGAAGAGTGAGCGGGGCCCGGAGCCGCTTAGTGTTGACGGTTGTTTGGATGGTTTTTACGTCGCACTAGTGCTGCGCAATGGGCAATCCCCTTAATGTTGAAAAAAAAAACATGTAAAATGTTATGAGAATATTAGGAATATCAATTTTTGAGCGCTAACAGACACAAGAAATGTCAATAATTGCAAATTCTTTCTAAAAGTTTTGTTTTTTAAGTTTGATTGCTTTTCAAAGTACAGTCGGTAATAAAAGTCTCCGAACACTGGCAAAAATTTCTATGTAAGAAAGGTACACTTAATATAGTTTTGTTAAGTAAATCGATGTCGAATCCTGTTCTTAGTCAGTCTAAAAACAGGATTCATTTAACAAAACTGTATTAAGTGTACTTTTTTTTGCATAGAAATTTTTGCTAGTGTTCGGAGACTTTTGTTACCGACTGTATAATACCAAACTTCACCGACAGGTGATGTTATTCAGTGGGAAAATATGCTTCCACAACTGATGATTATTTAAATTCCATTTTCACATTTAGAAAATTTCACAACCATTAAATTAGCACTCGTTTTCTAAAAAAGTTTTAATTTTTTTTTATATTTTAAATTTTATTTTTGAATTAAAAAAAAAGTAATAATAATAATAATAATTTGTTTTTCTTATATATAATTTTTTTTTTTTTTTTTGGGGGGGGGGGGGGGGCTAGAAAATAAAATGCGAAAAACCAATTTTCGGAAAAAGAATATCAGGTAATGGGTATTGTGGAAACAGATATCCTCACAGAATAACATTGCTTTTGACTGTTGGCAAGAGTACAGTCGGCAGCAAAAGTATTCGAGCACTAGCAAAAATTCCTATGTAAAAAAAGTACGCTTAATACAGTTTTGTTAAATAAATCCTTGTCGAATCCTGTTCTTAGTAACAGACTGCCAAAAGTAGTGACTGTCCCCAATAAATTGAGACATTCAGTCACTTTAGTCCACTCCCTAATTTCAGGACATTTGGTCACCCTAGTTTAAATATCACATGATTTCTACGTAATGAGCAATTGGTGGAAGTCTAGAATCCACCCCTACAAGTGGTCCAGTACGAGGCATGTCATTACCATTGTGTGTACAGTCAGTAACAAAAGTGTCCGAACACTAGTAAAAATTCTTATGTAAAAAAAATACACTTCATACGGTTTTGTTAAATAAATCCTTATCGAATCATGTTCTTACACTGCCTAAGGAGAGGATTCGATAAGGATTTATTTAACAAAACTGTAAGAAGTGTACTTTTTTTACATAGGAAATTTTGCTAGTGTTCGGACACTTTTGTTACCGACTGTACCAGCAAAAGTATCCGAGCACTAGCAATAATCCCTCTCAAAAGAAAAGTACACTTAATACTGCTTTGATAAATAAGCCCTGTCGAGTCATGTTCTTAGTCAGTCTAACAACATGATTCGACAAGGATTTATTTAACAAAACAGTGTTACGTGTAATTTTTTGGCATCAGAATTATAGGCTAGTGTTTGGATACTTTTGCTGCCGGTTGTACAAGACAGCTCAGCAATCACTTAGACACACGAATGTACTCTTTGCACACATGAAAAAAAATAACTGGGTATCCCTCATTGAGCAGATATACTAGTAGAGTACGGATTCCCTATACTGGCTATGGAAAAAAATTCCCGGAACATCACTACGGTTTTTGCGCCTTCTTTTGGTAATAATCGTTGTCTTGGCAACTGGTTCTTGGGATTTTGCATGTTTTAAATGGCTTGTTCCTCTTACCACCAAAACTCCAAACAAAAGTCAAACGGAACAGCTTTCAAACAATAACAAGGATTAGACTACTTGCTTTCCATTTCAGCTAGTGTAGGTTTTGGTATATGTTTAATTTACACCCAATCGAAATATGAAACAGCGATAACAAAGTTGGAGGAAATTTGCCTTGGTGGATTTTTCATGTCAGTTTGGTGGATGATTTGACTGAATGATGGAGATCTGATGTTGGAAAGCAAAAAGGTTACTAGTCCGGGTTCTACTCTAATATCTTCTCGATGGTACCGCTTGTGACTGCATCTCAAACTGCACGAAATTCCGTAACTCAATAATCGAAACAGGGTGACAAAATTTCTTCGAATCCGAGCGCAGATTCATTTCCTGCAGTTCAAAAAATAATAAGAAATTGTTTATTTTAAGAACTTTTTATTAGTGTGGTTATTTAGAATTCAAAAATCAACGCCGTAATTACATTCTTTTAATAATTTTAATGCTTCGTATTTATAAAAGTACTTTAAACTGGTCACTATAATCATATTAAAAAAGAATAATTTCAGAAACCAGATGATTCAATCATATAATATACCAAATTATAGCTCTGGGGGTCACCTAAGCAGGGGAGGATCAAAATTATGATGGCATGTCTCCGGATCATCCTTATGGATGCGTCCCAGACCGTCGCCAATTACCCATTGCGCAGTAGTAATGCGGCATTAAATCCAATCAGCCATATAATACTTTGTCGTCCCTATAATACGTCATGATTGAGAAAGTAAAGTTATGGCTGCAAGAATTCATAATTTATCGCCACGAAATTTCGCTAAATATATTCAGTACCTTTTTCTAAAAATAGCGGTCTGTCAGACCGATGTTCCCAATAAGCATGATGAAAACATGTTCCGGGCAAAGGGTTAATCGTAGATAACACATTCAAAACCTAAGCCTTTGCTTCTTAGGTAATGCTTTTACGAAATACTGACGCATGCGCTTTATATTGAGTTTGACACCATGTATAATATGCTAATTTTCTCAGGTAGTCTTATAATTTCTTAACAGTCGCAGTCTTTAGTTTTTAGAAAAATGAATAAGTTTTAATGAAATTTAATTTTAAAAGTTGGAATTAGTATAAGATGCGTTTTCTCATCAATTTTAAATACGCAACTAAAAATTTGCAAATTATGCTCTCTTCTTCAGAAATGCACCAATACGCGTGTGATCTTATAATTTCTTAACGCACTGTAACTATATCACAGTATATAAAAGTATTATGTAAACTCAAGTAAATTTGATTGTTATTGTAATGCAGGTTTTCAAGAGGCGAGGAGTAGAGCCTGTTTTATCAATTTGCATTTTATAAAAAAATATCATGATATTTTAGGAAAACAGTTGTACCAAATATTAAAAAATGAAGTGTCGCTGTGAAAAACTAGCCTGATTACGAAATGTACTATTTTTCAGACTTTCATATGCAATGTCGTCTTTTTATGATCTGTATACTAATACGAAACATAGTCTCAGATTCTTCTGCATATAAATGCGTCAAACTTTTATGTAAAACTTATAATATTACGAAGATTCCAATTAAGTTATTCGAATGTACAGGATGGGTCAAAAGTCCCTGAAAGGTTTTAAACTTCAATATAAAATTAAGTAGTTGACGCACGAAAATGTGTTTTGGAATACAATAATTCTTACAATGGAAAGTTTTGCTTAATGGGAAAAAAAAAAAAAAAAAGTTGGCCCTTTTCTAATTTCTATATAAATTGAAATGTAAATGTTCATTTTAATAAGTTAAAAACTTTGTAAAAAACACCACGAAAGGCAAAACCTCTCAACGAATTTTTGGGTCTAAATAAAACACGTCCTATCATATGATGAAAAAATAATTATAAGATAAAAAGAACATTTTATATACCATGTTTTTAAATTTTCTGTTGAATCATTATAAACTTGACAATTTTATGTATTAATAAACACTTTTTACTTTTTTATTTATTTATTTATTTTTTGATGAATTATCACATCAACTTGAAAGAAAATGATCAAATCCGTAATAAAGAGAGCAATTGTAAGAAAATTTCAAACATTTATTAATTATGAATTCAATTTTGCCTAAATATGGCTAAAAGTATTAAAAGAATGTATTGTCATCGTGTTCTGAGCTACTCTAAATGGCTAATTTTAAAGCTATTATACGATTATTATTTTCACATTTTATTAATTGATTATAAGAAATCATTTATTATTTGAATAAAATTATTATAAGAATGCATTGTCATCGTGTTCTGAGCTATTCTAAAAGTTTCAAATATCTAGCTATTCGGAAAGCTACTTAAAAATCGATTGCAAGATTTGTACTGGACAAACAAACAAACAAGAAAGCGAGTTAATAAAAACGGTAAAAAAAAAAAGGGGGGGGGGCACTGGTTTCTACGCAAGTTTGCAGCACTCGTTTCAACTTTATTCGCCTGACGATGGGCCATGCTTTATTTCTACCCCCCCCCCCCCCCCCCCAAAAAAAAAAAAAAAAAAAAAAAAAAAAAAATATTCCCCATTTTATGGTGTTTTTAAAAAATATCTAACTTATTATTTTTCAACGATAATCCTCCACTGCATTTTTATTATTAAATGTTTGTTTGTTCAAAATCTTAAATCTCCGAAATTTCTTCACCGATTGCTTTGAAATTCTGACGTAACGTTACACTTGAATACGTGCGTATTTTTTTTTATACGCATTTTTTCGAAATTCCTCTCCCCTTACTTCCGTGGGGGCAGGTACCAACAACACGTTTGGAAATGTAACTCGGCTCTAAATTACTTCACGGTGAAGAAATGGTACATGGTAAGGCTAGATTTGTACAAAAAAGAAAAAGAAAGAAAGAAATAGCCGATTTTGGATTTTTTGATTTTAAAAGGAGGGGGAGAATTTGAAGAGGGTTGGTAAGGCTAGATTTGTACAAAAAAGAAAAAGAAAGAAAGAAATAGCCGATTTTGGATTTTTTGATTTTAAAAGGAGGGGGAGAATTTGAAGAGGGTTCACAGAATCAGGATTTTCGAGTAGAACTCTACCAGCAATGGCATAAAGATGTTGTAAAAAAGCTGAGCGTCCTGCTGAGAGATATTTCTAAAAACTGATTTTAGGTTTTTTGCGACTTTCGATATATTATTTATTTATTTATTTATTTTAATTTTTTTTTTTTGGGGGGGGGGGGGGACAGAATTACGAGAACCCTTTATTTGCTTTAAATTTGTCGTGGAGAATATATGGAAGATACAGGCACAAATATCGATATGAGGTTGCTTTTGTGAATCAAAGATCCACTGTGACGGGATTTGGCGAGATTTGCCAAGAAGGTAAGGAACGGGACAAAAGCATCTTCGTAGCATAACTCTGCTCAAAATTATCTCAAGAAGATGATTTTTTGGTGTGTTGGTTGTTTACGTGCACTTAACAAATACTAAAAAGAAATTCTGCGAAATTTCCATTTTTACCCCTCTTTTGAACGGAAGGAGTGGACCGAGAAGAATTCTGTTCAAGATTATCTCAGGAAGCGATTGTTTGGTATGTGGATTGTTTGTGTGTATCCAACACACAGTATAAAGAAATTTATCAAAATTTCTCCATTTTCTCTCCCACTAGGAGCGGTTGAAAATGTCAAAAAACACATTTGCAAGCGTAATTGTATTCGAAATTATCTCAAGGTCAAGAAGGTAATTTTTGGTGTGTAGGTTAGTTTTTGGTTCTGGGAATTGTCTGCATTTGCTAGTAAAATTAAAATGGGTACATGTATAAGGGCGTGCGCAGCACGCTTGATTATAGCCATAGCGTTATTGCGTGCAGTTGGTACCGGGACACGAAGTAGGGCAGACGGGAAAAAGACGCTGTGAAGCAAGAGCGCTGTGAAGCCAGCAAGAGCGCAAATTGAGTTTTTTGACTAATTTCAGTGAAATTTTTTAAAAATATTTTATTTTTTGAGATTTTTTTATAATTGATGTGGAATTTTAAGAATTTATTTAAATATAGCGAACAGCGAAACAGGCAATGGCTTTTAGAGCCGCAGCAGCACGTGGACTAGTACAATTAGTTCAGATATAAAGCTCTTAAGTGACTGCAATGTACTAATTTTGGCTAAAAATTTTATTATCTTAATATTTTATCATTATGCTATAAAAAATTAAACTTTTCAATACTCTTCCATTTCAGCTTTTGAATGTAAAATATTATTTTTTCTTTTTCTTAATTTTTTGCATTATATTTGCTTGAATAGTTAGTTTTATCATGTGTTTATCTTAAAAGGAGGAAAATGTTTTTCGTGGAAACATGTATGTCTTCTTTGCATTTAGAAGACTTCAAAATCTTTTTCGTAGTTATAGAATATTTTTTTAAATTTTATTGAAATATGAAATAGGCCAGAAAAATTGGAGTTTTCATTGAAATGAGCACATGCATATTTTTTTCTTTTTCTTTTTTTTTTCTTTTTCTTTCTTTCTTTCTGAATAACGTATGAGATAAATTTTAATTATCAATTATAGTATAATATCATTTGCCTGCTCTAGAAACCTGGGGCTGGATTGGATGCTGTTCGTGGGGTCTTTCGAAGAGCTTCCAGCCTATATTCACGCGAGTTTCAGAGAAAACTACGAATAATTGTGACGTTCTTGACGTGCGGGTGTCAACCCCCTCCCCCTCCCCCCCCCAACCCTTTTCTAGTCTACTTGCTTCTTGGATGTTGGTGTGGCCAAATATTTTTTAAAACGCTTTGTGTTTCAACTAATTATAACATATTGCACTACCATGCACAGAAATATTAGTGTTGAATGATTATCAAATAACCCCTTATTTACCATATTTTAAAAGAAACAAAAACTGTACTGCAGACGTATTTTTTAGTTATTTAAGATGAATTTTTAAAGATATAAATAATGAAATGTATGCATATCGAATCATTACAGAAGTTAAGAGCGTATAATACCTAAACCTAACCTCGCCGGTAATTAAAGCCCATGTTATCCTATGGGTAAATTTATTCTCATTACCTAATATATATATAAATTCAATTTTCATATTCAGAAAATTCACAGCCGTTAAATTAGTACTCGATTTTATTATTATTATTATTATTATTTTCTAAGTTAAAAATAGAGAAAAAAAAAATCAAAAAATAACTAAAAGCATTTTTTTTTTTTTTCCCCAGCTAGAAAATAAAATGTGAAAAATATGAAAAAACTACTTGGGGAAACAAGTAGTACTAATTTAACGGTTGTGAATTTTCTGAATATGAAAACGGAATTTAAAACAAAATATATTATTCCAGAAAATTTTGGAGTGGAAGGCTGATTTTTTATACCAACTATGGGAAAAATACCAGTGCCGGGAATCGAATCCGGGCCTTCCGATTTCCGGCTCTGGTATTTTTCACATAGTTGGTACAAAAAATTGGTACAAACAACTGGTACATAGTTGGTACAAACAACTCCAAAATTTTCTGAAATGAACTTTCAGGCTTGATGAATAAATTTCTAAATTAAATCAAAATATATTAATTAAAAAGTAATTGTGAAAACAAATTTCCCCATAGGATAACATGGGCTTTGGTAGTCTACGAAGTTAGGTAGGGATTTAATGAGATGGTACTTTAGCGTACTTTGGTACATAAAGGTCGAAAAATAGATTAGAACATTGAGGTAGGGAGGTTGTTCATTATGTTTTTTTTTTTTTTTTTTGATTAATGGTATATTGTAGAGGTATTACTATATAAATTAATTATAACACAGATGAATATTATGAAAAATGAAAATGAGAAACTGGGACAACGGCCTAAAAACTCTTTCTTGGACAAAAACGTCTTCCTGTACCGATTAGTGCTATATATGTTTGATCCTTATCCTTCACATTTTTCATAAACTAGTTAGTATTTGACACCTAGCGGTCGGTATTTTTAATTTTTATAGCTTTTTTATTATTCAGTGTAATCATTTAAACTCTTTTTAAGGTTTTTTCCTCAAATAGCTTAATATTTTGACTATAATTTGGTGGTTTTTAGGGGGACCGAGAAAGTTGACTTCAGACCACATGTAAAACAGCTTGGTGGTGCCATACTGTGTATTAAAATAACATTATTATTTTTTTAAAGTGGTCACTTTTAACGAATATTAATAGTCAAATATATTGTAAACAGCAAATGAATTATTTAATGAGATAAACTAATTACTAAAGCACGAAAATGTTATTAATATGAGCTTTTCTTTCTTTTTCTAATTGGGGAAAAAAAAGAAGCCCACTTACACAGAACTAATTATCATATAAAACTCTTCCGAAGCCTAATTTGAATTGTTTAACATAGGTTTACATAACAGTACTCGTTATGTTATCTCTTAATCTCCAACCTGTATTTATAGTATTAAATTTCAGGGTAAGAGAAAGTCGTGTGAGTGACACACCAGATTATTTTTATAGGGACAGTAAATAAATCAGATTCAATACAGGCAGTGGACGGAATTGAATTTTCAGTTGTGTTATTATTATTATTATTATTAATTTGAATTATGCTATATTTTATTGCTGAGGACATAGTGCATGTACAGTTTTTAAGCATTATACAGAATATTTAATAGAAAGTTGGAAAGTGTACAAGCAGCACGATATTTCTTTCTTGTTATTTTATTCTTTAATTTGCCCTTTTCATCGCATACACTTTGATAGGAAATTAATTCAATCATAAAATACAGTTGAAATCTTCTGAATAGGGAATTGCGATATATCTATGGGCAGAGTCAATTTACTGTAGCACATTCCGATTCTATTTGCAAAAATATCTAGAGCAGAAAAAGCATCCTTTCTTTTTATCTATTTATATATAGTAGGGAGCGCTTGACCTTCCTGGTTCATTTCAGCTTTGCTAAGTTGAGTTGTTTTATGGTTTAGATGAAAAACTGTTTGATTTGATATTGAATGAAAATTAAATGCTTGAAGTAATATTGATTGAAAAAGATAGCAACGTCTGATTTGGAGAAAAAAGAAATTAGCAGCTTGTTAAATAATCGGTCAATGAACTGTATGTGTCATTTGTAATATATTTTGTACTAGCAAACCCTTACAAAATTTTCGCACTTTATTTGTTTTCTTATTTACCTTTAAAATTTTAAACTCTATAAATATTATACCAATTTCTTCACCTAATTAAAATTTTAATTTATCGGAAGCCAAATTAATATGAAAACCAAATTAATATTGTACAATAGTAAAAGCAAAATCATTCAAAGAAAGGTTCAGTATAAAATTCCTGGTTGACGAACAATTTTTCATACTTCTGCTGGCACTAAAGTTGTAGTGTAGTCCCCCCCCCCCCTCCCTTCATGACGCCTTTTAAATTTTTGTGGCTTTGTTATCGATGACTTTTCATTTATTTATGTTGGCACAATATTTTGTTTAAAAAAAATATATATATTACTATTTGGATTATACTTTTTTTGATTGCATTTTTGTGATAATAATTCATATTTTTTAAAGTATTGCACATTATATTAAAACCCGAATAAACTACTACGTCAGAAACGCCAAAAGAAAAATATTTGCGATGCATACAGCTGTTTCGGTAGCCTTAAGCGTACCGTCTTCAGTGCAAAAAGAATATTTTTCTTTTGGCGTTTCTGACATAGTAGTTTATTCGGGTTTTAATATTCCAACGCGAAGTCTCCTGTTGTTATTAATTGCACATGTATCTTTAAAATATTGCTATGTTTAAAATGACGCTTGCAAAGATTCTGAAGAAGCAGCTGTAAAAAATACATTTTTCCATAATAAAATAACCTCATCAGACAAATGTCGTCACTTTTTCTTATTAGATCATTGAGCTGAGTCCGCGTGTTTAAATATTGTCCATTTAAAATTATTATTTTTTATCCTCGCGTATTTTACATCAATATCGTATCGTTTCGACAAAAAATAATCGTAACTGCTCCACGCAAGAGAAATATTATATAGATAAGACATTTTAAAGAGAGCGAGGGAAAAGAAAAGTGTATGTATACAGACCCTCTTTTTCTGGCTTTTTTTTTTTTTTTTTGTCTTTTTTCCTTTATATATATGGGAATGAGGGTGTGGGGGATATTTTTGATAATTTGGGAAGAACCGTCTATTCCCATACTCCCTGCCTATCTTGTTTCTGTTAGTCTAAGCGACTCTGATGAAAATTTACTGAAGTGTTCAATAAGTATTTAACAAATATTAATAATAATGACATTTGATAATGTATATTGTGCAAAACTGTCACTGAGATGTGCTATTACCTCAAGTCCGGTGAGAATTTCTATCTTGTACTAAATGCATTCATAAAAATTGGATTGTCATTAGTTTTGTTTTATTTGGATCTCAATGGACAGGATTACCGCGACTTTAGTTTTTTTTTCCTAATCATTTAGTCAACATGAGGAAGTAACTCAAGTTTTTGTTATCGAATACAACAGGTAATTACATTTTTCTGAGCTTTGCCAAGATGAATATATTCTTTATTGAAAATTTCAGTTTTCATTAAGTTAAATTATTTTCAATTGCCTCTTTCGAAGAGCAATTTCGTTCAAATTATATGCTCAAATTTTTGCGGTTGACCTCAAATCGAAGTTCGCTGTTAACTGAGAATTCTATGGCCTCATTTTAACTTAAAAAATCTTAAGATTTTTATTTCGAACATTCAAACTCAATTTTCTTTAAAAGCAAAAGCACATTTTTCTTTCAGTAAATATTTAAAAACAATTTTGCGTAGGAGAAATAATGCTGTTTTCGATAGGATTTCTTTTAGGGCGAGTTTAAAAATTAACATTAGCACTGTTAGTAATATTTTACATTCGTGGTTTTTACTATTGAAAAGAAGGAGATGGGGAAGGGAACAGAAAAAAAATCTAATAAACTTTCAAATGTGAAATCCTAAAAAGAACTTGAAATTGCTGGGATTGCGTTGATTCGGATGTTTTCGGTTTTTAAGATTTGCGTATTAATTGAAATATAAATAAAAATATCATGATTCATTTTTTAAAGGAAAAAAAAAAAAAAATATATATATATATATATATATATATAATGTTAAAGTATTTATTCAATTTTGGTCAAAATTTTTATTTTTTGGAGGGGAAAAGTTCTTAATAAAAACGCTTTTACAGAGTGCTTTTCTCTACAAAATATTAAATTTTTGATCAAAATTTGAATAAAAATATCTTAATTCCTATACTAATGCTTTGTGTAACATTTTTTTCCCCGGGGGGGGGGGGGGGGGGGAGGGGACTGTAAGCATTATAGCAGTCACATACATTTAAAAAAAAAAAAAAAAAAAAAAAAACGAGTTTGGGGAGGAAAAAAAAAAATGTACAGATTGTGAAATATAAATGTTAAAAGAACTTTCTTTTGGAAAACCATTTTACTTAGCTTTCAACTCATTCTGGGTCTTCTTCAGAGTATAAATAAACAGGCTCAAAACACGAGATAAACATATGTTCAGTATTAAAGTAATCAATCAACGATGTCATTGCTTAATTTTAATAAACATATTACTACATTTAATATTGAATTTATGCTTATCTGTTTTCTTGGATGTTTCAAGCTTGGAAGACCTAACGAAAATGAGTTAAAAGGGAAGTAAAATAATTTCCCAGAATAAATTTTTTTAAATAATTATTTCTAATAATCTGTACATTCTTTTTAAAACTAATAAAAGTTTTTATGTATATTATTGCCATAATTCCTACGCCAAAAAATGTTACACTGCCAAGTAGTATTATAGTCATTAACAGAAGTATTTGACATGTAACCTATTCACCATGCTTAAGAAATGGTTTAGTGAAAGTAATATTGCATTTAAATGTATGTGTATGCATTAATATTTCCCATTTTAAAGCTATAAAAACTTTAAACTGAATGCAGTGTAAACAATAATAGCATTAATGTTTATTTTTTAACTTTACCTTAAAGTGAACTCTATAGAAAACAGTATTACTCTCCGCCGGAAAATATCGCATGACATGTAGGATATCGGGTAAGCAAACAAAATATGTGTACTGTAACTTATCCCCGCCTCCCATTTTCGAGGCAATATGTTCTTGAAAATAAATAAACGAAATTCTGTATTTAAAAATGTTTCGTATCGAGTTTCCCGCGTGAAATTTCATCGTCTGCGCTTGACTGCTCTTGTGCAGTGAAACACAAGCCCGCGTTTACGGTTAGAGTAGCATTCTGAAAGAATATCCTGTGGCACGTTCTGAATGATTTCGATTGTCGTGTGTGTAACTGCACGAAATGGATTACGATAAATTTGTCATAAAATCGACTTGTTTCCATTGAACCTGAGTCTTGGATTATGATTACTTAAGATAGTTTCATATGAACTGATCGAATAGCAGGTGGGGGGGGGGGGGGGAGTAAAAATTAAGTATTAAAAGATTTTTTATTTTTTTATTTACTTCTATATTCATAAAGGATTCGTAAAATAAATAAATAAATAAATAAATAATAATAATAATTCTTGATTTTTGACAATTTTGATATATTTATATATAATCTTTTTGATAGTAGAAGCAAAGAATGAGAAAGAAGAATAGTTAGTCAAACAATTCACCAAAGAAGCATACACACACCAAACAAAGCAACAGGATTTCCCAAATTGATTCAATTAACAAGTTCAATAATAGCACTGACGCCAATCCACTGTACAACAATACCTGTTGAAAATTGAAATAGCACCGTGTAATTAGACTCGGATGAAAAGAAAATTGACTCTAGGACAATATTTTAAGGTGAGAAAAGAGAACTCTGTAATGAACAATAATGACCCATTAAGTGCAGTAGAAGCCAAGCAACAGACACAAGACCACCAAAACCACAATGACCAATAAGAATGAACAATTTCTCCAGGCAGAAGAAGCCCAGAAAGGTAGGGGGGGGGGGGGAATCATCAGGGGATGAAATACACATATCCAAAGAAACCAAATTTAATCCTTAACAGCCCGCAAAACAAACGATACAACAAACCAACCCAACCAAATCCCAACAGAAAATCCCAAACTAAATCGAAATCCAGAGGGAAAAAACAACCCAAGAAAGGAAGGAAGGAGGCAAGACTTGTGACTTGCCTGTGGGGTTAAACTAGTTTTACGCTGGCAACACTCCCCCAGCCTGCCAGGACCAGATTAAGAGACACATGGATGGGGGGAAAAATGTAAAACCCCATAGCAAATAAAGAACAATGAAACTATGAAATTTATTGATTGATTACGAACCCATAATGAAAAAGAACCCCGAAATGAATCAAATGAAACAATGACAAATTATTTTCCAGAAAAACAAAAACAATATATCCTGAATATATTTTGATCATTTTAGAAAAATATGTCTATGTGTGTGACAAGAAATCTGCCACAGCTGTATATTAAAAATTAATGAATTAAATTTTATGATATTTTTTCCTTAGGTGCATCTTTATATAAATTCTTGTCTATCAATTTTTAATGCACATCGCGTAAGTCGTGGCGCTGTCGTCCAGTTTTTTAATAATTTTTTAACATAACATCATAGCACAAAATTTCATGTGAATGTGCATCATTATAATTATTCTTTAACCAATGAATGTTAAATTGATAAATTTTATTTATAATAGTCATAATTCAACTAGGATAAATGTTTCTGTATACGTAGTAGCATTGCTTTCCTCTCCTAGAAGAAGCACCCCTCGAGGTCATGATTTTTTTCAGTATGAGTATTTTTCAAAAGAATTCGCCAATATCTTTTTAAAACAAGTGGTTGCACCACACACACACACACACACACACACACACACATATGAGATAATTCGATGCAAAGCTATCTATTTATTATTATTAGTAATAGTATCAGAAAAATCCTGGGGAGATATGAAGGCACAAAAATTACTTTTTTCGACATTCAGAGTTAAAATTTTCTGAGATGAGAATCTTGGCAAGGAAAATAAAGTTGAATCTAAATTACATGAATTTGTACAAGTTAATTCAAAAGTTTAATAATGGTCATAACAGATTATATATTTTTTTAATGAATACTTCATAATCAAATGTTCCTAAATCTAATTTCATAAATCAAATTTTCATATTAAGCTGTATGATTACTTATGATATTATTCTACAAGCATTCTTTACCTTTAATGCCATATAGTATTTAACAAAATTCCCTATAGAGCTAAATTTCTAGATTTTATTTTTGCATTTAAATACTTTTATTCTTATTTTTCCAGCCACAAAATCAAAATAAGTATATTGTGACCATCACAAAGCTTTCTTCTATATTTTCCTATATGAATTCACTAAGTTAAAATAATTTGTTGAATTATTTTTATTAGGAGAAATACTAATAAGTGTCGAACGAAAGTCACTTTTCTATCGACGTTTGAAGAAAGACCCCCCCCCCCCCCCCTTTTTTTGTTTCTCTCTTTTAAATCGATAACTTTGCTTTTAATTATCGTAGGTCTATGGTTCAACCATTTGTTTTAAAGTTATTGACTAGTTCATTTGAAAAATACCCATATTGAAAATTTACATTCCACAGGAGTCACAGAAAATTTTTTGCCTTATCACTATTATATATATTATTATTATTATTAAATTTTGGAAAATTGAAAATAATTCTCATAATAATCATTTATGTAAAATATTGTTCTGTATTACCATATTAAAAATTATGGGATGACAGCGCTATCAGTTGAGTGATTGATTCCTATATGTAATTAGCACTATTTTAAGTGAAGGTTGTGACATCGTCAAGGTTTTCTTCTTTTCTTCTGGACTGCCAGTGTGAGGTCCGAGGTGCCTCTCTGTCTGCGAAATCATGAAAACTGACATTCCGTGCATCCTTTCACACTCTCAGATGCAAAGTCGCCGCAATTTCACGCTCGACTTTGATAATGCCGTCTTGCGCTCCCAGGCGAAGGTTGTATCCAGACATTTTGACGTCTAGCAAACACCAATGAACTATTAAACTAGGTGTGAACTTATGTATCTCACGTGACCAAAAACTTTCTGATTTGTTGTTATCTTGTGGGAGAATAGTCCCCCCCCCCCCTTTGCATCTCATCAAAATTTTGGAGGACTGAAAAATCAGAAAAAACTCTAGAGACTTGGATTATGCACAGTGTACAGAGAAGTCGTTCTCCTGAACTTTTCTGTAATTTTAACCCTTTGAGTGCTGAATACTCGCGGCCTATGCGGTCCATACGGACGGCGCGAGGTTGGCGCTGACGATCGCCAGGGACTGAATACTTTTTCGCGTAGTATGGAACTCGTTGACGGTGTATGATACATTATAATATAGTATACAATTATTATTCCGTTGTCTGTTTCACACTAAATGAAAACATTTTATGAAACTATATTAATGACTTTCGCTGGACGCATATGTGCGTCCATTGCACTCAAAGGGTTAACAGATGCTAGGAATCACATATATATATATGTGATGCATGTTTTTATGATTGTCCTGTATGAACAGGAGGTTAAAAAGAATGGTTATGTACTATTTCATTTTATTATTAAAACTTTGTTAGGTTATTTCACTAGAGTATTTATTTTTTAGTTTCATTAAAATAATAAGTTCGAATTTTAACAAAAGTTGCAATACATGTTGGAGAGAAATTGTTATTTAGCGATACTCTCCCATCTGTATGATACATTGCGTTGTTTCTAAAAAAAATAATAAGCTAAATAATAATTTAAATTATACTTTAAATAATACCCAAGTTCATTAAATTTTTACTGGGTCATAAAATGAAATTTTGAATACTAAAATTTTCTCCTATTTTATTAAGCGGTGTTCTAGGAATAATATATCTAGAAACCACTGAGAAAAAAAAAACAATAAGAATTTCTAACAAATAATCCTTTATTCATTTTTTATTTTAAACATAAAAAATTCTTTATAAAAATTAAATATATCCTTTTGTGAGCACTTTAAGCGGGACTCAGCCATTTTTTTTTTTTTTGTTTAGGAGGAAGAATAAATGAAATTTAAAAGTTTTTTAAATATTTTCTTTTTTAATATAATTTAAAGTAGAGACTCACCCGACGATGAGCGTTCAACATACACTAATGCAGCAATTAGGCATCAAGCATCCTTGGCTATTTTTCGAGAAGAAGTTTCACTAAAATATTCAGGGCATCATCAGTCAGGGTATCGAGGATACAACCTTTAATTCCGGGAAGCATCTCCCTTTCAGCGTATCGCCTCCTAAAGCTCCATTCCTTCGATGATTTCTGCTTCGGCAATCTTACCGGCCGCTTCCCCGGTCTGCATCGACGAGGGTCCAACCGCTGATTCAGGGCTTATACTTACTCCTTCCAAGATTTTTTATCATCTGACGATATTTTGTATATTTTACTTACAGGCCCATTTTGACTCCGCCTTCTGCCACACATGCGACCTTTCCCTTTTTTTTTTAGTGATCGTTTTTTTTTTACCAATGTACCTTCTCTTTATTCAAATCGATGGGTTTATGTACTTATATTAACCTGAAAATTAACAAATTAGAGATTTAGTCTTTGGACCAGCTTTTCTACTAATATATCACACTATGCGTATGTGGAAAAACTTTTACAATACTTTCTTCTTATATATAATGAAAGAAAGCAAAATGTATGTGTGTGTGTGTATATATACACACACATTTGAAATAATATAGAATAAAGAGATATTCATTTATTTCAGTGTTTAAGATTTCTATATTTTTAGAAAAAAATATTTTTAAGTAATTTTTATGCGTAATAGCAATACTTTTTTAGTAATATTTAGTGCATCGATATATTTATACCAGTGTCTTCATACGCAGAATATCCGTGCAGCGTAATAGATTTGATTGAATTTCTGGGAGACAACCTCCATCCCTCCAAAGAAAAAAAAAAAAAAAAATAGCCTGAGGCCCTGCAACTCACAACTGGGTATTGCTACAGATGTGGAGTTTTCAAAGTAATGTACGAGATTTTATTTGGTTTTGATAAATAATGAAAGCCTTAATTGCTAGAAAAGTCACACCTGCCACCAGTTAATAAAACAAACGATCTTACTTCATTTTCTAACAAAATGCTGGGAACAATTTCTCTCTTTCTCCTTTTTTTTTTTTTTTTTTTTTTTTCCCTTCCCGTTTCTGCAACCCCTTTTTAAGACCTCTGAGTTATTAGTACTCATTCTTTTTCGCCTGCTTTTAGAAAAATTTTAGGGTCTAGGCCTACATTACATGATTCTTTTCTTTTATTATTTTTGCCTCAACTACATGACATTTTAAAATTATTTAACATTACATATTTAAATGAAAATATTCATATATACATATAACGTATATAATTGTAAATATAAAATATATACATACATTTAATATAAGAAATGGATACATATACATTTAACATAAGAACTGAAAACTATGTTAAACAATAGCAAGATCCAAACAAATGAAACTAAAAGATATTGTCCTCTCTTAACGGCCCTCTTCATTTACCGTTGCCGGAAGCCCGAGCCAATCTTATTCTATGGGGAAATTTTCTTTACAAATAACTTATTAACTAATACATATTTTTAAATTCTGTTTTCACATTCAGAAAGTTCTCAACTGTTAAATTGACGGACCTTTTTCAAAAATGTATTTTTTTTAATTTTTAATATTTTATTTTGAAAGTGCAAAAGGAAAAAAAATTTACATATTGAAAATTCGTATTTTGCAGCTTCAAAATAAAATATAAAAAAATAATAAAATAATTTTTTAAAAAAGGTCCGTCAATTTAACAGCTGGGAATTTTCAGAATGTGAAAATAGAATTTGAAAATATGTATTAGTTAATAAGTTATTTATAAAGAAAAAATTCCCATAGAATAACACTAGCTTCGGCTTCCGGCGGCGGTGAGTGAAGAGGGCCCTTAACCGTTTGCCTGTCCCATTTAATTTCATTCCTCTGGTGTGTATTGCTAAGTTTAAGGACTTTTTTATGCAATATCCACCACTAAATCTTAACTGTATCAGTTGCTTAATCACTTCGAAGGCTATTCGTTCATTTTATATACTATACCAAATATCATTCCTCGAAATTATTGGTGGTAGTTGAATAAAGGAGTCCCTGAATTTGGCAACGTTTTCAAGTGTTGCGGCCGACAAAAGGGTAAAGAAACCTTATGAATGTAAACTAATTTAATTATTAATTATTGGAAGTTATATGGGTGTATGCTTAATGAGATTCATTAAAGTACTATGATTGATTTGGGTAATGTTGAAGTTAAAATCATGTCTGGATTACCAAGATTTCTCATGGTAATCCATAGACCAGCGGATGGCGACTTCTTGCACTTCTCTAAATCCCCTTCAATGGATTAGAAGTTTGCTTCTAAAATCCAAACAGAATTCTTTTTTTTTTCCCGCTATCTAAATCAAGTAAAATAATAAAAAAGCCTTTAAAATTTCATCTAATACTTTTTATACATTAAATTTTTGTGTTTGGTATTTTAGATAAATCTTGTCATTTACGAAAACTCTAACCATATGATATAATTGTGCCGGTTCTTTTTTGGCACACAAGAACTATTGATCTAAATTTTCTATAAAAGTATCGTTAGCATCTGCAATAGGTCATTTGAATAAACTGAGAGAAAACGCTGTCCCTTATTCAGAGCCTGATTAAGGAGGAAGCACACATTATTTATACTTACACCGTTATTTTTTAACAAATACTTTCCTCCTATAATAAACAGAAAATTCTCATTAAAAATTATTTTAAAAGAATTCTGGTGTCTAATAACGGTGAGTAAATTGGATTGTTTTACACCGTTCATTTTTTATAAAAAATATTTCCTCGTCAAAGCGGGGAATTTCTATGACATGAAGTAAAAAATAATTGTAAAAATAGTCAGGTGAGAGCGGAGATAATGTGTGCTTCCCCCTTAATCAGGCTCTGCCCTTATTACGGGTTATAGTTTTAAAAAGTGAACAGTGAACAATTAAATTAAGTACACTTACACTCGTAAAAGACTAATTAATCCGTTTTAGAGTGAAAAGTATCGCACATCCATCACTCATATTGTAAGTGAACTATTTCCTATATTACGGGATATGCATAGGTGTGAACTTGTACGGTTTTTTAACACCAGTATTTCTTTGCAAACAATTTTATTATGTTTAATAACAGAAAACTGTGAAAAAAAAAAAAAAAAAAAAAAAAAAAAATTAAAAATTTCTGGTAGCAAAGAAACATACACGTTGGCATCTATAGATATGGTTATTCTAAAAGGGAGCTTGAGTCTAACAAAAGAGTGAGTGTTAAATTAAAAAAGCAAGAAAGTTAAATCATGCATCATCATGAATTATGAAACATTTTCTCATACTTGTAAGTAAAGAAATTCCTATTATATATGAAACTAATATATCGAATTTCCGAGTTCCTGTGATAAACTAGAACGACCTGTCAGTAATTAACCTCTTAAGCACAATAATCTATAAAACAAGAATTAACGAAAGAGATGTCTTAAACTGATTGGTAAATTCCATAAATAACATCAAATAAAATGCTGTTTTACAATTTCCAGTACCAACTAATGTTTTGGTTTTAAGTAAGCATGGAACATTTACAAAGTTGTCCGCAGAATTTAAAGTTAGTATTAGACTGGTAGTATTAGGAGATTTTTAATATAATCGTGAAACATCAAGCTAAAATTGATTCTGAAAGTTTATTTATTAAGGTATGTACTGATAAACCGCAGAAGGATTATCCCTGGCGTCATCTGCGCATGGGTGAAAAAAGCTGGTCCATTTATAAAATAGGAATGTTCATAGTACCTAGGGATGTGTTTGTTTATGGGTATGAAAAATTATAAACTCACTGATTGCATTTCTTTTTCTTCTTTGAACTGATTCTTGAATATCTGGTTATATAAATATTTTACTTTTAATTAAAGAAAGAAAAACCGATAATATTATAAAGGGATAGTTTTAGATTTCAATATAAATATTACTCATTTAAAATTAAAAATAAAAGCTTTGTCAGTATTTTGAAACTTTTGAAGTGTGTAACACTAATTAAAAATTATGTCAATTATTATTTACAAACTAGTATATAACACCGTCAAAAATGACGGAATGTGAGATCAATTAAGGTAGTGAATCAACGAATGCTTTGCTAGCTTCACTGGTCACTATATTTAAAGGAGACTAATGTGCAAGTTGTACCTGAAGGGACTAATGTGAAAGTTGTACCTCACTGTCACTGGACTAATGTGCAAGTTGCACCGAACGAACAAACTATTTAAAATGACACTATTTAAAATTGGATGTTGCTTTAAATATTTGACACTTACTTTCATTTTGATATTTATTATCAAAATTCTTGAAGAAATAATTAAAATTCTTCAAACAATAACTTCTCCTTCTAAAGCTTCTTTATCGCAAAACTTAATGACATTATGTATCGTTTCGATTCACTACGAAGAGGTTTAATCCGAGAACTTGTATAATCCATTGGTATAACTTTAGTATATCCCCACAGCTGAATTTGGCGATTTTTCTTTGGCGCCGTTTTGCACGATAACGATGTCGTTCTGGACTGTTTGCGATATAATATGGCAGCCTATATGTTGTTTATTTTGGGTTTATGATTTTATGTTTTATGATTTATGATTTAGCCATAATCGCCAACAAAAAATCACCAAATATCGTTGTGGGGATATACTAAAGTTGTTCCGATTCTGCACATAACAGAAGAAACAAGAATAATAGAAAAATTTCCCCTTTCTCTTTCTTCTTCCTTTGCTATGTCTCCCAGCGAGTGAGTGGAATCGTCCTGGCACTTTGCCAACCGGGTATCAATCGTCCGCGGGAGGACAGTAGGTCATTTATATTTGTTTAAAATAAATAAATATATTTTTATTAATAAACTATTTTTATTGCAATTAAACGATGATCTATTACTAGGTATCTAAAATATTATTTGTGCTAGTAAATGACCATACTGGTCAACTGCTGAAATTCGATCTTTTCAGTGATTGACCAATATAGTTAATTTCTAAATGAGTGAGAATCTCACTTAATTTTTCGCACTCATTTCTCATATTTTCAGCATTCGAATTTCAAAGTGTGTTTGGATCAGATAATTTAAGGGGTTTATGAAGTAGTTAAAATTGTTTCTTGGCAAAATCGTCTGGAAGGGATAAATGGATGAGTGCATTTACACAGTACTAGAGCTACGCATTGGGCAACTGGCGATGGTTTTGGATTTACGCCATAGGTTGTAAGAAAATTGTTGATTGATGTTAATTATTAATATACATTAATAATTTTTATCTATTTATATTGAAATCTAATATAGTATATATTTTTACTGAACCAGTAGCATGGCTCTCTTCACTTACCGTCGCCGGAAGCCCGAGCCAATGTTATTCTATGGGGAAATTTTTTTTTACAAATAACGTATTAACTAATACATATTTTTGAATTCCGTTTTCACATTCAGGAAATTCCCAGCTGTTAAATTGACGGACCTTTTTTAAAAATGTATTTTTTTTAATTTTAATATTTTATTTTTAAATTGCAAAATGAAAAAAATTCACATATTGAGAATTCGTATTTTGCAGCTTCAAAATAAAATATAAAAAAATAAAAAAATAATTTTTTAAAAAAGGTCCGTCAATTTAACAGCTGGCAATTTTCAGAATGTGGAAACAGAATTTAAAAATATTTATTAGTTAATAAGTTATTTGTAAAGAAAAAATTCCCATAGAATAATATCGGCTTCCGGCGGCGGTGAGTGTAGCGGGCCCTTAAGCAATTTTTAAACTGGAAATTGAAATGGACAATTACGAACAAAATCTCATTTTCAAACTCTCATTGTAAATAGCATAAATTGTAGAAAAGACAACAAAGAAATGTTTCTCAGTTATTAATCCTTATATATTGATTAATTTAAAAAAAAATCTAAAAATGCTACCAGTGGTTATATTAGAGAATAAAACTTTTCTAATATTTGGACATTTTTACTAAATGGTCAATTATTGGTCTGTTAATCATAGTTTGGCACTTCATGAAAATTGCAATGAATTCAAGATTGTCAAAATGTTTGAAGTATTTTGTAATTTTTTAAAAATATATTTTTCTTTAAGGGGTTTAGAAAACCTTTATTGCTCGATGCTGTCATCTGAGTTCTTTATATTCAAAGTTTATTTTATTATACCACATAATACAATAAGTCTCTTGTATTAAATTATAATTTGGCTTAACAATGATTGCATAATGTCAAGTAGAATAAAATATATATGTCATTGTAATATATTATTATGTGATTAAAATAAATAAATAAATAAATAAATAAATAATTTGGTTGATTTAAATAAATAAATAAATAAATAAATAAATAAATAAAACAAAAATATGTTTATTTAAGTGCTCCTCATTGAAATAAAATTTTAATTTTAGATGAAAAAATTTTGATAAATATTTTCAAAAACTATTTTTTAAATGATTTTTATTTATTAATTATTTATATGAATAACTACTTGAATTCATTTCCATTCGTGCAGAGAATATACATTTTTCATTCGCTCTCCTCTCTCTTTTTAACGCAGCTTGTTTTTATGTTGAATGAACGTAAAAAAAATATTAAATATGTCAATCGATTAAATATTTAAAAAAAAAATCTAGAGTTTTCTATTTAATCAGACAGAATAGATAATTTTTTTTTAATTAATTGAATTTTAGCGGTACTTATAAGAAGTGGTGTTCTTAATTAAGGATTTGTTAAAAAAAAAAAAAAAAAAAAAAAGTTATTGTGGTTTCTTGTTCTAATGATCAATTAAATGATTTTTTCTGATCTGCAAAATAATAGTTAACAAAAAAAAAAAAAAAAAGATAATCTTATCTGTTTAGTTTTTTTTTTTTTTTATGTTTTGTGTACAGATTGGAAATAGAATCTAATTATTATTCCACCTTAATTGTTAGCTGTTTGATATATCCAGTACTCAAAAGCTAAGCTATTATCGTCTGAAACATAAGGATTTTGGATTGAGTCTAATTATCTTATGCTCAATTTGCTTACGAATCAAATTAAGATTGCGAACTACTTTTTTGTATAATTTTTTTTATTCTTTTATATATACATAAAAAGAAAAAAAATGAAGGCTTGAAATTTTTCGATTTCCGTTTTTTGGCAGATTTTTATGTTTTGAAATGTCCTCTGGACTCGATTTGAACATTTTTTGAAAATCTCTGCCTCCAAAATTGTGTGGGCACTTGTATCTTACGAACTAATGGACAGGAGTCTACAAAACTTCATATTTGGTTGAATTTTGACATAAATTGGTGCTGATTAGTTTCTGCATATATCATCCTAGAGATGGCGCTGCTGTGTTGCTTTCCCTCCATTCACTAGAAGACTATACTTCAGCTTTTATAGTGGAAAAAGTGCACAAAATATAAATAAAATTGATATGTAAGAGGGCCATTATAAGAAGTCCGATTTAATTTTAGTGCACAGCAGCCGACAGGTGGCGCTTCTATGCTATAGTTTTCTCCGTTTACGGAGAGATTATTTCTCAGTTTTTATGATATATAAATGCACCAAACTTGATATGTGAAATGTATATTATGAAAAAATATGCTAATTCAGTTTGAGTACATATATCAGCCGACGGGTGACTATTACACCCTTTCTACGATTTTTCAGATTGTTATATCTCGGCATCTCTTAGTTAAAATTACACCAAACTGTAGATGCGAAACCTTTGTTGTGAGAAGCCATGTTGATTTAGAATTTTGCGTTTGTTAAACAGTAGGTAGAGCTGTTATTTAAAATATTATAAAGTTTTTATTTTTATTATTTTTTTTATGGTCACATGATACTAGTTTTAGGTAGTCCTTAATTATGCTGTAAGATTGTTTAAATAAACATGATTCTTATAAATAAAAAATAAAATATATATAGTTTAGTGACATATACAATGAAATAAATCGTTAAATCTGAAATTATTCTTAATCTGTGTAAATTTGAAATCTTTTATATTGCTTTATTTTATTTTATTATTATTTTTTCTTTTTTAACGTCAGAAAAACCAGTATTGGCAACTCAGAGACTTTTATATATTCAATATCCATAATTATATTAAGCATTTCTTCTTCGAGTTTTAAATATTTCTCAATTTAAAGATATTTAATAAATGTATAATGAATTACGTCTGAAAGAGATAATGTTAAAAACCCACGTGTCATAGATTATTTATAATGAAAACACTTTAGAAACGTTAATCAAAATAATTATATTTAATTAAAAAAAAAAAAAAAAAATATGTAATAATAATCACACAATAATTTAAAATGATTTTAGTTAAATATAATTATTTTAATTGACGTGTTGCTAAAGTGTTTTTTATATGAATAAAAAAATATATATATGGCTTGAATTGAAAAAAAAAAAAAAAAAAAAAAAAAAAAAAATCTAAAAATAACTCTCAGAGAGTGTTTGCCGTCTACTGAAAAATAAACAAGGAAGCGTATTCTATATGTCTACCATTTTCCTGTATAATTATGCTTTCTTTTTCACCTGGCATTGAACTGGTTTCTTTTATTATTTTTTTTTAAGTTAAACCTATTTTTTTTCATTACCTTTTTTCAAGTAACACAGACCCATTGACCTTCATTATTCCTTAACTTCTGGCTATTCATACTCAGATGCGAAAAAAAAAAAGTTAGATCCATATTTGCTGACATTGTTATGACATAATAGTTTTTTTTCCCCTCCTTGGCGCAGTTCTGTTTCGGAAATAGGTGAGTTATTAAAACAGCTACTGGCGAGGTTTGGGGGAAGGACTTGTCAGAGGCACTTGAATTTAGTTGTTGACATTTATTCTCACAATCTTTCATTGTTATTCTGTTATGCTTTCATTTTACTATATTCTGGAAATCTCTTTTATGTTTTCATAAGAAATTTTTGATTTCCGACAGATGTATATAGTTATGTATGTAATTTTATGTAACGTATAGTACTATTGTATAATGTATTATGTTAATGTATAGTAATATATTTTTATAAAATGTATTATAATATTATTTCTGTTATATGTTAATGTATAGTAATATGTTTCTATATTTCTATAAAAAAAATTTTTGATTTCCAATGATTATATATATATAGTAATGTATGTAATTTTATGTAATATATAGTACTATTGTACATTGTATTATGTTAATGTATAGTAATATATTTCTATCATATAAAATATAGTAGTATAATAAATAGTAATGCGTTTTAGTATATAATTTTATTAGTAGTATAGTAATGAATACAGTAAAGTATAGTATACAGAGCAATTCAAAATCCAATGTACAAACTTTAAGCCTTTGTATCCCACCAAGACTAAAATCCCATTAAAAAAAAAAAAAAAAAAAAAAAAAAAAAAAAAAATCGGGATTTTTAAGTCCCAATATTAAAATAAAAAAAATAATAATAATAATAAAAATTGTAACATATTTTTAAATTTAATATGAGATGTTTTTCCTACAAAAGAAATATAATAAAAAAGTTTCAAACTACTTTTCCAAAAATAAGGTAATTTGGGATATAAAGGGTTAAAGAGAGATATGGCACATCATAAGAAATAAAAATTACGTAAGAAAAACATTACATAAAAAATTACATAGGTGTCTCCGAGAGCATCACTAAAAATTAAAAGTCCCAATTATGACGCGAGGGAGAAAAAAGCAAGGGGGGACCCCTTTTTAAAGTTTAATAAACTTTAATTAATGAAAACTGTCATTTGATCAAAATATATTAAGAATGCCATTGTGTCAAGCACTTTAAATTTTCGTCTAAAGATGTAAATGTGCTAGAAAATGATAGGTATGCAAGAAAAGCAGGAAAATCATTATGGTTGTCATTTATATGCAATGACTTGGAATTACTCTAAGGAAATGTTTTCCTAATTACCGACTAAATACTTCCCGAATAAAGAGTTTTCCATTACCATAAAAATGGGGTAATTAGTACAAAACAGATCCACAATAATTTGTATGTTATCAGTGATACTCATTTTTAGCTGCTTAAAGTTTTTTTTTTTTTTAAATCATTGGTATATAATTAAAAATATCTGGAATACACTTTTAAATGATTTAAAGAATGTTTTTGCTAAATTTTCATCATAATTTTCCTCATTTACATAAAAGAAATAGTAGTAGAAGTAATACAGCCTAGAATTTTAAAATAACTTTCTATTAATGAATGTTTTTTTTTTTTTTTCCTCACTACCTGTGTATATATATAATACTCGGTCTTCGCCCGCTTTAGTAGTCGATGTTTCTAAACTAACCTATTTCCAAAGTTGCCGCATTCGGCAAATCAAAAGCAGTACCTAAATATTGTGATTAATAGCCAATGTAATTATGAAACGGTCAATTAAAATTTAAATGAAGAAAAATAACTTCTACGAAAATTCATCAAAATCGCCACTAGTTTATTTATCAAAGAAATAATGCTAAAATATCTCAAATTTATTACTATTTTCTTTTTCATTATTATTATTATTATTATTATTGTTTTAATTATTATTATTTTTTTAATTCTAATCATTTTAACTTTTAAAGGTTTTTCCTTTTTAATTTAGTTAATTGTTTCGACCATAACTTGACGGTTTGTAGTGGTGGCTGAGAAAGAAAATCGCCTAATTGCGAATTTGGTGATTTTCTTTCGAATTGGTGGTTCTTAGCTTACAAAGAAATAATCTATTCTTATAAATTATCTTTTATTTTCTTTGTTTCAAATCACGGATAAAATTATTTTTATCAATAGATTGTTGCAATTGTGATGCTTCTTTTTCTTTTTCGCTAAATCTTCCATTATTTTATTCATTCCTCCGGACCAAAGATATTTTTTTTTTCTTTATTTCAATACATTTTTGTAGCTATGGCGTTAGTTTCTAGCATCATCCCGGGCAAACTTGGGACTGAAATATTTAAAATACTGTTTCCAAATAATTAATGCACGATATCTGATGTATTGACATTGTAATGAACTTTGACATAAAGTGGCTTTGGTTAGATTTTGGCATATATCGCTTTATAACGATTTTTTCCATCTCACGATTTTTAGAATAATTCTCATACCCAATGTTAGAAATAATTTTAAAATTTCGTTAGTCCCATATGAACTAGCGATCATAAAGAATATTTTATTTCGCGGGTATCATCACTGATACGTTGCCAAAAAGTTTCTATAAGTGATCAACAAAAATCTAAACCTTTTATTCCATATAGAGTATTGCTTCTTTGTGACATACGCCATTTTTTTTTCAAGAAGATACTTATAAAAACGTATTTAAATATGACAAATTGTTGAGATAAAAGTATATCTGTAAAATGTGTGTGGACAATCATAACTGGCTCTTGAGAAACTGGGAAATTTTTTATGCAATTTCTTATAAAGTTATGTGGGGAGAATCTTCTGGCTATCATATCTCCGAAACTAATAAAGATAGAACAAGAATCACGAAATTTCAGAATTGAGACAGGTCTGGAATACAGATGAATCTGTTAAATTTTGGTGAAAATTGGAAAACTGGAAGTGGGACCTAAGTACGTATCTCAAAAACGGCTCTAACGATTTTCTTCAAAGTTGCTATATAAACACTCTATTAGATGTCCTTTCGAATGATATAGTTGGTTAGTTCAAGAAAGTGACAGGCATTCTGTATAAAAAGCTGAATTTCAGTTCTCGCAAGTGCGTTTTTTAAACATGGCTGAACAGATTTTTTTTTTCAAACTCGCCATATTAACTCCCTTTTGTATGTAATTATTGTTTTTCGATCAATAATTGAGTATGGCAAGTTTTGGTAAAAGTTGGTATCTCAAAAACGGATCTAACTATTTTCTTAAAAATTGTTACATAAATTTATTTTAGATATCCTTTCTCATGTATTACGTGGTTATTACAGAAAAATTACCAGTTATCCTCATTGGGTAAGTCAGTTTTAGATTTCGGAAATTAGTATTTCAAAAAATAACTCTATCTATATATATTTCTTACTTTTTAAATCGTTATGTAAACTCCATTTTATATGTTTTTATACGTGTATCAAGTTTCTCTTACCGGAGAATTTTTTGTTGTCTACTTCGTTAGGTCAATTTTATGTATTCTGATAACATTATCTCCGAAAACTGCATTAAGTAAGTTTGAACTGCATGATTGTGGGTAATGGAAGTCGTGTGAATGTTTCACACCAGATTTTTTTTTATTATATTGTAAATGTTTTGATTGTTTTCATTATGTTTTATACACAAAACAATTAATTTTTAAACTAAAATACTTTTATCTCATTTACTCATTATTTTCAGCCTTTTTGTAGTTTATCCGCGATTTACATTTTCTACGGATCCCGTATGACTCAATTCCGCAAATAATCGAGAGTTTATTGTATTTAGTTAATGTTTAATGTATTAGGCTTAGCACATTATTTAATTATACGTTTAGTAAATTACCATATTTAATTTACGAAGTATAGAAACAGTTTTTATGCGATTTTTTTTTCATCATTATGTACCTTACTAAGATATTAAGTTTTACAGTAATAATTAATGAATCCCTCAACACTTACATCATTTTTAAATAAAGCATTAAAGCTGGTACCTCATCATTCATGCCGTGTGAGAAAAATTACATTTTACCAGAAGAAGAAATATTTATTTACAGTCTAAATAAACTTTTCTGGGGAACATAAAAAAAAGACATAAAATTAATGTATGAAAACATAAAATAAATAAGAACATAATTAAATTTTTTGTACCCATAGTTTGAGCCTAGCTTATATTAAATATGTCATCCCTATATCTTACATGGGCCTTAAACTAGATCCTATATTACTAATAAATTTAAAACTGGCAAGCTGAATAAAATGCAATACTTAATAAAAGCAAGATGTATTACTTTAAAACCATCCGCTTGCGAAGTCATCTGCGTGATAAAAACAGCAAATAAATTTGCAGTGCGTGCTGAATTCGTTGCTCCATCTGTGCAGCTTAAATAGGCATGAAAGAATTGATGTCATGCTCCGGGATTTTATAATAAAAGAGGTGTGCGTGGGTAATATATTTCTTTAACAGCAGCATGAAACTGTTGCTTAAGTGGCTGTGATGCAATAAGGCACACAGCCACTTGGTTGCACATACTAATATTTTAGAGAATAAACTACGATGTGTCATTCTGTTTATTATAAAATTGTTGCTTTCTAAAGAATTTTCATTATATTTTTCCAGCGTATATTAGGCTGAGTAATATTTCAGCATTATTAAGTTTTTGTAGTTCACATGCTGAGTAATGTTCTTTTTTAGTACGACAGGACTATTTCTTTCAATCTGGCATTTTGCGTCGTTACCAATTTATAGTGTTCCACTTCGAAAATGCCTGCTAATATCCAATTTTACCATTTAATTTCTTACTCTATCTTAAAATATTTTGTGAAATCCGTAAAAATATTATATATATATATTTTTTTCACTTCCCATCGGGGAGGATCGAACTCACAACCTTCAGGTTCGTAGTAGTGTATTCTGATCACAGAGCCGATGGGTCTTGGCTGAATATTTCGGCTAGTGTTTTGAGATTTATTTTATTTTATTTATCTTTTCCACTTCCTATCTGTGAGGATCAAACTCAAAACCTTCAGGTTCGTAGTTGTGTTCTCTGACCACAGAGCCGACGGGTCTAGACTGAATATTTCCTTTTAGACTAGTGTTTTCAGATTTTTTTTTTTTTTTTTTTTTTTTTTTTTTTTTAAGGGTGTTAAAATACAAATATGAGTAATCCTATCGTACTTAATTAAATTCTGTCATAGACAGAATTTCATCCATAATTTTAATGCTCGCGAAGCGAGCATACATGGAGTTTATTTTATTAAATTTATTTTAGTCAGGCATGAGAATTTTCCGCGGATCCGCGATTTTCCGCTTTTTTGCGATTTTCGTTAATTTGGCGTTTTTCTATTTTGTTAAAATCAAACTCCAATAATGATCAATGTTCAAACGCTGCACGAAAAATTTTAGATTCTCAATTTTTTTCCATCCAAAATATAAATGTCAATATTCATTTTTAACATGCTTTATCAGATTCTATAACATATAAAAGAACAGAATTATTCGATATTTCTCACTCATGTAATTTTTTTTTTGTCCCCCCCCCCACCCGTCCCTTTTTTTCATCTCTAACCATTGCCGATCAAACATTCTGCAGAAGCCTTTTATTTTTGAATATTTATTCATCCACAATATTAATTTTAAACTTACTTTATGATATTCTAGAACCCATAAAGAAGTAGAATTGTGTTTAATATTTCTCTCGTGAACTACTTTTCACACACCCCCTCCTTTCTTTCCCATTTTTCACCACCAGCCAATAATTAAATGTTGATTGCTAGTTAACGTTTTTTTTTTTTTTTTTTTTTTTTTTTTAACACATGTTTTATTGTGTTGGTGTGATGTGTTATTCTCTTAGTTTAATTTGTCACTTTTAAAATATTTGTATAGTTTTTTCCTGCGAGCATTATTTTTCATTTGAAATAATCTGGGGTCACCGAAGCGGGAGAGCAATCCCTTCCGTGGAGGATCAAAATTGTGATGGCATGTCTCCGGACCCCCTCTAGGGTTGTGTCCCAGACCGTCGCCAATTGCCCATCTGCGCAGCATTAGTGCGACGTAAAACCCAACCACAACCACATTTCAAATAAATTTTATGAACGTACATTTGTATAGTATTCCCCGCGCGCGTTATTTTTCTTTTAAAATTAATTTTATGAACACGCGTGTTTCCTCTTTTTTTTTTTTTTAATTTTCTGCACTTTCATGCCTGTTTAGTATAAAATATATCTGAATGTTTTATTTAAAAGCCTACACACCAATTTATCTATTGACAGTACTTTAATTATCATATTAAAAAGCGTATAAATTCGAATTTATGAAAGAAATGCCAAATATATTTATAAGAATAGAAGGTATATACCTCACTTCATGACACTAGACAGTGTATGTAGCCGTTTTTGTTCAAGAAATGAAATTTATAGTGCTGTCGCTGTTTTTGATTGGCATTTTTCACGATCTTCACCTGTGTTATAATTAATTTATGTATCACTGCAAGGATCTATCGTCTATAATTTTTTTAAAAATGTTTTTATCTCTTTTTCTAGCCTCTATATGCCAATGCACACTAATGTGCCTCTTAACTGAATCATCATTAAATATTTGAGTGAGGTGATACGTACAATTTTTAGCACTTATGTCTTTAAAAATTCATCTTAACTGTCGTAATTTTCATTGTATAATCCGCAGGTCAGATAAGTCAGTTTTGAGGCAGAAATTTTAACTGATGAATAAAGTTATTTGTGCGAATTATTTTTTCGAAAAAAATGTAAATTTTTCTATTAAATAAAATTTCTGGTGGAGGCATGACGTGCTTACCTTATGGCGGATATTATGCGGAAAGTTACGGTAAAAAAATGGATTTTAAAATCTTCGGTTTATCGATTTCATAATGCAGTAAATAAAGCGTTAATGCAGTTTATTTTTCAAGCATCTTAAAGTTTTATGTGTGGTTACGTACATTAATAAAGATACAGGCTTTTTTTTTTCTTCTCTCTCTCTCTCTCTCTCTTTTTTTTTTTTTTTTTTTATATAACTGTAGCTTTCTAGGCTGCTTGTATGAAGATTCTTCTGAATAATGAGCATTTTCCAGAGTGTTGCTGGTTTTTCTGCTCATTATTTCTCTCTCTCTTTTTTCTTCCTCAATATGTGGAATTATTGCTATTTAAATTAAAAGTTGCACGAAGCTGGTTCAAATATTCAAGATAGGAATTCATCATTAAATATTTGAGTGAGGTGATACGTACAGTTTTTAGCACTTATGTCTTTAAAAATTCATCTTAACTGTCGTAATTTTCATTGTATAATCCGCAGGTCAGATAAGTCAGTTTTGAGGCAGAAATTTTAACTGGTGAATAAAGTTATTATTTGTGCGAATTATTTCTTCGAAAAAATGTAAATTTTTCTATTAAATAAAATTTCTGGTGGAGGCATGACGTGCTTACCTTATGGCGGATATTATGCCGAAAGATACGGTAAAAAAATGGATTTTAAAATCTTTGGTTTATCGATTTCATAATGCAGTAAATAAAGCGTTAATGCAGTTTATTTTTCAAGCATCTTAAAGTTTTATGTGTGGTTACGTACATTAATAAAGATACAGGTTTTTTTTTTTTTTTTTTAATAACTGTAGCTTTCTAGGCTGCTTGTATGAAGATTCTTCTGAATATTGAGCATTTTCCAGAGTGTTGCTGGTTTTTCTGCTCATTATTTCTCTCTCTCTTTTTTCCTCCTCAATATGTGGAATTATTGCTATTTAAATTAAAAGTTGCACGAAGCTGGTTCAAATATTCAAGATAGGAAATTTAGGGAAAAACTGAAGCAACAATCTGTGTTCTCGTTTTAGTCATTAGCACATAATTTTTAAACAAATAAACATGAGGCATAAAATTTGCATCGCATATTCGTTATCCAATTGTTTATCGAATTTTATTTAACTTTAACAGAAGTAATAATTTTTAAACTGTTATTAATTCAATTTTCCCCAAAAGTAAACTTTCAAAGAAATAAAAAATTTAAATGATATTAGAAAAGTAAATAAGAAATGGTATGAAAGATGCATAACAGATAAGTATGTATACATAGCTCTCTGAATAAGTTTAAATTATATTTTTCTTTCTGTATTCATTTTTCTTTCATAATAAATTTTTCAGGAAAAAAAAAAAGATGTAGGGTAATTGCACCAGTGATTGACACTTTTAGAGCAATCTCTGATATTTTTAATGTTCTAGTCATCAGAAAATATTTTTAGAAATCTTAAGTTAGTACATATGGTATGAAAGACATTCAAAACCACATATATGTTAAATATATATACATTTGATAACAATTATTATTATTATTTTATGAAATTTTATTTGACACCCACTCAGTGTTCCAGTAATTGACACTGCCAGTGTTTCATTTTTTTCAGTCATTGGCCCCTATGTTCCAGTGTTTGACACTGCTAGTTATTCATTTAACCAGTTATTAGCACCCTATGCTCCAGTGTTTGACATAAAATGTTAAAGTTCTTATATGTAAAATGTATGATTTTATTATTTTTCTGATTTATTAATTATTTCGGGATAGATGTCAATTACTGGAGCATGCCAATCACTGGAGCACCTACCCTATATAAAATTTTTAAAACTATAAATATCGCCAGAATAATTAAAATGTCAGTAAATAATTTGATAACGAATATCTCATCCAATTTTTATGCTCGTATGCATATTGTTTGAAATGTTATTCACATAGTGAAAAAAAAAAAAAAAAAAAAGTAAATTCAGGAAGAAATATTCGGTTTTCATTTAACATTTGCAAACATATGCCTCGTTGGAAACGTGTATTTTCATCTATTTGTGATGAATCCTTAGCACCATTTCCTCATTTTGTTTTGTTTTCTAAATCACTTGAATTTTTCATTTCATCCAAAATTTAATTTTGAGAAAAATTGAATTAATATCAGTTTAAAACTTCATATAAATTTAAATTAATGATTTGAATATGAGAATTCCATCTAAATTTTATGTTTATGTGTTCATTTGTTGAAAAATTATGCGCAAAACAAGAAAAGAGGTTATTGCTTTTATTTTCCACGCCAGTGTACAATATTTTCTAAATTAGGAATTACAAATTTCAATTGTAACATCTCTGTATTTCGCTTTTATATTTCAACATCAAACAAACTGAATAAAATTATGATCCAATAGTTAATTCAGTGTTTAATAGTTAATACAATAGTTAATGCAATAGTTAATGCGTCAATCCAATATAATGATTTTTTTTTAAATAAGTTTTTCTCATTGTATAGATATACCTATCCTCAAAGATGAAGGGGAATATAGTAAAGATGCGTTCTATATTAGGTGTCTGCCGAGAGGTAAATCTGGATCCGTTAAAGGTCCCTTCACAAAATTACTTATCCTCAAAAAGGACCCTTCACAAAATTGTATATTCTGTAAAAGGACCCTTCACAAAATTCTATATCCTGAAAAAGGACATTTCACAAAAATTTTCCCATTAAAAATAGACCTTTGATAAATCTTTTTCATTTCGAAAACTATTCTTCCATGGAACGAACAGTCCGCCTGAATAATCAGACGTGCGTTGCAGTATTTTCCCCGAGAAGCTAATATTCAATTTCTAATTCATAAAAGGTTTCTATGCATATGTGTGAGTTTAGCTCTATATAAAAATGAACCACCATTGTCTAAAATGAAACCTTAAATGTAATTTTATTTCGCAAAATTAAAATTTTCACAATTTCACAAAAGAAGAACCCTATCTAAAAAGTTGAATTTTATTTTCACATTGAATTTAGATTCGAAAAATCTGTACTGATAAGTATAAAGGATTTAAGTCCATATTCTTGATTTTTCAGAATACGAAAAATAAAGTTAAACTAACTAAAAACTAATCAGAAGAATCGATTAGGAAAAAGGGATTATGTTGGTTTATACGCTTTATACCATTCAGTGATTTTCAATCTTCATTTAATAAAGGGACACAATTGAATTAAATATTTTATACCAAAGATTAATGCTAAATTTCTGACTTGAATCTTTTTTTAGGTACCAATGGATTTTCTCAAAGACTAAATGACCTAGATTTAAATCCTTTTTACCAATCGATAGAGAATTTTTTTGTCTGGGTCTGACTATGTACTTAACTCAAAATCAACATTTTTGGACTTAAATCCTTTATACTTACCAGCACAGAAATTATGTGTAGAATTTTTCACAATTTCACAAAAACAGGACCCTGTCTGAAAAGTCTGGACAGACCCCTGTATATGTAAACCACCTACTATATGTTTCTCTTGCTTGTATGTATATACACATACAAATAAAGAAAAAAGTACTGGGCTAATTTAAGTTTTTGAGTCATGGCATTTTCCACGTCATCCATCCCAATAGTTACGCCATTGTCATATCACCCCTTTATGAAATTTCGATCCTCTTGAGAGGACCTGCGATACGATGTCACGATGAAAAACAAAACGCACTTTATCGTTAACAATAAATTTGCCGGGATCGCATAAATTCTCCAATTAAGCGACTTCCTAGTTCTCCCATTAAAATTTTTGGGTGCTCTCTTTCTAATAACCATCGTTTGTTTTTCACAATATAACCGTGTTTTTTTCTTAAAGGGTCAAAAGTGGCATCTCAAGTTCTCTGTCTAGAATGGTAATATTTAAGACTGTCGCTTGTGAATATCATTCTTTGTCGTAGGAGATAAGAGTTTGTCGTGTCGAAGGCACTTATGCTCGACAGCGCACTTCAGTGTCGGATAGACAGATGGCATACATTGTGTCACCCACTGACATTAAAGACGTGGGTATGTCTGATTTACGCGGCTTGTTATTAGCAAGTCCTGATTAGCGTGTGAATTAATTTCCTTCTGTTGAGGGTTTGAAGAAAAAAAATTGACAGTAAAGGTGACTTATGATTATTAAGACAGTATATTGTAAAAGTTATTTGTAAATAGATAACAATGTATAATTCATTGTAAGGCACCCGAAATGAGAAGTTGCATTTATTCTGACTAGTTTAATAAGAGACCAATCATTCATATTGTCCAAGATAATTATTTCAAGTGAAGAAAAAGTAAAAGAAAGGTAATTAAAATAATTATAAGATAAAGAAAACATTTTATATACCATGTTTTTAAATTCTCTGTTCAATCCTAGCTATAGAACTACATTAGCACTTTATCAATGTGTATAAAATTTTTTAAGTGATAAAGACATCAATTTTTGTGAGATGCATAATCTAACTTTTTATAATTTTTTAACCCTCACGTTTAATTAAATGTATTTATTTTTATGTCGAAATAAACTGAACTCGTATTTTTTTTTTCAACAATTTAATTATAGCTACTATTTTAATGGCTATTTTTAAGCTATTAAGAGGTTATTATTTTCATATCTTAATTAATTAAAAGAAAACTAATCAAAAACTCGAAAATCGGGCTTCGAAGTATTGTGTTGTCATCGGGTTCTGAGCTATTCTGAAAGTTTCAAATGTCTAGCTAGTAGGGAAGTTAATTAAAAATCAATTGCGAGATTTGTACCAGACAAACAAACAAACAAGAATCGAAGTTAATAAAAGCATGGTAAAATGTTCAGATTCGAAGTTCATTAAAGCAATTTCTATTTAATTTATTTAAAATAGTTTTTTCACCTTTTTTTTTTTTTTTTTTTTTTTCCCACATTTTTCTAAATACACACGGAAAAAGTACTGAATTCGAGCAAGTTTTCGATCTTCTACTTTTAATGTTTTTACACATTTTGAGATATCCTGAATGCGATTTGACTATTTTTAGAAAATATCAAACTTTTGGGGACCCTGTATCTCCTGAACCTATCAATGCAATTCTACTTAACATTATATTTGGATTGGTCTTTATTTAAATTGGTGCTGATTACATTTTGTGATATATCGCCGAATAGCTGGCACCAATTTGGTGCATTCTCCATTTAAGGGCAAATTCTGGTTTATAGGTAGAGAAGTATTTTAAACGAATACTGGTATGATTTCTGCGCCAATTTTCCAGCCCTGCTGTGTGTGAACTGTTACAGCGTGAAAAACGTGATATGTGTGAATGCCATAATAAACTAATGTTGATTTAATTTGGATGTATATCGACCGAAAGATGACACTAATATTCGTACAGTATATATAAAATTTAGAAAATATACTCTTTTTTTTCTTGTGTGTCGTATCGGGTCGGGTTAATTGAATATTTTTCGGTGTGGTCATCTTTGAGTTGGAGTGATTGAATTATAGCGATCTTCCAAATATTGAAATCTCTATTTAGAGGACACTTTTTATTCTCCATTTGTAAATCCTTCTGATCTTTAACTTATTATTATTACCTTTTATAGGGTTTCAGGTCGGGTTCGTGTTAAATTCAGGATAACGAAAGTGTGTTTTGAGGGTTTGAAACGAACCCGCGTTTTGTCGCGTTTTCGGTTTTCAGGCTGATTTCAAATTCAGCTGTCAGGTTCGGGTGATCCATGCAAAAGTCTTCCATGAGGAAATCTGTTATTGTTCACTAAATTTAACTGCAGTTTTCAAATTTGTTATATTAGCCTAGATCTCTGGGAGAAAAATTGTGTCATAAGTAAATGGAATATAACTCAAAAATTTTCGAGAAATCTGTAAAATCTCAGGGTGGTGGTGGTAGGGGGGGAGCATTTTATCCCCCCCCCCCTTTAGTTATGGCCTTGTCTTTTATATAATAAAAATTTAGTATAGTAAAATATGTAGTATTGTAACGGGTCTAATAGAATTACATACGAGCACGTAAAGTAGTTCTTAAAGTAAAGTAGATCTTAAATTGAGCCATTTTTCTTAAAGATAACTAGAGGGCGCTGTCGCTATTCTTGGCAAAATATTGGAGGATATTTTGCTATCGTAAAAAAATAAAAAAACTGAAATTTAAAATGAAGACATTTAAAAATTCTCAGTTCATCGAGTGTTCTGAGAGACTAAGTTACGGTGATCTGTATCTCTATTTTATTACACTCGGAAAATTAAAATGTGCTTGTATATGACTTTGTTTCCTATATATGATGCATTGTGTTTTATTAAAGAAATCTTTTGTAACAAGGTAGTCTTAATCATTAAATATGAAATAGTTACAGTATATATTTATTTCTTATTAGTAATCGAATTCATGTGTTTCGTAACTTAGCAATTACGATTACTATTCTTTAAGAGAGCTGGTTTTAATATACAACAAGAAAGAAAAATCATGCAGTACGCATTGATTAGTAACACTTTCCAACTGTACGCAATTGTTGTATCGAGTAACTTTTAATTTTCTTTGCCTACATTATCGCACAACAGACAGAAGGACTGAAAAACATACAGATAGACTAATTGCTTTTAAAATTTCTCTTAGGCATTTTGGAAAGTGTTAAAAAGGCTTTACGCAAAAGAAAATGCAGCCGTTAGATTATAATTACATCTTTTAAACTCTCTGAATATTTTACTATAGCCCTGTAAATCTGAAAGTTAATCACATCATATTCTATACAAAACAATATTTTAGAATATTAGTAATACATGTCAGTGTTTTTATGATTTTTATAGTAGAAAGTTTTTTAAATATAACTTTTAAAAAATTCTGTCCTAAAACGTAATACATTGGCTTTTGTTTATTGTTGTTGTCCCTGTAAACAAACTAGTTGTACAGGACCTATTAATGACATTTTAAATAGGGAACATTCCATAGGGAACTTGAGTGTATCATTTTTTAAAAATTCTCAAAATATTCACGGATGATAGGAGCCGGAGACAAACAGATAGAAAGGTAGACAATCGGACAGACAGATGCACAAATTGAAATCATATTCCCACTAAAATTATAAGAAAGTGTTAAAACACTCATGTAAACAAAAGTGCAATTCCCGCAAATTTTTATTAATAGCTCTTAATGTAACTGATTATTTTTGTGTGGTCCTGTAAATCTAATGCTAACCATACTATATTACATAGAAGGCACAATCTTTTGTGCATACGAATAATATATTTCAATTGCATTAAGCTTTGTGGAAAATAAAATTATTAAAATTTGGTTTATAAAAATAACTCTCGGACAAGACAATGCTTTGGAGTACTTTCAAGTGACCCTGTACACAAACCAGTTAGAAATGTAATGTATGGTTTATAGAAACTCCTCTCATGGAACACAATGCTTTAAAATACTTTCGGGTGTCCCTGTATACAAACCAGTAAAGGTATAAACTCCATTTTCAACAGGGAACATCCGATAGTGAACTTGAATAACATATATCAGTTTCAAGAAATTTCACAAATATTTACGAGAGTTAGAGCGTGGAAAGACAGATAGACGGATAGAAGAACAGTCAGACATATACACAAATTGAAATTATATACACAAAAAAAAAAAAAAAAAAAAAAATGATAGAAAGTGTCAAAAACGCTTAATGTAAACGAAAGTACAATTCTAGCAATTTTTTAATAATAGCTCTTTATATAACTGAATATTTTTGTGTTACCCTTTAAATATAATGGTAACCATGCTATATTATATGCAAAGCATTCTTTTGTGCATATAAATAACATATTTCAATTTCGTAAAACTTCGTGGAAAGTAAAGCTATTACAATTTGATTTATAGAAATATCTCACAAAGAACGCAAAGCTTTGGAGTACTTTTGAGTGTCCCTGTGCATAAACTAGTGGTTGTATGTAATCTATTTTATATAGGAAACATTCAACAGTGAACTTCAATAACATATTTAAATTTCATGAAGATGTTGTGCAGTAAAGGTATGAAAATACAAATACCTCTCATAGAACACAATTCCTTGAAATAGTTTCGTGTGTCCCTGTACACAAACCAGTAGAGGTATAAATCCATTTTCAATAGGGAACATCCGATAGTGAACTTGAATAACATATATCAGTTTCAAAATATTCCATAAATATTTATGGGAGTTAGAGCGCGGGTAGACAGACAGACGGACAGATACACAAATTGATATCATATTCACACTAAAACAAAATGTTAGAAAGTGTTAAAAACGCTTAATGTAAACGAAAGTAGAATTTTAGCAAATTTTTAATAATAATTCTTAATATAACAGAACATTTTTGTGTTACCCTGTAAATCTAATGCTAATCATGCTATGTTCTATGTAAAGCTTTCTTTTGTGCATATAAAATAACATATTTCAATTTCCTAAAACTTCGTGGAAAGTAAAGTTATTAGAATTTGATTTATAGAAATATCACTCATAGAACGCAATGCTTTAGAATACATTTGAGTGTCCTTGTATATAAAACAGTATTGGTATTTAATCCATTTTATACAGGAAACATCTAATAGTGAACTTGAATAATATATTTCAATTTCATTAATATATGTGTACAATAAAGGTATGAAAATATGATTTATAGAAATGCCTCTCATAGAACACAATGCTTTGAAATACTTTCGGGTGCCCCTGTACACAAATTAGTAGAGGTATAAACTCCATTTTCAACAGGGAACATCCGATAGTAAACTGGAATAACATATTTTAATTTCATTAAGATATGTGTACAGTAAAGGTATGAAAATATGATTTATAGAAATACCTCTCATAGAACACAATGCTTTGAAATACTTTCGGATGTTCCTGTATACAAACCAGTAAAGGTATAAACTCCATTTTCAAAAGGGAACATCCGATTATGAACTTGAATAACATATATCAGTTTCAAGAAATTCCACAAATATTTACGGGAATTAGAGCGCGGAGAGACAGACAGACAAACAAACCAAAGTCATTAACACTTTTCAACCTTGTTGGGAAGTGTTAAAAAAAGTTAGAAAGTGTTAAAAGTGCTTAATATAAACGAAAGTACACTTTTAGCAAATATTTATTTATAGCTCTTTAAATAATTGAATATTTTTGTGTCACCCTGTAAATCTAATGCTAATCATGCTATATTCCATGCAAAGCATTTTCTTTTGTGCTTATAAATAACACATTTCAATTTCATAAATCTTCGTGCAAAGTAAAGCTATTAAAATTTAGTTTATAGAAATATCTCTCATAAAACGCAATGGTTTGAAATACTTTTGTGTGTCCCTGTACACAAACCAGTAGAGATATAAACTCCATTTTCAACAGGGAACATCCGATAAAGAACTTGTATAACATATTTCAATTTCATTAAGATTTGTGTACAGTAAGGGTATGAAAATATGGCTTATAGAAATGCCTCTCATAGAACATAGTGCTTTGAAATACTTTTGTGTGTCCCTGTACACAAATCAGTGGTGATATTTACTCAATTTTATACAGAAAACATCCGATAGTGAACTTGAATAACGTATTTCAATTTCATTATGATTTGTGTACTGTAAGTGTATGGAAATATGGTTTATAGATATGCCTCTCATAGAACACAATGCTTTTAAATATTTTCGGGGGACCCTGTACACAAACCAATAGAGGTATGAACTCCATTTTCAACAGGGAGCATTCGATAGTGAACTTGTATAACATATTTCAATTTCATTAAGATTTTTGTACAGTAAGGGTATGAAAATATGGTTTATAGAAATGCCTCTCATAGAACGCAATGCTTTGAAATGTTTTCGGGGTCCCTGTACACAAACCAGTAGAGGTATAAACTCCATTTTCAATAGGGAACATCCGATAGTGAACTTGAATAAAACATATCAGTTTCAAGAAATGCCATAAATATTTACTGGAGTTAGAGCGCTGACAGACAGACAAACCGAAGTCATAAACACTTTTCAACCTTGTTGGAAAGTATTAAAAATATTTATTTTAAATACTGTATAATAATAATCTGTATTATGTTATACATACATACATATATATATATATATATATATATATACTGCTTAAGGTACTGCAATTCGTTAGACTTTTTGATTCTGTGATATTTTCAAATAAATTAAACATATATTTTTCTTTGGCCTTCTTTATTTATTCTAGTTATTCAAGACGTTCAATATTCATTCACGATTTTCATGGCTAGTGTTTTTCTTTCTACTTCTATATTCGAATACTTCTATATTCAATAAGTCTTTCTTCTATTGTTTACATTCCATAAATCATACATATCAAACAATGTCGTTCGTGTGTTTCATTGTTTTATTTAAGAAGCGCTTTCTGTTTTAAAACAAAATACCAAATACATTTACGAATAATTTGTAATACCTTGTAACGATTATCTGATATCGATAAAGGACGCGCATGTATGTCATTTTTGTTTTCTTTTGGTCAAGGTTTTTGAAGTTAATGATGTCTTTTTTTTTTTCCTTAATCATGAAGATTACGTTCAGACAAAATGTTATATTCTTAAGAGTGTACAATAGCTCCTGTTATTATAAGGGGGAATTTATTTCCACAGTTACTCATTACTGTCATTACTTAATGTAGTTTTTAAACTTACCTTTTCACATTCAGAAAAATCATAAACGTTAAATTAGGGCCTGTTTTAGAAAATTGATTTTTCATATTTTTGATATTTCATTTTCTAGCCTGATGGGGAAAAATGCATAATTTTTTAAAACTCCAAAATAAAATATCCAAAATTTAAAAAGAAATTAAAGGAATAAAATAAAAGAATACAGATTTAACTGTCGTGTAGTCTCTGAATGGGAAAACGGAATTTAAAAAAATTATACTTTTAAAAAATTAAAGAACACGCTTTTATTGAAATGTGAACTAAAAGCACAAAATATTTACCTTTACAAAATTAAAATGCAGGTTAAGCGAAAATCGTGTGAGTGACACACCATAATATTTACATACTTTTAAATCTTTGATTAAAATAATTTAGAATTAAACAAAAACCATTTTTAAAAAAATCTCCCCTGACTGTGCTCGAACGTTAGACCTTTAGGTTCGTAGCCCGGAGCTTTACTTCACAGCCACTGCGTTCACGTCTTTTTTTCTACAGTATAGATTTTTTGTTTGCTCCCAGAGCGGTTACAAACATACATACAGGTGAAGATAATAAAAGCGTGTTAAAAATACATTATGAAATGGGGAATTGTGGAAACATGTTTTCCCGTAGAATAATATGAGTCTTAGCTGTAGCGAGAATTAGGTACTGTACAATCTTAAGTACAAATAAAATCGTTCTCAAGAAATGTTTCAAATCCCCCCTCCCTTTTTTTTTACTAATAGTTATTTTATTATTTATTTATTTTATTTATTTATTCGTTAGATATGGAATTGGCTTATTATATATTTTTATTGTAAGTGCCCCTGTATGTCAAAGTTGTGTTAAAAGGTAAAAAGCTAAAAATTCAGATTTCAAAAATTTGAGCTGCCAAAAAGCAGATGTTTTTGCCTTATGGATCATTACCATCATCCACATTTGTTTCTTTACATACCATATTGGTCGGGCTGCTATCATAACTATTTGGATGACATTCCCTATAAATATATGAGAAGTTAAGTTTTGATAACATAAGATTTTGACTAGCGAATGAGTTAATTTCACTAGTAAGAATTATCATTGTAAATTCTCCCACTCTGACAAGAATAATAACACAATTTAAAAAAAAAAAAAGAAAAAAAAAAAAAAAAAACACAAGTATTTGAGAAAAATCAACTTAAGATAAATGATAAAGAATTGATTAGCATTGACATAAAAGTAACACAATTGCCATAATTTAGGAGGATCATTTTTCGAGATATACATGTTACGTTTTTTGTTTACATCGAGGCACTTCATTACGCATTTTTCAAGATATTTTAAATTACCCTTTTATTATTATTATTATTATTATTTTAATTATGCGTTTTTTCTTGCCGGGGTGCGATATCTTTTAAAAATCAAATTTTATTTTTTTTATATCTATAATCAAGTTCCTTTTAGTTTAAACATACTAAATATCAAATTTCTGTTCATATATCTCTTGTTTAAAAAGTTAGTCAAAAATGGACACAACTATGTCGTTTTTGTTTTAATTAAAAATATTTAAACGCTTTCAATCTTTGAATGCGATTTTCCCTTTCTGTGCGCAAGATTTATAGCCACTGTATGAAGTATCTTGATATTGGCAAAATTTTATAAATATATATACACATACATAATTTACTAGAATCGAAGAGATATTTTAAAGAATTGAAAAGTTATAGCTGTAAAAATAAAAAATTTCTAAGCATTCGAGTAATATATAATTTTTCTTCTCTTTTTAAAAACTTTTTTTAAATATTTGAATGAGGAGTCCAGCATTCCGATATTACTTCCATTACCCTACTACCGTAGGTAATGGAAGTATTGTATTTGGTCCAAAAATTCCATATCGATATTTCACCTGATTTACACGTTATAAGGTCCCCTGAGTCTAAAAAAGTGTTTTTTGGCAATTGGTTAGTGTGTGTGTGTAATGTATGTATGTATGTGCGGAATCTCCTGGCTGTCATATCTCCGAAACTAATAAAGATAGAACTACAAAACTTCAGAATTGAGACAGGTCTGGTGCACAAATGAATTATCCGTAACTTAGGGGAAATTGAAAAACCGGAACTGGGACATCGGAAACCGGGAGTTGGACCGTAAGTCCGTATCTCAAAAATGGCTCTAACGATTTTTTTTCAAATTTGCTATATAAACACTCTATTAGATGTTCTTTCGAATAATATAGTTGGTTAGTTCAGAAAAATTGATAGGCGTGCTGTATATAAATAGCTCAATTTCAGGTCTCGCAAGCGCGTTCCTTTCGAAACGGCTGTGCGAGTTTTTTTCAAACTCGCCCTATCAACTCACTTTTAAATATCCTTTTGTATATAATTATTGTTTTCCGGTCAATAATTGATTTTTTGTAAAAGTTGGTATCTCAAAAACGGCTCTAACGATTTTCTTGAAAATTATTTTATAAATCCATTTCTTTCTCATGTATGACGTGAAAATTAACAGTCATCTTGCTTAGGTAGGTCATCTTCAGATCTCGAAAATTTGTGTTTCAAAAAATAACTCTACCATTTTTTTCTCTTATTTTTTACCTCACTATTTGTAAGCTTCGTTTTATATATCTTTATATGTGTATAAAGTTTCTCTTACCGGAAAAATTTTAAGTTTCTACTTCTTTAGGTCACTTTTATGTTTTCTGATCACATTATCCCTGAAAAATGCATATAATACGTGTAATAGTGGGTAATGGAAGTCTTGTGGTTGTTTCACGCAAGATTTTTTTTTTTTATATATGCGTTTTATTATTTTGTCACCATTATTTCCGAACAATGATTTTTAAGAAGTATTATAGCATTAAAACCTCCGAAGAAAAACTTATTTTTAAAAATAGTGGGGACAAAATAATAAAACGCGCATAAAAATATAAGAGTGTTGCGAACCCTGATTTAAGAAGAATAAATTTTACAAGTTTTGATCATTTTTTTTTTTTTTTTTTTTCAAAAGTACTTAAAATTTATAAAAGTAACTTTAAACGCAGCATTAAATGCCCAGATTGTAATGGTAAAAATTAAATTCAACGAATATATAAATAAAAATATAACGAATAATTATCAACTTTAATTTTCTTTGAGGTTAACATGCGTTTTCACCATTGGTGATTTTTTTTTTCTTCTTCTATCGTTAGTGGTTGGGAACTAGGCATCTTTGATTTAGCATTACTAAAGGTTTCATACAAAAGCTTATATTTCCATTTAATATTTATCATTTGAATGACATTAGGTGTGTTCAATAAAATATATGAGGAGGAAACATTCAAACCGTGTTTTCTCCTGGGGGGAAAAAAAAAATAGTTAATAATTTTTCTTTCAATTTATCATAAAAATGTCTGCATATCTTTCTAGATATGTCTACATATTTTAACAATATCTAGTAATACATCTAAACAAACGATAATTAGGTTTTAAGTTTAGTTATTTTTTAATTTAATAGTTTTTGTCCTAAAAATTGTATTTGAAGGAGAAAACACGGTTTGAATGTTTGCTCTACATATATTTATGCAACAATTCTTACAGATTTTGATAAATTTTTTTACAGATTTAAAAGCTTTAAATTACGTTTTTTCATAAATTCATGATCTTCAAAATGTTTAAACTTCTATAATAGATACTTAAGACTTAATGCTTTTTTAGATGTTTAACAGAACTTATTTAAAAGAACCCTCTTCAAAAAAAAAAAAAAAAAAAAAAAAAAAAAAGAAAAGAAAAGAAATTTCAAAATGTATTACTGATTCTTTTAAATAGGTTCTATTAAACATCCAAAAAGAAAAAAAAAAAAATAAGTAACTGTAGGAATTTTAGCATTTTGAAGATCATGAAAACTGAAAAAAAAAAAAAAAAAAAAAAACATAATTTAAAGATTTAAAATCTGTGAAAAATATATCTATTCAAAACCATAAGAATTATTGCCTGAATATATATTTTATTGAGAAAACGTAATATAGTTCAACTTATAAATGTTAAATGGAAATATAAGCTTTTATGTGGAAGCTTCTGTGGTCCTTAATTTACGTTTTTACTCATCCAAACCCTTACTGCATTATTGTGTCAGATATTGCTTGTAGCAATATTTTACCCTACTTCATTTCAACATTTCATTGCTATTGTTTTCAACATGAAGTTAAATCAAACTCTTGTCGTTTTGTTAAACCAGACACTGAAAGAGACAGAAATAAATAAATAACTAAATAAACAATAAATACAATTTCCGTCTTCAGTTCTTTTAAAATACGTCCGCTTTTCACGTCATATTTCTCAGAAGTAACTAATAATGATTTTTCCGACCTTGAAAAAATCATTTTTTCCCATTATGTACCGATTTCACACCGCCTAAGGTTAACTTAATGTTAACCATATCATTGTTGGCGATCGTCGCCTGTTATTTCTTTTGTCATAATGTATTTAACTTCGTCACGAAACCCTCGAGAAAGCAATTATTAATTCACAATACACGTGAAGTTAGAAACATTGACCTCTGGATCCAAGATGGTCATCTCTTGAGAATGTGGGACATTGCTTAAATCCATTTGTTCTATCCCGTTATTTTTGTGGCTATTAGTTGTTTGTGAAACACAGAATCACGACTATTAATAAGAAATGCAAATTGCAATTATGTTTATGTGCTGAACTTATGAATTCAATTAATGGCTTGTGAGTGAAAGCATGTGCAAGGAATTATACTTTTAATGTGGCACTAATTTTCTTTTGGTGCTGAATATTAAATAAAATCGTTGGGAAAAGTTGTTCTTTTATCTAAACAATATATTGTGGGTTGAATTCGTTTGTGTGTTAAATATAATTATGGAGAATTTAAATCAGATGTTTTGTCATGTTTAACACTATGAGGTTACCGTGGGTCGTTGGAGACCCGAGCCATTTTTATTTTGTCTCATCCCTTAGAATCCATATATAGAAGAAATACCTATCCATCGTGTCCATAATTTTTTCCGTAAAAATGCCATTTTTAAATTTTATTATACAATCTGAATTTTTCAAATATCTCAATTTGTTCAAAAGTTATGAAATTTTTAGTAAATGCCTGAATTTCATGGAAATGGGTGTATTTCTGATGAAAAATAAATTATTTGTTTAATTTTTTTTTTTTTAGTATTCATTGTTTGCCCTTAAAGTAGAAGTATTCAAGGGTGTTCAAGAATTTTATCAAATTCGTTTCAATAAAAATTGCATGTTCTAACATTGCTCGGGTCTTCAGCGACCCATGATAAACTGACAAGATGCCGAAAAAAGCGATAACCTGATCGGGTTAAATAATATTATAATTAGGCGTTTGCAGATGCTCGATTGATGGAAGCGTCAGGAGTTAAAAAATAGAGTTTAAGAATGTTAAAAAAAAAAAAAAAAAGAAAAGAAACGAAAGAAAAGAAATGCACAGAGAGGAAATAATACCATATAAATTTTAAAAATTTCAAAATACGCTGTCATTCCAAAATGTATAAAAAAAAAAAATCATATTCACAGAAAGGGGATTAAAAAGTAATCTCAAAAGGGGTTCAGGGATCCACCCTCCCCCCCCCTCTCCTCTCCAAAAGTTGGTAGATTTTTCCGAAAATGTTCGAGTTTTATGTCATTTTTAATACTCGACATTATGTGCTAGAGCTTGAACGCCCTCCGAAAATTTTTCCTGGCTACGCTCATGTGCATAATATTGCTTCGTTTTCGACTCTAAACTCGAGTGCAAACTTTGAGCAAATTTGGTTCGGTATTATTATTTTTAATACTTCAAGATTTGAACTCAGAACAATTATTCTGTCTGGGTTCAAATCTTGCAGTAGATTTTTAACCAAGTTAAATAAAAAAGTGTAAGCAAATTTTGAACTGAAGTTGCGGTCCTACGGGTCCCTAAACTTCTCTCCTAAATACGTTTCTGCTTGACTAAGTATTTTATCTAAAGTATTTTTTTTATGTAAAATTTCAGCTCAATTGAATGTAGTTTACATTCTGACAGACAACAAACGGAACTTAAATAAAAGCGCGTAAAAAAATTGTTTTTTACTAAATTATATATTTCATTTAAAATGAAATAAACTTAAGTCCAAATATACTTTAAGAAATTTTCATAATGAAAGAAGGATTTTCGTAAGTTTTTCTAGAATTATTCAGAAGAATTGCCATAGTAATAACACAATTTCTTTTATAATAATGTTTCTGATTATGATTTTCTCGCGTTTGCTGGCAAAAATAATTTGTGCTATGCATTTTTATTTACCAATCTTCACCTTTTGTGAAACCGTTTAAACAGATAAAGTTTATTTCTTCGATCAAATCGTTGTTCCTCGTTAAATTAATTCAAACCGTAGTTTCGCATAGGAAAAAAAGTCAAAATTCTTAAAACCATAAAGAAAAAAAAGAATCAACTGTCACCCGTTAACTTTCTCGGAAAAATAGTAAAAAAAAAAAAAAAAAAAAGCATATTTAATAGATTTTTTAGTCAGCTTCTATTCTGATACAATTTTTAGCAGCAAACGTGCTGGCAGAAAAAAATATTTGGTAAAAGATAATCTTTTCTAATTTTTATAATCAAAAATAAATAAAATTACTTCTAACGATATATTTTATTAATTTTTTTCGTACAAGTAAAAGACACTTTAATTAGAAAAAAAGAAAAGGGAAAGATTTTAACAATCAGTAAAAATTTATGCCCTTTAGAAATTTCATGCCCAGGACACGCCCACCAGCGGCCGAGCGGTTCTGCGCTCAAAGCTGGTAGACGTGAGGTGCCGGGTTCGATCCCCGGTCGCGCTCGTCAGCCTAGCCGTTCGGAGTTTTCCGTGGTTTCCTCCGAAACTTGCGTAAATACGGGCTAGGATCCCTTAGAAAGACCTCCACGGAAGGCACTCCCCCTCAGGCCTAGGACCCCAGTGTTGTCAATCGGCTTTAATCCCTAACACCAACACCATGCCCAGGACACAAGCCCTGGGTGCCCGTGTGATAGTCAAGCCCTGCATAGGCATAATTTATTGTTCTAATTGATGAAAACAATCCTTTATTGTTCTAATTAGAGGGGAAAATATCAATTTATTGATGCGATTGGGTCAAAAAATCAGTGTATTATTGTGAATGGAGAGAAAAATTCGTGGATTTTTGCGGTTAGATACAGAAATTCATTTATTGTTGCAACTGGATAGAGAAATTCTTTTTTGTGTGAACTGGTCTGAGCGATTCATTGCTGAAGCTGGATGGAAGAGTCTATTTATTATTGCAAAGGGACAGAAGAAATCCATTTATTGTTGTGATGGGATACAAAACTAGTATGTTGTGGCCACCACAAGACTTTCTTCTATATTTTCCTATACATATTCAATCAGTAACAATATTAAAAAAAAAAAAAATTTTTTTTTTCTTTTTTTTTTTTTTTTTTTTTTTTTTTTTGTGAAAATTAATACATATTCAATCACTAACAATAATTAAAAAAAAAAAAAAAAAAAAAAAAAAAAAAAAAATCGAATTTTTTTTTCTAAGTTTTTTTTTTTTTTTTTTTTTTTTTTTTTTTTAAAGTAAAAAAAATCGATAACTTTGTTTTAAATTATCACAGATTTATGGTTCAACCATTCGTTTTAAAGGTATTGACGAGATCTTTCGAATGATACCCATCTTCAAAATTTAACCCTCCCGGGGGGGTACTTCCCCCCCAGGGGGTGAACCCGATGCCCCCCCATGCACAATTTTTTTTTCCTAGTTAACTACTACTATCATCAATAATTCAAATTAATTTTACAATCACAAGTTTAAAATAACTCTCATTATGCCCATTTATACGGAATTTTGTCCTATGCTGCCATGTTAAAAATTTGCATAAAATGCGATTACAGCGCCACCTGTTGAGCTATTGATCCCCAAATCTAATGGGCACCAGTTCATGTCGGGGTGCAACTAAATACCAAGTTTGGTTAAATTTCATTCATATGTTCGTGAGATACAGCGTCCACAAAAAAATGATACAGGCAGACAGACACACAGACAGACAGACAGACAGACACACAGACAGACATTTTCTAAAAACTATCAATTCGTGTTCAGGACATCCCAAAACGTGTAGATCCGTCAAAAAACGGAGGTCGAAAATTTTCGCGAATCCAATACTTTCTCTATATTACATATAGAAGAAAGTAAAAATGTATTATTGCGATGAGAGAGCGAAAAAAATCTTATAGTATTGCAATTTTATAGAAAATTATATTTATTGTTTCAATTAAAAAAAGATTAAATTTATTATTTGCAAAAGAAATAATCTGGTGTGTCACTCACGCGACTTTCTCTTACCCTGAAATTTAACACAATAAATACAGGTTGCAGATTAAAAGGTAAGATAACGAGTACTGTTATGTAAACCTGTGTTAAACAATTCATATTAGGCTTCTGAACAGTTTTATATGATAATTAGTTCTGTGTGAGGGGGCTACCGACTCCTCAACCCCCCGTTTCATTAATGCACCTACATTTACATAAATTTAATTCGGTTATTAAAAAATAATTCTGTTTTTAAAAAAATATCTCTTATGATAATGCAGACGATTTCCATATGAGAGAAGTGGTATAACACCAAATATAAAAAAAAGTCCATTTTATTCTCATCATTAAAAAGAAGGGGGGGAAAAAAACGATTTTTTTTTTCTAAGTTTTTTTTTTTTTTTTTTTTTCGTTAAAAGTAAAAAAAAATCGATAACTTTGTTTTAAATTATCGCAGATCGATGGTTCAACCATTCGTTTTAAAGGTATTGGCGAGCTCTTTTGAAAGATATCCATCATGAAAATTTACTCCCCTGGAGGGGGGACTTCGCCCCCAGGGGGGGAGGCGAGGCTCCTACATACACAAAAAATTTTTCCCAGTTAACTATCTCTATTACAAAAAATATATATTCGTTTCATTTGGTTTAGTTCAGTTTATAGGCGTTAAATTCTACTTTCCTGCAATTTCCCCCATAGACGTAATGTATTAGAATTCTCTTGATTGTCCCTGTACACGAACCATTTGCTTGATCTTAACGAAAAGCTTACTGCAGCATCCCTATATGATACACATTTAGAATACCAAGTTTGAACTTTCTGCATTAATTTGTTTTTGAGATATGCTGATAACAGACAGATACACAGACACACAGACATACAGCCAGACACACAGACATACAGACATACACACAGACGATTTGCTAAAAACATTATTTTCGTATTCAGGGCACCTCAAAACGTGTAAATATAACAAAATCTCGCGTTCGAAAATTTGACCCAAAAACAATACTTTCTCTACCTAACGGGTAAGAGAAAGTAAAAAAATATCATTTTTGTTGCATATATGAAGGGAAAAAAGTGTGTGGGGTGGGGTGGGGTGGGAGAATTTCATTTATTGTTTTAAGATAAGCAATAAACACATAAATAAATTGCTGCATTTTTAGAATTTGTGGGGGAAAAAAAAAGGGGAGGAAAGAAACTTTCTGATGTAGTGTTGAAAAAAGAAAAAATTATTGCTCTTTTGGAAGAAATAAATTCTTCTGAATTTATTTAGAAAAATCTTCTTTCAAAACATAGCGATTTCTACATTTTATATCGTATTGTTACGACGAATTAAACTATTTTACCGCTTCAAAAGTTCTGTTGGAATTAGATTTACAGTTACAGTGGAAACAACTAGCTGTCCATTCGCTCCCATTAAAGTCGGGCTTGGCCAGCAACTTGAAACTGCTTCCTTCTTTTTAATTTGACTGTAAATCTACTTTTACAGCAACAGCCCATTTTAGGCAGAAAAGAAATTGCAACAGTAGTAAAGTTTTTTTTTTTTTTTTTAAACAGAATTAATAAGAATAATAAAGCATATATTGATATATACTACATATTTTTTCAATAACTGGGGAATTTATTTTTTCCAGGGATGGGACTTGATTAAAAGTTTTAACTGGATTAATCATAGCTCATTAATCAACTAATCGTATTTTTAATTCGGTTTTTATTTTTCTGTACATGATTTGATTTGAACGATGAATAAAACTCTCTTTCAAGATTATTTTCAGGCAATACGCAACAGACCATAAAAATTATATAGATACTGTTTTAACCAGTTCTTTCAACAATAAATAAATAAAATAAAATAAATTACAAAAGGCAAATAAAGAAAGAAGAAAGGAAAAAAAAAAAGTAGAATCTTTTAATTATTTTAATAAATAAAAAACTGTTTAAATACGAAGATAATGTAACACTTCGTAAAACAACTGAAATATTCTAGTGTGGACTTTAAGTTATATTTTATGAAATACTCTCCCTGTTAAACTTACATTTAACTATGAAGATACTTAATTAGTGATATTTCGTTCTATTACATCTTACTTATATATATTGTCTCTGGTATATATATATATTCTTTATAAACAAATGCTTAACAACTTCTTTTGAGTCTTTTTCTCTTTTTTTTTTTTTTTTTTTTTTTCTTTGTGAATTACTTTTGATACAAGCTTTTAGTATGCATTTCAGCAATATATGTGAAAAAATATTTTTTAGGGAGAATTGCATTTATTTATTTATTTTTATTATTATTTTTTCTTTAGTTTGGTATTTTTAAAATTTTAACCGAATTAATCGGACCGATTAACTCGATTAAAAAAAAAAAAAAAAATGATCGAGAAAAGCATTCATTGATTAATCGGCACAGCCCTAAATTTTTCTTAATTCATTCTTTCCCTCGAGGGACTGAAAACACAATGATTTATGTCAAACGTAAAGACTTATTCTAAAAAGCCATCAAGTATCTCATTTGAAATTTTAAACATGCACCGTAGAACAAACTCTCAGTGTAAAATTAAAACAAATATAAAAGAGAGGGAAAAAAAAGACTATTATTAAGATTTGAATCACGCATCTTAAAAGTTTCTTTTTTTCTTTTTTTTTTTTTTTTTTTTTAATCAATGCGGTGTTAAGTTTTAACCCCGCAAGCGAACGAAGTATTTATATTATAAAAAAACTGTGATGACAAGCTTAGGATGGAAAAATATAATAATAATAAAACCTCGTTTTCGGCTGATCCGCTTAGACGTTATTTGTCATCAGGGATTAAACTGTTTTGTAACGCCTAGACGGCACAGCCGAAAATAACGATGGCACTGTCTAATGAAGAAATGCGTGCTGAAGGATTATGTCCAACGCAAACCCATCAAATGTCAAACGAAGACAGTATGGACCAAATGTTTCCTATTTTATAAACGGTTTTGCGAATGTTTTCTCTGTTAGACGAGCTCAGAATGGAAAGGATTTAAATATGTGGAAGAAGCAATACCAAAATACGATAAATTAAAAGTTCTGTCTGACAGAATTTAATTTTACACGAGAGGCGTTATATACATGTATATATATATTTTAATATATATATACATGTATATATATCTTAATTCCTGAAGTTAAAACTTCTTAAAAATACTCCTTATAGCATTGGTTTGTTTGTACCTGAATTAATTTAACTGACTTATTGTTTATCTAGCTAAACGCTAGATGGCGCTTGCTCACTGCTGGCTTAATGTTTTCTAATAATTAATTTCCTTTCCATGAAAGTTTTAATGTTCATTGATAATTATGTACAATTTAAATTAAAATTTAACTAGTTTAAACTTTAACTAACTTAAAATTTCACTAACTCAATAAATAATTACTCAGTGAATTTAATCGTTAATGAAACACCTCAGACGTTAATTCTTTATCGATTAATCGATGTTTGCAAGGCTTTTATTTTTAATTTCAATAGTTTGTTGGCATCTTCCTATTCTCCAGTTTGTGTAAAAGTTTTACATGTGGCTACTCTGCTTTTATCTATTTTTCTGTATGGATTCCTTGATGATTTGATTCAATAATTTACTTAATTTCTCATTCAAATTGGTTTTGCTGCCTCGATCGGGGCTGGAACAATATAAATTGCTATGATTTAGCTATATTGTTTTACGAAATAGATCACACAGCTTTATGAAGTACATGCTTTCACAGCTTTATGAAGTACATGCACCCTGACGAGTTTTTACTTCTAATTTTAAGCATTTTTATCCAATTATTATTTCTGTGGTCCTTTAGTTATTTTCTCTGTCATTAAGTTTAATGGTCCTTTTTTTATTATTATCATTCATGTCGGCGTAAGTAATTTAAATTGTTTTTATCCCTTATTGGTTCTTAATCTGTATCGCAACATTTTTGTGTCAGTCTTACCTATAAGATAAAATCAGTTCTATTTTTGTTGTGTTGGTATTGTTTTGTATCTATTAATTGCTAAATTTTAAGGTTAAATTTTAATACGATATCTATCATTATAAATATATATACAGTAAAACACCGTTTATACGTCTTTTACATTTATTCATCCTTTTAGTGAAGTCCTGATTCATTTGTTTTCATTTTAATGCAAAAATTCTTCATTTTTACGCCGCTAATATCGGTTATACGTCTTTTCCACTTTACTAAAATTCTCAAACTGTCATTATTTTTCATTCTAAATAAGACAGATTTTTCCTAGAAAGCATTTTAAATGGAGAACATAAGAAAGATCGAAGAATACTGATCAAAGAATCAATTGCATTCACAGCAGAATTTTTAATACTCATAGACAAGCAGCAAATCAGACGAATATTAAAGGTTTATAATGCTATTAAATAACTATCTGTATGGGCATAAATCGTATGCTTGTTATTAAAGATACGCAATATATATTATTAATGCTCAAAATGTGTTCATAATCTTCTTAAGAAACGTAATATAATACTTAATATATGATATATGTAATTAGTAAATAGGTTCTTAAAAATAAGTATATATATTGTCTCAAAATAGCCCCGTAACAATATATACTTAAATTTGAAAACCCATGTACTTATTTTTGAGTATATTGACATGCTGACATGCTGAAAAATGGGGTTGACCAATAAGAATCCCAATATCCCCATGTTTGACATGTCAATGTACTCAAAAATGAGTACATGGGTTTTCAAATTTAAGTATATATTGTTTTGGGGCTATTTTGAGACAATATATACTTATTTTTAAGAACCTATTTTTTACAGTGTACCCAGTCATGCATTAATAGTATGATTTTTCTCACTTTTTATAATATATTTTTTTTTCTTTTATTATTATTATTGTCTTAAAAGAAATATACATTTACTAACTTAAGAAGCTTAATTAATTAGTATTTTCATATAAATTTTGCTTGAGTATAGTTTAATTTGTAGTAATTAAAGTGTTATTATTAAAATTTAGATTATACATCTTTTTATTTATATGTGTCCTTTTACGCCAGTCCCTTGAAAGACGTATAAATTGTGCTTTTACTATATTATTATTATTATTATTAGGAATAATGTAATTTTTTAAATAACTTATTAATGATTGTTGTTTTTAAAAGTATGTTTGATTTTATTTTTTTATTTTTAATCATGAGGTTGTAACTATTTACACGTCCTTTTAGTTGTTGCTGTACTTTCCTTTCTGTAAATGATTACCAAATTGCATTCAGTATGACAGAAATAACACTTGCTCGCAACATTCAATCTGAGACTTTGAAAAAGTATTGAGGCTTCATGTCTTCATTAAAAAGATGCTTAATGGTTTTTTTCAGAAATCTTTATTCATGTTCTTTCTAGTTCTTCATATGATACTTGGTTTCATGTTGTGGAATGTTTGCAAAGGTTTTCATAATATATTTAAAAGAATTAAGCCTAAAATAGGACAAATCATATAATATATGTATTCATATATACGTTTATTGTTAAACAAAATAAAATAACATGTTATTAAAAAAAATTCAAATTAGGGTAAGTGCACCAGTGAATGACACTTTTAGAGCAGTCTCTGATGTTTTTAATGTTCTAGTCATCAGAAAATATTTTTAGAAATTTTAAGTTAGTACATAGGGTATGAAAGACATTCAGAACCACATATATGTTAAGATATATGCATTTGATAACAATTATTATTATTTTTGTTTAATGAATTTTTATTTGACACCCACTGAATGTTCCAGTAATTGACACTGCAAGTTTTTCATATTATCAGTCATTGGAACCCTATGTTCCAGTGTTTCACACTGCTAGTTATTCATTTAACCAGTTATTAGCACCCTATGCTCCAGTGTTTGACATAAAATGTTAAAATTCTTATATGCAAAATATATGATTTTATAATTTTTCTTATTTATAAATTATTCCGGGATAGATTTCAGTTACTGGAGCATGCCAATCACTGGAGCACCTACCCTATATACGCAAACGCAGAAGTTTAAATTTAACTGTAAATACATAATTGTAAATCATAATAATATTTAGCATACAAAAAGTAGATAAGTTATGCCAACTTCAACCAAAGCGATTAATTAAATGTAAAATGAATAAAAAATACTCGCGCTACGCTATAATCACTGATAAAACCGACTCGCCAATGAAGAATGAAACGAAATATATATATACAAATTTTAAATAATGAAATTTCAAGCATTTGTACTACTCCCACAGAAAATCAGACAAAAAAAAAAAAAAAAAAAAAAAGAAAAATTCACAAGGAATACGCAAACAAAAACTTAACATTACCTCTTGTAACCTACCAAAATTTCAATCACTATTGCATATAATATCTTCAGGGTAGCGTGTCATACGGTACAATAATTCACGGTCACCGATCACAAAAGTCAAGAATACAAAGTCATCTGAAAAATATGGTTTACTTTTATTAGACGTATATTTGATCAACGATTGCTTCTAAGTACTGTCATATTTTAGCAACGGTCAATTTCCCAAGGAATTGATGACCTACGTCATTTGCAGCCACGCATGTGCTAAAGAAAAATGTATTAAATTTGTTCTTTTCAGAGTTTTTATTTTATTTTATTTTTTCCCTTTTTAGGTGACTGAAATTTATAAACAAACAAAAAATTGTTTATCCCTGAGTTGTTAAAATTCACAAACAAAGGTAATTGGTTATCATTTATAAAATAAAGTAAAAAAATATTTTTTTCGGAAAATTTTAATTCAACGCCACCTGGCTCTTTTTTTTTTTTTTTTTTTTTTTTAAGGCTGATTTTTTTAGAAATGGACCTATTGCAATCACTTCGCTTACCGATCTATCTATAATGAAAATTTTGTCATCACGATAACTCCCAAAATAATACTCCAAATCGAACCAAATTTGGACTGTGAACTTATAAATATCTTGGATGAGTTCGTTAATCAAGTTGCACCGCCTTTTTGTTATCAATTGTGGCCGCTTGAAAATTTCAAATCTACATTGTAAAAAGCGTGCTTAATGCCGGATTTTCGTGAATTTGGTTGTAAATATAGAAGGGTCTCAACGAAGTTTATTAATGAACTTTATCCGCCGTTTTTAACAAAGTGGCGGTTATCTTAAATTAAACGGGGCCACTTGAAATCAGGTTACCATTTGAAAATTTTATATCACGATAACTTCCGAAATAATACTCCAAATCGAACCAAATTTAGACATTGAACTTTCCTTATAAATATCTTGGATGAGTTTGTTAACCAAGTTGCTCCGTGATTTTGTTTTCAAGTGAGGGGCACTTGAAAATTTCAAATTTACATTGTAAAAAATGTATTTAAGATCGGATTTGCTTGAATTTTGATGTATACATAGACTATATAAGGGTCACAACCAAGTTTATTAATGAACTTTATCCGTAATTTTTAACAAATTGCGGATGTTATAAACTAAGTGAGACAACTTGAAATCAGACTACCACTTGAAAATTTATAATCGTGATAACTTTTCAAATTCTGATTCAATTCGAACCAAAGTTGGACAGTGGACTTATCATATAGATATCTTGGATGAGTTCACTGTGCAACTTGTTCTGACATTTTGTTTCCAAGTTGCAGCCACTTAAAATCAGGCTGTCACTTGAAAATGTGCCATCATGATATCTTTTAAAATACTAAACTAATTCAAACAAAAGTTGGATAGTGAACTTATGGTTCAAATATCTTGGATAAGTTCGCTTGGTAACTTGCTCCGCTATTTTATTTCCAAGTGGCAGCCAATTTAAAATTTGTCATTATGATAACTTTCATAATACTGAATCAATTCGTCAGATTTGCGTAGGGGATTTATCATTCAAATATCTCAGATAAGTTCGCTGGGCATTCCCCTCAGTTTTTTTTTTTTTTTTTTCCCAAGTGGTGGCCAGTTGAAATCACGGTGCCATTTGAAAATCTCTTATCATAATAATTTTTGAAATACTGAATTAGTTTGAACTAAAGTTGGACAGTGAACTTATCATGGATGATTTCGCTGGGCAAGTTGATCTGCCATTTTGTTTCAAAGTTGCAGCCACTTAGACCGCCACTTGAAATTTTGTCATAACAGTCACTTTTAAAACACTGCAGTGATTCGAGCGAAATTTGGACAGTGAACTTATGCTGCAAATATCTTGAATGAGTTTGCTAGGCAACTTGCTCCGTCATATTGTTTCCAAATGGCGGCCACTTGAAAATTTGTTATCACGACAATTTTTGAAATACTTAATAAACTCAAACGAAAGTTGAAAAATGGATTAATCATTCAAATATCTATGATTTTGGTGGGCAAGTTCCTTCGCAATTTTGTTTCCAAGTTGAAGCCGCTTGAATGCTTCCACTTGAGAATATTTGTTACCGCGATAACTTTTGAAATACTGAATTTATTCGAACCAAAGTTCGACAGTGGACTTATCTTACAAACATCTTGGATTAGTTCATTGAGCAACTTGCTTCGCCATTTTGATTCCAGGCCACTCACTTTTTCAACACGATAATTTTTGAAACTCTGAATTCATTCGAACTAAATTTGTACAATAGACTTATCTCACAAATGCATCTGATATATTTGTTTGCCAACTTGTCCCACCATCTTGTTTCCAAGTGCCGGCCACTTGAAAATTTCAAATTCACATAAAAGGTAATTCTAAACCGATTTACTTAAAACTCCATATGTTCATAGCCCCATCAATATTTCTGCCAAGTCCATTAATAATTTGTATGAACGAATATTTGTACAATTTTTATAAAAATAACGTAAAATGTATTTGTTTTCAGTTATTTTGTATTTTTCATCTACTTTATTATTATTATTATTTTTTTTAATTGAATAAAAATTGTCTAGCAGTAACACAGTTAACATTATTATTTTTCCTTTAACGTTTAGTATTTAAAAAAAAAAAAAAAAAAAAAAAAAAATGTAGTGTATAAAATTAAAGACGACACATAAAATTAATTACATAGTGTAAAAAATTAGCCAATGCCACTAATAAACAATTGCATAAAGATGTATAAAAAAATATTTGCAACGTCATTTGTTGAATTATTGACTTAGAGTTAATAAATTTTGTGTACGTATGACACTGAAATATCAATTTTAAGTATATTAAAATTTCTCGAAAACTATTAAAATAATAATGATGATGATGATAAATTTTTAAATTTTTTGAAAATTTTTAGTCTCTTCCTGCTAATTAATTTTTAAATTTTTCACACAATTTTTACATTATTACAGTTAATTGTATATTCTAAAGATATTTGCGCATTACTTTGTGGATTCATTGATAATTTAACCCTTAAGCAGTGATGTTAGATCTGCATCGTATGTTTAAAACATCATAACTCTTAATTTTTGCACAGTGTTTTTTTTTTTTTTTTTTTTTTGTTTCAAAACTATTTTACCGTTTCCGAATGCAACTATAGAATCTTTGACAGTTTATTTCTTTATCTGTGACAGTTTTCGTTGTTGACGCGCTGTCTAAGTACAATTTCATTTTGTCGCGGATGTTACGAATTACGATTATTTATATAAAAAGTAATAAAAACATACAGGAAAAATTGTTTTAGGACAGAAACAAGATAAGAATAACAAATAATGTTTATATTTTTGCATATACTAATAAATTTATGCAAGAAAAATTTAGCTTTTTTACTTCCTTATACAAAGTATAAGGAAGTATAGTAATCCCGATTTGCGAAATGGATTTTGCATTTCACATTGCTCGAAAACGAATGATCGCTGAATGTTGCCAATTTATACGTGTGACTGTCATGATGTCTAGTTGTACACCTGCAAGTGTCGTCTTAACACGCGCTCTCATTTTAGAGATATAAGGGACTTTACACGATTTTTCGTGACGTCTGTATGTATGTGTGTCTGTGTGTGTGTGTGTGTGTGTGTGTGAGTATGTCGCATAACTCAAAAACGATTGGACGTAGAAAGTTGCGAATTGGTACATATGTTTGTTATTACATCTAGTTGCGCACCTCCCTTTTTGGGCTTTGTATGATTTTCCGTTTTGGAGATATTTAGGAAAATTAGGTTCACAACGGCCAAAATGTATCAAAAAACGGTAATAACTCAAAAACGGTTTGGACAAATCTTGCAATTTAACTGACTTCCCGACTAGCTAGACATTTGAAACTTTCAGAAAAGTTGAGAACACGTTGACAATGCATTTTTAAAAATATTTTTAGCCAACTGTTTCTAATACCTGCTGCCTTCAGCAGCGTTTATGTGATTCAACAGAAAATTTATTTAACTAACTTCTCGACTAGCTAGACATTTGAAACTTTCAGACTAGATCAGAACACGGCGAAAATACATTTTTAAAATACTTTTAGCCAACTATTTAGGGTCCCTGCTGTCTTCGGCAGCGTTACCAGTACAAATCTTGCAATCGATTTTTAACTAACTTCCCGACTAGCTAGACATTTGAAACTTCTGGAAAAACTCAGAACACGGTGACAATGCATTTTTTAAATATTTTTAGCCAAATGTTTCAGGTGACTGCTGCCTTCGACAGCGTTTATATGGTTCAACAGAAAATTTTCTTTAACTAACTTCCCGACTAGCTAGACATTTGAAACTTTCAGAATAGTTCAGAACACGGTGAAAATGCATTTTTTATTACTTTTAGCCAATTTTTTCGGGTCCCTGCTGCCTTCGTCAGCGTTACCAGTACACATCTTGTATCGGTTTTTAACTAACTTTCAGAAAAGCTCAGAACACGGTGATAATTCATTTTTAAAAATATTTTTAGCGAACTGTTTCGGGTCCAATGAAAATGTTTTTTTAACATTATGTATATTTCTAAAAGTGTATAAGGAAGTCATGTGATGCCCACGTCAGATATTTTTTTTTTTTTTTGTGTGTGTGTGTGTGTGTGTGTGTGTGTGTGTGTGTGTGTGTGTGTGTGTGTGTGATGTAAAAATACATTAATATGCAAAATCGATTCTACATAAGTTCGCTAATCCTAAAGTGAACCTTACGTTTTTTTTTTTTTTTTTTTTTTTTTTTTTTCTATTAACTACACCCATTTCCCGACTGATTTCTAATTTTATTTATTAAAAATAAAATTTCATGCATTTAAGGGTTAAATTTATTTATTTATTTTTATTTGGATGCATTAGATGTACTGTAGATTAAAAGTATATATATATATATATATATATATATATATATATATATATATATAAATTACAGATGAATCTATAGTAATATCCAAATATGTTAAAACTATCTATTATTTAACAATAATATGTAAAATCGAGAAGAAATTTAATAATTAGTTAACACGGCGCATTATTTCAAAAAAAATTATCTGGTGTGTCACTCACTTTCTCTTACCCTGAAATTTAATACTATAAATACAGGTTGCAGATTAAGAGGTGAGATAACGAGTACTGTTATGTAAATCTGTGTTAAACAATTCAAATTAGGGCTTCGGAAGAGTTTTATGTGATAATTAGCTCTGTGTGAGGGGGGCTACCGCCCCCCTCAACCCCCAGTTTCACTAATGCACCTACATTTATGTAGAATTTAATTCGATTATTAAAAAATAATTTTGTTTTTAAAAAATAATTTATGAAAATAATAATAAAAAAAAATATATATATTTTATGATAACGCAGACAATTTCCATATTAGAGAAGTAGTATAACACTAAATATATTAAAAAAAAAAAAAAAAAGTTGAATTTATTCTCATTATTATTATTATTATTATTATTATTTTGTTAAAAATGAAAAAAATTGATAACTTTATTTTAAATTATCACAGATCGATGGTTCAACCATTCATTTAAAAGGTATTGGCGAGCTCTTTTGAAAGATACCCATCATGAAAATTTACTCCCCTCGAGGGGGGACTTCCACCCCCCCCATAGGGGGAGACGAGGCTCCTACATACACAAAAATTTTTTCCCAGTTCACTATCTCTATTACAAAAAATATATATTAGTTTAATTTGTTTAGCGCAGTCTAATATAGATATTAAACTCTACTTACCTGCAATTTTCCCCCATAGACAATGTATTTGAATACTTTTGAGTGTCCCTGTACACGAACCATTTGCTTCATCTCAACGAAAAGCTTACTGTAGCCTCCCTATATGATACACATTCAGAATACCGAGTTTGGATTTTCTGCTGCTATTTGTTTTTGAGATATGCTGATAACAGACACACAGACAGACACACAGACCATTCGCTAAAAACATGATTTTCGTATTCAGGAGACCTCAGAACATGTAAATATAACAAAAATTCACGTTCGGAAATTACCCTAAAACAATACTTTCTCGACCCTATGGGTAAGAGAAAGTAAAAAATAATATATATATATATATATTTTAATGTAAATAGTTTTCAAGAAATTTTAAAATACTTAATATTATTTTTCAATGCATATGCATCGAAATTCTTATAATTCTAAAACAGTTATTTACAATCTTTTATAACATCCACCATCTTCATAAAAGTAAACAGCACATAAGTAAAAACATTAAAATTCGATTAACTTTCAATTCTTTGATTGTTTAGAATTAAGTTTAATATCATTTAATAACAATGATACAAACAACATTCATGAATTAGTTTACATCATTAAATATTTACAATTACTAGAAAATTTATGACAGTTTCATATTCTTTTCCACATTTTCGTTAACAAGATAAAATTTTTTAAAACATGAGCAGGGAAACGTCTTTCCAATTAGTTTTCGTCTGACGGGTAAAAGCATTTTGATAAATAATTCATTTAATGAACGAAAAGCTGCAAATTTTAAAGGAAAAAAACTTTTTTTTTCGCGCTAGTGTCTCCTGTAAGTGATAGACTCTTGAGACGTCATCTGTCGACAAGTCTCCTCCAATTTTAAAAGGTTCAGGGAAGATAAAACCGCCATTCGTGGAATAATTCATGAGGTTTACTTTCCAAAACTTTTACTCCTGAAGCTCGTGAAATTCGTTCTGTAACTGTATCCGTCACTCTTTGGCATCATTTGCCTTGAATTACTGTCCACGCGAACGGAGTATTAAGGTTATCTGTTTATCTTTAAAGGGATTTTTTTTTCTTCTTTTTTTAAAATTAGGGAAAATAACATTTGGCAGAAGAAATTTTTTGGGTGGATACTATGTAACACTTTTCCATGGTTTAAATGTTTATTTTTGAATACAGTTTTTAATAGAAATTTGAAAAGGGTTGGTTGGTTGGTTGGTTGGTTGGTTGTAAGATTTAAAGCCGATTGACTACGCAAGGGTCCTAGGACTATAGGGGGAATGCCCTCCCTGGGGTCTTTCGAAGGGGTCCTAGCCCGTATTTATGCGAGTTTCGGAGAAAACCGCGGAAAACTCTGAACGGCTAGGTCGATGAGCGCGACCAGGTATCGAACCCGGCACTTCCCATCTACAAGCTTTGAGCGCAGAGCTGCTCGGCAGATGGTGGGCTAATTGAAAAGGGTAAACTGTCAATGTAATACATACTTAAAACAGTAATTTTTTTTCCCTCCCTGTTTTTACACTTTTCAATATAATTGAAAAGTTTTTTTCTTTGAAGTCTCAGTATGTCTGCTTGTATATATTTTAACTTTCATAAATACATTTAGACTGATATTAAGAGTTTTTACTAGACACATCATGTGCCCCACCAATAGGCGAGAGGTTTTGCTTTCCATGCTGGTAAGATGGGAGATGCAGAGTTTGAACCCGATCGGAGTCGAACCTACATCGGCTTAGCCGTTCGGAGTTTTCTGTGGTTTTCTTCGAAACTTGCGTAAATACGGGCCAGGCTCCCATAAAAAGACAGCCCCCCCACACGCACGCACACGTCGGGCATATCATCCAGGCTGGACACAAGCGTAATCAATCAGTTTTAATTCCAAATATCAACATGAATGATATATCCCAAATTAATCCAGATACTTTAGTTTATGGACAATAATTTCCCTGTATGGATTTTAATCTTTTTAAGCAGTTAAAAAAAGCAAACGTGATACGAGGATTTAATACAGCACGTTCTCTGCTGGTTTAGCATGGGTAAGTTAGAATTAATAGGCATTGTTCGAATGTGCGGAAATCAATTTGGTTACATTGTGGTATGTGAGCAGTTTAAAACACATTTTTAGTGAATGTGAACCAAATCAAATCTAATAAACTTTATACGTATTATTGAGCTTCATTGCAATATGACATGTAATTTCATAAGGTATTCTGTAGGAAAATATTTCATGTCTCTGCGTAATGAATGAGTTTTCTTTCTCTCTCTTTAAGCGGAGAAAAAAGCAAGTTTTAGGAGAGTTCTTGAAATGTTTGATTTAATATGCAAAATAAAAAAAATGTGCTTGATATGAGACTATGTGTATTTTATGTCTTACAGTTACGCTAAATGTTTTTTTTTTTTTTTTTTTTTTTTTAATGTTCTTCAGCTTAAATTGTTTTAAAAATTTTCCCTGCAGTTTTTCCCCATTTTTATATTTTTACCGATACGGAACAATTCTGTTAGAAGGCTTCTTCAACTTGCATAAACAGAATACTCAGTCTCGATACCTTTTATTTCATTATCAACTTTTTAAACTTTTTTAAACGTTGTTGTGTGCAAATACATAGTTTTAACTTTAAATATGTTTCATAGCTGGAAGTATTATTGTTATTTTAATTGATTAATTGAACTCGTCAGCAGTGTTGCCAAATCTGGCGGATTTTTTATTCAATACTCACCTCTAAATTTTAACCCATATTTCACCATCGTTCTAAAAATAGGACACCATGCATAAGTGGTACTTATATAAATTCTTTTGAATATTTTAATTCAAACTAAAGGCGATATATTATTTAAAAGTCCAATAAATACATATGTGCTTTTATCGTTAGTTTAAATTAATGTTTAATATATTTATTTTTAATTTTTAAAATGACGATTTTTGAAGATTTATTCATTACATTTTCAACACATTATTACTTAAAAAGGTTTTACATTCAAGAATAACGGACATATTAATTTATTGAGGTAATATTTTACACCTTTGTACTGGTAAAACAATTTTATATATATATATATATATATATATATATATATATATATATATATATATAATGAATAATTTAATTCCTTTACAACACTCAGCAAATGAAAGAAAGATGAAAATACCAACAATGAAATTTGAAATGAGATGTATTACGTATAAAGTTATTATCACGATTATAATTTAATTAAATTACACTGAGAAGTAAAAACATGTTATGTATATGGTCTGTTATCCTTATTGTATTTTCGGCCCACCAGCGGCCGAGCGGTTCTGCGCTCAAAGCTGGTAGATGGGAGGTGCCGGGTTCGATCCCAGGTCGCGCTCATCGACCTAGCCGTTCGGAGTTTTCCGTGGTTTCCTCCGAAACTCGCGTAAATACGGGCTAGGACCCCTTAGAAAGACCCCCACGGAGGGCATTCCCCCCTCTAGGCCTAGGACACATCAGGAGTCAATCGGCCTTAAATCCTACAACCAACCAACCAACCAACCTTATTGTATTTCCGACTGTCCTAAACCATTGTCCTATTTTTAGGGCAGCCTGTACCGATGAAACTAATGAAAGGTGGGTAAGTTTTTTGATTTTGTGTGTATACATAGGCTTAAAGAAACAGAAACATATATTTAAGATTTTATAAAGAAAAAAATATTTTTTCAATGCTTGGTACGATATGGGTTAATCGTAACCTTTGCCTAATCACTTCGAAGGTTGATAGTCTATTATGTATGTCAAATATCACTTCTCAAAATTATTGGAGATTATTTAATGAAAAATCCGCCAGATCTGACAACACTAGTCATTCGGAGTTTTTAGGGCTTATCTCAAACTCGTCTGTACACACAGACTAGGATCCCTTAGAATGACTTTCATGGTTGGCGTAACACCCAGGATTAGAACTCTCGTGTAATCGACCTTTACACCAAAACTTGACTTATTTAAATTCAGTTTGGCTGAAATTTGAGCGGCCTTATGTGCTTTTATTCTTTAACAAATCTTAACATATTATGGCTCCACCAATGGACGAGAAATTCTGCCAAGCTATTAATAGTAGACAGGAGGTACCAGGCTCGAACCAAAGTTACGCTCGTTGGTCTAGTCGTTCGGAGTTTTATATATATATTTTTTTCCCGAAAGTCGCGTTATTAGGAATTAGGTTCCCTTAAAAAATTCTCTCTCACCCCTCACAGGTCTAGGTCTCACTTGTTGTCAATCTGCTTTATTTCCAAAACACTGCGAATTTTTAGATTTGTTCATCTTCCAGTTTGGTTTAAAATTCCCTTTAAAAATAAATGTATATGAATGCATTTATGATTTTTGATTTTTTTTAATAGGGGTGGGTCATGATTTTATGTATATATAAAATTTTGCTCAGAGATTTTGTTTGTATAAACGTTTTAAGTGTAAATTATTATTTTTTTTTTGAAGATGTTTATTAAATTTGAATTTAAACTAACTTAAAAGTGTAATATTTTAGATTAGGCAATCCACACTTTTTTTTTTTTTTTTTTTGTAACAAAATAATTGCCTAAAACCTTTTCTATAACTGTGGAAATATTTCACATGTTGAATTTCAAGAAAATGATGATATTCAATTGATTTGTTGTTTTATACATTGTAAAAATGAAATATATTAACTTATTATTTTTATTTCAGGATTTATTGTATGATTCTTTTTGGATTTTACATAAAACCTCTTGGGTGAGTCACATATTACTTTAATTTCTGATTTAATTTATTTATTTTATTATACTTATTTATTCTTGTTAATGATTTTGAAAACTTATTTTCAGTTTAAATTTGTAAAAGCAATAACATAACTTTGTTCTCTCTCTCTCTCTCTCTCTCTATATATATATATATATATATATAGGAATTTTCGTTTAAAAAAATTTTGAACTCAAAAGTGCTAACTTAAAGAATTTTTTTTTTTTTTTTTTTTTTTTTTGTAACAGCTAATAATAATTAAATGTTACTCTATACGAAATTTAATCAGCATTTCTTATTATTTTTATTATTATTTTTTTTTTTTTTTACTGCTTTTAAACCCACTTTTGTTAATTTATATAACATAAGGAATTACTTCTTAATGTTTTGTATGACTATTTAGGTACTTTAAACATAAATTGACGACATTGTTTAGCAAGAGATTATTTCAGAATATTTATTTAGCCATTTTAAAGCTCAATTTAAATAATATTTATTCAAAAGTTTATTAATTTTTTACTTGACCATAATGTTAAAATATTCAGATTGAAACGCGATTTAATTCTTTACCTGTTAGAGATGAGAGGGTAATGTAAATTGAAAAAGTGTACAAAATAAGATAGGAAATAAAACTACACTAATAAAAATATCTCCCTGTTAATTTAAAAAAAAAAAAAAAAAAAAAAATACATTTTTTAAATTTTTATACGACTCCTCTAGACAAATTTGGTCAATTAGAAAGTTTTTATTTCAACAACATTGCAAAAATCCGCATTCTTGTATCTTTTAAACTGAATGAATGATACTTAATGGACAATATTCCTGTGACGTCACCGTAGGTAAAATCGCCGAACACGTGGCCGATATTTTGTAAACAAATTAGATTCAAGATGACATTTTATTGTTACGTATAACATTTTCCTAAATATTTCTGCAGGGAAACTTAATAATAATGTTCAAACAAGAACAAAAGTGAGATGTAAACAACTGAATCGAATGATAAAGTTAAGACTATTCCATATCGTAAAATTGCAGAACATTTTATGTATATACACACACACACACACACATATATATATATATATATATATATATAATGAATAAAAGATTAATAAGAACATTTTATACACACACACATATATATATATAGACATCAAAGCTTAAATAATTAGAATTTCAATCACTTTAATAAAGGGATTTATTAAATGGAACATCCATTTAAATGTGTTAACATTGCCACAGTTCACATGGCAACTTTTAATATTACATATGTTGATTAATATTAAAGTATATTACTAAAACTGGATTAAAAACAAAACAAAGGTATCACTATATCACTCTTACTTCAATTTCATATAATCTGTAACTCTTATCAATAATATTGCAAGATAAAAATTTGCAAGCCACAATGCTTTGCTATGGTAGAGTTGAGAATTGTTTACCGAAAACAGCTGATTTTTTATAGTCTCGAACCCAAAGGAGGAATATGGTCCATTGAAAACTAAACTCTGATTATAGGGACCATATATCAAAATAGAAATGTAAATTTGTGACATATTATAAAAAGATAAAATGTATCATAGCATTTTCATTAAAACTATTCTTGAGTATGTTGGATTAATTTAAATGTATTTGAGAATTTTTCGACACAATATGTTATTGATCTAAACATTTCCGTTATCAATTTGTAAATGATCCTTATTTTCACCGAAAAGGTATTTTTTTTTCCTGTATCACAATTCAGTTGGTTTTAAAGATATAATTATGCGGTTTTTTCTAATGGTCTTGTTGAATGAAAAATAAAAATTTTGTAATTGACAAAATTTGCATAGAGGGACTGTATAAAAATTTAAAAAAAGTAATTTTTTAAAATTAATGGGAGGTTTTTTTTTTTAATGTAGTCGTCTTTCCTACCTTAATTTGGACGTTTTTTTTTTTTCAATTTACATTGCCAATTTATTTGTAACAGGTAAAGAAATAAAGCGCGTTTCAACGTTTTTGAGACACCCTGTCACGAATATCACTCAAGTTATCACTCAGTATTAATTTAAAATTATAAAATAATATAAATAATCTCTAAAAAATAAAGATTTAAATTGAACACGTGTCATTTGTATTAAATATATTTAAAACACTTTAAACACACGTAAATATAAATTTATTTAAAAGATGTTAAAAATTTTTTATCCAAAGCTTTTCGCTTTAATATTAAAGCATCATCAGCATATATAAATCCCTGATGATGCTTTAATATTAAAGCGAAAAGCTTTGGATAAAAAAAATTTAACATCTTTTAAATAAATTTATATTTACGTGTGTTTAAAGTGTTTTAAATATATTTAATATAAAATAATAATTTAAAATCTTACCTCTTTTCATCCTTTCATTAATATATATATATATATACATATCCTAAGAATAGAGAGTAGGGTAATGATAAACTTAAAAAAAAAAAAAAAAAATCTTCTTTTAGGAAGAAATCCGTATAAGAATCGAGGTGTTTTGTACATCCCTAAGTAAAACATGTTACTAACGTCTATGAAAATATATCTAAATAAAATTACGATAAATTAGCTAGCTATTATGTTGAGAATCTATATATTAATACGTGAAGCAAAAACTTTGTACCCCTTTTTACGAAAATTGCGCGGACGGAGGATTATGAAATTTCGCACACTTATAGTTTATATAGAGAAGAAGTGCAGAATGCTAATATTTTTTAAAAATACAACGACAAAGACGAGAAATTGGAACATTTGTGAAACGACAAAGGTGCAATTCAAAGCCTATATTATCGGGTTTTATTTCCAGATTAAAATTAGCATTTTCATTTTTTTATACTGTTGCCAAAATTTTGAAATTTCAATTAATAATAAAAAGTTAATATGTTAATAACAATAATAAAAGTTAATAACAATGAGTTATTTTTTAAATAGCCAGTTTCATCTGAAAGAGTTATCGCAGAATGCTAATATTTTTTAAAAACACACAAGTTTTGCATTATATATATACTAATTAATCAACTCAACTCAACTCAACTCATTGAATTTGTATAGATCAGTTTCTAAAGAAATCAACCTAAAATAAAAAAAAATAACGATTTTTTCTACTGACGATGAAAGTTTTTTTCTACTTTTATTATGCCTCGTCATAGAACATTAACGGGTCGGAGTGAGAGACAAAGAAGAAGGAATCTATATTTGCGGACACATAATAATAATAGTAATGAAAATACAAATAGTGTTAATATTATACAGAATGAAGAAGTGAATTTGACAGATAAATTTAAATGTGCACGAAATGTCATTCCAAAAGTTTTTTATAGTTATGATTGTGGATTAATGGATTTGGAATGCAGGTTTTGCAATGCGAAACATTTTGAATCTGAAGTCACTTTAGGTGACAGAACTGCATTCACTTCATGTTGTCATAAGGGTAAAGCAATATTACCGCCCTTAAGTCAAAATGAATATTTTAAATCATTGTATGATGGACTTATTTCAAATGAACCTTCAATAAAAAGTAAGTCAAAAAATTATTTTGAAAATATTCGCAAATACAATTCATCATTTGCTATGGTTAGCTCAGAAGCTCAAGTATCCGAGGCAGTTACAAGTGGAGTGTATCATTTCAAAATACATGATGTTTTTTATCACAGATCGGGTCCAATGACTGCTGCACATGGTCGTTCACCATGTTATGCGCAATTATATTTTTATGATGTTGACACTGCTATCAATTATAGATTACAAGAACGTTTTAATCAAACATGTAACAACAACATAATGCGCGAAATTTCTCTCGAATTGGAACGCAGTAATCCTTTTGTTCGGTCATTCATTGCAATGAAACATCATTGTCAAAGAGTTGAAAATTAAAATAAAGAAATTTGTATGCTCATTAAAGTAAATCATGATTTAGATCTACGCCGTTTCAATGATGCAGTTCAAACTGATGTAGCAGTAATATTTAGTACAGTTGATGGTGAGCCACCTTTTGAACGAAATATGATTTCATTTTCAAAAGTTAATGGTATCATTAAAAATATCTCAGTTTTGGATTCATCATTAGATCCTTAGATCTAATGATCTAAATAAAAATACCTGTAGGTAAATTAACAGTGTAGCCTTGGCAAAATCTGTGATTATAGAAGTATAGTCTTTGACAATAGAACCTTAATAATGTTTAAACTTATAATTTTAATTAATTATGGTCGAATTTCGACCACTGGGCGACCACTAGTAAAAATAAATAGGAGAATTTATTCAGTAACACATAAACTAATTTTAAATGTAATAAAATATCAAATAAACAGCGTAGGAAATTTCAAACTATATGCTGTTGCTATAAGTACACGTGCCGCGTTTATTTCCAAGTCCATGTAATATACACATTTAAATTAGAACTAACATTAAAAGTTAGAAGCTTTGGTTATGTACTTTTTTTTTTTTTTTTTAATAAACGATTGTTTCAAACCAATCTAGCGTCATTTTTAGAAAATTTGATATACTGTAAGAGAAAAAAAGTCAGAATATAAAAATATTAAATATTTGTTGAAATAGGAATATTTTTTATTAAATGTTTAATTTTGAATGTGCAAGCGTCAAAGAAAGTAATTTATCAGCTAAATATGCAGAGATATTAAAAAATAGTGAAAACTGAGAAAGATATCATATATAGAATGAGTTGAACTTCAGTTGTTCCGTAAAAGAAGACTATCGGTAACGATTTTTATCTAAAGTTGTATTTAAAATTAATGGCAATGATTCCGTCCAGCCCCCTCCCCCTAAAAAAAAAAACAAAAATAAATAAAAATAAAAATAAAGCTATAAATATTCAATTCATTCTACCGATGATATCTTTCTGTATTTTCTTAGTTTTTGCTTGAGTTTTTATTAGAAGAGTACATTTGTGCAGCAAATTAAGTAAAAGAAGGTAACGCTTGCATATGCGTAATTAAACGTTATTTAGTATAAGTTCTTACACTTCATGAGACATTTAATATTTTTATATTCTGATTTCACGTTTTAGATTTTGTTAAAGAAACCCTTATATCTCCATGAATATGCTTTATATTCTTTTACAAATGAATGTAAATAACTGAAAAAGCCTCCTAATCGTAAGCTACAATCCATTTCACGCATTATCTTTTACAAGATGATTCTGAACATTCTTTTTCTCTTTAATTTATCGTAGATTTTCTTTTTGTCTTTGTGACAAAACCGTCATTGAAATACGAGGCATAACATGTTTTTTATACCCCCAAAGTTTTGGGTTAATTCACCAATAGGCTTTCAAGATACTAAAGAAAACATATAAAATAAAAAAAATATTTCCGTTGCTTTGTTCGTTACCTGTATTAATATTCTTTAATCACGTTTCTTGTGACCATGGGAGCCTCTGCGTAAGTGCTGATTCAGCGAGTCCAGTGTTAAAATAGGAGTGATAACCCTTGTGGTTGAGAGAAAATAGCGATAAAAATTCGCCGAATGACTGAATGTTTACCAGATTCCAATCTATGGGTCAATTTTGGTACCTCTGCATGTGATATGGAAAATCACATATTCTTTCTTAAATTTAATTGTATTTAACTTCTTAAAATTATTCAGTTTCCCTGTTTATAAGGCTTCTTTAAACGAAAAGAATTAAATTTATTTTCTTCGAAGGCGAACGTTACAGTCTTTCTGATATCGCAGATATAAAAAAAAATAGCCTTGAATCATCTCTTCATTCCAGAAAAAAAAAAAAAAATATATATATATATATATATATAATAACGAAATGAAAATCATAAACACCGTTGCATTTTGTAGCTACTTGTGATTAATTAATGCATATCAAATACGTCCAATATTTCTATCAACAGTTAATATACATTTAGAGAAATAGATTTGAAACGCAAGGGAAAAAATGTTATTTTATTTTCATAATACTAAATCTGTCAATAGAGGATCGCGAACCAAAGAAATGAGTGCAATTAAATTTGCGGAAGCGTGATTTATAACGCGTAATTTGACTTTTTCTTCCGTAATGTCAGAATTAAACCAAGTGAGGAAACAATAAAATTTATCACCATAATTCAGCGGATCTTGGATCTCATAGAAACTGTAACTTATTTTTGGCAAGAAAAAATCTGAGTTGTAATATTTGAAAGTGTTCCTAACGACATAAAAAACTGGTGTTGCTTGGGCGGAGTTATTTGGCGAAAGTTCTTTTTGAAATGAATGTTTTTTGCCAAACTTCTAGATCACTTTTGCTTCAGCTTCTGTGTTAGAAGGGCACTACGCTCTTTTGTCTGTACTCCCCGTGCCCATCTAGCTATTGCTTTCCAAAAAGGGACTGTATCTACGAGGGTAAGTCAAAAATTATCCGCAATGTAATCTATAAGTGTGTTGTGGATGATTTCGTAGGCAGAATCATGACTAATTGACAGACGATGGTCCACTTCATCAATAGTCACCCGTCTGTTTGTTAGAACTATGTCACGTGCAAGCTCATGTTGTCATCATTTGTGGCTGCAGATGGTCGTCCAGCTCCTTCCGCATGCGTAACACTTGTGCGACCATTTTTGAATTTGTCAATCCATTCGTAGACACTCCACTGTGGCAAGACACTGTTTCTGCACTGTGCCGAAAATCTTTGATGGATTGTGGCCCTTCATACACCTTCCGACCGCAAAAACCGGATCACTGCTCGCTGTTCCTCTTTGGTGCAAACCTCTAATGGAGCGGCCGTGATCTACCTGCAACAAAAGAAAGACAAATGGAGGAATTAGAATCAAACTTTCATTGCAGGACCGCAACATTATAACAATAATATAAACTATAAACTAGGATAGACTTCCGTATGAACACTCTAAAAAAATTATTAGCTACATTGCGGATAATGTTTGACTTATCCTCGTACATATGTTGATCTTATGATTTCTTCTGTAAAATTTATTTGGATTAGACAATATATTTTATTGCTCATGATTGTTTGGGGAACTATTATTGTGGAACAATTTATTCATCCCAATTACAAATTATGTGTAACAGTTCTTCAATAAAGAATCATCTAAGTTTTCGAAGAATCTGGATTGTTATTGGCACACCGCATTTGTTCCTTTAATTCTTTGCAAACTGTTATGGCTAGTAAAGCAAAACAACTGACCATGCCAAAAAAAAAAAAAAAAATACTCAATATAGTGAAGAAACTACTTGACACTGCTAGCCTTAGGGATCGTCCACCAATGTTAGGTGCGAGAAATGTGGTTACACTATGTAAAGCATCTGATTTTAGTTTAGAGAAAACATCTGATATCGTAGTTTTAAAATTTATTTATACCGAGTGATTATTAAATATCATAAAGTTTTTTCAAAAAATATTCTTTTACTACATTTTAAAATTTAACACATTAAGGGCCCTCTTCACTCACCGCCGCCGGAAACCGAAGCTAATGTTATTCTATGGGAAATTTTTCTTAACAAATAACTTATTAATTAATACATATTTTTAAATTCTGTTTTCACATTCTGAAAATTTCCAGCTGTTAAATTGACGGACCTTTTCTAAAAAATTATTTTTTTTAATTTTTTATATTTTATTTTGAAGCTGCAAAATATGAATTTTCAATATGTGAATTTTTTTCATTTTGCAATTTCGAAATAAAATATAAAAAAAAAAAAAAAAAAAAAAAGAAAAGAAAGAAAGAAAGAAAAAATACATTTTTAAAAAAGTTCCGTCAATTTAACAGTTGGGAATTCCCTGAATGTGAAAACGGAATTAAAAAATATGTATTAGTTAATAAGTTATTTGTAAAGAAAATTTCCCCATAGAATAGCATTGGCTCGGGCTTCCGGTGACGGTAAATGAAGAGGGCCGTTAAGCGCCATGTCAGCCATTCTAGATTCTAGATATTTTGTCATATATCTCTAAGTACTGAAGGAATCATCTTGAATCTTTAGGAGTGTGCAGAGCACGTTATACTTCAAACAATTCAGTGAATGTTTTACCCCGAATGTGAAAGCAGTACCAATAAAAAATTAAAACATTGCGCGCCCTGTCAGCCATTGGCTGACAGTGTCAAATATGATAGAATGCCGCGTCAACCATCGGTGGCGGATATAAAATAGGATATAAAATAAAAAAATATTACATTTAATGATTGAAAATTTATTAAAAATTTGCTTAATTTTTATTTATTACAGGAAGAATCATTAGGGAATTTTAATGGATTTTAAGAACTTGCGTGGCGCTCAACGTGTTAACAGCATAATTTCTAGTTATGCACATTCTGGTTTTGCATTTTGTTGTTATTTATGGCAAATTTAGTAAAGAAGATTGTTCTTTCCTCGCCATAACTGTATACATTAACCTATTTGTTATGACTGTAAATCTCCTATAAAAGTTTGCATTAATTAATTAAAGAATTTTTTCTTTTTTTTTTTTTTTTTACTTAATGAAATGGAGGGTGAGTGAAACTTCTATACACTGTAAAAATATATATATATATATATATATATATGTAAATATATATATATATATATATATATCACGGTATTTGACCGTGTAATTTTAGGGGAAATGACCGTTTTAATACCTAAACGGTCATAATCCGTAAATTAATGTTTTGAAAGTATAATTTAGGAAATGACTGTTTTGCTAGCTAAATGGTCGTAGCCCGTAAATTGATGTTTTGAAAGTATAATTTTGGAATTTTTACGAGAAAATGCCGTTAATCTATGGAAATCTATTCGTTTTTTCAATATGAGAATTGACTGACTTCTTAATTTTATCAAAAATAGCAAATTTAAATTTTAAAATTGTCTTAAAAGAAAAAAATTTTTATGCATAGTTTGAACGTTAACAATATTCAATATTAAAAGTATTCGAGAAACTCAAATTTTAACTTTTGATTTTACGGTCAATACTACTTTTTTTACAGGTTGGTTGTAGTATGTTTCATCACAACGTAAAATTGCTAGCGATACATCATTCACTGTCTAAATGTATTTTTACGGGCCTTGCCCGTAATTTTACTGCAGCATTTTTAAGTGTATATTTTCCCAGTTGGTTAGTAGTATTAGTACCGCTTTCTTTCTTTCTTCTTCGTCTTCTCTCTCTTTTTTTTTTTTTTTCTTTTTTTACGATTATTCGTGGCGGTATCGGTCGAAGGGGCGTTTTTTATTTCAGCACATTTTAAGTGTTGTTTTCTTATCTGTTTTATATACGTCTCACCGGGGGTGTTTATGCATCGAAGTAAAATATTTGTGTTTAGAATGTGCCTTGATATGCCCGTCAGAGATTAGAGATCGACCTTGGAATTCTGAATGTCTGGAGAAATCGGGTCATGCATGCGGATTTGCATCGGCAAAACTCTCCCCAGAGCATCCCGACGAAATTCTTTTCTGATGGATTCGCATTTACTACGGAAAATGCAGATAATAAAAGGCATTCTTCTTAGTCTGTCTCTGTCACCATGAATAAATGTATGAGTAAATGAATACAGGATGATCCAAAAATTTTTAGATGTTTTTAAGTTTTGAGTGGCACTTCTTCTATTTTATTCATCCTTTTAGATTTAAAGTTGTTTTATGAAGTTGCCATGCACGGTTAAGGCCCTTTTCTACTTCTTACGATTACTCAGTCTCCAAATCCCAATTCTATGGGGAATTTTATTTATTTATTTTTGTTTAGCAGAACTATTTAGTACTTAACGTCTGTTTGTACATACCGTTTATACATTCGGAAATTTCGCAATTATTAATCGCGCATTTAAATTCTGCTTTTGCCAGAATTTCATCAAAATATCTTTTTTTTTTTTTTTTTTTTTTAAAGAAAAAGAAAAGAAAATTAACAATAATCAGTATCGAAACGGACAGTATCGAAAAAGTTGAAGAAGACCTTTTTTAGACAAAAATACATAATTTATTTTAATTTTTAATTGTTACCAAAAGAGTTTACTAGTTGATTCTAAATTTTTTTGAAATTAAAAGAAATTCACGCGTAAATATTAAAATTGATATAAAACTTTGTGAAAAATCAAACTTGCAGGGTAAAATTGACGTCTTTTTTTTTACACAATAAATGATTAGTTAATAAATAATATATATATTACGGTGTGTCTTTTGTTTGCAACTGAACACATCTGTGTATTGAATATTTTATATCTCAATTACAGCATCAGTAACAACAACAACAACAACAAAATAAAAATGTAAAATTTGAAATTTTTATGAATTTTTGTCGTGCGACTGAATTTAAAAGTTCGTGATAAACGTTATAATTTCTTGACTTTAAAATTGTTTGCCCAGTTTTGTGGCAAACACACTAAATAACATTCACACAAATTTTAAAGAGGTTTGGTTAAAAAAAAAAAAAAAAATGTAGCAAGGATCATTATAAGTACCTCATTATTCCCGAAATTTTGAACCCAGGAGAAATATATTTAATCTTTAAAATTTTGTAAATAAATAAATAAATAATGTTTAAACAGTTCTGGAATATTATTTTAAAAATATTACATAGTTTAGTTACATTCTGTATAACAACTATCTAGATATATTTAATTGCGACGATTTTGATAATTTATATCATCCATCCCTTGTCCCCTTAAATATATATTATAGTCAACTGATTCTTACTATACCGTGTGATCTATGAAATCCTCTAAAAAACTATAAAAAACTAGCAACCCCTGCGAAATTTTCGTATTTTATTTCTTTCCTTATCTCCTTATATTATTAAAATCTGTGCGCATCTGTCTGTCTGTCTGTCTGTCTGTGAAAAATGCCTTGTGACCGCTAAAGCTCTGGCGCTAATGGTCGCAGCGCCTCGAAACCGGTGTCGACAGACGCAGAATTTCTTCATCTCGACATCGCGATAATTCGCTAAGCGATGCGACCCTAATTAGCGGAGATATTAATTAAAACGTCGACCCATATCTCCCGAAAAATGACCCAGAATTCATGATTAAATGCTTAAAAAGCGACATTTTTACGGAAAAAGTGGAAAATAAATTAGAAATATCAGTTGTATCGTTACAAATAAGATATCAAATGAAAGGTCCGATTTTTCTGAATCCGACGGTTTAAATAGCTTATCGATAGGGCAATTAGATCTTTTAAAATTAACTAAAGTATGAAAAAAAAGGTGGCAACAAATCACAAGAGTTTTATTAATTTCGCAATAGACGTATTTCGGTTACCATGGCGCCGGGCGAAAGAATAAATAGATTTTACTTCCTGCTTTACTGATTTTGTACTGGAAATAAAAATTGCAAATTTCAAAATGCTTCAATTTTCTTCAAAATTATTTCAAACTTGCTACACACTTTTAACATCACAAGACGAAGTTGCAGTTCAAATTTCATCGGGTTTCGAGAATAAATAAAAAATGTACAATTTAATTGCAAATTCTAATTCGCGTATTTCAAATTCTAACTATGATTAAATTATTTTTAATACATCATTCGAAAGATATTTTAAAGTACTTTTATATTATCGAAAGTGGGATTCAAGATTTCGCTTCATTTACACGGTTTGAGGTCTCCTGAATCGGTTTTCATTTGTATCTCAGCTACTAATTAAAATAATTTCATAAGTAATACATCATAAGATAGTTGATTTGGAATCGAATAGTAGATTACAGAAATTTCTACCGCCAGATGGTGCTGTAATATTTTAAAATTTCAATATTTCAATTTCTAATTATGATTAAATTATTTTTAATACATCATTCGAAAGATATTTTAAAGTTCTTTTATATTATCGAAAGTTTTAACCAGATTTGCACGTTTTGAGGTGTCCTGATTAGGTTTTCTTTTGCATTTCAGCTAATTCAGTTAGACCGTTTAAAATTGGTATATGTAGGTTAATTAGGAAGGGCTGAAAGGGTGGGGAAGATATAGGCGTGAACCGCGCGCACGGGACAGCGCTGCCGATGGCAGTGGGGACCCGGTCCGACTTTTTAATCGATGAGAAATTATTTTTTTTTCATTTTCTTTTCTCAATAATAAAAATTTGATTTGAGAAGGAATATGTGCGCGTAGTGCGCGTATACCTTCACACATGCGCGCTACGCGCGCATGGGTCTGCGCTGCCGAAAGCAGTGGGGACCCGGTGTGAGTTTTTACCCGATCAGAATTTTTTTTTTTTTTTTTTTTTGGGGGGGGGGGGGCACGAAGGGTCAGGGAAGGAATACGCGCACGCTGGAAGGAATACGCGCGCGCAGCGCGCACGGGGCAGCGCTGCCGAAAACAGTGGGGACCCCGGCCGACTTTTTACCCAATCAGAAATGATTTTTTTTTTTTTTTTTTTTTTTTTTAATTTCTTTTCTTGACACTAAAAGTTACTGTTAGTGATTCATTAATTTTAGTGATTCATTTGAAAATACTGGCCCGCTAACGGGCGAAGCTCGCTAGTTTACCTTTAAAATTTGAAACTTATAATCTTAGGTCAATTTTTCCACGCAATTTTGATTCATCAGAAGCCAAATTATTATTGGAAACAAATTAATATTGTGAGATGAAACGCGAGTGATAATAAAGCCAATATCATTCAATGAAAGGCTTAAAAATAAAATTCATGTTTAAAGACCCATTTTTCATATTTCGCGAAGCAGGATAGATTTAGTATAGGACCCCCATGGCGACTGTTTAATTTTTGTCGCCATGTTGGCGAGGAATTTTTAATCATTAAATTATTTATTTTGGCATAATTTTGTGTTAAAAAAACTCAATACCTATTTTGATTATTGCGTTTTTTATTCAATTTATGACAAAAGTTCATATGGTGCTTATATCATTAAAACATTGCTAGATTTAAAATGACGCTGGCAAAGATTGTAAAGATGCAACGTTTAAAAATACATTTTTCTATAAAATAATCTCTTCAGACAAATGTCATATATTTTTTTTATTAGATCACTGAACTGAGTCCGCGTGCTTAAATATTGCTTATGTATTATTTTTTATCCTCACGTATTTTATTAAGTCATTATCGTATCGTTTCTAAAAAAATATTCGTCACGTTAGAGAAATATTATATAGATTAGAGGAAATAGTATATTTTACTGCGATTTACGAAAACGTTATTCTCACAAAAGAAACGTGTATTTAGTAAAGGAAAAACGAAATTATTTTTATTTTATCGGGAATGCTGCTAAGAAGAAAAAATATGCACATCATTACCCCATAATATAGTATAAACTCATTTCTGTTTTTTTGTTTCCTTCACTACTGAAAAATCACCTCATGTGAATATATTTATTTTCCAAACCGCTTTTAAAATATATAAATTAATTCATCTTTTATGAATTTTAGAAGTTTTTCTGAATAATGAATTTTTTTTCTATGTATGCGTATGGAAAATATCGTTTGGTATAGTCGATAAGTAGATAATTTAAAAATTTAGAAACATAAATTCCTTTGGATATCGAAAAGAAAAACCGCGTTTGATCGCTAATTTCATTAAACAGATATATTTTTACCATTTCCCCCTCCCATTTTAAGTTTCTTTTTAAGCCAATAAAAATAGAATAATAAATAGCAATTTTTTTTTTCTTCTATTTTTCTTTTTCTTTTCTTTTTCCCAGTGAATAATTTAAAATATATCTTAAATATTTCCCCCTCTTTATCAGCATCTTCTGTTTAAAACTAAAGATTTAACTTACTCAAACTCAAGTCTATCTATCACGTCTCGTTGGGAAAGAAATAATGACAGCATTTTCGAAACAAAGAAGTTTAACCAGTAAAAGAACACATGAGTTACTGCTATTCTTTATGAAGAAAATTTATTGGGTGGTTAATGGTCTGCCGAGATAGATGTCTTCAACTGGATTAATTTGAGCATAAGATTAATGGTTAAAGGTAGTTTTTTTTAAAGGAACTATATTTGATAGCAATGAACTATCGGTGAGCTGAAAATAAAGAAAATCTTTGAATTTTCGTAAAAAAAATAAAAATAAATCGCTACATTTACTTTTTCATCTTTTTTTTTTAATTTCTTCTATATTCATTAGAAGAAAGTTTTGGACTTGTAAAAATTTTTGTCTTTTAATTTTAGATGAATTTACACGTTTTGAGAGGTCTAGAACACGATTTAACTATTTTTATTTTCTTGGCTTCGTAAAAATTTTACGGTTTTCAACAGATTTACACGTTTACAGAAGGCCAGAATAATATTCGACCATTTTTAGAAAGTATGTCTGTCCAGCTAACTGTGCGTGCGACAAATATTTTGTGGCGATTGTATCTCACGAACTACAACACAGAATTTTATATAAATTTATACTTAGATCCTTGACATAAATTACTGTCTATCAACTTTTGGAGAAAACCGCTCAACAAGTGGCGCTACTATACTTCAAATTTTACAATTTAAATTAAGGCTATATCTTAGCTTCAATATGTATAATCGAACAAAATTTACTGTGCAAAAGTGTCATTATGAAACATTATGCTCATTCAATTTTGCGTGCATTTCGCCTGTTGGGTTGTAATTTACCCTGAAAATAGAAATGCTAAATCTCAACTTATATGGCACCAAACCCTATATTCAAGATAATCAGAATGAAAACGGATGCTAAACCACATTTGAGTGTATATCGACGCGGTGGTGCTGTTATTACTCACTTTCTGCAATTTTGCACATGTCTACATCTCAGCATCTGTTAAATAAAATTGCATAAAATGCATATGCAAAATCTTTATTGCGTGAAGCTATGATTAAGCTTTTGTGAATGTTAAACAGTAAGTGGCACTGCTATATAAAATGATATAGAAGAAAATTTTGCGATTCCCATAACATATTAATTTTATTAAGTTAGGGGGGAATAATGTTTTTGTTTTAAGGAAGAGCGGGGGAGGGGGCAGGAAATACCACATTTAAAAATTTAATTTTTTCTTCCTTACTTTTCATTGTAATGTTGAAGAAAAATGGACGTTTGGTAGAAAAGTAAAAGATTTATAAAGATTTAGTGAAAGATTTATGTAAGGTTGCACATAAGTAAGTCAGAATTCTACCTTTCTTCTCCATGTGATTGTATAAGATTTTTGTTGCTTCGTTTTATAAAGGTGTCATACTTCAAAAATGAAGTTTTTTGAATTTTGTTTTTTGAAATCCATTTTATTTCATAAACTAAACTTAAGACATGATATCTAAATCTCGAAATAATTATATTTAAATAAATATGTAGATATTTTTTTTAATTGTTTACTAATATAGACATGATGATCTAAAGAGTGGAATTCAAAAAAACAGAATTCGAAAAGTTTAGCACTTCTGTTAATTTCGAATTCTGACATAATCTCAAAGGTAGAAGCAGAAGATGGCGAGTTTCATCTCAAATCTTGCTTGTTAACTTTGCCATTCAGAGTTACCATGGTTTTCTCCGAAACCAAGCTTAATACATGCCAGCGTAAATACATGCTAGAACACTTTATAAAGACTCCCACGGAAGGCCTTCTGCCCAGAGAAAGGACCTTAGCATAGTCAACTGGCTTTAACAACCACATTCTGACATACCCGAAATTGAAAATAAATAATATAATAATAATAATGAAAACAAGCTATATTAAAGTTATTGCATTTACATTTTCAAAATTGCGTTTGGACTTGATTTTTATTCGTAGGTCTGGTAGAGCCGAAACACCTTTTCTGTGAATTCTCCTGCTGGGTTAGATTTGGAAATTATTTTCTTCGAGTCGTGTTCTGATTGAATTCTTTATTACAAACGAATTATATCTTAAATCGAATGTAAATCAGAACTCTGAATAAAAGCTGTGTAGAAACCATAGATATAGTAATAAGACATAGATTGATCAGCGAGAGGGAAAAAGTGAGGCTTTTTTTTTCGGGAAAAATCACTCTAATGGCTGCCTTTCCCCGAGTAAATTACACACAGGAATACACACGGATAATTCAGTAAATAAAATTTATGAATAATTTATTTACTAAAGGTGAATGAAAACCTCCAGATACAGTTTCAAATTCATTTTTCTTTTTATTCTTTTTTACAATACTCTCTAATGGCTGATTTTAGAACTTTTTTTCGGCATCAAAATTTTTTACTCGATAACATGGGGATGACAGATCTATATATATTACTATATCTATGGTAGAAACACGTATATTAGATATTTCAAAGGGAGGGTGAAGACGTCAGGTGCTGCCATACTGAATTCTGTAATTATTTAATTTTAAGTAAAGAATACAACAGATTTTTTTGTAGTGAAGTTCTTAAATTCTATATTGCTCATTTTGGAAGAAAATTTAGTGAAATAAATTTTGAAAGTCACTTTTTAGATGTATAAACCGAATTTTAACAATTGAATTAAGTTAAATATACAGATTGTTTCATTGATGAACATAGAATTTCGTAATTATTTGGGGAGAACCTGCATTGCTAGGAAAAAAATCTACGTGAAAGTAATTTTGAAACATTCAAATTACACTGAAGTTCTACATGTTGGAAAAAAAAATATTGTATCACTATTAATTAAATTAAGAGTTTATTAATTAGTTATATTATTAATAATTAAATATTAAATAAATTAAAAAATAAGGAATTAATTAAATTTCCCTCCTTATCTTTTTAATTTAAATTCTTTTTTTCAATACATTTATATTATACCGATTTCTGAATTAGAAGCAGGCACAAGTAAAATAAATATTAATGAAAATGTATCCCCCCCCCCTTTCCATAAGACTGCCATTCAGCTTCCTGAAATGGAATGTTGCCAATTTTTTCTCAATACTATATCTTAAAAAATAAATAAATAAATAAAATAGGGGCCAATTGTCTGTGTGATAAACTTTATTAAATTTTGATATGAAATACTATTTTCTCGTTGTTTATCGATAATGATAATAATAAATATTTGGCATATGTCAGAACAAATTATGTTTCATATAGTTAAATTCTAAGATATTCAATTTTAACTTATTCTCTAAATAGTACGCAATTTAATAGCTTTACAAGCTGTGTAGTATTTTCTATTGTAAGACCGAGTTTTGATTTGGAACTCGGCCAAACTCCCTCTGTTACCCTTTATTGAATTTTCCTTCTACAATTGTTAGATTTTCTGCAAGATCCACTTCACAGATATTTGCCAAATTCACTTGAAATATGTGCAAAGAATTTTGGCATTGTCATTAGTATTTCAAATGTATGAAGCAAGTTGGAAAAAGAATAAATAAATAAAACGATAAATTCTTTTGGGATTATTTATTATGTAATGTTTTTGACGTTATGCTACTGGAATGGCATTGTATTTATATAAGTGTTTTAAAGGTTTTTGCCGTGCACATTCATGATGTCAGTATTTTTGACTATGACTTATTTCCATAAAACTTTATTTTGAAATTACATAAAATGAAGAGGTTGTAGAATAATTTAAACAATTTCAACTTTATTGTTTAAATTAATACGTTTTGTTTAGCAAAGTACAGTTCCCGCCGCTTATTAAAATCATATTCGTACCGAGCCAAAGTAATTTTATTAAGCGGCTGATTTTTATATCCAGCGAAAGTTCCTGCACTTAAGTAAAAGATAGATATTACTTCCCTGAATTTGGAAAGAAACTTCAAAAGGTAATGAATAATGGAATTAGTAAACAATATTAATTAATTTTTGATAGATATTTATTTGTTCCTTCGATATAAGTAAATTAAACGCATTCCAAATTCCCACGCGCTTTTCCTTGAGAAAAATCATCATTACTTTACCAAAAGTTCACGCTGTTCTTATAAATTTAAAATATTTCCGTTTAAACCTTGTGAATTATAATAATTTCAAAATAAGAACTAGAAATTGCTTTTTAATAATTAGAAAAAAAAATATATAAATAAATAAATAAATGTATATCATTTCAAATCAAATTTGTAACTTATTACTGCACTTTGAAGAATACGGTCCTTGAAATGGCTATGGAGATAAGTTATGGAGCGTGTTTAATTTGTAATTGCGCTGCAAATGTAAAATCTTCGAAAATGAGCGATAACGGAGGTTTTGTAGTGCTTTAATTTTTTTTTTCTATTTAAAAAAAAAAAAAAAAAAGAAAAGAAAAGAAAAAGAAAAATTTTTTTAGTGTGCATAAATGGTATTTTTAGCGGCTGAGGAGTTGTTTGAGTTTATTAACCGGTGATGCTAATTTTATTAAGCGGCGTCTTTAAAAGCAGTTTGTATTGATTTGATTCCGGTCCTGGAAATTTGATCAGATTAAGCGGCTGGTTTTATTAACCAGTGAATTTATTAAGCGGCGGTTACTGTATTACACTTTAAGAAAGGCAAAGAGTAAATATTGAAGAGAAAGTTACGATGCGAAACTCAACTACACTGATGGGAAAAAAAAATCCCAACACCAAGAAAAAATCATTGTACAGTAATGAAATTTCAGCAATACATTTGTCTAGGTAACATATTTAATTGATTAAAGTTTCAAGATCACAGGAAGAGCCATTGGCGAGAAGAGCCATTTCAAATGTGAAATGTTGGTACATTAGTAACCGATGTAACCGCCAGAATTTTGAATGGAAGCATGCAAACGTGCATGCATTGTGTCGTACAGGTGTCGGATATCAGTTTGTGGGATGGAGTTCCAGGCCTGTTGCACTTGGGCGGTCAATGCAGGGACGGTTAATGCTGGTTGTGGATGACGCTGGAGTTGTCGTCCAATGATGTCCCATACGTGCTCGATTGGAGAAAGATCTGGTGATCTAGCAGGCCAAGGCAACATGTCGACACTCTGTAGAGCATGTTGGGTTACAACAGCGGTATGAGGACGAGCGTTATCCTGTTGGAAAACACCCCTTTGAATGCTGTTCATGAATGGCAGCATAACAGGTTGTATCACTAGACTGACGTGCAAATTTGCAGTCAGGGTGCGTGGGATAACCACGAGAGTGCTCCTGCTGTCATACGAAATTGCTCCGCAAACCATAACTCCAGGAGTAGGCCCTGTGTGTCAATCCGCAGACAGGTCGCTAGCAGGCGTTCACCTGGCCTCCTTCTAACCAACACACGGCTATCACTGCGACCAAGGCAGAACCGGCTTTCATCAGAAAACACAACAGATCTCCACTCCGTCCTCCAATGAGCTCTAGCTTGACACCACTCACGTCGCAAAGGCAGTGGTTTGGAGTCAGTGGAATGCACGCTACAGGGCGTCTGGCTCGGAGCTGTCCTTGAAGTAACCGATTTGTAACAGTTCGTTGTGTCACTTTGGTGCCCGCGTTGAACTGTGCTCTATGCCTTTTTGGCCTGGGGGGGCCACAACCACTCGTCGCTCGTATAGTAAAAGGTTGTTTGTTTGATGGGGATCAGACCCGATGGCACGAGGCATCTGGGTGCGTCCCTCGACCACTGCAGCCTTCTCTTCACCGCCAGGCCTTGTTTTCTCTATAGACTCAAGTGTTTACCTGGCACCGGACTAGCACACCCGCCGGAGAGCATTCTAGTTCAGGTGGGTGAGGGGAGTTCTTCCTTCCCCGCGGGCGGTTCTTTGCCCGTGTCACTGCCCGTGGTCCCGCTGGTTAAGAGATTGGATCATCCTTTATAGGATATTTCCGGCCTGGGCGCTATACCTCAAAACCGTCAGGTGAGGCATGCCCTGGCTGGTAATTCGCATCTGTCACTTTGGTGCCAACTGCAGCTCGAATTTCAGCTGCAGACGCAGTAGGATTAGCCACAGCCATACGCCGAACACGGCGGTCTTCCCTCTCAGTAGTGCCACGTGGCCGCCCGGAACCCGGTCTTCTTGACGCAGTACCTTCCCTTGACCACTGCTGCCAACACTCATGCACAGTGAATACATTCCTGCCAAGTCTTTCTGCAATATCGCGGAAAGAAAACCCACTTTCTCGTAGCCCAACTACACGACTTCGTTCAAACTCAGTGAGCTGTTGATAATGGCTTCTTCGTCTTCTTAGAGGCATCCTTGACTAACATTAACCCACTACGTCAAATCTCAACTGTAAATAACGATCACGAACCTTACAGCGCTTATTTAAAGCAAACCTCATTTGCATGTTCATAGTGTCGCTACTAGCGCCACACTTATGCGCGTAGCTCGAAATTTGAATCGACGTCATCTTTCAGATGTATAAACACGCCTACCAAATTTCGTTTATCTAGCGCAGCTCCTTCCTGGTGTTGGGATTTTTTTTTCCATCAGTGTATTAGGAAAAATAGAGAGATACGTATAGGAAATATAAACCTGGGGGCAAACAGCGGATTTTAATGGCAAGAATGTGTTATGTTGAGAAAAAAAGTTTTTATTCTATTTATTTATTTATTTATTTAAATAAATTTTTTGGTAGAAAGAAGCATACAATATTTTTTTCGTTTTATTTATTTTTATTTCGTTTTATTTTTAAGTTGGGCAATGGTTATACCTTTTGACGAATTCCAAAAAAAATTGGCACACATGTCATTTAACGCCTAGAAACCGTCGCAAAAAACTGTGTAAAGAGTGTTGAGTTTATTCTTTTACAGGGACACAAACAACAATTCTTTCTTATTTTAGACTTAAATTATTTGGAGTGCGCTAGTGTCTTAACTATTAGATGTGCATATAGTAGGTTAATGTTGTGAAAAATAATGAATTTTCAGTTATTTACAAGAATACAAAATAAAGTTCTTATACATTGTGACCTATGGACTAAATTTTTATAACAGTTAATTTTAAACCTATTAAATTATTTAAAACGAGGGGGGAAAATAGAAAATAGCGTAATAAACATAATTATTATGAGAAATAATGTACTTTTTACTTATTTATTTATTTTTACAGGGAAGCATAAAAATAATTATACATTTTACGTATGTTACGTATTTGAAGTGCTTAAAATTATTTGAGATAGAATGAAACTGTTACATGTTTTAGAATTTTGCTGCAAATTAGTCGTTACGAGAAATTGTGTAGTTGTCATTTATATTTCCTTTACAGGGATTTTCAAAATTATTCAGATATTACACTCATTTAAACAAATATACGAACTTGGGAAGAAATACTCACATATTCGTACGATTTCCTGTTTTGTTTATTTCTTAAGTTTATCCCTGATTTAAATTTATTCAAGCAACCGTTAATTACTAAATATTCGGAAAGTCGAATGAAGTCACTCCAGATATTTTAGTTGATACTCAGAATTTAAAGTTATAAGACTCAGTTTTTCGTTTATTTTTTTTGCATTGTAATAAGAATTCAGAATAGCTAAATTATTTAATACTACTTTTATCTTCTCTTACATGGTTAGAAAATAATTCATTTTTCGTTTCTATTAATACATTTAAGTAGAATGTATGCTTATATTTAATATACAGGGTGTTTCGTTAAAGAACACCTGAATTTAAAATTAAATAAATGTGAAAGGATTTTACTGTGTGACTGACTCTTCGGTCATTTTTCTGCAGATTAAGATTTATTAAACTGGAGCCTACTGCTTAAAGTGAATTTCGCATTACTACGAACATACATGCCTAAACCAGGACTCAAACCCAGCACCTGGCGATTTAAAGGAAAAAAAAAAAAAAAAACTTAAACGAAAGTGAATACACATGAACTAAACAAGAACTAATTTTAAAATTGGTCAATTGCCGCATATTTTGTCAAAGTAATTGTAAAAATCTTAAAGTTTTTTTTTTTTTTTTTTTATGAGTTTTTAATTACTTTGTGATTTTTTTTTTAAATAAATAAATAATCTTTGTCAGCGAAAGTCACAACTCATCTCACATAACAGGCACTTTTACAGCGACTTAAATAATGATGATAAAATCATTAAAAATAATAAGAAGAATTGAAAGAATGATAAAAAAAAAAAATCACAATTATTCTTATAATTTTCACACGTTTATAATACAGTAACCGCCACTTAATAAAATCACTGGTTAATAAAATCAGCCGCTTAATCTGATCAAATCGCCAAGACCGGAATCAAATCAATACAAACCAACTTTTAAAGCCGCCGCTTAATAAAATCAGCATCGCCGGTTAATAAACTCAAAAATAACTCCTCAGCAGCCAAAAATATCATTTATGCATACAATATATATATATATATATATATATATATATATATTTACTTTTTTTTTAAATAGAAAAATAAATTAAAGCACAACAAACCCTTCGTTATCGCTCATTGTTGAAGATTTTACACTTGCAGCACAGTTACAAATTAAACACGCCGCATAACTTATCTCCCTAACAATTTCAAGGAACGTATTCTTCAAAGCGCAGTAATAAAATTGAAATTTGATTTGAAATGTTTTATTTTTTCTAATTATTAGAAGGCAATTTCTAGTTCTTATTTTGAAATTACTATCATTCATGAGGTTTAAACGGAAAGATTTTAAATTTATAAGAAAAGCGTGAACTTTTGGTTGGTTGGTTGGTTGGAGGATTAAGGCCGATTGACTCCTTGTGTGTCCTAGGCCTATAGGGGGAATGCCCTCCGTGGGGGTCTTTCTAAGGGGTCCTAGCCCGTATTTACGCGAGTTTCGGAGGAAACCACGGAAAACTCCGAACGGCTAGGTCGATGAGCACGACATGGGATCGAACCCTGCACCTCCCATCTACCAGCTTTGAGCGCAGAACCGCTCGGCCGCTGGTGGGCCGCGTGAACTTTTGGTAAAGTAATGATGATTTTCCTCTAACGAAAGTGCACGGGAACTTAGAATGCCATTTACTTATATCGAAGAAATAATAAGTTAATTATCTAACAAAAATTAATTAATATTGTTTACTAATTCCATTATCCGTTACCTTTGAAGTTTCTTTCGAAATTCAGGGAAGTAATACCTTTTTCTTAAGGGCAGGAACGTTCGCCGGTTATAAAAATCAGCCGCTTAATAAAATCACTTTCGCTCAGAATGAATGTGATTTTAATAACCTGCGGGAACTGTATACATTAAAAATGTTTTATTTTACTTCCGAATATATGAAATCATTAGAAAACTCATCACTTTAATTTTTTCTCACCACCGATTAGTATGCCGTGTATAAATTGTAACTTTCTAATGCAAAAGTTCAAAAAGTCATTCATCTTTTTGACCCGACTTTTCTAATAAGCTTAACTTTTAAGAACTTCCTATTAACCAAATCTTCGTTCATAATAGCGAACATTTCCTAGCACTCAAACGTTACTTTTTTGCTGGCTTAGTCTCAAATCACTAGTTTTTGTAGCTGTAGGATTTCTAGGATCTTGGATTCCGAAATTTAGTGACTTTTCCCATAAAAAGGTTAATACTCTCCAGTGTTGCTTACAAATTGCTGTATTTTGTATGCTTAAATAAAACTTTCATACTTTCACCGTTCGGAAAAGGTTTCAATCTACTGAGTTGATGGAGTAACCCTTTCATAATGATGCTGTATTAGAGAAAAGTATCTCTTTTTTAATATAATACATTTTGTGTGGAAGATTTGGTTTAAGCGGGTAAATGTATGTGATTTTTTGTTCTGAAAATGGTGATCTTTGAATGCAAATAGGTCAAGAAATTACTTTTAGGGTATAAATGAATGTTATTACAAAATATTATGATGGTTAAAAAAAATAATAATAAAGAAATTCCGTATTCATTCGTGAAATGACGTAGCTTGTGAAATGGGGAAGTGTTTTTTAGAATAATTTTTACATGCATAAGAATTTTTATGAAAAGTGGATTAGAAACTAATCCACAAAAGTCTGTCTGAGGATTTGCAGGTATTTGTGTCATATAAACAAAAATGCAAAAAGGGATTCAGTTATGCAAATTCACACATTTTAACAATATTTAAATGTGTTTTATAATTGAAGAGCTGAGTGAAGGAACATGGTGACTTTTTGGAAAAAAAAATTGGGTGGAATAACTTACTATGGTCTCTTTCAAATATCAAATATTTATTGATACTTCAAAGTCTTCTAATAATGCAGTTATCGAAACTGGAAATTTCTATGTAAATGTTCATCCATTCCATTACCTCTTTACATTATATTCCCTCAAATTTACTAAATTGTGACAAAATAAATCCACTAAGCTTTTCAGTTATGTGTTTAAATTACACAGACCTGCAACCAAAAACGTTTTTAGAAACGAATTGCTGATACCGATAGATTTTTGGACACTGATTTCAGGAAAAATAATCAAAAAATTCCCAGATGTACCAGTTTTTCAAAAATTTATAAGAGATATAATGAAGATACCAAGGTAAATCGAACGTCAATATGATGACAGACTACTGTTGGGGGCTACACAGAGAAGTCTTCCGTATTTTCTATAACAGACCAAGGGAACTCTCAGGGCAAAAAGAAAAGAAAGCCTTGATATATGAATTCAGGTTGTATTAAACAATGGTAACTATTAACTGTTCTAATTAACATATATTCCAATTAATGAAAAAAAAATATTTATTTAGCAAATCATTTTCAATTACTTTATATATTAATTAATTTGTAAATAAAACACATAAAAATATTTTGAAAAGACCTTCTTTTTACCAGAATATGTACAATAGGCTTTTTTGCCCATATATTTGATACCATTTTGGGAGAAATCCTTACGTAATTGAGAAAAATGGATATTTGAAATATAAAAATCAGTCATTACATTGCAAACACTTTTTCATGACTCAAATTTTGCAAGCCTGAGTTATTGTTATTTATTTATTACTTATTTCTTTTTAGTATAACTCTTGTATCGTGAAATACGAGTCAGTAGCATGTAATAGCGTGAAACTTAACATACATAGAATTAAAACTATACAACAGCGCAATAATTTAAAATGTATAATTATTATTATTATTATTATGGTACTAGTTTTGGTCTGCGCTATATTTCAAAACAATGGTTCCATCATGATATTTATAAGTTTTGGAGTCCAAACGTTTCCGAGAAATTAAAAGGGACATCGTAATTCTTTAATTAAAATTTTATAACCGCGTGTTTATTCGTTTAATTATACATATTATTCGTTTCTTGCGACGTAGTTGAATTTTACATATTTAATTTATTATCATTTTCCCTTGACCGCGGCAAAATGATAATAAATTAAATATGTAAAATTTAACACGTATATTAAAATTCTGCATAGTAAAGAATTTATTCTATAAACAGACATTGTTTTTTGTTATTTAAGGTGTGTTTTACGGATGAATAAATTCTGGTTAGGTTAGTGAAGTTTTGTTTGTTATGATGATAACTATTATACTCTATACTGAAATAAATTATTGAAACAAATCTCTCTAAATGAAAGAATAAATTTTGCATTTTTAACTTATTATTTCAACTAATGGACGAATCGTCGATAACCATGCAAACCATATAAAAAATTCATTTTTCTTTATCTCAATACATTGTTGCGATTGTGATGCAAGTGTTTTTCCGTTAAATTATCCTTTTTGATTATTTTATTGAGTTGAAATGCACGTATAGAAACCGTGAGTAAAATTATTTTTGATTATTCCAATACATCGTTTTAGTTATGTTATTTTTAACGTTAGTTTTGGGAAACTTGGGTTTTTATTATTAAGAAGATAACAGCTTACTGAATAGTTTAATTTGTTTACCTTTTTCTTGTATTGAAAGTATATGCGTGAAGTGTATATACGAGATGTGACATATTTTTGAATAACCGGATATATTGACGAAATATTGTAAGATAATTTTAAAGACAGCTAGGAAAAGTACCCTTAAAAACACAGGAACGATCCAAAGAAACAGGCATTTTTTTTCGTAGATATTATGGTGAATTTTATTATACGTATTGTTGACATATTTAAATTGTCTATAGGTGACTACTAGATAAACATATACTATTATTAAAAGCTGGATAGAATTAGAAGAATTGAATAACTTGGAGAAATAAAAACCAACTTTGCCAAAAATGATTTCGTGGGAAGACTGAGATTTTTAGCAAATTAATGTACCATATAATCAAACTAGGAATGCACACATGACGGCAAACTGCGTGTATTTGCAAGACTAAAGGAGATCGAATTGTCAAAAAAGACATAACATGCTATTGTAGATATGCATTACATTAAGAAATAATAATATATGATCAAAGAATTGGGAGTGTTGCAATTATAAAAACATACTTATGTGGGAAGAGGGAGGATATCCAAATTTAAAGAACACATTGTATATTAATTTAAGTTATAATTTACATGTCATAAAAAAACTTTCGTTCCATTAAATATCGTTTTTATATAATCATATATATTTTTGTAGAATATGTGATAATTGACACACACACTAGTCACTCTTAAACTAAAGAACGTTTTGATTTGAATAGCAGTGCAGTTCGCCCATTACTCTCAAAATGTGCGACAAATTTAAAAATCCCCCCAAACGAGAGGTTCATAAAATAACATGTTTTTTGGTTGAGGAAAAAAAAATCACCTTATGGAAATTTACAATGGTTTATGGTAATCTTATGAATGAAGTTATTTTATATGCATTGTTATTTTCATGTTGTACCCTAAGTATTTTTTACTTTCTTTAATATTTATAAAAGAAAGCACCGGATTCGTAAAAACTTTCGACTTCTCGTTTTCGATTAATTTACGTTTTGAGGTGTCCTGATCATGATTTAGCCAGTTTTGGAAAATGTCTGTATGTCCTTGACTAAAATCCTGTGGCAGTTCAAGCTCAAGAATAGATGCAAAGAATTTCATAAAAGTTTACAATCAATTGCACCATGAAATAAATTAGTGTTTGCCAACTTTTAGTGCGTATTGCCCAACATGTGGCGCTGCTATGCTGCGATATTAGTCATTTATGCGAAGTCTATATCAAAGCTTCTGTAGAGCACAAAGCATAATATGCGAAATGGCCATCGTGAAAAATTATATAGATTAAATTTCGGTGCATATTGAGTGACAGGTGGGACTGCTATTACTTACCTTTTGCGATTTTTATAAGGCTACGTTTCAGCATCTGTTCATTAAAATTGCATCGAATTGCATACCTAAAATCTATGCGTATATAAAATCTACGATAAATTTTTGTTCATGTCAACAAGTGGGTAGAGGTGCTGTAATATAAAAGGATATAGAAAAGAGTTTTGTGATGGCCACAGCATACTAGTTTTAGCACTATCTTCTAAAAATACTTTTTCTTTTCAACATGATTGCATACATTCCAAAAATTTGAAATGGAACATTGTAACAGTCCTTAAAAATATAAGTTTTTTTTTTTCTTTTCTTTTTTTTTTTTTACACCATTTAATAGTTTGTTTGTGTGTTTTGACCATTCAGTTTTTATTTTACTTTCCTAAAATGGCTGATATTTAATGCATTCAATGTATAGTACTTCATAAAAATCCAATTTTATTAAACTGATATAGTAATACTTTCGATTCTACAATACGCTTGTTGAACATAACTTCAATTAGTGCCATTCTCTTTTGATTGTATTACGTAACGCGATTGCCTTCTATAATTGTCCCAACTCTTTCAGACTGTTAAATACAGTAAATCACTATCTTTCTCCATTCGGATGTATTTCCTTTGAAGATGCTAATTCATTTTTAGAATTTCATTCACTTCAGGAATTTTACTCGGCTCGTTACCTCAAGCCGTACAATAACGTATTCAAAATTAATCAGGAGTAGTTATGTAGATTTACAGAAGTATGTAAATTGCAGTCAGTCTAATGGCCCTTAGCAAATAATGTCAGTCTTAGTAAATAACACGGGTTCTTGGATTAAATTGTTTACTGTGATAGCGCATTTCATAACCGCTAGTCCGTAATTCCATAAAATTTATAATATATTTTTTCCATATGGATTGGTTTGCTTTATACTTGAAAGGAAATTTTGATTAATCAGTATTATTTTTAAAACATTTATTAATTATTTATAATAAGCATTTATTTATTATGTTTTATTATCATTAAATATATTTATTTATAGGCGTTGTTGTTGGGGGGGGGGGGGGTATTTCAGCAAGAGAGTGTGAGTGCAGCAGTGTTTTTTTAACCCCCGACCTAGAGAAAGAGGGTTCTTATAAGTCTGAGTAAGCCTTTGTCTGTCTGTCTCTCTTTTAATTTCGTATTCGTAAAAATTTTAGACTTCCGCTTTTCGTTAGATTTACGTGTTTTGAGATGCCCTGATTCTGCTTTGATTATTTTTAGAAAACGTTTGTCTATGTGTGTGTGTGTGTGTGTGAAAAAAAATAATAATAAGACAGCTCTAGATCAAGAACTAATCATGTTCTTGTTTCTATTTTTTTTTTTTTTTTTTAATTAATTTTACTTATTCATAAAAATTTAGTTGCATCTTCACATAAACTGGTGTCTGTCAATTTTTGGCATTTTATCGCCCATCAGGTGGCGTTGCTACTTATGGGCGGGCTATGCTACTTACGTGTAGGCTATCTATTAGCTAGTGAATAATTGCACAAAACATGGTTTATTAGGAAAAATTATGCGAACTGATTTTGGGTGCATGTCAGCCAACAGGTAACGCTGCTATGCTACAGTTTCCCCTGAGTTTGGGAAGGATATATCTCAACTCAGCGTGTAGATGCAACAAACTTGAGATGGCCATTATATTAAAGGCATGGTGATTTAATTTTTGTGTATATCGATCGATCTGTCTATTTGTTTATGTTAGGGGTGCACAACCGTTTTGGCTGAAGGGCCACTATCGCTGTTGAGTGGGGCATGAAGGGCCACAAACAAGTAAAAAGTAAATAAAAGTACACTTTGCAGAAAAAAAAAAGTTATATAGGGGTTCTTAAAAACACAGAGCACAAATGTAAAAACAGATAAAGGGTACAAAAACAAGTAGTTTTTGTACAGTTATGAGGGTATGAAAATACCTCTTTGAGGTATTACATAGATTTGTAAGTGGAAAGGCTTCAAATGGTTTTGTAACTGTAATTTTCCACATAAATTTTGAACAAAATGCATTATGTCACCTTCCTGTTCTGGTGTAAAAAAGAACTTGATCTGCAATAGTATCAAAGAGTTTGATGAGGATTTGGTTGCTAAGGTATTATGATAGCAATCAAGGGGAGGGGCTATGGCAGCTCAGATATTTCGTCATTAAATAAATTTTCCTTTTTAAACTTTTAAACAGATTAGGAAATCAGTCTCTGTTTCCTACATGCACCCTGCTGATAACGGCTGTGATTATGCCCCTGTTAGCAACCAGCTAAACTATTATGATAGTAACAAGTAGAAATTGCATCTACTACTGGAAATCTGCATGATATGTCTTATATTTTTGCGAATGTAACCCCAATATATTCACCACCACTGAAAACCTTGGTGGTAGTTTTGAAGCAGAAAACGCTTTATTCTCATCCAGTAAAAACATTTGAATGTTTTATCAGCTATACCTGCGGTAAAATCGCTCCATATACATTCTTTTAGCCGCTGTTCCATTTCTGTTTGCATCCCCATAAATGAACGCCATCATTATCGTGGTCTGTGTTTTTATTAGTTCTACAAAATAATAGCGTCAATATGTCCCCGAAAAAAAAAAAAAAAAAAAGAAATGCAATTTGTTGCGAATACAACAAATAAAATATTTTTTCTTTCTCTCTCTTCGTTTTTCTCCCCTGCTGATGATTAATGCAGCCTAAAATGTCAGTCCTTCCGCGGGCCGCAAATTGATGGTTACTGGGCCACAGGTTGTGCACCTCTAGTTTATGTATATCGATGGAGCTTCTATTACTCAGTCCTGTGATTTTCCACGCTCCATCATCTATTAATTAAAATTACACGAAATTGTACAGATAAAATCTGGGGTTTAATTTTTGTGCATATTAGCCAGTAATTCGTGATGTTATATAAAATGATATACTAGAAAGTTTTCTAATTGCCACACCGTATTAGTTTTTTGGCACTTTCCCTTTCTTTATTTTTTTAAGATGATTGTATACACTACTATAATTTAAATTGCAGCATTCTAAAAGTCCTTTAATAAATTATCAATTGTAATTAAAATAAACTAATAATTTATTTTTTGTCTGTTTAATATCGTTCAGTTTTATTCCTTAATTTATTTTGATTATATTACGTAACACGATTCCTTCTATAGTAAGTCCCTGCTATTTCAGACTATTAAATATAGTAAATTAATAATATCTCTTTCTCGATTCGGCCGTATTTCCTTTGAAGTTTCTAAGTCATTTTTAGAATTTCATTCGCTTCAGGAATTTCTCTCGACTCGTTACCTCAAGCCTACAGCGTACTCCGAAATTAATCAGGAGTAATTATGTAAGATTTAGAGAAGTATGTAAATTACGGTCAATCTAATGGCCCTTTGTAAATAATGTCAGTTTTAGTAAATATACTTGAACGGGTTCTTAGATGGAAATTGATTTATATTTGAAACACTTTTGATATCGGGCAGTCTGTGTGAATACGTAAGATTTACAATGTAATTTTTCTGTATAGATTGGTTTGCAGGTTTGCATTACATGTGAAAGTCTTGATTAAGTAAGTATTATTTGCTAAAAGATTTATACGTGCGTTTTCGTTAACTTAAATATGTTTACTGTAGGCATTGTTGACGTACTTCAGCATGTGTGATTGGACGCAGTAGTGTTTTCTGTAATAGTCATTTATTATCCATAATATTTACCTTAAACACCATTGTTGGGAATATAGCGCTGTCATTCTGTAAAAAGGTACGCATAACTTAAAGATTTTAAAACACCCCCCAAACCTTCCTCCAATAATAATAAATAAATAAATAAAATAAAATAAGGTGGTGTTTTACCATTCTATATATTTAACTATGACCTTAATATACTATTATGCATATTTAATCGTATTCATATTTTAAATATAATTTCAACTGCTGACAGCGCTAATGCCATTAGCGCAGTGGTATATAAGATGTTTTCACAGCAAGGGATGTGTTGTTTCACCAAGCTTATTAAATTAAATCATCTTTAAATAATTAAGATTTTTATTTATTCAGGGTATTGTTGTTTAAAAAAAATTACAATATATATTGAGTTTATACTTCGCGTTATTCTAAACAAGAACGAAAATCATGCGGTACGAATTGATTATTAACACTTTCTAAATGTACGTTATTGTTGTATCGTATAACTTTCAATGCTCTTTGCCTACGTAATCACACTAAGGACAGACAGTAGTTCAGAAAGGCATACAGATACACTAATTGAATTCCTAATCATTCTTAAACATTGTTAAAAAGTGTTAAAAATGCTTAACACAAAGGAAAACGTAGCCCTTATATTCTAATTACAGTCTTTAATGTATCTAAATAATTTAGCGTAGTCCTGTAAATTTGAAAGTTACAAAATCAAAGAAATCGAACTCGATTTCTTTGAAGCTTTTCATATTTATAAAAATTTTAAAAACCTTGTAAATTGTGATTTCGCTATTTTCTAATTGTCTGACTGTTGGAAAATTTTATATTCAGTTCACATTTTCTTAATTTTTCTACTGTTTACACAGCTAACTTTCCCAAATTCCTATTGTCCACTCTCCCCACCTTTCCCGTAATCCTATTGGTTGAACTAAACCCGGCCCCTCTCCTATATATACCAGCACTTCTCCTGATTCAGAATCTTTTTTGCACTGAAGACGGTACGCTTTAGGCTACCGAAACAGCTGTATGCATTTCCAATATTTTTCTTTGGCGTTTCTGACGTAGTAGTTTATTCGGGTTTTAATATTCCAATGCCAAGTCTCCTGTTATTATAACCCTCAATGTAACTGAATATTTTTGTGTGGCCCTGTAAATCTAATGCTAATCATACTACATTCTGTAGAAAGCATTCTTTTGTGCATATGAATAACATATTTCAATTTTATATGGATTTGTTCAAAGTAAAGTTATTAAAATTTGGATTATAGAAATACCTCTCATAGAACGGATGCTTTGGAATACTTTCGGGTGTCCCTGTTCACAAACCGGTGGCGGTACTTACTCCATTTTCTATAGAAAACACCCGATAGTGAACTTGAATATCATATTTTAATTTCGTTGAAATTTGTGTAAAATAAAAGAATTATAGTTCATAAAAGTATCTCTCATAGTACACAATGCTTTGGAATACTTTTGAGTGTCCCTGTACACAAGTCAGTAGAGGTATTTACTCCATTTTCAGTAGGAAACATCCGATAGTAAACTTGAATATTATATATCAGTTTCAAGAAATTCCATAAATATTTACGGGAATTAGAGTACGGATAGACAGACAGACAAACCAAAATCTATTAACACTTTTCAACCTTATTGGATAGTGTTAAAAACAGTTAAAAAGTGATAAAAACGATTAATATAAATGAAAATGCAATTCCAGCAAATTTCCAATAATACACATTAATGCAACTGAATATTTTTGTGTAGCCCTTTAAATTTAATGCTAATCATACTGTATGAAAAGCATTATTTTGTGCATATGAATAATATATTTTAATTTTATTAAGATTTGTGCAGAGTAAAGTTCGTAAAATTTGGTTTATAGAAATGCCTCTCATAGAACGCAATGCTTTGGAATACTTTCGGGTGTCCCTGTATATACAAACCATCGATGGTATTATTATTATTATTATTATTATTATTATTTTGTATGAGATATTATGCTAAAAATCAGTAATTTTTTTCAGAATATAAAGAAAATCGTAATATCTAGACCATCCTGCGTCACAGCTTTAGTACATGACCCCCTTGGTGGCTTTTAAATTATTGTTACTGTTTGGCGATGAATTTTTTGGTATAAATGCTTGAAGGAAGAAAAAAAAACTAGGTTATTATTATTATTATTATTCCCATACTTTTTACTATTGATTTTTTTAGTTAATTTAAAGCAGTATATAATACTCTATATATATTTCTATTGTGAAGCTAAGTAATAATTTTACACGTTCTAAAATACCTGAGAGGTAAAATGATTATTATTATTTTAATTTGGAAAAATCTCTTGCAACTTCAATTTCTAATTCATTCCTGCCTACTTCTTAAAATAACGAAGGATGCAATGTACTAGATTCTCTTTTACAGTTTTAGTTGATGAAAGTTTTTCTTGTCAAAATTAGTAATATGAAATGTATCAAAGAAGTTTTCTTATTCTGTAATGATAAAAAATTATGAATACTAAATTAGAAGATGCTGTTACTTATAAATGAACTTGAATCTAAAACATTTTTTACGCCAAAATATATCCGAAGCATTTTACAATATAGTTTTAAATAAAAATGATAAATACACTTTAAAGACAAAAAGAAATGCAATCAATTATACAGACAAGACATTATTTCATTATTCACAAAATAATAATAATAATAATCTAGTGTGTCATTCACACGACTTTCTCTTACCCTGTATTTCAATACTATAAAGACATTTACAGTTTAAGGCGTTAGATCAACGAGACAAGATAATAAAGTTCAATCTATTTTAAAAAAATTTTAAAATTGTTTTACGAAGAGTTTTATTTGCAACCGCCCGTTCAGTTATATTACCCATATTTATTTAAATAAATAAATAAAATAAACTAAGCTGTCATTAAATTTAAAAGTTTATTTCAAATTATTCAGATAACTTTCGCCAGCAATACGCTTCGAAAATTATCAATTTTGATCAAACTTTTCAAGTGACAACTTAATACAAACTTCAAAACAGCAAATTTGAATTTCCCTTCTTTCTTTCTTTTTCTTTTTTTTATTTTTAATAATAGACATACATATAGGTGAACTGTTAAAAATTTTACTTTCATATTCATAGACCTAAAAACGTTATATTATACAAAAAACAAGGGCTGAAAGTTGAAATTAAAAATACATTATGTTTACTATATGGGTATGAGAAATTAACTTTCCTTCTTGAGCAGTATTCGTCGACACACACATAAACACTTCCTTCAATTACAATCAATAGAAAGAACGTTTAGCTTAATTTTGGGTAACCCTGTATATTGCCTATAAACTGTATAGATACCACATTGTGTACTTAAATATAACCTTATACTATAAAAACACACAGCATAACATGAAATGCACTCCCAGCTATTTCTATGTGAAATACCACAACTTTCCAATTCTCTTGAGTAGCCCTGTAAACGAATGGTGAATGATTTCCATACTATATTTTACATGAAACATGCTTTTATGGTTATAAAGAATATACGCTCGTTCCATTTTGTTTAGCTCAGCCTACAGTTGTTACGCTGAACTTACTAGAAATTTCGCCCATAGACGTAATGTATTTGGATTTTCTTGGATGGGTCTATACACAAACCATTTGCCTGATCTCAATAAAAAGCTTAGTGTAGCATCACTATACGATATGGATTTAGAATACCGAATTTGGACTTCCTGCTACTATTTGCTCTTTAAATATGCTGGTAACAGACACACAGACGCACACACCAACCGCTAAAAACATGTATTTTGGATTCAGGGGGCCTCAAAACGCGTAAATAGAAAAGTAAAATAAAAAACTCGATTTCGAAAATTTGACCCAAAAACAATACTTTACATGGGGAAGAGAAAGTAAAGAAAAAAAAAATTATAAACAGTTTAAAATATCGTCAATAAAAAATTAATTTTCTAAAAGCAGGTTGGGGGGGGGTCGCAGTATCTGCTGACGAAAAATTACAATCCTAAATTCAATTTCTCATTGAAATATACAAGGTAAGGCTTTTTATCAATTTGCAGAGTACCAATTTCTTTATTGATAATAGCAACGTTGATTTATATATATATATATATATATAATATATATATAAACACCTTGAATAACATAATATATTCTCTGGTAATTGTGACTTCATAAGACTGAAAGAAAACGATTTAGAGAAACTATTTGTATGTTAGCGAATAGAAAACCTTTATTAACCCGACTTTTCTAATTAATAACTTCGTCAATTAAAATGATAGAAATTTCTAACCGACGGAAATATCCTCCTTGGAGCATTCGGCAAACATTGATACCTCTCATAATGCGAAGGACACTGCCCTCTTCGAGAAGATGCGGTCACAGACAAAAAAAAAATTGACACCAGAGACAGTTTCTATTTTTTAATACAGATTCTATTTTAGAAAAATGAATTAATCTAATATCGTTTTTCACAGTTTGGCAACAAAATTTCTATAACTCTTTACAAAAACATTTAATTTTTGCATTTTACCACATTTTACATTATTTATTTTATTTTTAAATAAATAACATAGATTTGCAACCAAAATTACATAGTCTTTATTATTATTATTTATTTATTATTGTTTCTTACATATTTTTTGGTCTTCGGAAACCAGGTCCAACTGGCTAAATTTTGTATAAAATATTGTTTAAATACATACATATACACTCCTTCTCATATTTATAAGGACACTTTATATTTTGAAATAACTAATGTAAAAATAATTGTGAACAAGATTATACTAAGTGCACTTTATATATCTAGTATTCTAAAAACCAAAACTGCTATAATTTTTTAATATGAAACAAAATTAATAAAAAATAATGCAAAATGTTTTTTTCTCCACGTTTTTAGATGTTCATAATTATAGGGACAGTCAAGATTTTTTCGTTTTATTTAACTTACTAGCGGATAAATTACAGTTGACATGCGAATTCGTTAACTACTGGGCTAGATTAATTCATGTATAAGCGTTCAATTTTTCTTGGACGGACATTACTGATAATTCCTCGAAAAAAAGAAAGTTCATGTAGTGAAGTATGATAAATGTGTTTTTTAGTGGAAGGATAATTTCAATCATCCGAATTTCTAATGAAATTCGAATATCTAAAATTGCTGAAGGAAATGTGACCAAACGTTGAACTGCTGATTCGATAGGAGAGAGATCTGATGCAAAATCAGAGTTGTTTTACAGAGATCGAAGACTCATAATTCCTCTTACTGTTCTACTCATAATGACTGCTGCTGTATTTGCTCGTAATTTTTAACAAAAGGTTGGGGTCCACATTTATGCATGTTTAAAATAATTAATAATATGTTAAAAATGAATAAAAAACCTGTAATAATCAATAAGCATTTAATGAGGGGAAGAACATCTGTGTTAAAGTTGAATAAAGACAATATTGAATGGTAAAATGTTGCATTTTCGGATGAAAAACATTTTATTCTTGATTAACCAAATGGTTTTAACAGTTACTGGCCGATCTGAAGATAGCGAAAGACATAGAAAATTTTTTAAAGGCAGACATGAATCGGGCATTTTAAAGGTGGATCTATGGTGCTCTGGGGAGCTGTTTCTACTGAAGGCAGAATGAATTTAGTAATTTTTTCTAATATTATGAACATCAAGAGAATATCCACAAACTTAAAACGTGGAATTCTCAGATTTTTGCTAGATTTTGGGGGGTAATAATATTTTTTTCAAGAAGACTTACATTTTTGCTCTACTTCTAGAGCAATCGGAAATAGTTTAAAGAAAGAAATTTCTGTGTTATTACCTTTCCCTTGGCCTAAAAATTTAATAAACCTTAACTTAGCATATTAGAAAGGTGCATGCAAATGGAAAGCAATTTTAAATAGTTTAAATGTATTCAGAATATCATCTATGCTGTATGAAATGGTATTGAAACTGAATATTAAAAACAAAATGTATATGTATATATACCAGAGAGAATGTCTGACTGTTTCATCCTAAAAAGAGACCCCATAAAATATTATTTTAAAGAATAACTGAAAAAAAATTACTAAGATTCGAGCTGTCCTTTTAATTGTGAACACCTGAAAAATATTCTTTTTGACCGTATTTAAAGTTTTTTTAGATAGAAAAACGATAAAACTTTTTAAATATAGTCTCTTAATGAAATTCAAATTAATAAAAAATATATTTGTTTAAATAATAGTGTTCAGTGTTTAGTTAATATATAAAAAGGGGTGTCCTTATAATTATGAGAAGGAGTGTATATGCTCAAAGATTTAATTAAAATTTTTTATTTATTATATTAAATAAAAACGTGCTGTTTTTAACCCTTTAAAATCTATGTAATTCTTTAAATTGAAAACAAAATTAATAGGTAATACAATTGAAATTTTATTTTTATTTTTAAATAAAAAATGTTTTCTGCTAACTACTTTTGATTTTTCCCTCTCGATTTTTACATATGTTCGTTTCTCGCTTTGTGGATTCAGTGACAAGTTAATTAAAAAAATATATAATTTTAAGTTTGGATTCGAAAACTTTGCATTAATTTTCATCATTCAAACACATAGAAAATATTTAAAAATTCGAACACAGGTAGTGCCAGTTGACCTAGCCGTTTTGAGATTTCCATGTTTTCTCTAAAACTCTCGTCTTTACGAGCTGGAGCCCTTAGTAAGACCTAAGAAATGCATACCATCCTGGCTTATTGCACTCGTAAAGTTAAGTAGTAAGTTGTAAATCACAAACACCAATCAAATATTATACAGAGTGTCCTAAAAGTTCCAGTACTGACGCTGTTTTTTTTTTTTTTTTTTTTTTTTTTTTTTTTTTTACAAAACAACAAACCTTAAAACGATTATTTTTAGGCTCATTTAAAATAACGGAGGAAAAAATACAGAACTTACATTTATAATAAATGTTCAAACTGTCCACCCTTTTCTAGGAGGCAAAGCTGAACTCGTTTGCGCATGTTTTTAGAAACGTATTTTAGCATGATGGGAGTGACTTCTTGTATCCTTTGAGTAATTTGCCATTTTTAGATCATGTATTGTTTGAGGATAATCTGCATAAAATTTGTTCTTTAAATACCCCCGCAGAAAAAAGTTCAGAATGTTCAGATCAGGGGATCGAGGTGGTCAAAGATTTCTTGAGATGAGTCGATTGCCAAAAAAGTCTTTCTTCAAGCATGTCCATGGTTTCATTACTTGTATGGCATATTGAACCATCTTGTTGGAACCAAGAATCTCGTTCATTCACTTCTAACAATGCAACAAATTGCTGGATAAGTTCCCTGTATACAGAACCCTCAAAAGTTGATTCGAAAAACAGAGGTTCAATAATCCTTTTCCGTGATACAGCGCACCATATTCCAATTTTTTGTGAATGTAAAGGTTTCTGTATGGGTTCTTGCCACCGTCGTCTGCTCAATCACGTGAAAGAGGAAAACGAATAATCGAATTCTGAGAATCGAATTCAAATAAATATTGTTCTTAAGAACAAAATCGTTAATATTTAATATAAAATAAAATAAAAGTAATATTCTGTATTTGTAAACAGTAGAATAATTGTATTTGTAAATTTAATAATTTTTAAAGAACACTTTATGTGTTTATTTATTTTCACCTGTAAGAATCGATTTTTGTATGTTTTTGTGTAACTGTTACATTAACTGATCTAGCAATAAATAATAGCTTGTTCTTGTGGAATGTTTATGGATTATAATTTGAAATTTTAAAACGTTTTCAGTTAAATTTAATCGCATAAAGGTTTTACAACAAGTTAATTAACTTAGTTAAATACTTGTCTAAATGGATTTACGCAGTAAGATATTGCACTGTCACTGATTTAAGTACCAAAAATCAGAGTATTTAACATGTTCTTCTTAAATATCAATAACAAATATAAACTAAATGATGATTGTAAATGTATACAGCAAACAAAAGATGATCAATAATGATATAAAATGGATTAAAAATGATGATGTATAAAAAAATAACACAGATTAAATACGATTGATCAAAAATAAGAATAGAAAATATGTTATTTCAGCAATCGCTCTAGATAAATAAGACTTCGTCTGCTATTTGTTTTTCCTCTATCATGTGACCTCTGACGTCAGGTGGGAAGAGCCCATTAATGAATAAGGATTGCTCGTTGCCCAAAAGTGAGAGTTTTACGTGTTCAGGTAACCGTTTAAATGAAATCATGCCTCATCGAAGGAAAATGTTTTGTCCAAAATATTGATGTTGTTGCGAATAAATCTACGGAACAACTGGCAATAATGAAACCGCTTCTTAACGTCTGGCGGCTTTATCTCCTGTACCATTTTTACACATGAGCACGGAAATTCAAAGCTCTTAAAGCCTTATGTGTTGATTCATGAGATGCGCCCATTTCTTGTGCCAAACGCCTAACGGAGTTTTCAAGAGTTCGCAATGTTCTTCGTTGAGTGTTTTGCAGAAAGGCTGGTGTAATAGCTTTAAGTCTTCCACAGAACCTGTATTACGAAATCGTTGAACAAGCTTATATAGCGTATTTTTACTCGGTATTGCACCATCTGGATTTTTATATCGCCAAACATCTTTGCGACTTTCATACGATTTACATTCAAAATAAGCCTCAACCCGGCAGTTCTCTGAATGAGTGATAAACTCATTTCACTATGAAAAACAAAATAACATAAAACTTTATTCTCATGCAATTTGAGCGAGAAAAGAAGCAAACTATAAAAATTAAAGAATTGATGCAATGATAAGCAGACGATAAAATTTAACATAAAAAAAAAAAAAAAAAAAAAAAAAACATGGACAATGAGTTCTTTAAGTTAGAGTACTGGAACTTTTATCACACACTGTAGAAGCATTTAATTTGCAACAAGTTTCAAAAAAGATAAATAAATAAATAAATAAATAAATAAATATAGAAGAATAAATACAATGCTGGAATTCAATAAAAATGTTATTAAAATACCTTTTTTTCCAAATAACTCGTACGGATTCAAGTGATAAGAAAGATTCATTAATCCGATTTACCATCTATAAAGTTTAATACAAATAGAATATTTAATTTGCATCAAATGGAAATATTATTGCATATCTAAATCTTCCTATCGTACAGCGCTGTAACGCGTTTCGAGTATTTTTCTAATGCAATATCTCTCACCGATAGGGTTAATGTATTCTGGAATTAATCTGATATAATCAGAGCTATAAATGAATGTAGACTGGAAATAGCGTAACATGTCTTTTAATACAATGCCAGAAATTTTTAATCTGATACAGACACTTCTTGATTTTTAAGCTGATGGCTGGAAGCATGACTTAACAAATCGATTTTTTGATGAGGCATCCGACAAATGGAGCAGAGAAATGTTCTGTTAATCCGATAAAAGTGATTTTTAATCATTTTTCAACTAAACTTTAACTTATTGCATCACGAGGCAGACGAGAAAGTGTGCCTCGATTGCATCAGTATTGCCATCATAATGAACTTTATGTGCATCGTAGACGTTATAACTAATTTTTGTAAATTAATGTCTTATAGTTATGAAATTTTGTATACATATGTATTGAAAGTATCAATATTAAGTATATTAAAATTTCTCTAAAACCATTTAGATTTTTTTTAAAAAGCCCGAAATTTTAACTTTTACTATGAAATTTTTTTTTTAATGTTTCAGGCTGATTAATGTTTAATTTTTTTTATTTCTTTATTGTACTTTATCATCGTTTAACAGCATATCCTAAATATATATGCTGTTGAGAAATCACAGATCCCACCGTCTCCATTTTTTTTTTTTTTTTTTTTTTTTTTTTAAATACGGGTTAAATGTTGCTCTTTTACATGATCAAAATTTTGAATAAAATAATTAGGTTATTATGTTGTAAAATTGAAGAAAAAGAAAAAAGCTCTTTTTTTTTTTTTTTTTTTCTTTTTTTTTTTTTTTTTATCATCGAAACCCATGCAACACCTTAAATTCATTTTACCTTTAATAGTTTCACATAAACGGCACGTCTAGTTTATATTATACAGATTTTATTGTATGTCAGTCTAAGACATTATCAACTTCAGATATCAGGAATCTCCTTATCCAAATTTTTCACCTATGTGACACTGTCATTTGTTGCATGTATTCTCCGACTCGTTACCTCACACCTTCGGCAATGTACTGTAGAATTAATCCGAAATAATATGCAAAACTACGGAAGCGTGTAAAGTACAATTAGCGTAACATACAGTTATGCATTATCGGCAATCCTTCATCCTCAACGATTTTTTTTTTTTTTTTTTTTTTTTTTTTTTTTATTGATAGTTGGATGATTTGACAGGTCAAACTTTTGACGAAACATCCGCTGGCTATAGGCTATTGACCTACCTACATATGAAAAACGTAGGTCAAAGCGTCTGCATTGTTATAGGTAGGTCGAGATGCTCCTTTTAAGAAATACAGTTTTCACTTATTCTTTAAATATCTTGAAAGCTTAAATGATTATAAAAGATGGAATTAATTATGACCCTCCAGCCATAACCCCAAAAGAAAAAGGAATTTATGAATAAACAGAAAGGAACGTGTAAATATTTCTTCTTTTTCCTTCAGCATCATTTTTCTAATGTTTGTAGATTAAGATAACATGCATAGCAATGATGATTAAAGTAATTTTTTTCCCTCTCAAAACATATATTAAAGGAATTTATTTTGTATTTGGATTCTTCCCTTTCTTCTAGCTGAATTCTTTTCCGCATGCTTAGTGAAAGGATCTCATTTTAATTGATGACATATTAAAAAAAAAAAAAAAAAAAAAAAAAAAAAAAAAAAACGTAAGATTAAGCTCAGATTATGACACACTTTCTTATCTTCGACACAATACCTTCCCCCCAAAGCCTAACTAACAAATTTTTGTGCCCGAGGCACTTTCAGTTTTTCGTGCCCGCTTTGAAAACCCAAACTCAAAATTTTTTCTCATAAATTCCTTTAGCACAGTATTTCATTGCAAACATAAATGCGTGAAAATGCTTCCTTTAATTTTTATTGAGGAGCAAATTTGCATTTTATGTTTTAAATCGAATTACAAATGGAATTCGTTAAGAATTATATCAATAATAAACAAAAATTGTTAAACATAATTATATACAATTCATCATTCAAAAGTCTGTCTGGTTGCTTTATTTTCATTCATTATATATCTTCTTAAACACACCCCCCCCCCCAAAAAAAAAGGGGGGGGGAGAAGGAAATAAAGGGGAAAAATTGCTGTTTTACTATTGTAACAATTATATATATATTAATGGGATACATTTAATTAAAAAACAGAAAATATATTTAAAATTTAAATTCAAAACAATTCAAAACGATTGTCTCTTCATCATGATTTTTCCCAATTATCATTATCATGAGAATCGCCTCAAAGTAAAGACACTATATATTTTTTTGGCTTTATAGCATTTTTAAATTAAAATGAAATTAAATGAAAGAAACGCAGTTTATTTTTTATTTATTTACTTACTTATTTTAGAAATATAGGTAAATCTCAACGTGTCAGAATGTAGTCAATTTAGATTTAAGAATAATCTTGAATATAAAGTTCAACATATTATTTTCTCAAAAAAAAAAAAAATAAAATAAAATAAAATAAATAAATAAATAATAATAATAATAAAAAAAAAGTTATTTCTTTATGACGTATTCCTTTATTTTTTCCTCCCTGAACTGAAATTACATGAAATGATCTAATATGTAAAATCATGATCAACCCTTTTCCAATCTATTACTTTTGCAGCATCTACTCAGAATTTTTTTCTTCTTTTTATAATTTCCCCCCTTTTAGTATTTTAGTCATCTAAATTACATAATTTAGATTATTTCTTTTATTATCATTGCTCCATCTTCCTGTGCTTTTATATCCCGAGAAAAAAAAAAAAAAAAAATGTATACTGCCCTGATTGGTTTCAACTGTACAGCTTATTTCTGTTTCAATAATTTAAATCTGTTGATATAAAAAAATATTTGATCTAAGCTGTCAAATTTCTATCTGTTCTTGTCATGCTTTGCCTATATCTTTTCATAAGTGGCTGTGTTTATTATAAACTTCATCCACAAATTAAAATTGGTAAAAAATACAAGCGTTAAACATACATTACAAATAAGAAGCAATGTTACTCGTGCCTTTCCCAGATTACCTTACGAAAGTAATTGAATCAGTCATTTGAGAAACACCTCATGTCCATTTTTGGCCAAAATTGAGTTAGACATATTAAATTATTGGTGAAGGCTAGACAAATCCAATATGCATAAAACAATTCATCTCCACTTAATAACCATGGTGATGCCGCATTTGAAAATATCCATTCCTTTGAGAAACACCTCATCTCCTGGAAATGTGTTGTTTCTCAAATGACTTACAAAAGAATGTGGCTGGTGGTAGCACTGTTTCTTGTTATTCTACTTTAATGTGGTTCCCGTATAATCCCTTTGAGACCTCTTAAACCAGATTTGGGGATTTACCTGTCCTTCTTAACTCAGGCACATTGGGACGTGCCTAGATGCCTAGGCCGTGGCCTGTGGTTCGTAGCCGAGATGTTTTATTTATTTATTTGCGAGTTTACTTCTTTTTCTTTTTCAGATACCTTGTCTTTTTATTTGTCTAATCTTTTTTCACACGTAGTTTTCATTCCCCCCCCCCCTCTTCTAAGCTGTATGAAAGATATATTCTTATTATGTCAGAAGAAAAAGAGACTTGGTTTTGTTTCAATATGGAGATTTACTGATTTTCGATTCTTTTTTAACAGAGAAATTTGTGGCTTACTGGAAAGTTGGAAAAATATCTATCATTTTACCACTATTTATTAAACTCTCTTTTACTTAATCTCTTTTACAATGTATATCATGAGGGCTTAGCTAAGAAGAGACCAAATGAAATTTGTTCATTTTTAGTTGATTGTATCAATGAAGGTTTTGATGCTGGTGTTAAGCATCTTCATTTTTTTTTTCCGATAGTGCATCTGGACAAAACAAAAACACCGTGGTTGTGCGTTTTTTTCTAGCCCTAATAGAAACTGACCGATTCGACAGTATTCATCACTATTTTCCTATTCGAGGTATTCGTAGCTTCCGTGTGACCGCGACTTTAGTGTAATCAAACGAAAAATTAAAACAACTGACAGGATTTACACAGTTAAACAGTATGCTGAACTTATGTTGCACTCTGCTGCTATTCAGGACAAGTTCCTGGTGGAAGTAGTAAAAAGAGAAAAATTAAAGGATTTTATATCATGTTGTGGTCAATTTTATAAAAGAAAATGTAATATCTACGCACGGAGACTCAAGCAAGGAATATCCCAAAGGAAAACAAAATAAAATGCAACATTTCAACTTTTATTTAGTTTCATTACTCTAATAAACATGTAGGCCAAGTTAAAGTAAAAAACTTTATTGGTGGACTCAATAAACAAACCTTTGACTTGAAAAAACCGGGAACTGGTTTACAGAGCTTCCAAAAATCAGTGCCTACCCGCAAAAATGTGTACGTATCAATATCAACAAAATCAATGACCTCAAGAAAGTCGAAGCCTATATACCTGCAGACATTGTTGGGGAATTTTATTCAAAAATTTATGACTGACCAACTATCGATATGGATGACATTGAAATGTTTTAGGAAAAAATGTTTGGAAAATGTGTATATATTATTTGAAAAATAAAATACTGGTTTTTATTAATAATTTGAATTGTTTTACCTTTTATTTCATACCTGATAAGATATCGTTTAGTCAGTCATTTGAGAAACAACACATCTCCAACAACGTTTATAATTGTTTTAAATATCAAAACAAAAATAATAAAATTTTATTTTGGTAGAATTAGCTTACCAAACCCCTGTAGAAACATATAAAAAATTCAAAAAAAATATGATGTTAAATTATGAACCAGCTGGGTTTTTTTTGATTTCCCGAAAGTTTACTTTTTTGGATATGAGGTGTTTCTCAAATGACCGATTCAATTGTGTATACAGTATTGTGTAGTACAAGAAGAAATGTTAGCCGCAACGTTTTTATTTTCATAAATTGCTTCGGTGCCTATTTCTAAAAATGTTTATAATGAAATCTTACGCCTTTCAAATAGCTTAATTTAATCACATTGTGCAAACACATTTTAAATTATATAAAATATTTAAAATAATATCTATCTGATGAAATATTAATTAATTGAATATTGCATTAATATATATATATATATATATATATATATATATATTGAAAATAACTTTTGTAATTAAAAAAAAAAAAAAAAAAAAAAAAAAAATCTGGAGTGACTCCACTCGACTTTCCGAACTTTCAGTAATTAACAGTTTTGTAGATAAAGTACAGAAAGAGGAGTTGTTAAACAAACAAAAGAGAGAAAATCATAATAGAGTGTGTGAGTATTTTTCTCCGTATATTACACGACGTTTTATTTAACGCTACTGAACTTTGAGCACGTACATCATAATGATAAAGAATTTTTCGTTGTGTCCCTGTGGAAACCTATAAATGCTAGATTCACCAAAATGCTTATAGTTAGTGCAACAGTGATTTATAATATTCATATAAATTTTCAGCTCAACTGAATAAGGCGTTTAGAGGCTATCGCATTTTTAAAAATTTGGTCCCATAGGCCATAATGATAAAGAATTTTTCTTCGTGTCCCTGTAAAAACACTGTAAGTGCTAAATTCACCAAAATCTATACAGTTGATGCAACTATAACCTATAACATGTGTACAAATTGTTTGCTCAGATTAATAAGGCGTTTAGACGCTATCACACTTTTTAAAAATTTGGCCCAGTATGCCATAATGATAAAGAATTTTTCTTTGTGCCCCTGTAAAAAACTGTAAGTGCTAAATTCACCAAAATCTATACAGTTCGTGCAACTGTGACCTAAACCATGTGTACAAATTTTTTGCTCAGATTAATAAAGCGTTTAGACGCTATCGCATTTTTAAAAATTTGGCCCCACAGGCCATAATGATAAATAATTTTTCCTGGTGTCCCTGTGAAAAAACTATAAGTGCTAGATTCACCAAAATGAATAAGGTTCGTACTATGGTGACTTACAATATACGTACGAACTTTCAGCTTATTCGAACAAAGCGCTTAGACGCTAGCGTGTTCACTCACATACATACACACATACATACGTACATCATCGTAAAAATAGTGGAAACGGACTCAGGGGACTTCGAAACGTATAGAAACATCAAAATCTCAAATTCGGATTTTTGACATGATTACAATACTTTCCTCTCTATAGTGTTCAGAAAGTTAAAAAAAAAGAAAAAAAACAGCAATGTTTGGTGTGCAATATTTGTAAATGAATTGTGTTTCGATACTTAACTATTGACAAGCCTGTGAGACATTCTTTTGATTTTAAAATAATTTTGCTATAATCTACTCTCAGATAGTCTCAAATTTTATTTTAAACCAAAATCACACGTTTTCTATATTTTGGCCGTATAACTACTATGTTATTATATTTTTGTAAGTAATTATTATCTTCATATTTTTTTCTTTGTTATCACATGATCTTGCAGAGGATTTGGGAAGGTTGAGCGCCCATCAAACTGGCTTAACCCGCTTACCCGTCTTAAGCCGTCGTGGCCTCTGCTCCTTTTTTTTTTTTTTTTTTTTTTTTTTTTTCTGTGATACTTTGTTTATATTTGTTATTTTTGATATCATTCTATCAGTGTCTCAGAAACAACTCATATTAATTTTTTCATTACTCTTTGCTTTGTATGAGGCTTCATTTCCCTGTGTAGTTAATTCATTAATTCAAGTCTTTTTTCGGGATGTTTAAAATGATAAATTATTATATATATATATATCAAGTATTGCAAGGATTTAGATTTTAATATTCTATGGACAAAGATATCTGTATTTTTCGATTATTAAATATCAAAATTATTTTAAAGTGCAATCAGTAAAATGACTCTTAAGTTAGTGATTTTATCTAAATATTTTTATATTTTTCTTTAAAAAATGAAACACTTCATTTTTCATTAATGGAAGGGAAGGGAAAAAAAAAAGTTACTGCTGCATGAATTATGAAACGTAGTTTTTTTTTTTTTTTTTAGTCGTTATTTTTTTTCAGTGCTAAAGAATTTAAGATAAAATCTTATAACAAGCAGTAAAAATGTAATGCATTAAAGAAACAAAATTTTATTAGTCAAGTAGTTTTAAGGGGGAAAATTTTACTAATTTAAGTACAGAGTCAAGAAAAAAAAAATCTGTATTATTTATTAACATAAGTAATTATATATATATATATATACGTTAAAAATATTATGAATAGCATTTAACTAGTTTATTTCGTCTTTATAATAATTTTATTTATTTTTAATACATTGAAAAGTAACGAATATCTTCCGAAATTTAACTCAAAATTCAAGTACACTTAAGCTCTTATTTTAATATCAGTTTTCTTACATTATATATATATATATATATATATATATATATATATATATATATTGTTACGGAATTGTAAATAATTGTATTTATTTTTGTATAAATTCTTTCAAAGAGGCTTAGTTAGTTAGTAAAATGCTATAGTAATGTGCATTTCTAGTTTGTTTTAGCGTTTAAATAGCTAATTATCTCGTAAAAACGAATTAAAAAGCTCAAATAAGGCAGCTAATGGATTTGGCACCAAGTCTGGCGAGTTTTTCCCTCCTTGTCGACTTTTTTGGCGACCTTGGCGAGAGAATCCTTATTAACGATATACCAAATTTGGAAGACATAACTTGATTGGCTGACGAGTTACGAGATTTTTCTAGAACAATCGAGGTTCGATAGAGAAGTACAAAAAGACGTCAAGCGCGCCAAAGCGGTTCAGTTCTCAGTGAGTTAAATGCTTGCATTGCTTTGAGCCTCTTTGAATGAGACTTGCTTTATGTGTTATTGCTATACAGTCTGTACTGTGGATTTGCTGTTAACGGCTGTTATTTGAGTTGTGTTTTCTGGTGAATTGAAGCTGATACTTGGTTTATAGACCTGTATTTTTCTGGAACATTCTGTGAATAAATTACTGAATTTTTGCAAGTTTCGCCTCTCATTCTTGGACAACTTACGAACCCCCAGGTACGCAACAATATATATATATACCAGGGGTCACATTATTCTGTAGACATTTTAAAAATTCATAAAACTTAAAGGAATAGGCAGAATTGAACGCGGTTTACGAAAAAGTTATTCTCGTGAAGGGGGATTTTTTTAGTAAAGAAAAACAAAATAGTTACATGTTTCGTTGATAGAGGGATGCGTAACGAGAAATATGCAAATCGCATATAAAGTGCACGGTTTTACGATTAATACATCTTATTTCCTATTTTACCGTACACTTGCGCATACATGAAGTTTTAATTGCGATGGGCTGATAGAGCGTTATTGATGAAGATGTTTTCCCTCAGGTTAAGAACTGCCGGCTGACGCTACAGTTTGAGGTGTTGTAACTCGTTCGAAAACTGTAATTTGTGGTGACGGCGAACACATACAATAGAATTAATATGCCTGTAAACATTTGCGTGCAAACAGATACAATTTTTCATAAAATACGTGATTTGTTCACGTACAGCGTCCTCTATCAACGAAAATTTTAACTATTATTTTTTTTTAATTTCAAAAACGTCTATAGACTAATGGGAGACCTAGCGTCTCTCTCTCTCTCTGTGTGTGTGTGTGTGTGTGTGTGTGTGTGTGTGTGTGTGTATATATATATATATATAGGGGAGAGTTGAGAGGGATGGGGCACCTAAAATTATTCTTAAAATAAACGTTGTTTTTAATTTTTGACACTTCCACCAGGTGAAGTAACTACAGCCCCATATTTGTTGCTATATATCATTTTAGTTGGAGAACTTTATGTAACAAAAAAACTATTTTATAACACTAAAAGTAAGCAATTGCTTAATTTTCAAGGCAAGTTTTCAACGTCACTCACTGATGTCAGCATAATCACTTTTCATATTTTATATACCTAATAATAATATAATTTTCATAAATTAGTAGCTAAATTAAGCCTAAAAGTAGCATGTGTCCAATAATAAATTATTTTTTGAAAAATAATGGAAAAGGAGGGATGGGGCATGTAAGAAAAGGAAGAAGAATGAAGATTCTGATACTCCTTAAACAGAAAATATCAAGAGGCAAATGAATGAATGAATAGATGGAAGAAAAAAATGCACGAAACAAATTCAAAATAATGGAAAATAATTGGTGTGGCATTCACACGACTTTTGTTTACCCTTTTAACTTTTAAAAATACTTCATTTACCATGTATGTATGAGGAATTCACTTTCATTCGTGAGCAGTTTTCTTGGACATGGTACAATATACAAAAGAAATTATACTCAGCAATTACAGTTGGGATTTCTTGGTAATATTTGTTCTGGAGATATGCTGAAACACACAAACACTAGCCACTAAAAACCTTATTAATATTCAGGGAACCACAAAACATATAAATATAACAAAAACTTAATTTTGAATATTTGAACTACAAAACAGTATTTTGTCTGCTAGAAGAAAAAAGAATGAACTGATTGAGCATTTGAAAATTTTTATTTAAGTGGTACGTTATACTCTAATGTTGGATAAAATAGGTGGTATTCGTAATTAATTAACCTTACTACATCGTGTCCAACTGTTTTTGTCATTTTTCATAATATGTCTGTATATTATGTATTTATTTTAACTTTATAAACATGTCCCATCCCTCCCTCATATAAGGGAAGGATGGGACATTTTTATGACTATGTTAATAGGCTTATAAAATTAATATTTTAATAATTACCGTCAAATTTATATTTTTAAAAGATTTTAAAATGTTTCAATTTGTTTCTCTGAAACTTAGTGTTGTACCTGTAAAAGTAAATTTGTAAAAAATATTTTTGTCAAAACTGTCCTATCTGTCCCTACACTTCCCTATATATATATAGTAAATTAATTTTTAAAGCGTAGCAATAACCAGAGTAACAGAAAATTTAAAACTATTTAAAGGGATTAATAACAAATATTTTATTTTTGACACGTTATTTAAAGATAACAACTTAGCGCCAAAGAGTTTAATCTAAAATATTTGCTTGAAAATGTCTACAGACTTCAATGCTCTGATAATTGTAAAAAAGACAGTGTAAACAAAGTCTGTTATTAAACAAAGTATGGACTTTCACGCTTCGCCTAACTAGTGCTGCAGAAAAATTTCTTTCACACATTCGCCTTTTTCATTTTAAGTTTTCACAGTTTTATGCACCGAAACTATTATCCCAACTTAATGTAATTGCACTTTCTGAAGTAGCTCATTCTCAGAATAGATTTTTAGGAATAAAAAGGGAAGTTGATAAGATTCTATAGGGGGAGAATATGGAGCGAAATCAATGTAATAGGTAATCACCAATAATAAAGTGTTTCATAAAAATAGTTTTAAAGGAATAAAAATTAAACTATTCATTCAAGAAATAAGATAAAACTTGAAAATTTACCAGCATAAAAAAAAAATTGTGTAAGATAATCATTACCCTGAAAAATTAAATTGGAAATAGGGTAGGTGTTCCAGTGATTGGCATGCTCCAGTAATTGACATCTATCCCGAAATAATTAATAAATAAGAAAAATAATAAATTCATATATTTTACATATAAGAATTTTAACATTTTATGTCAAACACTGAAGCCTAGGGTTCTAATAACTATCAGTGTCAAACACTGGAACATAGGGGCCAATGACTGATAAAATGAAAAACTGGCAGTGTTGTTAATTACTGTAACATTGAGTGGGTGTCAAATAAAAATTCAATAAAATGTTATCAAGTGTACATATTTTAACATATATGTGGTTCTGAATGTCTTTCATACCATATGTACTAACATAAGATTTCAAAAAATACTGCGATCTAGCAGCTGATATCTCAGGAAAACACTATTTATGATTAAATATTATTGTACTGTTGTTTCTTTGAAGAAAGTAGGCAATTACTGCTTGAAAGAATTTCCCAGTATGTGCTACGTACGCAATTTTTCATAATGATCAATACAGGGCGTTCGAAATTAAACGATCTTATTTTAAAATTATTTACAGATGAAATTAGTGTTGAGAAAGTTATAAAATTTTGTGTAGGACATAATGAAGGTATGGAAATTTGTTTGAGCGAATTAAAACAAAAAAAAAAAAAAAAAAAAAAAAAAAACTGACAGTGATGGCCGTAATATTGAACATGTCTTGTTGTAATAAAATTTGCAAACTATTGTAAATGTATGCTAAATGCGCAATTCATTAAAAAACGCCCACAGGTGACAAAAAGTTGACCTTAAAAAAAAAAAAAAATAGCTCAAATGAATTTCCAAGGGACATAATAAACTACACGAAATTTTAAAACTTTCTCAACACTAATTTTACAACTTTTCCAACAATAGTTTCGTCTGCAGACAACTTTAAAATAGGGTCGTTTAATTTTTGACACGCTGTATATCAATTTTGTAATGTTGTAAGTAATTTAACAATATTAAAACGCATTTTAATTAGTTTGTTCATGGGCAACCAACGTAGTGCAATGTCTTATCGATATTGGCTGATATTTTAAACGTCACTAAATATCGTACGCCAAACTTACGATATTTATAGATACTGACACACATAATTTGAAATTGTTTCTGTAAAGAACGCGTATTTAAAAGAATGATTTTCATTGCTTATAAATATTATGATACAAAACAATACTTTGAAAATAAAATTTTATAGAATATTTTTTTTAAGAAATATAATTTTTAATGCTTATTTTTTAAATATTTGTTAATATTGGCTTATGTCATAAAAATGACATATATACTGTTTTAACAATATTCTGAGATATGTCAACATTCGAAAAGCAACCAATGTGGTCCTTTAAACATGCGTCCCCTTTGAGATGTCAAAAAGTGATTTTTTTATATCAGGAAATACTGGCAAATATTACCGAATATCACATAATATCTATGAATATTTTTAGAAGGTTTGTTACATCTGTACTGATAAGTATAAAGGATTTAAGTCCATATTCTTGATTTTTCAGAAGACGAAAAATAAAGTTAAACTAACTAAAAACTAATCGGAAGAATCGATTAGGAAAAAGGGATTAGGTTGATTTATACTCTTTATACCATTCAGTGATTGTCAATCTTCATTTAATAAAGGGAGAAAATTGAATTAAATATTTTATACAAAAGATTAATGCTAAATTTCTGACTTGAATCTTTTTTCACCAGTGGATTTTCTCAAAGACTAAATGACATGAATTTAAATCCTTTATACCAATCGATAGAATTTTTTTTTTCTGAGTCTGACTATGTATAACTCAAAATCGACATTTTTGGAGTATACTTTATACTTATCAGTACCTTTATACTTATACTTTTTGTACCTTTATACTTATCAGTACCTTTATACTTATCAGTACAGATATATTCTCCAATATTATATCATAGGTGCCAAGTCTCCCGTTTTTCAAGGGAGACTTCAAACCGGAAAATTTTTATAGCTGTTTTCGGTAATATTAATCGTCGAAAATATATATAACATTTTCCATTTAAAAATACTGGCGTCAGTTCTGATTTAAAAGTTAAAAACGTTGGCAGCTCTGTTATATTTTGATATTGGCCGATATCTTATTGCTACTTGGGAATAATATATATAATTTCGTTTTCTCTATCCTTATAAAATAATTATGAGTCACAAATTTATGAAAATGTGCACAGTTCAAAATTTAAATAATACTTACCAAATTTTATTTTAATGGAATAGAATTTAGACAACACCCTCAATGTACATTTACTCTCCCCACCTCTCTCACTTGCTCTTATCGTATAAATTTTACCAACTTTATATTGTAGGTTCTTCTTATTACAAATTTTTCAATTACTACATACAATATTTTCTTTAAATACTATACTTTTAGAAAGCAAAATGAAAGTATTTTACTTTCATAAAGTACGTAATGCAATTTTTAATTCAAAATGTGTCAACGCTTTAAAATTAATTTTGTCAGGCAGTTATAATTTAATCAACTTAATAAAGAAAAAAGTGTTAAACGCTGATTAAAAGGAATTTAAATAGATTAGCGTACATTCAGTTAGAATTTAATTTAGCTAATTTTCATTAATTGCCCGATTCACATTTTCACTTTAAACTCATTAAGGTAAAAATTATTTGACAAAAATTACTTTCAAATTAATGAGTTATCTATAAAAAAAAAAAAAAAAAAAAAAAAACGACTGTATATGTTCTGTTGTGATGTACTAATGTATTTTACATTTTTTGTTTTCATGCAAATTAATGAAATTGAATTATATTCACCTCCTGATAAAAATAAAAATACCGAGAGACATTTTAAATTATTAAAAAAATAATAACTAAAAAAAAGTTTAATTTTATGCAAAATGAGTTTAAGTTTCATTGGTTTATTGCCTTCAATTTCTAAGTTCATGTCGTTTCCAATTTTATAAACCATGATGAAATGAAAAAGATTTGTATTGGACAAATTGGATTCAAAGGTTAATGGGAACATAGATACTCACGATATTTTTTTAATCGAAACAAGTAGATGATAAGTTACAATGTTGATAGATTACCCAGTAAGCTTTAAAAGGACATAAAGTAATCTGCGGGGGGGGGGGGGGGTGAGATGGGGATACGCTTAGTTGCGCCGCAAAACACTGATAATTTACATCTACTCCCACTTAATTAGTAGTTTTACTGCATGATTTATCTTCTTTTGAATATTTCTGATCATATTATATTCGTCAGAGCAAAGTAGTATTTTCAATGGAAAACGGTAATCTTTCCTTCCGAAAAATGTTTATATTACTATTCTGGGCATGGATATTCAAAGTGGTTGAAAATTCACTTTAAGTCGTAGGTCCTGGTCTAATTAGCTTTAACCCCGTGATTGTCTTTAAAAAGAGCAAATTTGTAATGTTTTCACTGAATAGTTTTTAAAATGTACTAAAATGATGATTATTTCATTTTGAGATTAAAAGTATAATTATTCATTTAGAGATAAGCCTATGATTTGATTATTATACACGACTTTCATTCTTAGAAAACAAGCTTTAAGTTCATACTGATGTGATTTAATGTTAAAGTAAACTAGTTGGCATAGTTGGACCATGCTCATTTCCCCATCATATTCATGTTCTCATACATTTCTAGTGCGAGACATATTATACTCATGTTAAGAGAAATGAATTTGACCAAAGCTTGACACAGTGACAGAATGAAACCCCCGCCTAATAGGCTATCCACCTTTCACTTCGATATATTTATCTTATTCTAATCTATTAATTTACTTTATCAGGGCCGTTGTTTAGTTTTTATGGTACTATTTCCAATGCAGTAATCCTCAAAATTCCTATTTATATAAAAAATTTTCAATTTCGCTGTGTTGATAAAATCTTAAAATACAAATAACTTACGAAATTTTCCTATTAGAATATTTGTAGTCAATCATGTTCAAACAAGTATCATAAATGTTATTTTGAAGTTTTCTGATACATTTATGATCCTCAACATGGAAATTTATGCTCAATTTTGCCCTATTCTGCCATGTTACGAAATTCGTAAATTCCAAGTAACTTGCGAAATTTTTAAAGTAACATGTTTATCGTTAATCATGTTCATTCCGAATTCAAAACTGATATTTTAAAACTGTCCTGACATCTTTACAGTAAAAAATTTCTACTTAATGGTCGTTTAAGTGAAATTTTGCTCTGTTCTCCCATGTTAAGAAAATCGTAAATTTATAATAACTTACGAAGTTTTTTAATTCGAATGTTGCAAATGAATAGAGTTCTTGCCAGTGTCGAAAACAATATTTTAAAACTGATCTGACTTCTCTGCGACTATTTGTTCTTGAGATATCGTGTACACAGACTAATAAACTTACTAACGAACTAACTAACTAACAGGCACCCAACAGACGGACACCATACAAATTTTGTCATTTTCGGATTCCTCACACCTGAAAACGTGTAAAAAAGTCAAAAAACCGAGGTCGAAAATATTCACGATTATCCAAGTTTCTCATACCTATAGTATGATGGGGAACTAAAAAATATAAATAATAATAATAATAACAAAAAATGTCTGCGCTTATTAAATGTCAATGTTTATTAAGACTTTCTAACTGTACGTATTCATTGTATCATTTATTCTTCAATGTTGATTGCCTACGTTATCATATAACAGACACATAGATAGTACGAGTCGTAGACAGATAGCACAAATGGATTAATAATCACTTTTAAACATTGTTGGAAAATGTTAAAAATGCTTAACACAAACGGAAATGTATTTCCAGCAATTTCCAATTGCAGCTCTTAATGTCTCTGAATAATTTTGTGTAGCCCTGTGAATCTGAAGGTTAAGTATATCATATTCTATACAAAAAAAAAATTACTTTAGAATATTAACAATAAATGTCAATTTCATTTTGTCAATAGAAAGATATTTAAAAGTGATTTTTAAAAATATCTCTTCTAAAACTCAATACATTGGCATATTTTTGGGTGTTTCAGTACATAAACCAGTCGTACAGGACCTATTAATGTAATTTTAAATTGGGAATATTTCATATTGAACTTGAATAACATATGATTTTTAAGAAATTCTGAATATTTACGGGCGCTGGAGGTGGGCAGACGTACAGATAGGCAGACAATCTGATACATTAAATCAAATCATATTCACTTTCAAAACGTGTTAGGTAGTGTTAAAAATGCTTAATGTAAACGAAACTGCATTAAATTCTAATGCTTATGATACTCTATTCTGCAGAAAACATTCTTTTGTGCTTACGAAAAATTTATGCAAAGTAGTTTATAGAAATATCTCTCCTAAAACGCAATGTTTTGGAATACTTTCAGGTGTCCCTGTACACAAACCAGTGATGGTATTTACTCCATTTTCAGTAGGAAACATCTGTTAGTGAATTTTAATATTATGTATCAGTTTAACAATTTCTATCAATATTTACGTGAATTGATGGCGGACAGACAGACAAACCGAAGCTTAGTGAATGAATATACGGTCAGAAGATTTGTGCAAACGATGACCGTAGAGCGACGAACTCAAATCTGTACGAAGAATGGATGAGTCAGCCAAATTTACTGACTCAACAATAGGTCTTTTCTAGTGTTTGCTCTCTGTAGATCTGCCATTTCTCACGCTGTGCTGCAATAATTATATTTTTTGGCCCCTCCTCCTGCATCTCTTGTTTTATTGTTATCCCTATTTTTTGTAACTGCCCAGTGTCGCATTGGATCTTCTCCGGTAGGGAAGATGTTTGATCCCGTTAGGGATCTTTTCTCATCTCTACATCTTCGTACAGGGCCCTTGTCGCAATTTAAAAGGCCATTTCCAAAATTACTGCATTATTCAGTGTTGTGTAGGATCTTTTTGTTAGAAAATTTTCATCAACGATTTCCGATATACTCGGCAATGTCGAGAGAGAAGTATTAACGCTGTATGGATGTTCCCGAGCAGCATTCTCTGTTGTAGTAAATATACTCTATAACAAAAAAAGTGACGCACCAAGAAGGAGTAATGCAAACTGGACACAAATTGATGTTCATACAGGCTTTGATGGAATCAAGCACCAATTCATCATTATCGTCGATCCTACGTGCAACTGGTACTTCAGTGACTTCAAATACCCTTAATATGTGGCTCAGTGGGGTTGAGCTCAGTTTCCGGATCTCTCTTCCACTGAGAACGTTTGGAGCATCATAAAAAGGGTCCTACAACCAGCTCGGGATTTTACTAATCTAACGCAACAATTGGACAGAATTTGGCACGATACTTCACAGGAGCACATTTGCCAACTCTTTCAATTAATACCAAGCCGAATAACTGCGTACATAAGGGCCAGAAGTGGACCAACGCGTTATTGACTTGTTTACTTTGTGAGGCCCTTTCTCTTGATTAAATCATTCAGATTTTCTGAAACTGTAATCAATTATTTTTTTCCACATGCACATCATATCTACCAATTTTTATCCCATTCGGACCACTCATTCCACCCCATCTACCAATTTTTGTCCCCACTTCTTCTTGGTGCGTCGTTTTTTTTTTTTTTTTTTTTGGTTATAGAGTGTAAATAAATAAATATACTAACTCGGCTGGAAGTTGCTGAACGTCTGAACGTGTATATTCACTGGTCTCTTAAAGCCTGGCGACTGCACTATGCTCCCTCTTGCCTCCCTGAGACGTTTACTGTGATTTCGTTAGTGAACTGCGTACCTCATTTTCATTCCACACGATGCTTTTTTAAAATATTTTAAAGAAAAAAAAGTTTCTAATTAAATGGCTTAGTTTTATGTAATTAAAAATTTCACTTACAAAAAATATAACCTTAACTGTTTCAATACCGTAAAGAATGCTGTTTACACTCCGACGATAAGAAATGTCTATGGATCACTTGTCATCTTGTTAGTTTTAATTATGGATTACATATCTTGACGAGTTTTTTTTTTTTTTTTTCCCTCATGCTGAACATGATTGATTCTTATCGTTTGTTTACGGTCTGTTAATATAGCTTACCATATTTGTACATTTTTCTTTACAAACACAACTTATCAGTTTTAGTATTGTCTAAAGAGCACAAGCATGAATTGTTTCAGATAATCTTGAGCATGTAAGAATTTTTCCTTTTATTTTTGTCTACTTCGCGATCTCATTTTAAGAATTATTTTATTAATGGGAAAACATTATTCAAAGGCATGAAATAAAAATACACTAATCCTTGATGCTACGGGCTTAGAGACTCGAGCATATTTTTGCGCTGAAGAAGGATTTTTAAATTCCTGGGGGATGGTTTCCAAAGTAGGACATCTTTTCAGAGGTACTATTTCATGCGAAAATTTTAAATCTTCCATACAGTTAAACTCATATTACCCGTATTCTAGAATAATATGAATTTAACTGTACGGAATTAATATATATATATATATATATATATATATATATAAAGGAAGAATTAAAAATTATTATATCTCTATATACAGGTAATTTATGCTGGGTACCATCCAGGTACGTAAAAACAAATAAGTAAATAAATAATACACACACACACGTATATATATATATATATATATATACGTGTGTATATATATATATATATATACACTTGTCTTCAAGTTTCACCATATTTTCTAAATTGTATATATATATATATATATACAGGGTGATCAATTTAAAAGTTTACCCGTTGGTTTTTCCAATTACCCTTAAATATGACGGATGTGGAAACTATTCTAACACTGAAGTATATTAGTTTGAACTTTGTTTAAGTGTGGGAGACATTTTTCAATACTGTTGGACTGTTACAACTTTATTTGTGAGGTAAAACAGAAATGGAGACGCACAAAGTTATTTAATCCTGTGATAATTTTATTTATGAAAAACAAAATTTCGTTCGATTTTTTTTTTTTTTTACATTATCCTTCCTACATTACATTTACATTATCATTATCATTTCATAGGATTTTCCAGAGAAGTCCTGCAAAAATCGATGAATTTAAAACAGATCATAACTGAAGAAATCTCGTCAATAACACCAGCAATGCTGTGAAGTGTGTCAAAGAACTTGGTTCGACGTGTTCACGTTTGCATTCAAAATGGTAACGAACATTTTCAACATTCTTTGTAAGGAATGATAATGTAAAAAATTTCAATTAAATTATGTTTTTCAAAAATAAAATTAACACAGGATTAAGTGACTATGTGCGTCTTCATTTCTTGTTTTACCTCACAAATAAAGTTGTAACAGTCCAACAGTGTTAGAAATTGTCTCCAACACTTAAGCAAGGTTCAAACAATTATACTTCAGTGTTAGAATAGTTGACACATCCATCAGATTTAAGGGTAATAGAAAAAACAACGGGTACTCTTTTAAACTGATCACCCTGTATTTATATATATATAATTCAGCAGTATGATAAATTTTTAAGTTTAATATTAAATTAAGTAATTGTCTTAAAATATTGCCATTTTTTTACTACAAAGCTTCTTACGCTAAAAAGTTTTGTTTAAGAAAATGAAAAAGTTAGTTCCAAATTTTGTTCATAGATGACGTTGTACCTTAAAGACAGAAAAAAAAAAAAAAAGAGCGCAAGACAAATAATTATCTGTTCACGACATAAACTAGCCTCTTCAGCCAAATAATTACGTGATGTTGACCGAAAGAGAGAGGGGAGAATGAACATTATGATTTTTTTTTTTTTTTTTTTTTTTTCATAAGAATGAAAGTAGTTTTGGGGTTCTTTTAATTTCTGTATCATACACATATATTTTATTTAAAAATTTTAGATTTACGCATGGTTGGAAAGCTAAAATGTCATACACTAATTATAAAAAAAATCTGCTATGAAAAACCATTTTGAAAAGTAAAAGATTTTGTTCCATATTTTTGTAAGAATTTGCAATCTCCCTCAAGTCCGGATCACATGACATTCGGCAAGAACAGATAATGGTGGAGGTATAGGATTCCAACCTCATGTTGAAACATTCACTATAATGGTAAGTCCTATTGGTGGCGTAGTCTGTCTGTACAAAGTCTGGTCTATGCGAAGAACCGTGAGTAGCCTACTTGATGCGGACCTGGAGCATGCGCACAGTGATGGCAACGAAATGAGAATAGAGAGATGACTTAAAAGTAAACAGATTTTAAGATTACGCTACTAACATTAAACTAAACGATATTATTAAAGTGTGTTAACTGAATAATGAAAAGAAGATTAGAGTTGAATTTAAAATTGAAAAGATACATATTAAGTAAATTTATAATTTAAAAAATTATGAAGGAGTAAATAATATTAATCAAACATGTTGCTTGAATTGAACTTAAAAAATATATCAACATAATACCCATCATATTCGTATCTGAGGGTCAGAACATCCTCATGAATTTGTAGAACACAAAGAGAGTCCCCAAAGTTAAACGTTTTTGTGCCGACATCAAGTGTATGGATATATATATATATTTTTTTTTTTTTTTTACTAACCGTAACACAGTGGTTTACCTGGACATGTTACAAGAATGGCTCTTTCCCCAATTTAGAATTCCTACATTGATAGGGTGACGCATCCGCCATTTTCTAGCCCACAAGACCGGCTGATGATTTATTATTGGTGATTTTTCGAGAATAAATTGCACGAATAACTCCAGAAAAGGGCACCGCCTGTTTATATTTTCTTCTAATACAGAAAGAAGGAAAAAGTGGATTATAAATTGCAGATGTAACTCGTGGATACCTGGAGCAGGAGCACAATTTTGTAGCGCAAGATTTCTCTTATTTTCAACTTATTTCATTTTATTTTCAAAGTTTTTTGACAAATTTAATATGAATGTACTGTTTTTTTTTTTTTTTTTTTTTTTTTGAGTTATTGTTTTTAAATTCTTTTAAAATTAACTTAAAAATTACACTTCTTTTAACGTGAAGGGTTGCAGTTTTGAGAATGTTGGCGGTGTTCTTAAAATTGCCAACTTGTTTGTTTCGTGATAAGAAGTTCTAGCTCACATGATCTGTGTAGAGGTTTAAAGGCGATAACAACGCTAATCAGGTAACCTAGCTTTTTATACCGACAACGTTTTCCCAGATGGTCTAGAAAATGGTGGACACTGCGCCAGCTCGTATCATATAGGAGCCTTATCCCAATTAGTAGAGTATGATCGTGTAAACTGTATTTGGCAACAAAGTGGAGCTCCTCCTGTTTGTAATCGCTTTGTACGAGAGTGATTGGATGTCGAAATCCCTGACCGTTGGATTGGTCATAATGGTCGAGACAACAGAGCTCTTTTTTACTGGCCTCCGCGTTGACCTGACCTAATGCCATGTGATTTTTTTCCTTTCGGGTTTTATAAAAGATCATGTTTATTTTCCGTCCTACCTAATGATTCTTCAGAGTTGAAACACAGAATTAAAGATGCTATTGGTTACATTGTTCCGGACTGGTTAACCAAAGTGTGAGAAGAATTGCACTTCAGGTTTGTATGTGTACTGTTTAACTAAAGTTGAACATATTGAATTGTAAGAAAAAGTAGGTTAGTTTACCTTTAATATGATGTATGATTTGTTTTAAATAGTCTAAATTAAACTGTTATAATGGTAACGTATTCTAATATACCATTGAAATTGGGACATTCTTTTTTGGGCACTCTCTATTTAATAAGATTTGTGAGTTCATAAGGGATTTTTGTCAAAAATAATTTTTCGCTGTGTGATTAAAATAATCGGATGTCCAAATTAAATCGTGACATATGGGAGAACCCCTTATGAAATTGTAACTCTGGAAAATATCTAAAATCCTAGCTCATTCTCTTTACGATAATTTTCATACGATTCAAATGAACTTTTGACATGAGTTGCCGTACATATTAAGCTTTCAGTCTATGCAAATATATTTAAACACATTTTTTTTTCTTGTAAAATTTGGTTGAAATCTATTCAATAAAAGTCATTTGTGGCTGTTTATAATACACGGTATGTAACAAAGGTTTTGTTTGGCCGTAGAGTAGATAGAAAAAATTGCCAAATTTGTAATTTCTGAAATATGACCAGCTGAGCAAATATTTTGCCTAGCTCTTGAATGCAAATCCGATGACACGAGGGCCATCGAATTATATTTCGATGTAAGATAAAAGGGAGCGAATTTATTGCCATTTGCGTTCACAAAATAAATAAAAGTCAAAAAGTCAAAACATATCTTTCCAGAGATTAAATAATTTACATTGCGTTAGAATTTATGTCAAAGTTAATACTGGAAAAAGATCGAAGATTTCGTTTCGACTTGAAAAAACATGAAAGGAAACATAAAAATTTAGAAAAAGTGCATTGAATATATATGCATTTAAGTTATTATTTATAGGTTAAAAATAGTTATATCGCTATATTTAAAATATTTGTTTTAATTTATAGGTTTATTTATTCAGAAAATTTACCTATCTTTTAAATAAAAAACAGTTTTATAATATGTGGTAATCTGCAACACAAGGAATCCAAAGTATTTTTTCCCCTTCAGTTTGTGGTTGGTGTGCTAACTGTACTCGGGACTAAATAATCATTGAAAATTGTGAGTTTGTAAATGTTCTTTTGCATGTCTGAAGATCTAGGCTATTTCATTCAATATTTCTCCAGAAAATTGAAAAACATTCAAGGGAAAAAAGAAAAATTCTATTAATTTGATCATTCACTTTAGGCTCGTTTTATTTTATTTAATACAGTCTAAAGGTGTGTTGAACTGTACCTGACAAAAATTTCGCACTTAGATATGAATTTCAATTTACATGGATGCTCCTCTACGCGAAACATTTATCCGATTTCAATAAAAAGTTTCAAATATCATCCCCATATGACGCAACTTTAAAAGACCGAATTTGAATTGATTGTTAATATTGGGTTATGATGGTAAGACGCGCTAACTACTAGAAACCCAATGTTCGGATTCAGAGAAACTTAAAACGTGTAAAAATAACAAAATTTCGAAAATTTGACTCAAGTATATTACTTCCTCTACCACTATATAGATTTATAAAAAAAGAATTTATGTTAACTTCAATCAGAGTTTCTACGGTACCTGGAAAACTGAGGGAATTTGAAAATGTATTAAAAAACAGGGAAAACTCAGGGAATTTCAAAATTTATTGCAAAATCAGGGAAAGTTCAGGGAATTTTCCAATTTTTTGGAAAACTTTGGAAAAATTTTTCATAATCAAATATTTTTTAAAATTTTTAATGCTTTAAAATGAATCAATTATGGTTTTTGTCTAACTATAGTAAGTTAATAAAATTAATATACCCTAAATATGTTCAATTGACTTGTAAACATGTTAGATTCTAATGCTACGTGATTGCGTGTAATCTATTTTACTTCTAAAACCGACAGGAAAAACTCAGGGAGTTTTTTCTCCTGACTAGTGTAGCAACCCTGAACAATGTAAAATTGCCTTTAATTAGTACTCAAAGACCATTTTATTTGTCTCATTTTACTACACAAATATTTGCCTCAAAAATTATTTAAATGGGCAATCAGTTCTCTAAAATTATTTCTTTATGATCAAATAATTATTAACAACCAGCGTAAAAGTAACCCTACTCACACGTGCAGTAGATAATTTCTCAAAATATTCATTTAAAAATAGATAGTTTATTTTATCATTTTATATTCTGCTTTTTCCGCCCCTCTCAATTCATATCATGATCAAGATTTAAAGACTGCTGTCATTGAATGGTATTAATAGTAAATACATATTCCGAAGACATCTTGCAGTGCAGAACTTGTCAGATTACGTTAGATTAAAAGGCATGTCGTCACGATGTCATTCATGATTCGTAGCGATTATGCAAATACCCAACCGTCACTAAGCCTCGTGATTGAATTCTTTTCCTATAACCCAATTTTTCTGCATTAGTATTGTAGGAGATTTGAAAAGATTAATTCTTTTTGAAAAATAATAATATTAATAAATGACAAATGGCATTTTTTAATTTAAATGACATCGAGGAATAGGGAATTATATGAAAGGATTTATTACGTGATTCATTTTGGCATTTAAGTTGGAAGGGCGATTCATAATATTTCTATGTATTATGTGCTTAAAAATATTTTTAGCCGTTTTATAATTCAAATTATTTGCTTTTATTTGAGGGGGTAACATCAATTGCTTAAATTATTTTCAATAATGTGATTCGCCATTCGAAGGAATATAATATTTTAATGGAAACTCCCCCACCCTTTGAAAAACTAGTATGTAAGAACACCACAAAACTTTCTTCTGTATTTTCCTATGCCAATTCATGCAGTACAAATTATTTATCAAAATTATTATTCATTAATAATTAAAATTATTTTCCATGAGGAATGCAGACGATTTTCATCAAAAATAATAATAATAATAATAATAATAATAATAATAATAAATAAAATAAAATAAAATAAAATAAAATAAATAAATAAAAATAATATTAATGTTAAAAAAAAGAGAGAGAAATTAAGTTGCACCTGTCCATAAATTAGTGCCTGCCAGCTTCTGATGCAAGCCGTGCAAAAGGGGCGCTGCTGTACTGTGACTTCTCCCTACAGGAAGGCTATATCTTAGCTTCTATTGTACATAGCTTCAAAAAATTAGATGTGGGAGAGATTTATTATAAAGAACTATACTAATTTAATTTGCATGTATATATATAACGTCAGGTGCTGCCACTATGCTGCGACTTTCGTCGTACATGAGTAGGCTATATCTCAACTTACATAGCGTACAAATACACCAAACTTTTTGTGAGATATGATTGTTATGAGAAATACAAATATAGGTGTATATCGGTCGACAGATGGCACTGATAGTACATACCATCTGTGGTATTTTGTATATGCACTTCTGCTCAAAAGTTTGCAAAATTTGCAAACGATCCGTTTTTTTTTTTTTTTTTTTTTTTTTTTTTCCCCAATTTAAAAACTTATTTCTCAATGAAATGTTTTCAAACATTGGGTATTTAAAGAACTCAATCTTAAAAAAAAAAAAAAAAAAAAAAAAAAAAAAAAAAAATTCAGTGAAGATTAATTTAAGACATTTAGGGGGCCGGTAACAAATTCAGCAAAATCAATAATGTTTGAGATTACCCTGTATCATTAAATGAACGAAATGATCTGTAACTTTAGAATATATTAATATAGGCCCAGTACAATTTGTGTATAAATTTGTGTGACGATGTCGTGTTAAATAACGGAGATATAAGCATTTATTTAAAAAAAAAAAAAAAAAAAAAAAAAAAACAGCATGTTTTTTATTCATAATATACAGAGTTTTAGACGAAAATTATTCCTACCTTTCAGATAAATTGAAAAAACATTTTTGAAACATTGCAATCGAGATACAAATATCTTGAATATCTCATGAAATAGGAGCATATTTATGAAAAAGTTTTTACTGCGCATGCACGAAAGATCAATTTTTATTACATAAGTTGAATGCTAGATATATTAGGCAACTTTCGTCAAAAGTGCATTTGGATAGAGTAAAAATTCAGCAAATTGTCTGCAAAAGAACGAGCTAAATTTTAGGTATTTTTCAAAGTTGAAATTTCATAAGGGGTTTTTCACATGCTGCATAATTAATCTGAAAATACAGTTATTTCAACCACGCTCCAAAAGTACTTTTTTGTGAAAAACCCCTTATAAGCTTGTACTCTAACATAGTTTTGTTTATTTACTAAGGTTTGTGAGATATTGGGCTTTTGTGAGATTTGGGTTTTTCACAAAAAAGAACTTCTGCAAAGAGATTGAAATAACTGGATCTTCAAATAATTACACGTCATGTAAAAAACCCTTTAAGAAATTTCAACTCTTGGAAAATATTTAAAATCTAGCTCCTTCCTTTTTTTTTTTTTTTTTTTTTTTTTTACAATTCTCTTAATTTTTATTCTATTCAAATGCTCTTTTGATAAAAGTTGTCCAATACATCTAGCTTTCAATTTGTGCAATAAAAATGTTTTACCTTAATATCTAAAATCTTTCTCGTTCTTTTGCCGACAATTTGCGTACTTTTTACTGTATTCAAATGAACTTTTGAAAAAAGTTGCCTAATATATCTAGCTTTCAATCTATGTAATAAAATTTTTTCTATCTTTCGCGCATGCTCGGTGAAAATGTTTTTCATAAAAATACTCATTTTTCATGAGATATTTAAGATATTTGTATTCTGATTGCAGTATACCGTTTTAAAAGTGTTTTTTCAATTTTTCTGAAAGAGGGAATAATTTTCGTTTAAAACTGTATATAAATAAAAAAAAAACATACTTTTTTTTAAAGTTTTAAAATAAATGCTTATATTTCCTTTATTTAACATGCTATGGTCACGCAAATTCATCCACAAATTGTCCTTTGTCTATATAAACATATACTAAAGATGCGGATTATTTTGTTCATTTAATAATACAGGGTGATCACAAACATTATTGATTTTGCTCAATTTGTTACCGGCCCCCTAAATATTGTCTCAATCCAATTTTCACTGGAAAACATGAGGAAGACCCAGTTCTTCAAATACTCAGTGTTTGAAAACATTTCATCGAGAGATGAGTTTTTTATTTCAGAGAAATTGATCGTTTGCAAATCTTGCTAAACTTTTGAGCAGAAGTGTAGCTACATTCCAACACCGACTAGATAAAATTACACCAATCAATTTAATGTAATGCGAGAGCCTGTAGTGTATGTATATAAAATTTTTATTATGAGAAGCTAGGATTAAATTTTTATGCATGTTAACATGTAAGTGGCGTTGTTATATAAGAGTGATATAAGAAGAAAGTTTTGCGATAGTCACTACACATACTAGCTACTTTGGAAGTGTACTTCCTAAATAGTTATAGAATGTGAAATGACAATCAGATTTAGAATAATGGTACAAGATTAAGAGATCTCTTATCTTGTTTAAAAAAAATATGGAGGAATTTTATTTTCAATGTCTTTGTAGATTGTTTGTTTTGGGTTACTCTTAAGTTGGAGCGAAATATTTTCGCTTATGTTACTACTATATGTATTTGATACTTTTTAGATGAAAACTTCTTCATACGATGAAAGCTGCCGAAAGTAATTCGTCAGCAAAATATAATAAACTATAGAGAGGCATGAAAGTCATTTTCCATGGAACACGAATAATAGTGCAGCTTTCTAAGACAGAAGTTCGGAGACAGGGATGCTGAAATCATTTGTAAATGCTCAATTTTATTTATTTATATTAAGCAATTATATATTTTTTTAACATCGTTGCTATTCAAATAAAAATGCTCCATTGACATTTAAATATGTGACTTCCAAGTGACTCACTTATCAAGAAGATTGCAGATTTTAAATTTTTATTACGAAATAGTAATCGCTATTTGATTAACTAAAGAAATAACTTTTTTATCAAAATGCTGTTATCAATATGCATTTTGTCCTCTCATCCCCTGCAGTGATTTTACGAAAATAAGGATGACAAGCGAGAATAGGTATTGTGTGGTATCTTTTGTCTTATTGATGTCGATCTACGCAAAAATAGGAAGGCCTTTTAGCTGCTCCTTCACAATATTTTACGGGGCCCTTCAAAAAATTCAAGTCTGTAAAATAGGCCCTTCAAAAAGTTAAAATCTATAAAATGATTTCCTTTACAAAATTCATAAAAACGGCCTTTTCACAAAATTTGATTTTATAATAACACTATTTATTAACTTGATGTTAAAAATTATATAGAGTGACTGCTAAAACTAAAAGGTTTTCATGATACTTTTTTTTCACAAAAACATTTTTTTTACCAGAAATCTATTAAATTTTCAGAAAAATAGGCCCCTAGGATTAAAATATGTATCTACCCTGTCTTATAATTATGCACGCCACTTATGATTTTTTAAAAACTGTCATTGACTTCAGCTCGACTAATTATACTTTTAGAATTATTTCGTTAAAATTTTCTCTAATTTTAATGAGTCACAAAGATAATTTTTCTTTTAAATTCTTCATTCGGCAAATATTGTTTGTTTTCGTATCGGAGTCAGATCAGCAGCATTTCGCATGCGCCAAGCTTACTGTGAATTTTAATAAAATAAGAGTAAGAAATGATAATGAATATTAGACTTATTAGCTGCGTTATTTCAACTTCAACACTAGCGTTATCTGAGCGGTCACCCCCCTTTTCGGGATAAAATCCTACCAGTTTGTTGACAAATCAAATCCGTAAACGAACAGTAATAAAAATTTTTAGGATTGTTTTCTTTATCTTGAAATTGAAAAAAAAAAATATTTAGGAAATTATTTTAAATTCCTCTATTTCGAGAATCATAAGTTTGTTTTTACTTTAAAGAATTGTTTTATTTAAAAAAAAAAAAAAAAAGCTTTTTTCTTTTCTTTCTTTTTTTTTTTTTTTTTTTTTTAAGTAAAAAATAAACGAAATTCTAACTTTAGAAATTCCTTTTATAAAATCTTTTTTCTTCAATTTCCTCTTCAAAATATAAAAAATCTCTAAAAAACTGAAGTTTAGAGAGCATTTTAGATCAAAATAGTACTTCTTTTTGTTGGCAGCTGTTCTCGTTTATCTCACATATACTTTTCGAAGGGAATATCTGAAAGATATTGAACTGGATTTGCCAGCTGACAGATTTGCCGTTATGGCCGTATTGGAAATGTAACTTCCTTATTACTTTTGAAAAGTATTCCCGAAATAGTAGGTACATAATCTGAAATGACATACAGTCATAAAAAAAAAATAATAATTGATGAATAAGGGGCTTCAGTTTTAGTTTTTTTAAAAGATGCATTAAAATTGTCTGTTTGGAATCTTATGAATTCGAAGCAGACGACTTTTTTGTTATCCTTTCCTTAGCCTGAGGTAAAAAATATGTCTGGAAGTTTCTTTTTATAAAGATATAGGCTGGATTTTTTAAAGTAATGATTTTTTGTTCGTTGGTAATAGGAGGGAGGGGGGGGGGGGGAGATTTCCGAATAATTATACAGATTTTTAAGCTGCGTGAATTTTTTTTTTTTTTTTTTTTTTTGTCAAATTTTGTTTTTGAGGATTCTTAATCTAAAAAAAACCTTCATTTCTCCCTTTCACGTACTTTTTTTTTTTTTTTTTTTTTTTTTTAAGAGAAAAAAAATATAACGGTTTGCAATAAAAAATCACTAATTTTGTTACATTGAACTAAACATATTCTTTCTCTTAGTTAAACCTTCGTGGCATGTTAAACAATCTGTGTTCACTCATTCTGCGTGTGAATCGTTTTCTTCATTTTCATCTTTTTTTTTTTTTTCTGGCACACTTTCCACTACCTTCCGTTCCACCCCAACTATTTTCTATTTTGTATTATATTTCAGATTTACACTTAAAGTTTCATATAAAAGCTTATATTTTCATGTAATATCTATAAATTTAACTATATTAGGTTTTTTCAATAAACATATGTATATTTATGCTACAATTCCTTATGGTTTTTGCTTTTATTATATTTTATACAGATTTGAAATTTTTAAATTCCGTTTTCTTAGTTTGCATTTTTTCATGATTTTTATGATCTTAAAAATTCTAAATCTTCTACAGATGTTTAAAAAAAAGACTTAATAATTTTTTATATGTTTAATAGAACCTATTTAAAAGAATTAGGGACAGATTTTGCACTATCTTAAAAAACAAATTATATTAAAAATAAAAATATAACAAAAGGCCTTTTTTTTGGAGGGGGGGGGGGGCAGATTTGTGTTATTTCGAAATTTAAAAAAATATTCCAAAAACTATAGTGGAAATTCTGTTTATGACAGAATTTAATTTAGTACGACAGGACTACAGTTTTCTGTCAGTTAATTATGCTTTTTAGTTAGTTTTACACAAAAAATTAAACATTGTAATCTCTATCTCGTTTTATTCAACCCAGGTATGCCAAAACGGGATATGTAAGAGTTTCGTAAATACTTTTTTTTTACTATTTCACAGTCATTGGAATTAGTTAAAAATATGTTTTTTGTGTGCTTCAATAAATGCTGTAGTTACAAAAAAAATAATGCGTGGTTTTCTTCAACATACTTTCCGTAGTAAAAAAAAAATCAAGAATTATATTCCGTTTTGTCCAACTCTCTCCTATAACGAATTAAGGAAAATTTATAATACTTTTTGAGCTTTTCTTATGTATTTTTACTATAATTAAACAGCTTACAACAGAACTTCAAAAATCAAGTTTTAAAACGAAAAAAGTTTTTGAAAAGGCAAAAAATATACTTAGAAATTTTATTCAAAATGAATAAGTACATAAAATTAAGACACATGTAACCTTAATCGTACAGTGGATGAGAAATTTTGCATGAAATCTGTTAGACTTATGGTAGCAGGTTCGAACTTAAGTCAGCACTTATCGCCTTAACCGTTGAGTTCGGAGTTTACTTTGATTTTCTCCACAACTTGCGTGAATACTGGCTAGGATCCTTAGAAAGACATCCCCTCATGCAGAGACCTGTATAAAATAAAAAACTTTCCGCGCACATGACCTAAAACTTTTCTGCAAGCTAGGAAAAGCCGGAAAAAAGCCGTGCTAGGTCTGAATTGTAAACATCTTCAAAAATTGTTTGCGTTATATCTTTTACACCGAAACGGTCGCGGCAATGTTTGGAGATTGGAAATAATAAACTTCCTAAACAGCGTACAGCGGTCAATGAGGACTTCATAGAAAGCGAGAAAAATAAAAAATAAATTTTGCAAGTTATCCACAGGTTCTGATTATCTATGGGTTGCTGTGCAACTCAATTCCACGAATAATCGGGAGTTTACTAAATTTACAGACAGGTAATATATCTCTCTCCTCATCCCTTAAAAATGTTTTTCCTTCTTAAAAAAAAGAAAAAAAAAAAAAAAAAAAAATCTAACTTTCCACAAGATAGGAAAATTTTCGGCGTGCGCGCGTGCATCTATATTCTACAGCCATGTAAGTAGAGCTTCCCATACAAGCCTAAGTCTCTCATGTAGAATGGTCGGCTTTAAATCAAGCATTATCCCACATAGCAATTTCAGTTTGCAGCGAAATTGCAGCAATCTTGCTTTGCAAGCCAACAAACTTGCAGCAAGTTCAGTGTGACAAGCTGTAAGTTCATAACAAGATTGAAGCAAGTTAACGCAAACTCCGAAGTCACCATACGCCAAATTTGCAGCAAACTTGACGTACAAGTTGCACTCTTACTGTATCAAATTTGCTGCAAATTCGTTGCAAACTAGTAGAAAAGTTAGGTTTGTCGTATTAAGAGTACTGCAAATTCATTGCAATAGGCAAGCTTGTCATGTCACACTAACTGTTAATCTATTGCAAACACAGATTATTATCACGTCAAATTATCTGCAAATACACATAGAAACATGTAAATATAGCTTGTATTTCGCATATGACTTGTCGACACGAGACTTCGAGCCCCACGGATAACGTCACGCTTCTTCCACCAGTAAACAACACGAGTAAGAAAACGTCACGAAACCGCTTCAATATCAGTCTTTGGTTGAGTTTCAAATATTTACACAGCAATTTTAGTTTGCAACAGAAATTGTGTAAAAGGGAAATAAAAATAAGACAAGAGATAGATTTATGTTGTGTCTACTTTGCGGCAATTTCACGACAAATTTATCGCATCAAATTTGTCATGGCAAGATAATGTCAAGAAAAATCAAACTTGCTGCAAATATGCTTGTTATCTGGGATACCACCATATTTCAGAAATATGTTATAAAAAATGTTAACCTCTTTTTCTCACAAATCATAATTTTTCAGTAATTAAAAACAGAAAGAAAGTTTGTTTTTAAAAATAATTTTATTTCCTAATTTTCAATACTATGAGAAATATGTACGCTAGGCGGATAAATAATAATAATAATAATAATAAAATAAAATTTTGCCTATATATATTTTTTTTTTCCACAAATGAAATTATAGAGCGACCACTGTAAAGCTGATGGCTAAATAAAACCAATTTTTATTAAGCTTATATAAAATAGGAACCATTACAAGTCAGTGCTTTAAAAATAAATTTCATTTAAAAGATTAAATCATACATTCATAGCATTAATATATAATTTTACAAACGGTTTAACCATTCTCCCTAAAATATAGCCGCAGGTCTTTGCTTTCAAAAGCTAATGAAAGTGAATATCATGTCTGAATAGAAATAAAAGTAAGAGCTCATTAACGGAAGCTATTTCTCATACCCTTAAAAGTGATAATTTAAAATATCACTAATGATGAAGGATAATTTCATAGATTCATCAAATAATACATTATCCCGATGGAATGTATTTATTAAATCTTTATAATGGCCGAGATGTTTTTATTGTCATAAATTGATATTCATTCACATAATTTGAAATTTTTAGTTTTATAAATGTAAATTTCTTTATTTATTCTACTCTTTTATAAAATTATAAATGTTTTTATCTTGTAATAGTTAAATGAATTTAATTGTTATTTATAAATTGTGGTGATTAAAAAATATATTTTAATGTGTTAAATTTATTTATTTTATTTTATTTATTTTGATAGATTTTTCACTTTTTTTGTGAACTTTAGCTGTAATTAAACAGTTGACAAATAAACTTTGGCAAGAATAATATATTTTGAAATTTATTTATTATCAGGGTTGGCTTGAATTTGGCCATCCCGAAAAAACCCGGGATCTTTTTTTCGATTAAACCCACTTAAAAGAACCCAAGTGGTTTTTTTCTAAATCCTTGTATAAAATTGCACTTTAATCTAACTTACAATAAACATATAAATATAAAATAAATATTACATACGTTAATAGAACATTAACAAAGAATTTTCAGAAATATTGGATGGGTTCAAACTGCTCTATAAAATAAAATTCTGGAAAATTTCCATGAAAAAGTTTATAATTATCTTATTAAAAAACAAAATAAAAAATTGTATGTATTAAAAAAAATAAAAGCAAGAAAAAACAGTGATGTTTGTCAATATAAAGAAAACTTTGGGGCTCAAGGAATCTAAAATATAAATAAATAAAAATCAAATTTTATAAATTTTCTGAAAATTTTAACAGAGCAACATTGTTAAGTAATGTAGAGGGACAATAACTAAAAAAATATTTTATGAAATTCTATTGACTATGAAAAATTTAATAAAGCCATACTAAATAATCATTAAAATCCAGTTTTTTTTTTTTTTTTTTTTTTTTTTTTTTGTAAAGGGCAAACAAACAGAATTTAAGAATATTTTTAAAGAACAATTATTTTATTTTTAAAAATTTCTTTATAACTTAATCATAAAAAGTCTTTAGAAGTTTTAGAATTTTGATTTTAACGTATAATTATTATTTAATTTTGTAAATTATCTTATTATGAATGATATACTTTTATGTTTAAAAAAAAAAAAGGAAGAAGGAAAATATTCCTTAAATCTCTGATAAAACCCAAAAATACTCTGAAAAAACCCACTGGGGCTGGGTTTTTTTTTTCTGAAAAAAAAAAAAAAAAAGTGTTTTTTCCAAAAAGGTGTTTTTTTTTTTTTTTTTGTTATTATTTAAAAAAAAAAAAAAAAAAAAAAAACTTTTTACGAATGTACAATTTTGCATTACAGTTATTCAATCTATTGCCTTCAATTTCTCCCAAAATATAACTTTATTGTTATATACAGACTGTCCCTGAATTAATTAGGCAAACTTTTAGGGGAAATACGGCACATCATAAGGATTCAAAATTGCCTAGAAACCCATGACCGCAGCAAATGCCATCTTAACCCTTTACGAGCAAGGTGTTAATTTGTTATTTTTTAATAACTGTGACAGTGGCTTTTGACGATTGCATTTTTAACAAACATTATTTTTCGTTCAAATTTTTACATAGAAAGTTATTCATAGTATTAATTCTGCTTCTAATCGATGTATTTAAAGCACTAATTGTATTAATAGGAATGTTGTAAATGTTTGAACAATTACTATATTATATAAGTAAAAATCTTTTTTTAATTTACTCAGCCCCCCCCCCCCTTCTTTTTTTTTTTTTTTTTTTTTTTTTTTTGGTTCCACCTATACTTTTCGTTTCCGAACCCATACCCTTAAAAGTTTGGCCCAAGAATTCCGAGATACTCTCTCTCTCTCTCTCTCTCTATATATATATATATATATGTTTATAATAGAAGTATGTTATTTTTATTCATATAAATACATTCTTTAAGGATTACTGCTTTCATTTTTATAAAAAATTATAGGAGGTTTAGTTTTATTTTCAGGTTAAAATTATTATTGATATGTTCACTTTATTTCATTTGATATTTTTATTTTGCTAATAGCATGGTTTTTTCTTAGTTTTGGCAAGCTAGAGGGAGAGTACATATGGTAAAACTGGCTAATCCTCACAATGTTGTCTTAAGTCAACATGGCTTGCTAATTTTTGAAAACTAAGAATTCAATTCTCTTTTAATGTTAACTTATGATAATTTATGATTAAATATTTATGATAATATTACACCCACACACATATATATAAATTTGATAGTACAAATATTGAAAAGAATATAATTTTATAAATTTTTGTTTATTATTATTTTGTCGCAATACTTCTTCAACAAATAAAATTATAGCGACCAATTTGACGATAATTATAAGCTGTGACAATAGTCGTTAACCTTATATGACATATGGACGTTTTATTACATGTCAGTAATTTAAAAATTAAATCATGCATTCAAAGCATTATTAAATAGTTTTACTAACATTTAATTACTCTTTTTTTAAATGAAGCCATGATATCCCTCTTAAAAAAAATAATAAATAAAAGCAATAAGAATGAGGATTATATTTGAATGGAAATAAGCGTCCGATAATGAGCTCTTACGTTTATTTCTTGTATCCCAAAAGTAATAATCGTAATATTACTAACAATGAAAGATAATACCAAAGATTTATCTAATTATGTATTGTGTTAGTGTAATACATATATTTAAACCCTTTTAATGGCTGATTAGTTTTTGTCATCATAAAGTACTGGGTTTTTACACAAAGGTAAAATTAAGTATTTTTTATAACTAGTGTATCGATGCAAATGTCTCAGTTTATTATCTTTCTTAGAAAAGGTACTAATGAATATTTAATGTTGTAATAATTAGATCAATTATTATTTACCCGTTGTGATAATTAAAATGCATATTTATTATATCTAATTTATATATGTAATTTATTATAAGGTATTTATATGTGTAAGCTATAAAACAAAATATATATATATATATTTCGTGTGTTATATTTATTCAAAAGATATACATAATTAAAATATAAAAAATTGTGGAGAAATTTCATTACTTTTTCCCCTTTTTAATTTTGCTATAATTAAAAAGGTCATAATTGAACTTAAAGAATCCTCAATTAAAATGAAAAAGTGTTTTGTAAGAGAGAGAAAAAAAAAAAAAAAAAATGATGTGGCTTTAATTGTGCATTAAGGGGGTTAAATCGGTTTTATTTTTTCAAAAAATCTTTCTTTTTTTTTTCTAAATCTAATAGTACAATATCTGTAGAATATTTTCCCAAAGTTTCAAGTTAGTCGGAGTGAAAGTCTGGGAAAAAGAGTCTTTGGAAATTCCCCCATTACGTTTGTTTCATTCCCACTTAAGGGGTTACATAAGTTTCAAAATATCAAAAAATCTTTTTTATTTATTTATTTATTTTATTGTAATAGAATTTTCCTAGAATATTTTCCGAAATTTTCAAGTTAATCGATCAATTATAAATATATACGGAGGGTAAATTGCACCGAAAACTGTACTGTTTTGTATACAACTCTGCTAAAAATTATTATTTTTCTTTCTTTTTTAAATCCTTCGTACGAGCGTAAGCTATTAACAGAAAAAAAAATTGATTTTTTAATTGTAGATAACGCTATCTTGAGTTATTTTGTCCACCACGGGGACATTTTTTTTCTGAAGTATCTTCTAAAACCAGGCGCAACCTAGTGAAATTTTTATGAAATTTTTATAAAATATTGTTTATATGTTGCTCTTTTGTATGCTCAAAACTTTTGAATAATTTTTTTTATTATATTAAAAAAATAAAATAAAATACATGTAAAATTTCATGAACGATGCGTGCCATGGCTATATTGTTATTCAAGTTTCTTTAAAAGCTTTAATAATAATAATAATAATAATAATAATAATAAACCTTTAGAGCTATAATGACGTCAATTTTACCCTGCAAGTTTAATTTTTTACAAAGTTTTATATCGATTTTAATATTTACTCGTGAATTTCTTTTCATTTCAAAAAAATTTAAAATCAAATCGTAAACTTTTTTGCCAACAATTAAAAATTAAAATAAATTATGTATTTTTGTCTAAAATAGGGCTTCTTCAACTTTTTCATACTGATTATTATTGATTTTCTTTTTCGTTTTCTTAAAAAAAAAAAAAAAAAAAAGATGAAATTCTGGCAAAAGCAGAATTTAGCTTAGTATAGAGGACTATTTTTTTTTTTTTTTTTTTTTTTTTTTTTTATTATTATAACATCGTTTTCAAATTATTAAATTATATTTTCGATTTCGGTAAATGTCCAACCATTGTAAGACTGGCGACGACATTTTATTTGTAGATTGAGACTAATAGTCAAAAGAAATAGAAAAAAATTGCTTTATCTTAAGCTTCAAAACCCATGTAACGCCTTAAACTATTATGAAAACTTACATGCACATTTTGATATATATATATATATATATATATATATATTGTGTGGGAGAGATAAAAGAAAAATGTTGCCGAAGTATGTTTTTAATTTGAAAACAATTTCATCTCTTAGTCTATGAATAATAGGTGAATGTGTAAATTTAGTGTACAAATATTTGAAAAACACATAAAATGTGTCACAACACTTTTTCAACAAATAAAATTATCATGACTGCTCTCATGCTAATAACGATGATAGTCATTAAGCCTCTATGAAATATGAACTATTTATTACACATAAATTTCATTTTTTAAATAAAGTCATTACATTCATAGCATTATTACATAGCTTTACCAATATTTAATTATTCTCCTTAAAATGTAGCCGCTTTAAAAAGTGCATTAAAGATGAATATCAATTCTGAATGGAAATGAACACGAGAGCTCATTAACAGAAGCCATTTTAAATACTCCCAAAAGTGGTAATTCAAAATATCGCTAATAATGAAGGATTACATCATAAATTCATCAAATTACAGATTGCCCCTGTAGAATACATTTATTAAATCTTTGTAATGGCTGAAAGGTTTTTACTATCGTAAATTGCTATTTATTCACAAAAAGGGTAAAATACAAAATTTTAGTACAAATGTGTGAATGCAGATGTCATTCTGTCATCATTTTAGATAAAATGTAAATGAATATTTAACGGTATGATTATTAAATACGTTTAATTGTTATTTACTACCGATGATTAAATATTATGTCCATTAAGAATATATATATTCTTCCACGAGTGTAATTTATTTTTAATTTTTAGATCATTATACATAATAAATTTACCGAAATTTAGTGTTTAATTCGTATATTCGTTGGTTTTCTTATGTTTATATCGAACGACTCTGAATGTGTGATCATAAATATCATTAGTATAATATTATTGACTATTTGTAATATTGAAGCAATAAAATTTAATAATGAATAGCAAAATCATAATATTTTTAATGAAAAAGCAATGTTTTTGAAACAAAATAATAAATAATAATAAAATAGAGGTTAATGATAAAGTGTAAATAATTGTATATATATATATATATTTTTTTTTAATTAACAGCAGCATTAAAAATTTTTGTTAAAAAAAAAAAAAAAAAAACCTTTTGAAACTTTTTATATATACATATATACACTTTTACATTTAAATAACGTTAGTATAATTTCTTCTATTCGTTTTTCATAAATTTTTTCATTGAAAATCGGTATAAATGTGTAAATCATACTATGCAGTTTTATATCTTTATAATTTTTCTCTCTTAACCCTTAACGGTGCAAGGTAATTCGGATCATTTAAATTACACTGCCACCGGAATTCACACAAACAGAATTAAATTAAAAGAAATTTTTAATTTTCAGTTAAAAAAAAAAAAAAAAAAAAAAAAAAAAAAAAAAAACGGCCTTTTCTGCTACCTTATAAGCGAAAATTTTCTCTAAAAAATTTCCGGAATGAGTTTTTGCTGCTGGAGCCATATAGTAAGCGGTAAGGGTTAATACATGGGTAAGGGTTAAATAACTGACAAAAAAGACTATGGGAAAAACACATCTTTTATTCTATATTTATTCCGGCGATTTAATAAATATAATTATTCATTTAAAACTTCAAACTTTTAAATATTTGGTACATTTTTAATAAGAATATTTTTACGCGAGATGATATCATTAATTGTAATGTTTTCATATTTGTCATAATGATTGATTAAAAGACAAGTAATTTTTTTTATTCTCTAAAATATCGAAAAGATGACATGATTTTTAATTCATTTTTCGTGTAAAGTATTTTGTCATGAAAACTGTTTTCATTAAAACTTTTTGACAACTTGTCATTTGAAAGAAAATTTAAAAGTCACCCTTATAAAATTTCATTAGTTTGCTTCGATACATTATAAAGCTTCCTTGAATTTGATAGGACATAACTCGAAATTATTTTGATACAAAAAGTTATAATCTACCATGGAATAGCATGATAAAGGAGTGTATCGTCAAGTTGCCATCTTAAAATATTAATTATTTTCATACTTTAGTTAATCTAAACAAATCTAATTGTCCGATCGATAAACTGTTTAATCCGGCAGATTCAGAAAAATTGCCCCTTTCATTTGGTACCTTTTTCGTAACGAATTTTTGATTACATTTTTTTTTTAATTAATTAAAATATGAAAATAACAGCTTTAAAAAAAAAGAAAAAAACAACATTCAAATTTTTAATTGTTGCCATTTTTATTTTTATTTATTTATTTTTTTTTTAAGCATAAAATGAAATATGCTTTCACGTGAAAAAAAAAATAATAATAAAATATATATATATATATATATATATATATATATATATATATATATATATATATATATATATATATATATATGTGTGTGTGTGTGTGTATATAAAATATTAAATTTGCTCATGCATATGAAAAAATGACGTCTATAAAATAATAATTTTAAATTTTAAAGGTAACGAAGAGATAAATAAATTGCGAAAAATTCGCACGGGTATGCTAGCAAATGAATTATTTGAAGTGAGAAATAAATAAAACGAAATGATCATATTTCTATATATATATATATATATATATATATATATATATACTGCTGCTTACACGGAGTTCGTGAATTGACTGTGGATGAAAGACGAATCTTTCAGAAGCTTAAAACTTTATTTACAGAATTTTACAAAAGATTATAGGTCTGTCGAACAAGTATCAACTTTAGTTTTACCAGAAAATACAACTTAAATAACAGCTGACAACATAAACTGTAACAGAGCATTAACATATGGAAAAAAGGCTGTACTTAACCATTAGCAAAAGATCCAGTTTTTTACATCAAGCCTTTTGGCGTTAAATTATCTCCAATGGTTGGAACGGGATTTCTTTTATAGTCTCCTATAAATCGAGAATTATCCAGTAACTTCCGTAATAATAGAACAGAGCTAAGGTAATTGATATATCGATAACTAGCAGGCTACGCCCGCTTCGCTGGTCACTAATTTTAAATGAATCACTATAGTTAATGAATTCTAAAAATTGCATCAATTTTTATCATGCGAAAAAAAAAAAAAAAAAGAGAAAAAAAATGTGATTGGAAAAAATGTCGCAACAGGTCCCCTCTGCCCTTGGCAGTGCAGGCAATTGTGCGCTGGGCACGCGCATTTATGTTCAACACTCTTAATGAATCACTGTATTATCGCAAGGGAAAAACATAAAAAAAAAAAATTCTCCCATCAATGGAATAATCGGTTCGGGCCACCACTGCCTGCGGCCGCGCATATAGGCGCGCAAGGCTCGCATGCTCCTTCACTTACCGTTCCCGCCCCTCCTAATTATTTTAAACTTTAAAAAATACTCACAGTCGTTCATTCGGGCTTTTAAACCGAATAATACTAATTTCCAACATTTTATCTGAATTTCTTTATTTTTACCTCTGCGCCCGATCCCTTCCCGCCCTTCGTAATAATTTTTTTTTTTTTAGAAAATATCCGCAATCGATTTATCGGGCCTCAAAACCTAACAACACTAATTTTCAGCGCTCTAACTCTTATTTATATAGTTTTGCCCTTTCACCTCCCCTTCCCGTCTATCCTAATAATTTTACAAATTCGAAAATATACGCAATCGATTTGTAGGTATCAAAAACCTCCATTTACCAACTAAATAACTTTACAAATTCGAAAATATCCGCAATCGATTTGTAAGTATCAAAAACCTCTATGTGCAAATTTTGAACGACCTAACTCTATTTTTATTTTTTGCCCCTCCGTCCCCTCCTCCCGCCCCTCCTAATAACTTTATAAATTCGAAAATATCCGCAATCGATTTGTAGGTATAAAAAAACCTTATGTACCAATTTTGAACGGTCTAACACTATTTTAATTTTTTTTTTGCCCCTCCGCCCCCCCCCCACCACACACCTTTCTGACCCTTCTAATAACTTTACACTTTCAAAAATATCCTCATTTGACTTGCAGGTCTTTAAAACCTATCTGTACCAATTTTCAACGGTCTAACAATATTTCTATTTTTTTTTTACCCCATAGCCCCCCTTTCCCGCCCCACCTGGGACGAATTTCTAAAATTAAAGAAATTAGTTTTTATGTATTTATGGGAGCTATATTTTAAAGCAAAAATATTTTACACATATATTTTTTTTCTGTTTGCAATATAAAGGATTATTTCAAATCACGTTTTGCCCCCTCTCCTTCCCTCTTGGGGGCTGAATTTCGAAAATTCCAGAAATTAGTTTTTAGGTATTTGTGTTAGCTATATATTAGAGCAAAAATTTCACATATATCTGTTTTTTTGTTTGAGATATATAGGAGTTTGTGAAACCACGTTTTGCGCATGTGAAATCACGTTTTGCCCCATTTTCCCCCTTGGGGACCGAACTTCTAAAATTCCAGAAATTGGTTTTTAGATAATTAAATTAGCTATATTTTAAAGCAAAAATTTTACGGATATCTGTTTTTTTCTTTGAGATATGAAGGTTTTTGTGAAATCACATTTTGCCCTCTACACCCCCTTGGGGGGCGAATTTCGTAAAATCGCTTCTTAGGGGGTGCTTACACTATATGTTCTATAATCTGACCCAGTTTCGAGTCAGTGGCTCCAGTAGATTTTGCTGTGCGTTGATGAGTCAGTGAGTGTGTGAGTGGAAGTACTCTTTTATATGTATAGACTAGCAGGCAACGCCCGCTTCGCTGGTCCCTATTTTTAAATGAATCACTATAATGAATTCTCAAAATTGCATTAATTTTTATCACATGAAAAAAAAGAGAAACAAAATCTGAGTAGGAAAAATGTCGCACCGGGTTCTCACTGCCTTCGGAAAAAATTCCCAAAATGCTCTAACTCTTATTTCTATTATTTTCCCACTTCGCTCCCCCCCCCTCCTGTCTATCCTAATAATTTTACAAATTTGAAAATATCCGCAATCGATTTGTAAGTATCAAAAACCTCTATGCACCAGTTTTGAACGATATATCTCTATTTTTATTTTTTTACCGCTCTACTCCCCCCCCCTTCCCGCCCTCCCAATAATTTTAAAAATTCGAAAATATCCGCAATCGATTTGTAGGTATTGAAAACCTCTATGTACCAATTTTGAATGATCTAACTCTATTTTCTTTTTTTTGCCCCTCTGCCCCCCCTTCCCGGCCCTCCTAATAACTTTACACTTTCGAAAAAATCCCCATTCGACTTGCAGGCCTCTAAAATCTATCTGTACCGATTTTGAACGGCCTAACTGTATTTCTATTTGTTTTTGACCATAGCCCCCCCCCCTTCCCGCCCCACCTAATAATTTTAAAAATTCGAAAGTATCTGCAATCGATTTGTAAGTATCGAAAACATCTATATACCAATTTTGAACGATCTAACTCTATTTTTATTTTTTTGCCCCCCCCCCCCCTCTCCCCTCCCCCTTTCCCGGCCCTCCTAATAACTTTACACTTTCGAAAATATCCCCATTCGACTTGCAGGCATCTAAAACCTAACTGTACCAATTTTGAACGGCCTAACTGTATTTCTATTTGTTTTTGCCCCATAGCCCCTCCCCCTTGCCGCCCCCCTTCCCGCCCCTCCTAATAATTTTACAAATTCGAAAATATCCGAAATCGATTTGTAGGTATCGAAAACCTCTATATACCAATGTTAAACGATCTAACTCTCTTTTTATTTTTTGCCCCCCCCCCCCCCCCACTGCTGCCCCACCTGGGGGCTGAATTTCAAAAATTCCAGAAATTTGTTTTTAGATATTTGCATTAGCTTTATTTTAGAGCAAAAACTTCACGCATATCTATTTTTTTGTTTGAGATATATAGGATTATGCGAAATCACGTTTTTACGCATGTGAAATCACGTTTTGCCCCCCCGCCCCCCTTGGGGACCGAATTTTGAAAATTCCAGAAATTGGTTTTTTGACATTTGTATTAGCTATATTTTAAAGCAAAAATTTTACGGATATCTGTTTTTTTGTTTGAGATATGAAGGATTTTGTGAAATCACGTTTTGCCCCCCCTCCCCCCCTTGGGGGCGAATTTTGTAAAATCGCTTCTTAGTGGATGCCTACGTCATAGAAAGAACATTGTCACAAAATTTCATGCTTCTAGGTCCAGTGGTTTGGTCTGGGCGTTGATAGATCACCCCCTCACTCACTAACTCACTCAGGAAGTGTTCTTTTATATATATATAGACTAGCAGGCAACGCCCGCTTCGCTGGTCCCTATTTTTAAATGAATCACTATAATGAATTCTCAAAATTGCATTAATTTTTATCACATGAAAAAAAAGAGAAACAAAATCTGAGTAGGAAAAATGTCGCACCGGGTTCTCACTGCCTTCGGAAAAAATTCCCAAAATGCTCTAACTCTTATTTCTATTATTTTCCCACTTCGCCCCCCCCCCTCCTGTCTATCCTAATAATTTTACAAATTTGAAAATATCCGCAATCGATTTGTAAGTATCAAAAACCTCTATGCACCAGTTTTGAACGATATATCTCTATTTTTATTTTTTTACCGCTCTACTCCCCCCCCCTTCCCGCCCTCCCAATAATTTTAAAAATTCGAAAATATCCGCAATCGATTAATAGGTATTGGAAACCTCTATGTACCAATTTTGAATGATCTAACTCTATTTTCTTTTTTTTTGCCCCTCTGCCCCACCTTCCCGGCCCTCCTAATAACTTTACACTTTCGAAAAAATCCCCATTCGACTTGCAGGCCTCTAAAATCTATCTGTACCGATTTTGAACGGCCTAACTGTATTTCTATTTGTTTTTGACCATAGCTCCCCCCTTCCCGCCCCACCTAATAATTTTAAAAATTCGAAAGTATCTGCAATCGATTTGTAAGTATCGAAAACATCTATATACCAATTTTGAACGATCTAACTCTATTTTTATTTTTTTGCCCCCCCCCCTCTCCCCTCCCCCTTTCCCGGCCCTCCTAATAACTTTACACTTTCGAAAATATCCCCATTCGACTTGCAGGCATCTAAAACCTAACTGTACCAATTTTGAACGGCCTAACTGTATTTCTATTTGTTTTTGCCCCATAGCCCCTCCCCCTTCCCGCCCCTCCTAGTAATTTTACAAATTCGAAAATATCCGAAATCGATTTGTAGGTATCGAAAACCTCTATATACCAATTTTGAACGATCTAACTCTCTTTTTATTTTTTGCCCCCCCTCCCCCCTCCCCACTGCTGCCCCACCTGGGGGCTGAATTTCAAAAATTCCAGAAATTGGTTTTTAGATATTTGCATTAGCTTTATTTTAGAGCAAAAACTTCACGCATATCTATTTTTTTGTTTGAGATATATAGGATTATGCGAAATCACGTTTTTACGCATGTGAAATCACGTTTTGCCCCCCCCCCGCCCCCCTTGGGGACCGAATTTTGAAAATTCCAGAAATTGGTTTTTTGACATTTGTATTAGCTATATTTTAAAGCAAAAATTTTACGGATATCTGTTTTTTTGTTTGAGATATGAAGGATTTTGTGAAATCACGTTTTGCCCCCCCTCCCCCCCTTGGGGGCGAATTTTGTAAAATCGCTTCTTAGTGGATGCCTACGTCATAGAAAGAACATTGTCACAAAATTTCATGCTTCTAGGTCCAGTGGTTTGGTCTGGGCGTTGATAGATCACCCCCTCACTCACTAACTCACTCAGGAAGTGTTCTTTTATATATATAGATAAATATTTTCTTGCCAAGATCGCCAAACATGTCGCCAAGGAGCGATAATGCCGCCCTATTGAAGCTTTTTAACGGGTTTTTAAAGGAAAATGAGCTATTTTAACGCCAAAACAAGTTTGGAATGCTGATAGTTAACATTTTATAACCTGACTAAAACTCTTTGGATGTAATTACATAAAAACAAGTACTATTATTTACAAATTCGTAACAATATAAGGTAAATCGGGGGAAGACGCCATGTATAAGGATGTTTTGCAGCCAAAAATTGAAATAATACACTCTTGCTCAAAAGCTTACAAGATTTGCAAACGATCAGTTTTTTTCATTTTAAAAACTTACAGTTACATCCAGACTGAAACATTGTGATCACAAATAGGTAAACAATCACAAATCTGGCTGTGTTTCAATCCAAACGCAACATTTGTTTACAAAACTGATCGCAAAGTTGTGAGCGATGAGGGGGAAATTTGTGACTGCCTCGGAGCTCTCACAACTCGATCGCAGGTGTGCTATCGCCTCAAAAAACATGGCCGCTGTTGTCCAGTGATATCGAAGAAAGTAATAGTCACAGACAAGGATATAATTTGTCTGTTGTAATAATCATTCTTGAAATGATAATACATAATCCGAAACAAATATTATAATATTTCATTAACCTACAATATGAATTAAATACTATCCAACATAGTGAAACTCTTCTTTACTCGGAAATTATACTTAAAGCTCTCATTGGAATTGGAAGATAAATGTAAGTGTAAAATATGTTACGTTATGGTTTTGTATATTCATGTAAGATTAAATGTTTGACATTGAAATATTATTATGGATTATGCGGAAAATTATAATTGTAACATTTGTATATTTTATAAATGTTAGGCTTATTTAATGTAAATTAAACGTAATATGTCATGTTTCTGTAATTGTTTATTGACAATATAGAATAATATGTTCTATTATTTAATGAGATGACTATGATATTCGTTAAAACTTTACAATCTGGTATGATATCATTTGGATAAATATTCTTCTCGTTGTAAATAAAAGCCCGATTAGTCAATTATTTATTCCATTATCTATTTATTCTGTTTAGGCGAAAAAAAATAATAAGAAGATGATGTGGCCGCAATATTTCGTAAAACTATAATTCGGTGTAGTAAACCTTAAATATACTTTTTATTGTAAATAACAGTTATTGCATTTGATTGTAAAAGCCTGATTAGTCAATTATTTATTTTATTATATATAAAACTATACAGCTGAAAATATACAACTTCATTGTTAGTGTTGAAAATGAGTTTTGGAGAATAAAAATATTTTACTGTCAAATAACTATACATGTGCATAATTTATATCTGTAGCTGGTTCATTACATTTAAATTCAGTATTTAACTGTTTGTAAGCTTTAAATGAAAACTTTATGATTAAACACTATAAATTACAAAATCTTATCCATTAAAAATGGAGGAGGAGGGGGAGATATGCTGCTCTCCCTCCCCTTCCTGTTACTTTGTTTATGGTTACATGATTACACAATAAATAGACTTTTTTCCTTCCCCTTCAATACACTTTCTTCACTCCATTTTTTTTTTTTTTTAATTATTATTATTATTTCTTTTTTGCTGTGTTTGAATTCACTGCTGCTAGATCTATTTTTTCCCAATTGCTTATTACTTTGTTACTGAATTTTTTCTTCATATACTACATTCATTTTAACTAAATAACTTGATATAGTCAATTGAATACAACACACAAGCATCAAGCAATAACCAATTAGCCTTGAATTAAAGCATTGTAGCCTGAAAGAGAAACATTAATATATTTAATAGCAAAATTTTAAATTTAAAGCTTACTAACAGCTAATATTGAATTTAAATATAATGAAATAGCTGCAGCTATTAATTATACATATGCATTATTCTTTGATAAAATATTTTATTTTTCAAAACACAATTACAGCACTAATAGAGAAAGAATGTGGCTTGTACTTTTTCAACTATAAATATATACCATAAATAAAAAAATTGACTAATCAGACAGTTACAGTTAAATGTGGTAGCAGTTATTTACAATAAGAATATTTAAATAACTCGATAAAAGAAATATGAAAATGATGATTTTAAAGATTTTTTGTACAGTTACCAACTAATGATAAAAATGTTCCTTCTGTTTTTTTAAAAAATCAAGTTATCTTTTAAGTATGTGTGCTATAAGTTTTAATTTGATGTTCCAAATTGGGAACGTTGGCCTGTAAAAAGGTTAAATTAGCCTAAAATTTATGAACTATATAAATGTTACAATTATAATTTTCTACGTAATCCATAATATTACAAAAAAGTGAACATACAAAACCATTGTATCTATATTTTTATACTTGACATATATCTTCAAATGAGAGCTTTTAGTATCTTTTCCAAGAAACAAAAAACCTTATTGTACCACAAAACTGACGTTAAAAAGTAATACATACAAAACTTTGAATTTACACCATAAAACGCTTTCATTCACAAAAATTGTTTTGGGTTGAAAGAAAACAGGATCTGATAAGGGCTGCGATAAGCATGCCGAAATATATCCGTTTAAAGAAAGGATAAATATAAGGTATTTAAATTTAAATCATAGAAGTCATTTCGACGCTGAAGAGGGCTGCAATAAGCATGCCGAAATATATCCGTTTAAAGAAAGGATAAATATAAGGTATTTAAATTTAAATCATAAACGATAATCCTGTAATATTATACCTATTACATGGTCTATCAGATTTGTGTCACGATTAATTTTACACTGAAGCATCAGCAGGAAACAGTTGTTGCCTGATTACCGATTTATTGATGTTCTGAAAATGCATCAAAATAGTCGATCAATCATAACATTAAAAGAAAAAAAAAACTTTTTTAAAATGCATAATACCCTAATACAACTGAAATTTGCTAACGTGAATCTCGAGAGGAAAAAATTTTTTTTCATACTATCAATAACCAAACTTCATTTTGGTGGGGATAGTGGAAACAGTTCATGTTAATAAGGTTTGACTACCTAATGCATCGAAAACATAATTAAAATAGCATTTGAAATACGTTAAAATTTTACTAAAAACAATCTCTTTTTACTTCCTTATACAATGTATAAGAAAATATTGTAATCCTGATTTGCGAAATGGATTTCATATCTGACACTAGCGAGCTTCGCCCGCTAGCGGGTCAGTATTTTTAAATGAATCACTATAATGAATGAATTCTCAAAATTGCATCTTATCACTCATCAACATTACTCTTAAGAAAAGAAAAAAAAAATCGTGATCGGGTAAACACTGAAACAGAGTCCCCACTGTCTTCGACAGAGTAGACACGTGCGCTGCACGCACATATTCTTTTACCATCCTTATGATTTTTCAAAATTCCATATTTATTATTACTCATAAATTTCATTCTTAAGAAAGAGAATTGCAAAAAAAAAAAAAAAAAATCATTCAGCTTTGGCTAAAAACTCACACTGGGTCCAAATTGCCTTCGGCTGTGTTACAGCGTCTAGAATAAACAGTGTGGCAATCGCCTATAACCGTGATGTTAAAATGATGCTACAAAAATTAAGCTTACCCAGATGTCGCTGTGATCGAAGCTATTGCTCAAATCGAAGACCTGATTGGCTTTTCCCAGTTTCGTCAGTTTAATCACGTGATCTAAGCATACAATTAACCCATAGGGAGTCTCGGTTTTGTTGTCATGACACTAGCTTCGATTACAATGACATCTGGTGACAGGCTTAATTTTTTTAGTACAATTTTATTCGCCGCTTTCCACACTTTATTCTAGACGCTGTAGTTGCGTAGACCCATGCGCAGCGCGTGCATATTCCTTCACCCTCCTTATGATTTCTCAAAATTCATTTATCATCGAGTAAAAAGTTAGACCGAGTCCCCACTGCCTTCGGCAGCACAGGTTAGGGGATATGCGCGCTGTGCAAATAGGTCCCAATTTTTGCCTAAATCCAATTTTTGCCTGTCAACTATAATATTGACATAGAAAAAATTGTGAAAGCTTTCTTTTTTTTTAAATTATGGGTTTAAGTTTATAAATTTTAATATTCATTAGTAATAAAGCTTATAACTAAACAAAACAAACCACTTTAAAAAAACATTGCCCGCTTGTTCTACCTAGTTAGGATTTTGTTTGTTTTATAATTAGTTTATTCTAACTTTGAATTGAATGTTATAGGGTTCGAGCCCAGGTTGTGCTCAATGGCCTAGCCATTTAGAATTTTCAATGCGGTCTGAAACTTACACAACTTGAGCTAGAATCCCTTAAAAAAGGTCTTCATTAAAGGTACCTCAGTCAGACTCATAGCGTTATTAACACGTTCATTGCCCAGCATGATTCAGCTGAGCTTCTCACTGGGCACAAATCCGATCGTCGGAGATGACATGTACCAGAGAGCCACAAATGAAAAAATAGAAATTAGAAAATTCCAGAAACTTTTTTTTTATCAAATAGTTGTCCTCAGAAAACGCTATGCCCGACAATAATAGGAGTAAAACAAGGAAGTGTCCCACCCTTCATAGATTTGTAAGAATCAGCAAAGCGAGCCTATAAGAAGTATGTATGTGTGTGCTCTATGTTACCAGAAGAGGAAGCAAACTGCCAAATGCCAAGAAGTAAAGAAAAATGTAAAAGAAACACTATATATGCAACCTATTGTTTCTATTGTCCAGAATCACCTCAAATGTGCTTAGAGTGTTTTAACGAACACCATGTGATATAGTATAATGTAATGTTTTCCTAAATATAAATTAATAAAAAGTACAGCATAATGTGTATATTTTTAGTATTTTTATGTTGTATATCCTTTATTTATATTTCAGTGCTTATTCCATTAATTTCCTTTTAAAAATCTTATTAATGCATTAGTACTCACATATTGGTCTATTTGCCGCCCACTGATTATAAATTTCCCCAACAGATCACCCCTTAAAAATAAAGTAAGAAAATTCTGTGTAACTAACCTTGAGTGGATGTTCTCTAACATAGTCTGTTTTTAAGTCATTCTTGATATTTTTTGAGCAGTTAAAAACATTTTACTTCTAAAATCGGTATTTGACTGCGATGCGACTATTAACGTTGATTATTTTTTCCCCTACTTCTAGTCTTTCAGAAAGGTTAGAGGTTTGCGGGAAAAGTTTTGCATGAATTAAAGGCAGCTCATCTTTCTCTACTGGCTTTCTTTCGGCTTTCCCTTTATACTAAACAACAGCGGGGAATAGACCGACATGCGACTACTAGCGTTATAAAAAATGACACAATTACTCTCATGCAGTGGTGTCACCAGAAAAAATTCCAGGGGGGGGGGGGGCACAACCTGAAAAAATATTTTTTTTAAATAAAATTCTGATAGCATAGTTTTAAAGTTAAAGAAAAAAATGCTCATTAGAATTTTCCAGGGAGAGGCAAGTGCCCCCCCTTGCTTCATTGTCCCGATGCCCAAGATCTTGTGTTAACTTGAACGAGAAGAGCGTCACCCATATCTGGAAGACATGGAGATGAACGTGTTAAATTTTATTAACTCAAATACCTCCACATTACCCTATTTACACAAACAAAATTTACTGCTGTCTGCATCCAAGTGCTTCCATATCTTTACTATATAACTAATGATGTAATAATCATAATGAAGGAAAATGGATATTTGCCTATAATAATGAATGATAGTAAAGTCGCCAAAATAGATACTACCAACACCAAATGGAATATCCTTACTGGTAACTCTTTACCGCCACATTTTTAAAACAAGCTGCATTCATTTCTTATTAGTCACATCTTTTTTCTAATACATCAAAAATGGATGAGAAACCAAAATCAATAAAAATTTGGGATTTGCCTGAACAGAGGAAGAATCTGTCAGTTTATTTCAAGCAAAACACATTTAGCCTAAAATTACTTCTTGTGCAAAAAAATTCTTAGAACTAACATTTATTAAAAATTTTTTATACGTAAACTGTGTGTTGTCATCAATAAAATTTGCTTGGCAAGATTTGCAGCATTATTAACATTTTCGTATGGTGAGATTTGCACCAGCAAAATAGAAAAGTACTGATAATAATAAACCTTAATTTTTTTTTAAATAATTAAGCAATGTATCATTTGTCCCTAGTCATTAAATAATATGAAAGAGCCTGACAGTTTATCCAAAATTATATCAATTTACAAAAGCTTTATAAGCTTCTAATTGTTGAAAATTACCTACTAAACAAATAAAATAAATGCTAGTTTTCATGTACTATGCAAATATAACTTTAGAATTTTTTAAATAAATGCCTAAAATATGGATTAAATGTTAGATTAGTTGATGCGTATACATAACGTTTCTGAAGCTAAAAATATAAAAGATACAAATACATTAATATTTCTAAACTAAGTTTTAAAAGCTGCATGTAAACAACCTATAACAAAAAAAGTTCAACTAATTTTTTTTTAAACATAAACTGCATTAAACTTCATATATAAGTGTGAATATCCTTTTATTTTTTATTTTATCTCCCTCTCATAATACACAGGGAGAGACATTTCCAGGAAAACAATTACATTTAAACATTTCTCTATTTTTAATTACGGATACGTTAATAAATAAATATAAACAAAAACGCAAGCATATGCTAGGTCACATGTTTCTCTCTAGCCAATCATTACGGTTTATCGTTTAAAATAATCGATGTATTGGAAACCGGAAATCACAAACTTGCGATCAGCCGTCGTCATTTGTGAGCGACTGAAATTGTTGCGTTTGGAATGAAACATTCTTGGCGATCACAAATTTCGGATTTGGGCCGAATTCTGGTCAAACGCCGCAACTTTACGATAACCAGCTCACAAAGTGGGAGGGATTGCGAGAGAAAAGGGGAAAGCACTGATGTTAGTGATTCAAGCCAAACGGAGTTGATTTCCACAACTGCTGACGTCAGTAAAGTAAGAAAGGGAAAATTCGAAGAAAATATTCGAATTTCATTCAGATATTGTTCGTTTTTAACCAATCAGAATCCGTATACAGTTTTAAAGGGACGACCATATGGGTTGCTTCTATTTGTTTTTATCGTAACTTATTTTGGTTTCATTCATTAACGATGTGTACATCAGATAAGCATGAAAGCCTTAACTAATACCCCCAAAAATTATAATAGGAAGAACAATTAAATGATAATAATAGCAATAGGTTTTATTATTTTCTTTATATAAAAAGGGGAAAAAATAGAAAAAAGAATAATCATTAAATAACCATCTGTGCGTGTGATTTCTATAAACTTTCATTTTATTACTTTACGTAAAAAAAGTGTGTGTGGGGGGGGGGATATAAAAAAGCATAATAAACATTAAATAACCATTTGTATGTACGATTTCTATAATTTTATGGCATAATATGATGATATGGTATATTTATAACACAAGTTAATACTATAAACTTATTATATTTTCAGATGAAATGCTGTTATTTTATTGTATTTTTATAAATTAAAAATAGACCTCCTCCCCCCCCCCCCAATCTTTTCCAAATTACATAAATATCTAATGCTTGGTTTTCAATTAAAACAAAATTTATTTTCAATAAAATAAAATTATATTCACCATATTGTAAAATGATTTATAATTTTCCAATTTGTGAGTATGTCCTTTTATTATGTTCTACGACCAAAATAATAATAATAAAATAAAATAAATAAAATAAAATAAAATAAATAAATAAAATAAACAAATTTGTAAGCAGAAAAATAGTATTTATAAAATTTGTGTACTTTTCATTTTATTAATTATTATTTGTAGTAAAAGCATTAAGATTTAATATGTTCTTGTGTTGATTTTTTTTTTTTTTTAATTAAATGAATATTTTTTGCAGAGCATTAATCTGAAAAAAAAAAAAAAGATTTTGAATATAAAATATTATCAAAGCTGTATTGTAAAAATGTTTTCAGTATTTATTATGTTTTATTATGTTTACAGTTTGCAAAGTAATTTTCAAGATAAGACAAACTTTATTAACATCAATTCATTATTTTAAAAATTCTGATTTGTTTTATCATTACTCCAAAATTTTATGGGTAATTCATATTCTGATATTTTTAATAAAAACCAATAAGAGAAAGATTTTTTTAATTCTTTTTTTCTATATTATTTTTAACTGTTACCAAAACATAAGTTAAAAAAAAAAAAATCGTTTGATTGGGATTAATTTATAAAAGTATATTAATAATTTTATTATTTTATAAAGTTAATTATAGTTTTTCGAATGCAGGCATTTAAAGCATTTAAAAATATAAATATATAAATGCGAAAACATTAAAAAAATAAGAAAGAGATAAGAAAGAAAGAAAGAAATTTTTTTTTGCTTGCTACCTTAGAATAAAATAAAATAAGAAATAATAATAAAAATAAATAATAATTTAATTTAAATCAATTCTTAGTATAAAGTAAAATTGTTCACGCACAAAGAAGAAAATGAAAAAGACATAAAAAGTTTTATGACTAAGTTTCTAGAAAAATCAAAATAGGTATGATTAAATTTCTTAGCTTAACTTATGCTTGAAATATTCATCTATATGGAGATGATTATATAAATATTCAGTGAACTGTCGGGGGAACAAAACTAAATTAATACGAAATTAATTAATTAATAAAATAAATAAATAAATAAAAGATAATTTTAAATAATAGATGTAGATTTGAAGTAAACACCTATTTCTTTAGTTAGTAATAAGAGACATTACTGTGAAATACATGAATATAATACTTTGAAATTTGTCTTATCATGAAAAATATGTTGTGCAAACACTAATAACAATAAAACATAAGATACAAAAAATACTGAAAATATTTCACATACCTGTATTTTAACTACGTTTCATGAACTATCTTTTGAACTGAAAAGGTTATTTTTAGCTTTACGTGTATCCTTTTTTTCTTTCTTTTTTAATCAGAAGAAATATATATTTTAATAATAGTATTAATTATCTTCAATCAATACTACTTATAGAAATCTCATAGAGTACACAATTTACCAAGCGCTTTGCACGTTTGTAATGGCCGCCATTGCTCTTACAAGAGTGTTACGATAGCTTTCTACTGGCCGCAAATTGAGCCACGTGACAATCGCATCTGCGAGAAAAGAATGTTGCGTTTGTTTGACCTGACTAGGAAGATTCGTTTTCGTCCGCGACTTTGCGGTAAAAACGCAGGTGCGAGCCGTAAGTGTTTGGCTGGAATCTGGGCCCGATCACTCGCTTGCGAGCGAGCGAGCGTTGCAGTCTGGATGTAACCGTTATTTCTCGATGAAATGTTTCGAAATATTGGGTGTTTAAAGAACTGGTTCTTCTTCATGTTTTTGAGTGAAGATTGGTTTAAGAAAAGAATTAGGGGGGGGGGGGCGGTAACAAATTGAGGAAGATCAATGTTTGTGACCACACTGTATTTTTAAGTAAACGAAATGACCTGTGGCTTTAGGATATGTTTATATAGATCGAGTACGATTTGTGGGTGAATTTGAGTGTCAATAGCATATTAAATGACGGCGATATAAGCATTTATTTTAAAACTCTATAAAATATCATCTTGTTTTTTATTTATAATATACAGAGCTTAAAACGAAAATTATTCCCATTTTCAGATTATTTGATAAAACACTTTTGAAACAACATACTACAATCGGATTACAATTATCTTTAATATGAAATGTGAGCATTTTTATGAAAAACGTTTTCACTGCGCATAGATAGAAACATTTTTATTACATTGGTTGAAACCTAGATATATTGGGCGACTTTAGTCAAAACTTCATTTGAATAGAGTACAAGAGTTGAAATTTCATTAAGGGTTTTTTACATGCCACGCAATTGATTAAGAAAATTAATTAACTGGCAATTTCTTATGTTGTTTATAAAAATTTTTTATATGTTCTTTATTTCTAAAGAATAACGATCCCCATTATCTATTATAGGTAAGCATTTAATTTGGTGATATTCGTGATATTTACGTTTGTATTATATCAAGTTTTGGTATCCGAGAATATCACCATTCATAAATTGGATGGCTTCTGAATATTTGTTGGCAATTTCTTCTGAATAAGCATTGGTGAGAGCTTCTGAATAATTTTTGGCGATATCTTGTGGATATATATTGGTGATGACTTCTTAATTTTTTATTGGCGATATCTTTTGAATATGTATTAATGATGGCTTCTGAATATTTGTTGGCTATTTCTTCTGGATATGTATTGATGATTGCTTCTGAATATTTGTTTGCTCTATCTTTTGGATATAACTAATGAATAATCGAAATTTGAAATATGCCACAGAAATAGCTGTATCGTTTCTCGCCAAGATGTTTACGTACGTAATTGCAATGCTCATTTTCATTCGTCGCCAAAAGGAAAAAATAAATAAAGATAAAAGAAAGAAAGAAAGAAAAAGCAAAATATATAAAAGCCTACAACGGGCTTCTATGCTACAGCTATACTAAAGTAATTTTAAGAAATGAATAGAGTAACCGATAGCAGGGAGTGATTATTTATTTATTTTTTTTATTTTTTTTAACAAGCTATTATACCGAAAAATTCATCGCCAAATAGTGACAAAAATTTAAGTCACCAAGGGAATCATATACTAAAGCTGTAACGCACAATGGTCTACATATTACGAATTTCTTTCTACAATCGGCAGCAAACTTGTTGAAGCCCTAGCAATAATTCCTACTTAAAAGATGGACACCTAATACTGTTTTGTTAAGTAAATATTTGTGGAGTCATTATCTTAGTGTTATACTGGTTATATAAAAAAAAAATAAGTGGATGTTAAAAATTAGCGATCAAATAAAAAAAAAAAAAAAAAAAAAAAAGATGTATGAAAAGTGTGGATGTGTGCTTCAATAATTTTGCTGCTGACTGTATTCTAAAAAAATTACTGATTTTAAGCACAATATTTCATTTAAAAAATGGTATTAAATATTATGTATTTCAATTAATTACTGAATATGGGGATTTTATATAACAATTTCCAGCTTTTGTTATGCGTTATGCACTAAATAAAGACGATATGTAAACGTATTACATTACATCCAGTCAATTATCTTTAATATTGACATATTTTGTAATTAAATTAAATATTAAATAACTTTAAAATAAATGCATCATGTTTTTCATATTCTCTTGTGAGCCGATAAAATTCTCTCCAGTGTTACTGAATATTATTAAATTAAACTGAATTAAAACAGAAGTTTTTTTTTTTTTTTTTTTTTTTCTGAAAATTTAATGCAGTTTAATTTCAAATCATACAAAAGTTATTGAAACAAATGCTTTCTTTAAAATTTAATAACAGTTAATTTCGTTTTTTTTTCCCGTAATTTTATTTACAATTGTACCAATGTCTCATCTTTTTGTTTAAAGAAGAAAAGCTCGTCTCTATAAAATTAAATAAATCCAACTAAATTTATTTTTTTCATTTCATAAGTTTGTTGAACAAAATGCTTAATTTAAGTTTAATTTTTAAATAAACTTTTGAAGTAAGATTTTATAATGCTGCCTTTGTAAGAAAAAGTAGCCTACGGCTAACTAAAAGAAAAAATATACAGGCAAAGCTTTGTTAATTTTTTTTAATAAGGAAACTAAATAATAAAGAAATCTTTTAAAACTAAATAAAGTGTTTAATAACATTTATTTTAAGTTTTTTGAATACTGTAGTGTAATGTTTACATATAATATATATATATATATATATATATATATATGCATGTGTATTTAAAATAATAGCCGAAAGGTACAGAAAGTAATTGTTTTACATTTTTTTTTAGCTGTTAACTGTTTATTCAAAGGGAGAAAAAAATGAGACAAAGTGCACTTTGTAAATAGATTTTTCCTCTTTGATGTTTAATTAAATTCACTTTTATTTTTGAAATTATATATATATATATATAAGATATAAAAATTTAGTTATTAAAATATACATGATAATACCAACACTACAAAAATAAAACTGATTATAACACAGTAAAAAAGTTAGCACAGAAACTTTACGATTCATTTTTAGTTCCAATTAAATGACAAAAACAATTTAAATTACTTACGCCTACATGCGTGAAAAGAACCATAAAATTTTGGCAGAGAAAAATTGATGAAGGTTCTCAATAAATTTATTAAAAATGTAACAGGAAATAAGAATTGAATTAAAAAGTATGGAAAAAGGACCAAAGGAATTAAGAATTGGATTAATAATTGCTTAAAAATAGAAATATTAGCTCATCAAGGAAACATGTACTTTTTTAAAGCAGAAAGAGCTGCAAGATTTCGTAAAACTATTGTAGCTATTTCTAGAAAAAGATATAGTTCATGCTCCTATCTTGCAACAAAACCATTTTGAAAGATTAATGAAATAAAATATTAAAGCAAACCTACAAGGAATCCAGAGAGAAAAAAGAAAAAAAAAAAAAAAAAAAAATCAGATTTAACCACATGTCAAGCCATCATCAACGCAGACACAGAGTGTAACATGTTGCCGTCATAAGAATGATATTAAAAATAAATTCCAGACAATCTTCGATTAATCGATAAAGTTTTACATTTGAATAATTTCATAATTCTAGAAAGGCGTCGAACCAGGTTAAAAAAAATTTTTTTTAAGATATTTTTGTGAAATTTTTATCTATTTAAAAAAAAAAAAAAAAAAAAAAAAAGAAAACTATGTAAAACCATTTATTTTAGTAGTCACTCTATCAAATTAATAGTGCAACATTTTTATGCATTTGAAATTATAAAAACGGATTTTTTATATTTTTTTATTAAGATAATTTTTATGAAAGGAATTTTGTGAAAAAGTCATAAGTTATAAAGTCTGTATTTTGTAAAAGGTCCCATTTTATCAATTTTAATTTTGTGAAGGGTCCCGTTTTATGAAGTGGAATTATATGAAGGGGTAGCTGAAGGGACTCGGATTTTTCCCTACGGATCGACCCCTGCAGAAAATTAAATGTTTACGTTTTTGTTAGACGACTGGGATGCTATTTGGACATTTTTGACGATACATACACAGTGTTCATTTCCACTTATGTTTGGTTTGTAATTAAGAAATTATTACGTTTTATATTAACTTTTATTTATTTATTTTATTTATTTATTTATTTATTTATTGTTGATTTCAGCTTATGTTTCGTTTATAATTAAGAATAATATAATTAAGATTTTTGTAAATTTATTCGGTTTGTATTATTATTTATAATAATATTGAATTATTTATTAGTTAAGTTTATTATAATACTTTTACTTTTAATAGATACATTGACATATGTAAAAGTCTCTGTTAAAAGAAGAAAAAAAAAAACTTATCTTTATGTACTATTAAAAAGATACATGTTAAAATTAAGACAATGTTTTTCGCCATAATTTTCTGGCATACTCAGGTACAGATGTAAAAGATACAGAATATACAGGATCAGGTACACATCTATACCTGAAGATGCCGTAAAAGTATGGCGAAAAACTTTTTCTTAATTTTAACCTGTGTTTTTTTAATCGTATATAAAGACTAGTAAAGAAAGAAAGAAAAAAAAAAAACTTATGTTGAATTGTCTATTAAAAGTACCTGACCAACACGTGTATTTTCTACCGTTTTGTTCCTTTTTAACTAAAGATGAGAAGGGTTTTTCTAATCCTTTCCATTATTATTATTATTTTATATTAAATATTTTGAACATAATCTCGCAAAGTGTCACTACAGGTCGTAAGAGGGAGGGGGGAGGGGTCAAATCGCCAAGTTGCTGTCTTCTAAAGAAAAAGTACCCCATTTTAAATTCCTCAGTGATCAACTCTTAATAAAAGAAATAATTCGTAAGAATTTAATTTACAAGGCATGAATAAAAGCTGTTAAAATAAGTTGGGAACATATTATTCAATTTTTTAATTCACATCAGTGTAAGTAGATACAATAATTACTTATAGAGCAGTGTCGGTTGAATCTCCAGTATTAAATGAACAATTCAAAATGCTGAAAATAAAAGTTTTAAATAATTTTGATCAAGGTAGTCTAGTCACTGAATTTATATCTTGCAATAATACAGGGCGTAAGCCTTTTTCAATCCATAAGTGAGCTAGGAGGGGCGTAACTAAAGAAATTATTTTCAAAGGACTACGGTAGTTTCCAGAGGGTTCATGCTGACTTTTTAATTTCTTTCAGTGGTCAAAATGTTAAAATTCTAATTTCGATGTATCCTTGGAGGGGGGAGAGGGTCGAGACCCCGTAATTCTCTTCTTGTTTGCACTCTTGTGAAGTAGAGTAAATCGTCCCGAAAAAAAAAAAATCTGGTGGGAAGGGAGGGGGGGGAGGAGAATTTCCCATTTTGTAAATAATTCTGGGCAGACTGTATATAGAAATGAAATATTAATCTTATAGAAAATATGTTATGCTTAGATATTTAAAATATTACATTTGAACTGTCACGTTTTAAATACTTTTTAGGGTAATTAAATATCATTTTTAAAATATAAATAAATGGACTTTTTAATAATGATTATATGGATTTTTTAAGAGTAATTTATACAGTAGTTATTTTCATTTTATTTATTTACTTTTTTTTTTTTTAAACGATGTATCTTTTGGATTTTAGTTGTAATTTAAATAACTTTAAGTAAACTTATTGAAACTTTCATTTCCGAAATATAAAATTGAACCTTAAATTTAATATTTAAAAGTGTTAATTTGAACTTAAAAACTTTAATTTTATTATATATATTTTATATTAAACAATGTTCAGATTATTCTATCACATATTTCATTCTCAAAAGTTTTTGAAGCTGCAAGATTTGATGCCATCACCCTCGAGGTTTATTTAACCTCTGTATAAAATGTCTTGATATTATCACAATTTAAAAATATTGTAATTATTTGTGAGATGAACAATGTTTTGAAAAAAGAAATAGGAAAGTTGTGCCTAAAATATGAATAGACTGAACATTACTTGATTTATTTAAACATATTCGTGAATAATGAAAAATTTAAAAGCAATTCCATACAATTATTGAAAGGAGACTTGGCACTGGATTATTAAAACCAGTAAAAACTACAACGTCAGAAACGCCAAAGAAAAATATTTGTCATAGTATTTTTCACAAATACTTTACAATATTTTTCACAAATTTGTCCAAATATTTTTCACACATTTGTCCAAATATTTTTCACAAATTCCATACAATAATTATAAAAAAAAATACAAATAAAAAAGAATAAAAACACACCAGGTTAACGTAAACAGTGTTAAATTTTTATTTAGTATTTTTGAAATTAATATATATAAACATACATTTTATGAAAATAAAAATCGTTTTAGATGTTACGAATTTCATAACTAAAACCAAATATTTCCTTTATTTCAAAGAAATTTTTCAACCGGGGTTTTATCTCAGTTCTTGCAATGTCTAGTAAAACCTAAACTCTACATGCACGTATGTTGCATTTTATAGAATTAAGAATTTTTAATTATTATTTTTATATTTTCGAAAATGATTTGAACAGTTTGGGGGCCGCGGTACGGCCTCGTAATTGGAAGATTGCGGGTTCGCTACTCGAGCCGGCCAAAGACCGTCGTGTACACTAATGGTGGCTGGTTTACGTAAAATCTGTCGTGGCCGCAATGTCCTCCATGTTCCCATCAAAAATTAAACCTCTGGGGGGTCACCGAAGCGAGAGAGCCATCCCTTCCATGGAGGATCAAAATTGTGATGACATGTCTCCGGACCACCTCTAGGGGTGTGTCCAAGACCGTCGCCAATTGTCCATCTGCGCAGCACTAGTGCGACGTAAAACCCATCCATCCATCCTTGAACAGTTTGGATAAATGTTTAATTTCCCCACCTTGATGGTTCGATTGTCATGTAACAACATTTACAGGCGCAGTTTCCTGACGTTGGAAGCCATTGAACAGAAAAACCTTGAAGACGAGCTTGGCGAAATTCTTGCGATTTTACTACATTTTTGGCGAGAATTTGCGACACTCTTGAAAATTCTAGAATCGAAATTCTCTGAGTAAACTTAACTCTGACTTAACTTAATCGACAAACAATTATTTAATCCAAATAATTCAAATAACTTGGTAAAATTAAATGATAAATTAACTTAAAAAATAATAACGATATAACTTAATCCGAAAAAAAAAGTTAATCCGAATGATTCAAATATTTTAAACATTAAAAAATAATCAGGTACTTAACTAAAAAAAATCAAATAAGGATTCAAAACTAGGAAATGTTAATAAAGAGTTAATACAAACTTTTAAGTCATTTCCCCAATATTTTATAACCATATTTTTCAACAAGGCATCTTTGTTATGTTTTTTTTTTTGTTTTTTGTTTTTGTGAACTGCTTGTGCGAGTAAAGATTAGCCTATAATTAACGAATTGAAGCGGGAAAAATGTTTTTTCTTTTTTAAGTTTTAAACTTTTCAAATGTCCAAAAGTTTGTGGAAGTTTTGAAGCTTGTTATCATATAAATGATTAACTTACTTTCATAACTTGTAAGAATATTAATATAACACTGTTTTAAGGTTTTCTTTTTAAGAAATCAACTGCCGTTTGATTTTAACGGGACTTGGCACTATTGAAGGTTTCATATAAAAACTGATATTTCTGTTTAATATTTATAAATTGAACTGTATTAGGTTTGAAAAGTAAAAAATATATATATTCAGGCAACAATTCTTTTGTTTTTTGGTACATTTTTTACAGATTTGAAATTTTTAAATTGTGTTTTTTCAGTTCGTATTTTTTAATGAATTTTTGATCTTCAAAATGCTAAAACTTCTACAGATAATTAACTGATAATAATCTACAAATAATACTCTACAGATAAGAAAAGGCTTGATATTTCTTTTCGATGTTTAATAGTACCTACTTATAAGAATTAGAGATAAATTTTACGATATCTTTAAAAGAAAAAATATTAAAAATACAATATAACAAAAATCTTATTTATTTATTTATTATTTTATTACAATTATTATAATTTCTTTTATTGTACTTTTCTTTCTTTCTTCCTTTTTCCTTTCTCTTACCCATAAGGTAGAGAAAGTATTGTTTTTGGGTCAAATTTTCGAATGTGAGATTTTGTTATATTTACACGTTTGAGGTCCACTGAATACGAAAATCATGATTTTAGCAAATGGTCTGTGTGTATGTCTGTGTGTGTGTGTGTCTGTGTGTGTGTCTGTCTGTTATCAGCATATCTCAATTATGGCAGATTATCATATTATGGCAGAAAGTTCAAACTTGATATTCTAAATGTGTATCATATAGGGATGCTACAGTAAGCTTTTCGTTAAGATCAAGCAATTGGTTCGTGTACAGGGACAATTAAGAGAATTCTAATACATTACGTCTATGGGGGAAATTGCAGGTAAGTAGAGTTTCACGTCTATAGACTGCACTAAACCAAATGAAACGAACATATATTTTTTGTAATAGAGATAGTTAACTGGGAAATTTTTTTTTTGTGTATGTAGGAGCCTCGCCTCCCCCCTGGGGGGAAGCTCCCCCCCCCTCGAGGGGAGTAAATTTTCATGATGGGTATCCTTCAAAAGAGCTCGCCAATACCTTTAAAACGAATGGTTGAACCATCGATCTGCGATAATTTAAAACAAAGTTATCGATTTTTTTTTTACTTTTACCGAGAAAAAAAAAAAAAAAAAAAAATTCTTTTTTTTTTTTTTTTTTTTTTTTTTAGTATTGAGAATAAAATGGACCTTTATTTGGATATTTCGTGTTATACTACTTCTCTAATATGGAAATCGTCTGCATTATCATAAAAGATAATTTTTTTAAATAATATTTTAATAAATTATTTTTTAAAAACAGAATTATTTTTTAATAACCGAATTAAATTCTATATAAATATAGGTGCATTAATGAAACGGGGGTTGAGGGGGGCAGTACCCCCCCCCCCCCCCTCACACAGAACTAATTATATAAAACTCTTCAGAAGCCTAATATGAATTGTTTAACACAGGTTTACATAACAGTACTCGTTATCTTACCTTTTAATCTGCAACCTGTATTTATAGTATTAAATTTCAAGGTAAGAGAAAGTCGTGTGAGTGACACACCAGATTATTTTTTTTTTTTTTCCAAATTTTTACATAGCCATGCACTTTTAATTTTTTCCCAAAAAATTAATTAAAATCTATCCCTTATTCTTTTAAGTTGATACTATTAAACATCCATATATATATATATATATGTATATAAAATATATGTAGAAGTAGTGTAAATATATATAAATATATGTATATACATATATATATATATTAAATATATGTGTAGGCTTTTTTTTCTTAAATATATGTAGAAGATTTTGCATTTTGAAGGTTATGAATTGGTGGAAAAATGAAAACTCAGAAAACGCAATTTAATGATTTCAAATCTGTAAAAAAAAAAAAAAAAAAAAAATATGATAAACCATATTAATTATTGCCTGATTATATATGTGTATATATGTTATTGAACAGAACTAATATAGTTCAATTCATAAATATTAAATGAAAATATAAGCTTTTATATGAATACTTCACTGGTGCCAAGTCCCTTTATGTGATAAATAGATCCATGTTTTATGCATGATCTTTGATTACGTCGGCAAGTCTCATCTTTACAGACTGATACATTTTCATTTGTCAGACATGCAGTATTTTATTAAATTGAATATAATAAATTTAGTATTTTTATAATACAAGTTTAACGGAGTAGCGTAAAGTAAAAAATTGAATTTTTTTTTTTTTTTTTTTTTTTTTTTTTAATGTAAGTAAATTATTTTTATGAAAACTGATTTAAAAAAATCATTTGTTGATTTTTGTGCCCATTTATTTATTGTATGAATTGTTAATTAAAAAAAAAAAAAAAAAAAAAAAACAGGGGTAGGTATGCTTTTTGAAAATTAAGCGAAAAAAAAAAAAAAAAAAAAAACTGGAAATTGGCATTTTTTATAGAAATTACAAAAATAAACATTTACTTATAATTTTAAGAAAATAAATGAAGTTTTTTTTTCCTTCTTTTAGTGTTGCTTTTCTTAAGAAATTAAAAAAAAAAAAAAAAAGTTAAGGCATAAAATCTGAATATGTTTACAAAAAAAAAAAAAAAAAAAAAAAAAAAAATCATCTCTTTCTTTTTCATCCTGTGAAAGGTCATGGTCTCTTAAAACGATCACTTTTTCTCTTTAAGCTTATAGACGAAGAGGGATCGGTAGGAACCTAAGTCACGCTCGTAAGCCTACACGTTTGGAGTTTTCTGTTGTATTCTCAAAAATATACACGGATACATACTACGATCCTTTTACTTACTCTTATTTAGGGCAATCTTTACAGGCTTAAAGTAGGCAATTGGTCTTTAAAACACGCACCACACCTTTATAAAAAAGAGTAGGGTAGGTGCTCCATTGAATGGCATGCTCCAGTAATTGACATCTATCCCGAAATAATTAATAAATAAGAAAAATAATAAAATCATATATTTTACATATAAGAATTTTAACATTTTATGTCAAACACAGGAGCATAGGGTGCTAATGACTGGTAAAATGAATAACTAGCAGCGTCAAACACTGGAACATAGGGTGGCAATTACTGACAAAATGAAAAACTGGCAGTGTCAATTACTGGAACATGGAGTGGGTTTCAAATAAAAATTCATTAAAAAAAAATATCAGATGTATACATTTTAACATATATGTTGTTCTGAATGTCTTTCATGTCATATGTACTAACTTAAGATTTCAAAAAATATTTTCTGATGACTAGAACATTAAAAATCAGATATTGCTCCAAAAGTGTCAATCACTGGTGCACTTACCCTATATGAAATAAAGTAAAGTGTAGAAAATTTAATAATCTACACTTTACTAATATAATTTTACAGTTTTGCTCATTTTCGTGGCGTCAGAAGGGTAGTGATGCAACTGCATACTAATGATATCACGAAAAACTTCATATTTGCAAAATAAATTAAATTGAAGTTTAAATAAATTTACCATATACAACGGACATTTCTTCATCTTTCCTTTCTGTCAATCTTTTATCTCTTATTCTATGAAAGTTTTCTTTTTAGATATATTATGTATTTATAATTTATAATAAACTAAATGAATGTTAAAATACAGTCTCCATAATATTATAGACTGGTAACAGTATAGTTTCTGTGTGTTTTTTCTTTCTATTTATAAACTCCCTTATTCTACTTAAGTTATCTTTTTAAATAAATTATTAATTATCTTTTAATAATTTTCATAATGTTTTCTTTCAATCTATAATTAATCTAATTTGTTCGCTAATTTTCTGCTTAGAGTCCCGCATACCGTGGTTTCAATTTTTCGAATAACGTTTCAGACATCCATAGCATTAAAATTTCATTTGCAGTAAATTTCGATATTAATTTGAATAAATATCGTTAAAGGACGAGACATTTTCAGATTTATTTTTATAAGAAATAAATGATTACCGAGATTTATGCCCCCTTGGGTCGTTTTGGCGTTTAAATGAATTAATTTTGTGGAGAAAGTTACTTCTAAATGATAAATTTCGAAAAACATTTTTCTTAAATTTTTCTCTTTTATGTTATTTATGTAAATTGCGTACTTTATTTATGGCTGGGGAAAACGAGAATACTTAACTTCGCTTATTCACCCCACAAAAAAAAAAAAAAAAAAAAAAAAAAAATCGTATTTGAAGTTTTAAGTTTCATATTCAGGTTTTCGAAGATAAATTTGGTGCATGTAATAAATAATAAACTTCATTCTTTTTACATCCATTACTCAATTACTATAGGTAATGAAGGTGATGTATTTATCGAAAAATTTCGATATCGAGTTTTCCCCTGATTCACTAGTAATAAAAATAGTGATTTTTGGTAATTAGTCAGGAGGGTGTATACGTATATTAGAACAGGTTGCCTTTATTAGATGGATGAACCACTGAAAACCTTCTAATAATATAGGGTCAGGTGAGGTAATAATGATCATGGGGTAATTGCGACCAGTGTCATTTTCAAGAAAACTGTAAACGAAATATATATATATATATATATATATATATATTTCAAGACTATAGATGTGAAACTTGTAATGTGTATTTTTCATGATACATATCCTTTATCATTAATATGAAGCATATTAAATCAGTTACGAGTGTTAATTTAACAGCCTATCGAAATTTTTGAAAAACAAATTCGACAACTTGTTCTGAGTATTTAGTCTACAAAGAAAATATTCCAGTTCAGAAAATATACATTTAAAAGCATGATAGTAATGTATTTATGTATCTCTGATATGCTTTTAATCGTTTATAACATAATTGAATGTTTTAAAATGTGTTATTATAATTACCCAATATTTTTTCAAAAGTGGGTTAATTATGGCACACTGTAATAACAGAGTAACAGAACATGTATTGATGACTTTTTCTTTTTTTTGTTTTAATTTGAAAAAGCATATAACCTTCAAACAGTATAGGAAACCAATAAACCCCTGAAATTATTTATGTTTTATATTAGAAGTTGCAATCTGTATATCACGGGAAGAAAAAAAAAGAAAAAGTACCGATTGAAAGGGCGTTTGTGTTTAACACAGACGAATCTAGATTTAGAAGTAATCCATCTTTGTTTCTAGATATTCCCAAAAACCAAATCACAAATGTTTTGGTTTTTCAAAACATACAGAGACGAGCCACAAATGATTGATAAAAAAAAAGGACAGCTATGTATATGTTTTCAGAAACAGTTGCTGTTTCGGAACAGTCCTAAACATTTATTTTGACTTGTTAAAATAATTTTTAACACCTCTAGTGCAAGATGTAATTTTGATTTTATTTGATTTAATAAACAGAAATTATATACCGAAGTCATTTCAGGTCCGTTTCCGTCGTTTAACAGGCCGTTTAATTATTTGCTTTTGAGGCTTATGAGTATTTTTTTTTTTTTTTTTTTTAATGGCCAGGGAACCAATCTCCTCTCGCATAGCCTCCAACCAACAACCAATTATTGCGACTTATCGTCACATCTATTTAACACCTATATTGATTATAGCATCAGAATCTGTAAAAACAAAATCAAAACAGGAATAAGTCTCGGAAAAATTTAGTTTAACAATATACTTTTTGCAGACGACTTATGTTTGTTTCTAGATAGTGAGGATAATTTGCAACGCGCAATTTTTACTCTAAGCAGAATTGGGAACGATTATAATTTAAAGATTTCAAAGAATAAAACAAAGAGGATGGCTTTTGAAGGTAAAGAACCCATAAGAACAAAGATCATTTTAGAAAATAAACCAATTAAACAAATATCACATTTTAATTATTTAGGATGTGACATATCGTACAATTACGATGATAACATAGAGAACAAGCTAAATAAGTGTCAATACATTGGGACTATAAGAAAAACGTTAAGAAACACAAGAATAGATAACAGAATAAATATTTTCGAAACATTGACAATACCAACTCTGTTATATGAAAGCGAGACTTGGACACTCAAAAAGATTGATGAAAGAGAAATACAATCTTCAGAGATGACATTTCTAAGAAGTGTGAAGGGGTGTTCTATAATGGATAAAATAAGAAATTATGACATCAGGGAAGTGCGGGGGAGGATAAAAAATTAAGTCAATAATACATATTGTAATGAACTACAGCAATAACTGGAGATTTAGAACGAATGGATCCTTCCCGTTACCAAAGGCAACCCTGGAATGTAAGCCAAAGGGGAGAAGAGACAGAGGAAGGCCACGTAAAAGATAGATTGAGGCCGGGACAGGCTTGTAGCCTTCAGCCGTGTTGATGATATTGATGAAATAGAAATTATATTCATTTTGTGTTATTTTCTATTAAACCACTAGGGTAATTTTTCAAACTATAAATACTAGAATAGTGTGTAGTTATAAATATTTTAACACCTAATCAAAACAACAATAAGGGTGTTAATACCCTCAGAAAATTTTATACTAGTCATTATGAAGAGAAAACAAAGGTTTAAAATTTTCCTACTGGTGGTCATAATTACCTACTAACTTTTTGTAATTCTGCCCTTTTAATGGGGGTAATTATAACCACCCCTATTAATTTCAAATAAAGAAGCCTAGAGAAGTAAAAAAATAATGAAGTGTTCTTGGGAGGTTGAAGTTACCCTTCTAATTTTTTCAAACAAACTTATATTCATTCGAAAAAGAATTGAAAAATTACAAATCTGAAAAATGTAATAAGTGGCCATCATAATTGTGTAATAAAATAAATTGTGTAAAAAAATGTAATAAGTGGCCACCTGACCCCTTTATTATTTCTCTATTTGATTTTTCAGTTTTGATAACTAGTTTTACATCTATGCTCCAAGAATAACATTACTCGACTATTTACATTATTAGATACATAGATACTTTCCATAATGTAATTTCTATATATAATGTAATTATATTCGATAGATTTTGAAATATAGCCTTCTCGTAAGTAAGAGAGATCACTGCGTAGTGGCACCACTTGTTGGGCGATTTAAACCAAAAGCTGATAGGCACGAATGTATGTCGTGTAACAAATATGCACATTTATGAAATTCTGAGCATTAGTTCTTGAGCTAGAGCCTAGAGATGCCAAAATATTTTATTAATTACACAGGCTTTTTACAAAAATTTTGAAATGGAGTTCAGGGCATCTTAAAACACATATGTTCATTGATAAATTAAAGTCGGAAATTTTTACAAATCGAATAAAATTTGTGTACGGACATATTTATATTTAGAAGATAATCAGGAGCTATTAACTTACCTCTGTTACACCTGAGTAGTGCAAAATTTGTGTAAAATTAAGAATTATGTTACAAAGAAAAGAGTGCGTGTTATTATTATTATTATTTTATATTTTTTTAAACAGCTAAAAAATAAAACGAAAAAATCATCTATTATTTGCATGTGTTTGCATATATATACATTATAATGAAGATATGCGTAGCAAATATTTTTAAATTATTCACTAACGGGAAAACGTTACGTAATTATTAATGTATAATATTAATTACATTTTCTTTTCCTTTCTTTTCTTTTTGTTTTCAGTTTTAACGTTGATACCATACCTAATTATCTTCCACTGCATTTTATAAGTGGATTGTTTTGAAAATTTATTGCATTTAATAAAAGATTATGTTCATAGAAAAATAACAAGACAGTGAAAAATGAATCCAATATGGTCTGAGAAAAAAATGCCGCAAAATTTCTTATTAATCATATTTAATTTCTGAAATAAGCTTCCTATATTATGTAACATATTATAATATTCACGTGGAGCTTAATATTTAGAAAATATCTTTTTTTTTTTTTTTTTTGTAGAACATTAAGTAAATGATATTCAAAAAGAAAATAATAAAATAATGGATACGTAATATCCTATTTAGTTGGATATTAATATTCCAAATCGTGTTAGATGATAGTGTTATACATTTTTATAACAAGATATTTCTTTTCGTTTAATTAAGAGTGAAAAATAAATCCGAGTTGTTTTTCAAAATATATTGGTATTGAGCGTTCTTTTTCTGTCCTGCGTTATTTACTTACTCTGATATTAATTATTTGGTTATGTGCGAAAGAAATTGTGTATTTATGAAAAAAGAAAAGTATTTGTTGAAGATATATTTATTCATAAGTTGTTTACTAATTTCTTCTGGTTTTTGATTATTATCTCTATGAAATACAAACAAAGAAAAATGTTTAGAAATGGAAACGCCTCGCTTATTTTATTTGTTATTATTACTTTAATCTTTTGCATTTAATTTTTAATGATATTTTTATTAAGAAGAAAACACATTTCTTTTTATTTTATTTTATTTATTTATTTATTTATATTTTACGTATAGAGGAGGTTGGAGCAAGACGCTTAGAAATCGTTCAGTTCGGTGGAAAAATTAGACAATTAAAAAAAAATAACAATTAATGAAATTCAAAACCGACCCTGTGTTAGCATTTTATACTTTGCCATATAGCGTTTTTCCAACTGAAAATATTCCTGTATATGTATAATATACCCAAATTCCAGTGTTTCACACTGCTAGTTATTCATTTTACCAGTTGTTAGCACCCTGTACTCCAGTGTTTGACATACAATGTTAAAATTCTAAAATGTAAAATATATGCTTTTATTTTTTTCTTATTTATTAATTATTTCGGGATAGATGTCAATTACTGGAGCACCTACCCCATAGTATTATTTCAGTTTTCCAATTAATATGTTTCCTGTAAAATATGCTATGATTAGCATTACTGGTTGATTTACAAGGTCACTAAAAAATATTCAGATACATTGTAGGATATGAGTAGAAATTGCTGAAACTGCATTTTTGATTTAATTATGCGTTAAGACGTTTTCTAATACATACAGTTGTAAAGTGTACTTTATAATTTGTAAGAACCGCAAGACTTTTCTCTCTAGTTCTATGTTTCCTTATTATTATTATTTTCTTTTGAGACAAATATTATGAACCGTAACTGATCTGTGTTTAGAATATAAACTTATTAAAGTGTAAATAAAAAGAAACAAAATAACATATTCAATCTTCCCTTTACTTTTTTCTTTTCAATTTTTAATAAATCCACTCCACTGGTAAAATAAGTTTCTTGAGTAAAACAAGTCAAAGATGTTCGCTTTTGGATTAGTTCATGTGCAGCTTATTTAAATGTCCGCAAAAATGTCACGTAATGAGATGATTAAATTTGCTACTTAGTGCTGCAGAAAGTTAATGATAATCTAATCAAGTACTTGAAATTATAGCTAGGAGCGAATTCTGATAAATTTTGTTGACATTTTGATATCACAGATGCGGCTTGATCGTTTTGAAATACGGTAGAAATTAAAACGGATTCATATGTGATTGGCGTAAAACTTCTATTTAAAAATTATTTTATATGTAAATGGGATATTTAAATTATTTTAATTAATTGTTTACGTAGTTTTAATATTTCATAAAAAAAATTTTTACCTTAATATATTGCACACTGGCAAAAAATGTGACAAAAATGGGAATTTTAAGTTTGTCATTGAAAAATGTACATGAAGGGGCTCTGGTGTGCACGAAAAACATCGCATTTCTATCACAATTTATCCACCTCAGAACACGTTTCAAAGACAGCGTTTTTTATGAATGAAATACGTTTATAGTAATTAATGAAAATCAAGTTGATAGCGGTTGATTTGTATACATATCTGTTAGCGTAACTTAAAAATAAATATTTGCAGGGAATTCATATTGGAAAGTTTGAAGATAATATGAGTTTTTTTGGCACTTGAAAATTCTGGCCACGCTTGGTACGTTTCAAGGAGAAATGTAAATGTAAATTACATATGCTTGAATAATTCGGAAAACTCTATTAAATATCATAAAATCTTTAATTTTTTACGAACGTATGAACTATGCCTATTGTGTGTGACGGGGGAGGGAGGGGCTTGAGGGTGCGTTTTTTACCCTCACACAGATATATACATATCTAAAAGAAAAGCTTCTGAAAACAACCTTTTCAACTGTTTTTAAAGTATACTTATGTACAGTACTCGTTATCTTACCCCTTATTCTGTATTTATAGTATTGAATTGCAGGGTAAGAAAAAGGCATACGAGTGACTCACCAGATTAATTTTTTATAGTAGGGATTTTTAATGAGGCACTATTTTATTTATAACTAATAGTTAGAAAAAAATATACAATTATTTGTTTAAAATTAATGAAATATAATAATTATTTTCTCAAAAGAAATTTTAAGAATTAAGCTCTTTAAACTCTAGGACATTTATTATACTAGAAAGTTTGGTAAATGAGGAATAAAATCTAAAAACAATTTTTACCAATTGTTAGGTAGTGTAAGTGCATCAGTGATTGACACTTTTAGAGCAACCTCTGATGTGTTTAATGTTCTAGTCATCAGAAAATATTTTTAGAAATCTTAAGTTAGTACATATGGTATGAAAGACATTCAGAACCACATATATGTTAAAATATATACGTTTGTTAACAATTAATTTTTTTTATGAATTTTTATTTGACACCCACTCATTGTTCCAGTAATTGACACTGCCAGTTTTTCATTTTATCAGTCATTGGCACCCTATGTTCCAGTGTCTGAAACTGCTAGTTATTCATTTTACCAGCTATTAGCACCCTATGCTGAAGTGTTTGACATAAAATGTTAAAATTCGTATATGTAAAATATATGATTTTATTATTTTTCTTATTTATTAATTATTTCGGAATATATGTCAATTACTGGAGCATGCCATTTACTGGAGCACCTACTCTACATACAAATAATATTTTTTCATTATTCTGAAAACTGTACCCTTTACAAAAACAATCTATTGAAACATTATACTTTGGAATGCATATAAATATTCCACGAATGTCCTCTCTTAAAAATCATATCGGCATTCTTGTTCTACAGAAATGTTACCAGTGTGTTTATCGCTGTCATCTAAATTTAGGGGCGGTCACTCGTAAAATTTCTGACAACGCGCTGTTTATTTGGTGACACGTCAACCGTGCCGAAAACGTCTAGTGTGTTTATTTCTGGACAGATAGAGCTTTTCGGCAAGTACTGTCTTATCCCCTTCTGACAAGAGAAAATGCCCCTTTCAATTCGACGGCTCTATTTAATGCTCTGTTAAGAATTCGGACGAAAGTTCGCTGAACTGCTTTTCAAGAGATTATTTTAATGTTTACATTAGTTGTCGCGTTCTTTCAATGTTAATTTTAAAAATTTATATTCAGCAGACTCCTTCCAATGACGTATTTATTCGTAGGTGAATAATATGAAATAACTAGGTATTTTATGCATTTAGTTATAGTGGTGCAATTTCTTTTTCCTTCCGAATGAATCTATCTTGTCCTTTTGAAGAGTTGCAAGATCAGACTCTGCTTTGATTTTTCATTCGGTGCAATTGTCCCAGGCCTAAAGAGGCCCCCAAACATTTTTATTATTATCATCATCATTATTGTAAACCCCAATTTCTAATTCGTAATTTCCTTTCTAATTTTAAGCCAGTTATCCCCCCTTTTTTTCCCGTACAGGTGTTATTTATAATATCCCTTGTAAATCTTGTAGTTCGGTTTATATTAGTGAAACTGGCCGTTCTCTTCATACTCGAATTCTGGAACATAAAAGAAATTTCAAAAACCGTGATATACGTTCGAAATTTGTACAGCATGCCATATAAATGAACCTGATTTAATTAAATGCCTGATTTTAACAATACTAAGATAATCATATCTAACTTTTTAAATTATCATTCAAGAATTTTCCTGGACGGCTGGTACCCTAATTAATATTTTTCACCACTTAATGAGTCATGCGCAGTTCCCGATAAATGCGTTGTACTCTCTTAATGAAAGTCTGTTGTTCTTCTCAGCATTTACATTTGGTGTTTTTACTGATGAGGAGCCTGTATAAGGCTCGAAACGTTTAAATTTGTGTTTTTAATGTTTTAGATTGTATATCTTTAGTGTATATTGTCTGTCTCCGTTTTTAATGTGATTAAAATCATTATTGTTATTTTATTTATTTATTTATTTATTTAACTTTGTTTTGCATTCAATATAAAAAAAGTATTGGATTTGCATACATTTTCGACTTTCGGTTTTCTATAGATTTAATCGTTTTGAGAGAACCAAAACATGAATTGACCATTTCTTAGAAAATGTGTGTGAGATAAACTTTTTGTGGCATCTGTATTTCAGGAACTATTGCACTAAATTTAATTTATATATAGTTAAAATTCCTGCTTATCGGCTTTTGGTGGCGTTGCTGTACTGTGATTGTTATATTTACACGTTTTGAGGTCCTCCGAATACGAAAATTATGTTTTTAGTGGCTGGACTGTGTGTGTGTCTGATATCAGCATATCTCAAGAACAAATAGTAGCAGGAAATCCAAACTCCGTATTCTAAATTTGTTCATATAGTGATGTTACACTAAACTTTTCGTTCAGATCAAGCAAATGGTCCGTGTACCGAGAAACCCAACCGAATTCAAATCATTACATCTATGTGGGAAATTTCAGATAAGTACAGCGTAATCTCTACAGGTTGCTCTAAACAAATGGAATGAACAGATTTTCTATATGCTTAAAAGCATATAGAAATATGCTTTTGTGTATTGTACTGCGGTATGGAAATCATTCATCTTTCGTTTACTGAGTACATGCATATATTGGGGCTGTACTTGGAAATTGTTGGAAGTGTATTTCATTTTGTATTAGGAGTTTTTCGTATAAAACTACATTTAAGCACACAATGTATGTGCATATAGTTTGTAAACAATATACAGGGCTACAAAAAAATTAGCTAAACGTTCTTTTCTATTGAAGCGAATTTGTGGAAGCGCTTTGCTTCATTTTACTATATCGACGAACAATGCTCAGGAAAGAAACTTAATTTTTCATATCTATACTCTAAACAAAGTATTTTTTGAAGTTCAGTTTTCAATTCCAGTCCAATGTTTAGCGGTTGATCTGTATGTCTATGTGTTATCGGTATAACTTAAAAACAAATAATCTCAAGAAATTCAAATTTGGAATTTTGAAGTTCATACTAGATTGCCACTTGAAAATATTTGATCAAGATCGGCAAATTTGAAAAGCGAACTAATAATAACTTTGATTGATATATATATATATATATATATATAGGCACTATAATTGAACGGGCGATTGAGGGGTCAGCAGCTTCTCCCCCCCCCCCCTCCCTTCTCACACAGAATTATATGCCGGAATGAAACTGTTCCTAAATCTGTTTCAGATTATTTTGAAAATAGATTGTACTTTATTATCTTACCTTATTGATATTTACCTAACGACTTAATCGGCAATCTATCTATATAGTATTAAAGTGCAGGGTAAAAGTCTTGTGAGCGACACACCACATTATTAATTTTTCTTTTTTAAATGAAAAAACGTATCATAATATGTCCATAGCCTCCTAAACTATATGCCTGTCGCGTGGCTCGGAAACTTGGCAACAGTTCAAGCGGTAGACAGCGCTACCCGGTACAGATTGCGCGACTTTTTCATTCAACAGCCACCAAAATGTTTTAAAAGCGGGATTTGATATACATAAAAGACGAATAGAATCAAAGAAACGATTATAGATATATCACTTCTTAAAATTATTGGTGACAGTTGAATAAAAAAAGTCGCGCAATCCGTACCATGTGGCGCTGTCTACCGCTTGAACTGTTGCCAAGTTTCAGAGCCACGCGACAGGCATCTAGTTTAGAAGGCTATGATATGTCTCCAAATGTTAATTTTTAATGTTTATATGGCAGCAGTTTCTGCTTGTTTAAGCTTTTATGTATCACAAATATATTATTTTAAACTTTTTAAAGCAAGATTTTACGCAAGAGATACACACAGGACAAATGACTGGTAACTTCTTACATTTATATAATTTTTATACAAGTTTATACATGTTATATTTGAGAAAGATACATTAATTGTCTTTCAGAAAAAAAATCGGCCATTTCACTCAATAAACTACTACAGTCTTTCAGAGTACATTAAGAAATTTTGCCATATTACATCTATATAAATAAAGCAGAGAGTTTGTCGGCAGAACACATCCGGATGGACCACTCCTATTTTTGATTGGCCTAGAATTTAACTACTTTGGTGATGAAAGTCGGCCATTTTTTTTTTTAGTAAAAACTGATGAAATTTTTAAAAAGATACTGCATAGATGTTATACATTTTTAAAAGAGAACTGTTCATTTTTTGTGAGGATACTATATACATCAAGTTATTAGATTTAAAGTTATTATGTTGCAAAGTTTCACAACGCGATATCATTCGATTGCTTTTATCTTAAAATAAGAGTCTAATATTAAACAAAAAAACAGTCTAATATTAAAGAATAATGAATAACTTTTTAAAAATTGCCAGTTTTGAAGTTCTAAGAGCTGCAATTTTTAAATTACAGCGTACGTATTTCCCATACATAATCCATTAAATTTGTGAACAATTGCTGATTCATTCACATAAGACCATAGAGCATTGTTTCAAAACGAGAGAAATGTTTTATTTAATTTGTAATATGTTATTTTGACTTTTTAACCTTAAAAGGAATTTTTAATTATGTTACAAAGCCCAAAATGTGATATAAAAAATAAATAACGATGCGATTCTTTTGAAAATTCATTTAAATTTAGTGACCAGCGAAGCGGGCGTAGCCTGCTAGTTATAAATAAATTAAAAATAACGTAAAGTTTTATTTGATAAACTTTAATCGTTAACTGAAGCCATCTTACGCATGTTCATCTATATAATTACTCTTTTTAATTGAAACTTCTTAACATATGGCATAAAATCGGACAAAATTAATTTCGAAATATGATATTACACTTTCGGATACACATGATATTTTTTCTCCGTCATTAATAATCAGTGAATCTCTCTGAGAAACGCATAACTGATTTTCCCCTGAAGACAAAAACTTCTACCGTAAGTTAACCACCACCCTATCCTTTTCTGAAGATCGATATCATGAACTCTATCTCTCTCTCCAGAAGTTTGTGCGCTACTCTGTATTTACTCCTAGACCGTAAAAATACGTGACAGGATTCTCTTGTTTCCAAAGATGGAAAAGATGACACTCCTTTCACGGTCGGAGTATCTTCTGCGCATGTTCTGACATTCTGTGCTCGAGCGAAGAAGTAATTGCGCGTAAATCGAATTTTCCTTTTCAACCGTGAACTGTAAAAGTGATTTGAACCAGTATTTACAATGAGCTGGGAAAAAGTCACCTGAAAATATAAATTGTCATGTTTGGGGCTGCAGGTATTTAGACGCACCCGTGCTGACCTGGGAGGACAGAGGAGGACTTGTTCTCCTTACGCCCTCTGAATGAAATTTTTTCAGTACCCTCAGTCGAATAAAGAAATTATTAATTTTAATCATTCTTCTAAAAAATAAAATTGATTCACAAGATAATGGTTAAAACACGTGAGTATTTAAACATTAAGATGAATATATTTTAAAATTTCATGTATGGGATTTGTAATGACCCATATACATGTACACAATGGCATTCGATTTAAAACCCTTTGGCCTTTGTCCCATAGATATAGTAATAATACATAGATTGATAAGCGAGAGGGAAAATGTGGTACCTTTTTTCACGGGAAAAGTCACTCTAATGGCTGTCTTTCCCCGAGTAAATCACACACAGGAATACACACGGATAATTTAGTAAATAAAATTTATGAATAATTTATTTAATAAAGATGAATGAAAAACTCCAGATACAGTTTCAAATTCATTTTTCTTTTTTTTTGTCCTTTTTTCAATACTTTCTAATGGCTGGTTTTAGAACAATTTTTCGGCATCAAAAATTTTTGCTCGATAACATGGGGATGATACATGTATATATATTACTATATCTATGCTTTGTCCACGCAGCCATATAAGATACGCAGAACGAACGTGTATTTTGGCATTATCCTCTTTAATTCAGTTGCTTTTGTTATACTCTGTTATTGAGAAATATGTTATACATACTCATAAGAACCCCCCCCCCCTCTGTTCCCTAACAAAATATGTCAGATGAAAGATATAAATTAGGCATCTACGAAAATTTTCGCATTTTACACTTCTCAGCGAAGTTGAAGTGTTCGACTTCAGTTGTCTATCAACCGAAGAGAAACGTCTCACAACCATCTTTCTGTCCGTTTCCTAATTTCCGTAAATATTTTTAAAATGCTTTGAAAATGTCTGAGTTGTTTATAGTACAGTAAAGCACCGTTTATACGTCTTTAACATTTGTACGGCCTTTTAGTGAAGTCCCAATTCATTCCTATTCCTTTTAATCCAAAAAAAATTCTTCGTTTATACGACACTAATATCGGTAATACGTATTTTTCACTTTACTAAAATTCGCAAAATTTCTCAACCTGTCATTATTTTCCATTCTAAATAAGACGAATTTTTCTTAGAAAACATCTTAAATGGAGGAACACAGGAAAGATCGAAGAATACTGATCAAAGAATCAATTGAATTCACATAGTAGAATTTTAATACTCATAGACAAGCAGCAAATCAGATGAATATTAAAGATTTTTAATGTTATTAAATGACAATCTGTATGGGCATAAATCATATGTTTATTACGCAATATATAGGGGAGACCCGTGTTCCTAGGGCCCGTTTTTTTCAGTGCCCAAAACCAGAGCCCTTGAACTGTTTAAAATTATCAAGCTGATATGTATACATATCTTTAGGACTAGTTACTTCCAATTGGGATTAATAAAAATACCTAAAATAACAAATTCCGACAAATAGAAGGTTTATAAAAAAAACTTCACTCGTGGCCCTACGTACAACACCCTCATTGTACTTGGGGCCAGACCTCATTGTACCTAGGGCCATTCTCTCAAATTTAGATTTCGCTTTGTAATGAATAGAAAATAAGCATATAAACATGTATTTTATAAAAGAAACAATATTAAGTAATATATTTATCATTTAATAATTATCATGCTGTTGCCTTAATTTGAAACGCGACATTTTTTTTTTTTTTCTCTGGGATATTCTAAAAGAATGTTTTTTTCTCCAGTTTCTTTTTTTTTTTCTGGAGTGTCTCTTGGATTTCTAGATCTCTCTGATTTTCGGTCACATCTTTTCTTTGATGTGGGAGGTTTTGCTTTAGGTAAAGGTTTTGTTTAGGTTCATACTTGTTAAAGCATGACACACGAAAAGATGTTAGATGTTGAAGGTTTCGAAATTTCAACAGGACACGAAACAGAGACATCCAGTTCTATCACTGTTAGTTCATATTCTTCCTGGAAAATCTTTTTTTTTTTTTTTCCTTTGAATTTTTGGAGGGATCTTGTCTTTCAGTCACACTTGAACTTAAATATTCTAAATATGCATAATTCGTTATTCTAAATCTGTATCATATAGGGAGGCTGTAGCAAACTTCTCGTTGAGATCAAGCAAAACAGTTCGTGTACAGGGACATCCAATTAAATTCAAATACGTTATGTCTATGGGCAAAAATTTAGGAAGGTACAATTTAACATCTATAGGCTGCACTAAATGAACATATATTTTTTATACGCGTAAAAGCATATTTCATGTGAATTATCACATGAAAGCTATTCACCATTCGTTTACAGGGCTACCCAAAACAACTAGAATATAGTGAGACCAATATACTTCGAAATGCATTACAGGTTTTACTGTGTGTTAGTAATATAGAACTAGGGTAAGTGCTCCAGTGATTAACACTTTTAGAGCAATTTCTGATATTTTTAATGTTTTAGTCATCAGGAACTATTTTTGGAAATTTTAAATTAATATTTATGGCATAAAAGACTTTCAGAACCACATATATGTTAAAATATATACATTTGATAATAATAATTCTTTTTTAAGTGAATTGTTATTTTGCTCCTACTCAATGTTCCAGTAATTGACACTGCCAGTTTTTCCATTTTACCAGTAATTGCCCCGCTATGCTCCAGTGTTTGACGCTGCTAGTTTTTCATTTTACCAGTAACAGGCACCCTATGCTTCAGTGTTTGACGCTGCTAGTTTTTCATTTTACCAGTAACAGGCACCCTATGCTTCAGTGTTTGGCATACAATATTACAATTCTTATATGTGAAACATTTGCTTTTATTTTTTTTTACTTCTTTATTAATTATTTTTTTGGCAGGTGTCAATTACTGGAGCTTGTCAATCACTCGAGCACCTACCCTATATTAAAAAACACAGTGTGATTGTGTGTAATGTATTGAAGACGTACAGGCATACAATAATTAAGTGAAAACATTTAAAATATCTATATCATATTATTATAATTTTTTATAATTGCTATAAAAAATTTAAGAATGAATTAAAAAAATTGGGGTAGTAAACTTTTACAAAATATGATTTATTACACTCGATACTTACTTTTTCCAGTTCGAGATATAACGCTATTATTATATATATATATATATATATATATATATATATATATATATATATATATATATACTATTTTTTTTTTTCTCTTGGGACAACTTTGTAATACTTAGAACAAATGTTACGTGATTGTACGAAGAATATATTTCCATATCTGCTGAGCTGCATGATAAAATCTGACCTTTTATCGCTATATGAAGTTTAAATAAAAATATGTTTAATAGATGGCGTGTTTGAATTGAGAATATGGTTCCACGAATTTTCTTAGGTTTTGTAGAGAATTTTGAAAAACAAAATAGTTTTTATTTATATATTTTTTTATTTTTATGCAACTAATGTATTATCTATTTTGATAGTTAAAGCAGAAAAGGTTTGCATAATGGATTTGGTATGTTTCATTGTGTAAATAACATTTTCAGTATTATTTCATTGTTGTTATACGATTCTTAATTTGATTTCTGGAATTTCTCAAATTTTCATTATGAAAGATTATTGAATTGTGAGGTATTTACGAATTTTAATTTACAAAATATTAATTTTAGTTATAATTTATTTATTTTCTTTATTTTTTAAGAATGTATGAGAGTTTCATTTGTACTCTTTAAATAAGCTTTTAAGGCCAAATCTATAAATTCAAAAACTTTTTAAGTGATAAAATTAGATTTATGGAATAACTCTCTTCTTTTAGTGAAAAAATTACAAGTTATCATATAAGAGTAACTAGAAGTAACTAAGGATTTTAAAACGCTATATCAAAAAGTTAGTGATGAAATGTTATCTTGCAATATACAGGGTGATTATAATTAAAGTTGCGATTTCAAAACGCTGTAGTTTTTAAACTACCCATCAGAGCGATTTGATATTTTATCAGAGCAATGGTGAGGCAATGAAAGTTTGATTGGGGGGAGGAAAAAAGGTAGTTCCAACATGTTCCTATACATGTCGCTATCAGGGTAATGTCAAGAGAAACGCCTAAATGGTCTCATTAAACACAGGAATGTTTTTAGCGACACAATGGAATAGCAGGAAATAAGACTTCAAGGGCTACATTTTTATTTTTTTATTTTATTTATTTTTTTTTTTAGCAAAAAGACAAGAATACGTGTTTACAGCGGAAGCAGTCATAGTCAGGCATGAGAATTTTGATTTTCCGCTTTTCGTTAATTCTGTGGGTTTTTTTAGTTTGTTAAAATCAAACTCCAATAACGATCAGTGTTCAAATGCTCCACGAAAAACTTTAGATTCTCAATCTTTTTCCATCCAAAATATAAATGCCAATATTCATTTTAAACATGCTTTATCAGATTCTATAACATATAAAAGAACAGAATTATCCAATATTTCTCACTCATGTAATTTGTTTTGCACCCCCCCCCCCCCTTTCATCTCTAACCATTGCCGATCAAACATTCTGCGGGAAGCCTTTTATTTTGTTATCCATCCACAATATTAATTTTAAACTTACTTTATGATATTCTAGAACCCATAAAAAAGTAGAATTGTGTTTAATATTTCTCTCATGAACTACTCCCCCCCCCCCTTCTTTCTCATTTTTCACCACCAGCCAATAATGTTGATTGCTAGCTGTTTTTTTTTTTTTTTTTTTTTAAACACATGTTTTACTGTGTTGATGTTCATTATTCTTTTAGTTTAATTTGTCACTTTATAAATATTTTTTATAGTATTTTCCTGTGAGCATTATTTTTCATTTGAAATAAATTTTATGAATGTACATTTGTATAGATTTCCCCGTGTGTGTTATTTTTCTTTTAAAATTAATTTTATGAACACGCGTGTTTCCTCTTTTTTTAATTCGATGCACTCTCATGCATAGTGAAAAGAGAAAAAGATGAGCTTCATGAAACAAATAATTTACGGATAATTAACGGCACATTTCGGAACCTTTATTTATTTATTTATTTATTTTTTATTTAATTATTTATTTATTTATTTATTTATTTATTTATTTTTTTTTTTGGGGGGGGGGGGGGGGGCAAACAAAATTTCATTACCTCACGATTGTTCTGATAAAATATCAAATCGCTCTGATGGGTTGTTTTAAACTTATCACGTTTTGAAGTCGTAACTTTAATTATAATCACCCTGTAAGTCTTTTAATATCCGATAATATATACTTAAAAGCGCATTTAAAATTTAAAAAAATAATAATATTTTCCATTAAATCATTCGGTACAATATGAGGAGTTAGAACAAAAATAGTCAAATATCCTCCCTCCCTCCCTCCCCACCCCCCCTTTTTTTTTACCAGAATACATGAATTGATGATCAAGAGTTTCTGTGGTTTACGTTGTCGGCCATTTATATATATATATATATATATATAATATGGCTTATTACTCTACACAAATCAATGTCTAACCCAGGGTTCGAACCGGACACCTGGGAACTGAAAGTTAAAGCTCTAATTCTCCCGCGATGGGCGATGATTGAGGCATGTTTGTGCAAGCTGGACTAAATGATGTAAAGAAAAAAGACTGATCCAAATATATTCCATTATTAAAATAAATTGTAGCTTTTTAATGATTAAATATGATCTGTATTTGACTAATGACGTATTTTAGCTGTGATTCGATGTCGGAAGATTTTCATATTAAATCTTTGTAATCATAAACTGGTTTTTCAATGTGCTACATTTATATTAAATCCAAATTTAACGGAATTCTTATATTGATTTTCCTTTTATTTTCTCTCATATTTTTTTACACAGGGATTTAAACTAAATATTTCCGCTTCTGTTCGGCCATCGAAACTATTCTTTCTTATGATAAAGCATAGTCTTTTAAGCTATATAGGAAATTTCTTAACAAGATTTACACGCTTTGCTGCAGAATAATTTGTACCTAATAATAAGCCTTATATATATGATAATGAATTATTAAACGTAGTAACAGCCAAACAACAGATACCAAGATCACTAAAACCCCATAAACCAATAAAAATGAATATTTTTCAAATAGAAGCTCAGAAAGGTTTAAAAAAAAAAAAAAATTCATCTGGGGAGACCTTTTTCATCCTTGAGCACCAATGTACGATTTCGCTCACTAGTAGCTATAATAGCAAATCACTAGCGGGCTCCCGATCGCACATGAAAATAATTGAAGTGAAATTTAAAGTGGAATAAACTATTAAGTACAAAATAACAGAGTCTTGGAGTCACATGGATTAAGAAAAGCAAAATAATTCAGGGTTTAGTTGTTCATAGAGTAAAACAAGCAAAATTCACGGTTTAATGGTTCATAGCAGATAAAGAATAATGAAACTATATAGCAACATGGATAGTTATTATGTGTGTAAGAGTACGATTACTAATTTAAAGAACAATTGACAACTCGACGATGAAGAAATTGAATATTTAAAGGGGAAAAAAAGAATGAATATTAATACAAGGTAAATGCAACAGGCCTTCTGCTTTTATATATATATATTTAATATAGAAATTTATTTTAGTTATGCATTTCAGATTTAAAAATTATTCATAAATAATATGGAAAGATTAACTATTTTTGAATTTTTTCATTCTAAATTTCAATAAAATTTTTAGTAAAATGTTCCGTTTCTATTATGTATTTCTATTATTATTTCTTTAAAAGTGAGATTTCATTTTATATACAAATCTTCTGTTTGAAATAACCATGCTTTAATGCTTTGGTGGTCTACAAACAAAATTACTTCTAATTCCCGATTGCTTGACATGCAGTTCAGGGGTTGAGAAGAGGTACAGTGATTGATTGGAGTTGAATTATCCAAAAATTTCCAAACTTCAGTGTTATGCTTGATCAGTGTCAAGTTATATAATTTTGTTGTAGTTTACTTTTAAACATTTCTTATCTTATCTTTTTTTTTTTTTTTTTTAAGTATAAACATTTATGCAATACTTCTTTTTTATTTTTCAGAAATTTTTCAAAATTGGATTTTAGGATTAACTCTATTGGATTACACTGTATTTTTATTTCTGGACTTCCTGTTTCACGAAGTAAGTTGTGTTTAATCTAAGTTTCACGCGTGTCATTTAGATTAAGTTTCGAATTCTAATGTGCAATGCAGCGTTCTATCTAACATTTGAATTAGTGAAATTAAATGTAGACACTTTCTAATGATGAATTTTAAACGTTGTACATTTCAAATTCAAAACAATTTTTTTTAATTAAAATGTATATCTTAACAGGTGAGTGAGCGCTTAAATATTTTAAATGCGTATAATTTTTTCAGAATAATTTTATCCGCATATTGTTGCATATATATTGCTAATGGCCTATACAATTAAATAGTTTTATGTTATTATAATACAAAAAGATAGCCTTCGGTCGCCTACCGGACGATATTTCCAAATGAGCAAATTTCCAGATTTATTACCGGTTTGCACGACATTTTCAAAATAATGGCCTTATCTTTAAGGCCATTATTTAATAATTTTTAAAGTTCTAATTCTTCAAAATAAAAATAACGTCTTAATAATTTAATTCAAATATTACATCATTACCGGTCAAATTATGAAGTGTGAAAATATTTTCTTATTTCAAATGATATTTGCGTAGAACTATTACATAAGGCAAATAATATGTTTAATTTGATATGACCTCATTTCTTTCTTTCTCCCTTTTTTATTTATTCTTATTATTATAAACGTCGTTATTGTTGTTATTATTATTTTCTTTTGTTAGTTTCAAACCATGGATATTTTTTCTTCTCTTTCTGCATTGCTGCAGCTATGACGTCATTTTCTTTCCTGTTAGATTGTGTTTATTTTATTATTACCATGTTTTTATTAACTTCTGTTCTTGTTTATCTATTTGTTTGTTTGTTTGTTTGTCTGTCTGTCTGGCACAAATCTTGCGATCGAATTTTAGCTAACTTCCCTACTAGCTAGACATTTAAAGCTTTTACAATAGCTCAGAAGCCCGATTTTCGAATTTTTGATTAGTTTTCTTATAATTAATTAAAATATGAAATTAATAACGTCCGAATAGCGTTAAATAACCATTAAAATATTAGCTATAATTAAATTGTTGCCAAAAAAAATTTACGAGTTCATTTTCTTTCGACATAAAAATAAATACATTTAATTCAACGTGAACGTTAAAAAATTATGAAAAATTAAATTATGCATCTCACCAAAATTGACGTCATGATCACTTTAAAAATTTTATGCACATTCATAAAAACTCTATGATTCATCAGAAAATTTAAAACATGGTAATATAAATCTTTAAATCTTTAATTTTTAAATCTTATAATTACTTTTTTCTCTTATAGATACAACTTTATTTATTACATTTCAGGGCTGTGATTACTATGATGATAAAATAATATAAAGCAGTAATAATAATAATATTTTGCTGATCCTATAACAATTCAAATCAATAAAGTATTTTGATATAAAGGTATTGAATGAAAGACATATCGCCCCTCCCCCCCCCCCCTTTATTAGGACTGAGGGCCTATTAGTCTCAATCTGGGATTTTTGCGTTGTCGATTTCGATAGTTGGACTTTTGTCGAAATCTAAAATTTATCGAAAATACAATTGAATAATTTGAAAGCGATGTTATAATTGGGAAGAAAAAAAAAACTAATAGTCCTCCGTCCTAAACTAAAATCTACTTTTGCCAGAATTTCATCAAAATCTTTTTTTATTATTATTATTATTGAAAGAAAAAGAAAAGAAAATTAATAATAATCAGTATCGTTACAAGCGATATCGAAAAAGTTTTTTTTAATAATTTTGAATTAGGAAATAAAAAGTGCGCGTGAAATAATATGAAATAAAAATAAGTAAAAAAATGAATTTAATGTTTTTGTTTTTCGGGGGCTGCTCATGCATATAAAAAATGCGTATTAAGACGAGTCGAAGAAGGAAGCGAAATAAGTATTGAGTTATATTACGATAAATACGATATATAATATGATACGATATATTAGACCTATCGTCCAGGGTTAGTAGGCATTTTCGTTGAAAGAAATAGTTTGTTCGGTGCAACTTTCAGATTAGTCCTGCGAGGTACAACTTTCACATTAGTCCCTTGAGGTACAACTTTCACTTTAGTCCCGCCAGGTACAACTTGCACATTAGTCCCCTTTAAATACAGTGATTTTTTTTTTTTTTTTTTTTAGTAAAAACTAATGATTTTATTTATTTTATTTATTTTCTTATTTTATTTTTAAGAAAAAGAAAAGAAAAGAAAATCGATAAAAATCAGTATCGAAAAAACTGAAGAAGCTCTTTTTTAGACAAAAATGCATAATTTATTTTAATTTTTAACTGTTGCCAAAAAAGTTTACGATTTTATTTTATTATGAAAAGAAATTCACGCGTAAATATTAAAACTGATATAAAACTTGACATCATATATATATATATATATATATTAACTTCTTCCATAAAAAACTTATCTGCATGTAATGCATTCAACGGTAAACAATATAATTAAACATCGTCTACATTTGTGTAGTTTATGTTCCTAAAGTATCATGAATGACGTGGGGGAAGGGGGGAGAATTTCCGTCTATTAGTGATATTAATTTTAGCGCCATTGTCTGTTTTAAAAGATATGACGGCAGCGCATAGTAAGCCAACTTTCTTCGAAAGAATCCCTTTCTAATTCATGATAATTCGCAAATGTATGAATGAAATGAATTCACATTTCGAAAATCCATGCTTATCGGATCATAAAGAGAAATTGTGCTCTTCGGAGTGTTTGGTAAGCATTTCCTAAAATAAGTCAGGTTAATGAACTTTTGCTGTAGTCTAGACCTGCATCTTCTAACTTTTATGGATTAATGACATTCTTTAAAATTAACATACTTACAATTAAAAGGTTTTAACGTTTAATATTTAGTATTGAATGTTTAAGGTGCCTGCCTAATGTCGGAGGTGATTTTTTTTTTTTTTTTTTTTTTTTGTAATAATTGTAAAATTGCCTATTTATTATGTGCATTACGTAATATAATATAGTTGAAAACAGTGAATAACATAAAAAAATAAATATGTAAATTTAAAAATATTTTGATATTTAGGCTCAAAATATACATAAAATTTGCAAAAAAAAATAAAAAAAAATACTTTTTCAAAACGTCATAAGTCAAATTTAAATAAAGATATTTTCATTCTGCAAATTTTATTTCGATTATTGAAAAGTCTTTAAAGAAGTGAACTATTCTCAAAATTATAACCATGTTATTTAATATTAATATAAATTTGTATTTTTCCGACTGAGTGAAAATAATGCCTGGACCGGGACTCGAACCCCGGATCTTTGACTTACAAGGTCAAGGCTCTACCAATTGAGCTATCCAGGCCGACATCCCGGTCAGCATTAATCACTCAGACAACCTTTTAGACAGAAACATTTAATGTTTTAGAAAAGATAACATTTTACATGCTGAAAAAATCTTGAATATACATGACAGTTCATAATTTCTATCGACAAAAAAAAAAAAAAAAAATAATAATAATAATAATAATAATAATAATTTAGCTAGATTCATTGTAGTAGTTCAATCTCTAAACCAACTCTTCTAGAGAATTTTCTGAAAGTTTCATAAGGTTTCAATTATAACTTTTGAAGTTATGATGTTTTGCGATAAAGCAAAATGTTAAAAATCTCATTTTGAGAAAAAGCAGAAAACATAATTAAAAACCAGATTTTAACTATTAAATAAAAAATAATTTTAATAAGTTCCCGATTTATTTCAAAGTTTATTATTATTATTATTTAATTCATTTTATATGCAGTAACAAATTTTGTTGGTTATATTGAAAAAAAAAAAAAAAACATTTATGTAAACAAACATTTACTGTCACTCCCGGTTTGGAAAACTTGCGAGTGACTAATATTAAAATGCCTGTAACTCAAGTTCTAAGCAAGATAGAAACAAAATTCAAACTGATTCAGGAAGCTAAAATGCCAGGCTTTAATACTAAACCAAAAATAGAAAATCGGAGTTTTGACCGAAAATTGCATTTTAAAGGTATGCAGGCACCTTAAATTTGTTATGACATAAGATAAATCAAATAGCTGATTTATATAATGTAATTACTAACCAATCATATGATTTATATGTTTGTTTTCATTCTTTATAAAAGATTAACAGGCTTTGCCTGCTTCGTCATTTACTATATTTAAAATAAATTCTCAGAAAAATTGAATCATTATTTTTTATATCACTTTGTAAATTAAAACTAAAATAATATTTCATTGAAATCGCTCAAAAGCACGTTTCAGATGATTGCATATAATTTTGGAATTTAAAAACTTTCTCTAACCTGTGTTCTGCAATTAGTATTATGTTGCCCAACCACTTCAGTTGGCGTTGCTTCAGGCAAACATTTCTTACCGGAAAACCATCCCATACTGTAATCATAAAAAAAAAAAAAAAAAAAAAAAAAATCCGAACAAGCATTAATCGAAAGAGTATATATGAGCATGTTTTTTGACGCATAAAACAATCACCTTCGTCAGCTGATTTTCCAGTTAAAAATTTTGAAATTTCGCTAATAACACTGCTCGGCATGAAAATTGCCTCTGACACCATTTCAGCATATTCTTATGTAAAATGACCTCCTGAGTCCTAATAGGACGCTTATTTTGCCCTATCACCCACCGTTTTTTGGGAATAGCCCCCTATTTTTATCATTTTTCGGTGATTTTATGGCTATAAACTTGATTTTTAGGAGGGGGGGCGATTATTTTAACGGCTAAATATCATCTGAGGGGCTACAGAGTTGGAAAATTCTAAAACATGGACATTTGCGACAAGGGGATTTTTTTTTTTTTTTTTTTTTTTTTTTGGGGGGGGGGGGGATTTGCCACTGAAATTATGCATTACATATCTTATATTTTTTTTATCTGTTATTAATGTTATTTTTTAATCTTTAAACTTTTTTGTTTTTAGATGATAAATTAATTATTTTTCATTCTTCAAATCAAATTCATGGTCATAAAATTATCGAACGGGGAAAGAAATTGAGGGAGGATGGTATATCTAGGAAATGGTGGGTGACTGGGCAAAATGGGAATCCTATTCGGATGCAGGATGTCATTTCATATAAGAATCAGCAAGAATGGTATCAGATGTCGATTTTTTTTTTTTTTCAGAGCAGTGCAATCGGTGCAACCACCGCTAAATCGATAAATCAACGCCTAACTGAAATAATGAATGAACTCCAAAACAAGCAATAATCGAAAGGGAATCGATAAACTTGTTATTTGATGCATAAATCAGCTCTCCATTTTAGATTTGAGATACGTAAAATTTTTTCGATTTCCGGTTTTCGATGAAATTACACGTTTTGAGATTTCCTTGCATTTCAGTTAACTGAAATTGACTACTTATTTTTAAAAAGTTGGATTTATTATTCTATCTTCTGCATATATAAGAAGAAATTATAAGATTTAGAAAAAAGTTAGATTTCCAGTTTTTAGATGAAGTTATAAGTTTTGAAAATCCCTGAACTCAATTCGACTATTTCTAGAAAATGTCTGTCCTTTTGAGTTCGAATACTGTACTTCATGAACCAATAAACTTTATGTAACCAAATTTGATATTTGGTTAGACCTTGGGTAGAATTGGTGCCGATCAGCTTTTAGGCTATATCATCCAACAGCTCCCACGCTGTGATTTTCTTTCTTTCCAAGAAAGCCTCGGCATTTACAGTGTACCAAACTTAGATATATACAGGGTGATTATAAATAAAGTTACGATTTCAAAACGCTATAATTTTAAAACTACCCATCAGAACGATTTGATATTTTACCAGAGAAATCGTGAGGCAATGGAATTTTGTTTGGCAAAAGAAAAAAAAATAGTTCCAAAATCTGCTGTTAATTATCCGTTAAGTATTTGTTTCATGAAGCTCCTCTTTTTCTCTTTTTACTATGACTATTTCCGCTGTAAACACGTATTCTTATCTATTTGCTAAAAAAATTGTAGTAAACCTTTGAAGTCTATTGTTTACTGCTATTTCATTGTGTTACTAACAACATTTCTGTGTTTAATGAGTCCATTTAGGCGTTTCTCCTGACATTACCCTCTGACAGTGCCATCTATAGGAACATGTTGGAACTACTTTTTTCCTACCCCAAACAAAATTTCATCGCCTCACGACTGCTCTGGTAAAATATCAAATCGCTCTGATGGGCAGTTTTAAAACTATAGCGTTTTGAAATCGTAACTTTAATTATAATCATCCTGTGTATTAAGTAAAATTCTGCTGATTCAGTTTGAATGCATATTGGCCAGCAAGTGGCGCTGTTAAGTTGCAATTTAATCCCATATTGAAAGTGATCGAGTTTCAACCACTGGGCGATACTTGTATGTGTAAATCCTCTTAATTCTGAACAGATTTCATGTTATTGTGCGCAAGTTACATTTAAGATTTAAACACGAGACATTTTCGGAAAAGAAATATATTTTAAAACCCAAAATATGAAAATCCATTTATTGAGAAATCTTTCTTGGGGAAGTGGGGCGTGATGGAAAAAAATTAAATTACTGTTTATTTTTTGAAATTCCCATCTTGAACGACTTCTAATTCACAATCAGCGCCATGTTAATATTTTGTCTATCACTGTTTAGCAGTAAAAATAATCTGGTGTGTCACTCACACGACTTCTCTTACCCTGAAATTTAATACTATAAATACAGGTTGGAGATTAAAAGGTAAGATAACGAGTACTGTTATGTAAACCTGTGTTAAACAATTCATATTAGGCTTCTGAAGAGTTTTATATGATATATAGTTCTGTGTGAGGGGGGCTACCGCCCCCCTCAACCCCCCGCTTCATTAATGCGCCTACATTTATATAGAATTTAATTCGGTTATTAAAAAATATTTCTCTTTTTAAAAAATAATTTATTAAAATTATTATTTAAAAAAATTATCTTTTATGATAATGCAGACGATTTCCATATTAGAGAAGTAGTATAACACCAAATGTCCAAAAAAAGTCCATTTTATTCTCAATATTTAAAAAAAAAAAATTTTTTTTTTCGTTAAAAGTAAAAAAAATCGATAACTTTATTTTAAATTATCGCAGATCGATGGTTCAACCATTCGTTTTAAAGGTATTGACGAGCTCTTTTGAAAGATACCCATCATGAAAATTTACTCCCCTCAGGGGGGGAGACGAGGGTCCTACATACACACACACAAAAAAAAAAGTTGCACTTCGGGAGTGCCGACAGAAGTGAAAACGTGAACAATTACGTGTGTATTTCTTGAATCGTCAGGAAATATTTTATTGTATAGGAAATACTTTTAAATGAAGTGTTTTTTTATTCATTAATATAAACTACTACTACAAAAATTATATTACAATTTTATTTAATGCGCTAACTGCAATAGAGACAGTGTCCGGAGATGAGAGAAGTCGTGTAGAGCCGCACCAGATTGTAAAAACGTAAGAAAAATGGCGTCTTTGGCCTTTCTCACGGTTTTGTGAGGTCTAACTGGAATAGAGACAGTGTCCGGAAATGAGAGAAGTCGTGTAGAGCCGCACCAGATTGTAAAAACGTGAGAGAAATGGCGGCTTTGGCCTTTATCACGGTTCTGTGAAGTCTAACTGCAACGTTTCCGGCTGCAATCTTTAAGAGATTGTGGCCGGAGATGAGAGAAGTCGTGTAAAGCCGCACCAGATTGTAAAAAACGTGAGAAAAATGGCGGCTTTGGCCTTTCTCACGGTTTTGTGAGGTCTAACTGGAATAGAGACAGTGTCCGAAAATGAGAGAAGTCGTGTAGAGCCGCACCAGATTGTAAAAACGTGAGAGAAATGGCGGCTTTGGCCTTTATCACGGTTTTGTGAGGTCTAACTGCAACGTTTCCGGCTGCAATCTATAAGAGACAGTGTCCAGAAATGAGAGAAGTCGTGTAGAGCCGCACCAGATTTTAAAAACGTTGGTTGGTTTAAAAACGTTGGTCTGATTTTAAACTTTGGTCTTTCTCATGGTTCAGTGAAGTCTAACTGCAACGTTTTCGGCTGAAATCTTTAAGAGACTGTGTCCGGAGATGAGTGAAGTCGTGTAGAGCCGCACCCGATTGTTAAAACGTGAGAAAAATGGCGGCTTTGGAATTTCTCACTGTTTTGTGAGGTCTAACTGCAAAAGAGACAGTGTCCGGAGATGAGAGAAGTCGTGTAGAGCCGCACCAGATTGTAAAAACGAGAGAAAAATTGCTGCTTTGGCCTTTCTCACGGTTTTGTGAGATCTAACTGCAACGTTTCCGGCTGCAATCTTTAAGAGACAGTGTCCGGAGATGACAGAAGTCGTGTAGAGCCGCACCAGATTGTAAAATCTTGAGAAAAATGGCAGCTTTGGACTTTCTCACGGTTTTGTGAGGTCTAACTGGAATAGAGACAGTGCTCGGAGATGAGAGAAGTCGTGTAGAGCCGCACCAGATTTTAAAACAATATACAGTATATAATTACTAATACTTCACATTAGCAAGTTAATTGTATGATACAAATAATGTATCATACAAGGATGGAAAGCGTTTCGATGACGCGAATTCAATGATTTTTGTTCACCCAAAAGTTTTCACTTCAAATGGAAAGCGTCAGCTGACGATGACGGGAGTTCAAAGATTTTTCTTCCCCCAAAAGTGCTCAACGCGCCTAAAGAAGTTTTCACTTCAAAAATTTTCCCAGTTAACTATCTCTATTACAAAAAATATACATTCGTTTCATTTGGTTTAGGGCAGTCTATAGACGTTAAACTCTACTTACCTGCAATTTCCCCCATAGACGTAATGTATTAGAATCCTGTTGATTGTCCCGGTACACGAACCATTTGCTTGATCTTAACGAAAAGCTTACTGTAGCATCACTATATGATATACATTTAGAATACCAAGTTTGAACTTTCTGCCATAATTTGTTTTTGAGATATGCTGATAACAGACACACACACAGACATACAGACATACACACAGACCATTTGCTAAAAACATGATTTTCGTATTCAGGGGACCTCAAAACGTGTAAATATAACAAAATCTCGCGTTCGAAAATTTGACCCAAAAACAATACTTTCTCTACCGTATGGGTAAGAGAAAGTAATAACGGTATATCTGCAGTGGAAAATTAAATTACCTTTTCTTATTTATTATTGCTTACTTCGAAGAATTTGACGCATTATGAAAATGCTCAATACATTTAAAAAGATGGAATGTAATAAAAATCGATAATTTGAATAATCTTCTTGTTCGAAATTTGTCCGAAAACATATTTGAGGGGGGAGGGATGTCAAAACGCATTAAAATACTGACAACAATGTTGTAAAATTTTCAGTGCAAACGATCTGTCTTTTTTCGTGATGTGTCGAAAATTGTTATAAACGTTAATTACAGTTTAATGTATTTAAAAGCCTCGGCAATCAGAATTACCTTTTGAAGCTTTGAAAATATGTTCTAGTCTGAAATGTATTTTTGAAATTAAATTCCACTGGTACTTTGAAATAACCATTTTTCTCTTATTTGGAATTTATGCAGAGAATTTAAGCATTTTTCGCCGTCTTATAAAAGATGCATTTTTCTCGGAATATGCGATGAAATATTGGTTTAAATTTTCGCAATATTTACATCTACGTTTATTTTGCATATTAGATTTCGTTGTTATTTTGTATTGACATAAGTCTAGAATTTAAATTATCTACGTAAAAATGTGACCTATTTCGTATTTTATCATTCAATAGGGAACTATATTCATATGTTTTTTATAATGAGTTCTGTATCTGTATCCCGAGTAAAAGGGCAGAAGGTTTATGAATAATACACAAAATGCTATTTTACTATTTTAATTCAAGGTTATAAAAAAAAAAAAAATTCTATGTTTTAAACAGTATATTATTTTTATTTTTAAAAAACCTGTTTTCTTTTCTTTGTTTATTTCTAGGACTAGGGACTATTAGTCTCAATCTACGTATTTTTACGATACCAGTTTTACGATAGTTGGACATTTATCAAAATCGAAAATTTATCGAAAATATAATTGAATAATTTGAAAGCGGTGTTATATTTAAATAAATAAAAGCTAATAGTCCTCCGTACTAAACTAAAATCTGCTTTTGCCAGAATTTCATCAAAATCCTTTTTTTTTTTTTTTTTTAAGTTTTTTTTTAATAATTTTAAATTAGGAAATAAAAAGCGCGAGTGCAAAATGAAATAAAAAATAAAATAAGATTTATAAATGGACAATATTTAAGCTCGTGGACTCAGTTCAATGATATAATAAGAAAAAAATGACGACATTAGTCTAATGAGATTACCTTATATATATATATATTTTTTTTTTTTTTTTTTTATTTATTTTTATTTTTTTTTTTTTTTGTACGTTTTATAGAACATAAAACAATTTACGAAATATTTAATTACTGTTTTAATAATAGAGGGTATATTTTTAAGTTTTTATTAAAAATTAGGAATGTAAATATTAAAATTTAGTGATACAAAATCGTGAATGAGAAATTTAAATTTATTCGATAGCCAAATTCTAATGCGAAATACACAACAATATTTTATCTCATAATATAAATTCAAATTATTTTTGGTATTTTATTCAGATGGCGATTATATAGTGTGTGTGTGTATATATATATATATATATATAATAATCATAATAGTAGTAGATTGTACCCCAACATCCAATTTTATCACTACTTATCTTATGATATATCCAAATTGTATTAAAAAAAAAAAAAAAAAAAAAAAAAAAAAAAATGGAAATCGACTATTAAGAACGGACCTAATCTTGCCGACAGCCGTGGCCCATGTTATTCTATGGGAAAAAAATTTTCCATAATTACTCATTAACCTAATGAATATTTTTCAAATGAGTTTTCACATTTAGAAAATTCATAAAAGTTAAATCAGCACTTGTTTTCCAAAAATTGATTTTTTAAATTTTTAGTATTTCATTTTGCGACTGTTAAAATGAGAAAAATGTACTTCGTGAAAAATCGCATTTTTGAACTAACTAAAAATTTAAATTAAGAAATTTTTCGAAAATGAGTACTGATTTAATATGAATTTTCTGACTGTGAAAACAGAATTAAAAAGTGTACGTTAGGTAAGGAGTAATTGTGGAAACAAAATTTCCCATAGACTATAAATAACATTGACCACGGCTATCCTCGGACTTAGGTATTGTCCCCTCTTAACTATTGCACTGACCAATAGTAAAATAATTAAGTTAAACAAAACTCTCCGTTTTCCGAGAAAAAAAATTCGATAAATAAAACGTTCGGATTAGCCGATTCTTGCATTCGTTATGAATATTTCTGTACTGATAAGTATAAAGGATTTAAGTCCATATTCTTGATTTTTCAGGAGACGAAAAATAAAGTTAAACTAACTAAAAACTAATCAGCAGAATCGATTAGGGAAAGGGGATTATGTTGGTTTATACGCTTTATACCATTCAGTGATTGTCAATCTTCATTTAATAATGGGAAAAAATTGAATTAAATATTTATACCAAAGATTAATGCTAAATTTCTGATTTGAATATTTTTTTACCAATGGATTTTCTCAAAGACTAATGGATTTAAATCCTTTATACCAATCGATAGAGAATTCTTTTCTGAGTCTGACTATGTACTTAACTCAAAATCGACATTTTTGGACTTAAATCCTTTATACTTATCAGTACAGATTTCTTCTGGAGTCATCTTTAACAGTTGAAGCTTTTTCTAGACAATTGGATTAAAAATCACAGAGTAAACTATTTCTCACACATTCTTATATTTTAATAAATGAAAATAAATAAAAAAATGAATTTAATTCATTTGATTTATTTTTTACTTTCTTCTATATTCAACAGAAGAAATTATGGGATTCATAAAAATTTTCGACTTCCGGTTTTCGATGGATTTACACGTTCTGAGATATCCAAAACACGATTTGATCATTTTTAGAAAACGTCTGTGTATGGTGAACAAAAATTTTGTGGCGACTGTATATCAGGAAGTGCTGCACAGAATTGCATATAAATTTATATGCAGATGTACCTTGGCCTAAATTAGTACCTGTCAAAATTTGGTGATAATTGCTCAACTTGTGGCGCTGCTATTCAGCGATTTCCATAATTTAAGGGAAGGCTATGTCTCAGGAACTACAGCGCAGAATTGCACATAAATTTATATGTAGATGCGCCTCGACATAAATTGGTGTCGAACAACTTTTGGTGCCAATCTCTCAAAATGTGGCGCTGATATACGTCGATTTCCTCAATTTCGGGTTCTATTGCGTTTAAAAAAAAAAAAAAAAAAATGTGTAATAAGAGTATTGTATGACATTATGCTGATTCAATATGGATGCATATCAGCCAATAAGTGGCGTTGCTACGTGAAGACTATATCTCAACTTCTATGGTATATAACTGTACGAAACTTGATGTATGAGATAGCCATTATGAAAACGCATTTTTTAAGAATTTATTTATAGAGAATAAAACTGTTTTTTGTTATATTTAGTACTATTAATTTTTTCTAAGATGAAAATCATCTTTATTCATTATAGTAGATAATTTACATAAATAATAGTTTTAATAAGATATTTTTACTGAGTGAATTTCTATAGGAGGTGGCCACAACATACTAGTTCTACTTAAAGCTGGAAAAAAGTAACATAATATTTTAATAATATAAATTCCTTAGAGGGAAAAAAGAGAGAGAGAGAGAGTGAAAAGAGAGGAGGAGGGGGAGGAACTTACAATCACTTGAGTCTCTTTTATTATTATTATTTGTATAATTTTCCTTTTTTTTTTTTTTTTAATTATTGCAATTGTAGAATGTGCAATTTTTTTTATTCTAAACACTTTTCATATTATAATGCATCTTTTTACATTTAAGATTTAAGCACGGGACATTCATAGAAAATAAGTTTATTTAAAATTCAATGAAACTGAAATACGTTTATTGAGAAATTTTTCTTAGGGGAGCGCGAATTGATGGGAATAATATCAAACTACTGTATCCTTTTCGAAATTTCTGCGTCAAATATTTAACGCCTTCTCTCTCCTGCACAATCCACGCCATTATAATATTTGGTCTATCACTGTTTAGTAGCAAAAATAATTGTACATCTTGCAATGGAAAATTAAATTACGTTTTCCAAATAATTATTGCTTACTTCGTCGAATTGGACGCATTATGAAAAATGCTCAATACATTTAAAAAGATGGAAGAGAATGAAAATCGATAATTTGAATAATCTTCTCGTTGGAAATATGTTCGCAAACATATTTGGAGAGGGAGAGATGTCAAAGAGCATTAAAATTCTGAGAACAATCTTGTAAAAGTTTCAGTGCAAACGATCAGCCTTTTTTTTTTCTTGATGTGTCGAAAGATCTTATAAATGTTAATAACAGTTTTAATGTATTTAAAAGTCTCGGCAGTCAGAATTACATTTTGCAGCTTTGAAAATATATTCTAGTCTGAAACGTGTTTTTGAAATTAAATTCCGAAGTTTCGTTAAAATATCTTTCTTCTTTTATTTGATATTTATGCAGAGAAGAAGCATTTTTCGCCATTTTATAGAAGATGCATTTTCTCAAAATATGCGATAAAATATATTGTTGTGTTAAATTCTCTCAATGTTTACAACTATGTTTATTTGGTAAATTAGATTTTATTATTTGGTCTCGACATAAGTCAAAAATTTAAATTTCCTATGTAATAGTATGTTAAATTTTGTTTTGAATCATTCAACAAGGGCATTACTTTTGATACTTGGTGTCCCTTATACAGTGCCCGCCGCGGTCCTATATTTTCACGTGTGTTTTATTATTTTAATACCACTATTTCTTTTTTTTTTCCTTTTTTTTTTTACTTTCTCTTACCCATAGGGTCGAGAAAGTATTGTTTTAGGGTCAAAGTTTCGAGCGTGAGTTTTTGTTATATTTACATGTTCTGAGGTCCCCTGAATACGAAAATTATGCTTTTAGCGAATGGCCTGTGTGTCTTTTATCAGCATATCTCAAGAACAAATAGTAGCAGACATTCCAAACTCGGTATTCTAAATGTGTATCATATAGAGATGCTACACTAAGCTTTTCGTTGAGGTGAAGCAAATGGTTCGTGTACAGGGACACTCAAAAGTATTCAGATGCATTACGTCTCTGGGGAAAATTGCAGGTAAGTAGAGTTTAACATCTGTAGACTGCACTAAACCAATTGAAACGAATATATATTTTGTGTATTAGAGATAGTCAACTGGGAAAATTTTTTTGTGTATGTAGGAGCCTCGCCTCCCCCCACCCCCAGGGTAAATTTTCATGTTGGATATCTTTCAAAAGAACTCGCCAATACCTTTAAAATGAATGGTTGAACCATCGCTCCGCGATAATTTAAAATAATCGATTTTTTTTTTTTTTCTTTAAATCTAATATTGAAAATAAATTCAACTTTTTTTTGGATATTTAGTGTTATACTACTTCTCTAATATGGAAATCGTCTGCATTATCATAAAAGATAATTTGTTTAAATAATAATTTTAATAAATTATTTTTTAAAAACAGAATTTTTTTTTTAATAACCGAATTAAATTCTATATTAATGTAGGTGCGTCAATGAAACAGGGTTTGAGTGGTCGGTAGTCCCCCTCACACAGAACTAATTATCATATAAAATTCTTCAGAAGCCAAATTTGAATTGTTTAGCATAGGTTTACATAACAGCACTCGTTATCTTACCTCTTAATCTCCAACCTGTATTTATAGTATTAAATTTCAGGGTAAGAGAAAGTCGTGTGAGTGACACACCAGATTATTTATAATACTTTTATTGTGAAGATTTTAAAGCTAAAGCAATATTTAAAAGTATACTGGTTGATTAAAGTGATGGAAAAATATTAAAATGAACGTAAAAATATAGGACTGCTGCGGGCACTGCTTATAGGCACATATAAGAAATTTTTAAAAGAATTTTTATTTTTTCTCTGCTATTGACCATGGATTTTCTAGAGATCATAAGAGTCGTTCTCGTAGTTAAAAATGGGATCATTAGACCTTTTATATTTCCACACACACCTCTTTGAGTTAAATTTATGAGTGCTAATTTTAAATATTAGTGTTAATGTGTATAAGGTATAGGTGTCAGATGCTTAGTTATTCTGCTGTAACTTAATAATTAAAATAATTACAATAATTTTAAATTCAAGGTCAAACACATAATTTTTACCAATTTTTGTAGTGAATAACTCTTCTTGAGGACAAATCTACAAAATAAAATATCGCACAAATTAATCTCTGGAATCACGAAGTGTCAGAAAAAGGACAAAAATGACTTTTTGAGAACCCCCATAAACCAAAAGAGGATAAAATAATAATATTAATAAATAAATAAAAAATATTTTTTGGATTTTAATCTATTAAAGCATTCTCTATACTGTGCGTATTTTTTTGTGGTTTTCATTTGTAAAATACACATTAAAATAAAATATTAAATATAATAGCAGACAATGTTTTTTTCTTTTCTTTTTTTTTTTTTTTTTTTTTTTTTTTAAAGTTAAAAGTGCTTTATAGTGCAAATTCACTTTAAAGTAATTATGATAAAATAATACAAATTAAGGGGTGATTATGTTCAGGGGTTAAACATTTCTTCGATTTCATATTGCCTATCAATTTCATTTGTAACATATCCGTAATAATTTTTAAATATTTATAACCTTTAATTATTTTTCAAATTTGTTATTTATAATCAATAATAAAAAGTAAACAATATATATATATATATATATATATATACTAGCAGGCTTTTCTCTCTTCGCTGGACACTATATTTAAATTAATCCTCAAAATTCTATATCATTCTTAATAAAAATCTCAGAAAATCAATAATTAAAAAAATAAGAAAAGAAAACGAATCACTGAAATCAGTCGAAATCTAAGTTGAAATTCCCGCTGTGATTGATAGTGGTTTCCCGCTCACGAAAGGAAAATTCCGGGACCCCACTGCCTTCGGCAGTGATATACCCGCTTTTTACACCACCCTGAAGTTTCGCGAAATCTCACCAAAGTGCATGTTGCGTACACTTAATCAACACCCCACATACCGAAATTCGCCATTCTAAAGTAATTTCAAGCAGATTCAAGCTTGAAACCGTGATTTTTTCCCCGTCCGAACCAAAGGGTGGGTAGATAATTATGCGAATTCCATTTAGAGTGTGTGTTCCCCACCCATAACCAAACTAACACATCAAAAAACCTTTCTCCTGGAACAATTTGGAGCAGAGTTATATTTTAAAATGTATTTTTGCCCCCCAACCACTCTTAAAGGATGAGAAGGGAGGGGAGTTTCGAAAAATCTATTTATGCTAAATATTGGATACGTATAGCCGACCCGCACATCGAAAATGGCTTTTCTAAGATGTGTTGAAGCAGATTTAAGCTTGAAAAACGTGTTTTTTGTTTCGCCCTCTTTTCTACAGGTGAAAAGGGGCGATTAGAAAGTAATTTCGCAAAATTTCTTTGCAGTGTGTGTTGGATATGCATAACCAATCTGCATATAAAAAAATCCCTTTTCTGAGATAATTTGGAGCAGAATTACTCTTGAAAACGTGTTTTTCCCTCCCACTTTTAAAGGGGGGGATTTAATAAAATTCTTTAATAGTTCGTGCTGGGTACGCATTAGTAACCTGCACATAAAAGGTAAACTTACTTGGATAATTTAGAGCATGGTTACGCTAGGAAACGCGTTTATTGCCCCCGCCCTACCCCACCCACCCGATCCCAAGAAGTGAAACGGAGGAATTTCGAAAAATCCCGTTACAATAGGTGTCGGACACATATAAAATTTTACGCACCAGAATTCTTGATCGCAACTGCAGTAGATTTTCCAGGATAAATTTAGTATTAAAAGGGAGGGGGGAGATTCTCAAATTTTCCTCCTCGTAATGTCCCCCCCCCCCAAAAAAAAAATAATAATAAAATAATAAAATAAAAATAAAATAGGAATAAAAAAAATAGATTTTGAGAAATAACCTAAAGAAGACGCAAAAGGCTGTTTTTAATATCTTTGTACCATTTTTATTAGAGATCTAATAAAAAATCCAGAATTTGCGAAATTTCCTCCCGAAAATCAGTTTCCCTCCTCCTCCTCTTAAAAGTCGACATACCAAAATCGTATTATTATTATTATCATTATTTTTTTTTTTTTTAACTCGAGTCTAATTTTTCCATGTGCAATTTCTTCACCGTGAAGTAATTTGGGGCTGAGTTATGCTTACAAACGTGTTTTTGCCTTCTTTCCCGGAAAGAAGGGGGAGAATTTCGTAAAATTTCGTCACTATTGGTGTCGAATACATATAAACAAACCATGCAGTAAAATTCTTGATCGCAGCTCCCATACATTTTCCAGGACAAATTTAGCGCTAAAAGGGAGGTTTTGAAATTGCCCCCTTCTAACGCCCACCAAAAAATAAAAAATTACGAAAAAAAAAAAAAAAATAGGTTTTTGGAAATATCCTAAAGAAGACCCATGGCTGTTTTCAACATCTTTGAACCATTTTTGATAGAGTTCTATTAAAAAATTCGGATTTTGCGAAATTTCAAGCCTAAAATTCATTTTCGCCCTCTCTCTCCTTAAAAATCAAAAATTCCAAAATCAAAGGATTTTTTTTTTTTTTTTTTTACTCAAGTCAAGTCTCCCCATGTGCAATTTCTTCACCAAGAAGTAATTTGGAGCCAAGTTATGCTTATATATGTATTTTTGTGTTTCGCGGAGGAATTTCGCAAAAAGTGATTGATATAATTTGGATACAGACCTAAATCAATGCCAAGTGTTGTTGAATTCTTTCCAGCTATTCTCATGTGATACCCGGACAAAAATAGCATTACAGACATACAAACACAACAACCCTGCACACAGAAAAATTTCTGAACTCATTTTTGGCTTTCATGGTGTGTGAAACGGGAAGATATCGCAAAAATTTTTGATTCTGAGAAATTTACAGAGAATTCTGATTTTATTTATATATATATATACAAACTATAGCAGGCTATGCCCGCTTCGGTGGTCACTATTTTTAACCCCTTAACGCGTGCTGTCCTCGCTGCGAGGACGCAAAATTTAAGATCCAGCTGCAAAAATTCATCCCGGAAATTTTTTAGCAAAAATTCATATTTATAACATATCAGAAAAGGCCTGTTTTTTAAAACTTAAAATTAAAAAATTCTTTTAGTTTAGTTTAGTTCATGAATTCCGGTGGCAGTATAATTTAAATATTTCAAATTGTCTTGCGCCGCAAAGGGTTAAATGAATCACCATAATTAATGAATTCTCAAAATTGCATTAATTTTTATCATGTGAAAAAAAGAAAGTGTAATCGGGAAAAATGTCGCACCGGGTCCACACTGCCTTCGGCAGCGCAGGCCATTGTGCGCTGTGCACACGCATTTATATTCGACACTCTTAATGAATCACTATATTATCGTAAGGGAATAACATAAATATGAAATACAAAAAAATTCTTCTCTCATCGGTGGAATAATCTGTCCGGCCCCCCCACCGTTCCCGCCCCTCCTAATTATTTTACATTTTCACCAATATTCACAATCGTTTTCTCGGGCATTTAAACCTAATAATACTAATTTCCAACGTTCTATCTGAATTTTTTTATTTTTGTCTCTGCACCCGTCCCCTTTCCGCCTTTCGTAATACTACACTTTCGAAAATATCCGCAATCAATTTATCAGGCCTTAAAACCTAATAATACTAATTTTCAATGCTCTAACTCTTATTTCTATATTTTTCCCCTTCGCCTCCCCCCCTTCCCTCCTATCCTAATAATTTTCCCCTTTTGAAAATATCTGCATTCGGTTTGTAGGTCCCAAAAACCTATGCGTCTTATTTTGAACGGTCTAACTTTACTTCAATTGTTTTGCCTTTTCGTCCCCCCCATCCCGGCTCTCCTAAAAATTTTATAATATCCGCAATCGATTTGTAGGTATCAAAAACCTCTATGTACCAATTTTGAACGATCTAACTCTATTTTTATTTTTTTGCCTCTCCGCCCCCCCCCCCTCCCGCCCCTCCTAATGGCTTTACGTTTTCGAAGAAAATATCCTCATTCGACTTGCAGGCCTATAAAACCTATACGTACCAACTTTGAACAATTAAACTATATTTCTATTTTTTTTTTCCTCCATAGGACCCCCCCCCCTCCCCTTCCCGCCCCACGACGACGAATTTCTAAAATTCCAGAAATTGGTTTTTAGATATTTGTGTGAGCTATATTTTAGAGCAAAACAGAGCTTTTCAACAAACATATTAAACAAGCGAAACTTTTTAATTTGACATGCGTTTAATTATATTTACTTTCTTCCATTATATACGCTACCCCATTTTACTTACTATGCACTTCGATATATTTACAAAAACTTGTTTCTTGTACTTCAAGAAGCATTATGTTAGTGATCGAATATTCCCCATTAAAAATATTTTCCTTGAGAACAAATATGGAATATATATAATCAAATTGCAGCACGCTTTTAGAAAATCCCATTTGGAATGCGCCTCTGCTTTTAATTCTTATTCAACACTCTTATATTTAGTGCATTGTCTACCATCATTTTGAGAGCAAAAATGATAAAATTAAATTTGCTTCGTATAAAATAGTTCATACATCATTATACATTTCCTTCACGAAAATGACGCATTATTTTAATGAAAATGGTATAATTTTCTCGAATGAATTTTGTTTCATATATTCCACGATGTTCAAATGTCTCTCTATCTAAAGAACTTTGCAAAGAATTTTATAAAAGTTTTATTTAGCTCCGCTTTGACGTAAAATGGTGCCTATGAACTGTTGGTGCAAATCGCCCATCAGGTACGCTGATATGTTGTAATTTCTCCCATTTACAGAAAGGCTGTTTCTCAGCGTCTATTGCATATAATTGCGCAAAACTTGATATGCGTAAAGGTCATTATAGAATACTATGCCGATTCAATGTGAGTGAATATCGGTCGATAGGTGCTGTTGCTATGTTTCATTTTATATTAAAAAAATAAATTAATTAAAAATTAAACACCTTAACTCAATTTCTATTTATATATGAAAAGGTAGAATTCATAGAATAATGTCGCGTGAATTTTTTTTTTTTTTTTTTTTTTTTTTTTTCGGAAAGATAGTCCATAAAATTTCGGACCTATTTAAGTTCCTCCAGTAATACAGTAAAATTTTTAAGGGAACTTGACACCAAGGTTTCATATTTCCATTTAATATTTATAAATTAAAATATATTAGGTTTGTTTAAAATATATATTATGGCAATAATTCTTATGATTATTTATTTATTTTACAGATTTTTATAGTCTTTAAATTGCGTTTTCTTAGTTTGCAATTTTTTCATGAATTGATGATTTTTAAAATGCTAAAACGTCTGCAGATATCCAAGAAAAGATTTAATATTTTTCTCGATGTTTAATAGAACTTACTTAAAATAATTAAGGGGGGATTTTTAAATTTAATTATTAGTATTTGGTTAAAAATGCATGTCTATGCAAAAATCTGAAGGGGGGGGGGGCTATATATATATATATATATATATATATATATATATTCTTTTTTTTTTTTCTTTTAAAGATAATGCAAAATCCATACCTAGTTCTTTTAAATAGATTCTATTAAACAGATTGTATATGCAGTCGAACCTCGTTAACATGCATCTCAAAGGGGGTAAAAGGTTGTTCATGTTATCAGTAACTAATCTTCATATAACTAAACTAATCTTCATTTTGATGGGGTTAGTGGAAACTGTTCATGTTAGGAGTAATTCACGTTAACGAGGCTCGACTGTGCGTGTATATATATATATATATATATATATATATATATATATATATATATAAAGCCTTTTTTGAAATATCTGTAGAAATTGTAGCATTTTGAACATTATAAATTCATGAAAAAAATACAAACTGAGAAAACAAAATTTAAAATTTTCTGATTGGTAAAAAATTTACCTAAAAAATATATATATATATATAAGAATTGTTGCCTGAATACATATCTTATTGAACGAAACTAACATAATTAAATTTATAAGTATTAAATCCGCTAAAAAACTTCAAAGAAGCATTAATGCCGCCCTCTATCCAAAATCTGATTTTAACTCTCAACCCCCCCCCACACACACACACACACAAAAAAAAAAAAAAAAAAGAGAGATTATAAAATTATCTGATATTATTTGAAGAATCCACCCCTCTATATATGATTCAATGAATATTAGTAATTTAGATTATTAATGAGAATCTAATTCGTGCAATATTCTGGAAATAAATTTCTACCGAAACCTATTCTGCAATTTTTGGACGCATTTTAACGTCCAAAATCTCCTTAAATATATTTAGCTATTTCAGGAATAGAATCAATTAAAATATTATTTTACTGTCAATAAAACAGCGGAAATGTTTTATGCTAGTGAAAAGAAATTTTAAAATATTACTGATTTTATTAAACTACTACTCATTAATGAAAAACTTTAATTCGAATTAAATTTCTTGCAAGAATTTTTGCTCCGTAATATGTAGCGGGGAGTTCAAGCGTATTTAAGTTCTTACAATGAGGCATCAATACTTTTAATGCATGGAATTAACCTTTTTTTTTTTTTTTTTTTTCAAAAGTATAGTAAAAAAGTTAATAAACATTGATTTAAAACTTGTCAAAATAGTTACTCACACTAAAACCTTTATATGTGTTTATCCAATTAAAGAAATAGGGTCAAGTATATTATTATTTTCGTGTTAATAAGTTAGCGATAAAGGTGTTGTGTTAGTATACATAAATTTTAAATTACTCATTTGACTAAAGTACTGCTCATTAATGAAAATCGATAATTAGAATTAATTTCTCGCAATAATTTTGTTCTAAAATGTGTTCCGGGATGTATTTAATTTCTCGTAATAATAGAATGAATTTATCTTATTTTTATCTTCAACGTATAATAACAAGGTTAATAAACGTATTATTGATTTGAAATCTCTTTGAAATAGTTACTCTCTTTAAAGAAATTAAATGCGTTTAACCAATTAGTGAATACGATCAAGTAAAGTATTACTATTTCTTAATAAGTTAGTACACAGTGTAGCAAAAATAATATATATTTGAAAAATAATTTTTAAAAATGTTACTCGTTTCAATAGCATTTATGTTTTAATGAGCCCAGATAAGTCTTATAATACTCTACCGAGAATTTTGTTCCGAAATTTATTGCGGGTTGTTCAGGTTTAGATGAGTTTAAGTTTTCGTAATAATGTAATGAAAATTTTAATGCAACTAATCAATCATACTTTAGTTGTCTTAAAAGTATGGTAAAAAAATTAATAACCACATTTAAGATTAGAAAACACTCTTCAAATAGTTACCCTCGTTAAAAGTAATTATAAGATTAAAAAAAAAATTACATATACCATGTTTTTAAGTTTTCTGTTGAATCATAGCTATATAACTACATTAGAGCTTTATCAATGTGTATAAATTTTTTAAAGTGATAATGACGTCAATATTTGTGAGATCCATAATTTAACTTTCCATATTTTTTTAACCTTCACGTTTAATTTAATGTATTTATTTTTATGTCGAAAGAAAGAGAAATCGTAAAATTTTTTGGCAACAATTAAATTATAGCTAATATTTTAATAGCTATTGTTAAAGCTATTAGGAGGTTATTATTTTCATATTTTAGTAAATTAAAAGAAAACTAACCAAAAATTCGAAAATCGGCCTTCGAAGTATTGTGTTGTCATCGGGTTCTAAGCTATTGTGAAAGTTTCAAATGTCTAGCTAGTAGGGAAGTTAGTTAAAAATCGATTGCAAGATTTGTACCGGACAAACAACAATTGAAGCCAATAAAAACATGGTAAAATCACGTAGGCATAGGTTTAGCATTTCAAAATTATTATCAATCTAAATTTTATTTTTCAGTCAATAAATTATTAGGAATAATTTATGTCAGTAAAACTAATTTAGAAAAATGTTATTCATTTCAAAAATATATTAATGATTGTTTTAATGAATCTCACAATTCAAATAATTTTCTCGCAAGACTTTTATCTTGAAATACATTCCGGAATATTGTGACTCTTTTAAATTCTTGAAACAGTGCATCGAAATTTTAAATGTGATGAATAAATACTCTAATAAAAGCATTAATTTCGTTTAGCCACTTGAAGAATACACTCGATAAAAATGTTATTTTTCTTTTGATACGCTAACAGAAATATGGTATGTTGGTAAAAATAAATATGAAAAGTGCTATTCTTTGACTAAACTAATATTCATTAATAAAAACTTATAATCCGTATAATATTCTCGCAAGAAATTTATTCCGAAGCAAATTCTGGGTTGCTCAGATGCATTTAAGTTCTTGCGACAAGCAGTAAAACTTATCTTATTTTAGTTGTCTTGAGAATATGGTAACAAAATTAATAACCACATCTAATGATTTGAAAAGAATTCTTGAAATAATTACACTCATTGAAACATTACATAAGTTTGGAATTTGAGAAATGGTGCCAATCCAATTACCAATGTTTTTATTAACTTCGATTCTTGTTTGTTTGTTTGTATGTATGTATGTTTGTTTAGTACAAATCTTGGAATCGATTTTTAACTAACTTCCCGACTATTTTGACATTTGAAACTTCCAGGACAGCTCAGATTACATTTTTTTAATACTTTTAGTTAACTGTTTCAAGTCCCTACTGCCTTCGGCAGTGTTTATATGATTCGACAGAAAATTTATTTAACTAACTTTCCGACTAGCTAGACATTTGAAACTTTCAGAATAGTTCAGAACACGGTGAAAATGTATTTTTTAAATATTTTTAACCAACTGCTTCGGAACTCTGCTGCCTTCGGCAGCGTTACCAGTACAAAGCTTGCAGTCGTTTTTTCACTAACTTCCCGACTTGCTAGATATTTGAAACTTCCAGGACAGCTCAGATTACATTTTTTTAATACTTTTAGTTAACTGTTTCAAGTCCCTACTGCCTTCGGCAGCGTTTATATTATTCAGCAGGAAATTTATTTAACTAACTTCCCGAAAAGCTAGACATTTGAAACTTTCAGAATAGTTCAGAAAACGGTGAAAATGCATTTTTTAAATATTTTTAACCAACTGCTTCGGGATCCTGCTGCCTTCGGCAGCCTTACCAGTACAAATCTTGCAATCGATTTTTAACTAACTTCCCGGCCATTTGAAACTTTTATAATAGCTCAAAACACGATAGCAGTGAATTTTGTTATTAATTTTAGCCAGTTGTTCCACCTTCCCGCTGCCTTCGGTAGCGCGTTTACCTATATGATTGATTCGACAAAAAAATTAAAAACATTGTATATAAAAAGTTCTTTTTATCTTGTAATTATTTTATTCTGTCAATAATTTAGCAGAAATTAGTTATGTCAGTAAAATTAATTTAGAAAAATGTTATATTCATTTCAAAATTATTTATGTTTTAATGAGCTTGATAGGCCAAATAATTTTCTTGCAAGCGTTTTATTTTGAAATGTATTCCGGAATATTTTGACTTTAAGTTCTTGCAATTATGCATTGAAATTTTAAATGTAATGAATAAATTCTCTAATTTAAGCATTAAATACGTTTAGACAATTAATAAATACAATCAAGATTTTTTTTTTTTTTTTTTTTTTTTTTTTTAAATACGTTAATAGAAATTTGTTACCATGTTAGTAAAAAGAAATATGAAAAGTTTTATTCTTAGACGAAACTAATATTTATTAATAAAAGCTTGTAATCTGCATAATATTCTCGCGCAAAAATTTCATTCCAGAACTTAATCCAAGATGTTTAGACGCATTAAATTATTTCGACAGCGCTATGAAACTTTTAAAGCGAACAATAATTTTTATTTTAATTGTCGTGAAACTATAGTAACAAAAGTAATAAAGATGTTAATGGTTTAAAATATCTTTCAAACAGTTAAGCACTTTAAAAAGTTTGGCAATACTGTCTAACATTTTTTTTTCTGTCAGTAAATTAATAGAAATGTGTTATACCAGTAAAATTAATTTTAAAAAGTTAGTTTTTATATTTTAATGAGTAATGCCATTCGAATAATTTTCTCGCAAGCATTTTATTCCAGAAAATTTAGACGCATTTAAGATCTTCTATAATTTTTTGAAACTTAAAATGAAACGAATCGATTTTATTTAAATTTTTATGAAATTTTTGTAACAAAATTAATAAGAAAAAAAAAATATTAACAGTTTGAAATCTCTTTGAAATACATAATTCTCATCAAAGCGTTTAAACAGCTTAATTTTTCTGGGGAATAATGGCTGAGTAAAGTATTTTTTTGGTGATAAGTTAACTAAAAATGTATAATGTTAGTAAAAATAAATTTAAACTACAACAATAATAATTGTTAATAACTGCAACTACAATAATTTTGCTACTAATGTTAGCAAAAAATTATCATTATTTTTGTTGTCATCAAAATATTGTAACAAAGATAATAAGCATGCTAATAATTTGAAAATTCTTTGAAACAGCTACTTTCAGTTATTCATTAAATAGGTTTTGATAATTTAGGATTATGGTCGGTGTTTGTGTACAGATTAAAGCCGTGTAATTTTTGATACGATAAATGAGTCTTATTTTATTTGTATTGAAACTATGGTAACAAAAATTATTTTTTTTTAATTATTTAAGCTATTTAAAACATTTTATGTATTATATAATAATATAATAATTAAAATTATATATATATATATATATATAAATTAACTGATATCAGTTAATTAATTAATTTTCGTATTATATTTCCTCTTGCTGCATTTTGCGCATTGGTTTATAATTACATAGTTACAAGTTTTTATTGTGGATTCAGGCTTTTCCTTACTAATTTTCAAAGTTTATTTCGTATATATATATATATATATATGTGTGTGTGTGTGTGTAATGTATAATACAGGTAATATATGTAATATATATAATTGAATATTATAAATAATTAAATAAATAGTGAGTACAAATGCTACATCAAATCTCTTTGAATAGTTTTATAAAATATTGTAAAGAAAATTTTAATGGAGAAAAAAGGTTATTAATTTGAAAATGTTATTTATGTTTTAATGAGTCGGATAATTCATATATTTTTTTCGTAAGAATTTTATTCAGAAACATATTTCGGGAAGTTGAGACGTATTCAATCTTTCTCAATAATGCAATAATTACTGAAACAGTTAACTCTCATTTAAAATTTAAACAAATTTAGATAATCTAGTAATATGGTCAGGCACGTCTTATTTTTCTGTTAGTAATGCAACAATGTATTTTATTTTGATTGTCTTGAAAATATGAATAATTATTTGATTTTTTAAAAACTGATATCTCTTACTAAATATTTAAGTTTATTTAGCCGATTGAGGAATAGGGTCAAGGAAAATATCACTTTTCTGTTTTAATAAATTAGCAGTAACATATGTCAGTAAAAATATATTAACCCTACCTCATTCTACCTCATATACCTCATATCTACCTCTCATCTACCTCATATCAACCTCATTCTGAAATAGACATAAAATGTATTATAAACATATTTTTTAAAGATTTATACATATTGCCATATAATAGATATCAATGAGGATTGTGTGAGGTGATACTTTAGTCACCATTGGCACACTGAGGTTGAAAAACAGATTAGAGCATTAAAAAAGTGTGAAAAAGTATTTTTTGTGATATATATATATATATATATATATATTTTTTTTTTTTTTTTTTTTCCTGAGTTTGATGGTAGATTCTTTAGGTAATATTGGAACTAATGTTAACAAACGTCTAGATTGGGAAAAATGCCAAGCAAAAACTGTAAGAGCTCTTTGTAAAATCCTTTATATCTTTTATAAATAAAGCAAAGAGTTTGTCGATGGAACAGATCCGGGCGGACCACTCCCATTTTTGATTGGTCTAGATTTAACTATTTTGATGATGAAAGTCGGCCATTTTTTTTTAGTAAAAACTGATGAATTTTTTTAAAAAGATACTGCATATATATCATACTTTTTTAAAAGAGCTCTAAAAACTGTTCATTTTTTGTGAGGACACTATGTACATCAAGCTATTAGATTTAAAGATATTACGTTGCAAAGTTTCAGACGCGATATCCATTCGATTGTTTTTGTCTTAAAATAAGAGTCTAAACAAAAAAGTCTAATATTAAAGAATAATGAATAACTTTTTAAAAATTATCAGTTTTAAAGTTCTAAGAGCTGCAATTTTTAAATTACAGCGTACTTATTTCCCACACATAATCCATTAAATTTGTAAACAATTGTTGGTTCATCCTGGAGAATCATTCACATAAGACCGCATAGAGCATTGTTGCAAAACGAGTGTAAAACGTAAGAAATATTTTATTTTATTTATAATATGTTATTTTGACTTTAAAAGGAATTTTTAATTATGTTACAAAGCCCAAAATGTGATATAAAAAAAATCTCATGTGGGCACCACATGACTTCCTTATACACTTTTAGAAATATACATAATGTTAAAAAAAAATTGACATTGGACCCGAAACAGTTGGCTAAAAATATTTTTAAAAAATGAATTATCACCGTGTTCTGAGCTTTTCTGAAAGTTAGTTAAAAATCGATTGCAAGATTTGTACTGGTAACGCTGACGAAGGCAGCAGGGACCCGAAAAAATTGGCTAAAAGTATTGAAAAAAAGGCATTTTCACCACCGTGTTCTGAACTATTTTGAAAGTTTCAAATGTCTAGCTAGTCGGGAAGTTAGTTAAATAAATTTTCTGTTGAACCATATAAACGCTGCCGAAGGCAGCAGTGACCCCGAAACAATTGGCTAAAAATATTTAAAAAATGCATTGTCCCCGTGTTCTGAGCTTTTCCGGAAGTTTTATATGTCTAGCTAGTCGGGAAGTTAGTTAAAAATCGATTCCAAGATTTGTACTGGTAACGCTGCCGAAGGCAGCAGGAACCCTACACAGTTGGCTAAAAATATTTTAAAAAAAAAATGCATTTTCACCGTGTTCTGATCTAGTCTGAATGTTTCAAATGTCTAGCTAAGTCGGGAAGTTAGTTAAATAAATTTTCTGTTGAATCGCATAAACGCTGCTGAAGGCAGCAGGTATCGGAAACAGTTGGCTAAAAATATTAAAACAATGCATTGTCAACGTGTTCTGAGCTTTTCTGAAAGTTTCAAATGTTTAGCTAGTCGGGAAGTCAGTTAAATTGCAAGATTTGTCTAAACCATTTTTGAGTTATTACCGTTTTTTGATATATTATGGCCAAAACCTATGTATTTTTGTCATTATGAACCTAATTTTCCTAAATATATCCTAAACGGAAAATCATACAAAGTCCAAGAAAGGAGGTGCACAACTAGATATTATAACAAACCTATGTACCAATTCGCAACTTTCTACGTCCAAACGTTTTTGAGTTATGCGACATACTCACACACAGACACAGACACACATATAGACGTCACGTGTAAAATCCCTTATATCTCTAAAACGAGAGCTCGTGTTAAGACGACACTTGCAGGTGTGTAACTAGACCTCATGACAGTCACATGTATAAATTGGCAACATTCAGCGATCATTCGTTTTCGAGCAATGTGAAATACAAAATCCATTTCGCAAATCGTGATTACTATACTTCCTTATACTTTGTATAATGAAGTAATAAATAGTAACTTAAATGTTTTGAAAATTCATTTAAATTTAGTGACCAGCGAAGCGGGCGTAGCCTGCTAATAAGAAATATATTTACGCTAATTTTGTAATTTAATATTCGCAATTAAATAGATTTTTAAAAGTCGTGTACCTTTTTTTGTTTTGTATATATATTTATATATATAATACGTACAGGGTGATTCAAAAGTCACAGAAAAAAAAATTATTCAAAAAGTATTGACTGTAGCATTACGTGGTTTCCACTGAAATGCACAGAAAGACATGGGATTTTTTTAGGTAACAAAAGATTCATTAGAAAATTAGCTTACATTTCCTTCGCGGCGCTATAATTTTAATTTTTTATTTATTTATTACAGTGGCGCAGTACATTCAACACCATAATTAGGACTATAAATGCTCAATGTAATGGCCGTCATTCATTAGAAAGATCGTCAGATGTTGCACATTAAAAATTCTCATAAGAAATGTTCAGTTTTTTAAATAGGGCGTCATTGGGTCAGACGAATCTGCTTGAAATGTGAGAGGATACTGCGAATACAGCGCGATATGTTGGGGAATAATGTAACTAATATTTTTTCTTACATATGTATATTAAAAAAAAAAAAAAAAAAAAAAAAAAAATCCTATGCTTTGCTGTGCATTTCAGTGAAAACCACGCGGAGCTGCAGTCAGTATTTTTTAAATAGTGATGTTTCTATTTTTTTTTTCTGTAACTTTTAGATCACCCGGTATATATTTTTCAAAGAATTTGAATGTTGAAAATGGAAATGAATTTACGAAAAAAAAAACTTAGCTCTAAATTTATCTTGAATATGATTGAAATAAAAGAACATCTAAGAAATCATTAATTACTTTTATATTACGCTAATTATATGCAAATTCAGAACACTTTGTCACGCACACACGGGATTTTTTTTTTTTTTTTTAAGAAAATAAAACTAGCACGCAAAGCGGCATTTTCGACGGCACAAAAGCCCTATTCCAGCGTCAGTTTTTAGGCTGTATCGTTCTCCTAGCGTGCCAGTTATAAAACTGTTACTCCGGGTGAGACTCATTTTGTGCATGACTAATTAACTGTAAGATATTTCACTGCGGACGTGTTTATCTCGGACCATCATTAATGATAGAAGTTTAGCAAGAAAGCCGATTCTTTCTTAGAAGAAACGCGTCGACACCTTCAATTACCTGTAATAATAAAAGGTTAAATATATGGACGTTTATTGTTTAGCATCACTTCTTACAATCCATACAACAATGGGCGAATTAAAAAAAAAAATACATTTATTAATTTTTATTTTCTGAACGTATACTATGCTAGGAAAATATTTTATCATGAAAAAGCAGACTATGAGATTTTGGCTTTGTTTTACATTTTGAGGTACTTAATTTTTTTTATTATTTCCGTCATGTATTTGTGGAAGGGAATTGTATTCTACATTTGATTGAGCGCACACATTTGGTAGACATGATACAAATTGCAATCGCACTGTCTATAACATATTTTCCTGAGTGTAGCACCTGTACTTCTCCTACGGAGTACAAAAAAGATTCTAATATATTGCGACCTTTGGACTGGAAATGTTATAAGTGTTTTAGTTCTGTTGGCGCTCTAAGTAGTAAATAAAGTGAATAATTTGTTTCAACATAATAAACTGATAGATGTACTAGTAAAGTATGGTCATTGTCGGGCGCAGCACTTATAGTCTTTTTACAGGAAAACACAAAATGATTCTCACATATTACGTTTAATGAAATCTAATCCTCTGTTTCATATTCCACCCTCTTGCCCCCTTAAGAGAGGGGGAAAAAAACACGTTTTTGATCGTAACTCTACTCTAAATTATCGTAGAGGGAGGCGATTTTTTGATGTGTCAGTTGCTTATGTGTACCAACACGCATTCGAAAGAATTTTGCGAAATTATCCCCTCGCCCCCTTCAGGCCGAGAGGTAAAAAACACATTTTCAAGTTTTGCTCTGCTCCAAATTATCTCAGAATGGCAAAATTTGGCATGTGGGTGTTGGTTAAGTGTATGCAATATGCACTTTTATGAGATTTCGCGAAACTTTTAACTTTGCCCGCGGATGAGAAGGATGTAAAAAGCGGTTAATGTACTGCCGAAGGCAGTGAGAATCCGTATTCGTCAAGTGGGGAGCGGAAAAAAACACTACCGAATGCAGTGATTAATATTTTATTGAGGTTTCGACTAATTACAATGATTTTGTTAATAATGATATGAAATGTTGAGCATTCATTTAAATATGCTGAACAGTGAAGCGGGCTCGTTAAATTATAAAGGTCATCTTAATCGGACCATTAAAAATATTCATAAATCATAAATGTTTTAGAAGATTTATTAATAATATCATCCTTATAAACCTAGCTCTTGTTCATTTTGTGAAGTATTCAAAACGCATCCACTACATAAATTTCTTCTGGGCTAATTCTTTATCTATTAGAAACACTTTCAAAAATAGATATTATTAATAATTCAATTACATTTTTGTGTGCGTGTTTTTAACTATTTCCAATAATATATAAGAATGAATATGATTTCAAATAGTCTGTTTGTCTTACTTAACGACTGTCTGTCTACGCAATAATTATCGTTGGTACTCACAGAATATCTTGAAATTAATTTATGTTATTCCATTTCACTACAGTATGTTATCTATTGAAAATGGTATAATAAATAATGTAATAAATGTGGTACTATAAATAACGTCATTGATTTGAGTATAGACATTCACCAAAGATTTGTGATGCGTTACAATCTATAAGAGGTATTTTTATAGCACTACTTGAAATTATATTAAATAAACAAAACGAAATTAATATACGTATATTTTTAATATATTACAAAAACTTTTCCCTGTAAAGAAAGGTATAATTAAAATAACCGATTGATCTACATGTGTCATATTATAAAATTATGAAAACATATTATAAAATTTCTTTTCACTCTAAAAGATAGATAAATTCTCTAAATAAATAAAATTATAGATTAAATTATTTAATCTTAAACAACTATCTTTGAATCTTTCGGTATAAATCTTTTTAATTTATAAATAATAAATTTGCAATATACTTTTTCTAATTTTTATATGTTCCCTTTCACATTTTTTTCAATGCAACTGAAACTAAATCTTTGATCTTTCCCAGTATTCATATAACAATTATAACATAATAAAAATTCTTTTCACTCTGGAAAGAACATGTTTTGACTCATTTCTTTCATTTTGTTTTGTAAACCCATAGTAATCGATTTGTCTTCTTTAATCTTATATCGAAATATAACTCGTGGGCCCTGTTGTTGCCTAATTGCCTTAGATGATCCAGGCAAAATATTTGCTTGGCTAGTCATTTCACAGGAACTAAAAACTTCGCGAAATCGGACAAGTTTTCGCTAGAGCTGGACGATATCAGAAATTAAATATCGCGATATATCATCAAGTTAATATCGATATTGGTGATATATTGCGATATTTATTTCAAGAGAAGGAAAATAGATATTTGCTACTTTTTAAAGACAAATGAACACCAATTTTAATGTATACAAGTGGGGAGTGTTTTCTATATGTATATTTATATGTTCTGGTATATTACTTCCAAATCTTTTTTATTAAAAAGAAAAAAAAAAGAAAGAAAGAAAATGCATAAATAGCAACACAATGTTTTGTGTTTCTTTTAATTTATACCATTACTTTTAAGTATATTTCTGAATAGTTTGTCCTCCATTCTTTCTATTTTAAGGTTTAATTATTTCAAAATCACTTTTAAGAGAGCATATGGGTGATATGTGTTTTATTTACACAAAGTATATCATCAAGATACCTAATTATAATAAAAATATAAGCTTAAGAAAAATGAAGTTGTACTTAGAATGTAGATGATTAATAAAATTTTGCGCAGAAGTCGTAACTTAACTATCTATCTATCTCTATATATATATCAATGATTCACTTAAATACAGAAATTTTAAAAATAAATATTAGTATGAGTTTTGCGCCTAATTCCCATCCCTGAGTATAAAGAAAGTTCATTTACTAATAGTCCTGTCAGTCATTGATAGCGATATGGTTGTAATTAAATTAATTTCAGTGAATAAGAAATGCACAGTAGAAATACTGTTTATAAACTTTCTATAGAATTGCCACCGAATAAACTTTCTCGGTTGTAGAGTAATATTAGTTTGAGACCCTATAACTCATAGGTATTCTAAAGGTCAATTACCTGTCATTTTTATTTTATTTTTTATCTACTTACCATGTCATGATTTTTTTTTTTTTTAAGATATATATATATTGAATTCATATTTTGTAATGTTTTTATAACATTTGGAAATTGTATTATATTTATATACTAGTACCGCCCAGTGGTTGAAGATCAATCACTTTTTGCAAAGCAAAGCAAAACAACTGCCTTCTCATAAACGGAATTAAATTGCAGCACAGCAGCGACCCCTGTTGGCCGATAGGCACGAGTCGACCATGAAATAGTGCGTTCGAACTAAAAAAAAAAAAAGAGAAAAGAAAAGAAAAGAAAGAAAGAAAGGAAATCTTAAAAATGGTCAATTAGAGTTCAAGGAATCTCAAAACTTGTAACATCATCGAAAACTGGAAATCTAAATTTTTTCTGAATCTTATACTTTCTTCTTATATATGCAGAAGGTAAAATAATAGATCCACTTTTTCAAGAATAAGTAGTCAATTTCAGTTAATTGAAATGCAAGGAAATCTCAAAACGTGTAAATTCATCGAAAACCAGAAATCGAAATTTTCCCCGTGTCTTCTACTTTCTTCTTATGCATGCAGAAGCTAGTAATAAATCCAGATTTTAAATAATAAGTAGTCAGTTTCAGTTAATTGAAAAGCAAAGAAATCTCAAAACGTGTAAATTCATCGAAAACTGGAAATCAAAATTTATCCAAATCTTATACTTTCTTCTTGTATATGCAGAAGATATAATAATAAATCAACTTTTTTAAAAATAAGTAATCAGTTTCACTTAATTGAAATGCAAGGAAATCCCAAAACGTGTAAATATATCAAAAAACGGAAATCGAAATTTCTTTCGTATCTTCTTTCTTCTTATGTACGCAGAAACTAGTAATAAATCCACTTTTTAAAAATGAGTAGACAATTTCAGTTAATTAAAATGCAAGGAAATCTTAAAACGTGTAAATTCATCGAAAACCGGAAAAACGTTTTTCCAAATCTTATATTTTCTTCTTATATATGCAGAAGATAGAATAATAAATCCAATTTTTAAAAAATAAGAATCAATTTCAGTTAATTCTTTGCTTAAAAAAAGAAAAAAAAACCACTTGACGATATTTCGAACAATCCATGCAATTCCGAACAATATATCAACGATCCGATAGCAAGAACTAAACGCGATATACTGTTTGCAGTGTTTTCACTTTTCACCTGCGAGCGATGAGCAGCTTCGATATTATTGGTGTGGGGATATTATCGAATGTGAGAAGCTGGGAAATAATATACTACTGCGATAACATGAGGAATGAAACATTTTATATGTTATCGTTCAAGGTCATACTTTTTAAGTAGTGGTTTCGATTTGAGAGTTCGCACAAATGAAGCAAAGGGACTGATCGCAGGAATAAGGAAGAAAAAGTGTGTTCGGATCGTTTGCGGTTGGGGTTATTTTTTTTAGTTTAGTCAGTGACTAAATAGGAGGAAGTGAAGGTGTATTTGTATAAGATATTCGGCGGTCAGTTTGTTGGGTGTTTACGGGGTGGTACGGTGAGGCGGGGAAGCAGAATTTGAAGGTATGGTGATTGGCGTTGGACGCTGTTTATCGGCATATGGATCGATCGCGCTGTGCGCACTAGGAAATATCGTTAGAGGGATATATTGGTAGAGCAAGAACTTAAATACTGTTATCGCGATATTAAAAAAAATATCGATACTTGGGGATATATTGATAAATAATCCAGCCCTAGTTTTCACTAACAACATTCAATGAATTACTGGACATATTTTCAAAAAAAAAAAAAAAATTACATAGGAATACTCGTAACGAATACGGTAACCTTGCTCGCTAAAAGCGATTCTTTTTTCGCCCCAGTTCTGGACGGCAGTTACCAACATGATGTTAGCTCACGAAGCTTTAGGGATTCGTGTCCCGATACTGTACCCTCACTCCATACTGTCATCGTTAACATTTATTAAATTTTTGATGTACTGTGGTCACGTAATACGTAAGAGGAACAAAATGTTCCTCTGTGTAATTACGAGCCTGGACCTTTCAATTTATCTTTAAAAAATAAGTTTAATTAATGTTTTTATTTTTCAGCCATCATCAAAAATAAAAATATTCTCTATATGACAGCCAAGTATAAACTTCTTTATAACATGGTTCCCCACACAACGGTGTTCGGAATCTTTATAAGATATAAGGGAAGATTTTTCAATATTAATTTTTATTATTGTGAGGTTCAGTTTAATATATCGTCTGATGCACATAAAAGTTTAGATGATATACTGGACTGCATAAAATCAAACTTTATATTGCATCTTTTTCTGAAATGAAGCTATAAGGATGCTTTTGTGAAACTATTTACTGCATAGCTCAAACAAAATATACATTTGTAGGCTTGTGGTTTTTAGGCAATGTACTACAAAAGCAAACAGTTACTACGTGAGGGTTACACAAAAGCAATTTATTGTTTTTTCTATAAAATAAAATTAGTTTTTGCTGGTTTTCTACCTTCCTTTTTTTTAAAATTAAATCCTTTTTAATGTATTATCATTGAGACAAAAACATGAAATTTTAAATGATGGGTACATTTAGTTAAAAGGTGTTTATAACATTTTCGAACTGCATGATTTTTCTTTCTTGTTTTTCATTTCAGATGACTTCGCTAGATACCGAAATTACTATTCATTGAATGATGTATAAATCTAATAGCTACATAAAGAATGACTTTCTATTACACCTCTATTATACTCATTTACATGGAGATTATTGAATTTATTAGCGTATTTCGCGAGTGTATATTACTGAAAATAGTCTTCTATATACATATTAATGATGATTTGATTAAATACGTTCCTAAGTTCGTGTTATATCGTTATATGTCTAATTAATTATGGATATTCCCATCAACTGTTAGCAATTACAATCTGTCGCATATATAATATAGCGTTAATAGATATAATGATAAATTTAATGATTATAGTTTTATTACTTTCATCTATATTCAATAAAAGAAAGCATTGGATATTCGTATAAATTTTCGGTTTTCGATGGATTTTCAAGTTTTTAGAAGTCCAAAACACGATTTGACCATTTTTCCCGAAACGTCAGTGGAGGCCCTCTGTTGAGACTCAAAACGGTTTTGGGCTGTGTCTGTCTGTCTGTCTGTTTGTCGCGCGATAGCGGCCACAAAAATAGCGCTATTGACTTGCAATTTGGTACACGTGTTCATGTGCCCCACGAAATCAGCTGTATAGTTTTGGGTGTGTATTCCATTTGTAATTCGTGTACAGGGACACGCCAAAGTTTTTCTTATCATTACGGCCTAAGGGAGAAATTTGTATGTATCGCGATAGCAGCCACAAACATCACGCTATTGACTTGCAATTTGGTACACGTGTTCATGTGCCCCACGAAATCAGCTATATAGTTTTGGGTGGTATCCCATTTGTAATTCGTATACAGGGACACGCCAAAGTTTTTCTTATCATTACGGCCTATGGGAGGAATTTGTATGTACCGCGATAGCGGACACAAAAATCACTCTATTGACTTGCAATTTGGTACACATGCTCATGAGCCCAACGGAATTAGCTGTATAGTTTTAGGTGTTTATTCCGTTTGTAGTTCATGTACAGGGACACGCCAAAGATTTTCTATCATTACGGCCTATGGGAAGAATATGTATATACCGCGATAGCCACCGCAAAAATCAAGCTATTGACTTCCAATTTTTGCCGAAACGTCAATGGAGGCCCTCTGTTGAGACTCAAAAGGATTTTGTGTTCCGTCTGTCTGTCTGTCTGTCGTGCGATAGCGGCCGCAAAAATCACGCTATTGACTTGAAATTTTGTACACATGTTCATGATCCCCACGAAATTAGCTGAATAGTTTTGGGTGTGCATTCCATTTGTAGTTCGTGTACAGAGACACGACAAAGTTTTTTTTTATCATTACGGCCTATGGGAAGAATTTGTATGTACCGCGATAGCGGCCCCAAAAATAACGCTATTGACTTGCAATTTGGTACACATGCTCATGAGCCCAACGGAATTAGCTGTATAGTTTTAGGTGTTTATTCCGTTTGTAGTTCGTGTACAGGGACACGCCAAAGATTTTCTCATCCTTACGGCCTATGGGAAGAATTTGTATGTACCACAATAGCGGCCGCAAAAATCCTTCGATTGACTTGCAAATTGGCGCACACGTTCCAGCTTTGTCTATAAGTAGCTGTATAATTTTTATTGCTATATGTTTTATAAACTGTGTACAGGGACACGCCAAGATTCTTAACATTACGGCGCATGGGGTGAATTTCGTTTAAACGCATTTTAATATCATTACTTTACAATGAAGAAAATGAAACTAGAGTACGTGAGTAAGATGCTTAAACTTATGTTGTTTGAAGAAAATATGTGCTCTTAAGTTTTTTAATTAATGTACAGGACCTTACAAAAGTGTTCTGACAATGTCACTTAGTCATCCAAACGATGTTAAATTTGGAACAATTATTAATTTTAAACGCAAAATAAGCTGAATAGTTTTTACTGGTGTATACAATGTTTATGGTTCGTTTACAAAGACACACGAAACAATTTCGTAACATTAGAGCCTATGGACAAATTTTTAATTTAAGCGCGCACTTTAATGCGTTTATGCTGAATTGAACTTAATAAAGTTAACATACATTATAAAGATGCTTAAAATCATGTTTTCTCTTAAAAAAGGTTATGTATAGACTAAATAATTTATGGGATCACACAAAATAATTTCGAGTATGTACTGTAATCATCCAAATGATGTCAAATTAGTTTGAAAAAGTAATTAGTCATAATTAATTAGGTTTATTCTTATTATTTGCCTTTATAATGACTGTGGCTACTTTTCCGATATACATAAAGGAATTTCGTACTATTACGGTCTATAGTCGGTATTTCTTAAAAGTGTATTTTAATATGGTTACACCCCATCAAATATAATGAAATTTTATTAGAATTTTAAAATCATGTTTTCCTGTTGAAAATTGTGGGCATAGAATTGATAATTAGTTTAAAGGTTACGCAAAATATTTCCGATATGCTATGTAATTTTTTTTGTATGAAATTTAGTATTTATGAATTTCAGGGAAATAATACAAGACCGTCGTTTATTAAGAATACATATTGTTGCGTACTTGGGGGTTCGTAAGTTGTCCGAGAATGAAAGGCGAAATTTGCAAAAATTCAGTGATTTATTCACAGAAAGTTTCAGAAAAATACAGGTCTATAAACCAAGTACCAGCTTCAATTCAACCAGTAAACATAGCTTAAACAACAGCCGTTAACAGCAAAACAACAGTACATACTGTTTAGCAATAACACATAAAGCAAGTCTCATTCAAAGAGGCTCAAAGCAAAGCAAGCATTTGACGAAACTGATACAGATCTGAGGCTGACCGCCTTGGCGAAAATAATGCTCCTTTTATATTATTCTATCGTACACAGACTGTTCTGGAGAATTATCGTATCTTATCAGCCAATGAGATTAGAACTTCCATATTTGATATATCCATAATAAGGATTTTCTCGCCAAGGTCGCCAAAAAAATCGCCAAGGAGGGAAACAGTCGCCAAATTTGGCGCCAAATCCATTTCTTCCTTTATATGGTGCTTTTTAATGCGTTTTTAAAGTAAAATTAGGCTATATTAACGCTAAAACGACTAGAAATGCACAAAATTGGCATTTTATCGACTTACTAAGCCTCTTTGAAAAAATTTATACAAAATAAATGCAATTATTTACAATTCCGTAACACTTTATATGATATACAAATAGGTGTACAAAGAGAGATACTGCGAGGGGTTGAGGGGGGCGGCAGCCCCCCTCATGAATGTATCTGATTATGGTAATAAGTCGATCGAATCAATATATACTATTATATAATAAGGAATAAATAAAAATGACATATTGAAAAATGTCTGATGCAAATAGGACGGTGAGGCTCCTGATCTGCAGATTCACTAGTTTAAAAATGTCTGTCTGTAAGAAGTGCAAAACGTTGAATAAACACAGTAAAATGCAATGAACTCACTACTATTGTTTTGGGTTGAAAGAATACCTGACCCTTCGTCAGGTGAACAAAGTAGGCACAAATGCTGCAGTCAAAGCAGCAACTTACAGAACCGTTTTAAATGAAGAGCAAAAATATATAAAGACGAATATAAATACTGTCGTGAACAGAATTGTGAAATGAACGAAGAAAATAAATAAATAAGATTAAAAAAAAAATGTAACGAAATCTAAAAGACTAAAAAATAAACAAAATTAAACGAAAATCGAAGTTATGTGAGTAATTTCCAAGCATCAGACAAGAACGGAGTGGAAGAAATATCATTAACAAAATTTTACGAATTTTTAAATATGTAAAAAGCTTCGTGGATATCCAAATGGGAAGAGGAGACAGACGATGAAATTATGTTAGTTTTAGAAAAATCAAAGCGATGAGCAAGATCTCAGCAGTGCTTTTTCTAAAACTAACATAATTTCATCTCCTGTCTGCAGTTCCCCTTTGGATATTCAGCATGAAGCTCTTTACATATTTAAAAATTCAAAAAGTCTTACTAATGATATTTCTTCCACACCGATCTTGTCTGATGCTTCGAAATTACTCACATAAATTCGATTTTCGTTTAATTTTGTTATTTTTTAGATTTTTGTTGCATTTTTTAAATCTTATTTTTTTTTCTTCTTTTTCAGTAAAATATATTTTACTGGACAAAGCTAATAGTTCAATTTATAAATATTAAATAAATATTAAATGGAAGTATAAGCTTTTATACGAAACCTGGAGTGGTGATAAGTCCCCTTAATATTGTATATGAAAATAATACAACTGACTTAAAATGTCGCATAGATATTTTTTCCCCCAATTTTGATTATGTATACAGTGAATTCTACGATATTGTGTTCCATTTGCTTGAAAATCGTAAAACTCGTTAACTATCTATTTGACAAGTAGTGGCTCGCTTTTTAGAAAATGGTTCTATTCATGTTAATTAATGGTAATTTTATGATGCGAATGTAATTCATCGTGTATTCCTCATCACAGCAACAGTAGCTTGTCTCTATCGCGCATTCGGTCGTATGTATTGCATTTAGTAATTATATTTAAAAATTTCTTTTAATGAGATATAAATAGTATTTTATTATTAAGTTTATAGTATTTATTAAGATTACCACCGGTGCGCGAACCACCGCACTTTAGAATGTGGAAGAAGAGGGGATGAAAAAGCTAAAAACCCATAGAAATAGCATGGGACGAAAACCAAAAAAAAATCTCACAATGTCAAGTGTGTTAAAAAAAAAAAAAAGGCTCACACCGGAGGTAATAAAAGAACAAAATTGACTAGAAAAAGACATCGAAGAGAGGAAACGGGCGGGCTGGGGCATTAAATATAACGTCCAAGATTAATACGTCTCGCCTAGTATGTGTCTCGGGGGGGGGGGGGGCGGGAACCACCACACTTTAGAATGTGGAAAAAGCGGGGAGTATTAGTATTTTAACAGTAAAAATTTCCATCAATCATTTTAAGGTATACATTTCCTTTCTTTTAAATAATCATTGGTATAAAATGTATCAGTTTTAAAGCAAATATACGTTACTATTATAATTTAATTAAAATAGCGCATAGATACGTTTAGATTAACTTCGAATAAATCGAATAATATAAAAGTAATAATATAGTATTTAAAACAGAACAGCTATATATACTGTGAGTTATTATTTCTCATTCACACAAAAAAATATGGAATTGGTTAACGTAACTATGCAATAAACGGTTGTATAAGTTGCCCCTTCCAAGTTAATAAATCACAATGGAGTTTTGGGGTAATTAATCATGGTTCCTTTACGACAACAGCTAGCACTTTGTCACGTATGTTATCCAATGTATTGCTTCGAGTATTTGAAAAATTCTTTTAGTGGGATATAAATATATTATATCACTTGATACAAATTTTATTCAACCAATTTGAATTATGCTTTATATATATGTATATATATATATAGTATATTTTTTTAAGTAATCGTTGATAATAAAATATGTCATTTTTTAAGTTAGTATGTATTATCATTCTATGAAAGTACCAAGTACGTCCGTTTGGATAAAATCTAATTCAGGATACAAACAGAACAGTTATATACACTCTGAATTCCGCAATATATTGTTCTATATATGTATGAAGATCGTAAGAAGTGGTTAACGCATCTGTTTGATAAATGATCGCTGTGCTTTACGGAAAATAGTCCTCTCCATATTAATGAATCATACGCTTAGTGTTGTATATGTAATTAATCACGCATTCATCAGATTCCCCCACAGCAACAGTTAGCAATTTGTCTCTGTCACGTATTTAATTCATTGTATTGCACTTAGTAATAGATTTCTAAAATGCATTTAATGGGATAAAAATTCAGTACTACGTAAAACACTCAGCGAAAACTTTATTCAATTAATTTGAATTATGCATCTAAATTTTTTAAGTACGCACTTGTATAAAATAGAATATATCAATTTTAGTATTATATCATGCCTGTCTAATCCAAACAATTTTGAGGCCCGCTTTGGAAATGCATTTCATTCTAGCGAACAGTATTGTGTATATATATGTATACGTGTTGACTCTGGTGCATACGCTAGAGAATGATAGAACACAACTAGAGAAATGCAAAACACCATGCAAGGTATGGATCGTAATAAAATCTGCAAAAGGTCGAGACATCTTACGTCAAGAAATGATGAGAAAGAATACAGAGATGGCATGAATTTGACAGCATTGCACTAAAGCAAATGGTTTTATTCAATACAATGAAACTGCATCCCAGTCAGAGAAACTGCTGCAATTGGCGATCGCCAATATTAAAACAAGCATGGCACCGACGGTGGATTAGCGAAAACAGCAGGCTAGAGCCCCTAAATAAAATAATAGGCCGGCGCATCACCGCCATTTTTTTGCCTCCGATGAGGACAGCATTCCCGCTTGGCGTCCCTATCGCGTCCCTAATGATTTTAAGAAATATATTGATCTGAAGCTAATCCGGTCAAGATAAGAGCAATAAGCAACAATGATATTTCTAAAAACACATTTTTTTCACAGTACATTCACAGGATGTCATTTTATTCTGAAGATATCCTATGGATGTACTGGGGTAAGATGTGTTGTTAGGGCGGTTTCTGTTTCTTTTACAAAATGACGCCAAATTCACTTCTTGAATGATTATAGCAGTTTATCGCTAAACAAACTTCCATATAATAATTTACTTAGCTAAAATTATGAAATATAATAAAACAAGTTACTCTAAAGTAACGTAAGACGATTAAAAAAAAGTTTGTCGTTTGTTTATCAGAGAAACGCGCTAGGTACATGTGGCAACCCTAAGGCAACATAATGCCTGATGCGCTAGCTCGTATATATAGGAGCCTTACAGCAGGCATCTCTCGTACATCTCCAGTAGCTATAGATTTCCGGATTACAAGCTCTTCATCGGGATCGATGGAGTTGCCATCATACACGATACTCTTCATGTGACCTTATAGAAAAAAGTTCAGACATGATAGACCGAGTGAGTTGACCAGGCAGTTGATCGCTACTCCATGACCAATTACATCGTCTCCAGATACATGACATTCAGGGTATTTTGCACATTCACATCGTAATGGGCTGGTACCTCGTCATGTTGGAACAACCGGCAAAGTTTGATGTCTGCTGGAACAGAGTTCAATAGTTTTGGCAACACCTCTAAAAATATAAGGTAGGAATCCGTACAAGCAACGTGACAGCAGGCGTGAACCAGTCGCACATGGCTGTGCACGATTTCATTCAAACATTTAATCGAGAATGGCTCTACATTGGCTCTGTGTTTTTAGCGTATGAATTATCAGTCACCTGGACATGGTAGTTACTGATATTCGTTATCTCCTGTAACTGGAATGTACATGTGTCAGAGAATAATGCATATACTGGGAAATCCTGATCCTTGAGTGTTTGTTGCAAGAACCATATGCGGCAAATGAAACATACATAATCAGCATTTGACAGCACTTTTGAACAATCTGCCACATTTAGGAGGAAATTTCTTCTTTCGAAGTACTTGCCACACCGTCTCGTGGAGACACACTAAAAGTTTGTGACAATTCCTGTGTTCAACATTGTGGACTCTCGCTTATTCGCGGCAAAATGCTTTCTCTTATGGACATTTTTATGCATTCCTTCCACGTCTGGTGTTCTCCATGCGACTGGTAAAGGACCTTCTTTCTCACAGTTGTTTGTGCCATTGCTGTACATTTGTTCGTGAATAATACATTAATACTTGCATTGGGACGCATTTTGTTGAAAAATGCTTTTGGTTGACTCTAGTAGCTTTCCTTGCATTGTCGTCTGTAACTGCGTGCATGTAATGTATCTCAGTCTTCTCTAAATTTATATATAAATGCATGTCGCAGCTCGACTGAAGTTCACTGCTGTGAGCAGCATTTTTAATGCGTTCGTAGAGAGGCGCATCTTGTGCTTTACAAATAAGTTCCGACTGTGGGTTGTATGGTGTTTTGTGCTTGTCCGGTTAGGTTCTATCGCCCACTAACGTGTTCACTGTGAATTCAGGAATACCCTGCATACTGTATGGACAAAAGTATTTAATAATTTAGAATTTTGATGCTCTGTCACATACTTTAAATACACTTGGTAGAACTTCAGCAGAGTAAAGATGAAGCATTTTATACCATATATGTACCGTTCATTGTAAAAATGGTGCAACTCCATATTTTTAAAATTGGTATTTTTTGCATAATTGTATCACATTTAGTCATATCTTTTCTTATAAAAGGGAAGCAACTACAATAATTGCATTAAAGAGTAAGAGGCGTTATTACCATGTTTTTATTAACTTCGCTTCTTCTTTGTTTTGTTTGTCCAGTACAAATCTTGCAATCAATTTTTAACTAACTTCCCGACTAGCTAGACATTCGAAACTTTCAGGACAGCTCAGAACACGGTGACAATACATTTTTTAAATACTCTTAGCCAACTGTTTCGAGTTCCTGCTGCCTTCGGCTTCGTTACCAGTACAAAGCTTGAAATCGATTTTTCACTGATTTCCCGACTAGCTAGACTTTTGAAACTTTCCTGATAGAAACTAACAGTACAAATCTTGCAATCGATTTTTAACTAACTCCCGGCTAGCTAGCCATTTGAAACTTTTATAATAGCTCAAAACACGATAGCAATGAATTTTTTTAATACTTTTAGCCAATTGTTCCGAGTTCCCGCTGCCTTCGGTAGCGTTTATATGATTAAACAAAAAATATAAAAATATGGTATGTAAAAAATTCTTTTTATCTTTTAATTATTTTATTTATTTATTTTTCCAGAAAACTAAAACTAATATATATATCCATTATTATAATTCATATATATATATATATGTATATATGTATATGTATTATAAATATTCATCACAAAAATGAAGTTACTAAGTCAAGTCAAATTAATTTACTTATAACTTATAAATTCTTATAAATTTGTTTGGTATTAAACAGTAAAAATAGGTAACACTAATTGTATAATATTTTTTTTTTTCCTACACATAAATTTTCAAAAAGCTCGTTGTTTCAAAATCCATTTACAAGGAGATAATTCACTGTTACAGTGAAACGACCCGTATATTTTAGCGAAAGTTTTTTCTCGAAGGAAAAAAGTGAATCATTAACAAATTAAAAATAATGTTTGAGGCCATTATTCTGTAAAAAATAATGCTTGAAATGCGTTGTAGTTGTAGCATATTGTTATGAGGCTTTTTTTTTTTACTGTATTTATTTGCATCGCAATGGCACATACATTCAAAGATATGCAGGTTCCGCCAAAAATCCCACACTCCTATCTTGGAAATGAGTGAGAATTTTGAAAAATGGCGAAACATGTGTACAATGAATTTGAGAAGGGTTTCTTATGGGGAAAAATTTTGGGCTGGTGGGTTTCGGGGGACCGCTAGGTAGAGCAACTTTAAAATTTCAAATGGGACGTTATGTCTTGTGATACATCCCTGTAAACATCTCTGCAAAACAATGAATTTGATATAAATGGTTTTGCCCTGTGATGACTGTTAAAGGGGATACATGAATATAAAATCGCCATTTCAAAACTCGAATAAAGGTCCCCACTCCCCTCCTATTTTGGAAATGCGTCAGAATTTTGAAAAATGGCGAAACATGCATTCATTGAATTTGAGGGTACCTCTTTTGGTGAAAAAATTTTAGTCCCGGGGAGGAGGGGGGTGCCGCTAGGAAGGGTCTTGTGATACATGCCTAGAAACGTCTTTTCAAGACAATAAATTTGATATAAATAGTTTTCTCCTATAATAATTATAAAAGTGATAAATAAGTACATAATCCACATTTCAAAACTCTAAAAACGAATATATCTCCTTTAATAATTATCGCAGGACAAACCTATTGATATATAAAATTCAATGTCTTGAAGATACGCTTCTAGGGATGTATCATAAGATATACCTTCACATTTGAAATGTTAATGTTGTCCTCCCCAGCGGCCTCTTTAGCCCCCCCCCCCCCATTGCAATTTTTCAAAATTCCGTCGCATTTTCGATATAGGAGGAGGGTGTGGAACATATAGCGGTCTCTGTATAAAGCTATCTTTTATTTAACATCACTTTATTTTATTACGTACAAAACTTTGAATAAACACCACAAAATGCAGTAGTCTCGCAACAATTGTTTCAGGTCGAAATAAGTAGGCAGAATTTAGGCGAAATAAGTAGGCACGAGTGCTGCAGTCAAAGCGGCCACGCACATGCGAGACTATTGCATTTTGTAGTGTTTATTCAAAGTTTTGTACGTAATACTTTAAAATGCTAGTTCTGTGGTGCTTTCTTTTTATTTAACACTTTATTTTGTTAATGATTGATGTATATTTGTAGTATTTTCTGAGACTTTATTGTGAAACACAAATATCTTGTCAAATTTTAACGTATAAGATTACCTGACCTGTGTAAGAACCATTCTTCTCCAACAGTAATGATATATCCGTGCCAAACTTGTTAACAGTTAGTGTACAATAGACTTAATTGATCGTGTGCCTGATGAATCTCTCGAGTGGAATAGTTTGACACGCACGCTATTATACAATCTTTAATAGAAACTACAAGTCGGAATGGAGTCAATAATGTTAGTGTATAGACAAGAAAATGAAGATTTGCGTGCTGGAGATAGTTTCGTGAAAAATAGGGTAGAAAGTTTTTTAATGTGTGTGCTTATAAAATATTATACATGACTTTTTGTACTGCATAGTACAGATCATTGTTGTCCATTAATAATAATAATAATTAATATATTTAAGTTACATTTGATTGGATTCATAAAAATATTTTTTACTATTAAATTAATATTTTCTTTTGTATTAGCCCTAGAAGGCTCAATTTTTTTTTAGTGCGCGACAAAAATATATAGGTTGTAATTAATGATCAGAAAATAGGGAAAACTTATAAAAATAAAAATAGAACCATATTTTACGGAAAAATCAACTTTTTAGCTCAACGTACCGTATGTGGAACATACATAAAAATATAATTTACTAATACGTTTACTATTGTAATATATATATATATATATATATAAACTTACCTCTGCAAAATATACACCTCGTTATAACACAGTATTTTTTTTTTCGAGTCAAAACTGTTCAATAACTATTCTTTTTTATATTTTTGAATTCAGACAAACGACTAACGTATCACTTTCATTCAAATTTCACACTGAGTGCACTATAACAAAAACACGAACGGCATCTTTGGGTAAAGATTTATATTACTACATTGCTAAATGTCAGTAGCTTCTATCAAGATGTCAAGAGATGTCGCTACTAATAGTTTTATAGCTATAGGAACGAGTAAAGTCGGTGTTCCACATATGGAACTGGGTGCCTTGTAGGGTTAAATAGAAGAAAATATTGAATCCTTATTTTTTTTTTCTTTCGATTTACTCGTTTTGAGATGTCCTAAAGACGATTTAATTATTTTTAGAAAATGTTTGACTGTTACAAAAATTTTGTAGTAGCTCTAGATTAAACACGAATGCACAGAATTTCATAAAAATTTATATTTAGTTGCACTTTAATATAAATTAATGTCTATTAATTTCCTTTGCATATCACCCAACATGTAGGGCGTATACTTTTCGAATTATTTCATTCACCCCGATCACTATACCTCTACACAATACAATGGCACAAAATTTAACATGTGAGAGAACTATTAGGAAAAAATATGCTGATACAATCTGAATGTAAATTGGTCGGCAGTTGACGCTGCAATGCGAATTTTTCTTCCGTTTATTCTAAGCCATTGTTGCAGCTTATATATAGGGGTGGGGGAAAATGCTAAAATTAACTCCGTGCATTTTAGAAAAATATTTTACTCCCAATCTTCAAACTTGAAATTTTTTTGTCTTTACCCATAATACCATCAATATATTGAACAATATTGAGATAAAGCAAGCAGCCACGCATAATAGCACTGCGAATTTCCTGGGGAAAATTTTAGGAGAAATGGTTATCAAGTCCGGATCCTTTACCGATATCCCTGCTAAATCTATACATGTATCTATCACCCATGAATTTCTGCATTTTTTGAATTTTGAAAAAATGCGTTATCCTGGTGTTGACCTACGACCCTTCGTAGTATTTGAAAAATTGTTGAAGAGCCGTTGACGAAATTACATCTTTCGATTCATGGAAATTAAGCTTTTGGAAGATAGCTCAGAATAAAGGTTACCAAACTGATCTTTAAAACACGAACATGTTATGTAAAGTATTTCAATAGTGACCCTGTGCGAACAGCCTCTGAATTATCATAGAAACAGTTTAACTGTTAAGTAATACTGGACTTTATAAAATTACGAATTTGACATCTTGATGTGTTTCTTCGGTCTTATAATTTGTTTTATATTTAGTAAAAATGTCATCATAAACTACCATAGAGTGAAAAGGGAAAAAGAAAATAATGTTGTATGACCAAAATGGCGAGAATTATAGCTGCTTAAAGTTGGTGAATTTGTGCTTAAAAAATGGAGGTATTATACATAAAATAATTGAACTCAATTGTACAGCAGTGTAGTGTAAGACAAGGCTTTGATTCATTCTGGATATCACGTCGTTAAATAAATATAATTATTTTGACTTATCACGCACACACTTTATGTAACAACCATAATAATAAAAAAAAAAAACCCTCAAATTTTAAATGTTCCCATACAGCTACTGATATCCATTGGACATCTAGAGTGCATTCAATGATCCATGAAAGACACAAAATATCTAAGGAATGTCCGTTAAAAGTCCTGCATATCCAGTACTAATTCTAGATATCTATTAGATGAATATAGACATAATTTAGACTTGCCTTTTTCGATGTAACATATTAGATCAAAACCAGATTTAAATATTTTCAATATTTGTTAGATCTAACATGTCCAATTATTGGATATTTGGAGATTTATTGGATATATAACAGACATCTAATGGATGTAAAAAAAGAATGACATTTGTCTTGCTAATAGATATCTGTAGGATATTTACAGAAGTTTAATAGATCATTTTTTTAACTTTTATTTATGTTTATAGATGTCTTATGGATGTAAGTGGATTTGTGGGTTATCTCAAATAAATATTCTCAATTCAAAAAATTATCCTTCAAACGTATAAATTTGAAGAATAACGGGAAATTTTTCAAATTTAAAACCTGTAGCGCTTTAGTTAAAGATCAAATACCATGTTATAATTAAAAACACACGAGTTAAATTATAAAATAATCTCGCCAGTTTTGTAACGTCTTAAATGTTTTAAAATGTTCTTTCATGTTTAGCTAATAGGGGAGAGTAATGATATAAAGCTATTACAGAACAATCTGAAATGGCCGAGATGTAATTTATAATTAGATTCAAACTAGCGTTTCCTCTAATGAATATGTACTACGACTTTATCAATAATGATTGGATTAAAAACAATTAATTATTCTTAAACTCGGGTACTATTACCATAATTTGCATTTCTTGAAGATTCGGAGCTGAATATTGATAGAGAAGACTTTTCATTAAGAATTATTTAAAATAAGTATTGGAGATAATGGAAAATAATATGAAGAGCGTTCTAATACTTTAGTAGCTAAGTGCAGAGAAAATTTAAATGTGTATAAATGTGCACTCATAGGTTTTGAGAAGGGCATTTCCTTATGTAGTTTGAAGCACAAAGATAATTTTATGCACAAAGATATTTCTTATCTATGGGATTCTGTGCTTGGTAGAAAAAAAAATAATTCGTAAAAAATACATTTAATAAAATATTAAACATGTGATTAATTTAAATTCTTATTTGTTTAACAGTTTAGAAAATATTTATTAATTGATTATTATTAAACATTGATATGTCTATTTTGTTTAAAAGAAATGAGAAATTTTATACGACAGTTGTACAAATTGCCAAATGCATAAATTTATCTTCTAAATCCGTCATGCTCTGCTTTATAAAATTTATGAAAAGTTTATTTTTCGACTACGTAAAAATAAATTAAAATAAAATAAAGTTATGGCCATCACAATGCCCTTTTTTTTTTCCCCTATACAAATTGCCAAATGCATAAATTTATCTTCTAAATCCGTCATGCTCTGCTTTATAAAATTTATGAAAAGTTTATTTTTCGACTACGTAAAAATAAATTAAAATAAAATAAAGTTATGGCCATCACAATGCCCTTTTTTTTTTTTTTTTTTTTTTTTTTTCTCCTATACAAATTCACGTAATGCAAACTGTTAACCAAAATTGTTTTATAGGATGTACGCAGACGATTTTCATCTCAGAGATATATGTACCACTAAATGTCAAAATAAAATCAGTTTTGTACCTTACAAACAATGTGTGAAAAAATGCATATCAAATTAAAAAAAAAAAAAAATTTTTTTTTTTTTCTTTTTTGTTTGTTTGTTTCAAATTATCATTAAGTTATGCTTCAACCATTCTCTTTAAAAATATGAGTTCTTTTGAGAAAAATGATGACACTGATGATTTTCACCCCTCGGAGAGTTACTTTCCCTCCAGTGGGAAAAGCTCAGACATGTAGAACTCGGCGAAGTTGAAAATCCTACATCGCGATATATAATCAGCGTTATACAGCGATTTAATGATATATCGGTATTAGAAAATTTATTAACAATTAAAAAATTTTTTACTTTAATGCTTATAGCATTATATAGCATGTTTAAATTAAAAGCATTTTAGAAAAATACTTTACAAAAGTGTTTTACTTTTATTTAAATGAATATATGTAAATATATATTCTATAAAATTATTAAAAACTACTTAAATGAGAAGTCACCGTGGGGGAGGGGGGTCAAACCCTCCCCCCTTTCAACGGTGCAATATTTATCATAGTAACTCCCAACCATCTCAAAATTTTAAATTTCGTAAACTTAGGACCATAACTTTTCGAGATAAAGCACCGTGGGTGGGCGGATCAGATCCTTCTCCCTCTCCCGCTCACCCCAGCGGCACTCTCTCTGTCATACTAGAACCCAAACAACTCCAACTTTAAAGTTTCGTGAAGTTAGGACCGTAACTTTTCTAGATAAGGCACCGTGGAGGTTAAGACCCTTCTCCCTTTCAACGGTGCAGTCTTTGTCATACCAACACTCATTCAACTCCAAATTTAAAATTTCGTAAAGTTAGGACCATAATCTTTCGACATAAGGTCCCGTGGGGGTAAGATCCTCCTTTCAACGGTGCAGTCTTTGTCATACTAACTCCCAATCATAAGTTTTCAACATAAGACACTGTGTGTGTGTGTGGGGGGGGGGGGGGTAAGACCTTCTTCCCTTACTACGGTGCAATCTTTGCCATACTAACACCTATTGAACTCCAAATTTAAAATTTCGTGAATTTCGGACCATAATTTTCCGAGATAAGGCACCGTGGGGCATAAGACCCCTCCCTTCCAACGGTGCAGTCTTTGTCGTACTTAACACTCAACTAAGTCTTAATTTAAAATTTCATAAGAATCGGATCATAAACTTCAGTCAGAATATCAGCCATCAAGATATATCGATACCCATGTCTGTGTAATTCACAGTTGGTTTCGATATGATGCACGGAACTTACCTCCCCAACTAATGACGTACACATCAAAAACTTTCTGAACATAAATCGATTTAGCAATAGAGATGTAAAATTGATATAGACTACAATCAGTGTAAGTTTGAGTCGATTTAGCGATATAGGGGGAAAATCGATGTTAGCAAGAATCGGCATAAGCTTAAATCAATTTAGCGATATAGGTATTAAATCGATATTTCTCGATGAATCGATACATCACCCAGTCCTACCTACATGTACTTTTTTTTTTAACTGATTGACTGTTACTATTAAAATATCCCCCCCCCCTCCAATAGTTAGAAATATTTTTTAGTGTGAACATTTATACGAAATTTCGCTCTGTATTACTATACAGGGAGAATTTAATATGTAATTTCGGAGAAACATACAGAGATACAGTTTCAAAGTTTTTTCAGCTTAGGATTTCTTAAAATGTACATATTTATAACAAAAAATATTTTGATTTAAATTGAAATTCTGAAAGACATTTAAAAACAAAAAATCTGTAAAATTATATTTATAAATATTCTAAAAAAATATTGTCAAATAATTTGCATAAAATTGAGGGCCAAACATTCAAATCATGTTTTTTCCTGGGGATACAATCTTTCAGACAACACAAAAAACTAATAAATTAAAATATTTAAACTTATATTCCAATTATCAGTTATTTAGATGAATTACTAGTTACTAGGAAGATGTGTTGATGTACTATTTTATGTTGAGTTCAGGAGAAAACAGGGTTTGAATTTTTTCCTCCTCAAATTTTACATGCGTTACGTCTTTATGTATTGCTTTAACTTCCTATGTATATATATACAGTAAAGCACCGTTTATACGTCTCTATTTATACGTCTTTTACATTAAAATGTCCTTTTAGTGAAGTCCCGACTCATTCCTATTCATTTTAATGCAAAAATATTATTTATATGCCGCTTGTTTTTTTTTTTTTTTTTTTTTTTTTTTTTTAATACGCCTTTTCCACTTTCCTAAAATTAATGAAATTTTTCGACCGGATATTATCTTTCAGTTTTAAATAAGGTCTGTGAACTGTGATACTAATATCATAACTTCGAAATTATTCACAATGGGTGAAGTAATTGGAGACAAATTGTTTCATGATGATGTAGAATGTGAAAAATTATCCCACTTTCCTTTAAAAACGCAACGGCGAAATGGATTGCATTAAAATTTTTTGGACTTTTGTTTATCAACACAAATGAAAAATATTTAATAAAACTCAATCCATTCCCCAATGCAGTTCTTAATTTTCATAGAACGCCAGGCGGAATATTAAAGATTTTTTAAATGTAATTAAATAATTACCTGCGTCGACATAAATCATATTATTAAATATATGCAACATATATAATTAATATTCTTGTTTTTTTGTTTGTTCTTTTTAATCTTCAAATACAAATTCTACTGTAATGTAATACAATAGTTACTATCTTAAAAAAAATTACCAATTAGTATTTCACATAAATTTTACTTCAATGCTAAATTTGTAGTAATTAAAGTTTTATTCTTTTAATTTCGATTACATATCTTTTCATTTATACATATTTTTATCTCAGTCCCTTGAAAGACGTATCCACGGTGCTTTATTGATATATATTGTGTGAATTATATGTTTAATATGGAGAAGGGCAATCTATTGATTTTTCATTTCAAAATTTTATTCCGATGAAAATATTCCACGTATTCATGAAGAATAATCGAAATAGTGTGAAGCGAAGCCTAAGATATTCCTGATTTGAATATAGCATTTCATCAGCCTGCTCCGAATAGACTGCACTGGGAAAATGCTTTTTCATGACAGAGAATACCCATTCAGCAGCGGCAAAGCAGGTTTGCATAAAAATTTACTTTTATGAAGATTGCAGTAAATTAGGAAACAGAAAAATGAGCATCTTTATGAAGGGCATTTTTAAACCCATGATTTTTTTTATACTCCAGTTTTAAAATTATTTTTTATTTAGGGAAATTAATAACTTGTCTGTGTCTTGGGGATTACCTTTATTTGTTAGAATACTAATTTTATTATTTAAAAGGAACTTCTGTTTATATTTTCTAATATAAACAAATAATTTGGTGATTTTATTCTTATGTATCATGTTTTTTCCCATGATGCTGTTTCATTGCCTTATGTTCATCTTTAACATTTTCCAACAAAATGCAAAAATTTTTAGAAAATTTATTTATTTATTTATTTATTTTTATTTTATTTTATTTTTTTTTGTCTGCCTGTCTGTCTACGTTTTCATTTCGGCAAATATTTTCAGGTTGTCTTGTAAATTATGTATGTTAATTATGTTAATATTATTCTGCTTCCTACCTAAATTAATATGAAAAAACTACTGCTATGTATACAGGGTCTCGCAAAATAATTCAGATTCATTGTGAGCTATGAGAGGTATTTTTTAAAGCTTATTTTAATGTCTATATACTGCACAGCAGTGGCGTATGCAAGGCCCCCCCCTTGACAAAATATATGATAAGAAAAATTAGGCTGTTCCTTACATTTTTTTTCACATTTAAAGCGGAAAAAATGTATGGCAAGCGTAGAATATTTTTTTCTACGAAGTGGTTTAAAATTATGAATATATATATATTTTTTTAATTACTCTGCGATAAACACTCCTGAAAATAACTAATCCACTTCATTTGCGCGGCGCGAAACATGATTCCCCTGAAAACAATTCTCTGAAAGGATTTCACCTTTACGAGTTCATACTGAAGGACAAGAGGGGTCGACCATATGGGGAAGGGGTGACCATTGAAGGAGTGACCCAAACAATACCCCAACAGTAGAAGGCATTTTAAATGAACTAGCGAAAACTTCTCGTCGATTAGACTTCGCTCTGTAAATAAGAAAATTCAATGAAATATTTTGCGTAACTATGTATTGAATTTTATGTTTTATGTAGCAGTTTGTACAGGCTCTACGTTATTCGTCGCTAATTAAAGATTTTTTAGTTTGATCTTCTAATTGGTGAGTTTGTTTTACTATTTTTCTTTTTCTTACTCTTATTTTCAGCAAGTAATTATGATATTTTAAAAGATTGTTAAACTTAATTAAAAATTCGGAAGGACGAACACCCCCCCCCCTCTTGGAAAAATCCTGGATACGCCACTGCTGCACAGAATATAATAAAATTAATGTATATTTTTCAAATACACAAAATCATGTTTCTGTAAGATATGGTATGATTAGTATTAATAATTGATTTACAGGGTCTTTAAAATAGTTATATGATTTCCACTAAAATGTTATCATCTATTTTAAAGCAAATGTTATTTAATCATGTACCACTTCATATTGCTTTAATTTTCGATCAAATGCTACGTAGACCTTTTAAGAATTGTATGATTAATATTGCAAAATCGCATTCCATTGATTTTTCATTTCAAGAATTTATTCCGATGAAAATATTAGACGAATTCGGAAAAGAGTAATCGAAATATTGTGAAGCGAAGCCTATGATATTTCTGATTTGAATACAACCTTTCATCAGCCATCTCCGAATAGAGATTGCATTGGAAAAATGCTTTTTCATCAAACAGAACACACATTCAGCAGCGGTAAAGCAGGCTTGCGTAAAAGATTGTATTTTCATACAGATTGCATGCAATAATTTCGGAATAGTAACTTTTCTTATGAAGTTCATTTTTTAACCTAAGCGTGTTTTTATATTACAATTTTTTCACACACTCTTACTCGGTGTATATATAATATATATGATTAATTTAATTTATAGAAATTTGGTTTATAAGTATAGATAAATATTTTTTTTTTTTCATCCGGTGATATATAAATATATCATATAATCTAATATATTAAATAGTTTTGACAAGCATTAATTTTCATATTTATCTATAGTGATTTTAACTTTTGCTTGCTTTTATATATATTAATTTAGCTTTAATTTTATTTTTATTTTTTCATTTTCAGTAATTATCTTCATTTTAACTTTTCCCCTTTGTTATCATAGTCTTGCATAGGATTTGGAGAAAATAACGGGTTCTGTATGTCATAAGCCGTGGTGGCCTCTGCTCTTTCTTGTTATTATTATTGTTTTTTTTTTTTTTTTCTGCTAAGCTTTGTTCATGTTTAATATATATAATTTCATCTATAATTCTTTCTGTCTCAGACACAACTCATATAAAAGTTTTCAATATTTTTTTTTTTTATTATTATGTATGAGGCTTCACTTCCATATGTGATTATTTATTGATTAATTAAAGTCTTTGTAATGATAAATTATTATTAAAAATGATTAACCTTTCTACTTAATTACTTTGTATTGATCTTCATAAGTTATTTTTGTTTTATTTGTTCGGGTTTTTCCCTTGTATCATATGGTTTTCTGTTCGTATTTCAAATATATAATATTGTTGCGTACTTGGGGGTTCGTGAGTTGTCTGAGAATGAAAGGCCAAACGTACAAAAATTCAGATTTTTATTCACAGAAAGTTCCAGAAAAATACAGGTCTATAAACCAAGTATCAGCTTCAACAGTAAACACAGCTTAAACAACAGCTGTCAATAGCAAATCCACAGTACAAACTGTATTGCAATAACACTTGAAGCAAGTCTCTCTCAAAGAGGCTTAAGAGCAATGCAAGCACTAGCGAAGCTGGCTGAGATCTGAACTGAACTGACTGCCTTGGCGAGGAAGCGCTCCTTATATGCTGTTCCATGGAACCCAGATTTTTCGAGAAAACTCTAGAAAGTGGTCAACCAATCAACTTACAGCTTCCATATTTGGTATATCCCATATAAGGGGCCCACCAGCGGCCGAGCGGTTCTGCGCTCAAAGCTGGTAGATGGGAGGTGCCGGGTTCGATCCCAGGTCGCGCTCATCGACCTAGCCGTTCGGAGTTTTCCGTGGTTTCCTCCGAAACTCGCGTAAATACGGGCTAGGACCCCTTAGAAAGACCCCCACGGAGGGCATTCCCCCTCTAGGCCTAGGACACATCAGGAGTCAATCGGCCTTAAATCCTACAACCAACCAACCCATATAAGGATTTTCTCGCCAAGGTCGCCAAAAAAATCGCCAAGGTGGGAAAAAGTCGCCAAATTTGGCGCCAAATCCATTACCTGCATTACTGGGGCTTTTTAATGCGTTTTTAAGGGAAAATAAGGCTATTTCAACGCTAAAACGACTAGAAATGCACAAAATTAGCACTTTATCAACTTACTAAGCCTCTTTGAAAGAATTTATACAAAAATAAACACAATTATTTACAATTTCGTAACACTGCCCCCCTCCCAAGGACTGCACGTCCCGGGCAGTGCAACCCTTGGTCAAGAGGCGAAACTAAACAAATTTACACAATCTAAAACACAAAAAATAAATTGCATATAACGATAAAATAGAAATACAAATCAAGTGAGAAATATTTACAAAATTGACAAATATGTACAAATACAAATATTTACATTACGCATGCGCAAATTTTACCAGTATTTACATTTTTAATTTTTAATATTACCGTTACTTGTGGTACTTGGCTAGCCTATTATAGTGCGCCACCTTCGGTTTTGATGAAGGTGTTTTAGTGATCCGCACCACTACATCATTCAGCCCTTTTAAGACTGTGTATGGTCCGTCCCAGTTGCACTGTAACTTGGAAGAGAGTCCTTTGCGTCGAACAGGATTCCACAACCAGACCTTCTCTCCTTCCTGAAACTCATGTTGCGTAGCCTTTAGATCGTACCTTGTCTTCATTTTCTCCGATGCAATGTGAATTCGCTCCCGAGCAAAGTTGTGAACGTCCTCAAATCGTGCCTGGAGATCTTGGATGTACTCCTCGGGCGATGAAGGCGCATCGGGTGGACAACCAAACAGGAGATCACAAGGGAAACGAAGTTCACGTCCAAACAGCATCTGGGCTGGAGTATAGCCGGTTGTTTCATGGACAGCACTTCGATAAGCCAGCAGGAACAATGGCAACTTCAAGTCCCAATCTTGCTGGTTCCTTGATACTAGAAGGGAGAGGTTATTCAGGATGGTACGATTGAACCTCTCGACCATGCCGTCCGACTGGGGATGTAAGGGTGTTGGCCGGGTTTTGTCTATGCCTAGTAGTTCACACAGTCCTTTGAAAACATCAGAGGTAAAGTTCCTACCTTGGTCGGTATGAAGTTGTAGGGGCGTGCCGTACCTTGACACCCATTGCTGCACTAGGACTTCTGCGACTGTGCATGCCTCTTGATTGGGAATGGGATATGCCTCAGGCCACTTGGTGAAATAGTCCATCACGACGAGAATGTATTTATTTCCACTGGAGGTCCGTGGCAAAGGACCCAAGATGTCGATTGCAATCCGTTCAAATGGTGCTCCCACGTTATACCGTTGCAGTCTTCCTCGACTTCGTTTCTGCGGGCCTTTACGTGCCGCACAAGCATCACAGGATTTACACCATTTCTCCACATCCTCCTTTGCCTTGCACCAGTAGAAGCGTACCCGAACTTTCTGCAGAGTCTTCATTACCCCAAAATGGCCTCCGGTAGAGCTACTATGCAGTTGTTCTAAAACAGCTGGAATTTTTGATCTTGGTAATAAAATCTGCCATCTGAAGCTTTTCCCATCATCAGATTCCCACTTTCTGTATCATACGCCGTTTCTGATATGAAGAGAGTCCCAAAGTGCCCAATAACTTTTCGTAATGGGACTAAATCTGGAAATGTCCTGCCAGATAGGTCTGTTGCTGGTCGTTTTCTTCAGCTGTAATATTGGCTTTATGTCAGGATCTTCCAACTGGGATTTTCTAAGTTCTTCGTCACTCCATGGATCGGGATCTTGATCTGATGGTGTTGAGACAGTAACTTGGCAGGCAACCGGATTTATCGGCAGGTATTTCTGTTCGGCTCTAGAGCAATACTTGCAGCTTTCCGAGCAGGGCTTCCGTGACAAGGCATCTGCATTACCATGTAGAGTCCCTTTACGATGACGTATCTCGAAGTCATATTCCTGCAGGCGTTGTATCCACCTGGCAATCTGTCCTTCCGGGTTCTTGAACTGGAGCAACCACGTTAAAGATGCATGGTCAGTCCGGAGCAGGAATCTTCTGCCATAGTGGTAATGATGGAAATGTTCTATGGCTTTTACGATGGCGAGTAGCTCTTTCCTGGTGGTACAGTAATTTCGCTCCGGTTTAGACAGGCATTTACTCCAATAGGCAATGACATGTTCTTGACCATCAATTTCCTGCGACAGAACAGCACCGACACTCTCATGGCTGGCATCTGTATCAAGTATAAACTGTCTGTCGGGCTGTGGATACGTCAAGATAGGCGATGATGTTAAGGCCTCTTTAAGTCGCTTGAAAGCTTTTTCACATTCATCTGTCCACAGGAACTTCTGTTTGGCTTCCGTCAGCTTGTGCAGTGGTCTGGCAATATTTGAGAAACCCTTGACAAACTTCCTGTAGTAAGTGCATAACCCCAGGAAACTTCGTAGTTGGTGTACATTTTCAGGGCGACTCCAGTTCTCGACTGCAGAGATCTTCTCAGGATCAGTTCTCACACCTTCGGCAGAGATGATATGGCCGAGGTAGCTCACTTCACGACGGAACAAGTTACACTTGCCTGGATTTAATTTGAGGTTAGCCATTCTGAGTTTCTCCAGCACCTTTCGGATGTTTCGTAGATGGTCTTCAAAAGTGCGCCCCACAATGATAATATCATCCAAATACACCAGACAGGCTTCATAGGAAAGTCCTTTTAGCACTGTCTCCATCAGGCGTTCGAAGGTGGCAGGTGCATTACATAATCCGAATGGCATAACTTTAAATTGCCACAGTCCTTGTCCCGTGGTGAATGCAGTCTTCTCACGATCATCAGGATGTAATTCTACTTGCCAGTAACCGCTCTTCAGATCCAAAGTCGAGAACCATTTATTGCCAGCAAGTGTGTCTAATGTGTCGTCAATTCTGGGAAGAGGGTAACTGTCTTTCTTCGTGATGTCATTCAAACGACGATAATCCACACAAAATCTTGTTGAACCATCCTTTTTCCGCACCAGTACTATGGGAGAGGCCCAAGGACTCGTTGATGGCTCGATGACATCATTGTGCTGCATTTCACTTAGAAGTTCAGTGACCTCTTCCTGTTTAGCAAAGGGAAGTCTTCTTGGATGTTGTTTGATTGGAGGATGATTTCCTGTATCAATTCTGTGCTGGGTGATGTTCGTTCTCCCGACGTCTTCAGGTGTTCGAGAAAAAAGGTCTTTAAATTCTTGGAGTAGCTTCTCCGCAGCACATCTCTGCTCCTTTCCTAACTCTGCATTCTTGAGTAATTCCGTTATTAATTGTTCAGAAGACTTGGATTCAGTTGATTGCGTGGGGCGGTTGATGCATGTTACAGGAGTGCAGGCTGCTAACACCTCATCCTTCTTCACTGTTCGGACCTTATCGCTGATGTTTGCGACTCTCACAGGAATAGTACTCATTGAGAGATCAACTAGAGATGAAGCTACCAGAACTCCTCTTGGGCTATTGTCTGTATTCGGGTATTCAATCAGTCCATAGCGGAAGTGTTGCTTTGTAGGTGGTGTTCCTGAAACTATTGTCTCTGTGTGTGGAGGGATGGAAATTTCAGACTTGGCTGTTATCTGGCAAATTGTCTGAATGTCTTGATTTTCAGTGTTGAACACAGCGATGTCTTCCGAACTCGAATGCAGTTCATTATTCTTGAAGTCCAATTGAAAGTTAAATTTTCTCAGGAAATCAATTCCAATGATTAAAGGATCTCTTATATCAGCCACATATGCCATATGATGGTAACTGGCATTCCCAAAAGTGATGGCCAAGTTCATTTTTCCATATATTTTGATTTCGTCTCCGGTCACAGTCTGGAGTTTAACGCAGGGCGGAGTCCAGATAATCTTCTCTTTTAGTTCTTGAGCCAAATCCGTTCTAATGATGGTCACGTTGGCTCCCGTGTCCAGAATCATCCGGCAGGTGGCGTTGTTGACTTGGCCATAGACGTGAAGTCCATTATCGCCGCCACTCATCGATGAAACATGAAATACTGTAAATTGGGGCTCTTTAATTTTAGGCAACCTTCGCCCCGCGAGATGGCCTCCTCTTAGTTTCCCTGCAGTGATAGTGAAGCCGGGTGATTTCCTATAGTTGGTCGTACGGGGCAGTTCCTCTTCACATGACCATCCCCTCCACAGCCCCAGCACTTTATCTTCCGATCCTTTATTTCTATGTTATTTTCCAGGTTGCGCAATCTCTTTAAGATCTCTGCGAAACTTCTCTTCATTTCATTCTCATCAGCAGGCGTATCATTTAATGAGACTGCTCTTATGGTATGGCGGTCTTTACGGGAGGCTTGTTGGGCTGCCTCTATCCTAAGTGCATAGCCTAAAGCTGATTCTACGTCTCTGATGTTGGAGAGTCTCAGCGCGTTTTGAATTTCTGGATCCCGAACAGCATCGATAAAGTACTGAAGAGCTAAGTCGTTTCGAGTGTCAGCTTGGCAGTCTGAGAATGCTAGGTGTGACAATCTCTGAATGTCCGCTGCCAGCTCTTGCAAACTTTCGTCCGTTTTCTGGTAACGGGACTTTAGCTGGAGGCGACTATAGTCCTTAGAACACTTCTCTCCAAACCGTAGTTCCAGTGCTCTAGTCAAGGCCTCGAAGTCGTTCCTTTCTTCTTTAGAAACATTTCTCAGTATCTCGGCTGCATCTCCCCGTAATGCTGCTGCTAAGTGGACCGACTTGGCGGTAGAGTCCCAGCCGTTAGCTTCAGCTACGATGGAAAACTGCGTCTTATATACATGCCAGGAGGAACTGCCGTCGTAGGTAGATAGCTTAATAAATTCGTGATTCTGGCTTCTTCTCTCTTTCTTTTCAGTTTCCTGGGGCTTGGATTCTAACTTTTCTTCGAGATTCCGAATCTTGCTCTGCAGTTCATTCCCTATTACCTCTCCGCTCCACTCTTCTCTCATTTTTCTCTCAAGATCTTCCTCCATTCTCTTAAACTTGCTTTCTATCTCTGAAACCTTTCCTTTCAGCTCTTGATCAAAGTTTTCTTTAAATTTCTCCTCAAAATTCTCTTCTATCTTCATAAATCTCTCTTCAAAATTCTTTTCCACTTTCAAAATTTTCTTCTATCTTTATAACTTTCTCTTCAAAATTTTCTTCTATCTTTATAACTTTCTCTTCTATTCCATCCATTCTGTTTTCCATAACCGTTAATTTACCCTCGATTGATTCTTTCACCATTGAAAGCTCTCTCTTCATCTCATCTTGATTAGATTTAATTTCTTCCTGAACTTCACCCATAGTGTCTTTCAACTCTCTTTGCGATGTTTCCATTTTCTCTTGTGCTACCTTCATTTCTTCAGTCAAACCGTCTTTCAACTCTCTTTGCGATGTTTCCATTTTCTCTTGTGCTACCTTCATTTCTTCAGTCAAACCGTCTTTCAACTCTCTTTGCGATGTTTCCATTTTCTCTTGTGCTACCTTCATTTCTTTCATCTCTTGACTCAGGCTATCCTTCATTTCTCTTTGCCCTTCTTTCATTTCATTCATCTGGGTAGCTAAGCTTTCTAGAAGTTTCTTCATCTGTTCCTCCATAGCTCTAGTTATAACCATTCACAGACAATCCCGCTTCTGACACCAGAAATGTTGCGTACTTGGGGGTTTGTGAGTTGTCTGAGAATGAAAGGCCAAACGTACAAAAATTCAGTAATTTATTCACAGAAAGTTCCAGAAAAATACAGGTCTATAAACCAAGTATCAGCTTCAACAGTAAACACAGCTTAAACAACAGCTGTCAATAGCAAATCCACAGTACAAACTGTATTGCAATAACACTTGAAGCAAGTCTCTCTCAAAGAGGCTTAAGAGCAATGCAAGCACTAGCGAAGCTGGCTGAGATCTGAACTGAACTGACTGCCTTGGCGAGGAAGCGCTCCTTATATGCTGTTCCATGGAACCCAGATTTTTCGAGAAAACTCTAGAAAGTGGTCAACCAATCAACTTACAGCTTCCATATTTGGTATATCCCATATAAGGATTTTCTCGTCAAGGTCGCCAAAAAAATCGCCAAGGTGGGAAAAAGTCGCCAAATTTGGCGCGAAATCCATTACCTGCATTACTGGGGCTTTTTAATGCGTTTTTAAGGGAAAATAAGGCTATTTCAACGCTAAAACGACTAGAAATGCACAAAATTAGCACTTTATCAACTTACTAAGCCCCTTTGAAAGAATTTATACAAAAATAAACACAATTATTTACAATTTCGTAACAATATTATCACCATTATTACTAAAAGAGGTTAATAATTTGTGTGAATATTGGAGATTATTGTTATTTGTTAAAGTACTTAAAAAAAAAAAAAAAAAAAAATGCCTACTCACCCTGGACGATAGGTCTAATATATCGTATCATATTATGTATCGTATTTATCGTAATATAACTCAATACTTATTTCGCTTCCTTCTTCGACTCGTTTTAATACGCATTTTTTTATATGCATGAGCAGCCCCGAAAAACAAAAACATTAAATTATTAAATTCATTTTTTTACTTATTTTTATTTCATATTATTTCACGCGCACTTTTTATTTCCTAATTCAAAATTATTAAAAAAACTTTTTCGATATCGCTTGCAACGATACTGATTATTATTAATTTTCTTTTTTTTTTTTTTTTCCAATAATAATAATAATAATAATAAAAAGATTTTGATCAAATTCTGGCAAAAGCAGAATTTAGTTTAGGACGGAGGAGTCTTAGTTTTTTTTTCTTTTTTCAAATTATAACATCGCTTTCAAATTATTCAATTATATTTTCGATAAATTTTAGATTTCGACAAATGTCCAACTATCGAAATCCACAGCGCAAAAATCCCAGATTGAGACTAATAGGCTCTCAGTCCTAAAAAAAACTTTTTATTTTTTATCTGACATTATTTTTAGGCCTTGGTTTTTTATTAAATGATATAAGTCTTACTTTTGACCGTATTCATTTTACCACTGATAAAAGAATAAAGATATTTGTGAATTTGATTAATTTCTTTACAGTATCCAGGTTCTCATTTATAAAAATATTTTTTGAATGCTTTGAAATTGTTATAAGTTAATTTAAATTCACTATATGAGTTTCCTATTTAGAAAATTACTGGTGTTTATACAAGATCTCACAAAAGAAATCGGATGCATTATGGTGCTTGAGAGGCGTTTTTTTTTTAAAGCCTAATTTAATTTCTTCATAATTCTCAAAATATAAAAAAAATAACGCATTTTTCCATATTTATAAAACCATGTTTCTTTATAATATGGTGTATGATTATCATTATAGTAAATGATTTGCAGTGTCTCGTAAGAGAGTAAAGAATTTTGAATGAAATGTGAAATATTTATGAAATTTCTACAGAAGTATTCTCATATTTTTTAAGATAAATATTTTTTCTACATGTAGCATGATATATTGCTTTAATTTTCAAATGATATGAATTTTAGGAATTGTATGTTTAACGTGCAAAACCATATTCCATTGATTTTCATTTCAAAATTTTATTCCCGTGGAAATATTTCACGTATTTAGAAAAAAGTACTCGAAATATTGCAAAGCGAAGCCTATGATATTCTTGGTTTGAATACAACATTTCGTCAACCAACTCCAAATAGAGACTGCAGTAGAATTATGATTTTTCATCAAAGAGCAGCGGCAAAGCAGGCTTGCGTAAAAATGTATTTTTATGTGGATTGCAGCAGTTTCGGTATAACAGAAAAATGAGTTTTTTAAGAAGTACATTCTTTTTTTTTTTTAGTTTATATATTAGTTTTTCATTATATATATATATATATATATGGTAGGTGCTCCAGTGATTGGCATGCTCCAGTAATTGACATCTATCCCGAAATAATTAATAAATAAGAAAAATAATAAAATCATATATTTTACATATAAGAATTCTAACATTTTAGGTGGGAGACTGGAGCATAGGGTGCTAATAACTGGTAAAATGAATAACTAGCAGTGTCAAACACTGGAACATAGGGGGCCAATGACTGATAAAATGAAAAACTGGCAGTGCCAGTTACTGGAACATTGAGTGGGTGTCAAATAAAAATTCATAAAAAAGAAAAAGAAAGCGTTATCAAATGTATCTATTTTAACATATATGTGGTTCTGAATGTCTTTCATGTTATATGTATTAACTTAAGATTTCTAAAAAATATTTTCTGATGACTAGAACATTAAAAACATCAGAGATTTCTCTAAATGTGTCAATCACTGGTGCACTTACCCCATATATATTTATTATTATTTTAATATATTTATTGTTATTATTATTATTTTAAGTTCATATATTACAGTTTTTCTTTTTTTTTTCTTTTTTTTTTTTTTTTAACAAACTGTATGCGTTTTTGTAGGAGAATAATATTCCGCATGGTTAGACACTATATTATTTAATAGAAACTTTTACCTCAATTTCGCGTTTTATATAATTAGTCTAAGTATTTATAAATATTTTTACTTTCTTCGTCATTCATTCAAAAAAATTATTGAATTCCTAAAAATTCTAGACATTTCATGAATATTAAGAGACCACCCTGAATCCTTTTAGAAAGATGTTTGTCTGATTACGTGTGAGACAAAAATTTTGTGGTAGTTCTAGATCAAGAAGTATTGCCCAGATTTTTATGAAGTTTTTATATTTAGTGGCATCTTGATGTTAATTGATGTCGTTCAACTTTTGGTGTAAATATTCTCAATACGTGCCGTAACGCCACCTTTGTAAACATGTATAAACGCCAAAAGGCGGAAATAAAAAATTTTCTTTAAGTTAGTTTGCTGTATCTATAACTTGAGAAAAAACTAAATCTTACATTTAAACAATGTTTGTGAAATAAACGAAACTGTTTCAGTGATATAAAATTCATAAATATTTTAAAGTATTTCAATGTTAATGAGTGATGTTGATTTCCTTCCTTTTTGTATGTTAAAATTATCAAAAGGGGCAAAATTTCGTAAATTAATTTAAATCTTAGAAGCAAAATATAGAACGGGTAAAATGTATGGACATCATTGTATCAATCATCATTTCATCATTTGAAGCATTACGTTAGCATCAATAATCTAATTACCATAATTAAAAGCATATGCTTTCTAAAAAAAAAAAAAAAAAAAAAAATTACACCCAATCAGTTATTTTAGATCTTAAAGCAAAAAGTTGATGGGGAAATGTAACTATCAATCTCTACAATCAGCATTTCGTGAGCAACAATACATTAACTACCGTAATTAAAAATGCATCATTATCAATCGACATTTCATCATTTGAAGCATTTCGTGAACAACAATGCTTCTAAAATCGTAATAAGTAACATATACCCTCCAGATAAAGAATTACATATTTTTTTAAGTCGATTTCATTTAATTATTTTAGTTCTATAGTATTCATTAACAATATACTAGAACCCTAATAAGTATCCTGTAGAAAAATAATTACACATAAATTATTTTAGACCTGAGCTAAATACCAAAGTGATAAAAGCATCAACATCAATCTAAGAAACGGCATTTCATCATTTGTAACATTATGTGCGCAACAATATATTATAACAGTAATAAGTATAGCTTATACCTGTAGACAAATATTAAATTTGAGATATATAAGAAGTCATCTAACGGCTCTAGGGAAGTAAGTATACGTGGTAGAAATTCTATATTATAAAAACGTCTTCGTTCCGTTCTTTCTTCCTTTTTTTTTTTTTTTTTTTTTTTCAAATTCTGAATTTTTTTTTATTCTGAACATTTTTTATAAGTACCTGAACAAATATTTTGCGGAAAAGCGCATTTTTAAAAGGCAATTTCCGACTAAGGACTAAAAGAAGTGATATACGAAGTTTATATTTGGCAAGCTGTATATACATATATTTTTTTTAATTGTCATCATTATGAACGTTTTTCATAAGTACCCGAGCAAATATTTTGAGGTATAGGCGCATTTTTAAAAGGCAATTTCCGACTAAGGACTAAAAGAAGTGATATACGAAGTTTATATTTGGCAAGCTGTATATACATATATTTTTTTTTTATTGTTATCATTATGAACATTTTTCATAAGTACCCGAGCAAATATTTTGAGGTATAGGCGCATTTTTAAAAGGCAATTTCCGACTAAGGATTAAAAGAAGTGATATACGAAGTTTATATTTGGCAAGCTGTAATATATATATGTGTGTGTGTGTGTTATTATTCTGAACATTTTTCATATGTACCCGAGCAAATATTTTGCGGCAAAGCACATTTTTAAAAGGCAATTTCCGTCTAAGGATTAAAAGAAGTGATATACGAAGAGTTTATGTTTGGCAAGCTGTATTATTATTATTTTTTTTTATTATTATTATTATTATCATTCTGAACATTTTTCATAAGTACTTGAGCAAATATTTTACGCTGAAGCGCATTTTCAAAAGGTAATTTCCGACTAAGGATTAAAAGAAGTGATATACGAAGTTTATATTTGGAAAGCTGTAATATATATGCATATATATATGTTATCATTCTGAACATTTTTCATAAGTACCCGAGCAAATATTTTGCGGTAAAGCGCATTTTTAAAAGGCAATTTCCGTCTAAGGATTAAAAGAAGTGATATACGAAGAGTTTATGTTTGGCAAGCTGTATTTTTTTTTTTTTTTTTTTTTTTTTTTTTATTATTATTATCATTCTGAACATTTTTCATAAGTACTTGAACAAATAATTTACGCTGAAGCGCATTTTTAAAAGGTAATTTCCAACTAAGGATTAAAAGAAGTGATTTACGAAATTTATATTTGGCAAGCTGTAATAAGATTTTTATTATTATTATTATTATTATTTCATTAACTTTTATATTTAAAATTTTTTTATATAAATACAAAGAAGTGAAGTCTAAGGGGAAATTTTATTTTTCAGATATTAAAACTTCATAATCCGTTATCTATTTTAATTATTTATTTTTGATTTGAAGTGAACTTAATTGAAAGTTTTAACTATGACAAAATATAAACTGCACATTTTTGAAGAAAATGCGTATATATGTATATATTTATTTATTTATAATGCGAAAAAGATCAGACTAAGAAATGCTCGCAGAAAGACCACCCCGATCGCCTGGTGTAGTTTTGAATTTATTTCTGAAGCTTTCGGATTCCTTATACCGCAAATAACGTAAAAACGAATATCGAAGATTCACTCGAATATTCAGGTTTCTTATATCTATATATTATGGGAAAGACTAAACCAGGCCGAGAATTATACAAGAAGGAAAAATAAAGCGGTTTACATAGATTATTAAAAATTTACAACTGTGTGTATTCATTGCATCTTTTAACCTTCAATCTTCTTTGCTTATGTGATCACACAACGTGCAGAAAGATAGACAGACAGACTAATTAAACTCGTAATCACTCCTAAACATTGTTAGAAAGTGTTGAAAACGTTTAAAAAATTGAAAATGAAAATCCAACAATTCTGTCTATAGTTCTTCATGTATCTAAATATTTTTGTGTGGACCTGTAAATCTTAATGCTAACGATACTATATTCTGTAGAAATTTTTTTGTTTGTGCTTATGTGTGCATGCTAATAATAAATGTCAATTTCATTATGATTTGTACAAATTACATTTATTTGAATAAGCTCTATATAAATTTCTCTCATAAAATGCAATTCTTTTTGGTGTTACTCTACATCTACACAAACCAGCGATAAGGTACGCGCCATTTCCAACAGGGAATACCCTATAATGAACTTGAATAATATATATCAGTTTCAAAGAATTCCATGAATATTTATGTTAGTTAGAGCATAGACAGATAAACGAAAGTCATGCATATTAAAAATAATATTATAGTTTTAAAAAATTAAAGAACGTACTTTTATAGAAATGTGAACTAAAAAAGCACAAAATATCTATTTTAGTATTAAAATGCAGGGTAAGAGAAAATCGTGTGAGTGACACACCATAATATTTGCATACATTTAAATCTTTCATTAAAATAACTTAGAATTAAACAAAAATCATTTTTAAAAAATCTCCCCTGACTGGGATCGAACGCTGGACCTTTAGGTTCGTAGCGCGGAGCCTTACCTCAACGCCACATCGTTCACGTAGGGAAAGTATTTTTTTACAATATGAATTGTTTGTTTGCTCCCAGAGCAGTTACAAACATACATACAAACATACATACATACAGGTGAAGCTAATAAAAGCGTGTTAAAAAAAAAATATATTATTATTTATTATTATTATTCGCACAGCTGAATGAATATTCATACATTCATTTAATTAAATTTTACACCCAGAAGTCGGCTGGAGTTTTATAACATTCTTCAGGTAGTAAAAGAAACAAAGAGTTAGAACACTTATGAAAAAATTAGTTTTAATATTATCAGGTCTCGCAGTGTTCCTAAAATTTTACTCACATTTTATTATACTGTCACCACTATCCTTAATGAAAATCTGGAATATTTTTCAATATTTTAATGCTAAAATATTAGGTAATAAAGTATTGCTTTAAAACAGTGGTGGCAATATAATAAGATGAGCGAAAATTTTTAGAAACTCTGCGAGGCCTGTATTATAAAATGTTTCAATCCCTAATATTTTAAATTATTTAAAAACTTCATATCCTGCAACTTATAAGAAGTAAGAAATTAATTGTAGATAAAGTTTTTCGTTTTAAATAAAACTTATTATTTGCAGCAAAAATTATGCTTGATTACTGAAATTTGCCTATTGTGTTTTTGGGTACTTAATGGTAAACAGAGAAAGCTTTTTACTATCAATAAAAATTATCATTAATTAAACTGATAAAGCAATAAAAGCCACATTTCGTTAAAATTTAAATTTTTTAACAGGATAACTGGTATTTTTACTTTCTTCTGTATTCAATAGAAGAAGTATTGGATTCGTAAAAATTTTCGACTTTCGGTTTTCGACAGATTTACACGTTTTGAGAGTCTAGAACATGATTTGACCCTTTTTAGAAAATGTCTGTGTGTATGTGTATGTGTGACAAAAATTTTGTAGCGACTGTATCTCCGGAACTACTGCTCAGAATTGTGTATAAATTTATATGTAGATGCATCTTGACCTAAATTAGTGCCTATCAACTTTTGGTGTCAACCGCTCAACAGGTGGCGCTGCTATACAGTGATTTCCGCAATTTAAGGGAAGGTTATATCTCATGTTCTATTGCGTATAATCAAACAAAACTTAATAGGTGAGAAGGCTATAGTGAGACATTATGCTGATTCAATTTGGATGCTTATCGGCCAACAGGTGGTGCTGCTATACAGCGATTTTCGCATTTTAAGGGAAGACTATATCTCAGGAATTACTGCACAGAATTACATATAAATTTATATGTAAATGCACCTTGACAGAAATTAATGCCTGTCAACTTTTGGTGTTAACTGCTCGACAGGTGGCGTTGCTATACTGCAATTTTCCTCGATAATGGGAAGGCTATATGTCAACTTCTATGGCATATAACTGTACGAAACGTGATATGTGAGATAACCATTATAAAAACGCATTTTTTAAGATGCTATTTATAGACAATAAAACTGTCTTTCTTTGGATACTTAGTGTTAGTTTTCTCTAAGATGAAAATCGTTTGCATTCATCTTGTTAGCTAATTTTAATAAATAATAGTTTTAATAAATTATTTGCACTTAGTGAATTAATATAGGAAAATATAGAAGAAAGTCTTGTGGTAGCCACAACATACTAGTTTATTGCTAATTTTGTTGATAATTTATAATACCTATTCCAAACCTATCCATATAGAAGGTTTTCAAGCAAAAAATCTTTTCTATAACAAGGACAGGTTTTTTTTTTTTTTTTTTTTTTTTTTTGGGGGGGGGGGGGGAGTTACTATCTAAAATTGGAGTTAACAATCTTCTAAATAATTAGTAATTAAATAAATTTAAAACTTGCTTATGGTCAGTCGCATCGCAAGCTGCGACCACCAAATATGGCTCCATTTTTAGACCTGTCGTTATCAATGTTTACTATTTTGGTGTGGTCTTGATAGAGCAGAAATCTAGAACACCGATTCTTTTTCACAAGACAATTTAAATACACATGCATACATATATTTTTATATGGACGCATTTTAATATATATACACACGCAAACATTTTATTACATTATATATGCATTTTAATATTGAGCACATGCGCATACTACACACATTTTTAATAAATAAACACACACACATTTCAGTTCATTATGCACAGATTTCAATATATTTCATTGTTTGTTTGTTTTTTTCTCCCTATAAAACTTAAATAATTTACGTTTTTACTTTTCTTAAAAAAAAAAAAAAAAAAAAAAAATATTTGCAGCTTACGATCAAAGTAGCTTTACTATTGAAAGTTAGAAATAAAGAACGCTTAAAATTTTCTATTTTAACTATGATCAAAGGCTTTGTTTAAGGCATTCAAAATAACAAAATAATGAAAACAGGAAAATACTTATATTTTTGAAAACGTAACTAAAAACAAAAGCTGCTTGAATTGCATGCCATTATGTGAATTCGTAACGAGAAAAACATTATCTGAATAGTTAAAAGCAATTCCTTAGGGAACTAATATATCCCTTCTTTAAAGAGATTACAATTAGAGAAAATAAAATCGATTTTAATACTATTAAGAATTCCTTCTCTAAAATCTAGAGAATTACTTAAAAAAAAAAAATAAAAAAAATAAAAAAAAAACTTCGGAAAGGGAATTGAAATTGAAGAAAATGCAGCTTTAAAATTTATTTAAATTTATTTTAGTTGCATATAATACTTTTTTTTTAATCGAAATTTTATATAAATTTAATTATTAGTTTTGAAATTTATTATTTTAAAAGAAAGATCCTTTTTTGTTTTTGTTTTTTTTTTAAAAAAGAAAAGATATTTAATAAATTTTATGTATTTATTATTTATTTATTTATTAAAAAATACTTTGTTTACTTGTTATTAGTTTTAAGTAATGAATGAGTGCATAATTATACTGTGTTCAAAATGTACATAATCTTATTAACTTTTTTTTTTTTTTTTTTTTTTTTTACAACTTACTGCGCCCTTTGTGTTAATTGTAATTCATTTGTGATCCTTTGTTAGAAATGATCCAGTGTTGGGCATAATTCATTAAAAAGTAATTGAATTACAATTAAATTACAATTATAATTATTTTACTGTCAATCGATTAACAAGCAATTCATTACAAATAAGTTGAATAAGTAATTCAATTTATTTGCAATCAATTACTCGTTAGTTGATTGACAGTAATATAATTATAATTGTAATTTAAATGTAATTCAATTACTTTTTACTCAATTATGCCCAACACTGAAATGATCTAATATTTAAACAAAACATATAGCTTTTAATTACCGATTTGTATGTCAATTTCAGAAATTCGAAAATTTTATAAGTAGGTTAGAAAGCATATTTTGATGAATCCACCCTTTAAACGCCTCTGAAAAAAGAAAATTTTTGATTTTGTTTCTTCTGTACAGTTTTTATTAAAGCAAATAATTTTTGAGAATTTATCACATTGATTCGTTATTATTAATAATTTTCAAATAATTTTGTTCGATACAATGATTTTCTACGCTTTTAGCTAGATATTTCTATTACGCAAGCGTAATATTTTTTTCTTATGCAAATTAATTTTTGTCCGCCGGCAACAAGTACACGATGTCAATATATAATTTATTTTAGATGCAGACGATCACGAATATTTTGTGTTCGACGATATTTATTTTTTCATTTAGTTGCGAACTTGATATTGGTTTTGTTGTTAAATTTAAGAATTTTATGTGACAAATTCGGAGAAAATCGCTTTTGAGATATACCGACTTTCTCTCCCACTATCGATTTTCATTAAAATTTGGCAAATTCATCTGTTTACCTAAAGCAAAAAATTACGAAGGAAAAGGTATCTAAAAGGGAGTTAATATGGCGAGTTTGGAGAATATCCGTAGACCCCTTTTAAAGAAATGCATTTGCGAGACCTGAAATTGGTCTACTTATACAAGACGCCTATAAATTTCGCGATATAACAAACTAATCGATAAGAAAGGACATCTAAAAGGGTTATTGTAAGGTAACTTTGAAGTCGTTAGAGTCGTGTTTGTGGTACAGTTTACTGCCCTACGTCCAGTATCCAATTTTCACCAAAAATTGGCAAAATCACTTGTACACTAGATCTGTCTTACTTCTGAAGCCCCGTTGTTCTATTTTTAATCATTTTGGATGTATAGTAGTCATTAGATACCCCATCCACATCAGTGTTGGGCATGATTGATTAAAAAGTAATTGAATTATAATTAAATTACAATTATAATTATTTTATTGTCAGTCAATTAACAAGTAATTGATTTCAAATAAATTGAATTACTTATTCAATTTATTTGTAATAATTGAATTTATTTGTAATCAATTACTTGTTAATCGATTGACAGTAAAATAATTATAATTGTAATTTAATTGTAATTCAATTGTAATTCAATCACTTTTTAATCAATTATGCCCAACACTGATCCACATTCATGCATGCATACATACACTCTGACCAGTTGCCAAAAATACTTTTACTCCGAAAACATTAAAACATATAAGTAAACTGAAAATTCGATATCGAAATTTTTGACCGAATATAATACTTCAGCTACCTAGATAGACGTCGATGAAAGTATTTAAATTAATCGAAGCATTTATTTAATTCATGAGTTTTTTAAACTCTGCTAATATCTAAAACGGCAGATTAATCATGAAAATATATAGATACTTAAAAATTAAGTTAGAGGTGAAATTTCAATGGATTAAGACTAACTGATCACATCCTCTCTTGATAATTATTAACAGCCGGTTAATGTGATTAATGTCATTATTTAATCACATTAACAAAACTTTCTTGGTAATTATTAATAATGCTCGGTTACTGTGATTAATGTCCATTAAATTAATCACATTCATCTAAAGAGGCGGTAATTAATAATCCCCGGCTATTATTAATAATAACCGGATTTATTACTTTAACAGTAACATATATATACATATGTAAATATATATATATTATGTATGTATGTATATATATATATATATTGTCGGTATATATACTTGTATTGTTTGTTTCGTAAAAAAATAGATGTTTTTCTGGGAAACTGGTTGAAAATTTTCGATAAAAATTTACCGTTAGGTGTTTGAGATGATAATTTTATTTCAGTTTTCTTTATCTGCAGGAAAATTAGCTTTCTCTGGTAACTTGAACTCTGTCTTGGGCAAATAAATAAGAAATATATTTCCGAAAGCAAATTATTGTTAGTACCATTCATATGAGATGACCATTACTGAAAACTAAACTGATTCAATTTGGGGTGCATTTCGGTTAACAGATTATGCTTCTATGCTGTAATTTTCTTTATATACGGGAAATCTATATTTCAGCTTCTACCGTGATAAGTACAGCGAACTTAATATGTGAGATAGCCATTCTAAAAAATTATGCCGACTGAATTTGGATGTGTAACAGCGGACAGGTGGCACTGCTGTTACTTTCCTTCTGCGATTTGCCATATGGCTTCATCGCAGAATCGCAGCAGAATCGCAGATCTGAGACCCTGTTAACACTACGCTGAAAAAAAGAAAAAAAATCGATCCCTGATACTATTTCTGCTGATTCTTATATAAAATAACCTTCTGAATCCGAATATGACCCCCATTCTGCCCCATCACCCACTGTTTTCTCGGGACGCCACCTCCTCTCCCAATTTGTATCACTCTTCGGTAATTTTATGGCCATGAATTTGATTTGGAAAATAATTATTTTAACTCTTAAAAATAAAAAATATGTAATATATAATAAGTGATAATAATAATTGGTTAATAAAATATAATAAATTTAACTTATAATTTCAGAGGCAAATCCCCCCTAAATCTTCCCCTTGCTGCAAATGTACATGTTATAGAATTTTTCACCTCTTTAGGCCCTCAGAAGATAATTTAACAATTAAATTATTTCTTTTCTCCACTATAAATCAAATTTATAGCTATAAAATTATAGAAAATTGGTAAAATAAGGGCGGGGGAGGCCCCCCCCCAAAAAAAAAGAACGGTGGGTGATAGGGCAAAATGGCCTTCATATTCGGATTCAGGAAGTCATTTTACATAAGAATTTGCAAAAAAGGTGTTGGGGCAATTTTTATGCCAAGCAGTGTAATTAAAATTACACCAAACTGCATATGTAAAATTTATTATGAGAATCTTAAAATCTTAATATTCCTTCACGTTATCTGGTAGTTGGGATTGTTTCCCAAAATGATATAGAAGAATTTGCAAAACCAATACATACGAGTTTAATTTGTCACCTTTTTATTATTAAATATATTTTCAACTGCGTGGTTCTTTCGAAAATAAAAAGAAAGTCTTTATTCAAGTTGGTGAAATATAACCGGATTCTGTAACCTTTATTATTTTTTTTTTCAAATTATATTTTCTTACATATCTTTTTTATTTAGATTCAATTTTCATCGTTACCCAAATTTAATCTACACCGACAATAATTAAGTTGTCATCCAAGAACGAGCGTTCCATTACGCAGGATATCTAATTCCGCCATTTTCTTTATATTCTGTATGGAAATTGTCAAAAAAAGAAGTTTTTCTACCGCGAAAACATTAAACGAAGTGAGACACAATATGAAATAAGGAAGGGGAAAATACTAAAAATAGAAATTTGAATTGTAGCTGCTACCAATTTCAATTTAATGAAGACAGGAAAAAACTTCGTAGTCGGGCCAATTCTACTATTGGTAATGATACATCAGTATTTTAAAAAATATGGGTATCCAACATTAATGTTTTTCTGTGAATATTTATCGATTTTTCGGACAACGTATATTCTATTATTTTTCATTCGCAGTATTTATTTATTTATATTTTTTATTGAGAGTTTATTAATAGATTCTACATCTACTGGATTAGCCGCGATATTAACAATTTTCTCAATGTTAAAAAAATTAAAATACAAAATTTCTAAATTTTGAAAAAAAATTGATGAAACCTATTAGATTTTTTTTGATTCGTGCATTTTGCTTAAAATGTTGACTTTCTCTAACTCATACATAGTACAGAAAGTATTGTTTTTGTGGTCAAATTTTCGATATGATTTCACTTTTTGGGACTACTTGAATTCGAAAATCAGGTTTTTAGTGGTTGGTTTGATTATCTCTAGGAAAGGAAACAAAAAGACTATTATATGGGACGGAGACTTTAAATTGAAATTATAGATGTTAGTGTACAGGGACACGTAAAAGAATTCAAATGGGTGAAATATGTCAATGGCAAAATTTAACATCTTTAGAAGGCACAAAAAAAAAAAAAAAGAAAAAGAAAAAATAATGTATATATTTTATATACATAAAGTATTTTTCACATAAACTATATTATGAAAAATATTAATCCAGGGATACACACTAGAGGTGAGTTCGGGCTCTATTTTGGCAATCCGAGCCCGCCCGGCCCGAAACATTTTTGAACTGAGCTCGCCCGAGCCCGAAAAATTTTGTGTGATCAGAGCCCGAGCCCGATATTGAAAGTAGTACACTATGCAACGCATACACAATAGTAAAATTAAATACCGTTTTCATTTTCAAATTAATTTTCTTATTATTAATCCTGAATTTAAATAACTATAAATGTTATTAGAACAATTTACAGTCTGTGTCTCTATATACATGTATATATTTATATAGTATATATTTATAGTGCAGCGCAGCCCATTGTTTATAACGCGCCTATCGGTTGACAAAAAATTTATCAGAATGAGTGATATAATGAGGTCCAATATGACGAAGGAGGTGGAATTACTGTATAACACTATGACATAATATGCATCCCGTTGAACAAAAAGTTCTATTTAGAAAAAGGAAAGTCAAAGCTACTAAGGTTTGCAAAATTATTTTGTGATTTATAACATATCGTGACTATTATGGCATTACTAAAGGTGCTCTCAAAATGAATAAAATTTCTTTTTTTTTTTTTTTAAATACATTTTCCAGTTAGTGAAGAATAAAATAAACGGAACTTTTAGCTTGAATCCGAGCCCGCCCGGAGCCCGAAGACTTGCGTAAGATTTGAGCCCGTCTCATCTCTAACACACACACACACACACACACACACACACACACACACAAAAAAAAAAAAAAAAAAATGGATATATAGGGTCTATGATTGGAAATGGGTGGAAATGCGTTCAAGTATAATGTTTAAAATTTATTTCCGGTGCTGTGTTTCAATGTACTATTAGGTACGTATACTAATTTGGCAGTATATAGGGCTTCTAATATTATTCGGCATAAGTTTCAAAGAGTGGGGATAGCAAAAGTTCTGTGAATATTTTTTTTTTTTTTTTTTTTTTTTATTTAAAAACAGCCTGAACATTTTATGAATTTAACTGCAATATTCAAACTGAGTATTGAAGGGGTGTGTAGGGCACCAGCATTCTTTACACAGAACTGTATGTCGAATAAACCAGTTTCTAAAATTATTTCCAGTTTTTTAAGGTATATAGTAAAAATTCAAGTACAGTTTTCAAAACTACGAAACATTTGACTTTCTTAATAGTACTCCTATTTCTTTAAAAAGTTGACTTGGTTAATCTTAGTATTTTCGTTATTAAATAAAGCGAAAGCGAATATTTCTTGTTAAAAATTATTGGTATTCGAAAATTTCGATAGTTGGCATGTCTGGGTGCTATAAATGCTCTTCAAATACTTTTAATCTGGAAGTATATCTTATCTTATACCTTAAACTGTAATAATATATGTGCACAGTAATCTGAGTTGAGAGAAAGTAATGTGAGTGTCCCACCAGATTATTTAACAAAGTGCTGTTTCAGTCGTCATTAAAAAATATCAGAATTGTAGTTGAAAAAAAAAATCTTGATCTAGACACTAGCTATGTATGCTTCGGAATGAAAAATTTAAAATATGTATATATATATATTTAATGTTAGAATTAAAAAAAAAAAAGTAGTTACATACTACACACTGTAATCAACTGAAGTAAAATCTGATAACGTTGCCACAAATATTTTTTGATTCTATAAAACTAATAACTGAAATGTTTTGCCGTGCTTCAACATTAAACATCATCTAAAATAGTGCTTTGTCATCTAATCAGTTTATTTCAGCAGGTTTATTACACACTTCTGTACGAAATTCACAAATATTAAACAATTTTTATTGCATAAGCCAAGGGAAAAAAAAAAAAAAAAGAACACGTTAAATTGTTAACATAGCAGTGGTAGAAGTCTTTTTTTTTTTTTTTTTAAGAATAAAGAGATTATTACCGTATACGCGAAATCGCTTCTACCACTTCCTCATTTATAAAACAATATACAAAGTATAAAGAGCTGTAACGTACTACATCATGAAACACTAGGCATGACATTAAAGAAAAAAAAAATGTATAGATGATGGCTTTTTCTTTTGGAGGAAATTATTGACCTTGAAAAAAAATCATAATGGACATTTGGAAGATACGGGGTGTAACGGTTATTACATGGTTGAGCAGAGTTGTACCTCCAAGGTAGCAGGTCTATAAAATTAGAGCAAGTGGCTGCATTTTCTCAAGCTTCGATAAATATGCTTTGTTTTTGCCGTATAGTAATTTATAAATGTTCTGAATGAATACAAAGGTGAAATAAAATGTTTTATTCCAAAGATTGTTCTTATTATGAATTCTGCTTATTATTACCCTTATAAATTTGTGTATAAATATTCCTTACATTTATGCTGAGTGATAGGATATATCAATTTTTTATTTAAGAAAATAAACAGTCTGTGAACTTCTCAAACTAGTATGGTGTGACCATCACAAAACTTTCTTCTTTATTTTATAAAACAGTGCTCTACCGGTTAACATTCACAAAAATATAATCAGCATAGCTTTTTCCATTGAAAGTTTTACGTATGTAGTTTGATGATGTTTTATACAATAGATGCTAATACATTGAAACCCCGATCTATCATTCTCGCATCCATCGTTTTCCCGCATTGATTGTTTTATTTCTATGGTCCCTGCCCAAACTATATTTAAATAATGTTAACAGAACCCGCATGTATCGTTCTTCAAAAAGTCATTTTTACCGCATTCATCGTTGTAAAATTTTTCTTCTGACCGAAATGAAATTGAAAATCAAGCGATTCCATATGGCATTGAAACTAGAATTAAATTTATCCTAAAATAACTCTTTTCCTCCTACACGGAGGATCAAAACTGTAATGGCATGTCACCTGACCATCCTCAAAAGTGAGTTCCAGACCGTTGCTATTTGCCCATATTGTAGCACTAGTACGGTGTAAAACCCAACCAACCCCAACTAGAGCCCCTTAAATAAAATAATAGGCCGGCGCATCACTGTCAATTTTTTGCCTCCGAAGAGGACAGCATTCCCGCTTGGCGTCCTTATCGCTTCCCTAATGATTTTAAGAAATCTTGATCTGAAGCTAATCCGGTCAAGTTAAGAGCAATAAGCAACAATAATGTTCCTAAAAACACATTTTTTTCATAGTACATTCTCAGGATGTCATTTTATTCTGAGGATATCTAATGGATGTACGATGTGTTGTTAGGGCGGTTTCTGTTTCTTTTACAAAATGTCGCCAAAACTCAAATACACATTAATAGAAGGTCTGTGAACACTTTATAATCACTTCTTGAAAGATTATAGCAGTTTATCGCTAAACAAACTTCCATATCATGGTTTACTTAGCTGAAATTATGAAATATAATAAAATAAGTTACTCTAAAGTAATGTAAGACGATAAAAAAAGGTGTTTGCGGTTTGTTTATCAGAGAAACGCGCTGGGTACATGTGGCAACCCTAAGGCAACAAAATGCCTGATGCGCCAGCTCGTATATATAGGAGCCTTAAAACCAAACTACTGAACCATATGCTGTTTTAGGTGAAGAATAGGGATTGTGTAGATATTGTAGCATGTGTCTATGAATTACTGAATACGGATCGTGTGTTGTTGCTAGTAGAATAAGTTATTCTACTCTGTGTAAAGAGGAGAATGGATGCATCCAGTATGGCCAGCTACTACATTTTTTCACATTCCTGAGGCTGAACCTACGCCAGTGGGTCTGACGTAATTACGGCATTTGAAAATACATTACTTTTTTTATATGCACATGAAATTACAGAAAAGGACCAGAAATTGTTGTAAATCTGGAAAATTCCCGTTTAATTTATAAAATGAACAAAAAATCCAACGTAAAATTACTGATTTTTAAAAAATATATATCAGTTAATGGTCTACAACTTTGATTTATTTCTTCGGCAGTTTGGAGAGTAAAAAATTAGTTTTTATTAGTAGTATACTATGTATATTGCGTGTATTATTTCATAAACATTGTTTTATTCGTGTTTTGAGTTTAACCCGCATTCATCGATTTCCCGCTCTCATCTTTTTTTTTCACGCACCCCATGAAAAACGATGAATCGAGGTTCTACTCAGTGTTGGGCATAATTGATTAAAAAGTAATTGAATTACAATTATAATTATTTTACTGTCAATCGATTAACAAGTAACTGATTACAAATAAATTGAATTATTACAAATAAATTGAACAACTAATTCAATTTATTTGTAATCAATTACTTGTTAATACATAGACCGTAAAATAATTATAATTGTAATTTAATTGTCATTCAATTACTTTTTAATCAATTATGCCCAACACTGGTTCTACTGTATATAGCCATCCGAAAAATCATAAAAGTGAGTTAAAGCAGCGCTACCTGCCAGTCGATATGCACCCAAATTAAATTAACATAGCGTTATATAATGATCGCTCAACCTATCAAGTCTGGTGCACATCTGCGTTATAAAAGCTTTGATATATGTATATAGTTTTTCCGTAAACGGGAAAAACTACTGCATAGCACTATAGCAACGGCCCCTTGATCACAAAAATACACCGAAATTAATTCAAAATATTATTTCATAAGAGTCATCTCACATGTTATGTTTGATGTACTTGTAAAACACACCTAGATAGGTAGACAGACATTTCCTAAAAATCATGTTCAGGCCACTTCATAAATCCATCAAAAAACCGGAAGTTGCTTTTCCCTGTAATTAACTGCTTTTCCGTGTACGGAAATGTTCCGGTCAATTTAAATTGATGATATAGATATTGAAATACAAAATATTATATTTCAAATACCTATTTTTTTTAAATTAAATTTTTAATACTTTTACAGCTTTAGTATCGTTTATTACAATGATTATTGGAAAAATAAATGAAAATAATATCACTAAACTTATATCCCCCCCCCCCCCCCATTCCCTTCTCTTTCATCTTTGTTAGTATTACTAACAGGCTTTGGTCGCTGATCACTGTATTCAAATGAATTTATTTTTTTATTTGTTAATTTTTTAACTTTAAAATATTTCAAATACTACTTCAAACCAAGCAGCGCGAGGTAGACCTACTAGTTATACATGTAGCTGAATTTTTTTATATATACAATCGGTAACAAAAGTATCCGAACAGTAGAAAAATTTCCTTTATAAAAAAAATTAGAGTTAATACTGTTTTGTTAAATAAATCCTTGTCGAATCATGTTCTTAGTCAGTCTAAGAGCATGATTCGACAAGGATTTATTTAACAAAACAGTATTAAGTGTACTTTTTTTAGACAGGGATTATTGCTAGTGCTCGGATACTTTTGTTACCGACTGTAACCTGAAAAAAAAAAAAATTGTAAATTATTTCTGTATTTTTCATCCAAGATTATTTATAATCTTCATCTTTATATTTTTCATTTTAAACTCAACAATTACTTCAAAAAAAAAAAAAAAAAAAAAAAAAAAAAAAAAAAACTCTCTCCCTTTTTTTTCTCTCTCCCTATTATCTTCTTTGATAACCTGGATGAAAAAAAAATTCTTTTACTTTGTTAGTTCCTTACAGTTTGCTGACAAAATTGAGTATAATTATTTTTAGAGCCATCGATCAAACATTATCCCCGAGTTCAATGTTTGCTGTCACCTCAAATACTTATAGTATATATGAACTTAAATAAAGAAAGTTGTGCAAAATGTTATTGAGTTTTCATTTTGAGAAAAAATAGTCCGGTGACATCTTGCACTAATATTTTTTCTTTCTCTTCTAATATTTTTTCTTTAACTTTGCACCGCAAAGTAAAACTTTATACTGTTTATGGTTAAAACTTTGTATTTTTAATTTGCTTTTTTTTTCCTTTTTCTTAGAAAATAATTGGTTTTTATGTATTTTCTTTTAAAGTTATAATAATGTCTGTATTAAGAATTTTTCATGTTTAGAATTTAAAAAAAAAAAAGTTATTTTGTGATACAATTAAAATTTTAAGGAACGTGTATATCTAATTTCTGTAATATTTAAATTTTTCGTGTTTGGAATAAAAATATATATTTAATATATATATATATATATATATATATATTTTGCGATACAATTAAAATTTTAAGGAACGTATATATCTAATATACAATATTTAAATTTTTCGTGTTTAGAATAAAATAAATAAATAAATAAAAGTAATTCTGCGATACAATTAAAATTTTAAGGAACGTGTATATCTAATTTCAATAATATTTTTCTTAAATTTTTATTTCTGAAAAGTTTGTACAATGCTATAATTATCTGTAATAATTACGCCATTGATGACAATAATGTATAAACTATGTTATACCCACAAATATTATAAAATATTGTACATACTATTAAAACAGTTATCGTGAATTAAAAAGTAACATGCGAATTATAAACTACAGCCTGAATTATGGCATATTCAGAAGAATATATATCCTTTTTTTAAGAATTTTTAATCACTCTAAAAAAATACTATTTTGATTAATTATATTTTTTAAATCAGTACAATTTTAGCATTGTTAAGTAAATTTATTTTTACTTTACTGTATACACTAAAGAAAAAATATATATATATACTCTATAACAAAAAAAGTGACGCACCAAGGAGTGGGGACAAAAATTGGTAGATGGGGTGGAATGGGTGGTCCGAATGGGACAAAAATTGGTAGATGTGATGTACATGTGGAGAAAAACAATTGATTACAGTTTCAGAAAATTTGAATGATTTAATCAAGAGAAAGGGCCTCACAAAGTTAACAAGTCAATAACGCGTTGGTCTACTTCTGGCCCTTATGTACGCAGTCATTCGGCTTAGTATTAATTGATAGAGTTGGCAGATGTGCTCCTGTGAAGTATCGTGCCAAATTCTGTCCAATTGTTGCGTTAGATTGGTAAAATCCCGAGTTCGTTGTAGGACCCTTTTTATGATGCTTCAAACGTCCTCAGTGGAAGAGAGATCCGGGCACTGAGCTCAACCCCATTTCACTGAGCCGACTATTAAGGGTATTGGAAGTCACTGAAGTACCAGTTGCACTAGGATCGACGATAATGATGAATTGGTGCTTGATTCCATCAAAACCTGTATGTATGTCAATTTGTGTCCAGTTTGCATTACTCCTTCTTGGTGCGTCCCTTTTTTTGTTATAAAGTGTATATACAAATATTGGACCTCTTATGAAAAAAAAAATCAGCTTTTGTTATATGTATACGTTTTAAAGTCCGTGAATTGAAAAATCATGTTTTTTAACGTTTAACATGCATACGTCTGTCCGTCCGTGCGTGTGAGTGTGTGCATAACCCGAAAACAAATACTAGTAGAAAGTTTAACCCGGAATTGTGAATGCGTATCGTATCTGATTTGCATATTTCTCGTTACGCATCCGTGCAGCGTCCTCTGTTGACAAAATATTTAACTTTTTTCTTTAACCCTCCCCCCCCCCCAAAAAAAAAAAAAAAAAAAAAAAAAAACTTTTATTAGAACAACTTTTTTGTAAACTGTGTTCAGTTTTATCAATTTCTACGTATTTTTAAAGTGTCTACAGACTTATACAACACCCAGTATACATAGGAAAATTTTTAACAAATAACCCAGGTGGAAAAAAATCAAAGTTGACGTAGTTTAAATATTGTAAGTCAAATTGTGGTTTTCTATATAGATGTGAGCATAATGCTAAAAAGATCGCAACTATTTATGTCCGAACCACATAATAAAAAGATTTGAAAATATGAAAACAGGTATAATAGCCAGGACTAGATTTCCATTTTGTTTACTGCAGTAAAGATGTTAAACTATCTGTGCGAGAAATTTTCCCTCGGAGGTAGAGTATTTGAATACTTATGTATGCCCCTGTGGATGAACCCTTCGTCCGATCTCATTAAAAATTTCAAGTAACATTTCCATATAATGCAGATTTAAAATAGAAAATTTGGACTTCCTGCTGATATTTGTTCTTGAATTATGTTGATAACAGACTTCCAAATACATAACGACCAACTGCTAAAATCCTGATTTTCGAATTTAAGGGTTGTTGGGTTGGGTTGTAGGGGTTAAGGCCGATTGACTGCACTAGGGTCCTAGGCCTGAGGGGGGAGTGCCCTCCGTGGGGGTCTATCTTCGGGTTCCTAGCCTGTATTTACTCAAGTTTCGGAGAAAACCACGGAAAACTCCAAACGGCTAGGCAGAAACGCTCAGCCACTGGTGGGCTTGAATTTAAGGAACCTCAAAACATGTAAATATAGCTAAAACGGAATTTCGAAAATTTTTCCCGAAAGGAATATTTTCTTTTCCGTATATTGTAAAGACAGTAGTAATGAAATTTTTTAAAAAAGAAAGAAAGACTTACAGATTACTTTTTTTTTAGTCTTGTAGTATTTTTAAATACTTTTAAAAACCTGTAACTACCTAATAATCTGTTTTGTATAATAATATAGATTCCCTTTTTTTATTAAAAGTACTTTATTATTATTATTATTCATCTTAACATAATTAACTTAATTTTTTTTATATAATTCCTAATTTTTATTTATTTATTATTTTAGCGCCAAATTTTATCTGTTATTTGGTTGCTGGTCATCGAAATTCAAGGTAAAAAATACATACTTATTCTACTTTTATTCAATTTGTATAAATGTCTTCAAACTTTGTAATTTTGTACTCTTTATCAACTATTATTTTAAGACAGACCAAAATTTATTTGTATTTTAATGTGTGGTTTTCTAACACTTTAAAAATGTATTTTTTTTTTATTTATTTATTTATTAAATTCTAGTAGAATTTCGTACCCATTGTGCTGTATTGTACGTAGTAATTCAGTAAACTAATGCTGACAATTAAAACTCAGACTCACTTTTTGAAGTATTATTAAACAAGTCGACCTTCACTCGCGGTCGATATTTCCAAATATTATTAGTTTTATTATTTATTATAATAATTTTAACTATTTTTTTAATTCCCTCTCACTTTAGTTTAGCTTAATGTTTTAATCATAATTTGGTGGGTTTTTAAGAGGGGCCGAGTAAAAAAATGTCAGATCGCCAAGTGGCGACTCATATATAGCATTACATCTATTTCTTTTTAATTTCCTTTACCTATTTTATTTATTTAAAATAACGGGTAATTTTTTTTTCTCGATATAGGGTAAGTGCACCAGTGATTGACACTTTTAGAGCAATCCCTGATGTTTTTAATGTTCTAGTCATCAGAAAATATTTTTAGAAATCTTAAGTTAGTACATAGGGTATGAAAGACATTCAGAACCACATATATTTTAAAATATATACATTTGATAACAATTATTATTTTTTTTATCAATTTTTATTTGACACCCACTCAGTGTACCAGTAATTGACACTACCAGTTTTTCATTTTATCAGTCATTGGGCCCCTATGTTCCAGCGTTTGACACTGCTAGTTATTCATTTTACCAGTTATTAGCACCCTATACTCCAGTGTTTAACATAAAATGTTAACATTCTTATATGTAAAATATATGATTTTATTATTTTTCATATTTATTAATTATTTCGAGATAGATGTCAAGTACTGGAGCATGCCAATCGCTGGAGCACCTACCCTATGTTATTTTAATTATGACGTTATTCTTTATCTAGATAAATCATTCCTTTTTTATTATTTTGGTCATTCCTCCAAACCAAGAATAAAAATTTTCTTTATTTCAATACATTATTGTTCCTGTTACGTTACTTTCGAGTGGTTTTTATTGTTGAGGAGATTATACGATGCAATAAGCGATTCTGCTAAACTTTTATAACTAAAACATTTAAAATAAATTTTACATTCTATTATTCTTTTATTCTGTAGGTAAAACTAAAGTTCTCTACATCTAAAGAGCTAGGCAGACAAAGGTTAATTTCATCTTGAATAATCGTAGTTAGGAATAAATCGTTTATTATTGTGTACGGATGTATAATCAGCTTAATAGCTGTTAATGAATCGCCTACGGATGTTTCCAGGTCCTTTTTTCTTTTTTTCTCCGTCTAATTCAGAAACAATAAATAACCTAAGCATTTAATATTTGTTATGCAAGAATGTCACTGCTAATGGGTTGGATATACTCAGCTATTATTAAAAGATACTGAATAAAATTAGGACTCGTAGTTTTGTGCACCTGAAATTACTTAATATGTAAAATGCAGTATACTTAACCTAATTTGAATGCATGGCGAACAATTTCATTCAAACGTTGTAATTACCGTTCGTATAAATTCCGGCCTTTAGTTTCTTAATTGACTTTGTCCGTGAATAGACACTTCAATTAGAATAGTTTTGAATCTAACGCTAATTTGGTTCAATTCGAATTTTTACGTTCTGTTAAGGTTGAATTGTTCTAATACATAAACGTTCCGAAGTTTTTTTTTTTTTTTTTTTTTATCTTGTAAATCTGGTAAGTATATATTTAAAAAAGATTTATGGTAATTTACTGATATATAATTAAATACTATTTTTTTTTTTTTATCTGTGGTATTTTACATAATTATATTTATATCAACGAAACCAAACAAATAAAAATGAACAGGTGAATTATCTCGCAATATATATATATATATATATATATATATATATATATGATAAAAAAGTGTGAAAATGCGTTTTTTAAAAGAGCAATATTGGATCGCAGGAAGTCATGGTACAGTTATGGAAGAATAGACAAAGAAAAAAAAGTTTGTTATTTTCAAATTTTCGATGTATTTTTTATTCACTGAACAAATTTTTCATTTAATTTAGTCTTGTCGTTCTAAATTAAATTCTGTCTTTGACAGATGGTTTTTTTTTTTTCTTGCAAGCCCCCCCCCCCCCCCCCCCAAAAAAAAAAAAAAAAAAAAAAAAGCGGAGATGTTTACTTACTTCTAATACTTACTAGGAAACCAAAGCTCCAGGAATCAAACGCTGCTCCATTCATGGCTACAATTTCTTGAGAAGCAGCAAAAGTCTCAGGTGGATTAGACATCAGTCAGGGGTACCTGTCGAGGATCAAAATAACAAAGAATTATTTAAAACTGCAACGGGAACAACTTCAGTATACACCCACAACGATATTTGGCGATTATGGCTAAATCATAAATCTAAAAATCATAAATGATAAATGATAAAATCATAATCTAAATCATAAAACATAAAATCACAAATCTAAAATAAACAACATATAGGCTGCCATATTGTATCGCAAACAGTCCAGAACGACATCGTTATCGTTCAAAGCGGCGCCAAAGAAAAATCGCCAAATATCGTTGTGGGTGTATATCGAAGTTGTACCCTGCAACGTTTTATTTTAATTTAGTACCGCTTAATTAAATAACGAGTCCGCGAATTGAATAAAAGAGTCCTTCAACACACATCTTCGATATCGGAAATGAATCGGAGTTTATCAATCATTGTACTAATTTTAGTAGAAGGGAAAGGGAGACCAGAAGAGAATTTGGTAAAGACAACGTGTTTTTTTTTTTTTTTTTTTTTTTTTTTTTTTTTAACTGGAATGACTGGACTTTCTAAAAATTGAAACAAATTTGAATTATCCAATAATTCTGTAAGTATGAAAAGTATAATAGGAATGGTAGTATATTTATCAAGTTTGGCCATTTTTTAATAGAAAGTAATGTATACAAATTCTTTTGTACATCTCAGTAAAAGTGTATAAATTTTAAGCAAGAATTTTTCAGCATTGAAATTCTGAAACACATATTAGCTTTAGTATCTTTTTTATAACTTAATGAACATCATATAAGCCACAATAAGAGGTGACATGTGTCAATCATTTTACTCTTCTCTGTAAAACTATTATAAGTAATATGTACATCATTTAATCGTACATTAGAAAAGTTATACAACATATATCAGAATATTTTTTAATGTTTTACACAATATAACGTTATTAAAACGAAATTCCATTCAGTCGAGTCTATAGACCGGAATGTATAAGAATTGTATCCCTGTAAGAAAATTATAATACCTGATTAATTTAATGAGTCCTAATTTTCAATTTAAAAATAAATTATTTTTTATCACACGCACATTCTACTTAGCTTTTTATTTCTCTCTCTCTCAATACATATTTATGCATAAATATGTGTGTAATCATTTGTAATGATTCGATTTTGTCAAGATGTGTGTGATATTTGAATTTTTTTAGTACGAAATGACTATTTCTTTTAGATAGCGATTTTGCATTGTCGCACTTCCAATATACCAGGATGCCATTGAATATCCAATTTTAATATGTAAATTCTTAGACTATCTTAAAATATTTAGAAATTTTATTGATAAATCCATCAACGATGAAAATTCATTTTGAGTAATTTGGAGTACAAGATTATTATTATTTTTTTTTTTTTTTTTTATACCAACTATGTGAAAAAGGCCATAGCCGGGAATTGAACCCGCGCCCTTCGCTTAACGTGTGGATACTCTTCCACTGAGCCACCCTGCCTGATAATCAGCTCGACATTTCTCGCATAATAACCGTTACATTAGTGTTTGCAGATACGGTGACCTTTCCAACGGTTATTATGTAAGAAATGTTGAGCTTATTATTAGCCAGGATCTTTCTCTCTCTCTCTCTCTTTTAAGTTACAAGATTGCAATATATAAATAAGTCCTGTCGTACTAATTTTTTCTTAATTTTAAACTCATACATTCATATGAGGTATATACGTTATTACAACAGTTGTTGAAGCATTTTTAAAAGCTCCCTCTCTTTCTCTCTCAAAAAAAAAAAAAAAAAAAAAAAAAAAAGTAAGAAAACGAAAGATAAAATATCACTTTAAGACGGGAAGCATTCTCAAATTTAAATTCAAATAATTTTCAATCAACAATAAGCTTTTGATCGCGCTGCTCTATATTGGTGAAAATAGATACAAATGAGTTTCGGGAAACTCGCGAGCCTTCTTATACAAATACGCAGAAAGCAGAAAAATGTGTTATGTCTAACCCGTAAAGTTGTACGCGTTGGGTATTCAAGGGATAACTAGGAGGGTATATGCATAAATAATAATTCGAATATTCTAACAAAGTTCTACATGATTGACAAATTAAATACATAAAAATAAATAAATAAATAAATAAATAAAGAGCGTGTGCTCCGACAATGAATTAATATTATGAGATGATAAAAGCTATCAAGATCTTATTCTACCTGTTAGCTATGTCATCTTTGTGATTCAAATAATGAAAGTCTCTAATTTTTAATGCAGTCATCTTCGGGAACTGTGATTGACTGAGCTGTTAAGTTGAAGTAATTCAGCCCCCTTTTTTCAATATACTTTAATCCCGAGGCAACTTGACAGAAATAAATCAAAACCATTTTAACAGCATTCCGACTTTCTCGAAATTCGGCATCGTTAAGTTTCTTTTCAAATTTCATGGCAGGACGGTCTGTATAAAAGATGTTAGTTCGTAATTGTGCATAGTACTCAAACTTCTTCACTTTCATGATATGCGAATGATCCAGAGAGATCCACTGGGACTCTTCATTGCCTAAATTTTCGTCAGTTGCAATTCTTGCACAATCTGCCTCGTCCGTGGACACAGGATCCGATTATCACATTGAAGACTGACTGGTTCCTCTTCTGTTTTAGAAACTGTTTGTAAGTACAAATCAAAGCATTTTTTATGGTAAAGACTGAAATTATTGTCGTTTTGAATGAGAGGAATATTTTTCTTAGAAACAGTTTTCTTGAATAACGAGTTCTTTAGATACTTAATCATGACGACACTTTTTAAAATACTTTTATTTTTTGTGAGAAGCTTTTAGGTGAATTGAAAGATTATTGATTATACTTAGCATAATTTGGGAGTGAGTTTTGAGTGTTTGATTATGTCTTGTTATTCATATTGTTGTAAATTGACATATTGTTCAATAACATGTTCATTGTTTATGAATCAATTATCTTAATTGATTCATATGGTAATGATTGAAATTATTGTCCTTTTGAATCAGAGGAATATTTTTCTTAGAAACCTTGAATAACGAGTTCTTCAGATACTTAATCATGATGAAACTTTTTAAAGTACTATTATTTTTTATGAGAAGCTTTTAGGTGAATTGAAAGATTATTGATTATACTTAGCATAATTTGGGAGTGAGTTTTGAGTGTTTGATTATGTCTTGTTATTCATATTGTTGTAAATTGACATATTGTTCAATAACATGTTCATTGTTTATGAATCAATTATCTTAATTGATTCATATGGTAATGATTGAAATTATTGTCCTTTTGAATCAGAGGAATATTTTTCTTAGAAACCTTGAATAACGAGTTCTTCAGATACTTAATCATGATGAAACTTTTTAAAGTACTATTATTTTTTATGAGAAGCTTTTAGGTGAATTGAAAGATTATTGATTATACTTAGCATAATTTGGGAGTGAGTTTTGAGTGTTTGATTATGTCTTGTTATTCATATTGTTGTAAATTGACATATTGTTCAATAACATGTTCATTGTTTATGAATCAATTATCTTAATTGATTCATATGGTAATGATTGAAATTATTGTCCTTTTGAATCAGAGGAATATTTTTCTTAGAAACCTTGAATAACGAGTTCTTCAGATACTTAATCATGATGAAACTTTTTAAAGTACTATTATTTTTTATGAGAAGCTTTTAGGTGAATTGAAAGATTATTGATTATACTTAGCATAATTTGGGAGTGAGTTTTGAGTGTTTGATTATGTCTTGTTATTCATATTGTTGTAAATTGACATATTGTTCAATAACATGTTCATTGTTTATGAATCAATTATCTTAATTGATTCATATGGTAATGATTGAAATTATTGTCCTTTTGAATCAGAGGAATATTTTTCTTAGAAACCTTGAATAACGAGTTCTTCAGATACTTAATCATGATGAAACTTTTTAAAGTACTATTATTTTTTATGAGAAGCTTTTAGGTGAATTGAAAGATTATTGATTATACTTAGCATAATTTGGGAGTGAGTTTTGAGTGTTTGATTATGTCTTGTTATTCATATTGTTGTAAATTGACATATTGTTCAATAACATGTTCATTGTTTATGAATCAATTATCTTAATTGATTCATATGGTAATGATTGAAATTATTGTCCTTTTGAATCAGAGGAATATTTTTCTTAGAAACCTTGAATAACGAGTTCTTCAGATACTTAATCATGACGAAACTTTTTAAAGTACTATTATTTTTTATGAGAAGCTTTTAGGTGAATTGAAAGATTATTGATTATACTGAGTATAAGTTGGGAGGGATTTTTGAGTATTTGATTATGTTTTGTTATTCATATTGTTGTAAATTGACGTACTGTTAAATAACATGTTCATTGTTTATGAATCAATTGTCTTATTTGTTTGTGAAACAACGTATTCATTGTTGGATCAACGACATAAATTTCATTTAAACTTATGTTTGACCGCGTGTACGGCAATTCCCAGTAAGAATTAAAGCAAGAATTAAAATTCTTGCGTTCTTCATAGATCATAAATACTTTCTAACCATACGCACCCGTCGCATCTTTTAACTTTCAATATGTTTTACTTCCTCAACGACTTTTTTTTTCTTTTTTTCTTAATTAGAAAGGAAGAAAAATCTCAAAAGAAAATAATAGAAAATAGAAAAGAAAAGAAAAATTACCAACTCAAACTTAATTATCTTGTTTTATTTTTTATTTCATTTTGCATGCGCGCTTTTTATTTCCAAATTCAAAATATTAAAAAATATATTTTTTTTTCCCCATACTGTCCGTTTCGAAACTGATTATTATTAATTTCCTTTTCCTTTTCTTTCAAAAAAAAAAATAAATAAATAAATAAATAAAAAAATAAAAAGAAAGATTTTGATGAAATTCTGGCAAAAGCAGAATTTAGTTTAGTACGGAGGACTATTCTTTTTTTTTTTTTTTTTTTTTTCAATTATAATATCGCTTTCAAATTATTCAATTATATTTTCGATAAATCTTCGATTTCGATAAATGTCCAACTATCGTAAAACTGGTATCGTAAAAATCCTTAGATTGAGACTAATAGTCCTCCATCCTTAAAAAAAAAAAAAAAATTAGAATAAAATAGACAATTTACGTGATTTCTTATATTTTTCTATGTGAGGCAATGCTTTTTAAAAAATATTTATATAATTTTTAAAATTAAATAAAAATATGATTTAAAGTTACGTTGTAAAATTATTTTATATAGAAAATAGAAGTTCGTAAAATATTGAAATCCAAAAGAATCTCTTTTAGAATTTTTTTTTTTTTTTTTTTTTTTTTTTTAGAAAATATTTTTTCATTTTATATGCTCTCCAAATTAAAGAAAATTATTGTTTTAAAAATTGAAAATATATTTATTAAATTCAGTCAATCTTCATTTACTACCGACTTTTTTTTTTTTTTTTTTTTTTTTTAACCGAGGAAAGAAATAATTAATATTTAATAATTACTGTTAATACTAAGATACTAATAAATGTTCTTTTTTTTTCCCACTGAAGGAATTTAATCGCTTGTTTTCATAAATTTCTCATCGAGCAATTACTTTTCGTTGCCAATATATTGTAATTAAATAATAACAACGAGTTTGGATTTAAATTTAATTTCGTTTTTCATCGATTAAATTATTAACTTAATAAAATGTAAAATGTTCTTTATAGCTTACGTATTTTCCTAAGTGTTTAGATGTTTGAAAATAGATAGAGCAATGATTTTTTTTTTTTTTTCAATGGTTATTCTAATAAGCCTAGTTACTCGTTTTCATAATATTCTCGAAGAATAATTTTTCGAAGAATTGTTTTTCATTTGAAAGATTTTTTTAATGAATTTAAATTTTTTGTAAGGAATTTAAATTTGTTTTCTCTTCATTGAATTTTCAGCGTAATGAAATATAAAATATTCTACATAACTTACGTATTTTCTTAAAATTGTTCGTTTTCGAAAACAAATAGTAATGAATCTCCTTTTTAAATTGTAATTCTGATTATTTTAGTTACTAGTTATCTTAACATTTTCAAACAGTAATTATCTTCCGTGTGAAAAGATTTTATAGTGAAATTAAAATAATATGTTGGGATTTAAATTTAATTAATTGAATTATCAATTCTACAAAATATGTTCTGTACAACTAACGTGTTTACCAAAGTTGTTTGATATTCGAAAACTGATAGTAATGAATGTTCTGTTTGAATGGTAATTCTAATAGACTTAGTAACTAATTTTCATAAAATTCTTGAAAATAATTCTTATAAAACATTTATAATGAATCTGTAGTGATAAGTTAGAATTCAAAATTTATTTCATTTTTCATTAATGTAATTAAAAGCCCAACAGTATATAAAAGAAACCTATACAAATGATACGTATTCTTTCATTTTTCTATGTACGACTGCACATTAGAATTCCTCCCCCCCCCCCTTTCTCTCTCTGTCTCTATCCCTCTCTCTCAAAAACTGTAGAAACAGTATTTTATTTTTTGAAAAAATAATAATCACCTATGGAAAATATATTTTTTTTCTTTTTAATAAAACAAATTTTTCCTCGTTCGTTCTACTTATTATAATTATTATTATTATTTTTTTTTTCTAATAATTTTTTTTTCTTTTCTATGTAACGGTATACGTGCAAGGACTTTCAATTGAGAATATAATTTAAAATTCTTCAAATGTTTCTCTATCAGAATAAATTGCAATTCTTTTTTTTTTTTTAAGTATTCGGTTCTTTTTTCACTTGACTTTATAAAATTAGAGATTTGTGTGACATGTTTTAATAAAACCCTTCATCTCTTTTTTACAATGCTTAACAGTTTTGACCCTATTATTAAAAGAGGATGAATGTAATCAAGATAATTATTCCTGATATCCTACTCCAAAATTTTAATTTCAATAAAATAAAATAAATTATTGTTCGGTTTTTTGAGATAAATCACTTTTATAAAATAAATAAAGTAAACACGAAATAAAAAATATATAATTCATTTTTTAATAAATATAATCTTTATATTGTTTACATTCATCATTTTAAAAATATCAAAAGGTAAACATAATATATTTGTTCCCGATGTCATATTTCTATATGTTAACTTTAATAAAATAACTCTTGTCATAGTTACTGTATTTTTCTGCGCACAAATCCGTAGATGAGATAAATCAGTTCTACACTAGAAGTAGTAATTAACAGACAAAGCTATCTTTCTATGAAGTATGGTTTCGTACAAACATAACTTAGTTTGTCATTGTAATTAAAATTTCCTGTGTAAAGCCGATTTATGCAACTTGCAAATTACAGAGATGCTAACATTTTAATTTATTCCGGAGCTTTGTTATTACCCGTCCTGTTTACATACTGATATTTAGGAAAGGTATTTTTCTTCTTAGTTGATAGTAATTACATATCGCAGAAAATTTCACAACGAATAAAGTAGTGCGAAAAAAAGGGCAGGTACTAACTGTGCACCGGAATACATTCAAATGTTGGCATGGGAACCCAAAGCGAGCTTTTGACCGATTTCCGTTTTCTTTTCTTTTTTTCATAAAGCTATATAGAAAAGAGTTTGCCAGCAAAGCGGGCAAAGCCATCCAAAATTGTTTAAGAACTAAAATATTATTCAACAATTCGCCGGGAGATGGAAAAAAAAAAATCATTTCTCTGTAAAAAAAAAAAAAAAAAAAAAAAAAAAATTAAAAATTTGAAACTCATAAATATTATATGAATTTCACTACATAATTAAAATTTTGATTCACCAGTCACCAAGTTATTATTAGAACCAGATTAATATTGTGCAATAGTGAACTAAAATCATACAAAGAAAGGTTTCGAAATAAAAGTCATAATTCACGACCCAGTTTTTATACTTCCGCAACGCAGTACTGTTTTAGTACAGGATCCCTATGAACGAATTTTAAACTTTTATCGCTATGTTGGTGATAACTTTTTATTTATTTATTTTGCCATTAAAAATAAATAAATAACGGTCAATTATATGTCGGTTGTTCACGTGTTTCAAGTGCCCAGAACTTGCATGTGCTGACAGAAAATAATAAGTCATTTAATGTTGTATACAGATCGGTATTAGAATAAAAATAAATTGTATATATTTTCCCGTAGATCTTTCAATGAGTTACAAATTTTTTTTAGTATACTTTATCAGACTCTGTTTTGCACAGCGCCACAATGATAAGGTTTCATTACATTACATATTATGATCAAACCGTCAGTTCCCACACATACACATCAAAATTTCCACGTGAACGAAGTCGCGGGGAACAGCTAGTATATATATATGTGTGTAAATTGTCGATAAGTGGCATTTGCAGAAATTTTTCTGTCTGAAAATAATGTTTACAGAAAAATAAGCTTTCCTTTCCCAAATCGTCTCTCTATATCATAAAATAAGATGTGTGTCAGTGTGTATCCAGAGGTTTTTTTTTTTTTTTTTTAATGGCTGATTGCAGAGCTACAGAAATTTGCATGATGGTTCGTTATGACCTGTTCTGATGCACCTCGAAGCCCTGTTTTCTAATTTTTGATTAGATTTTAAAATTAATTAAAATAGGAAAATAGTAACCTGCTAACAGCTTTAAAATTAGCCATTTAAATTTTTATCTACAGATTTATTCGAATTATTTTGAAATAATTCTATTTTGAAATGTGGAAAAAAATCATTAACTATCCTTTAAAAAGAAAGAAAAAAAGACATATTAATTTAAACCAAAATAGCTATTAATTTGTTGTCGAATTTGTTGAGAAAAAATGAATAGTTAAAATATTATTTTAATAGTTAATGTTGATGGTAAGGTATTGGAGAATGCTTTAGAACAGATTAGTTTTGTGCACAAAGGCTTTTTAGTTTCCCCTTTTAAGGTTCCCCTGAAGAATTCAACCTTGTGTTTTTCTATTTTAAATTTTTCTTGCCAGTGTAATCTCAATTTTTATTAAAAATTATGAAATTTAACTTTCTACACGCCAATGTTCCATAAACGGAACATGGAATTAAAAATTCATTTAAAAATTAAATATCATGAATACTGACTTGAAACAATTATCATATATAATAGAAAGATGAAAAGATGACTTGATTTTTTGAAATAGAAATTACAGTTCAGTCATAAAAAAAGGAAATGAACAGAAAATTACAAAAATGACCTATTTTACCATTTTTCCTTTTACACCACAGTTTAAAAATTCACATACTTTAGAAAAATAAGCAAATGCTTCTAAAAATGGCCTGGCATGTTTAAAATAGCTTACAATATTAAAATATAATAAAATAATACAATAACATTAAATTAATAACATTAAATTAATAATCTTAAATTATAATATATATATATATATATATATATTACACATTTTAATGACAGAGTTCTTTAAACTAAAGCATTAGAAGGCAAATATGTAAAACTAGTTGGCATAGGTGGCCTCTCAGTTCCCCATCATATTTATGTTCTCATAAATTTCTAATGCGAGACATTTTATAATCATGTTAAAAGAAATTAATTTGACCAAAGCTTGATACAGTGACAAAATGAAATCCCCGCCTAATAGGCTGCCCACCGTTCACTTCTATATATTTATCTTATTCTAATCTATTAATTTATTTTATCAGGGAAAATTCCGTTGTTTAGTTTTCATGCTATTATTTCCAATGCAATAATCCTCAAAATTAATATTTATATGAAAAATTTACAATTTCGCTATGTTGATAAAATCGTAAATTACGAATAATTTACGAAATTTTTCTATTAGAATATTTGTATTCAATCATGTTCAAACAAATATCATAAAAATTTTGAAGTTGTCTAATGTATTTATGATCCTCAAAATGGAAGTTTATGCTCAATTTTGCCTTATTCTGCCATCTTAGGTAAATCGTAAATTCCAAATAACTTACGAATTTTTTAAATTGGAAAAATCATAGTCTAATGATATTCATGCCAGTATCTTAAATAATATTTCGAAAGTGGTTTGACATCTTTACGATGAAAATATCCCTCAAGATTGACGTTTATGTGAAATTTTGCTCTATTCTGCCATGTTAAGAAATTCGTAAATTTCCAATAACTTACGAAATTTTTATATTGGAAAATTCATAGTCATTAATATTCATGCCAGTGTCCTAAATAATATTTCAAAAGTAGTCTGACATCTTTACGATGAAAATATCTCTAAAAATTGACGTTTATGTGAAATTTTGCCCTATACTGCCATGTTAAGAAATTCGTAAATTTCCAATAACTTGCGAAATTTTCAAAGTAGCATATTTATAGTTACTGATGTTCCTTCCGGCATCCAAACTGATATTTTAAAACTGGTCTGACATTTTTACAGTAAAAAGTTTCCATTTAATGCACGTTTAAGTGAATTTTTGTCCTATTCTCCCATGTTAAGAAAATCGTAAATTTCTAATAAATTACGAAGTTTTTTAATTCGAATGTTGCAAATGAATAGGGTTCTTGCCAGTGTCGAAAGTAATATTTTAAAACTGATCTGACCTCTCTGCGACAATTTGTTCTTGAGATATCGTGTACACAGGCTAACAAACTAACGGACTAACAGACTAACACACTAACAGACACCCTACAGACAGACACCATACAAATCTTGTCATTTTCGGATTCCTCACACCTGAAAACGTGTAAAAAAGTAAAAAAACCGCGGTCGAAATTTTTCACGATTATTTAAGTTCCCCATACCTATAGTATGATGGGGAACTAAAACTAATTTCAATTACACTCACAAGGAGAGGTCACGACATGGAAAATTCACATCGGGACGAAATTGCGCAGGATTGTAGTATACTATGAGGGTAACAGCATGTTAAAGCAGTAGGACCCACTATCCACAAAATTTCGAGAAAAAAGCATTTAAAGTTTCAGTAATATTTAAATCAAGTTTTTGCATAAGCGAGTAAGCGCTTCAGTGGCGTGATCCTAAAGCGCGAGCCTCCCACCCAGATGACTTGGGTTCGAGGCTACCTGCGGGACTACTCTTTTTTTTTTCTTTAACTTTTTATTTCTTTTACTTTATTTTACAATTCAATTCAAAATTTGAAAATTTTAATAAAAAATTATTTATTTTTCTTGAGTATAAAATAACTTTTTCTATTTTTAATATTTATAACTTAAAAAATACAATAAATCTATATAACTTAAAAAATAAATTTTAGTTTTATTTTAACTTTAAAATAAGTTAAAACTAAAGAAATTGTTTTTAATTATTTATCTAAATATTTTATTTCATTTTAGGTATATTTAATTTTATTTTTTAAATTACAAAAAAAAAAAAAAAAAATACAGAGAAATGATGATTTTAATTGCATATATAATTACTATCCAAATTAAATAATTACTTCTCCAATCAATAGTTTCTTAAAAATTATAGTATAGGATTGCGACGCTATTAAATTATTACAGGTAAAGAAATGTTATCTTTAAATGTAGATTTTAAATGTTAATGAACATCGTTTCTTTTTCGATAACGACTTCCTTTTTTTTTTTTTTTATCCTTCTGTGCACAAAATAAAATTCCACCTGCCCTTTTATTATTAACAAGCTAGAAGTGTTTGCGTAATTTATACACATTCAAACCAAATCAGGAAGCTCAAACCAATATTTAAGTACACCTGCTAACTATTTTACACTTTGTTTACAGCTTGTTTATTTTTTAATTATTTAAATATTTGTCTGTTTTTCTTTATGTTTCTTATTTAGGGTTTTGCAAAACTAAACTTTATTTCTTAAGTTATAGAAATTTATTGTATTTTTAAGTTATAAAAAAAAAAAAAAAAGAATTATATTACACTCAAGACATTAAAATTTTCAAATTTTGAATTGAATTGTAAAATAAAGTAAAATAAATAAAAAGTTAAGATTACATAAAAAGTTAAAGAAAAAAAAAAAAAAAAAAAAGAGTAGCCCCGCAGGTTGTCTCGAACCCAAGTCAACTGCGTGGGAGACTCACGCTGTAGGATCACGCAACTAAGACGCTTACTCGCTTACGAAATAACTTGTATTTAAAGATTACTGAAACTTTAAGTTCTTTTTTCTCGGAATTTTGTGGATAGTGGGTCCTACTGCTTTAATATGTTGTTACCCTCATAGCATACTACAATCCTGCGCAATTTCGTCCCGATCTGAATTTTCCATGTCGTGACCTCTCCTTGTCAGATCAGAATGAGGCGTGTAAAAGGTTAATGATAAAAACATTATGCTTATTTTTTAAATATTTGTTTTCCAAATTATTTTACTAAGCGCCTTAATTTGGTTTAAAAGAAATGTTATTATACATTAAAAATCATCAATAGAAAACATAAATAATGTTATTTTTCTGTACGACTCATTAGGTTCCTAACACAATTAACGAACGACGAGATAAATTTTAAAATCTCGAAGGAACATATTTAATTACGAAACGATAACGACAAATACTAATTAATTTTCTGATTTCATAAAAGCCCTAGTGTATGATGATAATCTTTTCAAAACCATTATTTATTTCCTTTACCATTAGCACCAATCATTAAACAGAATTCTAATTATTCATTTACTCTGCGAACAAATTCGACAATTAATGAATAACGATTTTCGTTGAATTTATTAATTTTTCCTTTAACGACAGTTACTGAATTCTTTTCAACATTTCAGAATAGAAATGTATGGAAAAATGATCTGGAAAAGGATAAGCTTATTTTACTTCAAACATTACTTTTCAGATTGAAATATTTCTGAAAGTGTCACTCCACAAAAATAGAATGAGTTCATTAAATGAATATATATATAATCTTATTTTGCTTTGGTCCGAAATTCTTTTGCTCATCTCAAAATAAAAAGGTTCTTTTCATTAATAAAAGTTCTATTATTTCCCCTTAAAATACTATCCAAATGCAGGGGCGCGCTGACCCGGTGTGCGAAGTGTGCGGCGCACACAGGCGCCAGGTAAAGAAAGGCGCCAGCCGAGGATAAATTATTTGAAAAAAAAAAAAATGTATGTCTATATATATATTATTGCTTTATTAAATCTGATTTCATAATGCCGGTCTGAAGCCATGTGACTAATATAGCTAAATGAGGCGCCTTGAAAAATCTACTGACAAAACTTGTGTTCCTCAAATAGTTTAGGAGGTTTTTTGTGAAAGGGCACGTTAAAAGTGGAATAACTTTGTAAAGTTGTGCCTACTTTCAGCAAAATTTTCTTTGACTTTTTTAACATATCAAAGCATTCTATTGAAATTTAAAAGGGCGCTTTAATTTCTTCCTCCTCCCTCTTCTGCCGGAAAAAAGCCGTTTAGGTTTGTAATAAAACAACATAATTCGATTGCAAAAAGGAAAATTTAATGAAACTGGAGATTTTAATTGGAATAGTTTTTCCTCTTTGGATTTTCGATGTAACATCTATATTAATAAAATCAGAATTTGTCAATAAATTTCTCAAAAAAAAAAAAAAAAAAAAAAAGTGATATTTTTACATTTACCGCATCGTGAAAGCCAACATAATTCAAAGCCATAAAATTCGAGACCCCTCTTTTAACGCTAAATTGGTACTGGAAAGTATATGGGAGCTCCGGTCCCAAATTTTGGTGCGTGTTTTGTTTACATGCATCCGAAGCCTATACTGACGATATTGTACTAAATTCCTTCTCACCTTTTCAAGGGAGAAAGTAGGCAAAAAACACGATTTTAAGCATAACTCGGCTCCGAGTTACTTGACGATGAGGAAATTGCATATGGGGAAACTAAACGTAAGTACAAATAAATAAATAAATAAATAAATAAATAATAAATAATAATATAAATCTGGATTTTTCGATTTTTAAGGGGGAGGGGGAAAAATCTATTTGAGGGAAATTTCGCAAATTCCGGATTCTACAAAATGTTTACCAAAAGAATTCTATTAAAATTGGTATAAAGATGTTGGAAACAGGTATATTCGTCTTCTTTAGGATATTTCCAAAAACCTATTTTTCTTTTTTGTCATTTTCGATCTTGGGGGAGGCATAAGGGGAGGATAAAGTCAACACCCCCCCCCCCCTTCCTAGCGCTAAATTTTTCATGTAAAATTTATGGGAACTGCGGTCACGGATTTTGGGGCGCAAATTGTTTATATGTATCTGACAACTATTTTAGAGAGAATTTACCCCTTCCTTCCTTGAGGTCAGAAACACATTTCCAAGCGTATTACTCCAAATTATCTTAGCAAGAATAAATTTTATGTGCGGATTAATTGTTTTCGAAATTATTTTGTCATAATACCTGTAGCATCAGTGGAACAATCTTTTTCTAAATTTAAAATGATCAAAAAAATACTTACGCTCCACAATGGTATCAGACAGATTTTTAAATTTTGTAATTACATCGATAGTATAAGGCATTTTGGATCAAATGTATATATATTATTCCAGAATTCACAAAACTCAAACAAATTAGTTAAATTTTATGAAATAATATTATCTGTTTAAACATTCATATAATCTACTTTAAACCTAAATAATTTTTATTAGATAGTATCATTTTTTTATTTACTTATAAATTAATGGATTATTTACATCTGTGCAGCGTACATACATCGCGGTAACAGTGTTTAAAATATATTTTTGTATCTTACTACTATATGGAAAAACACATGTAAATTTGCATACAAATTACATAAAAAGTTTAGATAATGAAAAGGGGCAAAATTCCATTCACTAGACATTTTTTTTTTCTTCTTCTTTCCTGCTAAGTATTTTTTTATCCATATTTACCAAGTAATATTTATTATATGCCCCTATTTTATGTATTTATAAATTTATTTGTTCCTTAAAAAAAAAAAAAAAAAAAAACTTCCATAATTAATCAAGTCAAATTTTGTCATTATATCGATGGTCATATATTACTTTGATCTTAAGAGTATTTGGAGAGTTTTCAACAATGAAATTGAGAAAAATAGAACTTACTACGGGATTTTTATTATTATTATTATGAGTCCTAATTTTATATGCTTATAAATGCCATTCATCTGTATTAGTACAAAATGTTAAACTCATTTATAAGTGCAAACATACTACAATAGTACGACTAACTATAAGTTCTTTTTTTATTATAGAATTGCAAAGAGTTAAAGTTAAAGCACTTTCTAAATGATAGGTGTTATTGCAATAAAGACAGATTTACAATTAAAGTGCAAATAGCGAGCAGTTCATTCAATTTTAACAGGGTAGGGTTCTGGGGTGATTGTCAGCCTGAAATACAGACTTGGCAACTTAACGATGAATTTGGCGACATGGCTTCCAAACTTGGCGAGAAGTAATAATTTAGTATTTCCAAAGTTTAGAAGCTCTATCTTCAATAAGAACCGAGTTCTGGAATTTTCTGTATTCATCAATTGGCTTCTGGTGCAGAATAACCTCGAAAGTTCGCCAAATCACGACAGAAATTATGAAAACAGAAGAGACACTCCCAAAACAATCAGTTATATTCGGGCACCTGTTCTGAACTTTCGTTTTGGTTTAAATGGTGTATATTTATTCTTAAATGAGTGAAATTCCACTCTGTGGCGTTTTTAACGTTTTCTCATTTTTTGAGGTATGACTTTGAGTACGATAATTTACTGGTTTTTTAGAGAATAATCCTTGAATAAAGTGTATCTTTTAACAAGAAACTGCCGTTTCTTTATAATTACATTTTTTACTCAAGAAAATCGACATTTTGGTAACAATGGATAGTGACCGATATTTTGGATCAATATGATATGCATAATACTCGCAAAAGTTGTAGTGAAGTGAGGAAACGTTCAGTTTACTAAGACTATTTTTTTGTGTTTAAATATTTACTTAAAAATTACACCAAACAAATAGAAACGTTCACACTTACAGCTCTCATCTAACAGGGTGGCCACTGGTTAGGGAATCACGGAAAAGTCAGGGAATTTAGGTGAGTCTTGAAAAGGCATGGAATAGTCAGTGAATTTCATGTAAAGTCAGGGAAGTCCACCCAGTTTTGTAAAAACAGGCCTCATTTCAAAGCTCGTTATTGCAAATTGCTAAAATGTGTTCTAATTTTGTGAATTTTTGTGGGAAATAAACACAGTAATTCAAGTAAAAGTCAAGGAAAATGGTGAAAAATAGTCATGGAAAAGTCAAAGAGTTTGGAAAAGTTCTAATGTTAACCACCCTGATCTAAGCCATCTGTTGTAATACTTTAACGTGGCATTTCTGCACTCACATTAACATTAAATTTGCCTATTTTGGTTTCCTCTATTTGCCTTCACTGTTGTACCTCGTGTTTGCCCTATATAAGATTTTTTCTCTTTCTGCAAGATAGACTTTTTATTTGTTTCTTTTTAAATTTCATTTTATTTGATACATTTCACTTTTTATTAGCCATTCAATAAATTTACCACTATTAAGGTTCGAGATTCAATTGACTTGCTAAATGATAACTTTTTATAAAATTATTATTATTATTATAAATTTTAAGGTAATATAGGGCGTCATCTGAAACTCTGCACACAGGCGCCTGACAATGCTGGCGCGCCCCTGTCCAAATGTAATCCTTCTTTTCTTCAGCATCCAAATACACGGTCCTATATTATATTTCATCGGGTTTTGTAGTAAATAAAAAATAATCATAAATTAAAGTAAGTAATATTATTACCATAATTGACAAAATTATTACGTATGGTGCGGGCATCTGGGGCGGTCACCTGACGACGACTGCCAAGACTAAGCTTAACTCTGTACAGAGGCCATTCCTCTTGCAGATGTCCAGAGGCTACAAAACAATTTCAACTGACGCATTGACCGTCATCACGGGAATCCCGCATGCAGACTTGTAACTTCATTACAATTTTCAAAAAACTAATATCCTTCAACTCGATAACTCAAACTTAGCAAGCTCCCTTTTCCCAAATATTCCGATTCAAACCTTTTCCAAATCCTGGGATATCCATCCAGCAAAGGATGCTGCATCAGAATTAATTAATTGCAACATTAATAGCTATTCTCCCTCTGCCTCTGTGGCAATCTACACAGACGGCTCCTAAACTGATTATGATGTAGCGGCCGCATTTTGCGTGCTAATCAACTATGCATCTATCCACCAGTGGTCTTGCAGGCTCGAAGACTTCAATTCTGTATTCCAGGCAGAGCTTTTTGGAATTCTAAAGGCTATCGAATGGGTAGAGGGAAACCTCCACATACATTCCTTCATTAACGGTCCTCTTCACTTACCGTCGCCAGAAGCCCGAGCCAATGTTATTCTACGGGGAAATTTTCTTTACAAATAATTTATTAACTAATACATATTTTAAAATATGTTCCCTGAGATTTAAAATTTATTGTTAATTTTTAATTGGAAACCCAATAAGATATACAATAAAATACATTGTGTTTTTCATTCAAAGTATAACATTTATTTTTAATCAATATAATTACATAATGTATTGAAATAAAGAACAAATATATATTAAATAATTTATTATTATTATGTTTTTTATTTATTGTGTTAAATTTTATAATTGTGAGTTATATATACATTATTAAAAAAATAAAATAAAACTAAAAATATCCACCTGCTATACATAAAATGGTTATGCATTTCACAAACATATGCATGCAAAAATTAAGAAAAGATTTTTAATCTGTTGAAAAGTTGTTTTCCTGAAATAATATTAAATAGACTAAGGCATTATTATTCAACCGTCCTGATACTAACAACGACAGAAGTTCGTAAAAAACAAAACTGTTAGTCTACCTGTTAAACAAATTTTACTTCCATTCCCCTACTACCGTAGTAATGGAAGTATTGTATTCAGTCCAAAAATTCGATATCGAGTTTTCACCTGATTTTACACGTTTTAAGACCTCCTGATTCCAAAAAAGTAGTTTTTGGCAATTGATCAGTGTGCGTACGTACGTATGTATGTATGTGTGGAATCTTCTGGCTATCATATCTCCGAAACTAATAATGATAGAACTACGAAATTACAGAATTGAAACGAGTCTAGTGTACAGATGAACTTTCCAAATTTTGGTGAAAATTGAAAAACTGGAAATGGGTCATCGTTAAGTCTTTATCTCAAAAACGACTCTAACGATTTTCTTCACATTTTCTATATAAACGCTCTATTAGATGCCCTTTAGAATGATATAGTTGGTTAATTCAGAAAATTGATATGTGACCTGTATAAATAGCTCAAATTTCAGGTCCCGCAAGTGCGTTCCTTTAAAAACGGCTGTACGAATTTTCTTTTTCAAACTAGCCATGTTAACTCCCTTTTAAATATCTTTCTGTGTGTAATTATTTTTTTCCGGTCAATGATTGAGTATACCAAGTTTTGGTAAAAGTTGGTATCTCAAAAACGGCTCTAACGATTTTCTTGAAAATTGTTCCATTAATCCATTTTAGTTACCCTTTCGCATGTATTACGTGGTTATTACAGGACGTTATTATGGGTATTAACGGTCATTCTGATTTGGTAGATCAGTTTTGGATCTCGGCTCTTTTTTCTTTTTTTTTTTTTTTTTTTTTTACTTGCTATGAAAATTCTATTTTATATGTCTTTATACGTGTATAAAGTTTCTCTTACTAGAAAATTCCAAAAAATGCATATAAATCTCAAAAAAAAAAAAAAAAAAAAAAAAAAAAAATGCATATAATACGTGTAAGAGCGGGTAATGGAAGTGATGTGGTTGTTTCACACCAGATTTTTTAGTATTGCCCCCAAATACTTTTTTTCCCCTTTCTATTGAAAAAAAAAAAAAAAAAAAAAAAAAAAGAAGAAGAAGAAAGGGGTGCAGATTTCTGTGAAATGTTTTTAATAAAACATTTTTTACCTCTCTTCTAAATAAAAGTTTAGAATAACAAAAAGTTATTATTGATCTACTGATGAACATAATCATTGTATTGATTACAATAATAATTTTTAAATATTAAAAGATGAGCGTAATAATTACATTTGCCCCGAACACGCTATACCGTAATTTTAATTCAATAAAATAATTATTTAAGTACCATAGTTCTTTTTTTAAGTGATTTTACTTTATGTCAAGTGTCATTTTCAGAAATGTTTCATTTTGAAAAATAATTTTTCAATAAAAATAATCCTTTTTTTTTTTCAATTTATTTATTCCTTTCTATTTTAAAATAATAAAAGAATTCAGAAACTGTCTTAAAATGAAAAAAAAAAAAAAAAAAAAAAAATCATTTCAGCTAAAATCTTTATTCGTTAGTGCTCGAATTTGTTCTCTGAGGTCATGAATAATTAGAATATTATTTAATAGTTAGAGTTAGTGCTAAGATATTTACTTATTAATGTTTTTTTTTTTTTTTTAAGAAAGAATATTCTTATACACCAGGGCTCTCGAATCGGAAGAATTAATTAGTATTCGTATAAACATTTTGTAATTAAATATATTTCTAGAGATTTAAAAATTTATCTCATTAATTCAGCTGAAAACCTAATGAGACATAGAACAAACTGCATTATTTATGTTTTTCATTAATACATAGCGTATGTCTGCGTATAACAGCATTTTTTTTTTTTTTTTTTTTTTTTTTTTTTTATGAAAGTAGCATATTAGTGTGCTAAATCGAAGAACAAAAATCTAAAAATAGGTTTTCTGTTTTGTATATTAAATTTCCTAATTTTCAACAAAAAAGTTTTTTATTTATTTATTCATTTATTTTAAATGAGGGGGGGGGGGTAACTTATCTGCTGTGTATAAGTTGTCATGTAGTTCCTACTCACGCAAACATGCATAGAAAATATAAAGAAAAATTCAAAATATTATTTTTTTTTCTGAAATAATACTAAAATCTAATTTAGTTTACACCAGTGATTCTCAACCACTGTGCCGTGTCACTTTTGTGTGCCGCCAAATTTTAGAAATGCTTATAGTAAAAATTATAATTCTTTCTTTGTTATTCTTATTCATATTCTTATCTTATACTATTAAGTGAGCAATATTTGTATGTATATTTCACTGATCTCGAAAACGGTAGCTCGGACAGTCGCAAGATTTAACACAAAGGTGCATCCCGAAGGGTCATTGTGCACATCGAAGTCAGATTTTCGAATTTTTGATTAGTTTTTTCTTAATTAATTAAAATGTGAAAATCATAACCTTCTAATTTCTGATAAAAAAAAGCCATTTAAATTTTAACATTTTATCCATAATTTAATTGTTGCCATTTTTTTTTCGACAAAATAATAATAATAATTAAAAAAAAAAAAAAAACGTACATTTATTTAAAATGAGGAAAATAAATCAGAAAGATTAGAAAATAAATTAGAAATATCACTCGCATCGTTACAAATAAGACACCAAATGAAAGGGAAAATTTTTGTAAATCCGATGCATTAAACAGCTTATCAATCGGATGATTTGTTTTTTCTTAATTAATTAAAATGTGAAAATAAAAACCTTCTAATTTCTGATAAATAAGACATTTAAATTTTAAAATTTTGTCCATGATTTAATTGTTGCCATTTTTTTTCGACAAAATAATAATAATTAAAAAAAAAAAAAAAAAAAAAACGTACTTATTTAAAATGAGGAAAATAAATCAGAAAGATTAGAAAATAAATTAGAAATATCAGTCGCATCGTTACAAATAAGATAGCAAATGAAAGGGAAATTTTTTTTTTAATCCGATGCATTAAACAGCTTATCAATCGGACAATTAGATTTTTTAAAATTAACTAAAGTATGAATTTTAGGTGGCAACAGCAGAAGATTGTATGGAAACCGTTAGCAGAAAAAAAATGAAAAATCTGCTTCAAATTAAGTCACATGATTTTTAAAAGGGATTAAAAATTGCAGTTTTCAAATTCTTTTAAATTTTCTCTCACGAACACAAAAATATAATATACAGCCTGTACCCCACAAGACCAACTTGCATTTCAAATTTCATCAACTATTTTGGTTAATAAAAAAAAGTTATTATTATTTTTTTTTTTCAAATTAAGTTTTATTCTATTTTCGAAAAGATTTATGTGATCATATATATAATAATATATATAGATCTACCATCCCCATATTATCGTGCAAAGATTTTTGATGCCGAAAAAAAAAAGCTTTAGAATCAGCCATTAAGTGGTACTGAAGGGAAAAAAAAAAAAAAAAAAAAAGAAAAAAGAAGAATGAATTTGAAACTATATCTGGGGCTTTTCATTCACCTTTAGTAAATAAATTATTCATGAATTTTATTTGCTAAAACATTCGTGCATATTCCCGTGTGTGTTCACTCGGGGAAAGACTGCCATATTTTGGTAAAATCGCCGTCTTTTCCCGAGTGAAAAGGAATCACTTTTTTCTCCCCAATGATCAATCTATATATTATTACTATATCTATGTATGTGATACGATAGATTAATAATTTGGGTTTTAAAAAATTTTTTAAATAGATTATTTAAACTCTATGAACCATATTTTTATTTTATCAGCTTCATTAACAGATCCTGCTGGGCGATTTTTTAAATTTTGGTGTTGAAGTACACCGAATGTTTTTCGACAAGAAGTTTAATATAGCAACAGCCATTTTAATCTAAGTAGCGCATCAAATATATAAAAACATAAATGATTTATTTTTACACAAAATTTACAGAACAAATGCAGTTTTAAAGATAGGAAATTTATTTCAACAAGCACTATTTTAAACCTAAAAAGCATTAAAAATATAAGCAGAATATAAAGGATTCTTATGTATAAACAAAAAAGAGTCTGATAAAATTATTAGCAAAATAGTCTTCCCCTTTTCATACAAAAAAAAAAAAAAAACCGTCGCTAATATGGCGACAAAAATTCAAAAGCCGCCAATGGAGCGACATAATAAATTGTGTAACACGATAATGTTTACCTATTTATTTTTTTTATATATATAATAATCACTATGCTAATTTATCATACAAACAAATTAACCTCTGTGTGTTACTGCACTCTCACGCTGTCGAACAGAAATATTTGAAAAATTCAAATTAATATTTAAATAAATAAATAAAAATATGTTTAATGGGAAATATATATAACCATAAAAAGATTAGTTGTCTAAAATACGGCAGAAATAGCGCTCATAGCATATTGTTACAAGGGATTAAGTCTTATTGTTACAATGAATTAAGTCTAAAATGGTGACAAAAATTCAAAAGCCGCCAAAAAGAACTATATTAAGGCTGTACTATCAGGTTTACAACCCATGAATTATATATAAACACAAAAAAATAATTGTCTCATGCGACATACGTAGCCGGTCACAGCATATTGTAATATTTGGCGTGAAATTGCTGTCATTTAATGGTTGATTGGATAAACAAAAAAAACATATGAAATAACGTAAAAGCAAATATTATGTTGTCTAAACCCAGTTACGTTCGAGTCCAGTCCGAGTTACATGTGAACAACACGTATAGTGTTGTTCACATGTAACTGGGATTCAAATATAAAAGGGAAACTCCAATTTTTTCGATACTATCTATTTCGAAACTGTTATATAATAAGCACCTAAATGGAAGCTCATTGGTAAACTATTGTCGCAGGTAATAGGGACAAGCGCCCGAGTTACAGTGGATGACCAAATCGCTGCTGAATGCAGCAGGGACCTGGAGCGAGCTTTTCAACAATTTCAGTAATTTATTTTATTTTATTTTTATAAAGCTATATAGAAACGAGTTTCCTTTAAATTTAGTGGCCAGCGAAGCGGGCAAAGCCTGCTAGTTATTATTATTATGAGTAAAGTTTGTTTAAATTAAAGAAAAGTACGCTGTAAAACAAAACTGTTGTTTTTACAGTTAAATACCATATTTTTAACTGTTTTTATCTTCGATAACTGTGACCTTTCATAAAATGAAATATTTGCCCCAAGTGAAATGTGTGCCGCCAAATTTTGAAATCGTTAAAAGTGTGCCGCGACAAAAAAAAAAAAGGTTGAGAATCACTGGTTTACACTAAATCTCGGTTGTCCACCTGTCGGGAGGGGGGGGGGGGGACTATATTAGAATCTGAAACTAGCTAAATTTTGAAAAAAGAGTTTCCCCTCTCACCCAGAGGTGAATTTAAGTTAGATTACGCCCTTGACTCATTTGGCTATAGCTCCCTATTATATGCATAATGGAAGTATTATGCATATAAAAATATATTTTAATTATAATAATAAATGCACTATAACTAAGAAAACTATATTATTTTTCGATACATCCATCGCTGTGAAACATTGCATGTAATAATTAACTCATAATTAAAAAAAAAAAAATTAGTGTACTAAAATCATTAAATATATATATTTGGTTTCTCCTACGAATATATGATTAAATACACAGAATCAAAATTTTTATCTGATTATTAACAAACAGACTAGTGTTACGTTTATATTTTGAATAAATACTATGGAAAATATTTTGTTTCACAAACAGATAAGTTGTTGTGCTTCAAAATATTATATTTTCAGCTTTCCGTTCGATAATTTCTATTTAAATCATTATTTAATTATTTTCAAAAAATAATTCCACTCATAAAATGAAAACATGTTTGAGTCGTAGCAGGGATCTTCCAAATTTCTTTCTACTGTCGATTGAAAAACCTATCTAGAATTTATGTTTAAAATTAAACCTCTTTTTATATTTTGAAATGTTTATAAATTTGCCTCGCTTCATATAGTCGATAAAAAACCCAATACATTTTCAGTTTTAATTATGTGTTAAATCGGAGTTCCTTTTCATTTTTTAGTAATTTTTCAAATTTCATCACCTCCATTATTAAAGTTTTAATCACTTGGAAAAATTTTGGTGCCCATTAAGCAGCGGCTGATATTTTTATTAACACGCTTTTATTAGCTTCACCTGTATGTATGTTTGTATGTTTGTATCCCCTCTGGGAGCAAACAAAAAATCTATATTGTAAAAAAAGACATTCCCTACGTGGACGCCGCAGCTGTGAGGTAAAGTTCCGCGCTACGAACCTAAAGGTCTAGCGTTCGAGCCCAGTCAGGGAGATTTTTTAAAAATGGTTTTTGTTTAATACTAAATTATTTTAATTAAAGATATAAATGTATGTAAATATTATGGTGTGCCACTCACACGATTTTCTCTTACCCTGCATTTTAATACTAACAAGGAGAGGTCACGACATGGAAAATTCAGATCGGGACGAAACTCCGCAGGATTATAGTATACTATGAGGGTAACAACATATTAAAGCAGTAGGACCCACTATCCACAAAATTTCGAGAAAGAAGCATTTAAAGTTTCAGTAATCTTTAAATACAAGTTATTTCGTAAGCGAGCAAGCGCCCCAGTGGTGTGATCTTAAAGCGCGAGTCTGCTAGCCAGACGACTTGGGTTCGAGGCTACCTCGAGACTACTTTTTTTTTTTTTTTTCTTTAACTTTTTATGTAATTTAAACTTTTTACTTATTTTTACTTTATTTTATAATTCAATTCAAAATTTGAAAATTTTAATAAAATATTATTATTATTTTTTTTTAATATAAAATAAATAAGTTTTTCTATTTTTAGTATTTATAACTTAAAAATACAATAAATTTCTATAACTTAAAAAATAAATTTTAGTTTTATTTTAATTGTAAAATAAGGTAAAACTAAAGAAACTGTTTTTGATTATTTATCGAAATATATTTTATTTTATTTTAGGTATGCTTGAAACAATAGTACATTTTGTCTTTTAAATTAAAAAAAATAATAATAATAATACAGAGAAATGATCATTTTATTGCATATATAATTACTATCCAAATTAAATAATTACTTCTCCAATCAATACAGTTTCTTGAAAAATTATAGTATAAGATTACAACGCTATTAAAAATTATTTCAGGGAAAGAAATGTTATCTTTAAATGTAGTTTTTAAATGTTAATGAACATCGTTTCTTTTTCGATACGACTTCCTTTTTTTTTTTTTATCCTTCCTTGCACAAAATAATTCCACCTGCCCTTTATTATTAACAAGCTAGAAGCGTTTACGCAATTTATACACATTCAAACAAAATCAGGAAACTCAAACCAAGATTTAAGTAACACCTGCTAACTATTTTACACTTTGTTTACAGCTTGCTTATTTTTTAATTATTTAAATATTTGTCTGTTTTTCTTTATGTTTCTTATTTAGGGTTTTGTAAAACCAAACTTTATTTTTTAAGTTATAGAAATTTGTTGTATTTTTAAGTTATAAATATTAAAAATAGAAAAATTTATTTTATACTCAAGAAAATTAAATAATTTATTAAAATTTTCAAATTTTGAATTGAATTGTAAAATAAAGTAAAAATAAATAAAAAGTTTAGATTACATAAAAAGTTAGAGAAAAAAAAAAAAAAAAAAAAAAAGAGTTGTCTCGATGTAGCCTCGAACCTAAGTCGTCTGGCTAGCAGACTCGCGCTTTAAGATCACACCACTGGGGCGCTTGCTCATTTATGAAATAACTTCTATTTAAAGATTACTAAAACTTTAAATGCCTTTTTCTCGAAATTTTGTGGATAGTGGGTCCTATTGCTTTAATATGTTGTTACCCTCATAGTATACTACAATCCTGCGCAATTTCGTCCCGATTTGAATTTTCCATGTCGTGACCTCTCCTTGTAAGATAGATATTTTGTGCTTTTTAGTTCACATTTCTATAAAAGCGTGTTCTTTTAATTTTTTAAAACTATAATATTATGCATTATATTTTCAATCTTTTTTCACTGTTTTAGTCGATATCTAAACTTTTCGTTTTCTATTCGTTACATAGGAACACTACGAAATTTAACAAACGGCGTTCCAAAAGAAACCAAATACAGAAATTACTTTTTTTTTTTTTTTTTTTTTTTTGTGTATGCAATTTTAATAATGTCCCTAGCATCAAAATGCAATCGGCCTTTGAATGGCCTCTTATCGACGACCGATGAACTTGTGAACTGCCGATACTCGGAATCTCATCAAGAGTGATGCATCTCATCGGGAGTCCATTTAATAAATCTCATCGGGAGTAGTTGAATCCTATTATCGGAACCCGATGAATTTTAGAAACTGATCCAATGAAAATCCGATGGAAAGATACGATTTCTATCGAATCTTCACGTGATTTGTCATCGGTTCGATATATTTTTTCGGTGAAATACTCCTCATCGAAAACCGGTCTTAGATGCTGCTCTGAACTATATGTCAAAGTTAATGCTCGAGCAAATTTCGAGGAGTTGATGAAAGGCCAAGCAAAGTACAATACTACTAGGGGCACACTTGTATCTATTTTTTTTTTTTTTTTTCGTCGGATGAAGGGTCGTGTTATTGTTTCGACATGAATCCATTGTTAGAAGTATTTTTGCAATTTATAGTGTTTTCTTCCCAAGTTAAATAGTTATTATATCGATTATTAGTATTTGAATCTAATGAGATTTAACATACAGATGTTTCAAACCAAACATTTCTAGAAAATTAAGAGCAGTTTTTTTTCTTTTTTTTTCTTTTTACATATTTATAATCAGCTATGTGTCTAATAACCATTTTTGAAACCAGTTTAGAAATTTCCAAACGATAATATGTAGCGAACGTTATGAGGTTAAAACAATTTGAATTATAGATTTGTGATAATTTGAAGAAGTTAACGATAAATAAGTAAAAAAAAAAAAAAAAACCTTTTCGGCAAGCTGAAAGGCAAAGGTAGATTCCTTTAAGTTAATGTTACAAAAATAAAGAAATATCACATATGCATTAACACATACTTAGCGAATGGCTTTGTTCCCACACATTGCATTATTTACGTCGCTATTCTGTTTTTAAGAAATTTAATTATCAACTACTACTATTCATTCTACTTAAAATTTTAGGTTAGATTTATTGGTCAGTAAATAATTCATTTTTTTTAAATCCAAATTCATAATCATTCAACAAATAGAAGCCATAAAGATATACAATTTGGTGACAAAACTTACGACTTAGCAATGAAATTTGTGATTTGGTGGCGAAATTTGATAGTTGACGACGAAAGTTTTGACTTGGTGACGAAATTCGTTATTTGTGACAAAATTTGGTGAGCTTGGCGAGGAAAAATGCAACTTTGACGTTATTATATTTTCTTCCCACACAAAAACCTCATATCTCTTCACAGACCAATATCTTGTTTCTAAAAGATAAAAAATCAAAGGAAGTTGTAATGTATTACTCTCAATTTCAATCGTAAATTTTAAATTCTTGCGTAAACCGGCGTTCTAAACTATTCACCACAAACGATATTTTTACCAGGACTAACGTATTATTTTAACTTTATATTTTTAAATGATAAATTAAAGCTGTTACCATGGTTTTTATATTTTCAGTGATCTTTTTTATTATCTTTTGCACGTGACGTAAGCATCATGTTATAAATTTAAGCAATTAAAGGTCTGGAAAAAGTCGGCTTCATCACAATTGACGAAAAATCACTTTTTAACTTGTAACTTTAAGCAATTGAAGTTATCGAAAACGTTTAGATACAAAAGTTGTTCTTTAGAGTAAGGCGGTAATTCGCCTGATTTGGAGTATTTTCCTATTTTCAATATTAAAGAAATTATGGGCAAATGAAAATTTCCACCCCCACCCCCATTTCCACTCCCTTTGAGCTAGATGCCCCATCTACGAATTCGACCGATATTTTTAGTGTCCTGACATCATATCCCGAGCTGGTTAAAATTAAATAAAAATTACTCCAGTTATCGTGTTCACAACTTAACATGGGAAAAAGCGTTATATATGTATATATATAAATATATATATATATATAAACTTTTGAACAGAGGGTGGTTTTGGGTTCTAGGTGTTATGATCGGCGAAGATATGAAGAAATTGTCCAGTAGTCGTGTCATGAGAACCATTGCAATAGGTAGATCTCCTATAAGGAATTTACCTAAATTGCATTTCCTTAGATGTCGTCTATAGAGGGAGAAATTGACTTCCTTTGGATATTCATTGTTTTACTTATCTTAGGTGGAAATGCACTCACTGTGAAAAATAGTTTTGATTTATAATAATTTTAATAAATTTCGATGCGTGAATTTGTGTAGGAAAATATAGAAGAAAGTTTTGTGATGGCCACAAAATGTATATTTCTTTCAGCCTTGAGGCTTTAAAAGACTCGAGTAACTATTGTTAAATGGAAAACTGTTCATTTTAACGAAAATCTTTATTCATTGATAATCAAGTTTATTTTCCAAGAAAATGAATAATTAGAATATTATTTAATGGTTAGTGCTGATGATAGGATATTTGGGAATGCTTTAGAAAAGATTATTCTTTTACACTAGGGCTCTTTCAAAATATGGGGAATTAATTAATATTCGTAGTTAACGTTCTGCAATTATAAATATGCTTCTGGAGATTTAAAATGTATTCCATTATTCGTTCATTGAATTAGAAACCTAATGAGACACATAAAACAAAATATGGTATTTATTTCCGTTGATAGCTTCAACCGTTTTAGCACATTTTTTACTTTCTACCATATTCAATAGAAGAAAGTATTGGATTCGTAAAAATTTTCAACCTCGGGTTTTTGATGAATTTACACGTTTTGAGAGCTGTAGAACACGATTTGACCATTTTTAGAAAATGTCTGTCTGTGCGTGTGACAACATTTTGTGGCGACTGTATCTCAGGTACTATTGCACAGAATTTCATATAAATTGGTATGTAGTTACACACTGACATAAACTTGTGCCTATCAAATTTTGGTAAAAATTGTCCAGCAGCTTGCTCTGCCATCCCGCCTTTTCTAAGTTTTTAACATGGGGGGAATAGGACAAAATTTTGTATAAATGTGCAAGAGAATCATTTTTAATAATCTTTATGAAATTTAAAAGAATTATTTGTAATAGAGGTAGTCAACCGGGGAAAAACATTGTGTATGTAAGAGCTTCGCCTCCCCCCTGGGGGGAAGTCCCCCCTCGAGGGGAGTAAATTTTCATGATGGGTATCTTTCTAAAGAGCTCGCCAATACCTTTAAAACGAATGGTTGAACTATCGATCTGCGATAAATTAAAATTTCAGTTATCGATTTTTTTCATTAAAAAAAAAAAAAAAAAAATGAGAATAAAAGGGACTTTTTACTTTCTTCTATCTTCAATAGAAGAAAGTATTGGATTCGTAAAAATTTTCGATTTCGGGTTTTTGATGGATTTACACGTTTTAAGAGGTGTAGAACACGATTTTACCATTTTTAGAAAATGTCTGTCTGTCTGTCTGTCTGTCTGTCTGTCTGTGTGTGTGTGTGTGACAAAATTTTGTGGCAACTGTATCTCTGGAACTACTGCACAGAATTTCATACAAATTGGTATGTAGTTGCACCTTGACATAAATTAGTGCCTATCAACTTTTGGTAAAAATCGTCTTACAGGTTGCGTTGCCATCCCGCTTTTTCTAAATTTTCAACAGGGTGATAAAGGCAAAAATTTTCAAGATGGGTATCTTTCGAAAGGTCTCGTCAGTACCTTTAAAACGAATGGTTGAACTATAAATCTGTGATAATTTAAAACAAAGTTATCGATTTTTTTACTTTTACGAAAAAAAAAAAACTTAGAAAAAAAATCTTTTTTTTTTTTCTCCCCTTAATTTTATCAAACTCCCACGGTTTCCGTGTTCTGACAAACTTAAACTAATTTTTGCTTTTTTCCCCTAATTTTGACAAAGTCCTACGGTTTCCGTGTCTTGACAAACTTTAACATATTTTTGCATTTTTCCCCTAATTTTTTCAAAGTTCCACGGTTTCCGTGTTTTGACAAACTTTGACAAAATTTTGGGTAAAATGTGAAAATTATTCTAAATTTGTCAAAACACGGAAACCGTGGGACTTTGACAAAATTGGGGAGAAAATGCAAAAATTTGTTTAAGTTTGTCAGAACACGGAAACCGTGAGAGTTTGATAGAATTAAGGGGAGAGGAGGAAAAAAAAAAAAAAAAAAAAAGTGGGACTTTGACAATTTTGTCAAAGTCCCTCTTTTTCTTTTTTTTTTTTTTTTTAATTATTGTTGCTGAGTGAATTTGTATAGGAAAAGATAGAAGAAAGTAATGTGGTGGCCACAACATACTAGTTTTGGATATTTAGTGTCATACTACTTCTCTAACATGGAAATCGTCTGCATTATCATTAAGATAATTTTTTTTTTTTAATAATTTTAATAAATTATTTTTACTGAGTAAATTTGTATAGGAAAATATAGAAGAAAGTCATGTGGTGGTCACAACATACTAGTTTTTTGTTGTTGTTGTTCATAAAGTGTAGAATATAATCAAATTTTAAGTAAAAGATTCGTAGTATCAATGACCATTTTATTTTCGAAATTTATTTTTAAATATATTTACGAAATGTATATAATAAATAAAGGGATAAAAATGCTTTTTAAAAAAGATTTTTCTTTGCTTAAAAGGGGATAATAGATTCCCATATAATACTGTGGGATTTTTGTTGCTTCGTGTTATGAAGACATCTCGTGAAGTTTTTCGATATTTTTTTTAAATAAATATTTTATTTCATTAAGTGTACTCAAGTTGTTCATTAAATGTTCAATCTCTAAAAGTTATATTTAAATTTATTTAAAAAAAATATTTCCTTCCTCAGCCAAAAGGTGACATGTTTAAAGAGTAACATTCAAAAAACAGAATTCTAAAAATTTCACTTATGAACGACATATAATATAATATGAAGCAACAAAAATCTCATTCGATTACAATTGAAGGTGAAACGGGGAATTTGACTACTGTCCCAATTTTAAGTGTTTGATTCCTTAACTGTTAATAGAATTTGATTTTTTATAGGACCAATGCAGGAATTTTAGTGCTCGAATTATGTAGCAGAGTATTAATGCAACTAGTCGGAGAAGGGGATCAGAAATCTCTCATGTTCCAGGTCTCACGCTGTCGTGATCAGAGCCTAATCATTACTCGCCGATTTAGCTACAAATCTGTTGAAAAATACAATAGTGTACATATTGTTTCTTGAATTGAATCTCACAACAAATGCATAACTGCCAAGTATTCCGATTTTCCCAGAGTTACTCCGATTTTTATTATATATTCCGATTTTCCGTTTTTTGTATAAAAACTCCATTTTTTTTCATTTTGGCTTTTTTTTTTTCCTATTTCAAACTAATGATCAAATCCCGATTGCAGAGATTCCAAGACTTCCTAATTTAGCCCATCTCCCGCTTTCCTGCTTTCAAACAAATTTCTCCTGCTTTTGAGTTTTCCTAAAGAAATACCACGATTTTTAATAATTGCGTTCCCCTTCTACCACCTAACCCCCCCCCCCCCAATTAAAAATCAAAGATCTTGCAGAATTTTTGCGATTTCCAGTCTTTCTCCATCCACAACATAAAAGTAAATACTCAATTTAAACTTGCTTTATTAGATTTTGTAACCTATAAAGATGTAAAATTGCTCAATATCTCTCACTCATGTAATTTCTTATGCACCCCCCCCCCCTCCGTCATTTCCCGCTTAACGATCGGCGATCAAATGCCACATGCAAGCCTTGCAATTTCCAATATTTCTCCATCCACATTTTAAATATCAATATTATTTTTAAACCTATTTATTAGAATATAAAACCAATAAAGAAGTAGGATTGATCAAATTTTAACTCATAATTTTTTGTAGACCACCCTCCCCCTTTGCTAACAATCTGTGATGAAACGCCTTGTATAGATCTTGTGATTTTCAATCTTTCTTCATCCTCAGAATGTTGATTCTCATTTTAAACTTGCTTTATTAAATTCTAGAACCTATAAAGAGCTAGAATTGTTCAATATGTCTGACTGATGTAATTTTTGTTGTTCCCCTCGCTCCAGCTAGCGATCGACGATCAAGCATCCTTCAATGCACAATCATTCTGAATTATTATTAACTTTTATCCATAGTCTCTGACTATGATATTAAGTTTTCGATTCATTTTGAGCTGAAATTGAATGCTGAAATTGCCTATGTTGCTAAAAGGGAACTTTTTTCTTTTTTTTCGATAAAATACTTCATTAATAATTTTCAATGTGTTTTCATGCAAAAAAAAATTCAAAAATTGCTTATAATGCTGGGGATAAAATTGAGGCTGAATTTTTATGTTATCAAACGGATGATATATCTCAGAAAGTGTTAGAATTAGAAAGAACTGATAAGCAGCGGACACTGATAGCAAAAGAAGTGAGACCTTTCTGAGCTTACATATGACTTTAAGTAAAATAATTTTAGGAATTCAGTATATTCAGTTTGGTTGGACATAACATAACTGATTTTAGATGTTCTGTGCAACTATCAATACTCCAGGTAATTTTTATAGCTAAATCCCAACTATATGAGTATCTAAATCTTCTTATATATATATATATATATATATATATATATATATATATTTATTTATTTATTTTTTCTGAAATATATTTAGACATGCGAAAGTTTTATAAATTAATTACTATAAAAAGATTCATTACTGTAAATGTTATGCTAAATTAGTGTTACTAAAAGGAACTACTCAAACTGAATAGTTTCACAGTGTAATTTTGAAGTTAGAGGGGGGGGGAAATGTCGCGTTTAGTAAATTGAATAGGAAGTACTCCCCCTCCCCTCTTTTTCTTCTTCTCTTCATTGGGTTTTCAACTATGCGATGATAGTTTTTCACAGTTTTTCTTGTTTACTCCTATTTTTTGACTTTTACTCTTATTATTATTATTATTATTATTATTTTTTTTTTTTTGCAATGACGTTGGCAACTCTGGAACGATGCATCAAAGTATGCATCGCAGGTACATCGTACCGTCCCTATCTGCTGTGAAAATTACATCCCTGCGATATTTTATCAACTTCTATTATGTGGTCGATTTGGGCTGCGAAAAGTAAGTCCCTGAGACAGCGATGTTAATGCAACGACCCATGCATGAACCAGTGAACGTTTACACGTTGAACGTTAAATTTCAACGATATAGTCTAGATATTTAACGGGGGAAAACGTTCACAACGCGCAAACAAATATGCGAATAAATTACCTACAAAATTATACAGAAATCATGCGTTAATTCATATACTTATTCAATATTATAATATTTTTAAGTTCTAAATTTATTAAAATATATCTTTAAATTTTTTAACTATTTTTGTAATTTTCTTTCGTTTTAAATACAGGGTAAGTCAAAATAAATATAGCGATTACAAACGGCTATAACTATTTAATGAAAAAGAATTTATCAATAAGATTAACACAGAATGTAGACGGAACTTGAAAATTTTGTATACATACGTCATAGATGTTCTACGTGACTTCCCTTGGTCACACTGACAACATCTAGGCGGTAATCCATTTCACGCCATACATTCTGAAGCATTTGTTCAGTTACTGACGCAAGCGCATTGCATATGCGTAATTGTTTTGGGCATGGAAAGCACATACAGCCTGTCTTTCACATAAACCCATAGATAAAAATCGTAGGGTTCCAAAATACGCATTCGTAATGTGCTTGCGTCAGTGACTGCAGACAAGTATTGCGTGAAATGGACAACCGTCTATATGTTGTCCGTGTGACCAAGTGAAGTCACATAGAACATCTATGACGTATGTATATAAAATTTTGGAGTTCCGTCTACATTCTGTGTTAAATCTTATCGATAAATTCTTTTCCATTAAATAGTTATAGCCGTTTGTAATCGCTATATTCACTTTGACTTACCCTGTAGTTCTTTCATCCACTAATGCTCTAGCGGTTCTACTGTCGAATTTGGTAGAGGAGACATGCTGGTTTGAACCCAGGTCGCGCTCGTCGTCCTATCCCTCTCCTACCCGAAATATTTCACCGTTAAAATATTACATTCTTCTGTTTTTGCAAACTGAAAGAAAAATATAGACTATAACCGACATTTGTGATTGGAAATTGTACTTTACACTTTCTGCTAATTAACTTGATCGTTCATTTCCTGATTTTATTACATACGACTGTTCCAGATGCAAAAATGTAAGTGGATGTCTAACCAGCACGATCGTAAGGCCTGGGTCGGAAAGGGCTATCCTTTCGAAATTTTCCGTGGATTTCGTCTAAGCTCGTTAATACGGACTTGTGCGCCTTAGACTCTCACGGAGGGCATTCTGTTCAGGAATTTGCGTATTTAATTGGCGTTAATCCTAACATTACTGCCAAATATTACTTTCGGAAATTGTAATTTTTAAAATATGGATTGTTTAAAAAAAAAAAAAAAAAAAAAAAAAAAAAAAAAACACTCATTTCAATATATTTCAATTCTAAAACATCTACAAAAAAATTCCCCGTTTTCTAACAAAAGCATAAAATTATTGATTGAAAAATTATGAAATTCGATCAATATTGTTAAATCATTAGCTGCTTGAATTCTCTCCTCGGTGAACTGAATAACTAGAATGCTATTTAAAATTTGCTTTTAACGCTAAGGTACTAATGAATGTTCTTTAAGAGATTATTTTAATACACTAGGGCCTTCTAGAAATTCTCGAAAAATAATTAGCATACGTATACAGTATTTTGTAATCAAATAATGGCAACATGTGTTCTTTCAGATTTAAAATCGATGCCGTTATGCACTGATTTAAGTATGAACTTACTGAAAGATATAATTGGTTATTAACAGAGGACATTATTAGTGAGAAAAATATCAAAAACAAATGTAATGTTTTTGACTGTTTAAATAAATCATTTCTTGAAGAGTGCTGTTTTTTATGTACTAATAATTACAAAATGTATACCATATATAGAATTTAATTTCTTTTAATATAATTTTTTATGTGTTTATAAAATTTCTAATTCTTAAAAGCAATTTTTTTTTTTTTTTTTTTACGTACCGTTTACCCTATAAATCTGTAAATACTTTTAAAATTCATTAAAAAAAAAAAAAAAAAAAAAAGTAAAATTGAACACAATTTTTGAAAAATTTTATTCTCTTAAACATGTAATCCTTTTTATTTATTTATTTTTAAGGGCCCGCTTCACTCACCGCCGCCGGAAGCCGAAGCTAATTTATTCTATGGAAAAATTTTCTTTACAAATAACTTATTAACTAATACATATTTTTAAATTCTATTTTCACATTCTGAAAATTCCCAGCGGTTAAACTGACTGACCTTTTTTAAAAAATTATTTCTTTAATTTTTTATATTTTATTTTGAAGCTGCAAAATACGAATTTTCAATATGTGGCATCTTTTAATTTTGCAATTTCAAAATAAAATATTAAAAATTAAAAAAATAATTTTTTAAAAAAGGTCCGTCAATTTAACAATTGAGAATTTTCTGTATGTGGAAACAGAATTTAAAAATATGTATTAGTTAATAAGTTATTTGTAAAGAAAATTTCCCCATAGAATAACATTGGCTCGGGCTTCCGGCGACGGTAAGTGAAGAGGGCCGTTAAGGAAAAAATTTGTTAAATTTTTCGTCGGTAGAAGGCGATGTACTGCAGAAAATCACACCGATTTGTATATTCTTTGCTACTGTGTCTGTGCAGTGCTCTCTATCGACGGAAATTTTAACTTTTTTTTTCTTCACACACACACACAAAAAAAAAAAAATGAATATTTAAAATATTTATACACGTATGGAACACCCGGTATTTAATATGTAAAATTATCTGTCATTAGTTCTTTTCTCTACTTTTTTTTTTTTTTTTTTCAGTTTTTCTCCCTTTAATTAAACTGAACTGGTTCGCCAATTTCAGCAAAAAAAGATTGTCATAAGATTTTTTTTTTTTTTTTTTGTGTGTGTGTGTGTGTGTGTGTGTGTGTGTGTGTGTACAATTTTGTTTGTAATCTAAATTTTCATTAACATGGTTTCAGCATCGTTTATGATTGATAATGCTATAAATGCCCTATTATTATTATAATTATTATTATTATTATGTGTGTGTGTGTGTGTGTGTGTGTGTGTGTGTGTGTGTGTGTGTAGTGTCCTTTAAAAACCTAAGTAGAATTGTGCTCCTGAACAGCATATCCAAATCTCATCTTACCACCAAGTGACGGAAAAGTTGTGCTCTGAAAGCTTAAATTTTTTTTTTTGGGGGGGGGGGGGCAGCTGGAGCGGGGTACCTGTTTTGATCCCTAGTCGGACTCGTCGGCATGCCGTTGGATTTTTCAGTGGTTTTCTCCAAAATTCGCACTAATGCCAGACTAGGACCCTTTAAAAGACCCCCACTGAAGCAATCCATCCAAGCCTAGAATCAATATGCACTAAATTGACTGTAATTTCAAGACTACCATCAACTAGTTCCCAGAAATATAACATTTTAAAAAAACCGCTAAAAAAAAAAAAAAAAAAAAAAAACTTTATACCTTAAAGAATTTTTTTTTCATGCATATCAATTCTAAAACATCTAACGAATTCTCATCTATAAAGCAACGACACTAAATCATTAAATGAAAAAAATTACGAAGCTCGATCAATATTTGTTTATCGTTAGCTGATAGAATTCGTTCCCTAGTGAACTGTGTAATTGCACAATGTTATTTAAAATTTACTTTTTAATACTAAGATACTATTGAATGTTCTATAAAAGATTATTTTAATACACTAGGGCCTTCTAGAAATTCTCTCGAAAAATAATTAGCGTTCGTAAATTCGCAAATAGTATTTTGTAATTAAATAATAGAAAAATGCATTCTTTTCGAATTTAAAATCAATGTCGTTACGTGCCGATTTAATTATAAACTTATTGAAAAATATAATAGCATGCATATTTTTTTGTAAATTGAGTCCCGCTTCAAATAATATATATAATATATATTTTTTTTCCCTTTTGAATTTTTAGAATGCATTATTAGTTAGAAAAATATCAATAACTAATGCATATTTTTTGGATTAATTTTTAATTTTTTTTTCCTTCAGGAGTACTGTTTATTTTATTTTATTTATTTATTTATTTATTTATTTTATTTATTTATTATTTTCTTTTTATTTATTTATTTATTATTATTATTATTATTATTATTTTCTGTACTAATAAATGAAAAAAAAAAAAAAAGCATTCCGTATAAATATTCTGTAATTAAATATATTCCTAAAGATTAAAAAAAATTATCTCGTTACTTCACTTAGAAACTTAATGAGACGTAAAGCAAACTGCAGAATATTTTTATGTTTTTGATTAATACATAATGTATGGCTGCGTATAACAGCATTTCTTTTTTCATCAAAGTAACGTACAGTAAAGTCTCGTACGTATAACGCGGATGCAAGTTTGCCTCATGAATATTACTATTTTATTTTTTGACACCACTAATTTTATGTCAAAGCAACTGTTTTATATAAAAACTAAATCGAGTGTATGAACCAATAGATTGGTACTCTAAAAATTTAGCGGTGTTAAAAAATAAAACTATTTTATTTATTTGTCATCTCTGCCATCGCATTGTATGAGATTTTACTGCATTAGTGTACTGAATTGAAGAACGGAAATTTAAAAATAAGCTTTCGGTTTTATATATTAAATTCCGTAGTTTTCAACAAAAAAGTTTTTATTTATTTATTTATTTATTTTAAATGAGAGGGAGGGATACATACTTGCTGTGTATAAGTTGTCATGTACTTCCTACTCGCGCAAATATGCATAGAAAATATAAAGAAAAATTCAAAATGTTGTGATTTTTTTTTTTTTTTCTGAAATTATAGTAAAATGTGATTTGGTTTACACTGAATATTAGTTGTGTTGTCCATCCATCGAGGGGGGGGGGAGAGACTATATTTGAGCCCGAAAATAGCAAAATAAAATAAATAAATAAATATCCCACCTCTTCCCCCCTCCCCACACACACACACAGGCGGATTTCAGTTAGATTACGCCCTGAGCTCATGTGACTATGGTTCCCTATTATCTGTATAATTGAAGTATTATGCATATAAAAATGTATTTTAATTATAAAATTGAATGCAATTTAACTAGGAAATGTAATAAATTTTAAATAAAACAGCAAATAAAAATTTTATTTTCTTTAATTTCAAATAAATTAAAGAAAACTAATAAATTTCAAATAAATTTTCATTTTTTTTTTTTTTTTTTTTTTTTTTAAGTTTTTAAACAGCAATAAACAAGTTTTATTTTCCTTATTTAGTGTTAATTGTAATTAGGTTTTTATTTCTGTTCTTTTATTATTATTATTATTAATAATAATTTCGTCTGACTGTATTTTTGGGATTTTAGCAAATATAGTTTGACATAAGTGTTTTTGGAGCAGTTCTATTTGTAATCTAAATTTTACTTAAACCACGTGGATTCCAACATGTTAATAATTAACTTGCTGTGAATTATTTTATAATTTTCTTTCTTTCTTTCTTTCAAATGTTCTTTAAAAGTATAAAGTAGAACTATGTTCTTCAGCAACATATGGAAAATTAGTGACAGCTGCAATTTAATATCACAGTTATAGTCTAGACGCTGGAAAAATACATGTACATAATCTCACAAACTTCATACGAAAATATACAGAATTCATACGTAAATCAATGAATACTAAATATTTGTCAGAAGTCAATATTTTGAAGATATAATTTTGAGAATGTTAATTTTTAAATCACACGAATTTTTCTTTTTTTTTTTTTTTTTTTTTTTTTTCTCAAATAATAATTTTAGAAATTTTGCAGTTGAAAAATATCGCTTGAAAGAAATTAACTTTTACCCTCAAAGATTTTTTTTCTTTTTTTTTTCCGTACATTCTAGTTTTAAAACATCTAACGAAATCTCAATTAATTGAGCAACGATATTAAATCATTAACCGAAAAATTTATGAAACTCGATCAATATTTGTTAATCATTAACTGCTAAAATTCGCTCCCCAGTGAACTGAATAATTAGAATGCTGTTTAAAATTTACTTTTAATGCTTAGATATTAATGAATGTTCTTTAAAATATTATTTTTATACACCAGGGCCTTCTAGAAATTCTCTGGAAGAATAATTATGATTCGCAGATAGTATTTTGTAATTAAATAATGGCAGCATGTGTTCTTTGAGATTTAAAGTCGATGTCATTACGCGCCGATTTAATTATAAACCTATTGAAAAATGCAATAGTATTGATTTTTTTTTTTTTTTTTTTTCCTCCCGCTTCAAATAATATTTATTTTTTCTTTTTATTAATTTTCAGAATGTATCATTAGTTAGAAAAATATCAATAATAAATGTAACGTTGCTGGTTTAATGTTTAAATAAATTATTTAAATTATAATGTTTAATAAATTATTAATATGTTTAATGAATTATAAAGAGTGCTGCTTTTTTTTTTTGTCTCTTTTCTCATGTACTAGTAAATGAAAAAAATATTAAATATTAATAATTTTACCTTCTTTTTACCTAATTTATAATTGCTTATAAAGTTTTTAATTACTTTAAGCAAATTTTTATTTCATATATTTATTACTTGAAAATAATTGCCATAACTTCTTTTCACTATCCTTCCTTTGTTTCTTTCTACTCGGTTTTATTTTTATTCTTTTTTTATTATTATTATTATTACATTTAACAGTATAGAGTACAGTACTCTGTACTGCCAATTATATAAAACCCTGTTTAACCATATTAACACAAATTTCTGTTATCAGCAGTACATTTATCATTATCATCATTATTATATTTTATGTATATAACTTTGTTCAATAAATTTTCCTATCTCCAAATTTGTCTGTGTGGAAACACATGAATAGGCACATTTTTATACTTTAAATGTTTATTAAGGAGTTACAGAGGTTTCGAAGGCTTTTTTGCTTCCATTATCCTACTACCGTAGGTAATAGAAGTATTGTATTCGGTCCGAAAATTCGATATCAAGATTTCACCTGATTTATATGTTTTAAGGCTTCCTGAGTCCAAAAAAGTAGTTTTTGGCAATTGGTCTTTGTGTGTGTGTGGGGGGGGGGGGGGGCGGAATCTTCTGGCTACCATATCTCCGAAACTAATAGAGATAGAACTACAAAACTTCAGAATTGAGACAGGTCTGGTGTACAGATGAATTTTCCAAATTTGGACATCAGACATGAATTCTCCAATGGATCATCGGAAACCGGAAGTCGGACAAGTCCGTATCTCAAAAACGGCTCTAATGGTTTTCTTCAAATTTGCTACATAAACACTCTATTAGTAGTCCTTTCGAATGATATAGTTGATTAGTTCAGGAAAAATGGTAGGCGTTCTGCATGAATAGTTCAATTTCAGGTCTCTCAAGCACGTTCCTTTAAAAACGGCTGTACAGATTTTTTTCAAATTCACCATATTTACTCCCTTTTAAATATCCTTTTGTATATAATTGTTGTTTTCCAGTCAATAATTGAAATTTGGTAAAAGTTGGTACCTCAAAAACGCATCTAACGATTTTCTTGGAGATTGTTACATAAATCCATTTTAGATATTTTTACTCATGTATTACGTGGCTATTAGAGAAAAAATTAAGTCATCCTGCTTAGGTAGGTGAGTTTTAGATCTTGGAAATTAGTGTTTCAAAAAATAACTTTTTTTTTTTTTTTTTTTTTTTTTTTTTTAATCGTATCCACCGCTTTTCTCGAGTGCCCCCGAAAACGAGGACCCACAAGCTGAATTTTCCAAATTTTTTGATGAAAATTTTTTATAGAATATTGTTTAAATGTTACCCTTTTATATGCTCAAATTTTGAAATAAGGAATTTTATATTAAATAAATCTGGTGTGAAACAACCACACGATTTCCGTTACCGATTATTACACGTATTATGCGCATTTTTTCAAGATAATATGATCAGAAGACATACAATTAACCTAACGAAGAAAAGGCCTAAAATTTTTCCGGTGTGAGAAACTTAATACACGAGTAAAGACATATAAAATAAAATTTATATAGCAAGTTAAAAAATAAGAAAAAAAAATGGTAGAGTTATTTTTTGAAACACCAATTTCCGAGATCTAAAATTAACCTACCCAGGCAGGACGACTGCTAATTTTCCTGCAATAACCATGTAATACATGAGAGAAGATATATAAAATTGATTTATGTAACAATTTTCAATAATATCGTTAGAGCCGTTTTTGAGATACCACCTTTTCCCAAAACTTGGCATACTCAGTTATTGACCGGAAACAATGATTGCATACAAAAGGATATTTAAAAGGGAGTTAATATGACGAGTTTGAAAAAAATCCGTATAGCCGTTTTTAAAGGAACGTGCTTGAGAGACCTGAAATTGAACTATTCATGCAGAACGCCTACCATTTTTCCTGAACTAACCAACTCTATCATTCGAAAGGACATCTAATAGAGCGTTTATGTTGCAAATTTGAAGAAAATAATTAGAGCCGTTTTTGAGATACGGACTTTCGGTTTTCTAATTTTCACCAAAATTTGGAAAATTCATCTGTACACCTGACCTGTCTCAATTCTGAAGTTTCGTAGCTCTATCTTTTTTAGTTTCGGTGATATAGTAGCGAGAAGATTCCACACACATTCATACATACACACATACTAAACAATTGCCAAAAACTACTTTTTTAGACTCAGGAGACCTCGAAACGTGTAAATCAGGTAAAAACTCGATATCGAATTTCTGGACCAAATACAACACTTCCATTACCTACGGTAGTAGGGTAATGGAAGTAAAAGAAATTGAGAAAATATGCTTTTTTGTTAACCATCAAAACCCATGTAACCCCCGATAATTGCAGTGTCTCGGAATGTTTCTAACTTCAATATTCTCTTCGCTCTAATGATCGAAACCGACATTCGAAATATCTTAAGTTAAGAAGTGGTAGTTTTTCATTTGTTTAAACATTTCACTGTTTAACTTACCAAATAAATAGTTAAAAAACACCTTTTTCAATTACTGTAATCAATAATTTTACAGTGCTTCTAAGATTTATTGATGTGAATACTTTTCCTTTGAAATAGATATATTTTCCAGTCGTCTGTAAATTTACTGAGTCGTTTTTAAAATAACGCTTTAATTTTTCCTTTCAGACCAAAAGAGTAATTCAATAGATATTAAAGTTCTGAAATTTTAAAATTTTTATTTCACATTGGTGATGTGATGAAATTGCAAATGAGATATGAAAGGATTTCGGTAAAATGTCGAATGATTTTGAAATATATTTTTAGCTGAAATACATTGTCGATAACATTCAAAATTCTATTGAAATTATTGTAGCTTTACTAGACTGGAAAAGGTGATAAAATTTAGTAAAATTAATTTATAACTTAGGCGTTTAGAACGTTTAAATGCCCCCCCCTTTTTTTTTTTTTTAGTATGGAGGACTAATAGTCTCATTGTACGGATTTTTACGATACCAGTTTTACAATACATGGACATTTATCGAAAATATAATTGAATAATTTGAAAACGATGCTATAATTTGAAAAAAAAAAAAAATAATAATAATAATAGTTCTCCATACTAAACTAAATTCTGCTTTTGCCAGAATTTCGTCAATTTTTTTTTTTCTTTTTTTAGAAAAAGAAAATTAATAATAATCGGTATCAAAGCGGACAGTATCAAAAAAAGTTTTTTTTTTTTTTTTTTTTGGGGGGGGGGGGAGTTTACGATGGACAGATTCGAAAGTCTTTTTTTAGGTTAAATTTGTCCTGGTGATTCCATGGGAGCTGTAATGACGAATTTCTGTGCGTGCGCTGGTTATTATTATTATTATTATTATTATGTGAAAATACAGCATATTATCTAATCTGTTATCAACTGACGACACCGTTAGTTTAAAAGGCTTATAAAATCGAATGTATGGAAGAAACGTCAAAGGTATATTCATAAGAATAAGGCATTTATACCTCACTTTAACCTCTTTACATGGCAGTAGACGCTAAATGAAACCCTTTTTCTTCCAGAAAGGATTTTATAAAATGTGTGTTGCTACTTTTGCTTAGTATTTTCTACAATCTTCACCTGTGTTATAATTAATTCCAATATTACCTAAAGAATCTCTCAACAATCTTAGGGGGAAAAAAAAAAAAAAAAGATAAGGAACATAAAAAAGTAAATATTTTATCTTTATCTTAAAGCTATAATATATTTTTCGACCTCTATGTACCAATGGTATATTTAAGTACTGTCTCACTAAATCCTCATTAACTACTATGATGAAGTGATGTATGCATAATTTTTATCGCATATATCGTAAAATACTCTTAAAAGGACTTGGCACCTGAAGTAGGCATCCCTGAAGTAGGTTTGATATAAAAGCTCATGTTTCCATTTAATATTTACAAATTGAACTGTATTAGATTTCTTCAATAAAATACATATTCAGGCTTATGGTTTTTGATATATATTTGTAACCATGTCAAAAGTCTGACTGTGAGGTTTTGGTGTTTCTGTACGTTTTGAGGCCCCCTGAGTTCATTTTTACTATTTTTACGATGTGTGCATGTATGAGTGAGTGAACACGATAGCACCTAAATGCTTTGTTCTAACCAGTTGAAAGTTGGTAGGTATGTTATAGGTCACCATAGCACGAACCCTATTTATTTTGGGTGAATCTAGCACTTATAGTTTTTTTTTTTTTTTTCTTTTTACAGGGACACAAAGAAATTTTTTTTTTAATCATTATGGCCTATGGGCTCAAAATTTTTAAAGTCTAAATGCTTTGTTGAAGCTTGAACTGAAAAATTTTACACATATTATATGCCTTGAACTGAAAAATTATATACATATTACAGGTCACCATGGCAATAACTTTATAGATTTTGGAGAATCTAACACTACATTTATATTTTTTTTACAGGTTCACAAAACAAAATTTTTTATTATTATGGCCTATGGGTTCAAAATTATTCAATGTGGCATAGTGTCTAAACGCCTTATTCGAATGAACTGAAAATTTATACACATATTTTAGGTCACTATCGCAGGAAATGTATAGATTTTGGGGGATCTAGCATTCATAGTTTTTTTTTTTTTTTTTTTTTTTTTTTACAGGGACACAAAGAAAAATTCTACTAAGTGCACTAGCGTCTAAACGCCTTATTTGTCTGAGATAAAAAAAAAAATATATACATGTTGTAAATCCCTTTTGCACGAAGTGTATAATTTTGTTAAATCTAGCACTTGTAATTTTTTTACAGGGACACAAATTTTATTATTATTATTATGGTCTTTGGGCGCAAATATTTTAAGTGCGATAGCGTTTAAACGCCTTATTCGAATGAACTGAAAATTTATACACATATTATAAGTCACTGTCGCACGAACTGTACAGATTTTGGTGAATCTAGCGCTTATAGATTTTTACAGGGACACAAATAAATATTCTACATCATTATGATCTATGGGCTCAAATTATTTGAGGTGCAAATAGCGTAAAATTAAACGATGGAGAAAAACAGTCAACCCCCCTATTATTTTAATTTATTTATAAATCGTTAATTACTCAATGTTCAGAAAGTCGAGTGGAGTCGCTCTAATTTTTTTTTTTTTTTTTTTTTTTTTTTTTTTAGTGTGTTGATTTAAAATATTTTTTTACGCGCCTGAATAATATATATTTTGCACCACAACTAAAATATACACGTTCTGAAATTTTATGCATTTTTTCGCCATGTATTCATAAATCCTAAATTAAATGCATTTCATTATATTCCAAACCATTCATGAAATTTTAAAGAGCATTCCTGACCCAGAATGGTAAAAAAGAAAATATACTAATACTTATCCCCCTCCCCGTCCTTTTTTTTTTTTTTTTTTTTTTTTTTTTTTATGAACATTGTTAAATCACTTTTTCACATGCACCTAGTTTTTTAAATTGATTTTTTTCTTTTCTTTACGCTTTACAGTTTTCTAGTTTTATAGGAACATCTTTATTGCTTTATTTTGATCGCTTTTTATGGCTTTTTTTTTTTTTGCTACACTTTAGTTGCGAGAGTAATTTTGTGATTGCTAATCGATTTGTTCATGCTCGATTTAAAAGAACTAGAGTCATTCAAACTGAATAATGTTCATTTTACATTTTTCTAAGGACTATGCCTATAAAATTAATATTTTTAAATCGGATGTTTCACAATAATATTCCGAAAGAAATAAAAATTGTGCTAGTTATTCTAGAAAAAGAAGTAAATGGAACGTTGTAAATAATTTTTGTAAATTACCATGTATTAGAGCTGTGAAAATTTGCGTACGTATGTTAGGATGTGACATTTAATGTAATTTTTTACTATTCAAACTTTTTTTTTTTTTTTTTTTTTTTTTTTTTTAATTTACCTTATCAATGAATTCACAAATTTGTTCCTAAATATGTTCAGAATATATTGTTAAATTATATATAATGATGTAAATTCGAGGGGAAAATTAAAAAAAAAAAAAATTGCTAAGAGGAAGTATTTTAAAAATTTGGAATTTTATTTTATTAAATTTAAATAGATTTCGAAAAATTTATTAAAATTATAAAAGAAAGTATATTAATACTTATTCTTTCTAAACAGACATTGTTAAATTGCTTTTTCACGTGCACCTAGTTTGTTAAATTGATTTTTTTTTTTTTTTTTTTTTTTTTTTCAAATACGCTTTACTGTTTTCTAGTTTTCTTATTAGACGCATTTTTATTGCTTTATTTTATCGGTTTTTTTTTTTTTTTTTTTTTTTTTTCATGCTTCAGTTCTTGAAGTAATTGTGTGAGTGCTAATCGATTTTTTCACATTCGATTTGAAAAACCAAGAGGCATTTAAACTTGGAAAGCTTCATTTTGATTTTCTATTGACTGTGCTAGCACATAAGATTAATTATTTTAAATCGAATGTATCATGATGATTTACCGAAAGAAAATAAAAAAGTTATACGATTTATTCTACTGTAAATATATAACACTGGCGTTCTAAATATCTAAATGAAAGATATAAACATGAAATACTATTTTTCTAACCCTTTAAGTGTCGCATTATTATCTAGAAAACTGTGTGTGAGCTTGGAGGAAAAATGAGTTGAAAGAGGAGTTGACGTGTCCAGAAAACCATGAAATCAAAAATCGCAACTACAGAAGCCAATAAATAACATAGCCTCTAATGTTTCGGTAGACCCAATATGTCTCCTGCCATAGCACTACTACAGCGGCAGTCATCTTGAGTAGACAACAGTCCTAACCCGGGGCCTTCGGAGAAGTCGCCGTTTGAGAAACGATGACTTCTCCGAAGGCCCCGCCCAACCCCACACCTTCTCCCACGTGAAATCTTTTAGCTATCCAATGGATGAAAGTACGTCTTAGGGACATTCTGAGGATGTGTTATGGATAAATGTACTGTTAGAGAGTTAACTTCATTTACTCTTCATGCTAAAACGGCGTATGCCATCTCCGCCTTTTATCAGTCAAGGCTAAAGCTGTAGACTGATGTTCCAGTTTTGCCAAATGGCCGACAGTCAATTTTCCCAAACAGGGAATTTCCTCAAATCGTTCCTCAAACAATTTCCTCAGATCACGGATTTTTGCGAAAAAATCCCCAACTCAGTTTATAGTAAAAAAGTAATTAAATAATAATGATGTTAATAAGTATTTAGCAAAGTTAATCCCAAATTTTTCCTCAAACGAAGCTCATTTTTGAAAGAAATCCCCATATACAAATATAACTTTTATACAGACTATTTATCGAAAAACTTTTAAATCTGCGTAAAGCTGAAGATTTACGTAGAATGTATTTTCACTCTCAGGATATCCTGAAGATGTCCTTGAAAGAAGGAATACCTTCAAAAAGTCCGTACAAGTTAAAGAAAACTGTTGAAAGTCCCTACACATATGGACAAATCCCTACAGTTGGCAACGCTGTAAACTTATAGTTGAAAATTTCCCCCAGATTTCTCCCCAAAATTTCAAAAATCCCCTCGAAATTTCCCACAAGCATTCGGTCTCCAAAAAAGTCCCCAGAAGACCCGACAATCCCCAAAATGGTGTCAAAATCCCCAATGTAGCAACACTGTGATGTTCTCAAATAAAGATATAAATGCGAAATTAAATTCTTTTAACCCTTTAAGAGTTCCAAGTTGTCCAGAAAACTACCATTAAGTGTGTGTAGGGGGGGATGAGTCAAAAATAAGGGTTACTTGAACGAAAACAAACATTTTAGATTTTTTACCAAAACAGACGTTAAAATGTTATGTGATATTTCAATACGAATTTGGATTTTTCCCTCTGTGAAATTAGTTAAATTTATTTTCTTTCTCTCACAGTACTTATGATATTCAATTTTCTTAAAAAATAAATAAATAAATAATACTATTAATGGTTTATTTTTATTTGTGTTTTGAATTTATTTTAATTTGAAAAACTATTTAAAAAAAAAAAAATCTTCTTTAGAAAATTTCTTTTGATGAAAATGTATACACTGCTTTGAAAAAAGTTTTTTTTTTTTTTTCCCTCCTTATTTTATTAAATTCTCTGCGAATAAGCTAAAAGTTACAGTAATTTCATAGATGCTCCGAAACTTAATAAACCTGATGTTGAATTTTTAGAAATAAGCACAAATATTCATTTCCACTAAATATTTGTTCTTTCTTTTAAATAACAAATGTTCAGTGCAACTGTTATTTTAAGAATGAATTGCGTTTAATAGATTCATGAAACTGTATAATATAATAAACCGTTTATTTTTTTTATATTATTAATTTTCTATAAGTTTTATTAACTGAACGAATTTAGAAGAATTCCTTTTAAAACAGTTAAGTTTACTTGAATAAGTATAATAAAATGTAATGAATTTTATCGTTATTTTTTGCAATAAATTTCTCAAAAGCGTTTCATTTTAAGATAAAAACCAATTTCATTTATTAAAAAGTGTGTATAAAATTGTTTTTCGTTTCTATTTAAAAGCAGGTAATTAATTTTTCTCTTTGTAAGTTATCGAAATAGGGCCATTTACTTTAATGAGTAAAAAAAAAAAAAAAAAAAAAAAAACTTTATGGACTTTATTACTTTAGTTAAAGCTCTCACTCTCTTTTATTTATTTTATGTATTTATTATTATTATTATATATATATTTCTTTTTTTTTCTTTTTTTTTTTTTTGTAATGAAATGTATTTTAAAGTGTGTATTTGCAGAAGTAAAAAAAGAAGAAAAAAAAAAAAAAAGACCCCTTTGTAATAGATTTAAGTTATAGAGAATATGATCGAATTTCGATGATGGATTCGAACATAATGTTGATAAAAAATTAATAAAGAAGAAAAAAAAACTTTTCAATATAAAAAAAAATAAAGTTATACCACAGGATATGAGACCAAAGGATATTGTCAATATCATTTTTATCGTAGGATATGAGATAATTATACTGCAGCATTTTTCCTGGACTTATTTAGTAAAGCACTTACATTAATTACATTCAATAAATTGTAGATTGCACCTACTGGCCAGTGCCAAACATCGTGGTTTATGCCAGTAATGTGGCCATGGAGGAACCGTCTAATGTTCCCGGGGAATCTCCTATCCAGCTACTCCCTCGAGGAGACAGGCTAAGGAGGCCTCAGGGAGGATTGAAGATCCAGTTTATTGAACTTTAAATTAGTTACATGTTTTTGAATTGCAAGTACAGGGTGGGACAACTGAAGTGTAACACTGTTGTTTTTTAATAAAATCTGATTTATATTTTGCTTTTAATAGAATCACTGTAATTTATATTGAAGCTGCACTCTTCTACAGCAAGAAAAGTTCTTTGAAAGAAAATCATTTGCAGTATAACAACGCATTTGAAAGATGAATGAAAAAAGGCAGAAGATAATAATGCTTTATTCTTTGGGGAATGGGGAGGGGGGACACGTGAGTTATTAAAAAAGTTAAAATACGAAAATATCAACTTAACTTTGATAGATAGAACAAGAAATAGATAAGCAGAGTCTAGATCTGTTAGAAAAGGATATGGATATAAGCTCGCAGATCTATAGCTGTGACTGCAGTGAATGTGCAGAGCAAAATTGAAGAGAAATCATTGCGGAGTGCAAAGAAAATGGCTGCTCAAACAGGCATTTCACCGAATTCTTAAAAATAAGTTGAATACACGACCATATAAAAAAATATACAGCTCATTTTCTAAATATGCAGCAAACGAAAATTAGAGTCATAAAAGTAAGAGCTCCTAAGCTTGCGGATGGCAAATTGAAAAACAATGTGTTCTCATACGAGAAATTATTCACTGTTGAACAACATCTTAATTCTTAACGAAGAAAACGACAGAGTTTGGTCAGGGACAAAATCCTCCGTGGATCTAGACATGTTAAGAGTCGTCAACGGACGACAAAAAACTGATTCTATTCTAGTTTATGTCGAAGTAACTGCCACTGCTCGTATCCCTCCTGTTTTTTTTTTCCTCCAAAACGAATGCTCAAAAGCACAAAGAATTAATTTTGGAAGGTTGTTAATGCCATGGGCATAATCTCATTTTAGAAAATGAACGTTATTTGTTCGAGTTACGTTATTAGCGTCAAAGTAAATAATTGTAAAGACATTTTGCGTTTTTTTCTGGTCAAGGTTTTACTCATAAAATAGAACGATGTAGCAATTACTGTTACAAAACTAGATTTTCTGTGTTTCCGTAAAGCAATCACAAAATAATTTTAATTGCATTATATTCTATAATAATAACCATAATCAGGGGTCGTACTCTCCGCCCTTTTTACTTCCTTATACAAAGTACAAGGAAATATAGTAATCCCGATTTGCGAAATGGATTTTGCATTTCACATTGCTCGAAAACGAATGATCGCTGAATGTTGCCAATTTATACGTGTGACTGTCATGATGTCTAGTTGTACACCTGCAAGTGTCGTCTTAAAACGAGCTCTCGTTTTAGAGATATAAGGGACTTTACACGATTTTTCGTGACGTCTGTATGTATGTGTGTCTGTGTGTGTGTGTGTGTGTGTGTCGCATAACTCAAAAACGGTTGGAAGTAGAAAGTTGCGAATTGGTACATAGGTTTGTTATAACATCTAGTTGTGCACCTCCCTTTTTGGACTTTGTATGATTTTCCGTCTTGGAGATATTTAGGAAAATTAGGTTCATAATGGCCAAAATGTATCAAAAAACGGTAATAACTCAAAAACGGTTTGGACAAATCTTGCAATTTAACTGACTTCCAGACTAGCTAGACATTTGAAACTTTCAGAAAAGTTCAGAACACGTTGACAATGCATTTTTAAAAATATTTTTAGCCAACTTTTCAGAAGGACTTTGCCCCCTCGCATTAAACACGTCCAACACAGCCACTTTCATCCATAAGATATCCGTAAACACGTATAAAAGTTAAAAAAATGATCCATTAAACTTCTATAAATATCCTACCTACAGATATCTGTAAGAACGACAAATGTCACTCTTTTTTACATCCATTAGGTGTCTGTTACATATCCGAAAAATCTACAAATATCCAATTATTGGACTTGTTAGATCTAATAGATATTGAAAATACCTAAATCTTGTTTTGATCTAACATGTTACATCTATTGGACATCGAAAAAGGCACGTCTAAATTTCGTCTATATTTTAACACCTAATAGAAATCTATAATTAGTACAGGATATCCAGGACTTTTAATGGGCATTCTTTAGGTATTTTTTACCTTTCATGGATCATTGGTTGTAATTTAGATGTCTTATGGATATCAGTGGCTGTATGGGGTGGAGTGTGGTTGGAGAAAAATGTTCTTTCATTTATAAAGGCAAATGAATGTTCCCCTTATAAAACTAATCTCAATCATTCAGATTATTCACTGTGGGGTATATAGGAGAATAAAGTCTGTTCTTCTAGATACAACAGTTTAGATTCATTTAGAAAAGCTTTAACAAAAGTGGGAAACGAAATTCTACAAGACGTGGTGCGTGCTCCAGTGGAAAGTATAAATGAGCGTTTTAAGCTATTCATTAAAAATAAAGGAGGTTATTTTGAAAATTCTGTATAATATTACGATCTTTCAAGTATAAGGTTATTTTATATCAAAAAGATTTTCAATAATAATAATAATTCCTTATACACAACGTTAGTTTCTATGTTACACTTCAATTGCCCCACCCTGTATTTGTTAAATTCGACAGATTTGTTGATTTCATATTTTAAAAAAGTTCATACAGTTCATAATGTCTATAATTTCACTTAAGATGTTTTACAGTGGTCATATTGGTTGAATCTTTACTTTATCAGAGTTCAGTTTCATCAGCGAGGTTTGTTCATAAAGAAGTATGTAGTTCTTTATATCATTTCCATTTTACACAATATTATACATTCAACAGAAGAATGTATTCACCAAAGTGCATATAGCCCGTATACACAGCATATTATATATTTAAATTTAGTGCTGTTTGAAAAACACGTAACACAACTTAAAATCCAATTTCAAATGATTTTCATATCATATATTACACTAAACATGCTTTTATTATGCTATAAAAAATATATGTTTCATCTTGTTTAGTGCAGTCTAGAGGTATTAAACTGTACCTACATCCGTCCATAGACGTCATTTGTTTGAATTCTCTTGGTTGTCTTTGTACACGAACCATTTGCTTGATCTCAATGTCATAGTGGATAGACATGCACGGAAAAAAAAAATAGTTAAATTTTGGTTTGAGTCACCCAACAGGAGGTTCTACTACGCTACGATTTCTCCCATATATGGAAAGACTATATCTCAGCTTCTTTTGTGTATAATTGCAAAATACTTGATATGTTAAAGCGCCTTATGAAACGCTGTGCTAATTAAATTTGGGCGCATATCGGCTATCAGGTGGCGCTAGTAGGCATCCATTTTCCCCATGCGTGAAAAGGCAATAGCTCAGCTTCTGTGGCGTATATAAGCGCCAAACTTGATATGTGAGAGGATCGTTATTAAACTAATCCTATCTTAATTTGAGCGTTTATCGGGCTACAGTTAACGCTGCTATTACTCACCACCTACGATTTTTATCATAGCTATATCTCATCATCTATTGATTAAACTGAACTAAACTGCATACATAAAATTTTTATTGTGAGAAACTATGTTTAAATATTTGTGTACTTCAGGCACCAGGTGGTGATGTCATATAAAATGGTATAAAAGATAGCTTTGTTATGGCAACGGCATATTAGTTTTCACCTAATGGAGTGGTGTATTTCATTAATTCGACAGTTTTAATCCACCAACCATGTATTTATTCTTAATTAGTTTTACCGTTATATTTATTTATTTACATGAACACCTATGACATGATTTAAAAAAAAAAAAAAATAGGTTTTGAGTTCTGAAAACATGTTTCGAAATTTACTGTTTTTTATTAATGACTATGCATTTTATTTCCCACTTCGTATTTTCTAATACTGATTTCCTATATTTCAAATCAAACCCCATTGCCTTTTTAGTCTCATTTTATTTGGTTTAAGATTTTGTTCTTACCTAAAATCTTTTCCCAAGAAACATCCATTTTTCACTCTCATCGTTCGGAGCCATTAATTCTCCTCTTGGAATTCCAGAAATTTTATTTCTGCCCGTTCTTTTCGAGAATTTTATTGACAAAATATTTCTTAGAAAGGTAGCAAGTGTAATAAACATGTCGTATGTGTCAAAGAAAAGTGAATTGATTAGTTACAAGCATTAAAAAGAAATTCCATTAAAAAGTTAGAACAAAGTATATAAAACTCAGAATATATTGAATAAATATGTGCATCAGAGCACTTACTGAATATTCAGACAGAATATACATAAACAGTGAAAGCTTTGTAAAATGAACACCATAAAATGTACAAATACGCAACAGAGCGAACATGTACTCAGGAGAATAAAATTCATTAGCTGTGGTCTTCGGATGTCCGGTGCTAGGTCCGATTCACGGCTAGGCATGGATGTTGGTAGTGGTTTGAAATCCATTTTAGGAAGTAAGTTGTGAAATAATTCGCTTTATTAAGCAAAAAAAAAAAAAAAGACCGCTGAGTGAGAAAGAAAATAAAAACTAATTTTAGTACTTAAAACCCGAATAAACTACTACGTCAGAAACGCCAAAGAAAAATATTTTCAAGGCCAAGTCTACTGTTATTATTATTTTTAGTACTATTATACGAGAAGAGAAAAAAACTAGTTGCCATAGGTGGACTCTGCTCAGTTCCCCACCATATTTATGTTCTCATAAATTTCTAGTGCGAGACATATTATAATCATGTTAAAAAAAATGAATTTGACCAAAGCTTGATACAGTGACAGAACGAAATCCCGCCTAATAGGCTATCCACCGTTCACTTCGATATATTTATCTTATTCTAATCTATTAATTTATTTTATCAGGGTCAATTCCGTTGTTTAGTTTTCATGCTACTATTTCCAATGCAATAATCCTCAAAATTCATGTTTATATGAAAAATTTACAATTTCGCTATGTTGATAAAATCATAAATTACGAATAATTTACGAAATTTTCCTATTAGAATATTTGTATTCAATTATGTTCAAAGAAATATCACAAATGTAATTTTGAAGTTGTCTAATGTATTTATGATCCTCAAAATGGAAGTTTATGCTCAATTTTGCCTTATTCTGACATGTTATGTAAATCGTAAATTCCAAATAACTTACGAATTTTTTAAATTGGAAAAATCATAGTCTATGATATTCATGCCAATATCCTAAATAATATTTCGAAAGTGGTTTGACATCTTTACGATGAAAATATCCCTCAAGATTGACGTTTATGTGAAATTTTCCTCTGTTCTGCCGTGTTAAGAAATTCGTAAATTTCCAATAACTTACGAAATTTTTATATTGGAAAATTCATAGTTATTAATATTCATGCCAGTGTCTTAAATAATATTTCAAAAGTAGTCTGACATGAAAATATCTCTCAAAATTGACGTTTATGTGAAATTTTACCCTATCCTGCCATGTTAAGAAATTTGTAAATTTCCAATATCATGCGAAATTTTCAGAGTAGCATATTTATAGTTACTGATCTTTATTCCGGCATCAGTTTCCATTTAATGCACGTTTAAGTGAACTTTTATCCTATTCTCCCATGTTAAGAAAATCGTAAATTTCTAATAACTTACGAAGTTTTTAAATTCGAATGTTGCAAATGAATAGGGTTCTTGCCAGTGTCGAAAGAAATATTTAAAAATTTAAATAGTTACTATCAAACCCGTGCGAAATTTTCGCACTTTATTTTTTTTCTTATTTATCTTTAAAATTTGAAACTTATAAATATTATCCTAATTTCACCACCTAATTAAATTTTTAATTTACCAGAAGCCAAATTATTATTAGAACCAAATAAATATTGTGCAATAGTGAAACCAGAATCATTCAAAGAAAAGTTTCGAAATAAAATCCATGGTTGACGACTCAGATTTCATATTTCCGCTGGCAGTACAGTTTTATTAAAGGATCCCCATGACACCTTTTTAATTTTTTATCGCCAAAAATATAATGACATTTTATTTATTGTGGCGTATTAAAAATAAATAAATAAATAAAATAAATATATATATGTCCTGTTTTGAATATACTTTTTATGATTGCGTTTTTTAGTGAATTTATGATAATAATTCATATTCCGTTTATATTTTTAAAATATTGCTAGGTTTAAAATGACAATTAAAAAGATTCTGAAGAAATAACTTTTAAAAATACATTTTCCATAAAATACTGTCATCATACAAATGTCATCCTGTTTTCTTATTAGACCATTGAGCTGAGTCCGCTTGCTGCAATATTGTCCATTTATAAATATAATTTTTTATCCTCGCGTATTTTATTAATTTTACCACTATCGTATCGTTTTTACAAAAAATAATTGGAACTGGTCCACGTTAGAGAAATATTATATATTAGATTATTACTTTCTCTTACCCATGAGGTAGAGAAAGTATTGTTTTAGGGTCAAATTTTCGAACGCGAAATTTTGTTATATTTACACGTTTTGAGGTCCCCTGAGTACGAAAATCATGTTTTTAGCAAATGGTCTCTGTGTATGTCTGTATGTCTGTGTGTGTGTCTGTCTGTTATCAGCATATCTCAAAAACAAATTATGGCAGAAAATTCAAACTTGGTATTTCAAATGTGTATCATATAGGGATGCTACAGTAAGCTTTTCGTTAAGATCAAGCAAATGGTTCGTGTACAGGGACAATCAAGAGAATCCTAATACATTCCGTCTATGGGGGAAATTGCAGGAAAGTAGAGTTTAACGTCTATAGACTGCACTAAACCAAATGAAACGAATATATATTTTTTGTAATAGAGATAGTTAACTGGGAAAAAAAATTGTGTATGTAGGAGCCTCGCTTCCCCCCCTGGGGGGGGGAGTAAATTTTCATGTTGGGTATCTTTCAAAAGAGCTCGCCAATACCTTTAAAACGAATGGTTGAACCACCGATCTGCGATAATTTAAAACAAAGTTATCGATATTTTTTACTTTTAACAAAAAAAAAAAAAAAAAAAAAAAATTGTACTTTTTTTTTTTTTTTAATATTGAGACATTAAATGGACTTTTTTTTTTGATATTTGGTGTTATACTACTTCTCTAATATGGAAATCGTCTGCTTTATCATAAAAGATAATTTTTTTAAATTAATTTTAATAAATTATTTTTTAAAAACCGAATTAAATTCTATATAAATGTAGGTGCATTAATGAAACGGGGTGTTGAGGGGGGCGGTAGCCCCCCTCACACAGAACTAATTATCATAAGCACTATCATCATAATTATCTCTTCAGAAGCCTAATATGAATTGTTTAACATAGGTTTACATAACAGTACTGGTTATCTTACCTATTAATCTGCAACCTGTATTTACAGTATTAAATTTCAGGGTAAGAGAAAGTCGTGTGAGTGACACACCAGATTATTTTTTAATTATTATACTGGGTGGTCCAAAAAGTCACAGAAAAAAAATAAAATGTATATTATTAAAAAAGTACTGACTGTAGCTCTATGCAATTTTCACTGAAATGTATACTGAAAAGCATAGGATATTTTCTAGATATATAAAAAAAATAATATATTTGTTACATTTTTCACCAATATATCGCGCTGTATTTGAAGTATTGTCTCAAATTTTAAACAGATCCGTTGCATCAAATGACGGCTTACTGCGAATACTGAAGCTTTTTTTAGGAGAATTTCCAATGAGCAATGTTTGACGGTCATTTTAATAAATGTCGGCCGTCACATCGAGCTATTATAGTCTTAGTTAGTTGCTGAATGTACTGCGGCATTGTAAAAATGTAATTTTACAATTAAAGCGCCCTCTGAAGAAGAAAATTTAAACTAATTTGCTAATAAATTTTTTGTTATAAAATAATAATAATAATAATAATAATAATAAAATGCCCATGTCTTTCTGTGCATTTTAGTGAAAACCGCATAGTTTTTATGATCAGTACTTTTTGAATAACATATATTTTTTTTTTCTGTAAGTATTCCTGCAAAAAGATTATTTTCTTAAAGTTAATCAGTACAGAAATACAAATAAAATAATAACAGTGCTACCATCAATTTACGAAAAGGGAGAAAATAAATAAAATAAAAATGAATTTAAAAAATTAGTGTTACCATCTGTTTCCTAATAGATGATAAAAATAAAATAAAGTAAAAAAATAAATAATGTATTTTTGTCTAAGAAAGGGCTTCTTCAACTGTTTCGATACTGATTATTATTAATATTGTTTTCTTTTTCTTTCAAAAAAAAAAAAAAAAAAAAAGAGATTTTGGTGAAATTCTGGCAAAAGCAGAATTTAGTACGGAGGAGTATTAGTTTTTTTTTTTTTTTTTTTTTTTCCAGAATTATAGCATCGCTTTCAAATTATTCAATTATATTTTCGATATCGATAAATATCAAACCATCGTAAAACTGACGACAACGTTTTATCCGTAGATTGAGACTAATAGTCCTCCGTGCTAATAAAAATAAATAATGTAACAATGCGCAGAAATCAAGAAGCAAATCATGAAAATAATATTTAAAATTTTAAATATCAACAAAAACAACTGAAGATAACATACTGAAAAAAAAAAAAAAAAAGGAAATGTGACAAAAAGAAAAAAAAAAAAAAAAAAAAATGGTAACCGTGAAATAGCGACTATGAAAATAAACAAATAAATAAAATAGAGTCTTAATGTCGTCAAGGGTACTTACAACTACAACTGTATAATTTTAAAAATAACATTTTTTCGATAAAGGCTAATTTTTTTCACAAAAATTTACCAAGAGTAGCCAACACTGTTACAGAATTATCACAAAGGACGAAATGAGACTAAACGAGAAAAAAATGAAATGTCAAACTTAAAAATGGGAGAAAAATGGAAATGACATAATAAAAAATACTTTGCAAATTACATGCAAACACTAAAATATATATTAAGAGTCAAGTTGAGATGTAGAGTATGATGAATGTAGTAATTTTCCTCGATTCGTACTTTATGATAATTCTGTAACCCAGCAGTGTTACGGGATTATCAAAAAGAACGAAACGAGAAAAACTGAAATGTGATAAATCTATGGAAATCTATAGGCATGATAAATCTATGGAAAATACTAGTAATATAAATAAAATATAAATTTCCAAGCACTTCATTTACACTAAAACCTCGATTATCCGAGCCTCATTTAACCAGAACTCTTCGTTAACCGACGTCGGTTTCCTGATTTTTTTTTTTTTTTTTTTTTTTTTTTTTCTCTTTTAGCGTCTGTTATCCAAAACTCTTTTAAACGACGCTTTCTGCTAACCAAAATTAATTTATTTTTTAAAGCTTTTATTTATTTATTTATTTACTTTCATATTTCTTGTGCATATAAGCGTTCTTTCCGAACCACGGGTACACGTAAATATTTTGTTTCCCCTTTCTTAGAATTCCTTTGAAGCTCCTTTGTGCACGCATCCCTGTTCTAAACAAAAACACTCCCCATTTCGAAATTTCGAATGCCGTAATGTCAACTGCCTCAACAATCAAATACTATTGCACCCTCTGATTATAAGCAAGCCCAAGAAAGAAAAAAAAAATCTTTTGTCATCTTTTCACAAACAGAAGTTCGGCATTCTCCAAAAGAAGACAAAGAAGAAGATGATGATGATGATGAGAATAATTCTCTTTGAGTGTTTTTTAAAAATACTTGCTTGGTTAGAACAAGAACAGCGTGGTTGGTTCGTTGAGTTTTACGTCGTACTAGTGTTGCGCAATGAGCAATTGGCGACAGTCTAGGACTCACCTCCATGAGTGGTCCAGAGACATGCCATCACAATTTTTATTCTCCTCGGAGCGGATAGATCCCCCTTTCTCGTATCCCTTAGATGTATAATTTGGATAACATGGAGAACATTGCGGCCATGACGGATTTTAGTGCAGCAGCCACGATTAATGTACATGACTGTCTTTGGCCGGCTCGAGTATCGAGCCTGCGTTTTCCCAATCACGAGCTTGGTGCTTGGCCGACTGGCCAGGCTTTTAAGAAATCTTCGTGATAGAATTGCACAATAAAGGATGACCAATTTTTACCAGTTGAAGCTTCCATTTGAATCATTATAAGTTTTTTGTTTCAAAATAAATTTTCATGAATAATCTTAATTTAGATATTTATTTGGCAGTTTAAATAGTCATAATAGAAGTTCAATGACAATATTGCATATTGAATTGGATGATTACTGAAAAATTCTCTATTATCGAGAAATTTCGATTATTTGATGTAGGTTTGGTCCCAGTTACGTCAGATAATCGAGGCACTACTATACTTCTTATCATTCTTTTTCAAAATCTTATTTAGTTATAGAATTCTTTCATATTTACGAAACTTTCTTCAACAATAAACTATTGATTGTTTCCCATTAATGATTAATAGTATTGATTTTCAAACCCTTCATACTAAATCTGTGCTTTTCAGGTGTATCTTTATTTGGTCTAACAATTTGTTTTAACTTGTAATGTTTTCAGTAGGGAGGTTTACTTTTTCACATCCATCCATCATCTTCAGTCATTAATTTTCTTAGCTTGCAATTCCCAAAATTTTATTTCTGATCGTTCTTTCCATTTATATTTAATGGAGAGAGCTTTATTATAGTTTTTTTTTTTTTTTTTTTTTTTTTTTTTTTTTCAAAAATAAACATGTAAAGGGGACAAGAGACGTTGAAAGAAATTAATTTTGTTCACTTTCTGTCACTTCTTAAATCATGTTTTTTTATCCACATAGTATATTTTGAAGGTTGGAAGAAGGATAAAGAATGGAAAGGCCTATTTTATGGGAAAAATAATACAAAACAATGCCTAATTACAATATTCTTAATGTGAATTCTAAATTATTTTTAATATCCAATTTTTATACTATGCGTTTTTATGCGTGTAACTAAACATATCTAGATATTTATTTCTTCTTATTTATTACTTTCTTCTATATGTAATATAGAGAAAGTATTGTATTCGTGAAAATTTTCGATCTCCGGTTTTCGATGGATTTACACGTTTTGGGATGTCCTGAACACGATTTGATAGTTTTTTAGAAAATGTCTGTCTGTGTGTCTGTATGTATCACGAATATTGTGGACGCTGTATCTCACGAACCAATGAACGAAATGTAACTAAACTTGGTATTTAGTTGGACCCTGATCTAAAGTGGTGCTGATTAGATTTGGGGATCATTCGCTCAACCGGTGGCACTGTAATCGCATTTTTTCTAAATTTTAACATGGCAGTATAGGACAAAATTTCGTATAACTGTACATAATGAGAGTTATTTTTAACTTGTGATTGTAAAATTAATATGAATTATTGATAATAGTAGTAGTTAACTAGGAAAAAAATTTGTGCATGTGGGGGCTTCACTTCCCCCCCCCTGAGGGGAAGTACCCCCCGGTGGGGGGGGGGGTAAATTTTCAAGATGGGTATCTTTCGAAAGGTTTCGTCAGTTTAACCCTACAGTGCATACTGTAGCCAATTGGCTACAAACTCTTTTTTCCTCTCTAACCTATTCAATTCATGTATCATCTCTGCAACACTGTGCTTTCCGGCTTCAAAATACTCCAATTAGCGATTTTCGTTCATGCAACAGATCATAAATGGCAATACCAACCCGATGGTTGAAATCAAAGTACGACTTTTGCAATCACAATTTTTTTCTGGCAAAGGCTGACTTCGATCTTCTAAAATTTTATTAAGCATGCAAAAATATATTTAAAAAAATAAATATTTTGTTGAGAGAATATTTTGTTATTAATTTTAACTTGTTTTTAACAACAAAATTTATAATAATAACTTTTTACGTTCGTTTTTACAAATGTTGCCATTTGGCAATACTGTGAAGAAAGCTTGGTTTTTCTTTTGATTATTTACGTTCTGAGTTCGATGCAGTAAAAGCTTTTGCTTATAATTTCGTTTAGTTCTTTAAAGTTTTTCATGAGTATTTTCATTCTGTGTTCTTATTCCAATGTTTTAACTGGTGTGTTTGGTTTCGCATACAATTTCGACATTTATACCAGGGCAGAAAAAAATGCCATTAGTCTGCCGAACGAACCAGGTGACTTAGGGGTAACTGGTTCCGTGGTAGCTAGGCTCACCCGCCCGGTTCCTGAACACAAAAATCATAAATTATACTTTGACAACTCTTACACATCTGTGCCTTTATTACATCCTTGAAGTCAGAGAAATTCTATCGCTTGGTACTGTAAGAAGAGATAGAGTACCATCTTGCAAAATAGCACTTGATAAGGAATTGAAAAAATTTAAACGTGGAAGTATTTTCGAGTATGTTACAAATGTGAATGGATGCGAAATATCAAATCTCGCTGGCATGATAATAAAACTGTTTTGATGCTTTCAACAAGTCCGGTGAAAGATGTCATACGCTATGACAGAAAAGAAAAATATAGAAAAAGTGTTTCTTGTCCTCATGTAATCCACGTGTATAACAAACATATGGGTGGAGTAGATTTTCATGATAGTTTACTTGGGAGATATAAAATTACCATGCGAACTAGAAAATGGTACTTTAGACTATTTTGTCATCTTATCGATCTTGCTATAATAAATGCCTGGTTATTGTACAAGCGAGCACACCCTAATAGACATTTGAAATTGATAGAGTTTCGGCTTGAGGTTGCAGAAACCTTTGTTCTATTGGGGAGATTAAAACTTTAAAATGAGGTCGACCATCGAATGAAGTTTAGACTGACTTAAAACGACTGAAGAAGCCTGACTACAAGCACCCTACCAAAGACGTGAAGTAAGACAGAATCGATCACTGGCCCAAGCATTTAGATTCCAAGTAACGTTGTAAATTTCTCAACTGTAAAGGTTTTACTATAGATAAATGCATGAAATGCTTAGTTCCTCTATGTTCCAACCAAAATAATAACTGTTTTGTGTCACACCATACAAAACCATAATGTTTAATAATAAAAACTAACTGGTAAGTGCTATTGCTAAATATCCCATGCTTTTTTATTTATGTGTAATTATTATTTCAATAAAAACATTGCAGATTAGCCTAATTAAAAAAAATTCCTATGTATTGAAAAGTATATGCTTAATTCGCAGTGTTGCCATATGGCAACAATTAAAAAAAAATAAACTAGTTAAAAATGGAAATCACTGGAATTTTTTTAATATTTTTCCTTTACTATCTGGCTATCACAGAATCAAATATATTTTTCCTGGGAAAATAGAAACAATCATGCACTGTAGGGTTAATAAGGTAAAACTGTAACGCGACAGGTATGACAAAAAACAGACATGATTTGAGTGACTCATCTTTATCACACAATAACTCTGAATCGAGACACGTGTGAAGTTCAAATCATAGATATAGTAATAAGACATAGATAGATCAGCGAGGCCGAAAAAGTGATGCCTTTTTTTTTCGGGAAAAGACGGCCATTTTACTCTCTTGTGGATGTCTTTCCCCGACTGAATATACACGGGAATACACACAGATAATTTAGCAAATAAAATTTATGAATAATTTATGTACTAAAGATGAATGAAAAAACTCCAGATACTCATTTTTCTTTCTCTCTTTTCTTCTTCTTTTCTTCTTCTTTTCTTCTTCTTCCTTTTTCTTTTTGTATGGAATAACGACATTTAAAGAAATTTATCGTTTCTGTCTACCATTTCTGTCTGGTTAGAAGTTTTTATGGTCGAAAAAACTACTGGACTTATCCTCATCTTTTGAGTTAACCCTTTAATTGCCAATCGCAATGCAGTCGGACACTTTTGTTACCGACTGTATAGAGTAGAAATTTATGTTTACTCGGAAATGGTTATAAAGATATTAATAAAAGTTTGGGATAAGTGCTTTTTAGAGATCTAAAACAATTGGAACATAATTAGCATCAAGAAAATTAGTGTTAACCCTTTAACTGCCAATCGCAACATGTAGTAGAAATTGAGTTTAATCAGAAATGGATATAACGATTTTGTTTAAAGTTTGGAGTTAAGTGTCTATTTTTTTTAATTTTTTTTTTAAGAACTAAAACGTTTGGACATATCCTCATCTTCAGAAAAATTTGCGTTAACTCTATAACTGCCAGTCGCAACATATAATAGAAATTAGGTTTACTCGGAAATGGATATAACGATTTTTATAAAAGTTTGGGATAAAGCTACTTTTACCCGAATTAAAAAATTATCTTTAATCTTTGATAATTTTAAAATAACTTTAAAATTTCATCTGCTGAATATAAATGTTTGTATTTTAACTGAAATATGTGATGTCACACTTTTTGTTACCCCCCTCCCTTGTCACAAACTGTCACAATTTCATGAACCCCTCCCCCCCACCTCCAAGCGTGACATCATTTATGGACAGCCCCTATATATATATAGTATAGACATATATATATATATATATATATATATATATACAGTCGAACCTTGTTAACGTGAGTTACTTTTAACATGAACTGTTACCACAATCCCCGTCAAAATGAAGATTACTTTAGTTATATGACGATCAGTTACTGATAGCATGAACTACTGATAACATGAACAGATTTTTGATCCCCTTTGAGATTCACGTTAACAAGATTCGACTGTATATCTTTTCATGTCTGCACAAAAATGATTTTTTCAGCATTTATTATTATATTACTTTAAGAAAAAAATTGTCTGTATTCATCATGGAAAATATCTTTAATAAATTATAACTTAATAAATAATTTGTATTGCGTAAATTTGTATAGGATTATATAGAGAAGAAAGTCTTGTGGTAATACTAGTTATAATATATTAAAACAAGCGGGTTTGACCTCTGCCACTGCTAACTACATTTAAAAAAATTTTGAAAATTCGATATTACTTACTAATATAAAAACTTAAAAAATATTTAAAAAAAATATATATATTTCATTAAAAATCAAAACAGTATTTAAACCATAATAACAAAGCAACTGATTATAAAGAATCATATTTTTCATAAATTAGTTAAATTTAACTTACTTATGAAAACTTATTCCACTTCCTTTCATAAATTTATTTCTACAATTAAAAGCCGCGCAGTACTTCGGCATTTTCAATATATATCAACCATGTCTTATTACTATATCTATGATATCAACATTCTATTCCATTGTTGTTTTCGAGTTTTATACTCTCTCATCATGGCTGATGCCAAAAACTTTTTCGGCATCAAAAATCTTTGCACGTTAACAATGGGATGATAGATCTATATATATTACTATATCTATGGTTCAAATACTTTAATTTTCACAAACGAGATTTTCATCTGATATGTAATTTAAAAAATACTCGAAAATTTAAATAAATAACTATATGTTTAAGTATATATATTTAACTGCGTGACATACATGACAAGTGTAAATATTTAAAATTATCTTTTACTTACTTATTCTTAAATTAAATATTCCTTTTTAATTAATTATATAAAAAAAAATTGGATGTATAATGTATTATATTATTTGATAGGTTTCATATGTTGTCTATCATGAAAAATTAAAATAATTGAGTTAGTTGAAACATAACAGATGGCTTTTTTGTCTATTTTTGAGGGAAATTAACCAGTTGTGTTTGATGAAAATCTGATACTTTATTTAAATTAAATAAAACAAAATTTGTTTTTTCAAGTCGAATTTGCTTGACATTTTAAAATTTGAAAGCTGAAAACCTACCATCAGATAATAAATTGCTTGGTTTTTTTTTTATTTTAATTTATTTGTCTGTTAAAAAGAAAAGAAAAAAAAAATGAATTTTTAACACATTTTAATAAAAATTTAAAATTTAGCTATAAATAGCGATTGTGATTTCAAAGTTTTAAAAATCTCATATTTCAAGTGTAAACCCCAAAATTTAATAAAAGTAATTAAATTTAAATTCAGCTTTGGCTAAATTAACCGGGAAGAGGGGGGTGAGTGAGGGGAACTTAGCTATAACTGATGTTAATCTCTGATGTAATTTTTATAAAACTAGTTTTACGCTTGATTATTCTCCTGTATTTGAGATGGAAATGATAAGTTTTAATATTTATTTAAAACTTATTTTTTTAATTCTGTAAGTGTCAGAATTTATTTATTTTAAAAAATTATCATCTGTCTACATTTTTTCGTAAATCCATAGGATCATTTAAAACACTGTTATTATCACAAAAAATCTTACTCAAAGCTTGCTTCTTATTTACATTTTTTTCCGCGATAACTATTCATGAGTAAGGTACGTGTTTCACATTTCTGTATAGTTGCTTCATTTCTCCTTTCCGAACATACATATGTAAGAAAAGTATTGCAATCATGACAAAAATTCAACTTTGAGACTTTGGTATATCTATGCGTTTCGAGGTTAATTTTTGCTATTTTTACTATGATGTGAGTGAATACGATAGCGTTCTAAATACTTCGAATGAGCTGAAAGTTGATACGTATGCTGTAGGTTACCATAGCACAAATCCCATTGATTTTGGTGATTATAATAATTATGATTTTTTTTTTTAACATATATATGTGGTAGATCGGCATCCTGTTTCTCTCCCCTTACTTGGCTTTCCCATGACTCAGAACCCTAGCTATTTGATTTCTCTTTGCCGTTCCTGAAATCCAAGGCAGTTTAGTTTCTGTTTGCTGATCATGTGACGGAGCGCCAGCGCTTGAGAGGAAATACGTGCTCATGACGTGAATGACGTCTTTCCGGAACGCGCGCCTGCTAAGAGAGCGCTGAAGGAACGACATTCAGTTTTCGACGGGATGTTCAGACGGAACGTAATGACTGTATTCGATGACTTGTTTTCTTTTGAGTTTTCGACGAAGCGTGCACACTAGACGGGTGCATCGCTTGCTTGTTTATAAACTTCATGTTTCATGTTTCGACGTATTTAGAAAGTGAAGACGTAAATGATTTATGTCACGAACAGTACTACTTCGACGGACATTACCAAAGTAACATTCTGAATTACCAACGTTTTTCCTGTATATATGTAAATTACAATTTAATCTTTTATTAAATTTATAATTAGTAAATAAGTATTAGTTTTTGTTTAACGCCTACAAAAGTGTGCCATCCCACAAGTTCAGAAGTGGGATCAAGAATAAAATCTACGGGATCAAGAATAAAATCTACTGGATCAAGAATAAAATCTACTGGATAAAGAATAAAATCTACTGGATAAAGAATAAAATCTACTTCATGAACGGATAGAACGCGAATTTTAATTTAAATTTTGGATAGAACGCGAATTTTAAGATAAAGAAAGTGTGATTGAACGTTAATTTTTAGTTTAATTTAACTTAAAATTTGATTGAACAAACTATAAACTTTTTTTGCGAACTGTATTCCTAAAAATGATGATGCGTCTGGACTGATAAAAATAAGTTTATAAACTGAACTGTGTTTAAAATATAAACTGTATAAACATTTGTCGAACTGAACTTTTTTATTCTTAAACCATGATTCAACTAGTTGTGTGTGTTTTTACAAATGAGTGCCGACTACAACTGTGTGTGATAATACTTCGTGATCAACAGAAATGTTTACACCTGTGAAATCAGCTTAAACTTAAGCAACGAAGGATCTGCGAATTCTGTGATATAACCACGGATCAACGAGGGTTTTAAGGATTAAAAACAACAGCTGTTTCGACTCTACAAAGGTACGTACACTTTATCTTCTTATAAAATGGTATCTCTAGGGGATATTCCTAAAATTGGCAATGCACTGAAGATAGAGAACTATAATAAAATTAAAATTCTGCATCGGTTTTTATTCGATGAGATCGGCGATCGTAAGAACAGATGCAGAATAAGAAAGTTTCAAGGATTCACTTTCGCTATAGGCGACGAAAAATACCTTGAAAAGCAAAAAATAATTGATAAAAATTTTTCATTAAATGAACTAATTACTATTTGTAATATTTTAAATGTCCCTTTTGATGGGAATAAAAACGAGTTGAGAGATCGACTATTGTTAAGCTTGTGTGATACGGAATTACTGAAACAAAGTTCAGAAAATAATTCGGAAGAGGAAGATTCGGAAAACGAATCGAACAGTGAATCCGAAAGTAGTGGCGATAATGATATTGAAAAAACTGACTCCTCTGTGCAATGCCATATCAGCAAAAATAAGTGCTATGATTATGATAATGATAATGACAATGTTATTGATGATTATAATAAGGGTAAAAAAAGTATAAATTATAGTAATAATGTGAATAATGGATCACTTGGTGCAATTTCTTTCAATGATTTTGAAAATTCTATGTCAAAATTTAGCGGCGAGCCGCATGAGAACATAATTGAATTCTTAAATGAATTTGAAGAGTTAGCTGAAATGTTTAATCTAAACGAATTACAAAAAATAATTTTCTGTAAAAGGTCTTTGAGCGGAAATGCTCTGTTATTTGTAAAATCCGAAAAAGGATTATTAACGTATAAGAAACTAAAAAATGCTCTTATCGAAGAATTCAAGATCGAAATAAATTCTGCCTCTTTACACGAAATTTTGTGTAAAAAGAAAATGAAGCCAAATGAAACAGTTATAGAGTATTTCTTTAAAATGCGCGAACTAGCAAAAAACGGGCACATTGAAGATGCCGCGTTAATGCATTACGTGATCCAAGGAATAAATGACAAAAGTGAAAACAAACTAATTCTTTATGGTGCAAAAAATATTCGTGAATTTAAAGATAAAATTAAGTTATATGAAATATATAAAAAAGATAATGAGAAAAATAAATTCAGATTTAATAAAGTAGATTATAATGCAAAATTGAAAACTGTACAACATAATGTATATGAAAAATTTAGTCCTAGAAATGAAGTAAATAATAAATTGTGTTATAATTGTGGTGAAAAAAATCACTTATCTAGAGATTGCCCTCATAAGGCCAAAGGCCTAAAGTGTTTTACGTGCAAGCAGTACGGGCATAAAAGTTCGGAGTGTCCAGGTTCAAAACCAGAAGTTGATGCACTGTGTATTAATGTAAATCAAAATATGAGTAAAATTATACAAGTAAATGATGTAAATTTTATTGGAATTATTGACACAGGAAGTGAAGCAACATTGTTGCGTAAAAGTTCTTTTGATAGGTTGAGTGTAAATAAATTGAATTTAATAAGTACCACTTTGAGGGGGATCGGAAAAAGTTCAATAAAGCCGTTAGGCTCATTCGACGCCGATCTTAAAGTTGATGATTTTAAAAATAAAACTGATGTTTATGTTGTACATGATAACGTGATTCCCTATGATGTAATCCTTGGTATGAATGTATTAATGTTAAGTGAAACAACAATTAATGAAAAGGGTATTTTTGTGAAAAATAAGTGTAATTCTCTTGAGGTAAATTTAGTAACAGTACTCCCTGTAGATAAATATCAAAGTGAAATTAAAACGAATGTTGTTGTTGATGCCCCTATGAACTGTAAGAACAAAAATTTTGAAAAATCCCTAGAAATAAATGAAACAGTAAATAGTGTTGAAAAATGTGAAATTAAAACTCCCCAACCTTGTTATGCTGTCAAAAAACCATTAGAATCTTCTGAAAAAGCCATAAGTGAAAATGACGATAAAGACGAAAACGACGAGAGTGATGACGATAAGATGCTTTCAGAGGATGATAGTAGTGTAGATGATGACAGTGATGAAGAAGAGGAGCCTCGACGACAGAAACAGACTCATACGAACATTTTCCAGATAGATGATGATAGTGATGAAGAGGAGGAGCCGCGACGAAAGGGACGAAGCCAGACGAATATTTCCCGAATGAAGTCGCCAAATCCAGAAAACACTTACTCGAAGAAAGATGAAAAACAAGCCTTACTTAGAAAAATTTCACAGTTAGCCGAAGAGTTGAAAAAGTTAAAAGAAAAAGTTGACGAGAATTCCGAACTCCTTAAAAGGAAGAAATCCAGAAAAAAGCCATCGACGATAGATTCCATCGAGTGTAAAAGACAGAATATGCCTAAAGAAGAGACTGCCAGTGTCAATTTAGGAAAGTTGTTCATTCCATCACTTCCACTGAAAACCACGATTGGTGAAATAGCCATATTATTTCCTAAAGCTGTGCAAATAAAATTAGAAGTTTTCCCTGCATATAAGACTGCTATCATAGACTTTTTGACCGAACGTGATGCAACAGACGCCTTAAAAGGCATTAAGACTGAAAATGATCGATTGGAGGGTCTCGAGTTCGAGTCCCAAAATAATTTTGAACCCCAAAGTAAAGATTTAAGTACACATGATAAAAAAACAACTTTCTAGAGTCAGAAAGAAAAGTAGATTGAAATGCAAGTTGATTAGACATCCACCAAAAACTCATGCCATGGGCGGCCAAGTTGCCGTAAACGCAAAATTGACTTCCTTTTGTAACTTTATAACAGCAAAAATGGAAAATGATAATATTGAAAATATTGATAAAAAATATAGAAATGGATGCCACGAAGGCTCCTATTACACATCTGCAAAAGCTGAATTCCTCAAATGGGGAATAACTTAAAAACAAAAATTTTTGAAGATTTGTAAAAATTTGTAAATATTTATGCTATTATTTTGTGTTGCTTTTGTTTGTTTTTTTTTTTGTTTGTATCTTTTCAGTGTGATCGCCTGGAGGTCCAGCCGATGCAGGATGGCCGAATGTGGTAGATCGGCATCCTGTTTCTCTCCCCTTACTTGGCTTTCCCATGACTCAGAACCCTAGCTATTTGATTTCTCTTTGCCGTTCCTGAAATCCAAGGCAGTTTAGTTTCTGTTTGCTGATCATGTGACGGAGCGCCAGCGCTTGAGAGGAAATACGTGCTCATGACGTGAATGACGTCTTTCCGGAACGCGCGCCTGCTACGAGAGCGCTGAAGGAACGACATTCAGTTTTCGACGGGATGTTCAGACGGAACGTAATGACTGTATTCGATGACTTGTTTTCTTTTGAGTTTTCGACGAAGCGTGCACACTAGACGGGTGCATCGCTTGCTTGTTTATAAACTTCATGTTTCATGTTTCGACGTATTTAGAAAGTGAAGACGTAAATGATTTATGTCACGAACAGTACTACTTCGACGGACATTACCAAAGTAACATTCTGAATTACCAACGTTTTTCCTGTATATATGTAAATTACAATTTAATCTTTTATTAAATTTATAATTAGTAAATAAGTATTAGTTTTTGTTTAACGCCTACAAAAGTGTGCCATCCCACATATATATATATATCATTATGTTCTATGGGCTGAAATTATTTAAAGTGCCCAGTTGGGCTGAAAATTTATGTAAATGTTATTGGTTACCGTCGCATAAACTGTATAGATTTTGGTAAATCTAGTCATCATTGATTTTCACCAGGACACAACGAAAAATTTAACTACGTGTTGAAATTGTTTGAAGTGCAATAGCGTTAAACGCCGCATTCGTTTGAGCTAATTAATTTTAGATTTCTCGCACGTTAATTTATTTAAACAATTAATTACTTAATGTTCGGAAAGTCGAGTGGAGTCACTCCAGATTTTTGGTTTTGTATCTGAGATCAGTGATAACTAATGTTTTAATTTTTATTTAAAATCTATTTTTTAAATTCTGTCATCTCGCAGTTTACATGAAACAATCCCTTTGTTCATATTTTACAGCCCCCTCCATTGATTTATAAATTAGTCAAATTCATCTTGTTATTACTCATCTTATGTCTTTATTTTCTTATCCTTATTGTTTGTCCTACAAATCCTATAAACAGTTTGTTCTTTACTTACATTTTCCCTCGACACCTTTTAATCTAAATGAGTTTGTTTTATATAGGTGATACATAATATATATTTTGAAGTTACTCAAATAATTCTCTTACTTCTGTTACAAATATTATTTAGTTTTAGAACTTGTTCATATTTACCAACTTTTTCGCCGTTTTTTCCCTTTGATGATTTATGATGTTGATTTTCAAACACTTTACACAAAACCTCTGCTTTTAAAATGTATCTTACTTGGTCCAAAAATTTGTGCTTTATGTGATGTTGTTTTTCCTTAGAAACGCATATTTTTCACATCCATCATTAGAAGCCATTAATTTTCTGGCTCGAGTTTTCCGAAATTTTACGTCTCTTAGTTCTTTGAATTTACTAAATAGAGAAGACTTTATTAAAGTTGTTCCTTACCAAAATAAACCTGTTAAAGAAGGTCCTGAATAAGATTTTATTGATTAAACTTTCAATATTAAAAGCAAATCTTTTAAAACAATTATTAATTTTTTCTTCGCATTATTTTGCTCATGACAATGCCGTACAAAAATGTTTTCCTTTTTTCTCTTATATTTGAGGTTAGTTAGTGACTAAAGATTAAATTTTGATTCTTAAAAAGTATTTTTAAAATTTGATTGGCATCACTCATCAGAATTTATTTTAATTTTTTTTTTTTTTTTTTTTTTTTGTAAAGTTTCCAAAGAACTCAAACCTACCTTATTATTTTTCACAGAAATTTACTTTAACCCCGAATTAATTTTGCAAAATATTATTAGCTGATTATTTCACTTCTAAATTAATATAGACAACTGACAGTAAAATATATTAACTTAAACAATTCTTCTGATAGTTTTAAATTTAAAGCCTACCCTCATTTATTGACGTTTAGAGTTCTAGCGAGAAAACTTCGAGATAGAAACACTTTGAGATAACAGATTAATTTCCTATTACATGTTGACAAAGATCTGGAAAGTAAAGCATTATAATATATATTATTATTCAACTTGATTTAAGTTAGTATACCTGCGCAAAAAGCAAATATAAGTATGTGCGACGAATGGAAAATCATAAAACGACTATCCAAATTATGAAATAATAATTAATAGTAGAGACATAAAACTTTCAGGGATCATTTAGAGTGACGCTATAAACTGTCACTAAAAAGCAGAAACCATTTCAAGAAACCACAAAATATATACGTGCCATTTTATTAGCTGTCCTCAAATGAGGACACTGGGCGCTAACAGGTTAAGCATGTTTTTCACCTAAATTTTTCAATCGATATCTTTTTATATATTTCTTTTACATTGGTGACATTAAAATTTTCAACCACTTCAAATATTCAACGAATATTTCACACATCCATCATTAGAAATCATTAATTTTCTACACGAGATTTCTGAAATTTTATTTCTGTAAGTTCTTTCCATTTACTTAATGGAGAGGATTTCATTACAGTTGTTTCTTAACAAAATAAACATTTTAAAGGAATCCTAAATAAGCTATCATTGATTAAAAACTTTTAATTTAAATCTAATAAAACAGTTATGAATTTTTTCCTCTCGCTTTGTTTTTGACAATAAAGTACAAGATTTTTTTTTTTTTTCTATATTTGAGATTATTAGTGTCTAAGGTTTAAATTTTTATTTTAAAAAAGTACTTTTAAAATCTGATCGACATCAAAATTTACAAAAATAATCTCTTAGTTATATTTTTTACAGTTTTTTTTCTATTGATTTACAAATCCTTCAAAATTATTTTATTTTTTTAACACAAATTCTAATTAAAGCTTGTTTTTTACTTACGTATTTTTACTAATATATTTTAGGTTAATTTTATTTGTGACAGACATGACTTTAGACAGCTAAATATTAGTATATCTTAATGAATTTTCGTGTGCTGATATATCAATATGTCTTACTTATAAATTAGTACACAATTTTTAACATAAGAAAAATAATAAAAAACAATAAAAATAATAAATAATTTTAATAATATAATTAAAAATAATAATTTAACAAGATAAATAATAGAATAATAATAGAATAATAAAAAAAATAAATGATTTTTTATAAAATTAAAAATGTATCATGACAGACATGTAAAAAATCAGGCAAATTTTTAGACACACAATTGAAGTTCAGAAATTTATATTTACACAAAAAGGACTTTTAACCAATATGTAATTTTAAAAAGTTCTATAAATTTAAATAAATAAATATATAGAAATTATTCATTAGACATGATATGTGTAAAAGTTTCGAATCTGTATAATATTTCTCTAACGTGGTCCAGTTACAATTATTTTTTTTTTTTTTTTAGAAACGATACAATAGTGACTTAGGTGACTTAATAAAATACGTGAGGATAAAAAATAGTACATAAGCAATATTTAAGCACGCGCACTCAGTTCAGTGATCTAATTAAAAAAAAAAAAAAAAAAAAAAATGACATTTGTCAGATGAGATCATTTTATTAAAAGAAAGGAATTTTTAACAGTTGCATTTTTACAATCTTTGCAAGTCAGCGTCATTTTAAATCTAGCTATATTTTAATGATATAAACCCCATATAAACTTTTTTTCATAAATTAACTAAAAAGCGCAAAAATAAAAAGTATAATTAAAATAAGTACTAAGTCTTTTTAACACAAAATTATGCCAAATAAATTAATTAGTTAATAAAAATGTATCTCTAATATGGTGACAAAAATTTAAAAATCGCCATGGGGGTCCTATACTAAATCTGTCCTGCCTCGCGAAGTATGAAAATTAGGTCGTCAAACATGAATTTTTTAAGCCTTTCGTGAATGATATTGGTTTGATTATCATTAGCATTTCATCCCACAATATTAATTTGTTTCTAATAATAATTTGGCTTCTGATGAATTAAAATTAAAATTGGGTGGAAAAATTGGTCTAAGGTTTATGAGTTTCAAATTTTAAAGGTAAATAAGAAAAGAAATAAAGTGCGAAGGTTTCGCACGGGTTTGCTAATTATATATATATATATATATATATATATATATATATAGAATTTTTTAAATGTCCTTTTTTAATTAATGGTATACAATTTTTTTATATATATAATGTATTATAATATTTGATATATCTCATATGTTTTCTTTCACGAAATAGCAAAGATAATCGAGTTAGTTGGAAAATAAAAAAAGGCCTTGGTGTTCACTTTTACATTAAAATTAACCTTTAATCAATTTTATATTTCTTTTATCATAATACAAATTTTAAAACACTTCAGATACTTCTTATGCTTGTCTTACGAATTGCATTTAGTCGTAGAATTTCTTCCTATTTACGAAATTTAATCAGTTGTTTTCATTTTATAATGTTGATTGTTTCACTTTGATTATTTCTATACTGATTTTAAAACACTTCATTCCAAATTTCTGTTTTGCAAATGCACAATATTTGGTTTAACAGTTTCTTATCTGAGATCTTTTTCATAGAAAAGTTTATTTTTCAAATCCATCGTTGGAAGTCATTAATTTCCTACTCGGGAATTACTAGTTCTTTGTCTTTATTTAAGGAAGAGGATTTATTTTCGCTTGTTTCTTTCCAAAATAAATATGTTAACTCTTTGAAACATGGTGGTATATATTTTGCAATTGCATTTGGCGGTGTAGGTGAACCTCGAAAATCCGGAATCTGCAGAACCACGACGATTCCGGATTTACAGATTTATTGAAAACTGAATTTTTATGATATTACAATAACATACAAAAGGCAATTTTTATGCTAGTGAAAATAAACGACGATTCAAGTTGGCGAATTAAAAAATAAAATAGAAATACAATGAATAAAACACTTATGTTGAATTAAAACATAAGCACATTAAACTGAAATATAATAAACAACTGATAATGCCTGCTTAAGTAACCTCTGATAAACCTCTCATTAAAAAATACTCAAATAAAACTATGGAAACAAAGTTTTTTTTTTTTTTTTTTTTTTTTTTTTTTCAGTAATTTAAAGCTGTTTCACTGTAAATAGATTTTTTTTTTTTAAATTATATTTTTTAAACTACCTGTTTTTGTAAAAAAATAAAATCTTTAATTAACAATCAAGCAGTATAAAAATATGTCAGATTACGTCCATATTTATGTATTCCGAATTCAGTTAAAAGAATTTTAAACTGCATTCCATGAGAAATGTAGAAATAAGATACAGCAAAGTCTTATTTTAAAAATAAAATTAATGTCGGAAAAATATACGGATTTTAGATGTCTGGATTTTCGTGGTTTAACTGTATTATTTGGCGGTATATATCTTTACAAAATTTTGTTTTAAAAACTAAACGGTAAAAATCCATTTCTTTCTTCTCTTCTAACTTTGATTGGAATTTCTGGTGGCAGTCAATATTAAATGAGCATAATTACTTGGTGTTTCATAGGGGTAAAAATATCGAAAATAATATATTTCAAATCTACGAAATTCGGTAGATGAAGGTATGAAATAGTACTCTTTAACTCTTTAGAGCATATTGATATGGAAAAACATACTACATATTGAAGCTTTTCATTTTTGCTATCCTTGTTTTTTTTTTTTTTTTTTTTTTTTTTTTTTCTAGTTCAAATACTTCTATTTTAAAATTATAATAAGTATTATATACTATTATTTAAAAATTATTTTCAGATTTAATGACATTTTTCACTTTATAAAGATATATATGTTTGTGAGTAAAACAAAAATCTGTACATCAAAGAGTTAAAGAAGACCTTAAAGAGATTTCATTGATTAAAATTTTAGCAATAAAAGCAAATCTAATAAAATAGAATATTTCCTGTGAATCTTGCAATTATGATAATGACGCACAAGAATGTTTTCTTTTCCTTTCTTTTTCTTCTCTATTTGAAATTAATAATATATAATTTAAATTTTATTCATTTTTACTTTATCTTGCACATAGGGGGTAGAGAATGTATTGTTTTTAGGTCAAATTTTAGAAATTGAGTTTTTCTTAGTGCAATTTCTGGTAGGTACAGTTTAATATCTATGTGTTGCATTATATAAAATGAAATGAACATATTTTTTCTTTTTTATGTACATAAAAGCATGTTTAGTGTATTGTATGAAAATTCATTTCCTATTGTTTACAGGGTTACCCCCCCCCCCCCCCCACCAAATAATAATAATAATAATAAAATAAATATATATATATTTCATAAATTTCGTTTCCAGTTTAAGTTTTTCTATTAAGATTTTGTTGAGTTAGTTTATTGTTTCGTTTGTTTTGCAGGCTGTTAATTAATAAATTTGGTTTCTTTAAATATGTGTATTTTATCCCCTCATAATTTTTTTTCACCTTTCTGAGCTTCTACAAAAAAAAAAAAAAAAAAAAAAAAAAAATCCTTCTTATTGGTTTTTGTGGTTTCAGTGATCTTCTATTATCTGTTGCATGGCTTTTACTACGCTTAATAAAGCATTTTTGTGTATATATATGTATATATGTATATAATATGTTCATTATACAGGGAAAATGCTGGATTTCCAGTTCTGGTGTGTGTTATTAATAATGGACTACAATCAAAGTACATAATGTGTTGTGTACATACAGGCTGCAGGCTACAAATAATACACTACTGGCCATTAAAATTGCTACACCAAGAAGGAATGATAATAACGGAATGAAATTTGTTGAACCCATACATTATAGTAGGAAGAATAATTGATGAAAATTTCAGGAAATTTAGAGTAATATGTACTGAGAAAATAGTACATAAAACAGCGACCTCTGTGAGCAATAACAGCACTTATCTGCCTAGGCATTGAATCGAACAGCGATTGGATGACATGTACGGATAGAGCACTTCATGAAGTTTTAATACGATGCCACAATTCATCGATCGAAGTTACTGGTGAGTGGTGGGAGGCCAGTCGCTTTTCAACGATTAAACAGTCATTTTCATTGGTGCGAGATCAGGAGAACGCGCTGGCCAGAGCAACATTCGAACACATTCTGTATCAAAGAAGGTCCGGACAATACAAACAACTTCCGATCGTGCATTATCTTGCTTAAATTTTGCGCTAGGGAGGCCTCGAATACAGGGCAGAGGGGGCGGGCCTTAACTCAACAGAAATTTAATGACCGCTGTTCAGAGTGCCAGGAATACGAACAAGAAGTAATCGAGACGTGTATCCAATGGGAACCCATAGCATCATTGCAAATGATGGACAGTATGATGATGTCGAATCCCAGCTGGTAATGTGCATTATTCATAATGCTGTTAAATACGGATAAAGCAATCTTGATGCTGTAAACAGGATTGAGATTTGTCTGAAAAGTGACTTCGCGCCATTTCTGCGTCCAGGTTCATCGTTGATCACACATTAATGGCACCCATATCAGTGATGCAGTTTTCAGGGTAATCAGAATTTTGGAAGCCGCATACTGAGTCACCTCCTGGATTGATGGTATGTGGTACCACTGGATACACGTCCCGATCACCTCATGTTTTCATTCCCGCCTCTCTGAATACCAGGCATTACATTTCTGACGAGTTAAGGCCCATCGCTCTGCCCTATATTCAAGGCCTCCGAAGCGAAACATTTAAGCAGAACAATGCACGACCGCAAGTTGTCCATATTGTCTGGACCTTCGATGATGCCGAATGTGTTCGACTGTTGCTCTGGCCAGCGCTTTTTCCTGATCTCGCACCAATGAAAATGACTGTTTAATCGTTGAAAAGCGACTGGCCCCCCACCACTCACCAGTAGCTTCGATCGATGAATTGTGTCATCGTGTTAAAACTTCATGAAGTGCTCTACACGTACATGTCATCCAATCGCTGTTCGATTCAATGCCTAGGCAGATAAGTGCTGTTATTGCTCACAGAGGTCGCTGTTTTATGTACTATTTTCTCAGTACATATTACTCTAAATTTCCTGAAATTTTCATCAATTGTTCTTCCTACTATAATGTATGGGTTCAACAAATTTCATTCCGTTATTATCATTCCTTCTTGGTGTAGCAATTTTAATGGCCAGTAATGTAAAACGAAAACATTTCTTTCATTGAATGTAATTGGTGGAACTAGAATTTAGTGAGACTATGCTTGGAAATTGCTTAAAATGCATTTGAGGTTGTGCTGTACGTTATTATTGTAGGACTATGTTTAAGTACATAATGTAATATGTACATAATTTATTAATGGCATACAGGTCTAACAATAACAAAGCAAAGGCATTCTTTTTTATTGATTGTAACTGGTTTATAAGGAATGTAATTGTAAGTGCTTTACTTCATTTTGCCATGTCCAGAAAAAATGCTTAGGAAAAGAAATCAATTTCTCATACCCATGCGATAAATATATATATATATACTAGCAGGCTACGCCCGCTTCGCTGGTCACTATTTTTAAATGAATCACAATAATAAATGAATTCTCAAAATTGCATTAATTTTTATCATGTGATAAAAAAAGAAAAAAAAAATCTGATCAGGAAAAATGTCGCACCGGGTCCCCACTGCCTTCGGCAGCGTAGACCCGTGCACTGCGCGCAAGTATTCCTTCACCATCCTTATGACTTCTCAAAATTCCATGTTATTACTCATAAACTTTCATTCTCAAGAAAAGGAATTAAAAAATATATCATTTAGCATCGGGTAAAAACTCACACCGGGACGCCACTGCCTTCGGCAGCGCAGACCCATGCGCGCTGCGCGCGCACGTTTGAGGATATACGTGCGCTGTACACGCATATTCCTTCTCAACTCAAACTTTTATTAAGAAAATTAAATTTTAAAAAAATCTTTTATCATCGGGTAAAAACTCGCACCGGGTCCCAAACCCATGCGCGCTGCGCGCCTATTCCTTCCCCACCGTTCCAGCCCCTCCTAATTAACTTGCATATACCAATTTTGAACGGTCTTACTCAATTAGCTGAGATGCAAAAGAAAACCTGATCAGGACACTTTAAATTGTAAATCAGGTGAAATCTCGAATTCCACTTTCGATAATGTAAAAGAACTTTAAAATATCTTTCGAACGATGTATTAAAAATACTTTAATCATAATTAGAATATGAAATATTGAAATTAAAAATATTACAGCGCCATCTGGCGGTAGAAATTTCTGTAATCTATTGTTCCATTCCAGATCAACAAAGCTTTCAAATGATGTATTACTCATGAAATTATTTTAATTAGTAGATGAGATACAAAAGAAAACCTAATCAGGACACCTCAAAACGTGTAAATCGGGTGAAATCTCGAATTCCATTTTCGATAATGCAAAAGTACTTTAAAATGTGTATCAACTAAAATAAGCTTTCAAATGATGTATTACTTATGAATTTTTTTAATTAATAATTGAGATACAAAAAAAAAACTGATTCAGGGCACCTCAAAACGTGTAAATCTGGTGAAAACTTTCAATAATTTAAAAGAACTTTAAAATATCTTTCGAATGCTGTATTAAAAATAATTTAATCATAATTAGAAATTGAAATATTGAAATTTTAAAATATTACAGCGCCATCTGGCGGTACAAATTTCTGTATTCCACTGTTCGAAAAGCTTTCTAATGATGTATTACTTACGAAATTATTTTAATTAGTAGCTGAGATACAAAAGAAAACTAATTCAGGACACCTCAAAACGTGTAAATCTGGTGAAAACTGTCGATAATATAAAAGAACTTTAAAATATCTTTCGAATGATGCATTAAAAATAATTTAATCATAATTAGAAATTGAAATATTGAAATTTGAATGTATTACAGCGCCATCTGGCGGTAGAAATTTCTGTAATCCACTGTTCGATTCCAAATCAAAAAAAGCTTTCTAATGATCTATTATTTATAAAATTATTTTAATTAGTAGCTGAGATAAAAAAAAAACCTAATCAGGACACCTCAAAACGTGTAAATCGGGTGAAATCTCGAATTCCATTTTCGATAATGTAAAAGTACTTTAAAATGTGTATCAAGTCAACAAAGCTTTCAAATGATGTATTACTTATGAAATTTTTTTAAATTAATTTCTGAGATATAAAAGAAAACTGATTCAGGACACCTCAAAACGTGTAAATCTGGTGAAAACTTTCGATAATTTAAAAGAACTTTAAAATATCTTTCGAATGATGTATTCAAAATAATTTAATCATAATTAGAAATTGAAATAATGAAATATTGAAATTATAACAAATAATTAGCAATAAATTAAAATTGCGACTATAATTTGAGATTTAAACTATCCTATCTCTCAAGTTGGATCGAACTGCACATGGTGTGCGAATTTTATTATAATCGGTTAAGTGGTTTAGGAGTCCATTGAGGACAAACATTGTGACACGAGATTTATATATATTAAGATATATATTTAAACTTAAATTTTTTTACCAAAAGTTAATAGGCACGAATTTATATTAATCTGCAACGAAATATAAACTTTTATGAAATTCTGTTCATTAATTCTTGAACTAGAGGGGTCACATAGTTTTTAGTCACAATCATTTTCTAAAAATTATCAAATCGTTTTTGGATCTCTCAAAATATGTAAATCCATCGAAAACCGGGAGTTAAAAATTTTGACGAATCTAATGCTTTCTTTCATTGAAGATAGTAAAAATTAACTATTTTTATTTATCATACCGTGAATGAGTTTTAAAATAATTTAGAGGAAAAATGCACGATTGTCTTTTATTAACAAATAAATTCAACTCTCCATTTGATAAGAATAAAATATGATGTAGGCGTTTGGTTACTGAACGATCCATTTTTAATTTTCAAATGCAGATTTCATGCCTACTTTTTCCGGCAAAAATTTCCCTACCTCACTTCATTTCATCAATGCGATAAATTAAAATCCTGGAAATCAGAAGGCGAAATTAATAGCTTCCGATTCAGAGAGTCGGAAGTGACGGAATTTCTCATGAAGATTATTGGGTAATTCTGAAAACGGGAAAAATCTGGAGCAGATGTCATCTACATAGCACAGAAGTAGCTACTGTTATAGAGAAATTTCGTTCGATTTGTATAAAAAAAAAAAAAAAAAAAAAAAAAGTGCTCCTAGGAATAGTTTAATTTATTGGTTCTGAAAATTCAAGTCGACTAAAATTTTAATATTCCATTATGATTATATATAAATCGGTGATTCTGTGAAATATCGCAATGTCACAGGAAATGTCATATAATAGAAAGGATTAAATTTATTAAATTAAAAATTTATACCAATTAAGATTATTTATAATTTTTTAAAATAAAATTTATAATAAAATTATTATAAATTTATTTTACTTACATTTTTTTGCACTGCGCACCCGTACCCAGCATGGTGCAGGCGAAAACCCAAACCAAAATTATGGCCGTATTCAATGAAATTTTATTTGAAATTACATATTTTTTTTGAGATTTTATATTTAAGCGGGATGGAACTTTGAGAAATCATTTAAATAAACTGACCCACGAATACGACAAAACCTGCTAGTTTTTTTTATAAAATTCTCTTTTTTTAAGTGAAATAAACTAGTTCCTTATGCCCATTCCAAAACTTTCTTCTATATAATTCTGTTTAGCAACACTACCTAACGATTGATGTGCACGAAAATTTAATCGACAAAGATTTTTGCAATAAATATTTTATATGCAGACTGATACAATTTCAAGCAATAAATAGTGATATATAGCCAAAGGGAAAACTGAAGAAGATGAATACAACATCATCACTTGTTAGCATATACGCACCGAAATTAAGACAATATTCTTTTACATTTTTGCCATTTTGCGTGTGCAGTACATACGTATGCTATAGAAGTTGAGATATATTCTTCCCATAAACTGAGAAATTTGCAGCATAGCAGTAACACTTCTTATCCGATATGCATCTCAATCGAATCAGTACATTTTAAGTAGATTCCTTATAGGAGATCTACCTATTGCAATGGTTCTCATGACACGACTTCTGGAAAATTTCTTCATATTATCTTCGCCGTTCATGACCCCTAGAACCCAAAACCACCCTCCGTTCAAAAGTTTATATATATATATATATATATATATATGTGTGTGTGTGTGTGTGTGTGTGTGTGTGTGTGTGTGTGTGTGTGTGTAACGCTTTTTTCCGTGTTAAGTTGTGAACACGATAACTGGAGTAATTCTTATTTAAATTTAACCAGCTTGGGATATGTTGTCAGGACAGTAAAAATCTCGGTCGAGTTCGTAGATGGGGCATCCAGCTCAAAGGGGGTGGAAATGATGAAGGGTGGAAATTTTCATTTGCCCATAATTTCTTTAGTATTAAAAATTAGAAAATACTTTAAATCAGGCGAATTACCGCCTTACCTAAAGAACAACTTTTGTATTTAAACTTTTTCGATAACTTCAATTGCTTAAAAGTTACAAGTTAAAAAGTGATTTTTCGTCAATTGTGATGAAGCCGACTTTTTCTTTAGCTTTAATTGCTTAAATTTGTAATCTGATGCTTACGTCACGTGCAAACGGTAATAAAAAAGATCACTGAAAATATAAAAACCATGGTAACAGCTTTAATTAATTATTTAAAAACATAAAATTAAAATAATACGTTAGTCGTGGTAAAAATGTCGTTTGTGGTGAATAGTTTAGAACGCCGGTTTACGCAAGAATTTAAAATTTACGATTGAAATTGAAAGTAATACGTTACAGCTTCCTTTGATTTTTTATCTTGTGGAAACAAGACATTAGGCTGTGAAGAGGACCTTTATAAAAAGTTACACTGTTGAACTTGAGATGTAATTTTCCTATAAATGAGAGAAATTAGCATAGTAGCACTACATATTGAGCGAAGTGCATCAAAAATTTTATAGTCATGAGATTAGTATATTTATTTATGAATTAAAGGAGCAACTAAATAGGAATTTTTATGAAATTCTGCACATTACCTCTTTGATATAGGAATAACGCAAATTTGTTTTCACAGACAGACCTCATTCCAAAAATGGTCAAAACATGTTCAGGAACGCTTAGTTCAGGAACGCTTAAAATGTATAAAACTATCAAAAAACAGAAATTGAAAAAATTTTCGAAACGATTATTTTCTTTTATTAAATATACAAGAAAGTAAAAAGTTGATTATTTGAAGACAACACTGAAAAGTATAAATATAACCATTTCTTTTGCAATAGAAATTCTTGTGTAAATAGCATAGAAATATTGAGAAAGATGAATCTATGAAATAAGGTAGTTTGTAAATATTTAAGTTTTATTTTAGCTTTCGTCTGTTTGTTTTGCAACGAAAATATTTTTCTTTCATTTATTTTGAAATGTATAGTGTTTTCAAAGCTTACAGAAGAATGTGTATAAAAAGAATCATTGAAGAGGAAATGCAAAATTTTTATCGAAGTTTCTGAATATTTTTAATTTAATGTATGGAAATTGTTACAAAATTATTTTGGCAAAGATTACATTCTTAAATAAAAAAAAAAAAAAAAAAAAAAAAAAAAAATCCAAAGGTTCTTATTTAATTTTGTTTATTATTATTATATATAACCAGTTGGTCTTCCACGCTTAGCGGTCGATATTCCCAAATTTTCTATAGTCGCCAAATTAAAAACAGTAGTTAAATGCCTTGATTAAAGAAGAAGAAAAAAAAATTAACATTTTTTAAAAATCAAAATAGGGTAGGTGCTCCAGTGATTGGCATGCTCCAGCAATTGACATCTATCCCGAAATAATTAATAAGTAAGAAAAATAATAAAATCATATATTTTACATATAAGAATTTTACCATTTTATGTCAACACTGGAGCATAGGGTGCTAATAACTGGTAAAAATGAATAACTAGCAGTGTCAAACACTGGAACATAGGGGCCAATTGCTGATAAAATGGAAAAGTGGCAGTTTCGATTATTGGAAAATTGAGTGGGTGTCAAATAAAAATCCATTAAAAAAAATAATTGTTATCAAATGTATATATTTTAATATATATGTGGTTCTGGATGTCTTTCATACCATATGTATTAACTTAAGATTTCTAAAAATATTTTTTGATGACAAGAACATTAAAAATATCAGAGATTGCTCTAAAAGTGTCAATCACTGGTGCACTTACCCTAATAGAACTTGAGTAATAAAATGTAACTTAAATTTATGAAAATTAACTTCATCGCAAATTTATCAAAACAGTCGTTAGCTTATTTGTTCAAGGTATAATACGTAAATACAATTTATTACTTTCAATTTTCTCTACCTGAATCTAATCTCGATAACAGAAAAGTGTTTTTTTTTTCTTTCGGTTTCAATTTATTATCATTTATATTATATATTATATTTTTAATATTATTAATTTTTTTATGAATACTTTCCAACAAAGTTGAAAAGTGTTTATGAATTCGGTTTGTCTGTCCAACTGCGCTGTAACTCCCGTAAATATTAATAGAATTTCTTGAAGCTGATATATGTTATTCAAGTTCACTATTGAATGGTCCTTATTGAAAATAGAGTAAATACTACTACTGGTATGTATACAGGGAGACCCGGAAGTATTTCAAAGAATTACGTTCTATGAGAAGTACTTCTATACAAACCATATTTTAACAACTTTACTTTGCATAGATCTTAAAGAAATTGAAATTTGTTATTCCTATGTACAAAAACAGGGAAATAATTTCATCCCTAAAACCCGAGGTAATAAAATACAGGAGAATCTTGGAGACTTTTCTGTGTCTGTAATAAGTTGAGTTCCGTCAGTGACCAAGCTGTTTTTCTGTCACAGCAGGTAGAGAGGAAGTGTGGGGTTCAAACCGTAGTCGCATTCGTTGGCTTAACCTTTCGTAGTTTTCTGTGATTTTCCCCGAAACAATTCACGTGAACATGCTTTAGGATCCTTAGAAAAACTCGTGTCCCTAAACCATCCCTAGGAGTGAATCCTAGACCTTCACAAATTTCTAACTGAGTAGCTCTAGTGTGACTTTAAACCTACTCAACTTCAACCAAACCGTAAAAAGACTGTCCTTCCACTAAAGATTTCCCCCTCCCAGGATCCCTTGCGTAGACAATTAACATCAATCCCCACACCCCTAGAATCAACTGTAAAGTTGTAAGCTTTTTTTTTTTTTCTTTTTTTTTTTTTTTTATCCCATCTCGGTTTTTTGCTAATTGTTTTTAAAGTTAAATTCCTAGTGTTTCAAGTTAACGTTTCTAGCGAGAAGAAATTTCTCGCGTAAGAATATCAAATAGACTTTCTTGACTGTATTCGGATACTTGTTGAATTGAATATTGTTTTAAAAAATGTGAATATTTAAAAGAGGAAGTCTGAATTGCAATTCTACTGTCGATCCGAACTCCCGAAAGTTCTCGGGGTAATAATATGGATATGATGGTTTGCGGTGTATCTGGTTGGTTGGTTGGTTGGTTTAAGGCCGATTGAGAACGCTAGGGTGCCAGGCCTATAGGTGGAATGGCCACTTGGGGGGGGGGGGGGGTTCTAATGGTTCGTGGTGTATCTGAAATCTGCGTTATGCAAAAAAAGTGTAACGTTATACCGACATTTTAAAAATCTTATAAAACTTATTAAGCAATGCATTTCAAGCATCATTTTTTTTTTTTTTTTACTGGATGATCACAAACATTTTTTTTTTTTTTTCCTTTAATTCGTTACTTGTACACTTGTTCATCTTCGGGACAAAACTTTCACTGAAATATATGATGTATAACATGTTCTTTACGCTCGACAAGTTTGGAAACTGAAAAAAATAAAGAAAGAAAGAAAGGGAGGAAGTAAAGAAATGTTAAATGTTTGCGTTAAGTTTAATATCTTTCAAACCTCTTTATATACACACATATATACTATATGCATATATTTATATAGACACACGTTTAAATCTATATACAGACTCTCATTATAATGAATTCACACACACAGTAATAAATATATATAGATATATGCATATATATAACTACGTATTTTAATATGTATGCATCCACATATTTCAATCTGTTACGCATACTTTTTAATAATACACAACACACACACTTACTCTTTTTTTAATCCTAAATAAATCTAGGATTCAATATGTTTTCGCGTGTTGAGTGGAATTATTTCTTTAAACAACGCTACGACATAAAAATAAATTAATTTAATAACAACCGTTTCGTTCTTGTAAATGTACTTGCAAGATAAAATTGGTGTTTGTCTAGAATATGAAGTTGAAGTTAAACTTCTATTAGAAATAAATAGGTATTTGATCTTTTAAGGACACATTGAATCAGCATAAACTCCTACCAATAATAATAATAATAATAATAAAAGCTAGCTTAATATGACATATTACTAGAAAAAATTTTACGTTGTAGAATTCAGAGCAATCTACTTGTTCAGTAAATAATGCAAGATGAATAATAAAGGGTTCAAACTACAAGTCTGGATAAAGCGCAATATTATTTTCCCTTGAGACAATTTTATTCTACTGCGAGATATTACGTGATCGTGCGTAGAATATAGTTCTACACTCGGCGCTCTGCATGGTAAAATTTTAGTTTTATCGGAAGTTTTTGAAGTTTGAAAAGAAAGAGAAAAATTGTTTTTTGGGTAGCGTGTTTAAATTGGGAGTTTCAGTCTGCGAATTTTCTTATGTTATTTAGAAGATTTATAAAAAAAAAAAAAAAAAAAAAAAAAAGTTGTAGGGTAAGTGTACTAGTGATTGACACTTTTAGAGCAATTTCTGATGTTTTTATAGTTCTAGTCATCAGAAAATAATTTTAGAAATCTTAAGTTAGTACATATGGCATGAAAGACATTCAGAACCACGTAATATGTTAAAATATATACATTTGATAATTTTTTTTTTTTTGATTAATTTTTATTTGACACCCTCTCAATGTTTCAGTAATTGACACTGCCAGTTTTTTTTATTTTATCAGTAATTGGTCCCCTATGTTCCAGTGTTTGACACTGCTTGTTATTCATTTTACCAGTTATTAGACCCTACGCTCCAGTGTTTGACATAAAATGTTAAAATTCTTATATATAAAATATATTATTTTATTATTTTTCTTATTTACTAATTATTTAGGGATAGATGTCAATTACTGGAGCTCAGTGCACTGGAGCACCTACCCTAAGTTAAATATATTATTTATTGTAGTTGTTAAATTGAATGCTACTAAAATTAATAAATTGCAGAAACTTCAATAAAATGCAGTTTTATTATGTTGTAATTGATAATGTAGGTGTTAAGACCAATTTAGTACGCGAAAAGTTTAGCCTGTGTGTTCTTTTTAAAAAAAGTCCTAGCCCTTTTTCAAGCGGGAAAATGCTTGGAAAAACTCCGATTATTTATTGCGCTTGTTATGTAAGATGTTACTGAAATTAACAAAAGGCAGAAACTTCAATGAAATACACAGTTTTATTACTTTGTAATTGGCTATGTTGGGTCAAGGCCAATTGATTACGCAAGAGTCTTAGGCCTAGGTGATGTGCTTTTTGTGGGAATCTTTTTTTAGTGCCCTAGCCCATATTCATGCAAATTACGTAGAAATCATGGAGAAACTACGAACGGCTAGGCTAAAGAGCGTGACCAGGGTTCGAACCCGGCACCTGCCGTCTCACAGCCTTGAGAGTAAAATCTCTCAGCTACTGATAAACCAATCCTGTAATTGAAAATAGTATATATCTACAATATATATTCATTAATGAGGAATAAGAAGAGGAGACTATCACAATACCTATAGTTAATGGCGTGCACAAAAATAAATGCCACCTTGTGATACATGAAATTAGACTTTGAACTGACAAAACTATGCAACTAAGTTGTACGGTTTAATTTGAGTGTCATAGGATTATGGGGACATGGGTAAAATTTGATTCGAAATTCAATAGACGACTTTTTTTTTTTTAACCTAAACAAGTTGAAGATAAGTTGTAAGTTAAAACCACTGATGATAATCCCGTAAACTTTCAATGGGCATGCAGTTATATCATGGTGGTATCATAGAAAATGCAGTTATATCATGGTATGTAAATACCTGCAAGGCAAGTGGTCTACCTTCGATACAGAAACACCTCCTTTAGATTCCACATAAAGAAAACGTTGTTAAAGTGATGGAGTTATACAGATGGAATGTGGCAAATACAACGTAATGCCGCCCTTACCGTAGCTTAATTTTGGAGATTGCAAACTCAGAAATACCAGTTTGCCTCCTCGAATATCTGAACAGAACCACCCCTCCCTTTCCCTTTAATTTTTTTAACACTTTATTAGTGTACCCACAGTTTTCTAAAAATGTGTCACACCTGCTAAGTAGTGCCAGTCATGCCATATGACTAGCACTACCTTTCTCTTTAAAGTATTACGATAAATCACTGATTGTTTTTCTTCACTATTGGAAGGTTTATAAACTTTTTTACATTTTTAAAACAATTTTATATCTGTATGACCAGTATCGTTTACTATTATGTGATTTAACATTTAAAAAATCATGAAGAACTAGATACATAATATTACAAGAAAGTTAAAACCCGAATAAACTACTACGTCAGAAACGCCAAAGAAAAGTATCTGAGATGCATACCGCTGTTTCAGTAGCCTTAAGCGTACCGTCTTCAATGCAAAAAAAATTCTGAATCTGGAGAAGTGCTTGTATATATAGGAGAGGGACCGAATCTAGTTCAACCAATAGGATTACGGGAAAGGTGGAGTGTGTGGCCTATAGGAATTTAGGTATGTAATTAGGAATGAAATTCGGTCCCTCTCCTATATATACGAGCACTTCACCAGATTCAGAATTCTTTTTGCACTGAAGACGGTACGCTTAAAGCTACCGAAACAGCTGTATGAATCTCAAATATTTTTCTTTGGCGTTTCTTTGGTAGTTTATTCGGGTTTTAATATTCCAACACCAAGTCTCTTGTTACTATTACAAGAAAGTGTTAAGGATGTAACTTTTAAAATATTTCATAAAAAGAAAACTATATATTGATGTCAAAATATCGATGCAATATCTATATATTTATACAATATCTACATACATACAATAAAATACATTGATATCAGTTTTATATCAAGATACTGACACAAAAGTATGACATGGGAATGTAAAAATTACCCAAAATATTTAAAACATACAAGCTAAAATATCTTAAAGAAAATCCAAATCATCTTTCCTAAAAAAAAATTATAGTATCATCAAAATGCGAACCAGGATCGTGACATTTTGATTAACACATCATTGACACCATATGCTTGAAATTCTCATTTAAAACGACACAAAACAAAACTAACGGATTAACGACTGAAAAGAAGACAAGGTATTTAAAGTTATTTACTTAATGTATAACATTATCGTATCTAATCTTCGATACCTCGACAGTCTCAATTTCCAAAGAAAACTAATAATAAAGTCATGTCTCCATGTTCCTCTGCAATAAAATTATTTTATTTCCTCCCGTCTAAAACGTTTTGCTACGAATGACACCCTAGACACTCAACGATAAATAAAATCAGAGGGCAACTCAAGAAATGTCTGAAGTTGGGACGAAACTCGTTAAGTCTGTAAAAATAACAGTTTACTTTTACGATAACAACTCAGATACGGAACATCAGAACAAGCCTATTGTTTCATAAATTGGGTTATAGGTAGAAAAGTCGTCTTCTAATAGAATCTTTTCGAACAGTGGGAAACTGTGTTTCTAGAGAAGAAAGAGTTAAAAGAATTTATTTCTTATCTTTAGAAGTACATATAGATCATTGTTTTATGCGAGATTTATTTCATGTAACTTTTAAAAGAAATAATCTGTTAACAAAGAAAAATAATGAATTTATCATTAGTACTTTATACTAAAATAGTACTTAATACTAAATTTACAAATGAGGTATTAAAAAAAACTGCTTTTAGATGTTTATAAGAAAGACAAAAACCTTGCTTTTGTAAAATAATCTTTTTTTCTAAAGGATGCATTTTGTTCTAATATATAAAATAGTTCTGTAGTAATTACAGATGCTACTGGCATGGTATTAAATAAAAATTTGTGAAGGACGAATTTTTGTGAAATATTACATTAGTGGGATAATTTTTGATTAAATTTTGAAGTAAAACATTGCGCATTTTCCTTTAAAATAAAACGATTTTGAAAAAAAAAATTAATAATAATAATGATAATAATAATAATAATAATAATAATAATGCTTTATTTTCAATTAAAATTTTTATGATATTTTATTAGAAAAATTATAAATATTTTTAGCTTTATGATGAATGTAGCTTATAAATATGTTTGATTGAAAATTGAAATTAAGAAAAAGGAAGAATTAAAAATGTCAGACTTTCCCAAAATATTGAATAAATATCTGATTAAAAAATAATAATAAATAAAATTAAAAATCCCATGGAGAAAACAAAATATTCAAGAAGGACAAAAGGAAAATATGTATGATATTGTCAAAATTCTGTACTCTGTTCATAACATTTAAACAATACATCTTCACCATGTGTTTCAATTTCTTATTTAGAACAGAACTAAAACTAAAGTAGTCAATGAACAATGAAAGGGAACAGAAAATGTTAAAAACATGTAATAAAATTATCCTGTCTAATCTTCGTTATCTCCCCAGTCTCAATTTCCAAAGAAAACTAATAATAAAATCTTGTCTCCATGCTTCTCTGCAATATTTTTCTTTTTTTTCCCCCTCGCATCCAAAACATTCTGTTACGAATGACACCCTAGACACTCAACGATAAATAAAATCAGAGGGCAACTCAAGAAATGTCTGAAGTTGGGACGAAACTCGTTAAGTCTGTAAAAATAACAGTTTACTTTTACGATAACAACTCAGATACGGAACATCAGAACAAGCCTATTGTTTCATAAATTGGGTTATAGGTAGAAAAGTCGTCTTCTAATAGAATCTTTTCGAACAGTGGGAAACTGTGTTTCTAGAGAAGAAAGAGTTAAAAGAATTTATTTCTTATCTTTAGAAGTACATATAGATCATTGTTTTATGCGAGATTTATTTCATGTAACTTTTAAAAGAAATAATCTGTTAACAAAGAAAAATAATGAATTTATCATTAGTACTTTATACTAAAATAGTACTTAATACTAAATTTACAAATGAGGTATTAAAAAAAACTGCTTTTAGATGTTTATAAGAAAGACAAAAACCTTGCTTTTGTAAAATAATCTTTTTTTCTAAAGGATGCATTTTGTTCTAATATATAAAATAGTTCTGTAGTAATTACAGATGCTACTGGCATGGTATTAAATAAAAATTTGTGAAGGACGAATTTTTGTGAAATATTACATTAGTGGGATAATTTTTGATTAAATTTTGAAGTAAAACATTGCGCATTTTCCTTTAAAATAAAACGATTTTGAAAAAAAAAATTAATAATAATAATGATAATAATAATAATAATAATGCTTTATTTTCAATTAAAATTTTTATGATATTTTATTAGAAAAATTATAAATATTTTTAGCTTTATGATGAATGTAGCTTATAAATATGTTTGATTGAAAATTGAAATTAAGAAAAAGGAAGAATTAAAAATGTCAGACTTTCCCAAAATATTGAATAAATATCTGATTAAAAAATAATAATAAATAAAATTAAAAATCCCATGGAGAAAACAAAATATTCAAGAAGGACAAAAGGAAAATATGTATGATATTGTCAAAATTCTGTACTCTGTTCATAACATTTAAACAATACATCTTCACCATGTGTTTCAATTTCTTATTTAGAACAGAACTAAAACTAAAGTAGTCAATGAACAATGAAAGGGAACAGAAAATGTTTAAAACATGTAATAAAATTATCCTGTCTAATCTTCGTTATCTCCCCAGTCTCAATTTCCAAAGAAAACTAATAATAAAATCTTGTCTCCATGCTTCTCTGCAATATTTTTCTTTTTTTTCCCCCTCGCATCCAAAACATTCTGTTACGAATGACACCCTAGACACTCAACGATAAATAAAATCAGAGGGCAACTCAAGAAATGTCTGAAGTTGGGACGAAACTCGTTAAGTCTGTAAAAATAACAGTTTACTTTTACGATAACAACTCAGATACGGAACATCAGAACAAGCCTATTGTTTCATAAATTGGGTTATAGGTAGAAAAGTCGTCTTCTAATAGAATCTTTTCGAACAGTGGGAAACTGTGTTTCTAGAGAAGAAAGAGTTAAAAGAATTTATTTCTTATCTTTAGAAGTACATATAGATCATTGTTTTATGCGAGATTTATTTCATGTAACTTTTAAAAGAAATAATCTGTTAACAAAGAAAAATAATGAATTTATCATTAGTACTTTATACTAAAATAGTACTTAATACTAAATTTACAAATGAGGTATTAAAAAAAACTGCTTTTAGATGTTTATAAGAAAGACAAAAACCTTGCTTTTGTAAAATAATCTTTTTTTCTAAAGGATGCATTTTGTTCTAATATATAAAATAGTTCTGTAGTAATTACAGATGCTACTGGCATGGTATTAAATAAAAATTTGTGAAGGACGAATTTTTGTGAAATATTACATTAGTGGGATAATTTTTGATTAAATTTTGAAGTAAAACATTGCGCATTTTCCTTTAAAATAAAACGATTTTGAAAAAAAAAATTAATAATAATAATGATAATAATAATAATAATAATAATGCTTTATTTTCAATTAAAATTTTTATGATATTTTATTAGAAAAATTATAAATAGTTTTAGCTTTATGATGAATGTAGCTTATAAATATGTTTGATTGAAAATTGAAATTAAGAAAAAGGAAGAATTAAAAATGTCAGACTTTCCCAAAATATTGAATAAATATCTGATTAAAAAATAATAATAAATAAAATTAAAAATCCCATGGAGAAAACAAAATATTCAAGAAGGACAAAAGGAAAATATGTATGATATTGTCAAAATTCTGTACTCTGTTCATAACATTTAAACAATACATCTTCACCATGTGTTTCAATTTCTTATTTAGAACAGAACTAAAACTAAAGTAGTCAATGAACAATGAAAGGGAACAGAAAATGTTTAAAACATGTAATAAAATTATCCTGTCTAATCTTCGTTATCTCCCCAGTCTCAATTTCCAAAGAAAACTAATAATAAAATCTTGTCTCCATGCTTCTCTGCAATATTTTTCTTTTTTTTCCCCCTCGCATCCAAAACATTCTGTTACGAATGACACCCTAGACACTCAACGATAAATAAAATCAGAGGGCAACTCAAGAAATGTCTGAAGTTGGGACGAAACTCGTTAAGTCTGTAAAAATAACAGTTTACTTTTACGATAACAACTCAGATACGGAACATCAGAACAAGCCTATTGTTTCATAAATTGGGTTATAGGTAGAAAAGTCGTCTTCTAATAGAATCTTTTCGAACAGTGGGAAACTGTGTTTCTAGAGAAGAAAGAGTTAAAAGAATTTATTTCTTATCTTTAGAAGTACATATAGATCATTGTTTTATGCGAGATTTATTTCATGTAACTTTTAAAAGAAATAATCTGTTAACAAAGAAAAATAATGAATTTATCATTAGTACTTTATACTAAAATAGTACTTAATACTAAATTTACAAATGAGGTATTAAAAAAAACTGCTTTTAGATGTTTATAAGAAAGACAAAAACCTTGCTTTTGTAAAATAATCTTTTTTTCTAAAGGATGCATTTTGTTCTAATATATAAAATAGTTCTGTAGTAATTACAGATGCTACTGGCATGGTATTAAATAAAAATTTGTGAAGGACGAATTTTTGTGAAATATTACATTAGTGGGATAATTTTTGATTAAATTTTGAAGTAAAACATTGCGCATTTTCCTTTAAAATAAAACGATTTTGAAAAAAAAAATTAATAATAATAATGATAATAATAATAATAATAATAATAATAATGCTTTATTTTCAATTAAAATTTTTATGATATTTTATTAGAAAAATTATAAATATTTTTAGCTTTATGATGAATGTAGCTTATAAATATGTTTGATTGAAAATTGAAATTAAGAAAAAGGAAGAATTAAAAATGTCAGACTTTCCCAAAATATTGAATAAATATCTGATTAAAAAATAATAATAAATAAAATTAAAAATCCCATGGAGAAAACAAAATATTCAAGAAGGACAAAAGGAAAATATGTATGATATTGTCAAAATTCTGTACTCTGTTCATAACATTTAAACAATACATCTTCACCATGTGTTTCAATTTCTTATTTAGAACAGAACTAAAACTAAAGTAGTCAATGAACAATGAAAGGGAACAGAAAATGTTTAAAACATGTAATAAAATTATCCTGTCTAATCTTCGTTATCTCCCCAGTCTCAATTTCCAAAGAAAACTAATAATAAAATCTTGTCTCCATGCTTCTCTGCAATATTTTTCTTTTTTTTCCCCCTCGCATCCAAAACATTCTGTTACGAATGACACCCTAGACACTCAACGATAAATAAAATCAGAGGGTAACTCAAGAAATGTCTGAAGTTGGTACGAAACTCGTTAAGTCTGTAAAAATAACAGTTTACTTTTACGATAACAACTCAGATACGGAACATCAGAACAAGCCTATTGTTTCATAAATTGGGTAATAAGTAGAAAAGTCGTCTTCTAATAGAATCTTTTTGAACAGTGAGAAATTGTGTTTCTAGAGAAGAAAGAGTTAAAAGAATTTATTTCTTATCTTTAGAAGTACACATAGATCATTGTTTTATGCGAGATTTATTTTATATATAAGTTTTAAAAGAAATAATACAAAGAAAAATAATGAATTTATCATTAGTACTTTATACTAAATTAGTACTTTATACTAAATTTACAAATGAGGTATTAAAAAAAATCTGCTTTTAGATGTTTATAAGAAAGACAAAAACAATGGTTTTGTAAAATAAACATTTTTCTAAAGGATGTATTTTGTTCTAATATATAAAATAGTTCTGTAGTAATTGCACATGCTACTAGCATGCTATTAAATAAAAATTTATGAAGGACGAATTTTTGTGAAATATTACATTAGTGGGATAGTTTTTGATTAAATTTTAAAGTAAAGCATTGCACAGAAATATAACCTTGTATTTTCCTTTAAAATGAAAAGATTTTGAAAAAAAAAGAAAGAAAGAAAGAAAAGAAAATGCTTTAATTTACTTTCAATTAAATTTTTTATGATATTTTATTAGAAAAATTATAAATATTTTTGGCTTCATAACGAATGTAGTTTATCATTATTAGGTTTAAGTGACAATTGAAATTAAGAAAAAGGAAGAATTCAAAATGTCAGACTTCCCCAAAATATTGAATAAATGTGTGATAAAAAAAATAAATAAATAAATAAAATTAAAAATCCCATAGAGAAAAAAAAAATATTCAAGAAGGACAAAAGGAAAATATGCATGATATTGTCAAAATTCTGTACTCTGTTCATAACATTTAAACAATACGACATCTTCGCCATATGTTTGAATTTCTTATTTAGAACAGAACTAAAACTAAAGTACTCAATTAAACAATGAAAGGAAACAGAAGATGTTTAAAAATGTAATAAAATTATCCTATCTATTCTTTGTTATCTCCCTAGTCTCAATTTCCAAAGAAAACTAATAATAAAATCTTGTCTCCATGCTTCTCTGTTTTTTTTTTTTTTTTTTTTTTTTTTTGTTCTCCTATCCTAAACGTTCTGTTACGAATGACACTCTAGACACTGAACGATAACATCAATTATGGAGGGTGAGTGAAATCATTCATGACGGGCTCCAAAATGGAGTCACTGGAATTATATTCTTAGATGTTCAAAAAGCTTTCGATAAGGTATGGCATGACGGCCTTATCCACAAACTAATATCTATCGGTCTCCCAGACCAATTAACTAAAATATTGCATGACTATCTCAACAATAGAACCTTTTCTGTTAAAGTTGGTAATTCTTATTCTAATCCTTCACCCATTTTTAGTTCTGTCCCCCAAGGTTCCTTGCTCGGACCGTTTCTTTTTAATATTTACGTCAATGACATGCCGAAAGATCCGGATGTCAAATTAGCGACTTTCGCTGACGATGCTGCCATCTGTTGTCACAAACGCACAACAAAAGCCGTTTTTGAAGTACTCCAGACTTATTTAAATAAATTTTCGATCTGGTTAAGAAAATGGAGAATCAAAGTTAATAACTCCAAAAGTGCCGCCATTTTCTTCACAAATAAAAAATATGACACCTCCACTAACTTCCTACTTAATAATCAGCCGATACCCTGGGAACTTTGCTATAAATACCTAGGAATTTACCTAGATTCTAAATTAACGTGGTCTCGTCACATTTCAGAATCTCTGATAAAAGCTGACAAGGCCGCAAAAGCCCTTCATTCTCTTTTAGCTTATAATAGCCGCCTGTCTCTTAAGAATAAATTATTATTATACAAATCTATGATTCGTCCGATCATTACCTATGGGTGCATGATCTATGGTTCTGCTGCTCAAACTCAGTTAAGAAAAATTCAGACATTCCAAAATAATCTTTTACGTAGGTTTGTCAAAGCTACTCGTTATGTCCGTAATGATGCTATTCACCGAGATCTTCGAATTAGGCCAATCTTTGCCGAAATTCGAAAACTTACGATGAAGTTTCACAGATCTATCCCCAATGTTGGAAATCCTCTGTTGAACTCAATTCATCGCTACGATCCTGGAGTCGGTCGTGGAAAGAAACGACCCTTAGCTATTTTAACTAGGGGAATCGACTTTCTGCCCGTCTCTAAGAAGAGTAGAATTATTACATCTGGAGTTACATAACAGTGTATTTCCTCACAAAATTATTTTTCTCCCTAGAGCAAACGAAATGTTTCTCTAGAGTTGGCTAACCCTAGCATCAGGCCTATGTACTGTTTTATTTTTTACAGTCGCGATTTCCACCTCTCTACTCATGAATTCCTCTAAATTTTTGTTGTCTCCTCTCAAAATTATGAACTGCCGTTTTTTATTTTTTTATTATTTGGCTATTTTTATTAAGTTTTATCGTTTTTATTAAGTTTGTTACTTCAGTTGCTGTCTTCTGACGGGATGCCCAAAAGCGATCCCGGATTGGTCAGAGCCTCGCGCTCTGATTGGCCGGGTCGCCTAGGACATAATTCCGTCGTTTTTAGCTCAAAATTTTTCAGAGAGGATTGAGAATAACTTGCTGTTTGCTGATTGGTCCACGGATCCACCTCAGAACTTAGTTTCTGGATGGAAACCGGGATTCGATCTGAAACTGCATTTTATTTCTCTTTAATCCTCCTCTGTCCCTTTTTATTTTTATTTCCTGATAGAATTCTTAGGGAAAAAAAAAAAAAATGTATGGCCCCCTTTTTTTTTATTAATTGCGGGACTCCGAGCGATTTCCTGTGCCCTTTGGGGCGCCCTGCTCAGCTCTTTTTTCCTTTTCACCGTCCAGACTGTCTTCGTCAACGCACGCAGCTGTTTTCTGCTGCACTTATATTTTCAAGGAGATTTTTATTTTTATTTTTATTTTTATTTATTTTATTTATTTATTTATTTATTTATTTATTTTTTTTTTTTAATCTCCTGCTGCTTTACTCAGGTTAATTCCCCTGCTAACGTGGGAGAGTTTCTGAGACTAAATTCTAAATTTATTTTTTAATTAAAAAGCCTTCGGCTTTTTAATTTTTTCTTTTCTGTAAAATTATTTTTATGTTTTTTGGCACTTTCGATGGAGGTAAGCAACGGTTGCGACCGATTGCAGGTACTCCGAATCAACTACGTTGACGTTGACTGAACGATAAATAAACTCAGAAGGTAACTTAAGAAATGTCTGAAGTTGGGACGAAACTCGTTAAGTCTGTAAAAATAACAGTTTACTTTTACGATAACAACTCAGATACGGAACATCAGAACAAGCCTATTGTTACATAAATTGGGTTATAGGTAGAAAAGTCGTCTTCTAATAGAATCTTTTCGAACAGTGGGAAACTGTGTTTCTAGAGAAGAAAGAGTTAAAAGAATTTATTTCTTATCTTTAGAAGTACATATAGATCATTGTTTTATGCGAGATTTATTTCATGTAACTTTTAAAAGAAATAATCTGTTAACAAAGAAAAATAATGAATTTATCATTAGTACTTTATACTAAAATAGTACTTAATACTAAATTTACAAATGAGGTATTAAAAAAAACTGCTTTTAGATGTTTATAAGAAAGACAAAAACCTTGATTTTGTAAAATAAACATTTTTATTAAAGAGCGCATTTTGTTCTAATATATAAAATAATTCTGTAGTAATTACACATGCTACTAGCATGGTATTAAAAATTTATGAAGGACGAATTTTTGTGAAATATTACATTAGTGGGATAGTTTTTGATTAAATTTTAAAGTAAAGCATTGCACAGAAATATAACCTTGTATTTTCCTTTAAAATAAAAAGATTTTGAAAAAAAAAAAAAAAAAAAAAAAAAAAAAAAGAAAGAAAGAAAGAAAAGAAAATGCTTTAATTGATTTTCAATTAAATTTTTTATGATATTTTATTAGAAAAATTATAAATATTTTTGGCTTCATAAGGAATGTAGTTTATCATTATTAGGTTTAAGTGACAATTGAAATTAAGAAAAAGGAAGAATTCAAAATGTCAGACTTTTTCAAAATATTGAATAAATGTGTGATAAAAAAAATAAATAAATAAATAAAATTAAAAATCCCATAGAGAAAAAAAAAATATTCAAGAAGGACAAAAGGAAAATATGCATGATATTGTCAAAATTCTGTACTCTGTTCATAACATTTAAACAATACGACATCTTCGCCATATGTTTGAATTTCTTATTTAGAACAGAACTAAAACTAAAGTAGTCAATTAAACAATGAAAGGAAACAGAAGATGTTTAAAAATGTAATAAAATTATCCTATCTATTCTTTGTTATCTCCCTAGTCTCAATTTCCAAAGAAAACTAATAATAAAATCTTGTCTCCATGCTTCTCTGTTTTTTTTTTTTTTTTGTTCTCCTATCCTAAACGTTCTGTTACGAATGACACTCTAGACACTGAACGATAAATAAACTCAGAAGGTAACTTAAGAAATGTCTGAAGTTGGGACGAAACTCGTTAAGTCTGTAAAAATAACAGTTTACTTTTACGATAACAACTCAGATACGGAACATCAAAACAAGCCTATTATTTCACAAATTGGGTAATGGGTCGCAAAGTCGTCTTCTTATAGATTCTTATCAAACAGTGGAAAATTGTGTTTCTTTTCTAGAGAAAGTTAAAATAATTTATTTGTTATCTTTAGAAATACGTATAGATCCTTGTTTCATGCGTTCTGTACTTTATATAAGTTTTAAAAGAAATAAGCTATCAATAAAGATAAATAATGAATTTATCTTTAGTACTTCATACTAAATTAGTACTTTGTACTAGATTTACAAATGAGGTTTTTTTTTTTTTTTTTTTTTAAGTGCTTTTAGATGTTTATAAGAAAGACTAAAACCTCACTTTTGTAAAATAAATATTTTTCTAAAAGATGTATTTTGTTCTGATATAGAAAATTGTTCTATAATAATTGCACATGGTACTAATATGGTACTAAATTGAAATTTGTGAAGGACGACTTTTTATGAAATATTATAGCACATTACAGTCCGTGGGGCGACAGCCGATATCGTTCAGGTTCGTTAACCATGTCAAGTAACTAAGTGAATTTTTACACATGTGTTTAACATGATATTTCTTTTAAAAATATGCAATGTTTCCCAGTAGAAAACTTACACATTAATTTTTAATTCTTAATTTTGTCTGTCTGTCCGTCTGAGTGTGCGTCCACGCTCTAACTCCCGTAAACATTCATAAAAATTCTGGAAACTGATATATGTTATTCAAGTTCATTAGGGAATTTTTCCTATTAAAAATGTAGTAAATACTACAAATTATTTGTGTTCAGGGATACTCGAAAGAATTCCAAAACATTACGTTTTATGGGAGGTAGGAGAGAGTGTGGATGAATGGGACATTTTTCATGTTTTTATTAATAACGTTCACCATATGTAATTCAGGATTTTATAACATTACTCATAAGTACACTTCAATAATCGGTTACATATAAACATACTAACTTTAATAAAAAGTTATCATTTTTAATATATATATATTTTTTACATGCATGTGCATTGTCCCATTCATCCCCACCTATGGGGATGAATGGGACAGGACTGGAGTTAACAAAGAAAAGAAAACAAAATGGAAAGTAAATAAATTTTTAAAGTTAAATTGGTTTATGTGATTTTAATACACACTATGAAGTTACTGAAATCAACATAAACTGATGTATTGACTCAAATTAACATCGAAAGGCAAAAGTCCTTTGGTTCACACAGTTCCTAGAGCTCTATGCTTTGGTAATTTAATCTAATAAGATCTAATCTAAAAATAAATAAATAAGACACTAGAAAGATATAAACCATTATAATAGAGTACAAATTATCCAGATAAATTTTTGTTTCCGACTGATCGGGAAAAATAAGCATTCTATTCTGTATTACATTAATAATCACCAGGTTTTATGTAATTAACTTGATTGGAATTGTGATTTTAATCCAATTATTATTAGTTTATTTATTTATTTTTTAAATTATTGATATTATTGATTTAAGTTGCATTGAATATTCCAACTTATAATTTTTTTATCATAATTATTATAAACAAAAATCAGAACAATTAATTTCAATCTATTTTTCTCTAAATCAATGCTACTTTTATAATTCTGTGTTATAACTATTGAGCTACAGGTTATAAAAATATTGAAAATCTATTTACGATTTGTTTTAATATAATTCTTGTGTACAATTTTAAATTAGCCCATAGTGGGGAATGTCCCATTCATCCCCATTCAAACTGTCCCGTTCATCCCCACCACCACATGATCATATAAAAGAGGAAATAGGCCTAAGGAACAATTGTCAGTTTTCTTCTTGAAAGTCATAAACACAATAAAAGATTATGCCTTTTCAGCATATATGAGTTATATTGACTTTGAGCAAATAGTTAATTTTTAACTACTATCTAATTCAATCAGTAAAAACTTACTCTGGTAGCAGAAAAAGACACTTTAATTTTTTTTCTGCCCTTCAATAGACAGCACAATTCTGAAACTACACTTTATGAATGACCTTAGTACTGCCATATATCAGAAAAATTGTCAAGTTTCTAGTGATTGCAAAAAATAAAAAATTTGCTATTGTCCCATTCATCCTCACTCTCCCCTATTTCTATAAACCATGTTTTTATACCTTTATTTTGTAAAAATCATAATGTAATTTATATTTATCATTCATATGTGCAAAAAATAGCTTTCTCTAGCATTGATGATTTTCTATGATTAGTATTAAGATTTATAATGCGTCACAAAAATATTCAGATACATTAAGGACTATATTTGGAAATTTCAGCAATGGTATTTTCATTTGTATTAAGCGCGTTTTAAACTTTCTAATAATGTTTAGGAGTGGTTATGATTTGAATTATTTATCTGTGTGTCCCTCTATCCGTCTAACTGTCAATCTGTCTATCCGGCCGTCTGACCGCTTCTAGCGTCAAAAAATATTTGAAGAATGTCTTCAAATTCATTATGACATTTTCCCTATTTAAAATGGCGTAAATTCTACAATAATTGCTAGAATCTATGATTTAATACAATCTGTTTGTAAACAAGGTAAAAGGCAGCCACCTACATACTTGCCAACCATCTCATTAATAACCGTACAATTGTTAACGCCCCCTGAAAAAACGCCCTTTTTCTCACACCACTGTATTTTTAGAGTTATTCTCTCCAAATGTTGTTACGATTAAATAAGACTAAAATTTCACTAAAAAATTATTGGTGTGAAAAAAAAGGCGGGTACTAAAAATTGTACGGTTCATAATGAGATGGTTGCCAAGTATGCACCTACCTCATCGTGATCATATTGTATAATTTCGTTGAAAATTTCAATAACGGAAATTCAAAAGTTCTTCAATCACAAACAATATGGCTTACTCTGGGTGGTAATAAACTGCGTTGAAAAATCTCCAAAAATTCTCAATAAGTTTTACTTGAAAGAATGTTCGTGTGTCGAATTTCGTCGACACCGACATCGATGTGTTTTACAAATAAAACTAAGATTGCAAACGCTGAAAAGTTCTTAGGCAAAAAATTATAATAGAATCGAAACATCTTGGTTAAATCACCGTATAGGTTTTCAGAAATTGATAAGTACTGGCCTATTTCCTGATATATGTTTGTGAAAAAGAACAGTATGTATATTTATACACACACACACACACATATATATATAAAGGAGGTTGGGTGGGTGGGATGATGAATTAAACTATTGGGGGGGAAAAAAGGAGGATTGCTGCTTTTAATTTTATACAAATAGTCACTGCTTGTTTTAAAACAGTTAAAATTACGGATCAATTAAAATTAAAAAATAAATCTTGCGTAGATTACATGCAAAATACTTGTATGAATTCAGTTACTAGTATTCTCAAAAAGAAAAAAAAAAAAAATATATATATATATATATATATATGTATTTCTGGAAAATATTCCAAAAAATCAGGATATTCTTTATTACATCTATTACATTTCAAGGTAATTTTTTCTTGAAGGTTCATGTTTAGATTTTATATTTTCTTAAAGGTTCAAGTTATTATTTTTTTTTCCTGGAAAATATTTTAAAAATTCAGGATACATTCTGTCTTTATTTCATTTCAAGGTAATTTTTCCTTGTAGGTTCGTGTTATCATTTGATATTTTGCTAAAATGCTTATCAAATACATAAAACCTACATTTCTTTGCTCAATGCTATGGGGATAGCATTTGAAAACGTCTTATAGCATTTTGAGCTTTTCAGTTAAAATTCAATCTTATTTTGCTTTGGTCCGAAATTCTTATGCTCATTTCAAAATAAAAAGGTTTTTTTCATTAATAGAAGTTCTATTATTTCCCCTTTAAATACTATCCTAAAGTAATCCTTTTCTTCAGCATTAAAATACACGGTCCTATATTAGGTATTGTAGTTTAATAAATTAAAGTAAGTAATATTATTAATCTTAAAAATTAAACCAATTTAAGATAACTAGTTACTTTGTTTGGCCTGTGTATGTTTCTGTGGTGATTTATTTGACTGACTATTCTTCGTTCTCATTCTTTTCTATTATTATCAAATAGATTATATATATATATATAGATAGATAGATATAGATATATACGTATATATATTATATATATACGTATATAGATATGATAACAGAAAAAAATTGAAGAAATAGCCAATATCAGAATCAAGCACAAAATATAATACACCAATATAAAATACAAGAATATATAAATACATATCAAGACAAGCTCGAATAGCCATTAGAATATGGAAAATTGAAAACCACCCTCCATTGTAAACATACATTATATTTTTTGTATTTTATATTTCTGAATTTAATTGCCTTTTATGCTTTGCATTAATTAAATTCGTTTGCTGTATGGTCTTGCATGCATCTGTGAGAAATTGGGGGGCTAGAAACGTGATTTTTGGTTAAATTACCAGCGTTTCGTCAGAAACTTCTCATATTCCTTTACCTACATGGGGGAGCTCCCCTGATGAAGGCCTCCATGTGTTTTGGGATTAATTTTTCATCTGGCTTTAGTTATTTTGCTTATATATATATATATATATATATATATATTATATTTTCTTTTATTATTTAAGATACTAACATTATTGCAATTACTGTTATTCAATTGTTTATTTCTGCTTTGTTTCAGGTATGTATCAACACAATTGTATACGTATTTGCATGAAAATAATTTATAGTTTATCCTCTGTTTCACTTTAAAATAATACATGCAGTGCAAAGAGTATGATTTTATTTGTTTTTAGATATTATGGTTAAGTATCTAGCTAGAGGATAATTTTATTGATTACATTATTTATATTAAAAAGGTGGGCTCTTACTGGAACTATAGAAATTATTATCGTCGCGTCCCTTATACAATAATGCATATCATTAGCATTACACATGTATACTTCTATAAATAAAAAAATAAATTAAATACAGTACATGAATAATTGTATTCGGAGGTAAACGAAAAATATACGGAATTCAGTAAAATAAATTTTCTTTAAAGTTAAAAAATATTTAGTTGCATAATTATTTAGCATTCTACTTAGCATGTAAATTAAATAGAAAACTGGTCTCCCATATTAAGAAAATCGTAAATTTATAATAACTTACGAAGTTTTTTAATTCGAATGTTGAAAATGAATAGGGTTCTTGCCAGTGTCGAAAGTAATATTTTAAAACTGATCTGATCTCTCTGCGACTATTTGTTCTTGAGATATCGTGTACACAGGCTAACAAACTTACTAACGGACTTACTAACGGACTAACAAACTAACAGACACCATACAAATTTTGTCATTTTCGGATTCCTCACACCTTAAAACGTGTAAAAAGTGAAAAAAACCGAAGTCGAAAATTTTCACGATTACCTAAGTTTCCCATACCTATAGTATGATGGGGAACTAAAAATTATTTAGAGACATATTTAGAGAAGTATTTAGCGAAAAAAAATTATTTAGAAATTTATTAATAGAATTACATGTAAATTAAATAGAAAAAAATATATATATATATATATATATATATATATAATAAATAATTTAATTCCTTTACAATACTCAGCAAATAAGAGAAAGATGAAAATACCAACAATGATATTAATATTTAGAAGGATTACTTATAAAGTTATTGTCACAAATACCATTTAAGTAAAATTCACCGATTAGTAAAATCATGTTAAAATACTTACACAGAAGAGAAATGACGTAGATATCACTAATGCCTAAAACAATGAGATAGTTTTTTTAATCCACTTAGCGAGTAAATTCAGCAACACAAGATAAGAATTGCAAGAAATAAACCAAAATACTATTGAAATAAAAAGGAATGCATGAAGGAAAAATAGAGTTAAAAATGTTGAAACCCAGTACAGTTCTCATCAGGAAACTAGCTGTACTGTCAACATGAGATGCAAGATTTCGAATATTGTATAGCTAGTTCAGCAAATATACAATCCTAGTTCCAATCTTGCATTAAAAAAAAAAAAATAGAAAGATAAAAGGAAAATGGCTGATAAAACAACTTAACCAAAATGAAAAATGATATTCGTGAAAGACGAGGGCCACATGCACGGAGTAATATGCAATTCAAATCCAAATCGAATAAAAGTCCAGGCGGTTGCCAAACGAACTAACTGAAAAGAAATGTTTAAAAGTAGAGAATCGATTAATCGAAATAATTTCTGAAATGAAATAAATGTAAGCATGAAGTGATATTTATTGTGCTTAATATTTAAAAGCTGAAATCACAAATAAAGAATTTTCTAGAGGGAAATTTAAGTATAATGCAGAACAGTACGATTGTCACTGTATGGCATACGTTCGACACAACGTATGAGCGCGCCATCTAACGTGGAAAAAATAAGTTACTATTAATTGATGTAAGAAAAAGTGTACGATTAGAGGTTCAATTTACATGAGTGTAATTTAGATTCTTAAGCTAACAGAAGAAAAGACCAACAAGTGATTATAAAGTCATTATTATTAAGAAATTGGTGAATAATTTTAATTTTTAAATTTCAATAAAAAAAAAAAAAAAAAAAAAAAAAAAAAAAAAAAATAGGAAGCCTGGTCTTATTGCGATTACGGGATACATCATCTCTTTCTGGTTGATATTGATTAAGTTTCAACTATTCATAATATATTTGCTTCATTCAGTGGCGCACCCAGAATTTCTGTCTGGAGGGGGCTGAAGAATAATCGGGTCATGTAGTACAGTAAATAGGAGTATGGGCATATACGCACACGTACATTTAGTAAAGAATCTGCTTTAAATATTTCTTTTGAAATAAGTAAACGCATGAATGAAATTGAATTTAAGTTGAATAGCGCAATCGAGAAATTTATATCTGTATATAACAAGCTAAGTTACAGTAGTTCGGTCAGTTGGAATTGACATTGAGCTTGTAAACATAAAGTTGTCTGTTCATCTATGATTATAAAAAAAAAAAAAAAAAAAAAATATCGTGTACAATATGACAAGCTAGTGAACACAAAATTCATCCGAATGAAATGCCTTCCCCCATATTTCCATTTAAAATAAAATTTGATCAAATTTAATACTCTTCTGCGCTGCTTTACATGCATATGCAGTAACACGTAAGTAATTAAGAAATTATAATAATTATAGCCAAATAAAAGCTACAGTTGTAATATGTAGGAATTATAACAGAATTTCAGTTTAAATTTTTACATTGCTATTTTCATTTAATCATCTGAAGTATTGGGGCGATGCTTTTAGGTTCGGTTAACAGAAACAAGTCGGACGTGTAGTCTTCGTGGGTGTTAGTCAACACAGCAAGCAGGGGGCAGAACCTCTTAATATCCTAAATCTTTAATTTTATTCTAATACATATTATTACTTAGAATTTTAATTTGTTCACTTAGCAAATATTTCAAGCGTTACCTTTCTGAGTTCATTACAGGATATTGTATTCCAGTATAATATTTATATATATTGTGAAATTTGAATTTTTATAACAGGAAAAAATTGCATTGGCCAAAAATGAAGCTTAGATCTTAGTGACATGAGAGGCAAAAATGAAAACTGTGCATGAACCCTACTGTGTGTTCTACTAACCGTGATAAAAATAAATAAGTGACCCCATCCTCAGAAGCATCTGTAAAATATCTTAACATATTGCTATCGGGATATTTTCCTATTTTGAACAGTAATGCCTTTTGGCATTCCTCTAAATTATTATATTTTTAGAGAAATAATTTTGCGTATTTGAGATTAAACCAATTAAATTTTATCTTCAATTGATGTGAAATTTTACTAGCATGTATATGTGCTAATGCCATAAGAAAGGCTTAACGAATATGCAAATTTCATCTTAAATTTAAAATATTGTTTCAGAGGAACGACTAAGAGCAGGGCTGATCTTTTATTTTATATCAAACGAGAATTTTCATTTACCAATGCGAATGTGTTAATTTTGCCCAAGGACAAAGTAAACTTTCACAAAGATGCTATAAATACTCATGAATTAAAATATAAAATTTTATGAACCTGGTATCCCATTTTTCTGACAAATACATCCCTGCTTACTTCCACATCAGATTGCTTCTCCTGCCTGACTTTTTCGGTACTCCCTCGATTTCACAATAACAGTATATGCTTTAGGGCCTTAGAAGCCGATTCCTAAAAATTGCAATGCAATGTCTAGGGTATCTTTCAACTAAAAAACAAAGAACTAGTTCACTGTTTTTGTGTTTGAATGTAAGAATTTCAAAAATTACTAAAAATTTGAGGTTTAATTTATAAACTTTATTTTTGCTTACAATATCTGTGTTTGAATAATATTTTTTCATGCATGTTTTTTACCATGTCAGCTAGTTCTGGAGGGGGCTTCAGCCCCCTAAGCCCCCTCCGTGGGTGCGCCACTGCTTCATTTAAAAAAAAAAAAAAAAAAAAAAAAAAAAAATTAGATCTCATTCAAATTTGGAGTGTTCATACTAAACGTAAAATAAAAATACTATTCAATATTATTAACAATAACTAATAAAATATTAAACTTATTCACCATTTTTCTAATTAATAATAATAATAAAAATAATAACAATAATATATTAATACCATAATACCATAAAAACCATTAATACCATAAAAAAAAAAAAAATTTAAACCTATTCACCATTTTCCTACTTAATACTAATACTAATAATAATATTAATAACAATAATAATTATTATATATATATATATATATTTTTTTTTTTTCTTTACAGGCAGTTTTAAATACTATTTAATCTTCTTGAATAGAAAAAAAAAATAAATTTCGATATATTGTAAAATATAAATAATATAAAATTTGAAAGCATTTAAACAGTTTATATGAAAATATTGCTGCATGTATGTTTTTGCTTGCAAAAAAAAATTATGTGCAATTATTTATGGTGGAACATTGTATTTTTCTACTCTATATGCATCTATCTTTTACAAAAACAAGCAATTTCCTTATTACTGGACTTTGCAAACATAACTTAATTTTTAAGCATAATTTCATCTGTCGTCCCACGGGCTATTAGTGAGATAATTTTTGATTAAATTTTAAAGTAAAACATTGCACAAGAATATAACCTAAAATTTTCCTTCAAAATAAAACAATTTAGAAAAAAAAAAAAAAAAAAAAAGAATAATGAAAACGCTTTAATTTATTTTCAATTTAAAATCTTTATAATTTTCTTATTAGAAACATTGTAAATATTTTTAGCTACAAGGTGAAGGTAGCTTATCATTATTAAATATAACAGAAAAATTGAAATTAAAAAAATATATAAAAAAGAATTAAAAATGTTAGACTTTCCTAAAATATTAAATAAATAGGTGATTAAAAAATGAATAAAAATAAAAAATCCCTGAGGAAAAAATTATATCCTAGAATGACAAAAGAAAAGAAAGGAAAAATGTGTCTGACTGTCAAAATTTTGTACTCCACTCCTGACATTTAAACAATGCGACATCTTCACCATATGTTTGAATTTCTTATTTAGAACAGCACTAAAACTAAAGTTGCCAATGAACAATGAAAGACAACAGAAGATATTTAAAGCATATAATAACATTATCATATCTAATCTTCGATATCTCGACAGTCTCAATTTCCAAATAAAACCCAAAAAAAAAAAAAAAAAAAAAAAAAAAAAAAAATCGTGTCTTCTTGTTTCTCTGCAATAAAGTTGTTTTATTTCTCCTCGTCCAAAACGTTCTGCTACGAATGACACCCTAGACACTCAACGATAAATAAAATCAGAGGGTAACGCAAGAAATGTCTGAAGTTGGGTCGGAATTCGTTAAGTCTGTAAAAATAACAGTTCATTTTTACGATAACAACTCAGATACGGAAAATGCCTATTGCTTCGTAAATTGGGTAATGGGTGGCAAAGTCGTTTTCTAATAGAATCTTTTCGAACAGAAGAAAATTGCGATTATAGAGAAAAATTTTTTAAAAGAATTTGTTTGTTATCTTTCTTTAGAAATACTCATAGATAAAATTTTTATGTATCGTTGTACATTAGGATTTATTTAATGGATATAAATTATTTAGAAAAGTAAAAAAAAAGAAAAAAAAACTAAGCATTAGGAGTTAAAAATTAGTATGTTGTGACTACTACAAAAACTTTATTCTATATAATTCCATATAACAACGCAACCCACTGGTACACAAATGTTTTCACAGCTTTCTTACAATAAAGATTTTACGTATGCAATTTGGTAGAACTATAGCCAATAGATGCGGAGGTGTAGCCGTATGGAAAATCGCGGAAATTGTATAATAGCAACGTCTGCCAATATGCATGAAATTAAGAGTTTTATTTTCCATCATAATCTCACATAATGAGCTTTAGTGGATTTATACACTATAGAAGCTGAAATATGGCCTTCTGGTACACGGAGAAAATTGTGGTATAACTGTGCCACTTGGCGAAAATATGAACTCAGATTGAATCAGTTTAGTTTTTATAATGGCCCATTCACATATCAAGTTTAGTGCAATTATAAACTGCAGTAGCTGAGATATAGTCTTCCGATAAATGGGAGAAAGAGAGGGAAATGCAGCTTAGCCGGTCTACATTTTGAACGATATACACCAAAAGTTAATAGACCCACAATTTATGTCAAGTTACAACTAAATATAATTTTTTATGAAATACCGTGCATTAGTTTTCGATTCAGAGTTGTCGAAATTTTTTGTCACAAACACACTAGCACATACTTAAGCATTTTTAAAAAATATTCAATTCGAGTTTTTGACGTTTCAAAAATTGTACATTACCAGAAAACGGAAGTCAATTTTTTTTACGAAATGAATATTTTCTTATTTCGTAAAAAAAATTTAACTCCCCCTTTCTTTTCTGTTCTGTTGTATAGAGAATAAATGGGGGGAGGGGGGGGGGAGTCCCAGATAATTCAGATTCTAATGTATGAATATTTGGGATTTTAGATACAATATATTTGTGTGTATAAGGAATATATTAGTTCAATGTAAAAACATAAAAATTATTCATATTAATTTACTTATTAATGTTTGGAGCATTTTTTACTTAGAAATACATATTTGCAGACAGTGTTTTAATATTTTATATTTTCTATCGCTCATTTTAGAAAACTGAGAGCGGTGACCCATCTCTTGTGTTTAAATGATTTTTATTTTACCCAGTACATATACAGGTAAATACCACACCTCTTTCATTCCAGTAACTTCGTGTTTGTAATTTTCTCCGGTGAAACACATTTCCTAATCCTCAAGCATTTAAATGCTGACTTGAAATAAACGCAAAATTACTTTCCAAGATTTGAGAGAGAACTGCTCCAGGTTATTACATAGTACAAACGCTTTGTTGAATAAATCGAAACTGGCTCTTTCGCTTGCCCCCAAAACATTATAGCACTTCTCATTTAAATAAAAGTCCACTTAGGGTTTGTTTAGTGAAGTAAAATACTTTTTTTTACCCCTAATTTCAAAAAAGAAAAAAAAAAAAAAGCCTGTGAATTTTATGCTGTAGTAAGTTTTATCCTTGGAAATGTTTAAGAAAAATCGAAGATGCAATTTTTAAACGCAGCTGTAAATTAGTGGAGGTGAAATGCATGAATTGATCTCATTTTATATTATTACTAAAATATTTTTTTTAATTTCAAATTTCTGTATTTATATTTTACATAATAAATATAGAAATTTAATATATATAGTATGTAAAATTGTAAAATAAATTTCTGTATTTATTATATATATATATATATAGTTTATAAGAACTGATAAGAAAACTTCCCAAATTGCAAAACACGCAACAATTGTTTCGACTTAAAATAACGAAGCACAATCTTTTGACCGGCACACACACACATATACAACTAGTATGATGTGGCCACCACATGACTTTCTTCTATATAATTTTACACAAAATTCATTGAATACAAATTATTTATTAAATTATTAAATTATTTTACATTATAAATGCAGACGATTTTTATCTGACAGAATTATATCACTAAATGCCGAAAGAAAGTCTATTTTTTGCCAATATCAAAAGAAATACGATTTTTTTTTCTAAGTTTTTTTTTTTTTCGTTAAAAGATATTTAAAAAAAATATCTATAACATTGTTTTAAATTATCACAGATCTATAGTTGAACAATTCATTTTAAAGGTATTGACAAGATCTTTCGAAAGACACCCATATTGAAAATTTACTCCTCCTCGGGGGAGATGTGATGCTCCCACATGCACAAAATTTTTTTTCTAGTTAACTACTACTAATATAAATAATTCATATTAATTTTACAATCCCACGTTTAAAATAACTCTCATTATGTACATTTATACGAAATTTTGTCCTATACTGCCATGTTAAAAATTTTGAAAAAATGCGATCACAGCGTCACCTGTTGAGCCATTGTTCCACAAATCTAATCAGCACCAGTTTATGTCAGGGTTCAACAAAATACCAAGTTTGGTTAAATTTTGTTCATTGGTTCGTAAATTACTGAGTCCACAAAATTTGTGATACACACACACACACACACACACACACACACACACACACACAGACATTTTCTAAAAACAGTCAAATCGTTTTCAGGACATCCTAAAACGTGTAAATTCATTGAAACCTGGAGTTCGAAAATTTTCACGAATCCAATACTTTCTCTGTATATCCATACAGAAGAAAGTAAAAATGGTCCCGAATGCAGCGTGGAAGGAGTTATCCGAAAAGCGTATAAAAGTGTCAAACAAAATAACCAAATATTTTATTTTTTTTTAAACAAAAGCGAGTGAAATTTTTCAATGTGTTTATTTTCTTAAATTTAACTATGTTTTCTATTTTGTTATGAAATGCATTGTAATTTCCTTTGTATTACTTGATTATACAAAGTAAAAACTATTGTGTTACATTGTATCTAGCATAGCTCATTAACGATTAACCGTAGAATGATAAATTTTGTATTTGAGATGTTTTAAGATCTAGTTGTGCATATCCCTTTTTGTCACTACATGACCTCCGGTTGTGGATTCAATTATAATAATCCAAAACTGTTTACCGTAGAATAATAAATTTTGTACATGAGACTGTTATAACATCTAGTTGTGCACCTCCTTTTTCGTCGCGATAGAATGTTATAGAGATGTTTACGATGAGGCAAAAATTATTAAAGCAGAATAATACATTCTCTATTTGAGACTGTTGTAAGAGTGATATTAAATCATCACATATGCATAATGCTAATTTAAAATTGCACCTTCCTTTTCGTCGCTACCTGATCTCCGGTTTTGGAGAAAGAGTAAACCAAATTTCAAATAGGAGATGATCAGTATGAGAAACTAAACTAAATTATTTTGCGTGTATATCAGCAAAAAAGGTTTACTACTATTACCCATATTCTGCAAATTTTCGATTGGTTATGTCTCGGCATCTATTTGTTAAATTAATACCACACTGCATAGGCAAAATCTTTAGAAGATGGGTATCATTCGAAAGATCTCGTCAATACCTTTAAAACGAATGGTTGAACTATAAATCTGTGATAATTTAAAACAAAGTTATCGATTTTTTTTACTTTTAACAAAAAAAAAAAAAAAAAAAAAAAACAGAAAAAAACTTAGAAAAAAATTCGCATTTTTTTTTTTTTTTAAATATTGTTAGTGATTGAATATGTATTAATTTTTACCAAAAAAAAAAAAAAAAAAAAAAAAAAACTTAGAAAAAAAAAATCGTATTTTTTTTTTTTAAATATTGTTACTGACTGAATATGTATAGGAAAATATAGAAGAAAGTCTTGTGGTGGCCACAACATACTAGTTAGAAAATGTCTGTCTGTCTGTGTGTGTGACAAAATTTTGTGGCAACTGTATCTCGGGAACTACTGCACAGAATTTCATACAAATTAGTATGTAGTTGCACCTTGACATAAATTAGTGCCCATCAACTTTTGGTAAAAATTGCCTTACAGGTTGTGTTGCCATCTCGCTTTTCTAAATTTTTAACATGGGGATATAGGACATAATTTTGTATAAATGTGCATAAAGAGAAATATTTTTTAGTAATCATTATAAAATTTACAAGAATTATTTATAATAGAGATAGTCAACTGGGAAAAAATTTTTGTATGTGTAGAAGCCTCGCCCCCCCCCCCCCGGGGGGAAGTCCCCCCTCGAGGGGAGTAAATTTTCAAGATGGGTATCTTTCGAAAGGTCTCGTCAATACCTTTAAAAACGAATGGTTAAACTATAAATCTGTGATAATTTAAAACATAGTTATCGATTTTTTTACTTTTAACGAAAAAAACTTTGAAAAAAAAAATCGTAATTTTTTTTTTTTTTTTTTTTTTTTTTTTTTACTGGGTGAATTTGTATAGGAAAATATAGAAGAAAGTCTTGTGGTGGCCACAACATACTAGTTTAATTATTTTTTTGTGCATGCTAAACGACAGGTGGCACTGTTATATAGAATGATACAGAGAAAAGTTTGGTAGTGGCTACTGCATGCTAGTTGTACTGTCTTTTCGATGTTGGTTTAATTTTGGGGGAAATATAGGCGATTATCCCCATTTACTATGTTTTCTTAAAATTGTTGGTGAAGAAAAATTCCTTAGGAGTTATAGGTATATCCTGATAGAATTAAGGGCACAGCCAACTTTTAAAAACAGGAAAATGAAGAAATTTTCGATCAATTTTTAGAATATTTTAAAAAAGAATGAATGCATGTACACAGGGGCGCGCTGACCCGGTGTGCGAAGTGTGCGGCGCACACAGGCGCCAGGTAAAGAAAGGCGCCAGCCGAGGATAAATTATTTGAAAAAAAAAAAAAAAAATGTATGTCTATATATATATTATTGCTTTATTAAATCTGATTTCATAATGCCGGTCTGAAGCCATGTGACTAATATAGCTAAATGAGGCGCCTTGAAAAATCTACTGACAAAACTTGTGTTCCTCAAATAGTTTAGGAGGTTTTTTGTGAAAGGGCACGTTAAAAGTGGAATAACTTTGTAAAGTTGTGCCTACTTTCAGCAAAATTTTTTTTGACTTTTTTAACATATCAAAGCATTCTATTGAAATTTAAAAGGGCGCTTTAATCTCTTCCTCCTCCCTCTTCTGCCGGAAAAAAGCCGTTTAGGTTTGTAATAAAACAACATAATTCGATTGCAAAAAGGAAAATTTAATGAAACTGGAGATTTTAATTGGAATAGTTTTTCCTCTTTGGATTTTCGATGTAACATCTATATTAATAAAATCAGAATTTGTCAATAAATTTCTCAAAAAAAAAAAAAAAAAAAGTGATATTTTTACATTTACCGCATCGTGAAAGCCAACATAATTCAAAGCCATAAAATTCGAGACCCTTCTTTTAACGCTAAATTGGTACTAGAAAGTATATGGGAGCTCCGGTCCCAAATTTTGGTGCGTGTTTTGTTTACATGCATCCGAAGCCTATACTGACGATATTGTACTAAATTCCCTCTCACCTTTTCAAGGGAGAAAGTAGGCAAAAAACACGATTTTAAGCATAACTCGGCTCCGAGTTACTTGACGATGAGGAAATTGCATATGGGGAAACTAAACGTAAGTACAAATAAATAAATAAATAAATAATAAATAATAATATAAATCTGGATTTTTCGATTTTTAAGGGGGAGGGGGAAAAATCTATTTGAGGGAAATTTCGCAAATTCCGGATTCTACAAAATGTTTACCAAAAGAATTCTATTAAAATTGGTATAAAGATGTTGGAAACAGGTATATGCGTCTTCTTTAGGATATTTCCAAAAACCTATTTTTCTTTTTTGTCATTTTCGATCTTGGGGGAGGCATAAGGGGAGGATAAAGTCAACCCCCCCTCCCCTTCCTAGCGCTAAATTTTTCATGTAAAATTTATGGGAACTGCGGTCACGGATTTTGGGGCGCAAATTGTTTATATGTATCTGACAACTATTTTAGAGAGAATTTACCCCTTCCTTCCTTGAGGTCAGAAACACATTTCCAAGCGTATTACTCCAAATTATCTTAGCAAGAATAAATTTTATGTGCGGATTAATTGTTTTCGAAATTATTTTGTCATAATACCTGTAGCATCAGCGGAACAATCTTTTTCTAAATTTAAAATGATCAAAAAAATACTTACGCTCCACAATGGTATCAGACAGATTTTTAAATTTTGTAATTACATCGATAGTATAAGGCATTTTGGATCAAATGTATATATATTATTCCAGAATTCACAAAACTCAAACAAATTAGTTAAATTTTATGAAATAATATTATCTGTTTAAACATTCATATAATCTACTTTAAACCTAAATAATTTTTATTAGATAGTATTATTTTTTTATTTACTTATAAATTAATGGATTATTTACATCTGTGCAGCGTACATACATCGCGGTAACAGTGTTTAAAATATATTTTTGTATCTTACTACTATATGGAAAAACACATGTAAATTTGCATACAAATTACATAAAAAGTTTAGATAATGAAAAGGGGCAAAATTCCATTCACTAGACATTTTTTTTTTCTTCTTCTTTCCTGCTAAGTATTTTTTATCCATATTTACCAAGTAATATTTATTATATGCCCCTATTTTATGTATTTATAAATTTATTTGTTCCTTTAAAAAAAAAAAAAAAAAAAAAAAAAAAAACTTCCATAATTAATCAAGTCAAATTTTGTCATTATATCGATGGTCATATATTACTTTGATCTTAAGAGTATTTGGAGAGTTTTCAACAATGAAATTGAGAAAAATAGAACTCACTACGGGATTTTTATTATTATTATTATCAGTCCTAATTTTATATGCTTATAAATGCCATTCATCTGTATTAGTACAAAATGTTAAACTCATTTATAAGTGCAAACATACTACAATAGTACGACTAACTATAAGTTCTTTTTTTATTATAGAATTGCAAAGAGTTAAAGTTAAACCACTTTCTAAATGATAGGTGTTATTGCAATAAAGACAGATTTACAATTAAAGTGCAAATAGCGAGCAGTTCATTCAATTTTAACAGGGTAGGGTTCTGAGGTGATTGTCAGCCTGAAATACAGACTTGGCAACTTAACGATGAATTTGGCGACATGGCTTCCAAACTTGGCGAGAAGTAATAATTTAGTATTTCCAAAGTTTAGAAGCTCTATCTTCAATAAGAACCGAGTTCTGGAATTTTCTGTATTCATCAATTGGCTTCTGGTGCAGAATAACCTCGAAAGTTCGCCAAATCACGACAGAAATTATGAAAACAGAAGAGACACTCCCAAAACAATCAGTTATATTCGGGCACCTGTTCTGAACTTTCGTTTTGGTTTAAATGGTGTATATTTATTCTTAAATGAGTGAAATTCCACTCTGTGGCGTTTTTAACGTTTTCTCATTTTTTGAGGTATGACTTTGAGTACGATAATTTACTGGTTTTTTAGAGAATAATCCTTGAATAAAGTGTATCTTTTAACAAGAAACTGCCGTTTCTTTATATAATTACATTTTTTACTCAAGAAAATCGACATTTTGGTTACAATGGATAGTGACCGATATTTTGGATCAATATGATATGCATAATACTCGCAAAAGTTGTAGTGAAGTGAGGAAACGTTCAGTTTACTAAGACTATTTTTTTGTGTTTAAATATTTACTTAAAAATTACACCAAACAAATAGAAACGTTCACACTTACAGCTCTCATCTAACAGGGTGGCCACTGGTTAGGGAATCACGGAAAAGTCAGGGAATTTAGGTGAGTCTTGAAAAGGCATGGAATAGTCAGTGAATTTCATCTAAAGTCAGGGAAGTCCACCCAGTTTTGTAAAAACAGGCTTCATTTCAAAGCTCGTTATTGCAAATTGCTAAAATGTGTTCTAATTTTGTGAATTTTTGTGGGAAATAAACACAGTAAGTCAAGTAAAAGTCAGGGAAAATGGTGAAAAATAGTCATGGAAAAGTCAAAGAGTTTGGAAAAGTTCTAATGTTAACCACCCTGATCTAAGCCATCTGTTGTAATACTTCAACGTGGCATTTCTGCACTCACATTACATTAAATTTGCCTATTTTGGTTTCCTCTATTTGCCTTCACTGTTGTACCTCGTGTTTGCCCTATATAAGATTTTTTCTCTTTCTGCAAGATAGACTTTTTATTTGTTTCTTTTTAAATTTCATTTTATTTGATACATTTCACTTTTTATTAGCCATTTAATAAATTTACCACTATTAAGGTTCGAGATTTAATTGACTTGCTAAATGATAACTTTTTATAAAATTATTATTATTATTATAAATTTTAAGGTAATATAGGGCGTCATCTGAAACTCTGCACACAGGCGCCTGACAATGCTGGCGCGCCCCTGCATGTACAAACAATTTTTTTATGCTAACTAGTAGGACATTTATAATTACAAAACTTTGAAAAAACACCATAAAATGCAATAAACTGGCAACAATTGTTTCGAGTCGAAAGAACACACGACTGCGTTGCCGTTTTGATTGCAGCACTCGTGCCTACTTTGTTCGCCTGACGAAAGGTCGTGTGTTCTTTCGACCCGAAACAATTGTTACGAGTTTATTGCATTTTATGGTGTTTATTCAAATTTTTGTAATTATTTTTTCAAAACGCCAGTTCTGTATTGCTTTCTTATAATAGTATGGCATTACTTTATTGATTAAAAATATTATTTGGGTTTACTTTAAAATAGAAAATTTTTTTTTATAGCATATTACTTTTTTTTTTTTTTAAATCACTGCGCTCAGGATATCTCAATTACATTTTCCTCTATCCTTATAACTTTTAAATTAAATGAAACAAAACATTCAAATTAAGAATCTGAACTAAAAAGTTTTAATTATTTTCATGATATGGAGTTTAATTAATAATTAAATTTGAAAAATGAAATTACTATTAAAATTTTAATATTTCTATAATCATACTTTTTTTTATTCAACAGAATTTCTTATTTTTAGTTCATTTTATTCAATATGTCAAAATGTAAGGCTGAGAAAATTTTTAAGTTCATTCATATCTCAAATACTTTTTGAAATATCATGCGTGCAGTGAGAAAGCAAACCTTGAATTTTTTATAAAATAATTTTCTATTTTAAAGTAAACCAAAATAAAAATAATATTTTTAATCAATAGAATAATGTCACGCTACTTAACACAAAAAAAATTTTGTTTGTACATTCATGCATTCTTTTTTTTTTTTTTTTAATTCTGAAAGTTGATCCAAAATTGCTTCGAAAATTGCTTCATTTTTCTATTTTTAAAAGTAGGCTGTACCCTTAAAAAATTTCTGTTAATACTTATAAAAATCTCAAAATGTCTATCTCCTTATATTATTAAAATCTGTACGCGTGTGTGTGTGTGTGTGTGTGTGTCTGTCTGTGAGAAACGGCTTGACGCAGCTAAGGCTCCGCCGCTAAAGGTCGCACGGACTTCGAACAGGTACCGATGGACAGAGAATTTATCGCAGATCTGGGTTATCTAATTTGCTAAACGATGCGACCCTAATTAGCGGAGATATTAATTAAAATGTCGACCATTGTCTAACGAAAAATGACCCAGAATTCATGATTAAATGCTTAAAAAGCGACATTTTTACGGAAAAGGTGGAAAATAAATTAGAAATATCAGTCGTATTGTTACAAACAAGATACCATTGGAAAGGTTTTTTTTTTTTCTTAAACCGATGGTTTAAACGGCTTATCGATCGGACAATTAGATTTTTTAAAATTAACTAAACTATAAAAAGATATTGGCAACAAATCACAAGAATCTTATTAGCTTTGCAGACTTTTCGTCTACAGCAGTCTTCAACGGAAACACATCTGGTCACAATGAAGTCACGTGTTTCGTAGTGCGATTAAAAATTACAATTTTCTATTTTCTTCAATTTTTCAAATTTTACACATTTTATTTAGTATATAATATTTACACCACAAAACAAACTTGCATTTCAAATTTCATCGATTTTGGTCAATAAACAAAAGATTTACATTTTAATTGCAAATTAAATTTTATCTTTACACGCCGGACATTTTTGCAATATTTTAATACGCGTATTTCAATTTCTAATTACGATTAATTTATTTTTTATACATCATACGAAAGATATTTTAAAGTTCTTTTACATAATTCAAAGTTTTCAACAGATTTACACGTTTTGAGGTCTCCTGAATCAGTGTTCTTTTATGGTGCTGTATTATTTTCAAATTTCAATATTTCAATTTCTAATTATGATTAAATTTTTTTTATAAATCATTCGAAAGATATTTTAAAGTTCTTTTAAATTATCGAAAATTTTCACCAGATTTATACGTTTTGAGGTCTCCTGAATTATATTTCTTTTATGGCGCTGTAATATTTTCAAATTTCAATATTTCAATTTCTAATTATGATTAAATTATTTTTAATACATCATTCGAAAGATATTTTAAAGTTCTTTTAAATTATCGAAAGTTTTCACCAGATTTACACGTTTTGAGGTGTCCTGATTACGTTTTCCTTTGCATCTCAGCTAATTGAGTTAGACCGTACAAAATTGGTATACGTAGGTTAATTAGGAGGGGCTGAAAGGGTGGGGAAGAGATAGGCGTGCACCGCGCGCGTATCCCCTAACTTGTGCGCGCACGGGACGCGTATCTCCGAAATGTTGGCGCACGCAGAACAAATTCACAATTTTTCGCCAGAGAATGCGATTTTCGCCAAATCTGGAAGTGCAAAGAGAAACTTCACGCCGCTTAACCTGTATAAATAAACATCCGGCGTTTTTCTTTCTTTCTTTTTTCTTTTATTTATTTTTTTTTTCTGATGATGATTAATGTAGGATTTAAATCGCAAAACGAAACATATCTTGAAATTAAGAAACAGTTTTCCGAATAGAGAAGTAGATAATAAAATAGTAATATATTAGCATTGAGATCCGATTTCGTGTATAAGGCCAAAAAGTTTGTAAAAATTGTTCAAACAAATTACAAATTCTTAGTAAAATGCATGAAGAATGTCCATAAGTCCAAATCAGTAGAACGCCATTTTACATTTCAACTATTTTTATTATAATTTTGTATTTAAATTTTTAAAATGTACGACTTTATAAAATATTTCTCTTACAATGAAGTGCTTGAATTTTCATAAATTATCACCTTATATTTATCTATTATGTATTTTTAAAGAACATCTTAATCATAATAAAATAGATATTTCGTGTTAAATTTTATGGTTGAAATTCGTAAAATTTTCTACGTCTAATTTCCTTTTCGGACATGTCCATTTCTCATTCTTTACCCCCCCCCCCCCTCAACCCCAACATACAAAGTTATAAAATAAAACGTTAAACATTTTATTAATGCTATTCTATTTGTTTTTCAGTAATCATAAACAATCTAACTTAATATGTTATACAAATCAAAGTAATAATGATGCGCATAACCAATCTCATCCTATATTTATTGTTACTAATTTCTATTGAGAGCGAAATTTATTCATATTAAAAGGAATGAGTATGATAGAACACTCAACACAGTCGCAGACTGAAATGCCGCACCTCATAGGCTACCCCCTATCCGATTCGATACATTTGACTTATCGTAATTAAATGACTAATTTTATTAGGATTGTTTTCGTACATTAATTTCCAACATAACTGATCCCCATATTGCAAGTTCGTGGGAAGTATTGGCCTAATTTGTCAAATGAAGGAAACACAATTTTTAATTACTAAAGTTTCAAATTAAAATGTTCATATTTAATGAAGTGTATTAAAAAATATATTTTAAAATATTAGTCTGACATGTTTACGACAAAATATTGGCATAATGGACGTTTAAACGAAATGTTGCTCTATTTTGCCATGTTAAAAAGAAAACGTAAATTTTGAATAACATGCGAAGTTTACAACTTACATTGTTCCAAAGCAATATTGTCCTTATCAATAACATAAGTGATATTTAAAAACTGATGCACCCATTTTACAAACTCAATATCTAAAATACACACAGACAAGTCACATAAACCAACCACTAAAAACATAATTTTTGGATTCAGGAAACCTCAAAACATACAAATGTAACAAAAATTCAATTTCGAAAACTTGATCCAAAAACAATACTTTCGCGACCTTTTTTTACGGATAAGATAAAGTTAATTAGAATAAGAGAATAATTTTAAATTAATTAAACTTTAATTGCATTTATTACATTGATTTTTATTTATAAAAAGAAATGCTTTCATTTAATTTGGGGTAGCCCTGTATATTTACTATATATTTTACAAACATAATATGGTGTACTAATTTAGCACAGAATTTAAAACACATAGCACGACATGAAATGACCTTTCAGCAATTCCATTGTATGACTATATCTGAATTATTTTGTGGGGTTCTGTGTAAACCAGTGTTGCCAGATTTGGGGACTTTTTTATTCAATATCCACCAATAAATTTTAATTGTAAAGGTTTGCTAATCAGTTCGAAGATTAATTGGCTATTATGTATATCAAATATCACTTCTCAAGATTATTGGTGAGAGTTGAATAAAAAAGTCCCCAAATCTGGCAACACTGGTGTAAACTTCTAATAAAGGATATACATTCTACATTGTATACGAAACATTATTTCATGCACATAAAATATAAGTTCAATTTATTTTATTTTGTTTCATCCAAAAATATTAAATTGAATTTACCAGAAAATTCACACATAGACTTAATGAATTTGAATTCTTTTCTTAGTCACTGTACACGAATTACTTAATATTTCATCCGAGTCCCAATATCTATTCTTGAGGTATGGTGATAACAAACACACAGACACATTCAGGCAACCGCTAAAAACCTAATTTTTTGTTTCAGGATACTTAAGCAAATGTAGCAAAAACTCAATTTCGAAAATCTGAATCAAAAATAAAACTTTTCATACAATATATGGGTAAAATAAACTAAATAATGATCATAATAATGATAATCTGGTGTGCCACTCACACGATTTTCTTTTTTACCCTGCATTTCAATATTATAATGACAGATTGCACATTAAATCTTAAGATCAATAGCGTAAGAATGTAAAGTTTAATGTACTTTTCAAATAATCGAAAATAGGTTTAGAAACAATTTTATTTGACGAAGAGAAAGTAAATAATAATAATAATAAAAATAATAATAAAATAAAATAAATGTATTTCAAGGATAATTTTAAAAGCTTTAAAATCATAATATTACAAATATACTTCTTCATTAATCTTGATAAAATAAATTTAAAGGGTTTTCTAATAAATTTTGGTATTAAATTATATTATCTAAAAGTAACGATACAAAGACTCCATTGACACATTTTTAACAATTATGATTCAGCGAGCCTCAAAACGTGTATATATAACAAAAATTCAATTTCGAAAATTTGACCCCAAAACAATACTTTCTCTACCATATATGTTGGTAAGAGAAAGTAAAATAAATAAATAAATAAATAAATGTATTTCAAGAACAATTTTAAAAGCTTTAAAATTAGAATATTACAATTTTATTTCTTCATTAATCTTGCCAAATTAAATTTAAAGGGTGGAGGATTTCTAATAAATTTTTGCATTAAATATATTATTTAAGAATTACGATACTAAAACTCCATATTGACACATTTTTAATAGTTTATTCTCTTGGGGAAAAAAAAAAAAAAGATTGCTCGAATCCTTAACGAATCGTGAATGAAGTGGAAAGAAGGGTTGCTTTGCGGCAGAGAGGGTTTTGGCGCGAGCTACAAAAATTCGCCAGGTTCGCCTGTACGCGCCAACACTTCGGAGATACGCGCACGGGACTGCGCGGCCGAAGGCAGTGGGGACCAGGTCCGACTTTTTAACCGATGAGAAATGATTTTTTTCATTTTCTTTTCTTAAGAATAAAAATTTGAGGGGGCACGAAGGGTCAGGGAAGGAATACGCGAGCGCAGCGCGTGTATCCGTGAACTTGTGCGTGCGCAGCGCGCACGTGACTGGGCTGCCGAAGGCAGTGGGGACCCGGTCCGACTTTGTACCCGATGAGAAATGATTTTTTAAATTTTCTTTTCTTAAGAATAAAAATATGACTTCAGGAGGAATATGTGCGCGCAGCGCACGTATACCTTCACACGTGCGCGCGCATGGGTCTGCGCTGCCGAAGGCAGTGGGGACCCGGTGCGAGTTTTTACCCGATCAGAAATGATTTTTTCAGGGGGCACGAAAGGTCAGGGAAAGTATACGCGCGCGCAGCGCGTGCATTCCTTAAGTTGTGCGCGCGCAGCGCTCACGGGACTGCGCTGCCGAAGGCAGTGGGGACCCGGGCCGACTTTTTACCCAATCAGAAATGAGTTTTTTTTTTAATTTCTTTTCTTAACACTAAAAATTACTGTTAGTGATTCATTAATTTTAGTGATTCATTTGAAAATACTGACCCGCTAGCGGGCGAAGCCAGCTAGTCGTTGAATATGAAAATTAGCAATATGAAACATCGACGTCAAACGATTTAGAGAGTATCGTTTTCCGCCAGAACACCATGTTTTTCAACTCAAATTATTCAACAATAACTATTCATTTTGCAACTTCTTACTACTTTAGAAAATACTTGTTTAAATACATGAATTTATAGCCAGCTTAGTGCATTTTTATGTTTTTGTATAAGAATGCAAGCATAAATAATTGTACGTGCATTTTCAGTAAAAAATTAGATTACCATTCAGGCTGCAAACAATTATTTATTTAGAGGCTCTCTAATAAAAAAAATCGCTCCGTACATATTTCCTTTTTGAAAAATAATCAATGTTTATTGGTTTTCGAAAGCTGTAAACGTTAAATCCTGCCCCATCCATCTGCAATAAGGCAATAAATTTGAATTTATGCGCCTATTTTTCTCGCTTCATCTCACATTAAATTTGAAATCGGTCATAACTTTAAGATGTATTATCTAGCTGTAATGTATATTTAATATCAACATAAAAAGAAAGTTTTTGTTTGCGAACATTTTATGTGTTAGCGTGATATTTCATCACAATGCAATAAAAGCATATGTAATAATGTAAAGTAAAAAGAATATACTTCATCAAACATGAATTTACATTTTTTTTACTTTCTTCTATATGTAATATAGAGAAAGTATTGGATTCGCTAAAATTTTCGACCTCCGTTTTTTGATGGATTTATACGTTTTGGGATGTCCTGAACACGAATTGATAGTTTTTAGAAAATGTCTGTCTGTCTGTCTGTGTGTATCACGATTTTTGTGGACATTGTAGCTCACGAACCAATAAATGAAATTTAATCAAACTTGGTATTTAGTTGCTCCCTGACATAAACTGGTGCTGATTAGACTTGGGGATCAATCGCTCAACAGGTGGCGCTGTGATCGCAATTTTCGTAAACTTTAACATAGCAGTATAGGAAAAAATTTCGTATAAATGTGCATAATGAGAGTTATTTTAAACTCGTGATTGTAAAATTAATATGAATTATTGATAATAGTAGTAGTTAATTAGAAAGAAAATTTTGTGCATGTGGGGGCATCGGTTCCCCCACTGGGGGGGGGAAGTACCGCCCAGGGGGGGTGAAGTTTCAAGATGGGTATCTTTCGGAAGGTCTCGTCAATATCTTTAAAACAAATGGTTGAACTATAAATCTGTGATAATTTAAAACAAAGTTATGGGGTTTTTTTTACTTTTAATAAAAAGACTTTTTTTAAAAAAATATTGTTACTGAGTGAATTTGTATAGGAAAATATAGAAGAAAGTCTTGTGGTGCCCACAACATACTAGTTTTTTTTAACCTACTTAAAAAAAATATAAAGCTTTAAATCAAAAAACTTTGATAACTCTTTTTTTTTTTTTCCCGAGTGAAATGTTTGTTGCATTTTATAAACGTATGCTTTGACTAAGTAATATATTTGAAGAATCAAAATACAGTCATTTTTTGTAAACTCTCTGCACAAATAATATATTTCAATAGGTATTGTTTTGGGTTGAAAGAAACTGTGCCTCTGTCTATCGTATACAATCAAAGAATTAATGGTATTTATAAGATCTTTCATTTATGTGAGTAAATTAAATTTTTACCGTAAGCCATTGCTATTTATCAACATGGATATAATTTTTGGCTAGGGTATTACCTGAAATCCACAGTATAAAATATATAATATTAGCCAGTCATGATTTCATTAAATGTCGCTATTGGTTGGATTAATTGGCAAAACAGAAATCTAGAACATCCGTTCTCTCACACATATTAAATATGCACATTTTAACAAACACACACAAATTTACGTTTGATGTTAAAACTATCTTCGATTTAATCTCTCATCTCGTACAATGTAGTTTTATTTTATTTATTTATTCATTTATTTTTATTTATTTATTTATTTATTTATTTTGAAATCCTATTAAATAAAAGTTAATAAATTTGTAAAGTGTTAAAGAATAAAATAAAGCAAAGTTATTAAATTTGCAGAATTCAATTCCTTAGAGAGAAGAAATTTTTTGAATGTAAAATTCTGTTATTTATGAACATATACAAATGGGTGAGAAATAGGTAAATATTAAAAATTAAGTAAAATGTCCTTTTTTTTTTCCCCCAGTTTTGAGAAGAAAAAAAATCGCTAATCAAAATATCTATTAAGTTTTCAAAGTATAAGATACCTAAAATTATTTCATTTTACGCAAAATGCTCACAGCTTTCTACCAAATATCAGCTCCGAGAACACAAATTTAAAAAAAATCCTTGTATACGAGGGAAAAAAAAAAACACAGAAAACAATTAATAATATTATGCAATATATTAGCATTGTTTTAAATATTAAAAATTGGGAAGCCATATTCTAGTTCCATACTATGGATCAGCCTATGTGATCACTTTTCAAGGAATTACCAGATCACGAATATTGGACAAATATTTATATATATATATCGTGAGGCAATGAAATTTTGTTTTGGGGAGGAAAAAAGTAGTTCCAACATGTTCCTATAGAGGGTGCTGTCAGGGTAATGTCAGGGGAAACGCCTAAATGGACTCATTAAACACAGGAATGTTGTTAGCATCACAATGGAATAGCAGGAAACAATTGACTTCCAGGGTTTACTACAATTTTTTTTAGCAAAAAGACAAGTGTTTGCAGCGGAAACAGTCATAGTGAAAAGCGAAAAAGGGGAGCTTCATGAAACAAATACTTTACGGATAATTAACGGCACATTTTGGAACTTTTTTTTTTTTTTTCAAACAAAATTTTATTGTCTCATGATTGCTTTGGTAAAATATCAAATCGCTCTGATGGGTAGTTGTAAAATTATAGCGTTTTGAAATCGTAACTTTAATTATAATCACCCTGTATATTTGGATTTAATTTCAATTTTTAATGGTTGAATTTAAATGAATAAATATTTAAATATATGTCAGAATTCAGAATTTGCTTCATAGAAGCAATCTGAGTCTCACAAAGATCTACCCCTACTCGTTACTCCGGTTTTTTATTACTTTCCGAACACTATAGTGAGGAAAGTATTGTAATCATGTCAAAAATCCGAATTCGAGATTTTGATGTTTCTATACGTTTCGAGGTCCCCTGAGTCCGTTTTCACTATTTTTACGATGATATATGCATGTGTGTGTGTATGTATGTGTGTGTGTATGTTTGTGAGTGAACACGCTAGCGTTTAAACGCTTCGTTCGAATAAGCTGAAAGTTGGTACGTATATTGTAAGTCACCATAGTACAAACCCTATTGATTTTGGTGAATCTGACACTTATAGTTTTTTTACAGGGACACAAAGAAAAATTCTTTATCATTATGGTCTATGGGACCAAAATCTTAAAAGTGCGATAGCATCTAAACGCCTTATTCAATTGATCAAAAAAATTATACACATATTATAGGTCACAGTTACTCAATCTGTATAGAGTTTGGAGAATCTGTCACTTATAGTGTTTTTACATGGACACAAAGAAAAATTCTTTGTCATTATGGCCTATGGGACCAAATTTTAAAAAGTACGGTAACGTCAGAATGCCTTATTAAACTGAGAAAATAATTTATACACATATTATAAGTAATAGTTGCATGAACTGCATAGAGTTTGGTGAATCTAGCTCTTATACTTTTTTTACAGGGACACAAAGAAAAATTCTTTATCTTACGGCCTAGGGACCAAACTTTTAAAAGTGCGATAGCGTCTAAATGCCTTATCCGATGGAGCTAAAAATATATATAAATATTATAAGTCACTGTAGCACTAACTATAAGCATTTTGGTGAATCTAATATTTGTAGGTTTTTACAGGGAGACTTTTGAGTAATTCGGAGCGGCGAGGGCGCCAGTCAATCGGAGGTAGACAGTCACGTGACAAGAGAGAGAAAACAAAACTTTCATTCTTTTTCTTTTTTTTTATTATTATGGTTTCTCTCTGAACATATTCGTGAAAATGAAGTAAAACTTTATTCTTGAGTCGTAGACATTTTTAACATTCATGCTGAAGTCGTGCAGCGAACTTATTCATTAATTGTTGTATATTATTCAAAGAATAAGTCTTAATGTGAAACCTTTATTCTTTATTTTCTTTATAATTCATTCAAGGCATTAAAAAAATATGCAATTATACTGAAATGTGAAATGTTCTGTGGTTTGAAATGTTCTAAACCTGTGATCGAATGATTGAGAAATTCTGTTTTGATCATCAAAATTCGCAATGAAAATCTATAATTAAAAGTCAAGTATATCAGTCAATCGGATTGGAATCTTTATTTATGAGAAGCCTACCTTGTATTTCAAGCGACCAGGAAATGCAGGAGAGAGGTGAGTTAGATTTCACTTAAAATTATGCATGATAAAAATAGTTTCGGTTTAGAACTGTTTTTTATACAAGTCAGAATTCTTGATTCATTATTCTAATTCTAATTAATCATACAGACACAATGAATTATTTTTTATCATTATGATCTACGTGTTTGGTAAAATAGCATTAAATTAAACATCGTGTACTATATATAAAGAAAAATATCCAAACACCCTATTATAATTTTCTCTTTTGTTTATTTAACAACTCCTCTTACTTTATCTACAAAACCGTTAATTACTCAATATTCGGAAAGTCGAGTGGAGTCACTCCTGTTTTTCTTTTTTTTTTTTCAGTTTGAACATATGATAAAGCTGTTTCTTTTTTCTATTGTTGAAATCGAAACAAAGTTTCACTGATTCATGTTTCTTAAATCACAAGTGCGGGACAGTCCATGATTCATATTTCTTAAATCACAAGTACGGTTCTTGATTAATATTATCAGTGAAGAAAATAAATAGAAAACAAAATTAGGAATAACCAAGTTAACAAAAAGAAATTAACAGTATTTAAAGAATTAAATTCGGAAAAGCTAAAATACTGCTTGTAAAATGAACAGCTTAATGCAGGTTAAAACTTAAGGGTGACCATTTTTAAAATGGTTGCTACCATAATTTTAGTGTATATCAATGGCATTGTTGTTTTCGGGAACCCAAAGAATGTTACACAAAATAGTTTTCTGATAGCCACAACATACTAGTTAAAAGTTCATTCGCTAGCAAAAGTTGATATATTTCTAGATACGAATAATACGAAAAATAATGTAGAATCAACATACACATTCATGCAGATTTATTCCAATAGATTCAGAAACACTTAATGGAACCTATATGATTCGGAAAAGAATTGTTTCGGAAGTTCCATTTTGTAAAGCCCTGCGTTCTCTGAAAGATGTTTTACGAATTCTAATGAAAAGTGAAATCGAAAACTGGAAAATTAGCTCAGAATATTCAGGAGTGACTTCGCTCGAATTGCAGCAACGCTTATTTGCAGTTTTCCAATAAAACGGATAATTTCCTGTTTTGAATGTTGACAGTTTAGGATATTTTAAAGAAGGATTTTGCAGACGAATAAATTCGGATTAATAGAACAGGAAGGAATAACTGTATAAAATAAACTGGGATATTTATTTTAATTTACCTTTAATATAATAGATTATGCAGCTTAGTAAATATAAGTCAATTTATGAAACAGTAAACGAATAAAAATTTGCAATTTTTTAGTATTTCTGTTAAAGAAATTAAAATATGAAGGGGGAGAAAATGTTCTTAAAAACAATATATATTCAAGCATATCGTTTCAAAATAAACGAAATAAAAATATTTTCGTTGCAAAACAAACAGATGAAAGCTGAAATGATAACTTAAATATTTACAAAGTACCTTATTTCATAGATTCATCTTTTTTCAATAACCTATGCTATTTACACAAGAATTTCTATTGCAAAAGGTTATATATTATTTAAAAAAAAAAATTCCAGACCAGTCTAGAAATAAATAATTTTTTACATTCTTCTATATTTAGTAGAAGAAAATATTGTAAAAACTTTCGACATGCAGTTTTTGATGGTTTCATTCGTTTTTAAGAAGTCCTGGACATGTTTTTACCCTTTTTGTAATGTCAGTCTGTGTGTAATAAGAAAAAAATCTGGAGCGACTCCACTCGACTTTCCGAACATGGAGTAATTAACGGTTTTGTAGATAAAGTAAAGTGAGAGGAGTTGTTAAATAAACAAAAGAAAGAAAATTATAATAGGGTGTTTGAGTATTTTTCTCCATATAGTACACAATGTTTAATTTAACGCTACTGAACTTTGAGCCCATAGATTATAATGATAAAAAAATTTTCGTTGTGTCCCTGTAAAAACCTATAAATGCTAGATTCATTAAAATGCTTATAGTTAGTGCAACAGTGATTTATAATATTCATATAAATTTTCAGATCAATTGAATAAGGCGTTTAGATGCTATCGCACTTTTAACTAGTATGTTGTGGCCACCACATGACTTTCTTCTATATTTTCCTATACAAATTCACTCAGTAAAAATAATTTATTAAAATTATTATTTAAAAAAATTATCTTCCATGATAATGCAGATGATTTCCATATTAGAGAAGTAGTATAACACTAAATATCCAAAAAAAGTCAATTTTATTGCCAATATTACATTAAAAAAAAATCGATAACTTCATTTTAAATTATCGCAGATCTATGGTTCAACCATTCGTTTTAAAGGTACTGGCGAGCTCTTCTGAAAGATACCCATCATGAAAATTTACTCCCATCGAGGGGGGAATTCACCTCCCCCCCAAGGGGAGGGATGCGAGGCTCCTACACATACAAACATTTTTTCCCAGTTGACTATCTCTATTATAAATAATTCTGGTAAATTTCATAATGATTATTAAAAAATAAATCTCTTTATGCACATTTATACCATTTTTATACTATACCACCATGTTAAAAATTTAGAAAAAGCGGGATGGCAAAACAACCTGTAAGACAATTTTTACCAAAAGTTGATAGGCACTAATTTATGTCAAGGTGCAACTACGTACCAATTTGTATGAAATTCTGTGAAGTAGTTCCTGAGATACAGTTGCCACAAAAGTTTGTCACACACACGCAGAGACAGACAGACAAACAGACAGACATTTTCTAAAAATACTTATAATATTCATATAATTTTTCAGCTATATTGAATAAGGCGTTTAGACGCTATCGCATTTTTAAAAATTTGGTCCCATAGGCCATAATGATAAAGAATTTTTCTTTGTGTCCCTGTAAAAAAACTGTAAGTGCTAAATTCACCAAAATCTATACAGCTCGTGCAACTGTGACCTATAACATGTGTATAATTTTTTTGCTTAGTTTAATGAGACGTTTAGACGCTATCCCACTTTTAAAAATTTGGCCCCATAGTCCATAATGATAAAGAATTTTTCTTTGTGTCCCTATAAAAAAAACTGTAAGTGCTAGATTCACCACAATCAATAGGATTCGTGCTACGGTGACTTACAACATACGTACCAACTTTCAGCTCATTCGAGCAAAGCGTTTAGACGCTAGCGTGCTCACTCACACACATACACACACATACATACATCATCGTAAAAATAATGAAAACGGACTCAGAGGACCACAAAACGTATAGAAACATCAAAATCTCAAATTCGGATTTTTGACATGATTTCAATACTTTCCTCACTATAGTGTTCAGAAAGTAACAATGTACCAGTTTTGGATACTAAGAACATGATTCGACAAGGATTTAAACAAAACAGTATTAACTCTATTTTTTTATATAGGCATTTTTGCTAGTGTTCGGATACTTTTGTTACCGACTGTACCTTCTGCGCTATTCCTTATAACTATATCTCAGTATCTATTGGTTAAAACCTGCATCATATTGCATATATATTAATTTTTATTCTGAGGATCTACAGTTAAATATTTGCTCATGTTAAACGACAGACGTCGTTGGTGCTTTCGTCAAGCCAAAGTAGAGTCCTGCATTGTGTCAGATACCCGCGATTACCCACATTGCGGATCTGGTGCTGGTCGAATTTGCCCTAATTTTTGAGAAGCGGGAAAAACCGCGGATCTGCCTGCAAAATATTTTTTTATATCCAAAAAATTATTATTTTTTTTTTTTCTTTTTGTGAACATAACATTTTGAATGCAGAAATTAGATGACACCATGACCCATAACATGAGTTTAATTGCAATTGCGTAAATATTATTACTTAACATTTTAATGAAAAATTATTTGCCTTCTAATATGTTTATTTGCCTATATATTTTTATTTCTAATATGTTTATTTTACTATTTATATACTGTTAAAATATATTTGAAATATTGGATTTTTTAAATTTTAACACATAAAAAATTTTGTTATATTATACACTAAAGTTTATAATTAGATAGAAAATTACTAATCTAATTATAATCAAAATTTTTGCAATATTTCATCTAATATTTAATTTTTTAAAAGATTTGTTCAGTAATATAACTTGTATTTTGTGCACTAGACATTTAATTCAGTTTCTTATATAACAAATTTAACAACACTTTATTGTGGTCGCTGATAGGGTTTCGGGTCTGAAGCTACGAGTTCAGGTCGAAATTTTTTCTATAGTTTGGATACGGGTCAAATTTACGTGACCCGCGCAGGACCCTAATCCAAAGTACAATATAGAAAAAGTTTTGTGATGACCATCAGTTAAAAGTGCATTCGCTAGCAAACAAACAGTATATTATTAGCTACGAATAATGCGAAAAATAGTATAGAGTTAACATACGAGTGTTGTAAATTAAATAGTGGCAACTTAACCTTGAAACTCGCAGAAGGGCGGGCATGCGCAAATAGGATATGGGAGTGGTGAGGTGGCGCTGTTGTCGATGTGTAGAGTGCAAAAAACAGTCGATCTGCTAAGAAGGGTAGTTGTTGCGTGGCGTTAAAGTGAGGAGTTTCGTTTCCATCGCTCTAAAGCATGTTTGTTGTGGCAAATCCGCAGTCTCATTCCGACCCGAACGAAATGCTTGAACCCATCGTTCTACTGTCCTATACAGTAATTCATTTGTTCCGCAGGCTTCCACTAACACTCGATAGCATTCTGTTGCATTTTTGCCACGGGCAACTTCGATTTTAAGCCACGACCACTGATCACCTTTTGAAAATATGCTTTAGAGTGATGGAAACGAAACTCCTCACTTTAACGCCACACAACAGCTACCCTTCTTAGCAGATCGACTATTTTTTGCACTCTACACATCGACAACAGCGCCACCTCACCGCTCCCATATCCTATTTGCGCATGCCCACCCTTCTGCGAGTTTCAAGGTTAAGTTGCCACTATTTAATTTACAACCCTCGTAGAACATATATACAAAACAGTGTATTGCAATAGAATACAGAAATAGTTGATAAAACCTATATGTTTTGTTTTTGTTTGACCTTTTGTTTCCGAGGATTTCGAAAAGAATTGTCCCAGAATTTATACAATTCTGTAAAATCCTGCGTTTTCTAAATGATGTTCCATGAATTTTTATGAAAAGTGAACAGAAAACTGGAAAATTAGCTCGGAATATTCCGGAGTGACTTCCCCCGAATTGCAGCAGCGCTTATTTGAGTTTTCCGATAAATCAGATAATTTCCTATTTTGAATGTTGACAGCTTAGGCTATTTTGATGAATGATTTTTCAGGCGAATGAATACCGACGCAAATAAAACAGGCTGGAATAATTGTGTAGAATAAAATTGGATATCCATTCTCATTTATCTTTTAATGCAATAGATTTTGAATCTTAGTAAGATGTAATAAATAAAATAAAAATTTAACAATTTTTTAATTTTGTCATCGCCATTAACTTTAGAAATGCAAAATCAATTTAAATCAAAGTTGGACAGTTGACTTATCTGAGATAAGTGCATTGGCTAACTTTATCTGGCATTTTGTTTCCAAGTGGCAGCCACTTGAAAATTTCAATTTCAGTAAACTTCTTATATACCGTAGCGCCTATCAAGATCTAAATAGAGTTTATTAATCAATTTGATCCACTATTTTGTTTTAAAATGGCTGCCATTCGAAAAATTGTCGCAACGCTAACTTCCGCAATATTCAATTAATTCGAACCAAAGCTGGACAATGCATTCCCCTTAGAAATATCTTGATTAGTTTGTTGACCAATTTGATCTACCATCTTGTTTTCAAGTGGCGACCACTTGAAATTTTCGCATGCATTAAAATATAATAATATTTATGTATCGATTAGCAGGAAACTATATATTTAAATCCCATCTTAGAGTCTGAACTAGACTTACTTACTTATATTCATTCGCCATTTTGTTACAACAAAGCGGCCGCTTGAAAAGAACAAAGAGTCAATCCATTCTTCCGAATGACCGGGAAGGGTTTTTTTTTTTTTTTTTTTTTTTTTTTTCCTTTCCCGCAATTGCAGCATTTGTTTTTAAACAGTTATATGGAAACACAATTATTCTGATCCTAAATGTTTCCAATAAATATAGGATGTTATGCTTTAAAGTTAGATGAAAAACGAGAAAATAAATAAAAGCTAGAACGTAGTAAGGCCTTGTGATTAATATAGAATATATGACTTTTTTCTTCTGTACTTATTGGTTACGTCATGTATATTTTATGATTTACACCTGTAAAATGAACATCAGAAAAGAAAATGCACTTCGTTCAATTTCTCTCTCTCTCTTTCTATTATTATTATTATTATTATGAAAAACTCATATTTTTTAAAAGCCGATTAGTTGCAGTCGTTAATGCGTAAAAATTTTTAGAAATGTATAGGTATAATAGCAATTAGTCAGATCAAAGTTAAGCTATTTTAAAATGTTTTTACACTTACCTACTAAACTTTATCTTAATGTGTACATGTACATTATTCGATTGTGTTGAAAAAACCGAGAAATGCTTGCAATTTTTCTTACGGCATGATAATACGAAAGGAGAAACACGTTTTACAGGCAAGAATACATAGAATTCTTTGCATAATGGCTGCGGAAGCAAATAGTGATTGTGTGGAACTGGGTTTCTCTTTCGAAATACTTAAGTTATTTATTTTTTTGTCGGGCTTAACACGCACTCCACAATATGTATATAAATGTATATGTCAAAGGTGCAACAGGAAATACAATGAATTTGCGTTACAAATCGCAATGATACTATATCGTTTAAATAATAATATAATGATAACAATAAAATTAAAAAAAAAAAAAAAATTGAAGTCAAGAAAAATTTATTTTAACATTCCTCTAATTAAATATTCTAAAAAAAAATAAAAATTAATTAAAAATTTACATAATAAAAATTTACACATGCATAAATAACTACAAATATTGTATTTTTGTATTTTATTAACGCTGCGTCAATCTGATTCATTGGAAGAAAAATCAAACAAAAAACAGAAAACTTAATTCTAACCGTTTGTTATAATATATATATATATATGTATATATATATATATAATCTGGAGTGAAATAACCACACGACTTCCGTTACCCACTATTACACGTATTATATACATTTTTTAGACATATTATGTGCATTTTTTTTTTTTTTTCATTGAGAGAAATTTGATACACGTGTAAAGACATATAAAACAGTATTTAATTTACATAGCGAGATTTAATATATATATATATATATATTAAAAAAAATATATTTAAAAAAAATTCTTATTTTATTATTCTTATATATATATATATATATATTATATATATATATAATATATATATATATATAAGAATAATAAAATAAGAATTTTTTTTTTTTTTTTTTTTTTTAGATTAAAAAAAAAAAAAAAAAAAACTGTTTTAAACACAAATTTCATTTCCGAGATATAAAACTGAGCTACCTAATCAGGATGGCCGTTTATTTTTATCTAGAAAATGGCTCTAGCGATTTTCTTCAAAGTTGCTATATAAACATTCTGTTAGATGTTTTCTCCTATGTATTAGTTGGTTAATTGAGGAAAATTGATAGGCGTCCTGTATAAGGAGTTCAATTTAAGGACTCGCAAGTTCGTTCCTGTAAAAACGGGTGCACTTTTTTTTTTTTTTTTTTTTTTTTTTAATTCGGCAAATGTCAACAATTGGGTTTGCCAAGTTTTTGTGAAAATCGGTATCTCAAAGTGTCTCTAACGATTTTCTTGAAAATTGCTGCATAAACTCCTTTATTAGATATCTTTTAACATGTATTACCTGTTATTACAAGATAACTAACAATCATCCTGATTATGTAGGCCAGTTTTAGAAATCGAAAGTGGGTGTATCAAAATCGGCTCTGTGGATTTTTTTTTTTTTTTTTCTTTTTCTTTAACTCGCTATATGAACTCTGTTTTATATCTCTTTACACATGTATCAGTTTTCTCTCACAGGAGAAATGTTAGGCGTCTAATTTGTTAGGTATATGTTATGTCTTCTGACTACATTATCTTCTAAAATTGCATAAAATAATACTCATAATAGTGGATAATGAAAATCGTATGGTTGTTACACACTAGATTTTTTTTTTTTTTTTTTTCGTTTTCTGGAAGCGATTCTGATAGCTGCATATATAAAAGATAACTTTCAAATAATTACTCACAGACCTTAACAAATACGGTCGTCAAATGGCCAATTGCATTTCATACTTTTAAATTGGTTTTTTACAATCACTTTCAATCTCCTCATATTTAAAATTTCGTGTTGCGATATTAAAATCGGTGAAACAATACACTAAAAAACTATATTTTTAATTTTATCAATTTATTACTTCCATTACCCGATTACCGTAGGTAATAGAAGTATTGTATTCGGTCCAAAAATTCGATATCGAGATTTCACCTGATTTATATGTTTTAAGGTCTCCTGAGCAGTGCCTGATTTAAGGCAGGGCATTCGGGTCACGTGCCCTGGGCCCTCACACTAAAGGGGTCCCCAAGAAATTTCATCATACATTTTAAAAAATAGTTAAAATGAAAAATTTCCATATTTTGCTATAATTATATCGTTGTTTTGTGTTTTTCGTCAATGGATGGAGGAATTACTGCACTGTTTTATAAATCGGTGTGATGATCTTTCAAGGAAACTATCAACTCATTGTAAAAATTGCAATATTTTCGCTAAACGCAAATACAACTGCATACTACCAATACTTGCATTCCAAACTTAAACTTTTACAGGCTAACTAATCCGAGGCACGCACCCATGGGGGCGACGTATGTCGATCCGATAGACAAGCCACGGATCTTTTTTAGCCTTACTCTTACCAACAAAATGAAAAGTGAAGTGAACTTTTAGACGGCTGAATCAGAAATAAGCGGTTTGTTTTGTTTATTGTAACATTAAAGTATAAGAAAAAGGGGCCCATTGAACATGAGTGCCGTGGGCCTCCAAGTGTGTAAATCAGTCCCTGCTCCTGAGTCCAAAAAAGTTGTTTTGGGCAATTGGTCAGTGTGTGTGTGTGTGTGTGTGTGTGTGTATGTGTGTGGAAAATCTTCTGACTATTATATCTCCGAAACTAATAAAGATAGAACTACGAAACTTTAGAACTGAAACAGGTCTGGTGTACAGATTAATTTTCCAAATTTTTGGGGAAATTGGAAGACCGGTCGACCGGAAGTCAGTACCTCAAAAACGGCTCTAACGATTTTCTTCAAAGTTGCTATGTAAACTCCATTAGATGTCCTTTCGAATGATATAGTTGATTATTTCGGAAAAATTGATAGACGTCCTGTATAAATAGCTGAATTTCAGGTACTGCAACTAGATTCCTTTCAAAACGGCTGCATGGATTTTTTTTCAAACTTGCAATATTAACCCTTTTTGAAATATCCTTTTGTATGTAATTGTTGTTTTCCAGTCAACAACTGAATATGCCAAGTTTTGGTAAAAGTCGGTGTCTCATTAACGGCTCTAACGATTTTCTTGAAAATTGTTACATAAATCCATTTCTGATGTCCTTTCTCATGCTTTACGTAGTTATTGCAGTAAAATTAATAGTCATCGTGATCAGATAGATCAGTTTTAGATCTCGGAAATTGGTGTATATATATCTTTATATATATATTTCTTTTGTGCGTGTGTATGTCACTGAACTCCTCCTAAACGGCTGGACTGAGCTTAATGAAATTTTTTGTGTGTCTTCAGGTGGATTCGAGAATGGTTTAGATTTACAAATGAAAGTTGTAACTTAATTAGTTCTTTCTTAATTAATTTTTAACCAACTCTTTCAACAACTTTTCCACCTAGATGGCGTGAGTTGTCGTAAACACGATGTCAGAATTTATTTAATGTTGAAATGAAAAATGAATTTTTAACCGTATCTTACGAAGTGTTTAAAATATTTTTTCAAAGTTAATACTTTAGAATCGTAAACACGATGTCAGAATTTATTTAATGTTGAAATGAAAAATGAATTTTTAGCCGTAAGTTTTTAATTTTTTTTTTCAACGTTAATATTGTTAAAATGTTAAAATTAGTTAAAATGGTATATTCTTTTAAAAAATTCGTCAATATCCGACGGAGTTATTTTATGTTAAAATGAAAAATGAATTTTTGACATTGATAACCGTTGGGTGGTCCCATATTCGCCTCTGCTGAGCAAAACATTCAATGCTCATATTAATGTTCAGTTCTGCAGTTCAGTGAAGAGCATCAAATACATTTGCAAGTATGTGAATAAAGGCAGTGAGTGATATGGCTGTATTTCGAGTTGAAAATACAAATGTGAATGCTCCTCCGGTGAATAACAACGATGAAATAACACTTTACCAAATTGGCCGGTACGTCAGCTCCAATGAAGCTGTTTGGCGTATCTTTGGTTTCTCAATTCATGAACGGGATCCAGCAGTTCTTCATTTAGCCGTCCATCTTGAAAATGGCCAGCGCGTATATTTCACGAGCGAGACAGCGATTGATCGTGCTATAAATCCACCAAAAACTACACTCACCGAATTTTTTGAATTGTGTAATCGTGCGGATGCTTTTGGTGCTTTTACACGGACATTACTCTATTCAGAAGTACCACGCTATTTCACATGGGCTCCAACAAAAAAATGGATGCCCCGCAAGCAAGGCACGCCGATTGATGCATGTCCCGGTTTATTCAAATCAAACACCTTGGGACGAGTATTTAAAGTCAATCCAAGGCAGACTGAATGATTTTATCTTTGACTGTTACTGGTTAATGTTATCGACCCTTTGTCATTTCAAGATTTACGTAAAGTGAATGGACAACAGTATCCAACGTATAAAGATGCATGCCTTGCACTCGGCTTGCTGGAAGACGACAACCAGTGGGAGTGTATGCTTGCTGAAGTAGGACTAAACTGTACAGCAAAACAAAATCGTCTACTATTCGCTATAGTGTTGACGACATGTTTCCCGGCCCGAGCAGAGACATTATGGGATAATCACAAAGATTCAATGCCTGATGATATATTGCATCAACATCGTTCACGGTGCAACGATCTAACGATAGTATTCAGTGACGATATGTACAATGAAGCATTGATTGCTATTGAAGATCTTTGCATTATCATTGCCAACTTACCGCTCAGTCATTTCGATATGCATTCAACAAATCGAAATGCATCTGATTTAATAAGCACTGAATTGAATCGTGAACTACAATACAATACTGTAGAAATGGCAGCGATTGTTGCTCGCAATGTCCCACTAATGAATGAAGAACAAAGAACCATTTACGAACGCATCATGCTCGCAGTTTTGGCAGGACAAGGTGGATTCTTTTTTTGTTTGGGGGTGCACCAGGTGAAACTGGCAAAACATTCCTTATTTCGCTAATTCTCGCCGAAATACGATCAAATAATGGCATCGCATTGGCTGTTGCATCATCTGGCATTGCGGCAACTTTATTGGATGGAGGCAGAACAGCTCATTCATTATTTAAACTGCCACTAAATATTCAAAATAACCCAGACGCAGTGTGCAACATAAAAAAACAATCGTCCATGGCCACAGTGCTGAAATAGTGTAAAATTCTTATCTGGGATGAATGTACTATGGCACACAAACATTCGATTGAGGCGTCGAACAGGACATTGAAAGATATAATAAACAACGACAAACTATTTGGCGGCACTCTGTTACTCTTTTCAGGTGATTTCAGACAAGCACTTCCCGTTATTCCGCGTTCAACATACGTTGATGAGATCAACGCGTGCTTAAAATCATCGTCATTGTGGCTTAATGTTGAAAAAGTACAACTGAAAGTAAATTTGTGCGTTGAAACATTCTCAAAACAATTGTTAGATATCGGCGGTGGAAAAGTTACTACAGATGAAACTGGATGCATAAAATTACCGACCGATTTCTGCACAATCATTGATTCTCAAGATGCTCTTATTGACCAGATATTTCCCGATGTACACAGACGATACACAAATCGCGAGTGGCTAGCAGAAAGAGCAATTTTAGCAGCAAAAAATGTGGACGTCAACGAATTGAATCTCAAGATACAACATTTGTTACCAGGAGAGTTGGTGTCATACAAATCTAATGATACAGTTTGCGATGCCACCGAAGCTGTAAATTATCCAACAAAGTTTTTAAACTCATTGGATTTACCAGGCATGCCACCGCATATTTTAACACGCTTTTATTAGCTTCACCTGTATGTATGTATGTATGTTTGTTTGTAACTTCTCTGGGAGCAAACAAAAAATTTATATTGTAAAAAAAAATACTTTCCTTACGAGAGCGATGTGGCGTAGAGGTAAGGCGCCGCGCTACGAACCTAAAGGTCCAGAGTTCGATCCCCGTCTGGGGAGATTTTTTAAAAATGGTTTTTGTTAATTCTAAGTTATTTTAATTAAAGATTTAAGGGTATGTAAATATTACGGTGTGTCACTCACACGATTTTCTTTTACCCTGAATTTTTATACTAAGATAGATATTTTGTGCTTTTTAGTTCACATTTCTATAAAAGCGTGTTCTTTAATTTTTTAAAACTATAATATTATTACAACTGAAGGTTGGATCTCCGGTTATTTTGCTTCATAATTTGAACCCACCACGGTTGTGCAACGGCACGCGATTAGTCATAAAAAAATTAATGAAAAATGTTATCGAAGCCATCATTTTAAATGACAAATTCCGAGGTGAAAATATATTACTACTGCGAATCTCTATTATACCCACAGATGTGCCAATTCAATTTAAACGCCCTCAATTTCCAATTAGATTGGCATTTGCAATGACTATCAATAAGTCTCAGGGTCAAACGATGTCTGTCTGTGGCTTAGATTAGAGCACATCATGTTTTTCACACGGACAATTATACGTGGCTCTCGAGTGGGCAAACCATCCAGTTTGTTTGTATTGGCGAAAGATGGGATAACAAAAAATATTGTACTCTTTGTTGCATTAAGGGATTGATATTGTTTTTTAGTAATATTGTTATAAGTAGCGATATGTATATAATTTTAAAGAATCAATTTTAATAAATAAAAAAAATAAATGATTGGTGTTTTGTTATTTTTATATTCTTTCACCGTTCAGAGCGCTCCATACATCTTCCACTTATATACCACATCCTTACACACTTACAATAAGTTAGTTATTTTTTTCTAGCAAAATATTCTCTAGAAATAATTTATATGACAAAACAACGTTTGTCGGGTCAGCTAGTATATATATATATATAAAGCCTCTACTTTTTTCCCTTTGCTATGTAAACTCTATTTTATATGTTGGTTAGTTCGTGAAACCGCTTAACCTCATTGCGTGTATTAACTTTCTCTTACCAGAAAATTTTTAGTTGTCTATTTCATTAGCTCAGTTCTGTGTCTTCTGATCACATTATCTCCAAAAAGTGCGTGTAATCGTGGGTAATGGAAGTCGTGTGGTCGTTTCACACCAGATTTTTTTTTTTTTTTTCTTGGATTTGTGAATTATACATTGTTTGTTTTGCTTTATGAAAAAATTTCATTTAATCACGGAATTAATAATGTAGCTATTTTGAATAGATTATTCAAAATGAAATCGAGATTGTTTTAAATTTATAATTTTATTTTTTGTAATTGAAATTTGATAAACATATTTTTGCAACGATATGAACTTTATGAATAAATCCATTTTGTTATTGTTTAAGACATAATTATATTTTTTTAAAAAATCATCGTGTAAGAATTAATAGTTAGTCTTTATAAAACTATTATTATAATTATCTGCAAAATACTAAATTAAAGAACTGGTGTATAATCAATATAAATTTAAAAACTTCATGAAAAACGAATGAATGTGGTCTTTCTTCTTCAGGTACAAAACACGTGCTACTGCCTTGAAGGCAAAAGTAAGACTCACCTACAGCCTACAAGGTAGTAGCACGTGTGTTGCACCCGAAGAAGAAAAGCCACGTCTATTCGAAACCGGTTGTGCTTTCTTTAATTTTATGATGTGTCAAGAAGTTTTTAAGTTTAAATATTGATGGTACACCAGGCCTTTAATTTACCATTGTGCTTTACCTTATTCTGAATTTCTTTTATAATTTTATTATCTCCATTTAAGAAAAAATTTACATTGTATATATGTAAAATAATAATTTAAAGAATAATTTGATAATTTATATGTAATAGCTTTTAAGACGGTTAAATTAATGCTCTTTATTATTGTTTATCACCATATTAGTGCTTCTCCTTCTCAACTTATGTATTGAAAATTTCAAGCACTTCTAAAAGCATACATTTTTTTAATTCTTCTAAATATTTAAGTATTTGTTAATGTCAGACATTAAATTAATTTCAAAAAAATGTTATTCATAGATTCAAAACGCTATAATTTTAAAAATACCCATCAGAGCGATTTAATATTTTACCAGAGCAATCGTGAGGCAATGAAATTTTGTTTGGCAAAAGAAAAAAAAAAAAAAAAGTTCAAACACGTTCCTATAGATGGCGCTGTCAGGGTGATGTCAGGGGAAACACCTAAATGGGCTCATTAAACACAGGATTGGTTTGGTGTTAGTAACACAATGGAATAGCAGAAAACAATAGACTTCCAGGGTTTACTACAATTTTTTTTTTTTTTTTTTTTTTTGTAGCAAAAAGACAAGAATGGGTGTTTACAGCGGAGACAGTCATTGTGAAAAGAGAAAAAGAGGAACTTCATAAAACAAACACCTTACAGATAATTAACGGCACATTTTTGAACTTTTTTTTTCCTTTTGCCAAACAAAATTTCATTGCCTCACGATTGTTCTCGTAAAATATCAAATCGCTCTGACCTGTAGTTTTAAAATTATAGCGTTTTGAAATCGTAATTTTAATTATAATCACCCTGTATATAAAGAAAAATAACATTCAGTAGCTTTAAAACCAAACTAAATTTAAAAGGCTAACGATACATAATGATTACTCTGAATTTTTTAGTAACACAGCTGAAATCTTTCTAGTAATAATTTTTCACTGTAACACAAATTGTAATAATCTCTTTTATAAAATTCTAAGAGATTAAGTGCAGATTTCTATTTGAACAGTGCGAATATTTTTACCGAATAATATTTTACAGAATGCCGCGGATTTGTGATCTAAACCGGAAAATTGTTCCAGAATATTCAAGAGTTCTTTTCAAGCGCAATCGTGCGCTCTATACACGTTCAGTTTTCCGATATATTGGCAAATTTTCCGCCATGAATGTAAGTACGAATATGTTAAGGAATTATTTTGTCGATGAGGTTTTAATTAAAATGGCACACACTCAAGTTAATTATAAGAAAGTTAGAGTAATAGAAATTCTGGTTTATCTGAAATATATTATCAGTTACAAGTTATTAAAAGTTGCGCCTTTTGAAATCTAATTAAATTCTACTAAATTAACTACGAATTTTTATTTATAGAAGTATTTGTTAATTCTTATTTCATATTTTCACGAATAAAAAAACGTATTTTCTTAAAATGGTTATATGGCTATAAAATGATTACTAAAATTAATGACTTTATGCTTATATATTTTATTAAATATTTCAGTCTATATACATTTAATAAAACATGTTTGTGTGTGTGAGTGAGTTTGTTGGTCGCTTTGTATACAAACGACTGGCCACAAATCTACAGAAATTTGCATGAAGGTCCATTTTGATTTCTCATTGTGCACTTCCACGCCCTATTTTCAGATGTTTGATTATTATTATTGTTTTTTTTTTTTTTTAATTAATTAAAATATGAAAACAAAAACTTCAAATTAACGAGTTACAACTAAAAATCTGCACAAACTTTGAGATAACATAAAAACAGACATACAACAAATTGATGCTAAGCTTTAGCTTTTATTTCTAGTACATACATAATTACAAAATAACATTCTAATGGCACATTGTGAATGGTCCTTTATCGGCTACAGTTCTCAGTTTGGTTGGAATGGAAACACACAAGCCGTTTGGACACCACTTGGGTCAATTTCTTTTAGACATTTGCGTATTCTTCTTTGTAGCTGCTGAACAACTTTTGCCTTCCAGTTATTTTTGTGCACTTTTTCCGCTCAATTATCAAAAAAAAATATTTTTTTTTGTAATGTATAAAAAAAAATATTTTTTCATTTTATTTTGTTTAGTTCAGTCAAAAGTGTTAAATAGTACGTACCAGAAAATTCGTCTGTGAATGTTGTGTATTTGAATTCTTTTAGGTGTCCCTGTACACGAACTTGTTAAAAATTATTTTCAGATTCAAGAAATCTCAAAACATATAAATATATCGTAAACTAACTTTCGAAAATTTGGCTCAAAGACAATATTTTTTCTTTAGACATCTTTTTATAACACCTTTCTTGTCTAACGTACAAAAGCAAAATCTGAATGAAGAGAAATTCTTGTATAAATTCTTTTAATTTTATAACTTCTGCTTAAAGAAAAATAGCGTAATAGAGAATTGAATCAGTTATATCCCTTTTTGTTTATGGCCCACCAGCGGCCGAGCGGTTCTGCGCTCAAAGCTGGTAGATGGGAGGTGCCGGGTTCGATCCCAGGTCGCGCTCATCGACCTAGCCGTTCGGAGTTTTCCATGGTTTCCTCCGAAACTCGCGTAAATACGGGCTAGGACCCCTTAGAAAGACCCCCATGGAGGGCATTCCCCCTATAGGCGTAGGACACGTACGGAGTCAATCGGCCTTAAACCCAACAACCAACCAACCAACCCTTTTTGTTTATTTATATTATTAATATTGGTCAAAATGTACTTATTGAAATATATATATATATATCCGATTTCCATTAGATACAATAACAATACTTTTTATTCAATTTATTATCAACTGTTTGGATTTGAAATGGATTTTACCAATTAAAGGATAACAGAATGCATAAGGCTTTGTAATCTATTTATGGGGCAACAATTTAACATTAGAACTAACTTATAGCTATCTAGTGGGTGTTAAGCCCAGATATCCCGAGCGCATTTTAGATTAACCGACGTCTTTGGAGAATTGAAGTCCTTTTCCTATCCAAGTCTAATGAGCCAGATCAATTGTTTCCGAAACCTATTAGAGTAAAGTGATCGAGTCTAGCCCAGAATTCCTAATTAATCCATTAAACTGAATATGTGATGGAGAAGCAGGGCAATTTTAAGGTCCTGTTTAATAGCCCTCCAAAGAGAACTTATTTCAGGTTTTTCTATTGATACATAAAATGTTTCTCAAATAGTTTTTGAAATTAATTTTCGTATGATCAGGGGGAAATTTTGAAATATGAAAGGTGCCCATTATTAGAAAAACAAGCATTGTTTTACATTAAAGGTTAAAACTAAAACTTATTATTAAGATTAAAACCAAACTTTCAAAATCATTTCATAGATACAGTAGAATCTCGTACAACGCGCTCCCACGAAACGCGATTTCGTATAACGCGACGAAAATCTGCGATTATTACTCATACAACGCGATAAAGAGTCTCGTATAACGCGTGAAATAAAGGAAGCACGTGACGACATCTTTTCTACTTTCAACCTGTTCAAGGAAGGATTGCTCCGTTACTATGCCAACACCCGACGCTTTTGGTCTCATTGCGGAATGAAATCGTCTGCTCAATGTATGTCTCCTATAACGCGATTTTCTGTTACGCGGAACGTATCCCCCGCGTTATACGAGAGTCTACTGTATATGCAGTGTTGCAAGATCTGGCAGATTTTTTATTCAGTAATCACCAATAATTTTGAGAAATGATATTTGATATACATAATAGACTATCAATCTCCGAAGTGATTTGGTAAACGTTACAATTAATAATTATTGGTGATTATTGAATTAAAAAAAAAAAAAAGATCTGGCAACACTGGTATATGTGCAAAATACTACTGATTCGCTGAGTACAAACCGCTAAAACTGAAAACATGGCATTTGTACAACAGGTTCCTTTAATGGTGTAAGGGCTCACTAAGAACGGATTTAACGAAACTTAATCCCAATAAGGATTTGAAAGGAAGTGTTTGAAATTTCTTAACCTCTCCATTTCTTTGCAGTAGTTTCCAATAAAAATTAGAAAATATCTCCTCTTACGACCTAATTAATAACTAGTATGTTGTGGCCACCACAAGACTTTCTTCTATATTTTCCTATACATATTCAATCAGTAACAATATTAAAAAATAAATAAATAAATAAAAAATACGATTTTTTTTTCTAAGTTTTTTTTTTTTGTTAAAAGTAAAAAAAATCGATAACTTTGTTTTAAATTATCACAGATTTATGGTTCAACCATTCGTTTTAAAGGTATTGACGAGATCTTTCGAATGATACCCATCTTCAAAATTTAACCCCCCTGGGGGGGTACTTCCCCCCCAGGGGGGGGGAACCGATGTCCCTCCATGCACAAATTTTTTTTCCTAGTTAACTACTACTATTATCAATAATTCATATTAATTTTACAATCACAAGTTTAAAATAACTCTCATTATGCCCATTTATACGGAATTTTGTCCTATAAAATGCGATCACAGCGCCACCTGTTGAGCTATTGATCCCCAAATCTAATGGGCACCAGTTCATGTCAGGGTGCAACTAAATACCAAGTTTGGTTAAATTTCATTCATTGGTTCGTGAGATACAGCGTCCACAAAAAAATGATACAGACAGACAGACACACAGACAGACAGACAGACACACAGACAGACATTTTTTAAAAACTATCAATTCGTGTTCAGGACATCCCAAAACGTGTAGATCCGTCAAAAAACGGAGGTCGAAAATTTTCGCGAATCCAATACTTTCTCTATATTACATATAGAAGAAAGTAAAAAAGATGAGTCTCTTCGGAAATTCCATTTTTACAGAGGGAACGGATTACTTCTGGTATTTTCTATAAATAAGTATACAGTTCCCGCCGCTTATTAAAATCATATTCGTTCTGAGCCAAAGTGATTTTATTAAGCGGCTGATTTTTATATCCGGTGAATGTTCCTGCCCTGAAGGAAAAGGTATTACTTCCCTGAATTTGGAAAGAAACTTCAAAAGGTAACGAATAACGGAATTAGTAAACAATATTAATTATTACTTTCTTCTATCTTCAATAGAAGAAAGTATTGGATTCGTAAAAATTTTCGATTTCGGGTTTTTGATGGATTTACACGTTTTGAGAGCTGTAGAACACGATTTTACCATTTTTAGAAAATGTCTGTCTGTCTGTGTGTGTGTGACAAAATTTTGTGGCAACTGTATCTCTGGAACTATTGCACAGAATTTCATACAAATTGGTATGTAGTTGCACCTTGACATAAATTAGTGCCTATCAACTTTTGGTAAAAATCGTCTTACAGGTTGCGTTGCCATCCCGCTTTTTCTAAATTTTTAACAGGGTGATATAGGGCAAAAATGTTCAAGATGGGTATCTTTCGAAAGGTCTCGTCAGTACCTTTAAAACGAATGGTTGAACTATAAATCTGTGATAATTTAAAACAAAGATATCGATTTTTTTACTTTTTACGAAAAAAAAAACTTAGAAAAAAATCTTTTTTTTTTCTCTCCCCTTAATTTTATCAAACTCCCATGGTTTCCGTGTCTTGACAAACTTTAACATATTTTTGCATTTTCCCCCTAATTTTGTCAAAGTCCCACGGTTTCCGTGTTTTGACAAACTTTAACAAATTTTCACATTTTACCCAAAATTTTGTCAAAGTCCCACTTTTTTTTTTTCCCCTTAATTCTATCAAACTCCCACGGTTTCCGTGTTCTGACAAACTTAAACAAATTTTTGCATTTTTCCCCCAATTTTGTCAAAGTCCCACTTTTTTTCTTTTTTTCTTTTTTTTTTTTTAATTATTGTTACTGAGTGAATTTGTATAGGTTGGTTGGTTGGTTGGTTGTAGGATTTAAGGCCGATTGACTGATGTGTCCTAGGCCTAGAGGGGGAATGCTCTCCGTGGGGGTCTTTCTAAGGGGTCCTAGCCCGTATTTACGCGAGTTTCGGAGGAAACCACGGAAAACTCCGAACGGCTAGGTCGATGAGCGCGACCGGGGATCGAACCCGGCACCTCCCATCTACCAGCTTTGAGCGCAGAACCGCTCGGCCGCTGGTGGGCCTGAATTTGTATAGGAAAATATAGAAGAAAGTCTCGTGGTGGCCACAACATACTAGTTTTTGAAAGATAATTGATTAATTTTTCCTTCAATATAATGAATTAAACATATCCCAAGTTCTGCTCCGCTTTTCTCTGAGGAAAATCCACATTACTTTGCCCAAAGTTCGCGTTTTTCTTTTAAATTTAAAATCTTTACGCTTAAACTTCTTGCTTCTTAGTAATTTCAAAATAAAAATTAGAAGTTGTCTTTTAATAATTTAAAATTTAAAAAAAAAAAAAAAAAAAAAAAAAAAAATTGAATGAAATCGAATTTGTAACTCATTACCTCGCTCTTAAGAATATGTTCTTTGAAATTGTTACTGAGACAACTGAAAGGGCATGTTTAATTTGTAACTATGCTGCAAGTGTAAAATATTCGATAATTCGACTAAAATTTTTCTTTTTTTCGATTCGATAATAAAAAAATTTTAATGTGCATAAATGATATTTTTGGCTGCTGAGGAGGTATTTTGAGTTTATTAATCGGCGATGCTGATTTTATTAACCGACGGTTTTAAAAGTAGTTTGTATTGATTTGATTCCGGTCCTTGCGATTTAATCAGATTAAGCGGATGATTTTATTAACCAGTGAATTTATTAAGCGGCAGTTACTGTATATATATTTCAGTAGATTGGTAGATTTGAACCGAGCTTGGTCTTCATCAAAATCTCAGAATAAACATTCTTGACAATGGTACAAATCATTTGGTTTTGTTTTTAATTTTTCTTTTTTACTTTCTTCCTATCAGTGATATGAATGAGTAGAACTTTTTTTTTACGCGGTTTTCATCACAATTTTGCTTGCTTCCCTAATTTTTTTAGCATATTTTATATATTGGTTAACATGCTCAAAATTTAATCAATATAGCTTATGTCAATAAGCGATTTACATATGCATTTTGCAATAATTTTACGCAATATATGTTAATTATATAACCATCCGAAAAATCGCAGAGCGTGAATAAAAACAGCGAATCCTGTCGGCTAACATACTGCCAAATTTAAATCAACAAATATTTTTAAAACGATCATCTCTTATATCAAGTTTACTAATCTTATAGATGCTGAAATATAACTTTCCATGCCATATAACAGCGCTACCTGTCGGTGTATATATATATCCAAATTAAATCAGCATAGGTTTTCATCAGGGTCATTTCACGTATGAAATGTAATACACTTATACAAAACAAAAACTGAGATTAGCTTTCTAGTAAATGGAAATTGCAACATAGCAGTACTACCTGCTGGGCGATGTATGCCAAAATCTAATCAGCAGCATTTTATATTAAGGTCCAGTCAAATATGAAGTTTTGTGAAATTATCGTCATTATTTCGTGAGCCTTCAATTTTTTTGTACACAAAATTTTGTTAACTCAAACACAGACAATTTTTAAGAATTGTGAAATCATGTTTAAGACATCTCAAAATGTGTAAATCCATCGAAAAGTGGAAATTAAAAGTGGTCACTAATTCAATACTTTCTGCTTGTATATAGAAGAAAGTAAAAAGTGATTGGTTAATATTATGCTGAAAATAATGACCGTTACCACTTACCATTTAAAAAAAAAAAAAAAAAAAAGGGGGGGGGGTCTAGTGGTTTAAAAAAAAAAAAAAAATCATTGTTTTAGCTTAGACTGAGTGAGTTTTCACTCCTTTGCAGTACTGAAAATCCACAATAATATTTAAACATATTTTTATAAATATTTGTATGAAAATCTGTATTGACTAGTTTTTTGTAGGGCGACTAAGGCGCCCGTTGAAAAATAATCGTTTTATTTTATTTATTTCTCACTCTCACTTTAAATAATTCATTTGCTAGCAAGCCCGTGCGAAATTTTCTCATCACTTTGTTTATCTCTTCGTTACCTTTAAAATTATTTTATAGACGTCATTTTTTTCATAATCATGAGCAAATTTATTTATTTTATTTTATTTCTTTACGGAAAGCATATTTCATTTTATGCTGGAAAAAAAATGGCAACAATTAAAATTTTAAAATGTATTTTAAAGCTTTTAGTTTCTTATTTTAATTAATTTTAAAGAATCTAATTATATATTCGTTACAAATAAGGTACCAAAACAGCTTATCGATCGGGCAATTGAATTTTTTTTTTTAAATTGACTAAAGTAGTATGAAAATTAAAAGACAGAGTCCAAGGAAATCTCTTAAGCGTACTCTTAAGCCTAAAGTGTGACAGAATCAGCCGCGGATGAGGGTAACTTAGGGTTATGCTGAGGAGATCAAAATTCGAGCAGCAAAACCATTACCCTAAAAACAGCATTTTTAGGGTATTTCCTTAATTATTCCAAAATGTGCGTATTTATGTTATTAATGTTCCTTTAATTAAACATTAATAATAGCAGTATAATTTAAGAATTTGATGTGTAATCATAAATGTCTAGTTTAATCTTCTCTTCTAAATAACAAAATTCATCATATCATAAGAGCTAAATTACCAGAAATTTATAATCTCTCTATCGTGACATATATTCTTCTAGGAAATTTCTTGAGAAATTCTTCAGCAAACAAATAATCATTTCCTGGTAGAATTTCAATTAAGTAGTTAATTGAAAATTGTCTCGCTGTCCGAATGAGTACGATTCCCGATAAAGTATATTCATAATTCGCGTTCTGTTTATATGGCGAATAAACAATAATTACTCACATGTTAATACTGTGTATTGGTTAATGTTAAATATTAGTCATTAATAGATTATTATCAGTAATTGAATAAGTAACGATAGAAAGGATTATTTTCAATAATACCTTTCGGAATGTTATTGGTTTTGTGTATGAGACGGTATCGTAAAGTTTTAATTATTATTAAGAAATAACCGAGATATCTGAAAAAAATGTATTTTAAATATTAATTTACCTTTGTGTGCATCTAAAATTACAGTCAATAATGTTGATTTATTTGATTTCAAAAAGCTGTAAATTGAAGTAAAAACACATGGTGACATTCGTAAGGTTAATAAGCGGTGAAATAAATATAAAGAAAAGTATGACATTTGATGTTGATATTTTATTCAAAATTGAAGTTTTTTTAATTTTGTTGTGTAAACATGTCGCTTTTTATCTTAGTGAGCAATTTTAAAAAAAGCAATATGTTGTGGCTATCACAAAACATTCTTCTTTATTTTTCTACACAAAATCACTCACTATAAATAATTTATTAAAACTTATTACTTATCAAAATTATTTTTCATGATGGATGTAAACAATTTCCATCATATATATATATATATATATATATATATATAACACTCTAAATATCCAAAGAAAATCAAATTAACGTTAAAAAAAAAAAACAAATAAAAATAAACATTTTTAAAGAGCGCCTTTTTTTGTGTGTGTATTGTTGTTAAAAATGAAGTAAATCGAAGCTATGCTTCTACATATTATTTTTTTTTCCTAGTTCTCTATTTTCCTAGTTCTCTAATTTCCTAGTTCACTATCCCGTATAAATAATTTTTATTTCACAGTTATTCGTCAAAAAAAAAAAAAGAAAAGAAAAGAAAAGAAAAAAACTCTTATTGTGCGCATTTTTACGGAATTTTGTCCTATTCTGACACGTTAAAAAAATATATATAAAAGAAAAAAAAGAAAGAAAGAAAGAAAAGAAAAAGACAGCAACGCGGACACCTGTTGGGCGATTTTTAACAAAAGTTGATAGGTAGTAATTTATGTCTAGGTGCAACTACATACCAATCTGTATAATGATCTAAGAAGTAGTTCCTGAGATACAGTTGCCACAAAATTTTGTCACATGCAGACAGACATTTTATAAAAATGGTCAAATCATGTTCTAGAGATATCTCGAAACGTTTAAATCCATTAAAAACTCGAAGTTGAAATTTTTTATGAAATCATTAGTTTCTTCTTTTGAATACAGGAAAAGTAACAATAATATATATATATTTCGAATTTGAAAATTAAAACCTCGACCTTCCTTATTAAAATAAATTATTTAAATTTATTTTTAAAAAATAGCCTTCCAAAGATAAAAGCAGAACCATTTGAAGCATGCAATTCGAAAACTTCATTTTTGAATGAAATAATTCATTAAAAAAAAAAAAAAAAAAAAAAAGCAATCATCATTAATTAAATATATCGATTTTATGTACTTCTGCACTTTTTTCTTTCTTTTTTCAACCTATCTTTGTTATGCATGTCTAAGATCAATATTTAAAGAAAAGCAGTCTAAAGGCTTTTCAGATACCCTGTATATACATGTAATTATTATGTTATTTTTCAATAATAAACAAATTATACAAAATACAGATCTTTTCAAAATGTAAATAAGAATAACTTTATAACAATCTTAATTCTACCTTACACTAAAGGCGAATCTATATACTTAAATATCAACTTAACTAAAACACCTTTCCCTAATCCCGGTAATGTCCTAGCATGGTTGCGTTCACGACTAGTAAACGATGTCGATAATTGGTACTTAGAGATGAAAGTGTTAGGGATTATTCCTTAACTTTTCATAACATTAAAAAGATTTGATCGGCTAACGCATTTGTTGATGTTCCATATCACGTATTTAATCTTTGTTTATGGTTCCAGTTTGTTCTGAAAAACGCCCGTGAGATTTCGTTCTGTTGATAAACTTTCGTGAGTAGAGTTTTAAAGACGTAAATTATGTGCTTAATTTTGTGACATCATTTAGCAACGCGTCGTTAACAGTCATAAAAAGTTTTAGTTGGTTCATAAAAAGTTTTAAGGCTTTTTTGTTTTAATTAAATTGTTAATGATTCGTTCATTCATTGATTTTTAAAGTAATTTTAAACGCCTTTATCTGTAAATAGAAGGTAAAGACCTTCAACCTACATAAGTAATTTAAAATTCGACGCGAAACATTCAATTCGTTGAAGGCACATACCTTTGCCCCAAACTCATCGTATTGAATATCCGAAAATGTACTTGGCGATGATTTATAATTTTATTATTCTATGAATTGATACTTAGATATTGATGTGTTACAGATTATTTTAAAAAAAATTTATGGGAAATAACCTCCAACCTACATAAATAACTTAAAATGGTACGCAGAATATTAATTTCGTTAAAAACACGCAGCATTGCCCAAAATTCAAAATAGTGAATATTCCAAATTGTACTTAGTGATTTTTTCTATTTCCTCTATGATTTAATTGATGACTAGTATTTAGATATTGATGTCTTAAACATTTATTTCGTAAATAGAAAGTGACTTTCAATCTACATAGATATTTTTAAAATTTTACGCCGAACATTCATTTTTTAAAGCTACATAGTGTTGTGCCAAACTAAATGTAATTGGCGAATCTTCATGACGGTGACTTGAATTTCAACTCTATTCACATATCAGCAAATTCTTCTCTAGTTTTCGGTAAGACTTCGTGAAACAATGCTATAGAAACAAACCTCAAGATTTTATGTTGGAGAATATTAATATCAGAGGTTACTATAAAAAAAAAAAAAAAAAAAAAAAAAATTGGTATTGCAGTGGTCCTAAAATGTGTGTGTAGGCATGTTAATTCCTATATGACATATTTTTAACTCTAATATGTTTTCGTTATTTTTAAACTTCCTTTAATAATGTAATTTTTTATTCATTAAATACACTTATTTTTACGATAATTTTATTTTTAAATTAAAATTAATGATGATTTTTTAACTATCTTCTACATACATAAAAAGCAAGTATTGAATTCGTGAAATTTTTCAATCTCCTGTTTTTATTATTATTTATTTATTTATTCATTTATTTAGTAGTTGTTTTAGAAGTTCTGGCGGACAATTTTTAGAAAATTTTCGCTTGCTACACAGGTGGCGCAGTCATACCGTTTTAAAAAAAATAATGTGGTAGCGTAGAACGAAATTTCGTACAAAAGTACACGGAATAATTTCCAACTAAACATTGCGAAATTAAAAAAAAAAAAATCATATACTAGGTATAACTTATATATATATATATATATATAGGAGCATCGTTTCCTAATGTTTTCAGTATGAGTATATTTCAGAAGAACGTGTCAATACCTTCAAAACAAATGGTTGAACCAAAAATCTGAAACAAAGATATCAATTTTTATTTTTTTATTCATTTAAAAAAAAAAAAAAAAACTGTGTCTTTGTTTTGAGGGTACAAAATTAACTTTCTTTCGACGTAAGAGTGTTATACTTTACTAAGGTGAAAGTCGCCTACACTCATCATGGAAAATAACTTTGATAAAGAATAATTTTAATTTTGCAATGCGGGAATCTTTATTAGAAAATATGGAAGAAAACATTGTGATGGCTACAGCATGCTGATTAAAAATATATTTTTGTAATTAGGATATTATAATTGGTAACTTACTTATTAGTATATGCAATGATTCATAACCGAAACGTAATTATGTTTATAATATGCTTTCTTTTTCCGTATTTGAATGTTTTTATTTATTTATTTTTCTTATTTTCAGATTCCTCCAAGAATGAGAGGGATACATTTTTAAACAAAAAACGGAAGTTCGAGGTAAGTTGCATTAATTTTTAATATGCAACCCGCTTTTACCTATCCCCGCTTTTTTTTTTTTTTTTTTTTTTTTTTTTTTAATCTTATTATATTATTTATTTATTTATTCATTTATTTATTTTAATTTTTATTTATTTATTTATTTTATTTTTAATTTTAATTTTAATTTATTTATTTATTTATTTATTTATTTATTTTATTTTATTTTATTTTTTATTTATTTTATTTATTTATTTATTTTTTTTTGGGGGGGGGGTGCGGAGAGGTGCAAGTTATTAAAAATGTCACATTTATGATTACGGAATATAAATGTAGACAGTTTAAATACAAGTTATTGGATATTTTTCTTTTACTCAAAAATAATTACCTTTCATTTAACGCATGTAAGCAATCTTTTTTTGTAACGGGTTTCGCAATCCTTTAGAATATTCATACTGCTGCTAATTTTCATTCAATTCTTGTATATAGAATATCCTTCGCTATAAATATCCTATGGTTATTCCGCGAAATATTATTCGTTGATATACTTCCAACAACAAATATACATAAATCTTTAAATATATTAAATATAAATATATTAATATAATTTATTAAATATATTTTTTAATATATTATATAATACAAGAGGATTATATCCTTCAAACTGGAAAAAAAAATCTTTTTTTTTTTTACTGTAAATTATTTTCCATGATATATCCCGGCATGTCCAGCAACGTCCAGCTTAAAGAAAGAAAAGAAAGGAAAATATAGGCCTCGTGTGCAAAATTAAATTATGTTTAGGATAGAATTTTTATTTCATTCTTTCTTCATTTTCTGTTGTGTTAAAATTATCTTTTGTTTAAAAAATAAAACATTGATACTTTAAAAAAATATACAAAATCTTTCTTGCCTGAAAAGTTTAATACAGGTACGCGCAAATGACCATTATTTAATCTGTAAAATCTCCCATCAGTAGTTTCTTTTTTTTTTTCTTTTTTAAATATTCTACCAATAATGAAGCCTTTAACAGTAAAGAAAAGTTAAAAACATTAATAATGTAAATGTACCTTTTTTGTGTGCTAGTGAAGCGATGTAATTCATGAATAATTCAGGAAAAGTATGCGTTTATGGGAGATTATAACAATTTATTCTTGACAAATACAAATTTATAATAAAACGTAGAAACTATGAGTAAAAGATATAAGTAAATATTATGAGTAATAATATAAGTCTCAATAAGAAAGAAAAGTAGACAAAATCCAAATATATGAAAGCATAACAATAATTAACATTTCATCGGGGGCGTATAGCAATTTGCAATAAATCATATGTAAAAGCATATTTACCTTCGGCATTATTTTGGCAAAATATTTTTATTATATATATATATACATATATGAAGTGCCCCTTGAAAAGTATGCTTCTAATTTTAAGCATTTATATCCAATTGATTATGTGGATTATTATCTTTTTTCTCTTTCACAAGTTTAATGGTCCTTTTTTATTATCCTTCAGGTCGGCGTAAGTATTTTAAGTTAATATCGTAACTCATTGGTTCCTTATCTATATCGCAACTTTTTGTGTCATTCTTTCCCCTATGTTAAATTCAGTTCTATATTTTAGTGTGCTGTTATTGTTTTAGTTCTATTAATTGCTAAATTTTAAGATTAAATTTTATTACGTTATCTATTATTTATATATGTATATATATATATCCCATAAGTCTGTAGACATTTTAAAAATTCATAATTATTGAATGAATTGATAGAATTGAACGCAGTTTGCAAAAAAATCATTCTCGTGAAGGAGATTTTTTTTTTTTTTTTTTTTAAAGAAAAAATAATAATTAAGCCATTTGTCGATAGAGGGCGTTGTGCGTGACCCGATCACACTTTTTCATGAAAAACTGTACTTATTCGCATGCAAATGTTTACAGGCATATAAATTCTATTCTATGGTTTCCGTCGCCATCACAAATTACAGTTCGCAAACGAGTTATAACACTGCTAACTGTAGCTTCAGTCGGCGGTTCTTACCTGAGGGAAAACACCTTCACCAGTAACGCTTTATCCACCAAGTCCGCATCGCATTGAAAACTTCGTGTGTGCACAAGTAGAAGGCAAAATAAGGAAGTAACTGTTCTAATCGCAAAATTGTGCAGTTTATAGGACTTTCATTTGCATATTTTTCTTTCACATCCGTGCAAAAAGTTTAACTGTTTGTCTAACTTTTGTCGACAAAAAATTTTAACTATATTTTTACTTTCTTCTATCTTCAATAGAAGAAAGTATTGGATTTGTAAAAATTTTCGATTTCGGGTTTTTGATGGATTTACACGTTTTGAGAGCTGTAGAACACGATTTTAACATTTTTAGAAAATGTCTGTCTGTCTGTCTGTGTGTGTGTGACAAAATTTTGTGGCAACTGTATCTCTGGAACTACTGCACAGAATTTCATACAAATTGGTATGTAGTTGCACCTTGACATAAATTAGTGCCTATCAACTTTTGGTAAAAATCGTCTTACAGGTTGCGTTGCCATCCCGCTTTTTCTAAATTTTTAACAGGGTGATATAGGGCAAAATTTTCAAGATGGGTATCTTTCGAAAGGTCTTGTCAGTACCTTTAAAACGAATGGTTGAACTATAAATCTGTGATAATTTAAAACAAAGTTATCGATTTTTTTTACTTTTTACGAAAAAAAAACTTAGAAAAAAATTTTTTTTTTTTTGTTTTCTCTCCCCTTAATTTTATCAAACTCCCACGGTTTCCGTGTTCTGACAAACTTAAACTAATTTTTGCTTTTTTCCCCTAATTTTGTCAAAGTCCTACGGTTTCCGTGTCTTGACAAACTTTAACATATTTTTGCATTTTCCCCCTAATTTTGTCAAAGTCCCACGGTTTCCGTGTTTTGACAAACTTTGACAAAATTTTGGGTAAAAGGGGAAATTATTCTAAGTTTGTCAAAACACGGAAACCGTGGAACTTTGACAAAATTGGGGGAAAAATGCAAAAATTTGTTTAAGTTTGTCAGAACACGGAAACCGTGGGAGTTTGATAGAATTAAGGGGAGAAAAAAAAAAAAAAAAAAAAGTGGGACTTTGACAAAATTTTGGGTAAAATGTGAAAATTTGATAAAGTCCCACTTTTTTTTCCCCCTCTTCCCCTTAATTCTATACTTTTTTTTTTATTATTATTATTGTTACTGAGTGAATTTGTATAGGAAAAGATAGAAGAAAGTCTCGTGGTGGCCACAACATACTAGTTTTCTTTACCCAAAAAAAAAAAAAAAAAACCCTTCACGAGAACGATTTTTTCTCAAACCGCGTTCAATTCTATCGATTCATTCAATAGTTATGAATTTTCAGAATGTCTACAGACTTATGGAACGTATATATTATCTGAAAGTGACAAATCTAAGATATGTTAATAATCATCTATCATTTTAAAATTAAAACAATAAGCATAGAGATATATGAATAACATTACAGATATTAATTTACCGTTTAATAAAAATATTCCTAAATGGCTCTTAAATTCTTGTGAATAATTTTAGCATTGGATCATCTGTTTTCGTGCATTCTACAATCATTGTAAAATTATAATATATGTATAAACTTTTTAATAATTAGATATCATCATTAAATTCAAGGATTACGTGGATTTCGAATGCTAAAATGAAGCTTATTTTATTTTTATATAATAAATTAAAAAAATTTTGAGATATTTGAGCATATAAATTTTCAACATTTTAAACAATATTTTAGAAAATTTTCATTAAAATTTTGAAAAAATTAGCCTGTAGGACCTGGTTTTCGGAGACCTTTTAGAAAAGCGATGGACATGATTTCTCAAGAATTAATGAACCAATCTTGAGAATTGATATTATATTTTGATATTTTATACGCTTCTTCAAAATTTTGATATTTTGCACATTTCTTCAAAATAGAATTGACTAGTGCTTGAACAAAAGATTTTTCTTTGATTACAACAAGTTTTGCAAGGCTGTACGTGGAGTACAAAGTACAGGAAACTGAAATTTTGGCAGAGTTGTATGTAAAAATGGTGCAAATATCAATGTATCATTTATTATTATATCCTTCAATAACCCGTTAACGCCCGAATTAATTTTGCAAAATATTATTAGCTGATTATTTCACTTCTAAATTAATATAGACAACTAACAGTAAAATATATTAACTTAAAGAATTCTTCTGATAGTTTTAAATTTAAAGCCTATCCTCATTTATTGACGTTTAGTGTTCTAGCGAGAAACTTCGAGATAGAAAAACTTTGGTATAACAGATTAATTTTATATTATATGTTGACAAAGATCTCGAAAGTAAAGCATTATAATATATATTATTATTCAACTTCATTTAAGTTAGTATACCTGCGCAAAAAGCAAATATGTGTGCGACGAATGAAAAATCATAAAATGATTATCGAAATTATGAAACAAGAATTAATAGTAGGCACATAAAACTTTCAGGGATCATTTAGAGTGACGCTATAAACTGTCACTAAAAAGCAGAAATCATTCCAAGAAACCACAAAAAATATACGTGCCATTTTATTAGCTGTCCTCAAATGAGAACACTGGGCGCTAACGGGTTAAATAAAAGAGAGCTAAGGAACATTTTTTTTCTTTTAGACCTCTAAATGTCTAACGCCATGTAACCTCTTAACGTTGAATAATTCCTTTCTTTCGTAATCTCGAGTATAATGATACGGAAAAAAGTTATGCATAATGTACAACATATCGTAATTTTGTGTGTAGTCTTTTAAACAAACTCTTAATTTCATGTTTACCATTACATACAGATATTTTTAATTATCTTAATAAGTCTTGTTTAATTATGTTGAAATAAATGCAGAATATAGACTGTAAAATATCAAAATTCTTTTGAGTATACCTGTATCGCAAAGCATTAACATTGTATCAACCAGAAACTATAAAGATAACTCCGTGCACACCTAAATATTTGTACCAAATTTCAAATCAGTCTGATAATTTCGTAACAACTCTCGCGATATTTACAAATACAGACATTAACGAGATATTATTCTGAACAAGCAGACCTCTATCAAATACACTATTTTAATTTTTTTCTATCACGTTCATATTCATAAGTTCAATTTTTATTTAGAAAAAAATATTTTGAACTTTATTTTCCCCTTTTGAATCTTCTATTTGAGTACATCGAAAACTTGTACTACGTGATTATCACAAAACTTTCTTCTGTATCGTTTTATGTAACATCACCACACACAGGTTAACATGCCCAAATACTTAATTCTAACTTCCGACCATACAGATTTTACATAAGCAGTTTGGTGTAGTTTTAACCAATAGATGCTGAAATATAGTCATAAGGAATATAGACGAACATAAGTGACAGATGCGTCACCTGATGCCTATATAAACCCAAATTAAGTTAGCATTATTTTTTTATCATATTCATCTCACACATCAAGTTTGGTGCAGTTATGCACTATAGAAGCTGAGACATAGTCTGCCCGTAAACGAGGAAAATTGCAGCGTAGCGGTGTCATCTGCGGTGTGATTTGTACCCAAATTTAATTAGCATAGTTTTTATTAATTATTTTCCACATATCAACTTTTTTGTAATTACACAGAATAGAAGCTGAGATATAGCCTTTCCGTAAATGGGAGAGATTACAGCACAGTAAGGCAACCTGTTAAATGATTTGCACAAAAAGTTAACTGGAACAAACTTAGGTCAAGATACAACTAAATATAAATTTTTACTAAATTTTTTAGACTAGTTCTTTAGCTAGAGCTGTCATAAGATTTTAGTCATCCACAGACAGACGGGCATTTTCTAAAAATGGTCATATCGTTTTCGTGACGTATCAAAACCAGTAACTCCATTGAAAACCGGAAATCAAAATGTTTCCCGAATCCAATGTTTTCTCCTATTACTACAGAAGAAAATAAAAATTTAAATGTCATTCAAATGACTCCAGAACGACGTTGCCGAAGTGAATACGCATTATCATTTATCAGAACATGTCTAATTAACATTTTGGAAGAATAAATTATTTTATCCTTGAATGAACAATCGCTTAGTAGTTATTCTGTCTCTATTTAGGCTATTTTGTACAATTCTCTTAACTTTTTGTTGGATACTTCCCAGAAATTCTTTTTATTCTTTCTTTGGAGCAAATGCCTTTTGAACGACAATAAATTGGTTGATGTCGTTATCTATTGCATTCATAGAAATTCGGTTGTGGAATTCTATTTTATATTGGTCTCTAATTGAAGTATATTAAAGATTCAATAAATTTAATATCTTAATTTTTTATCTGTGTGTGTAGAATTTTTTTCTTTCTTTTTTCGCACAATATTCAAGGGAAAAAAATGAAAAGAAAATAAAGAAATAAAAATAAAGCCATTCACATAGATTTTGAATGCTTTCTAACTGTTTTGCACACTTCAAAGCTTATCTTATTCTGCATTTCACCGTCGTGTTAGTATATTAAAACACATTTTGTTTTGTATTATGACGGAAGAAAACTTTCAAATATTATTCTTATACTTTTGCTTAAAAAAAATGCTTTTGTGCCTTAAATGGCTTTAACAAAAGTTAGTTGAAATTTTCTATTTACTAACATAATTATGAGTTCTTTTTTTTTTTTTTTTTAAATAAACATCAGTGTTTTTCGAAAAAATTCCAAAATTTTTTACAAATAAAAACACTTATAACTCAGCATAGAATGATGAATTGAAAAGTCTTTTTTATTACTGTTATGTATGTAGTTTCATATTTTAGTAAAATTGAAATGTTCAATTTTTAGTCCAATTTTGACACTTTTAAAGTCCATTGTCTCCTTAAAATATAAATTAATTCTTTGCGTCTGTATATTAAAATGTGTTTCAAAACATTACATGTAATATTTCAGAAATGCTTTGCGAATTCCTGTAGATATACTACTTGCGCTGTTCTTACCATTTCCAATAGAGAACACGTCGAAGTGAATTTGTGTAACATATATGCATTCCAAAAGTATTACCGCAATAGAGCACGGACAAACAGACAAATGGTTAGAAAAATCAAAGTCATAATCAATTTAAAATTTTGTTGGAAAATCTTAACAATACACAACACAACTAAAAAGCACTTCCTACAATTTCTAATTATATTCTTTTGTATCTGAATAATTTTTGCGGTTCTATAAACTCATCATCAATGCTAATCGTATCATATTTTATAGAAAATATAGTTTTACGTACATAAATAACAAATGTGAATTTCTGTGTCTTGTGAAATGTGTCTTGTTTAGTACAACGGTTTTATATGCTTTATTAACTCTCATAGAGTCACCCATACGGTGGTTAGCGTCCCTTATTCCCATACGGTAAGGCTCGGGTTCGAATTCCGGGCAAGGCATAGATGCATTATCTCTGTTTGAGGTGCCAATTGGTTGCCTCTATTAAATGGCCAATGATTTAGTGACCCCCCCCCCCCGACCAATGCTTAGTCGCAAATGCCTCGTTATTCAAAAAAAAAAAAAAAAATCTCATAGAACGTAATGTACTGGAATTCTCTTGTACACAAACCAGCTGTGATATTTTACCATTTTTAATAGGGAACATGCCATAATAAACTTGAATAACACATCAGTTTCAAAGCATTATTTAAATGTATACGGAAGTGCATACTTATGGTCCGACGGATGGAAAGACAGACATATCAAAGCCATAAATACCTTTCAAACTTTTCTTACTATTGCTTATAAATAACAAAAACAAAAATTTATTTTCGATCATTCCAATGTATATATTAAATTATATTCTTCGACCACATTTCATGAAACCATGGAAGCATCTGCGCAAGTGCTAACTCAACGAGTTCAATGCTAAAATAGGGGTGACAGTCATCTGCCTCAGAAAAACTGAGCAATTACGCAGAGAGCGGAATTACTGGATGTTTTCCATATTAAAAATTGTAGCTCAAGCTGGCATCCCTCCAACATTTTGGACGCGTCCTCACTGCTAGTTTTAGTATATGTGGCAGCACTGTAATTATAATATGTGTCTGATAAAATTTTATAAGTTTTATCATTCTACATTTATTCAAAATTTATTCCCGCCCAAAATGTATATACAGTAGAACTTTGATAATTCGAAGATGAAGGGACCAGAAAAAAATTCGAAATATCCAAAAATTCGAATTACATATACTATTTTGTCAAAAAAAGTGATAAATAAAAAAATTAAAACTCTGTGATCAGAGATTCAACACATAAACTTTATATCTAAGAATACCGTTACATTACCCCTTTCACCCCCCCCCCCCCATTAAATCAATATTTTTTACGAGCTTAATTATTCAACACTTTTTAAAAAAACAGTCCAATATTTTTTATTTCTTTTTTAAGTAGAATCTTTGTGCCATAGCATATGACCTGATACAAAAATAGAATCTTCTACATTACACACGACTTTCAATTCACAAAAACCTCGAGGTTCATACATATGCACCATATCTTCTGGTGCACTAGCTAGGGGTTTCTACTGTATTTCTTTATCCTTCTTGTGAAAGGCCCACCAGCGGCCGAGCGGCTCTGCGCTCAAAGCTGGTAGATGGGAGGTGCCGGGTTCGATCCCAGGTCGCGCTCATCGACCTAGCCGTTCGGAGTTTTCCGTGGTTTCCTCCGAAACTCGCGTAAATACGGGCTAGGACCCCTTAGAAAGACCCCCACGGAGGGCATTCCCCCCCTAGGCCTAGGACACATCAGGAGTCAATCGGCCTTAAATCCTACAACCAACCAACCTTCTTGTGAAAGACTATAAAAATTGATAATGCACTTCAGATGAGTAAAATCTCGGGAACAATTTTTACTGTAATATTTTAAAGGTAATCGTATGAAAATTTCGAATTATCCAAAATAGAATTCGAACTATCCACGATTTTTTAACATTATTTTAATACAAAATTCAAGGGACCATGTAAAATATTCGAATTATCCAAAATTTCGAATTAAACAAGTTCGAATTATTCTAGTTTCACTGTATTTTTTATTTTCACAAGGTACAACCAAACCCTCCCTAACATTCAAAATCACAACTACATTTAAACATACTCGCATAATCCATGTTATAAAACCGCTTACTTTAGAATAACCCACATCCTCAAGATAACTTCACGTAAACTAAATCAACATCCTTGAAAAAGTTTACGCCCTTCAGAAAATTTTTTCTTGAACTAGATAAAATCTTTAGTACTTCCAAATCGAAATCCGATGCCCTATAGATTTGGCGTTCCCGAAATTCAGATTGCTTCACAATCCGTAATATTGAACAGAAAAACGCGTATCAGATAATCCAACATAAACAAAAGATAAGAACATTTTTAGTACTTGTGTATAAGCCATTCAGCATGTCTTTAGCGATAGCGAGTTATTCCTAACATGGTAACGCACTGGGATGTATCATCAATGAATTGTAGATAATGGAACCAATGTAAATAAGTAAGTGTATTTTCTTATTCGCGTTTTACTATGCATTACTTGCATGCATTTCTACTTTCTGAGCATGCATATGTAAGAAAAGTACTGTAATCATGACGAAAATTTGACTGTGAAATTTTGGTATATTTATACGTTTTGAGGTCCCCTATGTTCATTTTTGCTATTTTTATGTGTGTGCGCGCATGTAAGAGTAAACACGATAGCGTCTAAACGCTAATAATGGAACCAATGTAAATAAGTAAGTGTATTTTCTTATTCATGTTTTGCTATGCATTGCTTGCATGCATTTTTACTTTCTGAGCATGCATATGTAAGGAAATTATTGTAATCATGACGAAAATTTGACTGTGAAATTTTGGTATATTTATACGTTTTGAGGTCTCCTGAGTTTATTTTTGCTATTTTTATGTGTGTGCGTGTAAGAGTAAACACGATAGCGTCTAAACGCTTTATTCAAATGAGCTGAAAACTGGTACGTCTATTATAGGTCACCGTAGCGCAAACTATATCGATTTTGGTGAATGTAGCATTTATAGTTTTTTTCACAAGGACGCAACGAAAAATTTTTTATCATTGTGGTCTATGAGCTGAAATTATATTAAGTGTGGCAACGTCTGAAAGCCTTATGAGATTGAGCTTTAAATTTATATACATATTTATAAGTCATCGTCTCATGAACTATAGAATTTGGTGATTATAGATTTTTACAGGGACACAACAAAAAATTCTTTATCATTATTATCTATGGGCTCAAATTATTTGAAATTCAATAGCGTTAAATTATACAATACCCTATTATAAATTTTTCGTTTGTTTGGACACATTTTGAAATGAAACTTTATTTTGTATTATTTTCCCACACAAAAGGGCTTTTACATCTCTGAAATTATTTTTTATCCTTTAGCATTTAACCCTTTCAGTCGCAGTGTTCCCGCTGATGGAACACCTAATTTTAATTCTCAAGTGTAAAAACTCATCCCGGAAATTTTTTAGAAAAAATTTACATTTATAACATAGCAGAAAAGGCCCCCTTTTTTTAACCTGAAAATTTAAAATTTCTTTTATTTTAATTTTGTTCGTAAATTCCGGTGGCAGTGTAATTTAAATGATCCGAATTACCCTGCGCCGCAAAGGGTTAAATGCCTAATTATTTTTTAACTCAATTTAAAAATGTATTATTTTTACCTCTATTAAATAAATCACAGTAAAAATATTTTTAAAAAAAATCATACTTTATTTTAACTATGGTTTACAGCTAAAAAGCAATTTGTTGCCAGTTGCCAAACATGAGGCATTAAAGCTTCAATATTATTCTAATGATACTTTACAAAACAAAATTAGGTATGTTCCCGAAAGGCAACACTCGGCATTTAAAGGTTAAAATATGCTCTATGGATTAAAAATGATAGATTTCATTGACTGTACATAATTTAAAATGCAATACAATAATAATAATAAATAATTCCAACGTTTCTTTACCCCTTAATCACTAGAGCACACTAAAATTACACTGCTCGGCAGGAAAATTGCCCCCCCCCCCAACACCATTTTTGCAAATTCTTCTGTAAAATGACCTTCTGAATCCGAATATGAGGGCCATTTCGCCCTATCATCCACCGTCTTTTGGGGATTCCCCCCCCCCTATTTTTACCACTTTTCGATCATTTTATGGCTATAAATTTGATTTGTAGGGGGGGAAAGAAATATTTTAACTGTTAAATCTCTTCTGAGGACTTACAGAAGTGTAAAATTCTATAACATGAACGTTTGCAGCAAGGGGGAGATTTAGGGGGAAATTTGCCACTGAAATTATAAGTTACATTTATTGTACTTTATTAATCAATTATTATTATCACTTGTTTTATACATATATGTATATTTTTTTTTAGAGTTAAAATAATTATTTTCCATTCTCCAAATCAAATTCATGGCCATAAAATTACCGAAGAATGATACAAATTGGGAGAGGAGGTGACGTCCCGAGAAAAGTGTGGGCGATGGGGCAAAATGGGGGTCATATTCGGATTCAGGAAGTCATTTTACATAAGAATCAGCAGAAATGGTAACAGGGCTCGATTTTTTTTTTTTTTTTTTTTTTTTTTTTTTTAAACATTGCCATATACATTGCGTTGCTGTTGCTATATATTTAAGGCTGACTGAATGAGCGCGACCTGGGATGGAGCTCGCACTTTTCATCTACCAGCTATTTTCAATTTTCATAGATGAATTTACTGGGTTTTTTTTTTTTTTTTTTTTTGTAACTTTTCAATAAAAATTGTTACATAATAATTATTCTATTTTTTTTTTTTTTTCTTTTTTCATTTTTCTGAAAAGTTGCAAAAATTTTGTTTTCTGTTCTTCTGTTATTTATCCGTCTACCTGTGCTAATAACTCTTATTTCAGTAAATATTTCGAATGCCTTAAAACTAATATATTTTATTTAGGTTTACTATGATAGGTTTCTTATTGAAACCAGTATAAATATTAGTATTGGTTTATATGCAGGTATTCACAAAAGTATTCAGATACATTACGGTCTATGAGACGCGTCTTATTTACGCTTCAGTACCTTTATATTATAGAAAATAAACCGAAAGTAAAGTACATTTTCAAATATACAAAAACATTTTTCTTGTATGAAATAATTAGTTTAAAAGGTCAGGCAAGGATATTCAAATGTGTTATGATAACAAAAATAGAAAATTTTTGAAAAGAATGAACTTTCTAACAAAGTTAAGAAGTTCAAGATTATACGATGTAATGAATAAGAACAGTAAGGAAGAGTTGTATAATTTATGTGAACCATGAAATTTTTCTTACTTGTCTATTTTAGTTTAATCGCGAAAAAGAAACCATTCTTTTTTAATTCTGAAAAATCAGCTTTATGTGGTAGCTCATAAATTTCTGAGTTACCATAGATTTTTTATTTATAAGTAAAATCTTCTCAAAAATATCTCTCTATGTATAAGCGGGGAAACGAGAGGGGGGGGGGGAGAGTAAGAAAAGGATTATTTTGAAATCTGGAATAAAAGATTGAATTGATTTTGAAATAATCGGAGATTTTTGTTGCGTTTCAGAAAATCAGATGAGATTTGATTTTTAGCATTAAATAGATTTGCGAAATAGAGTTATGGGAAAATTTTAGAATATACTCCAAGTGCTATTCGTTTTGTCTGTTTATATTTCTCTTAAGTCTTTGATTGCATTTGTTGCTACTAAAATATTTGAATTTCAATGTTTTTTTTTTTTTTTTTTTTTTAATTGAAAACAGTTGTTTTTATAGATGAATTTATGTTGATTTATTTTTTTAACACGCTTTTATTTGTTTCACCTGTATGTGTGTTTGTATGTATAATGTATGTTTGTAACCGCTCTGGGAACAAACAGAAAATCTACATTGTAAAAAAAGACTTTCCCTACGTGAGCGCTGTGCCTGTGAGGTAAAACTCTGCTCTACGAACCTAAAGGTTCAGCGTTCGAGCCCAGTCAGGGGAGATTTTTTTTAAATGGTTTTTGTTTAATTCTAAATTATTTTAATTAAAGATATAAATGTATGTAAATATTATGGTGTGTCACTCATGCGATTTTCTCTTACCCTGCATTTTAATACGTAAGATAGATATTTTGTGCTTTTTAGTTCACATTTCTATAAAAGTGTTTTCTTTAATTTTTTAAAACTATAATATTATTTTATGTTTTAGTAAAATTAAATTTGCAGTTGTCAAATTATAATAAATAACTCCATATTGTTTACTTCTATTTTAATTAAAGCTGTTATTGAGAAACTGCGAGAATTTAATTTCAAATACATGTGTTCTTATATACTATAGTACATAAAATCAAACAGGTGTATATTTTATTTAGCTTAAACTGCTTTATGTATTATTCCTGATATCGATGACTAATGGAACATTTGTTAGTAAACACCATACATTGCAAAATTACGCAAGCATTGTTTCTGTCGAAATAATTAAGCACGATGATTCTTCATCTGCAGAAAGAAACTAGACACCAGTGCAGCATAAATGCAGCGACAATCCTTGCACTAATTTCAAGCCGAAACAATTGTTTCGCGCGTTTGTAATTTATGATGTTAGCTTACAAAGTTTTTATTATTCGGTGCATTTTTTCCCTTCTACATTCATACGTAAAAAGAGTTGGATTCAAAAACATTTTTAACTTACAGTTTCCAATGGAAACGATTTAACTTACGACTATTTTTTTTACGTTTTCCTCTAATGTAGCTATATTTTTTTGAGCATAATTTAACGATTTGTAATAGTGGCCAAGAAAGAAAACCTTCAAATCGCCTATTAGTGGTTCTTACACTGAAATAATCTGTTCTTTTAAACTATTATTTATTTATTTCAGATCATGGGTAAAATTTATTTTATTTATTTATTCATTCAATGCATTGTTGCAATTTTGACATTTTTTTCTGATTTGAATCATTCTTCTCCCATTATTGTATTCATTTCTCCAAACCAAATATAAAAATTTAATTTCTTTTATTTCAATAAATTTTCTTTGCAATGGCATCAATTGAGTTTCAGACTTTTATAAAACTTAGGCCTCTATTATTAAGATTATCTGATTTTTATGTCCGACCGCTGTAGTTTAGATATGTTATAGGATAAAGACATAAAAATGTGAAATTGCACAAGCGCACGTGTAAACATAAAAAAAAGGCATTGACACCAATAAAACTGCATAGCAAATGGAAGATAATGTATCAAGGTCGGAGAATCTGTAATAGACTATTTTGAGCATCGTTTGAGCTTGGTTTTTTTTTTTTTTTTTTTTAAGACAATTTAGGAGTAAACTATGAATAGTTTTTAAATGATTCCAGTCATTTTTAACAAACGTGTATATCATATCTTGGTGAATACTGATTTAACATCGTCATTATTATGTTTGAAAGATATTTCAACAATGACATAAATACTTATTCGTTTTCAATTGCATTATTAAACAAGATATTCTGCAAGTTTTCATATTTCGTTGAAACTATTAATAAATTACAACTGGTGTTCAAAATTAAAGCAACAACCTGCTTTTTCATTTTCTTATTTTGCACATAATTTTTAAAGAAATAAACTTATAAACACAAAATTTGTATGGCATGCATTATCGTATCATTACTTGAATTTTATATAACTTCAGTAAAGTAATAATTTTTAAAATTATAATTATTCAAATTTTCTGAAAATTATTTTGGAAAATGTGAAAAAATTTTCAACAATTTTAGAAAAGAAAACATAATGAAAAAGGGCGTTAAAGATGCATTACAGATAGATGATAACGCACATGCCTTCAAATGTCAAACTAACTTCCGATTTACCTTTTTGTATTCGCTTTTCTTTCACTTTTATAACGGAATTTTTGAAAAAATGTAATTACTAATTTATAAACTATGAGCGTCACCAGAATAATAAAAATGTCTATACATAATTTCATAATGAACGTGTTATCCAGTTTTCATGTTTGTATGTATATTTTTAAAAATGTTATTCACATGCGGAAAAAAAGAAGAAACAGAAAAGTCCGGTTTTAATCTAACAACTGCATGCATGTGCATCTTCACCTATCTGTAATGCATCCTTATGACCATTTTTCATTAAATTTTCTTTTCCAAGATTGTGGAAATTTTTCATTTTTTCCAAAGCTTATTTTTGAAAAAAATTGAATAATTATCAGTTTAAAAATCATTATTTATGCTAAAATTATATAAAATTCAATTAATGATATGATGACGAACGTGCCTTCCACATTTTATGTTTATTTGTTTAAGAATTATAATCAAAAGAAGAAAATAGGAAAACATGTTGTTGCTTTAATTTTGAACACCAGTGCAGTATGTAGCGGACAATACAAACTTTTTTTTTTTTTTTTTAATACAAATTTGGGTCATTTAGAGGGGGGAAAAATCACTATTTCATTTTAATTATAACAACCAGAGAAAACAAAAAATCCCTTTGGATACGACAGGTTGCACTATTTCTTTGAGATAGCGTCGTTACCAATTTTTATCTAACACTTTGAATACACATGCAAACATTTTTGATTTGATCTAAATATATAAAGCTGAAACTTTGTCATTGTATTTGTCTGGATTATTAGCTTTCATCAAAACTTTATACACTTATTAATTGGGATGAAATCTAGCTAACGACGTGCTTTGTAGTTCAATTGGATAATTGGTTCAAAAGGTAGTAAAAATAAAAGCTTCGTTTTAACTTTAAAATTATTAAAAAGAAATAAAAAAATTATGGCAAAAATAAATTAAGTAAATAATTTTCTTTTTTATGTCGAAAAAAAAAATAACGTGCATTTTTTTTTTTTTTTTTTTTAATAATTAAAAAAGAAAGAGAGAGAAATCGTGCTAAAGAAGAAGAGCAGCTTCAGTATAGAACCACTCGGCAAAATTTGAAGTTTGACACCGAAATAATTCTGACGTTTCTTGCCATGACCTTTACTGACGCAATGGCGATAGCCATTTTTAACTCATCGGTAAATGACAAAAAAAAAAAAAATTAAAACCCGGCAAAGGGGCTCTTACACTAAAGCTATACCGAAAAAATTTTAAGAAATGAATATAGAAATCCGATGCTAAAAAATTAAACACAGTTACTACATGCGTTTTATGGAAGAATATATTAAAATAAACGAAGTCTCGTAGTACTAAATTACACTCTGTTTTGTACAGAATTTATTATTTATTACTTAGAAAATAAAAATAGGCTTAGGGTCCTGCTTTTTCTTTTCTTTTTCTTGATTAAAAAAAAAATCTACAGTTTTGTTTCTAATAATTGCAGAAAGATTTATTTTATTATTTTTTTTTTTTTTTTAATGCATCGGTGTTTTTTTTTTTTTAAATACTCAAGTTGGAAATTTAGTAGGAAGAGTAGGGAGCAGTGCTCCTGCATATACAAAAATGTTAATTTGGTTATCTTTTTTAATGTTATTTTTATCAGAAAATTTATCATATATTGATCTCAACGCCACCTGTTGAGGGACACACTCCAAAACTTGATAGACCCCCCATTTTGTGTCAAGATGCAACTAAACATAACTTTTCACCAAATTCTATGCATTAGTTTTTTATCTATAAAACTGATGAATAGAAAAGAAAAAAGAAAAAAACTTCCATAAAATGTTTGTCACAGAGAGGCAGACAGACGGACATTTTCAAACAGAAATCAGGTTAAGGACATCTCAAAACATGTAAATCCATCGAGAACCTGCAGCCGCAAAATTTTGTAAATCCAATACTTTTATAGAATATAGTAGAAAGAAAAAAAAAAAGCTTCTTTCTTCAATTTACGTGGTTTTATAGTCCACTCTGATTAGAAAAGAAAAGACTTTTCTAAATCTTACGTCTTCAATTCATTTCAGTTTGTTTGAAAAAAAAAAAAAAAAAAAAAGAATAAAAAGTTTTTTTTTTTTTTTCAACTGAATAAAAACCTTTCTTGTTGATTTACAAAGCGTATTTTTGAAATTCAGTGCAGTGGAATACGAAACGACGAGTTATCAAAAGAACTTTTTTTATTTCTTTTTAGTAAAACCTTCCTAAAGATGTGATCATGCAAAGCTTAGTGTGAAGGAGAAAAAAAATTCTTCCGAAATTTTTCGGAATAAAAAGTTTAAATTCTATTTTAAACAACCGAAGATTCAATTCGGACGAATCGGAATCTAGTATTAACTAGATTTACGAAATAAAGGTAGGAAAGTAAAAATTTAGAGAGGTAATATACTGAGTTGTCATAGATAATTCGTTTGGAGTTTTGATTTTTTGATTTTTTTTTTTTTTTTTTTTCACTCTTTTGTAGTTATCTTTTGTAATATTAACTTCTACTTTTATTTTATTTTATTTTCAGTTCGGAAAATATTTGAACTTTATTAAAATAGCAATTTTTAATCCGAAAAAGCGTATTTGTAAATAAATCATATATGTAAATTTTATACATTCTTAAATTATGTTTACATTTAAATTTCACTAAGTAATAAGTAAATAAGTAATAAGTAAATAAGTAATAAGTAAATAAGTAATAAGTAAATAAGTAATAAGTAAATAAGTAATAAGTAAATAAGTAATAAGTAATAAGTAAATCAATATGCCTTGCTATAGTTTTCTCCAAGCTATAATTGGTAAATAAGATTTCTCAATAATTATCTTATTATTACGTCATTTTTTTTTTTTTTTTTTTTTAATGCTGCGAAGTATTTTTCAGACATATATATGTTCATATGCAAGATGCGCATCTGCATTTCTTAGCTCGAAGTTCCGAATATGTTACATGTTTAATCACTTCATACTAGAGTCCTGCATCGGGTCGGGTTGGGTTGACTACATTTTTTTCTCTTGCGGGTCGGGTTGAATAGAATTTTTTTACTGCGGGTCGGGTTCAGTTTTCAACGAGTCGGGTCGACTTGAAAACATCTTTCAAAAAATTTTACCTTAATAAACAGAAATTTCTTTACTGTATATACCCATAATGAATATACGCTTACTCAGACTATTATAGTGAAATAAACATCCGTATCCCAACAATTAACAAAAAACATCGATTATTATTATTATTATATAAATGTGGGGTGCTTTACTGTATAATAGTAAAATATTTATAATGAAAAAGTAGAACAGAATATCGGGCTGCATACCAATTTCTTACCGGCATCGCCGTTCATTTCGTTTTTATTTCAGAACTTTCATTTTTTAATGCAGCATGTTACTTTTTTGTTCAATTTGTTAAGGAGACTCTTTTCGAAAATTTGAAGCAACCAGTATTTGCTAATCAAATCCAGATATTTTTATCTCATGTTACGTTAGATTTTTACACCTCACATATTCTTCGTTCTTGTTAATTACAAGAAACTGTTGCAAAATAAGATGATGTCTATTATCCTGTGATGATGGCTATCATTACTAAATATGCACAAGAAACACCTGCTCCTCTTCGGAAATTTTGAATGGGCCCCAAATTAAGAAAAATAGGGTCCCCAAATTGTAACACCTGTTATCTAACAGCATTGTGCGATTATAAAAGGTCACAGGAGACCCTACACCGCAACTGTTATTTCTAGGTTATAGGACATTGGTTGGTGAAGTGTGTATATATGTATTTGCAATGGGATAATTTCATATAATGTAGAGTATACAGGCTTCCATCAGTTTGCATTGTGGTGTTAATAATAAGCAATTTTACTCGCGTACGTTTTACACTCATGTTTGTGAAAATTGCAACACCAAGAAGCAATGCGAATATAAGAATGATATTTATTGGTCACATACATTATAGTAGGAAGAACAATTGATTAAATTTTCAGGAAGTTTTAAGTAATATATCCTGAGAAAACAGAACATAAAGCAGCGACCCCCAGGAGCAATAACTACAGTTATATGTCTAGACATTGAATCGAACAGCAATTGGATGACATATTCGGATACAGCACTTCATGAAGCTTCAACACGATGTCACAATTCATCTATCGTAGTTGCTGCTGAGTGGATGCGGGCCACTCACTTTTCAACGATTAAACAGTCATTTTCTTCGGTTTCGGTGCGAGATCAGGAGAACACGTTGGCCGGAGCAACGGTTGAACACATTCTGTATCAAGGAAGGTCCAAACAATACAGACAACTTTCGGTCGTGCATTATCCTGCTTAAATATTGCGCTACGGATGCCTTGAATATAGAGCAGATGGGTGGGGCTTAACTCACCAGAAATTTAATGGCCGCTATTCAGAGTGCCACGAATGCAAACAAGAAATAATCGAGACGTATATCCAGTGAGACTCCATACCATCACTGCAGGTGATGGACAGTGTGACGATGTCGAATCCCAGCTGGCAATGTGCATTATTCACAATGTCATAAAATACGGATAAGGCAATCCTGATTCTGTAAACAGGATTGTGATTTGTCTGAAAGGCGACTTTACAGCATTCTTGCGTCCAAGTTTGATCAAAAAGAGAATGATCAAAATTTTGGTAGCCGCATACTGGGTCACCACATGGAGTCATGGACACCATTGGATACACGTCTCGATCACCTCTTGTTTTCATTCCCGCCACTCTGAATACCAGACATTACATTTCTAACGAGTTAAGACCCGTCGCTCTGCACTATATTCAAGGCCTCCGGAGCTCAATACTTAAGCAGGACAATGCACGACCGCAAGTTGTTTGTATTGTCCGGACCTTCCTTGATGCCGAATGTGTTCGACTGCTGTTCTGGCTAGCGCGTTCTCCTGATCTCGCACCAATGAAAATGACTGTTTAATCGTTGACAAGCGACTGGCCCCCACCATTCACCAGTGACTACGATCTATGAATTGTGGCATCGTGTTGTTGCTTCATGAAGTTCTTTATCCATACATGTCATGCAATCGCTGTTGATTCAATGCCTAGGCAGATAAATGCTGTCATTGCTCACAGAGGTCGCTGCTTTATGCACTGTTTTCTCAGTATATATTACTCCAAATTTCCTGAAATTTTAATCAATTGTCCTTCCTACTACAATGTATGTGTCCAATAAATCTCATTCTGATATTTCCCATTCCTTCTTGGTTCTGCAATTTTCACAAACATGTGTGTATTAATTTCCAGTTAATTAAGATTTGTGTTTAATGACAAATTTGTAAAGTTTTTTAGGTTCTTGTATATGTCATTAGATCGAGCAGTCAGTGGGGCCCCCGAATGGATTTGTGCGTACCCTCAGTTGAAAGTTTAATCGGGCCCTGCTGTAATGCGCAGGATGAGAATTTTTTCCTCGTGTAATATCGAGAAAAAAATGTAAGTATTTGATGATATATTCAGAAAAGTATGCTACTCAAAGTATATAAAGTTTATATATTTTTTCTAAAAAAGAAAAATATACATGCGTTTAAACTTTCATTTTACTTTGATTAAAAAAATAAATAATAAATATTTTTTAACCGTATAAAAACTTTGCTTTAGATGTCCATATTAGTTCTTTTTTTTTTTTTTTTTTTTTTTGCCCTGCTTCTGTAGTATTATTGAAAAGTAGTTAAGGAGTTTTTCTCCGTAAGTAAAACCTAAATAGTGATATCTAGCTTATCCAGGAATGGAAAACATTTCTTTTGAATTATTCCGAAATAAAATCTAGAATTCACTTTTAAAGAAGCAGCGATCCAATTGATTTTTTTTTTTTTTTTTTTTTTTTTTTAAGTAAAATTAGGTTTGATGCTGGGAATCCGTGTAAGTTGATTTAGTATAAAATGAAGTCAAGCCAGTTGAATTTTAGAAAGTCGCCATCCATAAAGTGTCCTATATAATATCATTCCCCCTCCCCCCTTATTCTATTAAAGATAATGTTTCTTAATTTAAAATAAATGTTTTCTTTTTTATCGTTTTCAGAAAAATTTTCTTTTTCTTTTTTTTATTTTCTTCTACATTCAATAGAAAAAAGTATTAATTGTAAAAGGAAAAAAAAAAAAAATAGATTCACGCGTTTTAAGATGATCTTTAAGACAAGTTGACCATTTTTAGAAAATATCCGCCTGTGTGTATAAGAACGAGAAAACTTTCTGTTCACTCCAGCTTTTGAACTAATGCACAGAATATTATGAATGGAAAAAAAAATGGTGCATAATTAGTTGCACCTAGGCATAATTTTGTATCTATAAACTTTTGGTGCAGATCGCTCTGCCGTCCCATTTTATCATAATTTTTAATACAGCAATATAGGACAAAATTTCGTATAAATATTCACAATGAAGATTATTTTTAACCGCTCATTGCAGCATTAAAAAAAATATTTTTTATGATAATAACAATTAACCGGGATAAAGTTCTGTACAATAGAAGAAACGACCTCCCTCTCTCGCACACACAGGGGGCATAAATTTTTAATATGAATATTTTTCAAAAGTGCAAGCCATTACATTTAAAACGAATAATTGAACATGTATCTGTGATTATTTGAACCAAAGTTATTGGTTATTTCATTATAACGGGGGGGGGGGGCTGGATTTTCTAAGCTGTTATCTATATAGAACGTACAATTGACTTTTTACCATGTTTTTATTAACTTCTATTCTTGTTTGTTTGTTTGTGCGTGTGTTTGTTTACAAATCTTGCAATCTATTTTTAACTAACTTCCCTACTAGCTAGACATTTGAAACTTTCACAGTAGCTCAGAACCCGGTGACAACACAATACTTCGAAGTCCAATTTTCGAATTTTTGATTGGTTTTCTTATAATTAATTAAAATATGAAAATAATAACATCCTAATAGCGTTATAAAATAGCCATTAAAATATTAGCTAGAAGTATTTTTTTTTTTTGGCAACAATTAACGAGTTCATTTTCTTTCGACATAAAAATAAATACATTTAATTAAACGCGAACCTTAAAAAATTATAAAAAGTTAAATGATGCATCTCAGAAAAATTAACGTCATTTTCACTTTAAAAATTTTATGCACATTGATATAAGAGTTCTATGATTCATCAGAAAATTTAAAACATGGTATATAAAAAGTTTTTTTTATCTTATAATTATTATACGTATACATTTGGGGTTATACTTTTCTGAGATTAAATTTCTGGACTCACCGGAGAAAATAATTTTAATAAATATTTTGTACTGTGTGAAATTTTTGTGTAGGAAAATATAGAAAAAAGGTTTTGTGATGCCACAACATTCCAGTTTACTAAAAATTTCCTATTCAGTGTTGCATTGACAGACATTGTAAAGATCAGAATTGATTATATAATGTAAAAATTTTACTCATGTGATAGAACTTTTTAGAATGACTCCCTAGAGGACATTCTACTCAGACCTGTAGACCCCTCATGTACACCATTAGCCATAAACCCTACAATCTAACACCACATCATACTGAAGTAATAAGTCTTTTATATACATATTTCACTATTTAGTGGTGTTTTATAATTAAAATTATTGTTCTATAATAGTTTTGGTATATGTTAGTTAGTCTCAACCATGACACTATTTATTATTATACTTATATCAGTGTAATGTAGATTATCACATATTATAAAATTAATTTTCTCTCTAAAAGATAGGTAAATTCTCTAAATAAATAAAATTATTAAATCTTAAACAACTATTTAAAATATACCGATATAACTATTTTTAACTTATAAATAATAAATTTGCCATATACTTTTTCTAATTTTTAAATGTTACCTTTCATAACTTTTTCAATGTAACCGAAACAAAATCTTTAATCGATTCTCAGTATTCACTTAGCAATCCTAACGTAAAGAAAATTCTTTTCGCACTGGAAAGGATATGTTTTGACTTATTTCTATCTTTTTGTTTTGTGAAACCAGAAAATAATTAATTTGACTTATTTTAATCTTACATCGAAATATAACTCAAGGGCCCTCTTGTCGCCTAATTTTACATCATCAGCTAGATAAAATACACTGCTCTGGGGAAAAAAAAAAAAAAAAAAAAAAATCGTAATCTGATACCATTCTTGCTGATTCTTATGTAAAATGACCACCTGAATCAGAATATGACTCTCATTTTGCCCAATCACCCACCGTTTTCTAGATACACTACCCCCTCCTTCAATTTATTTCCCCGTTCGATAATTTTATGACCATGAATTTGATTTGAAGAATGAAAAATAATTAATTTAACGCCTAAAAACAAAAAATATATATAATTTTTTTAAAATAACATTAATAACAGATTAAAAAAATATAAGATATGTAATGCATAATTTCAGTGGCAACCCCTCCAAAAAATAAATAAATAAATAAATAAATCCCTTGTCGCAACCCCAGTAAAAGCAATCCGTAGATTTTCTTGAAAAAATAATATTTTTTTAAGACATTCTTCAAATATTTTAAAATATTTTGAAGATTTATCTTTTTTCTAAAAAATATCTGCAGAAATTTTAAAGACATTATAAAGAACTTTTCTAAACTTTCTTAAGAATGGGCCAAATAACTTAAGATATTCTGCAGATATTTTTAAAGAAAATCTTGAGATTATTTTTAGTGGGGAAATGCCCATGTTTTACAATTTTTCAACTCTGTAGCCCCTCAGAAGATGTTTAACGGTTAAAATAATGCTCCCCCCCTCCTAAAAATAAAATTTATAGCCATAAAAATCACCGAAAAATGATAAAAATAGGGGTCCATTCCTAAAAAACGGTGGGTGGTAGGGCGAAATGGGCGTCCTATTCGGATTCAGGAGGTCATTTTACATAAGAATATGCTGAAATGGTGTCAGAGGCAATTTTTATGCCGAGCAGTGATATGTGCTTAGTTGGTTATTTCTCAGGAACTAAAATACTTAGCGAAATCATACCAATATTCACTAACAACGGCCACTGAAGTACTGGTCGCCTTTTCAAAAATTATATAAAAATATTCGTAACGATTTCCGCAACCATTCTCATCTTAAATTCTGAACTTGGCGAGTGTAAAACTAAACGCCAAGTGCAATGTCATTTTCGCTCCAGTTTTGGAGAGCACTTACGACCGTGATGTAGCTTAAGAAGTTTTAGGGGCTCGAGCCCGGTGCTGTTCCCCCCACTCCATACTGTTATTGCCATCTATGGTCATGCCACAAATTAGCTTCTTTGGAATAATCAATGAATTTACTGAATCGATATACTGCCTCATGGATCCGTTCTTGGGGGATCTATTTTCATCTGTAATTAATTTTTAACTTGACTTTTTTACTGCTTATCCTGATATTGCCAACGCAATGTTTACATCTTTTCGACAGAAAATAATTAACATCAGAATCAGTTATGCAATTATATTTATCGCGAACAATTTCCTACTTATTGTGATATTTTTTTCGAAATAAGTTCTCAATAAATCCCAATTTATTAAAAATTTCAGTCAATCTGAAGAAAAGTTTGGGCAGATTGATATGTGTATAGTTTTACCCAAACTCTTCGTCAGATTGACTGATATTTTTTATAAATTGGGATTTATTGAGACCTTATTTCGAAAAAATATCACAATTGCCAAAAAATATTTCGCGATAAATATAACTGCATAATTTATACACGCATACTAAATGTACTCATGGTCATGACTAACTATTAGTATATCAAAATTATTGTAGCACAATAAACTTAATCATAGAACTCCACTAAATGGTGAAATCTGTATATAACGGGCACCCAAACCTTTGGTCATATTGATATGTGTACACTAAGCGACAATAAAAAAGCCGCACTGCAGAAAAAATGACTTATACCTTTTTTATTTGTAATAACTTTAAAATTAATGTTTGAAACAAATAAAACTGTCTTGTTTGCATAATACCAAAGGGATGAAATGATACCTATGCACATTTTCGATTTAATAATTCGCTTTATTGCACTCTACGAAGTACTTTTTAAAAATCTGTATAAAACTTTCTTTTTGAACATGATGCAATAACCAAACACTTTGTATTCTATTATGATTTATTATATAAAATAAACAAGTTATATCTTAGTTTATGAAATAAAACTATTTACTTGTTAGATCTAAACAATTTTTTATTAAAAATATGTATTCTGCATTGGGTTAATTCCAACTTTATATGGAATTACTGCTTTAATGCGCAATGGCATAGTTTTATACCGTGTTTTAATATAAATATTAGAAATTTCAATGTGCCAAATATCACAAATAATTTTTTCTAGTTCTGGCAGAGTTGTAGGCTGCAAATTTCGAATCCTCTCTCCTCTCTCCTGCCTTTTTATAGACGAAACATTTTCGAGCGGATCGCGATTAGGACTATTTCCATGTCTGGTAAAGAAGAAATTCTACTATATCCTTTGTGGGATTTAACTTAAAGTGAAAAAAGATATGATTACTTACAGAATTATAGGTTCTCATGGGAATGGATAGGAAATTTTGACAATTTGAAGTGAATAAACCTGCCACAGACACCGTGTAGTAAGCTGCATTATCATCTTGAAATGCTGTGTGCGGAAATGTTCAAGATACGTCCAAAATAGTCGGTCAAGCACCACTTTTATGAAGATTGTGTTTTATTTCGATTTAATTGATCCCTTGAGCATAAAAATTTCCCCGATTGTTTGAAAAGTTATGCAGCTCCGTACCATAATGTACGGAGAATGTGTCACTGTTTTAAAAGTGCTATTTTCATGAAGTCGGTCATATTTTCGTTGTCAGGTCTGCTTGTTTTCTTCAGCTCGAAATAACTTAAACTTGACTCATCAAAGAGAACCAGTTAACTAATTAACTAATCATTTTTAAATTTTTTTAGCCATCTGAGGTCTTGCTTTCCTAATTCTCTTCACTGAGAATGGAATTTTTTCAAATTTTCTGTCATTTAAACCTGCTTTATTTAATAGTTGCTGTACTGTAGTTAAAGAAATTATGCTGCTAAACACTTTTTCCGAAGCTCTTTTATGTTCTAAATGTAATACAAACCGATTTTATAAGCAATGGCGTTTTAACTTACGATCATCTCCCTTGAATGAGCAACGCGGCCACCTAAAACCAAATTTCCAGTTTATACGGCCAACAAATTTTATATCTTGTTGAAAACCCTTTTACCAATATTTCGTTAACATTTAATTATTTTGCCATCTCACTCATTAAAATATTTTTTGATTTTCATTCAAAAATTAATACTTTTTGTGGTATCGTTAACTGCCTTATTCTTACCATTTTTGAAATAAATTCTAAAATTACAATTTTCCTGACAATTGCATTTTGTTTTTAATATACTAATAGTTAGTCATGACCATGAGTATATTTAGTATGCGTATATAAATTATGCAGTTATATATTTATCGTGAAATATTTTCTGGCTATTGTGATATATTTCGAAATAAGATCTTTATAAGTCACGACTTTATAAAAAATAAACGCGACTACAAGGAAAAATTTCAATCAACCTGACCAAGAATTTGTGAAAAAGTGTGTTACCCGATGCATACCTCTTAACCACAAACTAACACGCAGTTAAACAAGTATATTGTGGCCGTTAAAAAACTTTCTTCTTATCATTCTATATAACAGCGCCACTTACTGTATAACATGTATGCAAAAGTTTAACCTTAGCTTCTCACAATAAAAATTTTACATATGGAATTTGGTGCAATTTTAATCAACAGAGGATGAGATGTAGCCAGTGCAAAATTGCAATAGTAACTTTACCTATAGTCCGATATATAGATAAATAACGATAGCATTTATTTTCGTAATGGTTATCTCACATATCAAGTTTCGTGCCATTATATGCCATAAAAGATGATATGATATTTAGCCTTTATATTCACGAGGTAAATTGCAGCGCAGCAATTGCAGCAGTGCCACCTGTTTAGCTGATATACATCCAAATTAAATCAGTATAGTGTTTGATAATGGTACGCTCATATATGAAGTTTTGTGCAATTATATACAATAGAATCTGAGATATAGCCTTCTCGTTCTTTGAGAAATATGCAGAATAGCAGCGCCACTTATTAGACAATATGCATCCAAAGTGAATCAAAATAATGTCTCATAATGGCTTTCTTACATAAGTTTTGTTTGATTATACGCTATAGAACCTGAGATATAGCCTTCCCTAAAATTGCGAAAATTGCTGCATAGCAGCACCACCTGTTTATCTATTAACACCAAAAGTTGATAGGCACTAATTTATGTCAAAGTTCATCTACATATAAATTTATGTCCAATTCTGTGCAGTAGTTCCTGAGATACAGTCCCACAAATTTTTGTCTCACGCAGACAGACATTTTTTAAAAATTGTCAAATCGTGTTCTGGGGCTCTCAAAAGGTATAAGCCCATCGAAAACAGAATATCGAAATAAATATAGAGGAAAGTTATTTAAAAAAAAAAAAAAAAAAAAAAAAAAAAAAAGGATATCACATTAAAAATCTTCTAATGAAATCATCACTTTGTTTGCTTTCAAATGAAAATATTAAATAAACTGCCAATAATATTATATTTCTAGCTAAAATAATCTATTTATATCTTTATAAACTCGTTAAAAATAGATGCATCGGTTTATTTATTAAAACTAATTCTATTTCTATTCAGTAATTATAAAAGAAATCCAGTTAACTAAAGTTAATCAGTATAAAATTACATTTACCTAGTTTCATAAAAACATTTCCTTAAAATTTTTAATTTAATGTATCGACCTATGACTAAAAATAGTTAATTTAGTCACTTTAAGCCATACAAGTGCTTCCGCTTAAGATCAAATTAAACTTTTTTTTTTTGAGCTAAAAGTGTATGAAAACTAAACTATATAGTAGAACGCTAAGTTGCGTTTGTTAGATTGATTAATTAAAACTCCATATAGGATAGGAGTGAATTAACGAAATAAAAACAATTCTTGTGATAAGGAAATATTAATACAGACTTTAATTACATAACTAATGGACAAAATGTAATTATAGAATTTATAAATAGTAAGATGGGATTAAAAATTTATTGAATCGATATAAATTGTGATTCTTAAAAATCATTTTACGTAATTTCGATTTTGATAAATATATATATTTTTTTTCTTCTCGGGTAACATTTAAGCATGTAAATTATATTGAATGTTTTAATGACCTGTTATAGTTCTTTTAAATTACTTTCACTACACTCTTATAGCAAATTGTCTGGTGTGACGCTCATACTATTTTGCCTTACTTTACATTACTGTAGACAAGGTAGGCATTACTATACGCATATTACTGTTTATTTGAATATTTTTAGAGGGTTTTTAAAAAACAATTCACAGTATATATATAGTTATAGTTATAGTAACATTTCTATTCGATATATATATACAGTCGGTAACAGAAGTGTCCGAACACTCGCAAAAATTCCTATGTAAAATAAGTACACTTTATACGGTCTTATTAAATAAATCCTTATCGAATCTTGTTCTTACACTGACTAAGAACAGGATTCGACAAGGATTTATTTAACAAAACCGTAGGAAGTGTACTTTTTTAACGCGCTTTTATTAGCTTCACCTGTATGTATGTATGTTTGTATGTACGTTTGTAACCGCTCTGGGAGCAAACAAAAAAAATCTATATTGTAAAAAAAGACTCTCCCTACGTGAACGCCGTGGCGTTGAGGTATAGCTCCGCACTACGAACCTAAAGGTCTAGCGTTCGATCCCAGTCAGGGGAGATTTTTAAAAAATGGTTTTTGTTTAATTCTAAATTATTTTAATTAAAGATTTAAATGTATGTAAATATTATGGTGTGTCACTCACACGATTTTCTCTTACCCTGCATTTTAATACTAAGATAGATATTTTGTGCTTTTTAGTTCACATTTCTATAAAAGCGTGTTCTTTAATTTTTTAAAACTATAATATTATTACATAGGAATTTTTGCTACTGTTCGGACACTTTTGTTACCGACTGTATATATATATATATATATATACAGTAACCGCTGGTTAATAAAATCAGTCTTTTAATGTGATCAAACTGCCGGGACCGAAACAAACTACTTTTATAACCGCCGCTTAATAAAATCAGCATCGCCGGTTAATAAACTCAAAAAATATTTTCAGAAGCAAAAATGCAATTTATGCGCGCTAAACAAATTTTTTATTTATATTGCGATTTTCTTTCTTTCTTTCTTATTCTTTTTTTTTTTTTTTTTTTTTTTTTAATTTTTAAATAAAAAAGAAAATAAAGCACAGCAATTCCTCCGTTATCACTTTTTGTCGAAAATTTTACACTTGCAGCATAGTTACAAATTAAAAACGTCCCATCACTTGTCTCAGTAACAGTTTCAAGGAATGTTTTCTTGCGGTAATAAGTTACAAATTTGATTTGGTTCACAAGTGATTTTATTTTTATTATAATTATTAAAAGGCAATATCTAATTCTTATTTTGAAATAACTAAGATGCAAGAGATTTAAACGGAAAGATTTAAAATTTAAAAGAAAAACATGAACTTTTTGCAAAGTAATGATAATTTTCCTCAAAGGAAAGCGTATCGGAACTTGGAATGCGTTTAATTTATTTATTTTGAAGGAACAATCAATTAATTATCTGTATATGAAAAGTCAATTAATATTGTTTATTAGTTCCATCATTCGTTACTTTTTGAAATTTCTTTAGAAATTCAGGAAAGTGATATAGCTTTTTGTTGAGTGCAGAAACTTTCGCCGGATATAAGAATCAGCCGTTCAATAAAATCACTTTGGTTCAGGATGAATGTGATTTTAATAAGCTGTGTATAATGTATATATCTGTATGGGTGGAGCGGTCTAATGAGTCTCAATATGTTAAAAGTGACGGTAGAGTAACACCCAAAACCCAAACCCTGTACGAGGAGAGCAGCACTGTAAAAAATTTCTGTAAACTTATTGAAATGTTTAACTTGACTCTCTGTATATTCACAATGATTCTTAGATAAAAGTAAATAATCGATATTCTAAATATTTGTTATATTTTTATTTTATTTTAATTATTTGATTGAACAATAAAATTAAAAATGATTGTTTCTACTTTGAAAAATTCATTCTAAGTCATAATTATATTCTCGCCAATAACACTGCTCGGCATGAAAATTGCCTCCAACACCATTTTTGCAAATTCTTATGTAAAATGACCTCCTGATTCCGAATAGGACGCCTATTTTGCCCTATCACCCCCCGCTTTTTAGGGGGGGGGGGAGGATTATTTCAACTTTTAAATATCTTCTGAGGGGCTACAGAGTTAGAAAATTCTAAAACATGACCATTTTCGTCAAGGGAAAATTTAGAGGAGGAGGGGGGGATTTGACCCTGAAATTATGTATTACATTTCTTATATTTTTTTTATTATTATTAATATTATTTATTAAACATTATATATACATATATATTTTTTTTTTCAGGTGTTAAATTAATTCTTTTTAATTCTGCAAATCAAATTAATTGTGATAAAATCATCGAACTCTGATAAAAATTGAGGGAGGAGTGGTGTCCCTAGAAAACGGTGGGTGACTGGGCAAAATGGGAGTCATATTCGAATTTTACGAAAGAATCAGCTAGAACGGTATCGGGGCTCATTTTTTTTTTTTTTTTTTTTTTTTGCAGCGCAATGTAATTAATTGAATTAATATTAGCCATTAAAAAGCATATGTAACATAGAATTTTTAAGATCTCCGTTTATTTTTCCCTGTAATTTTACATAAGACTTAAGATAAATGATTACCAGTAGTTTTCTGTTGAAATGTTTAGCAGTGTGGCCCCTGGAATTCCCCTCCCTCCTCCTCCCCCCCCCCCCCCAAGAGTCAATATAGTAATTATACCTATTAATATTTAAGGCTGCTATTAAATTAAATATCTATTTTTAAATTATTCAGATAATTGTCGACTGCAGTACACTTTGAAACCGATTCTACTAATTTTGAGAAGCCCTGTATATTGTCTGTAAATTTTTCACGCATTAAAATGCATACTTAAATTTAGCACAATGCATGATAAAACTTGATATGCATATCAAATTTTTTCCAACCATAACACTAATATATCTAAATTCATTTGTGCGGCCCTGTAAAAGAAAGATAAATACTTTTCATACTATGTGAAAATATAAAAAAACATTTTTTGTGGTGCAGTTCTATATTCTATGGGGAAAACGTGCTTTTGTGGGGCATATAAAAATATAGGTTAATTTAATTTTATTTGGTTCAGTTTAAGGATGTAAAAATGCACCTCCAGAAATTTCGCGAAAGTTACCATTTATTTATTTTATTTATTTATTTATTTTATTTGTTTATTTATTTATTTTATTTTATTATTATAATTATTATTATTTTTTTTTTTTTTGGCCTTGCTGGAGTGCATTATGTATATAATTTTCTTATCGAACTTCATTTAACTTTCTTACATCGTGCTTTAGTTAAGTACTCAAAAACAATATCTATACTAAATGTATCCACCAGAATTTTAATATAGTGAATTTCGCAGTTATAAAAATATTTTTGAATATTCTCAAAAATCATACATCGTGAATACACAAAAATCATAATATATCTCAAAATATCATACATTGATCATTTTTATTACATTACCTCAAAAGTTCAGGTTTCTGAATTGTATCTTTTATTTATAAAAGCAAATTTAACAAAATATCTTTCTCTTAAATTTTAAAATTCTGCAAATACAAAACAAGAAGCTTTGATTTTGATGCTGTAATTCATTTAGTGAGGTTATAGTTAAAACCTAGATTTTTATCAATCGCAATAACTTTCTTTCACTTCTACTTATTTTGGCGCATTTTCTTTCCACATATTTTTAACTTTCTGAATAATAAATCAAACAAAAGCTGGTCTATTCTTGTCTTTTAAAGACTTGAAGTTATTCAGCATGTAGAAAGAATTCTTTTTACAAATAACCTAAAGTTAACCCCTTTTACAAAGCTCCTTGTGGAATCTTTATACATTTTGAATAAATTTGCTTCTCAATATCTCCCCCTCCCCCCCCCACACACACAAATAAATAAGTAAATAAATAAAATAAGAAATGTGGTTGAAATTTTTGCTTTGGGGGGGGGGGGGGGAATTCTTGTGTTCAGATGCAGGTTTATGTAGATTTTGCAAATTCATTCACAAACAAAACTTCGGGAGAAAATTTTGTTTCGCTTTTTCTGATAGAAGACATTTTTCTTTCAAGATTTATTTTATGATAAAATCCGCACTGAAGTATGAAATTCATGCAACCTAATATTGAATTCTGTATGTAGGATTATTACAAAAAAAAATGGGGTAAAATTTAAAAGTATTGTAACTGTAGAAACGAGAATGAAGGATTCAAATATGTTTGACTAATTTAAATAGATTTTCATTTCCTCGGGTAATAGTGAAACGATTCGATCTCAGTTTTTGACTTTTTTTTTACAGTTTGGAAATGTGAGGAATACGAAAATCAAAATCAGTATAGTGCCCTTCTGTACCGTGTCTGTTAGTGTTAGTCTGCATACAAGATATCTGAAAAACACTATTGAATAGAAGTAGGACTAGTTTTAAAATATCATTTATGACACTGGTAAGAACCCTATTTATTTGCAATAATCCAATTTAAAACTTCGTGAAGTTATTAAAAATTTACGATTTTCTCAACATGGGAGAATAGGGCAAATTTCGGCTTAAACGTCAATAAAAAGAACATTTTTATAGTACAGATATCAAAGTTATGATGTTGGCATAAACATCATTAAACACCGCTATATGAATCCCAATGAAAAATTTTGAATTTTGTATGTTTTGGGTTTTGATGTGCGTTTCTAATCATATATAGTTTAAATAATTTAAAAAAAAATATTTTGTTAAAAGATATTATATGGTTCCAAAATAGAAATTTTGGTGTCAAATGAGGCCAGGATAGATTTTGATAAGCTCGAAAACTCTTTTAAATTAGTCTTCTTGATCCCTGTATTTTATAATTTAAAACCCGTTAGTAGTCGCTATAGACAGCGCCACCTATTACAGATTGCGCACTTTTTATTTAACTGCCACCAATAATTTTAAAAAGGGATGTGATCGACGTTTCTTCGAGTTTATTCGCGTGTTATGTACATCAAATGCCACTTCTAAAAATTTTTGGTGGCTATCAAATAAATAAATCTGGCAGCACTTAAGGGTGGGCGGCAAATCGACCAACTAGCGACTACTAACGGGTTAAGAAAAGAACTGTTTTATTTCATATTCACTGATCTTAAACCCCCGCACTCGAATGAGTTATTTTTGGTGATTTTCTTTTTTTATGCGGCAGAAACAACAAAATTTTGTTTGATTAATTAAAAAAAATTAAATTTTACATTACAAACTTTTTGAAAAAATTACTAACGCACTTCATTATTCAATGTAAAAAATAACAAATATATTTTATCTTTTATTACTTGTAGAAAAAAAAAAAAAAAAAAAAAAAAAAAAAAATCTTAATCAAACGTTTCTGCAGCGGGGGCTTTGGCACCTAATGGGCTAACTATGAAAATTCAACTTTGAAAACTTTAAGTTATTTTAAAATTACGAATTTCTTAACATGGCAAAATTTCACATAAAACGTCCTTTTTGAGGTATATTTCCATCGTAAAGATGTCAGACTACTTCCAAAACATTATTTATGATAATGGAAGTTATTGACTACGAATAAACTAATTTGAAAATTTTGATAGTTATTCAAAATTGCAACATTTTCTTAACACACCAATATTTCTTATAAACTTGCATTATACTGTGTATAATTGCATTGGAAACAGTATGGAATTGCAAGAAAACTAAAATATGAAACTGACTCCAATAAAATTATAACAAATTAGGATAAAGTAAATGTATCGAACTGAATAGTGGGTAGCCTTTTAGATGGGGCATTTAAGTCTATCTCCGTGTCGAGTGATCGGTCAAATTCATTCATTAACATGAATATAGTATGGCTTGTATTAGAAATATATGTGAACAAATATAGGAAGGGGAACTCTACGTAATCTACTATGCCAACTAATCTATTTTGTTCTCTATTAAAACTGTTGGGTTAAACCTGCATGTGCTCCCCCATGCTAACGAAAACAAAAAATAATTGTATTATAAATGTATATTTCATGATATTTTAAATAGATATTTGTTCTTTTTTTTTTTTTTTTTTTTTTATGCTACAGATATATATCACAATAAACGTTTTTACTATGTGTAACTATATATAAAAATTAATATTGATTATCTTCAATGAAAAGTATGTTCTATTAGATGTCAATAGTATACATTATTTCGAACTATTTTCTGAAGAAAGTTGACAGACTTACAAATACAAAAACCTAAAGTTAAAAAAATACAAAGCTAAAAATGTTCTTAACGTATAAATAACACATGTAATGAAGTACATATAACACATACATTTGTAAGAAATGTAGTATTTCTTTATTTTGGAAAAAGATGTGCCTCCATCAGCTTGGAGGCGTTCGGGTTAAGGCCAATTGTCTACACACGTGGGGGTATTTTTAAGTAGTCCTAGCCCGTATTCATGCAAGTTTCTGAAAAAATTACGAAAAACTCCGAACAGCTAGATTGAAGAGCATCCTTTGGAGACAAAAGTTAGACTTAACTTACAAGGAAACATTCAAAAGCTGTCATCGTCAAAAAGTATTGAAAAAAATATATATGTGATTCTACTCTTCAAAAAACACCAGAAAATGAAAAAATTATCTGCTGAAATTAATTACAGCGACCACAAAAATTATCAAAATTAAGCATATTTGGCGATTTAGTGCTGTTAGGCGATATGTATGCTAGCACAGAGATTGCCGTGTACGAACAGAACCGTGTTTTGCTTTTCCGCCAAGTACTCAAAATCAATCGCCTAGCAGTGTGAAATCACCAAATATGCTTAATTTTGATAATTTTTTGTGGTCGCTATAATTAATTTCAGCCGATATTTTTTTCATTTTCTGGTGTTTGAAGAGTAGAATCACATATATTTTTTTCAATACTTTTTGAAGATGACACCTTTTGAATGTTTCCTTGTTAGTCATTGAAACTTGTTCAAGTATATCGGGAAGTGTTGATAAAAAATATTTTTATAAAAATTGTGGTATAGTATTGCCTTTTTCTCTATCTCTCTATCAATACATTAACGACAACCAAATTTCAAACAGGGGAGGACAAATCTTTAAAAAATCCCTAAAGATTGATTTTAGGTTCATTTTTTTTTTTTTCTTTTTTTTTAGAAATCGATCTATTGCAATCTCTTAAGCTTATCTATCTATCTATAAGCATAGTGGTAAATTTGTCGTCACGAATAGCTTCAGAAAATACTGTATCAAACTGAACCAAAGTTGGACAGTGGACTTATATTACAAATATTTTTGGTGAGTTCGTTAACCGAGTTGCTCAGCCATTTTTTTTCCAAGTCGTGGCCACTTGAAAATTTCAAATCCACTTTGTAAAAAGCGTATTTATAACCAGATTTGCTTAAATTTTGACGTATGCATAAACCGTATAAGGGTATTCACCAAGTTTATTAAAGAACTTAATCCGCCATTTTGAAAGAAAATGGCAGATACCTTAAATTAAGAGAGCCACTTGAAATAAGGCTGCCATTTGAAAATATCATGATAACTTTTGAAATATTCAATTAATTCGAACCAAAGTTGAATAGTGGACTCATCTATCAAGCTTCTTAAATAGTTCCTGGGCAACTTGCTCCGCCATTTTGTTTCCAAATTGTGACAGTGACCGTTAGATATCAGGCTGCCACTTGAAGATTTGTCATCACGATAACTTTTAAAATACTAAATAAATTTGAACCAAAGTTGGTCAGTGGACTTAGATTACAAATATCTTGGATGATTTCGTTGATCAACTTGCTCTGCCATTTTGTTTTCAAGTGGCGGCCACTTGAAAATTTGTATGCACGATAACTTTTGAGATACTGGATAAATTTGAAACAAAATTGTAAACAACAGTAGACTTATCTTACAAATATCTTAGATGAATTCACTTTGTAGCTTTCTCCACCATTTTATTTCCAAGCGGCAGCTCCTTGAAGATTTATTACGGTAACTTTCGAAATACTGAATTAATTCGAACCAAATTTGTACTGTAGACTTACTTAGAAATACATTTAATATGTTCGTTGACCAACTTGATCTGCCATCTTGTTTCCAAGGATCAGCCACCTGAAAATTTCAAATTGATATACGAAAAATATTTATGAATAGATTTTCTTAAAACTCCATATGTACGTAGCCCACATCAACGTTTTCAAATTTATTAATAAATTTTATCCGCCATCTTGTTTCAAAATGGCGGTGATTTGTTGAGAAAAAAGAATCCAACCTACATTTTCGACTAAGCCGGAAAGTTTTTTTTTTAAACACTTTTAGCTATAAAATTCTGTTCTATGCATTTTGAATGATTTTTTTCGTATGCGCTTAAAAAAAAAAAAAAAAAAAAATGGAAAACATCGGTTAGAGATTTTAGTCTTTGGCAAAACACATTTTCTTGTGGTCGGATGCAGGATTATGTAGATTTCGTAAATATATTTCTAAAGAAAAATTTTGCCTCTGCTTTCAGAGAAACAAATAATCTCATAACATTCTTTTCTTTTTATAACAACTGAGAATAACTAGTATGATGTGGCTACCACAAGACTTTCTTCCATATAATCTCATACATATTCACGCAGTACAAATTATTTATTAAACTATTGCTTATTAAAATTACTTTCCATAGTGAATTCAGACGATTTTTATTTCACAGAAAAATATCACTTAATGCTGAAAGAAAGTCAAGTGCCAACATCAGAAAAAATGTGATTTTTTTTTTCCTACAGTTTATTTATTTATTTTTATTTTTTATTTTTATTTAAAAAAAATATATATAACTGTTTTAAGTTATTACAGATCTAAGGTTGAACCTTACTGAACCCGTATTTCGAATAACTTTCGAAGTTTTCAAATTAGAATACTTATAGTCGAGGATGTTCAATCCAGTATAATAAATGATATTTTACAAGTGGTTTGAAATCTTTAAGATGCAATTATTTCTCATAATGGGCATGATGTAAAATTTTGTCCATTCTGTTACGTTAAGGAAATCGAAAATTTCGAATAACTTACAAAGTTTTCAAATTAGAATATTCATAGTTAACGATGTAGATGTTCATACTAAAATTTTAATTATTATTTTAAAGCTGGACATTTTTACAATAAAAATATTAAGCAAAATTTTGTCCTATTCTTCTATGTTAAGAAAATCGTAAATTTTAAACAAGTTAACGATTTTGAAATTTTTTAATTAGAATCTCGCAAACAAATTGTGTTCTTGCCGGTATCATACGTGATACTTTAAAACCTGTTGTACTTTTCTAGAATTATTTATTCTTAAGATAATGTGTATACAGACTAAGAACTAGAAAAGGTTAGAAAAAAAACTAGTTAATTAAGTCTAAATTAGTTAATTAAGACTAAAGTAGTTAATTAATATTAATAAACTAACAAACTGACTAACCTACGTACGAACAGAAGAACCACATCAATATTGTGATTTTCTGATTCCATATACCTCAAAATTGTGAAAGCGTCAAAAAACCGAGGTCGAGAATTTTCACTAATACCTAGGTTTCCTGTACCTATAGTAAACTGCTAAAAACTACACAAATGACTTGTAACTTTAACACATTCAGGAGACCTCAAAACGTGTAAATATAACAAAAATAACAATTTCGAAAATTTGACTCGAAAACAATACTTTCTTTTCCATATAAATGAGTAAGAGAAAGTAAAAAAGATAATCAAAATCCAAATAATGAAAGTATACAATACAAAACAGTCGTTAGGGGCTTTTATTGAATATTGTATACAAAATTAAATGTATTTCTGTAAATCTGTAAGCATCTAGCCAAAACAAAAATACACATTTCAATTCCCAATATATCTAAACGGAACGAAAGCAATTAATTAGGAATGCATGTTATTTTATACAAAAATTTTAGACAAGTAAAATAAAACTTAGAACATAAATTATTTTCTAACAGGAAAAAGAAGTATCATTTTTATACAAAAGAAAATTCTGGAGTGACTCCACTCGACTTTCCGAACATTGTGTAATTAACAGTTTTGTAGATAAAGTTAAGAAAGAGGAGTTGTTAAACAAGCAAAAGAATGAAAACAATAATAGAGTGTTTGAGTATTCTTTTTTCATGTATTACACGATGTTTTTTTTTTTTTTTTTTTTTTTTTTTTTTTTTAACGCTACTGAACTTTGAGCCCATAAGATGATAATGATAAAGAATTTTTCGTTGTGTCCCTGTAAAAACCTATAAATGCTAGATTCACCAAAATTCTTATAGTTAATGCAACAGTACTTTATAATATTCATATAAATTTTCAGCTCAATTGTATAAAGCGTTTAGATGCTATCGCAATTTTAAAAATTTAGTCCCATAGGCCATAATGAAAAAGAAAAGAATTTTTCTTTGTGTCCCTATAAAAAAAAAACTGTAAATGCTAAATTCACCAAAAATCTATACAGCTCGTGCAACTGTGACCTATAACATGTGTACAAGTCTTTTGCTCAGATTAATAAAGCGTTTAGACGATATCGCACTTTTAAAAATTTGGCCCCATAGGCCATAATGATAAAGAATTTTTCCCGGTGTCCCTGTAAAAAAACTGTAAGTGCTAGATTCACCAAAATCTATAGGGTTCGTACTATTGTGACTTACAATATATGTACCAATTTTCAGCTTATTTGAACAAAGCGTTTAGACGCTAGCGTGTTCACTCACAGACACACACACACATACATACACACAGACATATATCATCGTAAAAATAGTGGAAACGGACTCGGGGGACCTCGAATCAAAATCTCAAATTCGGATTTTTAACATGATTACAATACTTTTCTCACTATAGTGTTCGGAAAGTAATAATTAATGAACTATATATATATATATACATTTAAAATACATTTATTAGTAACTGTTATATGTTAGAATCCTTATTTCAGTTTAAACATTTTTACTCACCCATCACATATTATGACCTTTTATACAAGTTTTATAAGTATTTTCTGTTATCATAAACGAAGACTTGAAAAATAAGTATTTTAAAATCCATCTGTCAAAACCCAAATATAAAATTTGTATCAAACATGAAGTGAATGTTTCGGAATCTCAGTACATAGAATCTTACTGATTTTTTCCAGTTGTAAAGACATGCTGAGGATTTCTTCGATAAGCCGGTGTAATATGTATTCTACGAAAAAAAAGGAGTTGGTTGTTAGAAAGCTGCTTATCAATATAAATCCTTGAGAGTCGCTCAAGTTTTCTTGGAAAATTCTTATTTATTTTCATTTCAATACTCAGTATTTTCCCCAAACATTTTTGTGTTGCCATAGTTTCTTCAAATTCATCTGCAATATGTTAGTGGGAACAAACAAATTTTATTTTAGATTTTGAAATAAAGAAATATTTTAGCTTTCTTATCTTTAGGGCATTGAATTTGTAAGCATTTTCTTGTTTTTGCTCGGTTGATGTGTTACATGCTTTTATTCCATAATGTACTAAGCCATTTCCTTCAATTTCCAGGTGCAGAGTTCATATCCCAGATCAGGAATGGTTACATGGTTTTAAGTCGTAGGTTCTGGTCTAATGAGGTTTAATGAGCAAAAAATGACCGTAGAGACACATTCCAAATTCAAAATGAACTAAGAATTCTAATTCTGAGAAAATGGGGGCTAAACCCTGTAAACAAAACATATATATGGGCCGGCATTGAAACAATTGCTGTTTTGGTTGGGCTCTTTGTTGGCTTTTTCGTTGTGCTCTTCGTTTTCATAATTGTCCGTTGGTTGGATAGATGGTCTGACAGTTGGCAAACCGTTGGCACACATTGAGCATTTTATATTGATTATTACATTTTTGTATATATTATTTACTATTTTTATATTTTCGAGCGAAACTAACGTTTTCGACGTTATTTTAATAAAATTATATATTCTTTTTAAAATTATTTAAAGCTAAAAGTGAGCCGTTTTACGTAAAATTTAACACATCAATTAGTGTTGGACTCATAACGTTGTTTGTCATAATAAGCAAACAGTAACTACCCAACAAATAAAGAGCCAACACATGGATCAAAAAATGGGCCGCTGGCCCAACCGAAACTATTCCAAATAACCAAGTGCCTACCGCGCGAACCAAATATCGATCATTGAACCAACGAATTTGTTGTAGGCAACAGTGATCCCAAGATTTGACACAGGCAGATAGTTTTTTTTTTTGTTTTTTTTCTGAAACCTTCTCCTGATGAGATTGGACTTGAATATACTTCCGTGCTGTATTGTTGCTGCCTTCGGACACATGTCTAACATTTAAGTAAAGTCTGTTCGGCAGACGTGCATTAAAAATTAATCGCGATTTGACACAGACACTCATATTTTTTGCCTTGGAACCTGTCTCTGTTCAGATAGATCCCTAAAAATGCTTGCATAATGTGTTGTCATCGACTATGAACTTGTGCGCAAACTTTGAGGCAAATCGGTTTGGTAGAACTGGGTTGTAAATGAACTGCAAGTTTTCACCCAGACAGCAACAATACAAAGTTGAATAAAAACCTGTAATAAAAAAATAATAATCAGCATTTAATATTTCACTCTCTAATATTACTCTAAACCATAGTATCTAAGATAGCCCTTACTTTCTTTTACACATTATTATATCGCTCATTTATGCGTTTAGACATTATTTATACTTTACATGCAAAGTTCTTGTCAGTCCTTATAACGTCACAAAATATTAGCAAACTTGTAGAAATAATTTATTCAAGACGAAGCCAAATGTACACGAATGCACTAATTTGGTGTAGTTTTTCATTCAGATTTCATATTCACCGAAATGAATGATCGTTCATAATCAATATATAAGTTTAATTAACACGTTTCAGTTACCTTGTTATAGAGCGATGCGCGTTTTCATAAATATTATTTAACTAGTTTACCTTCGCCCATCTAGCGGTCCATATTTCCAAATATTAATTTTATTATTTATTATAACCATGTTATCTAATTATTATTTATGTTTTTATCCTCTGATTTAGCTTAATGTTTCGATCATAGATATGGTAATATATATAGATCTATCATTTCCACGTTATCGAGCAAAAATTTTTGATGCCGAAAAAAAGTTTTAAAATCAGCCATTAGAGAGTATTGAATAAAAGGAAAAAAAGACAAATGAATTTGAAACTGTATCTGGAGTTTTTCATTCACCTTTAATAAATAAATTATTCATAAATTTTATTTACTAAATTATTCGTGTGTATTCCTGTGTGTAATTTACTCGGGGATGGACAACCATTAGGAAAAAGGGAATCACCTTTTCCCTCTCGCTGATCAATCCATATCTTATTACTATATCTATGATTTCGACCATAATTTGGCGGTTTTTAAGCAGGGGGGAGGGGTGTGCTATAAGGAAAACCACAAAATTGAAAAGGGTCAGTCTTTACATAGCATCATATCTATTCTTTAAAATTATCATTTAGGCTTCTATTTTACTTGTTACAAATCGTGGATAAAATTTATTTTTTCTTAAAACATTGTTGCGATTGTGACGTCATTTTTTCGAGCTAAATCATCCTTATTTCGTTATTATATTTATTCCTTTAAATGAAGGATAAGAATTTATTATTATTTCTTTATTTCAATACATTTTTGTGACGTCAGTTTCAAGTGTTAGTTTCAGGAAACTGGGGCTTTTATTATTAAGAGGTTACATGGATTTCAAGGGCTAAAAAAAGCATATTTTATCTCCCTTTTTTTTTTTTTTTTTTTTTTTTTTTTTTTTTAAGGACAAAGGACTATTGGTCTTAATCTACGGATTTTTACGATACCAGTTTTATGATAGTTGGACATTTATCGAAATTGAAAATTTATCAAAATATAATTGAATAATTTGAAAGCGATGTTTTATATATATATATATATATATTTTGGTGGGGGGGGGGAGGGGAAACTAACAGTCCTCCGTATATTAAACTAAATTCTGCCTTTGCCAGAATTTTATCAAAATCCTTTTTTCTTTTTCTTTCTCTTCTTAGAAAGGAAAAGAAAAGAAAATTAATAATAATCACTTTCGAAATGGACTGTATCGAAAAAGTTTTTTTTTTTTTTTCCCAAAAAAAACTTTTTTACATTATTATTCGCGAGAAAATATATTTTATTATACGTCGAAAAATAAATTAACTCTTAATTTTTTTTTTTTGGCAACATTACAAGTTAAAATAAACAATTTAAAAGTTTAGAAGTTAGAATTTCTAGATTTTTTTTTAATAAAATAATTTTTTATTCAGAGATTTGAGTATCTAAAAGAGCAACAGTTAAGCAATATTTTATAAAATTTCATTAAAAATTTCGGAAAATTCAGCCGGTGAGTTCTGGTTTCCGGAGACCCGTCGGAAAAGCAGCGGACACGATTTCTCAAAAACTAATGCCCCTATCTTATTGAAATTTTCTTACTTTTTCAAAACAAAATACACAACCGAAGTGTGACGTCACTGACCGTCCGTGTATGCAAGAAAAATATTTCCTATGTTAATCGCCCATTGGATTTTTTGTAAAAAATTATTAAAAATCGAGGAATATTATTTCCCGATTTCAATCCCTATATTTAGGTATAGATATGTATTAGTTATCATGTCCATGCATTAGATTAAGTTATTTTTGTTGTAAAATTGACAAAATTTGAATTTTTAATTTCAAAACTCTAGAAAAAAAAAATGGCAAACTTCCATATTCGATTGAAAACATAAACATTTCATTCCAGAGGATGATATTTACATAATAAATATCCAACTACAAAACTAATTAAAAGGAAAATGATAAATATTTTATCATAATTTGAAGTCAAATTTGTTTTCAAATGTCTAAATAAAATGTCTGATATATGATACTAATATGTTGCAATGGAAAAGATTTGATATATGTCATCCTTGGCGGGGAAAAAAAATATCGCCAAACTATCTGGCGAAAATATTTAATTCCTTTCAAAAATCATGGTTAGTTTAACAACGTATATTAAGAGAGTAATGAATAATATGAAACAATATTTCGTACAATACATATTACGAAAATATGCATCTGGCATGCATATTTTCGTATTACGTTTTTGATCGCCAAATACAAAAAACGCCAAGGACGATAGAGTCTTGAAATTTAAAATTTAAATTTTGTCAATTTGACAGCAAAATAACTCAATCTAACGCATGCACACGATAACTAATACATATCTATACCAAAATCTGGGGATGAAAATCGGGAAATAATTTTCCTCGATTTTTAATAATTTTTTGCAAAAAATCCAATGGGCAATTAACATAGGAACTCTTTTTCTTGCATCCACGGTTGGTCAGTGACGTCATCACTTCCCTTGCTATTGACTAGTGCTCGATCGAAGGATTTTTTTTTTCCTCCGATTAAAACTTATTTAATAAGGCAATACTTAGGGTAAAATATAACGAAAACTGTACTGTTTTTGCATACAACTCTGTCAAAAATTGAAATTTCAATCTTTTTAAAATTCCTTCCTTTAAGCAATAGTCAATTTTATTTTGAAGAAGATATGCAAAATTTCAATCAGATCGGAGCATTGTTTTTTGAGAAATCGTGTCCACCCTTTTCCTGGAAGATCTCCTGAAACCGGAGCCCACCAGCTGGATTTTCCAAAAAAGAAATTTTTTTTTTTTTAATGAAAAATTTATAAAATATTGTTTAAATGGTTTTTTTATGTGTTCAAATTTTCGAAGAAAATATTTTATTTGTTTACATTTATTAAAAAAGAAACGAAACAGAAAGAAAAAAGAGAATATTTTTTAACACGCTTTTATTAGCTTCACCTGTATGTATGTTTGTAACCGCTCTGGGAGCAAACAAAAACTCTATATTGTAAAAAAAGACTTTTCCTACGTGAACGTTGTGGCTGTGAGGTAAAGCTCCGGGCTACGAACCTAAAGGTCTAACGTTTGAGCCCAGTCAGAGGAGATTTTTTAAAAATGGTTTTTGTTTAATTCTAAATTATTTATTTAATAAAGATTTAAAAGTATGCAAATACTAGCAGGCTTTGCCCGCTTCGCTGGACATTAAACTTAAATGAGTTGTCAAAATCCCATATCTTTATTAATAACCCAAGTTCTCGCTGTGATTGGTAGAGGTTTTCTCGCTCGCAAAGTGAGGAGTCTAGGTCTCCACTGTCTTCGGCACAACTTACCCACTTCTTACTTCCCCTTCCTCAGCGGGTGAGTTCGAAGTTTTGCAAAATCACACTAATGTACATAATGCGTACACTTAATCAATATACAGTCTGGGTCCCCACTGCCTTAGGCACAACTTACCCACTTGTTACTTCCCCTTCCTCAGTGGGTGAGTTCGAAGTTTTGCAAAATCCCACTAACGTACATAATGCGTACACTTAATCAATATCCGCACACCAAAATTCGCCATTCTAAGATAATTCAAAGCGAATTCAAACGGAAAAACATGTTTTTACACATGTTTATTGGGAACGACTTCAGTATAAACCCACAACGATATTTGGCGATTTTTTTTGTTGGCGATTATGACTAAATCATAAATCTAAAAATCATAAATCATATATGATAAATGATAAAATCATAATCTAAATCATAAATCCAAAATAAACAAAATATTAGGCTGCCATATTATATCGCAAACAGTCCAGAACGACATCGTTATCCTTCAAAACAACGCCAAAGAAAAATCCCCAAATTCAGCTGTGGGGTTATACAGAAGTTATACCGTTTATTGCCCTCCGACTCCGAGAAGGGGGGGGGGAGATTTCGAATTTCGTGAAATCCAGTTACAATAAGTGCCGGATGCAAACAAACAATTTACGCACCAAATTTCGTGACCACAGAAGTCTTTAATAGAAAATATAAATAAATAAGTACAAAATGCACAGCTTTAGTATGTGAACCCTTTGGTGACTTTAAATATTTTAAGCCATTTTTGCGATGAACTGAATTGGCTATCTCAATTGTGCAATCAAAGATCTTGGCGAGAAACGTCCGAGCTACTTCGGTTCCGAATTTCAAATTTTGCCAAAGGGATCCAATACTAAAGCTGTTCCATATCGAATCTAGGTTGAAAACGGAAAAAGGGTAAAATAAATTAGAAATATCAGACCTATATTTATAAATTTGGTACCAAATGAAAGAGGCGATTTTTCTGAATCCAGGGGTGCAAACAGTTTTTCGATGCGACAATTAGATATTAAAAAAATAACTAAAGTATGAAATTTAAGTGGCAACGGAAAAACGGAAAAAGGGGAAAATAAATTAGAAGTATCAGACCTATCGTTACAAATTCAGTACCAAATTAAAGAGATGATTTTTCTGAATCCTGGGGTGTAAACAGTTTTTCGATACGACAATTAGATGTTTTAAAATTAACTAAAGTATGAAACTCAGATGGCAAAACTTCATTTAAATCTTTTCATAATTTGTAGTGCGATTCACGCGAATGAAAAAAGTCTTTATCTTAAAAATTTATTTTTGCATTTTATTTTTCCATTCAAAGCGTTTTAGTGAAAAAATATTTATGGCGCATGCGCAGGCGTTTTTTACCCACAATTTAAACACTAATCAGAATTTTGAAAATTTCTATAGATATAATTTTAAGTTGGGTGAAGACCTAAGTTTCTGCCAAGCGCCGTTGAATTCCGTCCAGCCGTTCTCGAGTGATGCCCGGACAAACGTGTTTTAGTCTTTTACCCCCCAGGGGGGAACGGGGGAGAATTTCTGAAAAGTTGATGGATATAATTTTAAGTTGGGTGAATACCTAAATCCCTGCCAAGCGCCGTTGAATTCCGTTCAGCCGTTCTCGAGTGATGCCCGGACAAACGTGTTTTAGTCTTTTACCGCCTAGGGGGAGAACGGGGGGGAATTTCTGAAAAGTTGATAGATATAATTTTAAGTTGGGTGAAGACCTAAATTCCTGCCAAGCATCGTTGAATTCCGTCCAGCCGTTCTCACGTGATGCCCGGACAAAAAAAGCGACATTCGGACACGATGACACACACATAGACACACACACACACACAGGCAAAATTTTCTGAAGTCATTTTCGGCTTTCATGGGGTGTAAAACGTGAAGATATCGCAAAATTTTTCGATTCCGACAAATTTACAGACAAAACTCTGATTTTATTAATATAGATTATGGTGTGTCACTCACGCGATTTTCTCTTTCCTTGCATTTTAATGCTATAAAGATAGATATTTTGTGCTTTTTAGTTCACATTTTAATAAAAGCGTGTTCTTTGATTTTTTAAAAGTTCAATTTTATTTAGCTTTCGAAACCCATATGTAACCCTTTAAGAAGATCATTTTCTTTGACATACACTGTCTTTATTTGGTTATCATCTTGCATTCTAATGTTGCTCTGAAAACAAAAAAAGAAGAAAAAATAGTGTGTTATTGCGTTATACGCCAAACAAAAAATTTTTGACAGTAGGTTTTTCTTGTTGTCATCATTATTACTTACGTTTCCAGGAATCATACAACTATCGTATTGATATAAAAAAGATACCTTTAATCGGGTAGCAGAGGTATCACTTCGATGCCAGCAAATTGTAACGTTTTTGTGAACGAAAGTGTCCGAAAAAACGGTACCTCGATACGCGAATGAGTTGTCGATATGATACCAGAAATCCGACACAGAAACGAATTTCTCCGATACATCTGACACATATCCGATACAAATCTAGAGAAATTCAGATACTTCAGACACGAAAACTGTATTTAAAAATAAAAAAAAAACACAAATTTGTTTTTTGCTGGTGTCTGACGGTTATCCTTTTGAAAATAATTTTCGATGCATATATGATAATTATAAAAAGTGTGCTGTCTATCGATAATCAAACGTAATCATAACACGTTCTTAACTACAAGACAACACCGTTTCAACTGAAACGGTGGCAAATTTGTTTGCTGGTGATTAGAGGTCGCATTCCAACTAGAATGCTTTTGTGCGACTGCAAGTTACCAATTTCTAAAATAGAAGAAAGTTTATTCATAAATATTTAAGGTGGCAGTTAATAAAACCAAGCGAAAATAATTATATAATATCGTTAACGTTTCAATTACTTAAATCTGATACTAAAAAATCATATCTATGATATCGAAGTAATATCTTGCATTCTATACGTTACTGGCGCCTCGTAATACTATCGGGTTTCGGATACATGTATGATAAAAACGATTTGATACATCTGTACAAATATCATATTTTTGATACCGTAGAGACACTTCTTATGTGATATAACTTTATTTTTCAAGAAAAGGATATCTAAATGTTGCACGAAAATTAACATGTCTGACAAAACGGTCAAAATGATACCAGAACGTAATGTTTCTGATACTTACGTGTTTGCTGGGTGACGCGTAATAATTCTAATAAGGCAAAAATGAATAACTCGCAAAAATTACCGAAAGTTTTTGTCGAAAATAAAATATGTCAATTCTGTGTCCCCATTTTATTAAACTGTATGCAGGGTGTCCCAAAAAAGTGAGAAGCACGAATTGTATGGATTTTGATGCATGTAGGATTTACAGTCCTTTCATAGGGACACAAAGAAAAATTATTTATTTAATAGCCAATGGAACTAAATTATTTGCAGTAGAACAACATCTAAACGCCTTATCAGATTGAGCTGAAAACTCACAGGTAATGTTGGTGACCGTTGTTTGATTTGTATGTATTTTGATGAGTGTAGGAATTTTACAAGAGTACAAAGAAAAATTCTTTATCATTACGGCTATACATAGATGCCAATATTTTAATTTATTCCGGAGTATTTTTAGCCTTGCCTTTATTACATACCACATATTTTTTTAAGAGTAAAGTTCTTTTATTTTATCGAAATTATATACTGAAGAAATTTTTTCTATAAATAAAAGTGGTGTGAAATAAAGGCGGGGCTAAAAATACTTCGAAATAAATTAAAATGTTGGCATCTTTGTGGATACAGACTTGAATCACAAGAATATTACAGATTTACATGTGTGTAGAAATTAGAGTTCCCCTCCCCCCTTCCTTACTGGCCATAGACCTTATATATATAAGGTCTATGTTACCGGCACACGAAGAAGAATTTTTATACATTGCAATCTGTGGGCTAAAACTATTTAAAGTTCGCTTTAAGTTATATTAAATTGTTTAAAACATTTTTTTACATGAATATTTAACATTGCGATCTTACCATTTATAGTTCTTTTATAGGGCAAAAGAATTTGGATACATTACGATCCATTAAACAACATACAATTAAAGGCGAATACAATCATTATTAACTAAATGTTTTCAAAGTCGAATGGTGTTACTCCTCTTTTTTCCTTTTTTTTCAGTTCATTGGCAACAACACAATATTAATTACGAAAATAAATAGAAAATAGAAAAGAGGTAATAATAGAAGGTAGAAATGTTTTATTTATTCTAAATAAATACAGGTTTATAACGAGTTTTCTATTGTTTTATCTCTATCAATGTGCCGTTATAGAAAAAACTAGTAAGTTATGACCACTATAGGAAGCCACCCATCAGTAGAGAAGGCTTTAACTACAAGTCTAGACTCAATTAATATCTTTAAAGACGCGAGTATGCAACTTCACAAATTTCATACAAATTCGACACCATTACATGAATTTTGGGTACAAAAAAATGTTGTTAGCAAGGATTCTAAAATATTTGAAGAAAATAATCCCCCTAATAAAGTTTTGGGTTTAGGGTGGAATAACTTGAAAGATACTCTCTATTTTGATTGTAAGGATTTAATAAACCTCGTTTCTAAACAGATAAATACTAAAAGGTTTGTTTTACAAGTAATAGACAAAATTTATGACCCTATCGGTTTCCTAGGGCCCTACACTTTAAGAGTTTAATGCCTTATGCAAATGATCTGGAAGACTGGTCTTGATTGGGATGGTACATTGCCTGAAGATTTGAAAAAAATATGGAAAGACTGGTGTAATGAAGTAACTCATCTTTCTAAATTTTCTGTGCCGAGATATTATTTTTCTGATTTTCCAGAATTTAACATCGGTGATTTGCAACTACATGTTTTCTCAGATGCTAGTATCAAAGCATTTGGCACTGTTGCCTATTTTAGAATTAAAGAAATCTCGAATGAAAAATGCAAAACGATATTCGTTGCTTCCAAAAATAGAGTAGCGCCTTTGAAAAATCTCACGCTACCTAAACTTGAACTCACAGCTGCATTGTTGGCAGCTAAACTAGGTCATAATATTATGAGAGCTGTGAAATTAGATATACCCACGTTTTACTGGACAAACTCAATGATCGCCTTTTTTTTGGATTAGAGGCTCTCCAGAAAAGTTTAAGCCGTTTGTGCAGAATAGAGTACAAGATATTCGTGAATTGACATCTCCTTCAAATTGGAGGCACTGTCCCGGTTCGTCTAATCCTGCCGACCTTGTATCCAGAGGTGCAAAGATCATAAAATTAATTAACGATAGATTGTGGTTAAATGGGCCTGAATGGCTCAGTTCACCCCCCGAACTTTGGCCTAAGCCTGATGATAAACAAAAGCTAGATGTAGAAAGCTTAGAATATAGAAAAAAGATAAAAGAAACACTCCTTTTCAATTGCATGACAGAACAACTAGAAAACCCCATTGATATCAGAAAATACAGCAGTTTAGAAAAATTAATCAGAGTTACAGCTTGGGTAAAAAGATTTATTAAGAGGATCAAAAAAATTCCAGAACTTAACAGTACATTGACAACCGAAGAACTAATAGAAGCTGAGAAACATTTGATATCGAATGAACAAAAGTTCTATTTTAAAAATGAATTTCACTCGCTAATAAATGAAGAAATTTTTGATAAAAATTCTCCCCTTAGCAACTTAACTCCTATGCACTTTTTAAATTTTGGTAAAGAAATCACCTACCCAGTGAATTTTGCTGACATTATTGAAGGTGCTTCAAACAAAATATCTGCCTGAAGACGTAAAAGATACCAATCACTCTTGTTAAAGCAGTTGTGGAATAGATGGAAAAGCCAATACCTATTGGATTTGAAGACGGCGCATGCTTTAAAGAATCCTACAGCACAACCTGAACTGAAAGTAGGAGATGTAGTGTTAATTGGTGATGATTCAAAAAACAAACTTCTGTGGAAACTTGGTATAATCCAGAAAACAATCGTCGGCAGAGATCACAACATCCGATCTTATGAGGTTAAGACTGCCAATGGTGTTTTAAAACGAACTACTCAGCATTTATACCCTCTGGAATTGACTTAACTAAAAACTTTAATGCTACGAACTGATAAAATAACAAACTTTTGAGAAAAATTTGAACTTTAAAAACCTTCATTTTAATGAACACTTTTTCTTTAATTTTCAGAATATTTGATATCCTTTTTTGAATAATTTAGTGAATTTTATTTGATAATTGAAAATATTAAAATTTTGCATGTGTTATTATCTTTATATTTAAGTTTGCTTATATTTGATAACTTTGTACAGTCGGTAACAAAAGTGTCCGAACACTAGCAAAAATTCCTATGCAAAAAAAGTACACTTCATACGGTTTTGTTAAATAAATCCTTATCGAATCACGTTCTTACATTGACTAAGAATAAGATTCGACAAGGATTTATTTAATAAAACTGTACGAAGTGCACTTTTTTTACATAGGAATTTTTGCTAGTGTTCGGACACTTTTGTTACCGACTGTATATATTTGATAATTAAGAGTTAATTGCTTAAATAATAGTGTGTTTGTAATATGTTTAATATTGATATTTCAATTTAATATTTTGATTTGATCTTTTATTGATTTAGTTATAGTACTTTAGTAAATATTGTTTACATTTGTATTTAATTTTAGATAACTGTTGATATTTTGAAAAAAAAAAAAAAAAAAATGATTATGTGATTTAGTATTAATAGAATATTTGGAAATTTGTACAATTTATGATTATCAGAAGTTGTTCAAATTTGAGATTTATTTTTTGATTTAACGAGATTTTTGATTTGTGAACTCTGTAAGAGTTCACGGCGGGGAGTTGTGTAGTAAAATCAATCCCCTTCAGACGGCGCTGCGTCGCCAATGAAAGAAAAAAAGATATAACCTTTTTTGTTAATAGATTTTGGCAACAGCCAGTAGTTTAGTTTTAGATTTTGATGCTTCGACTGCGTTCGAAGATGGAATTTTTCGATCTCTCACTATGAGAGTTTTTTAGATTCGGAACTATGTTCCTTTAAGTATTTCTTTTTTTGTACATAGTGTATTAAAGTGTAAATAGATCCTTTATTTTATTATAATCATTAAACTTCAAAAAGAATAATGCATCGTTGCCCTTTTTTCATTCTCTTGCTTAAAAGAATCCGGCAAGCGTTCGATTTATGTTCCTTATTCTTAGATTTTTAAATACCACTGAACCGAGAATTATTTTACATGGTATTGACGAGTTGAAAATTTACACCACTAAAAAATCCCCCCCCCCCACTCGTTGGGTAGTTTGATACATGCAAATGATTTTTTATTAGTTTAGTACGACTATTATTAATAATTTATATTGATTTCCCAATCATTCATTGAAAATAATTTTCATTGTGTACATTTATATGAAATTTTGTCCCATACTGCCATATTAAAATTTTTGAAAAATGTGATGTCAGTACTACCTTTTCAGCGATTGATCCCAAAATATCATCAGCACCAGTTTAGGTCAAGGTCCAACTAAATACCAAGTTTGGTTAAATTTAATTCATTGATTCATACCATATAGCGTCCAGAAAATGTATGGTACGACAAACACACAGAGAGAGACAGACAGACAGACAGACATTTTCTAAAAATAGTCAAATCGTGTTAAGGACATCTCAAAACGTGCAAATCATTAGAAAACCTTAAGTCGAAAATTTTCACTAACTAAATATTTTCTTCTGCTTATATAGGGTAAGTGCACCAGTGATTGACACTTTTAGAGCAATCTCTGATGTTTTCAATGTTCTAGTCATCAGAAAATATTTTTAGAAATCTTAAGTTAGTACATATGGCATGAAAGACATTCAGAACCACTTATATGTTAAAATATATACATTTGATAACAATTATTATTATTTTTTTTTTTTTTTTATGAATTTTATTTGACTCAATGTTCCAGTAATTGAGACTGCCAGTTTTTGATTTTATCAGTAATTGGCACCCTATGTTCCAGCGTTTGACACTGCTAGTTATTCATTTTACCAGTTATTAGCACCCTATGCCCCAGTGTTTGACATAAAATGTTAAAATTCTTATATGTAAAATATATTATTTTATTATTTTTCTTATTTATTAATTATTTCGGGATAGATATCAGTTACTGGAGCATGCCAATCACTGAAGCACCTACCCTATATAGAAGAAAGTAAATAATAATAATAATAATAATAACTCTTACAAATTCATAAACAAACTTACGTATATCCACTGAACTTAAGTTATGAATATTACGTGTTCTATATTTTAGAAAATTTTGTAAATATTTGAAGTCAACAAATTTTATGGTTGAGTGCAAACATTTTATAACTCAATCTCTGAAAATCCCTACAGAAACTTGCGGTAGAATTTTGAAGATGGATGTTGGAGATCTAAGTACAACGACGACGGTTATTGATTTTTTTCAGAAGCAAATACATTTTAAGGTTTCTCTTTGGTAAACCAATGCGATAGATATTTAGTTTTTAAAAAATGAGATAGGATATGAGAAAGCTGCTTATCTATAAATCCTCGCATGTCACTTAAGATAGAGAAAAATCTTATTTAGTTTCGGCCCTATATTCACTGTCTTCCAGAGACTTTTCGTGTAGAGGAGCTAAAGCCTGTTCACATTCCTATTATATGTTTCGGCGAATGTAAGTATTGTTTTAAATTTTAAGGTTCTAATATTGTGAATTTTTACTTTCGCTTACACATCGGGTCGAGAAAGTACTATTGTTTCAGGGTCAAATTTTCGAACGTGAGCTTTTGTTATATTTACATGTTCTGAGGTCCCCTGAATACGAAAATCATGTTTTTAGCGAATGGTCTGTGTGTCTGTCTCTGTGTGTGTTATCAGCATATATCAAGAACAAATAGTAGCAGAAATTCCAAACTCGATATTCTAAATGTGTATCATATAAGGATGCTACAGTAAGCTTTTCGTTCAGATGAAGCAAATGGTTCGTGTACAGGGACATTCAAAACATTCAAATACATTACGTCTATGGGGGGAAATTGCAGGTAAGTAGAGTTTAACATCTATAGACTATATTGAATCAAATGAAACGAATGTATATATTTTGTAATAGATATAGTCAACTGGGAAAAAAATCTTATGTGTGTAGGAGCCTCGCCGTCCCCCCTCGAGGGGAGTAGATTTTCATGATGGGTATCTTTCAAAAGAGCTCTCCAGTACCTTTAAAACGAATGGTTGAACCATCGATCTGCGACAATTTAAAATAAAGTTATCGATTTTTTTTCATTTTTAACAAAAAAAAAAAAAAAAAAAAAAAAAAAAAAAATTAGTGTTTATGATAATTTTTTGTATTATCATAAAAGATAAGTTTTTTAAATAATAATTTTAATATTTTTTTTTTTAAACAGAATTATTTTTTAATAACCGAATTAAATTCTATATAAATGTAGGTGCATTAATGAAACGGGGGGATGAGGGGGGCGGTAGCCCCCTTCACACAGAACTATTTATCATATAAAACTCTTCCGAAGCCTAATTTGAATTGTTTAACATAGATTTACATAACAGTACTCGTTATCTTACCTCTTAAACTCCAACCTGTATTTATAGTACTAAATTTCAGGGTAAGAGAAAGTCGTGTGAGTGACACACCAGATTATTTTACTTTCTTGTTAGTAACCATTGACCGGTCCGTAAGAAATATTTTTCATATAACTAATTAAAAAGCAAAGTGAGTAATCTGTTTATTATTATTATTTTCTTCTATATACATAAGAAGAAAATATTGCATTCGCGAAAATTTTAGACGTCCAGATTTCTATGAATTCACACGTTTTAAAATGTTCTGAACACGATTTGATCGTTTTTTAGAAAATTTCTGTCTGTGTGCGTGTGTGTGTGTGTGTGGATACTGTATCTCACGAAACAATGGGCGGAATTCAATACTGTAAATTTATATTTGGCTGGGGTAAATGTCAATTTTGTGGCCGCATTTGTAAATGATTTTTTTTTTTTTCTGTTAAAAGTTAAAATGTTGATAACTTTGTTATAAATTATCACAGATCCATGGTCCATTCGTTTTAAAAGTGTTTGTTTACCAGATTTTTTATTTTATTTTTTTTTTTTTTTTAATGCCCATAAAATGGAAATTTTTTTTAATGCCCCTGGAAATATTTTCTCTCCAGGAGGAAAGGGACCCCCCCCCCCCCTTCCCCTGCATGTACAAAAAAAAATTTCCTAGTTCACTATTAGTATCATATATATGTATCATTTCATATTGAATTTTAAAAATTATTTTCATTATGTACACTTATACAAAATTTTATACTACACTGACATCTTAAAAATTATGAAAAATAACGGCATGGCAGTGCCTCCTGTTGAGCGATTGATCCCCAAACGTAATCAGCTCCAGTTTAGGACAAAGCTCAACTAAATACCAAGTTTTGTTAAATTTCGTTCATTGAGTCATGCGATACAGAGTCCAAAAAAATTATGATACATACACACACAGATATTTTCGAAAAAGGATCAAATCGAGTTCAGGAGATCTCAAAACGTGTAAATCCATCAAAAACCTGAAGTCGAAAATATTTTCGAATTCAGTACTTTCTTATGTTTTTTGAAAATAATATTATTTATTTATCTTTATTTATTAGGACAGGGGACTATTAGTCTCAATCTATGGATTTTTACTATACCAGTTTTACGATAGTTGGACATTTATCAAAATCGAAAATTTATCGAAAATGTAATTTAATAATTTGAAAGTGATGTTATAATTCGAAAAAAAAAAAAAAAGAAAGAAAGAAAGAAAAAACTAATAGTCCTCCGTACTAAACTAAATTCTGCTTTTGCCAGAATTTCATCAAAATCGTTATTTCTGTTTATTTCTTTCTTTTTTTTTTTTTTTTTTTTCCTAAGAAAAAGAAAAGAAAATTAATAATAACCAGTGTCGAAATGGACAGTATCGAAAAAGTTTTTTTTTTTTTTTTTTTTTTTTCCCAAAAACCTTTATACATTATAAGAACAAATTTTGTATAAATGCACGTAACTTTATTTATTATTATTATTTATTTATTTATTTTATTTTATTTTTATTTTTTTTAATTACATGTGTTTTCTTCAGCTTATCTGGTTCGTAAACAGAATGAGGAAGTACTATTCTCTTCTCTCTCTCTCTCTCTCTCTCTTTTTCTTTAATTCTCAGTTTTTTAGAACTTCTGTCCATGTAATTCTAAAATGTATGAATTTTGTAAATGGGAGGAGTTGTGAATTGTTCCTGTATTTTTTCCTCATAACGAACACTTTACAAAAAGCATTTCCGAAAGCAAAATCAACCACCTGGTCTTTTCGTAAAACAAATGTCAACAACCGTTTCTGAGTGATGGAAGAGAGAGAGAGCAAATTTGGAGAGGATCCAAAAGAAGGGCTTTACGCGATACTTCCTAAAATTTTATTTTTTCTATATTTTGTTTTGTGTTTAAAAAATATTAGTAAATAATATTTTAAAATTTCTTTTTGTGTACACATATTCAAACATCGATTTTTAAAATTTTGCTAAGATAAAAAAAAAAAAAAAAAAAAAAAAAAAAAAAAAGCAATATTTTTTCGATATCGCTTTTTAAAAATTTCAATAGTAGAAAGTTATCGACTTTTAAAATACAGGTGTTCTCCATGTATAGGGAACAAATACCCCTTTAAATGAAATTTTTAAATGTTGAGTGAATATATTTTTTTAACAAATTCTATTCGAATTTAACTTTTAAACGAACTTTCTATTGTCCGTGGCTATACTTTTTGATCGGTTAGCATCATGTGCAAAATTTTTTGCTTGAAAAACCTTTTTTTCTAATTTTTATTATTGATAGTTAAAAACAAATTTTCAAAGTTATTTAATTAATTTTAACTTTTAAGTAAAATAAACTTATTTTACTTATTTGAATTTTGCATTTGCTTGTTTTATTTATTGTTCTGAAGATCATTATTAAGCATCCAGAAGCTGATGTTACTTTAAATGAAATTAATAATGATTTGTATTTAAACTATTATGTTTTAATCGTCACAAAACTTATATTATTTTATATAATTGCGCCATTCATCAGTTAACATGCATAAATACTTAATCAACATAGTTTCTTTAGTTAAATTTGTTGCAGTTATATGTCATAGAAGCTGAGAGATTGCCTTTCCCTAAACGCGGTTAAATTATTGCATTGCTACCCTTCTTCTCGTCTAATATGCATCCAAATTGAATCAATATAGTCTTTCATCATGACCTGCGTGCATATCAATGTGCACTTATACACTACAAAAACTTAGCCTTCCATTCAATGGAAAAAATCGCTGCATAGCAACGCCTTTTGTTGGGTAAAATATCCCAAAGCTAGTTATCTCGGACTTAAATCAAAGTCCAACCAAATATAAACTTATATTGCTTTCTATAAATTGACTTATGAGAAATAGCGTTCACAAAATGTGTATGAATGAATGTATAAGTAAACTCTGTCAACTAATAAAACTACAATTATCTTCAGTTTGAAATACGAACTGATTTTTATATGGCGTCACTGAAAAGCTAACACTTTGCATTTGAAGAGATTTCACCCAAAAAATACAGTTTGATGGCAGATTTGAGCAAATTACGTAAATTAACGACTTTTGACCGTAAAAAAAAAAAATGCCAGTATTCTAAAATTATACTTTAACGACATCAGCTTACGGGCTCTGACAGTTTAGCTAGTAAAACGGTCATTTCCTGTAAAATTATTCAGTCAAATGGCGTGATTTTAGTTTTTTTTAATAGTGTATGACTACATACATATTTTCTCACACATAAATGAATATAAATATCTTTACAATAAATAAATAAATAAACACTAATACTAACAAAATTTCTGTACAACTGTTAGATACGTAAAAGGAGGGAGGGGGGGGGGAGTGAACAATGCTTTAAACATACTCTCTTTTCAGAACAAGTGACGGTTATAAAATTTTGTACGCATCCATTATCGCAACGACAAAGACGCAAATTAATACTTCTGTACCAATGCAATTTTTTTACCATGTTTTTATTACCTCGCTTTCTTGTTTGTTTGTCCAGTACAAATCTTTCAACTTCCCGGCTAGCTAGACATTTGAAACTTTAAGAATAGCTCAGAACACGATGACAACGCAATACCTCGAAGCCCGATTTTCGAATTTTTTATTAGTTTTCTTTTAATTAATTAAAATATGGAAATAATAACCACCTAATAGCTTCCAAATTAGCCATTTAAATATTAACTACAATTTAATTGTTGCCAAAAAAATTTACGAGTTCATTTTCTTTTGACATAAAAATACATTTAATTAAACGTGAACAATAAAAAACTGTAAAAAAATAAATTATACATCTCACAAAAATTGACGTCATTATCATTTTAACAATTTTATGCACATTGGTAAAGCGCTAATATAGTTCTATAGTCATAATTCAACAGAAAATTTAAATACATAGTAAATAAAAAGTTTCTTTTTTTTTTTTTTTTTTTTTTTAATCTTATAAATTTTTTTTCATTTATTATGCATGATTATATATTTGTAAAATATATATATTTGCTTATAAATATATGTCTTCATGGGTGCCTAACACAAAATGCTGAAGAATCGTACATAAACTTCGCTAAATGTGGAAATTTTGGTTAATTTTGAAACCTTGGGTACGATACTCCCGTGATCATCTTAAGACACCAAAGTACGCTGCGAAAAAAAATCGATTTATACTTTATTTATTAAAGATATAAATAAAATTTCTTTTATTGTTATAAGACGTAAAAAGAAAATACAGAATAAATTACTACTGGGATAAGATATACAACAAATTCACAGTTCAAAAAACTTTATCATTTTTTATTGTAAAACTCCAAACTCTTCGTTATCTTTTCGCTTGTATGAATTTATGTTGTTACCTTTATATTCAACTTATATTATATCTTTTATATTACACTTCTATATTCAACAGAAAAAGGTATTGAAATCGTAAAAGTTTTAGATTTCTAGTATTCGATGGAATTATACGTTTTGAGAGATCCAGAACACGATTTGATCATGTTTGGAAGAATGTCTGTCTGTGTGTGTGTGACAAAAAATTTGTGTAAGCTCTAGCTCAAAAACTAATTCACAGAATTTCATACAACTTTATATATTGTTTAACCTTGGCATAAATTGTCTATCAACTTTTTGTGAAAATCGCCCACCAGATGGCGTTGCCATCCCATTTTATGATAATTTTTAATGTGGCAGCATAAGAAAAATTTCTTATAAATGTGCACAATGAGAATTACTTGTAACTAATTATTTTAAAATTAAAAAGAATTATTTGTTATTTTAATACTGAACTAGGAAAACAGTTTTGTATATTTTGGAGCATCAATTTTCCCCACAGTGGTGCTAATTTTCAGAATGAGATTTTTTAAAAAGAATTCGTCAATATTTTTAAACACGAATGGTTGAGCCATAGATCCATGATAATTTAAAGCAAAGTAATCGATTTTATTATTATTATTATTATTTTCATAAGCTGTCTGTGAGTCATAAAAGGGACTTTACTCATACATTGAGTGTTATTATAGATATAGTAATAAGACATAGATTGATCATTGGGAAGAAAAAAAATGATTCCTTTTTACTCGGAGAAAAGTACACAATATGGCCGTCTTTCTCCGAGTAAATACACACAGACAATTTAGAAAATAAAATTTATGAATAATTTATGTACTAAAGGCGAATGAAAAACTGCAAATACAATTTCAAATTCATTTTTCTTTTTCTTTCTTTCTTTTATGTATTTATTAATTTAGTTAATATTTAAAGTTAAACTATTTTTATATACTACAACTAACGTTCTTTACCTACGCCGCTGCTAACTTTATTTAAAAGAACTTTGAAAATTCTATATTACTTACTAATATAAAATCTTAAAAAATAGCAAACTTTAAGAAACGTATTCCATTAAAAATCAAACCAGTTTTTATTTAATAATAATAACAAAGCAACTGATTATAAAAATTATATTTTTCATAATTTAGTCAAATTTAATTTACTTTTATGATAACTTATCCATTTCTTTTCATAAATTTATTAGAAGAATTAAAAGACGCAATATTTCGACATTTTGAAAATTCATCAACATTCTATTCTATTCTATTCTATTACAATTGCCGAGTTTCAATGGTTTCAGTACCATTATATGGCTGATGCCAAAACATTTTTTCGGCATCAAACATTTTTTCATGGTAACAATGGGATGATAGATCAAAATAAATTACTATATCTATGGGTATAGCCGCAATATACCAGTTGTTATAAGTCTGAAAAGAAAATACAAAATAAATCACTACCTGGACGAAATAGGCAACGAATATCCAGTTAGTAAAACTTCGTTTATCATTTTCGAATGTAAACTCTTTAAAATGCTTCCTCTCCTTTCACTTCTATGAAATTCATCTTGTAAAACTTTTTATTGTTTTACTCCCAAGCCTCGACTAAACATCCTCCTTCCGCGTTTACGTGATCGGTGTCCAAAATAGAAATATGTTTTCGTTTTCCCTGTTGTACTTTTTTTTTACGCCTTCGCCACCCATAAGTTCCCGGAGTCCGTATTTCTAGCAAATGTAGTTTTATTTCTACGTTTATTTTTCATCGCAGATTGGAAAAAGCGTTTCCGAAAGAGAATAAAACACCTGGTCTTTCTTCGAGTTCTGCTTTGCTTTTCAGTAACTGTTTTTAAGTGATGAAAGGTAGTAAAATTCGGATATTGGAAATAAGCCAGCAAACATTTCCCAATTCATACTATTTTCTATGTTCATAAGAAGAAAGCATTCTCGATTAGTAAAAAAAGAAAAAAATTCCTGGTTTTCGACGGATTTACACTTTTTGAGATGGCCTAAATGCGATTTGACAACTTTTAAGGAATGTTTGTGTCTGTGTGTGACAAAAAGAAAAAATATATAATTCTGTTTCAACTTATAACAGATCTAACGTCCAACCATTCATTTGAAAAGCATCGAGGAGTTCTTTTGAAAAATACCCATATTAAAAATTTGCATCCCTTCCCCTGGGATAGGAAGCAACGCCTTCTCTGGTTGAACTATTAGTATTATTAAGATTTTTTAATTTCTTCTGTATTCAATAAGAGAAAGTATTCGATTCGTAAAAATTTTAGACTTCTTCAAGTTTTCGACGAATTTACACATTTTGGAAGGTCTAGAACATGATTTGACCATTTTTATGGAAATGCCACAGTTTTTCTGTATGTGCCGTTATGACAAAATTTTTGTAGCAGCTCTAGATTAACAAAAAATACATAGAATATCATACAAATTTATATTTGGTTGCATCTTGACATAAAATGGTGACAATCAACTTCTGTTGTAATTCGTTAAACAGGTAGCTCTGCTATGCTGCACTTTCAATTTTTGGGAAGCTCAGCTTTTGTTGTGTAAAATTACTCGAAATTTAATATGTGAAAGAGCCAATATGGAACACCACACTGATTCAACTTGGGTACATATAGACCGACAAGTGGCTCTGCTATGCTGAAATTTTTCCCATGAACGGATAGGCTATGTTTCAGTTTCTAACGGATGTCACAAAAGTTTTAAGACAAATTTGAATTGCGTGCCAAATATATTGGGAAGTATACGGTGCTCAATAAAATGTAGAATAGAGATAGAATGGATATTAAACAAATATGGCGGACATTCAAAAATCACTCGATCACCCTAGAACCTAATTCATTTTTACCAGCATTTGATACTTACCTTTTTAATTAAAATCTCGTAAAAACATTTTTATTTATCTTCAGAAACCTTGCAGAGTGCCATTTGAAATTGTGCAGAGTGCAATGGCATCGCATGTAACAGATTCAACAAACATGGCGAATCGACTGGCGGGTCAATATCCAGTCTCTTATCAGGTAGGGTCTGTATGTCGCAGTAGGGACAACAACACTTTCACTTAACTGTCAAAAATAGTTCGGTTCAATGTCATACGAAATCGAGTTGCGTAAGATTATTTTTACAGGGTTCCCGCGGGTCAGGAAGAACAGAGAAAATCTGGAAAAGTCAAGGAAATATCAGGGAAAATTGTAAATATTGCTAAAAAACCTGGAAAAATGAGGATACAAACCTGGAAAATACTTTTTGAGCATTCAATTTATACCGCAAGTCACATTATTATGTTGTCTTTTATGTCGCGAGCTATGTTTTATTTTATACCGTGATCTACTTTTTATGTCGCGAACCAAATTTTGTGACTGGAATTTTCTAAAAATAGACCTGAAAAAGTCAGAGAATTTTATTTTTGAAACTGAGTGGGAAGCCTGTTTTAGACTCATTGGAACTCATTGTTACAAATGATATAACGATCGTTCTGGATGACAAAATTTTCCTCACCATGCATTAGCGGGAACCGATGTTTTTCACTCGGAAAATATTGAAAAGACACCAAACAATATCAGGTTCATGCGAAATTTCAGCTAAAGTACTAGAGTGGATTGCTATTTTATCAAAGGGTGTGTTAGCGTAATTAACCACCATAATTATGTTCTGGCCAGACCTCCCCAGTAGCTTTTATTAAAAAACAACATTACAATGGCTCACTGAAAAAGAAAGTAACTTTCATGCTAAAAGATGACAACCCACCACAAGTGTCACGACACGTCCGTTTAAAATTTTCTGCAGTTTTCTTATCCGGTTGGTGTGCGACAGTTTATGGGAAACAAAATTTGAGCGGCAATTAATGAATGAAAGTACTCGAAAATCGAAAGAAGTTGACGTATATGCCGTCCAGGCCATGGTGATGAACATTAAGAAAACCCTCCGATAAATCAAAGATAATGGACCATTAAAGGCTGTTTTTCTAATGATAGTAGAATCTAAAGATTTTGCCAAACAACATTCATTTTTATTATTATCATTTATTTATTTATTTATTTGTAGAACCCACTGCTCTTTGAATGTCTGTCAGGAATTTTGTGACACCCGTTATAGCGATAAGTGCAACGATTTGACATCTAAGATTGTCGTTATGAAAGAGAATGCTGTTTTAATTTGAATGCATATCTTCGGACAGATGGTGCTGCTGCAACTCATTTTTTGCAATTTACCATATCTCAGCATCTGTTGAGTTATTTTGCACTAAACTGCATATGGGAAATTTTTGTCGAACGATAACAGGATTAAATATTTGTTCATGTTAACCAACAGATGGCGCTGTTACATAGAAGAAGACAGAAGAAAGGTTTATGATGGCTACAACATACTAATTTAATTTTACCATTCATCATTATTATTATTTTTTAATTGAATAAAATTATGTATTTTTTTTATACTTTAAAAAATGATATATTAAGAAAGGGGAGGAAAAAAAAAACACTTTCCATTTCATATTAGTTTTTAAAATGCTGCAAAAAATACAATCGAAATACGACGGTATTGCGATTAACTAAAAATATTCATAATAACTTTTATCGTCTGCGGTCTTCTTTTACATATTCATTCCGCTTTTCAGAAGAATTGATTGTTTTCCTTTCTGAAGATCCCCTTTCAGGCCTTTACGTGACCAATCTTCCGGGAAGGAAGGAGATTCAGTTTCATTTTTTGATATTTTCCCCTCTCTTATCCTTTACGCAATCGTCACCCGTAGGATATATGTTCGTAGAGTATGCATTTTCTCTCTAAATGAAAAATATTCTCTCCTGTTCTCTATTTGTTTCTCTGAGTAAATCCTCAGAGCGATCAAAAATGTCGAGAAAAAATTGCCCGTTTTTCCGGAAAACTGATTTTTTTTAATAAATACAGTAGAACTTGGATAATTCGAAGTTGAAGGGACCAGAGAAAATTTTGAAATATCCAAAAATTCGAATTACATATACTATTTTGTCAAAAAAAAAATATATATATATATATTAAAATATTAAAACGCTACGATCAAAGATTTAACACATAAACTTTATATCTAAGAATACTGCTACATCCCCCCCCCCTCCCCAATTAAATCAATATTTTTTACGAGCTTAATTATTCAACACTTTTTTTAAAATAGTCAGATATTTTTTATTTCTTCTTTAAGTACAATCTTTGTGTCATAGCATATGACTTGATACAAAAATAGAATCTTCTTCATTAGACAAAACTTCTTCAAAAAAACTCGAAGTTCATATATATGCACCATATCTTTTGATGCACTAGCTAGGGGGCTTCTCTTGTATTTCCTTATCCTTCTTTTGAAAGGCTGTTAAAATATATTAGCTGAGAAAAATCTCGGGAATAAATTATACAGTAATATTTTAAAGGTAATCCTATGAAAAATTCGAATTATCCAAAATAGAGGTCGAATTATCCACGATTTTTTAACATTATTTTAATACAAAGTTCAAGGGACTGAGTAATAAATTCGAATTATCCAGAATTTCGAATTAAACCAAGTTCGAATTATTCAAGTTTCACTGTATTATGCAGTAGGAACATGATTATAAATATTCTAGAGGAAGGTGAAATTATTCCATATCATGTAGATTTCGAGTAATGGAATTACCATTTAAATCATCAGTAAAGTTCTCTTTTTTAAGGATACAAGAGAGGTTGAAATAAATTATTTTTATTTTTCCTTCAAACAAATAAATAAATTCTGCCGAATATCTTAATAATTTATTTGGTTCATTTTTTAAACCTACATTTTGAAGAAAATCTTAAGCAGTCTGTAGATTTTCTTTAGAATTTAATCTGAAGAAAATCTACAGAATATAATCTTAAATTTTTTTTAAAAAATGTATTTTTTAAGATATGGGCTAAATATCTTGAGATATTGTGCAGATAATTTTTTTAAGATAACCTTAAGGTTATTTTTAGTGGGATACGCTGTAAATCATTGAACATTATTATAATATATTCAATCTTTTATCATTTTCGTTAAATTCTTCTTTTAATCAAAATAGGTAATTGTTTTCTCCATTCAAGTATATTTTTAAACGAATTTTCATTATTTTAAAAACAAATTACCGCTCTTTTGTATTTTAAAATATTTCTTTTTTTTTTTATTCTTTGGCAATATTTCTTAGATGGCATGTGGAAGGATATACTGTCTTGGGACTCGAACTCTTAAGAATTGGGGAGGACGGTTATCAGGCTTACACTAATTAGATAACATTTGAAACTTTTGTGCAAAAATCATTCCTCGGGGTTTTTGATTTTTCTTCTCAGTAAGATTATTTGTTGTTGCGTGAAACTTCCAAGCATAAATTTTCTCGCGAACAGAAGTAGTTCTTATCTTCTATATAGTGTGTTTACTTTTATTTCTTTACACTGATCCTTTGGGGGAAAGTTAAAAAATATAATAAAGTTATCTGTTCTTTTTGAAAATATACTATATGAAGTAAGAGGATTCCAAAAGTTGGAATTTGGGCAAAGAATGTATAAAACGCTTTTATTTCTTGATTTCTTATAAAGAAAGCTTATAGTTGTTAGCCTAACTCCCCAATCAAGTTTACTGTAATTTATTCCTTTTTTCTATGTTAATAAGAACAAAGTATTAGATTTCTAAAAATTTTCGCCTTCCGGTTTTTGACGTTACGTTTTAAGGGATCCTGAACGCTTTTTGACCATTTTTTGGATTACGTCTGTCTGCCTGCGTGTAACAAAACATTTGTGGTAGCTCTAGATCAAGAACCAATGCAAAAAAATTATTAATGCATCTTGACGAAAATTAGTTTATTATCAACTTTTGGTGTATATCATTCAACAAATGGCGCTGTCGTCCCGTATTTTCATAATCTTTAATCTAGAAGGCTTGGGACAAAATTTCATATCAATATACAGTATCGGAATTATTTTTAACCAATCATTGTAAAATTTATAACTGTATGTATGATAGTAATAATGAACTAGGATAAATAAATGTTAGGAGCTTCGCTTCCTCCTTGGGAGGTGGGCAAGCGATGCTCCTCCTACGTATACAAACATATTTGTAAATCAGAACATACATTCTGACTTACAAAACAGCTTAAAAATAATTTTATTTTAAATTGTAGCAAATATCTCTAAAATCTCAGGTGCGACATACAATTTTAATTATTCTTCTGTTTTGTATTTTCGTCTATATGTAAAAAAAAAAAAATACATTTATGTTATTTTGCGGTCGGTTATATTTGGAAAGTCTATTTTAACTTGTGACAGCTGTTCAAAAATAATGATAACTTTAAAAGCACTCCATCAAAACTTTGTGCTATTGCCAAAACGTCTCGTTCGTAAAGACATATTTATTTACTAAAGATTTCCGTGTCATGTATTTTGTCTTTTCACTCTACTCCATAGTAATAAGCTGCGACCGCTGGCATTTCTGTTTTGAAAAAGAAGGATACTGAGATAGGAGGAGATAAATGCTAGTCAAATTTTTACTTTCTTCCATACTCAATAGAAGAAGTATTGGATTCGTAAAAATTTTTCGACCACGGGCTTTTGATGGATTTACACGTTTTGAGAGCTGTAGAACACGATTTGACCATTCTTAGAAAATGTCTGTCTCTGTGTGTGAGAGTGTGAGTGTGACAAAATTTTGTGGCAACTGTATCTCAGGGACTACTGCACAGAATTTCATACAAATTGGTATGTAGTTAGTTACACCTTGACATAAATTAGTGCCTATCAACTTTTGGTAAAAATTGTCCAACAGCTTGCGTTGCCACCCCGCTTTTTCTAAATTTTTAACATGGTGGTATCGGACAAAATTTTGTATAAATGTGCGTAAAGAGAATTATTTTTTAATAATCATTATGAAATTTAAAAGAATTATTTATGATAGAGATAGTCAACTGGGAATAAAAAATTGTATATGTAGGAGCCTCGCCTCCCCCTCGAGGGGAGTAAATTTTCATGATGGGTATCTTTCAAAAGAGCTCGCCAATACCTTTAAAACGAATGGGGAAAAAAAAGACTTTTTTTTTTTTAGATATTTAGTGTTATACTACTCATTTCTAATATGGAAATCGTCTGTATTTTCATGGAAGATAAATTTTTTTAAATAATAATTTTAATAAATATTTTTTACTGAGTGAATTTGTATAGGAAAATATAGAAGAAAGTCATGTGGTGGCTACAACATTCTAGTGTTTTCATGAGAATAATCATCCCAGGTTAGCTTTCACAGACTACAAGCAGATCAAATCAGAATCAAACATATAATTTTTAACGCAATGTAACCTGAAAAATCTTCACATTTTTTTTTTTTTTTAACTAATATGTTGTGGCCACCCCAAAACTTTTTTTCGTATTTTCGTATATAAATTATTGCAGTAAAAATTATTTATTAAACTTATTATTTATATCAAAATTAAACTTTCATTACCAAAAATTCAGGATACTTTCATTCCCGAAAATCAGGATAGTTAAAAGCTATACCATATTATGTTCAAAACAGCGTGCATCTCTATTCTTCAAAAAACCCACTTTTTGATTTTGAGGACCCTACTCTTATAGTTAAATTATTCCTCTGCTGTCTTAAATTAAAATACCGAAAAAAGTTTTTAAACAGCATGAAACTCTATTGTGTCTTCAAGTTATTTTGAGATAATCTAAAATATTTTTCAATTGTTAAGGAAATAAATATATTTTTTAAAGATATATTGCTTTTTTAAACAAATTTATTTTGAAGTATCCAATGATTTTCGATTTTTCAGTTTTAATAAACACTCAAAACTTTTGCTTATTTAAAAGTATTCAACTTTACATTATTATGAAAACATTTTTTCTTACTTCCAGGCAACTGACTAATATTTTGCGTTAGATATAACAAGCAGTTCTATTTTCAAAAGCAAATCGGTTTATTTGTTTATCTTTTTCCCGAAAATTATTTTCTTCCATCACTTTTGTATCTTCTCTGAGCTGCTTATTTTGAGGACTGTATAAATAAAAACAACTTTTCTTTAAAATTCGATTCGCCATTAAACATATTTATTTTGTATTTCAAACTTTCAGTTTTTGCTGCCATACTTGTTACTCTGTTGTTTCATTTTTATATTTTATACAGAAATTCAGGAGTGCTTTTTCGATGTTTTGTCTGGGAGAAAACTTGCTTATTTTTTTCTTTCTAAGGAGACTTTTGCATACATTAAAGTTTCATTTTTAAGGGGATTTCATATTCTACGGTCATATTTCCCATAATTTCAATAATATGATAATTACAAAATGTGAGACTTTTTTTTTTAAAATCTTTTAAATGAACTTTGGTAATCTGTATATAACTAACTTTTTCTCCCCCTCCATTTCACTATCCAAATTCATAACCTTTCACGTATTTGAATGAAAATAGGCATACATGCGCCAAGGGCGTAAGAAACAGGAGTGCTCTGGGGGATTCAAGCCCCTTCCTCTTTGAATATCACGAAATTTTCTTTTAATATCAAACGAAATAATACCCATTTAGTAATACTCTTTTATATAGGAATTTTTGCAATTAATAATGAATAAATATTAATTTCGTAATACCCAAAACTGCATCTCCTAGCTCAGATCACCCTGTGAGACTGTTTTCCCAGCGAAGGCCAATGACGAAACGCTTACGTAGAAGCGTTCATCATCAAAACCCATGTGACCTCGCATTCAATGAAATTTAGTAATAAACTTTGTCAGTTTGTAGCCGTCTTTCTTTCAGAAAGGTTCGCAGAGTTTCGTCTGCGTATTTATTTATTTTTTATTAAGTATAAAATGTAGTATAAAATGTAGCACCGCTTTAACAGCGCTGTTCATGCTTTTATTTAATATGTAATCCTTGCACTCTGTATATATTGTGTTTCAGTCTTCATTAAATTTTGTCATATGCTACACTCGTTGGAGAATTATTGCGTCCAATTCTTCCCTGCCATCGTTTAGATTTAAAATTGGTTTTATAGACAAGCAAAAATAGTAAATCTTCTGTTTCTTTTACGTGCTCTGACAAGCTAAGCTAGCTGCCAGCAACATAAGTCTCATCTATTTTCGTCTTTACTGTTTATCAATCTACATAATATTTCTCTAAGATGGTCCAGTTATAATTATTTTTTGTCGAAACGATACGATAGTGGTGAAATTAATAAAATGCACGAGGATTAAAAAAATAATATTTAAAAATGAACAAACGCACGCGGAATCAGCTAAATGAAATAATAAGAAAAAATGACGGCATTTGTATGATGACATTATTTTATGGAAAAAATGTATTTTTAAAAGTTGCTTCTTCAGAATCTTTGCAAGCGTCATTTTTAACCTATAGTGTAACCACGTTTCTTTCGCCTAGCAGTGAGGACGCGTCGAAAATCTTGGAGGGTTTCCAAGTTGACCAACAGGTTTGAATTTAGTAAACATCCAGTCATTCGCCATTCCTTTATCGCTTATTTTCTCTCAACGAAAAGCTTGTCTTCCCTATTTTACTAGTGGACTCGTTGAATCCGCACTTGCGCAAAGACTTCCATGGTCGCAAGAAATGTAGTTAAAGAGTAGCATTATTTTAAAGATATATACAGAATATGAATCATCATCATAAATTGACTAAAAAAACGCATTCATAAAAAGTATAATCAAAATAGGAATTTTTTTCTTCTAACAAAAAAATATGCCAAAATAAATAAAATGTCATCGCACCCTTGGCGATAAAAATTTAAAAAGCGTCATAGGGGTTCTTTAATAAAACTGTGCTGCCTGTGGAAGTATGAAAACTGGGTCATCAACCATGAATTTTATTTTGATAGTTTTTTTTTAATGATTCTGGTTTCACTATTGCGCAATATTTATTTGGTTACAATAATAATTTGTCTTCTGGTAAATTAAAATTTTAATTAAGGGGTGAAATTGGTATAATATTTCTGAATTTCAAATTTTAAAGGTAAATAAGAAAAGAAATAAAGTGCGAAAAATTCGCACGGGTTTGCTAGTTTATATTAAATATTGTACAATTTCATATTTCAATACTATATGAAATGAATTTAAAATATTTCACAATTTTTTTTCCTAGCAAATTGCAAAGTTTCGTAAAGTGAGCTTTTTTTTTTTTTTTTTACCCAGTAATTAATGAAATAGTTTTTACAAAGAAATTCATGTACGTTGCATCCTTTACATTCGAAATAATCATTTACTTTTAAAATATATATATATATATATATGTTTTTAAAAATCTTATCAGCGTTCGAGATGACATTTAAAATTAAAATACCTCCAAGGTATATTAATCAGCTTAAAAAGATTATTGATGTTTCATCAAAAATTAAAAGAAATATAATTATCTGTGCCACTTATTAAAAAAATATATATAAATATATTTAAGAATTTCTTTTTTTTTTTTTTTTTCTTTTTTTTTTTTTTTTTTTTTTTTTTTTAATGAAAGTATTTGAATGTATCAATTCTTTTCCTAAAGAATCAATTTTAAGAAATTAAATTTTTGGCCATTCATCATATTTTCCCCGTAATTGTCCAGTTAAAAGTCAGAAGAATTGTGGGATAAGCTTTTTCTCTTTTTTTGACCTGATAATAAAGAGCTCAAGGAAAATTTCTTTGTTACAGATTTGATTTGAAAATACGCGATCTTACTCAATCTGATAATCATTCAGAAATAAAATATTTGAGTAAAATAAAATGTTTATATAGAAATGATTTAGAATTTTGCGCTCTTTGACCTCAGATGAGGTCATTGAATTCTACAAATTAAATTTACACCCGAGTCAAATTAATATAATATCAACAAAAAGTTTGAAATGTACTTATTCATTTAAGTTGAAATTTGGTGTAAGCCTTATATGTAATTTTAAAAAGCAAATTTCATCGCAGTTTTTTTTTTTTTTTTTTTTTTTTTTTAACAACTTACAAGGAAACATTCAAAAAGTGTCGTCTTCAAAAAATATTGAAAAAATTATATGTGATTCTACTCATAAAACACCAGAAAGTGAAAAAATTATTGGCTGAAATGAATTACAGCGAACTCAAAAAATTATCAAAATTAAGCATATTTGGCGATTTCACACTGTTAGGCGATTGATTTTGAGTACTTGGCGGAGAAGCAAAACACGGTTCTGTTCGTACGCGGCAATCTCGGTGCTAGCGTACTTATCGCCCAACAGCGCGAAATCGCCAAAAATGCTTAATTTTGATAATTTCTTGTGGTCGCTGTAATTCATTTCAGATGATAATTTTTTCACTTTCTGGTGTTTTATGAAGAGTAGAATCGCATATATTTTTTATCAATATTTTTTGAAGACGACACCTTTTGAATGTTTCCTCGTTAGTCACCTTTTGTATTTGATCGCATTTACTTTTATACAACTGTCATAACAAGCAATATTACGATTTATGACAATTTTGATCATGTATTTTAAGGCAGTGGAACTATTTTTAGCTTGAAGAGAAGATGAGATTAAGAATTCTGAAACAGATACAGATAACATATGCAACGTATCTTCGAAGATCATTTCTGGTATGTTTTATCGGTTTCAGGTCTGGAGACCTTTCTGGACAGACTTGTTTAGGAATTTTCAGATTTGAGGTACCAGACAAATAACAAGAGGTTTGTGTGTACTAGAATTATGATGGATTAAAAAGAACGTGTAACCTAGCAACTTCTCTGTAAATTTTCTTAGAGCTGTAAGGCCATTTTATACCTCTCATTATTCAAGATTTGTTTGACAAAGATCCAGCGATGTGTGCCTGTTCAACATTATTCCAGCTATACGAAGAACTGCTATCTGCATACATAGTATCACATGTTTCTATGTGGTATGTTCGAATGCTCAGCCAAGGTCCAAAGCTCTGTTGCGATGTTAAAATCTCGACAATCATTTTGCAACGTGAATGGACACTAATCATTAAAAAAAAAAAGTTATCTACTGAATCTAGTGCATAAGATGATAGTCTCTATACAAATTTAGGTAAATTATTGTACCTTGGAGTCAGAGAGGCATTACCATGAAGTTACTGTGTTAAAAATTCTCTTCTTATTATCTTTAGTGTATAGTAGCGATTCCTGACATCACTGTGCCGCAAGATTTTTGAAACGCACTTTTAGAATTCACAGAAGAAACTTTTGTCAAATATTTAAATTCAAGATTTATATGGTAAGTAAAATGCACTTACCCTGTATATGAGTATCCTATGAGGCTTGCAGAACCAGATGAATTTATTCCATGTATGAAAAGAAGAACCAATTTCTATTTTCTTTTATAAACATCTTTTCTGCTAAGCTATTCAAAAGATAATTTCAAATATATAAATAATGATGTTTCAATTTAATTAAACCAGCCTCATTTAGCTTGGTTTGTGTATTAGGAAATTATATATTATTTTATGTTGCATTCTTTTTGTGGGAATAAAAATGAACCCACGTATTATCCTTTTAATCACATCTTTTATTATAAAAAACTGAACATCGAAGAAGGAGAAAAGAAAAAATGAAAAATACATTATTACATGTACATAGAAACACAGACGGCCAATCAGAAAACAAATGCGTCATAGCGTCGTCACAATGTAGATGTATATATGCATAAAGAAATAAAAAGAGTCAAATGAAATGTTTTTAGAATAATATGAAAATGAAGGTTTTTGTAATTATTGAAAGAATGTCATTTTGAGTTTATTTCTTACCAACACCCCTGCGTAAACTCGATGACATTTAATCACAGTTCAACAAGGAAATTCGCAGTTTTCGAAAAGAATGTCTCGGCAGAGGCTTCGTGAGCACATCAGCGATCATATTTTCCGTGCTTACATACTCAATCTTTATTGTGCCCTGCTCAACAAGGTCTCGAATCAGATGATACCTTAGTTCGATATGCTTAGTTTTCTGTCGAAACTTGTCGTTTTCCGCTAATTTAATGCAAGAAAGGTTGTCTTCATAGAGTGTAATAGGACAATTTTGTTGCATATCAATTTCTTCAAAAAGGTTTATAAGCCATTTTACTTCTTGCGCGGCACTTGCTGCAGAAATATATTCCGCTTCTGCTGATGACATTGATACAGATTTTTGTTTTTTGCTTGTCCAGTATACAGTATTTGCTCCTATGCAGAACAAATTTCCTGTTGTAGACTTACGATCACTGGGATCGTTTGCCCAGTCGGAATCTGCATATACCCTCAAGACAGGCTCTTCAATATTATTATATGTCAATTTAAGATTAATTGTACTTTTTAAATATCTCATTAATCTTTTTACCGCTTCCCAATCTTTTGCTCTTGGGCGCTCATTTCTTCTACTCAAAATATTTACCGCGGCGCTAATATCCGGACGTGACACGGTTGAAATATATAACAATGCGCCTACAGCCTGTCTATATTGTGTATTTTCTGGTAAAAGGTTTTCCTCGTCATTTAATTTTATGTAACCTGTGTCCATAGGAGTGTCTGTAGGTTTTGAATTTTCTAAACCGTATTTGACTATAAGTTCTTGTATTTTGTGTGTTTGATCAAGAGTCATTGTATTTTCATTAGGGCGATTAATATTTATCCCAAGATATTGTTTTGCTTCTCCCAAGTCTGTTAACGGGTATTCTTGTTTTAGTTTGTTTACAATTTCATTTATTTGTTGATCATTCCCCGCTATTAACAAATCATCGACATACACAAGTACATAAGTAGTTACATCGTTTTGTTTACGTTTATAAAGACACTTGTCGAATTGACTTTGAATAAAGCCTAAGTTAAGTAATGACTCATTCAATTTTAAATTCCATGCTCTCGCGGCCTGCTTTAGCCCGTATATTGCCTTTTTTAATTTACACACCTTATGTTCTTCCCCGGATACCACGTATCCTTCTGGCTGATGCATATAAACATCTTCACTCAATTTACCGTGTAAAAATGCAGTCTTGATATCAATATGTCTAAGACTTAAATTCTTATAAAGACTCATTGCCAAAAAACTTCTCAAGGTTGTGTGAGACGCCACTGGGGCGAAAGTCTCATCGTAGTCTATTCCATATTTCTGTGAAAAGCCCTTCGCAACCAGCCTAGCTTTGTATTTTTCAACACGGCCCTGACTGTTATATTTTGCTTTGAATGTCCATTTGCACCCTACTATTTTCATCCCTGGTGAAACCTCAACTAAATCCCAGGTGTCATTCTGCTTGAGTGAATTTATTTCATCTAATGTAGCATTGATCCAATTTTCCTTTTCTACAGGGTTTTCCATACTTATTATATCATCCCAGCATTTTGGTTCACTTATTCTTTCATTGTGTAATGTGAATGCGAATCTATCTGGTGGTACCCCTTTATTAGATCTTTGTGATCTACGTGGAGTATTTTGAGAATTATCTGACACAACACTATCATTAGTTTCATCTATCTCTGAGTCTATTATTTGCAAATTTGGTGATGGATTTTTATTATCACTTTTCTCATCATTGTTTTGTGATGTGTCATATTTAAGTATCGCTTGTTTTTCATTTTCTACAAATTTTACGGTTCGACTAATAATTATGTTTTTGCCATTTGTACAGATCCTATATCCTTTACTTCTATTGTCGTACCCTACGAATATACCTTCCTGTGCCGTATTATCTAATTTTCCTCTGTGTACCTTTTGTACGTATGCATAGGCACGACAACCAAATGGTTTTAACATTGATAAGTCAGGTTTTCGACCTGTCCATAATTCATAAGGTGTCAATTCACACGAAGATGTTGGGAGTCTATTTTGCAAGTAAACTGCGGTATTTATTGCCTCCCCCCAGAAAGAATTTGGTAAATTGCCATCTTTTAATAAACAACGTGCCATTTCAACTAAGGTACGATTTTTACGTTCAGCAGTTCCATTTTGAGAAGCTGAATAGGGAACAGTGAATTGGTGGTCTATACCTAATTTTGTTAAGTATTCATTTAATTCTGTCCCGGTATACTCTCCTCCGTTGTCGGAGCGGATTGCATGCAAAGTTCGTCCGAATTTATTTGATGTCATTGCGATATATTCCCTCAATTTTGCAAAAACTTCATCCTTTTTTCTCAGTAGGTATATTACTGTAAATCGACTAAAATCGTCTATAAAAGTTAAAAAATAGTATTTTCCACCGACCGTGGGGGTTGTCATTGGTCCACACAAGTCAGTGTGTACCAACTCTAGTGCTTTAGTTGCCCTAAACTGAGCCTTTTTGGGATAAGGATTGTCCGTTAATTTAGTTAATATGCAAGTTTCACATGCATTATCATGTTTGCAGTTGTCTAGTTTTATCCCAACTGCCATGTTGTTGTTTACCAATCGTTTTATATGACTAATGTTTCTATGGCCTAATTTAATGTGCCATTTATCAATGCAATTTGTATTTTCACATATTTTTACCATGTTTATAGTGTGTGTTGTATCATAGTTAACTTTGCATTCGTATAAATTGTTGTTAATGTAACCTTCAATGCATGTTTCTCCTTCATGCATTATTTTGCATGATTTGTTTTCAAATATTGCTACACAACCATTTTCAGTAGCTTCTTTTACAGATATGAGGTTTGTCTCTATCTCTGGTACATATAAAACATTTTTCAATATTATAGTATTATGTGTGTTATTGGAATTTATGGTGTTTAATTTCACAGACCCATGACCCAGGGATTCTATCTCCTGTCCATTTGCGATTGTTACGCGTGAATTATTATGATTAAATTCATGAAATTTATTCCTATCATTGCATACATGCGTTGAACAACCTGAGTCTACATACCAATTGTTAGATTTCTCACCGATAAATAGAGTGAATATTTTATCGTTAGGTTTTTTATTTTCACTCTCAGTAATAAGAGCCCTATCCGCGTTATGTCTGTCTTGAGAGTACATACCAGATTTGAAAGTTGATCTGGCATTGCTGGCTTTTGTTTGTTTCAGAGTCTTTTCTTTATTTTTATTTTTAAGATGCCAGCATTCTTCAATTGTATGCGATTTTTTTTTACAATAACGGCAGAACTTTGAATTTTCTGGTTTCGGTTTAAATTTAACCTTTAACACTGAATTATTTTCAGATTTGTTTTCTTTTCTTTTAGAAAATTCATCAATCAATTTCGAGCGTATAAACTCTGGTACAAGATCCTTTTCATCACGCGATTCTAAAGCGGTAATTAATACATCATAACTTGGAGGTAAGGAACAGAGCATTAGGGCTGAAAGGTGCCTGTCATTTATTTCTTCTCCGAGCGATACTAACTTATCTCGCAATTGATAGATGTTAGTTAAGTGGTCTATCATATCGCCACCTTCAGTTAATTTCGTAGAGTAAAGCTTTCTAAGCAAAAATAGTTTACTGCTGAGGGTTGAACGCTCATGTACAGCTTTTAAGGCGTTCCAGCATTCTTTAGCGGTCTCAAGATTTTTGACGTGGATTATTTGATTATCCTCTATTAAGAGGTTTATAATGGCTCGTGCTTTCCTATTTTTGTTATTCCATGTGTCCGTAATAGGATTCGGAGCATCGTTAAGAACCACGGAATATAAATCTTCCTTTTTGGAGAAACATTTCTAATTTAAATTTCCACACATCATAATTTTGTGCGTTAAGTTTTTCAATTATAGTGTCCTTGAGGATACTCATTTTAATATTTCAATTTTGTTTTCTTTCTAGTTTATAATAACTACAATTTTATATTTAATCATTCATATGTTTATTTTAAACATTCTTTTATTTCTATACTTTCGTTTTCAAGAAACAAAAAGAAAACATATTTATTTATTTTCGCTTACATTTTTTTTATCATTATTATTAGCAAAATAATATTATTTTAAATGAAGCAAATGTTTCTTCAAATATGCAAAGAAAAAAAAAACTGTCAAGAATAAATTCAAAGTTTCGATTTAGCGCGTCAGTAGCATAATCTTTTAGAATTCACAGAAGAAACTTTTGTCAAATATTTAAATTCAAGATTTATATGGTAAGTAAAATGCACTTACCCTGTATATGAGTATCCTATGAGGCTTGCAGAACCAGATGAATTTATTCCATGTATGAAAAGAAGAACCAATTTCTATTTTCTTTTATAAACATCTTTTCTGCTAAGCTATTCAAAAGATAATTTCAAATATATAAATAATGATGTTTCAATTTAATTAAACCAGCCTCATTTAGCTTGGTTTGTGTATTAGGAAATTATATATTATTTTATGTTGCATTCTTTTTGTGGGAATAAAAATGAACCCACGTATTATCCTTTTAATCACATCTTTTATTATAAAAAACTGAACATCGAAGAAGGAGAAAAGAAAAAATGAAAAATACATTATTACATGTACATAGAAACACAGACGGCCAATCAGAAAACAAATGCGTCATAGCGTCGTCACAATGTAGATGTATATATGCATAAAGAAATAAAAAGAGTCAAATGAAATGTTTTTAGAATAATATGAAAATGAAGGTTTTTGTAATTATTGAAAGAATGTCATTTTGAGTTTATTTCTTACCAACACGCACTACTAATGTGATTAAGTATAGATATAGTATGTATTTAGATCCAACATGTCAGGATAACATTGTTGTAGTTTTACTGTTGCAATTAGGGTAATTATGATTGAAACAATGTGACACCGAATGTCACTCTCTAAACGATCTTTATATTATGGCTTCAAACGTACAGATGTCGACGTCGTCGGCAGACGTTCGACAACCAAATCGGACGTCTAGAACGACGTGTGAAAGAAACGTCTCGCTATCAATAATGTGATTGGTCTATTTGTGTTTTACCTATCCACATCTAGTGTAATTTTAGGAAAACACCAATGAGGGTGATTTAAAAGAAAAGAAAGATTTAGTAGTGGCAGAAAATAAAACGAAGGAGATTCATTTAATTTTTCCATTTTATTTTTTCCTCCCTTTTTAGGACTTATAAATCGCATTTTTAAATCAACTTTGATTGGTCATGCTTTCCAAAAGTTTAACTAGATCGCATATCGACTAAGGGGCTTGCCCATTTCCACCACTAAAAAGGATGTTTGTTTATCTTTGCTTTGCACACATTGCATGGTCACATCTGAACGAATAATCATAAATAAGCGATGGGCGACAGTTATGGTTCAATTGGTTCAACCTTCCTATGGGGGACTAATTGAACCAATGAACTTGACTATTATAGTTTGTAGTGAAGCGGTAAAAAAAGATACAGACTTTTAACTTTATCAATAAATGAAAAGAGCATTGTTAGTTTTATCTCCAAATATAAATGAAATTAAAAATATACCAAGCTCAAATTTGAAAATGTAATTCGTAGTTTATCATTAAATATTGTGGTGGCGAATTTTATTTTATAGTTCGTTGAAAATTATTTTCGTATATTCTTTTGACGCTATATATATTTTTTTAGGTAGTACGTCAATCAATTTAACCAAGTAACATTCTTTTAAATTTATTATTGTTGAGAATTACTGGTGTACATGTTAATTGAATCTCGAAATATAGAGGCGGGGCAATCCTGATTATGAATTTAAGCTACATTGGCATCTTTTTTGCGCATGGCAGTTATTCTCTAATGCTATTTTCTGTTATAGTAATAGCTCTGTAATATAATTTTTTGGAAAAGTTGCGAAAAATTTATAGTTTATGTTGCAAGTATTCCATCTTTTATTCCTATCTCTTACTCCGTGTTATCGTTTACATAAGCACTGGTTCAAATTTAATGTAGAATTTAGGCTATACAAAAAATATGTCGAAAAATAATTGGTTTGTTATAAAGAAATTTTGAACACAAGCGCTAAATATTTCAAACTAGCAACAAGTAGGATAGTTACTCCAGTGATTGACATGCTCCAGTAATTGATATGTTTCCCGAAATAATTAATAAATAAGGAAAAAATAAAAGCATATGTTTTACATATAAGAATTTTAACATTCTATGTCAAACACTGGAGCATAGGTTGCCAATAACTGGTAAAATAAAAAACTAGCAGTGTCAAACACTGACGCATAGGGTGCTAATTACTTTTAAAAATAAATCTGACAGTGTCAATTACTGGAACATTGAGTGGGTGTCAAATAAAAATTCATAAAAAAAATAATTATCAAATGTATATATTTTAATATATATGTGGTTCTGAAAGTCTTTCATGCCATATATCTGTACTGATAAGTATAAAGGATTTAAGTCTAAAAATGTCGATTTTGAGTTAAGTACATAGACAGACTCAGAAAAAAATTCTCTATCGATTGGTATAAAGAATTTAATTCTATGTCATTTAGTCTTTGAGAAAATCCATTGGTAAAAAAAGGACCAATTTAGAAATTTACCATTCATGTATGGTATAAAATATTTAATTCAATTTTTCCCGTTATTAAATGAAGGTTGACAACCACTGAATGGTATAAAGGGTAAAAATCAACGAAATACCTTTTCCCTAATCCATTCTTCTGATTTGTTTTTAGCTAGTTAAACTTTATTTTTCGTCTCCTGAAAAATCAAGAATATGGACTTAAATCCTTTATACTTATCACTACAGATATATCAACTACAAATCTCTAAAAATAGTTTCTGACGACTAAAACATTAAAAACATCAGAAATTTCTCTAAAAATGTCAATCATTGGAGCACTTACCCTAATATAAAAAGTTAAACATGTGTTTACAAAAACGCAAACCTCTTCCTATATATATAAAAAAAAAAAAAAAAAAGCTTAAAATGTAGATTAAGTATGTAAACATAAAAGGTACACTAAACACACAAAATGATCGCATAATTTAAAGACCACACATTAATCTATAGTCATATTTAATTTCTACTAAAACTGAACCGGTCAGCAAAACTCGCGAACTCCTTTCCCATCGTAATAAGTGGGGTTCATGTCAGCATAGAGGCATGGTGACAATTGTCTCCAAATCATCCACAAATGTCGCCAAAATCATATCCATGGATTGTCACCTAAAACACTTTTATAAACCATGATTATTATTATTATTATTATTATTATTTGTAGTAAAGAAACAGAAACAAGTTTATTTTGATATTAACTGACTGTCCGTGGATAATAATAAATAAATCAAATAGAAATCAAATTATATAAATCTTAAAGAAGTTTCTAACTCCATTTTTTGTTTGTTTTGGAAAAAATCGTTATTTACACACATGCGATTTCAAAATTCTATAAGCTGCTGCAATGTATTGCTTCTTTCCCACTACACTTGGGCTAATTTTTCTTGCCTGATGAAGAGTCATGGTTAATTATTTCGACCTAAAATACTAGATTAATGCGTTTTTTTTTTTTCCCTTCAATTTATGGTGTTTGCTTACTTTTTTTCATCTTTTAACATCAGCTTTTTGGTACATTTTGAACTTTAAATTTTCAAAAACATGTTTAGCATAATTTATATGTATTAAATTAAACTATTCTACCTTTCTGGATATCAATGTTTAAAAAAAAAATAAACATTTAGCTAATTTGTGTTTTTAAAAATGTCAAAGTATTTGCATTTTTTCCATAAATACCCATGGGTAACTGATCGGCTTTATTACCTACACTACACCTTATAAATATGCAATATAAATATTTATACAAAGTATGTTCTTGCAATTGTTTGTCTATCATTGTATATTTCGGGATTTTTAAACTGTAATTTAGGTGGTCCTTTTGGACAACCAAATTTCTGTGTCTGGGATGAACCCTATTAATTTATCCGAATTTAGCAAGTTATCTAACCCTAGAATCCTTAATTATTTCGAAAAGTGTAAATGTAGCTACAAATTTTGGGCTTAAGTGCATAAAGTTTATTTATTTTGGACCCTTCTAGGTGTGAAAATGATATTTGACATACCATTCATATTCTAATCCAGTGGTAGTCAATTTGGTTTATATCGCCCATTAGTGGCCGTTCCAGCTTTTGTAGTGGACGATAGGAGTTTTGTCCGGTACTGAAGCACTTTCCTTTTTACCATGTTTTTATTAACTTCGATTTTTGTTTGTTTGTTTGTCTGATACAAACCTTGCAATCGATTTTTAACTAATTTCTCTACTAGTTAGACATTTGAAACTTTCAGAATAGCTCAGAACCCGATGGAAACACAATACTTCGAAGCCTGATTTTCGAATTTTTGATTATTTTTCTTGAAATTAAATAAAATATGAAAATTATAACCTCCTAATAGCTTTAAAAATAGCCATTAAAATATTAGCAATGATTTAATTGTTGCCAAAAAAAAAATATTACGAGTTCATTTTCTTTCGACATAAAAATAAACACATTTAATTAAACATGAACGTCAAAAAATTGTAAAAAGTTAAATTATGCATCTCACAAAAATTGAAGTCATTATCACTTTTATACGCATTGATAAAGTGCTAATGTAGTTAGTTCTATAGCTATAATTCAACAGAAAATTTAAAAATATGGTTTATAAAAAGTTTTTTATCTTATAGTTATTTAAAATTTAATTGACTTTTTAAAAACATTGAAATGGAAATATGCTTACTTATATCTTTTAATCTGCCATAATTTTGCTTTATAAGTTTCATAAAATAAAGTTACTTCCTTACTACCTGTAAATCACTATAAATGTGGAACCGGTAGTCAGTTAAAAAATTTTACTGCTAACAGAGTTATAAAAGTGGGCGGTAGATATAAAAATGTTGACTATCGCTGTTCTATTGTCAATATCATTTAAAAATCCCAATTCAATTAAAGATAGACGTATAATGAGATATTTCTCCATAACCAAAACAAACAATAAAATATAGCTAATTGACCGGCGGCATTTTAGAAAAATTAGACGAGAATAAAAATAAGCACTCGAAAACCTTTCAAAATGATTTTGTTATTTCCACGAAAACCTTTGATGTGTTTTTGTCCTTGGAGACGGACAAATAAAAGAATTGTGCCCATTTAGATATTTCATTCTGTGACACTTATCATTTCAGTATTTCACGCCGCAGGCTTTCTGGAATTAAAGAACAAACATTTTCGAGGATTCATCCTGTTTTGTTAATTCCTCTTTTCATTAATTTTGATTATGACAAATGAAAGGAACAAATTTAAAAAAAAAAAAAAAAAATTCTCGTTTTCGTCTTTCGAAAAAATTACTTTTAATTCTCAATTGTGATGGTTGATTTTTATTATTTTCATGTAATTATACAACAGAAGAAAGAAAGTATTGGATTCGTGAAAAATTTTCAACTTGCTATTTTCGATGGATTTATACGTTTTCAGATTTCCTGTACCCGATTTAATAATTTTTAGAAAATGCCTGTCTGTGTGTGTGAATAATAATATTAATAATAATAAACCTAGCACGAATATCTTTGAAACGAATGGTTGAACCATATATATGTAATAACTTGAAACAAAATTATAATTTTTCCCTTTAAAAAAAAAAAAAGTATATCGTCCGTGGGACACAAAATTGATTAGCTTTCGCCATTTTGTTTTGCACTTTTCTAAAATCAAAATTCATCGGCATTCATAATCGTAAATAATTTTAATAAATAATTTGTACTAAGTGCCTATCTGTTTGTGTGTGGCAAGAATTTTGGGGTACCTCTAACTCAAGAACTAATGCACAGAATTTTGTAAAAGTTTACATTTAGCTGCATCTCGACATAAATTGGTGGGTATCAAATTTTGGTGCAAATCGCTCAATAGGTGGCGTTCCTAAGCCTGCGATTTCTCCCACGTACGGCGAGGTTTATCTCAACTTCTGTTACATATAATTGCACAAAACTTCATATGCAAATGCAGTCGCATAAAAAAAGCGATGATGCATAATTTCAGCTTCTGTATTCATGCTTGACAGTTTACTTAAATTCATTAAAATATATCGTTTGGAACTTATGTTATAACTATGTTTTTCTTTATGCTTCATTAGATTTCCACGCAAATGAAAATAATTATTAACAAAAATTGCTAACAAAACTATTTAAACACATCTCAAGTTTTCTTTGGATTAGTTCCTCTTTGTATTCCACTACGAGAATTAATTTTTCTGCTGTTTTTCGTTTCTGAATAGAAATGTTTTCTTGTACAAGATCTTTTGGAGAACAAGACAGTTAGCATCATGGGGAAGATAATTGCAGAATATAAATTTCTTTCTTCTTTAAAAAAAAAAAAAAAAAAAAAAAAAAGATTATTTGTGTCTGAATTGATTTGATTGTAACATGATGAATCGATTAAATGGTTTGTTGCTTTTCGTACGGAGTTAAAAAAGAGGAACTGATATGTGAATTGTGAAAAATAGGAATTTCTTTATTTATTACAGCTTCCCCCCCCCCTTTTTTTTATGTTAGAACTCCTATTTTGTAAAATAGAATGTTGATGCTTTTATTTTTATAAATCAGTAATAAATAAATAAATTAATGTCATATAATAATAATCGTCGACACGAAAAATTTTTTGTACTTGCTAATATTTTAAAAATATTTCTTTATCATATAAGCTTTGAAAAACAAAATATTTATCATGATCAGAAAATAATTAGAGAATGTGAATTTCTTTTTTGAACAAAGATGATTTATCGTGATAAGATTGATAGATTAAATGACTCCTTAGCTTTATTATCGAATGAAAAGCCCAGTGTAAAAGACAGATAAATATCGAAAAAAGAGAATTTGTTTTCAAATCATATTTCTTATTGGAAAAGGTAGGCATCCAAATTTATACCATACGTTATGACCTCTACACTACTGGCCATTAAAATTGCTACACCAAGAAGGAATAACAATAACGGAATGAAATTTGTTGGACACATACATTATAGTAGGAAGAACAATTGATTAAAATTTCAGGAAATTTGGAGTAATATGTACTGAGGAAACAGTACATAAAGCAGTGACCTCTGTGAGCAATAACAGCACATATCTGCCTAGGCATTGAATCGAACAGCGATTGGATGACATGTACGGGGAGAGCACTTCATGAAGTTTTAACACGATGCCACAATTCATCGATCGAAGTTACTGGTGAGTGGTGGGGGGCCAGATTTCTTGAAATTTTAATCAATTGTTCTTCCTACTATAATGTATGTTTCCAACAAATTTCATTCCGCTATTATTATTCCTTCTTGGTGTAGCAATTTTAATGGCCAGTAGTATACATGCATGAAATTTAGCATCAGTGGCATTAAAAAAATCGGCAAAGGTACTTACTTCTTTTTACAACTTTCACAAGAATCTACCAAATTTTGTTGAAAGTATTTAGCCAAACTAGAGGCAACCATAAAAAAAATAATTAAAATAAAATTATATAATAAAATTATTTAAAAAGTAAAAATAAAGGCAATTCCTAATAAATTTATAATTTAACAAAATTTAAATAAAATTTATTTACAAAAAATAATTACTTACATTAACTGAATTTATTTAAAAGCTATCAAAATAACAAATATGCGATAACGGGGTACTTGTGGTAATGAGGATGCGTACCCTATCATATTTTAAAGTGATGTGAGGCAAAACAAAATATCACATGACAATACGCCAAAAATTAATGGTATATATATATATATATATATATATATATATATATATATATATATATATATATATATTGAAAACCTTTTCAAACATTGAATAGATGAAAACAAGAAACATTGAAAAAGATAAAACAGAAAAATTCAAAAAGAGATTGCGACTATCAAACATCCATAAATGGAAACATGCAAATTCATTACGTTTTCAAGGGAGCAGAATGAATGTTGCATGTAAAGTAGGTGTTATTTCTGTCTTGTTGTATGCAAATTGCTAAATATTTACAACAAGCTACCCCCAATAACACCACCAAAAAAGAGAAAATTAAAACTGAATAGTTATGAAAACCTTATTAAAATCAAACATTTAGAGTCATGCAGCAATAAACAATATTATTAATAGAAATACTAATAAAAATAGTTAAATGAAATACTAGTAATAATTAATAAAACTAAAGTATAACATACATTACATCTGAAAAACTTGTATAAGAAACTTGCACCTATATACACCCCGCGACAAAAAGATAGGAACAAAGGGTTTTTTCTTTGATTTTTCATAAAATAACGTTATCTAAATTGTGCTTATCATTTATTATTATTATAAAATAGCACTATTCCTGGACTAATTTTTATTTTTTGACTAGAATTTTTCTAATTTAAGACTACACAGTGCGACGAAAAGATAGGAACAAAGGTTTTTTTTTTTTTTTTTTTTTAATTTTTGAATATGATTCAAATATTTAATATGTTTTTGATATGATAATATTTTGTTATGATAATAAATGATCAGCACAATTTAGATAATGTTATTTTATGAAAAATTTAAAAAACCCTTTGTTCCTATCTTTTTGTCGCGGAGTGTAGTCTTAAATTAGAAAAATTTTAGTCTTAAAACTTTTCTAAATTAGTCTTAAAACAAAAATTAGTCCGGGAATGGTGTTATTTTATAATAATAATAAATGATAAGCACAATTTAGATAACGTTGTTTTATGAAAAATCATTGAAAAAACCCTTTGTTCCTATCTTTTTGCCGCGGGGTGTATATATGTATATATTCTTTCTGCCTTATATCTGGGAAACAAAATAATCCTCAAAAAATACTAACACATTTGTTAAAAAATGTTTGACTTATTATGAAACATAGTCTCATAAAAATTCAGTAACACGTAATCCCTATTTATTTCTGTTTGACAGTTAACTTAAATCATTAAAAATAACCGAAAATGCGTTTATGCCGTAATTAGTTTTTTAATACTTTGTCTGTTTTCCACGACAGTGAAAAAATAACTATTTACAAAAATTACTAACAAACGATTTAAATCCACTTCGAATTTTCTTAGATTAGTTCCTCTTTTCCTCTGCACCACGGATAATTAATTTTTCTATCGCTATTCGTTTATGAATAAAAATATTTCCTTATGCAAGATCTTTCGGGGTAACAAGACATTTAGCATCATGAGAAGATAATTAGAGAATGTGGATTTCCTTTTTGAAAAGACATGATTTGTTCTCTGAATTGATCGCGACAAGACGGATCGATTAACTGAGGTTTCTGTACGGAATAAAAAGATGAAGTAAAAAAGATGGCAAGAGTAGAAAATAAGAGCAGTATTTCTTATTTAAACTAATATTCTATAGCCATCACAAAACTTTCTTCTACATTTCCCATACAAATTCACGCAGTACAAATTATTTATTTATTGACTTATTTTTCCATTATGTATGCAGACGATTTTAATCTCAGAGAGGTATTTCGTTGAATGTCCAATGGAAGTGAATGTTTACAATGCAGATGACATCTCCCGTACTCGGGAAAAATTGAAGTATAGCAGCATCGACACATATCGGCAGATATACACTTACTTATATTCAATCAGCATAATATCTCATAATGGATTTTTTTACAAACAAGTTTTGTTCGCAATAGAACCTGAGATATAGTCTTCCTTGAAATTGTAGAAATCGTTATATAGCAGCACCACCTGTTGAGCGATTGGCGCCAAAAGTTGACAGGCACTAATTTATGTCAAGGTGCATCTACACATAAATTTATATGCATTTCCGTGCAGTAGTTCCTGAGATACAGTCGCCACAAAATTTTTGTCACACACACATACGAACAGACATTTTCTAAAAAATCTCAAATGGTGTTAAGAACATGTTAAAACGTATAAATCCGTAGAAAACCGAAAGTCGAAAATCTTTATAAGTAAAAAATAGGATTTCAAATTTTTAGCATATATTCTCACGTATAAGATAGCAATATTTGAATCAATGCACAGAAGAAACTGTCATATTTTATATTTATTATGTGGCAGGTATATTAATGCACCAATATTAATGAATTTATGATATATATGTATAACGCCTACACAATCATTTAAATCTTTTATCGTATTCTGAAATGCAGTAGTATTAAAAAAGCGGTAATACATAATTTCTGTTTCTTTATAAATGCATGAGAATTTACTTAAATTCATTACAAATATTTCGAAAAATGCGTTTAGAGCAAATTCTATGATTAGGTTTTTATCTTATGCTTTGTGTAGTTTTCACGGGAATAAAAATAACTGTTAAAAAATTACTAACAAAACCATTTAAATCCACTTCGAGTTTCGTTAGATTAGTTCCTCTTTTGTTTTCTACCACAAGTAATTAATTTTTCTGTTTCTTTTCGTTTCTAAATAGAAATGTTTCATCAAGTGAGATCTTTTCGAGAACAAGACAATTTAGCATCATGGGGAAATTAATTAGAGAATGTGGATTTCTTTTTTGAAAAAGAGATTATTTGTGTCCGAGACGATTGCGACAAGATGGATCGATTAAATGTTTCGTTGCCTTTTGAGCGGAGTTAAAAAAGACAAAATAACAAAAATGTAAATTGTGAAAAATCGAAATTTGTTTCTAAATAGTATTTCTTATTTAAAAAGGTAGAAATTCATTTTTTTTGTTTTTAAAGTTGATATTATTTTTCGTCACAATTTAAAAAAAAAAAAAAAAAAAAAAAGTCTACACTCAATTCGCGTTTGTAATGATCGATAGATGGCGCTTTTTCAGCTTTTGTTGTTAGTAAATATAATAGCCACGTGTATTTATTATTGTTCTTTTTGTTATTCTACTTAATATTCGTACTATAATTTCTCCGCCATTACATCATGGATAATTGATTGCTTTTGGAAAAAAATCTTTCAATTTATTCAAAGTTCGATCGGAAGTAGATTTTTAACTGAAGATGAACAAATAATAGTTTCAAATCATCTGATTAATTCTTTACTTCCATTAGCCGAAGCAACTGAAATTTTAAATTTGTCATTTGGAAACAAATGGAAGCTTAATTCTGGATTTCTTGATCCTTTGGAGTTACACTGTAGCAAACAACAGTATGTGTTATCTTTTTTACCGGATTTATTCATTTTTATTCAATAAATATATGTGAAACTAAACATCGGCAAGCAGTGGCGGATTGATGAAAGCCGAATTAAAGCATGTTAATTGTAATTTCACCTTAGCCCACCAGAGGGCGAGCATTTCATTACAATCGCGGATTTTTTTGTGTTTATGAATTGTTAATAAATATCTCATCAAATAAAAATTTCTTTACGGAACAAAATATTTTGGCATCACGGGAAGATATTATAATTAAAGAATGTTAATTTATTTTTTGAAATATAATTCATTCTCTGAATTGATCGTGACGAGACTGATCGATAAAATGACTTCTTGGTTTTTGGACGGAATAGAATTCCGAAGTGAAAGAGTTGGGAATTGTGCACTTATTTTTTAAAATAGTAGAAATCCAAATTTATGTAACAGAAGTTTCTGTTAATGTTATTGCTTTTCATTATAATTCAGTTATAAAATAAATAAATAAATAAATAAATAAATAAAATATTCTACACTTTTTATTTATTTATTTATTTTTATTTTTATTTCTTTTTTTTTCTTTTTTTCTTTTTTTTTTTTTTTTTTTTTCTTTTGTGTGTGTGTGAGTAAAAAGAGATGATTTTTTCTTTGAATTGATCATCACAAGATGGACCGATTAAATAATTCTCTGCTCTTTCTACTGAATTGAAAGACGAAGTGAAAGAGATATGAATTAAACATATATATATAGTTTTTAAATGGTATTTCATATTTAGAATGGTATTAATTCCAATTTATGGCATATAATGACATTTACACATAAAGTGTTTATCATCACCGTAAACACTCAAAATAATACACATAAAAAAACTGCCATATCTTACATTTGTATGTAAAAAAAAAAAAAATTTTTTTTTGCTTTAAATGCGCAGGAAATTGGAATTTTTCAATAAAACGCTAAAAGAACATTTAAATCTTTTGAGTTATTTGCAAATGCAGTCAAATAAAAAAGCGATAATACATGATTTTTGTTTCTCTATTCATGTTAACAGTTTGCTAAAATCCATTAAAAATATTTTCAAAAATGCTTTTAAAACCCTTGCTATAATTAGGCTTTATGCTTTTTCAGAATTCCACTGAAATGGAAAAATTATTGGTAACAAAAATTGCTAACAAAACTATTTTAAATCTGTCTTCAATTTCTTGGATTAGTTCGTCTTTTGCTCTCCACCACGAGTAATTAATTTTTCTATTGGTTTTCGTTTCTGAATAGAAATGTTTTCTCATACCAGATCTTTCGGAAAACAAAATAATTAGAATCCGGGTTTCTTTTTTTAAAAAAGAAATGATTTATCTCTCTAAAGATCGTGACAAGATGGATCAGTTAAATGATTCTTTACTGTATTTATGGAATTGTAAGACGAAGTGGAAGAAATTATAATGTGAAAAACAAAAAATTATTTTTAAATAGCATTTCTTTTATTTAAAAGATCAATATTCAAACAATTGAAATATAATTTCTTCTTTTGGTTTATCGTTCATAATTCAGTAAAAATATAAATCTCTAGAATGAATTTTTTTGTATTTGTTAAACTTTTATAAATGTTACCTCATGAAGGGTCTCTGAGAAAACAAAACATTTAGCGTTGTGGAAAGATAATTGGAGAGAATACTTTTTCTTTTTATCTTTCCTTTTCTTTTTTTAAATGCGGGTTTGTCTCTAAATTGATCGAAATTGTTAACATGAATCGGTTAAGCTTCTTCGTTTTTGTACAAAATGAAAAGGCGAAGTAAAAGAGATGCGAATAATATATATGCATATATATATATATATATATATATATTATTAAAAGCATGCTTTAACACCACACGTATGTCTCAAGACATACGGGGCATTTTCTGACAGTTTAAATCATTTATTTTATGTTTTTGCAGTAAGTTTTACTTATGAATTCTTTCACATTTATTAATTTTCTCGTAAGTTTTTCTTTAGTTATTTTGTTACGTATTTTCAACTTTTATATCACTGAAAACATATATTATAATTTCTTATATATATATATATAGATAGATAGATAGATAGATAGATAGATTAATTGTATTTCTTATTGAAAAACGTAAAAATTAAATTTCTAATTAACAATAGGGTCACCCGGGGTAAAATGGGTATAAAAATAAGCTTTTTTTATTTTTAATATTCCATAGCAGAAACATTATTAAATATAATCGTGTTTTTTTTTTTCCCAATATTCTTTACATTGTGTATCTTATGTCTAAATTGGACATAATTTGTTTTTTCTTTTTGCTTTAAATTTTGTATAAAGGGCTATATCTATTTTACCCTGGTGTATACCTATTTTACCCCGTGGTCCGGAGTAAAATGGGTATATGCTGGTTAATGTTGAACTACACTATAATTAATGGAGAAAATGTGAAATTAAGTAAAGTTACACTGGAAAATCAATTTTTAATCAAAAGTAATTATAATATTACAATTATAACAATTACATATTGTTAATTACTTAACCAAAGTTTGGACAAAATATATACTGGCAACGACTTTTGCAGCTTGGTTGAGATAGCTTTCTGACATAGTTAGTAGTACTAATAAATACAGAGTACTAATTTATACACCTATTAAGATAAGATAATGATTTATTATTCTTACAAATACAAGTATGTACGTGTACATTTAATGGGTTTAGGGTAAATGCCTAACATAACTTGCCCTACACCTACTAAATTTGTAACCAATTTTTATCAATAAAACAACAATATTAAAATGTCCACAACAAGTACAGTTTAGTTCACTCCTATTAATTATTATTATTAAATTCCACCCTTTTGGCTACATTCTTGCTTTATATTTTGACCTTTTACCTTGATTTTGTTTTCAATTTTTGTTTTACTCATTTAATTAACTTAATTTTTTTATTTTTTTACTCATTTGAACTTAAGCTTCTATTCTTAAAAACATAATTTCAGTTTAAAACATAAACAATCACAATTTCCTCTCAAAGGTCTTTGAACTTTGATCAGTCTTCATACATTCACATCTTGAACTCAAAAATATTGGCTGTACCCATTTTAACCCATGTAACTAAAAATGCTATAAATATTTTGTGAGTAACAAAATTTACTTACTTTTTAAGTTTTCTGTTTGGAAAAATCCTTCTTCTCTAAAATTCAAACAATATATTTCTAAAATTCTTCCTGCAAATTTTTATGGAAAGAAGTTTATCTCGCACTAAAAACACGGTCTTCTATCTCCTGAAAAATAAAATGGCTGTTAAGCCCAATAAATGTGTTTCCAGATTTTTTTTACCAAGTTAAAATGTTGCCAGATATGTGAGCATTTTAATATTAATTTTTCCTTTTCAAAAAATGTTTAGTAAAATGAAAACAAAAAAAAGTAAATATACCCATTTTACCCCGGGTGACCCTATGACATTTACACACGTACGACGTACGTGTCATCTGTAAAATTTGAACGAACACATGATCTACCATATTTTTATATGTGGTAATATAAAAATATTATTTGAAAATGAGTTTCAAACTTATATGTTTTCTATAAGGCCTGGCTGATATTTTGAGCAAAGAAAATAATTCTCAATAAAACGCTTACAAAATCATTTAAATCTTTTAACTTACATTAACAGTCGCGTAAAATACATATTTTCCATTTTTCTATGTATGTTTCAGAAGTTACTCAAATTCATAAAGAATATTGCCCAATAATGCGTACAAAGCACGTGATATAATTTAGTTTTTCTGTAAGTTAAGGTTTGTATCTGAGAAACAATAGCAGTTCTCAACAGAATACTCAAATCTTTGACTTCATTATCCGCGTTTGTAATGATCGATAGATGGCGCTTTTTCAGCTTTTGCTGTTACTAAATATAATAGCCACGTGTATTTATTATTGTTCTATTCGTATTACTACTTAATATTAGAGCTATAATTTTTCCGCCATTACATCATGGAAAATTGATTGCTTTTGGAAAAAATATTTCAGTTTATTCAAAGTTCGATCGGAAGTAGATTTTTAACTGAAGCTGAACAAATACTTGTTTCAAATCATCTGATTAATTCTTTACTTCCATTAGCCGAAGCAACAGAAATTTTAAATTTGTCATTTGGAAATAAATGGAAGCTTAATTCTGGATTTCTTGATCATTTGGAGTTACACTGTAGCACACTGTAGCACAGTATGTTTTATTTATTTATTTTTTTTTTTTTTTTTGCCGGATTTATTCATTTTTATTCAATAAATATATGTGAAACTAAACATCGGCAAGCAATGGCGTCTGTACGAAAGCCGAAAGCTATTCATGTTAATTGTAGTTTCATCTTAGCCCACCAGAGGGCGAGCATTTCATTACTATCGTGGATAGCTTTTAACAGATTCGTTAAATATATTTACCAAAAATGCATTTAAAACTAATGCATTAGACTAAAATTAATTAGATTTTTTTATGCTATGTCCGATTTCCACTTCAATGATTATAGATGTTTTCAAAATTTTCTGTAAAACCATTTAAATTTATCATTACATATAAATGATATAATTTTTTTTTTTCTATAAGCCCTGTCTCATATTTCACTGGTAAAAATGGGGGTACCAAGTTCGAACAAAACTTGATTTTTTTTCAGCAACTGCTATAGCTAAAAATTACTAGAACCAAAATTTGGTACTACAGTATGCAACTATAAAATGGTAAAATCTTTTGTGCTCCAACACTGCTAAAAATTCTGTGCTTCGTTGAATGGTAACTTGATACTGCAGTTGCTGCAACTAAAAGATAGGGAAAACTTCAACCATGATTTGGTATTTGGTTGAACCAAAATTCAGTAACTGAAGTCACATGATAGAAGAACCTTCTACCATGATTTGGTTTTTTTTCAACAAGAAGCAGTTGGCATTCAGCTACAGTAGGTACAACTATAAAATGGCAAAATCTAAAATGAATGCCATATGCTTCTAGTTGAAAAAAGTACCAAATCATGGTTAACGTCAACGTGGGGCTTCGGAATACTTGTAATTGATCGCAATCAATGCTTACCTCCATCGAAAATGCCAAAAACATGAAAATAGTTTTTCAGAAAAGAAAAGTAAAAAGTCGAAAGGGTTTTTATAATTTAAAAGAAGGTTTCACTGTCTTATAACTGTTTCTGTACACTGTGGGGGGGGGGGAACGGAAGCTTTTACTGCAAAATATGCTGGCACCCACATTGCCAGCACATTCTGCTGTTAAATGAGGCAATTTACAGCGGAAACATCTGTAAAGAAAGACTTTTTTACACTTGTTTCTGCTATAAAATACTTCTTTCTAACTTTCCCCCTCCATGCACCCATATTGCCAGCACATTATGCTGTAAATTAGAGGTCTGCATGGGCCGAAATTTCGAGGCCCGGGCCCGGCCCGTACGAAAACTTTACTTACCCGGCCCGGCCCGTTATGAAGTCGAAAAATGCGGCCCGGCCCGATTCAAAAATATGTAAAATAACAAAAAAAAAGTGCCTTTTTATAAAACAGATTTTTAGTATGTGTTTTGCAGAGGTTTTATATAACCAAACAATAGTACGTTCTTTAACAAAACTGCTGAAATTTTACAAGACACACTTATATATAAACAGAAATTCATTATTATAGACAAGGCACAAAGACAAACAGAAAGTCAAATCGAAAATATTAGCATTCATCAAACAATATAGGAAGGTATTTAAAATGGTTAATACTACTGAAAATGCACTTTCAACCATTTTCTCTTATATACAATAATGTATCCGAATCTTTCATGTGCTCCGGTAAACAAAACTTTAATGTTAATCCAACCATATTCAATAGAAAAGTTGCTTTTGCCCATGATAAAAATGATGCTACTTTCGTCCACTGAAGGAAAGGAAAAAGAGCCTTAGAGATAAAGTTAGAGCGGAAAGATTTTTATAGCCTTTATACCACCTAAACTCAGCAGATCATAAGAAACAAACCCTTATACACAATAATGTATCTAATTCCTTTTGTTATGTACATGTACGCAAACTGGTAGTGACATGTATACTATTTTGAATAGGAAACCATCTAATATTACTAAAATAAATTAAATCTAATATTACTAAATTACCATAAATAAAATATATTAATTTCGAGGCATGCTAAAAATATTTGCGAAAAATCAGATTTCGGACAGACAGACTGATAGACAGTTAAATTGACGTTACAGACACTTTTTTTAACAAAATAGAACTTTATGTGACACACAAGCCTGTAAATTTACGTAAAATAAATAACTGAAGAAATATTTTATCATTTTCCTTTTTCGTTGATTAACGAGGAAACCAGAAAAAGATTCGGGCCGACACGGCCCGGAGAAAATTTAATTCAACCAAGTGCCAAATTAAGGTAGACATTTTACTATCTTGTAGCTTCAGCTACTTAAGTACTAAATATGGTTCAACCAAGTACCAAATCATGATAGAAGGTTCTTCTATCTCGTAGTAGCTTCCAGTTTCTGTAGTACTAAGTTTTAGTTCAATTAACTACCAAATTATGGTATATTTCTCTATCTTATGATTTCAATTACTGAAGTAGCGAGTTTCTATTCAACCTAGCACAGAATTTTTAGCTGTGTTGAAACAAAGAAAATAATTCTCGATAAAACGCTAGTAAAGTCTTTAAAATTGACTTATTACCAAATGAAGTTACGTAAAAACATAATAATACATAGTTTTTGTGTTTTCTATTCATGCTTGATAATTTACTTAAATTCGTGAAAAATATTTGCCAAAAAAATACGCGTGAAACCAATGGTATATAATTGTTTTTCTTCAATTAATTCTTTGTATCTAAGACAACTAATAAAATATTTAAATCTTTTGGTTTATTATTAAGTGCAGTCATATAAAAAAACAATAATACATAACTTCTGTGTTTTTATTCATACTTTAAAAAAAAAAAAAAAAAAAAATTGTAAAGCAATGGTATGGTATAATTAATTTTTCTTCATGCTTTGTCGATTTCAACGTCAATGAAAATAGTTGTTAATAAAAACTGTTAACAAAACCATTTAAATTCATCTCGAGTTTTCTTAGATTAGTTTCTCATTTGCTCTGCACCGCAAGTAATTAATTTTTCTATTGCTTGTCGTTTCTGAATTGAAATATTTCCTTATGCAAGATTTTTTGGAGAATAAGACATTTAGCATCATGAAAAGATAATTAGAGAATGTGAATTTCTTTTTTGAAAAGAAATGTTTTTCTCTCTGAAATTATCGAGACAAGACGGATCGATTAAAATGACTCCTTGGTTGGAACGAAAAGACGAAAAATTAAAATTAAAAGAGAATTGCTCTATGATTTCATGATTTTTAACAGTTTCAAAGTTATATTTTCTTACCACATTTTTAAACAATCAAAAAATGTATTTTAAATTATAACTAATTAAGACGATAGTGGATATAAAAAAAAAAAAAAAAAAAAAATGTTAATAAATCCAATTATAAATCTGTTACTGCAAAATGTTAGGGGGGTTATAGGGTTATTTTATAAATGTGAAATACCATATTTAAAAATAACATTCGCATTATAATTAATTTTTCAGGTGACTTTATAGGATTTTAACAAGAGTTAATTGACATTCAAACATATTTATGCAATTTTTTCTTTATTTATTATTATTGTTGTTGTTGTTGTTATTATTTATAAACATCTGTATTTTTCGAAAATATATCATTAAAATTTTTTTTTAATTTCATAGTTTTACAAAACAAAGAGTTTAAAATTGTAATTCAGTTTTATTCTAAGATATTTAAAAAATGTATATATCAAATGAAGTTTCAACAAAAAATAGACGCGTGGAACATTTTAAACGCAACGCAACTGCGGGAGAATTAATTTTGAGAAAATGATGTTTAAAGTTTTCATTTTACGACACATTCAAAATGTGTTTACAAATATCACTATAAATGCTTATAACTCATCATAGAATCATTAGATTTTTTTTTTACACATATTACTACTGTTATGTAGTTTAATATTTTAGTAAAATTTGAAATTTTCAATTTTTAGTCCAATTTTGCCAATTTCAAAATCCACTGTCACCTTAAGAGCATTTTTTCAAGATATAGAAATAAAATATATGCCTATCATATCATTACAGTATAATTAATGAGGATTTAATGAGCTGGTACATTAAAGCATAGATATAGTAATTTATATAGATCTATCATCCCCCTGTTATCGACCAAAGATTTTTAATGCTGAAAAAAAGTTTTGGCATCAATCAGCCATTAGTAGATATTCAAACTCGGCAATTGTAATAGAATAGAATGTTGATGAATTTTGAAAATACCGAAATGTTTCGTGGCTTTTAATTGTTCTAATAAATATATGAAAAGAAATGCGATGAGTTTTCATTAGTAAGTTATATTTGACTAATTTATGAAAAATATAATTTTTTCAATCAGTTGCTTTATTATTATTATGAACTAATTACTGTTTCACATTTAATGGAATTTATTATTATTATTATTATTATTATGTAATATTTTTAAAGATTTTATATTAGTAAGTAATATGCAATTTTCAAAATTCTTTTAAATATAGATAGCAGCGGCGCAGGTGAAGCTCGCTAGTTTTAATATATATAAAAAAAATTAACTTTAAATATACTAAGTTAACAAATATATTGTTTAAAAAAAAAAAAAAAAAAAAAAAAAAAAAAAGGTAGAAGAAGAAAGGGAGAAAGAAAGAAAAACGAATTTGAAACCGTAACTGGAGTTTTTCATTCACCTTTAGTACATAAATTATTCATAAATTTTATTTGCTAAATTATCCTCATGTATTTCGTGTGCATTCACTCGGGAAAAGACGGCCATTAGAAGGTAAAATGGCCGTCTTTTCCTGCATGAAAAGGAATCGCATTTCCCCCCTCGATAATCAATCTATGCTTTATTGCTATATCTATGCATTAAAGTACCGTCAATATTTAGAGATTGGGGGGGGGGGGGAGATAGAGAGAAAGAAAGATCTAAACTTTGGAAAACCAATATGTTTTGACCATCAGGAAACTTTTTTTTATATTTTCTGTACTAACTATTTATTAGAATTATTGTCTATCAAAGCTTATTTATCATGATGAATGTGAACGACTCTTATCGCGAAAAAATGTAACATTAAATGTCCAATTTTGTGATTTTGAAAAGCAATAAAAGATTTTTCTTTATTCTTTCTTTTCTTTCAGGAATTTTTATTTTTTAACTAAGAAAAAATCGATAACTTTACTTCAAGATATAAGCTCCATTCGTTTTAAAAGTATTGACGAGTTCTATCGAAAAATACGCATATTGAAATTGTTTACTCACCTCGGTTTATAGAAATTGTTCTGTATATATATTCTTTTCCCTGTTTGACTATTGCTATTATAAATGTATAATTTTTAATTTCACAATGGTTCGTTAAAAATTATTCTCATTGTTTACATTTACACGAAATTTTGTACTATACTGCCATATACAAAATTATGATAAAACGGATGGCATCGCCACATGTTAGACGTTTTGTATCGAAAGTTGATAAGTACTAATTGTTGTTAAAGTACAACTAGACATAAATTTGAATGAAATTCTGCATATTAATTCTTGAGCTAGAGCTGCCACGAAAATTTACTTCCATCACACGGACAGACATTTTCTAAAAATGAAAAAGTCTTGTTCTGCATATCTCTTAAAACCTGTAAATCCATATTAAACAAGATGTCGAAAAAATTTTCGAAACCAATACTTTCTTTAATTGAATATAGAAAAAAGTAGAATTGTAATACAGTTTAACCTCGTTAACGTGAACACTGTTAACGTGAATTACTTTTAACGTGAATTGTTTTCACAATCCCCGTCAGAAGGAAGAATAGTTTAGTTATTTATGAAGATTAGTTACTGATAGAAGAACTACTGATAACATGAGCAAATTTTTTATCTTCCTTGAGATTCACGTTAACGAGGTTTGACTGTGCGTATATATATATTATCATCTTTAAATTTTGTGGTATATTTATTGAGGTGATATGTAAATTAATTATAACACAAAGTAAAGATAATAAAAAGCGGTTACAGCAAACAGTGATAGCACGCTATTATTATTTTTATTTTTATTTATTTATTTATTTTATTTTTTAACATCAGCAACTTCACGAAACATCTAGTGCAGTGTAATAAGATTAAAGTTTTGGTTATATACTTTCGATCTTTTATAAGTACTTTTTGGCATTTCTTCTCTAAGTTCTATTTTATATGCTTTTTAATTTAATGATACTTTAAAAGTAAAAGTTTTAAAATATATAACTTCACTATATAATGTAAATAAGGACTCCTTTTAAACCGCTAGCTTGAAAAGCTTCAAAAGAATGAGATAAAATAAAAATACCTGAAATATCGAAAATCTATTCATTTTGCCCAACGAAATAAATGTCATAGGGATTTTCATGCGTCATTTTCTGTGTCTTTTTTTAAAAGAACTAACTCATTGCGTAAAAAGAGTGACATTATAACTTTAAAAACTACTTGCGTATCTCACAAAAGGTAGTGAATTTAAGTCTATGAAAAGGACAAATAAGTCCGAAACTTATATATCGATAAATCTAAAGACAGAGAATACTCAAAATAAAAACCATTCTGAACTACCCTGGAAGTAATTCCAACTGTTCTTCCCATTCATTAAGTAACTACGAATCATTAGATTCTCTATCGTTCTCTTCTAAATATAAGTAAATTCTAGTGGATTTTTTGGGATGAAAGAGAATAGATTTAAGTGATTTGGAAATAGGGGTACGTTTTTAGTTTGAGGTCCCTTTTAGCGTTTATTCTTAAATTCTAAAAGACACTGCATTATGTACATTGGTGCGTGGTGAATGTGTGTACCGGTCTTAGCATAATTCTCAATTTTTAATATCCAGAAATTGTATATTAATCTAATTGATCTCACGTGGGTATTCTGATCTAATGTAGTGGAGATGATTTAAGTTATACACTGTTGCCGAAATGTGAACATTGGATGATGAATAAACGAAAAAATTGTAAGCTAAAAACAGTATATAACTAAAACACGCAACAACTGTTTCGGAGTCAAAATAATTAAGTATTCCCTTTTGCCAGGCAAAATATATATATATATATATATATATATATTAGCATGATAAAAGAGCATATTTAATAATAAAACCAAATAAAACTACAATGTGTAGAACGCCAAACAGAATTGGCATTCTAGTTTTTACTTGGTTTTATTAATCTAGCGCCAAATCTCCTTTAATATTTATCATATTTAATAATTTAGATCCGAAACAATTGTTGCTTGCTTTTTTGTAAATGATATTTTCTTACAAATTTTCTTTTTACTTTTAGTTTAATATATATATATATATATTATTGTTATTATTATTTTCTTTTTTTAACTATTGAAAGTATTGTGCATGTTTTGATATCTCTACCCCTTTGGTTCTGCCTTCAAATCTGATACGCCGAGTTCGAATCTAGATCGTGCTCGTCAGTTTAACTTTTTTGCGTTTCTGTGGTTTTCTCCGAAACTCGCGTGAATATGAGCTAGTCCTACACAATAAAAATTATACACTACACTGGCCATTAAAATTGCTACACCAAGAAGGAATGATAATAACGGAATGAAATTTGTTGGACACATACATTATAGTAGGAAGAACAATTGATTAAAATTTCAGGAAATTTGGAGTAATATGTACTGAGAAAACAGTACATAAAGCAGCGACCTCTGTGAGCAATAACAGCACTTATCTGCCTAGGCATTGAATCAAACAGCGATTGGATGACATGTAAGGTAGAGCACTTCATGAAGTTTTAACACGATGCCACAATTCATCGACCGAAGTTACTGGTGAGTGGTGGGGGCCAACGATTACACAGTCATTTTCAACGATTAAACAGTCATTTTCATTGGTGCGAGATCAGGAGAACGCGCTGGCCAGAGCAACAGTCGAACACATTCTGTAACAAAGAAGGTCCGGACAATACAAACAACTTGCGGTCGTGCATTATCTTGCTTAAATTTTGCGGTACGAAGGCTTCGAATACAGGGTAGAGGGGCGGGCCTTAACTCGACAGAAATTTAATGGCCGCTGTTCAGAGTGCCAGTGTATTATTCATAATGCTTTTAAATACGGATAAGGCAATCTGGATGCTGTAAACAGGATTGTGATTTGTCTGAAAAGTGACTTCACGCCATTCCTGCGTCCAGGTTCATCGTTGATCACACATTAATGGCGCCCATATCAGTGATGCAGTTTTGAGGGTAATCAGAATTTTGGAAGCCGCATACTGAGTCACCACCTGGATTGATGGTATGGTACCATTGGATACACGTCCCGATCACCTCTTGTTTTCATTCCCGCCACTCTGAATACCAGCCATTACATTTCTGACGAGTTAAGGCCGATCGCTCTGCCCTATATTCAAGGCCTCCGAAGCGAAACATTTAAGCAGGACAATGCACGACCGCAAGTTTTCCATATTGTCTGGACCTTCATTGATGCCGAATGTGTTCGACTGTTGCTCTGGCCAGCGCGTTCTCATAATCTCGCACCAATGAAAATGACTGTTTAATCGTTGTAAATAAGTGTTTAATCGTTGGCCCCCCACCACTCACCAGTAACTTTGATCGATGACTTGTGGCATCGTGTTAAAACTTCATGAAGTGCTCTCCCCGTACATGTCATCCAATCGCTGTTCGATTCAATGCCTAGGCAGATAAGTGCTGTTATTGCTCACAGAGGTCGCTGCTTTATGTACTGTTTTCTCAGTACATATTACTCCAAATTTCCTGAAATTTTAATCAATTGTTCTTCCTACTATAGTGTATGTGTCCAACAAATTTCATTCCGTTATTATCATTCCTTCTTGGTGTAGCAATTTTAATGGCCAGTAGTGTAGTTATTGGGACGATAACCGCTGACCTATAATATGCATACCCAATTTATATCTCATTTATCGAATGTAGAGTTTAGGCTCTAACGCACTTACAATATTGCGAAATCATAGACTTAACGATACAAATGATACATATCTGTCAAACTTTTTTTTTAAATTAAGGCTAAGAATAGTTTTCAAATACATGGAATGATTTAAAAAAGATTTAATAAAATTCTAAAGATGCATTTAATTTCCTTATGTCGCCTTATCATTTTTCTTAATCAAAAGAAAAAAGAAAAGAGTCTTTAATTAAATGTTTTTAAAGAGAAATGTTTAATGACATCTTCAGAAACAGAAGAGTGGAGAGGGGGTGATTAACCTCCATTCTTATTGTTGTTTAAATTAGTGGATAAAGTGAGTCTTTTTATTTACATACAAAAGAGGTAATTTGAGTCAATGAAATGCTCCAATCGTAAATTTAAACCTAAAGAATAGCAAAAATTAGAAAGTAACAATTTTAACACGAAAAAGAATCACTTCCTGTTTAAATGAATAAATAAAATCTTCTGTAGCGTTCATACTACATTCTCTTAACCTGCGTTTCTGTTAAAACAGATTATTACAATTTAACATGTATGATAAAAGGACTGTTTTTGAATATTTTTCAACTGTTTTTAAAACCTTTACGGAGGTCATCCCACCTAAGGTTCTCACAAGGGAAATTTAGATACCAGAAATTTTATATTGTAATTTTTTTTTTTTTTTTTTTTTTTTACTTTCTCTTACCCATAAGGTAGAGAAAGTATTGTTTTTGGGTCAAATTTTCGAACGCGAGTTTTTGTTATAATTACACGTTTTGAGGTCCCCTGAATACGAAAATCATGTTTTTAGCAAATGGTCTGTATGTCTGTCTGTGTGTGTGTCTGTGTGTGTCTGTGTGTGTCTGTTATCAGCATATCTCAAGAACAAATAGTAGCAGACATTCCAAAATTGGTATTCTAAATGTGTATCATATAGGGATGCTACCGTAAACTTTTCGTTGAGATGAAGCAAATGGTTCGTGTACAGGGATGCCCAAGAGAATTCAAATACGTGTATGAGGGAATTTGCAGGTAAGTAGAGTTTAACGTCTGTAGACTGCACTAAACCAAACGAAACGAATATATATTTTTTGTAATAGAGATAGTCAACTAGGAAAAAAAAAATTGTGTATGTAGGAGCCTCGCCTCCCCCCCTTGAGGGGAGTAAATTTTCATGATGGGTATCTTTCAAAAGAACTCGCCAATACCTTTAAAACGAATGGTTGAACCATCGATCTGCGATAATTTTAAACAAAGTTATCGATTTCTTTTTTTTTTTTTTTTTTTTGAGAATAAAATGGACTTTTTTTTTTTTTTTTTTTTTTTTTGGATATTTGGTGTTATATTACTTCTCTAATATGGAAATCGTCTGCATTACCAAAAAAGATAATTCTTTAAAATAATAATTTTAGTAAATTATTTTTTAAAAACAGAATTATTTTTTAATAACCGAATTAAATTCTGTATAAATGTAAGTGCATTAATGAAACGGGAGGTTGAGGGAAGGGGGGCGGTATCCTCCCTGACACAGAACTATTTATCATATAAAACTCTTCCAAAGCCTAATTTGAATTGTTTAACATACGTTTACATAACAGTACTCGTTATCTTACCTCTTAACTCCAACTTACTAAATTTCAGGGTAAGAGAAAGTCGTATGAGTGACATACCAGAGTATTTAACTTTCTTGTTAGTAACCATTGACCGGTCCGTAAGAAATATTTTTCATATGAACTAATTAAAAAGCAGAGTTAGTAATCTGTTTATTATTATTATTTTCCTCTATTTTTAATATTGAGAATAAAATGGACTTTTTTTGGATATTTGGTGTTAAACTACTTCTCTAATATGGAAATCGTCTGCCTTATCATAAAAGATAATTTTTTTAAATAATAATTTTAATAAATTATTTTTTAAAAAGAGAAATATTTTTTAATAACCGAATTAAATTCTATATAAATGTAGGTGCATTAATGAAACGGGGGGTTGAGGGGGTGGTAGCTCCCCTCACACAGAACTAATTATCATATAAAACTCTCCCGAAGCCTAATTTGAATTGTTTAACATAGGTTTACAAAACATCGTTATCTTACCTCGTAATCTCGAACCTGTATTTATAGCATTAAATTTCAAGGTAAGAGAAAGTCGTGTGAGTGCAGATTATTTTAATAGATATCAACGATTAGCCATTCCTAAAATTAAGTGGTGGTAAAAAAGCGGTATTAAAATTTCCCTTTCTGAGAACCCTGATCTCACCCAAGCCCATGTCCTTCTCGTGGACAATTGGTATTTATTCAGGGCTGAACAACATCAACTGTTGTTTAAGTAAATTAACTGTTTGAAATATTTTTTATTTTATTTTCTAATGTTTATAATTTATATTTTAATTAATTACAATATGTATGTTTTCCAAAATTTTGATATTTTTATTTATTGAAAAGTTATGATTTTTAATGGCATCAGTGGTTATATTAAACATAAATAAACACCTCTCAGTTGCTTTAACTATATCAATTCGTATTCTGCTGTTACTCCTCTTTTAAGAAAAAAAAAATATATATATATATATATATTACCTTTGAAATAAATTTATGACTAAATATAAGATTTATTGTTTTATGAAGGAAAAAAATTGGGGGGGGGGGTTAAATAGTGCTTTACAATAGTTTCAGAAATAGTTCTAGGACGTATTGCTCCTCCCCCTCCTCAGGGGAGTAAGCGATGCTTCTACAAATACTAAAACATTTTCTTATTATAATCATATATAATTATAAATAACTTTTATAATTATTTTTAATTTTCATAATGTTTCACTGAAAATACTTTTCATTGTGCACATTTATATAAATTTTGTCCTGTATTACCGCTGTGTTAAAAATTTAGAATAAACAAGATGACGACACCACTAGTTGGGTAATTAGCACCAAAAATTGCTAGGCTCAAATGTATGTCAAAGTGCAAGAAAAGATACCTTGACTAAACAAAAACTTTTAGGAAATTCCGTGCGGTAATTTCTGAAATACAGTCACCACAAATTTTTTTTCACACACACACGAAAATTATCAAATCATGTTCTGGACCTCTCAAAGCTGGTAAATTCATCGAAAACAGGAAGTCAAAAATTTTAACGAATACTTTCTTCTGTTGAATATAGAAGAGAGTAAAAAAAGTTTTTCTTTCTTTTATAATTTTGGAGTCATGGAGGGATTTAAAAAAAAAAATAAATACTTTTAAATTTTCGATAATACTTAACACTGCTTATACATACACATTCTTATGTTTTAGAAAATATTTATGAATATTTTCTTTCTGGAACAATATTAAATATCCACTCCTTATGAGAAATTTTCACGATTCTCCGAAAACCTTATTTTTGACACATTGCGCTGATTCATGGTAAAAAATGTCCTGTCTTTGTGTTTCCAAGAGAGAAAAGAAATCTGTCTTTTGTTCCAGCGTCGCGTCTGGTTACCATCGGAATGATTAAGCATAAACGCCGGATATGGGCATCACGCCCGCTGCTTAAGATTACCAGGCCTCCGAATATTTCTTCTATATCGCCCATTTCTCGGAGAATGAAACACATTTGCAAACTGACGGGTCATCTATCAAAAAAGCATCAATCCCACTTTATCGAGTTGATTATTGAATATATTGCCATTTCCACTGTTTATCTGTTCTATTATAATACTCGAGATTTCCGTGTAGGGTAAAATCCTACTGCGGTAGCGTAAATTTACATCAACGTTAAAAACGCCAAAATAAATAATAAAACTCTTTTTAACTCGCGGAAATATTATATGAAATCCACGTTTTCTTAATTTTCACCTATCGTTTCTGTTTCTATATTTCTCAATTTCCTGTTGGCTAATTCTTCCGCAATCCCCACAGTGCTATTGTCTGTTATTTTGGCACTAAAATCCGCTTCTCTGTTATATTTAGGAGCAATAATCCGTCTAGTTATTCTGCACTGATGACGATATAAGTGCCAAACCTACAAGTATACAAATTTCATTTTTTATTTTGGTTTTTAACTTTGGTATAAATTTACTTTACTGTATTTATTTAACGTCAAATTAAGATTTTATATTGACTCAATGCGCTTTAGTCTGTTTATAACAATAAAGGAACGTTATTAAATTTCCATACTACATGCAAAATAGGAGATCATGCACATGTTCAGATCTAAAAATGTATGTGTGAACAGTGTTTTAGATTTCTACTTTATCCCTTAAACGAACTAATAGTGATAGTTGGTAAGATCGTGCTTATCAATCAGGGCTGAAAGTGTTCCACATTTTTTGCTACCACTATTTTCATGTAGAAATTTTTATTATATTTTTACAGTAAACTTTTGGGAATGAAGTAGGATGAAAGTTATTGTTAAAAAATATTGTTGAAAAAGTTTTCTCATGAAAGAAAAACTTTTTCATTTCTCATGAAAAATTTGTGAAGTGCTTTAACGTGCACAAAAAGCATCACATCTTTATCTCGAAAATTATCCGCCTGAGAAGCAGTTAAGTCAGTTTTATGCCAGTGCTAGTCATTGCTTTATCTTTAAATTATTATATATATATATATATATATATATATATATATATATATATATATTGCATTTTTTAATTATCACTTTATGTACATATTATTTTATTATGAATAACAGTTTTCAAGTCCATTAGTATAGCACAAACACCCCGAACAAAGTTGTACTTGTCGGCTAATTGTAAGTAATTCCTATTTAAATTTTAATCTAACACTAGTAGGATGAAGGTTTATTATTAAAAAATATTGTTAAAATATCTTCATCCTGAAACGGAAACTCTTTCACCTCTCATGAAAAATGTGTACGAACTACTTTAATGTACACAAAAGCGTCACACCTCATTTCGACAGAAATATTCTAAAATATTGTGTCTGCAAATATAAGTAGAAATTAATCTGAAGCTAATTTAATCTCTAAGGCTTTTTTTGTAAAACTTCATAGTGTTATTGTAGTGTTAATGTTTCAGTTGAAATATTTCAAAACATATTGCCAGTAAATATAAGTAAAATTTAATTTGAAACTAATTTAATTTCAAAAAACTTCATAAAACACTATTTTATTTATAGACAGCATTTTAAAAAATTCTTATTGCATCTGAATTTTCAACATTTCCGTTATATCTATAGATGTGATAGGTGCCGTTCTTTATAGATCTTTTCTGCGGCATTTCCTGAACCCTTTTATAAAGAGTCTGTCACTTTCATGTGACGTCAGGAAATGCCTGGGTTTTCTATTTCCTTTTTATCTTATTTGCACGTAATAAGAGGAATTTATTGTTTCACCCAAAAAGGGTTTTTCTTTTTTACTGTCTCTCTCTCTCTTTTTCTTCTTCGCAACCAGCTATCTAATGTCCTTTTTGGAATCGGATCTATTCATACACTGACTCACGTTATTTATTACATATTCCGAAAAAGTTATACTTTTATGTTCATGCATTCAAGTGTCATTGAATTTTACCGTTTCATTTTTGTTTTCCAGCATAAGTCAAGATAACATGTTTGTTAAAAACTAATGTATGAAAAAATGATGAACATTTTGATGAATATATATGAAGGTTTTTGAGAAACAAATATTCAGTGCCTTGTTCTAAATTTTATGTTGGTATAAAAGGACGCTTCGGATCAAAATATTTAAATTTAAAGTCGTATTTGAAGTTCGTACTTAAGAATGTATGTTTGCAGATCCGTATGTTGTGAATGTGTACACTTGAGGTCTGCACGGGCCGAAATATTGAAGCCCGGGCGCGGTCCGTACGAAAGTTTTACTTACCCAGCCCGATTCGTTTGTTTTTTGCAATATATGGTCCTGCCAAAATCCATTAAATTGTATTTATTTTTAAGCAAAAATTTTTTAGTATCTACTTTTTAGAGGTTTTCTAAGGCAAGCAATAGAATTTTCATTAACAAAACTACTGATCTTTTAGAAGACAATTTTATATATAAATTGAGAAAACTTCATTATTACTGATGGACAGAAGACACGATGACTGACAAAAAGTCAAACCTAAAATATTAGTATTCATCATACAGTGTAAAAGGTATTAAAAACGGTTAATACTACTAAAAATCTTCTTTCAACCGTTTCCACTTATATCGCGTAATGTATCTGAAACTTTTTGTGTTAACCTGTAAACAAAACATTAATTCTAATCCAATCATTTTCAATGGAAAGGTGCTTTTGCTCATCTGAAAAAGGATGCTAATTTCATTACATTTAGTGGCATAGAAAGGAGCAGAAAAGTGCTTAAAAAATATCCTTGGTAGTCCCTAGACACTACAGGCCATAGGATATAAAACCTCATAGACAGTAGCGTATCTAATTTCTTTTCTGCATGTGCGCGAACTAATAACGACATGCATACCATTTTGAATAAGAAATCAGCATACTATGACTTTAAAAAACATATATAAATTTCGAGACATGTTAAAATTATTTGCGAAATTAAGAGCAAGAACAGGCAGCGAGTCAAACAATCAAGTTGAAGTTATAAACGCTTTATAACAAAACAAAATTTCCAGTTACATACTAACCTGTAGAATTATATAAAATAAATAACTAATGAAATATTTTATCATTTACCTTCTTCGTTAATCAACAAGAAAAGTCTAAAGGAAATTCCGGGCCGTCGCCGCCCGAAAAATATTTAATCTAGGCCCGGTCCAACCCGATCCGAACATACACAAAAAAAATTGAGCCCGGCTCGGACCGAGAATGCAAAAAAATACTAAGCCCAACCCGATCCGAGACTAAATTGAGAAATTCGGCTTGAACCCGGCCTGTGCAGACCTTTAAATCTATTTTCATCTGAACTTTAAATTTCTCATCGAAAACCATATATATTTACACTTTACAGCGGAGCTTGGAAATAGCATATTAAAGTATAATTTGGAATATGAAATAGAATATGAAATAATATGAAATATGAAAATTATATGAATCTGTATCGTATAATATGGAATATGGAGGGGGGGGGGGGAATGCAATCACTAATATAGAGAAGAAAAGACACCACTAAAATTATGCAGAAAATTAGAATAAGATAAATATATCGAAAAAATTACTCAAAACGTGTTTAGCAAAAATAAATAATAGTTAATTTAAAACACCAGTGTAATAGATTTTAGTTCGGCAACAATGACTACTACTAATAATTACTGTTACGAATTTGTAAATAATATCTATTTTTTATGTAAATTCATTCAAAGAGGCTTAGTCAGATTATAAAAGGTCAGTTTTCTGCATTTCTAGCTTGTTTTCCCGTTAAAATAGCTCATTTTCTTTTTAAAACCCGTTAAAAAGCTTCACCAAGGCATGTAATGGCATTGGCTCCAAATTTGGCGAATTTTTCGCTCTTTAGCGACTTTTTTTTACGCCCTTGGCGATAAAATCCTTCTTATCGATATCTCGCATATCTAAGCTCTAAATTGATTGATTGAGAAGTTACTGGAACATTCTCATTTTCTACGTTGGTATGCTAGAAATCTCATCGCAGTCAAGTCGGTCAGTTTTCACAAAAGCATTCCCGCGAGAAGAACTCCTAACTGAACCTCGTTGATTACAACCTATTGCTGTGTGTTAATGCTATGATACAGCTTATGCCGTGAATTTAATGTTGTCAGCTGTTATTTAAGCGGTGTTTTCTGGTGAAAATGAAGTTGATACTTGGTTTAAGGACCTGTATTCCTCTGGAATTTTCTGTAATTAAACTTTCAAGTCTCTGCAACATTCGCCCTTCATTCACAGACAATTCACGCACCCCGAGTATGCAACATTACTTTTATTTATATTCTTTTAAGAAGCCCTACCTTTTAAAATTCAATTTTCGGTCAAAACTCCGATTTTCTATTTTTGGTTTAGTATTAAAGCCTGACATTTTAGCTTTATAATTTAGTTTGAATTTTGTTTTTATATTGCTTAGAACTTGAGTTACGGGCATTTTAATATTAGTCACTCGCAAGTTTTTGAAACCGGAAGTTAGCGTAAATGTTTGTTTATTTTTTACTCAATATAAGCGTCAAAATTTGTTACTGCATATAAAATTAATTTTAAAAAGAAAATAAAAAACTTTGAAATAAATCAGGAACTGATTAAAATTTTGTATTTAATAGGTAAAATCTGATTTTTAATTATGTTTTCTGCTTTTTCTCAAAATGAGATTTTTTCACATTTTGCTTTATCCCAAAACATCATAACTCCAAAAGTTATAATTGAAACATTATGAGACTTTGACAAAATACTCTAGAACAGTTGTTTTAGGGATTGAACTACTGCAATTAATCTAGTTAAATTATTATTATTTTATTTTATTTATTTATTTTATTTTATTTTATTTTATTTTATTTTATTTATTTATTTATTTTTTATTTTTATTTTATTTTATTTATTTTTTTGTCGATAGAAGTTATGAACTGGTCATGTATGTCCATGATTTTTCAGCACGTAAAATGTTATCGTCTCTAAAATATTAAATAACATGATTATAGTTTTGAGAATAGTTCACTCCCTTAAGGACCTTTCAATAATTGAAATAAAATTTACAGAATAAAAATATCTTTATTTAAATTTGGCTTATGATGTTTTGAAAAAGTGCTTTTTTTTCCGCAAATTTTATTTATATTTTGAGCCTAAATATCAAAATATTTTAAAATGTACATTTTTTTTTTCAGGTTATTTACTTTTTTTAACTCTATTCTATTATATAATGCATATAAATAGGCAATTTTTCAATTATTAAAAAAAATTACTTCCGACAGTAAGCAGGCGGCACCTTAAAAGTTTCACTAACATTCACTGATTTATCCACATTTTTACTATAACTATATTAGGAAAATGTTTTATTTACTATGCGTGATTTTTTTTTCTTTCTACAATATGAATTCATCTAATAAGAACCTTATTTCTTGCACTTTGAGTAATCACAAATATTATTTGAAAATAAATTCATTGTAAACTTATTATTAAGCTATTTTTAGAAACTACGTTTTCTTTCAGATTGAAAGAAATATCTGTACTAATAAATGTAAAACCACTGAGCACTCAGTGTGTAAAACATACATCGGAAGGAACATAAAATCCAAATAGGCCTTGTCAAATATATATGATATGCTGAAAGTTGCAGAAAAAGTAATTTTTCCTTTTTCAATAAGAAAAGCCGTAAAATCTAAATAAAATTGTAAAGGAAAATCTTTATTAAACATAAAATATGTAACGTTATATATATCCGCGATTGTAATGAAATGCTCGCCCTCTGGTGGGCTAAGGTGAAATTACAATAAACATGGTTTAATTCGAATTCCATACAGCGGCCATTGCTTGCCGATATTTAGTTTCACATATATTTATTGAATAAAAATGAATAAATACGGTAAAAAAGATAACACATACTTTTGTGTGCCACAGTGTAACTCCAAAGGATCAAGAAATCCAGAATTGAGCTTCCATTTATTTCCAAATGACAAATTTAAAATTTCAGTTGCTTCGGATAATGGAAGTAAAGAATTAATCAGATGATTTGAAATTAATATTTGTTCAACTTCAGTTAAAAATCTACTTCCGATCGAACTTTGAATAAACTGAAGTATTTTTTCCAAAAGCAATCAATTTTCCATAATGTAATGGCGGAGAAATTATAGTACGAATATTAAGTAGAATAACTAATGGAACACACGTGGCTAATGTTTACTAACAACTGCAGTGTTCACAAAGCGCCGTCTATCGATCATTACAAACGCGGATTGTTTGAAAACTAATAGCATTAAGACTTTAATACAATAAGTAGTAAAAATAAACAGAAAATAATAAAACAAAAGTATCGTCTGCTAAATTTTTATTTAAAAAGAAAAATTAACTATTTTCACATTAAAAATGTTTTGGCAACAATCAGCTTTTGCAGTTATTTTGTTTTGATAATTATTTTAGGTACTATAATTTATTTATTCTTTTATTGCTTTTATCATAGGTCATGGTCATCACAAATAAAGCTCTAGGTATTTTCCTTTTTTCTTCTTCTTTTTTTTTTTTTTTTAAGTAGAAAGTTGTATTTTTAAATTTATTTTAAAATTCATATTTTTATTTTGAAATGTTTCGTATTTTGGAATGCATAAAAATTCTGATTCATCAAAGTATGGTGAAATAATAAGTATCAAAAATAAGTAAAATAATTGCGTAGGAAAATAGAGATTCTAAAGTATGTTATTTAAATATCAACAGAACTTTTAAATGAAATTGAATATTTATTAGTATTCGTCTAGAAAGTTTTTTTTTTTTTTAATTGCTTTATTCTACATTAGTTTTTAGTATAAAATGCTGTTTATGAATAATAAAACTTATATTAAATTGCAATCTTCTTTTTAACACTTTCCAACAAGATTAAAAAATATTGATGACTTCGGTTTGTCTGTCTGTCTGTCCGCGCTCTAACTCCCGTAAATATTCATAAAATTTCTTTAAAGTGATATGTGTTATTCAAGTGCTTTATTGGATGTTCCCTATTGAAAAGGGAGTGAATACCTCTACTGGTTTGTGTACAGGAACACTTGAAAGTATTCCAAACATTGTATTCTATGAGAGATATTTCTATAAACCATATTTTAATACCTTTTCCTTGCACAAATCTTAATGAAATTGAAATATGTTATTCATATGCACAAGTATGCTTTCTATAGAATTCAAGCATGCCAGAAAGATGGCAAGAGGTCATAGATAGCAATGGGCATTATGCACAATAATAGGTACTGTTAATTTTGCGTTCATTTGCTCTTCTTTGTGGATAATAAAAACTGGTAGAACTTTTGCACTCGCCCAATATACAGTGGTCACACACACACATACACATACATATGTATTTTTTTAATATATATATTTATATATTATAAATAACTTTTAAAATATCCAATAAACTTTATCATTTATAATTGGATAAAATAAAGCTTCTTATTTGGATTCTTACTTAGAACTTCTTCTTATATTCTAAATTAATTTTTAACCTGACTTTAATTTTCAGCTATCACCGATAATTTTGCCAACGCAACTATTTTATCTACTGTACGGTCAAATAAATTCTTCTTCAAAAACTTCTTATTGTATCTCCTTAAATCTTATCACTAAACATATTGAAATTTACAGAAAAAAAAATTTAAGCATATAACTAATAAATATCAATTTCACTATTATTTGTGCACTATGATTTGCGTGTAAATCATATATATATATATATATATATATATACATAACAATGCCTCTCATAGAATAAATTGAAAGAAAATGTACGAAATATCTTCAAATCTAGCCTATTAATTTTAAATTACTCTTTTTTTTTTTCTTTACAAAATTATAATGCATTCGTTAAAAGTTTAATCGTTTCATTTATGCATACGCATGCATAAATAAATTAATAAATAATATTAAAGCACAGTAATTTTCTATGAAAGCTTGATCCTAAGCTTTCTCTTTATCAAAATTAAATTATTTTCATATTTTTCAAAAGGATTTAGTATTTTTTTCTTCGATGGTATTATCAGAGGAAGGAAAATATATTGCTACTCCACAGTTTAAATATCTGGACGTAATTGTTTATTTGGTTTATAGATTAAAATTTTCAAGTGGGCGGAAAGAACTATTATCTGTCGGAAATATTTTGTTCGGAACTGGAATTATTTTTCATTTCAAATTGTAGATGATTTTTTTAATCCATGCAAGTTCTACGATTTAAAAATAATTTGCAATTACTGCAAATATTGACATTGCATGTTGATATAAAAGCCTATTAAAAATTCACTTTTCTATAATTTTGAAATCTGAAATGTAACCTTGATTGCAATACGTATATTTAATAAAGTGATTTAAAATTTCATTTGAAAAATTCAACATCATCTTTTATCAATAAAAGAGAAAATATACAGAGAAATTTAAATCTCATCATTCAATAGTGGATTTAATCCTTTAACATAAATATATCTTCATTACTTTATATATTAACAGTGAAACTAATTAACTATTTCATCTGTATAAAAAGTTTCTTTAAATAAATAATTGTTAAAAATTCAATTAAAATTATTTAAAAATATCTTTAAAAATTTTTGATTAAATTTGGATTTGAGAACATTAAACTACTTACTACTTTGAGAAAAAGTCTAGAAGAGTAGAGTATAATAAATTGTATGTTTAAATTTAAAAATGGAAATAGAGAATATTTTTGCCATCATGCTATCATCGTTTGTATGTTTTAAAATCAAACATGTAATCATTCTTAACGTATGGTGTTTACCAGATATTAAAATAACTTTTTTATTTAAGTAATTATAACATTCAAATCAATCTCGAACAGATTTAACAAGTAAGCTTGAGGGAGATTGTGTTCTGATTTATAGCAAACATAATATTGCTTAAACCCAATAAGTGGCCAAGGATTCGATGTCTAATCTGTTAGACGGGCGGTGCCGGGTTCGAACACAGATCAAGCCCGTCAGTTTAGCCGTTTGGAGTTTTCCAGAGTTTTTTATGAAACTTCCATGAATACGAGCTAGAACCCCTTAGAAACATCCACACAAAAGACATTCTACGTAAGCCTTGTTGCCACACTCAGAAAATTGCCCGTAATCCCTGCGCCATCGATACCACTTTAGTTTTATAAATTTATAAGTGAAGCATATCCTATATTTAAGTCTTAATGAATAATGAGTCCAGAATAAATAACTCTTTTGCTATCACGAATTCAACTTCATATTTAAAAGTATATATATATATATACTATCAATATATAATGACAATTTAGGAGAAGTACAGTGATGTAAATGATTCTCTTATGGTGCGAATTCTTGTAGATTAGATTATGGCTATGTAGATAGCACTCGCACACATTAGAAAAAAAGGCTAAAAGTGCATTACAGGGAATTTTTTAAAATGACAGTGCTTAGTCAATAAATTTACTTATAATATTATGAAATTATTATATATAATTTTATATATCTTAACATTTTTGTCAGTGAAAAATGTATTATAGTGCCCAAACGTGCACGAGAAGCTTCGCATCTGTGTCTCATAATTTATTCACCCGAGAGGCTTTATTTCAAGTTGATTTTTCTCAAGTACCGCATTTTTTAATTGTGTCACTTTTCTTGTCGGCATGCGATATTTTGATCTATCTGCATCCCTAAACTAAATCCTGCCTCTTATTGATAGTATAAAATTGAGAAATTGTTTTTCTGTAGTTCCATATTAACATGTGAATAGCGGAAGTGTGTAATTAATAACATTTTTATTATTTTTTAATCATTTGATATGAATGATAGATGCACTTACAAAAGTCCCAAATAGAGAAATACCAACAGTAAAAATAGTTATATTTCTGCTGTTTAACACATGTGTAGAAAACACCTGCATATTTAATAATTTAAGTACTATATTTAAATTTACACTTCTGTTAGAGATTTTTTCTGAAAATTATATCGTGCTCTTTACATTTTTCTAAAAGTTTCTGGTACTAGGAGATCTATGATTTTGTTAGGGGAATATTATAAGATAGAAGTAATTTCTGGTCTACTTGAAACATAATGAGTATTTATATTCTTTTATTAAAAGTTAAATGAGCAGCTAAAAAATTAATTGGAAGCCACATTAAATTTAAATAACGTTTCTGTTGCCTTCGTCTTATTTAAATTTTTGTTTACGAGTTCGTTGTATTTCTATGACTTTCAAGGTTAACATATTAAAATAAATTTATTTATTTATTTATTTATTATTAGGACTGAGGACTATAAATCTCAATCTAAGGATTTTTACGATAGTAGGACATTTATCGAAATCGAAAATTTATCGAAAATATAATTAAATAATTTGAAAGCGACGTTAAAATTTGACAAAAAAAAAAACTAATAGTCCTCCGTACTAAACTAAATTCTGCTTTTGCCAGAATTTCTTCTTCTTTTTTTTTTTTTTTTTTAAATTAACAGGAAAGAAAATTAATAATAATCAGTTTCGAAATGGAAAGTATCGAAAAAGTTTTTTTTTAAATAATTTTGAATTAGAAAATAAAAAGCGCGCGTGCAAAATGAAAGAAAAAATAAAATAAGATTCATAAATGGACAATATTTAAGCTCGTGGACTCAGTTCAATGATATATTAAGAAAAAATGACAACATTAGTCTAATGAGATTATCTTTTTTTTTTTTTTTTTTTTTTTTTTTTAATGTTACCGATATCTTCGAGTTGAACGAATGAGAATAGTGACAACATTTTCAAAATTAAGAATAAGGAATTAACAATACAGTATTGTTGTAGAAGATATTAATCACTTTCTTTAAACATTTTAAAAGCAACGGATAAAGGTCAGTTCTTGATCTTAAATGCTATATGTCTGCAAAAAATTAATAAAAACAATAAATAAATACCAGACACTATATCAGACACTGCATTTAGTCATTTGAAAACAAATTTGACTTCAAATTATGATAGAATATTTATTATTTTCCTTTTAATTAGTGTATTAGTTGGATATTTATTTATTTATTTATTTACGTATTTCAGGTTACATTCTGACCTGGGTGCTAGGAAATAAAAAATGACAAAATTTTTTGACAGTATCGTTGCATATATTTAATTTTTTTTTTCTTTGAAGTATGCGATGTAACCAAATTAGCAGACGGGCTTTAGTATTATCTGTAAAGAAAAGTTTTTGGTACTTTATGATTAATTCGAATTAACTAATTATTCTCTTTAAGTGTTTGGATTAGCGGGAATTTTTATTACAGCAGGTGCCCTGATGGCGCTCAAATCGCAACCCAGCAAAAAAAAAAAAAAAAAAAAAAAAAAAAAAGCAACACAAGTTAAAAAATCTGGAGTGACTCCACTCGACTTTCCGAACATTGAGTAATTAACAGTTTTGTAGATAAAGTAAAGAAAGAGGAGTTGTTAAACAAACAAAAGAGAGAAAACCATAATAGAGTGTTTGAGTATTTTTCTCCATCTATTACACGATGTTTTATTTAACGCTACTGAACTTTGAGCCCATAGATCATAATGATAAAGAATTTTTCGTTGTGTCCCTGTAAAAACCTATAAATGCTAGATTCACCAAAATGCTTATAGTTAATGCAACAGTGATTTATAATACTCATATAAATTTTCAGCTCAATTCAATAAGGCGTTTCGTACTTTTAAAAATTTAGTCCCATAGGCCATAATGATAAAGAATTTTTCTTTGTGTCCCTGTAAAAAACTGTAAGTGCTAGATTCACCAAAATCTATACAGTTAGTTCAACTGTGATCTATAACTTGTGTATAAATTTTTTGCTCAGATTAATAAGGCGTTTAGACGCTATCACACTTTTAAAAATTTGGCCCCATAGGCATAATGATAAAGAATTTTTCTTTGTGTCCATGTAAAAAAACTATAAGTGCTAGATTCTCCAAAATCTATACAGATTGAGTATTTGTGACCTATAATATGTGTATAAATTTTTTGCTCAATTAAATAAGGCGTTTAGATGCTATCGCACTTTTAAGATTTTGCTCCCATAGGCCATAATGATAAAGAATTTTTCTTTGTGTCCCTGTAAAAAAACTATAAGTGCTAGATTAACCAAAATCTATAGGGTTCGTACTATGGTGACTTACAATATGCGTACCAACTTTCAGGTTAATCGAACAAAGCGTTTAGACGCTAGCGTGTTCACTCACAGACATACACACATACATACACACATACACACACACATGCATACATCATCGTAAAAATAGTGAAAACGGACTCAGGGTACCTCAAAACGTATAGAAACATCAAAATCTCGAATTCGGATTTTTGACATGATTACAATACTTTCCTCACTATAGTGTTCGGAAAGTAAAAATTTAAATTTTGAGTTTGTCAGATTTTAAAAAAAAAAAAAAAAAAAAAAACTGTATCAATGGCATCCTTAAATTATCAACTCAAATTCAAACTTAATTATCTTGTTTCTTTTTTTTTTTTTTTTCTTTTTTTCTTTTTTTTTTCTTTTTTAATTTTGCACGCGCGTTTTTTATTTCCTAACTCAAAATTATAAAAAAAAAAAAAAAAAAAAACTTTTTCGATAGTGCTTATTATTAATTTTCTTTTCTTTTTCTTTCAAAAAAAAGGAAAAAAAAAATGATTTTGATGAAATTCTGGCAAAAGCAGAATTTAGTTTAGGACGGAGAACTATTAGTTTTTTTTTTTTTTTTTTCAAATTATAACATTGCTTTCAAATTATTCAATTATATTTTCGATAAATTTTAGATTTCGATAAATGTCCAACTATCGTAAAACTGGTATCGTAAAAATCCGCAAATTGAGACTAATATAGTCCTCAGTCCTTAAAATAATAATAATAATAATAATAATATATTTAAAGGGGACTAATGTGCAAGTTGTACCTGACGGGACTAAAGTGAAAGTTGTACCTCAAGGGACTAATGTGAATGTTGTACCTTACGGGACTAATGTGCAAGTTGCACTGAACGAACAAACTATTTCTTTCAACGAAAATGCCTGCTAACCCTGGACGATAGGACTAATATATCGTATTTATCGTAATATAACTCAATACTTATTTCGCTTCCTTCTTCGACTCGTTTTAATACGCATTTTTATATGCATGAGCAGCCCCCGAAAAACAAAAACATGAAATCATCAAATTCATTTTTTCTGAAAACTATATCATGCTCTTTACAACATTTTTCTAAAAGTTTCTGGTACTAGGAGATCTATGATTTTGTTAGGGGGAATATATATAAGATAGAAGTAATTTCTGGTCCACTTGAAACATAATGAGTATTTATATTCTTTTATTAAAAGTTAAATGAGCAACTAAAAATTTAATTGGAAGCCACATTAAATTTAAATAACGTTTCTGTTGCCTTCATCTTATTTAAATTTTTGTTTACGAGTTCGTTGTATTTCTATGACTTTCAAGGTTAACATATTAAAATAAATTTATTTATTTATTTATTTATTATTAGGACTAAGGACTATAGATCTCAATCTACGGTTTTTTACGATAGTAGGACATTTATCGAAATCGAAAATTTATCGAAAATATAATTAAATAATTTGAAAGCGACGTTAAAATTTGAAAAAAAAAAAAAAAAAAAAAAAACTAATAGTCCTCCGTACTAAACTAAATTCTGCTTTTGCCAGAATTTCTTCTTTTTTTTTTTTTTTTTTTTTTAAGAAACAGGAAAGAAAATTAATAATAATCAGTTTCGAAATGGAAAAGTATCGAAAAAGTTTTTTTAAATAATTTTGAATTAGAAAATAAAAAGCGCGCGTGCAAAATGAAAGAAAAAATAAAATAAGATTCATAAATGGACAATATTTAAGCTCGTGGACTCTGTTCAATGATATATTAAGAAAAAATGACAACATTAGTCTAATGAGATTATCTTTTTTTTTTTTTAACGTTACCGATATCTTCGAGTTGAACGAATGAGAATAGTGACAACATTTTCAAAATTAAGAATAAGGAATTAACAATACAGTATTGTTGTAGAAGATATTAATCACTTTCTTTAAACATTTTAAAAGCAACGGATAGAGGTCAGTTCTTGATCTTAAATGCTATATGTCTGCAAAAAATTAATAAAAACAATCAATAAATCCTTAAAAAAAAAAAAAAAAAAAAAAAAAAAACATGAGTTATACTCTCATTGATGACCATCAAAAGTTAAAACTGTCAAAAAGTAATCCAGATGGTGCTAAAAAGTTTTTCTTGGGGGTGAAATCCCAGCGGAACTTGCTTGTAGCGAATAAAAAAAATTGCAGGGAACAATCACTGAAATTGAATTTTGAAAAATGGAGAAAAAAAAATCACTTCATATTTTATTTTTAATTTTTTTAATTTAATTTTATTTATTTACTTTTTTTTTTTTTTTTTTTTTTTTTTTTGTATGAACCCAACTATTGCCTTTGTACATGATTTTTTTTCCCATTTTTCATTATTATAAAAAGTAAATCATGCATGTAAAACTCAATTTTGTCGGAAATTTAGATCTTAGTGTTTAAAAAAAAAACTCCATAAACTCCTGTTGCACGAAGACTTTCTGAATAAAGGCTGTTAAAACATTGTGCGAAAATCAAACTAAATCTTCTTTCTTTATATAAACTAAGTTATTTTCTGATCTTTCTTGATCGAGGATTTAACATTTTTCTGCTGATGCATAAATTTTTCATAAAAAAGAAAAATTGATGTTACACCAGAATTTCAATCCGGATATAAATGTTTACTTAATTTTATATATTAAGGGCTTGAAAAAGACGATGAAATTTTTTATCCTTTTGAAATATTTTGAGCTATGTAAAAAGATACGATACGTCACAGAAGATAAATTTCTTTTTCTATTAAACTATGAAACATCCGAAAAGAAGAATATTAGTGAATAATAACATTACTTAAGACATAAACTATAGTGTATACAAAAAGTATGTAATGAAATTGATAGTAGAATGTAAGAAAGGGCATAATTTCAGACTGAGAATTTGTTTTTATTTATGTTTTTTTAACATATTCTTCTACATATCAAAATATCAAAGGGAGTAATAAAGGCAGCAGTTTCAGTAGCATTGAGCATACCGTCATCAGTGCATAAAGAATCGAAAGGAAAGTGTTCCTAAATATAAAAATCTGGAGTGATTCCACTCAACTTTCCGAACATTGAATAGTTAACAGATTGGTAGATATAGTAAAGTAAGAGGAGTTGTTTTCTTAACAAAAGAGAAAATTATAATAGGGGGTTTGAGTATTTTTCTCCATATAGTAGTACACGATGTTTAATTCAACGCTACTGTATTTGAGCCCATAGATCCTAATGATAAAGAATTTTTCGTTGTGTCCCTGTAAAAACCTATAAATGCTAAGATTCACCAAAATGCTTAAGTATAGTTAGTGCAACAGTGACTTATAATATTTATATAAATTTTCAGCTCCATCGGAGCATTTAGACGCTATCGCACTTTAAAGTTTGAGCCCATATGCCACAATGATAAAGAAATTTGCGTTGTGTCCCTGTAAAAAGAAACGTAAGTGCTAGATTCTCTAAAGTTCATAACGTTAGTGCGACAGTGACCTTATAACATGTATATAAATTTTCAGTTAATTTCAATAAGGCATTTAGTTGCTGTCACACTTTAAATAATTTGAGCCTATAGATCATACTGATAAATAATTTTTATTTGTGTCCCTGTAAAACTCTGTAAGTGCTGGAGTCTCTAAAATCTATTCAGTTTGTGCGATGGTGACCTAAAACATGTACATAAATTTTCAACTAAAACGGATAAGGCATTTAGATGTTATCGTACTTTAAATAATTTCACACCATAGGCCATAATGATGCAGAATTAATTATTGTGTCCCTGTAAAAAAAAAAAAAAAAAAAACTGTAAGTGACCGAAACCTATACAGATCGTGAAACTGTGATCTATAATATGTGTATAATTTTTTTTTTTTGTTGTTGAATTAAATAAGGCGTTTAGACGCTATCGCACTTTTAAAAATTTGGTCCCATAGGCCATAATGATAAAGAATTTTTCTTTGTGTCCCTGTAAAAAATCCACAAGTGATAGATTCACCAAAATCTATACAGTTCGTGCAACTGTGACCTATAGCATGTGTATAAATATTTTGCACAGTTTAATACGGCGTTTAGATGCTATCGCACTTTTAAAAATTTGGTCCCGTAGGCCATAATAGATTAAAAAAAAAAAATTCTTAGTGTCCCTGTAAAAAAAAAAAAAAAAAAAAAACTATAAGTGCTAGATTCACCAAAATCAATAGGGTTCGTGCTATTGTGACTTATAACATACGTACTAACTTTCAGCTCATTCGAGTAAAGCATTTAGACGCTAGCGTGTTCACTCTCACACACATACACATCATTATAAAAATAGTGAAAACGGACTCAGGGCACCTCATAACGTATAGAAACATCAAAATCTCAAATTCAGATTTTTGACATGATTACAATACTTTCCTAACTTATGTATGTTCGGAAAGTAGAAAGGGAATTTGATTCTACGATTGTTTATCAACTAATAGAATTGAGGTGAGTGTGTGCGTGGAGAGGGGGGTGGCTTAGTCAATAAAAAATTGGGAAACGGTATTTGCGAAAAATGTAAAAAAAATTAAGAAAGTGTGAATTGAAGGTAAAATTTCTAACAATGTCGGTACAGCGAACTCATAACAAACATATAGACACAATTAAAATTAATCTTTAAAATTCGTATAGATGTAAAAAGCTTTAAAGAAAACGAGTTCACGCGTAGATTTAGGCCTGCAAATTATTTTAGCTGTACCTAATTTAAAATTTATGGTTTTTTCTTCCAGCAGTCCTTTAATCAATGGCCGATTTGTTGGTCTCTTGTTTCCGGGCATGAATGATGTCCAAAGCTGTATCAGTTATCTGGGTTTCGACCAAATTCAATAACATTTTTAAATTTTAATATATATATATATATATTTAATTAATAAGAGACATGGAACTCTGAGAATTCATTTAAACATAATGACCAGCGAAGCAGGCAAAGCTCGCTAGTTATAAATATATAGTTCACAATACCCTTTCTCAATATATGTGTATATATATCTATATACTATATAAATGGCTAAGAGATTTCCTTGGACTCTGTTTGCCAGTGTGTGGACGCACGTTGCCACCTGATTTTCATACTTTAGTTAATTTTACAAAATCTAATTGTCCGATCGATAAGCTGTTTAGTCAAACGGTTCCAGAAAAATCGCCCCTTTTTATTTGATACTTTATTTGTAACAAAGTTTTGATTAGATTTTTTTTAATTAATTAAAATATGAAAATAATAACCTGGTAATGGTTTTAAAATTGGACATTTAAATTTTCAATTGTTGCAATATGCTTTTACAAGAAAAATAAAAAATTATAAAATATTAAATTTGCTCATGCATATGAAAAGATGAAAAGATGAAAATGGAGTGAAAAAACAACCATAACCTTTTAATATACCACGATTTTAATTTTTTTTTTTTTTTTTTTTAAATAGTATGTTTTTTACACGGATGAATCGCGCTTGGCATGAGAGCTAATTCAGCATTATATTAAGAGCTTTACTTATTAATAATCCTGAGTAATTTTTAAAATTTTGATGCTGAAATAGACCGGACATTTTTCGCCAAGGACTCTACTTTCGCGAAAGCCACTTTAAACCAAGTAGCGCATCAAAAATATTAATAAGTTATAAAATATTTAAAAACAGAAAAGGAAAGGAAAATGGCGGGGGGAGGAAAAATTAATCGCAATAATTATGTATTTTTGTCTAAAATTGTGATAAAAATTCAAAAGTCGACAAGGGGAGCTATATTAAGGCTGTACTATGATCAGATTTACATATTTCATTATTTATTTTTCTATATACCAACTACTATTAACTAACTCAACTACTATTAACTAACTCAACTACTATTAACTAACTCAACTACTATTATAACCACAAAAATTGTCTCATGCGATAGACGTATCCGATCATAGCATACTATAATATTACATTTGGCCTGAAATTCTTGTCATTTTATGGTTGAACGAATAAATCAAATAAATATAGAAAATAACGTGAAAGAAAATATTATGTACGCCATGTTCATATGTAACTGGGATTCAAATATAAAATTACTACTTCAATTTTTTCGATACTTTCCGTTTCGAAACTGCCATCTGATGAGCACCCATATGGATGACCACTGGTAAGCTATTGTCACAGGCAGTAGGGACAGGCATCCGAGAATCTGCGAATGAGTGGGTCGCATCCGAAGGCAACGGGGGCCCCAGTTTCATGATTTTTTTTAATAAAGCTATGTAGAAAAGAGTTTCCTTTAAATATAAGGACCAGCGAAGCGGACAAAGCCTTCGTTGATTCTCTACTACCTTCATTGATTTCATGAATTTTAAAATGGTTTCGTTAGCAAACTTTGATCTATTGGCACGCAAACAGCATCAGGCCGAGTTTTGTACATTTCGAGTTTGATTTTGAAATTTTTCCCGCATTGAGAATTCGGTTCGTTCCCGGACTGGGGCTTTGCTGGTATATTAGAAAATAAGCCAAAATTAGTTTCCTGTAACATGAAAGGAAAGTATAATAACTAAAATAAGCCTAAGAAATTGTATTAATAATGAACTAAAATTCTAATGAAACAAAACACTTTTGGTGAACAAATAGTTAATTGATTTTATTGTAATTTATTATTCTTTCATTTTTCTTGTGGTCTCTCTTTTATTAAATATTTTAGTTTATTGTCTGCTGAAGCTAACATCTAAAAATATATTAAAAGTAATTGTATTTCCTAACAATTGTTCTCTACGTTTAATTGGGAGGATGGGAGTCTCATCACGAATTTATTTGTCTTTTTTTATTCTTTTTGCCTTTAGGTAGAATTTTTCTTAAAATTCAGACATTCTGGCACCGTATTATCATAATCTTGTTTCTTCCCATCAATGAATGCTGTTTGGTAAATTATTGTTTTATAGTTTTCTGCTTCACAGCGTTTTGCATATCATACAAATAAATTCATTGCTTATGAACAGCGTAATATTATAACTTTTACCACTAATCCATAGAAAAAAAAAATCTGATTTGGAAATTTTTCTGTTAATTCAAATTTTGGATTAGGCTTTAAACCAGCGGCTGTACATTTCAAATATCTAAAGAATTTTTAGGATAGGGGACTATTAGTTTCAATCTGGAGTTTTTGTAGACCAGTTTTGTGTAACATCAAAATAAATTAGAAATGTCAGTCCTGTCGTTACAAATTCGGTACTAAATGAAAGGGACAACTGTTCTGAATCTACGGGGGCAAACAGTTTTTCGACACTAGAATTATTATTATTATTTTTTTTTTTTAATTAACTAAAGTATGAAATTTAGGTGGCAACCCTTCATTTTAATTCATTTCAGTCATTTTAAAAAGTACGTGGTTCGTTACAAATTCGGTACCAAATGAAAGGTAGCGATATTTCTGAATCCAGGGATGCAAACAATTTTTCGACACGACAATTAGATTTTTACTTTCCGAACACTATAGTGAGGAAAGTATTGTAATCATGTCAAAAATCCGAATTCGAGATTTTGATGTTTCTATACGTTTTGAGGTCCCCTGAGTCCGTTTTCACTATTTTTACGATGATGTATGTATGTGTGTGTGTATGTGTGTATGTGTGTATGTCTGTGGGTGAACACGCTAGCGTCTAAACGCTTCGTTCGATTAACCTGAAAGTTGGTACGCATATTGTAAGTCACCATAGTACGAACCCTATAGATTTTGGTGAATCTAGCACTTATAGTTTTTTTACAGGGACACAAAGAAAAATTCTTTATCATTATGGCCTATGGGAGCAAAATCTTAAAAATGCGATAGCATCTAAACGCCTTATTCAATTGAGCAAATATTTTATACACATATTATAGATCACAAATACTCAATCTGTATAGATTTTGGAGAATCTAGCACTTATAGTTTTTTTACAGGGACACAAAGAAAAATTCTTTATCATTATGCCTATGGGGCCAAATTTTTAAAAATGTGATAGTGTCTAAACGCCTTATTAATCCGAGCAAAAAAATTGTACACATGTTATAGATCACAGTTAAACTAACTGTATAGATTTTGGTGAATCTAGCACTTACAGTTTTTTTACAGGGACACAAAGAAAAATTCTTTATCATTATGGCCTATGGGACTAAATTTTTAAAAGTACGATAGCATCTAAACGCCTTATTGAATTCAGCTGAAAATTTATATGAGTATTATAAATCACTGTTGCACTAACTATAAGCATTTTGGTGAATCTAACATTGATAGGTTTTTACAGGGACACAACGAAAATTTCTTTGTCATTATGATCTATGGGCTCAAAGTTCAGGAGCGTTAAATAAAACAACGTGTAATAGATGGAGAAAAATACTCAAACACTCTATTATGGTTTTCTCTCTTTTGTTTGTTTAACAACTACTCTTTCTTTACTTTATCTACAAAACTGTTAATTACTCAATGTTCGGAAAGTCGAGTGGAGTCACTCCAGATTTTTTAATATTAACTAAAGTAGGAATTTTAGGTGGCAACACTTCCTTTTAATTTATTTCAGTCATTTTAAAAAAGTACGCGGCCCAGTTTTACGGTCAAAAAATGAGATTAAAAAAAAAAAAAAAAAAAAAAAATTACAGATTGAAATTAATAGCCCTCCGTACTAAACTAAATTATGTCTTTAACAGAATTTTTTATTTCATTATTATTATTTTAGTGGTTTAGTAAACTATCTAGGCTCTTGCAATTTATTGTGGCCATTTAATCGTCTACCTATTTTGGAGTATACTTCCTTGTGTTATTATTATATATATATATATATATATATATGAAGTCAAACGTTTTTGTCTGGGACCGCATCTTCTCGTGGAGGGCAATGTTCTCCACGTCATGAGAGGTGCTTATGTGTGCCGAATATTCCAAGGGAGACATTTCAGGCAGTTATAAATGTCTATCACCTTAATTAACGAAGTTATTAATTTAAAATGTTAGGTTAATAAAAGTACTCTATTTGGCATCTTACAAAAATTTCTGAAATCTTTGTTTTTTTAATCTTATGACGTCTTTTTCCATCGGAAAATTAAAATATTACCAATGATGTAAAAATAAAATAAAATAAATGCCAATGTTGCTATTTATAACAAAAAAATTTTTCGTCTGAAAATAAATAATAAAAAGTGTTGGATATTTTCAATGAAAAAACGAATTTAGGATCGTAATTTGTCGTCTGCAGATATATTTTCCCCCCAACTATTAGAAAATTAATTTTCTTGCTGGCAATTTCTTATGTGGTTTATATATATATTTTATTTATTTATTTTATATACATATATATATATATATAATTATTATTCTTATTATTATTTCTTTGGGGGGGGGGGGGGGGTTATAATGAAATAATGTTCGTGTCTATATAACTGACTCCATTTTTCTTTGTCTTTAAAGTGTATTTATCTTTTTCATTTAAAAGCATACATTTTAAAATACTTCGGATATATTTTGACATTAAAAAATATTTTAGATTCGAATTTAAACTCATTTATCACAGCATCTTCTAATTTAGTATTGTTAATTTTAATATTACAGAATTAGCCATTCCTATGATACATTTCATATTTCTAATTATGGCAAAAAAAATTCATCACCTTAAACTCTTATAAAGAATCGAGTAGATTTTACCCTTCGTTATTTTAAGAAGTGGGTAGGAGAGAATTAAAAATTGAAGCTCTGTAGGACATTTTTCCAAATTAAAATAATATATATATATATATATATATATATATATATTTTTTTTTTTTTTTTCAGATATTTTCATATGTGTACGATTATTATCTAACTGTACATAAAAAATATTATAAACTATTATATACTGCTCTAAATTAACTAAAAAGTTCAAAATTAAAAAGTATAAGCATTAAAAAAAAGGTATTACTTTTTTTTTTTTTTTAATTAAGCAATTATACCAAAAAATTCATCGCCAAATAGTGATAAAAATTTAAAAGTCGCCAAAAGTACTAAAACTGTAGCGCAAAAGGGTTTAGATATAACAAATTTATTTCTATTCTGAAAGAAAAAAAAATTACTGATTTTTAGCAAAACATTTTATATAAAAAAATAAATGATAAATGGTATTAAATATTATGTATTTCAATTTGACATTGAGTATGGGGATTTCTATAACATTTTTCTGATTTTGTCTTGTATATTATGCACCATTAATATTACTATTCCATGAAAGGCAAAGAAACGAATAGTCGAGGAGAGCACCGCAGTGGTTAATAAATGAAGCGAGTCGGAGGGAGGCGAAGCTTACTTCGGGGCTGGTAAGCGGAGCCCTCTTATATATATATATATATATATATATATATATATAAACATTTTTAAACATTTCACAGGAATATATATTAAGACCTCTATAGTGTTTCCGATAAACAACTAAAAATTCGCAAATATAAAAAGATCTCTCTCCTATTCGCATATGGTCTAAAATAATAAATCCATCTTTTTAAAGAGGTGTCAGGTTTAAAACTACATCGTGCTCGTTAGCCTAGCCGTTCAGAGTTTCCCCATATTTTAACTTGGAAACCTTATTCCCTTAGAAACACCCCCCCCCCCCCAAATGAAGGGAATTTAACCCAGGCCTAGGACCCTTGTGTAGTAAATCAGTCTTAAAACAGCCTTTTTTTTTTAACGTATTTCAGGTTACAATCTGGCCTGGGTGTAATAAAAAAAATAGTTTTTATTTCTTAATCGAAAAGATTGATGATTTATTAGCTAGGAAATAAAAAATGACAAAATTCTTTAACAGTATCGTTGCATATATTTAAAAAAAAAAAAAAAAAAAAAAATCTTTCTTTGAAGTATGCGATGCGACCAAATTAGCAGATGGGCTTTAGTATTATCTGTAAAGAAAAGTTTTTGGTACTTTACGATTAATTCGATTTAACCAATTATTCAATTTAAGTGTTTGGATTAGCGGGAATTTTTATTACAGCAGGTGCCCTGATGGCGCTCAAATCGCAACCCAGCAGAAAAAAAAAAAAAAAAAAAAAAGCAACGCAAGTTAAAAAATTTAAATTTTCAGTCTGTCAGATTAAAAAAAAAACGCTGGGGAACCATTATTTATTACAAATGTATATTAATTTCACATTGAAAACTTCAAAATATTTTTTTCATTATGTACAATTATACGAAATTCTGCCTTATACTGTCATGTTAAAAATTGTTAAAAGAAGGTATGACAACGGTACCTGTTGAGCAATAGATAGCCAAATCTTAACACTAGTTTACCTTAAATTACTTACACCTGAAAAACTAAATATCAAGTTGGGTTAAATTTCGTTCATTGACTTGTGAAATAAACCGCCCACAAAATTTTTGATGTATAAATAGACACAGATATTTTCTAAAAACTGACAAATTGTGTTCAGGTCATCTGAAAACGTGTAAATCCATAGAAAACCGGTGGTGGAAACTTTTCATGAATCCAATATTGTCCTTACGTATACAGAAGAAAAGAAAAATTATAATCATTTGTTGTCAAGAAAGATGCATTATATCATTTTACGATGAAATGAATGCATTAAAGTTTCTATGCATCAATCTGAATCAGAGAAAAGAGTATAATTGTAGTATAAAAGATATGATTTTAAAATTAGGCATTCTACTTATTAAATATATATATATATATTGAATAATTTAATACACTCAGCAATCAAAAGATAAAGGAAAATACCAACATTACAAAATTAAAAGAGGTTGTAGTTCATTTTAAATGTTTTGACAGATTTTTTTTATAATTTAATTATACCAATTGATAGTTAAATCATTTAAAATTACTTACGCAGAAGTGAACTTCTATAATCATAACTCTAAGTCTATCGATGAGAGAAATGTTTGCATATTCCATTAAAGTATATATATATATATATTTAATTGATTTCATGGAAGAGCCTGCATTCTCCAAGTGCTTACCCAAAAATACCACTATCAACACCAATCTTGTTGTTCCATGCTCCAAAAAGGAATTAACATCAGTTATCTTTGAAAAGGGTATGCAGACAATCAATGCAATGTCGGAAAATAACCTTGTCCACGCATATACTGATGGCTCAGCTGACGAAACTTTTCAAAAAGGCGGTGCGGGTGTACACTTTGTACTACCCAACGGCAGAACTATGAATCATTCACTGGGCACTGGTTCCATTGGCTCAAATTTCACCAGTGAACTTAAAGCAATATACAATGCATTGCATGAATACATCTTACTCAACAACACCGACAAAGCTAACGGGCTAGTCATCTTTTGTGACTCCAAAGCTGCTTTAGAAGCATTAAATAAAGGTCAATCAAGGCTAACCCACAATATCCAACACCAATTAGAAGAAATTGACAAACTACACAAGATATGTATTTTACAGTGGATCCCCGCGCATGTCGGCATCCCTGGAAACGAAGAGGCAGATCAACTTGCCAAGAAAGGGAGAAATCTCAATAATGAAAATATCGCCAAGGTCACTCTTGACGATGTTAATGCGATGGCAAGGTTCCGTTTGAGAGAAAACACCATTAAAAAAGACTCGCAGATTTGTGAAATAAACGCTAACAGAGACCTTACCAAAACTATCACCCGCCTTAGAACTGGTCATTATCGAGGTATGAAGATCCAGAGAGATGGCAATAGAACCTACCGTCTCTGCAGCAACTGTGATGATGTTCCACTAACACCAAAACATATTTTTGACTGCCCAGCCATTTTAAGATCCCTGGCTCAGCTTGGGGAATTCTCCCCCTTTGACATCGAGAGTCTGTACTCCGATAACATCAAGGAGTTGGCCGGCTGTGTTTTGCACGCTCATGGTTTTCTATAGTTCTCCCCATGGACACGACACCAACCAACCAACCATTTATTTTTGCATATAATTTTAAATAAAAGCTACTATTCATTAAAAACGTACTTTGATACCGTTTACTTTTTAAAATGTATTGTTATAAATAAGGGAGAATTAAATATTTTTTAAACACATTTCTTCTTCTGTAATTTGTGACTTATATATATATATATATATGTATATATTCTAACTGGCTGTCAAAATTGATAAACGTTTATATATTAAATTTTTCTTTAGAAATTCTGGTATACGATTTGCAAATCTATCAAAAAAAGATTATTTATTATTATCTACAACTAGTTACAAAAAGAAAAGTTCCTTATTCTGCAGTATTTGTTTAATGTTTGGTACAGTATGAAGAGAGGAAATTCATTCGAGCAAAATGTAATAATACTCTTAATTTTTACTTTCTTCTATATGTAATATAGAGAAAGTATTGGATTCGCGAAAATTTTCGACCTCCGTTTTTCGACGGATCTACACGTTTTGGGATGTCCTGAACACGAATTGATAGTTTTTAGAAAATGTCTGTCTGTCTGTCTGTCTGTCTGTGTGTCTGTATCATTTTTTTGTGGACGCTGTATCTCACGAACCAATGAATGAAATTTAACCAAACTTGGTATTTAGTTGCACCCTGACATGAACTGGTGCCCATTAGATTTGGGGATCAATAGCTCAACAGGTGGCGCTGTGATCGCATTTTGTGAAAATTTTTAACATGGCAGCATAGGACAAAATTCTGTATAAATGAGCATAATGAGAGTTGTTTTAAACTTGTGATTGTAAAATTAATATGAATTATTGATAATAGTAGTAGTTAACTAGGAAAAAAAATTGTGCATGGGGGGGCATCGGTTCCCCCCCTGGGGGAGAAGTACCCCCCCGGGGGGGTTAAATTTTGAAGATGGGTATCATTCGAAAGATCTCGTTAATACCTTTTAAACGAATGGTTGAACCATAAATCTGTGATAATTTAAAACAAAGTTATCGATTTTTTTTACTTTTAACAAAAAAAAAACTTAGAAAAAAAATCGTATATATATTTTTTTTTTTTTTTTTTTTTTTTTTTTAAACGAAATTTTACCAAACTTGGTATTTAGTTGGTCCCCGACATAAACTTATGCTGATTATATTTGGGGATCAATAGCTCAACAGGAGGCGCTGTGATAGCATTTTATCTAAATTTTTAACATGGCAGGATAGGACAAAAATTCGTATAAATGTGCGTAATAAGAGTTATTTTACACTTGTGATTGTAAAATTAATATGAATTATTGATAATAGTAGTAGTTAACTAGGAAAAAAAATTGTGCATGGGGGGCATAGGTTCCCCCCCTGGGGGGGAAGTACTCCCCCGGGGGGGTTAAATTTTGAAGATGGGTATCATTCGAAAGATCTCGTCAATACCTTTAAAACGAATGGTTGAACTATAAATCTGTGATAATTTAAAACAAAGTTATCGATTTTTTTTTACTTTTAACCAAAAAAAAAAAAAAAAAAAAAAAAAAAAACTTAGAAAAAAAAAATCGCATTTTTTTTTTTTTTTTTTTTTTTTTTAAATATTGTTATAGTGATTGAATATGTATTAATTTTTACAAAAAAAAAAAAAAAAAAACCTTAGGGGAAAAAAAAACTTTTTTTTTTTTTTTTTTTAATATTGTTACTGATTGAATATGTATAGGAAAATATAGAAGAAAGTTTTGTGGTGGCCACAACATACTAGTTTAAATGAGTAAAAGAAATTTTGTCTTTCGAAAAATGCATTTTCAAAATGATTCATTTCACAGTTATTTTCTATAAAATGGGCGTTTCTTATTGTGTTTTTCATGTTTTTGATTTATCGCAAATTTTAAATGTTAATGAGAAATCTAAAGAATGCATAGACTAAAATTTCTTGATAATCATTTTTTAAATAATCTTAAAATAAAAACTCCATAAAATTCTGTTTCTAGAAAGAAACTAAGTACCTAGAATCTTTAAAAATATTTATGTATAAAGGAAGTTAAACCTTTCATTCACTGAAAATTAAATCATTTGTAAAAAAAAAATTCTGGATTTGGGATTTAATATTCTTTCTACATGAAGAAATCTTCATGGGATGAGGAATGGGGAATTGGTACTATTTAAGTGTTTAAATCCTGACATAAATTCTTATTTAATTTAGAGATTAGAGGTTTCAGAAAAGGGAGAGAATTAGTATCAGTTTTCAAGTATCTTGAGTGATATAAGAATTACAATACATCTGAGGCGACAGATTTAATTTTGTTTAAATTATATGGTGCAGAATTTTCGCTTCTTTTGGTAAGCAAAATATGCATAATATTTCGTATTCCATAATATTTTGATAATGTATTTTTATAGCAAGTAATGAAAAAGCTGCTTAAATGCCTTTTTTCTGCTGAAATTCAATCCTGTATTATTAAAATTAAGAATCTCAGCGAAATTGATTCATTGTTCATTTATTATATACAAGGATGCAAATGCAAAGCAAAAATCTCGTGGAATCCTTTATCACCACGACCTTTAGTCGCAGGCATATACTTCCAATTACCTTTTTTTTTTTTTTTTTTATGTAAGCATTAGCATTTATGATATGGTATGTTTAAATTTTAAAAAATAAATTATTTTTAATCGCAAAAACTAATTTGTTATACAGTACTCAGTTCTGTATAGTCATGCTTAATAAAAGTTAACACTCATCCTAACAAATACAATACAAAAAGTTTCACTTACGTACACCCGAAATTCACCGAGGCATTTAGTTTTAAAGTTTAGGAAATTTTCGCATTTTCTCTGGCTTTATTAAGGATATTTTAACCGACCCCTTAATGAAGGTCGAAAAAATGTGGAAATATTTGAAACTTTGACAGTAAATATCTCATTAAATTTTGGGTGCACTTTAGTGAACGATTTTAGTGAATTTGAATTCTGAAAATTTTGGGCACACACAAGTGAAACTTTTTGTATTACATTTGTTAGAATGAGAGTCAACTTTTTCAAAATACCATTATAGTGACCGGGAGACTGTATAAAAAATTAATTTATGTAATTTTCAAAAAAAATGATTTTTTACTTTCTCTTACCCATAGGGTCGAGAAAGTATTGTTTTAGGGTCAAATTTTCGAACGTGAGTTTTTGTTATATTTACATGTTCTGTGGTCCCCTCAATACGAAAATCATGTTTTTAGTGAATGATCTGTCTGTCTGTGTGTCTCTTATCAGCATATCTCAAAAACAAATGGTATCAGAAATTCCAAACTCGTTATTCTAAATGTGTATCATATAGGGATGCTACAGTAAGCTTTTCGTTGAGATGAAGCAAATGGTTCGTGGACAGGGACACTCAAAAGTATTCAAATACATTACGTCTATGGGGGAAATTGCAGGTAAGTAGAGTTTAACATCTGTAGACTGCACTAAACCAAATGAAACGAATATATATTTTTTGCAATAGAGATAGTCAACTGGAAAAAAAATTTTGTGTGTGTAGGAGCCCCGCCTCACCCCCCTGGGGGGGAAGGCCCCCCCTCGAGGGGAGTAAATTTTCATGATGGGTATCTTTCAAAAGAGTTCGCCAATACCTTTAAAACGAATGGTTGAACCATCGATCTGCGATAATTTAAAATAAAGTTATCGATTTTTTTTTTCATTTTTAACAAAAAAAAAAATTTTTTTTAATGTAATATTAAGAATAAATTCAACTTTTTTTGGATATTTAGTGTTATACTACTTCTCTAATATGGAAATCGTCTGAATTATCATAAAAGATAATTTGTTTAAATAATAATTTTAATAATTTTTTTAAAAACAGAATTACTTTATAATAAAGGAATTAAATTCTATATAAATGTGGGTGCATTAAGGAAACGGGGGGTTGAGGGGGGCGGTAGCCCCCTTTCACACAGAACTAATTATCATATAAAACTCTTCCGAAGCCTAATTTGAATTGTTTAACATTGGTTTATGTAACAGTACTCGTTATCTTACCTCTTAATCTCCAACCTGTATTTATAGTATTAATTTCAGGGTAAGAGAAAGTCGTGTGAGTGACACCAGATTATTAAATTTAAACATGCCATATCATAAATGCTTACATTTTTTAAAACATTTGGTAATTGGAAGCAAATGTCTGCGGAGATAAAGGCGTTCTCGCGATTTTGTTTTGCGCTCTGTGTAAGTCTACATACAGTCCTATGAGACAAATAAACATTTCTAATTTCTAATAACGTGTAATAGATAATGGATAATTAATTAATAGATAATGGATAATAATGGATAATTAATGGATAATTAAAACGTATATATAATTAAAACATATTAAACTGCATGATATCACAAAGGTACATGGACGCTAAGTGACTCTTTCAGCATGGATTATAATTTGTGTATAAATAAATTTACGCTTTTCACTTTAATCCTGTTATCATCAGTTAGATTTTAGTAGTCTACCCTGTACATTTATACAGCACATGATTTTTTTTTTTTTCTTCTATAACATTTGTTAAAAAGCATAATGTTATGGGGAAACATGACAACCAGTCACCCTGTACATTCTAATGTTTACGTTCGAGCCGTAATAAAGAACTATTTTAATTCAGGAAATATGAAAGACTATATTCTAATAAATAAAAAAAAAATGAACTTAAAATAATTTAGCTTTCCCCTTTTCTTATTTTAATTTGTGCTCTTTAATTTATCGATTTTTTTTTTATTATTATTATTATTAATGACAAATGTTTTTATTGACTTTTTTTTTTTTTTTTGGTTAAAAGATATATTTTGCTCTTAACTGTGTAATAGAAAACTTCAAAAGCATAAGAGTTTTTTTATATTTAGGAAAATTCAAATAAATATTTAAATCTGGCTCCAAAACTAATATATTGCCCCTTACAGTAACTTGGCAGAAAGAAGTGTTTGATTAATCTACGTATAGAAGCGCTAAAAGATATATAACTGTACTTATAAGCTTGGTTTCAATTGGAAAGATATTAAGTCAGGCGATTGATATATCTATTATAAATTGTATTTTCAAAAATCTTTATTATAAGAAAGAAAATTCTTGTGAAAAACTTTCCAATATTTCCTTAAAACGCATGCCTTCAGAAATTAAATGAAATTTTCCAAAAGTGGTTACTTTTTCTGTACTCATTTCTTAAATGAATAAACACATTCCGTAAAATAAATTAAACGACAGAGTTGCTTTCGTTTGAATTTATTTCATGTCAGACGATTTCATGTAAAGATAAAATAGCAATTAATGAAAAAATCGTTGATAAAAAAAAAATTCTTTTAAAAACTTACTGAAACAGATAAAATTAATGGTACATGTAGTTATTTCCATTATTATCTTATTGCTTTTCGTTATTTACAGAAACGTGATAGGAAAAATATATGAGTAAATGTTCTTTTGATATTAATTTTACACCTTGATTTTGTAAATTTAAATTATGCTTGACAAGAGCATTCAGTAATGTAGCAGTGCTACATTTATTAATTTTCATGATATAGTTTTATTTGTTTGATTTCGGATTATGCAATCTCCTGTAATAAGTGTGTATTGTAGTTTTCTCAATTATGCTATGTGTTAATAAATATCAGGGATATCTCACACAATTATTGCCAATTCCAAAATGATATTAAATGTATGATTGCTCAGGAGAAAATATTTGTGGTTAGGGATCAGGGTGGTTTTTTCCTAAAAATGTTTGTATATATATATATATATATACACACACTGATGGGAAAAAAAATCCCAACACCAGGAAGGAGCTGTGCTAGATAAACGAAATTTGGTAGGCGTGTTTATACATCTGAAAGATGACGTCGATTCAAATTTCAAGCTACGCGCATAAGTGTGGCGCTAGTAGCGACACTATGAACATGCAAATGAGGTTTGCTTTTTAAATAAGCGCTGTAAGGTTCGTGATCGTTATTTACAGTTGAGATTTGAAGTAGTGGGTTAATGTTAGTCAAGGATGCCTCTAAGAAGACGAAGAAGCCATTATCAACAGCTCACTAAGTTTGAACGAGGTCGTGTAGTAGGGCTACGAGAAGGTGGGTTTTCTTTCCGCGATATTGCAGAAAGACTTGGCAGGAATGTATCCACTGTGCATGAGTGTTGGCAGCAGTGGTCAAGGGAAGGTACTGGCTCAAGAAGACCGGGTTCCGGGCGGCCACGTGGCACTACTGAGAGGGAAGACCGCCGTGTTCGGCGTATGGCTGTTGCTAATCGTACTGCGTCTGCAGCTGAAATTCGAGCTGCAGTTGGCACCACAGTGACACAACGAACTGTTACAAATCGGTTACTTCAAGGACAGCTCCGAGCCAGACGCCCTGTAGCGTGCATTCCACTGACTCCAAACCACTGCCGTTTGCGACGTGAGTGGTGTCAAGCTAGAGCTCATTGGAGGACGGAGTGGAGATCTGTTATGTTTTCTGATGAAAGCCGGTTCTGCCTTGGTCGCAGTGATAGCCGTGTGTTGGTTAGAAGGAGGCCAGGTGAACGCCTGCTAGCGACCTGTCTGCGGCCTAGACACACAGGGCCTACTCCTGGAGTTATGGTTTGGGGCTCAATTTCGTATGACAGCAGGAGCACTCTCGTGGTTATCCCACGCACCCTGACTGCAAATTTGTACGTCAGTCTAGTGATACAACCTGTTGTGCTGCCATTCATGAACAGCATTCAAGGGGGTGTTTTCCAACAGGATAATGCTCGCCCTCATACCGCTGTTGTAACCCAACATGCTCTACAGAGTGTCGACATGTTGCCTTGGCCTGCTAGATCACCAGATCTTTCTCCAATCGAGCACGTATGGGACATCATTGGACGACAACTCCAGCGTCATCCACAACCAGCATTAACCGTCCCTGCATTGACCGCCCAAGTGCAACAGGCATGGAACTCCATCCCACAAACTGATATCCGACACCTGTACGACACAATGCATCCACGTTTGCATGCTTGCATTCAAAATTCTGGCGGTTACACCGGTTACTAATGTACCAACATTTCACATTTGAAATGGCTCTTCTCGCCAATGGCTCTACCTGTGATCTTGAAACTTTAATCAATTAAATATGTTACCTAGACAAATGTATTGCTGAAATTTCATTACTGTACAATGATTTTTTCTTGGTGTTGGGATTTTTTTTTTCCATCAGTGTATATCCTTTCAGAAACTTCTCTTTCACCTCTACACGTAGGGGCCTCCCTGATGAAGACCTCTATGTCTTTTGGGGTTGTATTTCATTTCATTCATTTGTTAATTTTTTCCTATGTGTTTGTATATATATATTGGTGGGAGAAGGGGGGATTTTTCATGTTCAGTGTTCCTTAAAAAATATATAAAACAAAACTAAAAAATATTCCTTTCTTTGAACAGAAAATAGCATTTTCTGGTCACAAATTAGGAATCTGGTAGTATTGAATATTTACAGTGTTAAAAAAAGTAGATCATTATTGCATTAGAAAAAAAATATCATCATAAAACGTTTTGCTTTTACATTGTTAGATTCGTACTTTGATATTCAAAGCCTAAACCATTTTAATTTTTTCTCTTTCTATCGCAAAAACTGGCTTCATTCTTATACCTTTTCGTCATTGTTTGAAAGTTATTAGTAAGAGGGTGGTAACCCCCTCTCGCAGAAAAGTATGTCAATAAAAACTGTTTCTAAAAGTATTTTGAATTATTTTTAAAGCGCACTAGAATTCTTGAAATACATCTTCCACTTTCTTATCTTCTACCTTAAACTGTAATATGTCGACAATAATATAGGGTAAGAGAAAGCAGTGGGAATACCACAGCACGTAATTATTATTATAACGAATGCTGAAATATAAAACAGTAATAAATTTCTTCATCTTTAAAAAAAAACTAATAGTAACTAAAATTTAATAGAATTTTTTTCCTGAAAAATTGTTTGGTCAATCAAATGAATATAAATGAAATTTTTATTATGTTAAGATAAATGAATTATTATTATAAATAACCCAATTCATTAATCACAATTTGAAATGTGTGACGTAATTCATGTTTTTCCCCTTGATTAACTGGATCTAATACAACTGGTGAGCTTGCGGAGCTGCCTAGTGCCGACAGCATCTCGCTCCTAGATGGATGAGCCAATTTCCTTTGCAGGGAACTATTAAAAGGCTATTTTTCATCCCGCAGTGTCATGATATTCCATCTATTGTAGTTTTTAATTTCGCCGTATTGTCTCTTATATTAATATAGATGAAAGTTCAGTTGTGTTTATTCGTTTTCTTCTAATAAAAAGAAACAGATATTATGTATTATAATAATCTGTGGCTCAAGAGCTTAAAGAGCTTAATTTTAACTTTGCAAATGAAACCTGCTTAAGAGGGCCACTCATTGTGCCTTAGAAAATTGTTTCGTTAGAAAGGGGTTTTTTTAATATAGGTTATTCAGAAAATCTTAACCCTTTGCTAAAAATGAAAATAATCCGGGGTTAAAAAAAAAAAAAAAAAAAAAAAAAAAAAATTCTTTTTTTTTTTTTTTTTTGAGAGGGAGGGGGGGGGCAGTTTTTTTTCCCCCGAAGAGGTTTATTTCCACCCGAAAATTTTGAAATTTCTAGCATAAAATAAAATATTTAGAAATTTATAATATGTACATTCGATGCTTTTTTTCTTGAAATATTTTTTCATGTTGAGTATCTTACATGAAAACACTGATTCTGATAATGTTCATATTTTAAAAAAAAATAAGTTTTAACCATATAATCAAATGGTAATCCTGAAATATTTAAGTATTATAATGACTTCTCTCCCATCACATTCATTTGAAATTACTTATTAAAGTTCTTTATACTTATTTTTCTTGAATGTATATATCCTTAGAATTGTCTAACTGTATTATTTTAATGTGTGTGGTTATATATTACACACACATATATATATATATATTATAAATGCATGTAACAGTTAAAAAAAAAACTAAGCAACTACTTTTTGTTAAAAAATTTATTTTACAGTTACAAAAATTATATGTGCAAAAACCTACTTGATTTATGTTTTTTACATTTGAGTTAATAACTTTTATATAATAATAATAATAATAATAAATCAGTAATAAAATGTTGTTTTAAATTTTTGAAGTTCAATTAACTTTTAAATAAAACTTTATTTTATCTTTGTGAATAATTTCATTCTAAGTCAGAATCTGAATTAGAGTCCAGCATCAGATCCGGTAAACTGATTTTACCCGACCCTGACCTGCAATCAGATTGGGGTCTGACTGACTAAATTTTTTCTCTTGTGTGTGAGGTTCGGTTCGTGTTGACTGAGTTATTTTTCTTTTGGGTCAGGCTGACTGAATTTTTTTCCTGAGGGCTGAGTTGACTGATTTATTTTTCTTCTGGGTCGGGTTCGGATTAGGTTGACTGAATTTTTTTCCTGCGAGTTAGGTTAAGTTTTCAACGAGTCGGTTCGACTTGAGAACATCTTTCAAAAAATTTTATCATAATAAGCAAAAATTTGTTTGATATAATTATAAATATACTACACATTCCCGTGATTAAATATACGCGTACACAAATTATTAGATACATATCGCAGAAAGGCAATAAACAGAGAAAAATCATGTATATATACATATATATATATATATATATATATATATATATATATATATATTAAACTTAAACCATGTTTTTGTACTTTTGAAGTACACAACACACATAAATTGTTAAAAATTATTAATTCATTTTTCAGATTTTTAAATTTTTAATTTATTGTATCAGTTTTATTGTACCTTTTAAAAAAATTTTTAAATGATTTACTAACTCTGTGACAATGAAAATTTATTTTATTTTATAACTTTAAAAAGTTTTGCATGATTTTCAGATGAACCATTACACTTTATTTAGTTTTTGGGTTTCGGATATAAAGAAATCGGGTTCGGGACGATAAAAATAATTTTTTTTTCGACGGTTTGATTCTATAATTCATTGTATCAATGCTGCTGGGAGAGGAATATTCCATAGGAATATACACCCTACCCAAAATTAATGGTTGAATTATGATTTGACTAGTTTTTGGTGTTTTGTACAAAGAAAGCTACTGTAGTTATGAAACAGAAAAGCTGATTTTTTAATATTAAAAGCTCTTCTTATATTTCTGTTAGGAAAAAATAATACGGATTGCTGCATGTATTTTTAAATATTTAACACTTTATATTTTCTAACATATTATAACTATTAGGAAACCCTATTTTTATCTGTAAAAATTCAATTTTTCCAATTTTTTCTGAAAAAAACTGTTTTTTTCCACTGCCTCAAAATTTCCGGAAATTTTACATCTATATCCTTTGCTGGCCCTAACGCTCTAAATAGTGTTGCCAAATTTGCGGACTCTTTTATTCAATTATCACTAATAATTTTGAGGAGTGATATTTGATATACATAATGGACGAAAAACCTTCGAAGGGATTATTAGGCAATTATTACAGTTAAAATTTAGCGGTGGATAATAAATAAATAAAAATGTCCTTTAACTTAGCAGTACAGACCAGAGGAAGGAAATTAAATTGGGCCGCCAAAGGGTTAATTCGGGCAACAAATTATATAAATTAAATGGTTCTAATTATTCGAATTTACGTTATTTTCTATATAATTGTCTAAAGGGCAAGGGATGATGAAAATTGTCGAAATCTATTAAAATATCCAAATAGTTCAATGCTTACTGACATGATTTTTCGTTCTTGTTTTTTTTCGAGAAAAGGTTTTTCAGCCCTGAAGAATTTCAAAGTTCCTATTTTATTGTAGGGATAAGACCACTCTAAATAAAAAAAAAAGTAGCGAATTCGAGAAGTTCAGTATAACTGCTATGAAATATGAGATAATACTTTTAAATGCAGAAATTTCAGGTTGATCGCGTGTATGAAATTTTTGCATTTAGAAAATATGTATAAATTTTCATCAATATTATTTTATACTATTCTAGTGATTATTTTTCCCCAGGGACCTGAAGAGTAATTTTACAGACAATTTTACATTTTTTGGTGAAAATTCTAGTGTACATAAAAATATTTCAATTAGAAGGTGCTGCATTTTTACTTCTCTACAAATGGAAGGAATTTTCGCCAAAAATGCAAAATTGTTATTCTTTATTGCCTCTGGAGAACAATAATTACTTGTTTTTGTCCTTATCTTTGCTGACTGAAATGTTTTTCAGTGAGATAAATAGTTTTTTATTTATTTTATATATTTGTTTATTTTTTAACTATTGAACATTTCATTTTTTCCCTCCTCCATACGCAAAATAACGAAAGGCATTACTCCATATAATGTAGGAAGTAAGAATTACTTTATCGGTTGCACTGAAAGCAATTTTAAAAGCACTGGTAATGATTGGGAATGTGTCGTAAATTAAACGTTGTCAAGGTTGGTTTGTTTCATTCTCTAAACGCCGGGTAGTATTAGGTTGATTTCTTAAAGGTACAAGCCAAGTTTATTAATAGCTAGATCCACCCTCTTGTTTTAAAATTGAGGCTACTTAATAACAAAAAAGAAATAAACTTGTTCTTCCGACGCTAAAAAGACTATTTTTCTTTTCTTTTTTTTTTTTTTTTTCATATCTTTTTATAAAACTTTGAAGCAATGGTATGCCGAAACTGCACTCAGTATTAGTACTGCTATTTACATCTGTTCTCTGGTATCGTGTTGCATCCTGACAATAAAAGTTACATAACTCAAAAAAAATGGCAATTTTGAGTTTATGTCACTGAAAATGTACATGAAATTCCTGAACGTGCATAAAAAAGTGTCACATCTCTATCTCGAAAATTGTCCAACTAAGTGGCAGTTATGTTAGTTTTATGTCATTGTCTGTAAATGCTTTATCATATTTAAGTTGATTTTTCCCAAATACTACTTTTTTGACTCGAGTCATTTTTCTTGCTGGGTTGCGCTAAAATTATCAAGCTACATAATGTTTAAAATGCGTTAAAAAAAAAAAAAATTATTTTTTATTTTTTTTTTTTTTTTTACTTGTATTTATTTGAGTAAGAAATTAACTTAAAATTTTTAATATTATATGTTCAAAATCGACTTGACAAATATAAAATGACATAACATTTCAGAAAATATTTTAGTAAAAGTATTGATGATGAAAAACTTCTCTCTTCCTTTCAGATTTTATCGTCATTGAAATGTAGCAGCGTTCAGTTTTCTTATTGACAGTCTCAATTAATTAAAGAAGTTCAAAACGACTTCAGGGTAAGCGAATACACTCATTTCCAATCGATTTTTATTTTATTGATTCCCACGAGCCAGTTGTTGATGACACTTTATTACCACTTCCGATTTGTTAAAGTTTAATAATCGAAACATTTGAGTTGCTATTTTCCTTTCTTTTTAACTTTACCTTCTTCGGCAAATCTCATATTTTATAAACTCTACAGATCGAAAGTTACGCTTATCATAAATTATTAAAATGTAAAAAAATATCGCTTCCAATAATGAAATTTTTATGTCAAACTCGCATGAGAAAATGTGTATTTTAGTGAACTTTGAATTTATTAAAATAAATGAATGAGAAATCAAATATGACGCCAATTAAAAACTAGTATGTTGTGGCCACCACATGACTTTATTCTATAATTTCCTATACGAATTCACCCAGTAAATATATATATATATATATATATATATATATATATATATATATATATATATATACAGGGTGACAAGAAATAACTTGGACACACATGATACATTATAACTTTAATGCTAATGAAAATATTACGACCAAACGTCAATATATATGAATACATTATTTTGTCTATTATATTTACAAATTTTCAAAGTGGCTACATTTAGCCTTAATACAGAGCTTTAAACGTGTCACAAAATTTTCGGCTATGGGCCGCAACTCACTTACTGATATTTTATCCCATTCCTTGCATAAGAATTCCTTTAGGGATACCAAAGTTTTATGAGGTTTAGCACACACCCTTGTCTCCAAGATGGACCAAACAGAATAATCTATTGGGTTCAAATATGGGGAATATGGTGGCAATTCTTGAGCTCCAATGAAGTCAGGAAAATTTGTCTTGCACCAATCTTGAGTGCCTTTAGCTCTGTGTGCAGGTGCGGAATCATGTTGAAGGTCCATCTTTTATTTCCAAAGAACTTTTGCGACCAAGGTAAGACAACATCTTCCAAAATGAATTTGCGATAGTGGTAGTTACAGATATTTGGTTTGAAACTTCGTCCAAGTTATTTCTTGTCACCCTGTATTAATATTTAATATAATTATCTTCAATGATGAATTCATATGATTTTCATTCTGGAGAAGTAGCATCATAACACTAAATATACTAAGAAAGTCGATTTTATTCTCTAAATGACACCTTAAAGTTTTTTTTTTTTTTTTAATTGATTTTATTTTAAATTATCGCAGATCGATTGTTTAACCATTTATTTTAAAGGTCATTCACGAACTCTTTTGAAAGATACCTATAGCGAAAATTTTCCCTCCTTTGATGGGGGGAGAGAAGAACTTCCCCTAGAATTTATTTTTCCCAGTTGACTATCATAATGGTTAATAAAATATGATTATCTATGTGCACATTTATACGAAATTTTGTCCTATACCGCCACATTAAAAAATTAGGAAAAGTGGGGTGGCAACGCCACCTGTTGGACAATTTTCATCAAAAGTTGATAGGCACTAATTTATTTCAAGGTGCAACTGCATACCAAATTTTACGAATTTCTGTGCAGTAGTTCCTGAAATGCAGTTGCCACAAACTTTTGTCACGCACACACACCTAAAAATTGTCAAATCGAAATCTACACCTCTCAAAGCGTGTCAATTTATTGAAAACCCGAGGTCGAAAAGTTTTACGAATCCGATACTTTTATTTTATTGAGTATAGAAGAAAGCAAAAAGAAAGAAATTATTCCCTATAAATGAATGAATAGTCAATTAGGATTCAAGTAGTAAATTGAAACTCTGTTTCGGAAAATAATTTCATTCATCTTTTTAAATTATAAAGTTGCTTTCCTTAGCAATGGTTACTATATTAATTTTCAAGAAAAGTTTATTGTACTCCTTATTTTTTTTCCTTTTTTAAGAAATTTATATATCTTCAAGTAAAATATAACCCAAATAAATTAAATTCAAATATATTTAGTTATTTAACTGTAAGAACGTGTGAAAAAAAAAATGTTTCTCCATGATTTTGAAACTAATTGTCTGCAAATATCTTCAGTTAATGAAAAGGACACCAGGAGTAATAATCACGAAGCATGTCAGAAAAATGGTTAATTCGAATATTTTATCATTTTATTTATTTACTTTATTATTTTTTTTAATCTAATTTTTGTACGGTATGATCTTTTTTCTCAGCAATAGGAGATTTGTTTAATTATTTTACTATACTTGTTAGTCCAATAATTAAGCCTTTTTTTTTTTTTTTTTTTTTTACTTTCTTCTATATTCAATAGAACAAAGTATTGGATTCGTAAAAATTTTCGACCTCGGGTATTCGATGGATTTATACGTTTTGAGAGCTGTAGAACACGATTTGACCACTTTTAGAAAATGTCTGCCGGTTTGTGAGTGAGAGACAAAATTATTTGGCAACTGTGTCTCAGGAATTACAACACAGAATTTCATAAAATTCGATATGTAGTTCACCTTGACATAAATTACTGCATATCAAATTTTGGTGAAAATCGTCCAACAAGTGATGTTGCCATCCCACTTTTTCAAAAAATTTTAACATGGCGGTATAGGATGAAATTTCGTATAAATGTATATAAAGAGAATTATTTTTAATAATCATTATGAAATTAAAAAGATTTTTTTATAATAGTGATAATCAACTGGGAATTTTTCTTTTCTTTTTTTGTATGTTTAAGAGCATCGCTTACCCCTTGGGGGAAAATAACTTCCGTCCCCCCCCGTAGGAGGCCAAAGTTTTATTATGAGTATCTTTCAAAAGAGCTCGTCACTGCCTTTAAAATGAATGGTTGAATCATCGGTTGATAATTCAATGGTTGATAATTTAAAATTAAGCTATAAATTTATCTCATTTTTAACAAAAAAAAAAAAAAAAATGTTTTTAAGATGTTATATAGAGAATAAAGATGACTTTCTTTGGATATTTGGTGTTATACTATTTCTCTAGAATGGACCCACACAGCCACTGATATCCATTAGACATCTAAATTAGACCCAGTGATCTATAAAAGGTACAAACTATCTTAAGAATGTCCATTAAAAGTCCTGGATATCCTGTACTAATTATAAATATCTATTAGATGTTTAAATGTAGACGAAATGTAGACGTGCCTTTTTCGATGTCCAATAGATGTAACATGTTAGAATAAAACAAGATTTAGATATTTTCATTATCTATTAGATGTAACAGTTTTCGACCAAATAAAAACATACCACACAGCCACTTACATCTATAAGACATCTATAAGACGATCTATTAGACATCTATAAACATCTTATAGATATCTATAGATGTTGTTGGATATTTAATATATTTTTTAATATCCAACTTTGGATAATAAAAAATCTATAATATATCCAACAACATCTATTAGACGTTCAGTAGATCTCTAAATTTAATGTATTATATCCGTTCAATATCTAAGAAAAAACCAAAAATGTCCAATTTTTAATTATTACGATATCTATAATATGTGTAATAACATTTATTAGATGTTCTATACATCTCTAAATATGGCATATATATCCATTCAATGTCTAAATAATGTCCAATTTTCGATATTAAGATATTAAGATATCTATAACATGACCAACATCATTTATTAGACGTTCAGTAGATCTCTAAATTTGGTCTATTATATCTCCATTCAATATCTAAGAAAAGTCTAAAAGTCCAATTATTGGATATTTGGAGATTCAGTAGACATATAATGGATGTAAAAAAGAGTGGCATTTGTCGTGTTAATAGATATCTTTAGGATGTTTATAGATGTCTAATAGATACTCTTATAAATGTCTTATAGATGTAAGTGGCTGTGTGGGGAAATAGTCGGCATTCATCATAGAAGATAGTTTTAATGAATAGTAATTTTAATAAGTTATTTTTACTGAATGACTTTGTATAGGAAAATACAGAAAAAATTCTTGGGGTGTCTATAGCATACTAGTTAAATATGCAAATGTTTTTATAATTTGGATATATGATACGTAAAGAAAGAAAATGGTAAAACTGGGTGTTGACGGAAATCCCGACATATTCAAGGTGAAACAAAGCAAATGATGACTGCGCTAAATGATGACGGTGCCTGATTGTAAGTAATAGTCCAGTCGTACTAAAAAAAGAAAAAATAATATTAAAGTCATCTTTTTTTAATAATATTGAAAAGAGATTATCAGCTATATTATACTAATAATTAAATATCTTTTAATTTGCTACGCAAAATTAAAAATATATCTGCTATATCACTATTTCTCTTAAGAAAAAAAAAAAGAAAATGATTTTAAAACATTGTTTCTAAAATTGGAGTATTGTGTAGAAATTAAATATTTGCACAGTCTATCTTTAAAATATTCATATCGGCAAACTTATATTCATATCAACACTGCAAACATCGTACAGATAAGTTTTTTTTTTTTTTTTTTTCCTTTTTTAGAAAACTGTAATATCATGTAATGCTAAGTTCAACAATGCCTTCTTAAAAGCTAACTTATCATCAATCTTCAGAAGCGTCTGATAATTACAAAAGCAGGCGATTGCATTAAAATAAACAACTGAAATTGAGCGTTTCAAGAGAAACTATCGAATGAACTTATTTGATTTATCTTAATAAAATAGCATGCTTTATAACTTAAGTTTAGTATTTCTAATTTATAGGATCTAAATCCATTTCTGATTTAAATTTTTAACGAAAAATTATACAATTCGCACAGATTTATAAACGTTTTCCAACTGTATGTACACATTGCACCATTTAGCTTGCAATGTATTTGCTTCCATGATGATACCTTTAGGAAACATTTTGTTTTTAATTGAGAAAGATGGAAACTTGTATTTTTTTTTTTTTTTTTAAGAAAAACTATATAATAGATTGTTTTGTGTAGCTCTCATGTAGTGAATATCTTTTAGTATATTGACAATTTCTTTTAGCTATGTAGAAAATGTTTTTTTTAATAGGTTTATTTCTAAAAAGAAAGCATTCAGATTGCTTTTATATAGCCCTGTAGTTCGTCTAAACTTTGTATACGAATCATATCATTTACAAGAAAAAAATAAATAAATAAATCTGTACAACATTGAAATTTTACACTGAACAAATTTTCCACAATAAACCAAAATAACTTTGTGAGCAGCGTTGCCAGATGTGGCTTTTTTTTTTTTAATTCAATAGTCGCCAATAATTTTGAGAAGTAACATTTGATATACATAATAGACTATCAATCTTCGAAGTGATTAGCCAAACGTAACAAATAAAAATTATTGGTGACTATTGAATAAAAAAAAAGGCCAAATCTGGCAACCCTGTTTGTGAGGATCCTGTAAACCTATCAGATACACTAATCATACCTCATTTTACAGGGGAAAAAATTGTGTATCTTAAAAACATATATTGATATCTTTACATTATATGTAGTACAAAATTATGGAAATAACTTTGAAAATATACCTTTAAAAATTTACGTCCCTAAACCGTAATGCATCATTAATCCTTTGCATGTGTCTACTAAAATCAGCTCTGTGTATACCTTTTTCAATAGTAAAAATGCTATATTGAACTTGAATAACGTACATTTATTTTTAAATACTATGAATATTAACAGAAGTTGGAACGCGGATAGATAGACGGACAAAAAGATAGACGGATGGATTATTTAAATCATGATCACTCTTAAAAATTGGTGGGAAGTGTAAGAAAACGTTTAACATAAACGGAAAAGAAACATTTTACATAACTTAAGCATATAATGTAAACGAAAATGCAACTGCAGTAATTTCTGTTGCGGCCCTGTTAAATTTAATGTTAAACAAGCCACATTCTATAATTTTTGTGTGTGTGTGTGTATTTATAATATTAAATCAAAGCTTAATATATATATATTATCCAATGAAATTTTTCCCTATTACTTTTTTTGCTGATTGTCAAGGTAAATTTTAATTGTAAAATTAAATAGTCACATCCAATGAGTTATCGAGTTCAGATATAGTTCAATTGCAGTTAATCTTTAAGTAGTCTTACTTTTTTACTTTCCGAACACTATAGTGAGGAAAGTATTGTAATCATGTCAAAAATCCGAATTTGAGATTTTGATGTTTCTATACGTTTCGAGGTCCCCTTAGTCCGTTTTCACTATTTTTGCGATGATGTATGTATGTGTGTGTGTATGTATGTGTGTGAGTGAACACGCTGGCGTCTAAACGCTTTGCTCGAATGAGCTGTAGGTTGGTACGCATGTTGCAAGTCACCGTAGCACGAACCCTATTGATTTTGATGAATCTAGCACTTATAGTTTTTTTAGAGGGACACAAAGAAAAATTCTTTATCATTATGGCCTATGGGACCTAAATCTTAAAAGTGCGATAGCATCTAAACACCTTATTCAATTGAACAAAAAAATTTATACTCATATTATAGGTCAGAGATATTCAATCTGTATAGATTTTGGAGAATCTAGCACTTATAGTTTTTTTTTACAGGGACACAAAGAAACATTCTTTATCATTATGGCCTATGGGGCCAAATTTTTAAAAGTGTGATAGCGTCTAAACGCCTTATTAATCTGTTCAAAAAATTTGTACGCATGTTATAGGTCACAGTTGCACCAACTGTATAGATTTTGGTGAATTTAGCACTTACGGTTTTTTTACAGGGACACAAAGAAAAATTCTTTATCATTATGGCCTATGGGACCAAATTTTTAAAGTGCGATAGCATCTAAACGCCTTATTCAATTGAGCTGAAAATTTATATGAATATTATAAATCACTGTTGCACTAACTATAAGCATTTTGGTGAATCTAGCATTTATAGGTTTTTACAGGGACACAACGAAAAATTCTTTATCATTATGATCTATGGACTCAAAATTCAGTAGCGTTAAATAAAACATCGTGTACTATATGGAGAAAAATACTCAGACACTCTATTATGGTTTTCTCTCTTTTGTTTGTTTAACAACTCCTCTTTCTTTACTTTATCTATAAACTGTTAATTACTCAATGTTCGGAAAGTCGAGTGGAGTCACTCCAGATTTTTAATTGCATGTTCATATCCTTTTTAATAAATTTCATTAAAAAATAAATAAATAAAGAATTAGACATATCTTTCCTTAAACAAAGACTGGTGTATGTTCCTTGAGGCTGAACTATACACCAGATTGTATATCATTATAAAACTAAGATATCGCTTTTCATTCCAACACTTTTAAACCACAGTCTACACAATCCTTTTCCGCTGTTTTCTATAGTAATACATTTTTATATTAGTTAAAAATTCTTATTCCTGTACACGCTAACATTTGTAACACATAATTATAAAACTTTCATTTTTAAGAATGTTGGATCTAAAGGAAATGTTTTATGTTACGTATCTTATTTTTTATTACTATAAAAACTAACAATTTCTTTTCACTCAGCAAGAATAAAAACTAGAAAAGTTGTTACTTTTTAAAAAAGTTTTTATTTATTTATTCTTATTTTATTTTATTTTTAATTAAATATCACGATTGGGTTCTTTATCAAATATTCAGTTGTTGTTTAGCTGTCGATATCAAATCTATTTTAAATCATCTTTAATGATAATACCATATTTTTCGAACGACTCAATTTATGAAACAGATAAAAAATTATATTGATTCAAAAATTTATGACAAGTGTAACAGCTTAAAAATCAGCGACAATTAAATAATAACGAACCTTAATAAATCAGTTTAAAAGTCACTTTTATTTATTAAGTACCATTGATCTTTAATAAATTCGATAATAATAGATTGATCTTTAAAGTACCATGTGATAATTATTAGACTTTGACCTGCAGTACTCTGCAACTGTAACTAAAATGAGGATTGAATCGAAAGTTACCAGATACACTTCAAAAGTTGCGCTGGAAGAATTCACCAATATAACCTTTTCAAATATTGCGCAAGATGAAATCATATATCACTATCACATGAAGAACTGGATAAAACATAAAATGAAGATTTCTGAAAAACCTTTAAGAATCCTTTTAATGAAGACATGCAACATACAATACTTTTTCAATGGCTCAGATTGAATGTTGCATGCAAATAGGTGTTATTTCTGCCACATTGTATGCATTTGCTAAACATTTACAGTATGCAGAGCCAGATAATACCTAAAAAGACGCGTAAATAATTACAAGTTGAAAAAATCTGATGTGGGCACCACATGACTTCCTTATACACTTTTAGAAATATACATAATGTTAAAAAACATTGACATTGGACCCGAAACAGTTGGCTAAAAATATTTTTAAAAAATGAATTATCACCGTGTTCTGAGTTTTCTGAAAGTTAGCTAAAAACCGATTGCAAGATTTGTACTGGTAACGCTGACGAAGGCAGCAGGGACCCGAAAAAATTGGCTAAAAGTATTAAAAAAAGGAATTTTACCATGTTCTGAACTATTCTGAAAGTTTCAAATGTCTACCTAGTCGGGAAGTTAGTTAAATAATTTTTTTGTTGGACCATATAAAAGCTGCCAAAGGCAGCAGGGACCTGAAACAGTTGGCTAAAAGTATTAAAAAGATGCATATTCACCGTGTTCTGAACTATTCTGAATGTTTCAAATGTCTAGCTAGTCGGGAATTTAGTTAAATAAATTTTCTGTTGAACCATGTAAACGCTGCCGAAGGCAGCAGTGACCCGAAACAATTGGCCAAAAATATTTTAAAAATGCATTGTCACCGTATTTTGAGCTTTTCCGGAAGTTTTAAATGTCTAGCTAGTCGGGAAGTTAGTTACAAATCGATTCCAAGATTTGAACTGGTAACGCTGCCGAAGGCAGCAGGGACCCTATACAGTTGGCTAAAAGTATTTAAAAAATGCATTTTCACCGTGTTCTGATCTAATCTGAAAGTTTCAAATGTCTAGCTAGTCGGGAAGTTAGTTAAATAAATTTTCTGTTGAATCGCATAAACGCTGCTGAAGGCAGCAGGTATCGGAAACAGTTGGCTAAAAATATTAAAAAAATGCATTGTCAACGTGTTCTGAGCTTTTCTGAAAGTTTCAAATGTCTAGCTAATCGGAAAGTCAGTTAAATTGCAAGATTTGTCTAAACCGTTTTTGAGTTATTACCGTTTTTTGATACATTATGGCCAAATTTTTGTCATTATGAACCTAATTTTCCTAAATATCTCCAAAACGGAAAATCATAGAAAGTCCAAAAAGGGAGGTGCACAACTAGATGTTATAACAAATCTATGTACCAATTCGCAACTTTCTACGTCCAACCGTTTTTGAGTTATGCGACATACCCACACACAGACACACACACACACACATACAGACGTCACGAAAAATCGTGTAAAATCCCTTATATCTCTAAAACGAGAGCTCGTGTTAAGATGACACTTGCAGGTGTGCAACTAGACATCATGAAAGTCACACGTATAAATTAGCAACATTCAGCGATCATCCGTTTTCGAGCAATGTGAAATACAAAATCCATTTCGCAAATCGGGATTACTATACTTCCTTATACTTTGTATAAGGAAGTAAAAAGGAAAAATTAAATCAAATATACATTTAAAAACTTCATTCGCTTAATTTCAACTAAAAGAGTAAAAATAAATGAATAAAATAAATCACGAGAGAATAATAAAACTGAAATTATAACTTACATAACAAACCGTTAAATTTTGCCTCAAAATTTCAGTGAATCCACGAGGCTAAATACAGTTAATTTTGTAGTTACATGTAGAATCTTAATTAAATTCTGTACTTTCAGATTAAAAATAAAATTTTACTAATTATTAATTTACCAACTAAACCATTTAAACTGAATTTAATTAAATTTTAATTTAAAAGTCACGATCAAAGAAAATTACTAGTTTCGTAAATTAAATTAGTATGAATTATACATATAGATAAATACAAAAATAGATCAATGTAAAATTAAATATGTATATATATATATTTAAATAATTGTTATTAAATACTTATAAAGTCTAAAATATTATGAACAATTTGCAGCTAGTTAATTTTTTAATGCGATAAATTATATTTAAAATGTATATGCTTGAATAATAGGTACAATAACGTTCAGTAAATTTAATGAAATTGAAAATAAATATTTAATTTATAAATATAGTATAATAAATAGAAGAAAAAATATTAAGATCTGGATTAAATAAAAGGAAATAGAGAGAGAGTAATAATACATATCTACAAAAATCCCTGGATAATTAATCATGAGCAAACTTAAATATAGGGGAGAGTGGGGATGAATGGGACAGTAGCAAAATTTTTATGTTTTGCAAGCACTAGAAACTTGACAATTTTTTTTATATATGGCAGTACTGAGGTCATTCATCAAGTGTAGTTTCAGAACTGTGGGGGGACAGTTTGAGTGGGGATGAATGGGACATTCCCCACTATGTGCTAATTTAAAATTATACACAAGAATTATTTTAAAACAAATCGTAAATAGATTTTCAATATTTTTATAACCTGTAGCTCAATAGTTATACCATGGAGTTATAAAAGTAGCATGGATTTAGAGAAAAATTGATTCAAATTAATTGTTCCGATTTTTGTTTATAATAATTATGATTAAAAAAATTATAAGTTAGAATATTCAATGCAACTTAAATCAATAATAACAATAATTAAAAAAATAAATAAATAAACTAATAATAATTCTATTAAAATCACAATTTCAATCAAGCTAATTAAATAAATCCTGGTGATTATTAATGTAATACAGAATAGACTGCTTATTTTTCCCGATCAGACGGAAACAAAAATTTATCTGGCTAATTTGTACTCTATTATAATGATTTATATCTTTCTAGAGTCTTATTTATTTATTTATTTTTAGATTAGATCTTATTAGATTAAATTACCAAAGCATAGAGCACTAGGAACTGTGCGAACCAAAGGAGTTTTGCCTTTTGATGTTAATTTGTATCAATACATCAGTTTATGTTAATTTTAGTAAATTCATAGTGTGTAATAAAATCACATAAATCAATTTAACTTTAAAAATTTATTTACTTTCCATTTTGTTTTTTCTTTGTTAACTCCAGTCCTGTCCCATTCATCCCCAATCATGTCCCATTCATCACCATAGGTGGGCATGCATGTAAAAAACAATTATTATTTATTAAAAATGATAACTTTTTATTAAAGTTAGTATATTTATATGTAACTGATTACTGAAGTGTACTTATGAGCAATGTTACGAAATTCTGAATTACATATGGGGAACGTTATTAGTAAAAACATGAAAAATGTCCCATTCATCCCCACTCTCCACTCTCCACTAGTTATTGAAAAATTAAATGCTAATTCACAATCATGTTGTACAAAGAATGAAATTAAAATAAAGTAAAATCATAAGCCAATTAATTTATAACATTTAAATGCTAAAAGTAATATGTTGTAAATTCAATCCAAGAAAGAAAAACTGGATGAGGAAAAGAAAAAAAAAAAAAAAAAAAAAAAGCTGCTGAGCTTACATTTCAATACAAGTTTAATTTATTTGTTACATACTATTTAACTGTATAAAACATATTGTCCAGTGTGGACTCCCACATTAATGACCCTCTTCATTTACCATCTCTGGAAGCCCAAATCAATGTTATTATATGGAAAATTTCCTTTAATTATAACTCATTAACTAATACATATTTTTAAATTCTGTTTTCACATTCAGAAAATTCTCAACTGTTAAATTGACAAACCTTTTTTAAAAACGGATTTTTTTTTTATATATATATTTTGTTTTGAAGCTGTAAAATACGAATTTTCAAAATGTGATTGCAGTTTCAAAATAAAATATTAAAAATTAAAAAAATTCGTTTTTAAAAAAAGTTCGTCAATTTAACAGTTGAGAATTTTCAGGATATGAAAACAGAATTAAAAAAAAAAAAATGTATTAGTTATTGAGTTATAAGTAAAGAAAATTTCCCATAGAATAACATTGGCTTGAGTTTCCGGCGACGCTAATTGAAGAGGGCCTTTAAGATGCAAAATGCGCAGGTTATGAATAGTGTGTTGAACAGATAATTGCCAGTTATCTGTCTCACACGCAACGTTTTAAAAATGTGATCGTTGCATATGCGACGGACAGTTTTAAAAGCCATAATGCTTGAAAATTTTAAAATAGTTCACAGTTATTCATTGAAAATCTTTTCGAACATATTTTCTGTAATGCGCTCTAAAAATTTTGAAGATTTTTCCCGAAATTTTTTAGCGCATCCTTCGAATATCCATCATGAACTCAGTTCGCGTTTTAATTACAGCTATGCTATAGAGTGTTCTAGTCTAAAAAAAACTTTTGGTCTGCCTAGTGTGCCTATATTTTTGCGCTAATTTGCAATTAGGCTAGCTAAAAGTGACATCAATCACATTTTGCCTCTTTATATATATAATATAAGATAGATTATATATACACCAAAAAGTACACTTTAATATATAGTGTTTTTTGGTATAATCATACTTTACATGTCACTAAAATGAACAATTATAGTGTTATATTTCTAATCTTTATTAATGTGTTAAATTTTTCTTATAGATAATATAGGGGATTTCATAAAGGTCACTGCTTGGCCTATGTGATAATAAGCAAATATAAAATTTTCAAGATATTGTTTGTGTTTCTCTGCTGGAAACATTCCTCAATTATATAGTCTCGAAACTAATTAAAGAAAATTCTATACAAAAAACACACATTATCTATCATTGGCCAAAATTATCCGCATATTTTTTATATTTTTCTTCTTATTCCTTGGAGATGATTTTTCTTTTCGCACAGAATGCAAATAACTTTTCATTTTTGCTTTGAAAATTCAAATTCTATAAACAAGCTGAATTAATTTTGGATACCACATTAGGCGAAGAATGCACTAAATTCTTTTATCATGTTTCTCTTTTTCTTGACTATTATTTCATTAAAATATTTAATTTTTCGGCGAACGTATATATTAAGTAAATGTTATTTATTCTATAAAAATATGTGACGTTAGCTTCAAATCGAATTTATGAGTTTTTCCTATCGACTGCGGAATTCACCATTTCTTTGCGCACTGAAGTATTTGAAATTTCTTATTTTAAAAATGATAGAAAATTTACTTTTTCGATTGCATTTGTCAGCAGAATATAAAGCAGAAATTATTTACAAAAGGTTTGTATATTTTACTAAATAAAAGAAAACGATACGTAATCTAAAATCGGCTAAATCATTGTCACATGTTCCTATGTATGGAAAAAAGAAAAGAAAATCAGAATATGGAAATTTTAAATGCATTTTTTATTGAACATTTATCCATGTGGCGATTACAATGTAACTGACAGCGAAGAAATATTTACATACCGATTATGAGGGCGCGTGTTATAATAACCCAGTAGAATTTCAGTTGATCACAGTCGAAATTTAACTTAGAAATATACCGCATTACGCAGGTGAACCACTCCACACGTTCCTATTGCATATTTTCATTCTTTAAGTTAACGGCCCTCTTCACTTACCGTCGCTAGAAGCCCGAGCCAATGTTATTCTATGGGGAAATTTCCTTTACAAATAACTTATTAAGTAATATATATTTTAAAATTCTGTTTTCACATTCAGAAAATTCCCAACTCTTAAATTGACAGACCTTTTTTAAAATGTATTTTTTTTTTTTTTTTTTTAATATTTTATTTTGAAATTGCAAAATGAAAAAATTTCACATATTGAAAATTCGTATTTTGCAGCTTCAAAATAAAATATAAAAAAACAAAAAAATATTTTTTTAAGAAAGGTCCGTCAATTTAACAGCTGGGAATTTTCAGAATGTGAAAACAGAATTTAAAAATATGTATTAGTTAATAAGTTATTTGTAAAGAAAAATTTCCCATAGAATAACATTAGCTTCGGCTTCCGGTGACGGTGAGTGAAGAGGGTCCTTAACTTCGAAAAGCAAAATCTTTCTTCAGCGTGGAGAGAGAACGCATCTCATAATTGCTAAACTATCCCTCATTGACTCAAACAAAGAGCGCGCCGTATAAGGGAGAAAAAATTCTAGATTTTTCTAAAATCTATGTCAAAATTACGTGATATATTAAAAGTTTTGTTTCATAAGATAATTATTTAAAAAAAAAAAAAAACTGATGTGTAACAACCACACGACTTCCATTACCCACAACTACACATATTATAAATATTTTGTAGAGATAGGTTTGTCAGCCTTTCTCCTGCCAGCAATAACCCATTTTATCATTTAAAAGTCGGGATGAAACGGATAGTGATTCTATTAAATATCGGATATCTGGAGCTCTTTTGCTTCATGGATACAGCTATCTTATTTCAGGCAAAATCCCTATCTCTTTTACCCCTATTTTTAAATAATAAATTTGCGGTTTTTGAAAAAAAAATAAAAAATAAAATAAAAGTGCGTTTTTTTTTTTTTTTTTTTTTTTTACACAAAATTGTATATAATTTAAGCACATTGCCATCGATTAAAAACAAAAGTATGTGTCTGTGCATATTATTCTTATATGTTTAACTAGATTTAGTTAAAAATTATGATGTTGAAAATAAAAAAGAAAGGGTGAGTTCAAGGGATCTTTTTCACGGTTGAATCCACCTTTTTTTTTTTTTTTTTTTCCATGCCGGCTGAGACCAAGATAAGATGCCATAATCTGAATCTAGCACTTCTAGGAATAAGCATATAAAAATGTTAATCATTCTTGATTGATCCCTGTTTGCCCACTCCGCCTACTTTTCCGTGTCTGCTATTTAACTCTGAATAACTGTAAAACTACTTTCCCAACAAAAAGCGTATTGCCGCCGTAAATGCGTTATCAAGTATTTTGTTGCAGTATTTCGGAACTACACACTTCTTTAAAAAAAATAACAACAGTGTTTCGTAACCACATTGTAATTTATTTTACGTTTAATATTTAAATAATTCTTTACATGTGCATATTTAATATGTTTTTTAATTATTTATTTTAGGGGTAAAATCCGAAATTTCCACTTAACAATAAATATCGCTAGCTGCATGTTTCTTTTCTTTATATCTTCTTAATAATAAAAATCTAAGTTGCCCACAATTAACGCTGGAAATTCACGTCATTGCTACAAAAATGTATCGAAATAAAAAGAAATATATATATATTTTTCCTTCTTCTTTCGTTTGGAGGAATGAAGAAATAATGAAGAATGATGATTTAGCAGAAAAATATGACGTCACAATTGCAACAATGTATTGAGAAAAAATAAATTTTACCCATTATTTTTAAAAAATAAAATAAGTCTGAAAGATAGCTTAAAAGAATAGGTGTAATGCTATGCATGGACCGTCACTTGATAATTTGGCTGTTTTCTTTCTTGGTTCCCGCTAAATACTACCATATTATGGTCAAAACAGTATAAATTAGAGGAAACAACTTAAAAAAAAAAAAAAAAAAAAAAAAAAAAATGTTAAAATAATTCTATTAAGGGCCCTCTTCACTCACCGCCGCCAAAAGCCGAAGCTAATGATATTCTATGGGAAATTTTTCTTTACAAATAACTTGCTAACTAACACGTATTTTTAAATACTGTTTTCACATTCTGAAAATTCCCAGTTGTTAAATTGACGGACCTTTTTAAAAAAATTATTTTTTTAATTTTTTATATTTTATTTTGAAGCTGCAAAATACATATTTTCAATATGTGAAATTTTTTCATTTTGTAATTTTAAAATAAAATATTAAAAATAAAAAATAAATACGTTTTTAAAAAAGGTCCACCAATTTAACAGTTGGGAATTTGTTGAATGTGAAAACAGAATTTAAAAATATGTATTAGTTAACAAGTTATTGTAAAGAAAATTTCCCCATAGAATAACATTGGCTCGGGCTTTCGGCGACGGTAAGTGAAGAGGGCCGTTAAATAACAAAAAGCATTAATAACATTTGGACATATCGACAACTAGACAAACGAAGGCCGACTAATATTTATGTATATTTACTGGAATATCAATTGCACGAAGTAACGAGCTATTATAATGTCAAAAAAAAAAAAAAAAAAAAAAAAAAAGGAGGAGGGAGAAAAATCAAATAAAAATACAGATTTAAAAAAAAAAAAAAAAAAAAAAATACGATATCGCCAGTGTTAATTTTAAAATTTCTTACATAACAAGGGTATTAAAATTTAATTATGTTGTTTTTTAAATTTTCGATAAAAATGGGGTGATGTTTCCAGTAAATGGTAAAAACAGAGAATTTTTCTTTAAAGAATAATATCGACACATCTCCCAACGTGTTAAAATAAAATGGTGAAATAATTCAATTTAAGAGGATTGTGGACGTTATTATTAACATTATTATTATTGGTAATTTATTGCCTTACAAGTTTAAACATTTGTATATATCTGCATTGAAATAGTAATTGTTAATATTTCAATGATATTTATAACATAATGATATTTCAATAATAGTTAAATAATATACATTTAAGTAGATTAAAATTTACGAAATATGTCTAAATTTAATAAAATAAAATTCAAGATTTTTATTTTATTTTATTTTTTCCTTCGATTTCCCATTATTATAGTTTATGCCTAGATATGTTTGGAATATATTGTTAACTTTCTAGATTCATTGATAAGTTAATTTCTTAAAAATGTATGAAAGCTAAACATTTGTATAAAATTTCATCATTCAAACATCAAATATATGTATATATATATACTATATATATGTATATATATATTAATAAATCAATATACAAAGTAATACCCAAATTTAAATATTTTGTTAAAATATAATAAAGTTACAAGAAATGTCTAGATAAAAATTAAAAATTAATTAGAGGATTTTTTTTAATTTTTAATTAAATTTTTTAAGTTAAATAGTTTTTGAGAAATTTTTAATGTACTTATCATATTTCAATGCATATGCATGCAAATTTTCATAATTCTAAAACAGCAATTTACAAAAAGGATTTATAATTTCCCCCATTCCTTTAAACAAATCGCGTGCAGTACTTGAATTACAAAATTTTATGAAGTAAATTTAATTTTAAAAATGCATTTAAAGTGATTCATATTAATGAACACATTTTATTTCTAATTTAATGCAGTTTTTTTTTTTTTTTATTATTATTATTATTATTATTATTATTATTATTATTATATAGAACTATATGAATCCTTATTGAAAACTTGTTATGTGAACATATGTTCGAAAAAAAAATTTCTAACGTAACAGTTTTCGAATTTCAATTTTCCGATTATGTATAATATTTTTTTATTTCCCAATATGAAGGGCGTTTTTATAAAATATATATGAGTAAACTCACTGATCACTGACTCAACACGGCCGTGGCGATCCTATGGGAGATAGAGTCACAATTTTCGGTGAGCAGGTTGTTTTTAGGACCCTGACGCTCACTAAGACGGGATTTCGCGAAATATCCCCCCGTCCCCCCCGGGGGGTATAGAAGGCAAAAACTACCTTTATAAGCATAACTCGGCTCCAAATTACTTCACGGGGAAGAAATTGCAGACGGGGAGACTAGACTTGAATACAAAAAAATCTTTTTCTGCGATTTTGGAATTTTGGATTTTTAAGGGAGAAAGGGGTAAAAATGAGATTTTCGGAGGTACAGAAGGCAAAAACACCTTTATAAGCATAACTCGGCTCCAAATTACTTCACAGTGAAGAAATTGCAGATGAGGAGACTAGACTTGAATACAAAAAAATCGCTTTCTGCGATTTTGGATTTTTGGATTTTTTAGGGGGAAGGGGTAAAAATGATTTTCGGAGGTGCAGAATGCAAAAATACCTTTATAAGCATAACTCAGCTCCAAATTACTTCACGGTGAAGAAATTGCAGATGGAGAGATTTTTTAATATGTGGGTTAGGTATGTAAATGGAACATGCACTATAAAGGGATTTTGTGAAGTGTGGCGAGTGGGAAAACTGCTATCGAAGGTATCGAGAACTTTAACTTAGATTTTGACTGATTTTAATGATTTTATTATTATTATTTTTTATGATATAACATTTTGAGACTTCATTTCAATATAATGACCAGCGAAGCGGACAAAGCCTGCTAGTACTTTGATAAAATGAATAAAATTAAAAAAATCTGGATTGACTCCACTCGACTTTCGGAATATTAAGTAATTAACAGTTGTATACATAAAATAAAGTAAGAGGAATCGTTAAATACGCAAAAGAGAAAATTATAATAGGGTGTATGAGTACTTTTCTTCATATAGCATGCTGTTTAGTTGAACGCTATTACGCTTCAAATAATTTGAGCCTATAGATCATAATCTATAACTGCTAGACTCAACAAAATCTATAAAGTTCGTACGATGGTTACCTATAACATGCATATAAATCTTCAGATCAATCAGATGAGGCATTTAGACACTAGCATTTTAAATAATTTGAGCCCATAAGCCATAATGATAAAGTATTTTTATTTGTGTCCCTGTAAATAAAACTATAAGAATTAGATTATATTTTAATTACATTAAAAATCGAGACAATATACATTAAAATATACAATTTAAAATATTAAAATACACGTAACATAAATTTAAACGTTTCGAGCCTTATTCCAGGCTCCTGGAATAAGGCTCGAAAAGTCTAAATTTATGTTATGTGTATTTTAATATTTTAAGTTGTATATTTTAATGTATTTTTCTCGATTTTCAGTGTAATTAAATATAATATAATTGTATGAGACGCAATGATTTTTAAATATTTTAAATATAAGAATTAGAATCACCAAAATCTATATGGTGCGACTGGGACCTATTGTATCTTGAGCCAATAGGGTATAATGATAAAGAATTTTTCTTTGTAACCCTGTAAAAACCTGTAAGTGCTATATTCACTAGAATCTCTATGCTTCATGCTACGGTAACCTATAGTACGTATATAAATTTTCAGCTTAATTGGATAAGGCCTTTAGACGCAAATGATTTCAGCCCATAGGCCATAATGATAAAGACTTTTTTTGTTGTGTACCTGTAAAAAAAAACTATATAAATACTAGAAACTCCAAAAGCTATACAGAGCAACAGTGACGTTTAACACGTATACAAATAAGGCAATTAGTCTCTATCGCATTTCGAATAATTTCAGCCCGTAGGCCATAATGATGAATAATTTTTCGTTGTGTCCCTGTAAAAAAACTATACGTTCTATATTCTCCAAAAATACACTTCGTGCAACAATGACCTATAGCATGTGTATAAATTTTCAACTCAACTGAAAAAAGTATTTAGACGCTATTGCAGTTAAAAAAAATTTTGGCCCGTATAGAGCATAATCATAAAGAATTATTCTTTGCGTTCTTATTAAAAAAAAAAAAACTATAAACGCTAGATTCACCAAAATTTATACAATTCGTGTGACGGTGACTCGTAACATGTGTATAAATTTTCATCTCAAACGAATAAGGCGTTTAGACACTATCGCACTTTACAAAACTTGGGCCCATAGACCATAATGATAAAGAATTTTTTCTTTGTGCCCCTGTAAAAAAACTATAAGTTCTAGATTCACAAAAATCAATCAGATTCGTGCTATGGGGATCTATAATATGCGTACAAAATTTCAGCTCATTTGAACAAAGCGTTTAAACGCTATCGTGTTCACTCACGTACATACACACATACATCATCATAAAAATAGGAAATAGGAAATCAGGGCACCCTAAAACGTGTAGAAACACCAAATTTTCAAACTCGGAATTTTGAAATGATTACAATGCTTTCCTCAGTATAGAATATTAATAGTATTAATAGTATTAATTTATCTGGAAAAAACAGCAATTACTCTCAAAAAATATCTAACAAAAATCTTTAGAAGTAGATCAAATATATAAATCTTTACTTTGATTTATTCGAATAAATGTTATTTTATTTTTAATTGCGTTTCTTCTATTTGCCTCAGCTTACTGAATCATTTATGAATTAAATAAAAAGTGTATAAAATATTTATGAATTACTTTATCTATTTTTTTTTTTTTTTTTTTTAATAACTAAATTAATTTTTGCAGTTTACAAACCTTCAATAATTTTCCTTTAAATTTTCTTTTCGCCTCTGTAATAAAGAAAAAATCAATATTTACAGAAAGAAAAAATATTTTGTCGAAAGTTCAGAATTTAAAAAAAAAAAAAAAAAAAAAAAAACTCCCTCATATGCCTTTTAAGAAATAGGCTTCAATGCTTAGTTTTAATTAATAGTACGATACTGACTAAACCGCTCTTTTTTTTTTAAACATTTTTACTTTCTTTTCAATAGAAGAAAGAATTGGATCCGTAAAAATTTTCGACCTCGGGTTTTTGATGGATTTACACGTTTTGTGAGCTGTAGAACACGATTTGACCATTTTTAGAAAATGTCTGTCTGTGTGTGTGTGTGACAAAATTTTGTGGCAACTGCATCTCAGGTACTACTGCACAGAATTTCATACAAATTGGTATGTAGTTACACATTGACATAAATTAGTGCCTATCAAATTTTGGTAAAAATTGTCCAACAGCTTGCGTTGCCATTCCGGTTTTTCTAAATTTTTAACATGGTGGTGTTGGACAAAATTTTGTATAAATGTGCATAAAGAGAATTATTTTTTAATAATCATTATTAAATTTAAAAGAATTATTTGTAATAGAGATAGTCAACTGGGAAAAAAAATTGTGTATATAGGAGCCTCACCTCCCCCCCCCCCCGAGGAGGAGGGGGGAGTAAATTTTCATGATGGGTATCTTTCAAAAGAGCTCTCCAATACCTTTTAAAACGAATGGTTGAACCATCGATCTGCGATAGTTTGAAATAAAGTTATCTATTTTTTTCATTTTAAATTTTTTTTTTTGTTAATGTAATATTGAGAATAAAATTGACTTTTTTTTTTTTTTTTTTTTTTTTGGATATTTAGTATTATACGACTTCTCTAATATGGAAATCGTCTGCATTATCATGGAAGATATTTTTTTTAAATAATAATTTTAATGAATTATTTTTACTGAGTGAATTTGTATAGGAAAATATAGAAGAAATTCATGTGGTGGCCACAACCTACTAGTTTATTATAACTTTTTTTTTTTTTTTTTTTTTAAGGGAAGAAAATGATTTGAATAATTAACACTGAGAAAAAAGAAAGAAAGAAGGTAAAATTTATTAATATTGAATTATGGGATAAAAATATTTTCAGAACATATGGTATTCTTTTTTATAAATTTTTAATTTATTCATTCACTATTAAAAATTGGTAGGTAAATTAGAAATATAATATCCGTTAGCTCCTCTAAAAATTTTGCTTTCAGAAATTGCTTGAGAATAATTTAGCCTAACGCTAAACGATAAAATACTAGGGTGTAAACTTAGATTACATATCATTCAATATTTGCAATGTAACACAGTTAAGAAAACTCATAACCGTAAGCATTCAAACTTCAATAACCTTCAAGCTATTTCCAACTATAGCGCTATTAATATCTGTATTTTTTGTATGGCTTTATAAACGAATGTTGAAAACTCTTCATACATATTCTTTGTGTAACATGATTTTCTACAGATTTCATAAAGAATAAACATGCTTATAAAAATGTATGTTAATTTCATTTTTCATAATGTTGTTTAAAATTTCTAATTGAAGTTTATGTTAAACAGTATCAGCTAGAAATTTCATCCATAGTCGTAATGCACTTGAATGTACCATAGTCGTAATGCACACACAAACATAGAAAAAAAGACCAACTGTTAAAAGTCTGATTTTTCAATTAAAGATACATAAATATTACAAAAACTCAGTTTCATAAATCTGGCCTAAAAGCAATACTTTCTGTACCATATAAGAGTAAGAGAAATTAATATATAATAATATTTCGAATATGAGATATATCATTTGATTTGTGAATCTATTAGAACGGTCACTAGGTTGTAACGGTATTTGTTTCAAAAATATATATATCTTGATGACATGGCCTTGATGATTTCACGCCTACATTTTAGAGATTTATTTTCAACATACACCTGAAATAATAGTTTTTGGACCGATATTTACTCAAAATTGTAACTTCTTGAGAAGATTGGAAAAATATATATATATATTCGCCAATTTCGTCACCAAGGTTCTTTTGGTGATGCAATATTAATGGCTCTCAGTAAGAGGAACTAGAGTCCTGCATCGGGTTGAGTACTCGTGGTTACCCGCTTTGTGGGTCGAGGTAGTTTTTGACCCGTGGGTAAAACCGCGGGTCATTTTTCCTTGAAAAATATTTCATGTTGTTTTTTATGAAAATAATCTTTTGAATGCAGAAATTCATGACATTCTCTTCCTTCATAGTAGTTTAAAGCAACATAACTCATAACATAAATTTAATTCATACAGAAGAAAAACAAATATTAACACTTAATGCTTTAAACGTCATATGAGAAAATTATTTCCCTTTCAATGCATATGTGCTTCCTTATTTTACTTTTTTTTATATACTGTGAATATTTAAAACAGTGAATGTTTAAAAAATAAGTGTAATACACAAGAATTATTTTATATTATACACTGAAGTTTTGTTTATAAGTAGACTAGTTATTTTTAATGTAATTTTAATTATACACCAGTTTTAATATAATTACATACTTGTAATATTTATTAATAATTAATTCTCTGAAAGATATGTTCAATAATATAACTGTATTTCGTTAAATATAATTTTAATTCGGTTTCTTATGTAAAGCAAATTGAATAATACATTTTTGCGGGTCAGAAGCTGTGGGTTCGGATCGAGTGCAGGTCAAGTTTATTCGGCCCACGCAGAACTCTATAAGGAGCTTTTGCCTGTAAATGTTGTTCCACGGCAATATAACCAGCAAGGAGTGAAAACTAAGTAAACACTGTCTACTTCGAATTTAGAAAGTTATTTAAAAATACTTGATAAAGTCTCTATGACTAGAATCAGACTAAGCATGATGTGTAGGATCATTGTTACGCAATAGGTATGCTGATTCAATTTTGATGCATACCGCGTAATAGGCAATGATTTTACGCTAAACTTTTCGTGATTAACTTAGTAACACTATCTCAACCCCTATAGCGTCAAATCGCAAGTAAAATATGTTCTACTGACTGCACAACAGGTGTCCACTGTGGAGTGGTCCACAGCGATATGTTCACTATATACAGCGATATGTCCACTTTTAATATTATTAATAAAATTTGATTATAACACTATTTTTTTTGTGATAATTAATATGTCTATGTACAATTTTTTTATAAATAAAACACACTTTTAAACATCTTAATAATTTATTAATTTCTTTGTGTGGAATACAATGCAATCACATTAAAAGGCGTTTAAATGAAATTCTGTCCATAGATCGTAATGATAAGAGAAAGTTTGATGTGTCCCTGTACACGAACCATAAACAATAGACACCAAAAATTATACAGATATTTCTGTGTGATGCAGAAATATGTGTATCAATTTGTGAGGCAATCGAGCAAGTTTCACGGCCGCTATTGCTGCGGTACATATGAATTTTGTCCATATGCCATAATGATACGAAAAATTTTGGTGAGTCCCTGTACACGAACTACAAACATAATAACACTCAAAAATATATAGCTAATTTTACAGTTCTTGAACATGTATACCAATTTGCGAGACAATCGGGTGATTTTTTGCGGCCGCTATCACGGTACATACAAAATTTTGCCCATAGGACGTAATGATATGAAAGACTTTGGTATGTCTCTGTGCACCAACTACAAACAGAATATACATTCAAAAATATACATTTAATTCCGTGTGGCTCATGAGCATGTGTACCAATTTGGAAGTCATTCCGGTAAATTTTGCAGCCGTTATCCCGATGCACACAGACAGGACCCAAAAAATTTTTCATTCACAACTGGGAGGCTCCTACTGACATTTGATCCTTATATACAGGTTTTGGGATAAAGATTTTCGGTGTTTCTCTGTGTACGGTACCTACTAAATCTTTAAAAACACTAAATAATAATAAATGGTTATGGTAATTCTGTTTCAAAAAGTTTATTCTAGGACTACATAAAGTATTTGCACATATTTACACACAAAGTATTTTCTGTCTGTAACACATTTTCACTTTGTAAAATCGCTACAAATATGTTAATCAGATAGATTAATAAAATAACTCCAATGAAGGTTTCCAAAATGCCATTTCAAGAATATGTTATTCAAAACGAAACTAGAATAGAAATCTTTTATTCAGTTGATGACTGCGTTTGAAATCTCATTGTTGAATGCCCTCACGCCTCTTCATTTTCATCAATCTGCTTATAAAGGTTCTGCTGTTTTTAATTAGTCAGGTTATTGACTTTGATTTGACTCTGACATGCGGTTTTTATAAATGCCTCTAACTTTTCTATACAATCACTTCTACAAGTAACTGGAATATAAATATAATGCCAACATCTAGTATAGAAGCTTAAATTAAGTAAAATTTGTTATAAAAATAATTATGCTTTCTAGCTACAGAGAGTATCCTTTGCTTTTATTTTGTAAAAAAAGCCTTTTAAGGAATCTCGTGGGTTTTTAATCTGTTCTAATGCAATCTACAACTATCGCAACTTTTTTTTTAAACTATTGTTAAAATTACATAAAATATCTGGAGCGACTCCACTCGACTTTCCGAACATTAAATAATTAACTGTTGCATAAATAAATTAAAATAAGAGAATTCGTTAAATAAACAAATGAGAAAATTCTAATAGAGATATATTTACCCTTTGAATATTTACCCTATACGTTGTTTAATTTAACGCCATTCCACTTCAAATAATTTTGAGCCCATAGGTCATAATAATGAAGAATTTCTTCGTCGTGTCGTAAAAATCTATAAATGCTAGATCCACCAAAATCTATACATTTCGTGCATCTGTAACTTAGAACATGGGCATAAATTTTCAGTTCATTCGAATAAGACATTTAGATGCTATAACACCGGTCGACATGTAAAATTTTGATATTATAATTTTGGCTGATCTTTATGTTTTTTGGTGTGCTGAAACCAAAAATGAAGCCAGTTTTTCTCTATCACGTATAGATTTTTCTCAATACAGGGTGCTTATCTATACAATTTCTTCCATTACTCTTCCACCAATATAATTATATGGTAAGTTTTACAGTATGTTTCCATGAATAATTAATCATGGATACCTACTGTTGTAATTGCGGAGCACTAGTTCGACATGTAAAACCATACCATACCAACCAACCAACCTACTGTTATGATGGTATACATAAGAAATTGGGTCGGTAAACACCCTGTATTGACAAAAATTTATACGTGATAGAGAAAAATGGGCTGCATTTTCGGTTTCAGCACATCAAAAAACATAAAGATCAGCTAAAATCATCAAATCAAATTTTGTCAACTTCATTTTTGCAGGCCTGTGTAATTTGAGCTCGTAGGCCATAATGATAAAGAATTTTTCTTTGTAATCCTGTAAAAAAAACTATAAATGCTAGATTCACCAAACTGTATACAGTTCTTGTAACAGTGACCTATAATATGTAATAAATTTTCAGCTCAATTGAATAAGGCGTTTAGAAGTTATCGCACTTTAAAGATTTTAAGCTCATAGGCCATAATGATGTTCTCTGTAAAAGGAAATATAAGTGCTAGACTCACCAAAATCAATAGGGTTCGTGCTATGGTAACCTACAATATTACGTACCAAAATTCAGCTCATTTGAAAAATGTGTTTAGATGCTATCGTGTTCACTTACACACATATACATGCATACATCGCGTAAAAATAGCAAAAATGAATTCTGAGGACCTTAAAACGTATAGATACATCAAAATCTCACAATCGAATTTTTGTCATAATTACAATATACTTCCCTTACATACGTATGTTCGGAAAGTAAAAATTGCATGAAGTTTAAAACTTTTTTCAACATTTGAAAAATTATAAAATTAACACTCGTAGTTACAATAAAAAAAATTATTGCTAATTTTTAATGTAGCAAAACTTTTAGGTGTTATTTCATCATCCGTTAGAACACTTAATTTAGAATTTACATATTAGCTATTAAACTTGCCTCAAAATGTTCCAAAATTGCATTATAGAAGGAATTAACTATGTAAAAAAAAGAACATTAAGATAAAGTATTTAAAAATATCAAAGCAAATTTGAACAATGCAAATATGTGTGAAGTTTTTAATGAAATTGCAGAAAATGTCATTCTAATACAAAATATTATGATAACGGTATTGACACAAAGTGATAGACAAAATATTGTAAATAAAATTTTAAAACGATCTGTAACTATTTAACATTGTACTAATTCTTTCTTTTCTCTCCTTCTAGTTTTGTTTCATCCGCTGCTGTCAGAGACAAACACATTAAGTCCGCATCTCTCGCATCTGTCTTTCTACGTCTCCATCCACGGGGTTGCTGTGACAACCTACAAAACCGCCCCTCTTCATTCTGAGCAAAAACGCAATGCACGCAACAGTTACCTCTCCCAATACTTTCCACGTGAGGAAAATGAGTACGAAGTAACATCTGGAGATACCCCGAGATGAAAAGAATTTCAGCAAAAAAAGCGGAAGCCGATAAATATTATCGACTGCACCATCAGAAGCCCCTGCACAATGCTGAAACGGTCAATTATTTGAGGAGAAATTATCTATACTTTCATCCACTGAACTACTCGGATGCGTCGTACATTTTTGTTCACCTGAAAGGATTTCTTTTGTAAAGTTTAAAGTTTCTTTGTACACTTTGGCATTTTCATCCCATCTTTTATAGAATAATTTTATTCACTAAGATATACAAATTATAACCGTAAGGAAATATATTCTCGGTTCAAAAACAAAAAAGTTATGAACTACATCACTTGAAGGCTTTGTTTTATCGTTATTACTAAAATAACTATTTAAAAAAAATTACATATTTCATACATAGAATTTTGGTATATATTGCATGTTTTAAAAAAGAAGTTTTAGCTAGTTCAAAAACATTTTGGAAAAGAATTTCACTTTCGTTGTATATTTCTGTATTAAACTTTATGCGTCAGAATATGGAAATTATCTTGTATAAATTCGCTTGTGATATCATGTGGAATATTTTACAAACTTCATCATTGGAATAGAATTTAAATATAGCTTTATACATTGAATTCTGTTATATTATTTATTTTTTGCATAAGATCGTCTGCTTTAGGAGCATCGTTCAAATAATTTAGTTTTCTTCGTATAATTTGAACTTTTATCAAGATTTTATTATTTATTTTTTGCATAAGATCGTCTGCTTTAGGAGCATCGTTCAAATAATTTAGATTTCTTCGTATAATTTGAACTTTTATCAAGATTTTATTTATAATAAAACATGCAAGATTTTGATTATAGTAAAATATGCAAGTTATTTTATGCGAATTTATATCAGTTCTAATATTACACAAAAATATTTTAAAAAGCTTATTTCTCTACGAGAAATAATATTTAACTTGTATAAGAACTTGAAATACTTTAGAATTTATATGGAGATAATTTATCTGCTTTAGAAATAGTTATTTAGAAACGGCGGAAATTGTCTTCCTATAGTTATTAATTTTCTTTTTAAGATTTAATTATACTAGATTTTAATATAGATACCTATTTAATCAACAAATTAATCCAAAAAATATTCTGGATTTGCCACGTATTTATCTAAAAAGAGTGTTTAAATGAAGATAGAAATTGACAATTGATCCTCTGCTATGCCGTAAAAAAAGAGAGAATAAAAATAGGAAGTTACTTTTTCTTTTTGTGTAAGTTCATCGTAGCATGACTATTTCAGAATCTCATTTTTCATAAAGGTAACGTATTTTATGAAATCCTACTAATGTAAAATTAACTGTGAAGTAACAGTTTCTGAATTATGCTAGTAATTAATAAATTAAACAAAATTATTGCCTATTTCTGAGAAAATTACAAGTATGCTATTCACTTTAGAGAACAGCTGATAAATATTAATTCTATATAAAAAGAAACGTCTTTATATTTGACAATCTCGTTTCAACAACAAAAACTAGCTTGGAAAAGATAAAGAATTTGAAAGTTTTAAAATATTTTTTAGAAAAAGCTATATTTATTTTTAATAAAATAAACAAATCTTTTTATACTACATGAAAAGATCTGCACAACGTATTTAATGAAAATATAAGTCATCAGTAAAATATTGTAGCATTTTAGTTAGAATTTTTTTATTGATTTTTCTCTCTCCAAAGAGATTATCCTTTTATCGTATAGAAAAAAAAGAAGAAGAAGAAGAAAACTTAAAATCATAGGAATAAGATTGTAGCTTTAAAGTTTATGATATTAAAATAAAAGCAATATTATTTTCATATTGCTCAGTACCTGATTGTTAATGAGCATTAAAACTGAATATTAAAATTTCCTTTCTTTTCCTGAAATAACATTTTTACGTAGTGACAGAAATCGGAGATCTCGTTTTAAATAAACGAAAGGAAGTTTTGATTTCCTGTATTTGGTCAGTGTGTGGTCATTGACAGTCCCAGCTACGTCACCGGAAGATGAAGATCGAGGCGGAAGTAGAGCACTCCGTGTATGCGTTCCATCACTCAGTGGCGGATGGGAAGGGCGGCGGTGGAGGATGCTCGGTGAACGGCGCGGAGCTGTCCCCTATTGCGCAGGAGCGATCATCGATCGACCGCCCCGAATGGCAGCCGCCGGGATGCGGTGGGTGTGGTCCGAGCTCTGCCGCCGCTGAAAGCGACCACAACAACGGTAACATCAGCCTGACATCGGTCTTTGACTGCGAACATTTTCAATTCATAGACGAGGACGACGAAGAAGGGGTCAGCAGTGAAAATGTGCCGGCGATCCAAACGTCGGCGGGGGAGGAGAACGCCGCCCCGGCCTCCAACGGACTTCCGAGGGACGCCGGCGTGAGCAGTCAACAACAACAAACACACGACAACGAGATGGGTGAGTCCGAATCAGTTGCAAGAACCAAGAGCCACGCGGTCAAACGACAGGTCAGTTTCGATGATGCCGCCATCACCGGACGTGAATCCCCATCTTCCATAAAGAAGGAACTTAAATCGGTTTTAAAAAAACCCAATAAGATTAATAAAAAGCAAAAAAACCGCGTCACTTTCGATGAAGCAGTAACTTTATATTCGGATGAAAATGAAGATATCCAGTTGCTCGCACTCACCACTGGACCTGATATTATACCCACTGAAGTTTTTTATATGTTCGAACCACCTATTGAATATCAAGATGTACCCCCATTTGAACCGCCTGCTGAATATCGTGATAGTGATGAAGTGAGCACATCTGAAACATCGTCGGTGCCTGTTGATACACAAACCGACGCATCTCAACAAGATGCGACTGATAACGCACAGTCAGAGAACGAGATTCAAAATGAACCTTTCATAGATAAATCAATAGTTCCAAATTCATTTGATGATCAAATCGAAATACCTCCTCCCAATTTAGATACAAATTTCAGTGACGTCGCCGTTTCTAATGAAACGGAAGTTTTCGACAGTACAACTGAAGAAAATAAAACTAATCCTGAAACCGGTCAACAAATAAATGAATCTACTATTTCAGAAAGTGATAAACTTTTCGAGAGATTTTTAGAAGCCGAGAGAGAATTCGCCGTTGATGAGGAATTGAACAGTGTTTTTCATGCGCTTGAAAATGACTTTGCTAACGATGACAAAAATGGTGCACTTGATGATAATTTTTTTAGAAAACTAATTAGCTTATTGTCATCGGCGGAAGGTGAAACTTTTGATGCTTCAGCTGAAGATAATAATTATTTTTCTGATCCAAACCTTTTGAGATCTCAATCTGAATTTTGCCGTGAGGCAGAAGATGATGACAATAGTCAAGCACAGTCGCGAACACTTTCTGAGGCTGATAGCGATTGTAGTATTTCTTCCCAAGACACTATCATAGTTAGGTTCGGTGAGGATGATAGCGAACAAACTTCTGGTGAGTCTACTTCTGTGTTATTTGCCAAATATGATGATAATGACAGTAAAGATGTGCCTGATGACAATTCCAGTAGTTTACAGTCTGAGAAATGTGAAACCGTTGATGAGGTTTTTACCGAATTTTCGGAATCTGCTTCCAGTTCAGATGAGAAACCTCGACCTGTTCCACGAGAATCGCTTGTAATAAAAAATAACCATGTGTCTCAAGCTGTAGCAAAATTAGAAAAAGTCAATGGTGAAAGTTTAAGCCGTCAAAGTTCAGGTGAACAATCCGTTAACAGCGGAAATTCTCAAGATCTCCCACAAGATGCTGATGATTCCACATCTTCTGATTCCCGTAGTGGTGAAGTAGAAGAAGAAACCAGATTGGATGATATCGGTTATGATGAAGAAGATGCAGAGGATTATGATGAGGAGAGCTTCAGAGGTATGGCTCATGGCAATTCAAAAATTAGGCGAATAATAAAAAAGAATGCTTTACAGTGTACTCTGTTTAGAGGTATAGAGGCAAAGAGACGTCAGCAGCCAGGCGCCAAATATCCTCGACCAAAATCACCTTTACTTTCACAAGAATCTCTGGTAGAAAAATTAAAATGGTTAACAACAATAGATGAACACAAAGATGCTGATGGACCTCTGAAATTTCATTCTAAACCTCCTGATGTTATTTTATCAACAGGGGGTGTGCCAGTAAATGGTTCTATTCCACACAGTGCTTCATCTGAAGATGATATTAATTCTCAATCAGCTCAAGCAGGTTTCCAACAACCTCAATTTTATCAGATGCACCTAAGACATGCCCTTCCACCCAACAATAAATCTGGTTATTATGTGCGACGTGATGGATTTCCTCCAACTCATCATCCATCCCTTCCTCGACAGAGGGTAGCAGTTTCTGGGCATCCTCCCCAAATGATGCATACTTTACCATATTCACAGAACCGCGTAATGGCACATCCACCAACTTCTCAAATGCAATGGTCTGAGCAGCAACGAACTATGTCATCCATGACGGTGCCTAGAAATTTTAGAGATTGGAGAGTAATTCAGCGAATTACTGGTAACAGGAATAATGAAGGAAATTCCCGTTCTCAACAAATTCCAGCTGATTACGTGAGGTGTCCAAATGGCAGTATAGCTGCTTATCCAGTTAGTGTTCCCCCTGATGTTAGAACATCTCAGCCACCACCAAATAAAGATGAATTAGAACAATTTGTTGAAAAAGAAAGTAAACGAATGGATAATATTCGTAAGCGGTATAGTGTAGCTGAGGAAGATGATGATCCAACATTTGGTTTTGCTCGAAGACCATCTGTAAGAGGTGTACAAAACCGAATCCAGTCTAACCCGTCCGAAAACATTCAAGGTCATGGTACAAATAAAGTAGATCCTTATGTCGTGTTTGAAGAACAACATGTACAGGGACCAGCTGTAGTTTATTCCAGAACTACTCATCCTAATGAGCAAATGAGAGTCTGGAATAGAGACCCAAATTGGAGGCCTGATAATATGGGCCAATCACAAATATATGGTCCTCCAACTCAAGGTGGTAGATCTCAGGTTCCGATGCATATTCACAGGGCCTCTGTTGCATTAACTGAACTTCCTGGAAATGCTACAATACCTTATACTCATCGAAAACCACTTCCAGACACTAGGTACCATTCTTATGCAGAAAGTATGTACGGAAGTACCAGAACTTTGCCTACTAAAGGATGGTTACCTCCTGACCCCAGAACATGTCACGTCCCTAATCCAGTTGCAGCTCATCAGACTTTACCACTTCCAAATAGCCCAATGCCAGCAGTTTCACCTCCGATGCTACAAGTTCCTCCTCACTCTGTCACGGCTAAAGACGAGAGGGGAGTTCCTGAGGGTGCTAGCTCTTCGCCAAAAATATCCTCAGACTCTTTGTACCACGCCCCTGTGCCTGATACGATTGCGACCGGTGGACCGCACAAGGAAGATGGTATGATTTATTACTCCCTGAATGTCTAATTCAGCCATTCAGTGCAAAAGTGTGGTCTTCCGATCTGAATGGTGAACGTGTTGTGACAGCATTTACCAATCTGGATACATTTGCATATATTCATTTTCTTTTTCCCTGTGAAATCTTTAAGTGTGTACAGTTTTTATTTGCATACTAAGCAAGTCTTCCGAATACTGAAAATAGCAATCAATCGGATAGATTAGAAGGTAAGTATTTATTTTGAGATTGCACAAATTATGTACTGCCAATTTATCATGGAAATATTATATATATATATATTTGAATTGTTCCTGTTTATCTTTACTTAAGTATACTTTCAAAGTTGAAGTTATTGAAAATTTTTATTGCTTGAAGTATTTTATTTTTATGGACAGCTAAAAAAAAACTGTAAATTTAATTGTTAAAGTAACGAGTACAATTTTCTAAAAATATTTCATCTTTACTTATTTAAAATTATCATGAAGTTTTTTAACATTCTAATTATTTAAAAGATATATCTCAAAATGCAACATTTAATTATTTACAGTACTGTATACTGTAATTTAAGAAATGTTACTGGATATGTAATATGAAAACATATTTTTATATTTCATGTATGAAATCTGATATTTCCATTTGTGCATAAAATGTTAACAAAAATTTAAACAAGTTACTACACTATTATATTCGTTAGTTTAATTCCTTACATTGAATGTTTTTCCTGGTTTTCTTTTATATGCTAAATTTATGTATTTTTCACACCTGACCATGTTATTCTAGTTCCCAATTTCGTTCGCATGACACTTACATCAATATTAAAAAAAAAAAAGTATTTAAATATATATTTAAAAATATATATATAAGCCCAACCAATACAAGTAATTCAATATATTACAATTAACATTTCCTTAGAAATGAAGGTTATTATATATCTATGTATCAAAATGCGTGAATTATACAAAAACTATAACTAATACTGCAAAGTAAACAAAATATATTTTTAAAAATGAAATTTTATAAGAAATATTAAAAATATTTAGCTTTTTTAATATATAAGAGTATATTAGTCATTAGACAATCATACATATTCTAAATTAGTAATGAAATACATCTATTCGGTAACAGTTCTGACAGTTCACTATGAAGGACTGTTTATAAAAATTTACTTATATATAGTTCTGTTTGAAAGTGATTGCAGTTTAAAACTGAATACAATAATTTCAAAAAACATTGTTTATAAATTTTCATTTATGAAAAACTGCAGCAAAATGCATATAAATAAGCATTTTGAAATATCAGATTTTATTTATTTGTCCTTTTTATTCTTAGTTTTGTTTCAAAGTATAACAGTTATAAATGCACCTATTTTTTATTTACATAGATTTATGATTAAAAAATTATATGCTAATAGCTTGTGACGTATGAGAAGAGTAACTGATAAATACTATTATTCTTTAGTTTATGTTTACATGACATGTTGGTTTTAGAAATAAAAACTCCGGCAGTAGATTATTTTTAAGAATAATCCGTATTAATTATGAAAAAAAAATGTTTTTTTTTTTTTTTTTTTTTTTTTTTTTTTTTTAATAAATTCTATTTGAATTTTAGGATTTAAAAAAAAAATGTACGATTTGTTAGAATATTATTCTTTTCAACCTGTACAATGTATTGACAATTATCTGGAATAATTTGAAATCGATAGTATCATGAAAAATCGATATACCGAATAACCTATTGATACTCAGAACACGGTGCTTAAAAACATATCTGTTTCAGTACAGATTTGAATGATAATTTTACAAATACAATTCATACTATTTAGTTACTTCACGTCCATATCTATCTATCTCCCTTTCACATACATTTTTTTCAACAAATATATTTCGCATAACGTACTAAAAACAATAATTTATTTTAATTCCTTTAACAAAAATACTTCTCTTATCTATGTAAAATAACAAATTAAAAAAAAAATAATAATAATAATAATAAGTATATTGCTAAATAATTAATAATTCTATTAATACAAAACTCATTTTCAAAAACGATAAAAAAAATTTATGTTTAAGACTTAATAAATAAGAATTAGGTGCATATTTTATAATAGTTGTCTAAAATATGTAATGCAAGTTAAAAATTAAATACAGGATTTCATATTCTATACATTACACTATATGCTAATTGTTGCAGGTTGTATTTAAATACATTTGAATTTTATTGAAAAATCTATAGCATAATCCTTGTTGTCATATTTTGTATATTTTCATTGTATCTGTAACATTAAAAGTTATTATTATTTTTTTTTCCCATTGTTGTAAAAATAAAAGTACCCATATGGTATGCTTGTGATATATTGTAGGAAATGGCAGATGTTCAGTTATTCAAAAATGTATGAATACCTAAATTTAAAAAAAAGTAATTCGGAGTTTTTTAATGCAGTGCAAATTGCGTTTACAAATAAAAAATATTTTTGAAATTTTTAGAAAATTAAAAATATAAAAATATATAATGTTCTAGCGAAAAATTTCACTTAAATTAAGCTGTCACGTTTTGCTGAAATATTGTTTCTCTTTTTTATTCGTTTTTAATTGTTCGCTTTCTCTATGTCATTTCATTTACATTATTTACATTATTTAAAAGAAATTTGACATAATTCAGTTTTATAGAAGTAATGATTAAAATATATAGTTTATATACAAAAACTAGTATTTAAAATGTGATAATTATAGTTTTTTTTTTTTTTTTAAATATTTTTAAAAACAATTTAAAATGATAAAATATCATGTTGCATATCGTGGGGCATACAATGTTAGAATTTTCTTTTTTATGCGATTATTTTTTTTAAACAATTAAATTTTAACTATTTGTAAATATTTTAAGTAAAATTAATATGTCTTATATCTTAAAACTTTTTTTAGAAAATTATTTTATTAATGTATCATGTTCTACATAGTAATTTTTTCAGATGAAATAAATTCTTGTAATAATTTAAAAAAAAAAGGGGGGGGGGGGAAGGGGTCATAGTTGCTTAATTTTAAAACAAAAAGTAAAAGATATTAATTAGATTCTTTAATTTTATGTTCTTTATATTTCTTTAAGAATTCACAATTATCCGAACTTTCTGATTGTTTTACACCCCCGCCCCCTCTCTTAAAAAAGGGGGTGAGGGACTTTTTTATTTATGTAACTTGGTGTTTTCCCATTAAAGTAAAATAAATAATTCTAAAGTTTAAATAAATAAATAAAATAATAAAATAAAATAATAAATTCCTTTTCATTTTACGCTTATTTTATAAATAGTTCAAAATGCTCTCTCTTGAGACACACACACAGATATATATATATATATATATATATATATATATATATATATAGTATATCTGTAACAAAGTTTTAAAAGAATATATTTAATTTTTGGAAAAATCTGTTTGTTTTAAAAACTGTTTGTTAACAATTGTCTCTTTGCAGAAAATATTTATTTAATATTTTTCATTAAATTATTTTTTATCTTAATAAATGCAGATATTTTAATATTTCTTTTTCCTTTTTATTGTTTGTAAGTTAAATTCTCACAAAATTAAAAAAAAAAAAAAAAAAAAAAAAAGTCATTAATCATAAATATGTATCATTTTTTTTCCTTCAAAAATTGGAGTATAAATTAACAAATTTCAAATATTGCTTATTTCTTATTTAAAGATTAATTATTTTTTTAAATATCTTTCTTATTCAATGTAACTTTAAATTACAATTTTTTTTCAATACAATATCTATAAATTTTTATATGTGCATCGCGTGTTTTGTTTTTAATTAGTAACAAAAACAGAAAATTCAAAAGTCATACACGCACACGCTTCCTTCGGTTTAAAATTTTTCCTCAACACAGGGGAATGAATATCCACAGTTCCTAATGTATAGTCTTTTGTAAATTTATAGTTTTATACAAATTTTAACAATGTATTCTCTCTTTTTTGTTTTTGTTTCTTTTAGGATTTTAAAATGTTTTTATACATTTACTTGGTGCTGATTCTGAAACAAATTAATAAACTGAATTATCGCAAGACAAATTGCGTTGTAATAATGTATCGAGAGCCATCACAAATAAATTTTTATTTAATATTAGCATTCGTATTAAGTAGAAAACTCATGGGGGGAGGGGTGACACTATGAAAATTTGTTTGTTTTATGGTAGACGTTTATCAAAACAAAATCGAATTCGAACAAAATTACTTTTTTTCCTTCTATCATTTATTATCTTTTTTTTTTTTTTTTTTTTTTTAATCAATTCCTCTGTATTTCTATGCTATTTCACTTTATAAAACACCTATGTTATAAGCCAAGACTTTTATTTGACAAGGTTATAAAGTTTTGGTGAATATTTTTAATCTAACAGCAATGTTTTGTTTTTGCCTTTGAAGATATCGACCGAATAAAACTTTTCCTGCAACATTCCCGTTGCATAATAATGCAGTGTCGAATCGATATTATTTAGCTGCTGGATACTTTTTCCTTTCTGATGAATTGCATTCATTTCAAAACAAACCAAATAATTAATGATTCTTTAACCCTTTGGTCATGAATCTCTATTTTCTTTTCTCTCTCTCTAGCCGCATCATATATTGATGTAAGTGGAGAAATTACAGAGGAATCGTGAAATACTTGTATTCTTTTTATTATTATTATTGTCATTTTTTAAAAAATCTGAAACTCAGAAAGATTCTTAAAACAACATCGGTGTACAAAAACTGAAAAAAAATGTAAGGAAATATGTACCTTTTAAAATGTTGTACTACGGGTGAAAATTGAATCTGTTTCAATTGATGACAGGTTTTTAAAATATTTTATTAAAATTACTTAAAAATTCATGATTATTGTTCTGCAAAATAACGTAACATTTTCCATAAGTATAAATTTCTAAACTCCAAACCTTTAACGAAATAAATCTAATTATTCCGTTTTCAAAATGCAATAAAATATTTTTAATAAAATTAAAAAAAAAAAAAAGTACTAAATAAAAACATAATTTCAAGAATTAAATAAAAAAATAATAATAATGAGTTATTCTATAAATCTAAAATTCTTATTTTACGATATCGCGAAATTAACTTATATTTTAAAATAAATATCATCATTAACAAACATTTCATACTTAAAAAATTCGATGTACTTTCCGAAATTACTTTACCTATATCACGTAACTATTTAAATTATTAAAAATGTTATTTTACTATCAATTTGGAATACCCAATGAACAATTTAAAGTTGGCTTACGATCACAGTATATAAAAATTTAATATTATAAAATTATACTTTTTAACGAAAATCAATTTGAATTAATTATAATTGTACTCATTTGGAATGTTTAAGATTAATGTATTTTCATATATAAAATATTTTAATACCATATATTTATTAATATGGAAAATTTCTACTTATTCACGTCAACTTAAAAAATCCATATTCATCTACAAAAAGTAAAATAAAATACTTTTGCTTTAACCTTTTAAGTTTAATCTCAGTTTTAAAAATCTTTAAAGCAATTCAATAAATAATTATTTTATTTTTAATTATTTTACTTTTGTTTTATTTAGTTTTACCAGGAAGTTTAAACCTGATTTCAAAGCTTGGATAATCATAAAATTAACTCTTAATTTATTGCAAAAAATGTAACAAATTATAAATGAAGCACGAATTTTCAGTGTTTTTTCACTATCCGTGAGAAAATTTAGAATTTAAGTTTTAATATTTTAAAACTTTCATTAAAATATTTCCAAAATGTATTCTATAGAATAAATTAATATAATTAAATATTTTTATTATTTTTAATGATTAATTAATTAAAAATTCTCTACATTTCTCTACATTTTCTCTACATTTCAAGTTTGAATGATATTTTAAAAATATTTTATCTTGAGGTATTTCTATATGTTTAATTCTTTCTACATAATAGACTTTGAGGGGAAATTTTAATGCCTGTTAGATATAAATGCCTGTTAATAAGTAAACTCTAAATTAAATTATGTTACGAATCGCGAATTAACATAAAAAAAGATTTGCTGCATCAATAATTTGAAACACTTTTATTGTAATTAATTAATTTTATAATTTTCCAGAAGTTGAAATAAGACTCAAACAGCCTGCGATTTTTTTTATGTAATTTTTATGAAAAGTTAAAAAGCTTAATTAAAAGTTTTTACTTGTACTAAAATATTTTAAAAGGTATAAAGTACTTTAGGGAAAAGCGTGCAGTTTGTAACCATTATGCGAGGTTGTAAGAAAAATTTAGTTTGTTTATAAAAAATCTCTAATATATATATATATATATATATATATATATATATATATATATATATATATATATATATATATATGTATGTATGTATTTAGAGATTTATATATATATATGTATGTATTTAGAGATTTATATATATATATATATGTATGTATTTAGAGATTTATATATATATATATATATATATATATATATAAAGTTTTGTTTTGTTTATTTCCTTACTCCATAAAAACTGGAATACAAAAGGTTAAATTTTAAAATCATCCTCTGTCAAAACTCTTATATTATTTTATTTTCATGTAAGTAATGAACACTATTTTCTAACAATTTTATATAAATTTTAAAAGAATGTGATAACAGAAAGGTTAAACATTTCGTAATCAAAATATAAAAACGATTCCCTTTCTAAATTTTAAACGTTGAGAAAAAGAAGAAGAAGAAGAATTGGTTCATAATGTTATAAAAATTAAATAACTCTCTTTTCGACAATAATATGAAAAGAATTTTAGGAAATTATAGGCTAGTTAGTTAATTCTGTATACACAATGCGTGTTGTTGTCAAAGTATTTTATAGTGTTATAAAAATGATGAACAAAATAATTAAACTCATGAATTAAAATGTTCATACTTAAAATTCAACATCTGCCATCTCCTTATAATTCTAGTTCAGTTATCATCACTAACAAAATGTTGTGCATTTTTTTGCTCATAACAAAATGTAATGAGCTTGTTTCGTGATATTCAAATCGCTCAAGCGAAAAATATTTTAACATTTCTTCACCGGTTCCAGTCTTCTCTTTTTCCTTAAAGCCGACTACATATTTTGTAAATACCACAAAAATTGAACTGTGTTCATATATGGACATTTTTTTCCCCATGTCTGTCCAACATTGAAATTTTTCTAAAATAAAGCTTTCTCAAATGTATAAAAGTTAAGTGTTGCTACGCTAAGCTTAAATTCTTATTCTCTTTTCATATTTCTTTTTGTACCTTATTGCTTTGATTGATTTTTGAGTTGGCATCATCAGAATCTAACATGAAACAAAAATGCTGCAATACGTTCATGTCTATGTGAGCTTTTGAAAGAGAAATTTTCTTTTTAGTGTGAGTGTGAAAACTTTCTACAATCTGTATGAGTCGATAAGCAAGATCAAATATATTACGAACTGTAAATATCGTTTCACAAGTTATAAATTACTTACACTACATCAATATTTAATAGGTCTTGTAAAAAGAAAAAAAAAATGGAAAGAATATTGTAAAGTAAAAATGTAGCAAAAATATTATTTTAGTTATATTGCATTTTGTTAACAGAGATATAAGAATTTGTATGTTGCTAGACAGTTATATAAAGTGCACAAGCTTATCAAAGTGTCTTGGATATTTATTTCTGTTGTTGGCATTTTATTACGTTTTATGTATGTGTTTGTGTGTTTATAAAACTTTTTATTTCCTATACGTTGTGAATTGTTTTAGAAAAAATTTATTCAGATATCTCTATAGTCATTTCATCGAAATTTAAACCTCAGAGAAAAAAATAAATAAATAAATAAATAAAATTCATATAAACTGTAACCTGTAACAGTTTTTTAATTAATCATATCTATAACACGGAGGTGAAGGACAACGTGTCCCTTTTGTGAAAAGAGTTACCACCATGGAAAGATATTAAAACTTCTTCACACACCATAAATTTAAAGTCAGCACAACCGGTTTCGAAAGGACACAGCCTTTCTTCATCAGGTGCAAAAAAAACACGTGCTACTGCCTTGAAGGCAAAAGCAAGACTGAAAGCAGGCCAAAATCCAGAGGGGGAGGAGCAACACAAACAACCAATAGGAAGCAACATGCAGGACCAATCAGAGAGGAACACACGTACACACACACACACACAAAAAGGGGGGGGAGGGAAGAAGTAATCATTAAAATTTATTTATTTATTTTATTTTTTATTTTTTTGTTTTATTTATTTCATTAATATATATATATAATATATATATATATATATTATATATATATATATATATATATATATATATATAATTACAATTATTTTATTATAACTATTATTATGTTATAAACACAAAGAAGGAAATTATTTAATTGAATTAAACAAATTTTTCTAGGCAGTAGACAGCAAAATGGAATCAGATTTTTCATTGACAATTTTATCACGATTAAGGTAAATAGCTAAATTTTCAAAAAAATCCAGTTCGGAAACGCGTTTGGCATGAATTGGCACTCTTAATATTAAAACTATGATCAAATTCCCAACTGTGCTTCGCAATAGAAGATTTAGAAATTTCTTGATTAACAACATACCGAGAATGTTCACGTAAACGACATTCAAGATTTCTTTTTGTTTGACCAATATAAGATAAATCACAGTTATTACAAGGGACATTATAGATACCCCACTTATGAAGCTCAGGAACAGGGGATTTGGTTGAAGGGAATTGAAATTTATTGACAGGTTTAAAAATAACGTGAAAATTGAAACGCTTCAAAACTTTGGCTAATTTAAAACATAAGGGGGGATAAAAAGGCAAGACAACAAGATTATCAGGTTTAATTTTATCATCAATGGAAAGAGTAGAATTATAAGTTGGCCTACTGAACTTTTTGAGAGCTTTATCAATTATACAGGGTCTAAAACCTCTTTTAATAGCAACAGACTCTAAATAATTGAGTTCTTCTTTAAGAGAAGAAGTATCAGAACAAATTTTAAGGGCACGATTACACGTAAGTGTAAAAGGTGCCAATTTTTTGTTTAGCCGGATGATTAGAAAGAGCATGGGGAGGGTTAGAAACAGAGAAAGGTTTCCTGTACACAGATGTTTTAAAAGAGGAATCGCACCTAGTAACACTAAAACATCAAGAAAGGGAAGTTGATTACAATTTTCTAACTCGAAGGTAAACTGAATATGGGGATCAATAGCATTGGCAATATTAAGAATGGCAGAAACATCAAACGGATTTTCAACAAGAATGAAAGTGTTGATGTTTCAAGAATGAAAGTGTTGTTGAAAATCCGTGTTGAAAATCCCCATGCTCTTTCTAATCATCCGGCTAAACAAAAAATTGGCACTTTTTACACTTACGTGTATCGTGCCCTTAAAATTTATTCTGATACTTCTCTTAAAGAAGAACTCAATTATTTAAAGTCTGTTGCTATTAAAAGAGGTTTTAGACCCTCAATAATTGATAAAGCTCTCAAAAAGTTCAGTAGGCCAACTTATAATTCTACTCTTTCCATTGATGATAAAATTAAACCTGATAATCTTATTGTCTTGCCTTTTTATCCCCCCTTATATTTTAAATTAGCCAAAGTTTTGAAGCGTTTCAATTTTCACGTTATTTTTAAACCTGTCAATAAATTTCAATTCCCTTCAACTAAATCCCCTGTTCCTGAGCTTCATAAGTGGGTTATCTATAATGTCCCTTGTAATAATTGTGATTTATCTTATATTGGTTAAACAAAAAGAAATCTTGAATGTCGTTTACGTGAACATTCTCGGTATGTTGTTAATCAAGAAATTTCTAAATCTTCTATTGCGAAGCACAGTTGGGAATTTGATCATAGTTTTAATTTTAAGAGTGCCAAAATTATCTTTCATGCCAAACGCGTTTCCGAACTGGATTTTTTTTTTAAATTTAGCTATTTACCTTAATCGTGATAAAATTGTCAATGAAAAATCTTATTCCACTTTGCTGTCTATTGCCTGGAAAAATTTGTTCAATTCAATTAAATAATTTCTTTCTTTGTGTTTATAACATAATAATAGTTATAATAAAATAATTCTAATTATATATATATATATATATATATATTAAATAAAGAAAACAAAATAATAAAAAGTAAAATAAATAAATAAATTTAATTGATTACACCTTCCCTCCCTCCCCCCCTTTTTTTTGTGCGTGTGTACTTGTGTTCCTCTCTGATTGGTCCTGCATGTTGCTTCCTATTGGTTGTTTGTGTTGCTCCTCCCCCTCTGGATTTTGCCCTGCTTTTAGTCTTGCTTTTGCTTCCAAGGCAGTAGCACGTGTTTTTTTGCACCTGATGAAAGGCTACGTCCTTTCGAAACCGGTTGTGCTGACTTTAAATTTATGGTGTGTGAAGAAGTTTTAATATCTTTCTATTGATTGTACGCCAGTTTTTGTATTTAGTTTTAGTTACCACCATGTCTTTGATGTGCTATAAAGAAATACATTTGTCCGGTATAAAGAAAATGCACGTGGTTTTATATTTCCCTGTCTTATCTCTTTCATAGTAACTGTACATTAGTGCTTATAATGCCTTTATATAAATTTAAAAAAAATGTGCATAAGGACATGATGCTAACTCTCTTCCCAGAATATATATGGTGTCTTTTACTTCCTGGGTACATATATTCTTTTATTTAAAGGTAACAATGCTACAATAATCTAATATTGGTTTAAAATAATGCAGTAATAATATAAAATATTATAGTGTATATAATGCTGATAGATGGTATCTGAACCATTTTATCCCATATGTTGAGAAACTAAAAGCTCCTAAAATGAGATACAAGGTTCAAGTGGTGTACTCAAAGTGATGTTCCAATCGTTGAAAAGAAGTGTATTTGGTATGGCCTTATACAGTTAAAGGAAAAACTGCAATTTCATCTAATTGTCAATAAACTAATCTGGTGTGTCACTTACACGACTTTCTCACACCCTGCATTTTCATTACTATATTGAAAAACTGCAGATTAAGTCGTGAGATCAATAGCGTAAGATAATAAAGTTCAATCTATTTTTTAAATAATCTATAATAGGTTAGGAACAGTTTTATTTCACATATAATTTTGTATGAGAGGGCTACAGCCACCTCAACCTTCTCTTCAAACATAATGCCTGCATTTATTTATTTTATTAATATTATTATTTTAATTCAAGGTTGTTATTCATTTGCCTTCGAACTAGCGAATCTTGATAAATTTCGTGCAGTTATTTGTTTTTAAGTTATACTAATAACATATATACATACAGATCAACCGTTAAAAACTGGACTTTTCTGTTCAGATAACCTCAAAACGTAGTGTTTGTCGATATAATCAAAAGTAGCAAAGCACCTCCGTCAATTACATTCAATAGAAAAGAACGTGTAGCTTAATTTTGGGTAGCCTTGTATATTGTCTATAACCCTTTCATTCCTCGTGATGCCAGTTGGAATCATAACATTTCAGATTTTCTTTCTTACCATCTAACATTCCCGCTGATTCAAAATGAACAATATTAAAATCTATGTACATTTTCCCACCGAAAAATATATATTTTAGATGATTTCACTATCCTTATTGATGAATTAAATTATATTTTACTCTATTTTTATAATAATATCGGAATCAGTTTCCTGCTTTAGGCAATTTAAGTAAATTAACTGTTTGAAATATTTTTTATTTCATTTTTTAATGTTTATAATTTGTATTTTAATTAATTGCAATATGAATTTCTTCCAAAAAATTGATATTTTTATTTATGAAAAGTTATGATTTTAAATGGCAACAGTGGTTATATTAAACATAAATAAACACCTCTCAGTTGTTTTGTTAGCTATATCAATTCGTACTCTGATATTACTCCTATTTAAAAAAATATTTATATATATATATTACCTTTGAAATAAATTTATGACTAGATATAAGATTTATTGTTTTATGGATGGGAAAAATTGGAAATGAAAGGGATAAACTATATTAATACTGTGTACTTAAATTGAATTTTATATGTAAAACACTTAACACAAATGAAATACACTTCCTGCAATTTTCAAAAATAGCCCCAATATATTCCAATACTTTGGGTAGCCCTAACGAATGATGAATGGTTTTCATATGACAGACTACAAAAAAAAAAACCTTTATGCATATAAAATTATATGTGCATTCAGTTTTGTTTAGGGCAGCCTATAGATGTTAAACTGTATTTATGAGAAAATTCCCCCATACACTTGTAATGTATTCGAATTCTCTTGGATGTCCCTGTACACGAACCATGTGCTTGATCTTAACGAAAAGTTCAGTGTAGCATTAGTTATATGATACAGATTTAGAATACAGAATTCCAACTTCCTGCTACTACTTTTTCTTGAGATATAACACACACACAAAACAACCGCAAACACATGATTTTTCTCAGTCAGTGAACTTCAAAACGTGTAAATATAACAAAAAACTCTATTTCGAAAATTTGACCCACTTTCTTTACCACATATATGGGTAAAAGAAATTAAAAAGTGGAAATAATCACAATGTGAAACTAGTATGTTGTGGTCACCACAAGACTTTCTTCTATATTTTCCTATACAAATTCACTCAGTAACAATATTTAAAATATATATATATATATATATATATATATATATATATATACGATTTTTCTTTTTTTTTTTTTTTTTTTTTTTTTTTTTTTTTTCGTTAAAAGTAAAAAAAAAAAAAAAAGTCGATAACTTTGTTTTAAATTATCACAGATTTATAGTTCAACCATTCGTTTTAAAGGTATTGGCGAGACCTTTCGAAAGATACCCATCTTGAAAATTTACTCCCCTCGAGGGGGGACTTCCCCCCCCAGGGGGGTGGCGAGGCTCCTACACATACAAAAAAATTTTCCAGTTGACTATCTCTATTATAAATAATTCTTTTAAATTTCATAATGATTATTAAAAAATAATTCTCTTTATGCACATTTATACAAAATTTTGTCCTATACCACCATGTCAAAAATTTAGAAAAAGTAGGATAGCAACGCAACCTGTAAGACAATTTTTACCAAAAGTTGATGGGCACTAATTTATGTCAAGGTGCAACTACCAATTTGTATGAAAATCTGTGCAGTAGTTCCTGAGATACAGTTGCCACAAAATTTTGTTACACACACACACAGACAGACAGACATTTTCAAAAAATGGTCAAATCGTGTTCTACATCTCTCAAAACGTGTAAATCCATCAAAAATACGAGGTCGAAAATTTTTACGAATCCAATACTTTCTTCTATTGAATATAGAGGAAAGTAAAAAAGAAAGCTGTAAAACAAATTAACAATCACAAAAATATTACATTTTATGAATGGTTATTAACTTTTTTTTTCTTTGTTAGTCACATGAATTTGTACTATTGTTTTCATCTAATTGCAATTTGGTATGAAATTAGTCTTTATAAAGTATTAAGAATTAATGCTCACATTCTTAAGTTCGGAAATATATAAATGTAAGATTTTAGTGCTGTAATTTTCAGAAAAATAATTTTGATAAATTACAACTATTTTATGAAGTTGAAAAAATTTTACGCTTTACAAACGTTTATTTTGGCCAAAAAAAAAAAAAAAAAAAAAAAAATAATAATAATAATAATAATAATAATAATAATAATAATTAAAAGTAATAATAATAATAATTTCAAGATACTTTTTGTGATTTCTGAACATAAGAAAAGGTGTTTCAATCTAAAGCAGTTTATACGATTATAAATAAGCTAACACAAGTCTACAAAAAATAATGTTGGCAAAATTTTATATAATTAATAGATACATATGTTTTTAGGTGTGCTGAAACCAAAAACGAAGATACTGTGTCAGTAGACAACCCTGTATTGATAAAAATTTATATGTGATAGATAAAAACTGGTTTCGGCTTCTGCACACCAAAAAACATATGTGTCAGTTAAAAATTTGAAATCAAATTTTGCCAACATTATTTTTTATGTTTCGGGATTAATTATAATTAATCTTTGAAATATGCTATTATTAAAGTTACCATATTAGTATATTGGTGGTAGAGTCACAGAAGGAATTGTTTTAGTAGACACCCTGTATTGACAAAAATCTGTACTTGGTAAAGGAAATCTGGCTTCATTTTCAATTTCAGCACACTAAAAGACATATGTATCAACCAAAAATATGAAATCAAAATTTTAGATGTAGATCTGTATAATTGGCTTGACTTGTTACGTTCGTCACTATGGAATGACCATGTATCATTTTTTCAATTAATCTTTTTAAAATATCAATTTCATGCTATGTTACAGAAAAAGAATTATTCAATAGACATATTCTATGGAAAATATTATTATTATTATTATTTTTTTTTTTTTGACATGCTAGTAAAAAATTTACTCTTTTTCATTTTTTAATTTTATTTATTTACTGGCAGGCTACACCCGCTTCGCTGGTCACTATATTTAAATGATTTTTCAATAGAATTGATATACTATTTATTTTTTATATCGCATTATTTAAAAAAAAAAAAAAAAAAAAAAAAAAATACCTACATTGAAATCGCCTTAAACCTTGCTTCGAGTATCTGCAGCCTACGGCAGATCTTTTTTCGCCCGCACTGCATCGGGTCGAGGTTACCACTGACTGCAGAAAGGTCTTTTACGGGTACTTCAATTTAGGTATTTATCTACGGCAGGTAGATTTGTTATTATTTAGAAACTACGATTTCAAAGATGACTGTATCTCAGCATCTATTAAATGTTTAAGTTTCATTTTTCAACAACAAATTTTTCATTATTCGCGTGAAAAAATGTTTATCTTTTTGTCAAAAAAAAAAAAAAAAAGAAAAAAAAATTGAACACGTAAACTTTTCTGGCAACAATTAAATTTAAAATTAATATTTAAATGGCTAAATTTAAAGCTATTTTAAGAAATTATTTTCATTTTTTTTTTTTTTAATCAAAAATCTAACAAATATAGAAAGAGTCTCGAATATTGCTCTCGAATGCTTTTTAAAATATTTTGATTACTTGAAATATTTCATCTATTGCAAAAGTGAAACATCTGTATTTTTCTTTAAAATTTACTTATTAATGAAACGTATATATTTTTATAACCATGTCTCTTCAAGAATAAATATTTATTTTATGAGATTTAGGGCTCCAGTGTTTTTTTTTTTTTTTTTTTTTTTTTTTCCCACTTAAATTTTTATTTTGTGCGTTTTAGTAACTAAAAGAAAACTTATATATATATAATCAGAATTTTTTAGGATACTGTTTAGACAATGAAGTATTTTCTTTTACAATTAGCATCTTATCTATTAATTATCTGCAAGAGAAGTAACACATCTGCCATCGAGTATCGAACCCACGACCATCGAATTAACAACTTGACGCTTTAATCGTCTAAGCCATTAACCGACATAACGGAATCCTCACATTTACTTCAAAATGTAAACGCCTTGTTTTTTAGTAGTGTGACACGGAAACACTGTGGCAAAATCCAATTTCAATAAAACAAAAACTTCTAATTAAAAGAAAACTAATCAAAAATTCGAAAATCTGGCTTCGAGGTGCATCAGGAGAGGTCATTACAAACCTCCTTGCAAATTTGTGTATAGCTCTGTGATCAGCCGTTTTCCTAAAAAGCTCCGGACGTACATACACACACACATACAAACATCTTATTTATTATATGTATAGATAGATAGATTTTGTAAAACTGGATTTATTTTGCATACTGGGTACTAAAAAAATATCCTAGCTGTATTTTTTTTTTTTTTTTTTTTTTTTTTTTTTTTCTAAATTAAAAATATTATCTATTTTAATGTTTATTTTAAGATATATTAGGAATGTCGATACTAAATTTGCATGTTAATGTGAAATAATAATTATTATTATCATCATCATAATTATAATAATTAACTTGTAATCATTAAGATAATTTAAATTTAAAAAAAATCTGGAGTGACTCCACTCGACTTTCCGAACACTGAATAATTAACAGTTTTGTAGGTAAATTAAAGAAAGAGGAGTTGTTAAATAAACAAAAGAGAGAAAATCATAATAGAGTGTTTGAGTATTTTTCTCCTTTCTCCATATAGTACACGATGTTTTATTTAACGCTACTGAACTTTGAGCCCATAGATCATAATGATAAAGAATTTTTTTTTTTTTTTTTTTTTTTTTTTGCGTAGGAAATATTTATGAAACCAATACTTTCTTATATAGAATAGAAGAAAGTGAAAAACCCTAAAAAGAAATAAAATGCATTTTTTTTTTCAGATATCACGAAATTGATTTTCTTTCGAGATTGAGTAGTACACTTCTCTATGGTGAAAATCGTCTGCATTCATCACGAAAAAAAATTATGATAAATAATAATTTTAATAAATTATGTATACTGCATAATATATAGGAAAATAAAAAAAGAAAGTTTTGTGATCGCCACAACATACATTTTTGTTATTTAAAGTCAACGTTACCCGTTTAGAAATCGTTGAATTTAAATTTGTTAACTAAATAATAGTATTCACCCAAAAAATAATAATCATAAAATTCACTTTTCCAAGTTTAAAACAACTCTAGGTAAATTTTGTTTTGTCATATACATTTTACTTCCTCTTCTCTACATACACGAAGGAGGGAGAAAAAAAACACACTGCAGAAAATTTGACTTATACCTTTTTCATTTGTAATAACTTCAAAACTAATCAATGAAACAAATAAAACTACCATGTTTGCATAATAGCAAAGAGATAAAATGATACCTATGTACATTTTAAACTTACAAGAGAGGGTCACCAACTGTTCAAAAGGTATTTATACATATCATATATCATCTGAAAGGTCTTACTGAGCTAAAAACGAAAACATCCATCTTATCGGCAAATGCGTCCCCTAGCACGAGTTATTCTCAATTAAATTTTTTAAATTACAGATTCTTTAACAATGTACTTCGTATAGTTTCTATCGTTATAATCAGTTTTGTAAAAGATTCTCATTCTAAAAACCATTGTATACATTATTAGTAAAGGTTGCCCGTATATTGTTTTGGTTAGCGTCCCTAACTCCCTCACAGTAGGGCCTGGTTCGAATTTCGAATCCTGGACAAAGCATGGATTTGTTATCCCTGTAAGTGGTGGCGATGGACGCCCATTGGGTACTCCTTCATAAATGGTTATCAGTTCAGCGATCGCACAGTCAATGCTCAGTTGCAAGTACCGCGCCATTGAAAAATAAATAAATAAATATACACGTTATTATATATATATTATTATTATTACCATTACCCGTACAGTATTTTACTGTTTAATAATTACTTTATGTCAACAATAAATTTATACATGCTAAATTGTATGAAAAGTATTAAAAAGAAGAAGAAAAAAAATAAAGTAAAGAAGAAGCTATTGTAATTTTTATAGAAACGAAGAAAACTATTACTTTATATATTCATTTTCATAAATATATAATTATATTGTAGGTAATAATATAATTATTAATTTTTTAAAAGCAGAAATTTATTTTTCCGCTTATCCCCTCCCCCTCTGTTACTATGTTAGTGTATTAAATTCATTTTATTGTTCCCCCCATGCAATGTCAATATCCAAAATATCGATTATGTCGATGTACAGGAAAATCTATCTGATTGTAAATATTTTACGCATGGCTACATATATAAAGTATTGGATTTATAAATTTAATGCTGTCACAAAATAATTATTAAACACATAATAAAATAATTTACTAACAATATAAATAGTCATAATTAGCGCGATAATCTGTTAAACTAGTTGGCATAGGTGGACTCCACTCGACTTTCCGAACACTGAATAATTAACAGTTTTGTAGGTAAATTAAAGAAAGAGGAGTTGTTAAATAAACAAAAGAGAGAAAATCATAATAGAGTGTTTGAGTATTTTTCTCCTTTCTCCATATAGTACACGATGTTTTATTTAACGCTACTAAACTTTGAGCCCATAGATCATAATGATAAAGAATTTTTTTTTTTTTTTTTTTTTTTTTTTTTTTTGCGTAGGAAATATTTATGAAACCAATACTTTCTTATATAGAATAGAAGAAAGTGAAAAACCCTAAAAAGAAATAAAAATGCATTTTTTTTTTTTTTTTTTTTTTTTCAGATATCACGAAATTGATTTTCTTTCGAGATTGAGTAGTACACTTCTCTATGGTGAAAATCGTCTGCATTCATCACGAAAAAAAATTATGATAAATAATAATTTTAATAAATTATGTATACTGCATAATATATAGGAAAATAAAAAAAGAAAGTTTTGTGATCGCCACAACATACATTTTTGTTATTTAAAGTCAACGTTACCCGTTTAGAAATCGTTGAATTTAAATTTGTTAACTAAATAATAGTATTCACCCAAAAAATAATAATCATAAAATTCACTTTTCCAAGTTTAAAACAACTCTAGGTAAATTTTGTTTTGTCATATACATTTTACTTCCTCTTCTCTACATACACGAAGGAGGGAGAAAAAAAACACACTGCAGAAAATTTGACTTATACCTTTTTCATTTGTAATAACTTCAAAACTAATCAATGAAACAAATAAAAGTGCCATGTTTGCATAATAGCAAAGAGATAAAATGATACCTATGTACATTTTAAACTTACAAGAGAGGGTCACCAACTGTTCAAAAGGTATTTATACATATCATATATCATCTGAAAGGTCTTACTGAGCTAAAAACGAAAACATCCATCTTATCGGCAAATGCGTCCCCTAGCACAAGTTATTCTCAATTAAATTTTTTAATTTACAGATTCTTTAACAATGTACTTCGTATAGTTTCTATCGTTATAATCAGTTTTGTAAAAGATTCTCATTCTAAAAACCATTGTATACATTATTAGTAAAGGTTGCCCGTATATTGTTTTGGTTAGCGTCCCTAACTCCCTCACAGTAGGGCCGGGTTCGAATTTCGAATCCTGGACAAAGCATGGATTTGTTATCCCTGTAAGTGGTGGCGATGGCCTCCCATTGGTTACTCCTTCACAAATGGTTATCAGTTCAGCGATCGCACAGTCAATGCTCAGTTGCAAGTACCCGCGCCATTGAAAAATAAATAAATAAATACACACGTTATTATATATATATTATTATTATTATTACCATTACCCGTACAGTATTTTACTGTTTAATAATTACTTTATGTCAACAATAAATTTATACATGCTAAATTGTATGAAAAGTATTAAAAAGAAAAAGAAAAAAAATAAAGTAACGAAGAAGCTATTGTAATTTTTATAGAAACGAAGAAAACTATTACTTTATATATTCATTTTCATTAAAATATAATTATATTGTAGTTAATAATATAATTATTAATTTTTTAAAAGTAGAAATTTATTTTTCCGCTTATTTCTCCCCCCCCCCTCTATTACTATGTTAGTGTATTAAATTCATTTTATTGTTCCCCCCATGCAATGTCAATATCCAAAATATCGATTATGTCGATGTACAGGAAAATCTATCTGATTGTAAATATTTTACGCATGGCTACATATATAAAGTATTGGATTTATAAATTTAATGCTGTCACAAAATAATTATTAAACACATAATAAAATAATTTACTAACAATATAAATAGTCATAATTAGCACGATAATTTGTTAAAAAATTGATTCTAATGATAGAAATTCTTCAAAGTACATTACTGAAGAGCCTGCAATTTACAAACTTTAATTGAAAATAACTCACACTAGGGTGCGCATTTGCCGATAAGATAGATATTTTTATTATCAGCTCAATTAGAGCTTTAAGAGGTTATATAACATGTATAAATACCTTTTGAACAGTTGGTGACCCTCCCTTGTTAGTAATCCGCTTTATCATCTACGATGTACTCAATAAAAATTTACATAAAACTTTTTAAACATGATACAGTAGACTCCCGTACAACGCGAGGGCAGGGTTATCAGATAAGTACTACTATTTTATTTTTTAACACCAGTAAATGTTTAGAGTATTAATCAATTGATTCAATTACACATTATTTAATTTTTGTATAAAGCGGTTGCTTTGATATAAAATTAATGGTGCTAAAAAGAAAAATTTTAGCATTCATCTGGAAATCCTGATCTCGCGTTGTACGGGAGTCTACTGTATAATAAACACATACTTTGTATTCTATTATGGTGTATTATATGAAATAAACATGTTTATATTTCAGTATATGAAATAAAACTATTTATATGTTAGATCTAAATAATTTCTGAATAAAAATAATATTCAGAACCGGTGTAATTCTATCATTATATGAAATTAATACTTTAATGCATAATAGCATGGTATTGTATAGTTTTTTAGTACAAACCTCAGAAATTTCACTGTGCTAAATATTATAAATATTTTTTCTAGTTCTTGCAAAGCTGTAAGCAGTAAATCTTAATTGTCCCTTTCCGCCTTCTTTATAAACTGAACATTTTCGAACTGATTGAGATCAGGACTATATCTAGGTTTGGTAAAGAAGAAATTAAGAATGCAATTTTTGTTAAGTCTGTCACATTTTCGTCGTCCTACCAGCTTGTTTCCACCAGTTATAAATATGTTAGACTTGATTCATTAGAGAAAACCAATGAATCCCAATACATAACTTGCCATTAAAAAAAATTTTTTTGGTCCACTGAAAACTTGTTTTCTTAATTCTTTTAGGTAATAGTAATAGCTTTTTTTCAGACCTTCTGGATTTTAAACTTGATTTGTTTAATCGTCACTACACTGTTTTTAAAGAAATCATGTTGCTAAAAACTTTTTGTGAATCTCTTCGTAGTTCTCAAAATAATACAAAAACATTGTTTGTGGCCACTTAGAGCCAAATTACCAGTTTAAATAGCCAAAAAAATTTTATATCTTGCTAAAAACTCATCTCACCAATGATTCGTCAATATTTATTATTTTGCTGTCTCGCGCATTAAAATATTTTTTGGTTTTCATTCTAAAATTATTACTTTTTGTGGTATCGTCAACTGTCTTATCCTTTCCATTTTTGTAATTACTTTTCAAAATTATAACTTTTCTTTTTTTTTTTTTTTTTTTTTTTTTTTTTAATATTTGACTCAATACTAAATTTTACATGGAGGACAATGTAGTAAACCCTTTATAAGCTTGTAACTGTAACATATCTTTGTTTATTTACTAATATTTGTGAGATTATAAGGGGTTTTTCACAAAAAGAACTTTTGTGGTTGAAATAATTGGATCTTCAAATTAATTATGTTGCATGTGAGAAACCCCTTACGAAATTTAAACTCTTGGAAAATATCTAAAATGTAGTTCGTTCTTTTGCCGATAATTTGCTTAATTTTTACTCTATCTAAATGCACTTTTGACGAAAATTGCCCAATATATCTAGCTTTCAACCTATGTAATAAAAATTTTTCTTATATTTCGCACATGCGCAGTGAAAATGTTTTTCCTAAAAATGCTCATATTTTATGAGATATTTAAGATATTTGTATTCCGTTTGCTGTGTATTGTTTCAAAAGTGTTTTTTCAATTTATCTGAAAGTGAGAATAATTTTCGTTTAAAACTCTGTATATCATAAATAAAAAACATGCTGATTTTTTTTGGAGTTTTAAAATAAATGCTTATATCTCCATTAATTAACATACTATCGTCACACAAATTCATCTACAAATTGTACTGGGTCTATATTAACATATCCTAAAGTTACAGATCATTTTGTTCACATACCGATACAGGGTGAAGGTGATCACAAACATTATTGATTTTGCTCAATTTGTTACCTGCCCCCTAAATGTTATCAGGGAAGATTGTTTTAGTCTTCACTGAAAAACATGAGGAATACCAAGTTCTTCAAATACCCAGTGTTTGAAAATATTTCATCGAGAGATAAGTTTTTTTAATTGAGAAAAATTGGTCGTTTGCAAATCTTGCTAAACTTTTGAGCAGGAGTGTATATTCAAAAAATTCTATACTGTTCAAGCGACGGTAACCTATCCTATTGTAACATGTATATATATTTTCAGTTCATCCAAATAAAGAGTTTAAACGCTATCGTATTTTAAATAATTTGAGCCCATAGGCCTTAATAATAAAGAATTTTTCTTTGTGTCCCTGTAAAAAAAAAAAAAAAAAAAAAAAAAAAACTATAAGTGCTAGATTTTTAAAATTAATATAGTTCGTGTTACGGTGACCTATAACATACGCACCAATTTTCATCTTATTTGGACAAAGCGTTTAGACTTATCGTGTTCACTCGCTCACATACATACATACATCACCGTAAAAATAGCAAAAATGAACCAGGGAACCTCAAAATGTATACAGACACCTACCAAAATTCAAAAGTTGAATTTTTGTCATGATAATAATACTTTCCTTACATATGTGTGTTCGGAAAGTAAAAAAACATATTATATGAAGAAAAGTACGCAAACACACCCTTTACAATTTCTATTTCATTTATTTAACGCCTTCTCTTACTTTATTTATACAACAGTTAATTACTTAAGGTTCGGAAAATCGAATGGAGTCTCTCTAGATTTTTGTTTTGTTTTGTTTTTTTCTTCTTCTTCTTTTTCTGTCTCTTAGTGTATATGGTAGAGAAAGTATTGCTTTTGAGGGAAATTTTCAAAATTGAGTTTTTGTGATAATTACACGTTTTGAGGCACTCTGAATCCAAAAAATCGAGTTTTCAGCGGTTGGTCTATGTTAAAAGTCTTGCACAAGTCGAATAAAACACCACCTAAACCCGACAGATGAATTTTAAATCAACCCGAAAAAAAAAGATTTCATTGATCCAAAAACCTACCCGAATTTGATTTTTTTTTATACCTAAACCAGACCCGAAACCCGACATTTATTTACTCGAACACGACCCGAAACCCTAAATATAAATGAAAATTAATAATTCATCTAAAAATCACGCAAAACTTTTTTTTAAGTTACAAGGGGGCTCTGCCCTCTGCTCGCTCCGCTCACCAACCCCCGACTCACTTTGCATATTGACCCATGCAGAGCTCTACCCGTTTATTCGCTGCTTTGTTTTTCCCTGAACAGGAATATTAATAGGGCATAAAACAAGACAAAAGCAGAAAAATATTATAAAAATCCGCATATGTCAAATTGAAATACATAATATTTAATACCATATTATTTAATTTTATTTATTTTTATGATGATTATGCTAAAAATCAGCATTTTTTTTTTTTTTTAATAGAAAGAAATTCGTAATATCTAGACCATTTTGCATCACAGTTTTAGTATATGACCTTTTTTTTTTTTACAACCATGGATCCAGGCCGCGGTTCCCCAGTCGATAAAACGCTGAGCTCGTAACTGGAAGATTGCGGGTTCGACACCGCAAAGTCCTCCATGCCCCCATCAAAACTATACCTCTGGCGAACACTAAAGCGGGTGAGTCACCCCCCTCCGTGGAGGATCAAAATTGTGATGGCATGTTTTCGCAACATCCCTAGGGATGCGTCCCAGACCGTCGCTAATTACCCATAGCGTACTACTGATGCAAAGTTAAACCCAACATATGTGGTCGCAGACAAAAAAAAATTGACGTCAGTGGCAGTAACTTTTTATTAATATATAGAGATAAAATAAAGTAAATTATCATTGTCACACAATTGATTAAATCATTTTAAAGATAATTAAAAATGTTATTACTAAATATACTTAGTTAAAATTTTAAAAACCGGAAAAATGGATTAATAATGATTTTTAATCATTTATGTGTGTTGTGTACTTCGAGTGCTTAAAAATGGACAAGTTTAGTGTTTGTAGTTTATTGTAGAGGTCTGCACGGGCCGAATTTTTCAATTTGCTGCCGGGCCGGGCTCGGGCTTAAAATTTTTTTGTAGTCTCTGGCCGGTCCGGGCTCAGGCTCAATATTTTTTGTGTGTACTCGGGCCGGGCCTGGAAGAAATTTTAAGCCCGAGCCCGGCCCGGTCCGAATCTTTTTCTAAATTCCTCGTTAATCAACGAAAAAGGAAATTGATAAAATACTTTTTCAGTCACTTATTTTACATAATTTTACAGTCTGGTACGTCACGTAAAATTTTATTTTGTTAAAAGGTGTCTGTAACTACAATTTAATTGTCTATCAGCTTGACTGTTCGCGATCTGATTTTCCGCAAATATTTTAAACATGTCTCGAAATTAATATATTTTATTTAAAGTAATATTAGATGGTTTCTAATTCAAAATAATATGCATGTTACTACCAGTTTGTGTACATGTAACAAACAAAAGAAATTAGATACTTTACTCTATATAAGGCTTTGTTTTCTATGGTCTGTAGTGTTTAGGTGGTATGAAGGCTATAAAAATCCTTCCGCTGTAACTTTTCCTCTAAGGCTTCTTTTTCTTTTCTTCGGGGCACTGGATGAAAGTAGCACCAATTTTAGCATTTGCAAAAGCATCTTTTCTATTGAATATGGTTGGATTAGCTTTAAAGTTTTGTTTACCGGATCACATGAAAGATTTGGATACATTACGGTATATAACAGGAAGTGGTTGAAAGTGTATTTTTAGTACTGTTAACCATTTTAAATATCTTCCTATATTGTTTGAGCAATGCTAATATTTTCGATTTGACTTTCTGACTGTCTTTGTGCCTTCTGTGCGTCTGTAATAAGGAAATACCGTTTATATATAAATATCTTGTAAACGTTCAGCAATTTTGTTAAAGAACATTCTATTGCTTAGGTATATAAAAACTCTGCAAAACACATACTAAAAATCCTTTCGTAGAAAGATATATATATATATATATATATATATATATTGTGTGTGTGTGTGTGTGTGTGTGTGTGTGTGTGTGTGTGTAATTTTACATATTTTTGAATCGGCCCGGGCCTGATTTTACCGCTTTTTGTCCGGGCCGGGCCTGGGCCGAATTTTTCGATTTCATACCGGGCCGGGCCGGGTAAGCAAATCTTTCCAACGGGCCGGGCCCGGGCCTGAAAATTTCGGCCCGTGCAGACCTCTAGTTTATTGTCTAGTGTTTATAGTCTTAAAAATAATAATAATAACTTGATGTTTCATTGTTTTTGTCTGTTATGTTTGTTTACTTTTATAATAATTTGGGTACGCGTATATTTAATCATGAGCATATGTAGTATGTTTACATCAATTATATAGCTATAAATATATCAGACAAATTTCTGCTTATTGCTGAAAAATTTCTTTGAAAGATGTTCTTAAGTTGACCCAGCCCGATCCGCAGGAAATAAAATCAGTCAACCCGACCCGCAAGAGAAAAAATTTAGTGAACCCGACCCGAACCTGACCCGTGGGTCAGGATAAAATCTGATTATCAATCCGATGCAATCCGTTTGTGTGTCTATTATCAGCATATCTCAAGAATAAATAGAAACAGAAATTCTAAGCTCGGTACTCTAAGTATGTATCATATAGGTATACTACACTAAACTTTTCGTTGCGATCAAGGAATGGTCCGTGTACAGGGACGCGCAAAAGAATTCTAATGCATAACGTGTAATAGGCAAAATTTTTGTTAGGTACAGTTTAACATCTATAGGCTGCACTCAACAATATAAATTAACATAAATTTTTTATAGGCATAAAAACATGTTTCGTGTAGAATATGGTATGAAAATCATTTACTATTTATTTACAAGGCTACCCAAAAGAACTAGATTATAGTTCGACTATACTTGAAAATTTGCTGGAAGTGCATTACAAATTGTGCTGAGTGTTATTAATATAAAACCATATTTAAGTACACAATGTGGTGTGAACGTAATATATAGAAGACATGCAGGGCTACCAATAATTAAGCAAAGGCTATTATTGTAATTCGGGAAAGTGCTTTACTACATTTTACCATTTCCAGGAAAACTGCTTAGGAATGAAAATTATTTCCTCATACCCATACGGTAAATAAAATATTTTTTTAATTAAATTTTCAGCGCTTAATTTTTGTATAATTACGTGTTTTCAGGTTCCCTGAACACTAAAGTGAAGTTTTTAATGGTTAATCTTTGTGTATGTCTGTTATCAGTGTAACTTAAAAAAAAAAAATAGTTGCAGGAAATTCAGATGCTGTATTTTGAAGTTCACATGAGGTTGCTACTTAGTTTGATCAAGATTGATAAGTTTCAAGCGGCGGTGCGGGTGACAGTTGTTTGAAAAATTTGGAATATTTTTTTACATTCAATAACAACCTTGAATTATACTGTATTCAAATAAGGCATTGAGGGGAGGGGGGGGGGTAAGGGGGTAGCCCCTTTCTCACAGAATTATTTGTCAAATAAAGCTGTTCCTAAATTTAGTTTGAATTATTTTTAATAAGGTTTATAAACGCTACTTCTTATTAATATATCCCTTAAGAGCGGACAATACTTAATCTCGCCGGCAGCCTTGGCCCATGTTATTCTATGGGAAAATTTGTTTACATAATTACTCATTACCTAATGAATATTTTTCAATTATGTTTTCACATTTAGAAAATTCATAAGCGTTAAATTAGTACTTGTTTTCCAAAAATTGATTTTTTAAAATTTTAGTATTTCATTTTGCGACTAGAAAATGAAAAAAATGCATTTTGTGAAAAATCGCATTTTTGAACTCAAAATGTAAAAATTAAAAAAAAGGAATTTTTCAAAAATGAGTACTCATTTAATGGTTATAAATTTTCCGACTGCGAAAACAGAATTAAAAAATATACATTAGGTAATGTGTAATTGTCGAAACAAATTTTCCCATAGAATAACATTGGCCACGGCTGTACGCGGGATTAGGTATTGTCCTCTCTTAATCTGCAATATGTCTTAATAATTTTGAAATGCAGGTAAGAGAAAGTCGTGTGAGTGCCACATCAGATAATTTCTTTACATATAGATTATTGTTACAAACATGGAAATTGACCTCCGTTAGAGGGTAGAAAATAGTTAGTTCAATTCAAGGGGAAAATAAAGTTACTTTCCCTTGCAAAATGTGACACCCTAAGAAAACTGCACAATTATAAGTTGACCTTTAATTGAGATAAATTAGTATTAAATCCCAAGGGGAAATTTGGGGGCCAGGAAAAACTGGCCCTAAACCCTTCAACAGAGGTGGACTTTTAGCAAAGTTTCGAAGACAACAATCGAAAATATCGAAGAGTAAAATTTTTTCACTACATAAGTATAGATTCTAGCAGCAACGAACATTGTGTTCTTATTGTTTGTAGGTAAAAAAAATGTATGTCATGTAAACTTGTTTCTGTGCTAATATTATTGAAATAGTAAAACATTATAACATTTTCTATATACTACAGTCGTAAAAAAGAGAGAATACAACACGTTTTACTCATTTTTAAAGGGAATATAATGGTGCATTTCAACTGAAACATACGTTTAATAATAGGCTAGTTTTCTGTGGAAAATGGGGAACAAAATTCAATCATTAGTTGAACTTTATTAAAATATATATCACAAGAATCTTTACATACTAAAGGTGATGGGTCTGATTTATATATATATATACATTATACAGTCGAACCTCGTTAACATGAACACGCTTAACGTGAATTACTTTTAACGTGAACTGTTTCCACAATCCTCGTCAAAATGAAGATTAGTTTAGTTATATGACGATTAGTTACTGATAGCATGAACTACTGATAAGATGAACTACTGATAAGATGAACAACTTTTTTTTTCCTTTTGAGATTCACGTTAACGAGATTCCACTGAGTATATGTATATACGTATATATAAGGAAACTTTCAAGAAATCTTCCATAGTAAAAATCCAATCGTTAACTACCCAAGTATGGAACCTAGGAACATCAGTACAAGTATAAATATTGAATGGAATACGATGTTTTTACACTGTACGATAATCTCAGTCTGTTGAAAAATCACAAATATTTGTATGTATGATAGCTATCACACACACATAAAAAGAAAAAGAAAGAAAATTGCATTGCAGCCATCCGAAGATTAAAAAAGTTCGGAAAAATCTCTAAATATTTTTACCGGTCATGATCCCCAGATCCCAAAATAATTTCCCGTTCAAATATTGATTTATAGCTCTATTTATTTATACTTAGAAAAACTATCCTCCGTTAAAATGTCTGCAGCACTTCATGCAATGCATGCTGAATTGAACTACATATTTAAAAATAAAAAGAAAATTGGTCTGAATTTCTTTTCAACGTACTTAAGGTTGAAGAAGATTTACAAGCTACTTAGCACAGACGAATATGTCAATATTTTCGTTACAATATGTATATTTCAATGAGTGTATAAGAAAGTCAAAATGTTGTCCACGTCTTTTTTTTTCTCTCTCTCTATTTCTTCTTCTGTTTTTGTAATTTTTTATGCGTTTTTCTCCGCACCACCTTTATACACTCTTGCTCATTTTTATAGGCAGTATGCGTCAACCATTAATTTATTATTACTACTGGTCTTAAATAAAAAATATGATAATACGTTTGAATATTTTAAGATAAACATTGTCATTTTTTAATATAGCTCGCGAGTAACTTATTGTATTTTCAACAACATAAGAAAAAAGAATTTAAATTACCTTCTTAATGATAAAAATTTTCCTAGGAATAACGCTAAAAATTAACGTCATAGCTACAAAAATGTATTGATATAAATAAAATAATTTTTTATCCTTGGTTTGGAGGAATGAATAAAATAGGGGATTTAGCAGGGAAAAAATGACGCCTCAATTGCAACACAACGATGTATTGAGAAAAACTAAATTTTACACTTGATTTGAAATAAAAGATATTTTAAAAGAATAGCTATGATATTATGCAAAGACCGCTAATTGGCGATTTTCTTCTTCGGCCACTGCTATAAACCACCAAATTATGGTCAAACTAAATTTTAAAAAATGTAAAAATAAAAATAAATAAATAATAATAATAATAAAATATAATAAATATAATAAATAATTTAATAATATTTTTAGTAATAAAAATCTCAAGTTTCCTGTAAATAACGCTAAAACTGATGTCATGACTACAAAAATGCACTGAAATAAAGAAAAAAGATATTTCTGGTTTGGAGGAATAAATAAAATAAGGTTGATTTAACAGGGGAAAAAAGATATCACAATTATAATAATATATTAGGGAAAAAAATTACCCATAATTTGAAACAAAATAAGAGTAAAAGATAATTTTAAAGAATATAATTCTATGTTAGGACCGCATATTGGCAGTTTCGCGTTATTCAGGTAGAGTGCAAAAAAAGTAGACAATTTGGGGTATTTAATTATTCCTTCGACAAATAAACTAGCGACGATTTTGCGCTACAGTTATTTTTCATAAATAATTAAATAGCATTTCATTACTCGAATTCCATTATTTCTATTTAAAAAAAAAAATAATAATAATAATAATAACAGTTAAATTTTAAATACTGGTTTCTTCATTATTGGCATCGTGGCTATTGTTTTGGATTTGGGGAATATGGCAAATTCAAAATAGGTTTATTTCGAAATATCGACCTCTATAGGTGGGCGGAATAATTTGTCATCTTTTTTTATTCCATTCAGAAATGTTTATTTTTATGGGTGCACAATTATCTACTTTTGAAGAAAATATATATATATTTATTACTATAATGCATGTGAGTTAACAAAGAATGAACTTATCTTAAATAGTTTGGAAAAGAAAACTAGAAAACTATACAATATATACCTTCACGTAAAAATATTTACTGTTTGGGAAAATTTCCATCAAAACAGTTTGCAAAGGATTCTCAACAGAACAGACGTCATGCTTAAAAGAATTCAATCGATATTTCTTTCCAGCACAAGGGACGTATGTTTATCACTGATTTCCCGGAAAACATATTTTGCTATGAGCATGCCGTTTCTCATTTAATTTCTTTCGGGATTTTTATGAAAATTTCAGGATTTTTTAATAATAATTGTAAAAAATAGCCAAAGTTTATCGCTCTAGTCGAGTGAGATAATAGTTTTCTAGGTTTATTTTTACTTATTTTTATTTTATTTATGTATTTTTGAACATTTTATTAAAAATATTAGCGGGCTTGTCCAGCTTCGCTGGTCATTATGTAATAGAATTCTCAGCATTTCACTTATAAATATATTTTAGGGGCATCCAGATTTATAAATGAAGTTTTAAAATTTGTCGCTACTTTTGTATTCTATAAATAATGTAAATATAACTATGCAGTTTTTAAAATAAGAGAAGTAGTAAAGGAAAGATAGCTTTTTTTTTTCACACATATTTATATTATTGTCTAGATTTCATTAGCATGGATGCCTTTTTTGGTCAACACTTTTGGGATGAGGATAACTTCGAACTCTGGGAACTTATTTTTTGCCATAGGATAAGAAGTAAGAACAAACCTCTCCCCCTTCTCAGGATACTGGGACCAAAGAATGAACTAAGCATGTGATGTTTTTTTTTAAAGAATTTGCGTTTTTCAGAATTATTTAATTTTGGATATGTGCTATGTGGCTTGTTATATTTTAGAAAACTCACAAAATGTAGTACTTAAAACCCATTTATTCTGGTTTCAATGTTAATGGATATAAATGCATCCTAATCCTATCACTGGATAATTACACTATTATAGATAAATCCGATATTTTATCAAAGTATTCCTCAATTTTATTTTTCTCAGAGATTACTTTAAAAAAATATCAGAGTGATGCATAATAATTTAATTCTATTTATATCATTCGAAATATCTACTACTTATAAAAGTCGCACAATAAAAAACATATCGGAAAAAAAAAACTATTTTACTGCATATACAAAGAGAGGGGAGGGCACCATATAAAACATGTGCCCATCGCCTCCAGAAGTCATAGTCGGGCCCTGCCTGCATGTGGTAACGCCATACTCACGTGCACCACACCTGTATCTACCCATTTTAATTTTAAAGCATCAAAAATAAGTGCAATCAATACCCAGACAATAAAACCAACTCACACCGAAAAATTCGTCTTCCTGAAGTAATCTCGAACGGATTTGCGCTTGAAATTGTGTTTTTCATCCCTCCCTGGAAATGAAGTGAGGAAATTCGCAAAATCCCGTAAAGTTCATATTACGTACACATAACCGACACCAAAAAACCGTCATACTGAGATGATTTGCAACTAAGTTATAGTTCAAAATAGTGCTTCCCACACACCCGTTACTCCAAAAAACAAGAATTTCGCAAAATTCCTTTGTAGTATGCCCCATAGCAAAAAATGCAATACGCGAGAGGTACGTCGCAATTTTTTTTTTTAGTCAGCAGATTATTACATTCTTCTATATTCAATAGAAGAAAGTATTGGATCCGTAAAAATTTTCGACTTCCGGTTTTAGACGGATTTACACGTTTTGAGAGGTCTAGAACATGATTTCACCATTTTTAGAAAATGTCTGTATGTGCGTCTGCCTGTGTGTGTGTGTGTGTGTGTGACAAAAATTTTGTGGCAATTGTATCTCCGGAACTACTACTCAGAATTGTACATGAATTTATATGTAGATGCACCATGACCTAAATTAGTGCCTATCAACTTTTGGTGTCAACTGCTCAACAGGTGGCGCTGCTATACAGTGATTTCGGCAATTTAAAAGGAGGCTATATCTCAGGTCCTATTGCGTGCAATGAAACAAAACTTGATATGTGATAAGGCCATTATGAGACATTATGCTGATTAAAGTTGGATGCTTATCGGCCAACAGGTAGCGCTGCTATACTGTGATTTCCGTAATTAAAGGGAAGGCTATATCTCAGAAACTACTGCACAGAATTGCACATAAAATTATATGTAGATACACCTTAATATTAATTAGTACCTATCAACTTTTGGTGTCATCTGCTCAACAGGTGGTGCTGCTGCACAGCGATTTTTGCAATTTAAGGAAAGGCTATATGTCAGGTTCTATTGCGTATAATCAAACAAAATTTGATATGTGATAAGGCCACTATGAGACATTATGTTGATTCAAGTTGGATGTTTATAGGTCAACAGATGGCGCTGCTATACTGAAAATTTCCTCGATAACGGGAAGGCTACATCTGAACTTCAACAGCATATAACTGTACGAAACTTGCTATGTAAGATAAACCATTATAAAAACGCATTTTTACTTTCTTCTATATATATAAAGTATTGGATTCCTGAAAATTTTCAAACTTCAGTTTTTGATGGATTTACACGTTTTTGGATGTTCTGAATACGATTTGACTGTTTTTAGAAAATGTCTGTCTGTGTGCCTGTCAGTCTGTGTGTGTATCACAAATTTTGTGGGCACTGTATCTCACGAACCAATGAACGAAATTTAACGAAACTTGGTATTTAGTTGAACCCTGACATAAACTGGTGATGATTAGATTTGTGGAATAATTGCTCAACAGGTGGCGCTGTGATCGCATTTTGTCTAAATTTTTAACATGGCAGTATAGGACAAAATATCGTGTAAATGTACATAATGAGAGTTATTTTAATTTTACGATTGTAAAATTAATATGAATTATTGATAACAGTAGTAGTTAACTAGGAAAAAAAGTTTGTGCATGTGAAGGCATTGCTTCCCCCCTGGGGGGAAGTACCCCCGGAGGGAATAAATTTTCAATATGGGTATCTTTCAAAAGATCTCGTCAATACCTTTAAAACGAATGATTGAACTATAGATCTGCGATAATTTGAAACAAATTTATAGATTTTTTTTATCTTTTAACGAAAAAAACTTGGAATGTCAAATTATTTTATAACCAATTTTATTCTAAAACCTATAAAGAAGTGGAATTGAATATCTCACACATAATTTTTTGTGACCCCTCTTCTCCCCACTAATGATCGATTAGCTAACGCCTTGTAAAAGTCTTGTAACTTCCAATCTTTCTCCAATGTGATTAACTAATGTTATTAACTAACTACCATGATTAACTATCGTTAGATATCATTAGTCTTACATTACGCGAAGTGTAGCTTACCTTCGATGATAGCTTCAGAGCTCCATGTGCCCACCCTTCCCAAGCTTTGATTCCTATTTCTTATCTATTTTTACCTTATCTTCTTTCTAGTCTCTTTTAATATTACAAGGGCTCTAGTGGGGCCAGCGCGAGGATGCTAAGAGCTGTTTTAAAACTGCTCTGTGCATCCTCGCGTTGGCCCCGGCTATAGCCAAATGCAATGAGCAATTAGTGACATAGACTACAAGGTTGCAATCTTGAAGGAATGATATGAGGAGTTGGCATATGGCATATCAGTATGTAGTACAAATGAAGTTAATTGTGGTTCTACTGAAGATGGCTGACGCAACAGCAGTCAAGGTTACTGCAGGAGCCATATTGAGTTTACCAAAACATTAGCTATTATTGTGTTATTGTATTTGACATCTTTAAGACCTATAGTTACAATGACTATCGTCTTGAATGATCCATATTACATAGTTTCACAATAACAATGAGGAATTTCTTCTATAACAGTGTTACTTGTCGCTTCTGTGATTATGTCTTTGGCTTCATGTTTTTCGAGACATGTCATCTCCTCTTATATCATTTCTCCAAGGACACAACAGCATTTTTACGCCTGTTAATTGGCTTATATAAAAATTTCCTAAATTTGATTGTTTAACGTTAATATAACATTAAGTGCTATCATATATATGTATACTAGCAGGCTCCGCCCGCTTCGCTGGGCACAATATTTAAAGGTTTTCTTTTTAATTGAATAATTGAAACGTTTAAATAAATATATTTCGATTGGCGACTATTTTCGTCACAGTTTTAGTATAGGATCTCCTTGACAATATCAAACATTTTTTGAACTCTAATCTGTGCAACAAATCTATTATTATTAAAATGAATATTCTCGAAAACAGTCAAATAGAAATGATAATTCTTCGAATATTCTGGAAACAGTTGAAGCTGTTACTCGTACAGTAAAAGTCACTATTCGATGAATAGTGGAATAAGAGAACGCACGTAAGTCATTTTCGCAGCAATCGCTATAACACACGTATATACACTTCACGCTCATGGGAAAAAAAAATAATAATCACTGGACAGCCCTTCACCGCTGTGCATGAATCTCGGAGCCATAGACCTTATATAGATAGACCACGCATCCGCCTCATTATATGTCCGCGAGATGAGCTAGCTTCCCCAGCTAAATTATCACGTGATGCAGACCTGGAGAGAGAGACGAGAATGACTATTATATGATTTTTCCTTAGGAAAGAAAGTAGTTTGAAGTTTTTTAATTTCTGTATTGTACACATACTTTTCATTTAAGCCTTTAGATTTATGCATCGTTGGAAAGCTAAAATGTCATAGATTAATTATAAAAAAGTTTCTTTTGTGAAAAACCATTTTGAAGGGGAGAATTTTTTGTTTGATTCTTACAAAAATAAGTGCTTTCTTATAGAAGAATCTCCCTCAAATCTATGTCACGTGAAATACGGAGCTGACAGCAAAGGATGAAGGTATCAGTTACACCCTCATGTTGAAGACATTCACTATAATGGGAAGTCCTATTGGTGGTGTAGTCTACAGGGTGCGGCAGCTATTTGAGAACAAAGTATCGTCCGTAGAAAAAGGGAGCAAACACGATAGATATATCATTTAATGAACATGGAACGGTGTGTACACAAGAAGTCGGACCTAATGCACGACACCATTCAATAAATCCAACATCAGCTGCAATAACAACCTCAAAACGCTGTTGAAACCGTCCGCAGGCAGAAATGAGGTGGACCCTGGGAATATTTGTCATGGCATCCACAATATCTGTCTGGAGACATCAACGGTGTTATGTGGGTACTTATTAGAGACCCTTTCAACAACGCCCCAAGCGTAATAATCCAAAGAGTTAACATCAGGTGAGCTAGGGGGCCACATGCGTGGAGTGATGTGATCATGAAAATTGTTTACCATCCACTCTTGTGTTGAATGGGCCACATCGGCTGGTGCAAAGTCTCCTGAAAAACATATGGCCTGCCACGGGCTAGAGCAATAATCCAGCGCTTCACTACCGTGTTCAACACATCGGTATAAGTAACTGCGTTGATTCTGGCACGTTGTAAAAAGAAATGTGGAAGCATGACGTCACCTTCACTCCTCACGATCCCTAAGACCATAACAGACTCAGGAAATTTAGTGTGCATGACGGTGGGAATTTCCTATTGTCTTTAACACAGACAAAGATTATTTATCCAGTTGATTTTCCGGTCCTGGACGAAGTTTTTCTTGTCCGAAAGAAACCAGTGTGTTTCTGTCTGTTCCTGATGTTTCAGCTTCTTTAAGAGGCTCTCTGCTCTGATTACTCTATTCTCTCTGGTTTTCTCGGACATGAACTGTCCTCTCCGCATTACATACGACTTGTAACAGAGGTCTTCATTAACCACACGTGGAATTGTGACCTCGCTGACCCGCAGATTTCAGCTGAGTACCCCTATGGACTTTCCACGGTCCTCTTCGATGGCAGCTTGAACAGAATTGATGAATTCAGGTGTCCTGGGAATGTCTGAGACCTGGCAATGATGTTTCCTGTGCAAAACAGTTTTCACATTAGCATTGGCAACCCTCAGTTCTCTCTGAACTCTGAAAATTAATGATCGGGCGACTTTCAGAAATACAACTATTTCAGAAACGGAGTATCCTGCAGCCAAGGAGACGTTAACAGCGTGCTTTTTCCCTTCCTGAGTTAGAATAGGTTCTGCCGTGTTTATCTGTAGCGAAAATGGTTGTTTAAAGATGACATACAGGGCATTGTATCACTTATAACGTGTGTTCTCAAATAGCTGCCGCACCCTGTATATATATAAGGTCTATGCTCAGAACACACGACACTCGATTCCGCGGCAATTACTATCACGCACATTAAAACCAAAAAACATCACTGGACCCACCTACCTCGCTGTGCATGAATCTCAGAACTCACGAAACTCGTTAAAACCAAAAAACATCATTGGAAACCCTTAACGGCCCTCTTCACTTACCGTCGCCGGAAGCCCGAGCCAATGTTATTCTATGGGGAAATTTTCTTTACAAATAACTTATTAACTAATACATACTTTTAAATTCTGTTTCCACATTAAGAAAAGTTCCAACTGTTAAATTGACGGACCTTTTTTAAAAATGTATTTTTTTAATTTTTAATATCTTATTTTGAAATTGCAAAATGAAAAAATTTCACATATTGAAAATTCGTATTTTGCAGCTTCAAAATAAAATATAAAAAAATAATTTTTTAAAAAAGGTCCGTCAATCTAACAGCTGGGAATTTTCAGAATGTGAAAACAGAATTTTAAAATATGTATTAGTTAATAAGTTATTTGTAAAGAAAAATTTCCCATAGAATAACATTAGCTTCGGCTTCCGGCGGCGGTGAGTGAAGAGGGCCCTTAACTCGCTGTGCACGAATCTGAAAACGCACGAAACTCGTTTTTGCAGCAATCACTGTCAAGCATGTTAAAACCAAAAAAACATTACTGGACACCCCTACCTCAAATCAATGAAAATCAAATAAACCAATCAAATATCTCGAAATTCCTCAACGCGTAGCTCTAGTTCAACGTAAAATACACTCAAATCAATGAAAATCAAATAAACCAATCAAATCTCTCGTTATTCCTTACAATGTAGTTCTAGTTACGCGTAAAATACACTCAAATCAATGACAATCAAATAAAACAATCAAATCTCTCGTAATTCCTCAAAACGTAGCTCTAGTTCAATGTAAAAATCATTGAAAATCAAATAAACCAATCAAATCTCTTGTAATTCCTCATAACGTAGCTGTAGTTCAATGTAAAATACACTCAAATCAATGAAAATCAAATAAACCAACCAAATCTCTCCTAAGATTCTCCATTCTGCGTCATTATAGAAATGGGAAGTTTTATTTTCATATTTTTATTAATTAAAAGAAAACTAATCAACAATTCGAAAATCTGACTTTAATGTGCACAATGACCCTTCGGAGGGCAACTTTGTGTTAAATCACGTGACTGTCCGAGCTACCGTTTTCGAGAACAGTGAAATATACATATATATATACAAATATTGCTCACTTAATAATATAAGATATATATATACCAAGAGTATGTCTATCATATGTATAATGGTAGTAATATGTGAAGACAAGCTTTGCATTTTTTCAAAATATGGAGGAAATATTTTTTTAATTTGTTTTTATCAAAATATTCTATATATATAGTCTTTAGAATAGTGTACAAATAACTACAAAATTTTAAATTCAAATTAATAAACTTTGAAAAATAAATAAAACTTTTCAACTCTACCAACTGAAGAACAAAAATTAAAGCATAATGTTGAATTTTATTCCAATTAAGTTATATTGTGTCATTTTGCATGTACCAATCACAGGCAGAGTGTTATAAGTCAGATAATTTCATTTATCTCCAATAATGCAGAAATTCATTATTTCCCACTATTCATCAGAATTTTGAAATGACGTGTGAAAACTATAATTAATGCAAGAAAATATATATATATTTTTATATATATATATATATATAATCAAAATATATAGCTGAAAGAAATTGATAAAATAGTGAATAAGAGCTGACACACAGCAAGAACTAATAATAATAATAATAAATAATTGTGTGGTAGTATGATAAGCATACCAAGAAACAACCCTCAAAGCAATTCATTAACAGAAAGAAAAGTTGTCATTACTGTTAAAATGAATCTCAAAAATTTGTTCAAGTGCTATCACAATAACACTCCAGGAAGATTAAGTAATTCATCTAAAAACTCTCTTTGCAATTCTTCATCTAGCTAGTTATAGATCTAGAGTAATTAGAAGAAAACCATAATATCAGCAAAAACTAATCAAAAAGATTTGCTTTTGCAATGGAGCATATGAAGAATATGTACTGTGGTAGTGCATCGAGATTGAATGATGCAGTTTCCTATACTACTATTTTTGAATAGAATTTTTTCATTAACCTTCTAGCGGGCGCGCTGCTTATACGAACATGAAAGGTTTTCACATACACTACTGTAAAATATGTTTTTTAAAGTATCTGAATATTTTAATTATACTATAACCATTTGAAGATTAATAAGAACATTCAGTTGGAACTTTTATTCATTAAAACAAAACGGAAAGAATGAAACTGAAAGCGCAAAATCAATATAAAAAAATCAAAGAAACATCGGAATTATAAGTTAATTAATTTTAAAAATATTTATAATAATATTTAAAACAAAAACAACAAACAATCGTTTTTAGCAGTGAAAAAAAAATCAAATATAACAAAACGTTACATGAAAGGTCGCGCGTATTTTTCAAATACAAATAGCAAATATTCAGCTTCATATCATTGTCTCGAGGTTCAAAAGATAACTAAAAATAGATCAATATATACTGAGTGAATAGCCAAAGATAAGTGTTTCAAATGCTCTCTGACTTTAAGATATACAACGAGATTTACCACAAGTGTATCTCTCAGATACGCGCGCCCGTTGGAAGGTTAATCTATTGTGCAATTAAATAAAGTAAAAAAAAAAATTATTCAAAAAGAGTGATACTAAAAACTTCATACTCTGTGATCCCTGTAAATGTGTTGTTTTCTGAGGGAAGGAATTTATTACAATGACAACTGAAAACTAAGTTATGTGAAGCTATGTTTAAGTTTAAGTAACAGCAAAACATGGGAATAAAAATGCAATGGTATGGGGCTGTATATTAGGTGCAGGTATCGGCAATCTTGAATTCATTAATGGCACAATGAACCGAAATGTTTATTCCAATATCCTTAAGGATACATCAGTCAGTCTCTCTTTCTCCCTTCTTGATTTTTGTTACTTCAAATTATATCTCGTTCAAAAAATGAAGTTTTTGAATGAGATAACATGAAATCACATGAATATCCTCTTTGAATATGTCACCTTTTACCTTAGTACTTTTTTTTTAAGTAACAAATTTAAATATTTTATTCCATTAAGTAAACTCTGGGCTCTAATTTTCAATCTTAGAAAAAAAAAGTTTAAAGTTAGTTTTTTTTTTTTTTTTTTTTTTTTGCTCACTAGTTTAAAAAAAAAAGTAACAAGTTAAAAAAGTTTAAAAAAAAAGAAAGAAAGAAAGAAAATTTCATTTTTGAATAAGGCATCCTTATAATATGAAGCAACAAAAATACCATAGGATTACATGGGAAAGGAGAAAGAGTGAATTTTATGAGCAGCTTTAAACATACAGGCTAGGATAATTTAGGAAAAACTTCATGAAAGGCATTTGTCCCAGACCTATAGTCCATTGGCTATCTTTATGGCTACATCTTAAATGTAAGCTTCATCTTTACTATGATTTTACTTCCAACAGGAGAATGATCCCAAACATATGGCCCATATTGTCCATCTGTGTTCGCTTTATCACTCTAATTATCCAGCTTGGTTCCTTGACTTCAATGTACTTGAGTATTTAAATAAAGAACTTGACAAAAAAGTAAATGAAATAAGGCGACACAGTGTTAACAATTGTAGGCCATTTGAAAAGATCTTTCCTAGAAGACATGTTTTCTAACACACACATACAAAAAGAAAAAAAAAAAAAACTCTAAAATAGATTCAAAGCTCAGCAAAACACACACAGACTATATATAGGAGTCACTTGAAATTTGATCTTCTACATCTCGACACATATGCATGCATCTATTTAAAAATGCAATATTGAAATATAGCACCATTTGTTTTCAAGACTAGTACAGTACAACATTTTTTGTTGTTTGAAGGTAATATATTTTGTTATTTTATATATAGTATATATTAAAAGCAAATGGTAATCTATGATCATAGAAAGTAAAAAATTTGTGTAAAAACATTAGAAATCTTCAATTATTTTAATTAAAAAAAATTGTTTTATTAAATCCCTCATTATTAAATGAATTAATCTTGTATATATGTCCTAGGTTTCTTGTAAACAGCACTAATGGTTTAATAAAAACTTTGAGTTAGGGGTTTTTTGAGATGAAAAAACCAATCTCTACAGAAAAATTAGCATTCGCTGGTAACTCATGCTTAACTTGGGGCAAACCATAAAATAAACCTGGTTATCTGAGAAAATGCTTGAGCAATTCTGATATATATATACACTGCATAAAAAAAGTAGACGGACACTTCTTTACAATTTTTTAAAACTCAGTCTTTGTTTAATAAGAAATGTCAATTAAAATTCTTTAACATGTTTATACTTATCAATCTTCATATTTTTGACAGACAAATAAAAATATTCAATTATTTACAATTTTAATGCAGGAAAATGCAGAAAAGAGAAAAGATATACATTTGCACAATACTTTTTTTTTTTTTAAAGTAGACGGACACTGGTCAAAAACTGCAATTATCTAAGTGGGTGTTTTTTACGGAATACCAGTTCTGCATGTACATGTACATTTGGCATTTTGCCAATTGCTAACGTGCTTGACAAAATGTTTTTATGTAGTTAAATTTCTTGGAGATGAATGCGCCATGCCACGAGGAATTCCTCTAACTGATTACCAAAAAGGACCGATTATAGCGCTGAAAAATTTTAATAAAGGAGTCAGAGAAATTAGTAGGCTACTTCTAATAAGCAAAAGTAGCATCAGCGATTTTTCTACGTGCTCCTGAAGCCCATGGCGTAAAGAAAAAGAGTGGCCAGACAAAAAAAAACATTCGCTTAAAGACCAAAGAAAAATTTTTACTGAGCTGAAAAAAACTGGAGCATCAATTCCCAGAGTTCGAATAAGCACAGGAATTACTAACGTAACTTCTCAGACAATTTATAACTACATTAAGCACTCAGAGCTCTTTCAATATAAGAAGAGAAAACATCACCCATGCTGGAAGGATCACCACGTGACAGTACGCCTACAGTGGGTTCAAAACCATATGTCTTGGACTACAGAATGGATATCTGTAGGTTTTTCAGATGAGAAAAAATTTAATTTAGACGGCCCAGATGGATATCAATAGTATTGGCACAGTTTGGAGAAAGAAGACGAAGTGTACTCTACTCAACAAGTCGGTGGTGGTAGCGTGATGGTGTGGCTATGGTGGAAGGACAAATTTAGTGTTCCTAAGTAAGAAGCAGACTCACAAAGATTATATTGAAACACTAAGCAGTGAGCTTTTGCCATTTGCGTGTTATCTTGGAGGAGAAAACTGGATTTTCCAACAAGATGGAGCGCCAATACACACCGCTAACAACGTTAAAAAATGGTTTCATGAGAACAACTTCAATGTTTTACCCTGGCCAGCCAAGAGTTCGGATATGAATCCTGTAGAAAACATTTGGGCTATGCTTGTTCATAAAATTTATGAGGGTGGACGCCAGTAGGAATCAATTCACCAGCTCAAAGAAGCTCTTACAAACATTTGGGAAATTTTCTGTCAAAAAAAGATTCAGAATCTCATTGATCCGATGCCTAACAGAGTATACGAACTTATTAAAGCAAATGGGAGATGAACCTCTTACTAAAAGTGTTTTATTTTAAAGATACAAGATGTGTCCTTCTACTTTTTTTAAGAAAAATTACAGTGCAAATATGCCCCATTTTTGTTTTCTGAATTTTTCCACTACATAATTCAAAAGGATTGAATCTATATCCAAAAAATAATAATATATGATGTCTCAAGAATATAATTATATTAGAGAAATGAACCTCAAATCTCTAATTAAAGAAATAAACTGCTTTAAAGTATTACAAGTAAGTGTCCGTCTACTTTTTTTATGCAGTATATATATATATATATATTCTGATATAGCAATTTGATGTGAATTACCCTATTTTCATAAAAATTAGGTAATTTTGGTAACTCAAACACTTATTGCATCAGCGTTTTCCCTACGATCGCATTTTTTGCAAAATGCATAACATTTATACGAAATGCGAAAATTAAACAAGATACTTGTTTGCTTTTTTGTTAAAGCATTTTATTAAACACAGCTATTTTGAAAGAAAAAAAAGAAAAACTTTATATGTTTAACACAGAATTAAAAGAAATAGACTAGTATACATTAGGGGAGAGTAGGGTTGAATGGGACACAGGATGAATGGGATAATAGCAAAATTTTTACATTTTGCAAACACCATAAACTTGACAATTTCTCTGATATATGGCAACACTGAGGTCATTCATCAAGTGTAGTTTCAGAATTGTGCTATCTATAGAAGGCAGAAAAAAATTAAAGTGTCTTTATACTGCCAAAGTAAGTTTTTACCTATTCAATTAGATAGTAGTTAAGAAATTAACTATTTGCTTAAAGTAATATAACTCTTGGTGAAAAGGCATAATCTTTTTTGCGCTTATGGTATTCAAGAAGAATAGTGACAATAGTTCCTTAAGCCTATTTCCTGTTTTATACATGTGGTGGTGGGGATGAATGGCACATTCCCCACTATGTGCTAATTTAAAATTATACACAAGAATTATATTAAAACAAATCATTAATAGATTTTCAATATTTTTATAACTTACAGTTCAGTAGTTATAACACGGAATTATAAAAGTAGCATGGATTTAGAGAAAAATAGATTGAAATTAATTGTTCTGATTTTTGTTTATAAAAATTATGATTTAAAAAAAAATTATAAGTTAAAATATTCAATGCAACTTAAATCAATAATATCAAAGATTAAAAAAATAAATAAATAAACTAATAATAATTTGATTAAAATCACAATTTCAATCAAGCTAATTAAATAAATCCTGGTGATTATTAATGTAATACAGAATAGAATACTCATTTTTCCCAATCAGTCGGAAACAAAAATTTATCTGGATAATTTGTACTCTATTATAATGATTTATATCTTTCTAGTGTCTTATTTATTTTTAGATCTTATTAGATTAAATTACCAAAGCCTAGAGCACTAGGAACTTGCGAACCAAAGGACTTTTGCCTTTTAATGTTAATGGAAGAGCTTGTTTCCAAATGGTATTAAGTCAATTTTTTCCATTCTTGAAAAAACGCGATTTTGTTATGCAAGTTTTATTATTGAATTTAAGGAAAAGATAATTTTTCCCAGTAATCTATGGATGATAGTAACACTAAATTATATGGTTAAAAATATCCTGACAATATAGTTATTTGGAAAAAAAAAAAAGAAAAAAATGACTTAACCCCTTTTGGAACAAAACTATGACTTATGCCTTTTTGGAACAAACAAATAACGAAATGAAACGACTTACTTCCATTTGAAAGTAATCCAAGAATTTCTTTTTTTTTTTTCATGTAAATACAGCATAAATTTTAGATACAAAGTTTTGGTAGGTAGTTACCACAAATCTCCATTTACAGATTCTTTTTCTTCATCGCTGTCATTATTTGAACTTATGTTAGCATTAGGTGTATCGTTGCAAGATTGTTCATAAAAATAAAAACATTTGTACAATTTGTAAATTCCCAAAGCTTCAAATAATTTCAAAACATCTGATTTTTTAGCTTATTTCATATTGTTTTTAGGTTTTATTTCAGAACGGACACACATGAGAATTTTTTTTCCACGTTTCAGGATCTTGTGACGGCAAAACAAACCACAATATGTTGTCTTGATTCCTACAACTCACTTCGGAATTTCCAGTACTTTTGCCTCTGAAATCAAGAAACAGTGTTTGCTTTTCAGATGACTATGCACAAAATTTTTCGAATCTAAAATCTTCAAATGCTTCTTATAATCGAAAAGATTTCGAACCTTAGAGAAATGTTAAAAATATTCATTAGGGAGTAAAATTGTATCCACTTTCTTTAAGCTACTCTCTACTCAGCCGAATGCTCTATCTGCCGGTAAGTATGCGTGACCATGCACTGGGAAATAGTTTGTGTAGGGAAGGTCCTTTTGAGCAGCCACTGCTGAACGTATTCCTAACATGGCATAATTTTTATTTTGTCCTCCACACTAGTCACTGAACAATCAAGCACTTTTCACTTTTGGAGGTATAGGCTTTACCAAAAATTCATATAAAGCACTCGCAATTTCATTGGGAGCACGTCCTGTCTCACGTTCACCCCAAGTGTATAAAAAAAATATCCTCCTTTGCTTGTGCACTGTGTTTGCTCCGATGGATAATTACACCAAAAAAGTATTGCCATTGCTGATGTGAATAATAGGCTTCGGAAATAGGTATGTGCAGTAATTCCTGATTTTACATCAGGTTAAAACACTCTGTAATTTCATCTTCTTCTATAAGCTTTTCCCCTAAAAGTAAATAATGTTTTTTGCTTCGGTGCTTATGAATGAAAAGTTTGGTTAACAGGGTCTTTTTTTTTTCTTTACATTTTCCTGAATTCTTATATTTTTTCCCTAATACAGAAGGAACAAATGTCTTTTTGATGGGTTCCAAAACCAAGATTAAAATATTTTACAAACACATTATAATAGAGGTTATAAGTACACTCCTTTTCATAGTTTTCCCACCTCTACATTCTGGTCTCTCAGTTTTATTCTTGAAGAAATAATTTGCAATATTTCCAAAAATGGATCAAATGTGATAGCACATACGGGAACATCTCTATCATCATTAGGAAAAAAAAAACTTTATACTTCCGTCTTTAATTCATTTTTCCATGGACGATATGCTCTCTTAGGTGTAATTTTCATATGAGAACACAAAAAATTATCTTGTTGCTGTTTATCAGTATCATTGTACTTGGCCTTAAATGCTCTATCGATAACACTGATTGTGAGAATATTTGCCTTACAAAACACAGTGTCAATATGACTGTAGGAGACTGTTCCATGCTTACCAGACAACGACTGAAGTTTATTTTTTTTTTAATATTTTTTCCGATAGACTTGAATCACATTTACGCTTTCTCGGGTGTGGAGATAATACCACAGTTTCTTCATTCGAGTCACTCATTATATTCTTTCCAACTTAACCTTATTAAGGGAGAAAAAAAAATTTCTCAATGTGACAACCTACAACAACATTATTTTTCGTACTTTTGACTCTTTAAGCAAGGCCAGACAAAGCTCGTGATCTCAAGGCACGCTGCAGTTGGTTAAATTTGACTTAATCCCTTTTGGCACAAAACTTACTTGTGACTTAAGGGCACTGCCTCGTTTCCCCGTAACTCCTTGCTATAGAAAACGAAACTATAAAACTGGCAAAGTTGAAGTAAGAAACTTCCCCGCCTTTTACCTAGTGTGACATTTTTTGTCCAATTAGGGACGTATAAACTATTTCGGCTGTCAATATGAGAGTAAATAATGATCACAAGAGGCGGGGTCATTTTCGTCCCCTAAAAAGTAGTCAATTATTCAAAAGGGCTGTCAAGAAAGAAACAGTACTGATTTGTCTTTTGATAAAAAGACAGCGCGTTATTGAATGAACCTCAATATTATGTAATGAATGCATGTAAAAACACATGTATACATATGTATAGTACTGATTCATATATATATATAGAAACACAGGTTATTATTATTACTACTACTTATAGTAGTAGTACTAAGACAGGTCGAACAATTTCTTTCAGATAGCGATTTTGTCTTCGTTACCAATTTTTACCTATTACCTTGAATGTACTTTCAAAACTTTTTTATTTTGTCGTCTAAATATAAAGAGCTAAACGATTGTTACTGTATATGTTCGGATTTTTAGTCCGGATTATATCAAAAATTGGTACACTTAAGTATAAAAACGAAATCTAGGTAATTATGTATTTTTGTGTTCAATCGAATAATTGGTTCAAAAGTAATAAAAATCCTACTTAAACTTTAAAATTATTAAAAAGGAAAAAAGAAATTAATGCCAAAAATATATACGTAATTATTTTTATGTCGGGGAAAAAAAAAAGTGAACTTATTATTATTACATTATTAATTAAAATAAATATTAGAAAATTCGGTCAAATTAAATGGAATAGCGTATTTTTAGTTCAATCGGATAATTGATTCAAAAGGTAATAAAAACCCACTTTAAAATTATAAAAAAAAAAAAAAAAAAAAAAAAGTTTATGCCAAAAATGAATATCTAAGTAAATATATTTTTCTTTGTGTCAAAAAATAAAATAAAATTAAAATAAATAAAAATCGAACGTGTAATTAATTAAAAAAATAAATAAAATAAAGTAAATATCAGAAATATTGTGTGAAGAAATTGGACAACCTCAGTATAGAAGGATACATTTATTGTATTATTATTATTATTATTATAACTTGAAAAAAATTATCTGGTGTGTCACTCACACGACTTTCTCTTACCCTGAAATTTAATACTATAAATACAGGTTGCAGATTAATAGGTAAGATAACGAGTACTGTTATGTAAACCTATGTTGAACAATTCTTATTCGGCTGCTGAAGAGTTTTATAAGATAATTAGTTCTGTGTGAGGGGGGCTACCGCCCCCCCCCTCAACCCCCCGTTTCATTAATGCACCTACATTTATATAGAATTTAATTGGTTATTAAAAAATAATTCTCTTTTTAAAAAATAATTTATTAAAATTATTAAAAAATATATATCTTTTATGATAAGGCAGACGATTTCCATATTAGAGAAGTAGTATAGCACGAAATATATAAAAAAAAAAAAAAGTCCATTTTATTCTCAATATTTGAAAAAAAAAAAAAAGTACGATTTTTTTTTCTAAGTTTTTTTTCGTTAAAAGTAAAAAAAAAAATCGATAACTTTGTTTTAAATTATCGCAGATCAATGGTTCAACCATTCGTTTTAAAGGTATTAGCGAGCTCTTTTGAAAGATACCCATCATGAAAATTTACTCCCCTCGAGGGCGGACTTCCCCCCCAGGGGGGGGGGGAGGCGGGGCTCCTACATACACAAAAAAATTTTCCCAGTTAACTATCTCCATTACAAAAAATATATATTCGTTTCATTTGGTTTAGTGCAGTCTATAGACGTTAAACTCTATTTTCCTGCAATTTCCCCCATAGACGTAATGTATTAGAATTCTCTTGATTGTCCCTGTACACGGACCATTTGCTTGATCTTAACGAAAAGCTTACTGTAGCATCCGTATATGATACACATTTAGAATACCAAGTTTGAACTTTCTGCCATAATTCGTTTTTGAGATATGCTGATAACAGACAGACACACACACAGACACACAGGCCATTTGCTAAAAACATGATTTTCGTATTCAGGGAACCTCAAAACGTGTAAATATAACAAAATCTCGCGTTCTAAAATTTGACCCAAAAACAATACTTTCTCTACCTTATGGGTAAGAGAAAGTAATAAAAGCAAACTTGCATGCATTTATTATGATTAGTTAGCTGACAAATTTAATTTAAAATATTTATAATTAACATTTTTAAAATTACTGCAAATAAAGTTTCTAAAATAGTGATGGCAATTTCTAATAAATTAAAATAAATGAAAAAAAAATTAAACTTAAAAAAAAAAAAAAAAAAAAAAAAAAAAAAAAAAAAACGGAAATTAAAATTTCTAAAAATAAAGAAATTTTGTAACATAAGTTTAACTATTAAAAAATTATTAAAAGTATAAAGACTATGCATAGAATGATTTTATTATTCGTGATCTGTAATTTGCATAACTTTAAAACTACTCCATAAAAATTCAAAAAGTTAATATCTGCACGAAGGGATTTAAAAAAAAAATATATATATATATTTGAAAATTGTCCAATTTAATCATTTAAAATTAAGGGCAAAACGAATAGCGATTTTGCCCGATGCCGCATATCAGTATCCACCTGACATCAGTGTTCAGATATATCCGGCAAAAATTACTCTCTGTTAAATCCCTACGTTTAAATTTTAAAATTGGTGATTTTTGAAAAGAACAATGAAAGTATCCAAGCTCGCGCGCGCCTTTTTCTTTTTTTCTTTTTTTTTTTTTTTTTTTTGTCCCTTAGTGTATATGAAGGTAATGTTATAAAGAAAAAAAGGTACCATATGCTTATGATTGATACTTACCCTCATTACATAATTAGCTGCTCATAATTAAAGAGTAAAATAAAAACCAAGTCACAATTGAGGAAAAACATAAAAGACTTAAAAATTGACCTTTATATATATATTCAAATATATTTCTTTTTTATATCGAATAAAAACTGAATGTGCACACATTTTCTTTTAAATAATTAAAATAAAACCTGGCGCGGTATATATGGAAACGAAGAATAAGTAACTTCACTCAAAGACACATTGTGCATGATTCTGGGTTGAAAGATAGTGTGCTTATATTCAGTGTGTTGCACATTATAGTTCCACTGGTAGAAACCAATTCTGAAAAGTAAGTAAATAAATAAAAATAAAATAAGCAAGTTATGTTGTGGAAGAATTCAATGCATTCTCATCTAAATTTGTAACCGCAAGATTTTTATTTTATGTTATTTTACTTTATTTATTTATTTATTAACAAATTATAAATTATTTATCTTTTAGATAAAAATAAAAGCCCCTTTATTCAGTTCGATAATTGTACAGTCGGGATTATAAATACTATTTTTTTTTTTTCAGATTTAGATGTTTCCCTGTAAAAAGTGCATGCTATTAAACTTGTTTTTTAAAGGGAAATTCAAATAGTCTACACAAAATGTTTTTATCTAACGCTAAAATTTCGTAACAGTTTCAAATGTTTTTGAAAAACAGAAAGTCATATGTTCAAGCTTTTGACTAATCTCTGCAAAAAAAAAAAAAAAAAATGAATAACATATTTTATTTACGACGATCAATCTAAAATAATTACAAGATAAAAATAACTTTTTATTTGCCATGTCTTTAAATCTTCTGTTGAATCATATAAACGCTACCGAAGGCAGCGGGTACCCGAAATAATTGGCTAAAAATATTTAAAAAATGCATTGTCACCATGTTCTGAGCTATTCTAAAACTTTCAAATGTCTAGCTAGTCGGGAAGTTAGTTAAATAAATTTTCCCACTCTGTCTCATGTTTTCTTCAACCTTGGTAGCACGCTTTGAAAGGAAAAAAAAAAAAGATTAATTTCTTTTGAAACGTCATCATTGTTCACCCTCCAAATAGAAGTTTATTTTTATTGAATGTTTTTAAAATATGCATAAGCGGTTTTACTTATATATGAGATATGGTTATCTAGGTGGAGAAGTGGGTGAAGTTATAAATTGTATTTTCTATAACCCTAGCAACAGAGGTTGAAATCACAGAATCAACAAGTTGGGTGCCAAATGGCAACTAACATTGTTTTCTTAGTTGCAATTATGTTGTACTGAAGTGCCATTTTAAAATTGTTATTTACACACAGAAACATATGCGTAAACGTTGTAACTCCAGTTATTTAAAATGCTCATTCTATATTAGTTAGTATTTTGCATTTTAAAAATGTGCTAGTGCAAATATTTTTACAAGAAAGCTGGGAATTTAATTCTACTACTTTGTTGCTAGTGCCTTTATTTCATCGCATATTATGCCTGCACACTGCATGGGGAAAAGAATGTTAGGCGTCAAAGTGATGACCAGGTATATAATTGTGGTCATCAAAACAAAATATTTGTCTCGAAAATACAACTAACGACCGCTAATTTCGAGCTCTGCCTAGCAAGCACTCTCCTTCCTCCCTTCCCTCAGTCTGTATAACCTTCCCTTTTAATTTATAAAGAATTATTTAAAATTTACTCCTTCAGTGAAATGTCAAAATTGGGTGTGCATGAGTCAAAGCTGGAAATTTAATTTTTATTTTCTCCTGTATGTCTTGAAAAGTGACAGATAACGAAAAACACTCATCTAAAACTAGTATGTTGTGGTCATCAAAAAATTTTTCTTATGTATTTTCCTACAGAAATTTTCGTACTACAAATTTATTATTATTTCCATTATGAATGGAGACTTCTTTCATCTCAGAGAGGTATCACACGAAATGCCCAACGAAAGTAAATATTTTCTGTGCAGATAACATCCATCTGGTTCTCGGAGACATTTTCAAAATAGTAGCGCCTTCTATCCGTCGATATGCACCCAAATTGACTCAGCTGAGTCAATTTACGTATCAAGTTTAGTTTGATTATACGCAATAGGACCTGATATAGAACCTTCCTGTAAGCTGCGGAAATCGTAGCATAGCAGCGTTCCCTATTGAGGGGCTGGCACCAAAAGTTAATAGGCATGAAGTTATGTTAAGGCGAATATACATCTACATTTATATGCAAATCTATGCATTAGTTTATGTGTTTATTAGTGTGTGTTAGTTCCTGAGATAAAGCTTTTCCTAAAATTTCAGAATTAGCTTTACAGCAGCGCCACCTGTTGAACTATTAGCACCAAATGTAATAAGCATTAACTCAGGTCAAAGTGCATCAACATATACATTTTTATCAAATTTTACGCAGTAGTTACAGCATATACAATTTTATCAAATTTTACGCATTAGTTCCTGCCTTCTCTGATATTGTGGAAATTTGCTGTGTAGAAGCGTCACCTGTTGAGCGATTAAAACAAAAAAGTTGGTAGGCTTTAATTTATGTCAAGGTTGAACTACATATAAATTTACAGGTAAATCTGAGCAGTAGTTCCTGAGATATAATTGGAAAGAAATTTTTATCTCTCTCACACACAGAGACGAACGTTTCCTAAAAATAAATAAATCACATTCTGGATATCTCAAAAAGGGGAAATCCATTGCAAGTCAGAAATATAAAATTTTTACGAATCCAAAATTTTCTACTATCGAAAACAAAAGAAAGTAAAAAGAAAAATAACTTTTGTTCTTAATTTTTTTTATCGTTTTAAATTTCAAGCATTTAAAATTTAATATTTTTTTGGTAACTTTTTCCTGATAACGATACCAATACCTTTATTTTTCTCTTTTTAAATTTCCAGTATAATAAAATTTATTTATTTATTTATTTATTTTGTGAGCTTTTCTTTTTTGCCTGTGATTGTTCTTTTCATTCTCCCGCAAAAAAAAAAAAAAAAAGAGTGTTTATACTTTTAAAATATATAAAGTATTTTTTTTCTTTTGTTTAACCTTTAATAGTAAAATTCTAAATTGTATGTATCATAGTCTGAAAAGGCAAAGGGAGGAATTGTGTTAATACTGTTAAAAATTATATAAATTTAAATTACAAAACTACTGCTAAATGAATAAGTTCAGAAACGAAATCTTGTTTTGAGTCTAAAATTGCACTTGTGAAGAAATAATCTTTTCTTTACTTTCCTTTCCAACATATGCATTTATATCAAATTTTACGCAATAGTTCCTGAGATATAGCATACCCTGAAATTGCTGTGTAAAAGCACCACCTGTTGAGCGATTAACACAAAAATTGGTTGGCTTTAATTTATGTCAAGATTAAACTACATATAAATTTATAGGTAAATCTGAGCAGTAGTTCCTGGGACAAAATTGGAACGGAATTTTTATCACACACACACAGGCAGACGTTTCCTAAAAATAGATAAATCGCGAACTGGTGCTTTCAAAACGTGTAAATCCATCAAAAAACCGGAAGTAGAAAATTTTTACAAATCCAAAACTTTCTTCTATTGAGTACAGAAAAAAGTAAAATGACAAATCGCTATTGTTCTACTTTTTTTTTTTTTTTACTTTTTAAATTTCAAGTTATTAAAATTTAATATTTTTTGGTTATTTTTTACTTTCTCTTACCCATAAGGCAGAGAAAGTATTGTTTCAGGGTAAAATTTTCGAACATGAGTTTTTGTTATATTTACCCGTTTTGAGGCACCCTGAATCCGAAAAACATGTTTTTAGCGAATGTTCTGTCTGTGTGTGTGTGTTATCGGCGTAGCTCAAGAACAAATAGTAGCAGAAAGTCCAAACTTGGTATTCAAAATGTGTATGATATAGGGATGCTACACTAAGTTTTTCGTTGAGATGTAGAAAGTGGTTCGTGTACAGTGACGCCCAAGAGAATTAAAATACATTACGTCTATGGGGGAAAGTGCTGGTAAGTAGAGTTTAACATCTATAGACTGCATTAAGCCAAATGAAACGAATATATATTTTTTTAAATAGAGATAGTCAACTGGGAATAAAAATGTGTTTGTAGGAGCCTCGTCTCCCCCCTGGGGGGAAGTCCCCCCTCGAGGGGAGTAAATTTTCATGATAGGTATCTTTCAAAAGTACTCGCCAATACCTTTAAATCGAATGGTTGAACCATCGATCTGCAATAATTTAAAATAAAGTTATCGATATCTTTTTCATTTTTAACAAAAAAAAAAAAAAAAAAAATTTTTTTAAATGTAATATTGAAAACAAATTTAACTTTTTTTGGATATTTAGTTTTATACTACTTCTCTAATATGGAAATCGTCTGCATCATCATGGAAGATAATTTTTTTAAGTAATAATTTTAATAAATTAATTTTACTGAGTGAATTTGTGTAGGAAAATATAGAAGAAAATCGTGTGGTGGCCACAACACAGAAGTTATTTTTATTATCATACGACATTTTTTTTATTATCATAAATGAACCTACAACTTTATGTTTGCAAGCTCAGTGCCGTGCCAAACCCAACTGACCGAACTACTGTAATTTAGCATGTTATATACTGATATAAATTCCTCGATTGTGCTATTCAACTTAAATTCAATTTCATTCATTCATTTATTTCAAAAGAAATATTTAAAGCAGATTCTTTACTATTATGTGTGCGTATATGCCCATAAACCTATTATACAGGACCCTATTATTCTTCGGCTTCCTTCAGGCAGAAATTCTGGGTGCGCCACTGGTAAATAATGTATGTTTTTAAGCTATTCATCGCTTGTTTTATGTATATTTACAAGTTTTGTGGCTTCATGATTACCGAATTCAAGTTTTTTAACGTTTGATCTTTGTCTGTTTCACTTAGAGTAACTCAAAAGCAAATAATTTCAGGAGATCCAAAAGTTGTATTTTCAAGTTAATATAAATTTTTTGCTGGAAAATTTGATCAAGATTGATGTTTCAAGGAATGTTGCATGTCAAAGTTGTCTGTATAATTTTAATAACAGATTTAAATTCTATATAAATGTAGGTGCAGTAATGAAACGGGGGTTGAGAGGGGCGGTAGCCCCCCTCACGCAGAACTAATTATCATATAAAATTCTTCCGAAGCCTAATTTGAATTGTTTTAACATAGGTTTAGATAACAGTACACGTTATCTTACCTCTTTATCTCCAACCTGTATTAAATCTAGCTTAAATGGAAACTTTTATTTTAAGTTAAATCCAGTATTAAATTTCTGGATAAGAGAAAGTCACACCAGATTATTTTGCCTACCATTATTCTTTTCATACCAATTTCCGAAAATATACAGCTTTATTTATTTATTTTTAATCCTCCAACAGCAAAATTCTAAATTGTGTACCTTAGTCAGAGAAGGCAAGATAACGAATAATCGCTATAAAATGTATTTCGTATTTCCCTGCCCTTCTACCCTCCACCAATATGGCATCCTCCCTTGAATTTATAAAGAATTTTTCAAACTTTACTTTTCCAGTGAAATGTTAAATTGAATGTCCCTGAGTCAAAACTGGAAATTTTTATTTTTATTTTTTCATCTTTCGGCTATTCCTTTACGTCCTGAAAAGAAAATATAATAAAAAATACTCATCTAAATAAATAATCTCCTTCATTTTTTCCGGCCTACCAGCGGCCGAGAGATTCTGCCCTCGAAGCTGTTAGACGTGAGGTGCCGGGTTCGATCCCAGGTCGCTCTCATCAGCCTAGCCTTTCTGAGTTTTCCGTGTTTTTCCCCGAAATATAAATAAATACGGGCTAATTCCTTAGAATGACCCCCCCCCCCCCCACACACACACACACACAGAGGGCACCCACTCAGGCCTAGGACCCTAGTGCAGTCAATCGCCTTCATCCAAATAACGATAACAATACTTTTACTTTTTCTCTTTTTAAATTTCCAGTATATAAAATTTAACATTTTTTGGTTAGCTTTTCTTTTTAGCCTGTGATTGTCCATTTCATACTTCCGCAAAAAAAAAAAAAAAAAAAAAAAAGAAGTCTTTATATAGTCCTTTTTTTTTTTTTCTCTCTCTTTTCTTTAACAGTAAAATTCTAATATAAACAAACTCCAATTAAGAGTTGAGTTAAAAACACGTGACATATTGTAATAAATTAATTAAAAACACTTTAAAAACACGTTAAAAATACATTTATTAAAATATGATCATATTTTAATAATTGTATTTTTAACGTGTTTTTAAAGTGTTTTTAATTAATTTAGTAAAATTCTAAAGTGTATGTTCCTTAGTCTGAAAAGGGAAGAGGAGAAATTATATCAATACAGTTAAAAATTATGTAACTTACATTACAAACTTAACTACTCAATGAAGAAGTTTAAACGAAATCATGTTTTGACCTTTGACTCTGAAGTGCACTTTTGAGGAAATACCTCAATCTTTTCTTTACTTTACTTCACTTTCTGCCAAACATCCCCTCTCACAGTAAAAACCACCTGCAGTGTCATTTGGGGAGAGGAGTGAAAAAGATTAGAAACTGTCTCATCAATCAAGTAGATAAGGGCGGACCCGATGTGAGGCGGAGATTTTAAGAATTTTTCAGTATTTTCACAAAAATTCGCAATATTTCTAGAAAGATTTTTGATCTACGAAATTAGTGAAAATTATGGAAAAAAAGTATTTGAAAACTTCGAACTTTAAGGTTTCCCGAGAGCAATTTAATTTTTAAGGCTATTTCACGGGTTTATTTTTATAAAGTTATAAATAGAACAATACCCTAGTTTTCCAAATTTCCAAAATTGCAGTTAAAATCACAATCAGACAATAACACAAATCAAAAATTTATTAAACTGGCGGAGTGTGATTTGATCTCAAATATCATGTGCAAAAAACAGAATTCAAAAATATTAAAATGCGAATGAGAAATCTCTCTAGACATTTTACATAGGTTTTATACTAGCGCGTCATTTCTAAACGCTTTCGGGACAGTGCCCTTACTTCCTTTCGGAAAAAAACACTAATTTCACCCTCTGTTTTCAATACGACCAAACTCTGTTTGGAACTTCTACTTATTGAAAATACATTGTTAGGCATGTGCTGGAGTCGTTTGCATCGAAAAGTCAATTTTTGAAAATTTTGACTTAACGCCTTTTGGAAACAAGCTCTTCGAGTCAATACATCAGTTTATGTTAATTTCAGTAAATTCACAGTGTGTAATAAAATCTCATAAACCAATTTAACTTTAAAAATTTATTTACTTTCCATTTTGTTTTCTTTTCCTTGTTAACTCCAGTCCTGTCTCATTCATCCCCATAGGTGGGAGGTGGGATGAATGGGACAATGCACATGCATATAAAAAGAAATTATTAATTAAAAATAACTTTTTATCAAAGTTAGTATGTTTATATGCAACTGATTACTGAAGTGTACTTATGAGCAACGTTACAAAATTCTGAATTACATATGGTGAATGTTATTAATAAAAACATGAAAAATATCCCATTCATCCCCACCCTTCCCTACATTGTTTTACTAATGTATGATCATTATACGAAATGATGGGCATATTATGCATAGTTCTTTCATAGATAAGCTTAAAATGGTTTTATATATATCGCATCCTATGGGGATTCATTTTCTTAAGTTCATTAAATTATTTAAAAGAGTGAAACAAAAGTAATATATGTTTAAGAATTTTCCTACAGAATGATCATTACTGAAATTGCATGTTTACTTGTTTACCATTTATTTTCTTTTACAAGGATGCCCAAAAATTTCAAATAGTTATGTTCTTTGAACAAACATATGAATTTGGGATGAAAACATACTGACGTGATTTTTCACTTTTATTTATTTGATAGAATATGCAGAGATTCAAATTTGTTTAAGCAATTGGTAACTTCTAAGTGTTGAAAAAGTGAAGCCATTCTTTTTTTTTTAAATGATGTGATGAATAAATTTAATTTGCAAAAGAAAAATGAAACATAAAGAGGCAACTAGAATGTTATACGAACAACTATTCTTAAGCCTAATAGTATTTTAGCATTTTGCTAAAGGACTTTTTTCTGATTTTAGCTTTTATACTGTGAAGAAATTATGAACTCAGCTTAAATCCTGATGTGTACATGAACTCATAACATCTTAATTGTCTTTAATCATCTCACATGAGTATGAATAAATTTAAACCATTCATACTATTAAAGTATGGATGTATTAAAGTATTGCATTTTCAATTAATAATGTTATGGGATTTCTCAAATAATGCTTAAATGAATATTCATTCACTTGCAGTTTCTTTACAAAAATTGTTAAATATTTATCTTCTTCTGATTTACTGCTTTATTCTTTTCTCTCTGTAAATTGGAGCAATGTTTCATACATTTGATTATGCAACTTAGAATATTATTCTAGGAATCTCACAAAATGCTATAAAAATTTTCTGCTATGGTATATTGTATGTACCTAAGCACTAGATTAAAACCAGTTTTTAACCTCTAAGACACTTAGCTATAGTTGGTCAAAAAACCCTAAATATATTTTTTAAAAAAAACTTTTTTTTTTCAGCTTTTGATAAATAACTTAAACTCAAGTTCTACAAAAAATATATATATATATCCATCTTTTATAAAGGATTAAATTTGTGATAATGCAGTTAAAATTTTTACTTCTAACCTCTCTGCTTCTGGGAAACAGTATTTAGAATATAGAACAGATTCAAAAAAAAAAAAAAAAAATTAAAAACTGATAAATGAACTTTTCTTTTTTTTTCCTTGAAATCCTGCTCAAAAAAAAAAAAAAAAAAAAAAAAAAGGGGGGGGGGGGGGTCATAAGTAACTTTCTTGTAGATCATTAAATGCCAGGCAATCCAAAAGTCTCAGAAAAAAATAAAAATTATATTAGTCAAAAAGCATTGATTGTAGCACTATGCGGTTTTCACCGAAATGCATAGAAAGACAAGGGATTTTTCTTTTTTTAGGCGACGAAAGATTTATTACAAAATTAGTTTAAAATTTCACCATCAGGTGGCACTGTAATTGTAGAATTACTTTTTTACAGTGGTGCAGCACAAACAACAACATAATTAGGACTATTATAAATGCTCTATGTGACAGGCATCATTCATGAGAATGAATGCACATTGAAAATTCTCCTAAAAAAAGCATCGGTATTCGCGATATGATGTCATTTGATCAGGCAGATCTGTTCAAAATGTGAGAGGATACTGCAAATACAGTGCGATATGTTGGGTAAAAATTTAACTAATATTTTTTTCTTTACATATTTAGAAAAAAAAAATCCCATGCTTTTCTGCACATTTCAGTGAAAACCACATAAAGCTACAGTCAGTATTTTTTTTTTTTTTTTTTTTTTTTTTTTCGTGACTTTGGGATCACCCAGTATATTACAATATTTGAATCCACATGGCACATGAAAAATATGACTCTGCATATTTTAACTTAAGTCTTCAATACTGTAATAACCTCTTGAATTAAAATTTTATTCAACATCCATCTTCATACTCAGCATTACTTTTAATTAGATCTAATTCATCAATTTCAAGAAAATTTTCACAAACACTGCTAAAGCAATGCTTGCATGGTGAAGTGCACTTTCAAACAGCTGTTTTTTTTTTTTTCAAAGCTGCATGCACTGGTACATCCTTTAAGGCATTTGCAAGAAATTATTTGCAACAGATTCTAAGCCTAGATATTTCAATATGGATCAGCCTTTTTTTGCTGGATATCTAACCACGGTCCATAGGATTTTTTTTTTTTTTTTTCCCCAAGCTGCATGCACTGGTACATCCTTTAAGGCATTTGCAAGAAATTATTTGCAACAGATTCTAAGCCTAGATATTTTAATATGGATCAGCCTTTTTTTGCTGGATATCTAACCACGGTCCATAGGATTTTTTTTTTTTTTTTTTCTATTCTCAACTATTTCTTGACTTGGTAATGGGTTTGAAATGAATGATATTGTGCTGCATCTTATGTAGGTGGAAGTCTGGAAAGTTTCAATTTAGGTTTAGTCATCAAATTTATGAATCATTGGTAGTAAAGTGTTTGAAAAATCAATATCTCTTCCATATAATGCAACAAAAAAATTTCACTTGCTATAGCAATTTATTCTGCTGTAAAATCCTGAATCTTTAAATATACAGAGATGCCAACTACTACGGTTTGTCCGTAGTTATTATGGAAAAATACGGCAGTAATTACGGCCTTACAGACAACATATAAAAATTACGGATTATATGCTTTTAAAAAAGCTGCGGATATCGTTCGTTAAAAAAGGGTAACCCTTCTAATGATCAACAATCAAATGCACAACGAAAGCCTTCTGATTCCCAATCTTTCTGCATCCACAACATGAATGTCAATATTCATTTTAAACTTGTTTTATAAGATTCTAGGAACTATAAAGAAATATAATTGTTCAATATTTCTGGCTTATGTAATTATTTTTTCACCCCCACCCCCCTCTTTTCTAATCTCCAACTACTAGCAGTTATTGATAAACTCTGCAAAAGCCCAATCTTTCTCCATCAGCAATATGAATGTCAACATTCATTTTAAACTTGCTTTATTGGGTTCTAGAACCTATGAAGATGTAGAATTGTTTCATTTCTCCTACATCTATGTATTTTTTGACTACCCCTCCCCCCCCCCCCCCCCCGCCCTTTTCCATTTGCAGCTAGTGATTAGGGAATATCTATTTAGTAAATAGGTGTTACATGTATAAGATAACCAAATTTCTTTAGAGTATATCAATAAATTATTTTGAGTGATTCCAGATATTCTGCAATTCTGATCTATTTAAGCATGCGTTAATATAATAACAAAAAGTTTTGAGTAGTGTAGCATGAAATTCAGTGTCAGATTATATTTTTGATTTTAAAAAGTAAATAACAAAACAAACTTATTAGTTTAGTGCATAAATCATTTTTGAATGCAGGACATTTAAAATATTTTTTTTAATCTGATCTTAAATTTACATTAATTAAGACCGACCTACCAGACTACTGACAAGTACCCAAAACTACTGAAAATTTTCTTGTCTACTACTGAAAATTGTCCTACAAGGTTGGCATCTCTGAATATACCAGCTAACGAGATAAATAAAGTAGAGTGATAAATGGTAACCTTTGACATGGTCCAACATGAGTCATGTGACATGAACCATTTATGTGTTGGTTTCCTTAATTACAGCTTATTTTCAATAAATTTCTATTGTAATTATTCGAAAGCTTGTATTTGGCAAAAAACATAACCAAGGTTTTTATTTACATAATTTATTTATTTATTTATTTATTTTTTTAATCATTTATTTTATTTTATTTTTTAATTTTCAGTAGTCAAAATTTAACAGAGTACTTAAAAATAGTTGAAGTATTATTTCTTGTTAAATTTAGCACTCTTACTGTTCAAAAGCTTCAATGTTCCATTATTAATATATGGGCAGTTCATTTTTTTTCTCAACAAACTTGAAAGGTGTTAATATTTATTTTGATCATAACACTGTCACTTTAATAATAATTTGATGAATTGAAATTTTAAAAGCAAAAACAGTGATGAAGTGCCAAACATAGCAATCTATTTTTTTACTGTTATTCATATCACGTGGTTTATGTTGAACCACAGAAGGCTAATCCTTTATCTATTGAATCAGTACTCTACTCTATCTCGTTGATACCTACTATCTATTATAAGTAAAGGTTCTGTATTCACTGCAACTAAGTCTTTTTCTAAACTCGCTAATTGGATAATAAGTTCTAATTTTTCTCCTATTGATCCCCAGTGTTTCCTACTTGCTAGAATTTTTTTTTTTTTTTTTTTTTTTTTTTTGTGTGTGTTATATCACTTTATGTTAAGTATTATGCTTGGCCTCTGACAACTTAGTTTTTTAATAAATTCTTTAGTAATATTATCACAGAAAAAACATTTGCTGTTGAAGCAAAGTTTAGAATTTGTGATTAAGTTGGCTTAGAAGAGGTTTAGGAGCATTAGCTTCTCAATGAACAGCTAATAAATAATTATTGTAATTTTTTCACAAGTACTGTGAGAAGTAATCCGATCTAATCCTTTCTGTAACTGTTTACTGGGGTGATTTTTTTTTCTTTCTTATTACTAGATTTTTGAAGCCAAACAAATCTTTTCTTTATTATAATCTTTCCTTTAGTCTAACCATTTTTGCAAACAAAACAATATTCTGTTAAGCTAGATGATGTCATTGCAATATTACAATTAAAAAAAGAAAAGAAACACAAATATGATAAATAGTTATATTTACAGATGAACTGCACATACTAACAAACGCAATAACACTGTGCTGCAAGAAAAAAAAAAAAAAATCGAGCCCTGATACCATTCCTGCTAATTCTTATGTAAAATGACCTCCTGAATATGACCTATATTTTGTTCAATCGCCCACCTTTTCTCGAGACATTACCCCCTCTCCCAATTTTTATCACTGTACTATAATTTAATGGCCACAGTTCTGGATTTGGAGAATGGAAAAGTATTATTTTAACACAAAAAAATTTTAATGTATAATAAATAATAATATTGATTAGTAAAATATAATAAATGTAATTTATAATTTCAATGGCAAATTTCCCCCCCCCCCCCCAAAAAAAAAAAAAAAAATTTCCCTCTTGCTACAAATGTTCATATTTTAGAATTTTTCACTTCTGTAGTCCTCAGAAGATATTTAACAGTTAAAATAGTCCTTTCCTCCCCTACAAATCAAATTTATGGCCTTAAAATTACTGAAAAGTGATTAAAATAGGAAGGCGTCCCCAAAAAATTGTGGGTGTTAGGGCAAAATGGACATTATATTCATCATATATATATTTTTTTTTTTCAACGTAAATTATTACGAATTTAAGACTTTACAAGAAATGCATTTATTTATTTTTAGAATATGAAAGAGAAAAATTCAGTAAAAACCTTTTTTTTTTTTTTTTTCAGAAATTTGAAAATATTTTTGAAACTTTATAATTTCTAAAACTATGAGAATTAGAAGCAAAATGTTTTTAACCATACTGCCTCAAATTTAGTCTTCTGCGAAAGATGTACAAGTGACTTTTTTGTAGGACTGGAATATGAATAGTTATTTGGCAATAATTTCAAAAAGTTTGTGGTTTTTGTGTCTCCAGAGTCCTCTACGAAGTTCGAAAAACTGGATTTTTATCTATTTACTAGGCACATACAGCAAAAGAAAGTTTTTGTGACCTCTTTTAAACAACCTCTCAGCCCCACACACAACTGTATTATTTCCAGTATTCACCTTTTCATTATAAAAAGGCAGAATATTTTGCAAATACAATCAAATTAAATTATTTTCCTGTAATTTTGATTATAGATATTTTTATCTCTTAACACATTCATTGCTGATCTTGCGCCAGCGTGTGATGTACAGTGTTGTTTCAAATGTCAGTTGTAAAATCGGCAGCAAATGTGTTAAATCCTTTCTTTTCTTACCTCAAGGCATTAAAAAGGAATATTAAATTGTCAATTTTATTTACTTTCAACAATTTTCCACAATTATTGCATTTGCAACTAGTTTTTTCATATGTAAAATTAGAAAACTAAAAAAGACTACCAAGATTCATATAGGAAATGAACTGTACGTACATCAAAATGGATGAAATTACACTTTGAACTGAGCAATGTACTCTTCATTTAAGTTGCATAAGATGATGGGAATATGGGTAAAATTGGGTCTAATGTTCAATGAGATATGTACTGATGAATTTTTTTAATCAATAAGTGACAATATTAAAAACCACTGGTTTTAGCTAGATCATCCTGCAAGCTTACAAGGGGCATAAAGCAATCTGCAAGGAAACACTCACCTGCAACTCAAATGGGATGTAAAAATATAAACTGCATCTACTCACACACATACTACCACTTTATAGCAGTCATATACAAGATCATATGCAAACCATCTGTTGCTAATGGAAACTGTAACAGAGCATTTCATTAAATGTTATATATTCTATCAAGAATTTTTTCACTTGTTAATTTTTGCTCTTTAGATTTTTATGTTTAATTGTCAACTACTAGCCTGTGATTAAATACTGACAGATTACACTGTTTATGTAATTTCAAATGAGAGGCTAAAAATTTGATTACCAAAGCACATCGTCAAATAAATACGAAAATTTAAAACTTGATAAATATTGACTTTTTTATGGACTTGTTAAGCATTATTTTTAATTACAAAATTATGCTTTATCGTAACTAATGAATTTAAGACAAAATGAAAAAACACCAGGTCCGCACAAAAAGTTTATTAACATTCATGAAATAAACTCACAATCAGATAGAAATAATACTGATTTTCCTTTTTTTTTTTTTCTTTTTCATAAGTCAAAATCAAGAACACCTATTTTTGTCCCATTAAGGATTTTTAACACTATTCTGTTCTTATTTACAATTCACCATTAACATTTCTACTGAATCAAAGTATGTAGTAACATACTCTATATTATACAATACAACATTCATTAATTTTTTAACTTCAATTCACATTCAGTATAATACAATACAACAGTCTGCTTTGTATCTCAATTTATATTTTGCACCATCTTCAATGAATGTACTAGAATAGTTTATTTGAGAAATTAATGATGAAGAAAAACGTTTTACAATGTATAGCAGGGATTCCAATTATGCATTTAAGTCCATACTATAACCTCACTTTATAAAGATTGGTGTTAAAAGCTATCAACATGCATGAATATGTGATAACATTTCAGTCAATATATATTTGAAATTTTTGCTAGTAAGAAAGTAAAACTGTATCAACGAAAACAAAGAAAAAAAGTCTAACAAATGAATAATCAAATGGAAAGCAAAAAATTTTTTTCAAAATCTAAATTTTAAACATAATGAAAACTAATTACTACAAGTATTAAATTATTTGTATTTTTCCAATGTAAACAATACGAAAAAGCTAAAATAAATAGCCCTCAAATATCAATATTACTTTAATTTATATACACCTATATATACTGCCTATTTTAATAAGCTTGTCAATTAATGTGTAATCAATACTGGAAAATCATTATTGAAAAAACGACTAACATTTAAAAAAATACATGAAAGCTAAAAATATTAATTTACAATTGCAAAATATGAATCAATTAAAATAAGTATAAAATGAGACTAGCAACACATGCTTAATGAAGAATAAATTTGAAATTCTTCAAGTCCATTCTACACTATTGCGAAAGGTTGTTAATTTAATCCTTAAGAAGAGATAAAATTGTATTTTATAGATAAATAGGAGCAAGATAATGCCAGCATTAAAGTGAAATTTGTGCAAGAGTGCAATTATTTACATTCTATATGAAAGAATCAACACCTACATAACACAACTAGATTACAGTGTAAAGCTCAAGAAACGAGATGTGACCACTCAAAAATTAATATTACTAACAAAACGAGGTAAATTTGTAAAGAAATGGTATACTTACAACAAGGAAAATAAATTACAAGTACATTCACAAGAAAGTATATACAATAAGACTGAGGACACACACTCACAAAAAAAAAAAAAAGAGAATTTATTCATGGATAGGAGAAATAAACAGAACCAAATCTTAAGGGTCCTCTTCACTCACCACCGCCGAAAGCCAAAGCTAATGTTATTCAATGGGAAATTTTTCTTTACAAATAACTTATTAACTAATAGATATTTTTAAATTCTGTTTTCACATTCTGAACATTCCCAGCTGTTAAATTGACGGACCTTTAATAAAAAAAAAATTTTTTAATTTTTTATATTTTATTTTGAAGCTGTAAAATACGAATTTTCAATATGTGAATTTTTTTCATTTTGCAATTTCAAAAAAAAAATATTAAAAAATAAAAATATACATTTTTAAAAAAGGTCTGTCAATTTAACAGTTGGGAATTTTCTGAATGTGAAAACAGAATTTAAAAATATGTATTAGTTAATAAGTTATTTGCAAAGAACATTTTCCCACAGAATAACATTCGCTCGGGCATCCGGCGACAGTGAGTCAAGAGGGCTGTTAATGCCTCCCTATCAAAATGAGAGAATGAAGAAAATTTATAAAAGCACTCTCAACGAAAACTAACCAAGACCGATAACTGTAATACAGTTAATTACATGATTGTTCAATAAATCATTCAAAAAAGCAAAGTTAGATAATGCAGTGCAAAATCTAAAATTAAAGTGCAGTTTTCTACAGCCAAAAAACAATTTATGCCATAACCAGCCTACTTATATAAATTACTTCACAGACAAATTTATAATACAAGAATGTTTGTTTGCATAGTATTAAAAGTGATGGAATAAAGGACTCAAAAATCCTTTTTTCAGTTTACATTCATAATCTCAGTAATATGCCAGAGAACAAAGACAAAAAATGTTTTGGACATTTTTTTTTAAATAACAAGCCACTTAACAAAGCAGATATATGTTGACTCACACATACGCATACATATATATTATAAGCAAAGTAAGCAGAATGAGTACATGATGAAATGCTATGTACAGTATTCACAAAGAGAACAATAATTAAACATTTTTATCAAAACAAATCTAGCACATTCATTGGAGACGAGGTTCACATCAGAAGTTTTAAGATAAATGTAAAGCTAACATATACAGAGTGCATGACAGCTCAAGTGTCGAGTTTTAATATCTGTACATATCAGTATGAAAAATGATCTGTGTGAATATTATTTCTTAAAAAAGAAGTAACAAGACCTGCACCGCACATATAATTAAAAAAAAGAGATGATTGACATAAAGCTTTCATTAAGGTGACAAGTGTAATAAACCTGGTTTTGAAAATTTTAGTTGTAAACAATTTACCTTAAAATAAAAATAAAATAAAAATAAAAAGTGGTGGTGGTTGGGGGACGGGTCCTTTTATTAAATGAACATATTTTCTTCAGATTTTATATATATATATTATTATCTCTAGTCTTTTGTTTTCCTCTGTTAGTGAAACAATTAAGGCAAAATATCAAGGAATACACAACTTTTAATTAAAACTCTGATAAAAAAAAAAAAAAAAAAAAAAAAAAAAGGAGAGTCACATGAAAAATTAGAATAATTTTACAAGCTCCTTAATTAAATAAATAATTTATGCTTTTTAAAGTTTATTTACACAACATGGTAGATTTTTGTTTTAAAAAGAATAGAGTTCCCATTAGAGTGTCAGACCACATTTTTTTTTTTTTTTTTTTTTCATTTTCTCACATATAAATTTTAATATTGCAAGAAATTCTTATACATTTCAGAAATCTATTTAGGAATTTCTTTTTACATGAAAAATGATTCAATATAAATATTAATTATCTTAAAGTGGACCTTTCATAAAAGTCAGTGAACTTTAAACAATCTCTTCATAAGAAAAGGGGAGGGGGCAATCTCAAAATGGATTCTTCAAAAATAATCAGAGACAATTAAAATAAATTAAAATGTTCTCAAAAATTCAGACGAGAATATTGTGTATTTCAGTAATTAGCAGCAAAAGTATGCTCAGCAATTAAACACTGAAAAACAGAAAGAAATTGCCTTTTCTTGACTAAATAATTAAATATACTGGGAATCTGCTTGAAAAAAGGTACATATTTCATCTATCGGGTTGGAAGAATTGTCTATTTCAGTAATCGGCAGTGAAGAGAATTTCATATTTAAGCAATTAAATGCATTAATGACAATTTTTTATCAATGAGCTACAAAAGTATATATTAGTAATTCATAATAATTCAAAAAATTATTTTTAACTGAAATGTATTTAAGGTTTATGCATCTGAATAAAGAATGTGAGAAATTCTCAACCAATTTTTTACTCTGATGAGAACCCTGAGAAACGAAAAAAGAAAACATAAATACGACTAGAGATAATTTAAAAGTGTTCCCCATTTCCCCAGAAAGTAGTTATTTTCATTAGGTGACGATGATAATTTTATAATACAATCAAAACAGACGTGTATTAAAGTACTGAAAACTTCATACATTCACATTCCCCTAAAGCAACACTAAAAGACAAAGACAGACTACACTGAGTAAAACAATCATGCAAAATAAATATAAAACTCTTTTTAACAAAATATAAATTTTTAATTTATAGACAAAAATGCTAATATCTAAAAATACAAAATTACAAGGTTTAAACCACCAGTAAGAGCAAAATACCATTCAAGCAATCAAGACTGGCAGATATAAAATAACAGTCTATGTTAATGATTTGATGGAAAACAATATATAACAAATGTAACACTGGAATTTTCCAAAAGAATCACTGACAACCATTTTGGTAGGAATCTGTATTCAGCCATTAGCAGCCACAACAAAACCTCTGCAATATAGCTGTTCATGTATAATAACGACTAACATTTCTAAATTAGCATAAGCTTAACATTTTCAAATTTTCAAAATATAGGAAAGTTGAAAAAAAATAAAAGCAGTAATAGAATGTCTATTTGAGAGGTAACAGAAAAAAAAAGCAAAAAAAAAAAATTACAATATTCACTCTTTTTTTTTTTTTTTTTTTTTTTTGTGTTAAGATTAAAAAATATCTTTATATATGATACAAAAAAATGTTTTGGTAAACAAAAATATGGAGATAAATCAAATTCTTCCTTCCCTTATTATAGGAGACTTAAAATTTTAAACAGAATATTTAAAAAAAAAAAAAAAAAAAAAAACTTTTTCAGCATAAAGAAGCTTTTTTTAAAATAGATTATTAAAGCAAATGGGTAATTCCCCATAAAATGGTAATTATAGTGTGAAAAAAAAAAATTAAATAAATGACTTAACTGTTTTGTATGTGCTGCAGATTGATTGAAGTTTATAAATTAGAATCTGGCAACACTTGGTTAATTGTTTCCAATATTTCAGTCTTTTTAAGAACTGAAACAGGACACACAATGTAAATCACAATTAAAATATTGATTATTTTTGTATAAATTATAACCTAGAAATGTTGTTCATACTATAAAATATCATTTTACTCTACTGGGCTTCATGAACTAAAATTTTAGATTTCCATTAAACCGCAAAACTTTTTTTTTTTTTTTATGCGAGTCAGTGCAAAATTTATATCTACATACCACTTATTCATATTAAATATTGATAGCTTCTTACTGTTCCTAAGACATTTTTTAAAAATCAGTTGTAAAATTTCCTTGACGTAATCATAAGATTCAATTTTGCAAAAAATACATCGTAATGTGAGCCCAATGGAATTGCCAAAATAATTTTAAAATAATTCATTACAATGTAATAAACATTTTCTAATCAAAATTTCTGCTAAAAATTTGGGTACTAAAAATAATTTAATGGACATTATTAAAAAAAAAAAAAAAAAAGAAAAAGAAAAAAGTTATTTTATAAAATATATATTAATATTTAGAAAATGACTATATAATCAATAAAAGATTTAAAAAAAAAAAAAAAAGACATTCATATTCTATTGTCACTTTAAGATATTCCAGAAAATATCCATGCCCTGAACACTAAATTATATCTATTGAATTACAAAAGCAAAAATTTGAAGAGTTTTAATTCATAAAATAAAACAAATTGCTTCAGGATCCATTAGTTGGGAACAGCATTCATGACACAGATGCAACTGAAAAAATAAATTAAATGAATAAAATGATAAATTAAAAATGAAAGCAATGCTAAAGACATGCAAAACAAAATTACTACTCTAAACTAAAAAGAATGCAAATCAAATGCGACAAACATAACAAAAACTTAAAAAGGAAACTAAATGTAATAAAATTAAAGCTATCACTAACAACATAATTTTTATATTTTAACACACATAAATTTTCTAACATTCAAGACTACATTTAATTCAGAAATAAAAAAAATAAAATCATTCTATCTAGAGGATAAATGATGCACATGCAAAGCAAATGAAACAGATTTTTTTTAAGAAAGAAAAAAAATGCATGCAAGATTTATAATACTTCTATTAAAAATCTTCCACACAATCATGCTGAAATACATTAACACACTGAAAGAGTAACTTTTTATATAAACAGAACTTAGTGACTTTCAATAATTACCAATTCTAACTAAATATTTAGTCGTAATAAATACATAATTTGAATGATATCAAACTATGGGACTATAATATCCAAATCTGCAAATCACTCTTCATCCAATACACATTTTGCCACAAAAATGAGAATGTTAGTAACTTATTTAATTGTAAAGCAGGAATCAAAAAGGACATTTTTAAAAGCTTAAAATATCCTAAAATATCTTTATCCAAAGTTAATATTTTATTAATTCAAAAAAATAGTTAATATTTTCAATAGAATATAGTTTCTTAAATTTTGATGCTCTAAGCATTTATTATTATGAAAACTATACATTTATATGTGTATAAAGATCTTGCTGATATATTCATGTATAAAAAATTTTTTTCTTCTTTTAATTCGAGTAATCTGGCAAAGATTATAATAAGCTGCAATTTTCAGTTAAGGTAGTTTTATAGTGTTTTACAAACATTTTTAAATTCATATTTGAAATTGTAAAAATTATGAAAAAATATCTAAACTCTGAGTTAAAAATAATTTTTATCCAAATTATGGTATAAGTTTATAAATAATGCTTTTAATTTATATTAGAAGGAAAATTATTTATCTTTGTTTAAAAAATTAACTACACTCAAAACAGAAATACATTAACAAAATTTTCAGTAAATTTAAAAAGTTCACAGGTAAATGATACAAGAATAAAACGAAATATACATACCTATAATACATGAGGAAAAAAAGACAATATATACACAAAATAAATATAAATAAATTGTTTTTTATTAAAATGAAATAACACTAAAATTAATCAAACCTTTTATAAATGGTATCAAACAAAATCAATTTTAAAAACTCAATGCACATATTTTATATTACTGAGATAAAAAATAATATAAAGACACAATAAACAACAATATTTGCACTCTGATGAATGTAATATTTTATAAAAAGAAACATGTATGATATTTAATCACATAAAAATTTCTAATATTCTACAGCAATTTACATGACACAAAAGTGATACAAACAACTGTTAATCAATCATACTATGATATCAGATATGATTTTGGATGAAGGTAAAAATTATTTTCCTAAACTAATAGAAGAAAATACAAAAAATTCTTTTAAAAATAGTCTTTTATATTTAAAATAATACTCAATTTTATCTACAAGTTTGTTTTTTTCTTATAAAGAAGAAAGTCAAGAAATTTCTTTACAAAATGTCAAAAGTATTCAAACATTATCATAAAAATATTACTTTTTATAATTTTTCTTTTTTCTGACAGGATGTCATCAAAAAATTTATCGCAAAGTGATAATAAAACTTATTTTACAGTTGAAATATAACAAATGTACAAATTTTAACTATGATTTGTAAATTGCTAAAATGAAAATAAAAATTAAAAAATATTATAAATCTTCCTTTGCCTGATAATTTTAATGTAATGCATCCTTTTAATCATTCCAATTGGCTCTATATTCTCAAACATCAAAAAACATTATATATACTAATTACATAAACATTTATACACTAAACATAGTTACATATAAATGCAAGTACATACTGCTTTTTTTATTTTTAATTCATATTTCTATCACAGATTTATGATACAATTCAATCATATGGACTTTTGATATTTTTCATGGTCAAAGAATGAATTATGTTTATCACAATATAATCTGTAGTTTGAGGAGATAAAAATTTTTATTTTTTATGAGATATGATCATGATATTTTTTATGAAAATTTCAATGACAAGGTTCCCAGATTACTGGAGGAGGGAGGGGAAAAGTCAATATAAAAATTATTTATTTATTTTATTTTTTTACATTATATTTTTATTAACTTAGTTTTTCACCTTCTAATAACTAAAAAAAAAGATTAGCAACTTTTTTTTTAATTTATTTTTAATGACAAATTTACTTTAAAGAATTTTTGCATTTAAGGAGATGACAGTCATTATACGGCTTTTTTACTTTGTTGTTTTTGTTGTTGTTAACTACTGTTTTAAAATAATGAAATTTGAATACATATGCATTGCAATATATTAAGAATATTAAAATTACTTTAATTTCTTTGAGATTTTTTACACTTATATGTAAAAAATTACTTTTTAAATATAAGCTTTACATTTTATTCAAATTCAATACATTTAATGGATAATTTCTTGAAATCATTAGTTCAATATTCGATCATTTCAAAGGCCCACTCTTTCCCATAAAGAAAGAATTTAAGATGACAATATAGTCTTTAAATATTCAGCTATATTGCATGATATTTATTACAGCAACCTGAAATTTATTTTTTATGTTGCTAGAAAATGAAATGTTGAAAAGAAAATGGAGTTTTTATATTAAGTATACAATTAAAGTAAAATGTTATCCATTAAAATGAATTGTGATAAATTGTTAGAATGTATACTTATTTTAATTTGCATCTCACAAATGCTATTATCAAGAATTAAATTTAACAGTATCATTTTAAAATGTTAATGAACCTCTCTTATGCAGGGACATGCGGGGCTCGTGCATGGGCCCTGAGTAGTAGGGGATATTAAACCTGGCCCTGGAAATGCCATTTTGTCTTTTTTCCCTTTAAAAATGGTATAAAATGCAAAATTCTGTCATTTTAGTTCCATATATAAATGTATATATACCTTGTGCTATTGATGGCCAATGTAAGGGGTGGGAGACAGGGCCTACAGTAGTATGTGTGCCCTGGGCCTCTCATGAAATTAATCAGGCCTTGCTCTTATGCTGTCGCTGAATATATGTATATATAAGCTTACAGTTCTACATAAATAAATATTTAAAACCAGAAGTAATATAGGAACCTTGTGATTTTATGTGTAAATAATTCATATATAAATAATCTATCTTTATTAACCTTTATTTATCTAGCATCCAATCTTAGATATAACAATCTAGAGATTCACTTTTTTGTATCAGAGAATAAAAATACTGAAATTAATTTAGGACAGTGTGGCTCAATCATTACTTTGATTTAAATACATTATTAAAAAGTACAAAACAATATTACAAACAATGCTGGTGATTTAGAGTGCAAGAGTGCATCTTTTAAAAAATATTTTTTAAGCATGCATATTTTTTCTTTTTCCAAAAATAAGTTAATCTGATTTTTAAAAATTCAAACAAAAATTGTAAGCTCTTTTATTTTACACTTGAAAATAAAAGTTATTGAATAAAGCTTTTATGTTTTTATTTTAATTAAAGAAGCACAGTCTTCTGACAATTTTTAAAAAGAGTGTTATAAGCACAAAGTATTAATAAAGAAAATAAAAAAATTTTGGCAATACTCATCTATAGACAGATGAAAATTATAAAGAAAGAAATCATATAAGCTATTGGTGAAGATTTATTTATTTTACTCTCTCATTTAAATAATTCAAAGTAATAAGATTTCATTAACAATTAACTTTATTTTTTTCCTCAATTTCCTTTTCAGTTACAATTGGTCATTTTTAGCATTTATTACTTTTGATTTGCCTTTTATATATATTTATTTTTTATTTTGTAAATAAAACCTTAGAAGTTAAAGAACATTCCATAATTATAATTATTTTTTAGTATTTTTTTTTTTTTTTTTTTTTACAAACTGCAAAACATTTAAAAAAAAAAAACTCTGTACCAGAATTTTAGAATATGTTATATATACAGCTATTTTACCTTATCACAAAATACTGATACAAGGACAAAAATCCCCACTCAAGCGCATCTGTTTAAGGATAATATATCCTTTTTATGAAGAGACGAGGCAAATAACCCATAGGTATGGACAAGTCTCAGGTCGCTTTATCAATCAAAAAAGGATTTTAAAAATAAGTTCTTTGAAGCTAATCATTGATGCTTTCAGGACAAATCTTTCACATATTTCTGTTTAATAACAGCCTTTTCATTCGCCTGATGTCCAAAACTATTCTTATTTCAGCATAAAAAACATATAGATATGTTAATTATTGAAATACTTTTTTTTAATATAAATGAATACATAAATTGGTTTTTAAAAATAAATAAAAAACTGCAAAAAATTAAAGAAAGAAAGAAAAAAAATTCTAATGACGAAGGGGGAAAAATTATAAGAAAATTTGTTTTAATAATGATTACCTTTTAGATCAAATCATGTCAAATGTACTGCATTCCTGAATAAATAGAAAGCGGTAAAACCAAATTATAATAACTAAAATAAAACAAAATATAAAATTCCAAAGTATATCACATCTCATCAACAGCTTATATGACACAAGTAGATGTGCATGAATATGAAGGTCGAGAAAGATTGGAGAAGTGGTTGAAGATTTAGAAAACTAAAACTTTTAGATAGAAATGCATACCAATTCTAATATAATTCTAAACAAATGATATACACATTAAGCTATTATTAAATATGCAACAACATTGAAGCCAATTACTTCAACTTCTACTGTATGTGTATGTATAGGAGATAATCCGTTAACTCTCTTTTCATTCTGACATCACGAATAAGATACTAATAGAAAATAATAAATCATAAGTTATAAAGTAAATATAAATTATACAAGCAATTCAAAATCTTAAATTATCACAACATTATAAAAATCATGCAATAAAAATTTTTATCAAAAGCATGCAAAATGTACACAAAGAAATTCATGTATGAACATCAATACTTTTAAAAGAATGGAAAAAATAAGAAATTAAAATAATTTTATAGCATTGTTTAAATACATCAAGAAAATGAAATTAAAAATCTCTTTAGAAAATTCTTACCATAACTAAAATGGTATGGCTTCCTCGGATAATATTTTATTTTAAACAGAAGCTATTATTCCACAAGTTAGCTCTGGCTCTCATTTTGCACTTTTCTATGCCAATTTTAACTTTGATTTAGATTATAGTTTAATTTTCAAGAAGATTGTGATAAATCAAAATTTTATGCATAAAGAATGGCAGAAATAAAATATTTATTAATACAAACTATATGCCAAACGTTACACTAACTCAATATATTTATTGTTGTCAGTATTCCTATTCCTAATTGAAGAGAAAATTTTAAAATTAGCCTTGCAATGATATTAATATACTTTCTGTTTTAAAGAACCAAAAAATAAATTTATAATAAATTCTATGAACAAAAATGTCAAAGGTAGTCAGTCTTTTAATCAGAATATTTTTTAAAGGAAATATACCAAAGTAAAGGAACAAAAGAATGTTCTAAAGTTTCATTAATTGTATTACAAATGTTGTATGTGACACCTCCGACAACTTGTATAAAAATCAAGATAGCTAAATTCACCTCACACTACCTGCAAGATTGATGGTATTAACAGATGCTACTGCTTGTAATAATCTGTGTTTGTATTTAATTGTGATGCAGTTCGTTCTGTAGCATTGTTACCTACAAGCATCAAGGATCTAAAACATAGGCTATTAGAAAGAGGCAGCATCTGTCAATACGATTACCTTGTAGAAAGTGTGGAAAGAAATTAGCTATGATCTTGATACGAGCTGCAGGCGGCGGACACATATAAATCCATTGATGAAACTTTAGTATTTTGTTCTAGACCTGAAAACTGAAATTTTTAGTCACTTGCCAGTGGATGGTATATCTTTTTAGCCTAATCACCAACTTTTTCACAAGTTTTTTAGCAAATTACTTAAATAAATAATAATTTTTATTTAAGTTTTTTTTTTTTTTTAAAGAAACTTTTTAAAATTGCCCAATTTTTGTGATGTATCCATTTTAAATTTGCAAATTTATATTATCAGTTTGTTTCAATTTCATTGATTTTCTAAAAAATCTGTTTTATATTCATCGATTTTTGTGAAAGGTCAGTTTTCAAGCATGAAATTTTACTAGATACACACCATTTTTTGATAGTGAATTGATGAAGTTTGCATTTTTTATCACTTACTAACAATAAATCGCCTTTTTACAGCTGACTGCCAAAATCTGAAAAGAGTTCTCAACAGATTAGAAAAAAAAAATATATATATATGTTTTTTTATTGAAATGTGCATGTTTTTTCAATGAAAATTTAAATAGGCAATCATTTTACTGCTAATTCATAAAGTTTGTGCTTTTTCAAAGCCAATCTTTACAAATCAATGAATTTTCTGCTTTTTGGGTGTTTAATTTATAAAAAGTATGCCATATTTTTGTAGAAGTTACCAAAATACAGGATCATATTTCATTTCCTTGGCATTTGATTTAATTTACATTGAATTGCTAAAATGCACAATCTTTGCATAGTCAATTCATAATATTTGTTCTTATGATGATCCCAGAAGAGAGAGAGAAAAAAAAAAAGAAAGTGTCAAGTTATTTAATTTTTTAAGTTTATTTTACTTTTTAGTCTCTACAGAGCAAATAGCAAGTGGATTTTTAGGGTTTACTTTGTTCCATCACTTTTGTATGTTTCCTGTTTCCATTATGAAAAATATGATTTAAAAGAGTCATTCATTTTCATATACCCTGTGCCAAGAAAAATCCAAATTATTAACATGTAGACATTTGGGTAGAATATATTGGAAAGTGCAACAAAATGAAAAAGCAATAGTAACAGTTAAAAAGGCATTATTCATTAAATTTTTGTGTAAAGTTAAATATTCCTCCATTTATTAAATAATAATAATTCAAATATTTTTTTACAATAAACATTAAAATATAGGATTGATAATGATATTTTAAAGTTTTTTTTAATGTAAACATTATTGATAAAGCTTCATATCCTGTGCAAAATGAGAGTGCCAGCCTGAAAATTCAATATAAATTCTTGAAATCTGAAATTATGTCACATAACTCTAATAACAAAGGAAATATTATATAGGTTGCTATCTAATAGAAACATGCTATGTACTTTATAATAAAAACAAAGCACAATCTATTGTGTGAGACTATAGGGATGTTGCTCTATTAAGCATTCTGAAACAGCATTTCAAAAAACTGCATGAGATATTTTCAAAAATATTAATATGTAGCTTTTGATGCCTTTTTTTTTTTTTTTTTTTTTTTTTTACAAGTTACGTTTTTTTAACACATTTATTTATTTATTCATTCATTATTTTTAATCTAAAGAAATAAAACGCATCATCTAATTTCAATTAATTTCTTTTTCTGCTTAAATACTTGAATTTAACTACAATATTGTTAACATTTCAACTATTTCAAATTGCTTCTATTCTTTAATCCATATTTTTTCAAACGAGCTTTGGACAACTTTTTTGTTACAAGAATAATTTTTTTTTTAACATTTCAATTCAAAATGAATTTCAGAATAAATGGTAGGATTTTTAAATGAATTTTCATTATTATAACATTTTCAAGGTAAATTTAAATTAATCAAGTTAGTTAATTAACTTAATGTTAAATATTTCTTTATTTACTTATTAACTTACAATTAAGTCTGATTTAAGACAGAACGATATATTATTAACTGTTTCAACTATACAAAATTATTTCAAAGACTATTATCTTTGTCCTTTTTTTTTTTTTTTACTGAGGGGGATGTGTGTAATTTCCAAAAGATGAACAATAAACACATTAAGTGAAAATAGATTGTTTAGTTTTAAAGGCTAATTAAATTAGAGCTAATTAGTTTAAACGCTAATTGATTTTTAGTTAAATAATCACATTTTTTAGAAAAAGTGTATGAATATATAACTGGAAAACAAATATTAATTCATTATTACCTCATTAATATTAAATTAAGCATTCAAGATTTAACATTTATGATATATCTAAACACTTTAAAAAGTCTCTTTAATAGACCAATTTCTTAATTTTCTGCATTACTTAAATATTTGACATGCAAAACTATTTAACAATTGCAAATAGAATTGAAATTTAGTGTCGAGCAGCAGTAATTGAGTTTAGAATAATTTGGAACAGAGGTCGCCAACTGGTTCTCTTCAGGAAAAAAAAAAAAAGAAGTTGATCAATATTTCTTCTTCTTTTTTTTTTTTTTTTTTTTTGGGGGGGGGGGGTTAATTATTAGCAATTATACTGGTTGATTATGTACATTTTAGCTCTAGAATTTTCTGATTCACACATACTCACACAACAACTTTCATTAACGAAATCATTCTTAAAAGATATATACTTTTTTTTCTATAACATTATATAATGAATTCATAATTATTAACATATACACTCACAAAATCATATACACTAGATCAAAATTAAATTACCAAATTGTGAATGAAAAAAAAAAAATAGTCAATATATAACTTGACTAAAGTTAAATTAGTTCCAGTCATATAAATACTTCATTTTTGGCTGTCTATAAAAAAATTAATATTTACTAGCGGGTGAAAAAGCAAATGGAAAATCATATTAAATTTTCAACAACATGTTTACGTGAAAATTTTCCTTAAGTGGTTAGTAATATTTCATGTCAAAAAGTTTATTTCAAATTTGACCGCTATTTCTACAAATATATTTATGCTTCTTTATGAACATTGTTAGCAGTCCATGAGATTTTATGTAATAAATTTGGTGGTCCACAAGATATGAGTTTAACGATCTTTTAAGGCTAAAAAAGTTGGCGACCTCTGATTTAGAATATAATATATACAAAAAATATTATGAAAACACTTTAGTCATTAGGATAGAACACTTGAAAACTGTCAAATGAACCACACTGACATTTATATATTGTAACTATGTGCACATTAACATTCATAGCCGTTAATATTTAAGATATAATACATGTAATACATTTTTTTTTTTTTCTGAACTTATGTAGCACTCAAGTTATGGAAATGCAAGCACCAACTATGTACAAAAAAATTAACAAGAGATCCACAGGAAAACGGTGGAATCAAATTGACAGCCTTAAAACAAGTATGGCCTGGCATCTCCTACATCAAAATATTACATTTTCGAGTTGTACTTGAAGTTATAAAAAATCAGATCTAAAAGAGGTCTTTACAAATGTTCCCTGGTATTAAATTTTTTTTTATGAATATAATTTCCATAAACTGTTACAAAGAAGATAGTAAATATGTTTCATATAATAATCATTTAAGAATATTTTTTTACATAAAATATTTCATTATCATTGGATACTTTTTTTTCCATAAAAATCTAGACTACTGTATAAAAAAGGAGACGATAAAATTAATTCCTCCAAAAATAATTCATATACAATTAGCTCATTCGTCAAGATTAAAATTTTGGATAAATCAAACAGTTTCTTTGGACACATTATATAGATCTGAATATGCAAAAAATTTTACTATACATAAACGATATGTTGGCTAAATTTACAAACTATCATTTTGTTTAAAAATTAAATACATTTTTTCATCTCTTTAATAGTTTTTCTTTTTTCTTTTTTTTTTTTTTACACTTTTCTAATATAGTAATTTTTATTTCCTATCCTAATGCTAACATTCACAGCACAAGGTCACAGAAGAGCTGTTTAATTTTACTTCATCATAATTTACTAATACTATGTGTAATTTTATGCATGTTTTTTTTTTTTTTTTTTTTTCAATATCACCGTGTCACTATTTAAACATCAATATCTCTTTATGCCTAGCGAAATGCATATGAAAATACACATAGACGAAAACAATATTACATGCAAACATGACTTTTGGTAATTATTTTCTTTTAATTTAGAATGTGAAGATCAGTAGGTGTTAGTTTTCTGTGAGCACATAAGGTGTAACAGCTCAATTAATTTACGAATATGCCCAAGCTAGAAAAAGGGAGAAAAGAGGTTAGGTTAGGTCAGGTTATAAAAGCATTACTAAGATCACGTTTAATAAGAACTAATGCAAGCAGGCATATACTAAGATGTGGGCAAACCTGAAAGATTATTACTATTCATCTAGAAGCAGAAACTGGAAAGGAGAAAGCTATTAAATGTTGAAAATATTTCATTCGGAAGAAAAGAAAGTTGTTATATATAAAGAAAAATACAACATGTATTTAAAAAAAAAAAAAAAAAAAAAAAGGTAAATTTATACATAAATAATGTGAATATATAAAATTTTGCTTTAATTATTAATAAAGTAACCACTGTCTTTATATTAACCTACAATTATTTTTTAAATATTTTAGTGTAATTTAACATTATACCTTTATTACATGCAGGAAGGAGGGAATTTACACAAACTATAAGGAATATGGAACTATACATATTTTAATGGGGAAAAAAAATTCAGAGAAAAAGAATTTAATAAAGAAGAAATGATTTTAAATCATATTGTGTATAAATTATAAATAATTCTGGAGAAAAAAAAAAAAAAAAAAAAAAACATTTTTAAATACATGGGTACAGATACAGAGGTGGGGGGGGGGAGAGAGAGAGACTATTTGCAACCTGTACTATTTAGAAAATGTGATCCAGTAATTTTGAATTTTACTATTTAGAATATAGCTATATACATTACGCAGCTGCTTACGATATATATATATATATATATATATATATATAAAATAACCCCAGACATCATCAGAACAAACTTAACCAGCAAGAACTTTTGGAGGTATTTTTAATGAAGGTGTTTGGGAATAAGGCCAATTAACTGCTCCCTGGTCCTAGGCCTGAGGAAGAGTGCCTTAAGTGGAGGTCTTTATAAGGGGTCCTAGCCCGTATTTACACAAGTTTCAGAGAGAACCACAGAAAATTCTGAATGGCTAAGCCAACGAGTGTGACCTAGGATCAAACCCAGCATTTCATGTCTACCAGCTTTGAGCGCAGAACTCCAGACATCATCAGAACAATCTTAATCAGCAAGATCTTTTGAAGGTATTTTTAATGATGGCGTTTGGGAATAAGGCCAATTAACTGCTCTAGGGTACAAGGCCTGAGGAGGTGTGTCTTCAGTAGAGGTCTTTCTAAAGGGTTCTAGCCGTATTTACACAAGTTTAGGAGAAAACCACAAAAAACTCTGAATGGCTAGGCCGATGAGTGTGACTTAGGATCAAACCGAGCACCTCATATCTACCAGCTTTGAGCACAGAACCACTCGGCCGCTGATGAGTGAAGGTATTTTTAAATATTTAGTTGTAATTTAAAATTCTTTAAATTTAAACAGTGTTTTATAGTTTTTTCCAGTCATACTTCCAATTTTTACCTAATCTTCACAAACTCTTCTGTACAAAATATATGTACATAATAGATATATAAGAAGGACATTTAAAAGGGAATTAATATGGCAAATTTAAAGAAAATCTGTAGATTTTTTTTTTTTTTTTTTTTTTTTTTTTTTTTTTTTTTAAGAGTCCAACTTCTGGAACCTTAAATTAGCAAACTAAATCAGAACGTCTAACAATTTTCCTACAGTGACCAACTAATGCATATGAAAGAATATTTAAAAGGAGATTTACACAGCAAACTTGAAGAAAACCGTTAGAACTGTTTTTAAGATAGACTTAAAATATGGTTCCATTTCTAGTTTTCCAACTTTCATAAAAAGTTGGTGAATATTTGTACAGTAGACATGTTTTAATTGTGAAATTTCATTGTTTTATCTCTTTTTGATTTGGAAATGTGATAGTCAGAAAATCCCCCCCCCCTACACACACACACACCGACTAATTTTGAAAGCACTTTTTAGAACTCAAGAGATTTTAAAACTGGTAGATCAGGTGAATATTCATGTTTAAAATTTTTATATCAGGTGAATATTTCAAATCAGAATTTAAAACTTGTAAATTAAGTCTATATTAAAATTTTTTGACTAAATACAATTAATGTTTTCATTACTTAGAGCAGTTGGGTAATGGAAGTAAAAATAGGGTACTTCAAAATACACAGATGAAAGAAATATTAAATACTGTTCATAGAAATTAAAATTACTGGATCACATTTTGAAATTGTTTATTCTGGAATGGTACAATGATGAACTTAATATTACACATTATGCAGGAGAGGAGTAGGTACATACATTTTACAACTTTTTAGAAGGCCACTAGTAACATATAATTTACATATAATACATATAATTTAATTTTAAACACATAAAAAGTGTAGTACTATTACATGGTAGGCAAGATGGGGAGAAAGAGAATATCAAATGTTTTTACAAAATACAAATTTTTTAGAAAAATCACAATTTAGGCCAAAATTTAATTATACATATTTTAGGATATAATAACATTAAAATAAGTTCTATGTATGTATATATATTTCTTTTTTCTGCAAAATATGTAACATAGTCGCAGCCAAACTTTAAAGCAAATAAACTGTTTTAATATTTTTTTTTCTCACCATTTACTAATTCTTAAAATAATAATAAATCAGTGTTTATATTTAAAATAAAAAGTCATTGAAAACACATTTAACTGTATTATTACTTAATTTTAATAAACTCATATATATATATATATACAGGGTGTTTCAGTGAACCATTTCAGAACTTCTAAGAGGGGTAGGGTACATCCTGACGAACCAAAATCATATACCAATGGGCAGTCAGAAATGCTTTCCTGACGCGGTAAATTCGAGATATGCCTGGAGTATTCCAGAAAGTTCGGATGTCCATGCGTTGGAGATGTGAGGCGTGCATTGTATCCCGTGGAAGAAACTTCGAACACTTACTTTAATCCATGTACCTTTTGCTTCTTTTCATGTATTATTAAAATGATTTCTCACTTACTGTCTCTTTTCTTTATAGTGCTTCTGTGTACACCACTTCAGGAAAGCATTTCCGACCCCACATTGCTATATGATTTCGAGTTGTCAGGATGTACCCTACCCCTCTTAGAAGTTCTGAAACGCTTCACTGAAACACCCCGTATATATATATATATATATATATATATAATGCAACAAAAAAATGTCTTGTGTATGCAATTTTAATCAAATAATTAATACAGCTTTTGTTTCATTTTTCAAGTTAAACATACATTTATATATCACTGTTTTCACACAGCGCACATATATAAAAAATATATATATTAGTGAATTGGTAAGTTTCTCAAAAATGATCTTAACACAAAAAAATAAAATGATAATGAAATAAAAGAAAAAGAGAAAATAAAATAAAGAAACAAAATATATAAATAAATAAAAAAAAAAAAAAACTTTATTTTATTTTTTATTTTTTTAGCAATTTAGCTATGGATACTTTTTGCAATTACTTAAATATTTAAAAGATTGTCTCACATAAAATTAAGTTTTCATTAGTATTTTTATAGATTCCTCAACATCATTCTTATAAAAATGTATAACTCACTTTTATTTATTTCGGGTGTACTGAAAACAGTGACACGTTAGTCTTAAATTTATGAAAAATGTATTTTAAACATAATCTTTTTTAATAATTTCACTAGCGAAATTTTATTGCAATTATACAGCCAAATACTTTGATTATACAAAGATAAAACCCATTGGTATTTAAACATTATTCTGTTAACTTAAAAAAATAAGTATGAAAGTTAACAGTGACTATCTTAAAAAAACAAATGTAATCATTAGTATTCCCCCACACCTAATTCTTTCATGGTTAATGAATAGTAATTCTCATACCCTCATCCCCCTCAGTCTTTTATGGCATCATTTATGACAAAAGGATTAAGTTTAAAATCTTTTATAAGAAAACTTTCATTGGGAAAAATGATATCCAAGATGTGACATTTTCACTAACATGCATATATCTGGTCTATGAAAAAAAAAAACTATGAATCTGTCACAGAGAAGAAATTTTGAAGTTTTTATCATTTACAATGATTTAATGTAGGATCAATTTCACTAGCACTTATTTGCTGCTAATGTTGTAGGTATCAATAAAATTTATCAAAAGTTAATTTAGGCAAGTTTCATTTACCAATTTTTTTAAAATTTACACTGGCAGTAAAACAAAAAATGTGTAATCGTCAATAGAAAGTTCAATATTGTCCATCAAGAATTTTTTTTTTTTTTTTTAAATACAGTGGAGCACCTTTTATATGTTTCTCATTTATACGTTTTTTGACTTTGGTCCCAAATCATTCCATTGAATTCTAATGTTAAAATATTTCATTTATATGACACAAGTAAATTCTTAATTTCACTTATACGTTTTTTTTTCTGCTTGTAGAATCCCAAGTTTGAGTTTCATTCCAGGATTTAAAAAAAAAAAAAAAAAAAAGAAAAAAAAAAGATGAATGCTCAATATTTTATTCTTATTTTTTTCTTAGAACTATGGTAACAAAGTGCGGCTATAGAACAAAGTGCAACTTGCATCGATAGCATGGGGGGAGGGGTTTAGAGAAATTTTCAGAGATAAGCAGTTGGCGACTGGGTTGAATGGTAGGTATACAAGTAGCCAGTGACCACTTGAAGACCTCCCACTTTCTCTTTTAATTGATTCCAAAAATGGGGTATAAAAGGAAAAAAGCCCACCACTCTATAGGCATTTTGTAAACTTGAAGATTTATTACTCACTTCCGTTGGGCGACTTGGAAGATTTTCTTATAGTGTTTATTTGACATTACAGTTGGAGAAACATTTTTTTTTTTTTTCTTTCCTTCCTTTTAATCGTGTGCAAAAATGTCATCTTCGTTTAGCGAACAAAAGACTTTGTCTTTAAAGGTTAAAATCGAAATCTTAAAAAAAATTTCTGAATTTCTATATTTTTAACCATCATTTAATTTTTATTCAACTTTTTAAAAATATTTTAAATATAATTAAAAATGTATCTTATTTGAATAAATGTAAAGGAAATCATGAAAACTGATTAGGCTTTTATTATTAATATGATACTTTATTGTGTATTAATGTTAAAACAAATTTTCAGTTGTACATTTTTTTCAGCTATACGTTTTTTAGGAACGGTCCCTTGAAAAACGTATAAACGGTGCTCCACTGTAACTAAATTTACTTGATGAAAACTTCCACTTTTCACAATACAAATTTTAAGCCTACTGAATAACAATATTATAAAGGTTATGAGTTAAACAGACTTATAAACTTATTAAAATTAAATATTTAAATTTAATTTTGTCGACAAATTTAGTGCAAATGATTTGCATTCTTAAAAGAAAGTAAAACAAAATATAATTAAAAACAAAATATAAATAAAAACAAATGATAAAAATAAAATACTAAATAAATAAATAAAATAAAAAGAACAAAACAAAAACTTACCAACAATAACTATAATAATAATTAAAACAACACCAATTATTATTGCCCACATCTGAAATAAATTAAAAAATTAATTAATTGTAAAATAGTAGGCATGAGGAAATAATTCTATTTAAACTAAACAACATTTGTGACTATTGTTATAAAACTCCACCCCATACAAAATTTGGATCCCTCAAAGATTTTTCTTCATGCCTCGAAGAAAAAAAAATCTCTAAAATAAACAACTTACCTGCAATAATGATTATAATAATTAGACCAATAGCAACCATTATGGCAATCATCTAAAATAAAATTAAAGTTTACAATGATGTTAAGCATGACTCTTACGCACCATAATTCAGATGACAGCACAAAATTTTAACTAGATACATTATTTGCGGAGGAGGAGGGGGGGGGGTTGCAAAAAACAACTTATAATTTTGAAGAAAACTCAAATATAACTTAGAGGTGAAGAAAAAAATAATAAAGAAGCAAAAGTGAAACTTTGAAAAGATACAAAACAATACCATAACTTGGAACAAAAGAATTCCATAAAATAAAAAATGAATGCTAAATCAAGGGGGGAAAAATATGAACCTTGCATGTAAATAAATATACATATGTATAATAAAAATAAAATAAAACCAAGCTGCCAAAAATATATTAAATTGTTTCAAAAAGGATTTTTACTAATAATGCAGAATCTAAATAAATATAAAAAGAAATTAGAAATTTCTACTGGACACTAGAATGAAATTTCAAATAAAATATAAAATTCTACAAATATTTTCTACTAAAAAAGTAAAGGGTAAAAACAATATAAATTGAAATAGAAAAACATTTATCAAGAATGCACTGAAAAGAATGGATGAAAATAATTAAAATATGTATCATTCCAATGATTACTAAACTATACTCCAGTGATGGAAAACCTTTCAGAAAAATTGGTCATTTTATTTTATTAATACTGGCCTGTAGGTCATTTTGTGACATCACTTAGAAAAGTAGGAGGGAGAGAAAACAAAAAGGATATATTAATTTGGAAACATCAAGTTTGTTAACAAAAAAAATTTACAATTTACCTTTTCTTTAAACTTATTTTTAAAAGCCTCTAAATTTTTTTTTAAGTTTCTTTTCGTTTATATAGTTTTTACTTTTGCAAGTGAAGAGTAAAAAATAAATGTTGATAACAAAATCAGAGGTGATACAACGAATTACCACACCTTGTGACACCCCTGTGATGAGTATTTAAATGGAAATGGAATAAAGAAAATATACGTTATGAAATAATTTTTATTAATAAACACTGTTGCAGGTTACGATTAGTTTATATATTTCTAATGCATAAAATAAATATTTCTATTATTTTGGCAATTGGCTACAGTTTAGGACACACCCCTAATGATGGTCCGGAAACATGACATCACAATTTTAATCCTCCACAGAAGGGATCCCCTACTTCAGTGATCCCCAGATGTATAATTTTGTTGAGAACACAATGGACTTGGGAATGACTCTACCAAATGGTAGTTAAAACTGAAAGTTAATTAAACTCAATTTCATATAGCTATTCATAAATATTTCGGGTTTTTTTTATTTTTTTTATTTGCTTCCTACCTTATTCACAAAAATACAATAAAATTTATACAATATAACAATAACTGTAGCCTATAAAAACTGGAAGTATACTGTATAGTAAACAAAATTAATTGTATACCACCAGTAATGCTTGAAATTTATACAAATATAGAGTGAGGAAACTACTGATGTTATTTTAATTTTAAATCAAACCAGCAGAAATATGCACAATGGATATAATATTGTGAATGTACTGTGAAAATCTAAAATTTTAATCATTCTATGAATAAACAGCAAAAAGATTTATTAAAGTGAACATTTATCTTTTAAACTTCAACCCTTAAAAGTTACATATGCCACCAACATAAATATAAAATTTACACACATTGACACAATAATTTAAAATGAAATGAAGATTCTTTTTTTTTTTTTCCAAATTGCAATATATCTTTAATTAAAATTGAATACTTCTCGAAGATTACTTTCTCACATAGACACTTCTTAATCCTAGATAACTAAACTCAAATCAGTATTACTCTGTAACTAATCATTCGACTCATAGACTATGAATTAAAAACAAGTATAATTTTATATTTCCTTTACTTATTTCAAACAAATTAGCGTAACTTAAAAAAGGTATTATAATATTTCAATTAAAAAATAGAAAAGTGGTAAAAATTATTGTTTGCACTCTTGGCAGACGTTAAAATTGTGCTTTCCACAAATAACCTTGTTGCAGTACTTACATACGTATTTTGTCATTCTGTGTTTCTTAGATGGACAGAAAGTACAAATTATGCGTTTGTCCACTGCACTTTTAGTCGTGTCTTTGGTGGGCTTTTCAATATTCAAAATATCTTCAATATTTATTTTGATGATTACTATACATTCGACTGTTAGATAACGATTACAGCAAATCTCAACAAGTAACAAGTGTACAGCCGTGCTTATCACCTTTGGATAACTCATTTTACTATTTAGCAAAGTATTGTGAGTGAGGTAGTGTGAGCGAAACGGGAACATTTTGAATTTGCAAAACTGGCAGGGGTTGGTAGTCGATTAGATAAATGTTTAGTTATCTAGTGCTAAAATGCAAATTTAGTTTATTTTGTTCATGTATGATTAATGCACAAAGGATTAAACTTTTACAGAAACACAGTAAACGTTAAAGGCTTAAAGGATTAAGCCTTTATAGAAACATAGTACAGATTAACCGGTAAAATTATCTGTAAATTTTAAATAATAAAAGTAACTTTGTCAATGCGTAAAGAAGTAGGCAATTTGAATTTGAATACAATCATATGAAAAAAATTTTAACTAATATTTTTTGCCTTTAAAAGTAGTTCAACGCGCAAACATTTATTTTTATCAGTAACAAATATTTTTACTTATTATCCATTAAAACTACTATTATTATATTTTACACTTTCCTTCTCAATCTTGATAAATGTTCACTTATCAAAGTCAGAAATAAAAAAATAAATAAAATTAACATGTTTAGTAACAGATGTTGTTAAATTAATTTAAAAAAATTTTTAACCAGCACTCACTATTATTATTTAAGAATGAATTTTCTTAAAATGTAACTGAATATTTTGTTTTCTAAATTAACTGATTTTAATTTAAAAGCAAAATATTAAAATTGTTAAATACATATTTTTAGCAATAGATAAAAAATTGCAATAAAACTAGTTACTAACATATTGTAAAAAGATTTACTTCAAATAATCCACTCATAATATTATGTATATGCATATAAAACTAATATTTTTGAATAAGTTTTCTAAAAATGTAATATTTATGCTTTTCTTTTTTTTTTTTTAAGAAAATATATATAGGGTAAAGTGCACCAGTGATTGACACTTTTAGAGCAATCTCTGATGTTTTTAATGTTCTAGTCATGAGAAAATATTTTTAAAAATCTTAAGTTAGTACATATGGCATGAAAGACATTCAGAACCACATATATGTTAAAATATATACATTTGATAACTTTTTTTTTAATGAATTTTTATTTGACACCCACTCAATGTTCCAGTAATTGGCACTGCCTGTTTTTCTTTTATCAGTCATTGGCACCCTATGTTCCAGTGTTTGGCACTGCTAGTTATTCATTTTACCAGTTATTAGCACCCTATGCTCCAGTGTTTGACATAAAATGTTAAAATTCTTATATGTAAAATATGTGATTTTATTATTTTTCTTATCTATAAATTATTTTGGGATAGATGCCAATTACTGGAGCATGCCAATCACTGGACCACCTACCCTAATAATTAATGGAAAAAGTGATATTGTGATTGATATTAAAAAGTGAGAGAGAAACATATGACATTTTCAGATTAGTTTTATTTACTTTACTGATAAGAGTTATTTATCTCAATGAATGTTTTGCTTACCTTACAATTTTTCCACCAAAATTTTCTTTTAAGTTTTCCAGCCTGTTGCTCAAATTGTGATGCTCCTTGCTGAAGTGCATCTTAAAAAATTACATTAAAAATGATAAAAATCAGGTCCAGAAATATACATAAAGTAATTTATTTTTTGTTTCCTTATATTTTTTTGTATTTACTTACAGTATATCACCATGTACAGTTGAAAACAATTTAAATAGAAATCTTGAAATTTACACAACTAATATTAAAAATTTAAATTTATTTACATAAATACTTTCAATATATTCATAACAAGATGGTACAGAGAAATACTTGGAGAAAGAAAAAATTAAACTTCTTTAATAAAATTTTCAAATGACATAATTTACATGACATTATACATAATTAAAAAAAAAATGTAGGTATGAAACTAACATACATGCAAAAACACTGAAAACTTCTACTTGCATGCAGAATGAATGGCAAGTGGAGAATTACTAATGATATAACATACAGTTTTTATTAAAAATATTTATTTATACCTATAATAAATGATATTTATAGAGTTCATAATATATTATAAGGCAAATTAAACATTTAAAATAAGAAATTTCAATAAAAACTAAATAGCATGAAATTCAGAGACAGCAAAGTTATCAAAAATCTTGAATTCAGGGATAGCCCTTGAAAAGTTTCAGTCTTGAGATAGTTACAATTTTAATTATTTTCATTAATAACAAACAATGATAACTTAATTGATAAAATAATACTCAAATTAGTGCAAATGTTACCTATTAAAAAAATCTGGTGTGAAACAACCACACGACTTCCATTACCTACTATTACACATATTATATGCATTTTTGAGAGATAATGCGATCAGAAAACATAAAAGGGAACTAAAGAGAAAATCGTTAGAGCCGTTTTTGAGATACCAACTTTTACAAAAAATCAATTATTTACCGGAAAACAACAATTACATACAAAAGGATCTTTAAAAGTGAGTTAATATGGCGAGTTTAAAAAAAATCCGTACAGCTGTTTTTAAAGGAACGCCCTTGGGAGACCTGAAATTGAGCTATTTATACAGGACGCCTATCAATTTTCCTGAACTAACCAACTATATCATTCGCAAGGACATCTAATAGAGTGTTTATACAGCAAATTTGAAGAAAATCTTTAGAGCCGTTTTTGAGATACGGACTTACGGTCCCACTTCCGGTTTCCGATGTCCCACTTCCGGTTAAACTTAATTATTGACAGGAAAACAATACTTACATACAAAAGCATATTTAAAAGGAGTTAAAATGGCGAGTTTGAAAAAAATTCGTACAACCGTTTTTAAAGGAACGCCTTTGCGAGGCCTGAAATTGAGCTATTTATACAGGACGCCTATCAATTTTCCTGAACTAACCAACTATATCATTCGAAAGGACATCTAATAGAGCGTTTATATAGCGAGTTTGAAGAAAATCTGATATCTATCAGTTGTCCTCGCACATAAAAATTAATTTTATGAATATAAATGCTTATATTTTATATATATATAGTTGTTAACTTACCTTTGATTTGAATTTAAAAGTTTTCTCTATTTAAACTCGGTCAGCCATCTTTTACTTACATCGCGCCATTACTAACGACGTTCTGTTTACTTTGTTGCTGTTGCCAAATTTGCTCTGCATAATTTTCTTAATTTTTGCTGTTGCCACTTCTATTAAAATAGTTATGATAAATTGTATTTTTGACTTTGACTGTTGAGTGGCAATGGTAATGCATTGTTTATATGTAGATTTTTGACTTGGCAGTCAGTATAAAAAGATCGCGATGTATGTGTTAAAGGGCAGTTATCGGCAGTTATCGGCAGTGTTTAGCAATGGCCAGGTAGTCTTCAATTAGATATGAAGCGGTAGTTTATGAGTTGTGTAAGTAGCTTGATGGTCAAGTAACGATGTATGTGCTTATAGTATCGTTCCTGCTAAGCTATTAATGCTCTTTGGCTATTGCACTTTTTTTAAGAGATGATGGCTGCCGTTGTTAAGTTGTTAATAGTTTACACATGTTAAGTTTCTGTTTGTTAAATTGTTCCTTGTTAAAGGTTAAATTTTCCGTCGTTCATGGATGATGGAAGTTTTGAATAAAATGATAAATTGACGTCCTTTTGAGACGAGTTTGTTAAATTTGATAGTTTAATTAATGTTAAATTTTGTTTAGACGCTTTTTAAGCGTCATTTGTTTAAGTTTGAAATCTTTTTAAAAGTTAATTAAAAGTTAAATGAAAGTTTCTAAATTGAAGTGTATAGTGGATGAACGTAATTGTCTTCATTTCAATTTTGTGTTATTTCGTCTTGCTTCACTTTCGCTGATCAACCAGGCGATCGCGGAAGTATATTTCTTCATCGTATTTTCCCGCTGATCAACCAGGCGATCGCGGAGGCTCTGCGACGTTTCTTGAAGTATATTGTCATCTGCTTTTTCATTGTGTTTATCAATATGCCTAGCTCAACACCTGTAAAAGGTAATCTTGTTCTTGTTAAATCTCTTGTTAAATCTAATTTCTTGATAAATTTGAAATCTTCATATATCATTATATCTTGTTGAATAAAGTTGTTTTATTTGTTAAAAACTTTGGTCTTTAATGTGTTATAATAGTTGAACACTGGTCGGGTTATTTCTATTGAAGCCCTTAAAATTTAAATCTTAATGTTTCCACTGTATTTAATCTGCTTAATAGAAATGATTTGAAACATAGACTTTTAGTTTAGATTATTTGGTTATGGGCAAGTTTTTTTGAGGGTGTCATTTTTTTAAACTTGACCAGTTGTTCTTTTCTTGTTTTCTGTATAATTGATAATTAAGTAACTATTAAAAAAATGGCTTATAATATTGTACCTCAAATTACCAAGTTAAATGCCACTAACTACTCTGGTTGGAAGTGTGATATTAAATTTTTACTTATGGATAAAAATGCTTATGATATCGTCATTGGTAACGAAACTAAGCCCAAAGTCAGTGAAACCGTGTCTGAGGAGGCAGTACAAGACTTTAAAAGAAGGCAGAATGCTGCCATGTCAATTTTATATTTGAATATTGATAATGAATTTAAAAGTTTAATAAGTGAATGTACTGACCCCTCAGAAGCGTGGAAAATTTTAAAGGTTAACTTCCAGCCAGATAGTAGAAGTTATCATATGAAATTGTTTTCTGAAGTTATGACATGTTTTTTAGAACCTGGCGAATCTATTGGTGTTTTTGCAGCTAGAATATCTAAAATTGCTGATCAGTTAAAATCCATTAATAAACCTATTGCTGACGAATACTTATGTTTTCAGGTTTTGAGATACCTACCTGATAAATTTGATCAGGTTGTTCAACAAATTCTTCGCTGGCCTGATAAGGACTTTAACTTTAAAAATATTATTGTTGAGTTATGTGCCGAGGAAACGCGCCTTCAACTTAGAAATTTTGATAAAAGTAGAACGGAATGTCCTATTGAGGCCCAAAATGTAAAATTTAAACGTAGGCCTGTTTTTACTTGTTGGAGGTGCGGGAAAAAAGGCCATGTTATAAAAGATTGTAAAGTTAAGTTAAATAATGATCTAGCTGCAAAAGAAAAGGAAAAACCACTCAGAAGTAATTTTTCTAAGAGGGGTGGCTCTAATCAACAGTCAAAACGTGATAAAACTCCTAAAGCTCAAAATTTCATAGCTGAAGCAAATTTAAGTAGTTTTGATAGAGAGGGCAGCTGGGCTTATGATACGGCGGCCTCTCATCACTTCTGCAAAGATAAATCTTTTTTTTGTAATTTTTCTGAAATTTCCGGTGATGAGCTTCACGTGGCTGTTGATGGCGTCACTTTTCCCATTACTGGTAAAGGTGAAGTAGAACTGAATTTTAATGGGACTGTTATTAAACTTTGGAACGTTTTGTATTCGCCGAACTTGCGGAAAAATCTTTTGAGTGGTTCTAGATTCGACCAGGGTGGTGCTAAATTTATTGGTGAGGCCGGCAAAATAAACGTGGTCGACAAGTATGGTAATTTCCTTTTCTCTGCTAAACTCCATGACGGGATTTATTATACATTTCCAAAAGTAATTAAAAATAAGCACAGTGTTAAATTGAATGGGGGGCAGAATTCTAATGAAAATTTAAATGATAATACTGAAATTTCAGCTTTTCCTGTAATAAAACCTGTTAATATAAAAGACTTTGATACCTGGCACCTTCGTTTTGATCACCTAAGTCCTGACTTAATTTTTAATACTATCCGTAATTCTGCTGTAAAAGGTCTGCCCAATTTAAAATCAGTTGATAATTTTTTTTGTGATCCCTGTCATGTGAGTAAGCAAAATCGTATTTCTTTTAAACCTTTAAGTCATTCTTCTTCCAAAAAACCTTTAGATCGACTTTTTATGGATACTTGGGGTCCTATTAAAATTCCTGGTAAAAAAGGTGAACGTTTTTTCCTGTCAATAATAGATGATTTTTCTGGTAGATCATCCGTTTACCCTATCCAGGAAAAATCCATGTGTTTTGATGTTTTTAAGAGACATGTTTTGAGGGCTGAAAGGTTTTTGGGAACCAAGTTGAAGTCGATCAGAACCGACAATGGCAAGGAGTTTGATAATGATTCTTTTAAGGGTTTCTGTAGAGAAAATGGAATAAATCATGAGCTGACCAACTTTTACACACCAGAAGAAAATGGAGTTTGTGAGCGGTTCAACCAAACAATCATGAACTGTGTTCGGGCTATGCTAAAATCCAGTGGTTTGTCTGATGATTTCTGGCCTGAAGCTTGTTTACACTTTAATTATACGTGGAACCGGATTTGTCACGGTGGGAACTCTAAAACTCCATTTGAACTCTATTCAGGAAATAAACCTTCTGTTCGACATTTAAGACCATTCGGTACGTTGACATATGTGGGTGTTCCAAAGGTTAGACGTAAGCACAAGTTAGACTCCAAATCAAAACGTGGTGTCCTTGTGGGCTATGCCTTGCGTACCCGTGGTTACAGGGTCTGGTTAGAAGACGAGAGGAAAGTTGTGGAAACCATTAATGTTTCTTTTGTTGAAAGCGGTGATGTTCTACGCAGTGGAGCGGTGATGGGCGACTCTTCTTTTGAGTTGGTGCTTGTCCCGGAGGAACAACCACGGCCCGTTGACCGGTACCTTCTTCCTGGTCCGGAGCCTGGTACCTCTGGGGTCTTGCCCAGCGAGACTGAAGTTGTCGTCCCAGCCGTCTCTCCTGTTTCTCCTGCTCCTCAAGTTACTCCGCAGACTGCTTCTCCTAACTGGATGACCAATCCCGTGTGGTACAGGAAGGTTGTGCCTCGACCTCAGGGAGAAAAGGTCGATATTTACTATTATCCTGATGGAGAGGGTAAAAGGTGTTGTCAAAGGTCACCTAATGATGTCAAAAAGTTTTGTAATTTAAATAATATTGTTTTTAACCCTGCTGATTTTGATTTTTCCAAGTTTAATAAGTTTACTGGTGTTGTTAATCCTGGTGTTATACCTTCCGCGTCCAGCACGGCTAGTTGACTAGATGTGGTGGTCCCGAGAACGTATAAACAGGCTTTAAAATCTGCACAATCTGATGAATGGCATGGGGCTATGTTGGAAGAGTTAGAATGTATGGCCACGAGAGGTGTCTGGCATCTTGTGAGACTCCCTGAGAACAAGACTGCGTTGGGAAACCGCTGGGTTTACACAGTAAAGCGTGACGAGTCTGGCAACATTGTCAGATACAAGGCCAGGTTGGTCGCGCAAGGTTTCAACCAGATCCAGGGCGAATCGTACGATGAGACCTTCTCGCCTGTGATAAACTTTTCTGTTGTTAGGTTTTTTTTCTCTCTTTTAGTCTCATGTTATGGTTGGTTTAATGTACAGTGCGATGTTAAGTGTGCCTATCTGTACGCTCCCTTAGAGGATGAAATTTACATGAGGCAACCAGTTGGCTTTACTGAAAAAGGTAAAGAAGACTGGGTCTGTAAGCTGGATAGAGCACTGTACGGATTACACCAGTCAGGCAGATTATGGTTTTATGAATTAAATAAAGTATTGTTGGAACTTGGTTTTAATAAATTTGAAAATTGTAACTGTGCTTATTCATATTATGATTTTTCTGTTTTATTGGTTTATGTTGACGACATCGTTGTTTTTGCCAGGACTGAATCTCAAGCTAATGACATTTTAAGTTTGCTGAAATCAAAGTTTGATTTGAAAATTTTGGGTATCACACGCAAGTTATTAGGTGTGGAGTTTGAGTATACAGATACAGGAGTTTTGATCCACCAAAATCAATATATTGACGAAGTCATTAAGAGGTTTCAAAATCACCGTGTACCTATCTCCTCCTTACCTATTGTTAAAGGTATCAAATTTTCAAAAAGTGATTGTCCTGTTATTCAAGAAGACATCGATGAAGCTTCTCATTTACCTTACAGAAATCTCTTAGGTTGTATTTCTTTCATTTCAAACCGTACTAGACCTGATATCGCATATGCTACCAACATTTTCTCACAGTTCCAACAAAATCCAGGTATTAAACATTGGCAGGGCCTACTTAAACTTCTTGGATATATAAAATTCACCAGTCAATATAAGCTCCATCTTAAATGCACACAGGTTAAATTAATTTCTTATTCTGACGCTGACTTCGCCGCCAATAGGGACGACTATGTTTCTATGGGTGGCCAGTTAATTCTTTTGGATAGTGCTGCTGTTTCTTGGCGTACTAATAAACAGAAAGGGATTACCATATCAACGATGGAGTCAGAATTTGTTTCTATGTGTGATTGTGTTCGTGAGCAGGACTGGTTTTATAATATTTTATGTGAATGTTCTGGCTTAAATCTTATAGAAAATAATTTTGAAATACCTACCCTATATGCTGATAATCAGGCTGCAATACGTTTTACAAAGTCCAGGATTGAGAGTTTCCATACACGTCATGTTAATATTAAACTATTTTTTATAAGGGATTGGTTTGATGAGGGCAAATTCCATATTGAATATATTTCCTCTAAATTGAATCTTGCCGACCAGTTTACGAAGCCGTTGACAAAAAGTGATTTGTTAAAATTTATAAAGGTGATCTTTATATAGATCTTTCGTGTTTGAATAAATTTCTTCGCTCTGTAGATGCTTTTCATGATTTTTTATATTATGTTATCATGGTGTGAATGTGTGTGTTAAATCGTGAGGCGCCTTGCGTATTTGTTCATTGTATATATATATTCATTTTTCATAATTTTTCATATATTGCATATATGTTCATTTCTTGTATATATACCTCATATTTACTTTTTCATGTTTGAATATTGCATCATATAATTAATGTTGTATATAATGTATATTTTTCATATCACTTTTTCTTTAGTGTATCTGTGGAGTGGGGAGTTGTTTTTCATCACTTGAAATTTTTTTGTCAATGGTTATCTAGTAATTAGTTTATTACATCACTTGTGACATTTCGTATGGACTATGTGGAATCTCATGATGGTATTTTGTTAAATTTTTTTTATATGCTGTGGTGGGGGGCAATTGATATCTATCAGTTGTCCTCGCACATAAAAATTAATTTTATGAATATAAATGCTTATATTTTATATATATATAGTTGTTAACTTACCTTTGATTTGAATTTAAAAGTTTTCTCTATTTAAACTCGGTCAGCCATCTTTTACTTACATCGCGCCATTACTAACGACGTTCTGTTTACTTTGTTGCTGTTGCCAAATTTGCTCTGCATAATTTTCTTAATTTTTGCTGTTGCCACTTCTATTAAAATAGTTATGATAAATTGTATTTTTGACTTTGACTGTTGAGTGGCAATGGTAATGCATTGTTTATATGTAGATTTTTGACTTGGCAGTCAGTATAAAAAGATCGCGATGTATGTGTTAAAGGGCAGTTATCGGCAGTTATCGGCAGTGTTTAGCAATGGCCAGGTAGTCTTCAATTAGATATGAAGCGGTAGTTTATGAGTTGTGTAAGTAGCTTGATGGTCAAGTAACGATGTATGTGCTTATAGTATCGTTCCTGCTAAGCTATTAATGCTCTTTGGCTATTGCACTTTTTTTAAGAGATGATGGCTGCCGTTGTTAAGTTGTTAATAGTTTACACATGTTAAGTTTCTGTTTGTTAAATTGTTCCTTGTTAAAGGTTAAATTTTCCGTCGTTCATGGATGATGGAAGTTTTGAATAAAATGATAAATTGACGTCCTTTTGAGACGAGTTTGTTAAATTTGATAGTTTAATTAATGTTAAATTTTGTTTAGACGCTTTTTAAGCGTCATTTGTTTAAGTTTGAAATCTTTTTAAAAGTTAATTAAAAGTTAAATGAAAGTTTCTAAATTGAAGTGTATAGTGGATGAACGTAATTGTCTTCATTTCAATTTTGTGTTATTTCGTCTTGCTTCACTTTCGCTGATCAACCAGGCGATCGCGGAAGTATATTTCTTCATCGTATTTTCCCGCTGATCAACCAGGCGATCGCGGAGGCTCTGCGACGTTTCTTGAAGTATATTGTCATCTGCTTTTTCATTGTGTTTATCAATATGCCTAGCTCAACACCTGTAAAAGGTAATCTTGTTCTTGTTAAATCTCTTGTTAAATCTAATTTCTTGATAAATTTGAAATCTTCATATATCATTATATCTTGTTGAATAAAGTTGTTTTATTTGTTAAAAACTTTGGTCTTTAATGTGTTATAATAGTTGAACACTGGTCGGGTTATTTCTATTGAAGCCCTTAAAATTTAAATCTTAATGTTTCCACTGTATTTAATCTGCTTAATAGAAATGATTTGAAACATAGACTTTTAGTTTATATTAAAATCGTTAGAGCCGTTTTTGAGATACGGATTTACGGCCCCACTTCCGGTTTCCGATATCCCACTTCCGGTTTTTCAATTTTCACCAAAATTTGGAAATTTCATCTGTACACCAGACGTATTTCAATTCTAAAGTTTCGTAGCTCTATCTTTATTAGTTTCTGAGCTATAATAGCCAGAAGATTCTCCACATACATACATACATACATACATACACACACACATACATACACACTGACCAATTGCCAAAAACCACTTTTTTGGACTCAGGAGATCTTAAAACGTGTAAATCAGGTGAAAACCCGATATCGAATTTTCAGACCGAAAACAATACTTCCATTACCTACGGTAGTAGGGTAATGGAAGTAAAAATTTGATAGGCTAATACAGTGGTAGTCAACTTGGTCCTTATCGCCCACTAGTGGGTGTTTAGCTTTTGTGGTGGGCTATAAAGATTTTGACAAACACTGAAGCAGTTTCATTTTTTTTAATTTGACTCTTTCCAAACATTGAAAAACGAAAATGCTTTGTTATTATAATGTTACAAATTTGTAAATAATTGTAGTTATTTTTATATAAATTCATTCAAAGAGGCTTAGTCAAGTTATAAAATATTAATTTTCTGCATTTCTAGTTTGTTTTTGCAATAAAATAGCTCATTTCTGGTTAAAACACGTTAATAGGGGTGATTGTGACTCAAAGGCAAAAACCCTGAAAATTAGTGTCTCAAATTAAAAAAAAACCAGACTATCAAATGATGCTCACACCATTTAGACCAGAAAGCTCTCAATCTTTTTACAGTTTGTTCACACATCACTTGGATGACAAATGAACAACCAATGAAAACAAAACATCATATTAATAAAATCAGATTTTTGTCTGTAAATTTGTCAGAATCAAAACATTATGTGATATCTTCACGTTTCACACACCATGAAAGCCAAAAATGACTTCAGAAAATTTTGTCCGTGTGTGTGTGTGTCATCATGTCTGTAATGCTATTTTTGTTCGGGTATCACGTGAAAACAGCTGGACGGAATTCAACGGCACTTGATAGGAATTTAGATCCTTACTCAACTTAAAATTACATTTATCATTTTTTCGAAATTCTCCTCTGTTCCCCCCCCCCTGGGGGGAAAAGTCAAAAACACATTTGTAAGCATAACTCAGTTCCAAATTACTTCACAGTAAAGAAATTACAAATGGGGAGACTAGACATAAGTACAAATAAAACATTAGCTGCGATTTAGGAATTTTCAATTGTTAAGGGGAGGGAAGAAGAAAAAGGATTTTTGGAGGGAAATTTCGCTAATTCCAGATTTTTGGGTAGAACTATACCAAATATGGAACAAAGATGTTGAAAAAAGCTATGCGACTTCCTTAGAATATTTCCAAAAACACATTTTTGATTTTTTTTTTTTTTTTTTTGGGGGGGGGGGGGGGGGGGGGGGGCTCACAAGGGGGAAAAATCTGGACATCCCTTTTAGCACTAAATCTATCCTGAGAAATTTATTGAAGCTGCAGTCGCAAATTTTGGTGCTTGAATTGTTTATTTGTATACAACACCTAAAGCAATGGAACTTATCAAAGTTATCCCCTTTCCCCCTTTGGGGGAGACAGAAGGTAGAAACACATTTGTAAGCATAGCTCGGCTCCAAATTACTTCACAGTGAAGAAATTGCACATGAGGAGACTACACATGAGTACAAATAAAACATCATCTGTGATTTAGGAAAATTTGATTTTTAAGGGAGGGAGGGAGAAAATTGATTTTTGGAAGGAAATTTTGCAAATTCTTGATTTTTGAGTAAAACTCTACAAAAATGAAACAAAGATGTTGAAAACAGCTATGTGTCTTCTTTAGGATATTTCCAAAATATGTTTTTGATTTTTTGCGATCTGCCATATTTTTTTTTTTTTTGGGGAGGGAAGGGGGGGGGGGGATATGTGCTATGAATGGCAAATTCGAAACCCTTTTAGTGCTAAATTTGTCCTGGGAAATTTATGAGAGCTGTGTTCACAAAGTTTCGTGCTTGCATTTTTTATATGTATCTGACCTCTAAAGTACCGGGATTTATTGAAATCCCCCCCCTTTTCCCCTGGGGGGTAGGAAGCAAAAAAAGTTTGTAAGTATACTTTGGCCCCACTTTACTTCAGGTGAAGAAATTGCACACAGACAAAACTTGAGTATGTATAAAACATTATGTACGTTTTTGGAATTCTTGATTCGTACAGGAGGAGATGAAAAATCTTTTTTCGGGGAGAAATTTCAGAAATTCCGGATTTTTGTATAGAGCTCTACTAAAAATAGTACAAAGGTGTTGAAAACAGCCATGTGTCTTCTTTAAGATATTTCCAAAAATACATTTTCTTTTTTTTCTTTATTTGGGGGGATGGGGGATAGGGCATTACACAGGAGCAAATTTGTCAAGAAATCTATGGGATCTGTGGGATTTCGCAAAACTTAGAACTTACCCGCTGGGGAAGGGGAAGTAAGAATCTGGTAAGTTGCTGCCGAAGGCAGTGGGGTCCCGGACTCCAAGTTGCGAGCGGAAAAAACCTATACCGAACACAGCAGGAACTTTAACGTAGGTTATTAATAATGATATGGGATTTTGACAACTCATTTAAATAGTGCCCAGCTAAGCGGGCAAAGCCTGCTAGTAATTTTATAAAAATATAAAAATGCAGATTGATTTGAAATTTGATCAAAATCCCTGAAATTAGGGGTAGTCCCTGAACACAAACCCTCTTGCCGTTAAAAAGCTTCACCAAGGCAGGTAATAACCTTGGTGCCAAATTTGGTGACTTTTTTGCTCTTTGGAGACACTTTTGGGAACCTTGGCGAGAAAATAATTATCGATATACAAAATATCTAAGCTCTAACTTGAATATTCTACAAGTTAGCAGAAAATTCTAGAATTTATAGAAGGGTATTTAAAGGATTCGGATTTCAGCCTTCAGTCAGTTTCTCGCCAACTGCCTTACAATAAAGAATTCCTAACTAGTCTCTTGTTTGCAGTGCATTGCTGTGTATGTTAATGCTCTGATACAATTTGTACTGTGAACTTGTTGTCAGCTGTTATTTGAACTGTGTTTACTGATGAAGCTGAAGTTGATACTTTGTTTATAGACCTGTATTCTAGAATTTTCGGTAAACAAACTTTTGAGTTTCTGCAAGTTTCACCTTTCAATCAAAGACAACTCACCAACCCACAGTATGCAACAATATGCTTTACTTTGCCATAACTCAGTTTTATAAAGTTACTTCCCTACTTTATAAATCATCGTTTTGTGGAAGCAGAGGCGATTAGAAAATTTTACCACTAACAAAATGGGCAATAGGTCAGTGGCGGATCCAGAACTTGACTTTTGGGGGGGGGCTGAGATTTTTCAAAGTGTTATTCTAGACCAATACAAATTTACAATTACAATATTCGATTGTGAATGTCAGTGTTTTTTTTTTTTTTTTGTTTTTTTTTGGGGGGGGGCTTCAGCCCCTTAGCCCCCCCCTTAAATCCGCCACTGCAATAGGTATAAAAAGGTTGACTAGCCATGGGCTAATATACACACACATATATATATTCCTGGGCAAAATTATAAACTCACAAATTTTTCATTTTGATTAATTCACAATTTAAATCAGCTTAGTTTTATATTAATAAAATAAAGATGAATAGTTATAAAAAGAGTATTAAATTTATTATGACTCATAATCACAGTCATAAATAAAATGGAACAAATAACTTAAATAAAAAAAAAAATACTTAACAGAAATAACATTATGTGAAACCTGGACAAAATTGTAAGCTCAGATTTATGAATTTCAATTTTCTGGTATTTTTTATCAGAATAAATTTTATAAGAAACTAAAGCTTTTTATGATAAGGAACTAATCAATGGAGTCATTAGGGATCAATATTTTTCTGAAAAGCATTTCCAATACTATCACACACAACTAAACTGAAACAGTACATTTAATTCTGACTCTAATGCATGTCCTGTACTATAAAATCAATTCTGACATAAATTTTGAATAGGATTTTTATTTAAACCGTAAAATCTCTGAAATATTTTGATTAGGCAAATTTATTATTTGTCAAACATGATGAAATTTCAATAAATTGAAAAATTTTCAGCCTTTATTTAGTTTTTTTTTTTTTTTTTTTTTTTTTTTTTGCAGTTACTACTTGAATTCTTGCCTTTTGTGTTTAAGTATTAAAAAAAAAAAAAAAAAAAAAAAAAAACATTGCCCTTACAGAAAATTAAAAGAATGTGACTTAAATTTTAGCTAATTGGTATGATGCTATTATTAACACAAAATATGTGACTTTGTCAACCCTTTTTTAGCCACAGTTCTGCACACAGGATGCATTAAGCTTCAAATGTAAAGCTTTCTCACGGTTATTTTGAATTAAAATCCAGTTGGCAATGAGCCAAGATATATCTGAATGAATGCCCCCCCCCCCCCCCCCCAAAAAAAAAAAAGTGTTTACTAGAGGATTTACGAGAGCCTAATAAAAAATGTATTATGTTAAAGAGTTGTTTGGAAAAAAAAAATAAAAGTTTGGCTAAAAATGGGTCAAAAGTCACCAAATGTTTGAATTGCTTGCCCTAGGTGTTCAAGTTTAACAATTACAACTTTACTATTTATTTATTTATTTATTTATTTGTCATTTTAAAAATCTAGTAAAATTGAACTTTATTATAATAATTTGTATTTCCAAAAGTTATTATTTCATATTAGATACAATGGCTATGTATGGCTAAATTCCATGTTAATAAGTTGTTACCTAACTTTAAAAAAATATATATTATTTAATTTATTTATTTAAGCTCCAAACTGTATACAATATCATCAGGCTTGCTCGCCATTTCTATTTTTAATTGGATTTAGTAGCAACAATCATATTTAGCACCAAATGATGTCTTGATAGCCAAAAACTACCTATTACTAAATATATACAGTTAAACCCATTTAAGAGGTCCTGCTTAAGACGTTTCCTCATTTGAGAAGTTCATATTTTCAATAACAAATTTCTGTAATACTAAAATCTCCTTTCTAAGAAGTTTTTTTCATGCTTAATAAGTTTTTTTTTACACTTCCAATTTTCCTTCTGAATTTTAGAAATATATATATACAGTCAACTCTCAAAAATCCACAGCCCTAAAGTCCACAATTCTCTGAAATCTGCATATCATTTGCAATGTAAACAAACATTGTCACAACTGATTTGTTGATTAGTGGATTGCAGAAATTGATCTGGATAAGGAGATAAATCAATTATAAACTTGTGCTGGTGAATCACCAATCACTCAGCATGTTACAGAGGAGGAAATGATAAGTGCAATTATATATAATTATCAAAAAATAAATCATTAATTTAGAGGAGAAAGACAGTTTTCACGAAAGATTTTCTCTCATGAATATAAATATTCAAACTTATGTGACACAAACTCATGTGATTGACCAAGAATTGCTGACTTTTCTGTAGGTTATAGAAAAATAAATACTACATATAAATATTTTTACTTAAACTACTACTACTAATCAGACTTTTCAAAAATTTAGATAATTTGCAACTGTAATATGATGTATAAAAATTGTTCTTTAAATTTTCATGAAATATTTGTGCTTTTATTAGGCACACTTTATTTCAGCATTGCATGTATAACACATAAATTGTTTCTTAAACATTTGCTACTCAAATGAGGTTCTAAGATGTAAATACAAGAAATTATTCTAAAATCTGCAAAATTCAGAAATCCGAAAAACACTTCGTTTTAAGCTGTGCGGATTTTTGAGAGTGTACTGTATTTAATATGTAAAAATATTTCTTAAAAACTTACGACAGTTGGACTGTTTTGAATTATAGATTGCCGAAAAAAATGACTACACATATTTTTTCTGCAAAAAGCATATAAAAAAATGACAAAGACAAATGTTTTGTCATTAAATATCATATTAAATTAAATAAAAAAATGAGGTATGTATATTAATTTCAATTTATTGGCTATTTTTTATGTGTTCCATTTAAATAATAAAATGCATCTTTTTTATACAATACTATATGTATGCTTTTAATGATGTTAAAAGCATACTTACTAAAATTTATTATTATTAGTCTTCCCGCTTAAGGGCCCTCTTCACTCACCACCACCGGAAGCTGAAACTAATGTTATTCTATGGGAAATTTTTCTTTACAAATAACTTATGAACTAACATAAATACATATTTTTAAATTCTGTTTTCACATTCTGAAAATTCCCAGCTGTTAAATTGACGGACCTTTTTTAAAAAATTATTTTTTTATATTTTATGTTGAAGCTGCAAAATACGAATTTACAATATGTGAATTTTTTTCATTTTGCAATTTCAAAATAAAATATTAAAAATTAAAAAAATACACTTTTAAAAAAGGTTTGTCAATTTAACAGTTGGGAATTTTTTGCATGTGAAAACAGAATTTAAAAATATGTATTAATAAGTTATGTGTAATGAAAATTCCCCCACAGAATATCATTGGCTCGGGCTTCCGGCGACGGTAAGTAAGAGGGCCGTTAAGAAGTTTTTTCCTTCCACTCCTTTGGAAAACATCTTAAGTGGGTTTCACTATATATATACATAACACACACACATATAAGATGAACTACATTTAGATTTAAAGAACTTAAAGCACTGATTCTTGCTCAACACAATTTGTATACACTCCCTAAAATAATAAGATAACACCAAATAAAGTATGTTACATATTTAATTTGATTTGCATGCAGTCTCAGAATTCAAAAGATTTTACCTGCTCGATCATCCAGCTCAGATAATTTCTGATCTCTCTCTAATACTTTTTCCACATTTGTACGCATGATATCCACAACCTAATGAATCGCATGATCCAAATAGCAGCATGCGCGAAAAAAAGTAGAAAGGGAAATAAGATTTATTATTTAAATACAGAATGAACTTGGACTATAAATTCAGAAACAATAAAATAACTACATTTTAATAACACAGAATACATAATTTATAACATGCCTTTAAACTTGATCTTTCTAGCTAAGCATTCTCATATACATAATATTTTTCACGTCATTTTTTTTAAAAACTGATAATTTATTCCAAATATTTATTTTACTTAATGAATAATTCTTTGCATCCATACAAATATTTTAATTTTTTGTGTGATGATTTGCTGAGTAAAGATTTGTTTTTAATATATATAAAGTTCTTTTATCTTTTGATATTCATTTAATTTTTTTAATAACAATACATATTGAGAATAAATATTAAACTCTGCACAGAAAAACCCATTAAAGTAAACTTTCTAACTGAAAAGTAATTCAAAATCTTTACTTTTAAACTTAATAGAGTTTGCCATAATAAGAATGGCACTAGCAGATTTTGCAAAACAAGAGGTAGACATAACCAAAATTTTGAGTTAAATTCAAAAATATATCACAAGTACAGTTTTATTTTGGAGAAATATGCCAGTTCATTTGATGTATAAATTTTTTCCCCAGTTTTGCCCTCTTTTTTAGTCTATTAAAAAAAAAAATCAAAAGATTAATATAAAGATATTGGCGATTGTTTTTTATTTTAATGAATAATAAATATTGTTGTAGAATTTTCAAGTTCAATTCAACAAAATTAGGCGTCTAATTTCAAAAATGCCACAAAACATTATTCAATTTATTACTATAACAAACATAAACAATGATAAATTTAAAATTAACAATATCTCTGAAGTGGAAAAATTCTAAAAAAAAAAAAAAAAAATGATTTTTGTAACATTAATTAATGTTTTTAATTTGATTTTATCGTGAAGTGTTTTTTTTTTTTTTTTTTCTTATGCAGTAAAAGCAGACAATTTTGTTTGAATAATTAAAAAATAAAATAAAATAAACAGAATTCACATTACAAACTTTTTGAAAAAAAAAAATAATAATATATATATATACACTGTACTCCCGATTAACCGTGTGCGGATTATCCGTTTTGCGGATTATCCGTGCAGCCCAAAAATTTAAATTTTCTCGTTTTTTCCTGTTCTCATTCAGGGGCGGGGAAAAAAAAACTGCGTTTAAAGTGACGGATTGTGATGGAATGAGATTTAATAATTTTCTAAAGAATGTTATTTTTGGGTTACGTTGTAAAACTAGCATCTAGGAATGGAAAAAGAACAAAGCAAAACGGCTTTCTTATAATCGCTACAAACAAATGCAATGGTCTGTTTCAGTAGCAGCTGCAAGCGTGTAAAAACAAAAGCAGAAATTGATGGAATTTACCCGCAATTGTGTTAGTGGAGCAGCTTCAACGACAAGAAAAGTAGTTAAAAAATCACCTTTTGAAAACCTTGATGCTTGCATGATTCAGTGGGTGAAGCAAAAAAGATCAGAAGGCATTCCCATCTCCGGTCCTATATGCTTAGCGAAAGCATTGTTTTTTCACAAAGCTTTAGGCATTGAAACCCCATTTAATGCATATTCAGGTTGGCTGACTCGGTTTAAAAAACGTTATGGTATTAGAGAAGTACAATTAAAAGGAGAAATGTTAAGTGCAGATTATTCAGCTGCCGATTCATTTATTAAAGAATTTGATGAGTACAGGAAAAAAGAAGAATTGTCTCTCGATTAAATTTTTAATGCTGATGAGACCGGTATGTACTGGAAATGCCTCCCAACTAAAACATTAGCATCGCAAGAAGAGAAAGAAACTCCAGGTTTTAAAACTTCAAAGCAGAGAGTAACTGGGATGTGCTGACCAAACGCTTCCGCAACATTCAGGTTGAAACCCCTTGTTATAGGAAAGTCTAAAAATCCTAGATCTTTCGGGAAGAATTTTGAAAACAAAATACCTGTTTATTATTCTCAATCATCATCTTGTATGGATACAGACTTGTTTAGAAGGTGGTTTCATAAGAAATTTGTGCCACAAGTGAGCGAGTGGCTACGAAAAAAAGGCCTACCGAAAAAATCAGTTATTTTAATTGACAATGCGCCATGCCATCCGGATGATATTTCGTCATGTGATGGAGATATTTTTGTAAAGTTCTTTCCTCCAAATGTAACTTCACTCATCCAGCCAATGGACCAAGGAGTTATCTCAACAATGAAGCGCATCTACTGAAGAAATCTTTTGAGACTTCTATTGAAAGAAGATGAAAATCTCGTTAAATTTTGGAAAAAGCTCACGATCTTTGATGCAGTGCAGCTTATTGCTGAAGCTTGGGATGAAATTCAAAACTCGACGTTGCTTCATGCTTGGAAAAAATTGATGCCTGGGGTCATACATGCAGATGATTCTGCAAACGAAAACAAAGTACAAGCTTCTGAAATTGTTGACATTATTTCTGATGTTGATGGATTTCAAAATATTGATAAAGAAAATGTAGAAGATTGGATGAACGAAGATAAAAACGAAAAAGGCTATAAAATTCTTTCAGATCAAGGAATAGTGGATGCAGTTTTAGGCGAGCAAAGCGAAAGCGAAGAACGGGAACAGAGTGAAGATGAACATGATGCAACAAGTGTGAGTCACGAAACAGCATTGCAGTGCGTAGATCAACTGTTAGACTACATGGGTCATCAAAATAATTTCGAGTTCAATGATGTCATATCTGTGCGCAACGTTCGCCAAATTATAAGGAAAAATGCCACGTTGGCTCGCAGACAAACGAATATAACAGACTTCTTCCAGAAGAACAACTGACAGTAATTATGTAAATTTTAAAGTTATACCAAATTTTATTACATATTTCATTACTTACTTAATGTATTACTTTTTGTATTAGTAGAGTATCGTAATTAAACCCGAAGTATTTTATATACCACTGTGTACTTTACTTATAGCCTCCAAATATACACACTTTTCTGCGTGTTTGGTCATTTTCGGATTATCCGTGTTTTTCGATTATCCGTGTACACCCGTGCATTAATTAAGCACGGATAATCGGGAGTACAGTGTATATATATATATATACCAACGAAACTAGACACTTCAATATTTAATGAAAAAAATAAAAAATATATTTATCTTAATTACTTGTAGAAAAAGAAATTCTTAATCAAATGTTCCTGCAGTGGGAGCTTTGCCCCTTAATTGGTTATGCTACAGTGCAAACTATTTGTTCTCCAGATGGATCTCAACAGCAAGAAATAAGTTTATTAGGTGTCAATTAAAAATTATTATTTATTTATTTTTTTATTATTCTATTTATTACATAAAATTCTACAATAAAAAATTTGTGCCCAAATTACAAAAAAAAAAAAAACTTTCATTGTAGATTTGGTAACAAAAGTATCCGAACACTAGCAAAAATTCCTATATAAAAAATCGGGTGTGAAACAGCCACACGACTTCCATTACCCACTATTACACGTATTATATGCATTTTTGAGAGATAATGTGATCAGAAAACAAAAAAGTGGTCTAAAGAGAAAATCGTTAGAGCCGTTTTTGAAATACCAACTTTTACAAAAAATCAATTATTGACCGGAAAACAATAATTACATACAAAAGGATATTTAAAAATGAGTTAATATGGCGAGTTTGAAAAAAATCCGTACAACTGTTTTTAAAGGAACGCCTCTGCGAGGCCTGAAATTGAGCTATTTATACAGGACGCCTATCAATTTTCCTGAACTAACCAACTATATCATTCGAAAGGACATCTAATAGAGTGTTTATATAGCAAGTTTGAAGAAAATCGTTAGAGCCGTTTTTGAGATACGGACTTACGGTCTCACTTCCGGTTTCCGATGTCCCACTTCCGTTTTTTCAATTTTCACCAAAATTTGGAAATTTCATCTGTACACCAGGCGTATTTCAATTCTAAAGTTTCGTAGCTCTATCTTTATTAGTTTCTGAGCTATAATAGCCAGAAGATTCTCCACATACATACATACATACATACACACACACACACATACATACACACTGACCAATTGCCAAAAACCACTTTTTTGGACTCAGGGGACCTTAAAACGTGTAAATCAGGTGAAAACCCGATATTGAATTTTCAAACCGAATACAATACTTCCATTACCTACGGTAGTAGGGTAATGGAAGTAAAAAAGTAGAGTTAATACTGTTTTGTTAAACAAATCCTTGTCGAATCATGTTCTTAGACTAAGAACATGATTCGGCAAGGATTTATTTAACAAAACAGTGTTAACTCTACTTTTTTTTTTATATAAGAATTTTTGCTAGTGTTCAGATACTTTTGTTAATGACTGTACACACACGCCTTACTGAATCACTAAATTAAAAAATTCATTACAAAATTTGTTATGATCAAGTTCATAAGCATGTTTCAACTATGATTAGTCAAGATAAAATAAGAGACATCAAAGAGTCCATCAAACATTCAGGTACCATATACATCTAGTTTATGCGTTTTATCTTGTTTTCTGAAGTTCCAAGTTCATTCAGTCTAACAATATTATTCGGCATCTCACCTGCACGATCATCCAATTCAGAAAGCTTCTGATCACGTTCCAGTACTTTTTCAACATTGACACGCATTATTCCAACAACCTATAGCAGCAATAAAATTTTGTCTCCACTATTTCCCATAAAATTGATATTGATGGACATAAAAAAATAAATAAAATAAAAATGCCGGAAAATATAAAAAATTATTTTTTTATAAATAAAAAAGCATAATTAAAATATACAACTAAAGAAAATTAACAATTTTTTGTGACAACTCATAACATAAATAGCTTTTTAAAAATTATTAGAAATAATAAAAAAAGTTTTTTTTTTTTTTTTTTTTTTTCTTTATGCAGCATCCAAAGAAAAATAAATTCAGGCAGTTTATGAACAAATAAAATCAAAAAGAGCATTTACCAGCATTATTAAATTTTAAAAATTTGTCATATTAATTACTAAAATGCAGGTAGTGCATAACTGAAAATCTAGGACATGATTTTTAAGGTCTCTTATTAAAAACTATTATTGTATTGAAGATATTCAAACCATCTTTAGTTTCGTTTGATTTCTCTAACCATAATAAAAACTTAAATAACAAAACAATTTGGGAGCAATATTATAATTTCTATCGGGAGAAGATGTCCTACCATTATTTTTACCTGAAACAGTCATTACAATTCCATTTTAAGCCATTGGTTAAAGTAGAAAAAATCTGGAGTGACTCCACTCGACTTTCCAAACATTGAAAAATTAACAGTTTTGTAGATAAAGTAAAGAAAGAGGAGTTGTTAAACAAACAAAAGAGAGAAAACCATAATAGAGTGTTTGAGTATTTATCTCCATATATTACACGATGTTTTATTTAACGCAACTGAACTTTGAACCCATAGATCATAATGATAAAGAATTTTCCGTTGTGTCCCTGTAAAAAACTATACATGCTAGATTCACCAAAATGCTTATAGTTAGTGCAACAGTGATTTATAATATTCATATAAATTTTCAGCTCAATTGAATAAGGCGTTTAGATGCTAACACACTCTTAAAAATTTGGTCCCATAGGCCATAATGATAGAATTTTTCTTTGTGTCCCTGTAAAAAAACTATAAGTGCTAGATTCACCAAAATCTATGCAGTTTTTGCAACAGTGACCTATAACATGTGCACAAATTTTTTCAGGGTTCATACTAAAACATGGGAAAAAAATTCCCTGAGTTCCCAGACAAGTTTCAAGAAAATATTAGCGACATATTACAAGAAACACTCTTCTAGACATGACAAAATACAGCTATTTCCACTCTATGATGTCATATTACTGCCAATCATGATAGAAATCATTATTTACATGTATATTTTCACAATACTTCATCATTTAAATTTTGATACGAAGCTAAACAAGAAAAACATAACTTGAGAGAAAAAAAAAAAGTTTTTCCAGGTTTTATAACTGATTTTCCCTGAGTTTTAATGAAAATTTTAATTTTCCCTGACTTTTTTTTAACAAATTCCAAATTCTCTGAGTATTCCCTGCTTTCCAGGTTTTCCCTGAGGAGTATGAACCCTGTTTTTGCTCAATTGAATAAGGCGTTTAGGTGCTATCGCACTTTTAAGATTTTGATCCCATAGGCCATAATGATAAAGAATTTTTCTTTGTGTACCCGTAAAAAAACTGTAAGTGCTAGATTCATCAAAATCAATAGGGTTCGTGATACGGTGACTTGCAACATGCTTACCAACTTACAGCTCATTCAAGCAAAGCATTTAGACGCTAGCGTGTTCACTCACGCACATACATATATTATCGTAAAAATAGTGGAAACGGACTCGGGGGACCTCGAAGCGTATAGAAACATCAAAATCTCAAATTCGGATTTTTGACATGATTACAATACTTTCCTCACTATAGTGTTCGGAAAGTAAAAAGTGGGCGGTTTCTGGTTTTAAAAGGGCCTCTGAAAAAAAAGTTTTAAACCTTAAATGCCTGATTATTTTTTAATCGATTTAAGAATGTTTTACTTCTTTCCTCTCTTAAATAAATAACGGGGAAAATGCTTTAAAAAATTGTGCTTTATTTTAACTATGGTGCACTGCTAAAAAGCAATTTGTAGCCAATCGACAATCATGAGGCATTAGAGCCTCAGTAATATTCTAATAATTATTAGAATTAATTTAGAACACAAAATATGGTTTGTTGCCGAAAGGAGCACTCTGCATTTAAGGGTTAAATATATGTGCCAGATGAAGTTGTCCTGTCATTTATCTTGACCTGAAACAATCATTGCAATTCCACTTTAAGCTGTAGGTTCTGGTGTAAAAAACTATTATGTACAAAAATAGAATCTAAAGTGACAACCTAAAAATCAAAAGAATCCATTTATGTAAGGTGTAAGGTCTGACTAAGGCAGGGTAAGCGGGGCTCAATGACCCTGGACACCACGTTGAGTTGGTCTTCCAAATCAATTTTAAGCTTACTTTAATGCCTTTTGATAGTTATAAGTTTAAGTGAAGAAGTACAAGAGGACATCCTGATAGAGCATAGGGGAGGTCTTAGATATGTGGCTTACACAGGGAATGTTTTGTCTAATTTTTCTTTGGATACTGTTCTGTACTGAGTTTACTATTACTATACCATGACTCATTTTGAATATGCAATGGCAATATTTTATACTTTAAAAAGGAAATATTATATTAATTATTATAGTTTTTACTAATTGAAAATCTAGAAAATTTTAATGCATAATTAAATTTATATAGTTGTGGAATGTCAACATATACAATCAAATTTTATGTTACAGTTTGTCAGAATTAAATATTCTAAAACTATTTTAACACTTTACTTTAGTACAATTAAAATAAACAAAAATAAATAAATAATGCAAATCAAAAATTCTTATAATCATCTAATAAAATCAAAATATAATAAATCTAACTCCGAGACTCATAATCATCTTCGACTATATGCAATATATTTAAACTAAACAGAATGGTTGAACTAATATTAACAAGGGCAAAACTGAAAAGATGATCAGGCCAAATCAGATATAGACTTTTCTTGCATTTGTTTGACATTTTTAATGGCTACAAAATTTCTAAAAATATCTATTAGTCCTACTTTTCAGTCAGCTTTTCAAAAAAAAACTTTTTCAACACTTATGATAAAAAATAAGTTTGTCTCCTTTCAGCTACAAAAAGTTATTTAAGTTATCCAGTTTATGTAAGATGAGAGAAGCATTTTCAAATTTCATATAATATTACTGATATTTTAGAAATTTTTTTTTTCCCTCATTGTATATTTTTGCAAAAAAAATTCTTTAATTAAAATAGCCATATAAAATCACTCTGGAATAAACATGACAACAGAGTTAGCTCATTACTGTTGGTGTAAAAACAGTTTTATAATTCATTCTATTCAAAAAATACTTTGCAGATTTTTTTTAACCGCCGCTTTCCCAAGATCAAGGCGTTACTGCAGAAAAATTGCATTCAGGTGCCGCTTGGAACGTTTGCGAAAATCACCAGCAATGCACCCTTTTTTTTTATTGTTTAGAACAAATCGTCATGCAACATTCCACTGGTCACGTTTGCTATCTCTGGCGAATTAGTGCATTTTTTGAATGAGACGGGCTTAACTAAATTTCAACTACAAAATGGGGTCAAAATGACCCCATCTTGGGAAAGCGTGGGTTAAACAATGGGCTCTTCCTAGTGTTGTTTGCTTAATCACATGATACAGAAAAACAAAGAATCGAATTCAGTTAAATATTGTTCTTAAGAACAAAAGTATTAATATTTAATATAAAAGAAAAGTAATATTGTGCATTTGTAAACAGTAGAATAATTGTATTTGTAAGTTTAATAATTTTTAAAAAACTCTTTATATTTATTTTTCACAAGAATCGATTTTTGTATGTTGTAGTGTAACTGTTATATTAACTGATCTAGCAATAAATAGTAGAAAGTTTATGGATTATAACTTGAAATTAATTTAAAATACTTTAAGTTAAATTTAATTGTGTAAAGATGTTACAACAAGTTAATTAACTTAGCTACTGGCCGAAATGGCTTTACACCGTACGATGTTGCACTTTTAATGATATAAGTAGGTACCATAAATCAGAGTACTTAACATGTTCTTTATCAACATTAATAACAAATACAGTAAAACCACGATTTATCGTTCCTGCATTCATCGTTTTATTTCTTTGGTCCCTGCACAATTTGTATTTAAATAATGTTAACGAAACCCGCATGTATCATGCTTCAAAAATTCGTTTTCCCGCATTTATTGTAAAATTTTTCTGCTGTCCTTGTAAGAAATTTTTCCTTAAAGTCAAACTGTTCTATATGGCACACAGACTGGAATTACAGCTTTCATCCTAAAATAACTTTTTTACCCATTTCCATGGTGGATCAAAATTGTGATGCTATGTCTCCAAACCATCCATTCATTTTGTAGTTTCAGCATGGCAGGAAGTAACCTCTACAGTAATCCAGAAAATTGTTTTGTGAAATGCTGTTACGTGCGAAAAAATTATGAAGAATACCAAACAGAAGGGCAGGAAAATGATGATGATGATAATAATGCAGATGAAGAGTGGTTGTGTATAGTAGACAAAATTTAGTGATAATTTCAGGGTGGATACAGAAATTCAGAAAAAAAGTTCCCTGATTTTTCCATGATCTCCATGACTAATTTTGACAAATTTCCATGATGCCCGTTACCTATTATATACAAACACATTCCATAATTTTGCGTAGATTATACTCTTGTACGTGCTCACTAAACCATTGCAATTCAAAAACTTATACTGATGGGTAAAAATATCTCAATCTTTCTATTTATTTATTTTTTGTTCACTTACAAAAAGGAAAATAAAATGAAAAATTCAAAATTTTGGAGAAATTAACAAAATTATTAAAATATGACTCATTTTAATTGCACAACATTAACATCAAGACACAAAATTATTCCTCAGGTTGTTGCATTGAATATATACTGCATATATTTTTTTTAATATTAACTTCGTGAGATTCAATTAGAAAGCAGCCAATCTTGTGCAATCATAGCTAAGATAACATCTGTTTGGTGATCTTTCAGTTACGCTTGCTGGACAAAAAAAAAATTTCCATGATTTTTCGGTGTCTTTACAAAATTCCCTGATATTTACAGATTGATAAAGTACTCTTATTTTTTCCTGATTTCCCTGATTGTTGCCACCCTGAATTTACATCAATGAAAACATTGTGACATGCGGTATGGTATCCTAAAGCATACAAGAAATGTGCAATTTCAAAAAAAAAAAAAAAAAAAAAATGAAAATAATGACAGATAAACAGAAGATAATTTTTCCGTCGATAATGTAATTACGCCATTTGAAAATGCACAAACTTTTATATAAGCACATGAAATTACAGAAAAGAACCAGAAAAATGGAAAATTTAGAAATGAACGAAAAACCTAACATAAAATTACTGATTTTTAAAAATAAATTTTACCTAATGGTCTACAACACTAATTTATTACTTTGACAGTTTGGAAAGTAAAAAATTAGTTTTTATTATTAGTATATTGTATACATTGTGTTTAGTAATTCATAAACATTGTATTCTTTGTGTTTTGATTTTAACCCGCATTCGTCGTTTTCCTGCTTTCATCGTTTTGTTTCACTCACCCAATGAAAAACGATGGATCGAGGTTCTACTGTATAAACTAAATGATGATTGTAAATGTATACAGAAACAAAAGATGATCATAATTATATAAAAAGGATTAAAAATGATGTATAAAAAAAATAACACAGATTAAATCGGATTGATCAAAGATAAGAATAGAAAATGTGTTATTTCAGCAATCGCTATAGATAAATATAGAAGACTTTGTCTGCTCTTTGTTTAACTATGTCATGTGACCTCTGACGTCAGGTGAGAAGAGCCCATTAAAAAAAAAAAAAAAAAAATGAAGAAATTAAATATTAAAGACTAAAAACATTTAAAATAAACTGTGTTGTGTTTATAATAATAATAATAAATAAATAACACAAACAAATAAGGCAGTTATTTACTTGGCATGTGACTTTCATATAAAATTTCTTTTAATAAATGTAACATTACCTCATCAACCTGAGCTTGTGTCTGCTGCAACCTTTTAGATGCTGCCGTATGCTGTGGATTTGGTTGCTTAGGAGGTTGCGCTGGGGCTTCACTTCCTTCAGTTGTTGACCTTTTCGTAAAACAGCAAATTTCAATACAATAAAATAAATGACAAAGATATAGAGATTATTCAATTTTAAGGAACAGCACTGACGCAAATCAAACAATTGCATAAAACCATAAGTAAATCTTCAATAATTACAGTATTATGCAAAAATTTCTAAATGGATTTTTGCAGGGTATAACTAGCTTCAATCACAATTCAGTGCTGAACTTTAAAGAATACATTCTAAAAACTAAGGTTTAACTCAATTTTTTATGAAAATTTCCTCTCACTCGTTTCAGGCTGCACAGATTCAAACTAGCAAATTCAAACACCAAACAGCAGAAAGCAAGCATATTATTAATTTTGTTGAATGACCCATAAATAGTACTGATAAAGCAATAACTAGCTTACAATAAAACAGATAGAAGTAACTCTCAGGTGGATAAATTGTGAGGAGAAATGACGCTTTTCGTGTACATTATGATACTTCATAAACAATTTTCAATTACATAAACTTAAAATTGCCCCCTGCCCTTTTTTTTTTAATTTCTGTCACTTTTCTTTTCGGGTGCGATATAACAAGTTCTTAATTGACTGATCATATATCATGGCAGGGGTTAATACAGGTCGATTTTACTACCGTTTATGGGTACCTTCACAAAAATCAACCTGGCAAAAAAGGTTCTTTCACAAAAATCTTAGTCATTCCAGCAAAATCTAACATGAGCTGAGCACATTTTCGAAGAAAAGTAACTTTTTTGTGAATTTCTGTTGATGCGATTCACAAAGCAAGAATCATGCAGAATGTTGGTTTTAATCTACACACAAGCATTTGGTACGGGCGAGAAACGGTGTAGCATAAGTAAACAAAACGATCCTCGTGTGTATCGATACAGACACGCTCTGGAGTTGTGGCCATAGTGTACTGTTTGCTGATGCGTCAGGCGGTATGACATTTTGATGACTATGGTGATGTGTCTATCCTCCCTGGTATAATTCACGTATAGTGCAGTGATACTAGCACAAATAAAAACAATTTCTACTTGCACTCTCTCTACTGAACTGTTTACTTCAGAGAGAAGTGAGTTTTGGTTCCTGTTCTGCTATAAGCTTCACACTAATTGCTGAGCATTATTTTTATTATTTTACTTAGTTTTAACTCCCCCCCCCCCCCCCCCCGCCCACACCCACAAAAAAAATGTGCTACATTTTTTCACAAAAAAAAAAAATATAGTTAAGATTTTTCACAAAAATAGGTATTAAGTTTGAAATCCTGGATTGGCCCCTGCATGGTCTAAAACTTTCCCTTCCAGAATGATTGAGGGGGCACATGCCCTCTCATGTCCCCCCCCCACACACACACACTGCGATAAAGAAAATGAGGATATGATGACATTTTGTAGTACAATAATTATCGTGCACTTATCCCCTTAATTAACTAAATATCTTCTAACAGAAAGCAGAGGAAAGTGAAGTGATACATACTATAAATAATCTCTAAAAAATAAAGAGTTAAATTGAACAGGTGTCATTTGTATTAAATATATTTAAAACACTTTAAACACACGGAAATATAAATTTATTTAAAAGATGTTACAAATTTTTTATCCAAAGCTTTTCGCTTTAATATTAAAGCATCATCAGGGATTTATGATTCGTTTCCATTGCACAGTTTTAAATATGTTTTCTTTTTACAGTCAACAGTTAAGTCTTTTAATAACGTGATATATTTTAAATATCAGCAAAAAACAATATGAATTCCGGTAGAGGTTGGACCAAGCAGTTAAGAAAAGTGAGAGAAGCTGGAACTATTGCTTATCATACGAGGTTATTGTAGGAGAAAAAACATCATGAATTAGCAGAAATAAACTATTAACTATTTTATAACATTGCGCCAAATTATTGGTAAAATTGCAGCATCTTTGGAATTTATTTATTGCAAAAATGCAATAAATTCCAAAGATGCTACAATTTTACCAATAATTTGGCGCAATATTATAAAATAGTTAATAGTTTATTTCTGCTAATTCATGATGTTTTTTCTCCTACAATAACATCGTATGATATGCAATAGTTCCAGCTTCTCTCACTTTTCTTAACTGCTTGGTCCAACCTCTACCGGAATTCATATTGTTTTTTGCTGATATTTAAAATATATCACGTTATTAAAAGACTTAACTGTTGACTGTAACGAATCATAAATCCCTGATGATGCTTTAATATTAAAGCGAAAAGCTTTGGATAAAAAAATTTTAACATCTTTTAAATAAATTTATATTTACGTGTGTTTAAAGTGTTTTAAATATATTTGATACATACTATAATTACCAGTTAAAGAAATAACATTGTTTAAATAATAAAACTTTATACTGGTTAGAGTGAAATTGATTTCTTTAATGGATTTTGAGTATTTTGGTATGTGATATGATCTTGGCTAAAAATCTCATGTAATTATTAATTTAGCATATATAATTGATAATTAATTTTTTATAGGTGTAATTAAATTTACTTAAGGTTATTAAATTTGAAAAATGTGTTAATCACTATTTATATAATAAATGTTAAAGAAAAACAGTTTCCAAATTTCTTCTGGCCAGTTTTTTTCCACCTTGGAAGAAACTTGCCAACCCTATAAATTCTTATCCTTGTTATCTTAGTGAATCAGAAAAATATCATAAAACATACATAATGCACCATGAACATTTGTTTCCTGAATATGACAATTATTTTTCACAAAGATGTTGGTCGGTTGTAGGGTTTTAAAGCCAATTGACTACACTAGGGTCTTAGGTCTATAGGTGGAATGCCCTCCAAGGGGGGGCCTTTCTAAGGGTTCCTAGTCCATATTTACACGAGTTTCAGAGAAAAACATGGAAAACTCCGAACAGCTAGGTTGAACCCAACACTTCCCATCTACCAGCTTTGAGTGCAGAAACGCTCAGCAGCTGGTAGGCCTTTTCATAAAGAAGGCGGCATCCTAAAGATTTTGATCTAATCACGATGAATCTCAGAAGATCATTAGCAAAATATAACTAAAGTTATAACTTGAAAAAGTATAAAATATGTAAACATTTATATTAAATACGATTAAAATAAAAAGGTTCAAAACATACAATATATCTAATATCTGCTTTAAGCATAATATCACTTTTTAAACACTTATATATGTACAATATTGAAGGAAACTAAAAAAAATTTCAGAAAAATAAATAAAAATAACTTCCTAACTTTTATTCATTTTTTCATTATTTACTCTGCTGAACAGGGTCTTTTTTTTTTTTTTTTTTTTTTTTTTTTTAATTTTTTTACTTTTCGAGACTCCATGACATATAATCTGTAAAATTAAACTGATTAAGATGAAATTTAGGTAGATGATAAAACAATTTTAAATAGGAAATTTGAAATAAATAAACAAAATTTTATTAGAAAACATCTAACCTCATAGCCCTTTTTATCACAACAAAATCTAATTCATTGCACAAAGCAATCAACGAATTTTATAAGTGACACATTAAAAATCACAAACGATTTAAATCAGAAATTTTATCAATTAAATACTTAGAAAAGCCATTTAATCCTAAAAGCACAAAATATCCGAAACATAAAACATAAACAAAAGTAAAGCGAGAAATTTGTTAATGAACAACAAATAAATTCAACGTGAATCATGTATGATATTTCTATGATTCATTTTTCTCTTCCTTCTTTTATTCAATCTGTGTTCATTACAATCATCAAGGATTCATTAAAATCATAAAAGAAAATAATAATGTAGAGGAGAAACGTAATTTATTTATCTGGAAAGTCTTTTAAAAAAGAATATTCAAAACATAACAGAAAAATAAAAAATTTAATATGCAATTTTAAAATCATTAACATATATTAAAAAAATAAAGCATATACAGAATAAATTTTGATTTTCAGAGTTAATCACACTTTTAAACTTGCTAAACATATATGTAATATTCTTTTCTGTGAAAGAAAGTTAATCAATATAATAATATACGATCAATCTAAATATACAAACTTAGATCAAGAGGGCTTAGCATTACAGACGATTTTCCGGGTGTTCATTTATTGAAGAACAATACTTTGAACTAAAACAAATATAATCATGCAAAAACTTAATTCCCATAATAACTTTTCGTGCAGTAATACTTACATTTTGATGAATCAAATTTGGAACCAAGCAAATTAACAAATATAAAATATGATCGTCACGGAAGAAACAAAACCTATGGCGGTCAACGTCGCCCACTAAATTAATTAAATGGACAATTATTATCTGTTGCCATTTATCAAATTAAAAAAAAAAAAAAGTTTTCATCAATGGTGTATTATAGATTATAGGCTTCTCTCTTTTGAATTTAATGAAAAGATAACTCGTCTAATTTTTATTTTTATTTGTAAGGACGTTTTAATAGTATTTAATAAATAATAAATTGTACAATTTGTAATAAAATTTTTACGGTTAAATGTTAACCGTGATAGGAATGACGGGAAAGTATTTGTTTATCATCTGTCAGTCAGGTGTCCGGTCATGAAATCTTGAGTATTGACTTGACAAATGCTTATATTTTTTAAATATTTTTCTTATTTTTAGATCAAGGATGTCCAGGTCAAGAGGATTATCAGAAACAAATAAATTGAAAAGCAATCTTGAAGAACAACTGGATAGATTGATGGCACAACTTGCTGATTTAGAAGATTGCAAGTATGTTGTAAAAATTAAAATTCTAATTATGTTTGTGTTTTCTATTTATAAATTTTACCTGATAAGAATATGATAAAAATAGGCGATATGACTGGTAAAAAATGTAATATAAAAATTAGTTCATGTGTATTCTTAAAATTAATTTATAAATATAAATGTTATGTAACATAAAAGCAAATTAATTAGTCATCTTCTTAAGTTAAAAATTTATTTTCTTACTAAGTGCATGTGCATGAAAGGTCATTCGTTCTTCTGTGATTATTTTCGAATGGTTTTTAAATAGTTATAATGAGATAGGCTAGTTTCTGTCAAATTGCCAAAGATTCATGTGGTCTAGCATTGTCTTGTTGGAATGAAATTTTTTCTATTTGCAAATTCATAAGTCCATGCTTATATCATTTTTGTTTATGCTTAACATTGCTATGCACAACCCTCAATAGAGAATCTGGAACAGCTTTAGTATAAGACCCCCTTGAAAATGTGGCACCGAAGTAACTCGGATGTTTTTCTAAAAGATCTTTGCTTATGGATTGCCATTTTAATTCATCACCAAGAGGGACAACAATTTAAGTCTCCAAAGGAGGTCCTGTACTAAAGCTGTGCCCAGAATCCCTGTGGCAGAATTTTTTCCTGCTTTCTGCGACAAATCTCATTACAGCTAATTTCTTTCTTCAAAACGATAATATTCAATCTATATATATAAAATCGTTCATCCTGAGTAAGTGGGTGATTCACCATCGCCCAGACCAAACCCCTGGACCTAGAAGCTTGAAATTTTGTGACAATGTTCCTTCTATGACGTAGGCATCCACTAAGAAGTGATTTTACAAAATTCACCCCCCAAGGGGGGGAGGGGGGCAAAACATAATTTCACAAAAATCCGTCATATCTCAAACAAGAAACAAATATCTGTAAAATTTTTGCTTTATTAAAATATAGCTAACGCAAATGTCTAAAAACCAATTTCTGGAATTTTAGAAATTCGGTCCCCAAGGGGGAGGGGGCAAAACGTGATTTCACATAATCCTATATATCTCTTAAACAAAAAAAAAAACAGATATATGTGAAATTTTTGCTCTAAAATATAGCTAATACAAATATCTAAAAACCAATCTCTGGAATTTTAGAAATTCAGCCCCCAGGTGGGGCAGTAAGGGGGGGGGGCTATGGGGCAAAAACAAATAGAAATACAGTTAGGCTGTTCAAAATTGGTACAGATAGGTTTTAAAGGCCTGCAAGTCCAATGGGGATACTTTCAAAAGTGTAAAGTTATTAGGGGGGGGGGGCAAAAAAATAAAAATAGAGTTAGATTGTTCAAAATTGATACATAGGGGGTTTTGATACCTACAAATCGATTGTGCATATTTTCGAATTTGTAAAATTATTAGAAGAGGCGGAAGGGCAAAAAACAAAAATAGAGTTAGATTGTTCAAAATTGGTGCATAGAGGTTTTTGATACCTACAAATCGATTGCAGATATTTTTGAATTTGTAAAATTATTAGGAGGAGCGGGAAGGGGGGGGGCAGAGGGGTAAAAAAATATAAATAAAGGTTAGATCGTTCAAAGCTGGTGCATAGAGGTTTTTCATACCTACTAATCGATTGCAGATATTTTCGAATTTGTAAAATTTTTAGGATAGACGAGAGGGGGGATGAGGGGGCAAAATAATAGAAATAAGAGTTAGAACGTTGAAAATAAGTATTATTAAGTGTTAAGGCCCGATAAATCAATTGAGGATATTTTCGAAAGTATAGAATTATTAAGAGGGGCGGAAACGGTGGGCGAAGAAACAGGCGTGCCATGCCCGCAAGTATGCCCTGCCGCAGGCAGCGGAGGACCAGACCGATTATTCCACCGATGCGAGAATTTTTTTATATTTTATGTTTTTTCCCTTTCGATAACATAGTGATTCATTAAGATTGTTGAACATAAATGCATGCGCAATTGGAAGCTGGTGCGACATTTTTCCTGATCAGAATTTATTTTTTTCACATGATAAAAATTAATGCAATTTTGAGAATTCATTAATTATAGTGATTCATTTAAAAATAGGGACCAGCAAAGTGGGCGTAGCCTGCTAGTAATATATATAAGCATTACTAGCTGGCAATAACGTGAGCTTTTTTGTTTCTAAAAATGTTTACATTAATGACGAAGTTGTGTGAACATTTTTTTTTTAAAACTTTATAACCTAACCTCATATTAATTTTTGGTAAGAAGTAATTTTTTTAAGTAAAGGGACTATAATCTTTACGAACCTATAGTTAAGCAAATTAAGATTAACTGAATAAATAAAATGATTCATAGGAAGATAGGAATTAAAACATTAACACAAGAAAATGTTACTTACCTGCAGATAGAATTTCTGAAGAAATAGTGAAAAGCTATTTGCTTTAATTAATATTGTTATAATTTGTAATCTTTTAACTAGATAAAACAATAATATAAAAAGTAAATCATATTTTAAAGTATTAGCTTACAAAGTTAACAAAACACCCTGACCTTAATTTAATTATTGTAGTAAAAACAAATTACCATAAATACTTGCGTATAAGTCAACCCTCTAAATCGAAAAGAAAAGTTGTTTTGCACCAGTATTTTAAACTTCGTTTCTACACCAATCACAAAATTAATCGTGATAAAGTAAGGGAAAGAAAACTTATCTTAAATACTAGTATTGTCCAAATTTTTTCTTTGAATTTAAGGATCAACTTATACACAAGTACACATGGTAAACAGAAAAAATAAGAATAAGAGAGTTAAGATATGAAATGTTTTAACTAACAAGGATTATTCATTGAATCACAAATTACACAATACATTTGCAACTGAAATCCAAAATACCATTTCACCACTAATTGTCAAAAAGTTTATTTAATCGTAAGTAAACTATTATTTTCCTGCTAATCGATAATAATCATACTTTTTTTCAAAGTTTTTAAATACTACGTGATTATTATGTGGCCGATTGCAGAAACATGCTATTATTTAAGTACTAATCAGGGAAAATCACATTCTTTTAAATGCTAAATTCCAAATGCTCAATTATTTTGCCACTAATCAATGAAATTTACACTTTTATTTTCAAAATTGAATCTCAAAATACAGAATTATTTTACACTAGATTTCAGAAATACGGGATCGTTAAGATGATTTTCATAAATTGTGATATTTTTGTAGCCGATAGGGAAAATATACAATCATTTCGTTGCTAATTAACAAAATTTATATTAGAATTAATTACTGAAATAGGCTTTATTTTGATGCTAATTGGTGATTTTTTTTTCCGAAGATGACTTGCAATATACATATAATAATTTTGTGGCTATTTACTGAAATATGGCATTATTTTATTGCCAATTATTTAAATTTATGTAATTACAACTAATTGCTAAAATAGGTGTTATTTTACTTTAAAAAGTGTAATTATTTAGCCCCCATAATTAAGTGATATTCTTGTTTTGATATCTGATTACTGAAATGAAATATGTTATTTTTGAGGCTGGTTTCTAAATACGTAATTTTCTTTTGCAATTGAATTGTTTGAAAGCTGCTGATTTTTGTGAAAGGCTCGTTTTCAAATACGAAATTTTCGTGGAATTATTACCCCTGCACTGTAAATACTGAGTTATCACATATTCAATTATCTCAACAAATGTTACAGAAAATATTCTTTTTCTCTCTCCATTGGTAAATACTTCGTCGTTAAAGTTTGGATTTTCCATGATTTTCTCCAAAACTCGCATGAATGTATATTGAAATACCTTAATAACTTTCCCACAGAGAACATTTCATCTACCTTTCCTAAAAGAAAAATCTTTCTGCAAAGACTCAATGGCATTCTTTGACATTGTTACCTTGTCTCTGGGATTCTGCCTTGGGGTCCAGAATCATGTACAAAAAATAAATCGATTCATCTTTTCTTCATTAGTTCATGCAACACCAAAGAATCACCCTCACTAACAATTCCAACTGTAATCTTTTGAGTTAGCTATTCTATGCTAACCAATTTTAATTAATGCTACTATTTCTTTGTCATTTTCTCAGACAGTCATTTTCCTGAAATATTGTGGTGCATTACTAAGATTCAGTGGTGAATTTAAGGGGGGGGGGGGATAGGGGGCTGAAGCCCACCCCAAAGCACTGAGATTCACAATTGAATATTGCAATTGTAAATTTTTTATTGGTCTGGGATAACACTTTGAAAAATCTTAGTTCCCCCCCCCCCCCCCCCCAAAAAAAAAAAAAAAGTCAAGTTCTGGATCTGCCACTGCTAAGATTAAAATTGTTTTCAAAATCTTTTTGAAGCCTTGTGGTATATAAAACTGTCAATGGTACCTTTACCATTTTAAAACTTATTACTGAAATAAGAAAAATTAAACTTATACATTATTCAATTGCTGCTTACATTAAAATGGCGGTGGGGGATTAGAAATATTAAAATTTAAAGCAGTAGTGTTTTTAGCAGATTTTAGTTTTGCTTATCTTCATGTAAATATTCACTGATACACTTTCCTTTTTATTACAGAACTGATTGTGTCTCTACTTTAAAAATCCTGAAATTACATGAAAAGAAGTGATCAGGGTGTATTTAAAATTTTTTACTACAGTAACTGACAAAATAAAAAGATTTTTGTAAATCTAAAATAAATAAATAACACTAGTAAATTACAAAATATACTCTTAAATTTCGATTACCTATACAAGTTTTTTTATTTTTATTACAGTGGAGCACCTTTTATACGTTTCTCATTTATACGTTTTTCTCATTTATACGTTTTTCGACTTCGGTCCCAAATCATTCCATTGAATTCTAATGTTAATATATTTCGTTTATACGACACAAGTAAATTCTTAATTTCACTTATACGTTTTTTTTTTTTTTTCCCTCCTCGTAGAATCCCAAGTTTCAGTTTCATTCTAGGATTTAAAAAAAAAAAAAAAAAAAAAAAGATGAATGCTCTTTATGTTTTTTTTTTTTTTTTTTTTCCCCGATTATTTTTTCTTAGAACTGTGGTAACAAAGTGCAGCTATCGAACAAAGTGCGACTTGCATCGATAGCCTGGGGGGGGGGGGGGGGTTAGAGAAATTTTCAGCGATAAGCCAAGTAAGCCAGTGACCACTTTAAAGGCCAGTATCCACTTGAGCTCAAGATCAACGCTCAAAACGTCATTAATCACGCTTCCGACACAAAGAGCCATATGTCTTGTCATCAGTTGTAGCCCTTTTTTATCAGATTGCGCAGTTACCTCAAAGGAAAGCATGCAAAATTGACAAAGATATCTACCCCTGGCCCTCAATTATCTCAGCGGGGGGTTAGATTCCAACCCCGTTCGAGGGTTTTGAGCTCGGCTGACCACATCAAAGGATTCTGAATAGAAGCCGCCGAATGAGCGCAAGTGGAAACCGGACTTAAAAGTCCGGTTTCGACTTGAGCTCAAAGCCTTCGAACGGGGCTGTTTCTAACCCCCTGCTGAGATAATTGTAGGGGCCGGGGGTAGATATCTTTGTCAATTTTGCATCCTTTCCTTTGAGGTAACTGCGCAGTCTGATAAGAAAGGGCTACAACTGATGACAAGACATTTGGCTCTTTGTGTCGGAAGCGTGATTAATGGCGTTTTGAGCGCTGATCTTGAGCTTAAAGTCCGATTTCCACTGTAGCTCAATCGGCGGCTTCTATTCAGAATCCTTTGATGTGTCCAGCCCAGCTCACCCCAGCTCAAAGCCCTCGAACGGGGCTGGTTCTCACCCCCTGATGAGATAATTGTGGGGCCGGGAGTAGATTTCTTTGTCAATTTTGCATGCTTTCCTTTGAGGTAACGGCGCAATCTGATAAAAAAGGGCTACAACTGATGACAAGACATTTGGCTCTTTGTGTCGGAAGCGTGATTAATGACGTTTTGAGCGTTGATCTTGAGCTAAAGTGGATACTGGCCTTAAAGTCCGGTTTCCACTTGCGCTCATTGGGCGGTTTCTATTCAGAATCCTTTGATGTGGTGAGCCGAGCTCACCGGAGCTCAAAGCCCTGGAACGGGGTCCCCTGCTGAGATAATTGCGGCGCTGGGGGTAGATATCTTTGTCAATTTTGCATGCTTTCCTTTGAGGCAACTGCACAATCTGATAAAAAAGGGCTACAACTGATGACTTTTGAGCGTTGATCTTGAGCCCAAGTGGATACTGGCCTTAAAGTGGATACTGGCCTGAAGACCTACCACTTTCTCTTTTAATTGATTCCACGAATGGGGTATGAAAGGAAAAAAGCCCACAACTTTATAGGCATTTTGTAAACTTGAAGATTTATTACTCACTTCCGTAGAAGATTTTCTTATCGTGTGTATTTGACATTACAGTTGGAGAAACATTTTTATTTTTATTTTCTTCCTTTTAATCGTTTGCAAAAATGTCATCTTCATTTAGAGAACAAAAGGCTTTGTCGTTAAAATCGAAATCTTGAAAAAAAAATTCTGAATTTCTATATTTTTAATTATTATTTAATTTTTATTCAACCTTTTAAAATATTTTAAATATAATTAAAATATATCTTATTCGAATAAATGTAAAGGAAATCATGAAAATTGATTAGACTTTTATTATTAATATGATACTTTATTGTGTATTAATGTTAAAACGAATTTTCAGTTGTACGTTTTTTTCAGTTATACGTTTTTTAGGAACGGTCCCTTGAAACACGTATAAACGGTGCTCAACTGTATTATTAATTAAATATTAAAAAAAAAAAAAAGACTGACACAATTATTCTTTTTACTATATATTTCTTTAGAATAGGCAACTCAAGGTAAAAAATTTCTCCATTTATCAGAAAAAAAGAATGATGTGATTGTCCAATTCCCCCCCCCCTCCCTCCCCTCACACACACACATGCATTGAACTTACGTTTGGGTTAATTTTTTCAAAGCAGGAGAGTTTTCTGATAAGAGGTAGGATGAAGAGTTCTGAATTTTCTGTAACCAGGCAAACTACACAGGAATAGTTAAAACAGGCAATTGGTGGTTGAATTCCAACCACTTCTCTTGAGGAAAAAGACTATATAGCTACATTCCACAATATAAGAAAGTATTTCATTATATGCTTATGAAATGCTTTACTTTTACCATTTAAAAGCATAAAATGGTCTTTATTTTCTGCCATTTTTAATGCTTAACAAAATTTAAAAAATACAATTAGGTAAACCATTTTTTTTTTTCTTTAAATACTCGCTGATATTCCCTCTACCAAAGATCATCAAAACTTGACACATGTGAAATAGATAACACTTCAGTTTTTGCATTGCTTCAAGAACCTGTCTCTGTTCGATGCAAAGTTTTGCATCAACCCAGTATTTTGAATTTAACAGTGCAATATCTTTTATAGTTTTTAAGGATAAAAGTATAAGCTAATATTTTATTATGTTATCATTCATGGTAGAAAGTCCTTATATTTATGATATTGACCAAAATAAATCCTCTTTTAGATTTACCCACCAGTAGCTAAGAGGTTCTGTTCTCAAAGCTGGTAGACGAGAGGTGCTGGGTACAATCCCAGGTCATGCTCATTTGTCTAGCTCTTCAGAATTATCCATGTTTTTCTCTAGTGTGTAAATATAGTCTCCTTAGAGAGACATCCCCCCCCCCCATACAGATCATTCCACCTACACCTAGGACCAGGACCCTCATGAAGCTAATCAGCTTTAACCCTTACACCACAATGTCTTTTAGAAATTATCATTTTACACATGCTTTATTTTACTTTTTTTTTAATAGAAATTCAAAAGAATTTCAAATATGAGGGCTTTTAATCAAGGTTTCCACGCTACCTGGAGAACCTGGAATAGTCAGGGAATTTGAAATTTACCATGAAAGTCAGGGAATTTGAATATTTTAGCCAGAATCTGGAAAAGTCAAGGAATTTCATGCAATGATTGCAAAAAAAAATTCCTCCAACGTAGAGTCATTTTTCTTGTATTTTTTTCTGTACTTCTGCCATTTTTTTTTAAACAAGATTTCTTACAAAGACCCATTGGAGGGTAATTTCTCCTTAGGTCAAAGTAATTTGTAACTTTTGTGCTTTCAGGTGGTACCATAATTATTTTGCCCTCAACATAACCAATGCACAATATATGGCTAGACTGGAATTTTCTTAGAACACATCTGCAAAACCTGGAAAAGTCAGGGAAATTTATTCTCCTATTTGAGTGGTAACCCTGTTTAATAGTGATTGATAAATTCATAACTTTTGAAATAAATAGATGTGTATTAGGGTAAAACATGTAGGTTGATTTCTTTTTTTTTTTACCTAATTTTTTAAAAGCATACCTATCACCTGGCAAGATATATATAGTTAATATAGTTATAGTTAACTATAGTTATAGTTAACTATAAACAGAAGGACGTAAACGATTGTCATGGCTCTGAGGATGGTCGCGATTGCGACTGAAATTAATCAGCCAAAACGATGAAAAGCTTATGTAAGGTATATATTAAACTTAAAACTCTTCTTTATTTTATTTATTTATTTATTTATTTTTAAGAAATGAATTAGATGAAGAAGAATATGAAGAAACCAAAGCTGAAACTATGGACCAGCTGCGAGAATTTAATGAAACATTAAGAAAAATAATATCTGGGAACATGACTCTAGTAGATGAATTAGGAAACATGCAACTAGTAAGAAAGCATTTAATTAAAATTCATCTTTCTTATTTATCTATTTATTCCATACTCGGTTAAATCTTTAAGAAAAATTATGTCTTGCAATAAAAGAATGTTTACAAATGTTGACTTATGATCACACTAAAATTTATCTTATATAAATGTTTTTTCAAATACCTAAACAATGAATTAAAATTTCATTTGTTACATCAGATATTATTACTAATAAATCAATTCAATTAAAATATAAAGGAATTATATAAATATCTCATTTAAAAAAAAAAAAAAAAAAAAAAAAACTATTGTAAAAGCCATTTTGCTCAGCAGAAACTTGTGTTTCTTAGGCTGTCGAATAAGGAATGATATCAGAATTCTCCACCACTATCAGTTCCTTGGAACTCCATGTCTCACTTAATGAAGATTTGCATACAAGACCCAAGAACAGTACAATCTGAGAAGCAAAGTTTTTGAGATTCTTTTCTCTTATATAATTTAGAAACCATAATGTTTAAAAAATTTTTGTATCCCTGTGTGGGGAAAAAAAAAAAGCCTTGATTTCTGTATTTATTAAAATTTATGTAGTTTATACGATGATATACCTACCGAATTTAAGTACAATCAAATGCAGCATTTAGATGCTATTGTGTTCCCTTATCCTCAAACAGACTGTATTTATCACCATAAAAATAATAAAAATGAATTCAGGAGACCTCAAACATATAGAGACAAAAATGTCACAATCGGATTTTTTTCTAGATAACAAAACCTTTCTTACATTTAGTATGTTAAGAATTTAATGATATGTTTTTTTCAATCATCTGTAATTTTATAAATTTAGCAAATTGCTATTTTAGATAATCCTCCAGAATACTTTTCTTAAAATCCTATTATGCACATCTTTTCAACTTTTTTTTAATAATAAAAATTGGAAATCAAATTAAATGCTTCAGTTTACCATGGGAAAAAAAAAAAAAGAAAGTAAAAGAATCTGTTTATTAAACTCTCAGTTCTTTTAATGTGTCTTAATTTAAAATTTGTTAAACTAAGCTTTAAAACTGGAAACTAATGACAATTTCGCAAAAATTTTGTTTTAACCTTTTACAGGGGAGGAAACAGAGGTCCCAACTAGGACCTTTCCCAGTTGGGAGGAAATCAAATTAAAAATTCATTAAAAAAATTGAATTTCATCAATATTGACAAAAAAGAAATTAAAATACATAGGGTTAGAAGCCTTTTGTTTCTAACTCCAATCTAAATTTATCATAATGTTTTTAACTAAAAATCAACTCAACAGGGTTTGTATACAAATAATAAAATATATTGTGATTATAAAATGTTAATTGTTAATTTTCAAATAAATTATTGTTGAATATTTTTTACGCATATCAGTTTCTTTCTGTTTGAAACATTTTAATGTGATTAAATATATATCAATGTGTGAGTGCCTGTAGAGTAGCATAATGTAACCAAATTTTCTTAGTTAAAAAAAAAATCTTAAATGATGCATTCAAAAATTGCAATTGAAAATAATTCTGTTAATGACATTTATTATTTCATAACAATTACATTAGCATATTTACAAATGAATGTCAATACATTGACAGGTACATAGATGTAGATATACATTTGTGGATGTTTCTTTTTTAGGCCATTCAAGCTGCAATTAGTGATGCATTTAAAACACCAGAAGTTATTAGGATGTTTGCAAAAAAGCAACCTGGACAACTGAGACAAAAATTATCTGAAGTAAATATTTTTTTTAACCTTATTGTAACTTCAATGATATTTTTTAAACTGTAATATTCCTGCATATTCCTTTAATTTTGCAAAAAAGAAAATGTTTGTCATTTGAAAATAATGTTGAACCTTGCAGTGACAAGCCTTAATTATACAAAACAGGGGACTTTTCAGATTTTATGGAGGTTTATTTATCTTTCTGTCATAATGTATCTTTAATTAAGTTTGTTAATTGAAATTTAACTCAAATTGAGTTAATTAAAATTGAAATAACCTCTATACCTTTTTGTAACAGTGCTGCTCTAAAGATAAAGAATGATGCTAAAAAACTTAATATAAACATACCTATTAAACCAAACAAAAACATATTTCAATGACTCCATAATGAAAAAGATCAAATTGACCCAAAAATCACTTCAGGTATTTATAAAATCGATTTTAAACATGAAAACAATAAAAGAGGTTGCTACATTGGCATGACAAAACGTTGTATTAATGGTCGCGAAAAAGAACACTTCTCAGATATAAATTTTAATAGGTCTTCCACTGCTCTGTCTACCACCCATAAAACAAACCCAATTAATCTTAATACTATAAATACCCGAAAAATAGCCCCCATAACAACCGCCATTATGCTCTCAAAAGAGAAGCCATTGAAATAATAACTAACGGTCTGTCCATTAACGATCGTGAGCATAGCGTAATACCATCTGCGTGGCAACACCTAATTAAGAAAAAACCATACGAAATGAAAAGAATGGAGAATCAAGAAGAAAGAAACAAACCAGAGCAGAAGGAGGTGTCACAATGATGCACTGACGATTGATACGATGTATCCGAAATATATTTGTTCTAAAGCTGTAAGTGCATATTTCTTAAAAGGATAGTATATTTAGGTATATATTTTTATAAGTAAAATTGAAATTTCTATTTTTTCTAATCTATATTTTCATTACATCAGCTAACCAAATAAGTTTTTACACGTTCATGTTAGTGAATACAATCAGTACTTTTTTAAAGGCTAAAGATAAATTAATTAAATTGTTTCTGCATTATGCTTTTGGCATCTGAATTCTGTTTTGTTTTAATGTCGGTTTTTCACATAAAGTTTCAGCTTTTTTGCACTTTTGTCAATATCACCCTTGAATAAATGAAATTCCCATCCCATTCAAGTTGAATTACTTTTAGCCAATACATTAGTTATAACAAACCCTTAGATGTAATACAGCATTAATTCAGAATCAGTACATTGAAGATTCATTATAGTGAGATTTGAATAAATTTGAAGGCTATTTATTTCAAAGTTTAGTATAAACATATGCAGTCCATTTAGAGAATAGCATTGTCAATTGCAACCCACAGGGGTGTTTGTGTTCAGGGTTTACCCCTGATTTCAGGGTTTTTACTCTAACCCATCTGTATTTTCATATTTCCTATAAAGTTATTTTTTGCTTTTATTGGTTGTTCATTTGTTATCCAGGTGATATGGGAAGGAAATGTAAAAAGATTGAGGGCTTCTGGTCTAAATTGTTTCAGTATTATTTGATATTTTGGGTTTTTTCTAATTTGAGGTTCTAATTTTCAGGGTTTTTACCTTTGAGTCACAATCACCCCTGAACCCATGCCTCATAATCTTTTTTTGAGAGATCATCAGGGTTGTTTTCTAGAGTTTTTCTAAAATATTCAGTTTGTCATAATTTTTAGCTTTACAGAATTCTGCACTAGCTAAGCAATTTTTAATTGTAGTGAAAATGATATTTGATTCCATGTTAAGACAGGCTGTTTCAAAAACATTAATTTACATGCCAAAAACATCACATTGGTGTATTTTAATAACATTCAATTTGTGTACAGTGCTGTTATTAACCAAGAAAAACAGGGTGGCGACAATCAGGGAAATCATGGGAAAATCAGGGTACTTTATCAATCTGGAAATATCAGGGAAAAACCAGGGAATTTTGTGAAAACAACCCCAAAATCATGGAAATTTTCATTTTTGTCCCTCAAGCACGACTGAAAGATTGCCGAACAGGTGTTATCTTAACCATGATTGCACAAGATTGGCTGCTTTCTAATTCAATCTTACCAGGTTAACATTAAAAAAAATAATAATAATAAATAAATAAATGAATATTTTTAGTATAACAACTTGAGGAATAATTTTATGTCTTGATGTTAATATGTCGTGCAATTAAAATGAGTTACAATTTTGTTAATTTCTCCAAAATTTTGAGGTCTTCATTTTATTTTTATTTTTGTAAGTGAATAAAGAAAAACTTAAAAAGATTGAGATATTTTTACCAATCAGTATAGTTTTTTGAATTACAGTGGTTTAGTGAGCATGTTACACACAAAATTGTAGAATGTATATAATAAGCAACGGAAATCATGGAATTTTGTCAAAATTAGTCATGGAAATCATGGAAAAATCAGGGAACATTTTTTATGAATTTCTGTAGCCACCCTGAAAAATATTTTTTTCAATTCATTATTCCACTTTACATGCCACCCATTAAATATGATGCTTTTCATAAGCTTTTAAATTTTTGTAAAGCAATGTGGATTCTTGCTTTTGCCACTAGCTAAAAGCTTTATTTTTTATTCTGTCATGCTGATATTGGTTAAAACAGTGATGTGCTGCTTTAATAGTTTAGTCTTTTGAATTTTTTTACATTAATGAATGTATTTAATTTTGATTCTGGCAATGTTCTAAAATGAAGTCCCATTTCAGCATGACATTATGGATTTATTAATGTTATAATGACATAAGTTTTGGTTACTTTTTTTTCAGTTTATTTTTCTGTTGATAAAATGATAACATTAAACAAAATGGGGGTTACACAAAGCAAATGATTTTATACAGAATAATTATGCCTGCTTGGTACCAAAGGATTTGCATAACTATGCGCAATTGACCATTATCAATCATACTTTCCTCCCCCCCCCCTCTTATATATATATATATACATGATATTGTGGTTTGAAATATGTTTTATTATTTAATATAATCTCCCTGAACTTCAATACTTTTGTTCCAATGATCTTCTAATTTATGGATTCTATCCCTGAAGTGAGTATCCGTAAGACTGTCTAAATAAGCTTCCATGGCTGCTGTTACCTCTTCATTCGATGAAAATTGTTTTCCACGCATGATTTTTTTTTAAATTTGAGAACTGCCAGAAGTCAGAGGGAGCCAAGTCTGGCAAATAAGGTGGCTGTTGTAACAGTCCATACTTTAATTCACTGACTTTCGCAATGGTTTTATGAGCTGTGTGAGAGGGTGCATTATCTTGATGACCAATGATTTTTTTCTTTTGTAAACCAAATTTTTTCTCACAAATTTTTACATCCAGCTGGTCCAAAAGTTACAATAATAATCTGCGCTTATTGTTTTGCTTGTTTGAAGGCAATCCATAAACAAAATTCTTTTAGTATCCCAAAAAACTGATGCTAACACCAGGGGTCTCAGCGGTCACTTTTTTCACTAAAAAGTCACTTTTTTTCATTTGGTCACTTTTGTTGTCACTTGGTCACTTTTTCCACTTTTTTCTGTTAAATTCCTTTAAAATCCTTCTTTTTTTCCCCCAAAGTTTAAAATTGATTGATAATTTTTTTCTCTTTTAATGTAAATTTTTTTTTTTTTTTGCCAAACATATGATACTCCACCAAAATTAGAAGCTTCTGATCTAGTAGCATTAATAAGAGAAATGTGGGAAGAACTGGTTTAGCCTAAAAAGCTTCTGGCCAAGCATATGATACTGCACCAAAACTAAAAGCTCCTATTCTTAGAATAATAAATGAAGAAGTTAAAGCGATGCCAGGAAGAGAAAAGGGTCTTCTTCAAGTGGGAACTTGCAATTTGCATGTTATTAATAATACGTTTTTAAAAGGATTAGAAGTTTATGGATCTGATGTTTCAGACCTTATCTTAAGTCTGTACTATTTTTTCCGTGGTTGGCCTTCAAGAATGGAGGAATATGAAGACATACAGAAGAAAAAAAATGTTCTCTTACACAAATTCATTAAACATTCCTCAGTACGATGGCTGACTTTAGAAGGAGCGATATCTCGTGTTCTAGAAATATGGCCTGCTATTATTCAATATTTTTTACAGTATTTGCCATCGAAAAAAAGTCAAAAATATCTTAACATGAATTGTTATAAGAAAATACACAATTTAGTATCGGACAAAACTATGAAAACTCAGTTAATATTTATTCTATCAAGTACTCAGCTGTTCACAAAGTATTGCACTATATTCCAGAAAGAAGAAGTATTGATTTATGTTTTATATGATGGGTTAAAGGAATTGTTAGTCACAGTTATGAAAAGAGTGTGCAAGAAAAATTCAGTGGGAAAAACAGTTAAAAATGAAGATTTTGAAACTACTTTTGATGAAGTCAATCTTCAAGTAAAGATATTGATTGTGGGGATGCAGTCGTCAATGAATTATGGAATATGCCTGAAAACCTTCAAAAATAATTTTTAAATAATGTTCGAAATCACTGTATAAAAGCTGGAGAATACTTAGTTAACGAAATCTTCCAAGAAAACAATAATTTGAAGTATTTTACATCTCTGAAATTTCAATGAAATTGGCAAAGAAGAGAGCTGCAATAATATTGTTAAGATTGGCAAAACTTTGCCAGGCTCTCTTAACACAACCATGCTAATTGATGAATGGTATCTTCTTCAATTGGAGGAACTTTCTTTATCTTCAAATGTCAGAATTGATCATGCATGGCAAAAAATATTCGAAATAAAAAATGCAATGGGTGAATTAAAATATCCAGTTATCCAGGAAGTTGTCAAAATCTGCTTGGCAGTATCGCATGGCAGTGCTGTCATTGAAAGAGGGTTTTCAGATTTCAGAAGAATAATATTGGAAGTTCGCACAAAAATGATTGAAAGAACTTTGAATGCAAAACTGCATGTATTAGCTGCATTCAAGTTTTATGATTATAAACCTGAGCTGGTACCTGTAACCAAAGAACTTTTAGTTTTAGCTAGGGGAGCTTTTTCCAAGTATAAGCTATATCTTGAAGAGGAAAAAAAGAAGAAAGAACTGCTGATGAAAAAAGATGAAGAAGAAAAGAAAAAGCTAGAAGAAAAGAAGAAGAAGAAATCAATCGAGAAAAATTTAAAAAACATTGATGAACTTGAAACCAAATTAGTTGAAGCACAAAAAGTGGAAAATGCTAAAGGAAAAGTTAGTGATAAATTGCTGAAAGAAGCCAATGATAGATTAAAAAAAATAATAATAATAATAAATGAATATCTTCAAGAGATAAGAATTACTCAAGCCATGTTGGAAGGGTTGAAAACTGTAAAAGAAGAAGAAAATGCACAACGGGGGAAAAACAACCTCAATTGAGAAAAAATTGCAGAAAAGAAAATCTGCAATTTTAACAAATTTTGTTACAAAAAAGTCAAAAACTCAATGAATATGTATTAAAAATAATTGCTATCTAATTTGCTGTATGTAAAATAAAAATGTTAGAAAAGTTTGAATAACTGTTTTTCTTTTCGTCTACTTATTATTATTTTAATGTATATTTTAAAATAGTATGATTGGTTATATTAAAAAAAAAAAAAGATTGCGGAAAACTTAAAAATGTTGATTTCTTCAGTATGTTTTATTTCTCTTCTGCATAAATTGAAAAGTATTTTTAAACTTTTCGTGTATAATTATTAAAAAGCATATTTTTTTTTTCTTTTTTGATATTATATAGAACAATGTTGCTCTCTAAAATATATATTAAGATCCTTTTTGTAAAACATTTTGTCTTTCATGAAAAAGCGGTTTCATATAGTATTTAGGGGAAAAAAATATCAAATAATAAATGTAATTGCCATTCGCGGTATTCTACTGGAATATCTTGCATTTGGAAAAGTATGTTCTATATGCATATTTGTTTATAGATATATTTCATTTCTAAATATAGTTCATTTGATGAATGGATAATATTCTTTTTTTTTTTTTAATGAATTTGTGTTATTACTGTAATAACTGATAAATATAGTTAAATTTTACACCAAGACAAACTCTTGTATTACGTAAATAAGGTTATTTTGGTCACTTTAAAGTCACTTTTTTCAGAAAATTGGTCACTATTTCCACTATTTTTGAACTAGGTTTGTGCTGAGAACCCTGTAACACCTTCTTGGCCAATTTCTGGACCCTAACTCGCTTTGGAGCTAAATTACTGGGCTTACATCTCTCTTTAGCCTCTTATTTTGATTCAGGATCATGGTGGTATACCTAAGTTTCATCTACAGTGATAAAACGACACACAAAATCCTTTTTTATCTTTTCAAAAACACTCCAAATATTGTTGAGAAAGTGTGTGTTTTTGTTCCATTGTTAGCGAATGCAGCACCCGCTTTCCACACATCTTTCTATAACCCAAAACTTCAGCCAAAATATTATTGACACTGCCTAATGAGATGCCTGGGGCTTCTACTAAGTCTCTCTCGGTTAACCGACGATCGTTCAAAATCATATCTTGTATTTTTGCTATGTTTTCTGGTGATGAGGCACTTTTTGGATGTCTTCAAGACTTTTATGATCACTTTTAAATGCAGCAACCCATCTTTCTACTGTTTGAGTTGAAAGTGAAGAGTTCTTATGTACTTTTAACAGTTATTCATGAATTTGTTTTAGTGCTACACCTTCCAAAAATAAAATAAAAATTTTATTTCTGCACAATATTCAATTTTTTCCATTGTACAAAAATACTGGCACGTCAACTTTGAACAGCTACAAATATATGAAAGATTTGACAGATCTACATGAAACTTCAGACGTTTTCATAATAAAGTAGTACCACTTTCAGAAAAATAAAACGACCAACCTACTAGCGCCATCTCTTACTGAACAACCTGGTGTGTATATATACAGTGGTGGACATAATTATAAGACACCTATATAATTTGACGAATAGTGAAAGAAAAGATTCAGAGCTTAAAAATGTTTTATCAAATACATCAAAAACATAAATTTATTCTGTTATCATATATATAATTATGTTATAATAATGATATTTTCATACAATTTAATGAAAAAATTTAAAAACATAATGGACAAAATTATAAGACACCCTAACATTTTTATGGAAAAATCTTGCTTTTTTTTCAAAAATAATGTGCAATATGCAAATTTTCTGCACGCTTTTAGGACGTCAGCAGTTAACTAAAGCAGACTATGATCAAGATATTCACCAAAACAGTTACCCAGATCCATGTCTATATTGGCCGTGTCGAAGTTCATAAAAATCTGTTGACTTAAACAATCCTTTGCAGATTATGTAAGAAGAAACAATTAGCTAAACTGGTGTTTTTATTGTCAGGTTCGTAAAAACAATCATCTTCAAACATAAATTACATCTTTATTGAATTACAGATGAACATATGAATCTCGTACGGAAATTGGGACGGGGAGGAGAGGAGGAGCACAAAACTTTACGTCTTAATCAAACACACTCCAAAGCGAAAAAGTTAACTAGATCGGTCAGCCTCAGAGAACTTAAAGTGCAACCCCAAAGGTTGGCATTGTTAAAATTCAGCCAAAAGAGTGCCAAGCTGTTTCTTTGTCCTCCTAACATATTAATACAAAATTTTGAATATAAAAAGTCGTTACAAAAGATAGATCGATTTGACATTGAAAAGCATCGCCAACTGACCTTCAACTTCAACGTACATAAACCGACATTTTCAATAGACGCCGCATAGTCGGCAAAAAACCATTATAAATCTATTTTTAGAACTATAATGACCTGTTTGAAATAATAATAGCTTTTAATGTAAACATAAGGGTAATAAATATGAACTGAAATGACTGTTTTTTATTTTATTAATAGCTGCTTATGCTAGAAATAGGCTGATAACGACTTTTAAATTACTTTCTCAAAATAAATAATTATAGAGAAATTGATTTAATCGTTTCGGGGAAAAAGTATAAACACAACTACCGGATTATTTAAACTCAATTGCAATAAGGATTCATTGGTATTAACATCCTGCAATTTTTGTGCTCTATTTACTGCACTTTGATACTCAGAGATTCCCTCCTCTTGAATCTTAACTCTAATATTTGAGGGAATCGTTGAAATAAATTTAGTATACTTTATAGAATTTAACGCATTAGTATCTTTAATTTGAGAATATGCTACATCAGCCAAAATGTTTAATCTGTGTGAAAAATTTCTGATGGACTCTTGTGGTAAGAGTATCAAATTATTAAGTTCCACAAGAGCCTGAGTACTGCTCATTGGAGAAAAAAAATTCTTGAATTCATCCTTAATAAATTTCAAATCTGTGGATTTATATAGTAAAGGAGATTGAGTCATGAATTTTAATGCAGGGCCGGTTAATTTTCCTTTTAAAATTGCCACTGCCTCTTCTGAATTTAGTCTATTTAATTTTGCATAAGACTCAACCTGATCGAAAAAAAACTCAAGTAAGGATGAATCACCATCAAAGTTTAAAATATTGATATTGATATTCTTTTTACTGGCCATCTTAATTAATTATGTTGTGTCAAATTATGTACCAATATATTTCAAAATTGCTTGAGTAAGAAAAACATAAATTACATTAAGGTCAATGAGCACAAAATATTATGCATTTTTCTTTTTGTTACTCATGGAAAATGCATATGATAAAATACCTAACCAAAATATTATGTAAAAATATTACCAAAAATATATATATATCAAAATATTCCAAAAAAAAAAAATAAAAATAAATCATAAGGAGTTGTAAAAGAAATTGTAATAATATCTGTAATAAATCAGAAATTGATTTAATCCTTTCGGGGAAAAAGTATAAACAGAATTATTTTTCAAAAGCCCTGATATAAAAATTGCTTTATATTATTCCGAGAGCAATGTGTTTGTAACAATGAAGGACAAAGAACGCTATTAAATGAAAGATTTTGATTTGTAAATAAAACGGGAAGTCCTATATAATTAATTAATTGAATTACATAAATTTAAAAAGATTTTTTTATTATTTATATTAATCCCTCCTTTTTGTTATAATATTAAATTTGAATAAATAAATAAACTTTTAAAGGACATATGTGTGAACACTCACACACAGACGATAACCGACTTCACGCATTTACAAACATGCCACGAGGTACAGAATTTAAAAAAAGTGAAATTCACGAAATTTGGAGATTAATTGGAACTGGTGCTTCAATTAATAATATTTCAAAAGTTATTAAATGCTCTAGATGTGTAATTAGAAATGTTTTGAAAAGAGGAATTAATGGATCGGTGATTAAAAGATCTGGACGTACTCCTTGCTTGTCCTCGAGAGACAGACGCTGTGTGCTTTTGCTCGCTACACAGAATAAGATGACCACTACAAGCATTGAAACTGAATTGTTCAAGGAGAACCATTCGCAGGGTGTTGCATAGTGCTTCCTATGTGAAATATAAAAAATTGAAGGAAAAAACCACCGCTTCTCAGCCGGCACAGAATGGAGCGTCTAAACTTCGCTAAACAAACTGTGACCTGGACCTCCAAATGGTACTCTGTGTTATTTTCTGATGAAAAAATGTTTAACCTGGATGGTCCTGACGGGTTTCAATATTATTGGCATGATTTACGAATGTCTCCTTGTGTACTAATGAGCCGCCAAATGGGTGGAGGCTCAGTAATGGTTTGGGCTAGTTTTTCGACTCAAGGGAAAACGAATATTGTTTTTATGCATTCAAGAATGAATTCCGAAAAGTATAAGAATCAAGATCAACTAGCCATATACGGTGAACTTCTTTATGGCGAAAACTACACTTTCCAGCACGATAACGTGCAGATTCAAGCATCACACAAAACAAAAAAGTGGCTTTCAGAGCAAAGTATCAATGTTCTCCCGTGGCCTTCTCGCTCCCCAGACATAAATCCCATCGAAAACTTGTGGGGGATCTTAGCTTGTGCGGTTTACCGAAATGGGAGGCAGTTTATATCTGTTGAAGACCTAAAGAATGCTATAAAATGTGCTTGGGAAGAACTGTGTTGCGATATTTTGTTAGAATTGATAGATTCGATGCCGAATCGCATCTTTCATGTTATAAAAAACAATGGCGGCTCCACCAAATATTGAATAATCATATTAAAGGATTTTCTTTTAGACCGTTGGTGTCTTATAATTTTGTCCATTATATATATATAAACAAAATACCTTATTATTCAACTTCGTGTGTTGCAGAAGAGCTCTTTTTCGGACGGGGGGCCCCTTCCGTCTTCAGTGTCGTCCGCACTTCGCGGCTGGCAGTCGTAGGTTTGATGTTTTTCCTTAAGTAGGTGCCGCCATAAATGACTTCGTTTAAATCATAAAGTTATAATATTTGTCCATTATGTTTTTAAGTTTTTTCATTAAATTGTATGAAAATATATTATACATGATAACAGAATAAATTTATATTTTTGACGTATTTGATAAAACATTTTTAAGCTCTGAATCTTTTCTTTCACTATTTGTCAAATTAGGTGTCTTATATAAATTGTGTCCACCACTGTATATATATTTCACTTATGGATATTATAGATTAATGCTATTGTATATTTTTATTTTTCAATCAAGTTCTTTTTTATTTTAATTGTAACATTTTTCATTAAGAAAACAAATTATTTAATGAAATATGTTTAATCTGTATTTAAAAAAATATGCATAAAACTTTAGTAAAAATTACATGTTAAAATAAAAAACAAAGTAGACCATGTACTGTATCGATTAAAAAAACTTATTTAAGTGCAAAATTTTAAAGAAATTCCTTTAGATAATATATATTTATTTGTTTATGAAAATTATCTTATTATTATTTTCTGTAGTATTATGTCAGTATTGCAGATAGGTACTAAACCCAATTCGATTGTGTTAAAATTGTTAGTATTTAAAAAAAAAAAAAAAAAAAAAAAGCACGAGGAAGAAAGAGCAGATAAATAGTTTCAGAATAGAAATTGAATTTATCTTTAAAAGTTTAAAATATATTAATGTATTACTTTAATGATTACAATACTAACACCTTCTTAGATAATTATCCTAATAGTCTTTCATTAACTAAAAATGATATGATAAAGAAAGAAAGAAACTTTCTGTATTTAAAAATATGTAATGACAATGACAGCTTAGATTTTGATATTTTTGATAAGAGAAAAAAAAAATTCTTTTAAAGTTCATTTATTTACTCATTACAAATCAGGTTTACATAAAACTATTTACAAAAATATTCTCATTAACTTCTTATATAGAATAAAACATCTATGTTCTGATAAATTTAAAAGTAAAAATGTTAAATCTATTTATTTTCAGGTTAGACTATATAGTTATTCTACATTTCTAGGAAATTCAATAATTAAATCTTATTTCTAATTTCTTCTAATCTTGTTATGGTGTTTGTGTTTGCTTATTACACACACGCCAAAAAATAAATTGTACTGCTTTATAGATTCTAAATTTAAATTTTGCAGTTAAATCTAAACAAATTCTAACTTCTAATAGTTTTTAATACTTCATTATTACCTATCAAATTAGTTAATTTTAAAATTAGTAATAATTATCAAAAACTTTAAATAAAAAAAAAAAAAAAAAAAAAATCAAATTACTTTTAGTATGGTGAGTTTAATTAGTCCGGCTTTCTAAAGAAATTTTCTCAGCTTTTGAGTTTAAATTAATAACTTTTAATTACATACGCATGGTGTTTCTTATTAAGTGTCCGATTCTCTAACAGGATAATTAAAAAGATACCATTTGTTTAGGTTTTATTAAGCATTATTTAAAAAAAAAAAGTGTATTGTTACCTTATTTTTATTTTATTTCACTCTAACAGAGGGCGTTATCAATTCTCTATATCTTGTTTTTTTGCATGCATAGGAAACACCTCTGCTTTCGCTTGTTACTTATGAATTACATATTTACGTATCTCGAATTAATGTAAGTTATAAATTAAAATTAGCAGAAACAATTTAAACAAAATTTTATTTACTTAATAGTTCAGTAGATAAATACCACTCTCTAATTAACTGTAAAATTAACTATATTCAGCCTCATGGCTGTTGTGGTGCATTTGAGCTGTGTTCGGTGTGTTTTGCAGTTGTAGAGGGAGTAATAATTTTGGTTTTATTATTTAATCTAAGAAATAAATTTGTTTATTAAGTAATCTTATACTATTAAGTGAGCAATATTTGTATATTTCACTGTTCTCGAAAACGGTAGCTCGGACAGTCACGAGATTTAACACAAAGGTGCCGCCCGAAGGGTCATTGTGCACTACGAAGTCAGATTTTCGAATTTTTGATTAGTTTTTTCTTAATTAATTAAAATGTGAAAATAATAACGTTCTAATTTCTGATAAATAAGCCATTTAAATTTTAACATTTTATCCATAATTTAACTGTTGCCATTTTTTTTCGACAAAATAATAATAATTAAAAAAAAAAAACGTACATTTTTTTAAAATGAGGAAAATAAATCAGAAAGATTAGAAAATAAATTAGAAATATCAGTCGCATCATTACAAATAAGATAGCAAATGAAAAGGAAATTTTTTGTAAATCCGATGCATTAAACAGCTTATCAATCGGACAATTAGATTTTTAAAAATTAACTAAAGTATGAATTTTAGGTGGCAACAGCAGAAGATTGTATGGAAACTGTCAGAGAAAAAAAAAATGAAAAATCTGCTTCACATTAAGTCACATGATTTTTAAGTGGGATTAAAAATTGCAGTTTTCAAATTCTTTTAAATTTTCTCTCACGAACACAAAAATATAATGTACAGCCTGTACCCCACAAGACCAACTTGCATTTCAAATTTCATCAATTATTTTGGTTAATAAACAAAAGTTATTATTATTATTATTTTTTTTTTTCAAATTAAGTTTTATTCTATCTTCGAAAAGATTTATGTGATGATAGATATAATAATATATATAGATCTATCATCCCCATATTATCATGCAAATATTTTTGATGCCGAAAAAAAAGCTTTGGAATCAGCCATTAAGTGGTATTGAAGGAAAAAAAGAAGAATGAATTTGAAACTATATCTGGAGCTTTTCATTCACCTTTAGTAAATAAATTATTAACGAATTTTATTTGCTAAAACATTCGTGTGTATTCCCGTGTGTATTGACTCGGGGAAAGACTGCCATATTTTGGTAAAATCGCCGTCTTTTCCCGAGTGAAAAGGAATCACTTTTTTCTCCCCAATGATCAATCTATATATTATTACTATATCTATGTATGTGATACGATACATTAAAAATTTGGGTTTTAAAAGTTTTTTTAAATAGATTATTTAAACTCTATGAACCATATTTTTATTTTATCAGTTTCATTAACAGATCCCGCTGGGCGATTTTTTAAATTTTGGTGTTGAAGTACACCGAATGTTGTTCGACAAGAAGTTTAATATAGCAACAGCCATTTTAATCTAAGTAGTGCATCAAATATATAAAAACATAAATGATTTTTACACAAAATATACAGAACAAATGCAGTTTTAAAGATAGGAAATTTATTTCAACAAGCACTATTTTAAACCTAAAAACCATTAAAAATATAAGCAGAATACAAAGGATTCTTATGTATAAACAAAAAAGAGTCTGATAAAATTATTAGCAAAATAGTCTTCCCCTTTTCATAAAAAAAAAAAAAAAAAAATCCAACGCTAATATGGCGACAAAAATTCAAAAGCCGCCAATGGAGCGACATAATAAAGTTGTGTAACACGATAATGTTTACCTATTTATTTATTTTTTTATATAATAATCACTATGCTAATTTATCATACAAACAAATGAGCATCTGTGTGTTACTGCACTTGCACGCTGTCGAACAGAAATATTTGAAAAATTCAAATTAATATTTAAATAAATAAATAAAAATATGTTTAATGGGAAATATGTATAACCATAAAAAGATTAGTTGTCTAAAATATGGCAGAAATAGCGCTCATAGCATATTGTTACAAGGGATTAAGTCTTATTGTTACAATGGATTAAGTCTAAAATGGTGACAAAAATTCAAAAGCCGCCAAAGACAACTATATTAAGGCTGTACTATCAGGTTTACAACCCATGAATTATATATAAACACAAAAAATTAATTGTCTCATGCGACAGAAGTAGCCGGTCATAGCATATTGTAATATTTGGCGTGAAATTGCTGTCATTTAATGGTTGATTGGATAAACAAAATAAACATATGAAATAACGTAAAAGCAAATATTATGTTGTCTAAACCCAGTTACATTTGAGTCCAGTCCGAGTTACATGTGAACAACGCATATAGTGTTGTTCACATGTAACTGGGATTCAAATATAAAAGGGAAACTCAAATTTTTTCGATACTATCTATTTCGAAACTGTTATAGAATAAGCACCTAAATGGAAGCTCATTGGTAAACTATTGTCGCAGGTAATAGGGACAAGCGCCCGAGTTGCAGTGGATGACCAAATCGCTGCCGAATGCACCAGGGACCTGGAGTGAGCTTTTGAACAATTTCAGTAATTTATTTTATTTTATTTTTATAAAGCTATATAGAAAAGAGTTTCCTTCAAATTTAGTGGCCAGCGAAGTGGGCAAAGCCTGCTAGTATTGGTAATTGTTGATCGAAAAGTTTGTTTTTCACTTTGGTTTTTTCCTTTTTGTATTTGAGTTTTAAATTATTTTCATGTCTTATGGGTGGTATTGGCATAGAGTTCTGTAAATTTTTGGCAAATTGCATACAGCATGACAGAAATATCACCTTATTTACATGCAACATTCATTCTATGCCCTTGAAAAAGCAATAATGTTGTGTGTTTTAATATCAGGATACTTGATTTTTTGAAATTTTTTTTCATGTTTTTTTCTGGTTCTTCATGTGTTGCTTGTTTTCATCTACTGCAGTGTTTAAGGGTTTTTTTTAACAGATATTACTTTATAATGGGGTTGTCAGGCTTATTCTTTTAAGAAAATGAAGATTTCTCTTTATAGTACTAGTTTGTTTATGATTTTATCACATTACAGACATTATTCACTTTTACCAAACTATATTAATCAATGTGCTAGTAATGTTACCTTTAAAGAAAATTTCTTAAAAAAAAACATGAGATTTTCAAAATTATGTAATGCAAGATAAAATTATTAAACTCAATGAGTTCAGCAAATTTACATAAAATTATTTTGCCACCTTTGAACTGGAAATGATTCCTTCTCCATTTCAGTGTGAATGAATATCACAGTTATGAGGCAAAAAGTACATAGGAAAGTAAAATTTTTAAGGCAAACTGAAAATATGACTTGAGAATACTAACAAAATTACTAAAGTAATAATGTTAAAGGAAAACAGAAGAAATCATTGTGCAGGAGCAGTTTAAATGTATAACATAAAATAAGCCTGAACAAATACAATTTATGGGAAAAACATACAATCAAACCTCACTAGTAAATCATCTGGATTAATCATCACTCAGTATTTTATGTTTCAGAAGTCTCGACTTTTCTTATATGTCTTTTCACACTTTGTAGTCCATTTATTGCATTGCTGTTTCTTTAACCACTTTGCTTAGAACTTCACGTTAGAGTGCAATATGCAAATTTGGCACCATTCCTTTGTCAAGATTATTGTTTTATTGGGAATAACTGTCAGTATTTTTCTCAATAAGATTGTTTGCCATATCAATAAAATTCTGAATTGCCATCTCAACATTATTTTTGAATTTAACCCATATTCTTTGGACATGAAAACAAAATTTCTGAGAAGTGAGAGGTATGGAAATAACATACTGTTCAACCACGAATAAGATTGACATGCCCAAGGGTTGGTACTCATTATTTACCAATCTATGGAGATTTATAATTTCATTTTACGATAAATATAAATCCTGCTTAAGAAGTCTTTTTGCCTAGTAAGTCATTTTTAAGTGGCCCTGAGAGTGACGTACTAACCAAGGTTTAATTGTATCTACAGGTACTAAACATTATTATTAACCCGCCAGTGCACAGGTTTATTTACTAGAATGCAATGTAAGAGAAACATTTTATATATTCTGTGAAAAAAAAATTATAAGAAACGTAAAATTTATACTTTGTATTTTTTTATTGCGTGATTTTATTTTGTGGGTGTTACATTGTAACCATTGAAATATTGAAAGAAAATTGTTTTTTCCCCACCCGTGCACTGGCGGATTAATATTTTTACCTTTTCTGTTCATTCATATATGTTTTCAATTTACTCAAATAATGTGTATAGGTTTATATTACAGCAAGCATAAAAAAGAGTTTAAAAAAAAATTAAATAGAAGCTTTTATAGAGGTGTTCTAAAAAGTAGAAAATAAGGAAAATTTTGGAAAATTGTAGTCAGCTTGAAGAAAAAATAAATAAAATTTGAAAATATTCAAAGTTGAACGGGTTTTTTTTTTGTACAGGAGTAAACTTTTACCTTTGTGAAATTTGAATGCTTTTTAAATCTTATTTTTATTCTGTTTATTTATTTATTTCCTTCAAGCTAGCCACAACTTTCCAGAATTCCCTTATTTTCCACATTTTAGGACACCTCTATAAAAGCATTCTATTTATTTATTTTCTTTTATTTTTAGCTTTTTAGTCATGTAACTAAATAGCTTTGTCCTGATATGTAACTAAAAGACTATTCTAAAACTCTGAAATCTTTAGAAAACTATGGAACCTTCTAGAAAATTCTGGAAGCCACATTTTCTAGAAGGTTCCGTGAAGTTACTAGACATTTGCACAATGTTTTTAGATTTTATGAAATTTCTAGAAGTTTCATGAAGTTTTTAGACAGTTCCATGAAGGTCCTAGAAGATTCCATGAAGTCCAGGTTTCAGACATTTCCATGAAGCTTCTAGACATTTCCATGAAGCTTCCAGACATTTCCATGAAGCTTCCAGACATTTCTATGAAGTTTCCATGGAGTTTCTAGAAGGTTCCATGATGTTTAGATATTTCCATGAAGTTTCTAGTTGTTTTTATAAAGGTTCCCGACATTTTCAGAAGGTTCCAAGAAGATTCTACACTAAATTAATATTAAAAAAAATTGATGACAGACAGACGAACCCCCAGCATTCTAAAAATTTATAAAAAGGCATTTTTCATTTTAATTTCAATGATATTTTTCCAGTTGTATGTTTATGTTCTTAATTCCTTTTCTCTTTTTAGCTCGAGAGGGATGCGAAAATTGGAAAAATTCCTCAAGATGTTTTAAACCAACAGAAGTTAGAAATTATTTTTGCCTTAAAGAAATTAGGAGATAGTTTAAGTCCTTCTGAAGTAAATTTTTTGCAACATCATTCCACATCTTCTATGAGGGAATTTGAAGCAGTATCCAATGAAACGGGTATATGTATATTCTTATGTGTAATAATAAAAATATATTTGGTAATAATATTAATAAAAATATTTATTATTTGCTTTTAAATAATTGTTAGAAAGATAATAAATTTTATGCTCTCCCTTCTCCTCCCCAACCTTAGTATTAATTACTATTGTTTTCCTCTTCATGGCTTCATAGTATTTATTTTCTCTTAAAGATATATGTGGTAGAGAAAGTATTGTTTTGAGGTCAAATTTTTGAAGTTGGGTTTTTGTTATATTAACACATAAAAGGTCCATTTTAAATTTGCTTATTTTTATGAAGGGTACAGAGTCCATTTTCTGATGAAAGAAAAAAAAAAAAAAAACTTTCTAAAGGGATTCCTGAAGAGTGTGAGAATTTCTCCCAGTATTAAAATATTTAGATGAAAAAATGAAGAAACATGAGAGATTCTGACAGTCTCATTCTCTAGTGGGAATCCTGTAATCCATTAATTATAATGTCTGAATCACAGATGAAGTCATTGATGAAATTGGGCTCAAACTTGTTCATTCACTCAATAATTTCAGTTAATTTATGAATGCATCATATGAAATTGTTTTTACACCTCTATAACCAAGAAAATAGATCATCATATCACTAAACTATTCGCTCTCATTTTAAAACTTAGAAATGTGGAACTTTTGATTTGATTTTGCAAATAATACTGAGAACTATAATTACCAAGTCTTGAATAACCCTTATATAATTTTGAATCTGTACAATTAACAATTTCCTTATTATAAGTCAGCTTTTTACACAAAGAACTAGAAGAGTAACAACAAGGGGAATCTTTTGAATCAAACCTGCAGTGCTGTAATTGTGCTGCATTGAAATTTGTGAGATACACAGAGAAAAACAAATTATTTGAAATTTTTTCGTCAAACAATTATTTGAACTGAAATACAAAATAAATAACTAAATATTATTTTTGATAATTTGAGTTTAAAAAATAAAGTTTTACTATGATTTTATTTGGAGCGATGCTCCTACATGTACTAAAGTTTTTTTTTTCTGGTTGACTATCATTATTATTTATTTATTTATTTATTTATTTATTTCGAATTTGAAAAGCTAAAAATAATTCTCATTATGTACATTTATACAAATTTTGTTCTATACTGCTGTATTAAAAATTATGAAAGAATGGAATGACATCAGTACTTGTTGAGCAATTGATTCCCAAATGTGGTCTGCATCCATTTAGGTCAGGGTCCAACTAAATATCAAGTTTAGCTAAATTTCATCCATTGATTCATTATATACTGCATCCACAAAATATTTGATATGCATAGACAGACAGTCATTTTCTAAATATATAGTCAAATTGTGTACAAGAATCTCATAGCATGTAAATCCATCAAAAACTAGGGGTTGAAAATTTTCACAAATCCAATACTTTCTTAGAAAAAAATAATTATGATAGATTAATTAATAAATAATAAATAAAATTTACTCATAAACATATTGTGTGATGTATAATTTTGTCTCTTTGTTAAATTATAATAATAATCAATATTAATACTTTTTTGCTGATTTTTTAATTCATTTTTCTTCCTTTTTTTAAAATTTAGGTACTAGTGAAAAGGTTTTAGAAGCTGCAGCCTCACAGTTGAAAGCTTTCTAATTAAATAATTATTAAGAAGTCATTTAATACAACTGTTTTTTCTGAAAACGACTTTTCAGTGAGCAATATGCTGGGCAATATTTTAGTTATAATTTGCTCAAATTTTTATTTTATGATTTGTAACTTGAAGAAAGAAAGTGTTCAATATGTCATACATGTCGATTTTAGATCAGCTTATTCTTCCATAAATTAATGTTTTAATTTTAGGAAAACAAAAAATATTTGTTTTAGCTATTTTACTGCCTATGTTAAGTCTGCTTTTATCTTATTTGTTATATCCCAATAGTTCTAGTTTTGTTTATTATTTTTAATATTATTATTTTATTTTTAAAACTTTTGTTACTGAATGCTGAAACCTAACTTTTAGTTAAAAAAAAAAAAAAAAAAAAAAAAAAAAAACTATTATTTTTGTGGTAATTTTTTATGAAAAAATGTCATTTTACCTTAAAAATAATTTGTTAATTGATTTCATATGCATCGAAATTCAGTAAAAAGTCTTTATCTATTTTAAGATTTTCTTCATTTAAGTCAAATCCTCTCCACCCCCTTTCATTTTCCTTTTATTATTATAATTTTTAAATTTTCAACAACTGATGCTGAACTCAATAAAAAGAGCAATTTTTGCTGGAAACACCAACAAAAAGTGTCACTCTTTCTATTGCAAGATTTAGTCAAAATATAAGGCTAAAATGATTGTTACTGACAGGAAAGGGGAAGAAAGGGCATTTTAGATAGATGTACTTGAAATAGGCATTTTGGCTAGGAAACACAAGTGCTAATCATCGATGCTTTGAAAAAAATTACTGATATTAATCAAGTATAGCAGTTTCCAGAAATATTAACTGCTGAGTTGTAATAGAAATGCTAAAAATAAAAAATTACTAAAACAGTGTTCCTGTCTTCAGTATCTGCATATAAGCACTTTATTGGTAATTCTATAATTGCTATTTTCATCTGTGGTTGCTAAGAAAGTTGCTAAGGATTTATTTATATAGTCTGCAAACTAATGTAAAAGTATATGCTGAGTAAATGTTTTATAATGTAATGGTAGTCAACATTTTTATACCTACTGCCCACTTTTGTTTCCTTACAAGTAAGAACATTTTCTAACTTATAATGCGCAGTTGCAGAAAGTTAAAGCATATAATAATGAAGCATATTTTCATCTCAGTGTTTTTAAAAAATTAATAAAATTTTTAATTTAAGGTAAAAGGAAATTGATTTAGTATTGGATAAAACCTTTACCCATAGACTAATAATCAAGGAAAATGGTGCATCTCAATAGTCAAATGCTTAAATTCCTTTTCTAGCTACTTGCCAGAGCTTGCATCCAATACACCCAGATATCTTGAAGTAGGGTATCCATCCTTGGCCCATTTTTGCTGTTTGGTTTTTCTTTCTTTCCTTTATATGATGTGTTTCATTTTATTTATTAGTTTTATTATTATTTTCTCAGATTGGGCTGACAATACATAGATGTATAAAATAATCTCTGCATTACATGCTCTATCAGTAACGGAATTAAGGCAGTAGACACTGGGCCCTAAATGGCTGTTAACTCATTGACTGACTGACAGAGAGACGAGACGGTTCAGAAATTGCACCAACTTTTTGCCAACTAATCAGATTGCAGTATTGTTACAACCCCAATACCTAGCATTCCTTGTTTTAAAAAACTAAAACCAAAAGACATATGCTACATCTTGAATTATTATATATCTATGCCCTTAACTCCCACCATAAAAGCTGGAACATTCCACTTGTGGGCAGTAGAGACCAAGTTGACTTCCTCTGATGTAACGTAATGTAAAAATTAAATCAGAAATTTAATTTGTATTATTTTAAGTCTACACAATAATAAAATTGCATAAAACAAACAAAAAATTTAGATATATAAAGATACCATTTTAAAAATTAAAGCTGTTGGATATTTTTATTTTATTTATTTATTTATTTATTTATTTATTTATTGGCACATTGAACAAGGATTAATTAATTAGACTATGACTTTTTTATATTTGGCATTTAAAATGTGGAATTTAACAATTTTTTGTGGCTTTTCTGTCACAACTCAGTGGCTAAAAATTTGCCAGTGAATTAAGTACAATGTATATTAATTTTTGTAACTTTTTCTCATCAATTGGAAATTAGTACTACAAAATTTTTCATTTTGAGTATTATTTTTACTAGCAGAATGTATTTATTTCTAAAAAAGTGTTCATATGTCTATTTACTGCCTGTTTTTTTGTTAATTGTTTAAAATATTTAAAATTTTTGCATAAATATGTGTGACACAGAAATTTGCACATACACAGAAATTCGCTTTAAGGAAAAATAAAACTTATAGAATTTATTTCTTATTTTATTTTTCATTTTCTGTTATTATATTAAAAAGGTTGTTACTGATTTGTTTCTTCTTTTATTTTTAAACAAGCTAGCACAATGTTTGAATTTTTTTTTTTTTTTTTTTTTTTTTAATGCTTAGTTTGCAAAAGCTTGCACAATAATCTGTGAAAGTTGATATATGGTGCCAAAAATCTGTACTATGGTATATTGCGTATTATTATTTTATAGCACGTGATGCAAAACACATGAATCTATTAAATTTATTTTTGTTACTTTCTCTTGCATTGTTTAAAATACAGAATTCTATAGGGGTCTTATTAAATAGTTCACCTATGGTTTTATCTTTGCTAAACCAGATATGGCCCTAAAGTCTTACACATTATAAAAGTTGTTAATTAGCTATATGGAAAATGTATTTATTCCTGTTATTTTAAAAGTCACTAAATATTCATCTAATTATTGCTATATATTTCTGTCATTCACAAATATTCGACCATATGTAGCTTAAAAAGCAAGTAAGTTTTCATCTGTATTCAATTTTAATGATTTAGGGTTAATAAATTTGTTTTCAATAAACTTACTTCTAAACTAAGTTAAAGCTGTTTGCTACTGGTTTCCAGGCCATAGTATTCTATTATTGTAATAAAATCTGTATTATTATTAAAGAATGTGATTCTAAATGCCCTGACATAAACCAGGATTTTGTTATAAAAAGATTTGAAATGGAATGTGATATTTACCTTTTAGTATAAATAAGAAAAAAAGGGATGATAAAGGTTTGAAAACTCTCTGGCATCTTTATGTTGAGCAGCCATTAATATTTTAATGTTACTGATTAAATATTGTTTTGTGTGAAAAACTAATCTGTCATAAGATAGATATCTGACTAATGTATCTTCAGTAAACTAGTTGGCATAGGTGGACTCTGCTCAGTTCCCCATCATATTTATGTTCTCATACATTTCTAGTGCAAGACATATTATAATCATGTTAAAAGAAATAAATTTGACCAAAGCTTGATACAGTGACAGAATGAAAACCCCGCCTAATAGGCTATCCACCGTTCACTTCGATATATTTATCTTATTCTAATCTATTAATTTATTTTATCAGGGTCAATTCTGTTGTTTAGTTTTCATGCTACTGTTTCCAATGCAATAAGCTTCAAAATTCATATTTATATGAAAAATTTACAATTTCGCTATGTTGATAAAATCGTAAATTACGAATAATTTATGAAATTTTCTTATTAGAATATTTGTATTCAATCATCTTCAAACAAATATCATAAATGTAATTTTGAAGTTATCTAATGTATTTATGATCCTCAAAATGGAAGTTTATGCTCAATTTTGCCTTATTCTGACATGTTAAGTAAATCGTAAATTCCAAATAACTTACGAATTTTTTAAATTGGAAAAATCATAGTCTATGATATTCATGCCAGTATCCAAAATAATATTTAAAAAGTGGTTTGACATCTTTACGATGAAAATATCCCTCAAGAGTGACGTTTATGTGAAATTTTACTCTATTCTGCCATGTTAAGAAATTCGTAATTTTTCAATAACTTACGAAATTTTTATATTGGAAAATTCATTGTCTTTAATATTCATGCCAGTGTTCTAAATAATATTTCAAAAGTAGTCTGACATCTTTACAATGAAAATATCTCTCAAAATAGACATTTATGTGAAATTTTGCCCTATACTGCCATGTTAAGAAATTCGTAAATTTCCAATAACTTGCGAAATTTTCAAAGTAGCATATTTATAGTTACTGATGTTCATTCCGGCATCAAAACGGATATTTTAAAACTGGTCTGACATTTTTACAGTAAAAAAGTTCCATTTAATGCAGGTTTAAGTGAAATTTTGTCCTATTCTCCCATGTTAAGAAAATCATAAATTTCTCATAACTTACGAAGTTTTTTAATTCGAATGTTGCAAATGAATAGGGTTCTTGCCAGTATCGAAAGTAATATTTTAAAACTGATCTGACCTCTCTGCGATCATTTGTTCGTGAGATATCGTGTTAACAGACTAACAAACTAACGGACTGACACACTAACAGACACCATACAAATTTTGCCATTTTCGGATTCCTCACACCTGAAAATGTATAAAAAAGTCAAAAAACCGAGGTCGAAATTTTTCACGATTACCTAAGTTCCCCATACCTATAGTATGATGGGGAACTAAAAATGAGCTTTTTTGCAGTCAATGAAAGGAAAAGAAAGCTTTTTAGGGATGTAAAAATAAGATGTTTTGTTGTAAGCTAATTTTTTATGCGAGCTTTTTTTTAAATGAACTATTTTTGTAACATTTAAAGATGCTCATCGGAATAATTGTAATCTTTAATATTTTACAACAAATGAGCTGTTTGATAAATGAGAAACTATAAATATGGAAAGGCATCTTATTCAAAATATTACTGGGGTTGTTTTAGATCACAAATTTTGTTACAAATTTCAGAAAGCTCTAATTTTATAACTTCTGAAATATTTAACTTATAATGATTCTATGTAAAATGTTTATTTCTCTTGTTACACAAATCTAGCTATGAGGCATTAATACTTGTTATATTTCTCTGTATTCAATTTTACAAATTATTATAAATGTTTTTTCTTTTTTTTTTACTTTATAATTTTATAAAATATGTTACTGTTTTTATAATTTAGCAACTATTACAACTATCTTGAAAGCTATGCATGAAAGAAAAATAACTATAAAATATATTTTTTGTAAAAAAAATTTGGCTGTAAATTTCATCTGTTTATATTCCATATATTAAAATTTTTATTGAAATTCCGTGTTTGATTCTTTCTTAATTTCTTGAGAGAAGTGGCACGTTGTTTAACTCTTTATTTACCAAATTATGAAAAGTTGTCTCAAAAGTCTGCATATATATTGTCATCTGGCAGCAGCTGATCAAAATGGACAAATGGGGCTGTTTTATTACTTGATGTTAGACAACAAAAATAATGTCAAATACTAGTCATTTGAAGTTATAAATATACCATAAGATCCAATGAAAACACTTGTCGCTTTTGTGAAATCGGGTCAAATAAAGGGTTAAAATTTCATTTCAGTTTATTGTGTGTTGAAAAAATACCTTATATATATATATATTGTGGAGAGTGTTTTTGAAGCAATGTTACATCTGTAGAGAGTGTTGCTTAAATAACCATAACCACATGCAGTAGTCAGTCTAGTCCGAGACCACCAGACAATACAGCTATAGGTGATGATAGGACAGATAATCATGGAGTAGATCCAATGGACAGCCCTGGGACATAAACCCCAGGTTCTTCCAATGGAACTCTTACATGCCCAAGAGACCTTTACAGCCTTACGTAACCAATACTCAATATGCTTACTCCAGTTCAACTTAGTGTCAAAGAATACACCCTAGAACTTGACCTCATTTGTAGCAACAGCCTATTACCCAGGAAGTAGACATCACCAAGATTTAGATATCTTCTCCTAGAAATAGGAACAAGGCTTACCTTAGATGCATTGCCGCTTTGATCGCAGCAGCACTCGTACCTACTTTGCTCACATGACGAAGGATCATGTCTTCTTTTGACCTGAAACGATCGTTGCGAGTTCTTGCATTTTATGGTGTTTATTCAAAGTTTTGTACTTATCACCAAGTGCTTTGTCTATTTACTAATGCACAACATAATTTATAAAACAGCAATATAAATACTGCTACCACATTAGGAAGTGTAAATAAAAAAAATCATAGAAGTGCTTTTAGCTTCTTGCAAGGTTAATATTTATTATTATTATTTTTTTAACATAATATTATTTATAGAAAAGGAAAAGTCTGAAGTGACTCCACTCAACTTTCCAAACATGAAGTAATTAATGGTTGCATAAATGAATTAAAGTAAGAGAAGTCATTAAATAAACAAAAAAGAACATTATAATAGGGTGTTTTAAGTATTTTTCTGTGCATACTGCAATGATTAATTTAACACTATTGCCCTTCAAATAATTCAAGCCCATAAATCATAATAAAGAAATTTTCATTGTGTCCCTGTAAAAATCTATAAGTGAAAAAAAACTCAAAATTTTCAACTCGTTTGGATTAGGCTAGACGTTATAGTACTTCAATTAATTTGAATCCATAAGCCATGATGATAAAGAATTTTTGTTTGTTCCCTGTAAAATCTATTAGTGCTAGACTCTCCAAAATCCATACAATTTGTGTGACAGTGATCTATATATAGCATGTATATAAATTTTTAGCTCAATCAGATAAAGTGTTTAAATGCTATTGCATTTCAAAAAAATTGAGTCCATAAGGCACAATGACAAAGAATTTTTCATTGCATCCCTGTAAAACAGCTATAAGTGCTAGATTCACCAAAAGCAATAGGGTTTGTGCTACAGTGACATAACATACGTACTAATTTTCATTTCATACAAACAAAGCATTTAGATGCTGTCGTGTTCACTCACATTCAAACGCACACACATACATACATCACCATAAAAATAGCAAGTATGAACGCAGGAACCTCAAAATGTATAGATACACCAAAATCTCAGTCAGATTTTTGACATGATTACAATACTTTCCTTACATATGTATGTTCGGAAAGTAAAAAGAGCAGCATATTTTGTTAGAGACATGTTTATAATGTAGTAACAAAAATTGGATTTATTCAAGCATATTCACTATAAGTTATAACTATTGAAAGAAAGAAATACAAATTAATTTATTTAATAAAAACAGAAGATTTATATTTTTTAATTAGTATACTAGAACGATAGATTGCACGTTTTCTGATTTTATTCTTATATAATAGAAAATGAAAAGGTAAGAAAATAAATGCATACATTTTCTTTATTTGAAATCTAATGACTGATTTATAACAATTTTAACATCGCACTATTTACTGTATCGAGAAAACGCAGTATAATATATCATGACGTCACTCTTTATGACAACAAACGGGAGTAATCGTTGTTTAGATTTGATTTCATGCTTTGCTTTGCTTCTTGAATCAGTGAAATAGGTTTTGTAGGTTATAATAATGACGGATATTAAAAAATCGTAGTATAAATATTGTATTGTACCATTTTGCACTAATACAACGGCTAATGCTTCTCAAAAGTTATTCTTTAGCGTCCCACAGGATCCTATTAAACAAAAACATTGGATAACTGCCATGAAAAAAAAAAAATTGAAAATAATGATGATGGAAAATGGTGATAATGATATTAAATGATTATAAGATGAAAAAGAAATGCTCAGAAATCACATAAACGATTGATAATTACGAAAGTTAAAACGGATTGCTGCTTACTAACCAGGCTAACAAAATGTAAACATTGAAGCATCATAAAGTGTGATGTCAGGCAGCGTTTTCAAGTCACGTGATTTTTGGTTAATTTTAAAGTTATTTTTAAAATTAATGATAACTTTTTTTGCATTTTTAATAAACGTTTTGAAATTTATGGGCCTAAAACAACAAGAAAAATAGGATTTTGTTCAAATTCCCCCTGTGTGCAAATTCCTCATTGCAAGCTATATTTTTAATGTGTCTTGATGGAAAAATACATCACTTTAAATTATATGATGATGATGTTTTTAGAATCAGAATCCTATTGATGTCATGGTTAAGAGGTAATGTATGTTTACATGTGAAAAAAATAAACATGAGAAACACTTTTTGAAATTGCATTCATATATAATGCATTTGTTCACATTTATCATTAAATGATATGTAAAACTGAGATTTTAACAATAATGAATAATTTATTTTTTACTAACAATATTTATACTTCATGCAGGCTCAAACAGGACCACTGGCCTAATCTTTTTTTTTTTTACATTTTTTAAAATGTAAAAGTGCAAAATTATTTTTGTAATTTTGATAATTAAAATTATATTATTTTAACAGAAAATATTGATGCTTTCTTATACTTTTTTTAAAAAAATCCTGTTCATAAAAACTGATACATTTTTGTTCCGAAATTTCTATGAAACCACACTTTGTTCACTTCCTGAGAATCATTTGTAAGGTTTATTTTTCTTCACTACTGTCTTTTACCTGAGGGTTAAACAGTAGAGTATTTACATAGATTGTATAAAATAGAGCCTTTGGAGCAAAAGAACCTAGAAGATATACCCTGAAAAAAAAAAAAAAAAATGGAGTCACTTTACTTGATTTTCCAAACATTTAATAATTAATGGTTATTTAAATATATTTAAGAAATCATTAACTAAACTTAAAGAAAATCATAATTAAATAGGATGTTTGAGTGTTTTCTCCAAGCTGTATGTCATTTAATGGATCATAATGTATCCAAATTCTTTGTATGTCCCTGTAAAAGAATTATAAATACTAATTTAATAAAATTAAACATAATCTATACATCTCATTAATATATTAAAACCAAAGTAACATTTAAAATGAGATAACGAATACTAAAATTTTTAAAAGATACATTTTTATTAAAAAACATAAAAACACATGACAGACGTTTTGGCTAAACACTAGCCCTCCTCAGTGTCATATACATACAAAGCACAACATTTACAATAAAGTCAAAAACATCTTGTTTTAATGTTTTTGACTTTATTGTAAATGTTGTGCTTTGTATGTGTATGACACTGAGGAGGGCTAGTGTTTAGCCGAAACCTCTGCCGTATGTTTTTATGTTTTTTAATTAAAATGTATCTTTTAAAAATTTTAGTATTCGTTATCTCATTTTAAATGTTACTTTGGTTATAAATAATAAACTTGCAATATAAATATTAATCTTTTTATTTTGTTTTAAACAATAGAACATTACTAAAGCAATATTTAAATAATTGGAGTCCATACACTGCAGTGTATAAAAATTCCACTTTATATGCCAGTAATTAAAAAAAAATTAAGTTGTACATTCATGTAAGTCTGTACTATTCTTACCAGCTGACCTGTGATGCGCTATTATTCACCTTGTATGCTTTTTCACATCGCTACATCTTAGTACCTCTTGATTAATCAATCTATATATGTAAAAGCCTTTATTGTGAGAAGCTATGGTTAAACTTTTGTGTATATTAAACAGTAAGTGGTGCTGTTATACAACATGATATAGAAGAAAGTTTTGTGGTGGCCACAACATACTATTTTTAACTTTTAAAGGTAAGTACATCTGTAAGATACTATTTTGTCATGATTATCGAAATAAATCAATAAAAACGTTTTAAAATTAAATATTTTATTTATTCCAAATATTTTATTTATTCCAAAAGGCTGTTTATTGAATCAGTAAAATGGTGTACTTCATGAAAAAACATAAAATTTCCAAAAATCCTATTCAGGCACAAAAATCACAGCTAGAAAAAAAAAAATATTAAAGTATTAAAAAACTATAGATGCAGCTGCACAAAAAATTAGTAATGCTGAATCAAACCATTGGTGCGAGTTAATTCTAAGAATCATAATATTCACTAAACTGCATGGTAAAAATTTCTTGGCTTTTCAACATACGAGCAACTAGTTTTTTGAGTATAAAAATGATGTCTTAAAATAGTTGAATTGCTATCTGAACTTCATCCCATCCCATTATAAATGAGCATATTTTTTGGCAAGCATGAAAGGAAAGCCACTAAAGCTAACTATCTTGGAGGAAAATATACAAAACAAAATACTAGACCTACTGCATGAAAGTATGAAATCTCATATTATTATTAGAATTGAAAAAAAGGCCGCGGTAGCCTGGTCGTTAAGAGCAGCGAGTTCTTGATCGAAAGATTGCAAGTTCGATCCTCGAGCCGTCCGAAGACCGTCATGTACGCTATTGATGACTGGTGCTCATTAAACTCCGTCGTGGTCGCAAAGTCCTCCAAGTTCCCATCAAAAATTATACCTCTGGGGGTACCGGAACATGGGTTTAACTCGCTCTGATTCGGATCATAATTCGAGTTCCTGTTGTTTGGCTGGTGCTGCCATTTTTCACCAGCTTCTGGAGCTAAAGTCGTACTTCCTCCCTATGAGGCACTCCTAAATAATGGAAGACGCACCCCTCATGCCTTAAAATAAATCCGGTCAGTTCCACTACTGGGGCTCGGAATTTCAGAGTGGCATACAACAACAATTGAAAAAAAAATTTTTGAAATATTTTTCTATAATTTTAGGTTCTATTTCTGACATTATTACGGTGCAGATAACTGTTACCAATAAGTCAGTGAGATCAATCAATGAGCTTGGAATAGAAAATAATGAAAGCTGTTTGGACTTCCTACCAGTTGATAGATCTATAGCCAAACAAATGTCTGAAATTACGATGGGAGATTTTAATAACTTAAGTTTAATCTTGCAAAACATCACAGGGCATAGATATGACAATGTGAAGGGCAATAAAGCAGAAATGCAATCTATAATTATATAATTTAATTTAAAAGTTTCTATGTTCCATGTTTAGTAGAAACTCTCTAAATGTACAGTCGGTAACAAAAGTGTCCGAACACTAGCAAAAATTCCTATGTAAAAAAGCTACACTTCATACGGTTTTGTTAAATAAATCCTTATCGAATCATGTTCTTACACTGACTAAGAACAGGATTCGACAAGGATTTATTTAATAAAACCGTAAGAAGTGTACTTTTTTTACATAGGAATTTTTGCTAGTGTTCGGACACTTTTGTTACCGACTGTAATTGTTAATAATATGGTAAAAACATACTTGGAGGTCAATAATTTTTTTCACCATCTTCAATATATATACATAGAGAGCTTGTGAAATACAGTCACCTGGTTGCCATTGGTAACCAATATAATTGAACAGGGGACTATATTTTCAACTTTAAGGGTACTCAACATTTTTTTTTTTTTTCAAATTTTAATGTTTTGGTGAAAAAATTGGTCCCAGAATCAGGCTCTGATTCCACTCTCAATGCAAGCTAACTCTTGCTGATTTGATTCCTGCTCCTCTCACTACGTTTTAATACACTGTGTTAAATCAACACATTTAGGGGATTTACACCAATTTTCTCCATGCATATTTCACAACTCAGTGTTAAATTAGTGCACAGTTTTAAAGAATTAGTTTACACTGCTCCTGTTTGTGTGTGCTTTGCAACTTGATGCTGAATCGTTGTGCCAGTGTAATAATGTATCAATGCCTATGGTTTATCAGTTTAGTGAAAATACTAAAACTGGTTACATGATGTTAAATTTAAGCAGGTGTTTCCTGATGTATCATTCTAGCCTAATAAATATTTGGTTTTTATGCATAGAATTTTAATTTCTATATTCAAGTAAATTTCAAAAAAAAAAAAAGTAAAAGGTGTGTGTGTGGAGGGGGGGGGGGGTGTTTTTTACTGGCAACTAATTTTAGGCTCTTAGATGTTTGGACAAGGCAAGAGGTATGTCACTTACACGGCGACCTGGCTCAAGATGCCCTTGACAGACCAATAATTGAGAAGACCGTCACATCATATGACACGCACGCATAGTGCCAATTGTCTCGTCCGCCAACTGTGTCATTGTCAGCACCTTCACTGGGGGTTCCTTATGTCTGTTCGTACCATTGCAAGGCGTCTGGCTGAAGGATATTTGCTATTTCAGTTACCTGGCTGAAGGACATTTGCTATTTCAACACCTATTACATGTGCTGTCCCCCTCTTTCCCCAAAAAACCATTGTCTACATTTGGAGTGATGTCAACACTCAATTTTGTTGTTAATCAATGCACAAAAATGTAATATGTATCATTCAACTGGGAATTGTTAGTGCTTTTAGAAAATGAAGTGAAATTTTGAATTGGGGGTCGTCTACATATTAAAATGTGCACCAACTTTGATTTTTTTAAATGATAATACCCTATTGTTATTTTATATTTGAATATCTGGGGTCACGACTATGTGAAAAAGTATATTATATTTTACTTTTTTTTTTATATAGAGTTATATACGTTTAAAATTTGTAGGTGCTAATTTTAAATTCATATTTCCAACTTTTATTGATATCTTCACAAAAAATAATTTGACCGATATAAGTTTTTTTTTTTTTTTTTTACGAGATACAGGGAAGAAACCCAAATATAATTCATTATCACTTTATCACTTCAGATTCTGAAAAATGTTTTTAATTATGAAAAATATTAATAAATTCATATTCAAAAGAAATATGAATTGTGACCTATATTAATTTTTACATAAAATGGATCCTAATGCTGAAAAATATGGATGTGCAAATTTGCAGCTTATTACAGTTATTAGTTTTCGAGATATAAATAAATCTTTCTTTTTGAGTAGCTTAGGAGGCCACCTCTTATGAAGTTTTGCATGAGATAACGAAGAAAATCTTAAAAAATAACAGAGAAAATTAAACAAAATATTTTAAATTTTTATTTATGAGTCAGACTGTAGAACAACAACGTCAAATGCAAAGAAATTAAACAAGAAAGATGATTTTTTAGACATTATTGTTAACAAACGAATTCTTGTTTTCTAAAGAACCCCCCCCCCCCCCCACACACACACACACACCTTTCATTATCGTTCTTCTAAAGCAAAAGAATATAGAAAAGAAAAAGTGGCTATGCATATTCATATTAAACCCTTTATTTTACGTTGGCAAAAATTTACGCAAGTAGCATTCGCCTCATCGATTACTGGTGATAAATTTTGAATCCTTCAAACAAACACTAGAAGGGAAAAAATCAGCTAAATAAGCGGGGCTTACTGTTTAAAATAGAGAAATAGGTGGAACGTAAAAATTGTCAATTAAAAAAGAAACAAATGATATTGGAATGCAATGGAGACTTGTTAAATCGCTTCTTAACTACCGTCATAGTCAAAAAGTTAATCATTTAGTTCAGGGCGAGAAATTTCCGCTCGCCAGCTCGCCATTGGTGAGTGGAATTTTTACTGTGGCGAGTAAAAATTTCGTGTAGTTTTAGATAGAATTCTTACGTGGCATGGTGACATAAACATTCTCTTTATAGATTTAAATATGGCAAAATATTGCCATCTTATAACCTCACATTTAACCTCTCCTTTTTCTCTTCTCGGAGTTCCGAGTCTGTGTGCGAGCTGCCCGGCAATCGCCCCAGCCTGGGAAAGGAAAAATGCTTAGTGCAGGCATAAAAGTTTTAATCTCTTCGGCAATTTCGTTTCTCCCACTGTGATTTCTTCAAGCAGAGTGAGACTAGACGAGCAGAGAGCCTCTTTGCCCGTTGCTCACTATCCGAGACAAGAAAAATGCGAAAGTTTGTCTATGCGATATTGATGAAAGTGAGTCCAAACCCTTTTAACCGTTTGACTGCTAAGCAGCGCGATAGCGCTGCAATGTTTAGCCTCGAAAACTGCGAAGCAGCGCTATCGCGCTGCGTGAGCTAGAATTCAGATATCACCGGAATCTTAATTTAATTTTTTTTACGTAAATAAAATCAATTAGTCAATCGAAACTTCCAGACAATGTGAAATAGCTGATGCTGAAAAAGAATGGATAGCTTTCAGAAATAGTGAGTTAAAACAAACATCTCCTTCGAACACAAAATTTGCCTTAGAAAAATTACCTGGAGGAAATTTGCGTCAGTGTGTGTGGTCTGCAGTAACAAGCAGAGTGGGATAAGGCGTTCCAACCTCATCTGCGCTCGCTGTAAGAAAGGGCTACATGGCCTTCGTGCAGGAAATCACAATTGTTGAACATCGTTTTTTCATTATTTTAATTTTACAAATAGTAAAAAAAAAGTATATACATATATATATGTATTCATTTATTTATTTTATAAAGTTCTTTTTCTCATTATTTATTTGTAAAACACAAAAAGAATTTATAAATTAACTGATAATTGTACGAGTGATTGTATTTTATTTAATAAAAGAGAAATGTCTAACGTGATATTTGACGCATGAATTATTACGACGCTCGTTTCATAATTTTTAAAATATATATCTTTATTTTTATGAAATAAGTTGGAAAAAAATAAGAATGGGCGGAGTGGAGTCTCGATAAAATCTTATCAAAATACACAGTAAGCTGAATTGCATGTATTAAAACTATATTAAAATTCGATTTTTTCGCTGCTCTTAAATTTTCGTAAAACATTCTGTGTGAACAATTATTAATGGTAAAACACGTTTTTTGTTTTTATTCATCCTTAAATTAGTCTTTTACATACACTACAGTAAGGCGTGGTTTTCATTAATTAGCTGTGTTTTTATAGATCATTAGAAATTTTCATATTTTATTTCTGTAGTAAGAGCTATCGAGGGTAAATGATTTATGCATAAAAATACACATTTATATATGCCCTTTCGATTGTTGCTTACTTGGATTTTTTTATTTTTTACTGCCCGGCGTGGTTTTCCAATTGGACATGATCGGGTTTTGAAATTTTTTCTAAACTAAAATTAAATATTCACACCGGAAAAACTTTTATTGAGGCCTGAAATACCGATAGCAATTTAACCCGTTAGCAGTCGCTAGTTGGTCGATTTGCCGCCCATCCTTCAGTTTTGCCAGATTTTTTTATTCAATAGCCACCAAAAATTTTTAGAAGTGGCATTTGATATACATAAAACGCGAATAAAATCGAAGAAACGTTGATCACATCACTTTTTTAAATTATTGGTGCGACTTAAATAAAAAGTTCGCAATCTGTAATAGGTGGCGCTGTCTATAGCGACTACTAACGGGTTAAGGATGTGTTTCATAAAGTGCTTCAGCATTCAAACGGTTAAAGATATTGCCTATGTTATTTTGCTGAAACGCCAAGGATTTGCGCTTGTTATGATTTGTAAGCAACGATTTTATCGAAAAAGTTATTCCGAAATGGCTATTTCAAATGACAACAATGAACAAGTTATACACATCGACATTTCATTTGATTATAAAAATAAAATGGACGAAAAAGACATTTCTGATGTAAAAAGTTAAATAAATAAATAGGCAAATCAGGAAGCTTAATCTTTCACAATAAAAAGATTTTTACATGATATTGTTTGAGAAAGTTTTTTTTTTTTTTTTTTCTTTTCATCTTTAATGACTCTTTGCATTTATATTTTAATCTTTTTCAATCTCAAATACAATGCATTGTAATGCTTTTTGATTAGAGATGATTATGAGACATGATGATATATGACACATTTTTAATATATATAATTTTAGGCATATTTGTAAAAGCATTTCAAATAGTTAAGAAAAAATTAGAAACCCAAAATGCGTAAAAAAGAAAAAAAAAAAATTGACAACCCTATTTTGTGGCGAGTGAAGCCTTTTTTACGGCGAGTGTAATCTGAGCTGAAATTTCGGGCCCTGATTTAGTTCATATATTGCTTTATTTTTTTCTATTTATTTATTTTATTTTATTTTTTGTAGGGGAGGGGATTATTAATTTAAGGATACTTTAGTTTTAAAAAATCACTTTTACAAATATATTTTAATTAAGAAACTATATTTTCATATTAATTGCAAAACAAATCGTACAGTTTCAAAAAGTTAAACTGATCAAAACTGGTAAGTACGATTAAAATTGTTTAATGTTTACTTCATGATACCTTGCAATAATACCTTGCAGTGTCCACAAAATTTGTGATACACACACAGACAGACAGACATTTTCTAAAAACAGTCAAATCGCGTTCAGGACATTCCAAAACGTGTAAATCCATCGAAAACTGGAGTTCGAAAATTTTCACGAATTCTCTATGTATACATATAGAAGAAAGTAAAAATAGTCAAATTGTGTTCTAGAACTCTCAAAACGTGTAAATCCATCAAAAACCCGAGGTCGAAAATTTTTAGGAATCCAATATTTTCTTCTATTGAATATAGAAGAAAGTAAAAACAAGTCCTTCCGGCTTATTCGGAAGGGTAGGTTGATTTCTTTTTCCTTATCACAAGTAGCCGTCATTAGGTTTCAAAATGGCGGCTACAAATTATTAATGCACTTGGTATAAATATTGATGTAGGCTATGCACATATGGAGTTTTAAGCAAATCGGTTCATAAATACATTTTTTATGTGAATTTAAAATTTTCAAGTGGAAACAAAATGGCGGGTTAAGTTGACAAATATATGAAATGTATTTGTGAGATAAGTCTACTGTACGCATATAGTTCGAATTAATTCAAAATCTCAAAAGTCATCGTGTTGAAAAATTAAGTTTCAAACACTTCGATCAAAATGGCAGAGAAAGTTACTCATCTAAGATATCGTTGCAAATTTGAAAATTATTATTATTATTATTATTGTAGAAATTCTTTCAAAGAGGCTTAGTAAGTTGATAAAATGTTACTTTTCTGCATTTCTAGTTTGTTTTAGCATAAAAATAGCCTAACTTTTCCTTAAAAACACATTAAAAAGATCCAGTAACGCAGATAATGGATTTAGCGCCAAATTTGGCGACTTTTCCCCTATGGCGACTTTTGGCGAGAAAATACTTATCGATATACCAAAGATGGACGCAATAACGTGATTGGTTCACGAGTTACGTGAATTTTCTAGATTTTTGTTGTTTGAATGATAAATCCAATTTTCAACTTTGATTTGAATTAATTAAGTATTTCTAAAGTTACCGTAATAACAAATTTTCAAGCGGCCGCCACTTGGAAACAATACAGTGGAACAAGTTGCCCAGCAAACACATCCAAGATATTTGAAGCATAGGTTCACTGTCCAACTGTGGTTTAAATCAGTGCCGTGTTTCAAAAGCTATTATTATGGCAAATTTTCAAGTGGCAGTCTAAATGGCTGCGACTTGGAAACAAAATGGCAAAACAACTTGCCCATCGAAATCATCCAGTATATTTGTATGATAAGTTCATTGTCCAGTTCTAATTTAAATTAAACAGTATTTCAAAAATTATCGTCATAAGAAATTTTCAGGTGGCACCACTTGTAAAAAAAAGTGGAGTGAGATGCCCAGCGAACTTATCTGATAAATCCACTACCCAAATTTGATGCGAATTGATTCTGCATTACTAAAGTTACCATAATGACAAATTTTCAAGTGGCTGCCCCTTGGAAATAAAATTGCGGATGAAATCACCAAGTGAACTTATCCTAGATATTTGAACCATAAGTTCACTACCCAACTTTTATTTGAATCAGTTTAGTATTTTAAAAGTTATCGGGATGGCATATTTTCAAGTGGCAGTGTGATTTTAAGTGGCTGGAACTTAGAAACAAGATGTCGGGACAAGTTGCCCAGTGAAAACATTCAAGATATAAGATCATAATTATAAGATAATATCACTGTCCAAATTTGGTTCGATTTGGTGTACTATTTCAAAAATTATCATGATTTTAAATTTTCAAGTGACCCCGCTTAACTTAAGATATCTGCCATTCTATAAAAATGGCGGATATAGTTTATTAATAAACTTCATTGAGATCCTTACGTGGTCTGTATTTACATCAAAATTCAAACAATTTCAGAATATGCTTTTTACAATTTAAATTTGAAATTTTCAAGTGGTTCCATTTGGAGTATTATTTCGGAAGTTATCATGGTTTTAAATTTTCAAGTGGTGGCCTGATTTCAAGTAGTCCCGCTTAACTTAAGATATCCGCCACTTTATTTAAAATGGCGGATAAAGTTCATTAATAAAGTTATTTGAGTCACTTGTATAACCTATGTATACATCAAAATTAAAAAAAAATTCGGAATATGTTTTTTACAATTTGAATTTGAAATTTTCAAGTGGTCTCCACTTGAAAACAAAATGTCGGAGCAACTTGGTTAACAAATTCATCTAAGTTGTTTATAAGATAAGTTAAGACACTGTCCAAATTTGGTTCGATTTGGAGTATTATTTCAGAAGTTATTGTGATTTTAAATTTTCAAGTGGTAGCGTGATTTCAAGTGGCCCCGCTTAACTTAAGATATCTACCACTTTATTAAAAATGACGGATAAATTTCATTAATAAACATCATTGAGACCCTTATGTGGTCTATATTTACATAAAATTACAAACAAATTCGGAATACGCTTTTTGCAATTTGAATTTGAAATTTTCAAGTGGTCTCAACTTGAAAACTAAATGGCGGAGCAACTTGGTTAACAAACTTATCTAAGATATTCATAGGATAAGTTAAGACACTGTCTAAATTTGGTTCGATTTGGAGTATTATTTCGGAAGTTATAGTGATTTTAAATTTTCAAGTAGTAGCCTGATTTCAAGTGGTCCCGCTTAACTTAAAATATCTGCCACTTTATTAAAAATGGCGGATAAACTTCATTGAGACCCTTATGTGGCCTGTATTTACATCAAAATTCAAGCAAATCTTGCTTTAAATATGCGTTTTACAATGTCGGTTTGAAATTTTCAAGCGGCTGCCACTTGAAAACAAAAAGTCGAAGCAACTTGGTTAACGAACTCATCCAAGATATTTATAAGATTAGTTCACTGCCCAAATTTGGTTCGATTTGCAGTATTATTTCGGGAGTTATCGTGATGACAAAATTTTCATTATAGATAGATAGATAGATAGATATATAGAGAGAGATAAACGAAGTGATTGCAATAGGTCGATTTCTAAAGAAATCAACCTAACATCAAATACAAGCAATAGGGCAGTTCCTTGTTTGTAAACAAACATCTCAACTTTTAGGAGTGGTTGGCAAAGAGGCTTGGGAAAAGCATAGCGATGGCGATTACTTGATTACTACCAACGGAAAATCAATGGTGGGCGCGGGTCGCGGGAAAGTCGAGCGCGCTTTTTTGCCAACCACCAGACGTCACGAGGAAATGCTCTATTACCAAGAAACATTTAGTTTGTGAATACAGCGCATGCGCGTAGCCAGGGGGGGTGCCCTGGGTGCCCGGGCACCCCCTCACTCACGCACACACATTCAGTATATTTAACAAAAAAATATTGGGAAAAAAAAAATTGAAGGTTAAAAAAAAAAAAAAAAATCTGGAGTGACGCCACTCGACTTTCCGAACATTGAGTAATTAAAAGTTTTGTAGATAAAGTAAAGAAAGAGTAGTTGTTAAACAAACAAAAGAGAGAAAACCATAATAGAGTGTTTGAGTATTTTTCTCCATCTATTACACGTTGTTTTATTTAACGCTACTGAACTTTGAGCCCATAGATCATAATGATAAAGAAATTTTCGTTGTGTCCCTGTAAAAACCTATAAATGCTAGATTCACCAAAATGCTTATAATTAGTGCAACAGTGATTTATAATACTCATATAAATTTTCAGCTGAATTCAATAAGGCGTTTAGACGCTATCGTACTTTTAAAAATTTAGTCCCATAGGCCATAATGATAAAGAATTTTTCTTTGTGTCCCTGTAAAAAAACTGTAAGTGCTAGATTCACCAAAATCTATACAGTTAGTTCAACTGTGATCTATAACATGTGTACAAATTTTTTGCTCGGATTAATAAGGCGTTTAGACGCTATCACATCTTTAAAAATTTGGCCCCATAGGCATAATGATAAAGAATTTTTCTTTGTGTCCCTGTAAAAAAACTATAAGTGCTAGATTCTCCAAAATCTATACAGATTGAGTATTTGTGATCTATAATATGTGTATAAAATTTTTGCTCAATTGAATAAGGCGTTTAGATGCTATCGCACTTTTAAGATTTTGCTCCCATAGGCCATAATGATAAAGAATTTTTCTTTGTGTCCCTGTAAAAAAACTATAAGTGCTAGATTCACCAAAATCTATAGGGCTCGTACTATGGTGACTTACAATATGCGTACCAACTTTCAGGTTAATCGAACAATGCGTTTAGACGCTAGCGTGTTCACTCACAGACATACACTCATACACACACACATACATACATCATCGTAAAAATAGTGAAAACGGACTCAGGGGACCTCAAAACGTATAGAAACATCAAAATCTCGAATTCGGATTTTTGACATGATTACAATACTTTCCTCACTATAGTGTTCGGAAAGTAAAAAATTGTTATTACTAATACCAATGATTCTATGCAAATAGAAAGACACTTTCTTAAACATGGTGGTAAAATATATTTAAAAGAATAATCTAAATTGCTCATAAATCCAAATTTACTTGCACAGTAATTTGTTTTGGTAAACAAAAAAATAAAATGAAATTAGTAGTTTGTTTTTTCTTCAAGGAAAAGCAGGAAAAGAGGCGATAAAATGATTTAGTTTATTTAAGCTCGTGGCCTTAACAGAGAGTCAAGTTTTTTTGTCATTTCTTTTTAATGAGCATTTTTTTTTTTTTTTTTTTTTTTTTTTTTACTTTCTCTTGCTCATACATGTTGGGGAATGTAATGTTCTGCGATCCAATTTTTGAATATGAAATAGTTTTTACAATAGTATGTCTTGAGGTTCGCTCAAGTGTATAACCAGGTTCTTGTGGTTAGTCTGCATGGGCATAACTCAAAAGTAGGTATTGGCAGGAAGTCTAAAAATCGCATTCAATTTATATCATAATGATCCGTATACTATGACATGCAAAGAGTTCAAATACATTATTGTTTAAGTACAAAATTTCTAGTTGGTACGTATCAACAACATTTTTAAAGTGAACTAAACATAATGAAACTAACATATTTTATTGATACAAAATAATTTTCGTATAAAAGATTGTAAGAAAAGTTAGGTTCGATTAAAAGCATTTATACCAAAGTATATTGCGTCCAGTAAAAACGTTTAAAAATGATAATTACTTTCTCTTACCATGAGTTACATAAAGTATTATTTACGGGGTTCAATTTTCGAAACTAAATATTTACGATAATTTCAGGTTTTGAAGTTCTTTGAATACAAAAATAATTTTTTTAGTAATTGTTGATTTGAATGCATGTCTGATATCATAATAACTTAGTGGGTAATTTTTTTCCGATTACACTGGTCTGTGAAATCGTACTTTTCAATTTTTTTATGTACTACGTTGGGTGTCTCTAATGTGTTTTGATAATCAGAAATGATTACTTTTTTTTTCCTATCACGTAAGAAATTTTCACAAAGTAAGGATGAAAATCGGAAGAATTCGTCTAGAAGTTATAACAAATTCGAAACAATTTATATAAAAAATGCATTGAAATAGACTATTATTTACGCATTATCTTTTAAATGCATTTCTTCACATCGAATCTCCCTTTAGAGCATTTTACCTTGTGCAAGGCTTGAGGGTCTTGTGTGTGTATGTGGGAGGGGGGGGAGCTATTCTCTATGCAACATGCAACAATATTCTGCTAATATGTTAAAATGTATCGTCTCTGATACCTGCTTTACATTTCTTTGACGTCTTGATGAAACAGCTCTCCTTGTTCTTCACTCACATCACCCAAATTTTAAGGGAAATAATTTAGATGGGAGTCGAAAGAAATGGATGGATGGTTGGGTTTTACGTCGCACTAGTGCTGCGCAGATGGGCAATTGGCGACGGTCGTCGAAAGAAATGGAGCTTTAAGCTCAAACAATTTCTTCTTTTTTTTCAAAACTGTACATGAGGGAAATTTTTAAATAGGTTTTCCTTAAATAGCATCCAAAAATATATCAGAAAAACATATCAACCTGAAGAAAAAAATTTCTTCGTCGGCCTGTCTCATTTGCTATTTTTAAAAAAAGACAACACTGGAAAGTTCAAATTAGTATTGTAAATCATATCATAAGCAAACTTTCCTTGAAAAATTTACTGTGGGTGAAAGTTCTTTGAATCATTTAAAAAATATTTTTAGTTTAAGCCTTAAATGTTTAAAGAATGCAGGTAGAGTAATCAAACAGAGGGTTTTGAAGGATGCAATAGACATGCTTCCCCTTCACAAAAATACATGCCAAACAAAATTATTTCAAAAACATTTTTCAACTTTTTTAAAGCACCTCAAAAATGGTCGGTCAAGTATACAATATCTTATTTTTGTGACTAAACTGCCACATTTTATTTATTTAATTTTTTTACCCAATTTAAAAGCTGTCACTCAAATTTAATAATAATAAAACATTTTATAATCGTTTGCATTACTTTTGAACTTTGCAAACGATTTATTGCTGAAAATAAATTATGTATTTATGAACAGACGATTTTGTATTTGTAATTAATAAAGAAAGAAAATTATTAAAAATTAGTCTAGAGTGTAAATATTTATTCGGATTCCTTCTTCTTATGCGATTTTATAACACAATTTCCACTTTCCTGAAAATCCTGCATCTGGAGAAGGTGGTATATAATTCTATTAAAGCTGTATTGAATGACTAAAGAAACGCAAAACTGTTCTGCAATCGTGCAAAAATGTGAAGGACTTGATAATTATTCTAATCAAAGAAAAAGAGAGAGTTTGAAGAGGAAGCTCAAAACAACACAAAAAAATATAAACATATCAAAGGAAGGTATGCGCAAAATATGCTCCATTATTTAGTCTTTTAATTTTTTAAATGGCAAAGGCGTTTATTTGTGTGGGTTAGAAAATTTCCGACATTATATCAAGATGATTTTTCGTACTATTTTATTAATGAATGTTTCTGGATTCGATTATATATGCAATTTTGAATTGTGGTGGTTGCTAGACAATATTTTCGGCTGATGGGCAGTGCACGGTCGGATAATGAGACACCCCACTAGCTTTGTATCTGCCCTCCATTTTGATACATTTACTTTGCGCGGATTTTCAGTGCAATTTTATTGGTATGATGGTATGTGTCCCTTTTAATGTTTTCATTTTACTTTATGCATTTTTTCATGGAATTCTTATGTACAGAGGTAATTCGTAAATTTATTTGGCTAATGGTCAGCGCTTGGTCCGGTCTGTGGCGTGTTTCTACACTTTCCCCGATTGGAAACATTTATTTAATGCTGATTTTATTTTTTGCGACTTTTACACACATCACATTTTTATATTATGGTACACACAGCAGTTTATTACAATCTTAATAAGTATCACTTTAATTTTATAGCGATCACAATACCCGTTTGTACTATTCTGTTTGAAACTAACATCACAACTACAACAATACAACAATGTTTTAAAATATAGAAATTAAATGTTATTCATAAGTATGGGAACGAATAAAATAATATTTTTTAAAAAGTAGCTACAAGATTGTATTAACATAATATATATATAAATATATTTAATATATATATATATATATATATAGGTTCATAATTTGAAACTGGTAAAATAAAATAAATGAAATGAGATTATAAATAAAGTAAACATATCATTATAATTCTACTTTATCACTTTGTGTGCGCAATTTAAGTTCCGCATAGTATAAGTTTTTCCGTAGCTTAGTTTTTAGGTTTTCGTTTACAACTTAAGGTTTAAGATTTTTATTTAACCTTTTTACATTCATTGGTTTCGTACTGAAACCAAATATTCGACACCATTTAATATTTTTTAATGCAACATTCTTTCCTTGTTTTAATCAATTTTCAAACTTCTGTTCCTTTTCTGTTAGACGGATAGCGGCACTACTCTGAAAGTCCAAACTTTATCAAATGATATTTCAAAAGAAGCCAAATGCACCGATTTACGCTACCGAAACTGCAGTCTGCATTTAACATTTTTGTACATTGGCATTTTTAACGTTGTGTAAATATTGATATTTCTGTTCTGCGTCAAGTCTAGTTATTTATTCTAAGAGAAAGTTACTTAATTTATATGTTAAAACGTACATGTATTAACTTGTGTAACTTTTATACATGTGTTAAAACGCACATATGCATACATATGCGCACTATGTTCATAATGTATTCATATTGTAACTTTTAGTTTAAAATTTGGGCACCCCCCCGCTCGGAAAGCTGGCTACGCCTATGCAGCGATTAGCGATTGAATTCGATTTCTTTTTGGGTGAGGATCAAGTTATGAAGGAAAGGATATGAAATATTGAAATAGTAGTGAATTTCATAAAATAAATGCTCTTCTGTTCATTACCTCCCGTTTTCTTATGTTTTTGCAACAGTTTTTTTTTTTTTTTTTTTTTTTTTTTTCTTAAACAAAAAATTTTCATCAGAAGATTTTTGGTCCATCCAGTATTATTTAATTTCTACATAATAGATGACACTTCACATTTTAACCACACATATTTCCGTATGTTATACAAAAGCAACAAGAAAGCAAAAGCTTGGAAATTACAAAGCTGCCAAAATTAACTACGTTTTAGTTTACTAAATGACGTCTATATTATCTGGAAATGATATGGGCACACTTCATACCACATACGAGTCAACCTTAGGCAATGATTGTCTTATCTATGAGTTATAAGCGATTATGTTAAAACGGCATTCAGATAAATTATCTTATTTTGGCTTGACTACTAAACACTTGTACAAATTTTGTAAGTGAGATTATGAAATAGTAGTAGCACTTAAAAGAAAAAAAAAAAAAGTCGTTGTAAACAGTGAGATAGACATAAAAGAAAATGGAAAGAAGAAAAATATGTTCAAAAACATTGTAATGAATTTTCTTGTTACTTTTTACTTTCCGAACACTATAGTGAGGAAAGTATTGTAATCATGTCAAAAGTCCGAATTTGAGATTTTCATGTTTCTATACGTTTCGAGGTCCCCTGAGTCCGTTTTCACTATTTTTGCGATGATGTATGTATGTGTGTGTGTGAGTGAACACGCTAGCGTCTAAACGCTTAGCTCGAATGAACTGTAAGTTGGTACGCATGTTGCAAGTCACCGCAGCACGAACCCTATTGATTTTGGTGAATTTAGCACTTATAGTTTTTTTACAGGTACACAAAGAAAAATTCTTTATCATTATGGCCTATGGGGACAAATTTTTAAAAGTGTGATAGCGTCTAAACGCCTTATTAATCTGAGCAAAAATTTTGTACACATGTTATAGGTCACAGTTGCACCAACTGTATAGATTTTGGTGAATTTAGCACTTACAGTTTTTTTACAGGGACACAAAGAAAAATTCTTTATCATTATGGTCTATGGGACCAAATTTTTAAAAGTGCGATAGCATCTAAACGCCTTATTCAATTGAGCTGAAAATTTATATAAATATTATAAATCACTGTTGCACTAACTATAAGCATTTTGGTGAATCTAGCATTTATAGGTTTTTACAGGGACACAACGAAAAATTCTTTATCATTATGATCTATGGACTCAAAGTTCAGTAGCGTTAAATAAAACATCGTGTAATATATGGAGAAAAATACTCAAACACTCTATTATGGTTTTCTCTCTTTTGTTTGTTTAACAACTCCTCTTTCTTTACTTTATGTACAAAACTGTTAATTACTCAATGTTCGGAAAGTCGAGTGGAGTCACACCAGATTTTTATAAAATGCGTTCCTTAAATTCCCGCATATAAAATTTCATTGCTGAATATGATTTCCCTTGAAACCTTGGTACAGTTTCCCTTCACTTTTATTAAAATTTAAGTTCCATAAATATTGCTATCATTTTGATAATGTATTACCATTAAATATTAAATACAAAAACTTTGGCTAGATCGAATTGTTTAAAACGTATTAAACTTGAGCTTTTCATAAAAATATCAAACGATATTTTTACTTTCTCTTATCTATATAATTGTACAGAAAATATTATTTTGGGGTCAAATTTTCGAAATTGAGTTTTTGTTATATTTACAGGTTTTGAGGGTTCTTGAAATAAAAATATTCACCATTCGTTTACAGGGCTACACAAAAGAACTAGAATATAATGGGACAATACTTGGAGGTTGATGGAAATGCACTTCAGGTTGTGCTTTGTGTGATATGTCTAAATTTAATACTGTAGTGTGTACATAACTTTTAAAAGAGATTGCAGATCTACCAATAAAAAATATATGCACGCTGGGAAAAAAAAAAAAAAAAAAAAAAAAAAAATCGAGCCCTGATACCATTTTTGCTGGTTCATATATAAAATGACCTCCTGAATGCGAATATGACCTCCATTTTGCCCATTCACCCACCTTCTTCTCGGAACTCTCCCCACCCCCACCCCAATTAATAATAATAATTGATTAATAAATATAATAAATGTTATTTATCATTTCAGTGGGAAATCCTCCCCTAAATTTTCCCCTTGCAGCAAATGTATTCTTTCACTGCTGTAATTTTTCACTGCTGTAGCCCTTCAGAAGATATTTAACAGTTAAAATAATCCTTTCGCCCCCTACAAATCAAATTTATAACCATAAAATTACTGGAAAGTGATAAAAATAGGGAGGCGTCCCCCCAAAACGGTGGTGATAGGCAAAATGCCTGTCATATTTGGATTCAGGAAATCATTTTGCATAAGAATTTGCAAAAATGGTATTAGGGCCGCCTTTCATGCAAAACAGTGTAATTAAGCGAAAACATTCGTTTTTATTGAATGTAATTAGTGGAAATACTTTACTATTTTACTATGTTTATGAAAATTCTTAGGAATTAAAAACTAGTATGCTGTGGCCACCACAAGGCTTTCTTCTATATTTTCCTATACAAATACTAACACTAACTATCCAAAGAAAGACAGACAACATCTTAAAAAATGCGTTTTTATAATGGTTATTTCATATATCAAGTTGCGTACAGTTATATGCCATACAAGTTGAGATATAGCCTTCCCGTTGTCGAGGAAATTTTCAGTATAGCAGCGCCATCTATTGGCCTATAAGAATCAACTTGAATCAGCATAATGTCTCATAATGACCTTCTCGCATATCAAATTTTGTTTGATTGTACGCAATAGAACCTGAGATATAGCCTTTCCTTAAACTGCAAAAATCACTGTGTAGCAGCGCCACCTATTGAGCCGTTGACACTGAAAATCGATAGGCACTAACTTATGTAAAGGTGCAACTACATATAAATTTATATGTAATTTTGTGCAGTAGTTCCTGAGATATAGCTTTTTTTTAACTGCAGAAATCGCTGTATAGCAGCGCCACCTGTTGGCCGATAAGCATTTTAATTGAATCAGCATAATTTCTCATAATGGCCTTCTTACATATCAAGTTTTGTTTGGTTATACGCAATAAAACCCGAGATATAGCCTCCCCTTGAATTGCGGAAATCCCTGTATAGAAGCGCCACCTGTTGAGCGGTTAACACCAAAAGTTGATAGGCACTAATTTAGGACAAGTTGCATCTACATATAAATTTATATACAATTCTGAGCAGTAGTTCCGGAGATAGAGTTGACACAAAAATTCTGTCTCACACACAGACAGGCAAACATTTTCTAAAAATGGTAAAATCATGTTCTAGAGCTTTTAAAACGTGTAAATCCGTAGAAAACCGGAAGTCAAAAATTTTTACAAATCCAACATTTTTTTCTTTGAATATAGAAGAAAGTAATTAATTCCTATTCCTCATACCCATAAGGTGAATAAAGTATAAGTTAAACATTCAGATCTTGTTCATTTATTTATTTATTGTAAAACTAGCAGGCTTTGACCACTTTGCGGGTTATTATATTGAAATTAATTCTCAAAATACCATATCATTATAATAATAATAATAATAAAAAGTTAAATCAGTCAAAATCTAAGTTAAAGTTCTCGCTACCTTCAGTGGCGGTTTTCCCACTCGTCACACTTCGAGTCTAGAGCCCCTTTGCCTTCGGTAGTGCCTTGCCTGTATCCCCTCCCCCCCCCCCCTTCCTCGCGGGTAAAGGGGAAAGATTTGCAAAACCACATCAAAATGCATATTACGTACATTTAATCAACACACACACACACACAAATTCGCCATTCTAAGATAATTGGGGTCCGTGGGACTGGTTGCCCTGAGGCAACAGTTCTACAGGCGTTGGCCGACCTCACCTCCTTGTGGTGGTCCCTGGGAAGTTGCTTCGGCGACAAGCTAACGAGACGGCACGGGTGCTATCAGCTGGCTGGTGAACAGTAGTTCCTCCAGTCAGTTGTGCTATATGTCTCTCTGGCAAGGAGGCTATACTCACTGGCTGCTTGAAATAGTAAGAGGGGCAGCAACTTCTGCGGCGGTATCTGGTGGCACGAGGCGGTGGGTGTCTCCTCTTTGACCTCAACCACTCTTCACCCCTGGCCTTGCTCCTGTAATAGGTTCAAGTGAGTTTCCAGAACCCGGCCTAGCCGGTGAGCAGCTAGGTCAAGCAGTTTTCGGGGGTCCTCTCCCCTCCACTGACTTTTTTGGGCCTGTGCCCCTGTCTGCGGGTCTGCTGGAAATGATATGTTTTTTTCCCTGGGGGCCCCGTCGCCTGGGCTTGCCCTGGGACTCGGGCGGGTCACGCTGTAAACCGTAAAGGTGGCCGGCCTCCAGTGGCGGTAATCTAAGGTAATTTGGAGCAGATTTAAGCTTGAAAACGCATTTTTTACCCCGCCCACCACAAGGGAGGGGGGGGGGGAGTAATTTCACAAAATCCCTTTATAGTGCATGTTGCATACACATACCTAACCGAACACATTAAAAAATCGAGATTCTGAGAGGTTATTTAAAGCAGAGTTATGTTTTAAAACGTATTTTTAGTCCAACCCCCCCGCCCCGTTGTTAAAGGAAAGAAGGAGGGAGGGAGAGAATTCTGCAAAATATTTTTATATTATGAGTTAGATACATATAACTGACCCACATATCAAAAATCTGTTTCCTAAGATAATTTACTGCAGAGTTACACATGTTTCTTCCCCCCCCCCCGCCCCTTAAAGGGCGGTAGGGTGAAATTTCACAAAATCACTTTGTAGTGTATGTTGAATACGCATAATCAGTCCACACATCAAAAATTGCCATTTTAAAACAATTTGGAACAGAGTTACGTATTAAGACATGTTTTTTACCCCCCAACCTTCAAGGAGGAGGGGGGGATAACACGAAATTTCAAATAATCTCTTTGTAGTTTGTATGTGTTGAGTACTCATAACAAATCGACATATCAAAAAACCGCTTACCTGAGATACTTTGGAGCAGAGTTACTCTTTAAAACGTGGTTTCCCCCCCCCATTCTCCACCCTTAAAGGGGGGGAAGGGGAAATTTCACAAAATCCCTTTATAGTGCGTGTTGGGAACGCATAACCAGCCGGCACATAAAATATCGCCTAAGATAGTTCGGAGCAGAGTTGCGCATGGAAACATGATTTCCCTCCCCACAACCCCCAAGGGGGATAAGGTGGAATTTTACAAAATCCCTTTGCAGTTTGTGTCTTGAGTACGCATGACCAATCGATATCTCAAAAAATCGCTATTCTGAGATAATTTGAAGCAGAGTTACTCTTAAAGGCGTTTCTTTACCCCCCCCCCACCCCCCACCCTTAAAGGGCGGGATGGGGGAAATTTCGTAAAATCCTTTTATAAGCGTGTTGGGAACGCATAAACAACCCACAAGCAAAAATTAATCTTACTGAGATAATTTGAAGGAAAGTTATTGTTGGAAACATGTTTTTTTATTCCCCACTGACCCCAAAAGGGGGGGGGGTGGAATAGGACGGAATTTTACAAAATCCCTTTGTAGTATGTATCTTGAGTACGCATAACCAATCGACATTGGTTAATTTTTGTATATATCTCACGAGTAATTGCAGGTAATTCGAAAGTTGTATTTTAAAGTTCATATGAATTTGCTACTTGAAAAATTTGATCAAGTTTGATAAGTTTTAGGGAGTGGCGTACAATATTCAAACGGGGGGTAGGCTGGGGGTGATAAAGGCGGTAGTCCCCCCTCACACGAAATATTTTGTCAATTTAAAACTCTTCCTAAGCCTTGTTTGAATTGTTTTAGCGTAGCTTATATACAGTACTTATTATATTACTCTTTGATCTGTAATGTGCCTTTATAGTATTAACTAGTTAGTTGTAGGGCGACAAAGGCGCCCGTTGAAAAATGATCATTTTATTTTATTTATTTCTCACTTCAAATAATTCATTTGCTAGCAAGTCTGTGCAAAAATTGCGCGCTTTATTTATCTCTTCGTTACCTTTAAAATTTAAAATTATTATTATTATTTTATAGACGTCATTTTTTCATATGCATGATCAAATTTAATATTATATATATATACTAGCAGGCTTTGCCCGCTTCGCTGGACGTTAAACTTAAATGATTTGTCAAAATGCCATATCTTTATTAATAACCTAAGTTCTCGCTGTGATTGGTAGAGGTTTTCTCGCTCCCAATGTTAGGAGTCTGGGTCCCCACTGTCTTCGGCACAACTTACCCACTTCTTACTTCCCCACCCTCAGCGGGTGAGTTCGAAGTTTTGCAAAATCCCACTAATGTACATAATGCGTACACTTAATCAATATCCACACACCAAAATTCGCCATTCTAAGATAATTCAAAGCGAATTCAAACGGAAAAACATATTTTTACACATGTTTATTGCCATCCGACTCCGAGAAGGGGGGGGGGGGGATTTCGAATTTCGTGAAATGCATTTACAATAAGTGCCGGATGCATACAAACAATTTACTCACCAAATTTCGTGACCACAGAAGTCTTTAATAGGCAATATTATAAATAATAAATTATACAGACACGACATTATTTCATTATTTAAAACATGAAAATATGACATTGACAGATTTTAATTTAGTGCCAGAGGCCTACTGCTAAACTTGTTAATATCGACAAATTCTTCTTTAGTTAATTCGTGACGATCTAAATTCCATGATAAAGTTTTCATTAAACCAAACCAATGTGTTTCAGCTGCAGATATTGTAACAAATAACGTTGGAAGTCCAAACTCTTTTATAGCCGCAAAACAACGTTTTTTCTCTTTTTCCCAGGGGGAGGTGTGCCTTGGGGGGACTCATGTCAAAGGTGTGCCTTGGGGGGGGGAACTCATGTCAAAGTTGTACCTTGGGGGGGACTCATGTCAAAGTTGGGCCTTGGGGGGGACTCATGTCAAAGTTGGGCCTGGGGGGAGACTCATGTCAAAGTTGTGCCTTGGGGGGGACTCATGTCAAAGTTGTGCCTTGGGGGGGACTCATGTCAAAGTTGTACCTTGGGGGAGACTCATGTCAAAGTTGGGCCTTGGGGGGACTCATGTCAAAGTTGGGCCTGGGGGGGACTTCATTCAATAAATCCCCATTCAATAAACCGACTGAAATAGGTCCTTAGCACTATTAAGAGTGTATTATAAAAATTCGACAACGCTGTACCGACTGAAATAGGGGTACCTTGGGGGGGACTCATGTCAAAGTTGTGCCTTCATTCAATAAATCCACATTCAATAAACCGACTGAAATAGGCCCTTAGCACTATTAAGAGTGTATTATAAAAATTCGACAACGCTGTACCGACTGCAATAGGGGTACCTTGGGGGGGAGTCATGTCAAAGTTGGGCCTTGGGGGGACTTCATTCAATAAATCCACATTCAATAAACCGACCCATTAGCACTATTAAGAGTGTATTATAAAAATTCGACAACGCTGTACCGACTGAAATAGGGGTACCTTGGGGGGAAGTCATGTCAAAGTTGGGCCTGGGGGGGGGGACTCATGTCAAAGTTGTGCCTTGGGGGGACTTCATTCAATAAATCCCCATTCAATAAACCGACTGAAATAGGCCTCTAGCACTAATAAATACAAAAAGCACAGCTTAAGTATCGGAACCCTTTGGTGACTTTAAATATTTTAAGCCATTTTTGCGATGAACTGAATTGGCTATCTCAATTGTGCAATAAAGATCTTGGCGAGAAACGTCCGAGCTACTTCGGTGCTGAATTTCAAATTTTGCCAAAGGGATCCAATACTAAAGCTGTTCCATATCGAATCTGGGTTGAAAACGAAAAAAGGGTAAAATGAATTAGAAATATCAGACCTATATTTATAAATTTGATACCGAATAAAAGAGGCGATTTTGCTGAATCCAGGGGTTCAAACAGTTTTTCGATGCGACAATTAGATTTTTAAAAAATAACTAAAGTATGAAATTTAAGTGGCAACGGAAAAACGGATAAAGGGAAAAATAAATTAGAAATATAGGACCTATCATTACAAATTCAGTACCAAATGAAAGAGGTGATTTTTCTGAATCCTGGGGTGTAAACAGTTTTTCGATACGACAATTAGATTTTTTAAAATTAACTAAAGTATGAAACTTAGATGGCAACACTTCATTTCAATCTTTTCATAATTTGTAGTGAAAATCACGCGAATACAAAAGTCTTTCACTTAAAAATTTATTTTTATATTTCATTTTTTCATTCAAAGCATTTTAGTGAAAAGATATTTATGGCGCATGCGCAGGCGTTTTTTACCCACAATTTAAACACTAATTATAATTTTGAAAATTTCTATATATATAATTTCAAGTTGGGTGAAGATCTAAGTTTCTACCAAGCGCCGTTGAATTCCGTCCAGCCATTCTCGAGTGATGCCCGGACAAACGTGTTTCAGTCTTTTACCCCCTAGGGGGGAACGGGAGGGAATTTCCGAAAAGTTGATAGATATAATTTTAAGTTGGGTGAAGACCTAAATTCCTGCCAAGCGTCGTTGAATTCCGTCCAGCCGTTCTCAAGTGATGCCCGGACAAACGTGTTTTAGTCTTTTACCCCCTAGGGGGGGAACGGGGGGGAATTTCCGAAAAGTTGATAGATATAATTTTAAGTTGGGTGAAGACCTAAATTCCTGCCAAGCGTCGTTGAATTCCGTCCAGCCGTTCTCAAGTGATGCCCGGACAAACGTGTTTTAGTCTTTTACCCCCTAGGGGGGGAACGGGGGGGAATTTCCGTAAAGTTGATAGATATAATTTTAAGTTGGGTGAAGACCTAAATTACTGCCAAGCGTCGTTGAATTCCGTCCAGCCGTTCCCGAGTGATGCCCGGACAAAAAAAGCGACATTCGGACACGATGACATACACACAGACACACACACACACACACACAGGCAAAATTTTCTGAAGTCATTTTCGGCTTTCATGGGGTGTGAAACGTGAAGATATCGCAAAATTTTTCGATTCCGACAAATTTACAGACAAAACTCTGATTTTATTAATATAGATTCATGGGGTGTGAAACGTGAAGATATCGCAAAATTTTTCGATTCCGACAAATTTACAGACAAAACTCTGATTTTATTAATATAGATATATATATATATATATATTTTTTTTTTCATGTGAAAGCATATTTTATTTTATGCTAAAAATAAATAAATAAATAAAAATGGTAACAAATAAAAATTTAAATGTCTATTTTAAAACTGTCATTTTCATATTTTAAATAATTTTTAAAAATCTAATCAAAAATTCGTTACAAATAAGGTACCAAATGAAAGGGGCGATTTTTCTGAATCCGTCTGATAGCTTATCGATCGGACAATTAGATTTTTTAAAATTAACTAAAGTATGGAGTCCAAGGAAATCTCTTAAGCCTATCTCTTAAGCCTAAAGCGTGACAGAGTCAGGCACTGATGAGTGTAACTATATATACTGATGCTTTTATTTCCCATTTTAGCCGCCATAATAAATCCAGTTTAATCTTATAATAAGCTCAGTTTAAGTTCAGAAATCATTAAAAATAGTCTGATGTGTCACTTACAGGATTTTCTCTTACCCTGTATTTCAGTACTAAAAAGACAATTTTCAGATTGAGGAATAATATAACAAGTATTGTATATGATCGTGATAAAAAAAAAAATTAAAATAAGTTTAGAAGCACTTTTATTTGACATATAAATCTGTGTGAGGGAGTTTGCCCCCCCCCCAATCCCCCCCTCTTTTCAATATAGTACCTACATTTATATTAAATAATAATAATTATTATTATAAGATAAAAGACTTTTTATATACCATGTTTTTAAATTTTCTGTTAAATCATACAGCTATAGAACTACATTAGCACTTTATCAATGCATATAAAATTTTTAAAGTGATAATGACGTCAATTTTTGTGACATGCATAATTTAACTTTTTACTATTTTTTAACTTTCACGTTTAATTAAATGTATTTATTTTTATGTCGAAAGAAAATGAACTCGTAAACTTTTTTTTTGCAACAATTAAATTATAGCTAATATTTTAATGGCTATTTTTAAAGCTATTAGGAGCTTATTATTTTCATATTTTAATTAATTAAAAGAAAACGAATCAAAAATTCGAAAATCCGGCTTCGAAGTATTGTGTTGTCATCGGGTTCTGAGCTATTCTGAAAGTTTCAAATATCTAGCTAAGTACAGTACGGAAGTTAGTTAAAAATCGGTTGCAGAATTTGTACCGGAAAAACAAACAAACAAGAATCGAAATTAATAAAAACATGGTAAAAATCAAAGATGTTATTAACTTTTAAAGTTTATTAAAAAAATTTTAGACATTTTTCGCGCAACACTTCTTGACACTTACCAATCTTCATCAAATTATTCAAGTGGCAACCTCGTATGAACTTCAAAATACAAATTTTAATTTTTCTGAAATTATTTGTTGTTAATTTACGTATTTAAGTTACGTACATATTTTCCAAACTCAAATTTACATTGTTCACAAATTTTTATTTTGGTGAAAACAATTAGAAATTAATTCACAATATAACGTTCAAGGTACTATTTTTTATTACTTTCTTCTATATGTAATATAGAGAAAGTATTGGATTCGTAAAAATTTTCGACCTCGGGTTTTTGATGGATTTACACGTTTTGAGAGCTGTAGAACACGATTTGACCCTTTTTAGAAAATGTCTGTCTGTCTGTCTGTCTGTCTGTCAGTCTGTGTGTGTGTGTGTGACAAAATTTTGTGGCAACTGTATCTCAGGAACTACTGCACAGAATTTCATACAAATTAGTATGTAGTTGCACCTTGACATAAATTAGTGCCTATCAACTTTTGGTAAAAATTGTCTCACAGGTTGCGTTGCCATCCCGCTTTTTCTAAATTTTTAACATGGTGATATAGGACAGAATTTTGTATAAATGTGCATAAAGATAATTATTTTTTAGTAATCATTATGAAATTTACAAGAATTATTTATAATAGAGGTAGTCAACTGGGGAAAAAATTTTGTATGCGTAGGAGCCTCGTGAACCCCCCTGGGGGGAAAGTCCCCCCTCGAAGGGAGTAAATTTTCAAGATGGGTATCTTTCGAAAGGTCTCGTCAATACCTTTAAAACGAATGGTTGAACTATAAATCTGTGATAATTTAAAACAAAGTTATCGATTTTTTTTACTTTTAACAAAAAATAACTTAGAAAAAAAATCGTTTTTTTTTTTTTTTTTTTTTTTTAACGAAATTTAACCAGCCTTGGTATTTAGTTGGCACCTGACATAAACTGGGGCTGATTAGATTTGGGGATCAATCACTCAACAGGTGGTGCTGTGATCGTATTTTTTCTAAATTTTTAACATGGCAGTATATAGGACAAAATTTCGTATAAATGTACATAATGGGAGTTTTTCTTAACATGTGATTGTGAAATTAATATGAATTATTGATAATAGTAGTAGTTAATTAGGAAAAAAATTTCGGTCATCGCTTCCCTCCCCCCGGGGGAAAGTACCCCCGGGGGGGGGGGGGTAAATTTTCAGGATGGGTATCTTTAGAAAGGTCTCGTCAATATCTTTAAAACGAATGGTTGAACTATAAATATGTGATAATTTAAAACAAAGTTATCGAATTTTTTTTTTTTTTTTTACGAAAAAAAATTTTGAAAAAAAATTGTTTTTTTTTTTTTTTTTTTTTTTTTTTTTTTTAATATTGTTAGTGTGTGAATTTGTATAGGAAAATATAGAAGAAAGTCCTGTGGTGGCCACAGCATACTAGTTTTATCTTACCCACAGGGGTGTTGTTTTTAAGTCAAATTTTCGAAATTAAGTTTTTGTTTATATACACGTTTTGAGGTTCCCTGAACACGGAAAATAGGTTTTTTGCGGTTAGTCCGTGAGTAAGTTACCAGCATATCTCAAGAACCAATTGAAGCGGGAAAATTGAAGCTGTATTCTAAATGTGTATCATATAGGGATGCTACAGTAAGCTTTTCTTTGAGATGAAGCAAATAGTTCGTGTACAGGGACACTCAAAAGTATTCAAATACATTACGTCTATGGGGGAAATTGCAGGAAAGTAGGGTTTAACATCTATAGACTGCACTAAACCAAATGAAATGAATATATATATATATATATATATATATATTTTTTTTTGTCATATAGGTTATTTGTGTCATATAGGGATGCTACACTAAATTTTTCGTTCAGATCACGCAAATGGTTCATGTACAACAGGGATATTTTGTTCATTACTTTTGTTCGAAGTGGAGTTACTTCAGTATAATAATTTCGGTAAGCGTATATTTAATCATGGGTACATATAATACGTTTGCATTAGTTATAATAGTTATAATTATATCAAACAAATTTCTGCTAATTATGGTAAAATTTTTTGTAAGCACTCAAATCGACCCGACTCGTTAAAAACTAAACCCAGCCCGAAGCCGAAGCTGACCCACAAAGAAATAAAAAATTCAATCAATCCGACCCGAAACTGAACCGCAAGAGAAATAATTTAGTCGACCCGACCCGACCCGATTCTGAACGGCGGGTCGGATCGGAATCGGGTAAAATCGGGTTCCCCGACCATGCATGACTTTACTCCGCGTTATGATTTTCCCCTTTGTTTATTTAACGAATTCTGTCATTTAAACAACCGTGAATTACTAAATGTTCGAAAAGTCGAGGGTAAGTTTCTTCAGATTTTTTACATTCATCTAAAAATATGCACGTCATTCCTTCCAGAGAACATGAAAATAGAGCTTTTTAACCCACACTAAAACAAAGTTACGTGGCGTAAAAAGTATGTGGAATTGGTTCAAGAAAGCTTAAAACAACACTGCGCAAATACAACAGTCACACGCTTTCGCCATGCTCTAGATAACTAAGTAATTGTATTTTTTAAGAATCGAGATTCGTTGTAAACCAAAAAGTATTTTTTTTCCTCGTTAAAACGAAATTTTTTTAGAAATGCGTTGTCATTGTTGTTGCATTAACAAAGTAGTGCATCATATATAAAAGAGCGCATTTTTCCTCTATAGTATTAATATTTATAAAATTATTAATAATAGTGTAATAATTATAAAATTTGGGAAATACAAATAAATGAAGACGTGATTTTCAGAAGGGGAAGTGCCCTCCTCCGAGAAGGTGTACATTTTCAATATAAGTATTTTTTAAAAGAATTCGACATTGCCTTTAAAATGAGAGGTTGAATCATATACCTGTGACAGTTTGAAAAAAGTTTTTGATTTCTTTCATTAAATAAATAAATAAATGCATTTTTAAGATGTCGTCTGTAGGATAGAAAATTGGCTTTTTTTCGACAGTTTAAAGTTATACTTTTCTGAGATGAAAATCGTCTGTATCCACAACGAAAAAGTATTTCGATAAATAACAATTATAACTTTTCATTGCAAGAATTTCTACAGTAAAATATAAAAGAACATTCTGTGATGGCCACGATATGTTAGTTTATTGTAGATTTACACACAGGCCGGGGTTGAGAAAGAAGTAGTAAGCTGCCTCTGGATCTAGGCCTTATTTAAGCTTGATCAGGCCTTGCATAAATCCCGAAGTCAAAACGAATCAATTTCATTCATAAAAATTAAATTTAATTGAAAATAAAAATAAAATATTTAAAAAATAAAATAAAATAAAGATTTTTTCTATTAGCTTGATTCGCACTAAAAAAATATGAAAAGTTTGAAATGAAATGTTGCCACCTACATTTCCTACTTTAGTTAATTAAAAAAAAATCTAAAAAACTGTTTGCAACCCTGGAATCAGAAAAATCGCCCCTTTTATTTGGTACCGAATTTGTAACGAGCACGTACTTTTTAAAATGACTGAAAGGAATTAAAATTAATGTTGCCACCTAAGTTTCATACTTTAGTTAATTAAAAAAAATCTGATTGTCGTGTCGAAAAACTGTTTGCATCCCTGGATTCAGAAAAATCGCCCCTTTCATTTGGTACCGAATTTGTAACGGACTGATTTTTCTAATTTATTTTCCCGCTTTTCCATTTTTAACCCGGATTCGGCAGAAGGTTATATAACAGAGAACATAAGCTAAGAAAAAGTCTTTAATAATAATAATTAATGTTAATAATATAATTAATTTTTTTACCCTAAAAATAAAAAATTACTAGTGTTAAAAAAAAAAAAAAAAAAGTAGATTGAAAAAATATATTCGTGATAAAGGATTGCCAACATACTCATTCTATCTCTGTTTTTTTCACAATCTTATCTTGTTATCGGAAGATGTAGTTTTATCACTTTTTTAGTTTACCTGATACATAATAAAATAAGCAATTGCAGAAATGAAAATAGAAAAGTAGATGAATATCGTGAAGTAATCTGTATTGTGAGTGAAACGTAGGTACGAGAACGAAGGTTGCTTCATATATTTTTGTAGATAATTTGAAGCTTATCACCACTTTAAATACAATTGCTTTAGATCGTTTTCATCTTCAAAGATATTTTTCTCAAGTTCTGGTGGTTCATTTTTCGTTTTACACAAGAATCAGGTAAGATTTTATTGTTATTGTTATTATTATTATGAGGGAAAGAAGTTTTAACTTTAAGAAATTGTTTTTAATTTTTCTTGTGGGAAAGCAAAAAAAAAAAAAAAAAAAGAAATCTTAAGTCTATTTTTGTTTTCTAAGTAATAGATATAAAATTCTTATTTTTATCTATTCTTCCATATAAAAGGCATGCAGAAACTGTGTTTCATCCTTTAGCATCGGTTGCTATATTCATTTCTTAAAATTTCTTTGGTGAAGCTTTAGCACAGGAGCACCTTGGTCGCTTTTAAATTTTTTGTTGACATTTTGGTGATGATTTAAAAAGCCTGTTGCAATTGCGTAAGTAAAGATCTTGGCGAGAAACATCCGAGCTACTTCGGAGATAAATTTCAAATTTCGCCTAGGGATTCTAAGCTCTATTACAAAAGCTCTTCTATTTCTTTACCGCGATTTTTCTCAATTTTAAATATTAAAAAAAAATAATCTGGTGTGTCACTCACACAACTTTCTCTTACCCTGAAATTTAAAACCATAAATACAGGTTGGAGATTAAGAGGTAAGATAACGAGTACTGTTATGTAAACCTATATTAAAGCAATTCAAATTAGACATCGGAAGAGTCATATGATAATTAGTTCTGTGTGAATGGGGCTGCCGCCCTCCTCAACCCCCCGTTGCGTTACATTTATATAGAATTTTAATCTGTTATTAAAATTAAGAGTTCACTTAAAATTATTCAGACAAGTTTCACACGCAACATTTCTTGAAACTTAAAAGTCTTGATCAAACTTTTCCAGCAACGAACTTATATTAATTTGAAAATACAACTTTTGGATCTCCTGAAATTATTTGTTTTTAAGTTACTTTAAGAGACACAGACAAAGACCAAACGTTAAAATACTTGACTTCGGTAATCAGGCAGCCTCAAAGCGTGTAAATATACAAAAAACAAACGATGAATATTTAGTTTAAAAACATACATTATTTACCCTATGTCTATAATTCCTCAACAGCTTTAATGGACATGGTAAAATATTATAGTAAAGCACTTCCACTAACAATAAAAAAGAATGTTATCGCTTAAATATTTGTAGCCCTGTATATCTTTTGGAGATTATGTACAGACAACATGGTGCACCTAAATATAATCCTATAGCAATAATACACAGCACAACCTGAAATACACTTCCCTCTTCCCTCAATTTTCAACTATTGTCGCACTATAATCTAGTCCTTTTGTGTAGCCCTGGAAATGAACAATGAATAATTTTCTTGCTATATTCTACATGAGACATGTTTTTATGCGTATAAAAAATATATATTCATTTCATTTGGTTTAGCGCAGTCTATAGATGTTAAACTTTACTTACCTGCAATTTCCCCCATAGACATAATGTATTTGAATTCTCTTGGGTGTCCCTGTACACGAACCATTTGCTTCATCTCAACGAAAAGCTTAATGTATATCATATGCATTTAGAATACCAAGTTTGGACTTTCTGCTACTATTTGTTCATAAGATATGCTGATAACAGACACACACACAAACAGATCAACCGCTGAAGACATGATTTTCGGATTCAGGGTACCTCACAGCGAGTAAATATAACAAAAACTCACTTTCGAAAATTTGACCCAAAAACAATACTTCCTCTACCTTATGGGTAAGACAATGTAAAAAGTTTGCACTTTTTTTTTTTTTTTTTTAATGCACAAAGAAATCAATTTGTAGTTTTTCTTTTCAATAATTGAAAAGTTAAAGGGGAATTTTTATTTAATATCTTTTGAACTAATTAACTGATTGAACTAAAAAATATGAGGTTAACCAAATTTTATACTGATTAATAAGTGTATCAATTTTGGACAAAATCTTATATAATCTGAACTAAAAATCTGGACAGATACAATGACAAACTTTCAGCTTTCTGTATTTAGATAAAAACAAAAATGTTTGCACGTTCGTTCAAGATGATAGATAAAAATTGGTAACGACACTGAAAGAAATAGTACGACCTGCCGTTCTAAAAAGTAAAAAAAAAAAAAAAATTATATATATATGAATTATTTTAAACATTTTGATGCTTCATTTATATTTCTACGCTACGCACTTTGATTCTAAGTTTATGAGCAAAATCATAGTGAGCTTCGTTTCTTTGCCAAACTTAAACTCTTCTTTTTTTTACTTTCCGAACACTATAGTGAGGAAAGTATTGTAATCATGTCAAAAATCCGAATTCGAGATTTTGATGTTTCTACACGTTTCGAGGTCCAACGAGTCCGTTTTCACTATTTTTACGATGATGTATGTATGTGTGTGTGTATGTATGTGTGTATGTATGTGTGTATGTCTGTGAGTGAACACGCTAGCGTCTAAACGCTTTGTTCGAATAAGTTGAAAGTTGGTACGTATATTGTAAGTCACCATAGTACGAACCCTATAGATTTTGGTGAATCTAGCACTTGTAGTTTTTTTACAGGGACACAAATTAAAATTCTTTATCATTATGGCCAAGGGACCAAAATCTTAAAGGTGCGATAGCATCTAAACGCCTTATTCAATTGAGCAAAAACTTTATACACATATTATAGGTCACAGTTACTCAATCTGTATAGATTTTGGAGAATCTAGCACTTATAGTTTTTTTACAGGGACACAAAGAAAAATTCTTTGCCAATTTTTTAAAAGTGTGATAGCGTCTAAACGCCTTATTAATCTCAGCAAAGAATTTGTACACATGTTATTGGTCACATTTGAACCAACTGTATAGATTTTGGTGAATTTTGCACTTACAGTTTTTTTACAGGGACACAAAGAAAAATTCTTTATCTTTATGGCCTATGAAACCAGCGATAGCATCTAAACGCCTTATTCAAATGAGCTGAAAATTTGTATGAATATTATAAATCACTGTTGCACTAACTATAAGCATTTTGGTGAATCTAGCATTTATAGATTTTTACAGGGACACAACGAAAAATTCTTTATCCTTATGATCTAAGGGCTCAAAGTTCAGTAGCGTTAAATAAAACCTCGTGTGATATATGGAAAAAAATACTCAAACACTCTGTTATGGTTTTCTCTTTTTTGTTAGTTTAGCAACTCCTCTTTCTTTATTTTATCTACAAAACTGTTAGTTACTCAATGTTCGGAAAGTCGAGTGGAGTCACTCGAGATTTTTTTTTTTTTTTAAAGGTACCTTTTTTACAACTAGTATTCGCAAGATTTTGAAAACACCTTTTTACCTATTGATTTTAAACTTTTGATACACGTTTATATAATAAAGGATATCTGCAAATTAAATAAATATTTAGAAAAAGTAATCTTATTTCGTTGAAAAATATTTACAAAATATTTCGATATTTTGAAAATCTAGAGGAGGGGGGGGGGGTAAGTAGTGTAAGTACAACAATTTTCTCTTTCTAAAACAATTTGCTGCATTGCCCTCCCCCCCCCCTCCTCCAAACATGCATGGGAACGCGGAATGCGTTTAATTTACTTATATATATATATATATATATATATATATATATATATATATATATAGCCATCCTGCTACCTATAATCCTCCTCTTCACAATTTATTTTTCAAAAAATGTATTTCTTCAAGGTGTCTTACTTGTCCTCTGCTGATGCTTCTCATTCTAGAGATAGCTCTTCTCATGTTACATTTTGTAAGGCTTTTAATATTATTTACTCTATCAAGTGCAATTTATGCAATATGATATATATTGGACAAACTAGTAATCCATTACACAAGCGTATTAACTTACATCGATCTGATATTTAAAAAATCACGTCAATTTACTACAAATTTTGAATATAAGCATTTCCATCAGCATGACTTTAATAATATTACTGTGAAAATTCTTAATTTTAAGAAGAATTTGAATGAACGTCTCTTACTTGAATCACAGTATATGGACAATATTCCTGTGACGTCACCGTAGGTAAAAATTAAAATCGCCGAACACGTGGCCGATATTTTGTAAACAAATTAGATTCAACATGCCATTTTATTGTTACGCATAACATTTTCGTAAATATTTCTGCTGTGAAAACTTAATAATAATGTTCAAACAAGAACAAAAGAGAAATGTAAACAACTGAATCGGATGATAAAGTTAAGACTATTCCTTAACGTAAAATTGCAGAATATTTTATGTATACACACACACACACACATACATATATATAATGAATAAAAGATTAATAAGAACATTTTATACACACACACATATATATAGACATCAAAGCTTAAATAATTAGAATTTCAATCATTTTAATAAAGGAATCTATTAGATGGAACATTTATTTAAATTTGTTAACATCGCCACAGTTCACATGACATCTTTTAATATTACATATGTTGATTAAGATTAAAATATATTACTAAAACTGGATTAAAAACAAAACAAATGTATCACTATATCACTCTTACTTCAATTTCACATAATCTGTAACTCTTAGAAATAATATTGCAAGATAAAAATTTGCAAGCCACAATGCTTTGCTATGGTAGAGTTGAGAATTGTTTACCGAAAACAGCTGATTTTTTATAGTCTCGAACCCAAAGGAGGAATATGGTCCATTAAATCAATGAATACAATTTACCTTTTGGTTTAAATTCTAATGTATATAATAAACAACATATTGTTTCTTCCAAGGTTTCAAAAATTGATTTTTACAGTAATATTTATGCAACATTAAATCAGTCTTTATTTAAAAAGACTACTAGAACTTCTAGGGGTTCTTCTAGGTCGTCTTCCCAACTTCTGGACATTTCAACTATATTAAAGAATCTCAAATCCTTAGAAAGTATTTTTCTTCAGTCTTATGATTGGAAAGATATATGTAATTTTATATTTGGAATAAAAAAGAAGTCTCTTCTTAAATATTTTAAAGTTTTCCATTCTCATTCTTTTGATTCACATTTCAGTGATGTATTTTTTGATATTTTACACTGTAGGGCTGAGTGTTTTAATATTAAACTTGACTTAAAATCTGGTAAAAAAAAAAAAAAAAAAAAAAAACTCTCTCTTGGTGATAAATTTTTCTCATCCTGTTTTTAATAAACTTCATATTCACAATATCCTTAATGATCCATCCAATCCTTTTCCCATCAAAAACTTCGCCATTCAAAAAACTTTTAAATACAATATTACTTTAGGAAGAAAAATATTTAACTACAATAAATTTGCTAAATTTCGTACTTCTAATGAACAGCCTCTGTGCTATTGTTCTGATTCCAAATATAAATCTTTTTTCAATCCATCTCATGGTCATATTATTACTGGCAATATCAATATTGTGGAAAATCTTACTTTAAGACCTTTGATGAAGTATGGTACTAAATTTCGTATGCCTTCAAAATTCAAATTTATTGATATCATTACTCAATTTAATTTAGACTTGGATCTCTTTATATACAAAATTGCTATTGATTATAATAAACCAGTGGAATTTTTTAATGAGTGGAAATTTAAGTTATTTGATAAATTTAAACTTGATTTAGTTTATAATATGCACCATCTTTCTAATATCAAGTACTATAATTTCAAAGAAATTAATTCAGCAATTCTAGACTTACAGTCTAAATTTATTATTATTTATGTTGACAAGGCGGCTAATAACTATGCAATTATTTGCAAAAAGTATTATGAACAACTTCTTTTTGATACTATGGATACTAGTAATATTTTTGTTAAGATTAATGACAATCTAGAAATTAAAAATAGGCATATATTTAATTATTACAAGTTAATAAATACTAAAAATAATAACTATAATTATCCTTATTTAGTAGTAATTCCAAAATTTCATAAAGATCGTATTAAATTTCGTACTGTTACTGTTGCCTGTAATGCCTATACTTCTAATGCAAATATTATGCTATTAAATATCCTTAAAAAATTACATAGTTACATTGTTTCTAACAAGTGTAATTTTTTTATAAAAAATAGTTTTCAACTCAAAAATAAAAATCTTACTGATATTACTGGTATAAAAACATTTGATTTCAATGATCTGTTTAATAATATTGTTATTAAAGATATGTTTGATATTATAAATAAACTTTTAGTAGAAAATATGCAGTATCTAAATCTAAATAATAACATAACTCCTTCAGCCTGTAAAACTCTGACTAGGTTTATCCTATATCATAACTATATTTTATTCAATAATTCTTTATATAAACAGCATTTAGGGTTGCCACTAGGTGGCATTGCTTCTAGTATGTTAGCTGATCTATAATATTATTATGAGCGTGATATTGAGTGTACTAATTTTAAATTACTAAGATACATACGAGGGTGAATCAAATATAAACGAGACTTATTTTTTTAAATATTTATTTTGATTTTAAACGTACAAACAATCATAGTTTATTTTTCTACATAATCGCCTGATTTAGAAACACATTTTTCCCAGCGTATAGGTAATTTTTTAATTCCTTCCAGGTAAAAAGAGTCAGGTCGTGTTTGTAGCCAATTGCGCACATATGCTTCAACTTCATTATCGCTGTGGAATTTTTGCCCTCCCAAAGCTTCCTTGAGAGGACCAAAGACATGGAAGTCGCAGGGAGACAGGTCTGGACTGTATGGAGGGTGTTCCAGTGTCTCCCAACCCAGTTGCTCCAATTTTGCTCCCAGTTGCTCAACACGTTCACGGCCCTCCACGAACTGTTTATGCCAAGCAAACACTCTAGCTCGCGACAGCGTCTCTTCCCCGAACTGTGCAGTCAATCTTCTCAAGATTTCGGCCGGTTTTACACCTTCTGCAGCTAAAAACTTGATAACAATACGTTGCGCAATAGAGGGAGGTACCTCCTGCTCGGACATCGTAACGATGGACACTGAGCGAGTCTATGATGATGAGTCACGTGCTTCCCCCACTCCTGACAAACCAACCTAACAGCCAATAACAGCGGAACGTTCTTCCATCACTATTGCGCGCGCAGGTCCGAAAGTCTCGTTTATATTTGATTCACCCTCGTAGATGATATAATTATATTATATTTGGGTAAACATAACACCAATCTAGACTTACCTGTTAATTATCCTGAAAATCTGTCTCTTAGTAGAGCTGATTTGGAATCTAGTGTTATTAGTTTCTTAGATTTAAAAATTATTCTTAATAGTAATAGCCAATTAGAATTTGACTTATATGATAAAAGGAAAGATTTCCTCGTTAAAGTAATTTTTTTTACTAATTTTAAAACATGTTTACATATATCTGTTTTTGTCAATATTCTTCTTAATTTTAATCTACGGATCAAATATTTAGTGTCTGATAAACATCAAAAAGTACAATTTCGATTCTTTAAAAATTTAACATTAATTAATGGATATCCCAAACACTTAATTAAAAAAAAATTTAAATTATTATTTTTTTCCCCTCTCAATTTTTATTCCAATTTAAATTTAGGTCTAAAAAATTAGGTATTATTTTATGGTTAGTTTGTATTCCCATTATCTTTCAATCTTCGTAGCAAATTACAATCGTAGATGGCAGCACTATTCAATTATCTACATTGATTATCTGACTCATAAACAAAAAATTTTATTGAAAAAATTTTGCTTGAATAGGTTTTTGTCTTCTTTTACTTTGTTCCATGCTTCCTGGCCATTTTGTACAGACATTATATGTATTTTATTTCTTTTTAACTTATTATTTATTCATTTTATTTTATTTTATTTATTTATTATTTTTTTATTTAATTTTCCATTATTTTCATAACATTACTGTAGATGGCAGCACTATTCATGCTAAATGAATCCTAATTTACTATAATAATCTGAATCTTAATTTACGTTAGGATTCAACCTGAATAGCTTTGTGAATTCTTTATTTTACTCCATGTTCACTGCTATTTTGAACTGACTAACTGTGCTTTTAACTATTATCTGCTTGTTAAATTTTTACCTGTGTCTCGTTTTTCATAACTTTGAGTTGCCTCTTTTTCAATAATAATTAAGTAATTTTGGATTAATATTTGTAGTGGTGAGTTTATTTTGATCTACGTTTTTAAATGGTTATTGGATTATCAATTTTAGTGAGGTGTTTTATTTTGATCTTCGTTTTTTCTGGTTTTACTATGGGTGTTTCGGGCCTGTGAGCAAAGAAAGTCTTAGCTTTTGCTTTCTTTGTCACAGAAAAACATCCATTTTTTAGCATATTTGCATTCTACCAGGCCCTTGAAAACGTTAGAATGCAAATAATGCTTTTTTCTCATTCCAGTTTGCTATAATTCATTTAGATTTTACTTTATTTCTTTTTTAGTTTGATTTGGGAGGTCTTCGTTTTTGATCAGAATAATTGTTTGAATACTGAAATTAAATCATCTTTAAATTTCAAATTTTTGCACTGATAATATTATATTACTAAATCTGTCTCTCTCTCTCTATATATATATATAAATTTATTAATTATCTGTAAAAAATTAATTAATATTGTTTACTATTTCCATTATTCGTTACCTTTTGAAGTTTCTTTCCAAATTCAGGGAAGTAATACCTTTTCCTTAAGTGCAGTAACGTTCGCCGGATATAAAATTACATTAAGCGTTTTAACGCTTTCTAATATCTTTAAGTGTTAATATGATTTCAATTTTTGTATCTTTTGAAGAATATGTACAGACCACATGGTGCACCTAAATATAATCCTATAGTATTAATACACGGCGTAACCTGAAATACACTTCCATTAATTTTCAGCTGTCGTCGCACTATAATGTAGTTTTTTTGTGTAGCCCTGTAAATGAACAGTGAATAATTTCCCTGCTATATTCTATATGAGACATGTTTTTACGCATATGAAAAATATATATTCATTTCATTTGGTTTAGTACAGTCTGTAGATGTTAACTTCTACTTACCTGAAATTTCCCCCATAGACGTAATTTATTTGAAGTCTTTTGGCTGTATCTGTACACGAACCGTTTGCTTCATCCCGACGAAAAGCTTAGTGTAGTATCCCTACATTATACACATTTAGAATACCAAGTTTGGACTTCTGCTACTACTTGTTCTTGAGATATGCTGATAACAGACACAGAGACAGACCAACCGCTAAAAACATGATTTTCGGATTCAGAGGACCTGAAAACATCTAAATATAAGAAAAACTCACGTTCGAAAATTTGACCCTAAAACAATACTTTCTCTACCTTATGGGTAAGAGAAAGTAAAAAACTGTATTTTTGGACTGAACCTTAAAACATGTAAACTAGGCGAAAACACCATATCGAAAGTTTTGATCAAATACTACAATACAATATTTACAATCCATTACTTACGGTAGTTGAGTGATGTGGAAATAAAACTGTTACATACAGTCGGTAACAAAAGTCTCCGAACACTAGCAAAAATTCCTATATAAAACAAGTACACTTAATACAGTTTTGTTAAATAAATCCTTGTCGAATCCTGTTCTTAGTCAGTCTAAAAACAGGATTCGACAAGGATTTATTTAACAAAACATTATTAAGTGTACTTTTTTTATATAGGAATTTTTGCTAGTGTTCGGAGACTTTTGTTACCGACTGTACTTAAATATTATAAATTTTTTGAAAGATCTGTATCCGCGGATCTGGATACAAAAGATCCGTATTCGTATGTATCTGCATCCGCGTATATAGAAAAACTGATATCCGTATTCATATCCGTATCCGCGGATTACAATTTTTGGCGATCCAGCACATCCCTAATTTGAAGGGAGCAAAATGGAATTTGTTTATCATGACGGAGTAGACTCGAATTATTTACAGTCGGCTGCAAAATTATTCGAGCACTAGCAATAATCCTTGCCAAAAAAAGTACACTTAATACAGCTTTGTTAAATAAATCCTTGTCGAGTCATGTTCTTAATCAGTTTAAGAACATGATTCGACAAGGTTTTACTTAGCAAACAGTCTTAAGTGTACTTTTTAAATATAGGAATTATTGGCTAGTGCTCGAATAATTTTGCAGCCGACTGTAAAGTTCGCGATAACGTTTAAACTGTACTTTCAATTAGGATATAAATTGATTGTCATTTTATAGGTTATCATCGCAAAAACTGTGCAGATTTACATGAGTGTAAGTTTTTTTTTTTTTTTTTTTTTTTTTTTTTGTCGGTGTATGAAGTAGAATTTTTAAGCATTGCGATCTATGGGCTTGGGCTCAAACAATTTAAAGTTTGCTAAAATGATGTTTTTCTTTTTTTTTTTTTTTTTTTTTTTTTAATATAAAAAAGTAAATACATATTTGATATTGCGAGTATTTATATTTCTTTTACAGAGGCGTACAAAAGAATTTGGATACATTACAATTTATTAAACGGCATACAATTAAAAGAGAAATACTTAAACAAGCTACTATGATTTTTTCTTTTGTTTATTTAATTACGTCTTTTATTTAAATTTATACATATATATATTTGAAACAAAGTCATTGATTTTTTTTTTCAAATTTTTACCAAAAATAAATACATAAATAAATAAATAAATTCCTAATATGTTGTCCGTTGAGAGGGAAAAAGAGAGAGAGAGAGAAAGAAAAAGAAAGAAAGATTTCTTTTCGCTGTTTAGTGTTATAGTGTTTAGTGTTATACATCTGTGAGATGAAAATCGTCTGCTTTCATTATGGAAAATAGTTTTTAAATAATATTGTAATAAATTATTTATACTACTTGAATTTGCTTAGGAAAACATCGAAGAAAGATTTGTAATGGCTATGCCATATTAATTTTTCGTTATATATCCTTATATAATTTTATAGTACTAATTTTATACTTATAAAATTTTAATATATACTTTTTTTTTTACGAAATTTCTAAAAGCAAATAGGCATGATAGGCATAATTAATCTACTATATTGCAAAATTCTTCACAAAATTTTCCCCCTGTCACTATTACATTTTAAATACATTATGCCATGTATTAGTACAGGGTGGTTATAATTAAACTTCCCTATAAACAGCATCCTACAGCGCAAACGGGTGAACGGAATCCAATGAAATTTGGTATATAGACTATACAAGAGATGCGCTCACGGAATTTCGAAAAAAAAAAGTTCCAAAATGTTCACCAGAGGGCGCTTTTTCCGGAAAAACATTAAATTTAACACAATAAACGACCTAAACGGAATACAGAAACAATATTAACATTTACTGACTAGTTTCTGATCACCTTGTCATCAAACCACATTAAGTAAAAGTGAGGAAAAAATAACAGTATGCTGTTTGAGGGAAAAAAAAAAAAGAAGTTCAGTTTGCAGAAACAAGAACAGATTAGGACGAAACTGCACAAGAGGAGCAGTTGTTAATCGTGTCCAGAACGATGTAGGGAAAGGTGCTTCCTATGACCACCCTCATTCATCTGCAAAATTTCAAGTCGATGGACAATGTGTTCAACAGCAGATCGTAACTGATCAGTTGTGATGCTTCGCACATGAAGCGTTATGGAGTTCTTTAAGTCATTCAACGTCACAAAACCTCCACGATACACTACACTTTTTAAGTGATCCCGTAACCAAAAATAGCACGGATTTAGATCCGGCGAACGTGATAGCCATGGATTACGAAAGAAGCGACTAATAATACGTTCGTCTGCGAAGTGTTGGAGCAACTGCGCCTACACGGACTCATGGATATGTGGGGGCGCATCATTCTGCATGAAAATGGTCGATGTAAGGACCCGCCTTTGCTGTAGTTGCGGCATAACAAACGTCTGCAGCATGTCATGGTACCGACGGCCCGTAATGAAACATGTGACAAGACCACGTGCAGTTATTTCCTCAAAGAATGGCCCAAGGATGAATGTCGCCTTGAATCCACACCAGACGGTCATATTTGGAGAATGTAGGGGAATTTCAGTGTGCATTCGCGGATTTTCCTTAGCCCAAATGCGGTAATTCTGCATATTGGCTGTCCCATTGAGGTAGAAATGAGCCTCGTCGTTCCACAGAATATTCTAAGGCCATGACAGATCAACAGTCATTCTGCTGAAAAAACTGACAGCGAATGAGAGACGTTGGGGCTTGTCCCTATCAAGCAGCTCTTGGGTATGGTGGATCTTGTATGGGAAGTAGTGCATATGCTTCTGAGCACTTTTTGGACGGTGCTGTAAGAATAGCCTGTCTGTCGAGAAATTGCACATGCGCTACTGCCCCAAACTCTGATGTCTGTGACTGTGCGGCAACAGCTGTCTTGTCTTGACGGCATCAACAAGTACCGGTGTGACAGGTTTACGGCCTCTTCCAGGTTGAACTCCTAATTTCCCCGTCCCTTCAAATCTCTTAATCATGGCCCGAATACCTTTAGAAGACATTGGTCTACGCCGTAAGTTCTTTATCTTTATACGACGAAATTCACGAACTGCAGCAGAAGCATTCTCTTTATGTTCGTAAAACAGCTTCACCAATAACGCACGTTCACCTAAAGATACCGTCATCATTACAGTCGGAAACATCGACATAAAACATGCGAACGTTTTATACCCTAACCTGTTTTGCATAAGTAAGGTGGCGTGCACGCCCCAACACCGACCGTCCCAGATACTATGTGTATCCATACGGTCCCGTCGGTGACGTCCCAACGTAATGTAGCTTCGACTGCTACGACAGCAATGTACCTGCCGCACGACAGCAAGTTCTGAACCCAGATATGGATTGCAATCAGAAATGCGAGGTCTCCACCATCTCATCGGACCAGCCTCAGCTAGTCAATTTCGAGCCCGAAAGCCTCAGATACTGGCAGTTCCACGGTTTGGTGGCCAGAAGGGCACTTTTACCTTCTGAGGACGTCGTTCAGCCATCCATTTAACCGCGCCCCCAACGGCGTTCACCACACTAGCCGATTCGCACCAGCTGTGCCAACTAGGTGAATCTACACTCGCTTTTCCTTTATATAAGCCAGCCTCCACTGCCGCACGACAGGCCCCACTCAGGACATCTTGCACAGCCCCTGTTGCCCGGGCTTCTGCCCACATATGGGCACCGGGTTGTTACCAGACAGACATTAAGCTGTTCAGCCATGCACCACCAGTCAATTAAGACAGACTTTATCACACCACTATGGGATAATAACTTACACCTTAGCTCAAGAAAGCCACTACCAAAAACGCTACAGCGTATGTTCATGCAAAAATGTTCTACTTTCGTTCTAAGTACAGGTACCACAGATGTTATGGTACTAGGAAGGATTGGCACTATTGGTATTTGCGCGGGAAAAACCCTTGAGCGGGCAATGTAAAAACCCGATTCGACTCTTCACTATCGATATGAGAACTAGGTTATCTGTGTTCAAAGAGATCTCCTAGGAGGCTCTGATAGGGCGTCTGGCTCAGAATCTTCGAGAATCCGTTGTCCACCACCAAGCGGGTTTAGTGCCCAGGCAAGAAGATCCGTCATGATGACTACGATTCCTTTCCTACAGTAGTAGTCTAGGCACAGCTCCCGTCGCGTTCGAAGGTGGTAGTTCGGGGAAAGTATTGTTTCCTGACCGACTGCCACCGGGCGCACTCGAGCAACACGGGTTGTACTGTACCGAGCCTGCGCTGATCCCACACATACATGCAGGATTTTTCGGGAAGAATGGGTGCTGGTGGACTCCGAATGAACCATGTCCGGTGAGGACCTGATTAACGAAGAAATCTCCTTGGATTTTTTGTTTGTTTACCTGGGGAAACACCTTGTACGTGAACCTACCCTTCGTAGAGTCATCCCATCTGAGTTACCATTTATTTATTAGGCGCTTTAATAAAACACCTTTTGCATATTTCGAACTAAGTTTGACTGTAAGATCAATGTATTCACGTGTAGTAGCCACTTTTGCCGAAGATTCGACTAATTCGTTAAAATGATGACTTATATGGGCTCGTTTCTAGTGCAAGGTGATCCCTGTTTCGCTCCTCTTTACCAGGTCTTTAGTCTTAACAACAATCTTATGTGTTGGAGTCAGACTGTTAAGCGCATGGAGCGCCGTTGGAGCGCCATGGACGCATGGAGCATGCGTCTACTCTGACTCATTTGTAGTCTACTCTGACTCCAAATGAGTCAGAGAATACGTCCATCTCACTGAGCCCTAAATCTATTGCATCTTTAATGGCTTCTTTGATCGCTAAGACCTCCGACGTGAACACAGAGCTATGATCCGTCAACCGGAATTGGTCTTCCGAAACGATCTCACTTCCAGAAACCCAGTGAAACGCGCAGCCCACTCTGCCGTCCTCCATCTTAGAGCCATCTGTGTAATAACAAGAAGATGACCTGGGCGTTAGATCATTTGACCAAGTGAGTCTTCGGAGGTCTTCTCGTCTCAGTTGATATCTCCAAGTCTCTACCGTATCCGGCGTGAGATTGGTATCTTCAACGCCTTCGCCCCATCTGACAAGACCCGTGAATTCTTTTTCATACATCGCACGGACATGCAAGGGTGGAACCCCTGCAAGCACATTCAGTGCCTCTCCATAGACACCGTGCTGTAACATTTGGTAATACAAAGCAGGAGACCACGCTGAATTGAGTTAAGTTTTCGATTTTGTTTTACGTGATTAGTGAACCATATAGGAGCTGCATACAGAATTATCGTCTCAGCTACGGCTGAGTATACTGCTTTTCGAACCTTAGGCTTCATTCCCCAGTTAGTGCCCGTGTAGCGATTCAGTTTATACTGAATTTTGGTAGTTTTTTCCTGAATATAGTCTAGGTGAGGCTTCCCAGGCCCTGACTAACGACAGGGCATACGGGGCAAATGCCTGGGCCCCCCTACTGGAAGGGGCCCCCTACAGGCGTATGCAGAAATTCTGCAACCTAAAGAGCTCTTATGCCACTGCAAGGGGGCCCCCAGAATAGGCTTGCCCCGGGGCTCCAGGTAGCGTAAGTCGGGCCCTAAGGCTTCCAGCTCTAATCAGAGTCGAAGTGGACACCTAGGTATTTGATTTGCGAGCAGAAGGACACTTTGTGTCCTTTAATTTGTGTCGGCCATGAAGGCGCGTACTTCATTTGCCCATTAGTCGGTATCACCGTATAAAGACATTTAGCATAGCTAAATTCGAGATGATTACTAGTTACCCATTCATAAATAAGATCCAATATAGGATTGACAGTTCTGCTAAGTTTGTAAATACGTTCATCGCTTGCATTAGGAAAATGTCATCTGCAAAGGCTTGCACTGCCCATTTTGTAGTTGGCTGTAATCTGATCAACAAGTCATTTATAAGCACCAACCAGAGAATTGGCCCTAGGCATGAGCCCTGAGCAACACCCACGTTAAAGCTGTGCTCCCCTGTGTTCGAAATTGTAGATCTATCTCGTAAGAACAAGTCTACTAGACCCAGGAGGTCCGGTAGTACTTCATACTCCACTAGAAGGCGAAGGATTTCTGTACGCCGAACACTATTGAATGCGCTCTTTATATATAAGGTGAGTTCTTATTCTTCGCAGGCATGCAAATCTCGACATTTTTTTTTCCTTAGAACTGTCAGCTTTTCCCGTGTTTACATTTTATTACTCATAATTCTTGTTCTGAACTGTTAATATTGTTTCTGTATTCCGTTTTGGTCGTTTATTGTGTTAAATTTAATGTTTTTCCGGAAAAGGCGTCCTTTTGGTGGACATTTTGAAACTATTTTTTTTTTCGAAATTCCGTGAGCGCATCTCGTGTATAGTCTATATACCAAATTTCGTTGCATTCCGTTCACCTGTTTGCGCTGTAGGATGCTGTTTATAGGAAGAGTTTAATTATAACCACCCTGTATTTCGTAATTTTTTAATAGTATTTTTAGTATTATTTTTATTCAGTCTTTAATTTCATATTTTATGCTAAAGTTGGAGGTGATAATAGAATAGTTTGTTTTATAGTCCACATCAGAAATTTATCTTTTTTTTTTTTTTTTTACCTGTTAATGGAATTTTTTTACCAATGACAAATCTACTAACTTTTTGGAATATTCTGTTTTCATACTCGCCGTTCGCCGCTGTTATGTGAATTTTAAATACGTTTTTCTTCTTAAAACCTTTTTTCGTTTATTCTTTAGGTGAGTATTACAAAATAATGCATCATTTTCTATTTTTCTCTTTATCTTCCACTTTATCAAAATGTTATATCCTGGCGAAATTATTTATGGCATGGGGATTTTACTGGATTTTTAATGAAATGTAGTATTTTAATTATAATAATATAAAAATATAACAGAAAACACTAATTTTTTAGCTTACATTCTTTCGATTATGTCCCTTATAACTTATAATGTCTCGAGTGTTTTAATACTCAGGTCCAATGTAGTGCAACTTCACGAAAACAAGAGCTAGTTCAAACTGAAGTTCATCGTGTAAAAAACGAGTTAGTTCTCGCTCAAACTGATGTCTGAAAAAAATTAACCCGTTCAACTCAAGTACATTTTTAAAAAGGAGCGAAACTCATTAAAAGTTCATTTTTGAGTACTTTTATTTATTTTTTTTTTCTTTTCTAAATAGGTCTTATCCTCTGTGAACACTTTCATAGGTAATTTACATTTTTTTTAAATTGCCAATTACCATGAAAATTATTCTAAATTTAATGCTTAATTAAACTAATAAACTTATAACTCTTAATTATAAATTATTAATTTAATTTTAGTAAAAAATTATTTAACCATTTTCCCCTCTGCCCCCTCCCCCCCTTTTCAAGATATGTGTAACACTTTTTATAATTTTCCTTAAGCAGTAAGTGGTGTTTACACAAAGTTTTATTTCAATCCATAATAGAGTGGTTTAAAAAAATCCTTTCTGCATCTACACAACTCCCTTGCCCCCCTAAGCTATATATAACACTTATTGTGATTTTCGTAAAGAATGAGTAATAGTTATACAGAATATCGTTAAAATCGGTAACAAGTTGATATAAAAACATTATTTCTCTCTGCCCCCCCCCTTCAGCCCCCGAAATATGTGTGACACTGTATTTTTGTCGTAAACAGCAAGTGAAGTAAACAAAATTTCATTAAATTCAGTAAGAAGGCGATATAAAAACAATTATTCTCTTTCAATCTGTTTCTAGATCCCCCCCTTCGCCCAGATATATACTAAGTGAAAAAAGTACCAATTTAATTGATTGAAATTTCTAAAAATGTAATTTGAAAATCATTCTTTAAAATCATTATTTGATGTTTATTGTTTTTGCGATTTGCAAATTGCAAAAGTGCTCTTTTTTCCGGGTGCCTTTTTTCCAAGTGCTCGTTTTTCCGGGATCCATTTTGCACAGTTATTCTCTTTTCTGTTCTTTTCTTCTTCTACTTTCCTTTTTATATTTCAGACAGAAATATTTAATATGAGTTTGAGTTTGAATTGCTTTTTCACGCTCAAATTCGTGGAAAAAACGAATTTCGCTCAACTCAAGTTCATAATTTAAAAAACGAGCGAAGTTCAACTCAAAACTCAAAATTTTTTAGCTTAGCTCATGAACGCGTTCGTGCACAACACTGCCGGTACCTTTCTATAATATTTATTCTAAAGATTTTATGTTCTCTCGAATTTTTAAGTATTTATACTGAGCTCTTTACATATATATATAAAATTTTAAATATTATAGTCTGATAACAATTCATTTATTATTAGGATTCTGGTAGTATATACATATAGTATATATATTTAAAAACATATCGATTTTACCTTTTTTTTTTTTTTTTTTTTTTTTTTTTTGTTAATAAATAAGAATGTGAAACAGTCATATAAAAATGGTCAAAAAAGAATTTTTCCATAACTTAAAAATTTTTGAAAGGTTGGATAGTTGCTTGAGTGTGTTTTACGTTGCACTACTGTTACGCTAAGAGCTGGGAGAAGATTTATTTATTTATTATTTTTATTAGAAGGAATGAACTGCTAAATTGACGCACTGATACAATATTGACTCGCAGTAAGATCTAAGTTAAAGTTATCTTTTTATTCATAAATGCTTTTAAAACTAGTGGATCTGCAGATCAGAAGCCTCAACGTCCTATTAGCATCACACATTATTCAACAGGTCATTTTTATTTGTTCTTTTTTTATGATATATATATATATTGATTCGAGACTGATTTGTTACATAAACAGATACGTTCCTAAGGGGGCTGCCGCTCCCTTCCCCGCTATATCTCTCTTTCTATACCTATCTGTATATCATATATATATGTATTCTTAATAACTGACAGTCTTGTATTATTTCCCTGAAATTTATAAATATTTGTACCAAATTTCATGCAAAAAGATTACATAGCATATCGGAATTATTTTCTGTAACTCTATACGCTAATTATCAACTCTATGCCCACACTTTTCAACAGAAAAACATGCTTTTAACATTCTAATAAAATTCCATTATATTTAATGGGATGTAACCACGTTAAAATACACTTTTAAGAAATACCGTCTGTAGATCGTAATAGAACGAAATTCTTTTATGTATCCCGGAAAAGAAGCCACAGTTATTAAATACGCCATTAATTTTTCAAACTAATTTGACATCTTTTGGATGTATACAGTATGTCATCGAAAACCTTTTGTGTGGTCCTATAAATGAATTATTTAATCTTTAATACCCTTTTTTAAGAGTAAGCATGCTTTCAAGCATCTTTACAATGTATGTTATTCCATTATGTTCAATGCAGCATGAAAGCATTAAAGTGCGCTTAAATAAAAATAATTGTCCATAGACTCTAATGTTACGAAATTCTTTTGTGTGTCTCTGCAAACGAACCATAAACATTGTATACACCAGTGAAAACTATTCAGCTTATTCTACGTTTTTCATGAATAATTGTTTGAAATTTGACATAAATTGGATGGTTACGTGACATTGTCAGAACACTTTTGTAAGGTCCTGTACATTAATTAGGAAGCCTAAGAGCCATATTTTCTGAAGAAAACATAAGTTTAAGCATCTCACTAATGTACGATAATTTCATTTTGTTGATTGCAAAATAATGATGTTAAAATGCGTTTAAACGATATTCACCCTATATGTCGGTAATAATAAGAATTTTGGTGTGTTCCTGTACACAATTCATAAACAATATAGACATAAGAAATTGTACAGCTATTTATATACAAAGCCTAAACGTGTGTGCTAATTCGCAAGTCAATCGCAGTATTTTTGCAACCGCTATTGCGGTACATACAAATTCTGCCCATAGGCCGTAATGATAAGAAACATTTTTGGTGTGTCCCTGTACGCGAACTACAAATGGAATACTCATCCAAAATTATACAGCTAATTCTGTGTGGCTCATAAATATGTATACCAAATTGCAAGTCAATAGCGTGATTTTTGCGGTCTTTATCGCGGTACATACAAATTCTTTCCATAGGCCGTAATGATAAGAAAAACTTTGGCGTATTCTTGTACACGAACTACAAATGGAATACGCATCTAAAACTATACAGCTAATTTTGTTGGGTTCATGAACATCTGTACTACATTGCAAGTCAATTGCTTGATTTTTGCGGCCGCAATCGCGGTATATAAAAATTCTTGCCGTAGGCCGTAATGATAAGAAAAATTTTGGCGTGTCCCTGTACACGAACTACGAATAGAATGCACACTCAAACCTATACAGCTGATTTCGTAGGGCTCATGAACATGTGTACCAAATTTCAACTCAATAGCGTGATTTTTGTGGCCGCAATCGCGCGACAGAGAACACACAGACAAACATACAGACGGAACCCAAAATCTTTTTGAGTCTCAACAGGCAGGGAGGCCTCCACTGACGTTTCGGCAATGATTTAATTAATATTTTTATAACTAAAATTCGATTTTTAAATCAAAACACTACTTAGAACATGTTTGAGTATTCTTATTACAGTCACTGTTGTCGGTATTTTAAGAAGCATTCTAATTGAGTTGATTTTATTAAAAGATATAAATTAAAATTCGCCTACTGATTTTAACTCTTTTAATACCGATATCTGTCAGCTTCTGTGAGCATCTGTGCAAAACGTTTTATAACAGGCCCTGATCAGGGTGATCACTGGTCAGGGAAAGTCGGGGAATCATGGAAAAGTCAGGAAATAGGGAATTTCATGTAAAGTCAGAGAATTTTAATTAATTTTGTAGAAATAAGCCATTTTTGAAAGTCCATTATTGTAAATTTGTAAACTGCTTAAATTGTTTACTAATTTTGGAAAATTTTTGTGGGAATAAACAGCAAAAGTCATGGTGGAAAAGTCAGAGAATTTGAAAAAGTTATAATATTAGCCTGTGATCCGGCTTTAGAAGTCGCAATGGTTCGAGATTGGTACTGACAGATGTGAAAAATTTTAACTCTTCATATCCCCATTCATGTCCTACTTTGTAATAATTTAGTATGTCGGTAATTATCGCGATGACAAATTTTCAAGTTGCCACATGATTACAAATGACCGTCATTGAGAAACAACATCGTGTATCAAGTCGATTAATACACTTGGTTGAGACCTTCATATGGGCTATGTATATATTGAGTTTTAAACAAACCTATTCATAAATATGTTTTTCATGTGAGTTTGAAATTTTCAAATGGTCTTCATTTGGAAATATGATGGCGGATCAAATTACTTATGCAAGATATTTTTATAAGTCTACTTACCAGTTTTAGTTCGAATTGATTCAGCATTTCAGAAATTATCGCGATTACAGATTTTACACTATAGAAATAGACAAAATAAGAGCAGTAGCCACCAGCCACATAGCCACTTACAGCTAAAAAGTAGCCTTTAATAAGTTTGCTTAACCACCGCAGTGGCCATTTTCTGGCTGCATGCTGTATTGTTTAAAGAAACGTCTATTTGGCAGGTTTTTACCATTGATTGATTAATTTGAGCTGAAATATATTGAGATATATAGCACTTTCAGAAGATAACTTTATCTTTTAAGCAATAAAAATTTGTACCACAAGCAACCGATTCACTGCAATTGCATTTCAAAATTAGAAGGTTGTCGAAGTTTTTAACCCGAGAGTAGTCGCGTCATTTTTTGTAACGCTAATAGTCGCGTGTCGGTCTTTTTGCCGCCGCTGTTTAGTGTTGGGGGAAAGCCGAAAGAAAGCCAGTAGATAAAGATGAAGTGCCTTCTTTAATTCACGTGAAGTTTTTCCCGCAAATCTCTAACCTGTCTGAAAAACCGGAAATGGGAAAGAAATGAATCAACGTTAGTGGTCGCGTCGCGGTCAAATAGACCGATTTGAGAAGTAAAATGTTTTTAACTGCTGAAAAAATAGCAATAATTACTTGAAAACATACTATGTTAGAGGTCATCCACCCAAAGGTCAGGTAGACAGAGTTTCCCCACTTTATTTTTAAGGGGTGATTTGCAGGAGGAATTTATAAGCGATGGGCGGCAAAAAGACCGATATGCGACTACTAACGGGTTAAAATTCAATTCTTTATTCTTTTACTCTACTTTTCTTGAGAATACCCATCTACAAATTTTATAAAATTATATATATATATATATATATATATATATATGTGTGTGTGTGTGTGTGTGTGTATATATATATACATTTAATTCAATTTCACTACTGAATTCAGTAAAAACGATAATTACCTGAGAAAATAAAATATTTTGAAAATTGCAGTTTTGTATAGTACATATTCAACAAAATATTCGCTTTGTGAATTTGTCAGTTACCCTTGGATTGCCCCTTAATAACTTTTTAAAACTATTAATATTTTTATTAACATTATATTTATTTGAATTGTTCACTTTTATATTACTACTAATTTATACGAAAATTTTTATAACATATCATTGTCTTTATCATTTCTAAAAAAAAAAAAATGGCCCGTTATTTCTTATGGCCTTGCCTTTTAAAAATATATAATGCAATAGGTCCCTTTTTAAAGAAATCAACCTAAAAATAATATAGAGTTTTATAGCTTTCAATTTATAACTCTGTCCGTATTTCAACCCCTACAAACAAAATTTATATGGGCCAACTTTGAAAAAACTGTTATTTTCGTTGGCTCTTTCTTAGCCAACGGTTATAAATAAATGTCATTGGCTGTATGGATTGTCCCGGCCGTTCATATAAAACATTGGCCCATGGTCCATATGCAGCATTTACGTTGACAATGGGCGTGTTCAGTAGAGCGCCCGATCCACGACCGGTCGAAAGATTCCGAGCCAAAGCGTTCAGTGGTGTCGACCGATCCAGAGTTACATCGTTCAGTGGAATGGACCGATCTCGACCGGTCGTGGATCAGAAAGCCCAGAAAAATTTCTTGATCCATTGGGTCACGTGATGGATCAAATGCGCAATAGGTTGAAAATCAGGCTCTGATTGACATTACGCAGTGAAAACCTGAACAATGAACATCTGTTTGACAATGATTGTTTATTTGTTTGATTAGCTGAGGATTAATACAGATGTACCTATTTATATGCATTGTTTGTGCTGTAGAAAATAAGGTAAGTAATTCCATAAAATGCTAAACTATATTATGTTTATTCATTTATTGTGCAAAAAAGATTTTTTATGTAATAACGATTTTCGATACGTAATTTTTTTTTTTTTTTTTTTTTTTTTTTATGAACGTAACATTCAAACATAAAATTAAAACAAAAATTTACACAATTTTAATTGAAACAAAAAAATATATATTTTTTTAATTCGGACGCTATCATATTTTGTTAATTTAATATATAAAAATAAGCTGGGAAAAATTATATTTCTTTTTTTTTTTTTTTTCAGACAAAGCTTTTCATTCATGCGATTGTTTTTTGTTTACAAATAGAAAAGTTTGTAAACGATTGTATTTTTTACCTTTAAAACAATAAGTTAACTATAAGTAAATAAATTAAAATCCTTCCACATATTTTTAATTTAGGTAAAAATAAGTTTAAGATGTCAATTATTAAATTTAATAAACAAAACAGACTGTAAAAAAAGTAGCTATAAAATTATGCAGTGTTGTTTACATTGCTAGTTTATTTTAATATTCAGTCGGTAATAAGAGAAAAAGCTCTTTATATTGATTCATAAATCGAAGAAAAAAATAAGATTATTTTTTATATAAATCCATTATATTAACTGAACAGCATATTTCATATTTTATATAATTTTTTTTTTTTTTTTTTTTTTTTTTTTTTTTTCAAAAACGTTTTTGTTGTACATTTCTGTTCATAATAAAATTCGAAGAGAAAGAAAGGTGTTTTAAGTGCTCATTTAAGATAAATCTACTCTGCTCCTTTAAAAATAAATGTAACGTAACATTCTTAACATTTTCATGATTAAAATTTATACGTGAATTTAGAAAAATCATAACCAAAGTAATGTATATTAGTAATGTGTCAGTACAATCAATTAATAGCTTCTTATTTTTTGTTAGCAGAGTACAGAATTCTACATTAATAAGAAAGAAGTAAAACTGTTATTACATAAAAGATCTTTCTTTCTTTCTTTTTTTTTTTTTTTTTTTTTTTTTTTTTAAGAAAAAACGTAATATAGTTAAGCATTTTATGGAATTACGTATTAAAAGTCCAGACAAAATAAACAACAGAAATACAATAATACAGGTCAAATTAGATAGATGGCGCTGCTCCTATCACGTCAAAATTGTTCCAAAGCGTTCAGTAGATTCCTGGCCCGATCCAAGACCGGTCCAGGATCAGTGACGTCATCGCCCGGTCGAATTGATCCATCTCGGGCGCTCTACTGAACACGCTCAATTACATTCTGGTAGTTATTGGAGGCGTATCCGCGTATGCTTTTGCATGCGTTCGTGTAATCTTCATTCTATATTCGCAGTTACTTTTTGGTTGATTTTTTTCACCGAATTAAGTCTTTCGGTAAGTTTTTAGTTCTTTTTCCCTGGTAGGGGTTTTTTATTTCTCCCAGTTCTGCCATTTTATAGTTTGTTTATTTCTGTTAAACGGTCAGTGTACCCATTTTTTGTTCATGGCAGGAGGGCGGTTACCGGTTGGTTCGCCTTGCTCGCCGCATTATTATACTAACGAACATAAGCTATCCGAGTCTTTAAATATTGCTGTCAATGACGGTTATGACATTATATCTTTCATAATCTCGGCCAAAAACGGCTCTTTGCCGCAAACCCACCCAAAGGCTCTTAAAGAGGAACTGGCTAAAACCATCACCAATTGCAACGAGATAGAAAGCCTAAGGCTCACCAGGCAGAATAAGCTTTTCATTACTACCAAACATATTCAAGTAGCCCAGCAAATATTAAGTATAGAGTCATTGCTTGGCATACCAGTTGACACTTTCATCCAGAGGGAAACAATCTCTACACGCTTTTTGCTACACAATATTGACATCTCTGTAACTTGTGCTGACATAGCAGAAGAGTTGAGTTCCCAAGGCCTACACATATTGGAGGTGAGAAGATTTATTCGCAAAGCTCAGGGCACGGATCAACCTACTTTGACGGTACTGGTAACAATATTAGGTACGACCTTACCAGCAAATGTAAAACTGTGGTACCAAATTTATCGGATCTCGTTATTTTATGATAAACCACGTGTGTAAACCCACCCATGTAGTACTTGCCACAGGTTTAATCACACCCTTAGATCGTGCCGTAATAATAAGATATGCATCCAATGTGCGGAATCGCACACCGAACCTTGCACTAGTCCCACACCTAAATGCATTAATTGCAAAGGCAGTCATGCTGCCAATGATAAAAACTGTCCTGTGTATCAACGTGAGATCCGAATCCAAAAGTACCGTGCCACCCACCACCTCACGATTGCTGATGCGAGACGACGTTTTGCAGAAAATGAAACCACCTCCACGAAATCATATGCCGCTGCTGCTACCTTTTCCTCCCCATCGGTGGTTACCAAAATTGAGCTGGAAGAGGCGATGCAGAGTCTCTCTACCCACTTTACCTCCCTCATGCAAACGATGGTTACTGAACTACAAAAAACTCTCCAAAGTTTCGTTGAGACAGCCATTCAGCCGCTTATGGGTATCATTCAAGACCTACAGGTCAAACGTTCTCCAAAGTTACCTTCTGGTCTCTCAGATGCCGTCGCACAACGGCTCAAAAAAGCACGTACAGATCTTACCTCCACCAACTCTGATTCTCTTAGTATGGACACGTCATTACCAGATGCTCTGGAGTCTCCTGCCTCCCGCCCTCCTCCTGAACCACCGCATGGTGTCTAGCTCCTGTGCCGCCGCTCTCATGTTTTCTGGTCTCTGGCTGTTTTTGGGGGTAAGTCCTGTTTGTTTTCTGCTGTTATTTTTTTTCCTTGTCATGTCTTCTGAGTTATTTTTGCTCCAATGGAATTGTAGAAGTTTCCGTGCCAGGCCCGTAGCTAGACTATGTTTCCAGGAGGGGCAAACATATTTCTAGGGGGGGCAAAACATTTCTTTGAATTTTTCGATATTTTAAAACTTCCTTTCCCCCCCCCCCCCCCTTAGAAAATTTTCTGCTATAAATTTTAGAAAAGATTCTTTTGTTACAAAATGAAATATTTCTACTTCTTCTTCTTTTTCTTTTTTTTTTTTTTTTTTTTTTTTTTTTGTTAACCTTTTCGGCGATGCACAAATATTAATTCAAAATTGAAAAAACTGTCCCTGGAAATTTTTTTATAAAATTTTTCTTTTATAACTTATAGAAATAACTTCATTCATTTCTTGTCTTTTAATATTGTAGGTGATTTCTAAAGGCTGTTTATTTTAAATGGAGAAAATCTGCTTGCCTCTGAAATGGTTAAGAACGCATCCTCTGATAACAAATAACCGGGATGAAAGAATTCACCTTTTTCTGCCACCAGTATTTTCGTACAAAAATTTCTTACCTATAAAGTCACAAAAGTAATTGTAAAAATGTGGCATAAAAATACTGGTGGCAGAAAATCATCCCTGAATTGATTAATATATTTTTATACACCATGAACACTCCTGGCTTTTTTACTACACAGTATTTATTAATATATGATTTAGATTCATTTACATTAACATTTTTTTTTCAAATATTAAAAAAAAAAAAAAAAATTCTGGAGTGACTCCACTCGACTTTCCAAACATTGAGTAATTAACAGTTTTGTAGATAAAGTAAAGAAAGAGGAGTTGTTAAACAAAAGAGAGAAAACCATAATAGAGTGTTTGAGTATTTTTGCCCATTTATTACACGATGTTTTATTTAACGCTACTGAACTTTGAGCCCATAGATCATAATGATAAAGAATTTTTCATTGTGTCCCTGTGAAAACCTATGAATGCTAGATTCACCAAAATGCTTATAGTTAGTGCAACAGTGATTTATAATATTAATATAAATTTTCAGCTCAATTGAATATGGCGTTTAGATGCTATCGCACTTTTAAAAATTTGGTCCCATAGGGCATAACGATGAAGAATTTTTCTTTGTGTCCCTGTAAAAAAACTGTAAGCGCTAGATTCACCAAAATCTATACAGATTGAGTATCTGTGACCTATAACATGTGTAAAAATTTTTTGCTCAGATTAATAAGGAGTTTAGACGCTATCACACTTTTAAAAATTTGGCCCCATAGGCCATAATGATAAAGAATTTTTCTTTGTGTCCCTGTAAAAACACTATCAGTGCTAGATTCTCCAAAATCTATACTGATTGAGTATCTGTGACCTATCACATGTGTATAATTTTTTTGCTCAATTGAATAAGGCGTTTAGATGCTATCGTACTTTTAAGATTTTTGGTCCCATAGGCCATAATGATAAAGAATTTTTCTTTGTGTCCCTGTAAAAAAACTATAAGTGCTAGATTCACCAAAATCTATAGGGTTCGTACTATGGTGACTTACAATATACGTACCAACTTTCAGCTTATTCGAACAAAGCGTTTAGACGCTAGCGTGTTCACTCACAGACATACACACACACATACGTACACATATACATACATACACACACACATACATACATCATCGCAAAAATAGTGAAAACGGACTCAGGGGATCTCGAAACGTATAGAAACATCAAAATCTCAAATTCGGATTTTTGACATGATTGCAATACTTTCCTCACTATAGTGTTCGGAAAGTAAAAAAAAAAAAAAAGCATATAATATAAAAACACACAGTAAAAGGAGAATACACACTACCAGTATAAGTGTTTGAACACTTTGGATGTTACACAATTATTTGTTTGTGTGGGTTAAGACTGACTGACCACACTAGGGTTCTACTCCGTATTAATGCAATTTTTTGAGAAATCATGGAAAACTCAAAAGATTTAATTCGACATGGAATCGAACCCGGCACCTTGAGTCTTCCAGCTCTGAGAGCAGAGATTTAGGTTCTAAATAACAGTTGTGCTTTTAACTTCTCTTTATAGAGAAAAATACAAATTTATATCTTTATTTGTAAAGCAGGTATTGCTTTTATTGCTTTTGAAGATATTTAAATTTGATAAAGAAATTAGTAGAATTTATGATTTCATAGCAAAAACGAAAAAGTAGAAAGAAATAGGAATATAATTTTAAAAAAGTAAGAGAGTAACATATTCTATCATTTTTTATTTTTAAATATGTGAAATTTCATTGAAACAGTAAAATAATAATAATAATAATAATAATAATAATAATAATGTGAAAATAATTTTACATTTCAAATTAATTAAAGAAGACGGATAAGTCGATGAGTCGAACTCGGTACCCCCTTCTTCTAATTTTAGGAGCAGAACCTTGTGTCCCGAAGAATAGCGTATTTTTAATATCTGTTTATGCAGAAAGTTACAATTCTTTGTTTCTATTTGTAAAGCGGGATAATATTTTATTGACCTTTAAGATATTTAAATTAGATAAAGAAATTACTAGGATTTTAATTTCAATAATAATAATATAAAAAGTGGGAAGGAGGGATAAACAGAAAAAAAAATTATTATTTTTAAAATGAATAAAAAAAATAACACATTCTATTATTTTTAAGTTATAAACAATATGTTAAATCTCATTAAAAATATAGAAAAATAAAAAGTATAAGTGGAAATATTTGTATTTTGACTAAATTATATATAGTGTATTTTTATATTATATGTATAGCTAAAATAAGTAATAGCACAATACCTTTTTTAATTTTTAAACAATGTCAAATTTCATTAAAAATGTAAAAGAATTAAAAAAAAAAAAAAAAAAAAAAAAAAAAATCATGTTTTTAATATTTTAATTAAGTTAATAAATAACCTACGTTTCTATTTTTAAATATTAAATCCTTTTATCAGAATCAGATGCTACGCTAAAGGAAATATTCTTTAAAGATTATATTAAAAAGTAATTTTTTTTTTTTTTTTTTCTCTAGTAAAGAGTAAATGTTTAATGTTAGTTCATAGATAAACATAACATCTCCAATGTTTATTTATAAAGAACTTTTTTGTTATGTTATAGAATTTTCGAGCTATTTTAAATATAATAAATTAATTAATTAAAATACATATAACATCATTTTAAATTTATAGAAAATATTTTAATTCTCATTTAAAATACAGAAAAATGAAATATATCACCAATTTTATTTTAACATTTTAATAAAATTTCTAAATAATCTAAAATAAAACTATGATAAATGAAAAATAAATGCAGGAAATACTTATACTTAATTTTAATTACTAAGCTAAAAATTCTATAATAATAAATAATATTAAGAATATCTCTTTGGATTCTAAAGGAGCAATGTTTTTAGTGTAAGTTCCCAGAGAATCGCTGAAGTTCCAAATTTTTTTGTAAAGAAGTTATTTGTAAAGAATTTCAAGATGTTTACAAATGATAAACTAATTTCTCTGATTTTTATTTTTAAATATTAAATCCTTTTATCAGAATCAGATGCTACGCTAAAGGAAATATTCTTTAAAGATTATATTAAAAAGTAATTTTTTTTTTTTTTTTTTTTGCTCTAGTAAAGAGTAAATGTTTAATGTTAGTTCATAGATAAACATAACATCTCCAATGTTTATTTATAAAGAACTTTTTTGTTATGTTATAGAATTTTCGAGCTATTTTAAATATAATAAATTAACTAATTAAAATACATATAACATCATTTTAAATTTATAGAAAATATTTTAATTCTCATTTAAAATACAGAAAAATGAAATATATCACCAATTTTATTTTAACATTTTAATAAAATTTCTAAATAATCTAAAATGAAACTATGATAAATGAAAAATAAATGCAGGAAATACTTATACTTAATTTTAATTACTAAGCTAAAAATTCTATAATAATAAATAATATTAAGAATATCTCTTTGGATTCTAAAGGAGCAATGTTTTTAGTGTGAGTTCCCAGAGAATCGCTGAAGTTCCAAATTTTTTTGTAAAGAAGTTATTTGTAAAGAATTTCAAGATGTTTACAAATGATAAACTAATTTCTCTGATTTAGATTTTAATAATAATAATAACAACAATAAAATTTTGTGAGGGAAAATTAAAATGTTAATAATTATAACAATACACACACACACATATATGTATAATATATAATATGCTTTAAATGTACTAAAAATAGTGTCAAGATAATAAAGTACAATTTTGGAATTTTTGTTGTAATTTTTTTTATTGAATCTTATATGAATTTTGCTTTAATATATATATATATACATATTTATTTATTTATTCAAGTATAAATTACATAATTTTAAAATCATGTTACAATTTTCATTTTAATATTTTAAAAATTGAAATGGAAATAAAATATCAAAATAATTTTAATGCTTACCTTGATGATCTGAAACTTAAATAAAATGTCTGCCTAAAAAAAATTATCACATGCATAATCGGTCTTTCTTGAAGAACTTTTGAAACAAGCTTGCATAAAAGTAGCAAACAATGCGTAAGAAAACAGAAAACTCAGTGATTGAGAATACTTTCAACTGACCACCATTATTCCCCACTTCTTTTTTTCCTTGAATGTTGAATGTCGTAAATCACTGTCTTATCAAAAGTGCGGGAGGCTGCTGATCTTAGGCGGCAAATTAGTCATTATTACAGAAAAACAACATTTTCTCAATACTCTTTTCCACCTTCATTTTATGACCCTTCAGAGAATGATAAAAGCATTTAGGCGAATGTGATCACTATGATATAGCCTATTGGCATCCCAGCTTCCGGATGTATTGTTGGAATAACTTCAAAGCAAAATTCACAAAGATATCTGACCCCTTAATTATCCCAGCGGGCAGGGGGTTAGAACCGAGATGTTCCAACGCCTTGGGGCGGCGCCCAGTTTTCTACTTTGCGACGCTCAGTAGATAACCGGAGAGGGTCACTCCACGATAGTTTTGCTTACATCCATTTAAAAGTTTCAGGGAATCGAGACGTATTGGGTCACAAAGAAAACAAATCGAATAAAAAGAATAACTATTCTTTCAATTTTCAGGCAGTTGTCAATTGGGATCCTCTGCCAGGATAGGATAAGAATAACAACATTTATTTCTGGCGTGAGAAGGAGAAGAATTTTAAAATGTTGAAAAACATTTAACCATATTTATAATTTATAACATTCAAAAGCTGTCATTAAAAAAGAAAGAAAGAATTTTTATCCATATCTACAGTTATTCTTTATATTCATTTATTTTATTTCTTATAACTTAAATTGGGTGAAATTGGCGCTTTTGTTATTTTAAAACGCACATTTTACATTTTTCATATTTTACTTGAACCATTTCCCAAATTAATTAAAACTGCCGCATAAAATAAAAATAATGAAAGATGCTTCTGTAATGAAGCATATACTAAGGAAGTAATGGACCTATTTACATACATTATACACATTCAAGTTAAAAAAAAGCTTTAATATCAGTGCTTTGAATATATAAACTCAATAATGCAATGATGGAAAAGTCGCATTACTTTCAACAAGAGCATAAATCATACCTATAACATTCTTATGAATTTTAGCTCAATCGAATAAAACGCTATCGTGTTCACTCACACACAAATATACTCACATACATACAAACACTAGAAAAATTAAAAATATTTGATTCAGAACTCAAAATATACACAAAAATATCCTAGTCGAAATTTTTCATGATTACAATACTTTCCTTGCATCGTTTGTTCGGAAAACAAACAAACAAACAAAAAAATTAAATAAATAAATAAAATAACAATAATATAAGATTACAGAAAACAAAAAACAGTATAACATATCTTAAAACAAATAAGAATAACACATGCATTTTAAAATTTTTATGACGCACAAATACTCCATCCGGAAATCTATTTTCATTTCATAAATTTGATTATTTAATGAAAATAAAATAAAGACGGATATGTAGTGTTTAACAAAATCATTTGTATGTAGTATGATAAAGTGCAACATTGAAAATATAAAACATTGTTGATCTGAATTTTGTTTTGAATACAGTTATTGTTATATCTACACATTGAAAATATTTTTATGGCTGTTTGGTCTTAAAAATCTGTTTAAAATTTTAATACACACTCATTATACGTTATTTTATATAAAATTAAACAAATTTTTAAATTTACTTTAAACACAGAAATATTTTTAAACTGTACTTATTTACAGATGAATGCAATTTTTTGAACATATTCAAAAATATTAAGTACAGAAAAATTCATTCTCAAAGATATTATTAAACCGGTAGTGAATGTCTCGAACATGAGATATAAGTGAAAAAGAAATTAACTTAAAAAAAAAAAATATGTTAATTATGAGTCTTTTATTGATTCATATGTTTTGTTACATTACCACATGCATATTCAGTATTTTTATTATATATATATATATATATATTTAAATCGTATAACTATGTTTTAATGAGTGATATATATATATATATATATATATATATATATAATTATTAATTTCGTGTTCAAATAAAAATAATAATCTTTACTTTAAAAAAATAACCGTCCTCTGAAGCATTTTTCTGTTAAATTATATATATGTATGTATGCATATAATAAGAGGAGTAGAAGCTTGCACGGGCATGAGCCAGAGACCCGAGTCCGACTTAGGTCCTCGAATATATTTTTTCCATTTGTTCTCGGGCCAGGGCGAATTCGGACTTTTTTTTTTTCTTTTGTATATACTCGCGCCAGACTGTCTGGATTGAATTTTCCCCCGGGGAAATTTTTTCCGCATTTCATTCGTTAATTACAAAGATTGTAAATAATAAAGCGTTTCTTTAATCATTTTTTTCACACTATTTTATGTGCTATTAGGTTACATGAAATTTTGTTTCGCTAAAAAGTGTTCATAACTGCAATATGACCATTTGATTGTCTCTTTCTTCACGCTCTGATTTCTGTAAATATTTCAAAAATGTCTCAAAAAGGATATATATCTTATTGAAATTCACAATTACAAGTTCCCTATTCAAAATGGCATAAACGTTGCTACTACTTTCAGCACATGAACAAACAAAATAAATTAAATACATCATGGTTTATGAGACTTTATTTTTTATGGTCTAGAGAATCTAAGGAATATGAAAGTTAATTTTTAATTAATTTTTCTCTACTTTCCAGAGTAATGAAATCAAAATAATTTTCCAGATGCACAAATGCATTTTTCCCTTTTATTTTAATTATTTATTTATTTTGAAAATAGCTGGATTAACATTTATGTTTCGTTGACAGAGTCACGCAAAAAGATTCAGATACATTGCGGGATATAAACGGAAATTGATACAAACAAACTTTAGCAGTACTAACCATTTTTAATACTTACCTACATTATTTCATAATTATCTATACTTTCAATTTCACTTTCTCTCTCTGTGTGTGGCTTTCTGTCAGTCTGCAATAATGTATTTCTGTTGACAAGTAATTGTCAGTCTCCTAAGTTAGCCCTAGTTTTGTCAATTGATTTTTTCCAGGGCGGGCCGGACCACAGATTAAAATAAAATAAAATAAATGAGACGAATCGGTCCCGGGCCGAAATTTTAATTGTTATTCTGAACCGGAACGTGTAAGGAAAGCTTTCTGCACGTGCAGACCTCTAAAGAAGCATGCAAATGCCCCTCCTTGTCTTCGCCCTGAATTGTATATATACAAAATATGCACTTTAAGGGCGCAAAATGTTTTTTGGTTGTGTTTCATTTTCCAGAATTCTTGTTTCATCAATTAAAAAGACAGCGTCCGGTTGAGTTGTGATGTGGCACTATTGTATGAAGAACACAAATTTCACCGAAATCACTTAATCGCTTTCCACTAAAGGCACAGAAAACCTTTACAAAACTAAGAAAATCAAGCTACAATCACCAAGATAATTTCCCCCCCCGGTCTATGGGAATGGAGAGAATTTAAAGAGAAAAAGAAGACTTTTAAAAATGATATGGGTTTCATTTCTGGAACTTGAGTTGACACTGAGGATGAAGGGGGGGGGGGGGTGTACATAAAATTTTATTTACAGACTCACCTTTCCAAAAAGAAAAAAAAAAAAAGAAAAAAAAAAATTCTCTTTTAAGTTTTTACCGAAAGTCTAACCATATGCTAGGACGGGCAAATTTTTCTCTAGGTCGGGCACAGCCCGTACTGGCCCCCACCTAGCTACGGGCCTGTTCCGTGCCAACGGCCATTGGTTCCTAAATTCCCCCTCCCTTCACGCCCGTATTTTGTGTCTCCAAGAGACTTTTCTTTCCCCTTCTGACATTGTCTCTCTCCCTAATATGATTTGTTATAGAGCTGATAGGTTATCCGCTCGGGGCGGTGGTCTGTTGACTGCTGTTCATTCTTCTCTTCCGTCTACAAGTTTTACCCTCCCTACGTGCCCTCTTCAGGATTTTGAAGCCCTCGGCGTTAGGGTCTTTTTTGATCATTCTTGGTCTATAATTATTAACATTTACTCCCCCTCTGGTGCCCTCCCTGAGGAATGGCTTTCTGAGATTGTTTCCACCAGCGGCCCCCCCCTCCTTATTCTTGGCGATTTCAATATTAATGTCTGTGTCCGGTCTCCCCCCATTCCTGCTAGAACTCGTCAATTACTAAACTGGGTCGTCTCACAGGATTTATGTATTCTCAATTTAACTTCTCCTACTCGGTCTAGCCCTTGCAGCTCCCCCTCCCTTTTGGATTTGACTATGGTATCTCCTCCGCTTTATGACAAATTTATGTTTTATGTCCATCCTGATCCTTATGACTCTGATCATCATCCAATCCTTGTTTTCAGGCACTATAACTCTCCTCCCTCTGCTAGTACTAAAAAGTGCTACAATTGGTCAAAAGCTAGCGCTGCCCTTAACCGTCAGGACAACCTACCGAATCTCTACTACGAAGACTTTGAGAGTGCTTGTATGCAAGCTCTTTCGGACACTTGTGCTACTTTCCCTAAGGCGCGTAACTCAACTCGTCCCTGGTGGGACAGCACTTGCTGCCACCTGCTTGCTCGGAAACGAAAACACCTTCGCCTTGCTCGCTCCCTCTGCTCCAGAGATGAATGGCTCCGCTATAAGCATTACGCTGCTAAGCTCCGGCGTTACATTTAATATTCTTCACGATGCTTCTGGGACAATCTTTGTCGGGAGAACAGCTCCAACGGGAAAATCTTCAAAATTCTAAAACGGATAGCCAACCGTGAACTCCCTGGGGAAGACAATATCATCCTCAATCCATTCCCCCTCACTTCTGCCTCTCTCCAAGCCCAGGCTTTCCTCCAACACTTCACGAAGGATTGCAGTGAACCTCCCATTCCGTACGATCTTAGTGATGGAGATCCTATTCTTGACGAGCCCTTCAGCATTGAAGAACTAATCCATTCTCTCAAGCACTCTCGCCCAACAACTCCTGGAGCTGACGGAATCTCTCTTAACCTGTTAAGTAAGCTCTCTCATCAGCACCTGGATTCCCTGAGGAGTACATTCAATAATTCATTTAACACGGGTATCCTTCCTCCCTCTTGGAAACTGGCTACCATTCTCCCCATCCGGAAACCCGGTAAACCCTCGTCTGATATTGCGTCTTATCGCCCCATTGCTCTCACTTCGGTGGGGTGCAAAGTTCTGGAACGGATGATTCTTCGCAGGCTCCTTGCTTGGGCTGGCCATCGGAACCTCTTCCATAGAGACCACTACGGCTTTATTCCTTCCCGGGACTGCACTGTAGCTCTCAGCACCTTTTTTCTGGACGTCTCTACTGCCCGTGCTAATCGCCACTTTGTGGCTGCAGTCTGCCTAGATATCAAGGCAGCTTACGATTCCGTTCAGCCTGACATTTTAATTCATAAACTCGCATCTCACGGTATCCGTGGTAAGATGGGCCTTTGGATTGCTTCCTTTGTTAAACATCGGGTTATCCAGGTACGCTGGAAGGCAGCTCTTTCCCAGGTCGGTCCCTGCAATCAGGGTGTTCCCCAGGGCAGCGTCTTATCCCCGTTTTTGTTTATCATGTACATGCTGGACGTTGTCGAAACTCTTGAGGAGGGTGTACATATAATTGTCTACGCGGATGATATATTAGGTTATGCTATTGGCCCGGCTGAAGACCGTGCTCGCCAAAAACTTCACAACACGTTGTGCCGCATTCATACTTGGTGTTCTGCAAATAAACTCTTAATCGGCCCTGATAAATGCTCGGCAATTAATTTCTCCCGTTCCAGAGATCCCGGCCCTTCTATCACCCTTATGGGTTTCAATATTCCATGGAGCTCCCACGTTAAAATCCTTGGCATCTGGTTCTCCCGCTCTCTTTCTTTCGCCCACCATTTTTCCACCTTGAAAGTGAAGGCTTTTCGGAAAATTAACTATATCAAGGCGGTTGCTAATCGTTCTCGGGGGCTAAATAGCAATCATGCGTTGAAAATTATTGACTCCCTGATTCGAAGTGGTCTAGAATATGGTTCTCCCCTTTTCTATGATGCCCCTCCCTCTTCGCTCAATACTCTTGAGATTTGCTATAACGCTGCGATTAGAGTTGCTACTGGCCTTCCCCGCTGGACCCCTCTCCCTGTTCTCCGCCGTGAGGCTGGTGTCGCTAGCATGACTCTTCGGCTCTCCCTCCTCACTAAGCAGTTTCTCCTTCGTCTTCTTGCCTCCTCTCCAGGCCTTCGCCTTTGCGACTTAATCAGGTCCCAATTACTTAGCCCCTCTGTGAACTGGAAGTGGGGAATTCCGCTTCAAGAAATCTGTTGTTCTTTAAATTGCTCTCTTTTGCAGGTCCTCCGTTTCGTCTGGCCCCCGCCCCCTATTTGCCTTCAGTTTAAGGTGGTTGTTGACGAATTCCCCTTTCAAGACCCCTCCATTCCTGACGAATTCATTGCTAAAGCATGGAACAACTGGCGCACCTCCATCCCCCTGTGTACTCTCTTGGCCACTGATGCCTCGAAAGACGACCACAAAACGGCTGTTGCTGTGGTGGATGCAAACTCCACCTTCTCTCTGGCTTCTTTGGTATCCCATCACAACTCTGTTTTCACTGCCGAAACCCTGGCTCTTGTTCTTGCCATCTCCGAAGCTCCAACTTCTCACTCCCAGATCATAATCCTGTCGGACAGCCTCTCTGCTCTACTTGCCCTGAACTCCTGGTCGTTTCATTCTCCCAAAGTTATTCTCCACCTTCTTTCTGCTATCCATGCCTGCAACCAGCGTGGGCACCACATCATATTTGTTTGGTGTCCCGGACACAAGGGTATCTACCCTAACGAGAGGGCGGACAGCTTGGCCAAGAACGGTCCATACACCTGCCACTCCATTCCTGGGATCTCTCCCGAAGACCTTCGCTCCGGTTTAAAGAAATCTTGGCTCATCGAATGTGAATACAGTTGGTTGCAGAGCGAGTATGCCTCTCTCTTTGATTACCTCTCTCCGGATAGACCCTTTTCCAGGTGGGCCCCCTCCCGCAGGGCGGATGTACTTCTGGCCCGTTGGCGATCTAAAACCATCATAACCCACCAGCGGCTTTTTCGTATGAACCTCTCCTTCTCTCCTCTTTGTCGCCACTGCTGGGATCAAGAGACTCCTGAACACATTCTGCTGTATTGTCCGTTCTATCGGAATCCTCGGCGCCGGCTTCTCTCCGCTCTTAATCTCCCGGACGGTTCCTCTTACGGGGATATTGTTTCCACTGCTCTTAGCTCTCGTAATGGGACCATGAGTCTCCTCTCTTTCTCTAAGAGTGTTTTTCCAGATCTCTAATTTCAATCTAATGGATATTTCGAGATGACGCTGCCGTAGTGGTATAGCATATATCTCATGTTCTTCCCTACCTACCTACCTACCTACCTACCTACCTATTCTGGTAGTTATTATTTGCTAGACTATTTTCTCATCGTGACACAATACCTATATTAAGTATTATAAAAATTACACATACTTGTTCTAATAAAACAATAAAGCGACACCAGGTAAATCGTTCTTTTTTCTTTTAGTAAGAATAGTTTTCACCAAAATTTTATGGAATTTATAGAAATTTTATCATCACACATACGAAACCTGAAATTTGAAACAAATACACTTATTACAATCGACTGTAAATTTTAGTTTAAAATTTTTGACCATTTTGGGGATAAAATTTTCAAGATGAATTGTAAATAACTTAAAAGGAATTGCGTGTTTGACAGTTTGAGGACAAGCACGGATTAGGATATTTAGGATTCTTTTAGTATCCATGAGGACAAGCTTCTAAAAGCGGGAACTGTCGTCCAGTGTTGCCAGATTGGGGAAAATTTTCGCGATTTTGGGGAAATGTTGGGGAAAAGAACAAAGAGCAATTTTTTTTTTTTTTTTGGTACCATTTTCTCTTAAAAATACATATGGTGCAGAAGAAAAAAATGTTTGGGATCAGACTTTCCAAACCGAATTTTTGGTATATTCACAGTTTTGAGCTTGCCTTAATCAGAAAAACAAGTTTTTTGCGACTGGTCTTTGTGTGTTTATTTAATATTAGCATAATTTAAAAACATATAATAGACGGAAATCCAAATTCAGTATTGGGGCCGCGGTAGCCCAGTCGGCAGAGCGCCGGCCTCGTAATTGGAAGATTGCGGGTTCGGTACTCGAGCCGGCCAAAGACCGTTGTGTACACTAATGGTGGCTGGTGCACGTAAAATCTGTCGTGGCCGCAATGTTCTCCATGTTCCCATAAAAAATTATATCTCTGGGGGTCACCGAAACGGGAGAGCCATCCCTTCCGTATAGGATCAAAATTGTGATGGCATGTCTCCGGACCCGCTCTAGGGGTGTGTCACAGACCGTCGCCAATTGTCCATCTGCGCAGCACTAGTGCGACTTAAAACCCAACCATCCATCCAAATTCAGTATTCTAATTCTATGTCATATGGAGAATTTAAGTGACATTCTCAATTGAAATCGAACAAATATAACATGTACAAGGACATTCAAAAGAACTCAAATACATTTATGTTTATGGAAGAAATTTTTTGTTGGTATATTTTAACACCTTTTTACTGCGCTACACAAATTAAAATAAACATACATTTGTTATAGGTATATATAAGCATGTTTCACATATAATATGGTATGAAATACACTCTCACCATTTATTTACGAGGTGCCACACAAAAGAAATCGGATTTATTAGGGTCTATAACAAATGTATTTCAAATTATGTACATTTCTATTATTGTGGTATATTTAAGCGCATTTAAGTGTATACAATTTACATAATGCATACATACCCAACCAAAATTAAACAATTACATATTTGAAGTTTTTGTGGTTAAGGCCAATTAACTACACTAGGATCCTAAATCTGGATGGAATACTTTCAGTGGGAGACCTTTCTTAGGAGTCCGAACCAGTGGCGTCGCCAGAAAAAATTTCAGGAGGGGGGGGGGGCACAACCTGCAAAAATATTTTTTTTTAAATAAAATTCTGATAGCATAGTTTTAAAGTTAAAGAAAAAAATGCTTATTAGAATTTTCCAGGAAGGGGGAGGGGAAAGTGCCCCCTTGCTCCATTCTGCCGACGCCCATGGTCCGAACCCGTATTTGCGTGAGTTTTATAGGAAACCACGGAAAACTTTGAACGACAAAACTCAGGTTCTCGACCTGGAAAGTTATTTAGGAAACTATAGCCATACTTTGGTAGGAATAAACCTGTCACAGTCCGGTAAGAAAACTAACGCAAGTGTAGAACTCGGAGGAAGGATAAGATCCATTCTTCCTCCGAGGTGTAGAAATAGCAATTTTGTGGTTATATCATTGAAAAATGTGTATGAATGAAGTACCCCAACATGCATGAAAATCGTCACATGTCTATTTCGCAGTTCATCCCTCTTACTTAAGGCAGTTGTGTCAGTTTTATTGAAGGCCGATTCCTGTTCTATAATATTATTCCTTAAGTTGATTTTTCTCAAATACTGCATTTTTGAGTTGTGTAACTTTTATAGCCGGGGTGCGATGTGTACCCATTCCTAAATTTCAATTTTATATTTAAATAATTGCAATAATTGCATATTAATATATGTTATCTGTCATCAGTTTATGTAAAATCAGCTCAGAATAATCACTAAGCTTAACACTTTAAAACATCGTATATTAAAAAAAAAAAAAAAAAAGGCAGAATCTCATTTGGGGAAAAATTCTGAAAATTGTGCCATTTTGGGGAAAAATCAACTGTGTTCTGGGGAAAAGTTGAAATTCCTATCTGGCAACACTGCTGTCGTCAAGGGATGGGAACGTTTGTTTTTTTGAATACTTTCTTTATTTAACATTTTTTCTAAAAATTTTCTATCCTATCTGAAAATGTCATCCATTTGCATTTTGCTGTCATCAGGTTGGAGTTTTATTTCAGACTTTGCTTATTCATTTAATGATAAAAATCATGGTCGAACATTCATTCCGGGTTATCCTTTTTTTGTACACCAAGTTGAGCAAATGCGTTTCGTCCTGTCTCAAATGTTACATGTAGTCAAACAAAAAAAATAAATACTTTTTATTATTTTATTGCAATTATCTGCAAAAATTTTATGTGGCCAGCATGTCGCAGCAGAGGGCCCAAACTCTTGAAATTTTGGAAGAATAAGGACGGTCTGAAAAAGAAAAACAGGTTTGGTTGTGTGTTTTGTAGCTGGACTCTTTTTAACGGAAAATGATACATAAGTGGAATTTTTACCGCTTGGCATTTAAGAAAAAATTTCACTGAACTTTACATTCTTGTTTATTATTGGAAAAAAAAATGTGTAGCTAATCACATGCCTTAAATGCGATGTTTACATGAATCGATTTGCTCACCTGTGTTATTTTCTTACACGTATTTACAATTTTTTGTGATCGTGGGAATCTGTGTATTTATGCCGGTAAATTGTGGTCTGTGACATTGTTTTTGGTAGATGAGGATTGGATCCAATTGTGTGCCGTAGGGTATTGTTCAACGATATGAAATTTTTGATTATCTTTTGATTTGTTTTTATTGCATGCATCATCAATCAACTTGTCAAGTGATATAATTTATTTTTGTTTACTGTTTCATCTTTTGTATAATTTGCATTTGAGATCTTTCAGTTCTGATGAGTAATTGATAACTCTTAAAATTTATTTATTAGTGAAACATGTATTATTATTTAATCTATTTCCTCTAATGGTTAAACTTTAAAAAATGACGTATGCTTACCTTCCACTACACAGATTCTTGGATACTAAATTTTATATTGATATATATTCTTCCTTTTAAAGAATATTACTAAATACATTTAATGTATGTCATTAGGTTAATTTGATGATTTCAAACCATTAACAACTTAATAAGCTATTAATGATTATTTTAATTGTCAATTCTGAAGGTGGTTTATTAAAAAGTTACATTTAAGCTTCTCAGTATACTGTTTTAATATTTAAAACTTCTTTGTAATAAATGATGAAAATGTTTTTAAAGGTGAAGTAGCAGTTTGAAATATATTACTTATGAAATGTAAAATTAGTCTAATATACACCTGTTTCTGGTTATGCTTAAACATTCAAAAATCAAATATTTTATTTTTTCCCAGATTGAATTTTTTTATTTTTATAATTTAAGTACTATTTCCCCCCTTATATATTCTAATATTGTTTATTTGAGAAATATAAATAATTTTCATGGGAAGTTTACCATTTATGATTCTGTATAGACCAGTGGTGCGACAAACATTATTGCAGTTGAAATCCCATGTCTTTGATATATAAATACTTCATAAGCTTGTTTTTCGCAAAATGAATCCATTTATTTTGGCATAAAAGATACTTTTAGCCAATTAATGCAAATTAATAAATATATTTACCAAATATATTTCTTTCAAGAAAAATTAAATATTTTTAAAGGCCCCATAACAATTTATTTTCTTTCATGTTTTCATTGATTCTTTTGTGCAGATCATGTATCATATAATGCATCACTGGTAAGAAATATCAAACTTCTAATATCGTAGTATTTTTATCTTTTCTAAAATCTTGAAGATTTATTCATACAGGGATGTGAATTACAACCATTTCATCTTGAGTTTTAGGTTTACTTGTTTATTTTTGCTTTCCTTTTGCTCATTAAAAAAATATTCTTGAAAAAGTTTTATAACTTCATGTAGCTGTGCATCTTACAGTTGTAGATTGCTATCTTAATTACAGATCAACGAAGAGGATGACGTTTACTTGAAATAATTATATTCTATTATCAGAGTGTCCTCCAGGTTAAAAAAAATGGCAGGGTGCTGCTGGTAAGAAAAGGCATTTTTTAAATTCTTAAGTCCCCTCCCCTCCTCCTTTTTTTCAGGGAACACATTTCAAGAGAGGTTAATAAGTTAGTTTTTATTTTTACAACATAAGCAATGAATATACTTTTTAGTTTAAACCTGATATATGATTTTGGTTATCAGTTATGAATGCCAGTGGTCATGGGTCATGCTCAATAATTTTATTTGTACATAAGTTTTAAAATGTTGATCGTTGATTGCCAAGCTACAAGATAGCTTGAAGTTAACAATGAATTATCTTGTAGCTTGGCAGTCAACATGTTAAATAGTCTATTTAATACTTTTCCATTAGCATGCAACCAGTTGTCAGAGTCTGTTGTGTTGCCAAGCACTATGTTGTTGCCATTGGTTGTTTCATATTTTGATATTTTACTAAGATATGAGTTTCGTAATATTAATGAGCTACAAGTCGAAATTACTAGAATGTTTTAAGCAATTTTATGTGTATTTTATTATATAATTATACAGTTGAACCTCGTTAACGTGAATTACTTTTAATCTAAACTGTTTCCACAATGCCTGTCAAATGAAGATTAGTTTAGTTATGAAGATTGGATGCTGATAGCATGAATGACTGATAATAACATGAAAATTTTTTTTCCCCTTGAAATTTACGTTAACGAGGTTTGACTGTAGTAATCTTTCATATGAATCAATGATATAAACATTAAAAATAGATATGAAATTGCTGACTTTGGCATATTAGTATTGGTTCCATGCTAAGAAAAGTATTGTATGTTGTATTTATTTCTAAATAAGTGATAAGCGTGCTTTCAAAGTAACTTTTTTCCCCCACTAACTAAAAGATAAGTAAGTTATCTTATGGTAAGAAAAAAGTTTTATTTTTTTAATAACCAGAAAACAAAATGGGGTATATATTTTAATTATGAGGGCAGTAGTTAGCTGTTGGTATGATTAGGAAGAAGAGTTGTGAAAAAAAATGAAATATTGATATAACAATCTTAGATATTTTAACAAAATAAACAAAAATACTGCATGCACATGTCCCACAAAACCTTGTTTTATGAATGCTTTCATTTGTTTGAAATAGTTTCTGAATTATCAAATTATGTAATCCACGTTTTCTTGTCTTTAAAAAAAAAGTGCATTTTTAATTTGTGATTTATTTATCTTTGTAAAGATATGCACTATCTTTTTTTTTTTCCCTGGGGGGGGGGGGAAGCTTGCTTTTTTCAAGTGTACTTAAGAATACAGTGGATCAGTCATAATAATTTGATTATAATTCGTATAGTGCAAAATATTTTTATGTAAATTATTCATTTGTTATTAAATGCTTTTTACTATTGCTAGGGGTGCACAACCTTTTTGGCTGGAGGGCCACTCTCGCTGTTGATTGGGACATGAAGGGCCACAGGCAAGATAATATAAAAGAATTAAACTATGCAGATATATTCGCTGTGTAATAAATATACATAGAGATATAGATAGAGGCACACTATCATCAGGTGCACTATCGTTGTAATAGACGCCAAGATTTTTTTGTCCAAATTCTGAGTGTAGAACTTCTTCAGCTGCAGGAATCTCTGTAGCACTATTCTTTTGATTGCTCCTTTGTCTGAGGATCATAAATGTGTCACTAACTTAGACAGAAAGTTCTTTAAAACTTCAAAATGTTTCAATTTGTTTTTTCTTCTTGTCAGAATTCAAACATTTGTGCACAGATTAAAAAAAAAAAAAAAAAAAGGTACAGATCGGAATGATTTGTACATTTATAATACTAAGACCATTAGCTTTTATTTGCCACCAAATTTATTCTTCTATTTCAACTCACTGGTTGCAAAGCTAGGAACTTTTCAGTCTCCCTTTGTATGTCTTATATTTTTGCTTGCAAATGCAACTCTAGTACATTTGCAACCACTGAAAATCTTGGTGGTCATTTTGAAGCACAAAATGGTCCATTCTTACCAGATAAAAGCATTTGAATGTTTTGTCAGCTATGCCTGCTATAAAATTGTGTCCTATACATTCTTTTAGCTGCTGCTTCATTTCTGTTTGTGACCCCATAAAGCATAAATGATCCCCATCATTATTGCTGTCTGTGTTTTTATAAGTTCTACAAAATAAATAAGCAACAGTCTTTTTTTTCTTTTTTATGTCACCAATAATTCATCTAACTGCACATTTGAAGTTTTTATTATTATTTATTTATTTTTTAATGGAAATTAATTATTACTATAAATTATAAATTTGCATTAAATCATTACTTCATCATTTACATTATTTCATGATTAATTTTAATACATATAATTATGTTTTGGAGACAGATTAAAAAAAAAAAAAAATGGAGAAGGAGCTTTTATTTACTGATCGTTACATTTTTCAGTTTTTAATCTTCTCAGATAGATAAACATAAATAATCACCAATAGATTATTCTGTAATTTTTCCATTAAAAATTTAAGGAACCTATTGTGGGTTACATTACTGAGAAATATGTATAAAATCCAACATTTTCACCCCCCCCCCTCCCCTGCAAAAAAAAAAAATAAAGTTTTTATAAATGCCAGTTTTGCGAGTGCAAAAAATAAAATATTTTATCTCTTTTTTATTTTTTCGCTCCTGATGATGATTCATGCGATCTATAAAGTTGGTTTCGGGCCACAAATTAATGGCTACTGGGCCGCAGGTTGTGCACCTCTACTGTTGCACTCTTAATGAAAAAAATATCCAAAGTAAGTTTTTTAGTTGGAGTGCAGCACTTTTCTAAAACTGTCTTGGGGAAAGATTTTGTTATTTTACATCAAAAGTGAACATCACATTTATGTTTTCAATTTAATCTTTTCAAATTAATCTGACATAAAAACTCAATTCTAACATATTGACTCTGCATCATATTTAGTGCAGTGTTGGTTCATGTTTAACTAAGTTTTAGTTAACTCTTTTTAACCAGTATTTTAGTGTTTCAAATTTCTCTTTTAGAATTCTTTCAGAATTTCTCAATAGAATTAAACTATCTGCAAAATACCAATAAACATTAAAATTTTTAAGTATTTTTTAATTGATAATTTTTTTATTTATAATTGATTATGTGTAAAAACTGTGAGTTAACATTTAAATGAACAAGTACATTAAACTTACTCATTTAGAAATTCAGATTTTTTTTTTTTTTTTTTTGTTTGTTTGTTTGTTTATGTGTGTAATGAAGTACTATTTCTTGCATTTCTTTTTAATTAAAGAACACATTATAATAATTTAATTTTAATTTTCTATATTATTTTGACTGTCAATTTTGTAAAAAGCTTGCCCAGCTTGAGACTAAAAGTATATTGGATTATAGAATGTAGCAGATTGTAACTTTTGTTTACATTTTTTCTTCATAAAATTTGATTAAGAATTAAAAATGTTTGGTAATATTAAAATATAAACAAAATATATTGCTATAATAGTTAATTTAAAATAAAATTAATTACTAAATGCTATGGGCTATTTAATTTTTAAACAGTAAAAAATAATATCTTAAGATATTGTCAAATTGTAATTGCCTAAGCCTGTTGTGTTTTCATTAACAATAATTGATTTTTTTTTTTTTTTTTTTTTTTTTAATTTGGGTTATTCTCTATTTTAGAAACTTAGATGAAGAAAAATTCATTTTTCCTAATAACTTTGCAGTAAGGGCTCAAAATATGTATTATAACTTATAATTAAAATGGAAGAAGAATTAGTCTTTTGTTTTAAAGTTGAATAAATTATATTTTCAATAGTTTCCATGCATCTTTATCCCATTATTGTTTGAATGTATTAATTAAAATTGGCATTCCTTTTTACCTGTGTGTTTTTGTACAGGGAGATCTGCGTCATGCAGGACTCAAAGTCTGGCAATTGTATTAATGGAATCATCCACTCTGAAAAAGTAGCAATATTGGATGCTGGAGCTCAGTATGGCAAGGTAAGCATTTTTCTGGTATCAAAATTTTTCTTTTAGTTTTTTTTTTTTTTTTTTTTTTTTGGGGGGGGGCAGGGGGAGGGGGGTACTCTGAAAATTTAGTTTAAATAATTATTTCTATGAGGAATACATATAAAAATTCAGTAAAAACCTTGACAAACACATTTTAGTTCTCGCAAAATAAAGATGTATGCAGAACAAAACAAAGATTAAACATTCAACCCCTTGCCTGCTCAGTTTATTCCAGGTTTGATGTAGAAAAATATCAAAATTTTTAATGCTTATTTTTATATATCTATATTTTTTAAACATAATCCCATTCACATATAACATTTCCAAAAAAATAAAAATAAATAAATAAATAAAGTCAAATAAATAACAAATTTAAATGCAACTAAAAATTATCTTTAAATTTGATTTTCTGCATTTCCCCTGCCTAAGCTAATTCAGGCAAAGCCAGCAAGGGGTTAAAACATGAAAATAATTTAAATCATAAGTCATCTTAGAATAAAATAAATCATTATAATCACAGTGTTTTGGTAGCTAACTATAAACACAAAAGAAAAATATCTTGATCCCAGTCATTGTAACTTCAGAATGCACATAAGAGAGAATATATTTGTTTAAAAAGCTTCATCACACATGACATAAGAGCCATGACTGAACACACATAAATAATCCCATATTTCTTACAACTTGTCCTTATAATTAATTGAAAGGATTTATTGCATGAAACATTTTGCTGCCTATAGAAAGCAAGATATATTTTAAGTGGGATTTAGGGGGCACTTAGCAACCTTTATCCTTTAAATAAAAAATTTATGGCCCACTGTCTGTCTCCTTTAATCTTCATTGCACAACCTGGCTCTTAAAAATATGTTCTGCAGCAGAAGATAGAAAAATCATACTGCATGCAGCAAGTGTGCAACAGTATATACTTGAAAATACATACTTGCCACATCATGATTAGCAAAAAATGTGGCAACTTAAAAAAAAAAAAAAAAAACTTGCCTTTTTTTTGGGGGGGGGGGGATAGTAAATTTATTTCTACATCTTGTGATTTCTTGCTATGTTCCTTTTCTGAATATGAATTTCATATTTCAATGACTACTAGGAAATTGCCTACTTTGGAAATCAGCTGTTACAATATGATGTAGTTCTGCAATCCAACACTATTAACGCAAAATTTTTGTAAATTTGCAACTAAAATATATATTTTAGGAATTTTTACTTTAAAAAGTTGTTAGTGAAGCTGCAATGAACAACAAAAAATAAATAAAATAAAATAAAAAATGTTTTAGAATATTAACACATATTTGATAGTACTAAATTACAAACACTAAACTTGAAGCACATTTTATATATTTGGATCATAACACACAATTGGTTACAAATTATTATTAATTCATTTTTCAGATTTTTTTAAAATTTAACTTATTGCATTAATAATTGCATTTTCAATTCTTATTAAAATGGTTTATCAATTGTGTGACAATGAAAATTTATTTTATCTTTATAACTTTTTAATCAGGGTTGCTACAGTACCTGGAAAACAGGGAAAACCTGGAAAACTCGGGGAATTTAAAAATATATTAAAAAACAGGGAAAACTCGGGGAATTTTAAAATTTATTGCAAAAACAGGAAAAATTCAGGGATTTTTTTAATATTTTTTTTTAATTTTAGTGCTTTATAATGAATCAATTATGGGTTTTCTTTTCTCCAACTGTGAGGTAATAAAATTAATAAACCCTAAATATGTTCAATTGACTTGTAAACATGTTAGATTCTAATGCTGCATGATTGTGTGTCATCTATTTTACTTCTAAAAGAGAGAGAGAAAACTCAGGGAATTTTTTCTCCTGATTTGTGTAGCAACCCTGAAAATGTATTGCATGATTTTTAGATGAATTATTAATTTTTATTGGTTTTGGTTGGTTTTCAGGTCACTGAAAATTACTTTGTTAGGTTCAAGTTGATTTCATATTCAGCTGTTGGGTTTAGGTCGAGTTTTACCTGGCCTGTGCAGGACTCAGATAGATATAGAATAAATAATTCAATCCTCATTAAAACGTGTGAGTGGGGTGGGGGGGTGGCAAGAAAGTGTCATGGCACATTTGGTTAAGCTTGTGTTATAGGTCACCCACTATGAAAAATGTCTGCATTTTCAGATTCATGCAGGAGGAGGTTGCTGCATCCAGTATCCCCCCCCCCCTTTAAATAATTTAAAAGTAAAAATGGGTTACTGTAAAAGCACTTATTTTTGCAAAAATGAAGATATCGGTGATTTCGCAAGCTGAAAATTTTGCGAATTTTATGTGAACAGAACCGAAAGTTGAAAAATCCTAACGTTGAAAAGTACCTAAATATAGAACCCCTTTTGCATAAGGCATTTTAAGAAATTTCCATTGCTCTAATGCTTACAATGGTGCTTATACATAAACTTTGGCTTTGGCTCAACGCGCACATTCCACCCCAAACAAACTAGGGACTTCTGAACCCCCCTTTTGCACCGAAAATATAATCACCCCACGCTCTTCACTTTTCTCAGATTCGGACCGTCAATGCATGTGAGTTTTGGTAATTGAAAAATTTCTGTTTTTTTTTTTTTTAATTGTTTGCTGCAAAAAAAAGAAAGAAAAATTCGCGAGGCTTAAATTTTTGTGATTACGATGGGCTTGCGAAAATCGCGAAAATAAGGGCTTTTACAGTATTTAATTATTTTTTGAACCAATTATCCAATCGGGTGATTGGTTCAAAAGATGTTAAATAAAAACTCTATTTTAACTTTAAAATTATTTAAACGAAAAAACAAGTTGATGCAAAAAAAAAAAAAAAAAAATATTTGATGCAGCTGCTTCTTTATGAATAAATATAATACTTGGAAAACAGTGACAAAACCACATTCTTTCAGAAAATCTAGAAACATCTCTTCCTCTCCGATGGGATATACCAATCCAATATAATATACACACACAAGTGGCTTGCGCGAATCCGGAGTTTCTATATGAATAGATTATGAAAAAATTTTTGATACCTTGGAATCGCGTCACAAATCGATATTTTTCATAATGGGTACCCTATACTAAAGTTTAAATGTGGCTTGGCACTTTCTTGCCCTGACCCCCATATATATTAAAAGAGAAAAAAAGCATAAAAGAATATATTTTCTTGCCACTTTTAAATGTTTTGTGTGTTACAGCCTTCATATTTTATACTTCATTTATGAGTACCTTCTTTTCATATATTTTTTATGATTGATGTTATTTGCTTTTAAATCTTTTATTCATCATTCAACACTAGTCTTTCAGTGTGTTTATATTAAAATTCTGTATCCATGACCGTGATTAAAATTAACAAAAATTTGCAAGAATTTTCTGTCTTAAGCATGCATTAAGCGTTGTCAGATAATAATAGTATTCAATATTTGTTTTATAAATTTGTTGTATATTTTAGAATTAATAAAATGTTGATTATTAGTCTTATGATAACTGTTAGTCATGCAATTTGCTCTTATCTATTTTTTTTGGCAGGTAATTGACCGAAGAGTACGAGAATTATGTGTTGAAACAGAGATTCTTCCTTTAAACACATCAGCTGAAGCATTATTGGCTCAAGGTTTTAGGTATGGGTTTTAATCTTTTTTTTTTTTTTTAAGTAGTAATCACATGTTACCATTTTGTGATTTTGAGTAAAATTTTTCTTTAAAAAAAAAAGTATGTATTGGAAACACTATTGGGTGAGTCACGAAAAAGTATATGAGTGAGTAGTATTCAACAATTCCACTTTATAGAATCTAGAGTTTAATAAAGCAAGTTTAAAAAAAAAAATCGAGATTTTTCTTGCAGATGTTGAAAGATTGGAAATCGTAAGACTTCAACAAGGCATTTAATCATTTATCATTAGCAAGGGATAAAAGCGGGGTTCAAAATTAGCAATTGTTAATCATATTTTTACCTAAAAAATTTAGTTTAATGTCTGTAATTTTACATCCAGTCATAATTTTTGACACCTTACTTTTCATAAAATAAAAATTTCAGTTTGATGGCCATAATTTTGCACCTAGTTGTAATTTGATGCATATATATTTTCTTATAAGATGAAAACTCACTTTTTATAATCAATCTCTAATTTTCTTATTCTGAACTTTGAAAAATCACAAACACCCGTCTTACGAATGCAAGTGGACGAGTCAAGTGGTGAATTCTGCATTTGCTCTCTTTTTCCAATCTCTTCCTTCACTGTGAATTTTTACTTTCCCTCCATATTCCCCTACTTATTATTAATGGTTAAGCCAATAACTATTATTTATCGTGTCTAGTGCAAATGGAAACAAGCATATCAAGATTGATATGATTAAAAAAAAAAAAAAAAATGAAACAGACAAAAGAGAGGGAAACATTCAAACTACATTGGCTAAATGTAAAAAAGTTAATTTCAGCACATTTCTAAAGTGGAAACAGTTCCCTTGGCTTTAAATTTTGGGAGATAATGATGATTTAATGGGATTTACTGTACAATTTGTTGGCCGCTCTGCTTAAGCAATTTGAATTGTTTTAAAATTACACATACGTAAAGCATTTTGGCAACTAGGGAAAAAAAGAAAATCTCTCTCTGTATATATATATTAGACCTAGCTTTTATCTCCAAATTTTAACCCTGGGTGGGAGGCACACAAATTTACACGAGTGAGAAATATTAAACAATTTATGTCGTTATAAGGTTCTAGAATCTCTTATAAAGCAAATTCGAAATGAACATTGACATTTATGCTGTGTATGGAAATTGCAAGGCTTCTGTGAGATATCCAGTCACTGATCCAGGGGTATTTGTATTCACTTGCTACTTTTAATTTTAGGATTTTGATCTAATCCGTCTGTGTTTTCATATTTCTTACAAAAATATTATCTTTTATTATTATTTTTAATTTGTTGTCCACTTATCCAGATGATATGTGAACAAGCTGTATATTTCTATTGATTAACTGATGCAAGATAAAGAAATATTGAGAGATTCTGGTCTAAATAATTTGGATATCATTCAACTGGTTCTTTTTATTTGAGACATTGAAGCAGACCCACATAATATACACAAATGGCGTTTGCGGAAAATTTTCTGAACTTGCGGAAAATTAGCTGAGCTTACGAAAATTTTCTGCAAATAGCGATAGCGGAAAGATCGTATGGCTACTATTCATTTTTGATTTCTATTTGTGCAATACATTATTAGCGAACGCCGATCATCTGCGCTACTAAATCAAAGCAGGAAGCGAATGCTATTCATAAGAACAGTGGTTCTGTTTTCTTCTCGCTCATTCCAAAGCCCGAAGTCTGGGCTTTGCGGCTGCGACAGGCGGCAGCCGCCACTTTAGGACAGGAGGGGGGAGGGGAAAAAAGCGATAAGCTTTCTCTTCTTTAATCACGGGAGGTTTTTAATCGGCGCTCGGTATTCGTTGTGCATTGTGCCGTGCTTGGACCGGGAGAGAAAGAGATGCTATGCTGTTAGTTTAGTTAGTTAGGCAGTTTGTTCGTCGAAATTTTCGTCTTTTTTTTTTTTTTTTTAATGTAGCGTTTTTTGAAACGTTTTATTTATTATCTCATTTATTTTAAACTTAATTTTGTTAGAAAAGCGAACATAATTTCCGATTATGCTAGATTCCACGATATTGATAAAAGACAAAAATAAAATAAAATAAATTTCTATGCGATTGGCTTTCAAGAAATGTCAAATTAATTATTAGTAAACTGATAAGTTTTAATTCTTATTTTTATAAAACATTTATTTTCTTTTTCTCTGAGTAAAAATTCTCTTTATTATTATTCAATATTGTTCTGATTTTTTTTTTTTTCTAAATGTTCTGATTTTTCCGATGTTTTTCCTAAAATGTTCTAATTTTTACCAGTTTTAACTTCGCAGGTATGAAATAGGAGCTTTTTTTTTTTTTTTTTTCCCAGAAAATTTTTGCTTTAGATTTTGTGTTCGCAGAAAGTTTTTCATTTTATCTGAGTCTGCATTGAAGATAATACAGTAAACTCTCGCTACAACGATACCCGATACAACAATAACTCCCTCTACTACAATAATGTTTCGTGGTCCCGGTGATTTTGCATATAAACTAATGTTAATCTCCCCTCAATATTGCGATATTCTCTAGAACAATAAACCTCTGTAAAACGATTTTTTCAATCTAAATTTCAGTATTATTTTCTCCCTTTATAATAATATTTTGATTTTCAAATGCTTTTTTTTTTCTCTTTCTTTTGTTATTTTTTCCGTCTATTAAGACTCACTGTGGATTTTCAACTTATCCCTGAATAAATAGCTATTGTTCAGATTTCAAAACAGATGAAGACCATCCTTTTGGGAATTGGAGTGGGGGAGGGGGGTGAAGTGTAGTAAGCTTTGGAATTCTGATAAGGTTTAAGGACATCTAGACCTGTCTGGTCACCTTGTCACAGAACAAGTGCTCTTTGTTAGAGGAACAGGGTGAAAAGTGTTATGGAGGGAAGAAATCAAAGCAGAGACTGACTGTTCTTCTGTGTACAAATAGCACAGGAACGCATAGAATACAACCTCTCGTCATTGGTAAATCATTGAAGACAAGGTGCTTTAAGAACGTGAAAAGTCTTCCCGTGGAGTATAAAGCAAATAAGAAGGCTTGGATGACGTCTAAATTTTTTTCCGAATGTTTACAGAAGTTAGACAATGAAATGAAGAAGAGAAAGAAAAAAATCGTTTTGTTGATAGATAACTGCGGTGCTCACACGTCATTTCCAAAGCTACAAAATATCGAAATCGCTTTTTTCCCTGCCAATTGCACTTCAATTTTACAGCCTCTTGATATGGGCATAATTAAGTGCTTCAAAGGATATTACAGAAAACGGTTGGTGGACTCCATACTTGTAAACTTTGAAAATAAAGTAGAAGACCCTTTCAAAGCTGTAAATGTCAAGGAAGCGTGTGACAATATTGCTGGAAGTTGGTGGGAAGTAACAGAAAAAAACATTCGGAATTGCTGGAAAAAGGCCGGTGTGTTATGGAAGATAAGAAATCTGATAATGATGGAAATTCCATAGACAATGATCTCTCAGATGATCAAGAATGTGTTTTGCACATCAAAAAACCCGTATCCCAACTTGAGGAAACAAGTGGTAAAAAGTTTGGAATTAGTGTAGAAGACTATTTAACAGCCGATGATGATCTTATGCTTTTCGCAGGAGTTACTGATGAAGATATTCTCTCTGAAATAACTGATGAGATAGGAAACAGTGATGAAGATGATGATGATATTGATGATGATGATAATACAGGTCCATCGCAGTCCTTATTGTCATCCCAGGAAGCTCTTCAATCTGTGAATTCTCTACGGACATTTTTTTCAAGTCTTCCGTCGACAAATGAAGAACATTTTCGTGCTCTAGACTCAATGCATACAGTATTGGTGAACTTAACAGTTAAAAAAATGAATAAACAAACAAAAATATTGGATTATTTTCAATAAAAATTGTTTTCAGGTATGTGAATTATTTCTGTGCTTATTTTCTGAATTTATCTCATTTATTTATTTTTTTAGTATTTAAACTACTATTATTAGTATTTTACAAATTAATTTCTTCTAAATATAGACTTAAAAGTAGTATGTTATGCACCTTAAACTAATAATAATAATAATAAACTCTTATTAAATGCTCAAAATATGTGGGCCCTCGATATAACAATATGCCTCTCTACAACAATATATTTATTTGGTCCCTAAAATATTGTTGTAACGAGGTTTTACTGTATTTAAGTATCAGTTTCTGAGGTTTGTATAGATCTATGGACTTTTGGGTTTTTCAGACATTTGCCTTATTCAGGAATCAGTGAGCCGTTTTACATTTTCCATCAATGCTGTTAGAATTTTAATATTAGTTATTTTTATAATTGAAGAATAAGGTTGATATGTAATAAAATAATTTTTCTGTTAATATTGACAGTTTTTCACATTTACAGAAGTTTGTTAACTAGTTTATTTTTTATTTTAGAGCTATAATTATATCAGGTGGTCCTAGCTCTGTAAATGCTTCAGATGCATGTGATCATGATCCCCAAATTTTCAGCTGTGGTTTACCAATTTTGGGCATTTGCTATGGAATGCAGGTAATTATGCAATTTTAATTTTAACTGGTAGATTTTTTATTGTTGTTGTTGTACAAACTAAAAAATATATCGAAAACACATACCACGAGTAGAAATTTCTTAAATTTTATAAAATTCAGAAGGAGAATAGAATGTTAAAATTGAAGATTGAATCATTTTATTCTGATTAGGAACACTCTCAAACTGTAACACACCGATTGTTACTATTTTAGTTAGTTGTTAAAGGGATTTCTACCGATTTATATAAACAGTCATTACTTCAGGTATCACAGTTCAGACAGTCCACCATTCTGTTGGAAATGATGACGTCATTCACTTTATCTATTTGACTTATATAAATTTTTTCATACTCAGGCTGTTTATTTATTTAAATTGCATTTCATATTATATGCAAGAAAGGTATGTTATATGATTTTCTTAAAACTTGAATAAACTACTACATCAGAAATGCCAAAGAAAAATATTTGAGATGCATACAGCTGTTTCGGTAGCCTTAAGCGTACCGTCTTCAGCGCAAAAAGAATTCTGAATCTGGAGAAGTGCTCGTATATATAGAAGAGGGACCGAATTACCTTTCGTATGTATACGAGCACTTCTCCAGATTCAGAATTTGCATACAGCTGTTTCGGTAGCCTTAAGCGTACCATCTTCAGTGCAAAAAGAATTCTGAATCTGGAGAAGTGCTCGTATATATAGGAGCGGGACCGAATTACCTCTCCTATATATACGAGCACTTCTCCAGGTTCAGAATTCTTTTTGCACTGAAGACGGTACGCTTAAGGCTACCGAAACAGCTGTATTCATCTCAAATATTTTTCTTTGCCGTTTCTGACGTAGTAGTTTATTCAGGTTTTAATATTCCAACGCCAAGTCTCCTGTTATTATATGATTGTCTTCCTTTAGAAAAGTGAGTTGAAAGTAAAAACTGTTTTACTTGAGAGATTTTAATTGATTTGTATAAATAGTTTTTTAAAGAATTCCCCCCCCAAAAAAAAAAAATTCTGAAATGTACTTTTTTTTGTGTGTGTGTGATTTAAGAAATGCGGGATCTTTTTGACACTGTTTGACTTAGTTTGCTTTTAATGTAAGATTTTTGTGTGGTAGATTAGTGAAAAGTCAAATGAGGGGAAAAGGTGAAGTATTAAATTATTTTAAGTAGATTTTTTCTTTTTTTTTCACGTGAATGTATCTTGATCCTCTTTAACTGCTTATAAATACCTGTAGCAGAATTTAGATGACATGCTAACATTGTTGCAGAAAAGAAATCCTCCATTCCAAAAAAAAGCTTTTAAAGCCCCTGTAGAGTTTTGCCTTTTATTTACTTTACTTTTAATAATGGAATATAAAAACTTTGTAACACGTACAGTCAACTCTTTTGTAATCTGCAGACCTATAATCCACAAGTGCTTCTAACAGGGTTCCTATGGGTCAGGGAAAACCTGAAAAAGCTGGAACAGTCAGGGAATTTGAAATTAGTGAAAAAAGTCAGGGAAAATTGTAAATATTGCCCAAAAACCTGGAAAAATGATGATATAAACCTGGAAAATGCTTTTTGAGCATGCAGTTTATGTTGCAGGTCGTGTTACTATGTTGTCTTTTATGTCGCGAACTATGTTATGTTTTATGCCATGAGCTTTTTTTATGTCACAAACCAAATTTTGTGACTGGAATTTTCTAAAAATAGACCTGGGAAATCTAGAAAAGTCAGGGAATTTTATTTTTGAAATTGAGTGGGAACCTTGTTATCAGGGTTCGTGATTTTTTTGATTTTTTAAAAAAAATAAAAAAAATCGGATTTTTTTTATTTAAATCAGATTTTTTCGATTTAAATCAGATTTTTTTTTTAAAGTCTACAAATTTATAGTTACTCATTACTTTATACCCTTAAAAGTAATCTATATCTTAAACAATGTCTAAAAACATAATTTAAGTAAATTTCATGCCAGAAGCTATGCTTTTTATAAGCATATATACATCAGTTTTAACTTTTAACACTGATGGATAATGAAATTTATCATTTAAGACCACAAGAATTATAGCATACTCAAATACATTAACAAGCAAATTTAACGCAAACTTGTACCTTCCCTTTTAGTTTTTAAAACAGAATGTATATGAAAAACAACTGTCATGTTATATTAATATTTACTTTTACTCTAAATACATATTATTAGAAGTTCTCTATTTTATATATAGATATAGATTTTTCAGCTCATCATTTTGTAAAATCATATGATCACTTTATTACTAAAAGATGAAACTTCTCATTTTAACTAAATACCTTTTATTTAAAATTTAAAAATACAAATGAAGCAGACAATTTCCATATTTAAAAATAAACGTTTCTGAGTGTTAGGGAAGAATAAAACGTCTCTTTGACTATTCTAATTCTGGATAACATACTGTATTGTTAATTTAATGGATCTATATGTAATTATCTATGGTATTATTATAAACCATGTTAATTATGGCATGAAAGTTAACACTATCTTTGAAATATGCATAATCCCAATAATGCACGTGAATAATCAAAATCAAATGTTATCAAAGAAAATAACTGAAGCTTAAGCATAGGTCGATCCAGGTTTTATTTTTGAGGCAAATTTTAGTGAAAAATAGAAATATTTTTGAGAAAAACTATTATCATAGAAAATTTCTCATTATAGAAATCATTCAACTTTATGATTAACATAAAAATTCATAAAATAATAAAATATGATAAAAATCATTAAATAGTAATTTTATAAAAACTAATATATGCAGTACTTTAAATGAGAAAAATTTTAGAAAAGAAACATTTTTATGGACACAATATAATATATATGTATAAATGCTGAATGACATTAAAAAATTAATAAATGAAGCTGAAATGTCATTAAAAATACATAAATAAATAAAAGTGAAAACTTCCATGCTTTATATGTTATCATAATAGTTGAATTAATTATGCTTTGTTGTTAAATGTTTAAAAAAAAAAAAAAAAAGACAAGTTCATAGAGTTTTCATGATAATATATGGTCTTAGTGTACAATCCTATACTGAATTATTAATATATAAAAATTGCTTTCAAGTTCTTTAATTCATTTCTGAAGCATAAAAAGTAATCGGGTAAGATTTAAAGTAATTGGTTCATATGTGCCAACACACACATACGTACAGATACCTATATATATAGTTTTGCTAATTAAAGGTTGTAAATGCAACATATTTTGTATTTGAAACTCATTCTAACAAGATTTAAAAAATTTAGATCGTAAAAAGTTTTGAAAAATGATTCAATTTTAATAAATGACTTTTTAAAAAAATCAGTTGATTTAAATCAATGATTTTTTTTTTAAAAAATCCATTGATTTAAATCAAGATTTAAATCATGATTTTAATCAAACTGATTTAAATCAACGAACCCTGCTTGTTATAATCTGTAATTGATTTTTTTAATGCAAATAAAGTGAGATTTTGAAAAAAAAAAGTATTTTTTTCTCATATTTTTACTTTTTTTCCATTTATTATTAAATTGAATTTACAGCTTTATCCTTGCTGTCAATCATTAATTATACTGCAAGTTTATGAGATGATGCAATAAGTATGAACTTGTATTTTCTACCCTGAACAAAACATAAATATTGACTTTGATAACGTTAAGAAACTAGCTAATTATAACAATTATAAATATGCTGCAATTCACAAAATAGTAGAAATCACGTCCGACAAACAATCTAGCAATGATCGCCAAGCGACCAAACAAATTGACGAAAGGTAGCACAGCATGTTAAAAGAAAGAAAATGCAGAACATGAGCAGTCCCTCCTGATGATGGTTGGGTGCTTGACCGAATGGACCATGAGTGAAAATAAAATAGGCTTATTTTAAGTAATTTAAATGTAAAGTATTTTCCTCTTGTCTACTATTTATAAACTTGTGTTTTCTGTTAGACTAAATTTAATTTTGATGTGCTCAGTGATTATCATACGATATTTTAAATAAAGCATGCACACACACACACACATAAAAAAAAATATGGCGTGAAACAGCCACACGACTTCCATTACCCACTATTACACGTATTATATGCATTTTTGAGAGATAATGTGATCAGAAAACATAAAACTGATCTAAAGTGAAAATCGTTAGAGCCCTTTTTGAGATACCAACTTTTACAAAAAATCAATTATTGACCGGAAAACAATAATTACATACAAAAGGATATTTAAAAATAAGTTAATATGGCGAGTTTGAAAAAAATCCGTACAACCGTTTTTAAAGGAACGCCTTTGCGAGGCCTGAAATTGAGCTATTTATACAGGACGCCTATCAATTTTCCTGAACTAACCAACTATATCATTCGAAAGGACATCTAATAGAGTGTTTATATAGCAAGTTTGAAGAAAATCGTTAGAGCCGTTTTTGAGATACGGACTTACGGTCCCACTTCCAGTTTTTCAATTTTCACCAAAATTTAGAAATTTCATCTGTACACCAGACGTATTTCAATTCTAAAGTTTCGTAGCTCTATCTTTATTAGTTTCTGAGCTATAATAGCCAGAAGATTCTCCATACATACATACACACACACACACACACATACATACATACACACTGACCAATTGCCAAAAACCACTTTTTTGGACTCAGGGGACCTTAAAACGTGTAAATCAGGTGAAAACCCGATATCGAATTTTCAGACCGAATACAATACTTCCATTACCTACGGTAGTAGGGTAATGGAAGTAAAAAAGGTGGTAGGGAAGGGCTAAACAAGCAAAATACGATTAAAAGCATTGCTCTGCATGAAAATTGGCCCCAACACCATTTTTGCAAATTCTTATGTAAAATGACTTCCTGAATTCGATTATGATGCCCATTTTGCCCTAGCACCTGCCATTTTTTAGGGATATCCCCCTACTTTAATCACTTTTCTGTAATTTTATGGCTATAAATTTAATTTGTAGGGGAGGAAAGGATTATTTTAACTGTTAAATATTTTCTGAGGGGCTAAGAGTTGGAAAATTCTAAAACATGAACATTTGCAGCAAAGGGAAAATTTAGGGGGATTTGTCACAGAAATTTTATATTACATTTATTATATATTAATCATTTGTTATACATTATATATATATTTTGTTTTGAAATGTTAAAATAATTCTTTTCCATTCTCTAAATCAAATTCATGGCCATAAAATTAGCAGACAGTAATAAAAATTGGGGGAAGGGGTGCGCGTCTTGAAAAAATGGTGGATGATTGGGCAAAATGGGGGTCATATTTGGATTCAGGTGGCCATTTTACATAAGAATCAGCAAAAATGGTATTAGGAATCGATTTTTTTTTTTTTCAGCGCAGTGAAATACCAGTGTAATTTTCATATTCAATTTTTTATCTTGTAACTTATATAACTAGCATCAGGTCAGGCCAAAGAATATTGAGAAAGTTTATATGCAAACATAAAATTTAAAACAAATCACTTTTATGTCAATGTTTAACAAAATAAAAAATATTTAATGATGAATTTTTATTTCTACACTTAAAATACAGTATAGGATCCGTTATCCGGAAACCCGTTATCCAGAATGTTCCGAAAATCAGAATGCAAAATGCCAACTACCAAAATTTTTAATTATCGAAAAATTTAAGAATTAAAGTTATATAATAGCAGAGGTCAGAATTATAGTTTTACAACCTACTTTCTTTAATGCTACGGTGTTATTCTGAGGAAATATGGTGAGCAGAAAATTGTCCAAATAATTAATGAAAATTTTGCAAATTTAGGTTTGAAAATGAATTTTTATTGTATTTTTTAATAGATAAACATTAATAAAACATATTTCTTAAAGTGCCTAATACCAGATGAATTTTATCCTTGAACTCAGGTCGCATACATAAAGTCTCAATTGTTATAAAATTTTTAAAAAAATTTCATTAATTTTCATTATTTTTAGAATTCATTTCATAAAATATTTAGCATTATGTGCTAAAAATATTTGAAACATTTATGAACTATTAGTATCAGAGCAGAGACACACTATAAGCCAAAAAATATCATAGAAATTTTTGCAAAATCCAAATGAAAGGATGTTACTCTCAGGTCCAAAATTAAATTTTATATATGTTTATTTATTTTTCATTTATTATTACTATTGTTATTTATAGTTTGAAATTCTAATTAAGAATGTTTTTTTTATTTTGTGGAAATAATTTATTAAATGAACAAATATATAGGTGAAGTGTTTACATATATATTAGTCATGTTTATCACTGCTGTTTATGAAATTATTTTGTACTATTTTTATACGTATAATAAAGTGTTCCGAATTACGAAAAAACCCCTTATCCAGAATATCCCAGGTCCCAAGCTTTCTGGATAACGGATCCTATACTGTATATTTTCTTTTGTATCTTTAAAATAAGTAAGTTTTTTTTTTTTTTTTTCTATGTAGTATTATTTGCGTATGCTTAAATTATTTACCCTCATACAATTGTTAAGTTTTATTAATACTGAAGAAGTATTTATTCTAAAATTTATTAGAAATCATCTTTCCATTTTAATGTCTATTCATATATATTAGAAATGCATTTTGTGTCTGCAAAAGAATAAAATTATACTTTTAAAAAATTAAAGAACACGCTTTTATTGAAATGTGAACTAATAATTTAGAGTTAAACAAAAACCATTTTTAAAAAATCTCCCCTGATTGGGCTCGAACGTTAGACCTTTAGGTTCGTAGCCCGGAGCTTTACCTCACAGTCACAGCGTTCACGTAGGAAAGTATTTTTTTACAATATAGATTTTTTGTTTCTCCCAGAGCAGTTACAAACATACATACAGGTGAAGCTAATAAAAGCGTGTTAAAAATACAAAGAGGATAATGATATATAAATAGCACAATCCTTTGGGTAAAACTTATGAGGATTAGAGGGCGTTGACTATATACATATCTGTATAATTAATGCATGTACATTGCTGATCATGTATTTTTATTATGTAGATGATAAATAAGCATTTTGGTGGAACTGTTTTAAAAAAAGAATCTCGGGAAGATGGACAATTTATAATTCAAGTGGATACATCATGTAATTTATTTAAGTGAGTATAGAACTTCTTCTATTACAATCTTATCTATATTATTTCGTTGTTCTTATATATATATATATATATATATATATTTTAAAGTTTTGTCACTCCAAAATGCCAGAAAATGATCTGGAAAATAGGGAAAAGTATTTTTACTTACTTTGAAAATGTTAGAGAAATTCAAATGATCAGATGTTAGCCACCTGGCTGTATTAGTGTCACATTTGATTTGGCTGTAATAATTCCAAAATTTATAATGTTATTCAGACCTGTATAAAATTAGAAACCCAGTAGCAGAATTTTTTCTGACAATCTGCGACAACGATTTAGGCATTTGAAAATAATCTGCAACACTATAAATAACAGAAAAAAAAAAGCGAGAGTATTTCTGTCAGAAGTTCTCATTTATTTAATACTAGCAGGCTCTGCCTGCTTCGCTGGTCACTAGGAATCTTCAAAAAATTTAAATCACTTTTTTTTTTTTTTTTTTTTCATTTTATTTAAAAAAAAATCCTTTAAAATCATTCTTTACCTCACTTCGGGTACTCGTAGCCTACCATAGCATCTTCAATGGCCATTTTAATTTGGGTATTTATCAGACGACAAAAGCTGCTGTTATTCAAGAACTAAGATTATAAAGATGGCTGTATCTCGGCATTTATTAAATATTTCAGTTTTTGCACTATGTATTATAGATCTCTCTCTATCTGTATTATCATTTGATTTCGACTAATACAATAAATAAATGAGAAGCTATTACTATCAAATGAATTAATTATATAAGTCCAAAAAATAAATAAATAAATAAAATAAAATAAAATGAATTTTAATTAAACTTTAATTTTAATCAGTTTTATCTTTTTTACTATATTACCAGTTTTTTCAATAAATACAATTAAAAAATAATAATAATAAAGATTTCCTTTCAAATAAATTAATTTAATGAAAAATAATATGGTGTGCCACTCACACGACTTTCTCTTACCCTGCATTTCAATACTAAAAAGATAGATTGCAGATAAAGTCGTAAGGTCAATGCGGTAATAAAGATCAATCTATTTAAAAAATAATCTAAAATAGATTTAGGAACAGTTTTATTTCACATATAATTCTGAATCGCCCATTAACACATCCCCCTGTTTAATTATAATGCCTACATTTATTAAAAAAAAAAAAAACAAGGCTGTTATTAATTTGCATCGAAACTTGTTAATCTTAATAAAATTTTTCAAGTGGCAACCCAATACGAATCTAAAAATACTAAATTTAAATTTCCTGTTGTCATTTGTTTTTAAATTATGCTGATAATAGATCTAAATACAGATCAACTGCTAAAAACTAGACTTTCACATTCAGGGCACCCCAAAACGTGATATTATGCAAAAAAAAACAGAATTTTAAATAGAACTTTAAAAAATACTTTGTTTACAATAGGTATAAAAAAATTAATTATTCTTTCACAGCAGTGTTCGTCAACATAGTAAAATGTAGCAGTTCACTTATATATTACCATCAATTATATTCAATAAAAAAGAACGTTTAGCTTCACTTTGGGTATCCTGTATATTGTCTATAAACTATATGTACATCACATAGTGCACTGCGCTTTACTTTTATATGAAAAACCTTTAACATAAAATAAAGTATATTTCAGCCATTTCGAAGTATAGCCCTAACCCCCAACCTATCCAAATACTTTGGGTAATCTTTTAAACGACTACCTGTTTCATCCCTGATTGTTAACGTAGGGAGGGGGGAGAAATCACAAAAAATGTTATGAGTGAGAGATATTGAACCTACTTCAGTATAGGTTCTAGAATCTAATATAGTAAATTAAGAAAGTTGTGGATGTAGAAAAATTGGAAATTACAATACTTTTACAGAGCAATTGTTTGCTGTTCATTAGCGGCAGAGGAGAAAAAAGGGGGGGGGGAGCACAAGCAGTAAAAAAAAAAGTGAGAAATATTGAACAATTTTACTTTTTTTTTATTATAAGTTTTGGAATCTAATAAAAGAATATTTAAAAGATTATTAATATTTATGTTGCGGATGAATAAAGATTGGAAATCACAATGATTCTGGGAGATGTCTAATCGCGAATGTCAGCGAAGAGGGGAGGGGGAGGAATAAATACGTAAGTGAAAAATATTGAATATTTCTACCTATTTGTATGTTCTAGAATCTAATAAAGTGTATTTAAAATGAACATTTGCATTTATGCTGTGGATGGAGAAAGATTCGAAATTGCAATATTTCCGACCAAAATCAGGACACTTGAAATTTTTATACACTTTTTTGAAAATAATCTGCAGGCTAAAGAAAAATCTGCGACGTACGTCGCGCGTCTCGCATTTTCTGCTATGGGGATTAGAAAGTATCTGTACACACACAATCAAAAATAATAAAAGTTATGCAAATAAAAGTGTCTATTTAAATTTCATACTTATTATTTAGCTTAAGTAATTGGCAGTAAGTAGAAAATATTTTTAATTTTAAATTTTGCTTTAAAAAAGCAGGTATTTTTCATAATTTAAAGAAAAAGTTTAAAACATTTTTTAAGAAAATCATTTTGCTAAGGTTTTATTTTGTTTTGCCTAATCACTCTGAAAAATTGTGGTATGTATTTTATTAAGATTTTGAAGTTACAGAGAGGTGTAATTTAGAGGTATTATCGGGAGATGGGGGGGGGGGGGTGTAAATAAGGTGGCTTGCAGAGGGCTGGGTCCAACTTAGTTTCTTTCAATGGTGAAAAATGGAAATTTATTAACTCAAAGTACTCATAAATTGATTTTTCAATTTCGATCCCCTTTAAAAATTTATTTTTTATTATATGTATATGAATTTGATGTATGCAAATCTATGACAGTATTTTATGTATAATGTTTTAAAAAGGGCATATACATTTTCAGTTCTATAAGAAATGATTCGTTAATTTAACTTTTTGTGTGTTAATTTTGAATTTATTTTTTGATATATTTTATAGAGGTCTTGATAAGGAAGAAACAGTTTTATTAACACATGGTGATACAACAGATAAAGTTGCTGATAACTTTAAAGTAACTGCCAAGTCTGGAAATCATATTGCTGGTATACAAATATAAATGCATTTTTAAGCTATTTGTTTGATTTAACTCTCCCCCCTCTTTTTTTTTTTTTTTTTGTTAAAAATTAGAAAAACGTTCTTTAAAAATTTTTTTAATATAGTATATGCTATTTGATTACCTTTCACCAGGGGTTGATTAATGTTTTATTTTTTGGAGCTCATTTTTGGGAAATTTTTCTCAATTTTGTGAAAAATTATAAACATTGTGTAAACCCTTCAATTTTAGCATTAATTTTATATGTTTGGTTTAACATTAACACTTATTTTTCCTCTCCCAATAATGCTCCATATCTTGTTGATCACTTTTCTTCTCTATTATTTAATATTGTGAAGGGTTGTAATTGCTAGAGACAAGGCAGAATATTGTGCCAATTATTTAGGAAATGTGAAAAACACATACCACAGTAGGAACGAAAAATTATATCACATCAGAGCTGAAAAATATGCATCAAAGGGTTTCAATTTTTACAATTTGCTACAAAAACTTCAAAATTTGACAGTTTTATGTCGAACTGTGTCAAAAAGAAAATTTCATTATTAAAAGTAATTTGTCTTTCAAAATTTGCAGAAAGTTTATTAATATACCAAAAATGGCAATTTCTTCTGCTATCAACAAATGAAATCATAAAGCTATGTATGCCAACTGCTCATTGGTTAGAGAATTTTTAAGGTGTTATACTATGTAATAATCTTTTTTTTTTTATAGGGGGGGGGGGGATTCATCTATTTTTGTTTTGACGTGTGGAGAGGAATTTCATTGCAATAAACATGAATCATTCTCTTCTAAAAGAATCTTTTAATTTAAAGAAAAATTATCTTATGATGTTCGAGGATATAAAAAGAATGTGTATATATATACATTAAACTTTATTAAGAAAGGATTATTTTTATATTACTTAAATAAATTACCTTAAATAAAATCCTTTTTAAAGAACTTAGCATATAATTATTTCGGGTACTCCGTACCCATGTTTGGGGCCAAGTGCAAAAACGTCGGTTCTTCTGTTGATTGTCAAATACGTGGTGTACGTGTTTTCACTTCACTTCACTTTCCAGTCGGTTCGGTTTCTTATAGGAACTGCTGCCATACAGCCGGAATGATGCAGTGCTCTCGGTCGTTGATGGCTTGATTGTTAGTTATTATTTCGATGGCCTCCCGTTTTAGTGCGTAGTTGTGATTATACGGGGCTATTTTATTAATATTAATGGAGTTAACGATAATTGGGTTAGTATTGTGGGTGGAAGAGAAAGCGGTGGAAGATTTTCAATATTTTAGGTCAGGGCGGTGTTCTTTTACGCGATCATTAATCCTGTGTTTTGTCATTGTCAAATTCGTGGTGTATGTGCCTATCCTCATTTATTGACATTTAGTGTTCTAGCGAGAAGACTTCAAGATAGAAAAACTTTGAGATAACAGATTAATTTCGTATTATATGTTGACAAATACCTCAAAAGTAAAGTATTATAATATATATTATTATTCAACTTGATTTAAGTTAGTATACCTGCTCAAAAAGAAAATATATGTGCGACGAATGAAAAATCATAAAATGACTATCCAAATTATGAATTAATTATTAATAGTAGGCACAGAAAACTTTCAGGGATCATTTAGAGTGACGCTATAAACTGTCACTAAAAAGCAGAAATCCTTCCAAGAAACCACAAAAAATATACGTGCCATTTTATTAGCTGTCCTCAAATGAGGATACTGGGCGATAACGGGTTAAGAAAATGCTGGCTGTAGTTTTTGTGGTGGTCATAACCATTATTTGTTTTGAGTACAGAAGAAAAAGTCACAAACAATGATTTAAAAAAAAAAAAATCTTTTGGAGCTTGATTTTGAAACCAAAAGTGTGCAGCTTTCTTTTTTTTTTTTTTTTTTTTTTTAAATGAAATTAGCTTTACTTTTGTGTATTGTTCAATGTACATATTTTTGATGACCTATTGTTAAGTCATAATGCTTTTCTTTTATAATTTTAGCTATTGCTAATGAAAAATTAAAAATTTATGGAGTGCAGTTCCACCCTGAAGTAGATTTGACTACAAATGGTAAATTAATAATGAAGAACTTCCTTTACAATATTACGGGCCTATCTGGTAGTTTTACTATGCAATCAAGAGAAGCCGAATGTATAGACTATATTAAAAAACATGTTGGAAAGAACAAGGTTCTTGTAAGTATAGATTTTTATTCCTATCTGTTGTTGTTAAATTTTCACCTGTAAATATCCTCATGGTTTGATAGGTTTAATCTCTCTCTTCCTTCTCAAGATAAATAAAAGCATTTAAGTTATATTTACCGCATTAAAATCCCCCCCCCCCCCCCCCTCACCTTCTCTGTACATAAAAAAAAGTATTAGATTCATCAAAATGTTTGAAGTCTAGTTTTCAATGGATTTACGTGTTTTGAGATGTTATGGTTTTAAAGCATTTTTAGAAAATGTCTGTGTGTATAAAAAATTTTGTGGACATTGTGTCACAAATCAAAACCAATGAACAAAATTTAACTTAACTTGGTATTTAATTGATATAAACTGATTTTGATTACATTTGGGGATTAATCACTCAACAGGTGGTGATGTCATCCCATTTTTTTTTTTTTTTTTTTTTTTTTTTTGCCTTTTCCCTCCGTAATTTTGAATATGACAGTATAGGACAAAATTTCATATAAATGTACATAATGGGAATTATATGCTATGCAGTAATTTTATAATAATTGATTCAATTTATTATTAATTATTTATACTGTTCCTAATATTTTATTTTAGAGATATTGATTCATATGTAAAATGTTTAAAAAAAAAAAAATATTTTTTAATTAAATTAAAGTAGAGCTAGGAGTATATTCTTGAATATTCTCCAAAAAATTATTACTAATAGTCAACTAAAAAGACTGTATAGGTAGGAGCATAGCTTCCCTCTTCCCATGGGATGTAATTTTCAATATGAGTGATTTTCAAAAGAACTCTTCATATCTTTAAAACAAATTGTTGACCTATATGTGTGTGATAATTCAAAACAAAATTATAAATTTTTTCCTTTAAAAAAAGAAGAAAAAAAAAAAAAAAAAAAACTTTTTAAAATGTCTGTAAAGCAGAAAATTTACTTTCTTTTTATTATACTTCTCTGTTATGGATAAAAATAATATTTATCATGGAAAATAATGTTAATAAATTATTTGCACTGCTTGAATTTGTATAGGAAAACATAAAAGATAGTTTTGTGATGGCCACACCATAAAAGTTTTGTTTAAATTAAGATTAAAATTAATTCATGTATTTTGCTTTAAAAATAATATTTAAACAAAGCATACCAAGAATCACTAATGACAAATTTCATTGAGCTGTACACTGCACAGCTTGATTTAAATATCTCAATAAGACAGTACAATATAATTTGTATATTGGATTATTTATTTATTTATTTTACTCATGACTAAATAAATTTGTTTCATCTTTCTCATTTAATATATTTTATCACTTCCTTTTTCTACAGATGTTAGTTAGTGGTGGTGTCGACTCTACTGTGTGCGCAGCTTTACTACATAGGGCTCTAAAAGAAGATCAAGTTATTGCAATACACATAGACAATGGCTTTATGAGGAAGAATGAAAGTACTCAAGTAGAACTTTCGTTAAAGAAATTAGGGTTAAAGCTACGAGGTATACTCTAATATGAGGACTTTATTTTGATTCTGTTAGTGGAAATGCAATATTGAATTTCTGTTTTATTTAACCCTTAATTTTTTTTTTAGTTCTTAATGCTTCTCAGAACTTCTATAATGGTTCTACTACAGTCCCTGTTGATAAGAAAGACCCAAATGGTAGAAAACGTGATACTCCTCTATTATGTATGACATCCGATCCTGAAGAAAAAAGAAGAATCATTGGTGACACCTTTATGAGGGTAATTGTTTATTTGAGCAAATTAACTCTACTGATTCTGTAGTGAATATCTTGGCTTCTATATGAAGTTTTAAAGTACATAAAAAAAAAAAAAAAATATATGTATAATAATACATAAATAAAAAGTGCATATATTCCTCAAATGGCATGCTTACAATTTACATTATGCAGGAAAAATTAAGGCATCTGCTCTACTCTAGCATAAGAAACTTGCATATGAGCTATTGGTGGCTGCATATAATACGTGTAATAGTGGGTAATGTAAGTCATGTGGTTGTTTCACACCAGATTTTTTTTTTTTTTTTTCATGCAACACAACTGATATGTTGGCATCGTAGTTCATATTTGGCTATATTTCAAGTTTCCTCCTTTTTCAAGGTAATTGTTTAATCACAGGCAATTGCTGAAATTGGTGATCTTTGCTGTCAGTTTCAGCAATACATGAATATTTCAGCACAAATCAACAAAACTCTGAATTTTGTTTTATAAGTTTAAGCCATGCAATTACTTTGCCAAAAATCAACAAAATTTCTCTCTTTTTTTAAAATCATTGATGATTTTTAAAAAATGATTATTTTGCCATTAATGAGCATAATTTACATTATTTTCTAAGTTGATTTTTGAAATATGCAAGTATTTTTGCTTTAACCCTTTGTATCCCCACCTTGACTTTTAAAGTCCCATCAAAAAAAATTCCTCAATATAGCTTAAATTTACTACTACTACAGGATTTCATTGGAACTTCAAAGTCCCTATACTTTAAGCTTTCCCTATAGTTATTCATATATTCATGCAACAAAGAAATAAAGTTTAAAACTATTTTTCCAAAAATAAGGTAATTTGGGATATAAAGGGTTAAATTAACTGTTTGAAATATTTTTTATTCTAATTTTTAATGTTTATAATTTGTATTTTAATTAATTACAATATGTATTTCTTCCAAAATTTTGATATTTTTATTTATTGAAAAGTTATGATTTTTAATGGCATCAGTGATTATATTAAACATAAATAAAATCCTCTCAGTTGTTTTGCTAGCTATATATATACTACCTTTAAAATAAATTTATGACTAAATATAAGATTTATTGTTTTATGGAGGGAAAAAATTTGGAATGAAATGGACAAACAAAATTTCTGAATTTTCCTTATGTCAGATTCTCAGAGTACAAAATTTTTGCTGAGATAGGGCTTTTATTGCTGATGATTCTGAAAAAAATGTGATGACTTTGCCACTAATCAGCAGTGCATTTCACACTATTTTCAAAGCTGATTCTGGAAATATATAATTATTTTGCTGTAAATCAACAAGAGTTTAGCTTTTATTGAACCCTTTAACGTTCATTGGTTTTGCCCAGAAACCAAACATTGCACATTTTTCTTTGCAGCAATTTTTCAATATTTTTACAAAGTGTTAATTGACTATTAAACTCTTATTCATTCTCTTTGCACCACATGGCAGCACTACAGCAAGATCCCAAAAAAAAAATGCTGTTTCCGATGAAGCCAGATACAGAAGTCACTTTAATTTTCTAAAACTGTATCAATTAAAAAATATATATATTTATTTTAAATAATTGCACATGAACGTACTATAATCCTTCTCAGTCATAAATTGCAACTTTAATTTTTTTATGTAAATAAACAGAACTGACCGAAAAGTTATGTAAAATGTTTGGTTTCTCAGAGAAACCAAACACCAGCAAAGGTTGAATTTCGCAAGATGTAAGATAAGAGTAGAAAATGAACATTTCCTGGATTTTCTGCAATTTCTTAAAATATCATTTTCTAGAATTATATAAGTATGTATGTGGGTATATATCTTTAACCTTTATACAATTTTTTTCTTTTTAAATAATGTATATGTACATTTTGCAATTATGAAGATAAAGTTTTTTTTTTTTTTTTTTTTTTTTTTCTGGTAAAACAATTTGCAAATAAAGTAAAAAATTAAATAATAAAGCCAGAGCTATAGCAACAATGTTTGGCTAGGTGCCTGGTGCTGTGACACTGCTTACACCACACTTGCTTCTTTTCTGAATAAATCATTATTTGAATTTATTAATAACTAAGTCAAAATATAAATGTTTTAGATTTGTAAAGTATCTTGTTTTTTCTCTGCAACTTTTATATTATTAGTTTGTTTAAGGAGAAAAAATAACCCGTTATCGTTCATTGATTTCACTGTGAAACCACAAATTTCTGGAAAATAAAAAATGCTAATTTTTTTTTGTATATTTATGATCAGTGATGCGGCTAAAAGTCATTATTAAAATTAATTTCACAATTTTCAAAAGGAAATATGTAGTGAAATTTAAAGGGTTAAAAATCTTACTAACAGTTTTCTCTTTGTCCATTAATGAAACTCATGCTTAGGTTAGTTAAAAAATAAATAAATAATAATAATAATAAATAAATAAGAAGTGCGCCAACAAAATGTTTTAAAATACAAATTTCGATTTAAAAAAAAAAAAAGATTTTTGGATAATATTAAAAAATTAGAGTCCAGTAAAATGAAAATGGTTAGCATCTAAGAATGATTAGGATTGTTGTAATCTTTTTATTCTATTGCACAAAAGTTTCTTAGTATTTTAGCTTTTTTGAAAGTTAATTCTTTGGTTACTATTTGCAGGCCTCGCAGCGCTCCTATATTTCCTGTGTTTCCTATATATTTATGAAACCTCCTATTTTTCCTATTTTTTTTTTTTTTTTTTTTATTGTTGCTCAGTATTTCCTATATTTTAGTTTTGACTACTTCCGAATGTCTGATTGAATGCACGGTTTATGAATTTTAACTCTAAATTGTCTAAATCTGACCAAGAGCAGGGCCGGCACAAGTGTACATGGTGCTCCTAGGCAAAGAAAAATTTCGGTGCCTTTTATTAATATATTTTATTAACGCTCCGTCTGTTGTTATAAAAAAAAAGGGAGCATTGTTAAAATGTACTTACATACACATAAACATTGCCAAACAAGACATAAATAAATATTTAAAATTTTTTGAGAGAAAAAGAGAAATAAAAATCAAGCTTTGTGTATAGGTTATGAAACAGTTTCTAGTGCAAAAAAAATGTTATGTAATCTTTATACTTTGGCACGATCAAAGAAAAGTTGTAAACAAACATATTGGTTAGTGCTTATGTCATCTTCATATTTTTGTACTATTAAAGAAATTTAGTTCTGCTTATAAATTTTTAGCATCACAAATAAGGATTTCAAATATTTATCATCATGAGGTACTATTGCATTCAAATTATTTTGGACAATCTTATATCAGAATAACAGTTAATACATGCACCATATAAAATACTAAGTGTATATGTAACCGAAAAACGAATATCACTGAAAACTAGTTGGCATAGGTGGACTCTGCTCAGTTCCCCATCATATTTATGTTCTCAGAATTTTCTAGTGCGAGACATATTATAATCATGTTAAAAGAAATGAATTTGACCAAAGCTTGATACAGTGACAGAATGAAATCCCCACCTAATAGGCTATCCACCTTTCACTTCGATATATTTCTCTTATTCTAATCTATTAATTTATTTTATCAGGGTCAATTCCGTTGTTTAGTTTTCATGCTACTATTTCCAATGCAATAATCCTCAAAATTCATATTTATATGAAAAATTTACAATTTCGCTATGTTGATAAAATCGTAAATTACGAATAATTTACGAAATATTCCTATTAGAATATTTGTATTCAATCATGTTCAAACAAATATCATAAACGTAATTTTCAAGTTGTCTAATGTATTTAGGATCCTCAAAATGGAAGTTTATGCTCAATTTTGCCTTATTCTGACATGTTAAGTAAATCGTAAATTCCAAATAACTTACGAATTTTTTAAATTGGAAAATCATAGTCTATGATATTCATGCCAGTATCCTAAATAATATTTCGAAAGTGGTTTGACATCTTTACGATGAAAATATCCCCCAAGATTGACATTTATGTGAAATTTTGCTCTATTCAGCCATGTTAAGAAATTCGTAAATTTCCAATAACTTACGAAATCTTTATATTGGAAAATTCATAGTCATTAATATTCATGCCAGTGTCCTAAATAATATTTCAAAAGTAGTCTGACATCTTTACGATGAAAATATCTCTCAAAATTGACGTTTATGTGAAATTTTGCCCTATACTGCCATGTTAAGAAATTCGTAAATTTCCAATAACTTGCGAAATTTTCAAAATAGCATATTTATAGTTACTGATGTTCATTCCGGCATCAAAACGGATATTTTAAAACTGGTCTGATCTTTTTACAGTAAAAAGTTTCCATTTAATGCACGTTTAAGTGAATTTTTGTCCTATTCTCCCATGTTAAGAAAATCGTAAATTTCTAATAACTTACGAAGTTTTTAAATTCGAATGTTGCAAATGAATAGGGTTCTTGCCAGTGTCGAAAGTAATATTTTAAAACTAATCTGACCTCTCTGCGATAATTTGTTCTTGAGATATCGTGTACACAGACTAACAAACTAACGGACTGACCCACTAACAGACTAACACACTAACAGACACCCTACAGACAGACACCATAGAAATTTTGTCATTTTCGGATTCCTCACACCTGAAAACGTGTAGAAAAGTTAAAAAAACGAGGTCGAAAATTTTCACGATTACCTAAGTTCCCCATACCTATAGTATGATGGGGAACTAATACATTTCAAGAAATATTTACTGTTGTAATATTATGAAATACTATGATGTAAAATAACCCATAAAGAATCTGTGTAGTATAAATTCAAATCATTTTGTGTGTCCCTGCTTAAGAATTATACACAAATGTTTACCAAAGTTATTTCTAATAAATACTAATTATGTAAAACGAAGAAAAAATTATGAAACATATCGATATTAATAAAATGAGATAACTGTATTTCTCTCTATGTGCATACGTCTGTACCTCAATGAGCTTATTATACGCCGCACATCGTAGATCTACAAAAATTGGCAGTCTTATATTTTAGAGAGATCGTGGTAATGTCATTCTGTTGAACTTATAAAGTCTTTGAGGCTTAGCATTAGGACTGCTGCAGTTGAGCTTTTTTTAATTGCTTGTTTCTTTGATATTACACAAATTTGTGTACAGCTTTATCGATACTAATAAATCAATGAAAATATCTTTCAAAAACAATGTTTGCAAAATGTCATTTGACAGTTTTAGCAGATATATATGTTTCTTTGGTGTGCTGAAATTGAAAATGAAACTAATTTTTATCTGTCACATATAGATTTTTGGTCAGTGCACTACCTACACAATTTTTTCCTTTTCAATAATTTCAGGTATGTTTCCATGATTAATTATAATTAACATACTATATAAAAGTTGCTATATAACAATATTGGTAGAAAAATCGCTGATGAAATTATGTCAGTAGACACCCTGTATTGACAAAAATCTTTACGTGATAGAGAAAAACTGCTACAGTTTTGGTTTAATCTCACTAAAAAACATTACAATCAGCCAAAATTATCAAATCTAAATTTTAGATGTAGACCTCTGTTATTCAGATATTAATTAAAACATTAACTACAAATTAATTTATCACTTTGTACTGTTTGCTTTTCTTAATAGCAAAGAAGATAAATGCCACTCCAAAGCACTAAAACAAAAAGTAGAAAAGAAGTCGCATTTTTAAAACGTTGTCTCCTCCCCAAGAAAAAAGATTTTGGAATCAGGAAGACAGTTCTTTTCCACTCAAAAATGCTGTATTTTTCAAAAAATATTGAGTTTTAATATTGTTAGAGTTTTTTTTCCAAGGTCCAAAATCTAGGTGTTTCTTACACATAATTTTTTGAACTACCCTTCAACCATGGCTAATTCTAGGATTGATTCACACAAGGCTTCGTCGGAAAAGCCTCAGTTTTTTATAACAACGATACACATTCTTTGAAAAATCTGGACTTTTGGTACTGTACAGGTCTGTCACAGAGGGAAATTTGGATACCACAAGGGGTTGAAAAATCTGAAATTTTTTACATGCCCTGTCGGGCATGTTAGTCTGGAGAATACATGCCCAAATTAAATATTTACGTGTCCATTATTCAAATGCATATTAATAAAAACATTTACATATCTAGTGAAAAGAATTTAGCAACATTATACCTATATTGACATTGTTTATTTCAATTTAAATAAAAGTCTTAAACAAGATACTTTATTTATTTTATTTATTTTATTTTTTTAAAGTTATTTTTGATTAAATATTTGCATGCCCAGCCGGACATGTAAAAGGGATAAAAGTACATGCTCAATCTGAATTTTTATATGCCCCGTGAATTTCGGGCAATATAATTTTCGAGCCCTGGATACTTTGTAAGAACCTTGATACTGTATACATAATTTTAATATTTCATACATAATTTTTGTGTGCATATGCGTATCTCCTTCCTAAATTAATTCCTATAAAATTCCTATATTTTGAAAAGCCAATTCCTGTATTTCCTATAATATTTTTTAAGAATGTCACTTCTAGGCCTGTATTTGTTTCTATTTCTTAACTTAGTTATCCCCAAATTTGTATTCTATTTTTTTTATTCAAACTGATGATTTTAACCAAGCACCCACACTTGTAATTTAAGAAACATGAATCCGTTAAACTTATTTCTGTTTCAGCAATAGAAAGAGAACTATATCATATGTACAAAATGAAAAAGTGGAGTAATGGGTAGGGAGAGATCATTGCATAATACCAGTGCTGAGAATGCTACTAAAGAAGCAAATTTTGAATTCTGACATACTTTTGCACGTAAATTCAATCATTGAATATTGAAACCAAGTCCAAATATTAAAAAAAAAAAAAAAAAAAAAACTATTTTCAGTAGTTTTATAATTTTTACCGACAAATATTTGAATAAAAATTAGAGGTTACTGTTACTATACAGAAATATTTTAAGAAGTCATCCAGTTTTTGCTTTTTAGCGAAATTTTCAACAATACACTTTAGCGAAATACGATATCTTTTAGGCAAATACTTAAATAAATCTTATAACAGTTTAAACCCTTGTGCCTAGTTTTTTCACTTTATGAAAGGCTGTGCTATTATTTTGATCTGAAATAAACTACATTTGCAATTTTTTTGCAAAGGGTTTTCTTACATGGAATTTAATTGAGTTAAAAAATAGACATTTTTAACTAAAAATTTCTCAAAAGTAAAAAACTTTTTTTTTTTTTTTTTTTTTTAACGTTTGTGGTAGTTATATGTCTAATAACCATTTTTGGAAATTAGCACAGCAATTTTCAAAAGAAAATATGGAGTGAGTCTAGCAGTAAATTTAAAGTTATTACTATTTTTTTGCAGGTTGCAAATGACATTATAGCTGACCTTAATTTAAAACCTGAAGAGACATTACTTGGTCAAGGTAAGAATAAAATTTATTACTTTTGAAGTACCTTTATTGATTTATTTTACTAATTTTTTTTTTTTTTTTTTTTTTTTTTTCCAATTATAAAATATTTCAAACTTCTCTTATTTAGGAACACTTCGACCAGACCTTATAGAGAGTGCCTCAGCATTAGCTAGCTGTAATGCAGATGCTATCAAGACACATCATAATGACACAGACTTAGTAAGACTTTTACGTGCTGAAGGGCGTGTAATAGAACCACTAAAAGATTTTCATAAAGATGAAGTTAGATTAATGGGTAGAGATCTTGGTTTGCCTGAAGAAGTTGTACAACGACATCCATTTCCTGGTAAATTAAACTTTATATTAATTATCACTTGTTTAATTTTATTAAAAATTAAATTATTTTGTGTGAATTTTAAAAAGTGTTTTCTATTCTCCCCCCCCCCCCCCCCCCCCCAAAATACTAATTCTAATTTTCAATTCTATAAAAAAAGGTTTCTCTTTATTTTTTGACAGAATATGTGGAAATTGTCTTAATGTCCAAAAATATAATAAATGTCTGAAAATTAAAGTTTGGATTACATGAAGTATAGTCAGTAAGTTCGAGGACTACCCTCCCCCCTGATATCCGGTCTATGACTGAGCCAAAATTGCAATGTGATTTGCAAGTTTGGTTCTCTGTGCACATATGTGACATCACATGATGCTTTGGGAAATTAATAAGGCATGCAGCTCATCATTTGGCTGCAGACTGGTAGCCTGTGATGTTAATGTAGCAAAATGCCCATTTTAGAGCAGCATAGCAACATTAAATTTTGCTATAAATTAGAAAAAACTGCTAAAGAAACAATAGAATTACTGCATTAAGCATATGGAGACAAAGTTATGGTATGTGCAGGTCAAAAGTTTTCAAATGGCAATGGCATAACTTGTTTTAAAAGGGAAGAGACAACGTTACAGATGATCCACAAAGTGGGCATCCTATGACTGCATGGAAAGAGGCAAACAACCAACTTGTCGAAGCAATGATTAGACATAATCGTCGACAAACAGTTGATACAGTGGCCAACAGACTAGCAATTTCGCATGGAACGTATTGCATACTTTCTTTGGATTGCATCAAACGCACACAGTTTGCAAATGCCAAAGAAGTGATAACAACAATGACAGCCACTTTAAGACAGCTCTCACGCAGTGGTTTACAAGACTGTATCCAGAAGTGTACAGTTGATGAAGGACACTGTTTTAAAGATGATTGTATTTAGATTATTTTGTAAGTGTATTGGTTGTTTTAGTAAACAAAGTCCCCAAATTTATTGACTGTACCTTGTATAGCAAAATCCACAAATACAGTAAAACCTCTGTAAAAGTCAATATTTACTGAAGGGTTACCTCTTTTTATGGCCAGTTTTTACCAATCTGAAAATTTCTCCATAAGACTTTATACTAATTTACCTGCGTTAAAAGACCCAGTTGCACATCTGTTTCTACCTTAGAAGTCACATTTTGCAAGAGCAGATAATTTTAGTTTTTTTTTTACTTGAATTCACTATCTACAATATAAAACTGGTTAATCTGTATGCAATAAAAATCTGTGTGTAGAGGGGGAAAAAAAGGTAATAAGACTCAATATTTCTAATTACACATACTTAGATTTTTTTTTATAGTCAATATAAGATTTTATTTGTGTACTCATTTAGTTTGTTTTCATTGAATTTAGTGAAATTATTAAATATATTCTGGAATCTTATAATTTTACTATGTATTAACTTTATTTATGCCTATAAATTAATATATATGTACATTTTTTTAAATATTTTTTTTTAGGTCCAGGATTAGCAGTACGAGTTATTTGTTCTGATGAGCCTTTTATGGATAAATTTTTTGCCGAAACTAGTGTTCTTGTAAAGGTTATTATAGAATATTCAAATTCTGTTGAAAAAGTAAGTTGATTAAAATTAATGTTTATTTTATGTTGTTACATTTGTAATTTATTTTGAATGTTGTGTTCATAAATGTAAAAGAAAGTGACTCGATTTTTTTTTTCTTCCCCTCAATTTTGCTTTTTTGCATGTAACACAAATGAGATTTTTCTCACTTTTGGGCAATTCCCCCCCCCCCTCACCCCTCCTTTTTTTTTTTTTTTTTTTTTTTTTTGAAAAAGGAAAAAAAAAAAAAAAAAAAAGCGCTTCTTTTAGTATTTTTCCTCTTTCCTTCTTCCCAACTAACAATCAGCGATCAAACATTCCACCGGACTCTTCTGGTTTCCAATCTTTCTTTATCCACAGTCCTAAATGTCAATATTCATGTTAAACTTGTTTTATGAGACCCTAGAACCTATAATGAGATGTAAGTGCTCAACATATATCTTATGTAATTAATTTTTGTTAAATTAATTTAATCATATTATGATAAACTTCATTACTGAACTCATTGGTTCTGTTTACATTATTTTAAGCTTATTGAGGAATAACAAAGCTAAAGAAAAATTATGCTAGTATGAAGTTTTTTTTTTTTTTTTTTGTTTTCAATTAATTAAATATAACTATTTTCAGATTGAATTACACTCTGTTCAACAAGAACGTGACCGCTTGTATTCGGTAAAAATAAATCAGACAAATTTTTTTCTCATATTTTATTGAAGTACATGTTGTTGGCTATTGCGCAATTACCTAATAATTTGTCCAGTCGCCGTTATTATTTATTATCGCTTGACACCTTTTAGGCATGCTTTCAACAAGATTTTCAGTGTACTCCTCTGGCAATGATCGCCATATCTTTTTAATTTGATTACACAGTTGCTTTTCCGTGTACACTGGCTTTCCTCTTAGTTGCATCTTCATGTAGGACCACACATTTTCGATAGGATTTGCATCTGGAGACATTGCTGGCCACTCCATCGTAGTGATGTTATTTTTCTGTTTTCACGCACTGCACAGTAATTGTAACAATAGATAAATTATCAATATAAACAACGCTAAACACCGGTAAAAGTTATATTGCGCATTAGGGCATGAGTTAGAGATTACAACAACAAAAAATAGATGGCGCTGTGATGTCCCTTTTTTGAATAAGAACGGTCACGTTCTTGTTGAACAGAGTGTAGCTATGATTGGTATTAAATATATTAGTGTATAATTTTAATCATGCTAGAAGAGTTAAGAAAAGAAAATTATTACAAACCTAGGGGGTGGGTGATAAATATATGTAATAGTAAAAAGATAATATATAATGTAATACTTTATTTTACAAAATGCTTCAATATTGTTTAAAGATGTCGCATGTATAAATTTCAGATTTTTGTTTAATTTTTTTTTTTTTAGTAAGCTCTTTACTAAACTTATTCTGAGTAAATAAAAAATAATAAAAAAAAAATTCTAGATTTTTCTTTTACTTTATTTAAGCGCTTATTTCAGAAATGATGTTTGTAGTTTAAATTTGAAAAACATCACTAATTATGTAAACTGTATTTTCCTTACATTTAATGCTGTTAAAATCAAACCTATGATGCAAACATCCATCAAAACTGTAAATTCTAAAATTACTTAAATATTTTATACCAATTCTTAAATGCATTTTATTTACTATGTCATACTATAAATTACTCTATTCTGTAAATGTGCATGTGTGTATAAAAAACTTTCAAACTCTTTTAGCTGATTTTCATTGACTTAAACTATAAAAACAATCAGTGGATATTTCTGTGGGTAATTAAAAATAAGATTAATAAAGATCAAAATCCCAAAAATGTAATTTCTTTAAAATGTTGATCATAGCATTTTAAATACTATTATTAAAATTCAATATCGAAATTGAAGAGGAAAATTCAGTTGTGCACATTGTTAGTATGCATATACAATATACATATTTATACTTTTAATAAGAAATCTATTTTATTTATTTTTAGAAACATGCTTTAGTGAATCGAGTTAAAAGTGGCACAAGTGAAGATGAACAAGCTTTTTTAACAGCCGTTTCGTTAAAGTACAAGCTAGTATCAACATTGCTTCCTATCAAAAGTGTTGGTGTCCAGGTAAGTTTGTATATTGTATTAAGTGTATGGAAAGATTAAAAAAAGTATTGTTATTTAGTTAAAAATCCTATTCAAAAGTTACAGCTCAGAAATAATTTTTAAATTGCCCCACAATTAAAGTTTTACTGTAAAACACTTTATAATGCAAACAGCTGCTGTAGAAAGTATCAATCATGTTGAATTTAAAGATATTAAAAAGGCAGAATAGTTTTTAGGTTGAAAAGGGCAATATTAATGATGTAGTAAAAAATGTAAAAAAATATTTCTCTCTTGAGATTATAAAATGATAGCCTTTAGTTGTTATGTTAAACCACTGAAAAGATTAACATGTATTTAAGCTAATTAATTACATATAGTAATAAGACATAGATTGATCACCGAGAGGGGAAAAGTGAGGCCTTTTTTAGGGGGCAAAAGTCACTCTAATGGCTGCTTTTCCCGAGTAAATCACACACAGGAATACACACAGATAATTTAGTAAATAAAATTTATGAATGATTTATTTACTAAAGGTGAATGAAAAACTCCAGGTACAGTTTCAAATTCATTTTCCTTTTTATTCTTTTTTTCAATACTCTCTAATGGCTGATTTTAGAACTTTTTTTCGGCATCAAAATTTTTTGCTCGATAACATGGGGATGATAGATCTATATATATTAATATATCTATGATTAATTATAGTAAGAATTTAGAGTTAATTAAAAGATTCAGATTCTTTATGTAAGTTAGAAAAGTTTAGTGATTATGTTAACAAACAAGGATTATGGTCATATAGTTACTGGTAATTTAAATATTGTAGAAAATGAATAGTTAAAAAATGTTATGAGTTTAGGTTCAAAATTTAGATTATATTTAAATTATAATCATAGTAAGATCTTGGTAAATTTTGAAAAGGATTTAGGTAATTTCACTTTAAAACTTTCTTATAAATATGCTTAGCTTACTGAAGATTTTGATAAATGGAAGATGGAAATGTTTAAATTGTTTAAAAATAAGTAGGACATTGAGGCTCCTGATCTGCAGATCCACTTTTGTATCACAGCTAAACCTGAAAAAAAAAAAAGTACTAGCCAGCAGCAATTTTTTTTTTTTTTTTTTTTTTTTTTTTTGTTTGTTTTACTTACCCATAAGGTAGAGAAAGTATTGTTTTTGGGTCAAATTTTCTAAATTGGGTTTTTGTTATATTTACGTGTTTTGAAGTCCCCTGAATCCAGAAATCATGTTTATAGCAGATGGTCTGTATGTGTGTCTGTCTGTTATCAGCATATCTCAAGAAAAAATAATAGAAAGTCCGAACTTGGTATTCTAAATGTGTACCATATAGGAATATTACGCTAAACTTTTTGTTGAGATCAAGCAAATCATTTGTGTACAGGGATGCCTAAGAGAATTCAGTTACATTACGTGTTTGGGGGAAATTGCAGATAAGTGGATTTTAATGTCTATATACTGCATTAAACCAAATGAAATGAATATACAGTTTTCGCCACTTATTAAAATCACATTCGTTCTGAGCCAAAGTGATTTTATTAAACGGCTGATTTTTATATCTGGCGAATGTTCCTGCACTTAAAGAAAATGTTTTACTTCCCTGAATCTGAAAAGAAACTTCAGAAGGTAACGAATAATGGAATTAGTAAACAATATTAATTAATTTTTGATAGATAATTAATTAACTGTTTGTCCGATATAAGTAAATTAAACGCATTCCAAGTTCCCTGACGCTTTTCTTTGAGAAAAATCATCATTACGTTACCAAAAGTTCCCATTGTCTTACAAATTTAAAATCTTTTTGTTTAAACCTCATAAATTATAATAATTTCAAAATAAGAACTAGAAATTATCTTTTAATAATTAGAAATTTAAAAAAGAAATATTTTAAATGAAATTTGTAAATTATTACTGCGCTTTCAAGAATACGTTCTTTGAAATTGTTGCGAAGATAAGTGATTGATAACAGAGGGTTTATTGTGTTTTAATTTCTTTTTCTATTAAAAAAAAAATCAAATGTTTAAAAAAAAAAAAAATGGTGTGCATAAATTATATTTTTGGCTGCTGAGGAGATATTTTTTAGTTTATTAACCGGCGATGCTGATTTTATTAAGCGACAGCTTTAAAAGTAGTTTGTATTGATTTAATTCCGGTCCTGGCAATTTGATCAGATTAAGTGGCTGATTTTATTAACCAGTGAATTTATTAAGCAGCGGTTACTATATATTTTTTATATGCTTGAAAACATGTTTCATGTAGAGTAGAATATGGTATGGAAATCATTCACTGTTTGTTTACAGGACCTATATTATAGTGCGACAATACTTGAAAATTGATGGAAATTATTTCTGGTTGTGCCGTATGTTATTAATATAAGTTTATATTTATGTGCACCATGTGGTTTGTACATAATCTTCAGAAGACATACAAGGCTGCCAATATTTAAGCCATAACATTCTTTTCTACTGTTGGTAAAATATTATAATAAAGCATTTCCACTATGTCCAGGAAAGCTGCTCAGGATTTGAAATTAATTCCTTATGGCCGTATGGTTAATAATGTATTTTTTTAAGCTAAATATTCATTGCTTGGTTTTTTGTATATTTACATGTTCTGAGGTTTTCTGAATACTGAAGTCAAGTTTTTAACGCTTGATCTTTATGTGTGTCACTTAGAGTAAATGAAAAACAAATAATTTTAGGCGATCCAAATATGTTGTATTTTGAAATTAATACGTTTGTTACTAGGAAAGTTTGATCAAAATTAATAAGTTCCAAGGAATATTGTGTGTGAAAGTTGTCTGAATAATTTAAAATGAACTTTTGGATTTAATAACAGATTTGAATTTTGTGAAAATGTAGGCACAATAATGAAACGGGAGGGTTAAGGAGTCGGTAGCCCCACTCACACAAAATTATTTGTCAAATAAAGCTTTTCCAAAGCCTAATTTGAATCGTTTTAACATAGGTTTACCCCTTAATCTCCAATCTAGATTTGTAGTATTAAATTTCAGGGTAAGAGAAAGTCGTATGAGTGACACACCAGATCGTTTTGAATAGTGTATTAACCCTTCACTGCACAAATGTTTGGTTTAAGCTAATATTTTTTTACACATGTTTAAGACTGGAAAAGGCTATAAATTTTTATTTTTTCGACTAACAAATTCAATACAGTCGAATCTCGTCAACATGAATCTCAAGATAATAAAAAATTTGTTCATGTTTATGCTATCAGTAACTCTGTAACTAATCTTCATTTTGACGGGGATTGTGGAAACAGTTCATGTTAAAAGCAATTCATGTTAAGTGTGTTCGAATGCAGTAATAATAAATGAGGAGTGAAATTTATCAAAAATAGGAAAATGATAAAATAATAAAACTATCTAGATTTACGTCACTGATAAATTCAGATCTGCAAATGGTCAGCGTGGAAATTAGTTCTGAACGAAACTTTTTGATTGACTCTTTGGATAAATCCGGTTGGTAAAAAGAATCACAATGAGAGAAATGAGCTCTATTTATACTCCATTTTGGATCGGGAGACCAATTGGTTGTTTGACAAATCTGGATCAAGGATTATTGTGTATGGTTTATTCTGTTGAGATAATTAGGCATAAATCTTAATGAATGAATATAAAATTAAAATTTAGAGAAAAATGAGAAAAAAAAAAAAATAGTAAAAAATTATTGTTGGATTATTTTATTAAAAACATTTGGGCTATTTAAATTATTAATGAAATGGGAAGATTGAACTCAGAGCTGAATTAAATTTTTAGTAGATTACATGATGTTGGTAGAAAACCAATTCTATAGTCTGTTCAGCTTAAACTGATACCGAAAATAAACAAAACCACATGTTGTTTGGTGACATGGATAATGTTACTGTCACTGTTGGCGCTAGCCAAGGTCACTCATTTCTCCCCTTCTTTTGTTAGAATTTTCCCACCTCGTCTTTTGTTACCTTAACACTTTTTCTTACTTTAATGGGTCTTTCATTGTTGTACGTCTTGTAAGGTACAAGTTTTTATCATAAACTCCAAAATGCAAAAATAAGTGGTGGGGGATAGTTTTATCTTTTAATGAGCTATTTTTTGTTTGGAGGGGGTTTGGTTAAAGGATAAATCTTAACACATTCTTTCATGAATAACAAAAGTTGCCATTTCCGCGAGAAAGGCACAAATGTGGAATACCTTTGTAACCAATTTGTTTACTTCGGGTATCACTTTAACTTGAACGGACTATAGAAGAACATTTCATTTGTTTTAGGGAAAATATAATATTTAGTCGAAATTCTGTGTTAATCAAAATAATGTCATCTATCTTCTTATGGAACAACTTCCTTTGCGACTATTGTTTTAAAACTGGTCTTCTGTTCTAGCGCATTGTCTTTTTTATGGCTGCATACATGGAGGCAAAATATTGATCAGGGCTTTATGATAGCAAAAGCAAAGAACACATAGTATGATCTCAACACTTTAGAGTACTTAGTAATCATACCATGATAGCTGAAATAGAGTTTGTACAAATTTAATAAAAAAGCACCACAAAACTGGCGTTGTAAAAGATATTACTTACAAACTTTGAATAAACACCATAAAATGCAATAAACTCGCAACAATTGTTTTGGGTCGAAAAAACACACGACCCTTCATCAAGCGAATAAAGTAAGCACTCGTGCTTACTTTATTCGCCTGATGAAGGGTCGTGTGTTTTTTTGACCCGAAACAATTGTTGCGAGTTTATTGCATTTTATGGTGTTTCTTCAAAGTTTGTAAGTAATATGAGTTTGTACAATTTTAAAATTGTTAAATCAATACTAAAACTGTGCCATGCTGGGAAAGCAAATGTACATATATACTAGAAGATAATTTTTAAAAGTAACAAGAGCACTTTTGCAACTAACCCAGGCTCTTGTGAGTCTATGCAATCCTTCTAGCTAGCAAAGCCTTGATTCTTTGTTTTTAATTATTTAATGCAAATATGATATGTTAAAAAATATATCAAGGATGATTATGTGTAAGATTTTCCGCTGCCTGCCTTTTTCTTATATTTCCTGATTTTTTTTTTTTTAACCCAATCATTTTTCAGTGATTGTTGAGAGAAAACTTGTATAATGAAAATTTATGAATATCTTTTGTAATTAAATTATATATATTTGGTAACAATCATAAAAGAAATTAATAATACTTTGACCCCTTTTTTTTCTTTTCATGTAATTTCAGGATTTTTTAAAAATAGGATCACAATTAGTCCTCCGGGTTATTTTAATGTATATTACAAAATTTTTATAATATCACCATTAAAGAAGTTCATGTTTGTTTTTATTACAGGGAGATCAACGAACATATAGTTATGTTGTAGGTTTATCATCTAATGAAGATATTACAGATTGGGAAGACTTAATGACAATAGCAAAAATTATACCTCGTGTTTGTCACAATGTGAACAGGTAAGGAGTCTTAAAATTATGTGATTTTAATGTCTGCTTTTATTATTTAGTAGCTAATTTATTGTCTGTTTTATTTTTAATCATTTTTCTACTTGTACTGGTTATAAAATAAAAGTATGTTTTTTCATGATGATTTAGCAATTTTCTCATATGTCTCATTTCGAGTCAGCTGTGTTTTGGTACAATTACTTTAAAAGTTTTTTCTTTAAGTGTTTGTTGTTGAAAGTTACTAATTTTGTTTTACTGAGGGTGCAGGGGGTAGAAAAAGACTACCTTACCTATATGCTATTACATATTCAGAAATAACAATTTGCGGTTACATATTCTACATTAGGTGTTTATATTGTGTTGATAAATTTCTGAAATCATTCTACATAATATAAGCCTATCACTTTTTTGTATGTAATTTTTTCTTTGTGGATATTTATAATACTTTTACATTTATTTCCAATTTTATGTAATGTTTTTTAAATTGTTTAAATTTTCATACACACAAACGTATTTTTTTTATGAACAGCTCAGTTCTTGACCAAGAACTCAAAGAAGAATAAAAGATAAATATCGGAAATTCTAGTCAGACATATTAGAAATAAGTGAGAGAAATTTTTTGCCTACTAAATAAAGTACGAAGCCGAAAATCCGGAATCGTCGGGACCGCGGCGATTCCGGATTTTCAGATTTTCCGGATTTTCGGTCATGCCTAAAAAATATAATATTATGGTTTAAGTACTGGGATAATATGCAAATCCAAGTAAAAAAATATTATATTATGATTTTTAAACATATTCTGTAATATTCCTTTTATCAACTTTCACAATACATAAATAAAAATAAATTAAATTAAAAATAACTTGAAAAATAAAACAGATTTAATGAAATATTTGCAAACAAAAATTAGTACAAGTTATAATAAAAGAAAAAAAAATAAGAAAAACATGCCATTTTTAAAAGATTTTTGTGATTTTTTTTTAAGTACTTTAGGTTTTTTAATTAAAAGTTTGAGCATAATTGAAATAGAATATGGAATTTAGTTCTCAATTAGATAAATGTTTAAGAATTGTTACTATTATTATAATCTTCTTCTCCCTCCTCTTTCAGACATTGCAAATGCCGGTTTTGAAGATTACTAAGGGAAAAAAAAAAATACTTTTTCGGTTCTTTATTTAGATATATTTATGCTTAAAAAAAAAAAAAATCGCTGTTGATGATGATGATTAACGCCGCCGAAATTGTCCGGATATTTGGAGTCCGGATTTTCGGCTTCGTACTGTATTATCAAGAATGGAAAGTTTGAAATTTTTTGGAAAACTAAAATCATAAAAAATTTTAATGTGTGAAAAACTTTACTAAAGAAATGCGAATGCATTATTTGAATTTTTGGAAAAAAATCTTTCTGAAAATAACATATTAGAATCAAGGCTTTAAACTAGAGTCGTCAGTAAGTCAGGCGTCAATGGCACCTAGCAATTTTGTTTTTAATTGCCATAATGTTCTACTTGGCTGCCATTTTGAAATGATTTGTTTGCATATATATATACCTATACATCTAATGATTCACAATACTTAGAAATAAAAACACACAAATACCTTGCAAATAAAAAAGTAAATTTATTAAAAATACAAAACTATTTTTTAAACTGTGGATGCCTTACATATCCCTGCTTAACATCATTCCATAATAAATCAATAGCAGGTTGTGGATTAAATTCTCCTAAACTTGGTCCATATAGTTGAATAAATAGTAAATCATCTACGGTAGAAGTTAACAGACGGTGGCTATGTTTTCTTTTGATTAAGTTAAAAGGGCTGAATCCCCTTTCACACTCAGCTGTAATTAAGGGAAAAATCATAATGGAATTTATTACTTTCCTTAAATTAGGAAAGGTAGAAGATGAAATTGATTTAGCCAGCAAATGCTGCCAAGCAGACAGACATGTGATATTTAATTTTTCTTTTGCCCAAAGTGTGTAATCTTTAAACTCTTCAATAATTGCCTCTTTGTCAATAGATATTATTATGAGGTAACGTATTGATTAAATCAGTGAATCCCTACTGAAAGAAAGAAAGATTTATGACCTTGAGAAGATCAGAGAATAAGTTGAAATACTAAAAACGAAACTTTCGAGATGTCACATGCCTCATTAAAAATAGTGAAATAACAGAAAGTTAGGCCTCAAAAATGACAACTGGGTGTAAAATCACAGTCGTCAAAGTGAAATTTATAGTTGCAAAATACAACTAACGACCGCGAATTTCGAGCCCTGATTAGAATGATTTTAATGAAAATTAAGGATACCATAAGGCTAAATATGAAGCTACAATATAGTTTTAGTAGCATAATAAAATAAGCTAAGAAAATTCACAATACAGGGAAATTAAAAATACAGTGGTTTATTTATAATTGTTATATAAGTTTTTTTTTTTTTTTTTTTAATGTAAAATTATATTACCAAGTGTGAACAGATTTTATATTTTTATCACCAGTAAATGTTGATGTGCAGATATGTTTTTGGATATTCCTGAAGCACCCTTGTATGAAGTTGTTGGTTTTGCATTGAACTTTGACTTACATTCCTAGTACATATAGCCTGTAAAGTAATTGATGTAATAGCATTCTTTCACTAAAAATTTTCTTTTGCGTAATTGGTTTCAGTCATATGCAACTAAGTAGAATAAAAGTAATCTTATAAACATAATCTTCTGTTTAAATATGCTAAAGAAACTTGTTTACACATAGTTAAAGTTGAAAAAATATACTTTAAAGAGTTTCATTGCTTAGTCTTTTTGGTTGGGATCCCAACCTTCTTCAGATACTTTACAGTGATTAACTATCTTCATCTTTTCTTTTCATTTCATCCAGGAGGAAACAGCATCATCTACAATAGTATAATAATAAATTGTGAGAATGACATTTCAATAGACTTCAAAAAGTCAGAAAATTGTCAGATTATAATAATTATCATCATGCAATAAATTGCGAAACCATCGAAATTCTACACAAGTGCAGCAAACAAAGTGGCTGTTCATTGCTGCTTTGCAGTATATGGTGTCCTTGCTCCTAAATTTTTTAGCTTGACACCTAACATTACAAGAGATAATTGATAACCCTGATTTAACTTTAATTTGTAAAGTAGTCATTCCTTTTGAAAATGTACCTAGCTTTTATGATTTTTTGTAAGAAGTCCTAATTCAGCAAATCTCTTTTATATTTAACTTTTTACTGAACCTTTTACATAAATAACTTTGTAAGTTTGTTATTATTTATGTTATTTTATCAGGGTTGCCACACAAATAAGAGAATGAAATTCTCTGACTTTTCCAGATGTGGTCTAAGAAAATTCCAGTGTAACTGTATACTGACCATTGGCTGTGTTAAGGACAAAATAATTATGGTACCACTTCAAAATACAAAAGTTACATATTACTTTGACCTAAGGAGAGATTGCCCTCCATGGGGGGTCTTTCTAAGAGGTCCTGTTTAAAAAAATTGCGGAAGCTGGAAAAATACAGGAAAAAGGACCCTACATTGGCAGAAAAATTATTTTTTTTTTTTGGCAATCATCATATGAAATTCCTCGACTTTTCCAGATTCTAGCTAAAATATTCAAATTCCCTGGCTTTTCCCTGACTTTTATGGTCAGTTTTCAAATTCCCTCACTATTCCAGGTTTTCCTGGTTGTGTGGCAACTCTGTTTTATTAATTTATTGTAATTGATATTATTAAAACATTTTTATTTTTTGTAGGGTGTGTTACATTTTTGGTACTGCTGTTGCATATCCAGTTCATGATATAACTCCTACATTTTTAACACCAATTGTCCTAAGCACTCTTCGCCAGCTTGATTATGTGGCTCACTCTATATTACAAAGCAGCGGTCATATGGGTAGCATCTCTCAGATGCCTATTATTCTTATTCCTGTTCATTTTGACAGAGATGTAGTATCAAGGAATCCATCATGCCAGAGGTCTGCAGTTATTAGGACGTTTATAACTCATGATTTTATGACTGGTATACCAGCAACACCCAATAAACACCTGCCTTTAGTTGTAAGTTTGAAGAAAAATATGTATTTCTTTGTGCCGAAAAAAAAAAAAAAAAAAAAAAAAAAATCAATGAATTATTCCTTTGTTATGATTTGCATATGAGTCATCTGTTTTCTATCATTTATAAACATCTTCTGAAATTGATCTTATATTTTCGTAAATGCAATATCAGTTTGAATTTCACTTTTTTATTGTATATAGGGCATATTTAATGCATTTTTCTTTAACCCTCTGATCGTCTTTAAAAAAAAAAAAAAAAATTGCAATGCAGTTTTCACAAAGTACTAAAAAGTAATTTCGACTTGAACTGAAAAAAATATTTTTGCAAAAGATGGTAAATCATGTGACAACCGCAGTTTGTATAATAAATAATGAGAGACAAGTCCAAAATTGAGAAATAAGAAAAAATAGAAAAAAAATGTATATGCACTATCATAAGTGTGAAAATTAACTGACACCAGTCAAAAAATGGATGGAAAATAGTCAAGTTGAGTTCATCAAAGAGCAGGAGGGTTGGGTTGGAGTATAGTAGTTGTCGGGAGAAGTTGCAGCTTCCCAATTATGTTAAACTTAAACAAGCTAAACAATATTTAATTATGTAATTTTGATTTTCAAGTATATTAAGAAAAAAATAACTGCTCTATGAACGGATACTTCTGTCCAGTAGTCAAAAAATTAAATATTCTGTAATATAAAGTTAAATATTATTTGATTAATTTATAACGTGTATTTGCTTTATATGATATATAATGTTTATGCATAATAAGTACAAAATATGAATTCTGACATACTCAGATAAGTGCTATCTGTCAGTTATCGATGGCTTCTTTCTCGGTTGTTAGTCACAGAGTCTAATAACCTGTTTCACATACTTCTAAAAATGTTTAAATTTTATGATGTATTTGCTTAGAAGCAGTTTAAATGAATAAATGCATTCCTCTAAAAGTTCCAAAATTCATATTTTTATTTAACCCTTTGGTCCTAAAAATTCTTTTGAAAATGCTTGAAACTTTCTTTTATATTTTCCTGTACTAATTCATGTAATGTTGAAAGAAAGCAATCCTGTTCCTTACAAGATGCCATTTTAAGAATTGCAGTTTTATTATTAATTAAAAATAAATCAATAATTTTATTTCAAATTATCAGAGGTATATAGTTCAGCCTCTCATTTTAAATGTATAGATGGACGAATTATTCTGGAAAAATATTCATTTTGAACTGAAGAGGGTGGGGGATGCTCCTACAAATACAAAAAAAGTAAAAAACAATTATTTCATCATGATTATGTTGCATTTATATGAAATTTTATTTTATACTATATATATATATGTATATAAAACAGGATGACATTGTCACCTGTTGAGTGATATGCACCAAAAAAAAAAAAAAAAAGTTAATAGACACCGATTTACATCAAAGGGCTGCTTAATATAAAATTTCATAAAAATTCTATAAATTAATTATTATTATTTTTTTTTTATCAAGTGCCAATACAAAAGTTTTGTTTTACATTATTTTTTTTAAAAAAAGGTTAAAACTATTCAGGATTTCTTAAAATATATAAAATCCTTAAAACATCAAAAATGAACTAAAAAAAAAAATATTTACAAATCCTAATACTTTTTTTCTTATGAATGTAGAAGAAAATAGAAATTATAAGAACAATATCGTGCCACTTACACTTAATGTTGTAGCACTTTTGATACTGAAAAATGTAAATAACTGGAGATGCAAATATTTTATACCAAATTTAGTAAATTTTGCAGCAGTGTATATTATAATAAATAATATTGAAATTATTTGTAATTTCTACAGAAATACATTTTATTTATTAAAACAATTTTTACAATAATGTGTTACCTCATTTTCAATAGAGATTATAGAAGGGATCTTCAGTAAAGTTTTAGCCCTCACTTTAGTGTAATAAATTTGTATTTCATAAAAATGTTTGCTTTATTTTTATTTTTAGAAAATTTGGAGTGGAAGGATGATTTTTATACCAACTATGTGAAAAATACCAGAGCCGGGAATCGAACCCGGGCCTTCCGCTTAACGTGCGGATGCTCTACCACTGAGCTACCCCGGGTGATAACCAGCTAGGCATTTCTCACATAATATTCATTGGCAAAGTCACAGTCTGCAAATGCAGCTATATCAAGTGACATAATTAATCGTGGCACAACTCCAATAGACCACGTTTCGTGGTCTGTAGATGGCCTGTAGACCATGTGGTCTATTGGAGTTGTGCCACAATTAATTATGTCACTTGATATAGCTGTGTTTGTAGACTCGGTGACTTTGCCAATGAATATTATGTGAGAAATGCCTAGCTGGTTATCACCCGGGGTAGCTCAGTGGTAGAGCATCCGCACGTTAAGCGGAAGGCCCAGGTTCGATTCCCGGCTCTGGTATTTTTCACATAGTTGGTATAAAAATCATCCTTCCACTCCAAATTTTCTAAAATTAAGTAAGGTTGATGAATAAAGGCTTTCTAAATGTTTGCTTTAGTTTTAATGACATAATTGGATTATGAAGTTAGTGTTGTTAAATAGTTCTACCATATTACTATACTAATGGAAACGTACAACTCTCAATTTCTTATTTCATCAATAAACTTTTTTTTTTTTTTTTTTTTTTTTTTAAGTAGCACATTTAACAGTTAGCTAATAAATAGAATACACTTTCAGAATGCAGCATAAGATAAATTGATGCAAGACAAGAGGTAAATATTAGCTGAAAATTGAAATAAGGTCATCTACAAACAAGGCAGAATCATTTTTTGGTGTCACACATGGATTAATTATTCAGTATTCAGTCAAGGACATTGATCAGCATCACAGAGCAGAGTTGCATACAGATGCTTTTATTTGTTTATAGTAACCAATAACTACAGATTGTTCCTTTGAGGAGTCTTAAAAAATAAAATAAACATTGAATAATTAAATTTAATACTTTTTTTTTCTTTTGATGATTTTTAACATTTAAATTTTATCATTTAAAGAAAAATTTCCCTCAGAGTTAGGAATTAACTTATCTGTGCGTATTTATGGTAATTTTATAAAACAAAATTACTTCAAAAACTCAAGTGGTGTGGTGGAGGTTGATTGTCTACTTCAAAGACCTAGATCTGGGTAAAATGCTCCCTGCTGGTGGATACCTGACTGTGTTTATGTGAATTTAAGAAAAAAAAAAAAAAAAAAAAAAAAATGAAAACTCCAAACAGTAGGTAGACGAGTATGACCTGGGTTTGAGCCCGGCATCTCTCATCTACCAGCTTTGAGAACAGAATGTCTCTGCTACTGGTGTGGTCTAAAAACTTAATTGTTATTGCATAATGTGCAGCGTATTAAATAATTCTGTGCATGATCAGTCTGCAGCATCAAAAAATAAATTTGTTTACATGGTGTTTTGGTTGTGATAAGAACTAAGTTAAATTTAAAAGAGAGAGGGAAATAGAAAACAACAAAAAAGAGCTTTTTCTTTGATCTACTGTATCTATACTAATAAAAGAAAGTACTTGATTGCAATATACCGCAAAAACTGTGGCACATACAGTTCTGAAAATTTTTTTCTCGGTAAAGGAATGCGTGTAGTTTTGCAACAAATATTTAGATTTTCGATTCATATTCTTATTAGATTTCCAAAAATTTTGTTCCTTCTTAGATGTGCTCAGCCAGATTAGTGTGATTAACTATGGCTGCATTGAAAGAACTCTCTTTGCAGTGCTAAATAAAAAATGGAAATGGCAGTTCTCCAAAATAGCAGACACCATTTCTCAATGGTAAATCAATCTATTGAATGTGAACAGAGAGAGTGCTCATGTCGTTGACTGTATTGGCACCTCTGTGAGGCAGCTGTGGAGTGAGGAGGGTAATTGACTTGTGGTTCTGTTAGAGTGACATGGTATGGACCTGGTCTAGGATTTTTGGACCAGGGGGACATGAAACAACAACAGAGAAAGGAAAATAAATAAATAAATAATAATAATAATAATAATAAAAGGCTGATCATTTGCTGGTTATTAGAAAGGAAGAAGTAAAAATATTTACGAATTACTCATTTGAAAGGAGGGGAGGGAGGGGTAACCATCAAGAATATCCAGATATTTGAAATTTCTGGTTTGTTAAATGCCAGATAGCACAGCTTTTACTGTACTACTACAATTTTACATGCTGTTGTTAGAAACTACATATTACAGTTTGACTTAAACATTTTATAATTATCTGATTTATATAAAACACTAGCTCATAGGTGCCAACTTTTCTGATTTTGCTGAAGTTTCAGATTTTTTAACCCATTTAACAATTTCTTTGTTTTTTTCAAATTCGAGAAGGATAATATTTTTTAGGGTTAATTAAACCTAAACAAACTAAATATAACAAAATTTGAAAAAAATTTATATGACATCTGATCCATCCTCTGAATAGGATACTGGGATAAAGGGGATCAAATTTGCACTTCCGCATGTTATTTTTTAACTGTCCTTTAAATAAGACAATGGGATAAAATGACTTAATGTATCTTCCAGCTTCTAATTTTTAATTAATTTCTTCAGTTTTTTTTTTTTTTTTTTTTTTTTAAATAAAAGTCATTAATATCGTTCATTAAAAAAGAAATTCACAATCTTTCTGCATACACTAACATAAATATCAGTATTCATTTCAAACTTACTTTGTTAGATTCTAGAACGTATAAAGAAGTAAAATTGCTCAATATTTCTGACACATGTAATTATTTTGTGATTTACCCCCTTCCCCATCAATCTCCAACTAGCAATCAGGATCAAACATTCCAAAGAAGCCTTGCAATTTCTACCTTCTTTCTACATGCACAACATAAGTGTCAAAGTTTAGGATAAACTTGTTTTATTAGATTCTAGAAGAACCAATAAAGTGACAGAAGTGCTCAATATTTCTCATACATGTTGTTATTGTAAGATAAGAAATATATAATGCAAATTTCTAATGCAGAAATGGGATTTTTTACCCCCCTCCTTACATTCAGAATACTGTGTTACTAAATTGATTATTTAGACAAGTAAAAGATCTATTTCAGAAATACTAACTTTGAGTGAAAATATATTCATGAATTGTATATATATATATATATATATATATATATATATATATATATATATATGTATATATATATTTAATTTTTAAAAAGCTGATTTTACTTATGTCACAAACCTACCAGGGATTTTTAAAGGACTTTATTATTATTATTATTTTATTAAACTTTAAACTTAGTTGGATATTTTGTATTAAAAATCAAATTTTATTATAAAACAGTTTAAAAACATAGTTTTTAAATTTTCCTATTTCAGAGTAGAAATCTTCCCTTTTTCTTCCAATTTTTAAAAGCTGGAAAATTGGCAGCTATCTAGCTGCTTTCAGCAATTAGCTGGTTCACAATTTCTGAAAATACTGACCATAATATACTCAGACTTCATAGCACCTGCAGCACTCTTTATCCATAGGTGTCTTTAATCAGTTCTGCCCATATAGTAAAAATTCTCATGCAGTTTGTGCTGTGTGAATAATCCTGACCTTGGCAAACTTCTGCTCACTTGTACTAGTGGCATCCTTTCTCTTTGGCAGATCCACCAGATTAATCACATTGCATATAAAATCCACATGTATAAACTCCTGCTTGCTGATACTCTTAATCTGATGCATTGCATAAAACACTGGGTTCACTTATTATCTTTGTTACTACTTGAAATAAAAATGTTATTAGTACAAATACATTATTTATAATATCTAGTTTTAGCCCTGTATATATCTTAAAATAAATCAATGCATCCCCCTTTCCCAATTTTCAAACTATCATTTTGCATGTAGATATGTTTCCTCTTAACCCTTTAATGTTAATTGGTTTCACAGCGAAACCAAACATTTGACATCATTTAACAGTTTCTATGCTGCAGTTTTTTTAACACTTCCCCCCTTGTTTTAATCAATTTTTAAACTTTTGTTCCTTCTCTGTTCAGTAGATAGCAGCACTATTCCAAAATTTAACAAATAATGCTTCTGGGGAAGCTAGATACATAAGTCACTTGAAGTTTCTTAATGGACGCGAGTCTGAATTGCTAATTTGATGATGCACTCATGTCTAGTTTTTTTTCATTTAATGAAGAGCTGGACTATTATTTTCACATGAAACAACTTTTATGAGTTTTTGTAGTCGATAATGTTTAATTACAAAGTGTTTTATTTATTAAATTAAGTATTATTTGAATTTAATATGGTTAACTTATAGATGATTCAAATCAAAAATTTTTCGAAAAGGAACAATGCCATTTTTTTTATCTTTTAAATATTTATGATCAGCTATGTGTCTAAAAGTCATTTTATAAATTAGTTTAGTAATTTTTAAAATAAATTAAGTAGTGAACTTTAAAGGGTTAAGAATAGTGTCATTTTTCACCAATTTAACAAAATTACTTTCAACAAATTTTAGAAATAGCAAAATTGAAAATCTGACTTCATATACAATCATACTGTGTACTAATTTTGGTAGATCTAATTTACCCCTTATTTCTCACACTACTCCCTGAAACTCTTTTTGACAAATTTTGAGCAATCCTGTGTATTATTTATAAATTAAAATAATGACTTAGAAGAAGAAGAAGAAAAAAAAAAAAAAAAACATGGTATAACTTGAAATGTATTTCTAGCCTTTTTCAAACATACCATTAATGTATCAGAATTTTTTGTGTGCTCCTGTAAACAAAGGATAAGATAATATTTTTCATACCATAATTTATGTAAAACATGCTAATCTGCAGATAAAAGAATGTATGTCAATTTCATTTTGTTTTGTGTAATTTGAATATGATGAACTGTACCTTTACATCTGTGTACTAAATTTGATAGATCTAATTTACCCCTTGTTGCTCACACTACTCCCTAAAACTCTTTTTGACAAATTTTGAGCAATCCTGTGTATTATTTAAAAATTAAAAGAATAACTTAGAAAAAAAAAAAAAAAATGCAAGGTATAACTTGAAATGTATTTCTAGCCCTTTTCAAACATACCATTAATGTATAAGAATTTTTTGTGTGGTCCTGTAAACAAAGAATAAGATAATATTTTTCATACCATAATTTATGTGAAACATACTAATTTGCAGATAAAAGAATGTGTGTCAATTTCATTTTGTTTAGTGTAATTTGAATATGATGAACTGTTCCTTTATTAGAAATTCTTGTTTTACATATTGCACTAACTGAAAACCTCTTTAACAGAAACTACATGAATTAGAAAGTACCTATACTTTGAATTTCATTATTTATACACCATTAATAGTAACCATGCAGCAAGGGCTGCAAATTTATTTTAGATTTTGCACATCAATTTACAGGGTGGCGACTAGTCAACGAATTTTGACAAATTTTGTAGAAATAAGCCATATTCAAAAGCTCATTATTGTAAAGTGCTAAATTATTTGCTAATTTTTTGAAATTTTTTGGAAATAAAACAGCATAAATAAGCGAACATGGTGAAAAATAGTCATAGAAAAGTTAGGAAGTTTGGAAAACTTCTTTTGCTAGTCACCCTGATTTAACAGTTGGAAACCATATTTCCACAAAATAAATGTTATATTAGTGAGTAGGACTTTTCGTTGATTAATATCGAGTACATCTCATTGTACTAATGTCGATATAATGCCAATTCAGTGTTGTTATCGGTAGGCCAAATTGGAGATATCAACAACTGCAGAATTTCAAATTCTGATTATGTAATGCAATGGTGATTTAGAGTCAGCTGTGGCAACCCAATTTAGAACTAACATGAGCTTCTGCAATTGACATTTATTTTTCTAAAATTCATGTGGGTTATTGAGATTCACCATGCAAGTTTAATATTAAAATATTTTATGTTTAAAAAATTCATAAATTTTTGAAAAGTGTGGTATTTTACATTCTCACATTTTAAACACATTTCAGTAAATTTTGCTTTTGAAAAATTTAACTTAATCAACATTATTAGAAATACTAATAGTTATACAAAGCCTTTTTATTAACTTAGTAAATAATAAAATAATGTTTTGAAATATTTAAATTGATTTTTATTTATTTATTTTATGCATATGTTCATATTTTTTGCCTTTTTATGGTGTATCGTAATAAGTACAGTATTTTTTTTTTTTTCCTTTTTATTCCTGTATGTTTGTATCCATCAGATATTTTTTAATTAAAATTTGTTTTATAAGTTAGGGTTACAATAATTTTCTATGCTTGCAATACTGGGTTTTAATGTTGTAGGAAATCGTAGATAAAAAAAATATATATATATATTTAGTCCTGAGGCTGAAAATTTATACAGAAAATTCTGCTCCTGGGTTTATTTATTCTTTGAAAGGTTGCTTTTATAAATGAGGGGGGGGGAGTAAGCTTTATGCTTCATAACCCTTAAGTTTTGATTATAAAACTAATTTTAGAAAATTGTGGGAATTTATTTTTGTTAACTGAAATAACAATTAGTATAAAAAATAAACCAGCATGTAATGGATCCAGGAAAAGGTTGAATATGTGGCATATTTTGCCTACTACTATCCTCTAAAGAGTTAAGGGGTACAACTTAATACTTTCATCTACCAACTTTCGTAGATTTAAATAATGCTTTTTTTGATTTTTTTTCTTTTTTACCATTTAAGGCTCAAGGTAACTATGCTCTTATCAACAGCCACCAGAAATAACAGTCACAGTTAGAAGAAAAAAAATGACTTTTTATTGCTAAGTCTTTAACACAAAATTTTGGGGGGTATTTTAGCAGTTGGGAATAAAAACGAAGTAGTATGTAATAATAATCACGAGTTGATTCAGGTTTTAATTTTTAAGGCCCATTTTTATTAAAAAAAAAAAAAAAAAGTGTGAAATTTTATTTCTTTTTGTGAAAAAAAAAAAAAAAGAATTATCGTGTAAAACCTTTCACTTTAACTGTTACTCTATCTAATGTCTATATCAAGTTGATTGCATTTCATTGAACCAACACTCATTAAAATTATGCTGCAAGCATGGAAAAATTTTACAAAATTATCATTTTCATAAAATGAAGTTTTGTGAAAAGGTTACTTTTATGAATCTGAATTTTGTGAAAGAACCCATTTTATGGATTTTAATTTTGTGAAGGGGTCCATTTTAAAGATTTTAATTTTGTGAAGCGGCAACAAATGGATCCCATTGTTTGCTTGGATCGACCCTTGTATCACCATAGTTAATGCACTTTGTAATGAATATTTTGATAATTGTGTCATCATTTAAATTGTCTTCGATACATTTGTGCATTGTAAAAAAAAAAAAAAAGTATAAACTCTAGATTAAATTCCTATCTTATTTTGAAGAAATTAAAAGAAAAAAGGGTTTTTTACTGTCAGATCTTGTGCAATTTTTATCAGAAAGGTGTGCAATATGCTAAGCTATACTTCAAATTTCAAAAACTACAAATTTTCTTACGAGCAAAAATTAAATAATTAGTAAAATGGGGGCATAAAATGTCTTGTGTGCAATTCAGGAATGACTTAGGTTGAATAATATTGCACTGGAGCTTTGCATTGAGAAATTTGGGAAGGTGCAATCAGGAAAATAAAGATTTAATCCAAGTAAACACAATTTAAACTTAAGATAAATTTGCCCAACAGGAAATAATTTTTTTCCCCCCACAAATTGTTTTAAATATTCCGTATTTTTTCCCTTTTATTTTCCCCCTTAAAAAAGAGAATTACAGACATAACACAAGTGTCTCAAAGCTTTCTAAAATATATGTATTTACTATAGAAACTTTGTCCTTAACTTGAAAAACTGATATCAAAAGCAATTAAGCCTATTAACTTCATTTTTAACATATTAAAAGAGCTGCCCAGCTATATAGGCAAAGCTGATCTAGTTTATATATGATATATATAATCTCTTCCCCCCCCCCCCCCTCCCTTAAATCATGCCAGAAAAAAAAAAATGTTTAGATTAATGCTAAAAATTGCATTTTTTTTTTTTTTTTCAGATTGTGTAAATAAAAATAATAAAGCTTTAGTGACGTGACCCCCCCCCCCCAAAAAAAAAAATAAATAAATAAAAATAATAATAATAATAATAATAATAAATAAATAAATAAATATACGAATTCTGAGTGAGATACAAAATAATGCTGAGATCTAAAAAAAAAAAAAAAAATGTCAGTGCTACTAAGGAATGCAAGGAGATACAAGAAAATGAGATGCAAGAAAAAAGTTATGTATTACTATTATGTTGGGAAAGTATCATCATTTCAGTGTATATTTTTCGTAAGGAGAAAACATAAAACTGCGTAAAATTAGAAAGTGACTAAAACTGTTATGTATGAAAGAGGGAAAGGGGAGAGAGCAGCACTTATGATCAATATCAAACACATAAATATACACTGAATAAATTGCAAAAGAAAAAAAAAAAAAAGGTGTAAGATTTTTTTAAATTAAATTAGGATTTAAAAAAAAAAAAAAAAAAAAAAATTAGTCATGTTTACAGGACTTGCAGCATGCATACAGAATTAAAAGCATTTCCCAGATGGCACTGCTTTCTTTAGTCTGTTGAACTGAATGTACAATTTCAGGAAAGAATCAGAAAGTAAATATCCCTACTTTAGGACCATAATTTGGGATGATGTCTATTTTTATTTTATTTTTTCTGTATAAATATACTAATTTCAGTATCATAATCCCTCCCCTTAATTAGCTGGATTTTACATTGCACAACACAATATTTTATGCATTAAAAGAGGGACAGGTTTGAAAAATCCAATCCGTCAAATCCATGAAATAATGTCTACAAAATCACTTTAAAAATGATTTATTTTATATTAATTGACACTTCATAATGTATTAGTTATGTATGTTAAAAAAAAAAAAAAGGGTTAAAATGTGGAATTGCTTGGACATTCATTTTTGTTACAAATAGGAACTTTAAAATGTGCTACCATTCTCTTTTTGGCAATATATCAACAATTTAATTAACCCGTTAGTAGTCGCTATAGACAGCGCTACCTATTACAGATTGCACACTTTTTATTTAACTGTCACCAATAATTTTAAGAAGTGATGTGATTGACGTTTCTTCGATTTTATTCACATTTTATGTATATCAAATGCCACTTCTAAAAATTTTTGGTGGCTATTGAATAAAAAAATCTGGCAACACTGAAGGATGGGCGGCAAATCGACCAACTAGCGACTACTAACAGGTTAAAAAAAGAGAAGATGATAAAGGATAATGGAAAATTCTAGTTTATTAAATTTTTCTCATTTTAAAAGTTTTATAAATAAATCATTTTTGAAATCATATATCAGTACTGAAAAGGAAAATTTATTTTCATATTTAATCATGTGGAATTTAATTCTTCCTTTCTCTCTATTTTTATTTCTTCTATATAAAAGAAAATCATGTAAAAAATATACTGCAAAAGTTTTTCTTTCTACAAATATATATAAAATGTTTTTTAGCCTGAAAATGAATGCAACACTGTAATCTTTAATTATTCTTACTTTGATTTACTTTTCTAGTAATTTTTATGCATTTGCTTTTTATCTCATCAAATATTTTTATATTGCCAGTTTTATAATAAGGTTTTTCTTTCTTTCTTTTAGGTTTTTCAAAAGATGGCAGTTGAAATGTTAAATGTTCCCGGAATATCAAGAATTCTGTATGACCTGACACCAAAGCCCCCTGGTACTACAGAATGGGAATAACATGTTAATTAGATTTTTAAAAATGTAATTGTGTGGGCTTACCTTAAAATATTTCTTTAAACAAAATATTGTACATATTAAAGCCTTACTTTTAATACATAGTCAGCTGGAGGCATTCTTGAAAACAAATTTATTTTGAAATACATTCATGTGTAATTTAACAAATTTCCGAAGATTTGTTTATATAAATTTCAAATTTAATATTTGGAAAGTTTTTTTTTTTTCTTTCTTTTTTTTTTTTTTTCTTTTTTAATATTTTTGTGTGTTACCCTCCTTCCATTGTTCAGATGACTTCAATTTTACATCTTCAAAAAGTCATTTTAGTCCAAGTTAAAAGCTACTTTTGAAGATGCAAATTTTTCATCCAATTTCATTTTTTATGTATTTCTGTCATAATTTTAGAATTTGTATTAATGAATAAGTTTTTAGCATCATTAAATTAATCATTTTACATTTTTATTTTTCACAAACTAGTCACACTCAAACTCAATGTAAGTAATTTTATATATGGCTTTCTTCGGGTAAAAAATAAATTGCTAAATTTTAGAACAATGGAAGAATGGCGTACATTCTTATAACTGAGCCTAAGTTTTCTTAAAGAAATAGTCTTTGAAGGCAATCTTAAATTTTTAATGTATTGTAATGCCAGTTAAAGTTTGAAGCAGATTTACTGAACCAGCCTGTTCAAATGTTTATATAATGTGCATAAATCTTTGCACTTGTACATACAGTGATATATCAATAATTCAGAAGAGAACTCTGTTGCAGCAGACATTTTGTTAAGTAAAAATAAAAAAAATTTATACTATATACAGTTTTATGTTGGATTTCTTCACATTTCATGTTTATTGGAGGCAAGGTGATTCGTGCAAATTTGAAAGAATCTATAGCTGCTGACCGTAAACAATAAAGCCTGGAACTAGTTTCAAAATGTGGTAAAAATAATATACACGATGATATTTTATCTTAAATATCTGAAGGGAAACAAGATTGTAAATTGGTGGTAGACATGATTTACTACTTATGATTATGTTTTTACTAGGCCTAGGTAAAATTGCATCTGTAATTATCCATATTTTTTATAAATAAAGATTATTTTATAATAATACTAAGTATGGAACAATCTCACCTCCATATATGTTGCTGTTAATGAAAGAAAGACAGAATGTTGCAAGATTAACAATCTTTATTTTAGCATCATTAAAAAAAAAAAAAAAGTACAAAACAAGCTCAGCAAACATTCTTTCAACATCTCTTCATTAAAGTTTTAAAAAAAATTCTGTATTTTCTGATACAAATTTATTCGGTGCAAATAATTTATTAAAATTATCTTGCATGATGAATGCAGAGGATTTTTATCCCAGAGAAGTATAACACTAAATATCCAAGGAAAAGCAATTTTATACTCTACAAAATGACACATTTAACTTTTTTTTTTTAATGGGGGAAAAAATTTAAATTATCACAGATCAATTGTTTTAAAGGTATTGATGAGTTCTTTTGAAAAACACCCATATTGAAAATTTAGTATCCCCTCTCCCTCACCTTTACTTTTGCTCTCAGGAGAGAAGCAATGCTCCTACTTATACATTTTTTCCCCCTAGTTGACTATTGCTATTATAAATAATTTTGTTTTCATGATTTGTTAAAAATAATTCTCATTGTGCATACTTATGTATACAGCATTTTATCTTACTGCCATGTTAAAAATTTAGAAAAAAACAGTATGTCAACAGCACTTGTTGGGCGATTTTCACCAAAAGTTCATAGCACTGATTTATAACAAAAGTACAACTACATACATAAATTAATGATTACACAAGGCATTTTTAAACTTTACATTAGAAGAGAAACCTGTATTACTTGCCTTATTTGCAGCTGGAACATTTTCTGCTGGGTGCCCAGCTCACCTCAGTGGCAACGACGACTTCTGTGTTGGAATCTCTGCCTGTACTGAAACGATGTTTTTGTGCAGCATCCATCATGAGGTAGCGCCACATTTTATCCAGTCCCATTGCATCACTATTGTTCCAAATGTTCATATTAGTAGCAATCTCTATGAATAAATAGCATATCTCTGATTTTTGTAGTTAGCGAGTTTTTTAACACTCTTAAAATCAATCTTGATATCCTCCCCATTGTAAAACTTTGTAAGAGCAGTAGTAATTTTCCTGGTTTTTATGTTCATTTAGTTCATTGAATCTAGTTCTGCTTCTAACTCTAGTTAGAAGTAGAGTTAATGAATATAAAAATGATATAAAAACAGGAAAAATTACTACTGCTCTTAAAAAGATTTACAATAGGGAGGATTTTAAGAGTGTTAAAAAACTCGCTAACTATGAAAATCAGAGATATGCTATGTATTGCGAATCAATAGAGATCACTACTAATATGAACTTTTGCAACGATTGTGACACAACGGGTCAGGATAAAATGTGGTGCCACCTCATGATGGATGCTGCACGAAAACATCGTTTCAGTAGAGACAGAGACTCCAACACAGAATTTGTCGCCACTCAGGAGAGCTGGGTGCCCAGCAGAAAATGTTCCGGCCGCAAATAATGCAAGTAATAAATGTTTCTCTTCTAATGTAAAGTACAACTACAATATTTTAATAAGAAGAAAGCACCACAGATCTGGTATTTAAAAGTAATAAGTACAAAACTTTGAATAAACACCATAAAATGCAATAAACTCACAACAGTTGTTTTGGGTAAAAAAAAAAAGAACACATGACCCTCCATCAGGTGAATAAAATACACATGAGTGCTGCAATCAAAGCGGCAACGTGCGTTGCCGCTGAGATACAGTTACTATAAAATTGTATTCTAGACCTCTCAAAACAAGTAAATCCATCGAAAATCTGACTTCTTTAGGGAAAATAGCTGTATGACCTGTTATAATGACCAGTTGTGACATAACATCAGGACATTTGTATTTCTGAGTTGAGGAATATATATGCATAGAGCTTATGATGTTACTGTTTTACTGAAAAGATCGCTGCTGGTGACAATAGATAATGCATCTCTCTAATGATATATGCAAGTATGTCATTATGCTTACTCTTTAACTACATTTCTTGCGACCATGGAAGCCTGCGCAAGTGCGGATTCAACGAGTCCACTAATAAAATAGGGGAGACAAGCTTTTCGTTGAGAGAAAATAAGCGATAAGGAAATACCGAATGACTGGATGCTTACTAAATTCAAACCTGTTGGTCAACTTGGAAACCCTCCAAGATTTTCGACTCGTCCTCACTGCTAGGCGTAGGAAACATGGTTACACTGTATGTAGTTACATGTCAAACATCATTTTTTAAAGTATAGATTTAATTAGTAATTTTTTTTTCTTATAAATAAAATAAAGAATATGGTGTAACAACCACATGACTTCTATGATCCACTACTACACATACTATAAAATCATCTTAGAGATATTATCATCAGAAAACATCAAATTGATCCAGCTATGATTAGGATGCCTACTAATTTTCCTGTAGTAACTAATATGTGCATTGATACCTGAAAGAGAGTTTACAGAAAAATGGTAGTTTTTGAGACACCTGTTTCTTAGACCTAAAATTCACCTATCAGGTCACTTCACAATTTTCCTATAGTAACTAGTTAATATTTACAAAAGGAAAAGTCATAACTACCTAATCTCCCTGATGATTTTCAAAAAGACTTTTAGGATGGAGGACTATTAGTTTCAATCTGGAGTTTTTGTAGACCAGTTTTGTGTAACACCAAATTAAATTAGAAATATCAGTCCTATTGTTACAAATTTGATACCAAATAATGAAAGGAGCGATTTTTCTGAATCCAGGGGTGCAAATAGTTTTTCAACATGACAATTAGATTTTTTTAAATTAACTAAAGTATGAAATTTAGGTGGCAACACCTAATTCATTTTTATACCTAATTTTTTAATTCACCTAATTCATTTCAGTCATTTTAAAAAGTACATGGCCAGTTTTATGGTCAAAAAAGGAGATAACAAATAAATAAATAAAAATATTCCAGGTTGAAATTAATATTCCTCCGTACTAAACAAAGTCTTGTATTTGACATAATTTTTTTTTTCTTTCTTCTTTTTGCTTGCTGCCAAAAAATAAAATCTTCCTAATTTTCATGTATTTCCTTTATTCTGCTTTCGAGAAAAAAGAAAAACATATGTATATAGTGATGATATATTTTTAAATTTTAGACAAAAATTTAATTTATGTGTGTTTCATCTTTAGTTAAATAAACATGATCGATGAGATTTGATTCTAATTTAAGGCTCTAATTTTCAGGGTTTTTACCTTTGAGTCGCAATCACCCCTGTAATTGCCAATTTGCTTGAAAAAAATTCTGCCATAAAATTTAATCAAGTATAGTATTTTACAGAAATAATGTCTTGAATTGCATTAGAAAAAGCTATAAAAAATTACTAAAAAATGAGTTCATGTTTGCAATACAGTGCAATTTCTTTAAATAGATCGTCCATTGGATTATGTATGTATAATATGTGGGCGTCATGTCTATATAGCTTTAAATAAGGAATTCATTGGAATTTGCTTTAATTTGAACAATTTCTTATTACTTCATTAAAAACATTCTTTGATCTTTTTAATATCAATGTTTTATGCAAAAGCAACACAAACACTTTCATTTAAGCTTTAAATACAACCATTATACGTGTTTGTTTTATTAATACTGATTCATGCAAAGGCAGGGAAATAAATAAAATTTACAAAACAGATTTTTAACAACTTGCAATAAAATACGTGAAAAACTGGTGGTAAAAGATTTACAATAGTTGTTTTGGGTCTTAATAATTAAACACGAGTCTTCATTAAGGAAAAAAAATCTGATCACGATGTGCAGTATGAAAGCAAAAGCATAATATAGTAGACTCGTTGTCAACATAGATTGCATACTCTGTGAAATGTACTGTCTTAAATAACAATCAAAATCAAAAAGGTTTCTTTAAAAAAGTTCTATTACATCAAAGTAACTAAAATACATAAACTTGTGAAAATTTATCTGTTATGAATGTTAAACTTCTAAAACTTAACAACTTAAAAAAAAAAAAAAAAAAATCGAATATTTTTTATATAAATATTTGGTTTGTTGGTGGTAATGTTCATATGTTATATTTTTTATACAGAGTTTGTATGACAATCACATGCCACATCATGTTCAGCTGGTGAAAGCTTTCCTTTTCTCTAAAGGAAACACAGATGATTTGATCAGCACATGAACTCCAATAAAACATGTTTGTGACATGTTAGGTTGATGAGTTGCTGCCCACAAATCATCCCAGTAAACAGTTCCACCGCACTATAGAATGTAGAAAATGAGGGGGGAAAAAAAAGCTAAAAATCCATAGAAAAAGCATGGGAGGAAAACAAAAAAAAACTCACTCATGTCAAGTGTATGTAGAAAAAAAAAATAAAGGCTAACACAGGAAGGAATAAAAGGACAAAATTGACTAGAAAAAGACATCGAGGAGCGAGAGGAAGGGTTGCTTATTATGTGACTCAGCGGTGGGTGGGAGCCACCGTACTTTAGAATGTATTTGGCTTAATTCAAATAAGCGTACTTAACGTTTACTTATAATTTTGTTTTGTGAACCATTTTTCTCGTTCCGCTTTTATGGAGCCGTTTTCATCTTTCGAAGCTCTCATAAAAAATTTTCCATCCATTTTTTTTAAGCGTAAATTTTTCACTAGGTATTTCCATCCCCAACTCTAAACTAAATTCTTTTAAAGATGTCTTTCTCTGATATCCAGTTCTATAATCAAATGAAAAGATTCAAAATAAAGAAAGTGTAATATCACTTCTGTTTTACAGATGCATATGGACATTCAGACATCTATGAAAAGAGAACTGATTTGTTTGGGTTTATCCTTCTCTCTACAATTATTTTTTGAACACCAGGTTTAATTTAGATCCCTATAGGGTGGAACCAGGAAGAGAAAGAAAAAAAAAACACATTTTCTATTTTGTACTTTCTTTTAAATGCTCAAAGTATCCGCTATAGTATATTATCACTTATTCCTATTGAGATTGGTCAACAGGGGGTGTTGGGTCAGTGGTCAGTCAACATTGAAAAAATAAATGTCAGTCTCTAAAAGGGACATTTGAGCCACCATACTTTATAATGTAGAAAACGAGGAAAAAAAAAAAGCTAAAAATCCATAGAAAAAGCATGTGAGGAAAATGAAAAAAACCTCAATTTTAAGTGTGTGAAAAAAAAAAAAAAAGAGGCTAACACTTGAAGGAATAAAAGGACAAAATTGGCTAGAAAAAGACATCGAGAAGGCGGGAGGGAGGGTTGGGGCATTAAACATGTCATTGAGGTTTTAATACGCTTCGCTTATTATGTGACTATATATATTGATTCATGCTTAAAATTAAATATAAAGTGACATAATAAGGACAGGTAAACTACAAGATCATTCAAAAATGTTTTTGATTTTATATATGTGTGTTACTGTTAAAGCTTGAAATCCGTTATTGTGCAGATTACCTAGCTAATCTGCAGATTAACTAAAATAACCCATTAAAGTGCAGAATGAAGAGTTTTCCCCATTTTAACTAGGTAATCTGCACATTAGCGGCTTCTGTGTCGTTAAAGTTCAAATGTTTGTTTCGAGCCTTAGTTTTTTTTTTTTTTTTTTTTTTACATTCACTATGACGTCAAACAGTCATGTGATACAGATATGTGAATGACCTTCAAACACAACCTAAAACTTTTATCCCTTCCGCTCTGCTATAATATTGATAAACGCAAAACGTGGAGCATCGAAGCCATGATTAGGTTTCTAATTATGACCAACACAAAATTTTAAGTAACAAGTAAGTTATAATTGTTTTGATTTTAATTCTGTCAATATAATTTTGATAAGGCTCTGCATTTTATTAATTAAATCTAATCTTCATTAAAAGCTCTCTCTGATGAAACTTCATTTTGAATTATGAATATTAAATTTAAACACAGTAATTATTTCCTCCCGAAATAAAACTATTAAACCACAACTTTTTAAAACTAATTTATTATTTAAAATTGATTGAAATTACTATTACTTGCTGAAAAAAGATGCATTAATTTTTAACTCTAAAAAATGTGGCATTCAATATTATGACATTATTTAATAAATACTTAATATGAAATTTTTATGCATTATTTAGCATTTCATTTCTTTTCTTTTTTTTATGTTTCTTTCAATTTTAAGTTTTCTTTATATATTTTATGTATCATGATTATATTTTTATTTTATTTTTAATTTTGTTCGCTTTTCAGATAATTTCGTTGTAGATAATCACATAAAATGTGTTAATAAAGTTTTTTTTTTTTTTTTTTTAATTGTAAAATTAATATATTTTCTAAACTTGTACAGATATATGTATGCTGCAAAATATAGTTTAATAAAGCATTGGAAAAACTGTCATATTAATTTTCATGCATTCTAAAAATTATTAAAGCAGTTTTAATTATTTGAAGTACTTCTTAAAGAATGCTTTTGATTTGTCTAATCTAATATTTGTTTAGCGAATTAAAAATTGGTGCATAACTTTTTTAAAAATAGTAATAGCAATATAAGTTGTAAATAAACCGATTTTTTTTTATTTAAATGGTTAAATATTTTTATTTTGAAAAGAAATCGTTACTGTATTACAATTCTAACATTCATGTGCATAAATTAGTATTTATTGAAAGCTATCAAAGTTATTATATTTCATATTAAAAATGCATAACATCTTCAAACTTATATTGACAGAATAAAAAAGATGAAATAAAAAAAATAAAACAAATATAACTTTAAAAGACATAAAACTTAAAACACATACAGATTAAAATAAGTAAAGAAAGAAAAGGAAAGAAAACTAATCATTTTTTTTTTATGAATGAAAAAAACAAATACAACACAGCATGCTGTACAACACCAGAGATCTTATTTTCACTTTAACGAGTGCCTTGTAGGTAATGTGCAGATTATCTAGGTAATTTGAGAAATGAAACAATTTTCCTCATTTTAACGGACCACCCTAGTTAATGTGCAGATTACCTAGCTAATCTGTACTTTAGCGGTAACATATGTATATTTAAAAAAAAAAAGTCCCTAAAATATGACTTTTTTGTTATAATTTAATTTTTGCTTAGCTCAACTAATATTTTGAGTTCATTTTGCTGCCTTAATTTTTTCCGAATGAAAGCTACTTCATATATTTGCAGGAGTGAAACTTTGATTTTTCAAAATTTTTCTGTCTCTGAATTCATGCTATATTGTTTTATTTTTATAGAAATTTTTAATTTTGTTTTTGCACTATAATAAATTAAAAATTTTCCAAATGCCACTTATTGTAAGTATAAATAAATATATATTATAAGGGCTGTGGTAGCCAGTGCCTGATTAAGGGGAGAGCTCGCTCATACCGGAATATTTTTACAATTATTTTTTACTTCATGTCATAAAAATTCCACTCTTTGACGAGGAAATATTTTTTATAAAAAATGAACGGTGTAAAACAATCCAATTTACTCACCGTTATTAGACACCAGAATTCTTTTAAAATAATTTTTAATGAAAATTTTCTGTTTATTATAAGAGGAAAGTATTTGTTAAAAAATAACGGTGTAAGTATAAATAATGTGTGAAGAGCGAGCTTCCCCCTTAATCAGGCCCTGGTGGTAGCCTGGTCAGTAAGAACAGCGAGTTCGTGATCGAAAGATTGCGGGTTTGGTTCTTGAGCTGGCCAAAGATTGCCGTGTATGCTAATGGTGACTAATGCACGTTAAGTTCCATTGTGGTTGCATAGTCCTCCAAGTTCCCATCAAAAATTATACCTCTGAGGGTACCGGAACATGGGTTAAGCTTGGCTTTGATCCGGATCAAAATTAGAGTTCCTGTGGTTTGCTGGTGCTGCCAGCTTCTGGAGCTAAGTCGTTCTTCCTCCCTATGTAGCGCTCCTCTGAAAAACGAAAGGCGCACCCCTCATGCCTTAAATCCAGATACTTCCACTACCGGGGCTCGGAATTTCTGAGTGGTAAAAAACAACATAAATAGATAATTTTAATGATAGCCATACAATATATCATTAAAAAGTACCCTCTCTTCTTCCCTGCCATTCATTCTGCATGCTAGTAGCAGTTTTCAGAATTTTTGCATGCTAAGTAGTTTAATCTTGATTTAGGCTCCCTGACATTAATCAATAAAGGTTAATGTAATTTGGCTGTAACCTTTTTTTTAAATTTGGTGTTTAATATGTAAAATTTTATGTATTATTATTTTAGGGAGGTAGGGCATTTAGTAACAAGAATTTTACCAGTGAGCTGAATACAATTTAATCTCTTACTCAAAGCATTCTGAGATTTCTACTTGAAGTAGTTTCCAAATTAAACTGCATGACCACTGATCCTGTATGAAGCTATTTAAAAAAATATTACATATTCATGTAACCTCAGAATTTATTCAGTGAATAGTTTTAACTTTTGGAGAAGTTTAATATTTATTTTTTATACACATCCTGTGAGATAGAAAATATTTTGTCTCTAAATGGGGATCCGAACATAATATCGTGGGACAAAATCTCGCCGGACCAAATATCGCATAAAAAAAATAGTATGATCTATTTGAAAATTTGATTTTGTGTCATGTGTGATCTCTGAAGGGGACCACAGGGCCTTATAAATATTAATTAATTAATTAAAATAAATAAATAAATCATAGAGTTGAATTTCATTATTTTATCTATGATTATTTTATCTTTTGCTTTTCACTATTCAAAATACATTTTAAAAATCATGTACATCACTGCTGACATTAAAGCTGAACACTGTTCATAAACTTGAATTAAAAAATTTAAAATTAATAAGCACGATTGAATTCATTATGACTAATTTTTGACAAAAGTTAATAAATATAGTTTTTAAACGATTTTAAGTAAAATTTATAAAAATTTTTGTTGTAGGTTTGTCAGAATGTCGGTGCTCTGACTAAGGTATGTGTTGTCATGAAATTTTACACAACATTACTAATAATTACCAACTCATTTTACTTTTTATTCATTTACGCCGGTGATATTTTGTCCCGCGAGATTTTGTCCCCAACCCCTCTGAATGCTGATAATGTACTGGCTCCCCCCCTAAAAAAAAGACAAACTAACTAAAAGACAGTAAATTTTCCATTAAGAAATGATATTTTTGGAATTTTTATTAATAAAATAAAAACGAAGCATTAGAAATGCAAATTTTCAAATTGATATGTTTTAAGTACTTAATATCAAAAGTCAGGAGAATCAGTGGTTGTTTAGGAGGAAGCTACACAAGCCATAGTTGCGGAATCCAAGGGAATATATCAAAGTGTAATTTCCAGAATCTGAGTTTGTCTTTTGCTGACTGCAAATAAAGAACATCGAAGATCAAACCAAGATTATAGACATGCAAAACTGCCAAATGGTGACCAACACTTCAGGCTAATGATCAGAAAAAATCAAATGATGAATGCCATTCTCCAACAACACCTTTGTTCAACTACACTGCCACCACAGTTTCAAGTCAAACTATCTGAAGTAGATTCCTTACTATAGTTCTGTATGCTTGTCATTAATAGCATGCCATTGTGTTGAATTTAGAGAGTAGAACACCATGTAAATCAGAGAAGACATGAATGGAGCAATGTTCTCTTCTGCGATGAGTCTCATTTTATAGTTGATAATAGGTGCATTTTCATCTGGAGTAAACATGACTTGAAGCAGTCCTGCATTTGTGCCAAGAAATATATTTGGAAGAAGTGGAGTGTTGGTATGGAGTGGTATCACAATAGTCATAACAACCTCCATATCAGTGGAAATGGGTATTTGATGATTCAGCAGTATAAAAGTGAAATCCTTATGCCAGCCTGTGTAGTCATTTACATCATAGCAATAGGAAATAATTTCATTATAATGTATGACAATCATATGTCCCATCATGCTGAGCTGGTGAATGATTTCCTATTCAGTAAAGGAATCACAGATGATTTGATCAGCACATTAACCCAACATGAACTCCAATAAAACATGTTTGTGACATGCTAGGTAGATCAGTTGCTGCCCACAAATTGTCCCAATAAACGGTTCCACAGCTAGAAGAGGCGTGGAATAGAATACTCACGTTGCTAATCTAATAGCACTATGCCTGAGAGGTGTTAGCTTTGCTATCCATCAGAGTGGAAACTATACCCTATATTAAAATGAATTTTTTTATCAAAGAATTACACATTTTTTCCTTTTCCGAAATGCATTGTGTAGTTATTTTTTTTCCTTCCTTCATCCAAGTATGACTTAATTTTTGAAAGTAAATTATATCAGTAAATACTATATTTTGCAACCAAAACTAATTTATTCTGAATATGAATCAAAAACATCAACATCCTTTACTTTTTTTAGCAGAGCATTGATCATTTTAAAAACTCACACAGCATTAAACATTTAAAGCATTTGCCCGTGTCTGACACGGGCAAAAGTTACCGGCAAATTTGAGGCACGGGCAATTTTGTTATTTTGTTTCTAATGTTTGTAATCCGTTCTAGTAAAAATAGATAGGCTAGATTAAAATTAAACTTATTTACCATAGATAGCACTACTATTGCAGCCTTTTTCTTGTGTAAAACATGTAGTGCATTTTGATGATTTGCTAAACGTTAGGAGTTCTTTGTAAAAAAAAAAAAAAAACTCATTTTTTACAAGTTTTTCTGGGAAAAAAAAAAAAAAAAACATGCTTTAAGGGGTCAAAGCAAAGTAAAGTGATTGCACTGTATAATAGATAATTTTAGTTAGCAGTAAAGGTTTCAACAGCCGATGCTGAACAGAATACGAAACTTTAGATGTTTCTTGAAAACAGGATGAAAAAATTAAACAAGACATGTTCCAAAAGAGTATTTTTCTTCATCAGGTGCCTTAAAAAAAAAAAAAAAGTACTAGCGAAAAAGAAGACAAACTGAAAGGGAAAAGAAAAATAAAAGAAATGGGGAAATAGGCATAGTCAGTAAGAGATGATGATCAGGGCCTAAATTTTTGAAGTCCTTGCACACAAGTTATATATTTGAGTTTCCACCTCAACACGTTTATAAAGCTCAGTTATTTGATCTATTTTAATACTGGATTGGCAAGAAAATAATTGGGTTTGTTTTGTTTTAGTGTGAAATGAAACTCATTTTTACTTTCCGAACACTATAGTGAGGAAAGTATTGTAATCATGTCAAAAATCCGAATTCGAGATTTTGATGTTTCTATACGTTTCGAGGTCCCCGAGAATCTGGCACTTATAAATTTTTTACAGGGGCACAAAGAAAAATTCTTTATCATTATGGCCTATGGAACCAAATTTTAAAAAGTGCGATAATGTCAAAATGCCTTAATAAACTGAGAAAATAGTTTATACACATATTATAGGTAATAGTTGCATGAACTGCATAGAGTTTGGTGAATCTAGATCTTATACTTTTTTTACAGGGACACAAAGAAAAATTCTTTATCATTACGGCCTATGGGACTAAGTTTTAAAAAGTGCGATAGCGTCTAAACGCCTTATTCAATTGAACAAAAAAATTACACACATATAGGTCACAGTTTCACGATTTATATAGGTTTTGGTGAATCTAGCTTTTTTACAGGGACACAACAAATATTTCTGTATCATTATGGCGTATGGGGTGAAAGTTTTAAAAGTACGATAGCATCTAAATGCCTAATCCATTTGAGTGGAAAATTTATATACGTCTTATAGGTCACATTCACAGAAACTGTATGGATTTTGGTGACTCTAGCACTTAACGAGTTTTACGGGGACACAATTAAAAATTGTTCATCATTAAGACCTATAGACTTAAATTATTTAAAGTGTGACAGCGACTAAACTCCTTATTCAAATTAACTGAAAATTTATATACATGTTATACGTCGCCGTCACACGAACTTTAGAGAATCTATAACTTATGGTTCCTTTTACAGGGACAAAATGCAAATTTCTTTATAATTGTGGCATACGGGTACAAAGTTTAAAGTGTGATAGCGTCTAAATACCTTATCCAATGGAGCTGAAAATTTATATGAATATTATAAATCACTGTTGCACTAACTCTAAGCATTTTGGTGAATCTAGCATTTGTAGGTTTTTACAGGGACACAATGAATTATTCTTTATCATTATGAACCTATGGTTACTTTTACAGGGACAAAATGCAAATTTCTTTATAATTGTGGCATACGGGTACAAACTTTAAAGTGTGATAGCGTCTAAATGCCTTATCCAATGGAGCTGAAAATTTATATGAATATTATAAATCACTGTTGCACTAACTCTAAGCATTTTGGTGAATCTAGCATTTGTAGGTTTTTACAGGGACATAATGAATTATTCTTTATCATTATGAACTAATGGTTCCTTTTACAGGGACAAAATGCAAATTTCTTTATAATTGTGGCATACGGGTACAAACTTTAAAGTGTGATAGCATCTAAATGCCTTATCCAATGGAGCTGAAAATTTATATGAATATTATAAATCACTGTTGCACTAACTCTAAGCATTTTGGTGAATCTAGCATTTGTAGGTTTTTACAGGGACACAATGAATTATTCTTTATCATTATGATCTACGTGTTTGGTAAAATAGCGTTAAATTAAACATTGTGTACTATATAAAGAAAAATACTCTTTTGTTTATTTAACAACTCCTCTTACTTTATGTACAAAACCGTTAATTACTCAATGTTCGGAAAGTCGAGTGGAGTCACTCCAGATTTTTTTCTATACAAAATGCAAACAGTTATCAGTGAAATTCTTCCATTATGTTCCATCGTCTTTTGCATTGTGGGAAAAACTCCTCATAACAAAAGGAATGCATATAAAGGTCACTAGATGGTGCTATGCATTCAGTGATGACATTTTTGCTTTGATATTTTTTTTTTAGATTAGAAGCATCACATGAGAACATCTTCAATCCCGTTGCATGGTAGCGATGCCAGTTTTGGAATTGACGTTATGGAAACATTTTTTACAGAACATTTAATATTTTGTTTGATTTGATTCTTTTTTTAATTGTAAATAAGTACATTAAATTTCATTTGTAAATAATTCATTTAATTAATCGAATTAAAATAGTTTAAAAGTATTTGAGCCTGCCTGACTTTCGCATCATTTGAAATCGAAGCACATTTTTTTCAGCATCTTTCTGTTGACTAATTCCATGCTCACAGAACTTCTGGTCCTTATCAGCAAACAACACAACCAAGTGTGATTTGAAGTCCTCATTATTGCTGAAATTTTTACAATTTAAAAATGAATGATATCTGATGGTGCAAGGTTAGGTGGGGCCTATATAAGGGATAAGACAAGTTATTGGCACTAAACAATCTAACCTGATTGTTTGGTTGCTTGGAAGCAGCTAAAAATAAACAACTTTTGTAATTCCACCAAATTGACAGCATGACTTTTTTTTTTTTCTTACTGGTATTTTAGCTTTCAATATGATTTGTGCTGCTTCATCATGCTTGGACTATGATCTTTTTCAGTTTTTAATTGAAATGATCTATTTTTTCATCTGCAGTGATAATTCATTTTAAAAAATATGTAATGTAAATTTTGATTCATTATGTTAAATGAATTTCAGTTGATGCAGAGCCCAAATATAGCAAGATTCTTAACAAGTCCAAGACATCTTATGTAATTTTCAGTTGTTGTGTATGATAAATTTAACTTTTATCCAGTTTCTCTCTCAAAAAAAAAAGAAAACTTGAAAAGATGTACAATAGCAGCAGTGAAAATTATATTTTTGCTATCTACTTCTGAATAAAACTTGTATCTGGATATAAATTTTATTCTGTTACAAGCGTTATATTTAAAAAAAAAAAAAAATAGTTATAATTAAATGTTATTTAAGGTAATTGTGTTATTCTGAAGAAATATAGTGAGCAGAAAATTGCCCATTATTGTTCTTTCTTTTTTGTTTTTATTTAATAGCTTTGAGACTTTTGTTTTAATTGATCCATATTTTATCAAATATGGACAAGTAACAAGTACAAAATTTCCTTTTTAAAAAAAACTGAGCATAGGAAATATCGGAAACTTTTTCCACATTAAAAATCGGTGAATACGCAATTGCAATCATGCAGTGTCAGTAAACAACAGCAGATTACGAATGTTGCCAGATTCTGCAATTCTGTCAAGAGGCAGTAGAGGATTGTTTGAATGCTGGTGAAAACACTCCTGTCAGTCATCAGATGACTGACAGTGAGATTTGTGAAATGGTGACAAATGATATGTCTAAAAGTGATGATGATGATCAAGTTGAAATAATTGAGAAAATTTCGAATGAGAAACTCATATTTTACACTGAGCAGCTCATATCTGGGATGCAACAGAGAAGTTACTTCCATGAACAGCAAATTATGTCAGTGTACAAAATACAAGAGCAACATGTACAAGAAACTTGTTATAAACAAAAAACTATTACAGAAATGTTCTCAAAATTGAAATCTAAGGATTCTGCCCCTGAATTAAAATTTTATACATGATTTATTTATTTTTCATTTATTAAATTGTAATTAAAAATGTTTTATTTTGTGTAAGTACTAATTCATTAAATTAAATTTATAACTAATATATTTCTATACTATATAATTCATAACTGCTATTTTTAAAATCTTTTCATGCATTTTTCATACTGATAGTAAAGTGTTCCGAATTACGGAAAAACCTCTTATCCAGAATACTTCAAGTCCCAAGCTTTCTGGATAACGGATCCTATACTGTAATAACAAATTCTGATTTTTTTTTTAAATGCTTTTACAGTAACAGAATGTTTTCTTAGAAAGGTTTATATTCTTTTGAAAAACATTCTGGTTTAAAGTTTTTATGAAGTATTCCTTATTTATAAATTTTATTAGTTGAATTTTGTTCGTGAATTATTAGATCATTATTTGAATTATTTTGCTAAGTTAGAATTTCATCTTGGCTTTAAAAGATTTTCAAAAGCACCTGGCATAAATTATGATTCACTGAATATCAAATTCACTATCATGATAAGGCATACCTGTCAACATTCTAATTCATTTTCCATAGTATTGTTAGTATCCGCTTTTTCTTTTTTTTTGAGTATTTTTCTTATTTAATTGTAATTACATTTGGACAAAATTTCTCTATAAAGTGGTGTGAGAAAAAGGGTGGGTACCAATAATGCAATTAGTTGGAATGTTGGCAGATATATGATGAATAACAATATAGAATGGACTTATGAAATTATTTTAAAATGTCAATTAAAACTTTTATATGCCAATTTTTTAAAGCTTTGATGATATATTTTGATAGAAAAATCAAGAAGGATTCTGCGTCTTTGGATGGATTCTGCTTAATAATTAGGAGCAGGGTGTGAAACTAGAATTGGTAAGTCAGGCGTCAGTGGCACATAAAATTTTTTTTTTAGTTCCCATAAGGTTCTACTTTGTTGCCATTTTGAAATGATTTGTTTGCTCATAAATGCGCATATACATCTAATGATTCACAATGCTTAGAAATAAGCAACACACCTTGCAAATAAGAAAGAAAATTTATTAAAAATACAAAATTATTTTTTAAACTCTGGGCGTCTTACGTATCCCTGTTTAACATCATTCGACCATAAATCAATAGCAGGTTGCGGATTAAATTCTTCTAAACTTGATCCATATAGCTGAATAAATAGTAAATCATCTATTGTAGAAGTTAACAGACTGTGTCTGTTTTTTCTTTTGATTAAGTTAAAATGTCTGAATCCCCTTTCACACTCAGCTGTATTTAAGGGAAGAATCATAATGAAATTTATTACTTTCCTTAAATTAGGAAAGGAAGATGAAATTGATTCAGCCAGCAAACACTGCAAAGCAGACAGACATGGGATATTTAATTTTTTCTTTTGCCCAAAGTTTGTAATCTTCAAACTCTTCAATAATTGCCTCTTTGTTAATAGATATATTATCAGGTAACCCATCGATTAAATCAGTGAATCTCTACTGAAAGAAAGAAAGATTTATGACCTTGAGAAGATCAGAGAATAAGTTGAAATACTAAAAATGAAACTTTCGAGATGTCACATGCCTCATTAAACATAATGAAATAACAGAAAGTTAGGCGTCAAAAATGACGACTGGGTGTAAAATCACATACTGTTAAAAAAAAAAAAAAAAAAAAACTTAGCTGCCAGAAATTATCTGTAATTACAGAAAAATACATTTTGTCAATGTAATTTTTCCGTAATTTACAACTTTTTTCTCAAATTAGAGAGAATTTCTGGCAGCAAAGTTGCATTTTTTTAACAGTGTGAAAATGAAATTTATAATTGCGAAATACGACTAACGACTGCGAATTTCGAGCCCTGATTGGGAGTCATAGTTAAGAACTAGTTGCATTATGTATAAGTATAAACCCTAGCAATTAGGCTTTAAATTTACTGTGATCTGATAAATATATATATATTAAAGTGTAATAAAAGTTTGGAAAACTTATGGTTAAAAATTATTATTTGGAGCTAATTATATGCAATCTATTTTATGCCTCCTTGCAGCATGAATTTTGTAAGGGTAAACATAGTGTTATAGCGTCCATACTATATTAAAATTTTATTAGTAAAAAATGCATGAGAACTGTTGTTGAAAATTAATAAATAAAAAACTTTGTGCAAACACTGTAAACTAAAAAGGGAAAAAAAACCTCATCACTTGTTTTTAGTCAAAAAAATAAAACCACAACCCCTATTCAGACAAAGCAGGCATGCATGCAATAAACAAAACAAAATGGCAATGTACAAAACAGTTAAGTAAAGAGCTAAAATAAATAAAACTGAAAATCAATATAAATACTAGTGTGACAAGATTTACAAAAAATAAAGAGAGAAAAATAATAGAAAAATATAAATAAATTTAAATGACTGAAGGGAAATTAAAAATATAAGGGAATAAAAAGCAATGATTCTATTCAGAAAAAAGAACAAATCTTTAATGTTTTTCAATATTTTATTAACAATGTCGCCCAAACGGTGTAGTGGCTTGGCTAGCATCCTTGACTCCAACATGATTGGGCCTGGGTTTGAAACCCGGACAAGGCATGGATCTGTTATCCCTGTTAGGGGTAGCAATACCATCCATTGCATACCGCTTCACAAATGGTCATCAATTCAGCTCCTTCCTCTCCCCTTGGCCAATGCTTAATTGCAAGTGCGGTGCCATTGAAAAAAAATATATACAGTCAAACTTTATTAAGACGAAAATGCTTAAGAAAAAAGTTTCCCCATCCCGTTATTTTGGAAAACAATAATATTTGTATCATGAACATGAAGAGAAACTTCCCCCATTTAAAACAAAGTAAATATTGCACCAAATGATTAAAAAAAAAAGTAAAAAAATTGCAATTATTGCAGCAGCGACCTTGTCATATCGTAAATATGACATTTTTCAATATACCCCGCCGAAATAATTCAATAATTAAATTGTCCGTTTAGAGTTTAAATTTATTTAAAAATTATACTTTCCCCCTTTTTAAACTAACGGTCATATCCCCTAAATAAATAAATAAAGTATTATTTCATTACGTTTCTAGTTATTTAAACTTTAAATCAAATAGCTCCGATTTTATAATTAACTTATAACAATATTAATATTTATATAAATATACTTTTAATAACGGAATAGTCTTTTTACCTCAGCGATCGGTAAACATAGTTTTGATCGCCGATAATTTAATAAACAAAATATTAAATATTTCAAATTACAATATCTAACCTTTAAACCTTAACTAAAAGATACAAAACTTAATTTAATAAAGTTCGACGTATGTACCGACCTCCAACGTTAAATATTATGCAAGTTATCTAAATTTATATTTCTCATTATTTTCTCCTTTTAAAAATAAAGATTTCAGCCGGCGTCCATGTTTTTGACGACCATAGCATAAGTTTGAATTCAAAATAGAACACCTTTTGAAAGGAGCGCCGTGATTGGCCAGAAGTCCGCAGGATGGTGGAAAAAGCAAATGAGCGTCGGATTCCTACCGAAGCTACCAGCGACAACAGTCGCAAGAGAAACATCGCTTAAGCGATATATATAATTTTTGGCCCTCGCCTCCTCGATTTCCCAAACCTTCCCTTTAACTAAATAAATAAAACTACTAATTATTTCTTATATTCAAGCGGCTTCTACTCTCTAAATGAGATTTTCCTTTCTATTTTCTTAAAAGAAAATTAAAATGTTTGTTAGCATTCATTACGTTGCAAGAGTGACTCACTTAGCCACAAAGCATTTTTCCAGGACAAGTATCAAGATTATGGAGGTAACTACGAATACACCAACTACACACAACTCAAAGAAAAACTGTAAGTAGATAAAATTTATTATTTATTATCTTCGGCCATTCCATCTGCTATCAGGTAGTGAGTGTATTTAGCCAAAGGCCTTATGGAAAAATACAAGTTTGAAGTATAACGAAGATAATTATTTTAATTATGTCTCTCCCATACTTTTGTCACGAACAATGTGATATTTAATAGTGTATTTAGCCAAAGGCCTTATGGAAAAATACAAGTTTGAAGTATAACGAAGATAATTATTTTAATTATGTCTCTCCCATACATTTGTCACGAACAATGTGATAGACCTTGAAACAAGTTTAACGCTTTTCCTGAAATGGACAAATGAGGATAGTGTGTATGACGACAGTGACCTTGGGGAAGAGAAAAAGATTCCATTCTTTCTCTGCAGTTTGTGCCATTCTTTTCTTAGTTTGTTTTAGTTGCTATACTCTGTGTGAGAAAAATAGACCTCTCATTCTCAAGACCACCTTCCAGGGTTCTTCATTCGCCCGTTACCATGGTATTACAGGACGCTAACTTCTCTGCATCTTTTTTCCTACACAACTTCGTTATCTTAGCATAAAGTAAATTTGTTTATGAGTAAAATCTTCAAACTTTCTCATCTAGAGACAAAGAAATTGTGAAAAGTTCTTTATTTTTTTATTTATTACTTCACACAGGAAAGATGTAGAAAACGTTAGAAATATGTATATTTAAACTCATAAGCAAAATTGCATTATGGATAGCTGCATTTTCCAAACCACCTATTCTTATATATTACCTATAATAAATATATTTTCATTTTTTACTTCATGTATAAGAACAATAAAAAGTAAAAAAAATAAGAAAATAGATATTTGAAGATTAAAACCAAGGAATTTTCTCAATTTTATCCAAGATACATAAAAAAATTATAGCAGTTAAACACATTCACAATTATTAAGAGTAGTTCCTCTTGTATTTATCCTTAGATTTAGTATATTTATTTATTAATTAATTTCTAAATTTCATGTATCATTTCATTATCACATATAGAAAAATTATGGTATCAATTATCTATCTGATATTGTTATTGTTTTTGGAAAATCAGTTAAAACGAGATAAAATCAAGAAAAAAAAATCCTTCGATTCACATAGATTAACAATGGCCAAAAGATTCTGCACTCGAAGCTGGTAGACAGAAAATGCTGGGCTCGAACCCAAGTCATGCTCGTCATCCTATTCTTTTGGAATTTCCCGTGGTTTTCTGTGAAAATGGCTAAATATAGGAGTAAATAAGGAACAATTTGGCTTTAACCAATGCACCGCAACTTCACTGCACTTTTAACTGTTTGAAGAAAGCCTGCAGTCATGAAATTTCATTACTTTTAATTTATTTAAGGACTATTTTTTTTTCAAGGTCCGATTGGTTGCTAAAGGAAACCTTCGGGGGAAATCCGCTAGGTCTGTGCACAGACGTCTTGCGCAGTGTCTCTAGTTGGCCCGGGGAACACGTAAATTAGTAGTTGTCATTTCTGAGTATGTAGGGAGCACATAAACATGCTTCAAAAAATAGTCTCCGGCCAAATGTGAATTACGTTCAGTTATTCGATTTCTGCATGCTGAAGGAAGCAATTCAGCTGAAACTCATAGACAAATCAATAAAGTGTACGGTGAAACATTCATGAGTGACAGCAAAGAGCAGCAATGGTGCAGGAACTTTGATGCTGGACGTGCAGATGTTCATGATGCAGACGGCCATGGAAGGAAGCGAGTGAACATCTGTGCATCCAGCATCGAAGTTCCTACACCATTGCCGCACTTTGCTCTCACTCATGAATGTTTCACCATATACTTTACTCATTCATCTATGAATTTCAGTTGCAGTACTTTCTTCACCATGCAGAAATCAAATGACTGAACGCAATTCACATTTGGCAGGAGACTATTTTTTGAAGCATGTTTATGTGCTCCCTACGTACTCAGGAATGACAACTGCGAATCAACGCGTTCCTCAGGCAAACTAGAGACACTGCAAAGACATCTGCACACAGACCTAGGGGATTTTCCCAGAAGCTTTCCTTTAGCGATCAATTGAACCTTGAAAAAAAAAAAAAAAAAAAAAAAAAAATAGCCCTCGTAATACCTAAAACTATATGACTAGCACCAACAATTCGTTTACAGAGCAGCATAAAATACTGTTTTTTTCTAAATAATTATACTTAAATACTTTTTAGCTATAGAATCATTTATTCTTATTTTAAAATAGCTTTGCAGTCAAAATGATCATTCCCATCGTTCTAATCTTAAAATATTAACTGTTATCAGCAAACAATACAGACAAATTAATTTATCATATTTACTCTCCAGGTATATTTTGGATTATAAGAATATGAAATTTAAAATAAAAGCGAGTATTTTTAAATCAAGAATTAAAAATTATATCATGAATATGAAAATTAAAATCTAATATAGATGATGCTGATTGTATGAAGTTTAAGTCCGATTGTTTTTGTGTATGCCTCGACGTCCTTGAGGGGTATTTCTTAGGAATCCTAGCTAAAACCCACATGAGTTTCAGAGAAAACCATGGTAAACTCCAAATAGCTAGGCCAACCAGCACGACTTGGATTCGAACTCAGCCTTGCCCATCTGCCACCTTCAACGGCAAAACCATTCGGGCAGTAACATTGATGTTTCTCTAAATTAGTAATTTTAGAAAAAAACTGCTTTTTTTTTGTTAGTTTGTTTTTCTTTTATTGTAATTTAGTATATTACTTTTTTTTAGCCTTGGGTAAGGCTTAGCCCTACAGAAGGGCTTTTTAGCCCTCAGAAGGTTTTTTTTTAGCCTTTAAAAAGACTGTTTTTAGAGCTTTGTTACTCCGAAACTTGGTGATAGAACTGAATTCCCCCCCCCCCCTACATTTCGTCATTTCTGTAATACTTATAAACATAATAAATAATCATCTTAGATTGTTACCTTATATCTGGACTACCAGCCATAGTAAATGATATAAAAACGAAATGATGAGAAAAACTAAATGCTCGGATCCAAAGAACAAGTCTAAAGTGAACTGTATTGTATCTGAAAGAAATATTCTCCTGGTCAAAGAATTATTGCTCAAATGGGGTGGGAAAAGAAAGAGCAATGACGGGATCACATGGGTCATTTCTAGAAAAGGTGATGAGGGTCTAGTGACCTTGACAGGCCAATTCAGTTTACACGGACTATAGTATGTGGTTGGTTGTTCTACAATTTTTCTTGATTGAATTTTGGTAGTACTGGAGCTGTAGTTCTGAAAATGAGTGCAGGGCCGGCTCTAGGCGGTAGGCAAGGTAGGCAACTGCCTACGGCGGCAAAATTTAGGGGCGGCAAAACCAGCTGAACTACAAAATATAAATAAATATAATACTTTGATTATTGAATGAAGAAAATAAATAAATAGAAAAAAAGAAGAAGTAAATAAATACAACAAGAATTTACAGGCTTCTTTGCCCATTCCTATAATTTGAAATGCAGACAAGAATAAACAAATTTCTAAATTCTGTACAGTATGTACAGTTATTATTTATGCAGCCGCGACGCGAAGGGAGAAATGCACACTAGCTGATTTAACAAGCTCTTTTTGTTCTCCAATTAAAGAAAGTCAAGAATTTGCCAATTGTAGGTACTTTTAGCAGTGTTCTTCAGCATGTAGGAACTATTTGCAGGTACCCTTTCTCCCCAGGACATTATCAGTATATCCTAAGTATGAAAGAACGTCCTAAGACATCCTCAGCCATAAGATAGGGACATTTTGAGTTGTCCGTTAAAACACGGCAAAATTTGAGTTGGAATTGGCAACAGTGATGTCAGATTTAAAACAATGCTTTATTTATACAATAACGTTCATCAAATTCATTAGATGGGGGGGATAAATTTTTGGTTAAGGTATGCTTCCATTGGCCAATCAGAATTTCAATGCAAATTCAATGAACATTTTTAAGGTTTTCTTCCTGTTGAAAGACCTACTGGTAAGGAACTGCCTAAAGTTTTATTAAAAGAGATGGGGAAAAAATTGGGTTAAAATTATAAAATATGAAAGTCAAGGTTATGAAAATTGCTCAGATATGAGAGGCGATAAATTCGGAGTACAATCAAGGTTTAAAAATTTAAATTTCAGAGCATTTCATGTACATTGCAGCAGCCATTTATTAAACTTAGTAGTTAATGAATGACTGTGAAGTTGGAAAAGTTATATAGATTCCCCAATATCTTTATTTCTTAAAATAGAAAATATTCATGATGCTTTATTAAGTCATTTATAAAAATGTAGAGATAGATAATATGATTAAAAATGAGGCAGTTGCTTATTGATTACAGTCGGCAGCAAAATTATTGAAGCACTTAGTAAAAATTCCTACTTAAAAGATGCACACATAATTCTGTTTTATTAAGTAAATATTTGTCGAGTGATGATCTTAGTCTTATACTGTTTATAAAAAAGTAAGTTGATGATAAAAAGAAGCGATAAAACTAAGAAAAAAATATATATAATATATGAAAAATGCGGATGTGTGCTTCAATAACTTTGCTTCCGACTGTATAATAAAACAAAGTTTTATTTTTGATCGTCATTTGATACAAAATTTTAAATCATATTAATCCGATTAAGTAAGCTACGTGAAACAAAAGTTTTTGATTTATACCAAGCCACTGATTTATTAAATAGCTCATTATTATTATTTTTAAGAATTAAGATCAGTTGAATCCTTTGAAAACTTAATCTTAAAAGCGAAAAAATTAGCGACATAGAAAAAAAAAAAAAAAAAAAGAAACCCATCATGTTCAATCTTAAAAATGAAATTTTTCTTATGAAAGTGTAGATGAATCTATAGAAAATTCAAAAGAGAAATATAAAATATATATATATATATTTTTTTTTCTTTTCAGCGATCAGTGCTCTGAAGCTGAGATTAAATTTATTGAATAATCATAATCATTCTTTTGAATTTTTATGCAATGTCCACAAACTTAAAGACAAGTGCAAAAATGAATTACTACCACACTGTAAAGATCTGGGAAACGACTTAACAGATGGTGATTCCTCTGATCTTAACATTTTAAAATTGGCTGATAAAATATACTTTATTTTCTTCACTTTTGAAAAAAAGAATGTCCAGTTGACGTCCTTAAATTCATTACCTTCCTTAACATTGGGCTGAATTTAAGCATTGCTTTAAAAATTTTGTTAACCTTGCCCATAACTTTTGCTAACGGAGAAAGATTTTTTTCTAAACTAAAAATGATAAAAAAAAAAAAAAAAAACTTTAAAACCATGTCTAGTCAAAATCGACTCAATGGGTTAGCAATGTTGGCCATTGAACATGAATCGAGTAACAAATTAGATATGCAAGTAGTTATTCGAGATTTGTAAAAAAAAAAAAAAGGTTCGAAAGAGATTATTTTATTAAGGTTTAAATTTTGTATATTGTACTAGCATTCTTTATTCTTTGCTGTTTAGAAAATATTGTCTGTACTAGTATTAATTCCAAAGATTTTGTGTTTTTAACTTTAAAAAAAAAAAAAAAAAAAAAAAAAGTAGTAAATATTACACGAGTAGTAAATATTACATGAGTATTATTTACTTAGCTCAATTCTATTAGACCGTTTTTACGATTTTTTTTTTTTAATTTGAAAGTTTTTAAAGCTTGAAGGGGGGAGGGGGCGGCACTTTTGTGGTTTGCCTACGGCGGCAAAAACGTTAGAGCCGGCCCTGATGAGTGGGAATAAAAAGCCACTTAGTTTGGAAACCAAACAAAAAATTTTATGTGACGTTTGTGATGGGATTTTAAAAATATCAGCAGGGCTAGTAGTAGGGCTTTTCAAAATTTTAAGGAGGAATTTTAGGAAATTTTCTTAAAATTTTAGGAACAAACTGATGATTTTCTTAAACTTCTAAATACGTAATAACTGACTTATTAAAATTAGAAATATGTGTTTTTTATATTTAAGGACTAAAGCAGGTGAAAATTGGGGCCCTTTTGGTGTTTCTTTAGAAAATAGATTCAAATCTATAAAATGGACCACTTCACAAAATTGAAATCTATAGAATGGGCCCCTTCACAAAAATTATGTTTTATATAAAATCATCCACTTTGCAAAAATTTTCCACATTTTCAGTATTATTTTTCAAATGATTACTTATACTTGATTCAATGAAACACTGAATTTGAAATTCAACTTTATCCAGCAGCAACATTTTCTGTATCTATCCACAGCAAAAGAAATTTTGTCTGTGATACAGGAATAGCGGACCAAGTTTAGCATAACAAAAAGTATTAACAATTCATAAAATATTTTAAAATTGCATCTACAATGAAAATAAATTAAGAATATACAGCAAGTACTGTAAATACTATTTTCAGATAACTAGGTCACCATATTAAATTCACTTGACCAGTATCGGGCATATAATATTCAATTGGCATTTATTTTGCCCAATTATTACTCACAAACACCTATGTTAATTTAGTTGGCAATATCTTCTATCAAACACTTTTCAAAATATTTTGAAATGTCATGCTTAGGTTTAGCTACATGTAAAGCCCATAGAATTTCAGTTTACAGGGTTGCTACACAAATCAGGAGAAAAAATTCTGTGAGTTTTCCCTGTCTCTTTTAGAAGTAAAAATAGATGACATGCAATCATGCAGCATTAGAATCTAACAAGTCAATTGAACATATTTAGGGTTTATTAATTTTATTAATTCACTATAGTTGGAGAAAAAAACATAATTGATTCATTTTAAAGCACAAAAATTAAAAAAAATATTTGATTATGAAAAAATTTTCCAATATTTTTCCAAAAAATTCCAAAATTCCCTGAATTTTCCCTGTTTTTGCAATAAATTTTGAAATTCCCTTAGTTTTCCCTGTTTTTTAACAGATTTTCAAATTCCCTGAGTTTTCCAGGTACTGTAGCAACCCTGGTTTACACAACTTGATTCTGATGGTTCAGTTCAGGGATTCATTCATTATCTGATGCTGGTTGTTGTAGCATACTAAAAATACTTGATTTTAAAATCTTTTTATTGAATTTCAAAAGCATGTTTTTAACCTTTATGGTATATGCTTCCATTTGTTTGATGTCACTGTTTGAAATCCAAAAAGTTTCACAACACTAAGTGCATTTAGAGGAATAAATATCACTATTCACAGCTAATTATTTCATCAAAGCACTGTCATATACTTTTTCTAACCAGGTATCTTGGAATTTTGCTCTCTCTTTCCCAATATTTTAATGTTGATGCAAATAACATATAAGTATAATGAGATTCAAGATACTAAACTGCACATGCATGCACTAAACTCAACAGACTTTGCTGATTCTGATTTTTTGTGTGAAATCAAAATAATATGAACCAGACCAGAATGAATACCACCACCTATCCCCTTGACAAGACAAGTCATAATCAAGGCTAAACTAGATATGACAGTTGCACTGGACAATTGTATCCGTACTGCTGCAGGAGCATATGATCTATTAATATAACTAGGACAGGAAGAAATGCAATTTTTTAGGATCATGGATGAAAATGTAGGAGAATTTTAGGAATGATTAAAATATTTGGGAAATTTAGGAATTTTAGGGGAAATATGAGCCCTGTATCAGCGATTGCAGCACAGTATACGGAATACCTGCCAGAATTCTTTCAACAATTATTAAGAATCGAGAAAAAATTGAAACAGCTTGTAAAATCAATCAGTCCGAGCCTGCAAGAAAATGGATGAGAACTGCTAAGAATGAAGAAATTGAAGTTGCTTTATTAAGATGGATAAGAGAAGCTAAAAACCAGAATATCATTTGTAGCTTGCAGTATGGATGGTAGTGAAAAATTACCCATATGTTATCGGAAAATTTGCAAAACCACATTGCTTTAAATCTGTAAAGATACTACCTGTTTGGTATACATTCGCTAAAAATGCCTGGACAAATAAAGAAATTTTCACAAAATGTTATTAGAATTAGACTGAAGTTTTACTAATCAAAAAAGAAAGATATGCTGGAGCTGGACGATTGTACAGCCCATACAGATGCAAAAGGGTTAAAGTCAACAAAATGCATATTCCTCCCTCTAAAAACTACAGCAAAGCTTCAGCCATGCAACCAAGGTATTATTCAGCATTTAAAATCTCACTACAGGAAAGAAGTAATGAATAAAATTATCGAGTGCTTTGACAGATGCAATTTTCTATCAATCTCATCGAATCTATGCGTTTCCTAAGGAGTGTATGGAACTCTGTTACTCCCACTGTTATAAAAAACTGTTTCAAGCATGGTGGTTTTTCAGAGAAAGATGTTGAACAGGGAAATGAAACAGAAACGGACGCTGTGACAGAAGAAGCTGAAAAAAGAGGAATAATTTCCCCCCTCTCATTTGAGGATTACATTCAAATTGATGAAAATGTTATGACTTCAAAACCCATGACAGATGAAGATATTCTGGTCGATTAAACAGAGAATGAGAATGCTGGGGGGGGAGGGGGGGGGGGGCTTTGAACAATTTGGAAAAAGTGGATTCTTTTATAAATACATGCAGAGTACAGAAACTGAAACAAAAGTTAACAAATGATTTTTTTCAAAGTCTAACTTAAAGAGATAAATATATTTTTACATTTAATTTCTTTTAACATATTTATTAATTTAATTTTTTTTTTTTTTTTTTTAATGTACCATTTAGCATGAAAATACTGATTAACTTATCTGTAGAGAAATATTTTACGGTCATTTATCCTTTAATTAAATTCTTAAATATCTTTTTTTTTTTAGTGATTTATTTTTTAAATCATCCTAAATGCATTTTGCTGTTTTGTCCAATAGTATGAATTTCAGTTAATACGAAAATATTTTTGTGACCCTTCGACTTCATCCTAACGAGGTTTGATTGTATATATACTGAAAATAGCTTGCTTCTAATGTTTAATGAAACATTTTAATTTATAGTAATAAGCTCATATTCAAAACCAAGAAGAAATATACACACATTGCATTTGTATAAATGTATGTACTATGTAGGAACAAACGCATATACATGTATGTATGGAATAGTGTTTCAGAAAATTTGATGTGTAGTTGAAAAAAAATTTTTTTTTTCAGAGAAATGTATATTCCCTTGTATATTCCGTAATATGCAAAAGTTTTTGTCTTACTTTATTCTAGGTAGTTGACGGCAATGATCTTTGAAATCAATAGCGTTTGTGGACTTGCAAAGAAATAAACTCCAAAATAAATAAATTCCAATTCAAATAACACATTTTATTCAACAAATATTCAGCAGTTTAAACACCAAACACGACTTTAGATGTTAATACGTTAAACTCATTGATTACAATTACGAGTAAAGGTGGTTTTACAGCAACAAATGTGTATGTGCGGGCAAGCGATTTTTTAGCTCTTGTATCAAAAATAAAATTTTGTTCACTTAAAACAAGTACAAATCACAGAAGAACATTTTGAAGACGGGATTCTAAAACATTCTTCATTTGGGAAATACTTAATGTAATCCAAAACATATCTCTAGCAATTACATTCAATGTATGACAATGTATTTGAATTTTTTTGTGCAGCCTTCAATACAATCTAAAGTGGTATGTACCTCATAGTGTTAAAAATTAATTTAGTTAAAAATGTACAACACAATTGAAAATGCTCTTCCAGCCATTTTTGCCATACACTGTAATGTACACACACTTTGTATAGTTTTATAAGTGAATGATAAACACTAGGCTCCACTCATTTTTTCACAAGGAACAGATTGGGGTGCATTTTAAAAATATACGTTCATTTTGCTTAGTTAATATAATGTCAATAATACACACAGTATACATAAAAAAAAAAAAAATTTACTCATAGGGCATGACATATCAGATTTTCTTTTTTCTTTTCGCCTTGTAAACAAACAGAATATTCTACACATACAATTTTCAGTGTTGAATATGCTATAATGAACTTCACTAAAATATATCAGTTTTCTAAATATATAAACATACTTTTGACTTTGAAATATTATTCATCAACTATGAATATCCATTTAGGGAAAGAATGTAAAGTTTTTTTTTTTTTTTTTTTTATAGCAACTGTTTGAAAAACGCCAGAGCCTGGAATCAAACCTGGGCATTCTGCTTAGCGTGTTCAGTGGTACAGCATCCGCACAGTAAGCGAAGTGCCCAGGTTCGATTCCCGGCTCTGGCATGGAAAAAAAAAAAAAAAAAAAAAAAAAAAAAAAAACTTAAACTCCAATTTCTCTAAATACTTTTGACTATTAGAGCATAAGAAAAAAAAAAAAAAAAAAAAAACAGAAAAACTAAAATATTGTTCAGTATTTTTTGAGTAAATGTAATTTAATCTTTTGTTTGATTACATTATTGTAATTAATTGATAATTTAGAAAACAAAATCAATATAATACAAGAAAGAATAATAGTCAATCAGCAACAACAACGATATATATATGTATGAAAGGATACCAAATAGTTTAATTTAAGAAAAATCCTACTCAAAAATTATAAATCTCTATTAAAAAATAAAAAAATTATAGATGGCTCATAAATTGTAAATTTTCCCTGTAAACTTAATTTCATGACTTGACACTTCATAACAGGAATGCCAAAAAAAATGGACAAATTTAAGAGCAAAACTAACTGAGTAACTGCTTTTTGTATGTATCTGGGGTTAACTCTTTCATAGTGGTTAGCATTTAAACTTTTCCGAATTCCCTGACTATTTTTCAAGATTTTCCCCTACTTTTCAATGACTAACTGATTATCACCCATAAAAAAATTCACAACATTAGTGAAAGATTTAGAGATTTAAAATCGCATTAATAATTTAATGATCAATATAGCTCATTTTCACAAAAATTGTCAAAATTCCCTGATTCTTTGATTTTCTCCAATTGCTAACCAACCCGGAATGAATCTCTGGACATCTGGAATTCAAACTGTTGGTCAACTGAAATAAACTGTTGGTCGTCAGATTAACAACCAATGAAAATCGAGAATTTCTTGAACAGAAAGACAGAACACAAACAAATTGGGGAGCTTTTTCATCATGTAAGCCTTGCTAAATAAACCTGCAGCCCTTTGGGGGCAACATTACTAAGGTGAATCGTAATGGCTGCTTTAGGAAATTTTTTGGAACTAAGAACGAACTCCCCACTCAGGATGCCTATTTATGCCCAAGACAAAGCTTTGTGGTGGCCACATTATACTAGTTTAAGTGATCATTTACTGAAAAAAAAAAAAAAATCTGAGGAGGAAAAAAAAAAAAAGCCTTATACTATTTGCTGAAAATATTTAATATAAAGTAAAGACACCAATGTTCGTCACCCTTAAAATCTGCACCAGTGTTTGTCACCCTCACAAAAGACATGATAAAATAACAGTTAATTAACAGCTATAGATTTGAATCCGCTCGAACTAAATTCTCTGGTTCCAGGTAATCTAGTGCCAATGGTTTCAAATCTATAACTGTTAATTAACAGTTATTTTAACACGTCATTTGTAAGGGTGACGAACATTGGTGCAGATTTTAAGGGTGACAAGCACTGGTGTCTTTACCTTAGATAATAGTTAGCAGGTTACTATAATAAAAAAAAAAAAAAAACTTATAGTAACCTGCTGCAAATTCTCATTCAGCATATAATTTGAAAGAAATAATCACATAATCAACAGTTAACAAGGAATTACAAATAGTATTTCAATAATATGATGTAAAATATGATAAAATGTTCAAATTAACCAAATTATTTTTAAGCAATTCGTCCTAATAAAAATAAATAAATAAAACTGCAAAAGCATTGAGATGCTTAGATCAAGCACCCTCTCCCCTTCCAGGATTTTCATTAAAATTTTATTTATGCTTTGCTTAACTCGTCACATAACATTTATAGTTTTGCTGAGTATAAAAACTTTCACAGAAAAGCAAGGCAATTCTTAATAATAAAAATTCCAAAAATAAAGAGATTTAATTGATTCTGATAATATAACACTTTTAAAAATAAAAAAATATATAACATAAGAATTTATTGCAATACTGAGAAAATATAATTTATTTAAATATTCATCAAAGCTAATGTAACATTAAGATAAAATCAGGAATAGAAAAATTAAAAAATAAAATATTTCTTTTCTTTAATGACTAAAACTTAAAAGTTTTATTAACACATAACATTCATAATTTTCACACACTTGCATAAAAATTGATATGTCGGATAACAGTCATTCCATGTAGAAACATGTATTTGCTAGTCATAAACTTTTAAAAATTTCACTACAGACTTAAACAACATAAGCAATCAAAATGAATATTATGTACATTTATATTTGTATAACTGTAGACATCAAATTACACGGATTAACAACAAAATAAAAAAAAGTAACAAATTAGTACGAATTTGATGATGCTGAAAATGATAATCAAGGGTAAAAAATTAACTCTAGTACTCTTTTTACAAGTACTGATGGTAGGGCAGTAAATGTTGTGGTATGGTATTATGAATAAAGCAGATTGATTGCACTAGACTTCTGGGCCAGAGGGGGGGGGGGGGTATCTACGAAGGTTTCAGAGAAAACAGCTTGGAGGAAAGAACCTCTCGGCCGCTGATGGGCCATAAATGTTGTGGAATGAAAAATCAATTCATACTAGTAAAAAAGAGAAAAAGTTTAATATATAGAACAGTTTACAACTGTTGCTTGATTTGGTTTTATATATGAATATTTGCATTTAATCTCTCAGTGTTTGATTATTGCTTGGTAATATTTATTTCTTGTTTTAGTACACCTTGAAATTATGAGAACACCCCTGACAACTCTTGCTATATTTATGAGGCAGTAATCCGCTCTAGTAGTAATAGAAGTATAAATACTTCAACTGAATGAATTTATAAAAACTTTATCAATATTTGTTGAATAGTGTTATTGTATTGGACAATCAGAAGCACTAAAATTGATATTTCTTTTTAATTTTTAATGAAAGAAAGGATTAATTTAATTACAAAACACCAAAATTTTGGATTGGAAAAAAAACTTATAATGAATTTCAAGCTAATTACAGTTTTAACTAATTAACTGTATAGCAATAATTTAATTTTGGATAGATTATTTATAAAAGTATGTTTGCTATGTAGCCACCTTGCAATAATCTAAAAGTGGGGTGGGTTGTTTGCATGACAGCCTACTTCATCTCCCCCCCTCAAAAAAAATAATAATAAATAAATAAAATAAAATAAAATACATAAATAAAAATAAATAGTAAAGTTTAAATAGTGTGTTACAAAGAAACCAATAAAATCTTTATGAAAAACCTTATTCAAAAGGAACTAACTTTTCCCTTACATTATATTTAGATTTTAAATACACTATTAATTATACACATCATAGAGAATTAACCTTATTTTTATTATATTTCAATTTAATTTTGTAATATATTGTAAGCCTACAGCAAACTTTGCTGCCTGAAAAACTATATTATCGAAACACATGCAAAAATTAATTTTACTGAATATATTTCTAAATGTCAATATTTTTACAGAAACTTATTTTACATGGGCTGAACTTATTCATTAATTTAAACAAAACAAATTTCACACATAGAAAATACCTTTTCTACTGTTGCTGAAATCACTGGGCTAGTGAAACAAAAGTTTGCAAAATTGCACATGTACTTCAAGTTACAATCTACTGTTTATAAAAACTGAAGTGATTAATAACTTTATCATGAAATATGTATAAAAAGGAGGGAGGAGGGGAAAGAGAGAGAAACTATTCCTTAAATAAATATCAAATAATAAAGTAAATGTCTCAGTGGCATCTTTCTGGCAACTTTTCACTCAAAAATATTACTGCTATAAGATTGCAGGGTTTGAAAATAAATGTCAGATACACTTGATGAATAGAAATTTATATTATACATACAGCTTTATTTCACCTTTACCTTCTATCACAATTTAAGCTGCAAGAATTTAATTAAGGAATTTTATATCTCAGAAAACTTATTTCTTCCTTCTTAAAAAAAAAAAAAAAAAATACTAATTACCGTTTTTTTCCTTTATTTCATTCTTTTTCATATGGGTAAAACTTACTTATAATTTGCAGCTATGTTGTCTTTTTTTCCTTTGCAAAATTATTTTTTTTATTTTCCTGAATCACAACTGTAACCATGTTGATGTTATTTGATTTCACAACATAATAAAATAAAAGCTACAACTTAACTAAAACATAGCACTTTATCATAATTATTTTTTAAATAATTAAAATATTTCTTTTTATGTCAGAGTCAAGAATAGATTAAATAATATATGCCTTAACTACCCCCCCCCCCCTTTTTTTTTAAACTAAAAATAATCGTAAGATTTAACATGCTTTTGTTCTTAATTGTGCACATAAAATTAAATTTTACATTTAAGCTGAGCAATGTATATGACTTCATTGAAAAATTATGCTGGAAATCTAAAAATCAAATTTTTAACCAATTCATGTACTACCCTCCCTTACCTCCTCTCCTCTAAAAAAAAAAAAAAAAAAAAGCTAAATTGAACTACCTCCTTCTTTCTTTCAATAACATAATTCCCTATGAGATCTCCAGCTTAGTTTCAAAACAAATCTGTCCTTATGAAAAGAAAAAATATATATACATACATTTGTCACTTTAAAAAAATATAATAAAGAGGGTTTCGCAGCTAGACATCTGTTAATTGATACAAAACTGCATAAAAATCATATTTCAGCGAATATTAAATGAATAGTTTGACAATAATATCAATATATAGTGAAATTTTTAAAAGCTATAAATTTTGACAATTAGGATAAATAATTCAATGTGGTTTTCATCAGTGAATCCACAAATGGCAAAATATTCATAGTAAACTAAAGGACAGAGAGAAGAATAGGACTGATTAATATAAAACTAAACTTCCATTTGAGGAAATAGAAAGAAAGAAAAAATGATGAAAATGTGCTAAAACATTTACAAATTTGATGTTCTACATGGAATAACACTCAAAGAAATTAAAATAAACCATAGTCTTCTGAATATTTAGCAGTGCTTACAAACAATTATAAAATAAAAGCCATTTCAAATCAAATTTAATAACTGAAACAGAAAAAAAAAAAAAAAAAAAAAAAATGGCACAGCTGTTAAAAACATAGAAATGTGTAAGAAACACCATTTACAGTCATTCATGTTCAGCACAATTTAAAATATTTGATGCAACCATGTTGTAGAACCATCTCTCCATGTTGGATCATCAGCTATTTGTGCACGGCAAATAGGGCATGTGCGTTCTCTGTCAAACCATAAAGCAACACATTCTTCACAAAATATGTGCTACAAAAGATAGAATACATATATATATTGTATGTATGAATAACTGTTAAGAAAAGGCAATCTTTATATATATTAATATACAAACATGAAATTTGTTGTATGTTTTTCACATATTAATTATAAGAGCAAAAGATTGAAAGTGGTATCGTTCGAAAGGTATGGTTAATGTGAGTTCTAGGGGGAAAAAAATAAAAAATTCTCTTATGATGTCAAGAAGGTATTCGAATATACCTTTAATTTTATGCACATTTCTATTTTATAAACCTAATCTTTTGCATTAAAAATTCTTATAGAAGAAAGTCTTACAATAGGCGAGAGTAGCAAAACCTCGATAATAGCTTCAGAGCCCCAAGCTCAGACTACTTTTTCAAGTCAGTTTTGACCTTATATTTCTTCCTGTGTTAGTCACTTTTTCTTTTTCCTACACGTGATTGTGAGTTTTTTTTTTTTTTTTTTTTTTTTTTTTTCATCCCATGCTTTTTTTCAATGATTTTTTTTACTTTTTTATCCGTTCTCTACATTCTAAAGTGCTATTTTTCTATGGATTTTTAGCCTTTTTTTCCAGTTTTTTACATTCTAAAGGGTACATGAAAAAACTCGACAGGTTAAATGAAGCAATTTTTGTAAAAGATTCAATGATTTGTATTTTATTTAAAAATACAGATGGAACTGAGATTTTTTTTTCCCACAGTTAACATGTACATTATAGTCCATATTTAAAGCCAAAGAAATTAATTAGCTGAATAAATTAGTTTTCTAGAGATAATTAACTTTTTATATGTCTATTTGAAATTTTTTTAACAATATGTCCATTCAGTACACTTTTCTAAAATTCTATTTAAGATAGACAGTTGAAATTTTGCAAAATTGTGTAACTAATTTATTTCTATAAAAATATCTAACAATGTAAATCTGGGTGGAAAATTTTTGAAAATAATGAGAAATATGTTCTCAAAATTTTTAGGATTTTCAAAGTTATTTAGTAAAAAAAAATTTAATATTTCTTTTCAACCATACTTAAAATTGCTGCTTATTATTCTCAAATAGTAGATTTTCTACTACCATACCAAATTTTAAGGTGATAAACTCAATAGATTTTTAGAAAAGTGTACCGAATGGACACATTGTTAAAATTTTTTCATATAGACATGTAAAAAGTTAATTATCTCTAGAAAACTAATTTATTCAGCTAATTAATTTCTTTTGGGCTATAATGTACTTGTTAACTGTGGAGAGAAAAAAAAAAAAATCTCGGTTTCATCTGTATTTTTAAATAAAATACAAATCGCTGAATCTTTTGCAAAAATTGCTTCATTTAACCTGTCGAGAAGTTCCATGTACCCTTAAGTGCGGTGCAATTTAGCAATTTCTTAAAATTCAATAAAACAATAAACACAGTAAATAGGTGCAGCATCCGTATAATCTCGACTGCAGATTTTTCATTCTAACAGACAACAGCCACTAGTGTGGTAGAAAGGCTCATTAAGTGAATAAGTGGTAGATCAAAATTTTATAATATTGAACATATATACAAATTAAAAAAGTATTTGATTTATGAAAGTTTTTCCTTTTTTTCTAGTTTATGATCTAATTTCTTCTTTTGTGATTTATGTCAGCTCTAATTTGAAGACATAATTTATTAGGTAAAACACATTGTATTTCAATTAACTGAAATCGACTACTATTTTTTTAAAAAAAGTGAATTTATTACTATATTCTGCTTGCATAAGAAAGAATTCAGAAGACTTTTCGATTTCCAGTTATCGATGAATTTACATGCTTTGAGATTTCATTAATACTATTCGACCATTATTAGGAAATGTGACTTTTTGAGTAAGCTAAACTGTGCAAACACTGTACCTCATGAACTAATGCACTTAATTTGAGTGCACACTGGCAAACAAGTGCACTCAAAGAAAAGTATTAGCAGTGCCACCTCTTTGCTCATATATATACAATTTTAATCAGCATAATTTTTATTTCTCCCATATCAAGTTTGGTATATTTTTATAACATAGAATCTGGGATATAATGTTCCCGTAAATGGGAATAATTGCAGCATAACAGTGCCACCTGTCTGCTGATAAACAACCAAATAGAATCTGCAGAGTTGTATAATAATATAATATCACATACTAAGTTTTGATGCATTTTTACACAATATAAGCTGATATAGCCTTCTTTTAAATGGCGGAAATCACAGCATGACAGCGCCACCTGTTGGGTGATATATCACAAAAGTTAGTTACAGGTATTATCAAATATTATATTTTGGTAAAATTCTGGCCATTATTTTGGTAGACACAGTGTCTGCAATATTTTGCTAACACACACTAGAGTCCTGCATCGGGTCGGGTTGACAGAATTTTTTCTCTTGCGGGTCGGGTTCGGGTCGGGTTGACTGATCTTTTTTTCGTGCGGGTCGGGTTCGGGTCGGGTTGACTGAATTTTTTTTCTTGCGGGTAGGGTTCGGGTTGGGTTTGGTTTTCAACAAGTCGGGTCGACTTGAGAACACCTTTCAAAATATTTTTTACAATTATAAACATAAATTTATAGGCATGTTTACAACTATGTAACTAATTTAAACATTCTGCACATACTAGACATATATCGGTTGGTTGGTTGGTTGGTTGGAGGATTTAAGGCTGAGTGACTCCAGATGTGTCCTAGGCCTATAGGAGGATTGCCCTCCGTTTGAGTCTTTCTAAGGGTTTGAGTCTTTCTTCTCCTAGCCCGTATTTACGCGTGTTTCGGAGGAAACTACGGAAAACTCCGAACGTCTAGGTCGATGAGCGCGACCTGGGATCGAACCCGACACCTCCCATCTACCAGCTTCGAGCGCAGAACCGCTCGGCCGCTGGTTGGCAGACATGTACCGGAGCTCCCTATTCGTATCCGCGGATATCCGCCAGAAAAATAGATCCGTATTTGTATCTGGATCTGTTTTCTTTTCTTCAACGGAACTAATATGTATCTTTTGTAGACATTGTATGAAAATTAGAAAAGTATTATAAATCTTTCTCGACTGTTGTTAATATATAAATTAAAGAAATACAAATACAGTATAACCTCGCATTTGCATTCTGGAAATAGAAAAGATTTCGCAGTTTGAAAGTTTTTTTTTCTTTCTTGTATATTTAGTAGAAGAAAGTATTAGATTCTATCAACTTTTGGTGTCAACCGCTCGACGGGTGGCACTGCTATACAGCGATTTCTGCAATTTCAGGGGAGGCTATATCTCAGGTTCTGTTGCGTATAATCCAACAAAACTTGATATGTGAGAAGACCAATATGAGATATTATGCTGATTCAATTTGAATGCCTATCAGCCAACAGGTGGTGCTGCTACACAGCAATTTTCGCAATTTAAGAAAAGGCTATATCTCAAGAACTAGTGCACATAACTTCATATAAATTTGTATGTAGGTGCCATTTAATATATGTTAGCGCCTGTCAACTTTTGATGTAAACCGCTCAACAGGTGGCGCCGCTACACAGCGATTTCTACGATTACAAGGAAAGCTATATCTCATGTTCTATTGTGTACCATCAGACAAAACTTAATATGTGAGAAGGTGAGATTATGAGACATCATGCTGACTCAGTCTGAATGCTTGTCGGCCAATAGGTGGCGTTTTTATATTGCAAATTTCATCGATAACAGGATGGCTATATCTCAACTTCTATGCCATATAACTGTACGAACCATGATATGGGAGATAACCATTATAAAAACGCATTGTTTAAGAAGTTATTTATAGACGATAAAACTGTCTCTCTTTGGATATTTAGTGTTAGATTTCTCTAAGATGAAAATGATTTGCATTCATCACGTTAAACTTTTTAATAATAGTTTTAATAAATTATTCGCACTTAGTGAATTTGACAGAAAAATGTAGAAGAATGTCTTGTGGTGCCCACAACATACTAGTTTTTTTTATAATTTACCAACTGTGTGTCAATGAAAATTTACTTTATTTTATATCATGTTATATCATTTTACCTTGTTTTGCATGATTTTTAGATGAATAAGTAATGTTGATTTATTTTTCGGGTTTCGGGTCGGGTTCGGGTTAGATCAGTCGGGTTTCGGGTCGCAAAAATTTCTCTGTTGCGGGTTCGGGTCGTTTTTCGGGTTGATGAAAATTTTTTTGTCGGGTTCGGGTCGGGTTTCGGGTTGATGAAATTTTTTTTATCGGGTTCGGGTCGGGTTTCGGGTTGATTTAAAATTCATCTGTCGGGTTCGGGTCGGGTAAAACCCGACCCGCGCAGGACTCTAACACACACACACAGACAGCCATGTTCTAAAAATGGTTGATTCATGTTTAGAACACTTGAAAGCAAATAAATTCATCAAAAACTGGAAATAAAAAATATTCAGGTACCCAATTTCCTTTTTTATTCTGTTCTTTTATCATTCGTCTTTTGGCAACAAAAAGGAATATATTTTATTAGTTTATTATTTTTTTTTCTCAAACTATTGATGTACTATTTCAACATAGACAGTGTTCTTTGTTACTGAAATGCTCAGAACAACTATGATTCGGATTGAGAGGCAAATAGATAGAGAAGTTTATAGGACTATGTAAATAAAGATATTGATAATGATTTTTTATTTATTTTGAAGGATAGAGTAGTTACTAAGAATAGCGTTACACAGAAATTTTGAATTTCTATATTTCTTATTTCAACACTTACTTTAAAAAACGCGATTGATTTTCGACCACTGCGCCATACACAGTATTAATACATGAACATAATAAATTTAAAAGTAAGTAATGATAAATTATTTCTACATTTTTATGAATTAACTGTTGTTTCAAAAAATATCACAGCATAAAATTGGTGTAGCCATATATTCACTTTCTAGCCTTTGTTCATTTTCAAATAAGACATGATGAATCAATTACATGTACATTTTCGGTTATACTTTTTGCAAAATTATTAGGGATTGTATGGTGCTATGTTATGATATATTATATGAAAAGAAATGTTTGGATATTTTTACAATATTTTATCATCAAATCAAGCTATAAGAAAAATGTAAATGTGCAAGAATTTTTTTTTTTTTTCTAGATTTTACAACAAAATTTTCCAGAATTTTAATAAAAAATTGCATTTTCCATGAGATTTGAAACAGAAATCTTAATTCATTGATTATTCCAGGTTTTTCTTAAGGTGTAAGGACCCTACAAAAAATCTTTAGAAGTAATCTACAGACTGTAATACCAAATATTCATTTAGAAAAAAAAAAGTTATATGTTTGAAGTACGAGAGGATGACTGGTGTTTTGTTGTAATAATCAGAACTATGAATGTACAGATTTACCATATAAATTGTATAAATTGGGCCGTTTACTTCTTTAAATAATTTAATATAGGTATGACTTCGTCTAGATGATTTGTTTATCTAACACAGTGATATACCAGCTTCAACAAAAGTAAGATATACATTTTAGCACCAACCACTGAAAGTCTTTGAGTTAAATCAATTTCCTTTTCGATTTATTTATCAAAATGCCTAAATATCAATTTAATAAAAATTAAGAGAGCCAGTAGGTTTCTAAAAACATTCTAATCAAATTTATAATCATTAAAAAAACTTAAAACTTAATTGAAATTCCCACAGAAATAAATCTTATTTACTTTACACTGGAGCATTGAAGGTGATTTGTAGTCGTCTTGACAAATAGGACATGCATCGCCAGCTTCTTTGATTTGAGAAGTTGAGGGAGTTACTCCATATGTCTGAAAGAAAAAAGAAGAAAAGAATATTTTATTAAAATAGCTGAAATAATAATAATAATAATAATAATAATAATAATAAAAATTACACAAGCAATTTCACAGTCAAACTTTATGTACTGAAAATTCAAATAAATCTCTCAATTTTGTATAATAAATGAAAGACACATAAAATCAATGAAAAAAAAAAGTTCTATTTAAAAAGTAAATACATTGAAATCAGTAAAAATTATTCCATGGCCCTATTTCTTCTTTCCCAGATTCATTTATATCGTACTTAATTCACTAGCAAATTTTTAACTGCTGAGTTGCAACAGAAAAAACACAAACATTGTTAAAATTTCATGTTTTGAATATCAAATACAGAAATATCAGCCAAATTACATTAATCCTTATTCAATAATGCTAAAAAACAAACACTGAGCAGCTTGAATTGTTGAAATGTGAGTCATATCTTTATATTATATCTAAAATTTTCATTTGTTAACTTCAATAGCATAGATTTAAAATAAGGCAAATTAATTTTCAAATTAATTTTTACATTACATTTTCAGTAATTTCTTATAGCTTTTCTACTGTCACTCAGCAGCTAATATTCCTGGAAAATACTGTACATGATTCAATCTAGTGACAGTCAATTTTTTTCCCCCAAGAAAATCAGCAATTAGCACTAATTTTCAAGTAAAACTGAAATCAATCCAGAGTTTTTCCCCTAGTCTCTTGAAGTTTTGTTTAACTCTGATAAATTTTATTATGAATTAAAATGTAAAATAGAATTAATTTAATAAAAGTAAAAGTCATTGTATGTGCATGAATATGTCTTTATAATCCTCCAGATCACTGAACCGATTTGTACCAAACTTGATACAGTTATTGCGCATGACCCTTTTTGAAATATTGTGGATGCTTGACTGTTATAGCACATGTGCAATGGAAAGGGGTGATAAAAAACTCTCTCAAAGATTATATGTTTATATTATTTCTATAGTAATAATATAATGTAGCTAGAAACTTCAAATTTGATAGGTAAACTGTTTCTAATGTACACATTCTCCCTAAATAGAGGCTTTTAAAAATAAAAAAAGCAGTAAAAAAAAAACTGTTCTAAAATTATGCTTTTGTCAAAATTTTATGCATGCAAATTAAACATTAACCATGAGTAAGTCAAATATGACATAGTGTCTTAATATAATTAAAATCAAAATAATTTTTATAAATGTTAGAATGATATCACTTAAAAAAATAGTAATCTTAACTCCAAATTACGAGGGTTGCCTTTTATGTTTTTACAAACGACCAATAGAAGGCGCTACTGAAATTTGTCTTTGGATATTTGTAAAATTCAAATTTTTTTTTTATCTTGGAATCAGTGGCATCTTAGAAATTGTCTGTGTATTTTGTTTACAGTGGGTGTTTAAAAGAAGCAAGCTAGTGAAAAAAATGGAAGTAACTCGTGAAGGTTTCTGTTGGATGATTTTTTATGTGATTTTAAGAAAGGCCTCACTCGACAAGAATGCATAGTATCACTTCGTAAAGCTTTTGGTAATGAAGCACCAATAGTAAAGACCGTTTACAATTGGTTTGCAGAATTTCGTTGTTGTTGTGCGTCCGTCGGTGATGAATCTCACGAAGGATGACCAAAATCAGTAGTGATTCCAAACAACATTGATGCTGTGCACAAGATGATTGAAAGAGATCGGCATGTCACGTATCGTGAGATAGAAGCATCCCTTGGCATATCACAGACTGCAATACATTCGAATTTGCACGAACATTTAGCTGTTAAAAATATTTGTTCCAGATGGATTCCACACAATTTGACAGAAGCTCATAAAGAGGCTCATGTAAATCGGTGTAAGGGAAATGCTAAAAAAAATTCAAATTGGGAACAGCAAAGTAAGTATACAGGTGACGAAACTTGGATATATTCGTATGAGCAGGAAACTAAACAACAATCCACTGTTTGGGTGTTTATGGATGAACCGAATCTTACGAAAGTTGCTCATTCATGAAGCACTTCCAAGAAAATGATTGCTTGTTTCTTTGGCCTTGGACATACCACAACCATTCCTTTAGAGGATCAAAAACTGTTAACGCTAAATGGTATACAGGAATTTGTTTGCCAAAAGTCATCAACGAAATCAAGTAAAACAACAAAAATCGCCACATCATTCTTCATCATGACAATGCAGCTCCCACACAGCATGTGAAACAATTGATTATTTGAAGGATAAAAATATCGAATTAATATCTCATTGGCTATATGCTCCTGATTTGTTGCCTAATGACTTTTTCTTGTTCCCTTATGTCAAGAAAAAAATGCGTGGGCAGCGATTTTCATCATTTCAAAAAGCTGTTGATGCCTTCCAAAACCAGGTTTCTGAGATATCAACTTCAGAGGGGAAAAACTGTTTCAAGAATTGGTTTGAACGGATGGAAAAGTGTATAAATCTTAAAGAACATTTTGAAAAGCAATAAAACAGTTTGTTCCCAAAAAATGCTTTTCTTCCTACTTTTTGTAGAAACTTAAAAGTCAACCCTTGTATAATACAATATAAGAAGTTTTTTGCATGTTAGAGATATATAATCTGTTCATCTGCTTTAAATAAATTTGTGGCAAGTAGTAACTGTTTATATATTTTCGAGGCTTATTAATAAATACTGAACTTAAAAAACTGAGTTATTGTTATAAAAAGGATTCATTTAAATAAAGTGACCAGCTAAGCAGACAAAGCCAGCTAGTATAGATATAAAATAGAAAGATTACCTTGCTTTGAATGACTTTAATTAGAGTTTCCTTCCACAGTTTTGCCTTTTTAACAATACTTTTACACTAAAAATAAAAAATAAATAAAGGTTAGTCATCAAAAAAGGATAATCAATAAAAATTACTTGCATTAAAAACATATAAAACTACTGTAAAACAAGTAAGCAGTTTAAAAATGCTATAACAGTACAAGAAAGAAAATTAAATATAAATCACTATTTAGATATAATAATTTCTTCTACATATAATGAGTTGAATTAAGGGAAAGCAAACCAGTTATCACGGATAAAAATTATAGAGCAACACATTTTAAATGAAAAGTTTGGATGAGTTTTAACAAAAGCATTATGTGATCGATCAGGCCAGGAATAAACCTGAATCTTTTGGCATAAAGACAATATTTGTGTATTAAATAGCAACAAGTAAATCAAAATCTATAATCATTAATAAATACAAAAAAAAAAAAAAAAAAAAAGCAATGTATATAAAAATATTTTGTTTTTTTTTAGACCAACTTTTTTTTTTTTCCTGATATTTATTTCTTTTGACTAATTGTTGAAGCTTATGATTTTTTTTTTTTTTTTTTCAATAATTATTTCCCTCAAATTGAGAAAAAAAAAAAAAAAAAAATCTATTTTTTGGTGTTTAATTACCAAATAAATGTGAACTGTCATATCTTTGAGTGGATTGTTAAAAAATGCAGTTTCCTTGTAGTGGGTTAATAAAATTTATGTTCATAAAGTGTTATATGGTCATGCCCTTTATTCAGGCTTGAAAAATTGTATGTTCAATTGTCACTGGAAACTGCAATCTCACTCTCTTTTGGAAAAACTAATATTGCATTTTTTTTTTTTTTTTTTTTTGCAATGTTAGGGAGAAAAAGAAACCATGAATTGTTTAATCTTTTTAATGTGGTGCATGATGCAAAATTTTACTTATTTTATAATTATTTATTTTTCTTTGCCCTGAAAACAGTGTTAATATGTACATTATCTTCAATGAATTAAAAATCAATTTTCTTTTTTTATATTTTAAAATTTGTCAATTAAAAATTTTAGCCATGTCTAAACATGAGAGAATTCTTCAGTATATGAATAAATAAATATGAATTTGTCTTCAGATTAGTAAAAATATTACTTTTAAAAAATTGAAACACATTTTAGAGGAAAAAAACTTTTTAAATAAAAATCATATTTTCATATTTTTTTCTCAAAAAAAAAAAAAAAAAAAAAAAGACAATTTTTAAAGAAAAATAAACTAAGTACTTTTTAATTTAAATAGGTTTTTAAATGGAGCATATTTAAATTAATTAACTTTAAAACCTTGTTAAGCTTCATACCTTTTATGGAGGCAATGTAGCAGCTTTTGCCAGTGGATCCACTGCGTCTTCAGCAAACACCAAAGTGGTTGTTGATGCTGACGCTAAGTGCTGTCTTGCCGGATCTGCCGGCGAAAGCTGCTAAATACCCTCCATAAAAGGTATGCAGCTTAATAAGGTTTTAAAGTTTAATTAAGTACTTTTTGTTTTGCATTTTATTGCTATACATAAAGTGAAAGATAAAAAATTTTAAGAAATCAATTTTTGGAAAAGAAATTCTAATTTAATGTTTGTGAATTTTCTGATTGTAAAAGCAGAATTAATATATATATTAGGTATTGAGTAATTCTAATAATAAATTTTACTCATATAGTAATATGGTGTATGCTGGTCAGATGGCTCTTCCCATCTGACGTCAGAGATCATGATATACTTGTTTTAAACCAACAGCAGACAAAACCTTCTATACTTATTGATAGCAATTGCTGAAATAATGTATTTTCTATTCTTATTTTTGATCAATCCAATTTCATCTGTGTTATTTTTTATACATCATTTTTTATTCCATTTTATAAAGGGTGGCTACAGAATTTCAGGAAAAAAGTTCCCTGATTTTTCCATGATATCTATGACTAATTTTGACAAATTTTTATGATTTCCGTTACCTATTGTATACATTCCATAATTTTGTGTATGTCACACTCTTGTGTGACATGCTCGCTAAACCACTGAAATTCAAAAAACTATACTGATGGGCAGAAATATCTCAATCTTTTTATTTTTTTCTTTGTTCACTTACAAGAAAGGAAGATAAAATGAAAAAATCAAAATTTTGTAAAAAATTAACAAAATTATAAAAGTATGACTCATTTTAATTGCACAACATATTAACATCAAGACATAAAATTATTCCTCAATTTGACACAATGTGATCAATCGGTGAATTTCATTGTGGCTTCGTGGTTTCATTGTTGTTCATCTGCTTTGAGATTTTGCATTTTTAAATCCATATGGTTCCTGTTCTGATTGTGGCAGGCTGGGGGAGTGTTGCCGGCGTAAAACTAGTGTAACCCCACAGGCAAGTCACAAGTCTTGCCGCCTGCCTCCTTCTTCCTATCTTGTGTTTCTTGGGTTGTTTTTTTCATTAATTTTGATAAGTTTATGGTTTTAAGTTAAGATTTGTTGTTTTACTTTATTGATTCGTTTGTTTTGCAGGCTGTTAAATAATAGATCTGGTTTCTTTACATTAGTGTATTTCATCCACTGATGATTTTTTTTTTTTTTATCTTATTGGTCATTGGTGTTTCAGTGATCTTGTATCTGTTGCTTGGCTTCTACTATGCTTAATAGATCATCTTTATTATATATATATATATTAACTTGGTGAGATTCAACAAGAAAGCAGCCAGTCCTGTGCAATCATGTTTAAGATAATACCTGTTTGGCGATTTTTCACTCATACTTGCTAGGCAAAAATGAAAATTTCCATGATTTTTGGGTATTGTTATAAAATTCCCTGATTTTAGATAAAGTACCCTGATTATTCCATGATTTCCCTGATTGCCACCACCCTATTATATCATTATTCATCTTTTTTTTTTTTTTTTTTTTTTTTTGCTGTATACATTTACAATCATCATTTAGTTTATATTTGTTATTAATGTTGAGGGAGAACATGTTAAGTACTCTGATATTTGGTACTTAAATCATTAGCAGTGCAACATTGTATGGTGTAAAGACCTTTCGACCAGTAGCTAAGTTAACTAACTTGTTGGAACACCTTTATGCAATTAAATTTAACTGAAAACATTTTAAATTAATTTCAAGTTATAATCCATGAACATTCCACAAGAACAAGTTGTATGGTGTAACAACATTGTATGGTGTAAAGACCTTTCGACCAGTAGCTAAGTTAACTAACTTGTTGGAACACCTTTATGCGATTAAATTTAACTGAAAACATTTTAAATTAATTTCAAGTTATAATCCATGAACATTCCACAAGAACAAGTTATTTTTTACTAGATCAGTTAATGTAACAGTTACATTACAACATACAAAAATCGATTCTTACAGGTGAAAATAAACAAACATATAAAGTGTTCTTAAAAAAAAAATATTAAACTTACAAATACAATTACTCTACTGTTTACAAATGCACAATATTACTTTTATTTTATTTTATATTATAGTAAAATAATACTTTTGTTCTTAAAAACAATATTTAACTGAATTTGATCTTTTGTTATTTCTACATCACATGATTTTAGCAGACGACACTGGGAAGAACCCATTAGATGATGCATCTTCTCTAGCACTTCATTTTGTTTCGTTACTTCTGTGGCAAATGCATATTTTCAAATAATTTAATGTTTTTTTTTTTTTTTTTTTTTTTTTTTTTTTAAATTCCATTTGCTATGTATTTCAATAATTAAATACATTCTTAAAAAATAAATAAAAATAATAAATAAAATACAGTCAAAGATACATTTTCTAAATTTTAATACAACGACAATTGACCAAGTTTTATTTAAATGACATTTACCTTGAATATTAAATAAGCGGCGGAAAGAATCACCCCAAATACTTTGCTTGGACCAGAATAAGATTCTGAAAAAAAATAAAGCCAGTGCTGCATGGGAGCAATCGTGCGATAAAGTTGTGAACTTCTCTCGAGAAAGAGATAATACTTTCCCTATAAACAGAAACATGCAAATTAGATGGTTGTAAATGCAGTTTCTAGAATCTAAAAAAAGTTAATGAAATGCATTTGTTTCTCACCTTCTTCTGAAAAGCAAGTAATTTTTGTGGTAAAGCCACAAATACTAGTTTGAAGAGGATAGTTATTAACCTTAAAACAAAATCTGTAACTGAAACAATCCACAATACTTCCCATATATTGATTGGGGCTGCATAAGGAGGAACAAATATTAATCTGGAAATAAATAAAATAATCATTGAACATTATTATACACAACAAATATAGAGAGTTATCAGTTTAAAGAAACCATGAAAAGAATCTTTATGTTCCTAGTGGCAGAAACACAGAATACAGCAAAGCAACAAGCTCTGCAGATTGTTTAAATCTCTACAGATTAATTTAATTATCAACTTTATATTAGTTTTTTTAAACCTGACATTATTTTTATTTACATTATGTCTCTAGATTACTGTACTTTTTGTATATTTTTATTTATTTTTAGATGCAAATTTTATATATCTTAAGAATTGGTAATACTTCTTGTGATATAAGGCTTAGTTCAACAATCCTGGATAATAGATAAATTTTATTTTGGTGCAGATAAAATTCAGAAAATTATGCGGCTGGGTCTTTGTCTATTGCAATATGAGCATTTTACCTTTCTATCGTAATCTAAAAACTGCTAAAAAAAAAAAAACTCCAAGGGTTTTTTTCTTTTTCTTTTCTTTTTCATCTTTTGAAGGGTGGGATTGGGGCGGGGGCTTACGGTTTCAATTAAAAGATAAATGTTGATATCCATTTGTTAGATAGAAAAAGTTTTCAGATAGTAATGTATGGCGTAGCATTTGAGGAAGGATTACTGGCAAATGTTATACTTACAGACAATTAACAAAAGATTAAAAAAAAAAAAAAAATTGCAATGTAGGAAGTGGAAGTTAGTAATAGTAAGTAATAAATGCAATATTAAATGTACATTGGGATAAGACCAAAATTTTTAAATCTGACATTTTGGTATAATTCTTTAAATTCTTATGAATCCAACTAGATAGAACATAAAGTTCATACATAAAATTTTCTTTCCATTTTAATGATTGCTATTTTAAAATCTTACCTATTAAGTATCAAAATATGCAAAAAAATTATTTAAAATATATATGAACCTAACATAACTCTGAACACCAATATAAAAAATAATTAATTGGTATTTTTCTGTTTGAGGATTAGCACATTTAGCATCATATATATGGTGACAGCCAATGATAATGCTATCTGAGAACTAAACCATTTGATATTTTCTTTATATTATAATATATATATGTATAAATTTATTTGTTTTGAATACATATATATTTATTAAACTAAACTATCTTTTAGGATGGCCTCTAATTTAGCTAAATATTTTGAACATAATCTGGCAGTTTATTATGGAGGGCCCATGACAGAATTACACCAAATCGCTGAGTGATTGTCCTCAAACAGGAAAAGCAATGATTTTAACTAATTACAATTCAAGACAAATGAAAATAACTTACGCATATGCTAAGCTACGGTCTGCAAGAACAGTATAAATAACTAAAATTGATGCTACAAGGTTTGCAAAAACCATCAATAAACTTCTTAAACGACGCTTCCCCTAAGACAAACAAAAAATTAATCATTTACCACAAACATACTAATTGAATAAGAATCAACGATCTTATTAAAACATTTTTAATATAATAAGTAAAAAATAAAGTACTCCCATGTCTTAATGGCAACCATGTTTTGGTTCGCAAATTTCAAATCACACGAGTAAAAAAAAAACACAAACAGTTCACGTGAACCAATTCTAAATTGCAAACTAAATAAGACACCTAGCTGATCATAAATATATAAACAGAAAAAAATTAACATTTTTAATTTTAGAGAACTTTTTGGTTTAAAACATCTATAAGTTAACCTTATTAAATTCAAACAATATTTAATTTAATAAATAAATAATTTTGCACAGCCCTTCATGAAAGTTTTTGAACAAAATAACCTCTCAACTTATTAAAAAAGAAAGATTCTTATAAATACTATGAAGTTTTTTTATTTTATTTTATTTTATTTTATTTTTTTTTTGGGGGGGGGGGGGGTGTCATGCTATGGCGTTGCCTCAGTAAAAAAATGGCATTATATATTTATATGAACAACAAACTGTCAGCACATCATTTTTACTAATCAACTTTTTTTTTTTACTCGTCTTTAAAAATATATACAGTACCCGCCGCTTTTTAAAATCACATTCGTTCTGAGCAAAAATGATTTTATTAAGCGGCTGATTTTTATATCTGACGAACGTTCTTGCACACAAGTAAAAGGTATTATTTACCTGAATTTGGAAAGAAATTTCAAAAGGTACCAAATAATGGAACAATAAACAATATTTATTAATTTTAACCAATAATTATTTGATTGTTCCTTCAAAATAAGTGAATTAAAACACATCCCAAGTTCTGATGTGCTCTCTTTTAAGGAAAATCATCATTTACTTTGCTAAAAGTTTACGATTTTCTTTTAAATTTAAAATCTTTCCGTTTAAGCTTCTTGCTTTTCAGTTATTTCAGAATAAGAACAAAAAATGCTCTTTTAATTAACTATTATAAAAAAAAATCACTTGTGAATCAAATCAAATTTGTAACTTATTACCGCGCTTTGAGGAATACATTCCTTGAAATTATTACTAAGACAAGTGATGAGGCATGTTTAATTACTGTGAACGTAAAATTTGATGTTGTAAATGTAAAATTTTCGACAAAGGAAGATAACGGAGGGATTACTGTTTTTAATTTCTGTTTTATTTCAAAAATAAAAAATTACAGTGCAAATAAAAAAATTTTTAGAGTGCATAAATGACATTTTTGCTGCCAAAAAGATTTTTTTGAGTTTATTAACCGGCAATGCTGATTTTATTAAGTGCCGGTTTTAAAATCAGTTTGCATTGATTTCATTCCGGTCCTGGCGATTTGATCAGATTAAGTGGCTGATTTTATTAACCAGTGATTTTATTAAGCGGTGGTTACTGTATATATATATATATTTAAATAGGTTTTTTTTTTAGTCTATTTTAGATAAGTCATAAAAAAAAATTTTTCAAAGAAGTTTCTATAACTCTCTTTATTATTTTTTTTTTTACTACAGGTTTAATTAGGTGATCTAGTTGTCTTTTTTTGAAGTTGAGTAAAAAAAAAAAAAAAAAAAAGGTAATCAATAAAAATAATGTGCTGACAGTTTGTTGTTGCATATAAATATATAAAGCCATTTTTTCTAGTGAGGCAACATATAGCATGACCTCGTCCTCCCGGGAGAAAAAAAAAAAAAAAAAAAAAAAACCTTCATAATGTTTATAAGAATCTTTTTTTTTTTTTTTTTTTAAAGTTGAAATGTCATTTTGTTTGGAAAATTTTTTGAGGGATTGTAAGTAAGCACTATAAGTTGTAAAAGCTTGCAACAATTATTTCAGACCAAAATAATAGGCACAGCATTTCATCAAGTGAAAAAAACAAGGTACCAGTGCATCATCAAAGCAGTAAGGTGCACTTGTGCCTACTAAAGAAATGTAAAGTGACTTCTGCATATGGCTTCCTCTGAAACAACATTTGTTAAATTTCAGTGTAATGCTATTGAACAGAGAAGAAACAAAAGTTTAAAAATCAATTAAAACAAGGAAAAAAATATTGAAAAATTGTTGCATAAAAAAAAATGTTGCATATTCAATTTCAGTGCAAAACATTAAAAGATTAATTCAAAAAGGTGACAATTTTTAATTTACTATATAAAGTGAATTTGAAGTTATCTTGTTTTTCAAGTCTTCCCATCCACTTTTGCAAATATAGCCATGGAACGAAAGTATATACCTTAATAAAAATAATATGGAGATATAATGAGCAAAATTACCAGAAAAAGAAAGGCTTTTGCATAGGTAAATTGGTTTGCCAGTACCGAAGCTACATTTCTAAATATTTATCCAATATTTTTATAATATTATTCAGTATTTGTTTAATATTATTAATTTAACTGGATTTAATAATTTTACAATACTGTCGGTTGGAAGAATTTACATTAATAAGATAGTGGCAAAAGCAGCTAACAAAAATGCGACATTAAAAAAAAAAAAAAAAAAAAAAAAGAGAGAGAGAGAGACTATTGACTTCAATTTAAAATAATACTGAATTGAGAATATAATCAATATATCAATTTATTCAACCTTTTTAAATGAAATATTTTAATAAATGTCTATTTTTTAAAACAAAATTGTTTTTCCATGACAAGTTAAAATCAGGCATGAGAGTGCAGAAAATTGAAAAAAGAGGAAACACGCGTGTTCATAAAATTATTTTCAAATGAAAAATAATGCGTGCGAGGAAAACTATACAAATGTGTTTATAAAATTTATTTCAAATGAAAAATAATACTCACAGGAAAAAACTATACAAAATATTTTAAAAGTGACAAATTAAACTGAAAGAATAACACATCAACACAATAAAACATGTGTTTAGAAGAAAAAAAAATTAGCCAGCAATCAACATTTAATAACATTGACTAGCTGGCTTCGCCCGCTAGCGGGTCAGTATTTTCAAAGGAATCACTAAAATTAATGAATAACTAACAGTAATTTTTAGTGTTAAGAAAAGAAATTAAAAAAAAAAAATCATTTCTGATTGGGTAAAAAGTCGGCCCGGGTCCCCACTGCCTTCGGCAGCGCAGTCCCGTGCGCGCTGCGCGCGCACAGCTTAAGGGATACACGCGCTCCGCGCGCGTATACCTTCCCTGACCTTTCGTGCCCCCTAAAAAAATCATTTCTGATCGGGTAAAAACTCGCACCGGGCCTTCGGCAGCGCAGACCCATGCGCGCGCACGTGTGAAGGTATACGTGCGCTGCGCGCACATATTCCTTCTGAAGTCATATTTTTATTCTTAAGAAAAGAAAACTAACAGTAACAGAAACAAAAAGTAACTTTTAGTGTTAAGAAAAGAAATTAAAAAAAATCATTTCTGATTGGGTAAAAAGTCGGCCCGGGTCTCCACTGCCTTCGGCAGCGCAGTCCCGTGCGCGCTGCGCACGCACAACTTAATGTTGTCAAAATTTGGGAAATTTATTTGATTTATTCTAGCTTCCATGTTGTTTTCTCTGTGAACTATAAATGAATTAAATTAAATTGATTTTATTACATCGTTTAGGAAAAATTTGATTCAATTGGATAGCTGATAAGTTTTAAAAGGTTTAAATAGGTTTTGTTTACATTATAGGAAAACGTTTTTATCTTGAATAAAGTTAATGTAATTTTTACATGGAAGTAATTATGGATATAAATTAAATTAAGTTAAAGTAAATGTGAAATATTGCCACTTACTGTTTATTCTGAAAGATACTTTTGTTTTTTTTGTATAACACCTGGAAATTTAAACGATGTTTATCATCGGCATTTTTGTTCACGCGTTCTTTCAGCGATTGCTAAATTAAACTAATAAGTTTAGTTAAAGTTCAATAGATGGCGTCGTGATTATTTCCGAAAGGAAAAATGCAAATTAAGTGTGACGTTACTTGAAATCGCTACTTATTGGATGCATGTTAGAATCCTTTGAACAGTATATAAGAGCTAACTTCATTGCATTCGGCGGTCAGTTTTTAGTTTGCTGCATTAGAGATAGCTCTGTTTGCTAGTCGTAATGAAGGTGTTATATTAAGTTTTAAACATGAAAGTTGTTTTATTAAATTATTTTTCCTTCATTTAAAATAATTTCTTCAGATATAAGTAATTAAAATACAATGTGGCTTTAGTTCAAGTTTGTTTACCTTTTCTCCCGTTTCCCTTCCGTGTAGTGTTGCCGTTCATTATAAAAAGTTTGAACCATGGAGTCAGGTATTTGAGTCTGTTGTTCGTTGGCCTTTAGGGTTAACGTCGTATGCCTGCCATGTTCTTTGAGAAATGTTGTTTGTTAACTTTAAGAGTTGACATCGTTTTTTCCATTTTATATAAGGTTTAAGATTAACTATTTTTGAATATAAAGTTTTAAATTGAGTTAGTGCTGGACGCTAATTTTTTATCACTTGCCTGAGATGAATTTAAATGATTGTTTCAACTTTTATTAAATATTTCAATTGTTAAGTTTTAATTTTTCTTGTTAAGTTTGTTCAATAAAATTGTTAGTTTGTTTTATAATGACTTTGTCATTCTTTGAACTGCCTTATACACATTAACTTAAGTCTTTGAGCTAACTAATGGAGTTGTTTCCACTGCATGATATTATGCTTTGCTAAATGTTAAATTAAGCCATATTGGCGACAACAAAGGTTATGGGCTACTTGGTATAGTATTACAGCCCATTGGTTGGTATTTTTTTTGAAAGTTAATTTTTTTGGCAGTTCTATTTTTTTTTGAGAATGGCAGTCAATATTTTACCTAGTATTGAAAAATTGGGAACAAACAACTATCATACTTGGAAAAAGGATATTCGTTTTGTGTTAATTGAGAAAAATTGTTGGAATATAGTGAATGGGAGTGAAACACTACCGGAGGAGAAGGACGGAGCAGTAACAGGGAAAGGTCACATAAATGACTTTAAGCAAAGAGCTAGGGTAGCACTTTCAACTATTTATTTAAATGTGTCTCCACAGTACAGAAGTTTGATAGACAGTTGCGAGTGTCCTGTTGCGGCCTGGAAAATTTTAAAGCAAAATTTCATTAGCGATTCAAGAGCGCAACACATGCAGCTTGTAAATGAGTTGTTCCATTGTGTAATGAAGCCTGGTGAGAGCATAAATATGTATGCATCACGAATCTCCAAAATTGCTGACGAGTTGAAGGAGTCTGGACATGAGATGGAAGATATATATCTTTGCTTCCAGCTGCTGAGGAATGTTCCTGACAAATTTGAGTCGGCCACCCAGTACATCTTGCGTTGGTCTGAAAATTTTGAGTTCAAGAAAATAGTCGTGGAACTAGTAGCTGAAGAAATGAGGCTGAAACTCAGGGATACAGATCGAGGAGCCAATAGAGTCGAAGTCCAGAATGTTCACCATCAGCAAAATGGTAAGAAATCATTTCCTAAATCTATCACCTGCCATCGCTGTGGTCGTCGGGGACATATTAAAAGAAACTGTTTTGTTAATTTAAATAAACAGGACAATAGTATTTCTGAGAACTCTAAATTTAATTATAGTAAATCTAATGTTAAAAGAGCTAACTCTGTCACCCGTAACAAATCCAAACAAAATTCCCCCATGTCTTATATTGCTCAATCTTGCATAAGTAATTCTGATGATGAGTGCTGTTGGGCTTTCGATACCGCGGCCTCTCATCACTTTTGCAAGAATTTAGACTATTTTTCTGAATATAATCCTATTGAAGGTGAAAGTTTATTTGTTGCCGTTGACGGAGTTAGTTTTCCTATTATTGGTAAAGGTTCTGTTCATTTAATTTTTGATGATAATTCTTGTATTTTGCAAAATGTTTTATATTCCCCCAGACTAAGAAAAAATTTAATATCTGGTCCGAAAATGGACATTAATGGCGCCAGTTTCTCTGGTAGAGGAGGAAAAATTGATGTTATTGGTAGAGACAACGTAAAAATCTTTTCTGCTGTGCTTGACAATGGTATTTACAATGTTTACCCTAAAGTTTATAAAAATGTTGATTTTAAAGATAATGGGGGGCACGTTTCAACTATTACTTCAACTGTTAATGTACCCAGTAATAAAAGTATTGAATTTTGGCATGGCCGTTTTGGACATGTTAGTCCAGAACTTATAGTTCATACTAGCAAATGTAATGGGGTAAAAGGTTTACCAAAGTTGAAACGTGGAAATTTTTTTTGTGAACCTTGTCGTCTAAGCAAGCAGAAAAGGATTTCTTTTAAATTAAATGAGAACTTTCAATGTAAATCTCCTTTAGAGAGAATTTTTATGGATGTCTGGGGACCGATAAAAATTTCTGGTAACAATGGGGAGAGGTTTTTTCTATCTATAATAGACATGTTCTCAAGAAAAACTGCTTTATATCCTATGTCTGAAAAATCGCAGGTGTTTTCAATTTTTGAAAAACACATAGCTAGAGCTGAAAGGCAGTTAGGGAAGAAGCTTAAGTTTTTGAGAACAGACAATGGTTCTGAGTTTGTTAATGACAGTTTTCGAAATTATTGTGAAAAGAATGGTGTCACACATGAATTAACCAATACCTTCTCTCCTGAGCAGAATGGTTTGTGTGAACGCGTAAATCAAACTGTCTTAAATTGTGCCAGAGCCATGTTAATAGATAGTGGACTGCCCCTCACTTTTTGGCCAGAGGCTATACTTTATTTTGCATATACATGGAACAGAGTAATACACAAAGGTCAAAGTAAAACCCCCCTTGAATTGTATAGTGGACATAAACCATCAGTTAGGCACCTTAAGCCGTTTGGGTTGATCACATATGTAGGTATCCCTAAACAGAAGCGGTCTCATAAGCTTGACCCTAAAGCTCAAAAGGGTGTTCTTGTGGGTTATGCGTTGCGAACCAAAGGTTACAGAGTCTGGTTAGAGGAGGAAAATAGAATTATAGAAACTTTGAACGTTACGTTTGGTAATTCCCTCTTCAGCAAAAACAGTGGAGCCGTGCTGGGCACCTCTTCAATTGATTTGGATCTGTTCGGGGATAATCCAGTAGATCGTTCTGGATCCGATCCTGTTGATGTAATCCTTCAGGACAGATCTGATGAGGTTGTTGAGGATGACCCAATAGCAAGTCCTGTTGATCCTGAACCAGATGTTGTATGGGTTCGTAAACCTGTCCCAAGGCCCACAGGAAAACGTGTGGATATTTACTATTATCCTGAGGGGTCAAGTACAAGGCTGAGGTCAATGAATGATGTCCAAAAATATTGTTCAAATCATAATTTAAATTTTCTGCCGGAACTTTTTGACTTTTCTGGTAATAATCTTTTTGAAGGGGTGGTAAAACAAGAACCTGTTACTTCTGTTTCACAGACTGAATGTAAGAAACTTATCTGACTAGATTTAACTGTTCCAAAAACTTTTAATCAAGCCTTAAAATCTGAACAATATCTAAACTGGAAAATAGCTATGGATGAAGAAATTGACAGCATGCGTAGTCGCAAAGTCTGGCACCTGGTTGAGTTACCAAAAGGCAAAACCCCGTTGGGAAATAGATGGGTTTTTGCAGTAAAACGAGATGAGCATGGAAACATTGCTCGTTTCAAAGCAAGATTAGTTGCCCAAGGGTTTAATCAGGTGAAAGGCGACACGTTTGATGAAACATTTTCTCCAGTTGTTAACTTTTCAGTTGTTAGATTTTTCTTTTCTCTTTTGGTGTCCCATTTAAATTGGTTTAATTCCCAGTGTGATGTGAAATGTGCTTATCTGTATGCTCCCTTAGATGAAGAGATATACATGTATCAACCACCTGGGTATGTTGTCAAGGGCAAGGAACATCTTGTATGTAAACTTGACCGAGCATTATATGGGTTACATCAAAGTGGACGTTTATGGTTTTATGAGTTAAATCGTGTCCTTTTAGATTTGGGTTTTGAAAAATTTAATTGGTGCAATTGCACATACAGGTTTAAAGATTTTATCGTTCTACTTGTTTACGTAGACGATATTGTAGTTTTTGGTAAAACTCAATCACAAATTGACAATGTGATTAGTTTATTGGGACAGAAATTTGATTTGAAAGTTTTAGGAAAGACTAAGAAACTATTGGGAGTGGAATTTGAGTACAATAATGGAGACGTTCAATTGTCCCAGTGTACTTATATAGAAGAGATTTGCGAAAGATTCAAATCTTTTCATATCCCTGTTTCTTCTCTTCCAATTGTCAAAGGCTTGAAATATTCAAAAAAGGACTGTCCGACAAATCAACTTGAAATTGATGAAGCATCCAGGTACCCATACAGGAGTTTGCTAGGTTGCTTATCTTTCGTTGCTGGTCGTACACGTCCTGATATTGCTTATGCCACAAATATTTTTAGCCAATTTCAGAGCTGTCCTGGTCTAACTCATTGGAATGGTTTGGTCAGATTATTAGGATATGTTTCTTACACTAAATATTATAAACTTAATTTAAAATGTAATAAACCAGATTTAATAGCTTTTTCAGATGCAGATTTTGCAATGAACCGTGATGATTTTGTGTCAATGGGAGGGCAAATAGTTTTTTTGGATGATAGTCCTATTTCATGGAGGACGTTTAAGGAGAGGGGTGTAAGTTTATCCACCATGGAGAGTGAATTTATCTCCATGTGTGAAGGTGTAAAGGAATTAAAGTGGTTTGACCATATACTGGAAGATAGCTACAAATTTAATTTAATTTCTGGTAAACATAACTCTCCTGTTCTATATGCTGACAATCAATCCGCTATAGATTTTACAAAATCTCCCATTGAAAATAACAGGTCAAAACATATAAATGTTAAATTGTTTTTCATTAGGGAATGGCTTTTCGAGGGGCAGTTCAGTCTTAAATATATTCGTAGTAAATTAAATTTGGCAGATCCTTTCACAAAATCGTTAACTAAATCTGATTTATCAAAATTTATTAATAAAGTTTTCTTAAAGTAAATATAAATTTTTTGGAACTATGTTTTTCTATAAGGTTTTTTTGGAGCTATGTCTCATATAAATTTTTTGGGAACTATGTTTCTCTATAAAGTGTTTTTGGAGCTATGTCTCCTATAAAGTTTAAATATAAATTTTTTTTATGGAAGTGTTTCCATAAGTTTGTTTTGAAAACTGTTTTGCACATGATTCAGGGTTTTCATGTTCCCATTGAAATTGTATTGTATAATATAAGTTTAATTAGTTTTTATTCCTTAGTTGGGATATGTGAGACACGGCGCCGTGCGAATGATTTTTGTATTATGTGAATGTTTTTCATATTTCATGTTCTTCATATTTATGGTTTGAACTCATCTTAATGTGTTAATGTTTTTTTTAATGGGGATATGGAAATTTTGTATATAAATTGTGCTTAATGTTTTCCTATTCTTTTCCTATTTTAGTAGATTGATTAATGGAGAACTGTTTGTGGAAAAAAGCTTTGTATTTGGAAGAGCAACATATGAACTGAAGCTGACCAACAACAAAATGTTTCTAAAATTTTTTTCCAGTAGAAGTTTTACTGTGTGTATTTTTCTTTATTGTTATATGTAAAAATTTCAGGCAACTGATATTTTTTTTTAAAAGAAAACTAACATGGTGGGGGGCATTGTTGTCAAAATTTGGGAAATTTATTTGATTTATTCTAGCTTCCATGTTGTTTTCTCTGTGAACTATAAATGAATTAAATTAAATTGATTTTATTACATCGTTTAGGAAAAATTTGATTCAATTGGATAGCTGATAAGTTTTAAAAGGTTTAAATAGGTTTTGTTTACATTATAGGAAAACGTTTTTATCTTGAATAAAGTTAATGTAATTTTTACATGGAAGTAATTATGGATATAAATTAAATTAAGTTAAAGTAAATGTGAAATATTGCCACTTACTGTTTATTCTGAAAGATACTTTTGTTTTTTTTGTATAACACCTGGAAATTTAAACGATGTTTATCATCGGCATTTTTGTTCACGCGTTCTTTCAGCGATTGCTAAATTAAACTAATAAGTTTAGTTAAAGTTCAATAGATGGCGTCGTGATTATTTCCGAAAGGAAAAATGCAAATTAAGTGTGACGTTACTTGAAATCGCTACTTATTGGATGCATGTTAGAATCCTTTGAACAGTATATAAGAGCTAACTTCATTGCATTCGGCGGTCAGTTTTTAGTTTGCTGCATTAGAGATAGCTCTGTTTGCTAGTCGTAATGAAGGTGTTATATTAAGTTTTAAACATGAAAGTTGTTTTATTAAATTATTTTTCCTTCATTTAAAATAATTTCTTCAGATATAAGTAATTAAAATACAATGTGGCTTTAGTTCAAGTTTGTTTACCTTTTCTCCCGTTTCCCTTCCGTGTAGTGTTGCCGTTCATTATAAAAAGTTTGAACCATGGAGTCAGGTATTTGAGTCTGTTGTTCGTTGGCCTTTAGGGTTAACGTCGTATGCCTGCCATGTTCTTTGAGAAATGTTGTTTGTTAACTTTAAGAGTTGACATCGTTTTTTCCATTTTATATAAGGTTTAAGATTAACTATTTTTGAATATAAAGTTTTAAATTGAGTTAGTGCTGGACGCTAATTTTTTATCACTTGCCTGAGATGAATTTAAATGATTGTTTCAACTTTTATTAAATATTTCAATTGTTAAGTTTTAATTTTTCTTGTTAAGTTTGTTCAATAAAATTGTTAGTTTGTTTTATAATGACTTTGTCATTCTTTGAACTGCCTTATACACATTAACTTAAGTCTTTGAGCTAACTAATGGAGTTGTTTCCACTGCATGATATTATGCTTTGCTAAATGTTAAATTAAGCCATATTGGCGACAACACTTAAGGGATATACGCGCTGCGCGCGCGTATACCTTCCCTGACCTTTCATGCCCCCTAAAAAAATCATTTCTGATCGGGTAAAAACTCGCACCGGGTCCCCACTGCCTTCGGCAGCGCAGACCCATGCGCGCGCGCGTGTGAAGTTATACGTGCGCTGCGCTCACATATTCCTCCTGAAGTCATATTTTTATTCTTAAGAAAAGAAAATTTAAAAAATCATTTCTCATCGGGTACAAAGTCGGACCGGGTCCCCACTGCCTTCGGCAGCGCACGCACAAGTTCACGGATACACGCGCTGCGCTCGCGTATTCCTTCCCTGACCCTTCGTGCCCCCTAAAAAAAAATCATTTCTGATCGTGCAAAAACTCGCACCGGGTCCCCACTGCCTTCGGCAGCGCAGTACCGTGCGCGCTGCGCGCACGACTGAAGGGATACACGCGCTGCGCGCGCGTATTCCTTCCCTGACCTTTTGTGCCCCCTAAAAAAAAATCATTTCTGATCGTGTAAAAACTCGCACCGGGTCCCCACTGCCTTCGGCAGCGCAGTCGCGTGCGCGCTGCGCGCGCACAAGTTAAGGGATACGCGCGCGGTGCACGTCTATTTCTTCTCCACCCTTTCAGGCCCTCTTAATTAACCTGCGTATACCAATTTTGAACGATCTAACTCATTTGGCTGAGATGCAAAAGAAAATTTAATCAAGACACCTTAAAACGTGTAAATCTGGTGAAAACTTTCGATAATTTAAATGAACTTTAAAATATCTTTCGAATGATGTATTCAAAATAATTTAATCATAATTAGAAATTGAAATATTGAAATTTGAAAATATTACAGCGCCATCTGTCGGTAGAAATTTCTGTATTCCACTGTTCCATTCCAATTCAAAAACGCTTTCTAATGATGTATTACTTATGAAATTATTTTAATTAGTAGCTGAGATACAAAGAAATCTAATTCAGGACACCTCAAAACGTGTAAATCTGGTGAAAACTTTCGATAATATAAAAGAACTTTAAAATATCTTTCGAATGATGTATTAAAAAGAATTTAATTAGAATTAGAAATTGAAATATTGAAATTTGAAAATAATACAGCACCGTAAGAGAAAACTGATTCAGGACACCTCAAAACGTGTAAATCTCGTGAAAACTTTCGATAATTTAAAAGAACTTTAAAATATCTTTCGAGTGATGCATTAAAAATAACTTAATTAGAATTAGAAATTGAAATATTGAAATTTGAAAAAATTACAGCGCCATCTGGCGGTAGAAATTTCTGTATTCCGCTGTTCGATTCCAAATCAAAAAAGCTTTCTAATGATGTATTACTTATGAAATTATTATAATTAGTATCTGAGATACAACAGAAAACTCATTCGGGACACCTCAAAACGTGTAAATCTGGTGAAAACTTTCGATAATATAAAAGAACTTTAAAATTTCTTTCGAATTAAGTATTAAAAATAATTTAATCATAATTAGAAATTGTAATATTGAAATTTGAAAATATTACAACGCCATAAAAGAAAACTGATTCAGAACACCTCAAAACGTGTAATTCTGGTGAAAACTTTCGATAATTTAAAAGAACTTTAAAATATCTTTCGAATGATGTATTAAAAATAATTGAATCATAATTAGAAATTGAAATATTGAAATTTGAAAATATTACAGCGCCATGAAAGAACACTGATTCAGGAGACCTCAAAACGCGTAAATCTGTTGAAAACTTTGAATTATGTAAAAGAACTTTAAAATATCTTTCGTATGATGTATAAAAAATAAATCAATCGTAATTAGAAATTGAAATACGCGTATTAAAATATTGCAAAAATGTCCGGCGTGTGAAGATAAAATTTAATTTGCAATTAAAATGTAAATCTTTTGTTTATTGACGGAAATGGATGAAATTTGAAATGCAAGTTTGTTTTGTGGTGTAAATATTATATACTAAATAAAATGTGTAAAATTTTAAAAATTGAAGAAAATAGAAAATTGTAATTTTTAATCGCACTACGAATCAGGTGACCTTAATGAATACCAGCTGTGTTTCCGTTGAAGACAGCTGGAGACTTAACGTCTGCAAAGATAACATTTTTGTGATTCGTTGCCAACATTTTTTTATAGTTTAGTTAATTTTAAAATATCTAATTGTCCGATCGATAAGCCGTTTAAACCATCGGATTGAGAAAAAAAAGCCCTTTCCAATGGTATCTTGTTTGTAACGATACGACTGATATTTCTAATTTATTTTCCACTTTTTCCGTAAAAATGTCGCTTTTTAAGCATTTAATCATGAATTCTGGGTCATTTTTCGATAGACAATGGTCGACGTTTTAATTAATATCTCCGCTAATTAGGGTCGCATCGTTTAGCAAATTAGATAACCCAGATCTGCGATAAATTCTCTGTCCGACGGTACCTGTTCGAAGTCCGTGCGACCATTAGCGGCGGAGCCTTATCCGTTTCAAGCCGTTTCTCACAGACAGACACACAGACACACACACAGACACACGCGTACAGATTTTAATAATATAGGAGATTGGTGGTGGAAAATGGGGAAAAAAAAAAGGGAGGGGGGGGGTTAAAAAGCATTTCATGAGAGAAAAATATTAAACACAATTCTACTTCTTTATGGGTTTCTAGAATATCATAAAGTAAGTTTAAAATTAATATTCACATTTTTGAAGTGGATGGATAAATGTTCAAAATTAAAAGGCTTCCCGCAGAATGTTTGATTGGCAATGGTTAGGGATGAAAAATGGGGGGGGGGGGGAGGACAAAAATATTTACATGAGTGAGAAATATTGAACAATTCTGTTCATTTATATGTTATAGAATCTGATAAAGCATGCTTAAAATGAATATTGACATTTATATTTTGGATGGAAAAGGATTGAGAATCTAAAGTTTTTCGTGGAGCGTTTGAACACTGATCATTATTGGAGTTTGGTTTTAACAAAACAAAAAATCGCGAAATAAACGAAAATAATAAAAAAGCGGAAAATCGCGGATCCGCGGAAAATTCTCATGCCTGTAAAATACAAATTTCACTGAGTTACATTAGTTCAATATATGCAGAAGTATAATTAAAATTTGTTTTATACAAATTTATTTTTAAAATATGCATTTTTTTTTTTTTTTTTTTTTTACTATCCAGAATGGTGTACTATATAAATTATTAACCATCAAATGAAATATTAACTTCACTTTTTTCAAAACTGACTTATAAAACAATAAATATCGACAAATATATAAATCACAAGTTTTTTAAAATGTTAAAATTCTTTTAAATATCTGTATACTGTCCATTTATGAAATCTTATAATTTTCTAAAGAAAGAATATCATTACCTGTTTTGACACTTCTCTTTTTACAACTGTATTAGCATGAAAAAATGTAATAAAAAGACCAATGTTGACCAAAATTCCTAAAATAAATAAACAACCATTAATACATCACTCAAATAATTTATCCAAATAGCATTAATCAGGATACGCCAATTTAAATCAGCTTGGTTAAAATCACTTTGATTTTTAAAAAAAAATCATTGATTTAAATTAAAAATAAAATTTTATAATTTTGGGGCAATATGTAGTTTTATATAGTCTTAGAAAACTTGAACTTACTTGTTATTTACATCAAATACCCTCTCCCCACAAAAAATAAATAAAATATCTGTGTTTATTAATTTTAAAAATGATTCTTTTAATTTTCTACAACTCTATTTTTATCTTCTATTCTTATTTTGAAGCTAACTACTTTCATTTGCAGCCAATTTTTTTTACACAAAGCCTTAAATTCTCTGCCCTAAGTGTTTTTTTTTTTTTTTTTTAAGGATAATAAATATTGTATCATCTGAACTGAAGCATTTGATTTGTCTGTCACTCACTCTGTCCTTCATGTTTAACTTTTCTTATATCTTATTCTGATCACTATGTATTTTAACTGGCCAAGGCATTCTTAAACAATTTTTCCTTTTTTACTTAGGCTTTTATAAAATTAGAAATGAAATGGTAATGGCCTGGCTAGTTGTTTCAGTTTTCTTAAAATTTTAAAACTTTAATCTCTTGAAAAAATCTTAGAATTTATATGTATTTTATTGGTAATAAATTGCACAAACTAATGTGTATATTATATATATATATAGATTATATACAAATTGGATTTCCTTTAATTGAATACTTACTCACCAAAAAGTTTCTCTTCAAAAAATTTGATAATGTGAAATTCAAGATGTTTTAATATGTACATTTTAATGACAATAATAATAAAAACATAAATAAATATATATATGTATATATATATTGATCTTATATGCTTTTAAGCTATTTACACTTAATCATTTATTTAATTTATTTAATTAATAATTTTTTTATTTTAAGGGGGTGGGGGTAGAATGTACCTATGTTGGCTAATATTACATTTTTTTTTTTTTTTTTTACTTTTAGTTTATTTTTTAATATCCTCACAAATATATATATATTAATTTAGTTTAATTATATTTATTGCTTCTTATATGTATTCACATTTAAATTAAAAAAAAGTTTTCATGCTTAATTTCTTAACATTTATTTTTAGTCGAATAATGTAAATAAAACAAAAAAAAATCTTATTCTTTTTTATTTTTTCACACCCTGATTACTAAGCTGTGTCCACTATTGATTTTGTTCTTAGAAGTCAAATGAGCCAGTAGTGGACAGGGCTGTCCACTACTGGTCACAATGATATTTTTTAGTAGCAGTAGTGGAACGAATAAAAAAAATTAATATATTAAGACAAAATTAAAAATTTTACACAATAAATGAAATTTGTATACCTTTTTTAGTCATATGAAAGCAAAAGATAAAAGAAATCAGTTAAAAATAAGCAGAGGCAAAGTAAACAAAATTTTGTGCCCTTATTCAAAATAACAGAAAGTTAAAAAAATTTCAGTTAAACTAATCTTATTTTTAAACTGATGGCTGGAAATATCAGAATTTCAAGATAATAATAGTACATACCGTATTTACCCGCGTATACGTTGATCCCGCGTATAAGTCGACCCCCCACTTTTCCGATCAAAAAATTTGAATTTTTTAAAATCCCGCGTATAAGTCGACCCCCCATTTTCCTGATCAAGAAATTTGAGTTTTTTTAAAAATACATTTATTCAAAATCATCTGGAAAAAAAGAAAGTACTAAATATACAATAAAAGGGAAACTTTAATTTTTTTTTTTTTTTTTTTAAATAATTTATTCAAAATTATCTGAAAAGAAAAGAAAAGAAAAAAAAAAAAAACTAAATATACAATAATAAAGATAATAATACACAAATTTAGCACACAAAATTAAACTGATAATAATGAATAATAATAATATGACATTACTGATAGTATGTGTGGTAGCGTAGCAAGAAAAACAGCTAAGAACAATTAAATTATTCAAGATTGGGCAGGAATGAAGAGCCATTTGGACAATTGATCTAGTTTAATACAGAAATATTTACAAAAATTTACAATATTTACGATTAAAGAAAGAAACTAGAATTGATAGGCCTCATGCCTAATTAAAATATTAATAGTCCACATCAGGATTCCTGCCTCCTTCGAGATCTCCAAGATCAAATCTAACCCTCTTAATTCTCAAGGTCTTCTCTATCTCTTCCTCGTCTCCTGGGCTTGAGAGAGGGGGTCAGCCCCCTGGTGCAATCAGGCTCTTCATAGGTGCTTCGAGATCCAAACCACACCTAGGAACATTTGCCGGCCAGTCGCTTGACCGTAAGATGGGCGCCGCTCTGTCGCCTACTCCCATGGGATGTGCTACAGTCGACGGAAAAATCAAAGGGAAGCATGAAATCAGGATGGAATGGTGTCGGAAGAACTCAAAAACCACGCTAGCCACCAACACCTTTATAAAGTCCAGATTTCCTGGCGCTGCCATCAATCAAGTCCATGAGAACTCCAGCAAGATTCTGTCAATGAAGTGGGGGGGTCATCACATATGATATGGTAAAGTAGTAATATACAAAGTTAAACTGATTCAAGGTCCAATTCAGTATCGGACTCGCCAAACAATTCACAAAATTCTTTTGTCGTCATCGGCTCATCATGATACACGTTTTCAATCTCTGTATCGCTACATTCTTATTCGTCGTTATCACTTTCGAAAATGGCATCATCTTCTGTTCCGTCTAGTTCACTGCTTATGCAGCATTTCTTGAATGATTTTATAATCATTTCGGAAGGAATTTGATTCCACGCATATTTAACCCACTGGGCAATTAATGCGATGTTGGGCTTTCTAATATTGCTACCCTTTGTAAATGTTGGATGATCGGATGAAATCCACTCTGCCCAATACTTTCTAACATTTGCTTTGAAGGGCTTATTGAGGCAAACGTCTAGGGGTTGAATGACGGATGTCAAAATTCCCGGGATTACAGCTACAGTCGTTTTCAGTTCTTTCGTCACTTTATTCACGTTTTCGGAAAAGTGACCACGAAACGAGTCGTAAACTAAAAGGGAAGGTTTTTTGAAAACAGCTTCCGGTCTTTTACCCCACACATTTTTAAGCCAGTCGACGGTTCCGTCAGCATCCATGCACCCCTTTTCATGGGTTCGAATCAGCACACCAGATGGAAATGTAACTTTTCGGCAAAGTTTTTCTTTTAAAAATAATTAATGGAGGAAGCTTTGTACCGTCGGCCAAACACAAAAGTACGACCATAAACCTGTTTTTTTCGTGCCCAGTGGTTTTTACCAAAATGTTTTTTCCCCCTTGCAGTTCACTGTTTTATTTTCTGGCAGGTCGAAACATATGGGTGTTTCATCCATATTTCCTATATGGTAAAGTTCAAAAGAATTCCCTTTTCTTTGATCGATGACGTATTTTTGAAATTTCACAATCTTTGCTTCCAAGTCAGATGGTAATTTTTGTGCCAGTTTAATGCGCTGGCGTAAAGTCAAACCATGACCATTTATAAATGTAGTGCACTAATGTTCTGATGCACGAAACGTGTTTGGAACACCACACTTTTCGTACATTCATCACCTGGACCAATCCCGTAACTCTGCCTCGAAACCCCCACCCCAGCGCTGATAAGGAAGAACACTTCCTTCCTCTTTTTCTTTCCTGGTATAGAAATCGACAGTAAACGACGTCATTTTGTCATGGAATGTGGGAAGAGAAGAATTGTCTTACAAAAGGGCATTTTTTAATTCTGATAAAAAAAAAAAAAAAAAAAAATGGAGGACCCACGTATAAGTCGACCCCCCCAACTTTAAAGCCTTTTTTTGTCCAAAATTTCTCCACTTATATGCGGGTAAATATGGTAGGTGTAACACCAGCTCCGAATGCTATTTAAACCTATGCAAGAATTAGAAAGCTTGTTTTCAGGGTATTACTATATATATAGAAAGAGAGGTACACATACAGAGTTTCCCCCAGGTTTAAAAAAAGGCAGGGCCCAGCTAATAAAAAAAAAGGGCATTTTCTACATTTATGAGGGCAGTTTTTGATTCTTAAAGGCACATTTAACATTTAAAATCCATATTTATTTTAAATTTCGATTTTAGGTATAAGTAGAAGAAAAATAACATTTTTTTACACCTTAATTTTACTTGTTACTGATGTATGAATGAATGCTGACTGTTACACACAATACATTTATTTATATTTATAACATATTTTCAGTATGAAGGTTATTTTAAATAAAAGGCAGTAAGGATGCAACTTTTTTAGATTAAGGCAGGGTTTAAGCTGAGTAAAAATTTTCTTTAGCAAAAAAGCTAAAATCAGAAAAAAAGTTTTAGCAAAATGCTAAAATGCCAGAAACAGTAGAAAAAAGATGAATATCAGTTTACACATTATTCTAAACCCCTCAATATGTTTGATTTTTATTTGTAAATTAAACTTAAAAGTTTTTAATCAGGTCTTTAAAGAGTTATACTCAGAAGGTAAATTTTTTTTTAATATTTTTTTTTTTTTAATTTGAAATGAAAAACAAAAACGTAATAAATAATTGTACTTACCACTGTAACCAGATCAATTTGAATATAGTACAAGCATATATCTTAACACATTTATTGGCAGACATGAAAAATATTAAACTTTTTAGATTACTTTATATTGTAAACTTTTTTAAAGCAATATGAACATCTTAGATAACAACTTATATTGTTTTTCTCGAGATATAATTATCACTATAGCATGTAAAACTATATTAAGCTTATACTGTATCTGAAAATAAAAACATAACTTACAAAAAAAGAAAGTAATATAAGTGAAGTTTGTTTATTACTATTCAGAGCTTTTTCGTTTACAACTTATAATTTTTCTTTCTTTCATATTAGACCACTTTACAAATGCCTCATGTTTAATATATATAAATAAAAGACCTTACTTCAGCTTTACTGAGGTGACTCTTCGTCGACGCGAAGTACTTTCAAATTAGGGGGCCCCCCCTCATTTTCAACACAGGTCACTTCGTTCTGTGATTCTGTGAAGATTCTCTCAGGTGTACAAACATCCTCCCTCTCTTTCAGGAGATGGTGCCAGGTGGCGTCTATACCTGTTGCTGGTTGGTCTAGGTTGCATGCACTGGGTTGGCTGATAATTTCTATGGTTTCGCGAAAGAGGGCATAATTGTAATTATTGTAATTAGCGATTTTTTCGGTGTTTTTAAAGTCAATTTCGATATTTTCATTTTTATAAGTTTGTGCTAATGCGGTGCCGTATTTACCAAATTTTATGTCAATAGTACTAATGACATAAAATTACTAATGACATAAAATTTGGTAAATACGGCACCGCATTAGCGCAAACTTATAAAAATGAAAATATCGAAATTAACTTTAAAAACACCAAAAAAAATCGCTAATTACAATAATTACAATTATGCCCTCTTTCGTGAAACCATAGAAATTATCAGCCAACCCAGTGCATGCAACCTAGACCAACCAGCAACAGGTATAGACGCCACCTGGCGCCATCTCCTGAAAGAGAGGGAGGATGTTTGTACACCTGAGAGAATCTTCACAGAATCACAGAACGGAGTGACCTGCGTTGAAAATGAGGGGGCCCCCCTAATTTGAAAGTACTTCGCGCTGACGAAGAGTCACCTCAGTAAAGCTGAAGTAAGGTCTTTTATTTATATATATTAATTTTCGTGGCTTTATATATTTAAATTTTCTAAAGCCTCATGTTTATTTACAAATTGATTTCCTGTATGCAATTCTTATGCGTAGTTCAGCGTTTAATTTTCCTTATATGCATGAACCGATGGATTATTATTATTTTTTTTGAATGTTGAGATTTTTTTTTTTTTTTCTACAAAAGATTCGTTATAATATTTTTGCTGAAGATTTTTTTTTTTTTTCAAATTGTGTTTATTAAGATGCTTTAGCAAAAAAAGCGAAAACATGTTATTTCATTTTCGCATTTTGGAGAAGTCTTTTAGCATTTCGCGAAAAATGCTACCATAGCGGAAACACTGGATTAAGGGCAAGAAAGGTGATTTATTTTATTATTATTATTATTTTTTTTTTCTGGGGGGGGGGGGGGGATGAGGAGCAAGAAGGGTGCTATTTTTTCAGGCAGGGTGCAGCGTCCGCCTGAAACTGTTTGGGGGAAACTGTATTATACATATAATTTTGTAAAATTATTTCATCACTTATAAGTATCTAGTGTATGACAGAAGGTTGCATGATAAAAAAAAAAAAAAATGTCATTTTGCTATAGATAGCAGTATTTGCAATATATACGTCTCAGGAGAAATTCAGAATTTTATGCATAATGTTCTTTTTCCTTAGTTAAAAAAAAGTAATAGGTATTCAATGAAATTTTTTTTTTCAATATTATTTGTGAAACTAATATACTACAAAAAATATATAATACTTCACAAAATAAAATTATTACCTATCCTGTGATCAAACATGAGCTTCAATAGTAAAATAAGTATAAAAGGGACATATTTTTCAGCAAAAGCAAATAGTGCTTGTATTTCAGGAGAGTTCCGGAGAGCTGAAGCACCAGCATCTGATTCATTATTTCTGTTTCCACCACCTAACGATTCAGTACTCGAATCTGTTAAATCATTTGAATTTGTAATTTCATACGCATTACCAGAACCTTCTTCGATATTAATAATAAAACTTGGATTTGAATCTGGAGCAGGTGAGGTGACATTTCGTTGATGAGAAGATACATTAATTAGATTAATTTCTGCATTTTCTATCCATGGAGAATGTGATGGCGAATTGGGTGAAGAACGGAGACTTGGTGAATTTATTAATGGGCATAGACCTTGTATGACATAATCATGCAGTTCATGAATGTGTTGAGAAGCACTTGATGCTATCTGATGAGAATTTTCATGAATTTGTTGGATTGACCAAGGGAGACCAGTCCTGGTTCTTGGAGGTCTATTATTTTCTGACATTGCTCCTAAAATGAAACAAAAAAATATAATACAATCATAAGTAATAACAGTTAACTTTTTTTTTTTTTTTAGATAATACTTAAAACAGGGTGAAACAGCCCAACATGCAAAAACCCTAAAACTGCTTTTAGGCTTAAAAAAAAAAAAAAAAAAAAAAAAAATTATGAATGGAGATTTAATAATTATTTATCACATGGATACTATTAAAAACATTTTTTTTATATCCATAAGAAGTGTTATTTAGAGTTCTTAACCAATTTTTAATTACAATCCTGCACACAGGATGCAATAAGTGCATCAAATGTATTGCGACTATTTTAAAAGCTTCCATGTTGCTATTTTGAATTACAATCCAACTGGCAACAAGCCAAGATTTATCTGAATGTATCATAAAAAAACTTTATATAATTCTGTAATTTTTTTATTTAATTTTATGATGATTTTTAATATTTAATTTTTTGTTTTCTATGTTTTGTTTCTGATCAAATTGCTTTTTTTCAACGTGTTTTCTTGCATGGTTACATCGCCCAAATGCTTGCTTTCATACGCCGCCGGTGCGCAGCACTAGTGTGATGTTAAACCCAACCAACAAACATCGTACACCGTCGGTGGAAGGTTACAATTCAGTCTATTATGGAGAACAACATCATCTTGCTGATTTTTGGAAAAATCGCCAAGGGGCCGGTCAGTGTTAGAAATAAGAATTTTGAAACTAGGCGTCAAAATGACGCCTGGATTAAATTTTTTGGGCGTCAAAATGAAAAATCTAGGTGCCATCTATTATTAAATATGTATAATAAAAATAATAATAATAATAATAATAAAGCATCAACTTGTAAGTAATATATGCAAGATTATATAAAAAATATTTATGTAATAAATGCAATTACATTGACAATATTAAACGTACATATTTAAAATCACAAATTCATTCTACTTTATTCCACCACAATTTAATAGCATTTTCTGGGCAGAAATCTTCCAATTTAGGGCTGTTTAATTTAATCATTAACAAATCATCAACTACTTTCATAGAGATGTGATTTCTTCAATCAGTTTTTATAAGGTTCAAATGACCGAAATAGACTTGTTTACGGTCTGATGGGATTGGGAAAATTATTAGGTATGATGAGGAAAAAATCCAGGCGTCAAATATGGCACCTATGATTGGAATTCTAGGCGTCAAAATGAAAAAACTGGTCGCAAAATGCGACTAACGACCGCTTATTTCTAACCCTGGGGCCGGTGGAAATACAATTTCCTCATGGGTTAATTATCATAAATTGCAAATCAGACATTCAAAATGTAAAATTTCAATAAAAATAAAATAATTAAAATAGGAAATTCAGTGACAGCAAATTAAAAAAAAAAACTCTTAATGGGCAAGTAGAACGAGGTGCAGTTTTCAATGTTTGTGGAAAAAGCTGTGCTATGATTGGCTATACTATCCTACTGTTTGTGGAATAAATCAGGACTCCTACAAGTTAAACAAAAGAAAATCATCATCATGACATCAGACAGTCATGTTGTCCATTCAGGGATAGCCCTTGAAAAGTTTCATCACTGTTAAAATCTTATATACTTTTACTAATATTTCTAAAAAAATACTATTAAAAATTTTCAAAAACAAAATGCATTGCAAAAGACTGATAAGACTTTTTAATTTTCAGTGCTGATTTTAAGATTTAAAAAAAAATTAAATATAATTCAAGTAAATTTATTTTAATATATTTTTATTTTTATTATAATAGTATCGCATCACTACTGTGACAGTCAGAGAATACACAGAATACGCAAGCACATTAATACTTTTCCTAAGGAAGAAGAGGGAATTAAAAATTTCACAGAAAATTTTAATACAATATATTATTTTTCTTGAATGAAATATTAGATACTAGCAGACTACGCCCGCTTCGCTGATCACTATTTTTAAATGAATCACTATAATTAACGAATTCTCAAAATAACATTAATTTTTATCATGTGAAAAAAAAGGAAAAAAATTCTGATCGGGAAAAATGTTACACCTGGGTCCCCACTGCCTTCGTCAGTGTACGCCATTGTGCACGCATTTAGGTTCGCCACTTTTAAGGAACCACTATATTATCGTAAAGGAAAAGCATGAAAATGCAAAAAAATTATTCTCTCATCGATGTAATAATCAGTTCGGGGCCCCACTGCCTGCAGCAGCGTATACACAAAGCGCACTTGTTCCAATGCCCACCGTTCCCGCACGTCCTATTTATTTTACACTTTCAAAAATATTCACAATCGTTTTCTCGGGCTTTTAAACCTAATATTACTAATTTCCAACATTCTATCTCAATTTTTTTATTTTTGCCCCAGTGTCTGCTCCCCTTTCCGCCCCTCGTAATAATTCTACACTTTCGAAAATATCCGCAATCGATTTTTAATTTATATTTTTTTGCTCCCCATTCTTGCCCCACCTGATAATTTTACCTTTTTGAAAATATCCTCATTCGGCTTGTAAGCCCCATAAACCTATACATACCAACTTTGAACGGTCTAACTCAATTTCTAATTTTTTGCCCCCCTCCCACCCCCTTAATAATTTTACACTTTCGAAAATATCCTTATTCGACTTGTAGGCCCCCAAAACCTATATATATCAATTTTGAACGATCTAACTCAATTTCTAATATTTTGTTTCCTTCCCGCCCTAACCTAATAATTTTACACTTTCAAAAATATCTTCATTCGACTTGTAGGCCCCTAAAACCTACATATACCAATTTTGAACGGTCTAACTCAATTTCTAATTTTTTGCCCCCTTGCCCCCCTTCCCGCCCCACCTGTTATTCGACTTGTAGGCCTCAAAAATCTATATGTACCAATTTTGAACGGCCTAACTCAATTTCTAATTTATTGCTCCCCTTGCCCCCCTAATAATTTTATACTTTCGAAAATATCCTCATTCAACTTGTAGGCTCCAAAAACCTATATATACAATTTTGAACGGTCTAACTCAATTCCTAATTTTTTGCCCCTTTCGCTCCCCCCCCCCCCACTTTTGAAAGTATCTTCATTCAACTTGTAGGCTTCATAACCTATTAATACTAATTTTGAACCGTCTAACTCAATTTCTAATTTTTTGTCCCCTTTGGCATCCCTTCCCACCCCCTAATAATTTTACATTTTCGAAAATATTTTCATTCGACTTGTAGGCCCATAAACCTATATATATCGAATTTGAACGGTCTAACGCAATTTCTAATTTTTTGCACCACTTCTTTTTTGACTAAAGAGACCTTAAAACATGTAAATCAGGTGAAATCTCGATATCGAACTTTTGGACCAAATACATTACTTCCATTACCTATGGTAGTCGGGTAATGGAAATAAAAAGAAAAAGTATTTTTTTTAGTGCCTTCAAATGTATTTCATTTCTATGGAAACTCCTATTGTCTTTCAAGAGATAGATAACATGTTAGAATAAAATTTAATTAAAAAAAAAAAGTAATTTTTTTTGTTTATTATCCAAAATGGATGGAATTTGAACTGCAAGTTGATCTTGTGATGTACAGGCTGCATAATAAGTTTTGTATTCATGAGAGAAAATTTGAAGACTTATGAAAATTGCAATTTTTAACACTTGTGAATAATTAGTTCCAAATGTTTTCTTTCTGCTCCAGATGGTGGAGACTATTGTCTGCTTTCGTTTAGATTCAAGTGATTTGTTGCCACCTAAAATTCATACTTTACTTAATTTAAGAAAAAATCTAATTGTTGTGTTGAAATTCTGTTTGAACACCTGTATTCAGAAAAATCGCCCTTTTCATTTGGTTCCGAGTTTGTAACGATTGGATCGATGTTTCTAATTTATTTAGCCACTTAACATTCCTTAAACATATCTTAAGCTCAAAATTGACTGGTTTATTAATTGACATAGGTCGATGTTTCAATTAATATCTCCGGAACTAATTCAAAATTTTAAATTCTGTGTTCAAGAACCCCCCGGGAAGGCTCCTGAGCATCCGTATGTCAATTTTTGTAGTTCTGAGTTCAATAGGGGCTGAATGTATAGAAGAACAGACAGACAAACCTTTACTCTTAGACTAGCTGTCTTCGGCGACCAGCTGGTTCGCGATCCTTGAAAAATCCGACTTTGCAAAACTCCCACTTGGTGGCACCTTGGGTCTTACAACAGCTTATTGACATATTGTGAAAATAGCTTTATTGAAAAATTTAATCGCAGTAAATTCCCACTCGATAGCGCCTGCGGCACCCTCTTCCCGTTTCAATATCTAAAACAGCCTGTTTGCTCACCATCCCAGGAGCAGAATTATATCCGATGTTCTGCAATGAGACATTAAAATTTGCAAATGTTCTGCAGGTATTTTGTCCAAATTTGTCAAAGCACAGTAAAATGCAAAATACGCATAAAAGTAATTATAAGAAAATTTTTTTTATAAACCATGTTTTTAAATTTTCTGTTGAATCATATAAACGCTACTGAAGGCAGCCAGAACCCCAGCAATTGGGTAAAAGTAAAAAAAAAATTCCTTGCTATCATCTTTTGAGCTATTATAAAAGTTTCAAATGGCTATCTATCCGGGAAGTTAGTTAAAAGTTGATTGCAAGCTTTGTACTGGAAACGCTGCCAAAGGCAGCAGGGTCCCAAAGCAATTGGATAAAAATATTTTTAAAAAGCATTTTCACCGTATTCTGAACTTTTCCGAAAGTTTCAAATGTCTAGCTACTCGGGAAGTTAGTTAAATAAATTTTCTGTTGAATCATATGAATGCTGCCGAAGGCAGTAGGGACCTGAAACAGTTGACTAAAAGTTTAAAAAAAAATGTATTGCCACCGTGTTCTGAGCTATCCTGAAAGTTTCAAATATTTAGCTAGTTGGGAAGTTAGTGAAAAATCAATTGCAAGCTTTGTACTGGTAACGCTGCCAAAGAAAGCAGGAAACCGAAACAGTTGGTTAAAAACATTTAAAAAATGCATTTTCACCGTGTTCTGAACTATTCTGAAAGTTTCAAATGTCTAGCTAGTCGGGAAGTTAGTTAAATAAATTTTCTGTCGAATAATATAAGCGCTGCCGAAGGCAGTGGGACCTGAAATAGTTGACTAGATTTATTAGAAAAATGTATTGTCACCGTGTTATGAGCTGTCCTGAAAGTTTCAAATGTCCAGATAGTCGGAAAGTTAGTGAAAAATCGATTGCAAGCTTAGTACTGATAACGCTGCCGAAGGCAGCAGGAACTTGAAACAGTTGGCTAAAGGTATTTAAAAAATGCATTTTCACCGTGTTCTGAACTATTCTGAAAGTTTCAAAAGTCTAGCTAGTCGGGAAGTTAGTTAAATAAATTTTCTGTCGAATAATATAAGCGCTGCCGAAGGCAGCGGGACCTGAAATAGTTGACTAAAATTATTAGAAAAATGTATTGTCAACGTGTTGTGAGCTGCCCTGAAAGTTTCAAATGTCTAGCAAGTCGGAAAGTTAGTGAAAAATCGATTGCAAGCTTTGTACTGATAACACTGCCGAAAGCAGCAGGAACCCGAAACAGTTGGCTAAAGGTATTAAGAAAATGCATTTTCACCGTGTTCTGAACTATTCTGAAAGTTTCAAATGTCTAGCTAGTCGGGAAGTTAGTTAAATAAATTTTCTGTTGAATCATATAAGCGCTGCCAAAGGCAGCGGGACTTGAAATAGTTGACTAAAATTATTAGAAAAATGTATTATCACCGTGTTGTGAGCTGTCCTGAAAATTTCAAATATCTAGCTAGTCGGGAAGTTAGTTAAAAATCGATTGCAAGATTTGTCCCTGACAAACACACAAACAAGAATCGAAGTTAATAAAAACATGGTAATAATACTTACTTATTAGTAAAATATTTATTACACATTTATAATAAAACATGGTTTAAAATTTTTATAATCTAAAACTGAGGCATACACCCAGAATTTGCAATTTTTTCAATGGCTTTTGGCATTAATATTGTCACATTAATGTGGATATACTACTTACAAAATGTTTATAAATTTTGTCTATATACATTGAAACAATGACTGTTTCCAGCAATTTTCTAGTATGCTAACAGATTTACAGGTCAGTTGAGCATATCTAGGTTTTATTAATTTTAAAATGTTAGCTGTATCAATCAACATCATCCAGTTAGGGGATAGATGAAATGTTCTGTAAAAGCCTCAATTGTTCTGCGACGTGCGTCGCAGTTTTAAGCACTTTCTGCTCCTGGGCTCACCATGTTATGATCTTTCAAATTTCTAACTTTAGTAAAGTCCCGCTCGATGGCACCTTATCCCCGTTTTAGAACTTACAACACCTTCCTCGTTCATTAGAATTTGAAATACTGAAATTTTAAAATATTACAGTGCTTTCTGGATGTAGAAATTTCTGTAATCTACGGTTCAATTCCAAATCAACAAAGCTTTCAAATGATGTAGGGTTAGGTGGGGTAAAATAGGTCAAAAACAGCATATTTTACATTTGCACTTAAACAGCAGAAAATGTGTTGGTTTCATTTATTAAAAAATTGCACAAAATATGCAAATGAAAATTCCTCATGACATTTTAAGAGAAATATCTCTGAAAAAACAAAAAAATTGTACTGAAAAATAAATTTTAAAATATGCTGTTTGTGACTTATTTTACCCCATGGGTTGGGGTAAGTCATCCTTTAAAACTGTTTTAAATTTTAATACAATTTACTTCATGCAAATAAAATTACAAATACACATTCCTTTTTTTGATAAAAACTTGATTTTGTGTTCTCTCAAGAAAAAAAGTCTATGATCCGTCATTAGTTCGGGAAGAACATTTGGAATGTACGATGCATTCACATCAGAAATATCTCTCTGGAAAATCCAATAGGAGCTTCCATTTAAACTTTTTTTATCCCTTCAAAATTTTCAGAATATTCATGATTGTGTGAAAGAATGTCATGAAATATTTTCTTCAATCTTTTCCATGCGCGTAGCCAGGGGGGGTGCCCTGGGTGCCCGGGCACCTCCCCGCTCACGCACACACATTCAGTATATTTAACAAAAACATATTGATAACAGAAAAAATAAATAAACGATTTGAAGGTTAAAAAGAAAAAAAAATTGTTATTACTACTACCAATGATTCTATGCAATAGAAAGACACTTTGTTAAACATGGTGGTAAAATATATTTAAAAGAATAATCTAAATTGTTCATAAATCCAAATTTACTGGCATATTTCTTACAAAAATTTGCAAAGTAATTTTTCTTGGTAAACAAAAAAATAAAATAAAATTAGTAGTTTGTTTTTTCTTCAAGGAAAAGCAGGAAAAGAAGCGATAAAAGGATTTAGTTTATTTAAACTCGTGACCTTAACAGAGAGTCAAGTTTTTTTGTCATTTCTTTTTAATGAGCATTTTTTTTTTTTTTTTTTTTTTTAATTTTCTCTTACCATACATGTTGGAGAATGTAATATTTTGCGGTCCAATTTTTGAATATGAAATAGTTTTTACAATAGTATGTCTTGAGGTCCGCTCAAATGTATAACCCTGTTCTTGTGGTTAGTCTGCATGGATATAACTCAAAAGCAGGTATTGGCAGGAAGCCTAAAAATCGTATTCAATTTATATATTAATGATCCGTATACTATGATATGCAAAGAATTCAAACACATTATTGTTTAAGTACAAAATTTCTAGTTGGTTCGAATCAACAACATTTTTAAAGTGAACTAAATATAATGAAACTAACATATTGAATTGATATAAAATAATTTTCGTATAAAAGATTGTAAGAAAAGTTAGGTTCGATTGAAAGCATTCATACCAAATTATATTGCGTCCAGAAAAAACGTTTAAAAATGATAATTATATATATTTCCCTTACCATGAGTTACAGAAACTATTATTTACGACATCAAATTTTCGAAACTATATATTTGCGATAATTTCAGGTTTTGAAGTTCTTTGAATACAAAAGTAATTTTTTTAGTAATTGTTGATTTGAATGCATGTCTAGTATCATAATAACTTAGCGGGTAATTTTTTTCCAATTACATTGATCTGCGAAATCGTACTTTTCAAATTTTTTATGTACTGCGTTGGGTGTCTCTAACGTTTTTTGATAATCTGAATTTAGAAATGATTATTTTTTTTTTCCTATCGCGTAAGAAATTTTTACAAACTAAGGATGAAAATCGGAAGAATTCGTCTAGAAGTTGTCACAAATTCGAAACAATTTATATAAAAAATGCATTGAAATAGGCTATTGTTTAAACATTATCTTTTAAATGTATTTCTTCACATCGAATCTCCCTTTAGAGCATTATACCTTGTGCAAGGCTTGAGGGTCTTGTGTGTGGGGGAAGGGGGGTGGGGTGATTCTCTATGCAACATGCAACAATATTCTGCTAACATGTTAAAAATGTATCGTCTATGATACCTGCTTTCCATTTCTTTGATGTCTGGATGAAACAGCTCTCCTTGTTCTTCACTCACATCACCCAAATTTTAAGGGCAATAATTTAGATGAGAGTCGAAAAAATGGAGCTTTAAGCTAAAACAATTCACCCCCCCCCCCTTTTTTTTTTCAAAACTGTACATGAAGGAAATTTTTTAAATAGGTTTTCCTTAAACAGCATCCAAAGATATATCAGAAAAACATATCAACCTGAAGAAAAAAAATTATTTCTTCGTCGGCCTGTCTTATTTGCTATTTTTTAAAAAAGACAACACTGGAAAGATCAAATTAGCATTGTAAATCATATCACTTTTCTTGAAAAATTTACTGTGGGTGAAAGCTCTTTGAATCATTTAAAAAATATTTTTAATTTAAGTCTTAAATGTTTTAAGAATGCTGGTAGAGTAATCCAACAGAGGGTTTCGAAGGATGCAATAGACATGCTTCCCCTTCACAAAAATATATGCCAAACAAAATTGTTTCAAAAACAATAACAAATTTCAAGTTTTTTAAAGCACCTCAGAAATGGTCGGTCAAGTATACAATATCTTATTTTTGTGACTAAACTGCCACATTTAATTTAATTTAATTTTTTTTTTTTACCTTATTTAAAAGCTGTCACTCAAATTTAATAATAATAAAACATTTTATAATCGTTTGCATTACTTCAGAACTTTGGCAAACGATTTATTGCTGAAAATAAATCATGTATTTATGAACAGACGATTTTGTATTTGTAATTAATAAGGAAAGAAAATTATTAAAAATTAGGCTACAGTGTAAATATTTATTCGGATTCCTTCTTCTCATGCGATTTTATAAAACAATTTCTTCTTTCCTGAAAATGCTGGATCTGGAGAAGGTGGTGTATAATTCTATAAAGCTGTATTGGATGACTAAAGGAACGAAAAACTGTTCTGGAATCATGTTCAAAAATGTGAAGAACTTGATAATTATTCCAACCAAAGAAAAAGAGAGAATTTGAAGAGGAAGCTCAAGACAACACAGAAAATACAAACATCAAAGAAAGGTATGCGCAAAATATGCCCCATTATATAGTCTTTTAATTTTTTTAATAGCAAAGGCGTTTATTTGTGTGGGTAGAAAATTTCCGACATTATGTCATGATGATTTTTCGTGCTATTTTATTAATGAATATTTTTGGATTCGATTATGTATGTAATTTTGAATAGTGGTGGTTGTTGGACAATATTTTCGGCTGATGGCCAGTGCACGGTCGGATAATGAGACACCCAACTAGCTTTTCATCTGTTCTCCATTTTGATACATTTACTTGGCATTTTTAACGTTGTGCAAATATTGATATTTCTGTTTTGCGTCAAGTCTAGTTATTTATTCGGTAAAAATGTGCTTTACGGTCCTTCTTGGCGATTTTTTGGCGAGTTTTTTCCGAACTCGCCGAGTCTGCGCGGTGTTTTTTTTCTCTCCCGTCCTTTCCAAAATGGCGGACAGGAAGCACGGTTTCCCAGTTTTTCTAACCGTTCCAAGAAGGCCGATTTACGCAATTTAAAGCGATTATGTAAACATAAAGCGTCAGAAATATCTTACAAATACTTGAGTAAAGAAAAATACAAATTTTTAACAATTGTTATCAATTAAATCGAAGAAATATTACAAAACAAAAACAGCACAAGTAACTTAATATACATAAATAAGCATTTAAATAAAAAAGAAAGTTTATTTACTTACCCGTTTTATAATTTCCGAAAAAACTAGCATTTTCCTTGAAAAAAAGAAATATCCCCTCTGCATATAACGATATAACCATGTACACCAACCACTCTAGCATCACTCTTAAACACTAATCCAAAGCTTTTTTTTAGCATAAACATTCAATAGTACAAAACCAATAAACGCTACTCAAAAGCTTTTTTTTTAAGATACTCAATCTAAATATTCAATTTTACAAAACCAACAAATGACAATTTTACCTAAATAAGAAAAGCGGCACACTGAAAAACGAAACTCTTGGAAAAACGAAGAAAATAATCTCTGGAGATTTCGATTTTATCATGTACACCAACCACATCAACACAATTGCAAACCGTACTCAACGTATTTCTTATGATATTCAACACAAATAATCAATTTAAAATAAATCGCAATTTCACAGAAGAAAATCAACAAACGTGTGCATCCATGCCTCACATATGATGCAATGAAACGGCCTACTGTTGCCAAAATTCAAAAAACAAAAGAAACAAATCGAAATACCAGACTCTTTCTGAAAGGACCTAAGACTACTGTATAAGTAGTCTTAAAAGGACCAAAAAAAAAAAAAAAAAACAGAGAATACAACAATAACCTTAAATATAACCCAGATAAGCACAGTGCATTTAACGTCACACTACTACTGCGTTATGGGCGATAATCTCGGAGATTCGCAAGTAATGTTGCATTTAACATCGCACTAGCACTACCCTTCGGCGACAATCTCGGAGATACGCCAGTAAGGTAAGGTGACCATATTTTCAAACACTGATTTGAGGACAAATTACCGTTTGTCCCCAAATCGAAGTAAATGTCGAGGACCTTGAAAACTGTATTTGGGGACTTTTTCGAGGACACGATAGACCAATATCTATATGCATTATTAATAAAAAGAACTCTGATTTATACATTACAAAATGCTTTGAATCACTTTTTTCTACGAAAAATTGCTGAGCCTAAGGTAAGTTTATGCAAATTAAACTATCCCAGCATTATTAAAATAATCAAGTCTATAGAACCCATTTACACTTTATTATGATCAGGCCCTGACTAACGGCAGGGCATACGGGGCAAATGGCCTGGGCCCCCCTACAGACGTATGCAGAAATTCTGCAACCTAAAAAGCTCTTTTGCCACTGCAAGGGGGGCCCCCAGAATAGGCTTGCCCCGGGGCTCCAGGTACCCTAAGTCGGGCCCTGATTATGATGATAGGAGGAAACACAAAATAGCACCATTTCATTTTAATCTTTAGAATCCCCACTCCCTGAAATGCAGAAGTTATTCCCGATTATATAACTAAAGAAATAATTTCATTAAGCAAATTTTATTTTTCACTTAACATAAATCGGGCAAGATAGAATTTATATACTGATTAGTAGTGCATGATTCTTTCTCTGCTCATGAAGTATGAGGGTCTTTATTTCAAAGTTCCGTTGATTTTCAAGATAATCCAATTATTAGAATGTGATTTTGATTGGATTGGAATAGATGGGTTTAACGTCTCATTAGTGCTGTACAATGGGCAATTGGCGACAGTCTAGCACTTACCCCCACAGGTAGTCCGGAGACATGCCATCACAATTTTGATCCTCCACGGAATGGACTGTGATTTTGAAAAAATACACGCAAATATTTAAATTTCGGGACATTTAGCGTCCCCGAGTAGTCAAAGAATTTTTGGGGACAAAAAATAGAAAAGGCCAAAATTCGAGGACAGTCCTCGAATTTCGCGGACGTATGGTCACCTTACAGTAAGGTAGCATTTAACTTCGCACTTCCACTGCGCTTCGGCGACAATCTCGGAGATACGCCAGTAAGGTAGCATTTAACTTCGCACTAGCACTGCGCTTCGGCGACATCTCGGAGATACGCCAGTAAGGTAGCATTTAACTTCGCACTAGCACTGCGCTTCGGCGACAATCTCGGAGATACGCCAGTAAGGTAGCATTTAACTTCGCACTAGCACTGCGCTTCGGCGACAATCTCTGAGATACGCCAGTAAGGTAGCATTTAACTTCGCACTAGCACTGTGCTTCCGTGACTTTTCGCAGGAATGAGTAATATGCACGTTTGTACGGTCCGCGTATATGAAACCAAAAAAAGAAAAAAAACACTGGATACCACACCCGCATTGTGCATGAATGTATAAAACCTACGAAATTTTGTTTTGCAGCAATCAGTAAAATTAAAAAAATCCCTTTATTTTGCTTCGTTACTCATGTCATAAAGCTTTTTCGCCGGAGGGCCCTCCGCGTCCTCGGTGCCTCCCGCTTGTCGTGGACTGCGTCCACGACAAGCGGGAGGCACCAGGGATTTTTTTAATTTTACTGATTGCTGCAAAACAAAATTTACTGCTTCATAAAGCTTTTTCGCCGGAGGGCCCTCCGCGTCCTCGGTGCCTCCCGCTTGCAGTGGACTGCGTCCACTGCAAGCGGGAGGCACCGAGGACGCGGAGGGCCCTCCGGCGAAAAAGCTTTATGACATGAGTAACGAAGCAAAATAAAGGGATTTTTTTAATTTTACTGATTGCTGCAAAACAAAATTTACTGCTTCATAAAGCTTTTTCGCCGGAGGGCCCTCCGCGTCCTCGGTGCCTCCCGCTTGCAGTGGACTGCGTCCACTGCAAGCGGGAGGCACCGAGGACGCGGAGGGCCCTCCGGCGAAAAAGCTTTATGACATGAGTAACGAAGCATTCGTTTTGCAGGGAACAGTAATATGCACGTCTGTACGCTCCGCGTACATGAACCCCCTCCCCCCCAAAAAAAGCACTGCCCCCCCACAAAAAAAACACTGCCCCCTTCGAAAAAAACACTGCGCCCCCCCCCCAAAAAACACTGCTCCCTCCCAAAAAAAAACACTGCCCCCCCCCAAAAAAAAAACACTGCCCCCCCCACAAAAAAAACACTGCCCCCCCACACAAAAAAAAAAAATTTCACTGCCCCCCCACTAAAAAAAAAATCACTGCCCCCTCCCTCCCCCAAAAAAAACACTGCCCCCCCAAAAAAACACTGCTCCCTCCCAAAAAAACACTGCCCCCCCACAAAAAAAAAAAAAAATCACTGCCCCCCCCCCAAAAAAAAAACACTGCCCCCCCACAAAAAAAAAAAAATTTCACTGCCCCCCCCCACAAAAAAAAATCACTGCCCCCTCCCTCCCCCCCAAAAAAACACTGCCCCCCCAAAAAAACACTGCTCCCTCCCAAAAAAACACTGCCCCCCCACAAAAAAAACACTGCCCCCCCCCACAAAAAAAAAATCACAGCCCCCCCACAAAAAAAAAAAAAATTCACTGCCCCCCCACAAAAAAAAAAACCACTGCCCCCCCCCCCCCCCCTACAAAAAAAAAAAAAAAAAAAAAAAAAAAAATCACAGCCCCCCCCCCAAAAAAACACTGCCCCCCCCCACAAAAAAAACCACTGCCCCCCCCCCACAAAAAAAACCCACTGCCCCCCCACAAAAAAAAAATTCACTGCCCCCCCACAAAAAAAAAAAACCACTGCCCCCCCCTACAAAAAAAAAAAAAAAATCACAGCCCCCCCCCCCCTCAAAAAAAAAAAAAAAAAAAAAAAAAAAAATTTCACCCCCCCCCCCTCAAAAAAATCATTGCCCCCCCCCCCCCACAAAAAAAAAAAAAAAAAAAAAAAAACACTGCCCCCCCCCCCCACACACACACAAAAAAAATTCACTCCCCCCTCCAGAAAAGAAAAAATAAATCACTGCCTCCCCACACACACACAAAAAAAAAATCACTGCCTTAAAAGCACATTTTATCCAAATGATGTCCTCCGGACGAAATGTCGTTTTGCAGCGACCAGTAATATGCACGTATGTACGCGGAGCGTACATGAAAACCACAAACAAAACATCACTCTATACCTCACCCGCATTCTGCATGAATCTCTTAAACATACGAAATTTCGTTTCGCATCGATCAGTAAAGCGTACATAAAAACCAAAGAAATATCACTAAATACGTCTCACACAAACTCCATGAATCTTTAAAACGTAGGAAATTTCGTTTCGCATCGATCAGTAACCCGTATATAAAAACCAAAAAAAAAAAATATTACTAAATACGTCTCACACAAACTCCATGAGTCTTTAAAATGCACGAAATTCGTTTGGCAACAATAACGTACGCGAAAATCAGTTTCAAAACATCATGGGGAGGTTACCACATTTCAAACATCGATCGTTCAGCGGCGCATAAACACCGTGGTTACTAAGGTTGGCATCTTTATCCGCCAGTCGCCAAGAAGGACCGTAAAGCACATTCCAACCATTTATTCTAAGAGAAAGTTACTTAATTTATATGTTAAAACGTACATGTGTTAACTTCTGTAACTTTTATACATGTGTCAAAACGCACACATGCATACATATGCGCACTATGTTCATAATGTATTCATATTGTAACTTTAATTAAAAATTTGGGCACCCCCCCGCTCGGAAAGCTGGCTACGCCGATGTTTTCCCAGGAAATTCTACTTTAACACATTTTCCAACTTTTACGAATTGATTAGTATTAATGCTGTCTAAATTTTCTTCTTGAGAAAGACTTGTTTTTTTTGTTTCACTTATAGTTGATGTTTCTGTGATTTTAGCATCTCTATTAATTTTTTTGTCATACAATCAATTGAAAAATAAAATGGTTGTTAAAATTACTCCTGTTTTCTGTTGCGTATGGGTTCTTTTTCTGTGTGCATTTTTCAAAGCTTCTTTAGGAGACAATGTTTGATTGGGTGATAAAGTGTTTATAATAGCAGATTTTACGTACTTAAAAGGAGAATATATAAATATTATCCTGTTCCATGACTGTTGAAGTCGCACTAGAATTAATTTGTCAAATTGATGATTGATGATCTAGATTCACCCACTCTTGCATTTGAAGTTGATGCTGAACTGCAGAGTTACACTCAGACAGTTTCAGGAGAATGTTGTGTCCTGCCTGCCCTTTGTATGAAAAATTGGCACCCTTCTTAAATAAGCTTGAATTACACAACTTTTTGAATTTCACCTACAAACTGAATGTTTTGATTCAGTTTTAATATGTATTGCTTTTTTTTTTTCTCTTAACATTAAATTATTTTATATCTATGTATATGTGTATGAAATAGCTCCAGAATAATATATAGCTTATTTTTAAACTAATACATTAAAAGAATACACATGGAGTTACATAAAACACAAAGAAAAGTAATTAGTTACTTAATGTTTGCTAAGCCTAACATGATTCAACACCTGACCTATTTTACCCCACATGTGTTTTTTTACTCCAAAATATTAATATTTTATTTTTTTCACAAAAGTTTAGGGAATTCATCTTAAGAATGTGATTTTTGGAATATGATAAGAAAATACTGTAAAATTTGCTTTTGAATTAGTTAAAAATCAAAGTTTTTCTTAGCAACACATTCGAGTTACTAATATGAAACACACAAATAATTAATGGCTGTAACTAAAAAGTATCAGTTACAGTTAATTTTGCATACAAAATGAAGACTAATATAAATAATATATAAAACCAGCAAAATTGGAATTAAAAAAAAATTTGGATGTTTTTTTGAAACTGACCTATTTTACCCCACCTGACCCTATTACTTATAAAGTTATTTTAATTAGTAGCTGAGATACATACAAAAGAAAACCTAATCAGGACACCTTGAAACATGTAAATCAGGTGAAATATTGAATCCCACTTTCAATAATATAAAAGTACTTTAAAATATTTTTCGAATGACGCATTTAAAAGATTTGAATCATAATTAGAATTTGAAATGCATGTATTAGAATAAAACTTAATTTGCAATTAAAACGCAAATTAAAATGTAAATCTTTTGTTTATTCTCTGAAATCGATGAAATTTGAACTGCAAGTTTGTTTCGTGATGTTCACGGTGTATAGTAAGTTTTGTGCGCGGGAGAGAAAACTGAAGAATTTTGAAATTTGCAATTTTTAATCCCAGTCAAAAAACAGGAGACCTCAATCAGTAACAGATGTTTTTCTTTCAATCCACTTTCAAGACATCATCTGTGAAGTTAAAAGAGAGTTGCCATGGTAACCAAAATTTTAAGTATTGTTGGATCAGCAAACGCCAGAAGCTGGATTGAGAATCTCATAAAAAAGAAGTACAGGGATGCAGAAAATTAAAAAAATTATAACTGATTGAGTTTTTGAAACAATGTCTCAATCTTTTGAGATAAGTTTCCATTGAGGTCTATAAGAAAAAAAAAAAAAAAAAAAAAAAGAAATGATTTATCTCTAAAAGATTCTGAGTTATAAAATGTTTTGTGAAAAAATCGATGTTTCGTAAAATCTAAAAATATGGATCGCTAATCCGTATTTTGTTAAAATGTTTAATATGGTTCGAAAGAGGATTAAATAACCTTTTTCCAAATATACCAATTGTTAAGAAATGGGACAATTGGTCTTTTGTAGAGGGTGATTCAAAAAAGACAATCGAGAAAGAGAGAAATTTTTTACCCTTTTTAAAACTTTTTTAAAAAATATAAAAAATCCGTATCTTAAAAACAAAACAAAAAAATAAAAATACTGTAAGAATCGGTAATAAATGCTCTTTCTCGTGGTACAGGTGTATTTTCAATATCTCCAACAGTTGATCAGCGATGGGTTTACAAAAACCTGCGAAATGTTCTCTCTCTGCTTTTTTTTTCTTTTAAGGAATGCAATTCAGGGGAAAAATTATGGTTGCCTAGCTTTCTGAATCGTTTTTTGATTAGACATAAGTTGGCGTTTCAATAAATATCTCCAGATCTAATTAAAAATTTTTAATTATTTTTGCACTATTCCCTCGGGAAGGCTTCTGAGCACTCGCATGTCAAATTTTGTACTTCTCCGTTCAGTAGGGTCTGAATGTATAGATGCACAGACAGACATCTTCCTTTATTATTATAGATAAAACAAAATTACAATACTTTAGAAAGTAAAGTAAAAAATATTGTGCATGAATAAGTTATAACATTTACAATTTGTTCATTTCAAAACTACCTGATAAAACAATAGTAAATATATAGTAGGATCCACTCAAAACAAGCCTGCCTTTAATATGATTTCAGTATTAACGAGGAAAACCAAATGGAGTATTTTGTTCTCGTATAATGAAAAACATGGAAACTTTAAATTAATACAGAAATAATGAAAACTGTATTTTTAAATGAAATTAATACAGTTATTCCAGAATTTCTCTAGCTAATGTTTATGAAGAAAAAACAAACATTATTTAAAGTTGAGTACAATAATAAATAGTTCAGACTTAACCCGATCAAGTTATCGTGGGTCGTTGGAGACCCGAGCCATTTTTCTTTTACCTCAAACCTAAGAATCCGTATATAGAAGAAATACTTATCCATCGTGTCCATGATTTTTTCCGTAAAAATACCATTTTTAAATTTTATTATGAAATCTGAATTTTTCAAATATCTCAATTTGTTCAAAAGTTATGAATAGAAGACCCATGATAAACTGACAAGGTGCCGAAAAAAGCGATAACCTGATCGGGTTAATATATTTTTTTTAATGTTGATGTTACATAAAAGTAAAATACCTAATATGACACAATCTACATTTAAATTTATTTCAATTACAAACACAGGAGAGAAAAATTTAATTGGAATTCTAAATTTTTAAAAAGGCAAAAATAAATCTTACCACTGATATTGACGTTATATCCAAAGAGAAAAATAGCGCTTTTATGCATAAAATTAAAACACACATGGTTTATTTCCTTGCTATTGTAAATAAAATAAATTCAAATTACCATCACTAAATCAATTAAATAACTTTTACTACCATTTTGACTATGAAAATAATAATAGTAATTCAATTAAAAATATCTAATGTTAATATTTATTTCTATTTGTAAAAATAAATTTAAAGGAAAAAGGTAAGCAATACACTAGAATTATAGCAATAAATGCGGGAAAAAAAAAAAAAAAAAAAGAGAGAGAGATATTAAGGCACTTTTTTAATGTGTAAAGCTTTGGATTGAAAATCCAAAGAAAAGAAAATACATTCTTAAGTTTGTAGTGCTTCATCGAATTGACGTAACAAAAAAACTTATTAAACAAAGAAGATGTATTTTGTAGTTTATATCAACATTTCAATCGAAATCAGTCAACAGTTATATTAAAAATCTGTTCTGGTGGTTTTGTTTGAATTTAAAACAAGATCATTAATTTAAATTAAAACAATTACTTACCTTCAGGTTCCTTATCTGAATAATTAAACTTTAATTTTGTGTTTTAATGTCCTAGTGATATTTTAACTTTCCGAGAGTATATATTTTACGATCATATTCCCAAATACACAGCAAGAGCTGGCTGAAATAATAGTTGTAATCAATCCCATAAACAAAACTTTATTGTTTGTTTATACATGACAATTCACAAATATGCACTGAATAAGCACGCATTATTCCTCTTATTTACAAAGAAAACAAAGAAACCACTTACTAACTAATTTACGTAAAATTTAAATTTCTTGATTAGCAAAGACAGACAAAAAATATTAAAAATCATCAATAATGTAGGTCTACCAAAATAATATTTATCCAAACCGTAAATTACGTCACAAACAAAACACAGCAGGACTTTGTACGATTGGTTGATTCTGGGATCTTCCAATAAAACAACAGCTGTTTCTTCTCAGGCATACGCAAATGCATGACGTGTGAGAGGTGACTAATGTCTTCCTTTTCTGGGGACAGCCTTTATTTTGAAGGCATTTTTCTAAGTTTTGAAAAATTGTAGAAAGTAAATTATGATCATTGATGCTTTATTTTTAGCCCTTATTCATTTTAAGAATGGGTTGGTGTGTTGGATTGTTTTTACGTCGCATTAGTGCTGCGCAATGGGCATTTGGCGACGGTCTGGGAATCAAGGTCTGGAGACCAGTGGCGGATTTAAGGGGGGGGCTAGGGGGCTGAAGCCCCCCCCAAAACACTGACATTCGCTATTGAATATTGCAATTGTAAATTTTTTATTGGTCTAGAATAGCACTTTGAAAAATCTTAGCCCCCCCCAAAAGTCAAGTTCTGGATCCGCCACTGCTGGAGACATGCCGTCAAAATTTTGGTCCTCCAAGGAGGCTCCCCAATTTGAATTAAAAATAGAAGAAATACATCTAAAATTGTATAATTGTAGCAATTTTTAACTCTTCTCTGTTATAAAGCTACTCTTATCTGATCACTATTCATATCATCAGGTCACTATCAGTATCATAGATTATATGGTTTATATAAAATATTAATTAAATAAAAAAGATATTCGGCCTAGCTTAATATCTGAATTGTTTAAATATTCTGATTACGTTAAACCCAACAACCAACCCAAGCCGGCCAGGTGGTTCGGTCGGTAGGACGAGCGACTAAATCGTGCGGAGCACCTGTCACCGCCCCATTACTACGTCACAGAAATTTGTTGCATTAGCTGTTTAGTGCTGCCATCTACCGGATTAAATAAAAACTATATGAGGAAATAATATCTGAAATCCTCAAGAATAGTTCTAAATAGAGATTAATTATTATTATATATGTAAATGTTATAATTAAATAAAAAATAAAATTCAGGATACTTGCATATTTCTAATTAACATTACGAATTTAATTATTGAATAAATTTAATCATTCAAAATAAATAAATAGTATATATCTAATGCTTTTATTTATTTATTAATATGGTGATTCAAAAGTTAACCTGCTATTTCTTAAAATCAAGTTAATTAATTGGTAAAAATTTATTGGAAAAAAAAAAAAGAAATTATTTCAAAAAGTATTATTTCTATGGTTGTATTTTCAATGATTTTATTTGAAACACAATGCAAATTGTTACCTTTGTATTTTCAAAAATAATAATAATGATAATTATTATAATAATAATGTATATATTTTTTAAACTTTTGAATGTAATAAGTTGAAATCTTAAAAGCATATCGACTGTTTTATAGTTGAATTCTTTTTTTTTTTATTTTTAATGATATCAAAGATGAAAGAAGGTAATTAAAAGACTGAAAAACTTCTTTTCAGAGACACTTAATTTAAATATTTGTGAACAACAAGCAGATAAAATATAATGATTGACTATATAATTTTACATATCTCTATGTTAAAGACGTTTTTTTTTCCCCCGCTCAAAAAAAAAAAAAAAACTTTATATAGATACACATAACAAGTTTTTAAGAAATATATATATAAATATAGTGTAGATGTCGCTGAGAATAATCACTTGTAGATATTGTTAGTAAAATGGTCTGTAACATACACATAATACATTAATTTACTCAAAAATATCTAAAATATTAGTTACATGGTTTTATTTAATTAACTCATTTTACATATGCATCTACATATTTCCTCAGTTTTCTAAATTTGTGAAACTGATTGAGAAAAAAATAATAAAATAAATAAAGATTAAGAACTAGTACATATTTAAAACTTCATAATTTGATTTGTATGAAAAAAATGCAATAAAAATTAATTATTCAAGTCTTTTGAACTGTAATTATGTTCAGATTGTTCATTAGAACATTGAGGTTTCCCAGCATATTCTCCCAGTAATTCTTTTTTAATTCTTTTTACAGTTGTATTATCTTGCAAATCAAAATATATTTGATTTAACTTTGTGCTTCTTTTTTGTAGAGTGAAATTTCCTAATAGGAAGAATGTTTGTATTACTGGGCTTCCTTTCCCCTATAAAATTAAACTGTTTTTTAAACACCTCCTTATCCAATTCAAATACCTTGCATATTTTTGACAGTTTAGCATTCACATCATCAATAATGGCTTCATTTTCACATTTTTCCAAACTTTTAATAATAGTATCAAGGTACTGTTTAGTTTTTTGCTTCTTTTCAATAGTGCTGACTTTTTTTACATTTTCTTCATCTTCATTCTTTTTAATTCCTGGTATCAGAAATTCTTTTTCTGGCATCTCTTTTTCACTTTGTGTATGATCATTATTTTTTTGTATATCCTTATCATTTTCACTATTTTGCAGAAATAGATGTGGTGAATAAACTCTTACTGTTAAATGTATATGTTTGCATAAAACTCCTTTTAATGTATAATCAGGGCAAGAGCATCTTGATGTGTGAATGCAAACTTTACAAACTTTGCACTTCAACTCACATAGTCGATTACAATTATTGTCATCAACCTCAACAGTGTAATCTATATCTCCATTTGTTACTTTAAATATTCTATCTTTTAAACATGTAACAGAGGAGTCTGGAATTTCTAAACTTACTCTGTGTCTCTTCCAACTTTCTGTAATTCTTTTCGTACTCTTCCCTTTTTCTAGTTTTATTAAGCGTTCAAATGACTTATCTCTTAACAAAGAAAAGAGCATATGAATACATCTATCAAGCCTTTTGTTAATCTTCCCTTTTAAATACACATGTTTCAGAGTTTTATGAAATGCCTCTAAATACATATTGGTACTTACAAAAGAGCCTTTTCTGTAACAAAGAGCCCACTGTTCACATCTCTTCACATAATACATTTCAAAGTAATCTTTAAACTTTTGAAGCATATCCAATTCTTTTAAGTCATTTCTAATTTCATTTAACAGATCTTCAAACTTCTTTTCACAACTTTCATTGCGCAGCAAACATAGTTTGCTATACACTTCTGCACGTATTGCAGTATCTGGAATCATATTAAGTTTCTGACACCAAGCACGATCTACATGCCAGATACATAATAATTTTTTGGGTTTATGTTCAAAGACAGATACCCATCCATTATAAAACTGTTCAGCATCGTCACTCATAAAAAATTGAGCTTTGATTTCACCAGTCTTACTTCTGACAACTTGAAAAAAATTCTTCAGCACATTTTCAGTTTCATGGTTACTTATTAACCATGCCACTGGGAATCCCTCACCAAATTCATCTACAACCATTAATGTGATCAAACTGAAATCATATCCATTAGTTCCATGAGTGGAGTCAATACAAATCAGATGTTCTCCAAATTTTTTCAGCATTGTCGTTTGGAATGAATTCATGAGAACAATAAAAATATCTTCTTTTTTGATATTACTAATATGTGATGGTGATTCTTCTCCTTGTAGTTTACAAATAAGAAATGGATTTTCTGGTAGTTCAGAATATTCTTTAAACATTAAATGGACACTAGCAGCATCATCTGAGTGTCTTTCAATTCCTTTAAGACCAAAACTTACCTGTATGTTATTAATATCTTTTTTTGTTAAAAGATGGCTTGCACTTCGATAATTTGAAATTTCCATCGAATTAAGAGATTCTTCAGTGACACTACGAACAGATTCAAGGATTTTGTCTGAATTTACACCATCTTTAATTTGGCATGCAATCTGCATTTTAAGTGTTTGTGGCAAACGTAAAAATTTTAATTTATTTGTGTGACCAATATGGGTATTCATCAATGCCACATGAACTTTATTAGAACTGTGACATATAGTTGCATTTAAATATGCAGGGCACACAGCGCCAATTTTGCAAGATTCTACTGGTTGACGTTTTCCTGTATTTTTTGATGTATAAATACCACTCCTATTGCAAATATAATATTGTTTTGTGTAACTCTCATATTTTTCATCGCCTCTAGCTTTTTTATAATATACTTTATTTTCCACTTCAAATATCTCTTTCCATTTTTCAAATTCATCAGTGTTTTCAAACACTTTTTTGTCTTCAGATATTTTAAAGTCATGCATTTCAGTCAAATGCTTTCGTATTTCATTAACTGTACATTTTGTAACATTGCAATTTTTAATGGGACAAGCATGAGGAAAATTTTTTTTTGATACTTCTGACAGATGATGAACATTTTTTAAATGTCTCTTTAACACAAAATTACGCGAAAACCTTTTTTCACAATATTGACAAATAACATTCATTTCAATTAGCTGCAAATAATCAAAACATAAATAACATGATAATCTACGAAATTTCCGATTAAAAAAACTTTCTGTTTACTTTATATATATTTCAATTATTTCAATATAATCTAAAAGATGGCAGCACATGCGGCATTCAAAAGAAATTCTACTAGAATTGAAGTCCTCCTGACTGATGACGTAGAAGAGGCGTGGCCAGGTGTACCGCACTAACTAGTCGCTCGTGTCGGTAGGACGCTGCCTTCCGAATCCAATGGTCCCAGGTTCGAATCCTGGTGCGGGCATGGATGTTTGTGATGTCTTATGTCTTCAAAAATATTGTACTTGTGTGTTTCTTGTAATAAAACTTGCAAACCCTTGTGGTGTGGATTTTTCGAGATATAAGCGGCCCTAGAAGCAAGCAATAAATCTCAGTACTCATCAAACCGAAACCGAAACCGAAACCGAAACCAACCCAAATTAAAATGTTTCTTTCTATATTTTTAATAGGGTTGCCACTCAAATAGGAGAATGAAATTCCCTGATTTTTCTAGGTATGTTCTAAGAAAATTGTAATGGATTGCCCTCCATGAGGATCTTTCTAAGAAGTCCTGCTAAAAAAGAAATGGTAGAAGTTAAAAAACAGGAAAAATGATTCTACGTTGGAGTAAAAATTAGTTTTTTTGGCAATCATCATATGAAATTCCCTGACTTTTCCAGATTCTGGCTAAAATATTCAAATTCCCTGATTATTCCAGGTTTTCCAGCCTAGCTTGGAAACCAGTGGCGGATTTAAGGGGGGAGGGACTAAGGGGCTGAAGCTCCCCCCCCCCCAAAAAAAAAAAAAAAACAGATATTCACAATTGAATATTGCAATTTTAAATTTTTTATTGGTCTAAAATAACACTTTGAAAAATCTTAGTCCCCTCCAAAAGTCAAGTTCTGGATCCGCCACTGTCGGAAACCCTGTTTTAATGGCAAGATTAAGGTGACATACGTCCTCAAAATTTGAAGACTGTCTCCGAATTTTGAATTTTATATATATATATATACACATACAGTCGGTAACAAAAGTCTCCGAACACTAGCAAATACACTTAATACAGTTTTGTTAAATAAATTCTTGTCGAATCCTGTTCTTTATCAGTCTAAAAACAGTATTCGACAAGGATTTATTTAACAAAACTGTATTAAGTGTACTTTTTTTTATATAGAAATTTTTGTTAGTGTTTAGAGACTTTTGTTACCGACTGTATACATATATTTTAACTTTGACTATTTGGGAACACTAAGCATGTATATTTGAAAGACGAGACAGGCATGTGCCGCCCAGACGGTGGAGTGGTTAGCGTCCCTGACTTCTACACAGTTGGGCCCGGGTTCGAATCCCGGAGAAGGCATGGGTGTCTGTATTGTCCTTGTTCATGTTCTTGTATCTGTTCTTGTAATAAAAACTTGTAAACCCTTGTGGTGTGGATTATTCGAGATATAAGCGGCCCTAGAGGCAAGCAATAAATCTCATGTACTCATCAAACCAAACCAAACCAAACCAGACAGGCATGTTTTATAAATGCTTGCCGGAGAGAATGTTAGCGTTAACCCCTTAACTGCCCTGGGCATATATATGTCTCACTAAGCAAATGCATTAACTGCCCCGGGCATATATATACGCTTTTCGAAAGTATGATATTTTGTGTTGCACAGCTATTAATAAAACTAGTCCCACAGTTTTAGAATGCAATAAAATGATCTTAAATGTGTCCTTGATAGTGTTTATAATGGATTTACTTATTTCAGAGATAAGGGGAGTGTGAGGAATCTGAAAAGGAATGTTTCTGGAAGAGTGAATGTGTGCCTGTGTGAAAAATGGGGGCACTGGGAAGTGAATCTTGTAAATTTTCTTTGGCAGATAAGGGGTTAAAAGGAAAATCTTTTTATGGTGATAAACATTCCAAAGAAAAACTTAAGAGCACAAAAAAAGACGGCTCTGATAAAATAGTACACATCATTTTAAGTGAATCTGCTCTACTCCGAGGCTTCAAGAATGTAAAGAAACGACTAGTTGTCTATCATTTGAATACTAAAGCATTGACGGAAAATATTATATTTAAAAAAATTTCTTTGTGACTTTAATAGACCAATTGGTGTTTTTTTTTTTTTTAAAGTAAAGTTATTTTATTTATTGACAGTTGTTCAACTCACTCACAAGTTACTTTGTCTTCGAAAAACTTAGTCATTTTCCCCCAGCTTATTGTATGTCTGTCATAAAACCTCTTGGTGCTGGCATAATCAACTATTTTAAGGAATTTTACAGGAGAATAGTACTGAAAAGACTATTATTTTTCATGAAACAAGCAAAAGAACCTACTCGAAAAGTGTATGTTCTGCAGGCTATTAATTTCACACTTTTATCATGGCATGAAATAGCATCTTCAGCCATCCAGAATCGTTTTGTAAAATGCAGTTATGTGCAAAAAAAAAAACTAGTATGTTGTGGCCACCACGAGACTTTCTTCTATCTTTTCCTATACAAATTCACTCAGTAACAATAAAAAAAAAAAAAAAAAAAAAAAAAGTATAGAATTAAGGGGAGAGGGGAAAAAAAAGTGGGACTTTATCAAATTTTCACATTTTACCCAAAATTTTGTCAAAGTCCCACTATATTTTTTTCTCTCCCCTTAATTCTATCAAACTCCCACGGTTTCCGTGTTCTGACAAACTTAAACAAATTTTTGCATTTTCCCCCCAATTTTGTCAAAGTCCCACGGTTTCCGTGTTTTGACAAACTTAGAATAATTTTCACATTTTACCCAAAATTTTGTCAGTTTGTCAAAACACGGAAACCGTGGGACTTTGACAAAATTAGGGGGAAAATGCAAAAATTAGTTTAAGTTTGTCAGAACACGGAAACCGTGGGAGTTTGATAAAATTAAGGGGAGAGAGAAAAAAAAAGATTTTTTTTCGTAAAAAGTAAAAAAAATCGATAACTTTGTTTTAAATTATCACAGATTTATAGTTCAACCATTCGTTTTAAAGGTACTGACGAGACCTTTCGAAAGATACCCATCTTGAAAATTTTTGCCCTATATCACCCTGTTAAAAATTTAGAAAAAGCGGGATGGCAACGCAACCTGTAAGACGATTTTTACCAAAAGTTGATAGGCACTAATTTATGTCAAGGTGCAACTACATACCAATTTGTATAAAATTCTGTGCAGTAGTTCCAGAGATAAAGTTGCCACAAAATTTTGTCACACACACACACAGACAGACAGACAGACAGACATACATTTTCTAAAAATGTTAAAATCGTGTTCTACAGCTCTCAAAACGTGTAAATCCATCAAAAACCTGAAATCGAAAATTTTTACGAATCCAATACTTTCTTCTATTGAAGATAGAAGAAAGTAAAAAAAGAGATGAAGAAAGCCCCCAACAGAAGGGGGAAAAAATGATAATGCAGATGATGCGTGTGGTTGTATGTAACGGAGGATGTGTCTGGTGTGAAAATTAATATTTCCATTGAATAAAAGGTTGTGACATGCAGATTCTAAGCTTAGAAGAAATGTGTGATGATGCAAAAGATGAAAACAATGGTGAAGAAGCAGAGAATACTGTTTACGTTGATGAGACTGTGCCTATACCAGTGACAAATCTATTGCAATTACAGCATTTGAAACTGTACAAACTTTTATAAACACACATGAAATTACAGAAAAAGACCAGAAAAATGTTGTGAATCTACTGTTTAATTTAAAAAATGAACAAAAAAAATTGAATTAAAATTTACTTACTGATTTTGTAAAAAATAAATATCACTCTATCTTAATCTACAACTTCAATTTATTTATTTTACAGTTTGGTACGTAACAAATTAGTATGCATTAGAAAGCAAAACTAGTAAATTTAGTAGTATACTTGAATAAATTGTGTGTATTAATGCATAAACATTGTTTTATTTGTCTTCTCAGTTTAACCCACACTCCATGAAAAACAACAGATCGAGGTTCTGTACTACTGTTATCAATATTTCTAATAAATTTCACATTCATTTGTTAACATAATTCGCATAATGCACATTATATGAAATTTTGTCTTATTTTTGGTTTGTGAGATATAGATTTCCAAAATTTTGGATAAACACATGCAGGCAGGTAGACATCTCGAAACTTTTCGAAAAACAGAAGATGAAAGTTTTCAAAAATCCAATATTTTCTTCGTATATAAATGTAAAAAAAAAAAGTAACAAATGAGCTAAATTCTTTTCCCTTTCTTCTATATACAAAAGTATTGAATTCATGAAAATTTTCGACTGCTGGTTTTACATATTTTGGGATGTCCTGAACATGATTTGACCATTTATAGAAAAGGTTTGTGTTATTTATTAATTTTGTGGATACTGTATCTCAAGAACCAATGAACGAAATGTAACCAAGATTGATATTTAGTTGGACTTAAACTTAGGCTGTTACCATTTTACGATCACATTTAAGGATCAATTGCTCAATGTGCCTTCATCTCTTTTTTAATAATGCAATAAAGGACAAAATTTTGTATATAATATACATAATAAGAATTATTTTTAATGAATGTTTGTGAAATCAATAAGAATTACTGATGATACAGATTATCCACTCAAATTTGTTAGTGAATTTCCAGGATCTACCAGGTTTCAAGCTGTGAATTAAGGGCTAATATTTGATTCCTGTGACAATTTTTGCCAAAACATCAGTGGAGGCTTCTATGTTGAGAGTGGGAACTCAAAATGCTTTTGCTTGTTTGTCTGTATGCATGTGTATCTCGCGATAGCAGCCACAAAAATTACCCTGTTGACTTGCAGTTTGGTACACATGTTCATGAGCCACACAGTAGTATAGCATTGGGTGTGTGTTCTATTTGTAGTTAGTGTACAGGGACACATCAAAGTTTTTCTTATCATTACAGCCTATGGACAGAATTTATATATATTGTAATAGCGGACGCAAAAATCCCCCGATTATCTGGCAAATTGGTACACATGTTATGGGGCTATAAAGAAATAGCTATATAATTTTTGGTAAACAGATTGTTTATTCTTTGTGTACAAGGACACATCAAAGTTTTTCTTATCATTACGGCCTATAGTCAAATTTTCATTTCAACACATTGTAACAAAATGAAATTAATACATATTGTTGCGTACTTGGGGGTTCGTGAGTTGTCTGAGAATGAAAGGCCAAACGTACAAAAATTCAGTAATTTATTCACAGAAAATTCCAGAAAAATGCAGGTCTATAAACCAAGTATCAGCTTCATTTCAAACAGTAAACACAGCTTAAACAGCTGTCAATAGCAAATCCACAGTACAAACTGTATACCAATAACACTTGAAGCAAGTCTCTCTCAAAGAGGCTCAAGAGCAATGCAAGCACTAGCGAAGCTGGCTGAGATCTGAACTGAACTGAACTGACTGCCTTGGCGAGGAAGCGCTCCTTATATGCTGTTCCATGGAACCCAGATTTTTCGAGAAAACTCTAGAAAGTGGTCAACCAATCAACTTACAGCTTCCATATTTGGTATATCCCATATAAGGATTTTTCTCGCCAAGGTCGCCAAAAAAATCGCCAAGGTGGGAAAAAGTCGCCAAATTTGGCGCCAAATCCATTACCTGCATTACTGGGGCTTTTTAATGCGTTTTTAAGGGAAAATAAGGCTATTTCAACGCTAAAACGACTAGAAATGCACAAAATTAGCACTTTATCAACTTACTAAGCCTCTTTGAAAGAATTTATACAAAAATAAACACAATTATTTACAATTTCGTAACACTGCCCCCCTCCCAAGGACTGCACGTCCCGGGCAGTGCAACCCTTGGTCAAGAGGCGAAACTAAACAAATTTACACAATCTAAAACACAAAAACTAAGTTGCATATAACGATAAAATAGAAATACAAATCAAGTGAGAAATATTTACAAAATTCACAAATATGTTCAAATATTTATATACAAATATTTACATTACGCATGCGCAAATTTTACCAGTATTTACATTTTTAATTTTTAATATTACCGTTACTTGTGGTACTTGGCTAGCCTATTATAGTGCACCACCTTCGGTTTTGATGAAGGTGTTTTAGTGATCCGCACCACTACATCATTCAGCCTTTTTAAGACTGTGTATGGTCCGTCCCAGTTGCACTGTAACTTGGGAGGGAGTCCTTTGCGTCGAACAGGATTCCACAACCAGACCTTCTCTCCTTCCTGAAACTCATGTTGCGTAGCCTTTAGATCGTACCTTGTCTTCATTTTCTCCGATGCAATGTGAATTCGCTCCCGAGCAAAGTTGTGAACGTCCTCAAATCGTGCCTGGAGATCTTGGATGTACTCCTTGGGCGATGAAGGCGCATCGGGTGGACAACCAAACAGGAGATCACAAGGGAGACGAAGTTCACGTCCAAACAGCATCTGGGCTGGAGTATAGCCGGTGGTTTCATGGACAGCACTTCGATAAGCCAGCAGGAACAATGGCAACTTCAAGTCCCAATCTTGCTGGTTCCTTGACACTAGAAGGGAGAGGTTATTCAGGATGGTACGATTGAACCTCTCGACCATGCCGTCCGACTGGGGATGTAAGGGTGTTGTCTGGGTTTTGTCTATGCCGAGTAGTTCACACAATCCTTTGAAAACATCAGAGGTCAAGTTCCTACCTTGGTCGGTATGAAGTTGTAGGGGCGTGCCGTACTTGACACCCATTGCTGCACTAGGACTTCTGCGACTGTGCGTGCCTCTTGATTGGGAATGGGATATGCCTCAGGCCACTTGGTGAAATAGTCCATCACGACGAGAATGTATTTATTTCCACTGGAGGTCCGTGGCAAAGGACCCAAGATGTCGATTGCAATCCGTTCAAATGGTGCTCCTACGTTATACCGTTGCAGTCTTCCTCGACTTCGTTTCTGCGGGCCTTTACGTGCCGCACAAGCATCACAGGATTTACACCATTTCTCCACATCCTCCTTTGCCTTGCACCAGTAGAAGCGTTCCCGAACTTTCTGCAGAGTCTTCATTACCCCAAAATGGCCTCCGGTAGAATTTTTGATCTTGGTAATAAAATCTGCCATCTGAAGCTTTTCCCATCATGAGATTCCCACTTTCTGTATAATATGCCGTTTCTGATATGAAGAGAGTCCCAAAGTGCCCAATAACTTTTTGTAATGGGACTAAATCTGGAAATATCCCGCCAGGTAGGTCTGTTGCTGGTCGTCTCCTTCAGCTGCAATATAGGCTTTACGTCAGGATCTTCCATCTGTGCTTTTCTAAATTCTTCGTCACTCCATGGGTCGGGATCTTGATCTGATGGTGTTGCGACAGTAACTTGGCGAACAACTGGCTTTATTCTTTGGTGTTTATCCTCGGCTTTAGAGATGTGTTTACGATCTTCAGATGGAGGCTTCCGCAAGAATGCATCTGAATTTTCCCGAAGAGCTCCTTCCGGGTGGCATACTTCAGAGACATTCTTGGTTGCTTCTCTAGGTGTTCTTACTGGGCAGCTTCGTTTGATATGCCCGTCTTTTCCACAGCCCCAGCATTTAGTTGTTGGAGTCTTCCCTTCTTTCCTTCTCTCAAGAATGCGTAGTCTTCGATTAATTTCTGCAATCATTTCCTGAATCTCTTTAAGATCATCTTGAGAGCCGTTCACGTTGTGTGCTGTGCTGTTCTGGCGATGTTTACAGGAGGCTTGTTGGGCAGTCTCGAGCTTTAGGGCATACACCAAGGCTGACTCCACATCATTCACGCCAGAGAGTCTGAGGGCTTTTTGAATATCTGGATCTCCGACAGCATCAATGAAATATTCTAGAGCCAGATCATTGCGTGTTTCAGGATGATAGTCTGAGAAAGCCAAATGTGAAAGCCTCTGGATGTTTGATGCCAGTTCTTGTAAGCTTTCCCCTGGTCTCTGATGACGGGACCTTAGCTGGAGTCGACTATATTCTTTGGACCATTTCGCTCCAAAACGTAGCTCTAGTGCTCTGGTTAAAGCTTCGAAGTCGTATCGCTGTTCCTTCGAAAGGGTCTCCAGAATATCTGCGGCGTCGCCCCGCAACGACCCTACCAGATGAGCCGTCTTTACAACAGAGTCCCAGCCGTTTGCTTCAGCCACGATGGAGAACTGCGTCTTATATACATGCCAGGAGGAACTGCCGTCGTAGGTAGATAGCTTAATAAATTCGTGATTCTGGCTTTTTCTCTCTTTCTTTTCAGTTTCCTGCGGCATGGATTCTAACTTTTCTTCGAGATTCCGAATCTTGCTCTGCAGTTCATTCCCTATTACCTCTCCGCTCCACTCTTCTCTCATTTTTCTCTCAAGATCTTCCTCCATTCTCTTAAACTTTCTTTCTATCTCTGAAACCTTTCCTTTCAGCTCTTGATCAAAGTTTTCTTTAAATTTCTCCTCAAAATTCTTTTCTACTTTCATAACATTTTCCTCGATCTTCATTGCTTTCTCTTCAAAACTCTCTTCTATTTTCAAAACTTTCTCTTCTATTCCATCTATTCTGCTTCCCATATCCGATAATTTACTTTCAATCACTTCCTTTACTGTCGAAAGTTCTCTCTTCATCTCGTCTTGATTAGATTTAATTTCTTCGGTCAAACTGTCTTTCAACTCTCTTTGCGATGTTTCCATTTTCTCTTGTGCTACCTTCATTTCTTCAGTCAAACCGTCTTTCAATTCTTTCTGTCCGGCTTTCATTTCATTCATCTCTTGACTCAGGCTATCTTTCATCTCTCTTTGCGATGCTTCCATCTTTTCCTGTCCTGTTTCCATTTTCTCTATCAATCCAGATCTTAACTCATTCATCTGAGCAGTGAGTCCTTCTAGAAATTTCTTCATTTCTTGTTCCATAGCTCTCGTTATCACCATTCACAGACAAATCCCCGCTTCTGACACCAGAAATGTTGCGTACTTGGGGGTTCGTGAGTTGTCTGAGAATGAAAGGCCAAACGTACAAAAATTCAGTAATTTATTCACAGAAAATTCCAGAAAAATGCAGGTCTATAAACCAAGTATCAGCTTCATTTCAAACAGTAATCACAGCTTAAACAACAGCTGTCAATAGCAAATCCACAGTACAAACTGTATACCAATAACACTTGAAGCAAGTCTCTCTCAAAGAGGCTCAAGAGCAATGCAAGCACTAGCGAAGCTGGCTGAGATCTGAACTGAACTGACTGCCTTGGCGAGGAAGCGCTCCTTATATGCTGTTCCATGGAACCCAGATTTTTCGAGAAAACTCTAGAAAGTGGTCAACCAATCAACTTACAGCTTCCATATTTGGTATATCCCATATAAGGATTTTTCTCGCCAAGGTCGCCAAAAAAATCGCCAAGGTGGGAAAAAGTCGCCAAATCCATTACCTGCATTACTGGGGCTTTTTAATGCGTTTTTAAGGGAAAATAAGGCTATTTCAACGCTAATACAACTAGAAATGCACAAAATTAGCACTTTATCAACTTACTAAGCCTCTTTGAAAGAATTTATACAAAAATAAACACAATTATTTACAATTTCGTAACAATATTATTGAGATGCTTTCTGAAGAAAATGTGTGCTTAGACAATAATTAATGTACATGTACAGGACCTTATAAAAGCCTACTGACAATGTCACATAATCTAATCATACAAATTATGTCAAATTTCATTATGCTCTACATTCAACATACTGGAATTAGCATACATTATTAAGATGCTTAAACGCATGTTTTCTCTTGGAAAAAGTATAGACTAAATAATTTATTTATAAGACCACACACAAGAATTCCGATGACATTCTGTACATGATATTCTGTAATCATCCAAATGTTGTTAAATTTGGTTTAAATATTAATGAGTTACAATAAATTAATTGTATGGTTTTTATTGGTGTATATAACTACTGTGGATAGTGTACAGGAGCACGTAAAAAATTTTCATACTTTTACGATCTACAGACAGTATTTTTTATAAATATATTTTAACATGGTTACACTCCATTAAATATAATGAAATAAACATATAGAATTGTTAATTTGCTTACAGGACAATATAAAATAATTCCAACTTATTATAAAATCATTTCTCATGAAATTTGGTAGAAGTATCTATGAGTTACAAGGAAATATGTATATACACATATATACAAATAGATATAGACAGTTAGATAAAATGGGGGGGGGCAGTAGCCCTCCTCAGAAACATATTTCTTTATGTAGCGATTTAATCTTATATATGTATGTGTGTATATACAAAATTATTTTAAATTATCTTTTATAATAAAAAGATGTCTGTCTGTCTGTCTGAGCATCTATACGTTCAGCCCCTACTGAACGCAGAAGTATAAAATTTGACATAGGGGTGCTCAGAAGCCTTCCTGAGGGATAGTGAAAACAGAATTTAAAACTTTTAATTAGTTGCGGAGATTTTAATTAAAATGTCGATCGAAAAATGACTTAGAATCTACGGCTAATTGCTTAAATAGAAACATTCTATCAGCAGACGATATTATCCGCTGTCTGGAACAGAAACAAAATATCTGGAAATCACATGCGAGACAACTGTCAGCGATGAAAAAGGAAATGAATGCAACCAATTAAGATATCACATGTTTTATAGTGTGTGTGTGTGTGGGGGGGGAAATTGCAATTTTCAAACTTTTTCAAATTTTCATTCACATTACATTTAAATTAATATTTGGCCTAGACAGCATATTATAAAGCTACTGTTCAATTTTCATGAAAATATGCGAATAAACAAATTACATTTTTATTGGGAAAAGATTATATTTTACAGTATTTTAAATTGAGATATGCCGTTGAAATTTCGTAGTATTTGGTTTTAATGCCCAATAATTTGATTGTGAATATTTTTGAAAGAGCAGAATTATTAGGAAGGCTTGAGGCAATGGGGGGAAGGGGCAAAAATTAAAAAAAAAAAAAGTTACAAATTTACATTTTATTTGCAAATTAATTTTATTCTAATACGCGTATTTCAAATTCTAATTATGATTAAATTATTTTTAATACATCATTCAAAAGATATTTTAAACAGGGGTGATTGTAACTCAAAGGTAAAAACCCTGAAAATTAGAGCCTCAAATTAGAAAAAATCCAAAATAACAAATAATACTCAAACTATTTAGGCCAGAAGCCCTCAATCCTTTTATATTTCATTCACATATCACCCTGGATAACAAATGAACAACCAATGAAAGCAAAAAATAACTTTATAGGAAATATGAAAATACAGATGGGTTAGAGTAAAAACCCTCAAATCAGGGGTAAACCCTGAACACAAACATCCCTGTTTAAAGTACTTTTATATTATTGAAAGTGGAATTTGAGATTTCACCTGATTTACATGTTTTAAGGTGTCCTGATTAGGTTTTCTTTTGTATCTCAGCTACTAATTAAAATAATTTCATATGTAATATATCATTTGAAAGCTTTGTTGATTTGGAATTAAACAGTAGATTACAGAAATTTCTACCGTCAGATGGTGCTGGAATATTTTAAAATTTCAATATTTAAAATTCTAATTATGATTACCGCACAGGAACTTACTGTGATTAAATTTTTCAATAAGCTTTTTTCACTATATGTCAATAAGCTGTTATAAGACCTGAAATGGGAAAAAGGCGGCGCATGCGACACCGAGCGGGAGTTTTGTAAAGCCGGGTTTTTCAATGATCGCGAACCAGCTGGTCGCCAAAGGTGGCTAGTATAGAATAAATAAAAATGATAGCTAGGTAAAGAATGATGCAAATAGGATGTTGAGGCACCTGATCTGCAGATCCACTAGATTACTTAATTATGAAGGAAATCCTTTCTCCCCATTGTCAATTATTTTTTTTTCCATGAACAAAAAGAAAAAAAAAATCTTTTTACATTAAGTATTATAAATATTACAAAAATAATAATTTAGTAACTTAAATTGATGCTACTTGCAATAAACAGAATACATTTGACATTGACATGCAAAATTTGAAACTAAAAGTTGTTGAATGTAAGAAGTTGGGTGAACAAATACCATACAAATAACTTTCAATATACAACTAAAAAATAAAATTAAAAGAATAAAAAAATTGAAGTGGGTATAATGGGATAAGAATAAGAAAAATATCATGAAAATTTAAAAGTACTAGACATTAGCTGTATTAATTAGTATGGGCCCCCAATTTTTAAATATTTTTGCTTTAAATTCAAATCCTTATCTTTTAACCTTTCTAATTCAATAATCTTTATCTTTTCATCTAAATTTATTAACTCTTGTTCGATTTTGCTTTTTTCTTTTGTTGTCTTCAGTTCACATCTTTCTTTTTTTCCCTAAACATGTCTTGATATTTTATCATGTAGCTGCTGACAAAAGTGAGAATCTTCTGTAAATATTTCTTTACTTAGCACTCTCAAACTGCTTAAAGAATCATACGCCATCCTTTGTGACAACAGAATTTTCTATCAGGTTGTCAAAAAACATGTTCGTATTATAAAAACTATGAACAACCTTACTTGAAAGGCTTTAAATGTCAGCTTGAGTAACTTTCAGTCAGGGGTCCCCGTCATCCTCTGAAGCCAAATCTTAACGGATAGCAGTGGTTCAATTACTATTGTTTTCCTTCATGCACTGCCTTTCCTTGATGAGGAGGTGCCACAATTGATCAATGCTGGCCCTGGGCTAGTTGCCATTTACAGAATTTGGATTTGTAATTATTTCTAATCTTTCCTGGAAAAAAGCATAATCTGGGTTTTCGTAGATTGCAAATTTTTTGACATCATTGAAACTAATGTTGATATTATAACTAATTAATTATCAAACCTTTTAAAGCTCCATACCTTTTTATTACGGAAACGTAGCAGCTTTTGGTGGTGGATCCGCCCCGTCCTCAGCAACCTCCTTTGTGGCTTGCAGTGACACCAAGTGCTGTTCTTTGTTTTCCGAAAGCTGCTACATCTCCAACTTGATGTCACTGCATGCCACAAAGGAGGTTGCTGAGGACGGGGCAGATACGCCACCAAAAGCTGCTACATCACCATAGTAAAAGGCTTAATAATTAATTATAACTTAACATGCTCCATTTAAAAGCCTATTTAAATTAGGTTTTTTTTTTTTTTTTTTTGTGTATGCAGGAATATCATTCCTCCCGGGAACGACAAGATATTGTTATTTAAGAAATTTTATGTTTATTAAAAAGCCTAACACTTAATAATTTTCTTTGACTGTGAATTCAGCATTACACCACTACTTATGAATAATAATATTTCCTAATATTTTTCTACATTTATATAAACCACTGTTTCTGAATAGTAGCTTTTTCATAATCAAAAGAATAAAATATTACTAAATATAAATGGTATTACTGAAAAAGTTTGCAAACAATTAGGTCAGTGATTCTCAACCTTTTTCCTTTGTCGCGGCACACTTTTAACAATTTCAAAATTTGGCGGCACACATTTCACTTGGGGCAAATATTTCACTTTATGAAAGGTCACAGATATCGAAGATAAAAACAGTTAAAAATATGGCATTTAACTGTAAAAATAACAGTTTTCTTTTATAGTGTACTTTTCTTTAACTTAAGCAAACTTTACTCGTAATAAAATAAAAAAAAAATTATAATTTTTACTATATAATTTCTAAAATTTGATGGCACACAAAAGTGCCACGGCACAGTGGTTGAGAATCACTGAATTAGGTTCATCTGAATATAAGAGTAAATTAGCTAGCCAAATATTTGGTATTCGGCCAAAACTGCTATTCGGTGCATTCCTAATTTTAGGCTTAAAGTTTTTCTTTTACAGCATATTGCATAAAAAAAAAAAAAAAACAGAATATTTTAATTTATTTTAAAGAATATTTTAATAATTATTTTTTTTATTAAAGTACCATTATTAAAAAATGATACTTTTATTTATAACAGTTCTTGTAAATCTTTCTTAAAATGCCTTTTAAAAATAGTGTGTATGGCATGTTTATAATTTAAGGTAAAGGCACCAATGCTTGTCACTCTTAAAATCTACACCAGTGTTCGTCATCCTCATAAAAGACATGTTAAAATAATCGTTAATTAATATCTATGGAATAATCCTCTTGAGCTAGATTTTCTGGTTCTAGGGAATCTAGTGCTGGTGGTTTCAAATTTATAGATGTTAATTAACGGTTACTGTAGTGTGTCTTTTGTGAGGGTGATGAACAATGGTGCAGATTGTAAGGGTGACGAGCACTGGTGTTTTTACCTTATTTGTTTTTAAGATAAAGAAATAGACAACATAACAAAAAGCAAAACTTTAGCCAGAAATTCATATTAGAGTCCTGCATTGGGTTTGGCAACCCAATCTTTTTCGAACCCAACTCATAGGTCAGGTTAGAGTCCTGCCCCGAGTCTGGTAACCCAATTTTACCTGAATCTGACCCGACCTGCAGTTTGGGCTGACTAAATTTTTTCTCTTGTGGGTCGGGTTGACTGATTTATTTTTCATGCAGGTCGGGTCGGATTTAGTTTTCAATGAATAGGGTCGACTTAAGAACATCTTCCAAAAAAATTTTATATTAATAAAGCAGAAATTTGTTTGCTCTATATACACATGATGAATATACGGTTACCCAAATTATCGTAGCAAAATAAACATTCATATCCGAATAAAGCAATGAAAAAAAAAAGTATTATTTAGAAAGTAAGCTGTTGAAAACAGGCTTTTTCTCTCATAGTAACCAGATATATAATTCATCTATTTTGATTACTCACATCCTTTTGAAATAGATTGTGAATTTAAACTGATAATTAATATTTTTTTCTCTTGCAGAAGTTTTTAAGATGTTATAGGAATGTATATTTAGATGAGTTTAATGGATGTTTAGTTGGCAACTGTAACATTATATGGTTTTACTATTGTATGTGTGATAAGCATTAAACAATAAAACTACAAACACTAAGTTTGAATTCTGTACATTTGAAGTACGCAACACACATGATAAGTTAAAAATTATTATTAATCCATTTTTCAGATTTTTTAATTTTTTACTTGAACATAAATTTTTACATGCCCGATAGCCTGGAGGATACATGCCCAAATATCTTATTCAAATGCATATTATTAAAACATCATATATCTAGTGAAAAGAATTTACTAACATTATACCTACCTTGATATTGTTTATTTCAGTTTAATTTAATTAAAAGTCTTAGGCAAGATGCTATATTTTAAAATTATTTTAGATTCAATATTTGCATGCCCAGCAAGGCATGTAAGAAGAAAAAAATTCATGCCCAATCTCAATTTTTACATGTCCTGGGCACGTCGGGCAATATAATTTTTGAGCCCTGCTATGCACACTAGATAGAGATAGGTGCAGGAGCTCTAAATTTGTAGATATCCATCTGGAAAAAGAAAAAAAAAGTATTGTATCTGTACCCATATAATCAAGAAAAAATATCCGTATCAGTTTTTTTTTTTTTTTTTCAATGGTTTTAATACCGATCTTTTGTAGAAATTGTATGAAAATTAGAAAAGAAAGTGCTATAAATCTTTATTGACATATAAATAAAAGAAATACAGTATAACTTTGCTCTTACGTTCTCGGAGTTTATGTTATTTCTGAATTTATTTTACTTTTTTTTTTTTTAAAGATACCTTTATTTCCAATGAATTTCTCTCCATTTACACTTGTATATACAGCAAATATAGAGGAAATACTTGTTTTAATAATAAAAAAAAAAGTAATATAAAATAAAAATATTTAGGAGATGGATTCCATAAAGGCAGATAATATTCTTTATTGTTTTCTAAACAATGCATTTCTTTTTAAAATAATTTACCAACTGTGTGACAATGAAAATTTACCTAGTTTATAATTAAAAAATTTTTTGCAGGACTCTTACATGAATTAGTAATGTTCATTTATTTTCAGGTTTTGGGTTGGGTTCGGATTAAAAAGCATTTTTAGTAATTGAAAGCTGCTTCACTCTAGTGCAATTTTTTTTTCTTTATTATTACATTTTTTAACTCTCCTGTTTTTGTAAAGAATAAAGTCTTTAATTAACAATCAGTCAGTATAAAAATATGTCACATTATGCCCATATTAATGTATTTGGGGTTCAATTAAAAAGATTTTAAACTGCATACCACAAAAAATGTGGAAATCAGGTGCAGCAAAGCTTATTTTAAAAATTAAACTGAAATTTGGAAAATGCCCAGATTTTCAAACTTGTTCTGTTTAAAATTTTAATATGAAACATTCTTCAGTCTATAGATATATTACAAAATGGCAACCAGTCAAAAAAAAAAAAAAAAAAAAAACTATAAATATTACATATGAAATCAGAAAAACAAAATAAATAAAGCTTGTACATAGTTAAAAGCTTTAATTATTAAAAAATTAAATAATTACTCTTATTGTTACAAATACTATGTACAAACAAGAAATTTTTTTTAAATACAATGTTTAATATAGTATAATATTAGTTTTTTTTTTTTTAGGTAATACTTTATCTTCCTTTACATTTCTCGGCAACTATTTATATATTAAAAAAAATAATAATTGATGCTATTGCGCTTAAAAAAACATGTACAATTGCTCTTTTTTAAGATTCATTGCATAGGATACTCAGGAAAATGATATATAGGTAAATATCTAACCCATTCAATTGTATATTTTCAGACTTGAAAGGTTAGCAAGAAAAAAATAAAACATGAGTGGAAAGTAAAAAAGTTAAGTCACTGTTCCTAAAATACTTTAAAACTGTACTGGTAATTAATGAGAATTAAAAAATAAAATAAACTAAACTGAAATGAAAAGTTTTACTGATCTGGTGGACTAAAATTTACATTTTGCTTGTCCGCTGAATGTTTTTGTGATCCCGGACCAACAGACCACCATTAATAGTTGCCTTGAAGCAAGAACAAATGAAACATTCATGAATTCTTAGCATAAAATAATTTTCAAAATTATATTTTTAGAAAGCAAATTGTACATAAATTAAAGAAATACAATAATAAAATGATACATGAAAATGTAAACTAAGAAACAAGGAAAAAATGATCAAAATACTTTAATCCAAAAAAGTATATCAAATAATGAAAAGATAACTTTGATTATCTAGAAAATGTTAACATTTTGTAATCAATAGAAACAATTATTTTTTCTGTTTTTTCCGTTCAGCTTCTTCTTCTTTTTCTTTCTCTATATCAGCAACTTTTTTACTAACTTCTTCAGCATCTAGCATTCGCATAGATTCATTCCTTTTCATCACAGCAACTTCTAAATTTTTCCCTTGGACTACCTCTAACAAAGCTTTGATGGCAAGTTTGATAGTGGCTTCATCATCAGAAATAATTTCATCGGAATAATTCTTTTCAAGATACTCTCTTACAGTTTTAGCACTACGGCCCGTAGAATTAGCTTTCCATTCATGATAAACACCTGATGGATCGGTCTGAAAAAGATGTGGTGTTCCATCAAAATCGAAACCAGCTATAAGGGCGGAAATTCCAAATGGCCGGCGACCATTACTTTGAGTATAACGTTGTTTGAGTTGTGCTATATATCTAGTGATATATTCAAGAGTTACTGGATCTTCAACAGTCAGTTTATGACTCTGGCATTCAACCCTCGCTCTGTCAATCAGAATACGAGCATCAGCTGTTAAACCGGCAAATGCCATCACAACATGATCATCAAGTAAACAAATTTTTCGCATGGTTCGCTCCTCTTGAAGTTTAGCAACTGATTTTTTTTCAACAGCTAAAACAACAATATCTTTTCCACAAACTCCGACTGCAGTCGAACCTTTTTTGACAGCTTCTTGAGCATACTCAACTTGAAACAAGTGACCATCAGGAGAAAATACAGTAATAGCACGATCATACCTTGAAGTACCCATGATAGCTTGTTATTTTCAAAGCGGAATGCAAGCACAAGAAATTATTTTTAATTAGTATTTCTATCAAATTTGAATTTAGCTAAAATTAATTAAACGTACAAAATTATAATTTATGACTAAACAACTTTGAAGAGCAATTTTTACAGTTTGAGTTTGAAAGTTAATCTCGCAGTTAAGACGTTAAGAGAAAATAATATTCATCATCACAAAACTATCAATCATCTTTAAAAAATTTTCTTGAAAAAATAAATAAATAAATGTAATATATTATGTAAATAGAAATAGTATATATTCAACATTATGTATTTATTAGTTTTAAACAAATTGTAATTCATAATTTTTAGAACAATCCATAATCTGAAATTTATGAGTGGAAAAAGAATAATGTAAAAAAAGTGTATGATAAATAAATATTTTTGATAACATATTTTTAATAAAATAATAAAATTTATTAAACTGGTCATTCACTGCTATCCGTAACTGAATCCGCTTGCTTTGTTATTTATTTTTTGACCGCTTTATTTATTTTTTGACCACCCTCTTGTAGTCACAAGCGATCATTGCACATTGTATTCTTGTAGCTAAAGCACGAATGAATACTACAGATATTCTTTAATCCGTGAGTTATAGTCACGAGAGCATTTAAAATCGTTGAACATTCTGTGTAAAAATGTCCTCTATTCGACAAACTCCAAAAATTAGTATTTTAGATAAACCATTGAGTAAAGGAAAATGTGAGGTATAACTCTTTTATACATCATAGAAGCTGTTACAATTATAAAGTTATGTAATTTTAAAAATTGATTTGTCGCAATTTGCAGAAACTCTTAAATTTTAAAATAAGCTCTAAATATTATAATTAAAATACAGAGCCTTGAAATAATCTTTAGTACGAATTTTCTACTATTTTTTAAAGTTCTTGAAATTTCAGCTATGCAAAACAAACTTACATTTGTTAACGACTGTTTGGGTTAGATTTAATTTTGTTATGATTGTACATATTTTTGTATGAATTATATTACACTGGCCAATCAAAAATTTAGCTTGCCCCCTCATGACCATGCTCATGACATAGGGCTAGTGTGGATATATATATACAGGGGTGCAGAAAATGTTCAAACCTCGGAAATTTCCCCCAAACACAGTATAAATTTCCCTCAATAATGCAAAAATCTACTTTGCTATACAAAGTCATTTGTTCTATGTAATAAATCTTTAAGAGAATAAATATACAGTGTAACATAAAAATATCGCTGTTAGTGTATAAGCACTTCAAAGTAGCAAATTGTTATTTTTGATTTACATTTTTATGTTCTCTTAAAAAAATATTCAAAATTTCCCCAGTCAGTTTAAATTTCCCCCGAACCTCGTTCGGGCGTTCGGACATATTCTGCACCCCTGTATATATATATATTAAATCACAGTATAAAAAAATGTATTGCCACCCCACTGCTTGTATTTGCGAGTTAACCAGACATTTCAATTTCGGTGCTAACTGGACGATAAGTGGTGTGTTCATTATTCAAGAATTATGTTTTTGGACTAGTATTTCTTGAGTAAATTATCATCGTCACTCTGTGACAACAGGTGGCAGCATCAGAGAATCTTCCTATCTGAAAACTTTTAATTAAGAAAGAAATAAAAATAAAAAACAAATCAAAAATTCGAAAATTGGCCTTTGAAGTGCATTGGAAGAAGTAAAGACAGACCTCCATGCAAAATTTTGTAGCTGTGTGATCAGTTGTTTGCCTAAAAAGCGACCAACATACCTCTAAGTTTAACTTTTTTTTTTGTCACTTTCTCAGTATTCTTATGGTTATTTTATCAATAGCATCTTTTCTAGTAATTATCAGTAAAAAGTCCCACATTGGCCATTGGAATATTGAACCCATGACCTTTGCGTTATTAGCCTGATGCTCTAACCAACTGAGCTTATGAGCCATGGACAGTCTTTTTATTAGGGGTTAAACGGATAATGATTTTGCCAGATATCGGATATCCGGAGCTCTTTTGCCTGCCGGATATTCATATCCGGTATTAGTTTTGTTTTTTGTTATGTTACATATTTCTTTATTTTTATTTTAAAACAATAAAATATAAACATGTTTCATACACTGCCCTTTTAAAAACATTTTAAATATAATTTACTTAAACATATTTAATATTCTATTTATTTGTGCAATATTGCCATGAAGAATAAAACTTTAAGCCTAATATACTCACTCCTAAACTTGCGATTTGTGGTGAAAAGCATTTTTCCAAAAAGATAGGTTTTGTTTAGAATTTTAAAAGTAAAACTTATTATTTATGTAATTTTACAGTTTTATAGTTAAAAAGAATGAAACAAGTGATTTTACTAATATAACTATAGTTGAAAAGTTATTTTTGTAGGAAAACTAGTATGTTGTGGCCATCACAGGATTTTCTTCTATATCATTCAATATAACAGCGTCACTTACTGTTTAAAATGTAGTACAAAAGTTTAACCCATAGCTTCTCACAATAAATATTTTATATTTGGAGTTTGGTGCAATTTTAATCAACAGATGCTGAGATGTAGCCATGTGAAAAATCACAATAGCAGCATCTGTCAACTGATATACACAGGGTTGTCAACTGCTCCAATTTCTGCAGAGTTTCTCCGAAAAAATTTAAAAACTCCGCTACTCCACGAGTTATTTTTTATGCTCCGCAAATTCAGTCTTGACCACCTAGCTAAATATTTTTAATTAAATACATAAAACTCAATAGTGGCAAACACTGAAAAAAAAAAAAAAACCTACTATCTTTTTTCTTTCTTTCTTCCCCCCCCCCTCCCCTGCACACATCTAGACAGAAATCGCGATCCAATCCTTATCAACTTTTGATTTTGCATTTTCAACAGTTGCCGCATAAAACATTATTCTTTGAATTTTATTTTTTATCTATGAAAGTGCTTCAACGCCTCTTCAAAATAAAAAAATAACAAAACTAACTTTTACAATCTAGTTGAAGAACCACACGCTTCATCGTACAATACTCATAAATAAATAGTAAAGAAAAAAAAAAGAAAACATTCTAGTGCTAGGCATTGCATAATCGAAATATTGCTGACTCAGAATGGGAACAAGTATTTGTTTACATTAGCTGAGAGTGTGCTTAATTAAAACCGCAAGCTGAAAGGGGGGAAGAAAGAAACCGAATGCTATGATTATCTTTATTTTGATTTTCATTTAAACTCTAGCAATGTTTCAGTTATCTTAATGCTTAATAAGTCGCTAAAACATAATACTTTCTAACGAAAAAAATTGTTTATTTTAATTATTTATCGATAAAAATAATGGATACAAACTACTGAACTTTAAGTACGATTGACAACACAAGGAATCTAAGACCAGGAAGAGGTATCCTCCATGGGAGACTTTCTAAGTGTCTTAGGACGTAATCACGCGAGTTTTATAGAAAACAGTATAAAGTCGGACTTTAACGGAGGAATTGTCCTCTGTAATAGGAAACTTTCTTAAGTGTTTTAATATACAAGTTTCTGAGAAAATCATGGAAAATTTCGAACTTTATCATACCAAGTATCTACCGTCGGAGAAAGAAAAAGAATATTTTCTGTGCTTTTTCTTTGGATAACTGAATACGCGATAACTTAGTTTTTATAGTGCGTGGGTGATTCTAAGAAATTTTCATATCTGAAAATGGGACTTTCACAAAAATCGTCGGATTTAAAATGGATTCGTCACAAAAAAAAGCACAAGAAAATTGCATATTTTATAAATCAGCCGCAAAAAATGACATAATAAAAAAAAAAAAAAAAAGGCTGATTTATGACTAAATAATTACACATTTTTAGAAAAATAACATCTATTTTAGCAATTAGTTTACGATTACGTAATTTTAAAAATTAGCTATAAAATAATTCCATATTTCTATAAAAAGCCACAAAATTATACTTATAATGCAAAATCATGTTTGAAAAAAGCAAGAAATTCATCGATTAGCATCAAAATAAAGCTTTTTTCAGCGATTAATTGTGATTAAACATAAATTTTGTTAATTAGCGGCAGTGGCAGCTCGTGGCAGGAGCTGCAGAGCTGCAGGCCCCCCAGAAATATTCGAAAAAATTATTTTATCAACTTTCAAAATATTTTGAAAATAAATATTATTATATTGTATAGTATTATGCATATAGAAAAGCAGATTACTTTGTTATCATGAAAAATTATTAAAAAGCTGAGAAAAGTTAATCATTTTTAAACGTAATAGCACCTCGAAAATTCGTAAAGGGACTGCTCATTCATGCAGCTCCCGAAAAAAGGGATTTCTTTAGGAAAAGAACAGTTACAACCGCCCCTACTCGTTTTCCCTACCAGTTTCGACCATTTGGTTGGAGCTGCAGCTCCGATCTGATTAGGGATTTCGGTGATGCTGGAAAAGAACAATTTCCCTTTGTAATCTACATTTTTTCTTCACAGTTTTTAATGTGGTAATCTCTGTGTTTGATAATTATTTATGTATGAGAGATAAAAAAATTTAGCATGAAGGTTATTCACGATTATATGAGAAAATAGAAGTCATTTTTATTTATTTTTCAAACAGATTTTTATTTTATATTACATGGAAATTTTGCACGGTTTTTCGGTTTGCCAATGGCAGAAGCGTTGAATAGACAGAATCTCAATTTTTATATAAATTTTGCCTTAAACATAATATTTAAAATTTATTAAGTGTTTAATCGCTTTGTTGATAAGGTTATTATTCTAATTATTATTATTATTTTTTTTTTTTCACTTGTATTTTAGTCACTAATATTTTTCTATTTTGATGAGAAATATTAGCAGTCGAACCTTTCTTAAAAACACGAGATTACTAAATTTTTAATTTCTGACATTTTCATACAACGAAGTTGGAAAGCATTTATAACTTTGTTTCATCTCTCTTTCTATTTGAGTGAGAACTTTCAGAAATATGCTCGGAAATTTAAGCATTTTAATATTCATTCTTTAGATTGACCACACTATTTTTCCTATATACTTCTTTTACAAGGACACACAAAACATCCAGAATGCACTACTGGCTTGGATAATATTTCAAACCAAATTAAACTGATATATACTATTCAAGCCATTTTAAATGTATCTAAAGAAAATAGTGTTTTAACATTTGTAGATTTCTTTTTTTTTTTTTTTTTTTTTAAATGCACGGCAATACAGAAGATGTGCAGCAAATTTTGGAAATTCATTCTTAATTATACTAAGGTTTCATATTTAAATGAAATTTTAGTTTACTGTACCATGTGTAAATTTTAGTTTACTGTACATGTGTGTAAAGTTCGCATTAAAAAAAATAATAACAATAAAATGTTCGTAATGTTAGACAAGCATTTCATAATCTATGTGATGTGCAAGATTTTACGTCAATGTTAACTCTTTTAATTAATATTTCAAAGGATGTTCTAAATAAATTAATGAAACGCATCATTATAATTGCACTTTTAAGATACGAGCATTACATTACTACAATGTTTTGAGGTCTCCTGAGCTCATTTTTGCTATTTTTACAGTGTTATATGTATGATGTGAGTAAGTGTATATATGTGAGTGAATATCATAACATCTAAATGCTTGGTTCGATTGAACTGAAAGCTGGTAGGTATGTGAAAGGTCACCATCAAACAAGCTGTATAGAATTTGATGGATGTGAGACTTATAGTTCTGTTACAAGGACACAAAGAAAAATTCCTTATGCAATCATGTATGTATACTTCGTAGCACCTTGGAGAAAATGATAGCATGCAGATGAAAAATATTTTGTTTGGGGAAAATTGATTATCATTAATAAATAAAGTTAACAAAATAAAATCTCCAGATTTTTTTTTTTTGTAATGAATGTCCAATAATATAAAATTTTAAATCTATGCTGTATTCTGTATTCCTCTGCTTCTTGCTCAGTCTGTGCATATAAAACCCGAAGCTCCCGATTAAAACAGATTATTTAGAAAATCATTTTCGCTTTTTTCTCAAATCTTACGTAGACATGTCTACTGTGAGATTCCTTTACAGCCCCCCTGTAAAGGAATCTCACGAGCCGCTACTGATTAGCGGCGAAATGATTGCGTATTTCTGCCATCAGCTACAAAATATCGTGATTTACTGAAATCAACTGGGGAAAAAAAAAAAAAAAAAAAAAAAAAAACACACAACCTTTATTGGCTAGCAGCCAAATGATAGCATATAAAATGTAAATTTTTGATTATTAGTGGGTAAGCGATCCCGTATTTGCGAAATCTACTTCAAAATTATTCCCGATTTCCAAGATTCCACTTTGAAAAAAAAAAAAAAAAAAATGCAAATTTCACTGATTAGTGGCAAAATAGTTGAGTATTTAAGATTCAGCTTTCAGAAGAACGCTTTTACATAGATTAGTAGCTAAATAACAGCGTGTTTTGGCAATAATAATAATTCGGCATAATAATCGCGTATTTTAGGATTTACCTTTAAACAAGAGTGAATTTTATCAATTAGAGCAAAATTATAGTATATATTAGCAATTATTTGCTATTAAACGTAGATTTTGTAAATTTGCAGTGAAATAATTACGAATTTCGGCAATCGGTTGTAAAAATATCGCGAATTCTGTCAAATACGGGAAGAATAGCATATTTATTTAATTAATGGTAAAAAAAGTGATTCTACCTCCCCCCCCCCCTTTTACGAGTAGCTCTTGATTTTTTAGGTATATTTAGCAATAATCTTAAAAAGTTTCAGAAAAGTTGATGGCTGTCAGTTTGCACTGAAATTAAATTTAATGTTGTACAATTTCAATCCTTTTCCATCCTTAATAACAATGATTATTTTATTGTAGATTCAGTTTTATTACATTTTCTAATATCTAAACTATTAAAATTGTCCATTATTTTGACTTTTGTTACTTCAAAAATTTAGGTTTTGTCTAAAAAAATCCAATTTTTGTATCTGTTTGAAGTATAGCATTGAAATTATTTTCACATCAATTGTCTTGTTCTTGTAATTAAACAAGTTTCTTTTGAATAGGCATATGCACTAAATGTTTGATTATTACTGAATAATGAATATTCAGTATACCGAATAGTAACTAAAAATTCGATGCGTACCTACATTTTACCTTTATTTTTATTTTTTACTTAATTTCATATGATTATTGTTAATTTATTTTTGTTAGTAGTTTCTTTCTTTCTTTTTTTTTTTTTTTAATTTTTTTTTTAATTTTTTAAAATTGCTCCTCAAAGTAGCCGAAATGCTCCTCAAACTGTTTTTGAAAAGTTGGCAACACTGTATACACTTAAATTAAGTCAGCATTCGTTTTTATAATTAGTTACCTCACCTCACGTATCAAGTTTTGTGTACTGATATGATATGCTATAAAAGTTGAGATTTAGCCTTCCTATACATGGGGTAAATTGCAGTGCAGTAGCGCCATCTCTTGGCCAATATATACTTAAAATAAATCAGCATAGTGTTTCATAATAGCTGGCTCTCTCAAATACTAAGTTTTATGCAATTATACACAATAGAATCTGAGATATAACTTTCCAATTCTTGGGATAGATTCCACTATAGCAGCGCCAACTATCAACCAATATGCGCCCAAACTGAATCAGCATGATTTCTCGTAATGCCCTTCTAACATACTAAGTTTTGTTTAATTATATGCAGTAGAACCTGAGATATAGCCTTCCCTAAAATTGCAGAAAGCACTGTATAGCAGCAGCACCTATTGAGTGATTTGCACTAAAAGTTGGTAGGCACTAATATATGCCAATGTGGATCCACATGTAAATATTTATATGAAATTCTGTGTGGTAGTTCCTGAGATATGGCCTTCCTTCAAATTGGAGAAATTGCAGTACAGCTGCACCACTTGTTGAGAGATTTATATCAAAAGTTGATAGGCACTAATTTATGTCATGAATTTATATGTATTTCTGTGCAGTAGTTCTGAAGATACAGTTGAAACAGAATTTCTGTCATGCACACACAGACATTCTTTAAAAATGATCAAATTGGGTTCTATACCTCTTAAAACATGCAGATCCATTGACAGGGTGACTAACACTGGAATTTTTCCAAATTCCCTGACTTTTTCACTCTGGAATGTTCCCTATTTAAAATGGCATTAATAGGTCCTGTGCAACTGGTTTGTTTACAGGGTCACCTAAAAAATACCAATGCATTGCATTTTAGGAGAGACATTTTTATAAATCACATTTAAATAACTTTCTACTGTAAAAATCATAAAGAAATTTTCATTTGTTGTTAATATGCTAAAGTAATGTTTTGTGTAGAATATTATATGGTTAACCTTCAGATGTACAAGGCTACAATAAAATATTCATTTACATTAAGGGCTGCAATTAGAATCTGAGAGCTGCATTTTCTTTTGCATTAAGCATTTTTAACACTTTCCAAAATATTTAAGAATGATTATGAATTCAATTAGTCTATCTGTCTGCCTTTAAGTCCTTCTGTTTGTTCATTGTTGGATGATTGTACGTAGGCAAAAAACATTGAAGGTAATACAATACTACAAGTACATACAGATGGAAAGTGTTAATAATCAATGTATACCAAATGATTTTTTGTTCTTGTAAATATGATGGAATAAACAACTATGTAGCTGTTCCATTATAAAGCAAAAATTGGGGTTCTCTAGTTTAATTTGTTTAAATTGTCCCCTATAAATGATCAAATAAATTTTAAAATAGAAATACAGTGAAATTGAGTAATTCGAACTTGTTTAATTCGAAATTCTGGATAATTCGAATTTTTTACTTGGTCCTTTGGATTTTGTATTAAAATAATGTTAAAAAATCATGGATAATTCGAATTTTTCATACGATTACCTTGAAAATATTACAGTAAAATTTGTTCCCGAGATTTTTCTCAGCTAAAGTACATTATTTTTTTAAACAGTTTTTCAAAAGAAGGATAAAGAAATACAAGAGAAACCCCTACGTAGTGCATCAGAAGATATGGTCCATATACATGAACTTCAAGATTTTTTTTAATTGAAAGTCATATCTCATGTAGAAGATTCTATTTTTGTATCAATTGATAGATTGAAGTCATATGCTTTGACACAAAGATTGTACTTAAAGAAGCAATAAAAAATATCTGATTATTTTTAACAAGTGTTGAATAATTATTTAAGCTCGTAAAAAATTTTGATTTAATGGGAGGGGGGAGAAATGTAGCAGTATTCTTAGATATAAAGTTTTTGTGTTAAATCTGTGATGGTAGAGTTTTAATTTTTTAATTTATATCTTCTTTTTGACAAAATAGTATACATAATTCAAATTTTTGGATATTTCGAAATTTTCTCTGGTCCCTTCAACTTCGAATTATCCAAGTTCTACTGTATTTTTCTTAAAATCATGAATACTAGCCACTTTATATATGAATTGATTGACATAAATTTATTTTAGTGTTATAATTTTTCGTTTGAAAGTTAGATTATTATTATTATTTAATGTAAGCAATTATAAGGAAAAAAATTCATGTGATTTTTCGTACTTTTTTTTTTTTTTTTTTCAAATAAAATAATAATTTAGTTTGTTCTTTATTTCAGATAAATCTGAGTACCTATGCATTATTGTTTTCGGAAATTGTGCAGTATTGTCAAAATAGAGTATTCTCTGTTCCAGAGCTGCAAAATAGGTTTGTGTTGTTTATGTTTATAATAATTTTCTGAATTAATAGACTCTCTATTAACTGGGATTGGGTTGACCACGATGGCTTAAAACCATTAATTGTATGATATTAGTAAAGAGTACCACAGTTAAGAAATCAAGGATTAGTTTATAAGTTAAAATTAAATTGTCAATAATAAATTGTATTCTTATCAATATATTGTTTTAAAAAATAAATATATTCAGGATTTTAAGGAAATATTGTTATATCATCCTAAATAATATATAAGAAATAAAACAGCTATAGGCTTTTATGAAATTTTATTTTTCCGACTGAGTGAAAATAATGCCTGGACTGGGAGTCGAACCCCAGATCTTTGACTTACAAGGTCAAGTTTCACTCAGTCAGAAAAATAAAATTTCATAAATATGAATTTCTTCCAATCAGTTGATTGTGTGATTTTAATAAAAATTGGTTTTCTTTCTCCCATTGTTTAATGGTGTTTTCCATTACCTTTGGCTTATTTTCTGTCGAGCTATCTACACGATAGACCAGATGTTTCTGCCTAAAGGTTGTCTGAGTGAGTAATGCTGACCGGTTGTCGACCTGGATAGCTCAATTGGTAGAGCCTTGACCTTGTAAGTCAAAGATTCGGGGTTCAACTCCCGGTCCAGGCATTATTTTCACTCAGTCAGAAAAATAAAATTTCATAAATATGATTTTCTTCCAATCAGTTGATTGTGTGATTTTAATAAAAATTGTATTTCTTTCTCCCATTGTTTAATGGTGTTTTCCATTACCTGAGGCTTATTTTCTGTCGAGCTATCTACATGATAGACCAGATGTTTCTGTCTAAAGGTTGTCTGAGTGAGTAATGCTGACCGGTTGTCGGCCTGGATAACTCAATTGGTAGAGCCTTGACCTTGTAAGTCAAAGATCTGGGGTTCGACTCCCAGTCCAGGCATTATTTCCACTCAGTCGGAAAAATAAAATTTCATAAATATGATTTTCTTCCAATCAGTTGATTGTGTGATTTTAATAAAAATTATAGGCTTTTAAATAGTAATACAGTCAAATCCCTTTAAACTGTAGACTTATGATCTGTAATTTATTTTGTAATGGGGATAAAGATATTTACAGCTGAGATTAAAAAAAAAATCGGTCACATTTGTCACTTTTTTACTTTTTTTTTTTTTTTTTTTTTTTTAAATCAAATTATTAGCTTATTCCTTGCTGTCAAATACAGTTGAGAAAAAAAAAAAAAAAAATGTGAGGTTCTTGTATTTATTATCCTACAATTCATATGGACTATTCAAATCAAAAAATGTCGGGGAAGTATGTAAAAATTTAAAAGAAACCACTCTTACATCATCAATGTTTAACAAAATTAAAAATAATTATTGATGAATAATCATTTCTGCATTTAAAAAATATTTCCTTTAGTATTTTTTAAATAAATATGTATATTTATATTTTATTGCTATGTAATATTTGAGTATTTATAAAGTATTTACCTTCATATATGAATATGATTGATTAGTTTTGTAAACATTGAAGAAATATTTTATTCTTTCTAAAATTTATTAGAACTTGTCTTTCCATTCTAATGTCTACCTATGAATTAATAATCATAACTGACTTTGTATCTGTAAAAGAAAAATTTAAACAATGACCTCTAATTTGCAAATTCCTATAATCCACACAGTCTTTGGTTCATTTAAATAATCTTACTTTAAAAGAATCTGGTGTGAAACAACCACACGACTTCCATTACCCACTATTACACGTATTATATGCATTATTTTTTTTTTTTTAATTTTTTTTTTAAATATGTATATCTATATAATATGATCAGGAGACTTAAAATTGACCTAACAAAATAGAAACCTAAAATTTTTTTGGTAAGAGGCATTTGGTAATCAGACATGTTACTTTTCAGCCTTAAGGCTGAATTCCGCCTTTTTAAGCTTGAAAATTATTATTCTTGGGATCAATGCAAATCTGCATTAAAACTTTTTGGACATGTGTAAGGGGGGGGGGGTGTCAGCCTGAATTTTTGCAATATATTATTAGCAATTTCTATGTAATTGGCTTTCAAGAAATGTCAAATTCAAACTTAAAGAAAATGAAAAAGAAATAGCACTTCAACTACATTTTCTTAATGAACTTGAACTACATTATTTTGCTAATTAATTGCCCCAGCAAACAATGCTTCTATAGAATAAACTTATTTTCAAATATATGTAATAATTTTGTCTGTTTTTTAAGCACTTACAACTATTTTAATTATAATTAATATGATATTCAATATAAGATTTATTGTTCTGATTTTGTTTATTGTGTGTACATGTATGCAATCAGATTTAACATTTTTATTATTGAAAAATTTATATTGCGTCAGTTGCCTGATAGCACTTTTGAAAGGGGGGGGGGGTCGTGAAAAGTTCAGCCTTTTTTTCTGTAAGCTTGTACCATGTCTGGGTAATATATGCGTAAAGGCATATAAAACAAAGTTTACATAGCAAGTTAAAAAATAAGGGAAAAAAAATGGTAGAGTTATTTTTTGAAACACCAATTTTTGAGATCTAAAACTGACCTGCCTAAGCAGGATGGATGACTGTTAATTTTCCTGTTATAACCACATAATACATGAGAAAGGATACCTTAAATTGACTTATGTAACAATTTTCAAGAAAATTGTTAGAGCCATTTTTGAGCTACCAAATTTTACCAAAACTTGGCATACTCAATTATTGACTGGAAAACAAAAATTACATACAAATGGATATTTAAAAGGATGAGTTTGAAAAAAAAAAAAAAAAAAATCCGTACAGCCGTTTTTAAAAGAATGCACTTTAAAGAGCTTTTTAAAAGAGTGCACAAGACCTGAAATTGAGCTATTTATACAGGACGCCTATCAATTTTCCTGAACTAACCAACTATATCATTTGAAAGGTCATCTAATAGAGTGTTTATGTAACAACTTTGAAGAAAATCGTTAAAGCCGCTTTTGAGATACAGACATATGGTCCCACTTCCAGTTTTCCAATTTTCACCAAAATTTGGAAAATTCATCTGTTTACCAGATCTGTATCAATTCTGAAGTTTTGTAGTTCTATCTTTATTAGTTTCAGAGATATGATAGCCAGAAGATTCTGCACATGCATACACACACAGTGACCAATTACCAAAAACTACTTTTTTGGACTGAGACTGAGGAGGCCTTAAAATGTGTAAATCAGGTGAAAACAATATAGAATTTTTGGACCAAATAAAATACTTCTATTACCTCTATGGTAGTAGGATAATGGAAGTAAAAATAAGGAGACAATAACATGAAACAAGTCAGGGAAAATCAAAGAATGAGGGAAAAGTCAGGGAATTTAGAAAATCTGGAAAAGTCAGGAAATTTCATTTAAAGTCAAGAAATTTTGATAAATTTTGTGAAAATAAGCTATATTAACCACTTCACATGCCACTGTAGTGTGTGGAAGGCTACATTTACCCCGAGTTATCTTGGGATGGCCAGTGAAGTGGTTAATCAGTGAATTTTTAATGCTTTTTCAAATAACTAAATTTTTTGCTAATGTCAGGAAATTTTCATAGAAAATATACTGTAAGAGTCAGGGAAAAGTAGAGAAAAATCTAAAAAAAGTCAGGGAATTTGTAAAAAATTAAATGCTAGCCACCCTGTAATAATAAAAAAATTAATTAATTAAAGACTTAGTTTAACCCTTTTGCACGCAGTGAGCCCAGTCTGGAATCATGGAAACATCTCCTTATATTATTAAAATCTGTGCGCATCTGTCTTTCTGTCTGTCTGTCTGTCTCTCTGTGAAAAATGCCTTGTGACCGCTAAAACTCCGGCGCTAATGGTCGCATCGCTTCGAAACCGGTGTCAACAGACGCAGAATTTCTTCATCTCGACATCGCGATAATTCGCTAAGCGATGCGACCCTAATTAGCGGAGATATTAATTAAAACGTCCACCCTTGTCTACCGAAAAATGACCCAGAATTCATGATTAAATGCTTAAAAAGCGACGTTTTTACGGAAAAAGTGGAAAATAAATTAGAAATATCAGTCGTATCGTTACAAATAAGGTATCAAATGAAAGATCCGATTTTTCTGAATCCGACGGTTTAAACAGCTTATCGATAGGGCAATTAGATTTTTTAAAATTAACTAAAGTATGAAAAAAAGGTGGCAACAAATCACAAGAGTTTTATTAATTTTGCAATAGACGTATTTCGGTTACCATGGCGCCGGGCGAAAGAATAAATAGATTTTACTTCCTGCTTTACTAATTTTGTACTGGAAATAAAAATTGCAAATTTCAAAATGCTTCAATTTTATTCAAAATTATTTCAAACTTGCTACACACTTTTAACATCACAAGACGAAGTAGCAGTTAAAATTTCACCGGGTTTCCAAAATAAATAAAAAATGTACAATTTAATTGCAAATTAAATTTTATTCTCATACGCGTATTTCAAATTCTAACTATGATTAAATTATTTTTAATACATCTTTCGAAAGATATTTTAAAGTACTTTTATATTATCGAAAGTGGGATTCAAGATTTCGCTTCATTTACACGTTTTGAGGTCTCCTGAATCGGTTTTCTTTTGTATCTCAGCTACTAATTAAAATAATTTCATAAGTAATACATCATTTGATAGCTTTGTTGATTTGGAATCGAACAGTAGATTACAGAAATTTCTACCGCCAGATGGCGCTGTAATATTTTCAAATTAAAATAGTTCAATTTTTAATTATGATTAAATTATTTTTAATACATCATTCGAAAGATATTTTAAAGTTTTTTTATATTATCGAAAGTTTTCACCAGATTTACACGTTTTGAGGTCACCTGATTAGGTTTTCTTTTGCATCTCAGCTAATTCAGTTTGACCGTTCAAAGTTGATATATGTAGGTTAATTAGGAAGGGCTGAAAGGGTGGGGAAGATATAGGCGTGCACCGCGCTCACGGGACAGCGCTGCCGAAGGCAGTGGGGACCTGTTCCGACTTTTTAACCGATGAGAAATGATTTTTTTTTCAATTTCTTTTCTTAAGAAAAAAATTTGACTTGAGAAGGAATATGTGCGCGTAGCGCGCGTATACCTTCACACGTGCGCGCGCAGCGCGCATGGGTCTGCGCTGCCGAAGGCAGTGGGGACACGGTGTAAGTTTTTACACGATCAGAAATGATTTTTTTAGGGGGCACGAAGGGTCAGGGAAGGAATACGCGCGCGCAGTGCGTGTATTCCTTAACTTAAACGCGCGCAGCGCGCACGGGACTGCGCTGCCGTAGACAGTGAGGACCCAGTCCGACTTTGTACCTGATGAGAAATGATTTTTTAAATTTTCTTTTCTTAAGAATAAAAATTTGATTTGAGAAATCAAATTTTATTTGGACCCGGACCGACTTTTTACCCAATCAGAAATGATTTTTTTTTTTTTTTTTAATTTCTTTTCTTAACACTAAAAGTTACTGTTAGTGATTCATTAATTTTAGTGATTCATTTGAAAATACTGGCCCGCTAGCGGGCGAAGCTCGCTAGTTCTCATTTTAAATGCTGAAAATATGTGAGAAACAAAACGAAAGTTAAAACCAATGTAACTTTTAAAATGAGATAAAAAATACAAAAATTTAAAACTTTAAAAATACATTTTAATTAGGGCTGTATCGATTAATCGGTTCAGTTAATCGACCAATGCTTAGTCCCGATCAATTTTTTTTATCGAGTTAATCAAATCGATTAATTCGATTAAAATTTTTCAAAATCCGATTAAAATTTTCAAACTACAAATTAAAGTAAAAATGCTGTTCTGCCTACAAAATATTTTTTTGCATATTTTGCTAACAAACATTCTAAGAAACATCCATCAAATAATGAAAAAGCAAAAAAAATAAAATAATAATAATAATAAAAATAAATAAATAAATAAATAAAACCTCTCAAAAGAAGTTGTTGCACTTTTGTTGACAGAGAAAAAGGAGAGGACAGTTATTAAACAAAATGCCGCTCCATGTGCATGCAGGAGCAACACCACCTGTCTGTAGCCTTCTATAGAAAGTGTTGACTAGAGTAATAGTATTCTCAGAAACAAGAAGCTTTCAAAAAATAGAAATGCTAAAATTTTTAAAAAAATAAATAAATAAAAAGGAGAAGGAATTGAGATTTCCACTATCCCTCTGATGGGGGAAATGTCAACAGAGTTTTACAATATCTTCAAGCGTTTATTGTCTGTTCAGAATTGCTGATAGTAACTATTGAAGTAGAAACAGAAAATAACATTCTGTGTTCTAGTCCGAAGTGACAAAGAAGTACTAAAATATAAGAATTTGAGATTTTTATGATAATGATATGGAATTTTGAGAATTCATTTAAAAATAGTGACAAGCGAGATGGACAAGGCCAGCAAATATAAAACTAAAGTATGTGTAAATTCATTTAATGTTTCTTTCAAACTTAATTGAAAAATTAATTTATTAAAAAAAAAAAAATTAATAAATAAATAAGTGAAAATGTTTATATAAAATTAACACTTAAAGCCACCAATTATTGCTCTGAAAATTGATTTAAATTTCAGCTATGAAACAGATATATAAATAATTAAACAAAAATTTTTGAAAAAAAAAATTTTTTTTTTCTCAGTCAAACTTATGGATAATATATATATATATATACACAATATGAGAGTTTTATTCATCATTGAAATAAAATTATATATAAAAAAAAAATGAAAACTAATTAAAAATCCGATTAATCAACCGATTAATTGTTTAATGAACTATGATTAACCCAGTTAAAACTCTTAATCGATTCCCACCCCTAATTTTAATTAAAAACATTAAAACAAGACAGACGTTTCGGCTAGAACACTAGCCCTCCTCACTGTCAAACATACAAGCACAACATTTACAAAAATTCTAAATACATCATAGCAAGATTAAATATTCAGGAGGAATAGCTTTAGCCTCATTCAAGGCAGAATGTTGCATTTTAGTAAAAGCGCCCTCTAGAAAAAGCCGAAACGTCTGTCTTGTTTTAATGTTTTTAATTAAAATGTATTTTTAAAGTTTTAAATTTTTGTATTTTTTATCTCATTTTAAAAGTTACATTGGTTTTAATATATTAATGAGACATATAAATTATGTTTAATTTTATTAAAATAAAAAATGAAATTTAATTTAATTTAAAAATTACTTTAAACCTTCTTTGTCAATAATATGCATCAGTACTATGAAATTCGATGCAAATTTTTTGACTGCAGTAATTCTTTAAAAACCTTTGTTATGAGCTTCACTGCAATGCTCAAATCCCAATTTTTCCAAAATTCATCTGACACAGCGGATGCAACATAAAATGTTAACGGCAACTGTAAATGGTGCATGTGAACTATTCAAGACCTTATTAGACTGCTTACAATTACATTTGCTGAAGTTCCTAATTTAAGGGTCTGGTTTTCAAAGTTCATTTGAGCAGTGAGCCCTCTTTGGATACACCTACAAAATTAAAATGGCAGCTCTAAACTTTACAAAATGATACATTTGAACTATTTTAGACCTGATTAGACTGCCTACAAACTTTTTTGGTGAAGTTTTAATTTTAAAAAGTAGTGTGCCAGAAAGGGTTTACATAAATTTAAATGTCTGTAAAAGGAAGGGATTAATTACATTTCTTAAATTTATCCACCACTTAAAAAAAAAAAAGTTTCTGCAGAAAATAAATAATTGAATAGATGAAAGTTCTTGTGTATGCTGTGTTCATGTGCTTCTCCATTATACAGCTCTGTTAGGGGTGTTTTATCTGTTAGTTTGACTTAATGTTATGCTGTAGTATTTTATACATATTCTCTACATTGTGTTGTTCTTTGCATGGATATAATAAAATAAATATAGAAAATAATACATTTAAATTTTACAGTTAATTTTCCAGATAACATACATATTAAAAAGTTACGGCTTATTACAAACATATCCATAAGAATAAAAAAAAAAATAGAAAAAGCATCTTGACAAATTTTAATATCGATAGATTTTCATGTGTCCACCTTTTGTAGTGCTACAAACATCTGAACAGTAATTTCTCCATATGTTTTGTAGCATATTATGAGTTATTATATTTTTATTTGGAGAATCATGAAATCCACTGTGTATAAATAAAAAATTGAAACTGGGGATGAATTGAAGAAGTGTATCATTTAAGCCATTAATCTAATAACTCCTGATATGCTACAAAACACATGGACAAGATTAAATTACCATTTAAACATTTGTTATGCCACGCTACAAAAGAAGCATACATTATATTCCATTGATGTTAAAACTTGATGAGATGTTCTTTATATTTAAATACATAATTTTTAAATTTTAATGGATTAATTTGTAAAAAAAAAAAGGCTATACGGGCTGAATTGTTAGATATTTTTAGCCCGTACACCCTGTATTGAAATAATGCCTATATATAAAACCCGAATAAACTACTACGTCAGAAACGCCAAAGAAAAATATTGGAAATTGGAAATGCATACAGCTGTTTCGGTAGCCTATAGCGTACCGTCTTCAGTGCAAAAAGGATCCTTTTTGCACTGAAGACGGTACGCTATAGGCTACCGAAACAGCTGTATGCATTTCCAATATTTTTCTTTGGCGTTTCTGGCGTAGTAGTTTATTCGGGTTTTAATATTCCAACGCCAAGTCTCCTGTTATTAAATGCCTATATATAATATTCTTGTACACAGATAAAATAATTCTATTGAGTACAATAATTTAAACGCTGAACAAGTTTCATGATATTGGAAAAGCCTTTTTCATGCATAATTATTTTATTTAATTTCTTATCTTCGAATATGTACAGTATGAGGCAAAAATTATTTTATTATTTTAGAATCAATTAAGCAATAAATCTAAAAATATAACCAGGTTGAATATACAGATAATAACAATTTTTTTTTTTTTCTTTTAACCTCAAAAATCTTTTTAATTGTATTTAATACTTGATATTATTATTATTATTATTTTTAACAGATTGTCACAAATGGGATATCATGTTGGAGAAAGGATGGTGGATGTTTTATTTGTCAGAGAAAGAAATTTCAAAAGAGAGACCAAGTTAATAAATATTTTGATATTTATTAAGAATCATTTATGGAAGGTTTGTAATTTTTCATATTGATTTGTAAAATAAAACTAAATCTTACGTTTCAGTATTTCTTTTATTTCATTGACTTTAAAGGTTATTGAAAAAAGAATTCACGTAAATATGAGAAAACTTGCTCTTAAAAATATTTTTATACTTTTATGTCTAGAACTTTCTTTAACTTTCTGATTTCCTTGACAAAAGGTAAAATTGTAATGTTTTTTTCACTATGTACTAAAATGAGTGGAATTTCATATTAAGATTAAAAATATATATATGCATCAAAAAAGAAGGGGGGAAAAAAAAAAACTTTACCACTATGGTCTATTATATATCGTAGTCATACTTAAAATAAAATAAAAAGTAATATTTCTGTAAACTTATACCTTATTAAAAAAATCCTTTTTTACTATGCAGATATATTTCGGATGCTCAGCATTCATCTTCATTGCATTGATGTGATTGTCTCTTCAACTAATAGAAATAAATTTTAAGTCCTTTTGAATAAATTAGTGTATAAAAGGTAATAGTTCATAATTACATACTTGCCAACTTTTCTGGTTTTTCCGGAAGACTTCCGGTTTTTTAACGTATCTTCCAGTCTTCCGGACAGATGATGAAATCTTCCATTTTTAAAAAAGTCGCGGATATCGTTCATTTTAAAAAGAAACCCAAATGTTCTACGAAAACTCCTGATTCCCAATCTTTCTCCATCCATATCATAAATGTCAATATTCATTTCAAACTTGCTTTATGAGATTCTAGAACATTTAAAGAAATAGAATTGTTAAATATTTCTTGCTGATGTAATTATTTTTTGCCCTCCCCCCCCGTTATTTATCTCCAACTAGTGATCAGCAATCAAATGTTCTGCAGAAGTCTTTTGTTTCCTAATCTTTATCCATCTGCAACATAAATGATAATATTAATTTTAAAGTTCTTACATTAGATTCTAGAAGTAGAGTTGAAAGAGTTTAATATTTCTTACTCTGTAATTATATTTGTATCCCCCCCCCTTCTCCGGATTATGATCAATGATCAATTCTAGAAACAATAAACAGGGTTCCTACGAGTCAGGGGGAACAGGGAAAACCTGGAAAAGTCAGGGAATTTGAAATTACTGAAAAAAGTCAGGGAAATATCAAGGAAAATTGTAATTGCTCAAATACCTGGAAAAATGATAATATAAACCTGGAAAATGCTTTTTGAGCATTCAATTTATATCGCAAGTCACATTACTATGTTGTCTTTTATGCTGCGATTTATGTTCTGTTTTCTACCGTGAGCTATTTTTAATGTCACAAACCTAATTTTGTGACTGGAATTTTCTAAAAATAGACCTGGAAAACCTGGAAAAGTCAGGGAATTTTATTTTTGAAATTGAGTGGGAACCCTGAATAAAGCAATGGAAGTGTCAATATTTCTCACTTATGTAATTATTTTTAGATCTTTATTGCTGAATTTAATGAATCTGTATATTTTTCCTCAATTAAATTAAATATTTGTATGTCATATTTATACCAAATATGTAAACATGGGGAAAAAAAAAATGAAGAATAATTTTTTCAAGTAGGAAAATTTTTCCCAAATCAATTTAAGAAAATTAGTACTCAGTTGGTTTTATGCACGTTTGAAACTGATAATTAGCTACTGCTACTTTTTTTTATTTGTAGGATTAATGTACATACACGAAAATCATATTCTATATTTATTTAAAAAGTTAGTTATACTTTAACTTAACTAAGTTTTTTTGTCTATTGTTAAATGAATTTCTTACAGATTCTGTTTTGTAGATATTTATATATTGAAGAGGAATAACTTCATTTAAACTTTTATATATTTAGTATAATCAATCTATAGTAAAACATTTTTATAGATTGCTTCTAAATATTAAAATTGTAAAACTGTATTGTTTAATACATCAAAGAGAGAAAAAAAAAAAAAAAAATCTTCCCTTTTTTTATGAAATCTTCTGGTTTCCAACAAAAATCTTCCCTTTTTTTTATTAAAACTGGCTGGCAAATCTGATTTAATTATTAAATTTTGAAATTTGCAAAATAACAGCTTAATGAATGGATATTTCTGACAGTGCAATGGTAATCAAAAGTAGGGTTGTCACATTTATCTTAAAAAAAGAAAAAAAAAACATTTTTCTTAATACAAGGTGCTGACAGTTGAATTTTTTCCCCTGATTCTTCTACCAGTACTTTTCCTTTGAAATTTTTAGTAGTTAGTGTGCAAGATTAATTAAGTAAAAAATTATTATATAGATATACTGGTGGAAGAATTGAGGAAAAAATTTATACTGTCGACACCTTGTAATACTAGATTATTTTGTTTTTATCATACAACTGACAATTTTCATTTCTGTTAAAATATATTTAACGTGCCAACATACAATGTTTTTTAATAGAATGTTTCTTAAAAACACACTAGATTTTAATAATTATTTAATGTATTGCAAAATTATATTTAAAAAAATAAATAAAAACCGTGTAAATTGGACATTATTTACAAAAAAAAAAAAAAAAAAAAAAAAAAAAAAAAACTGTTTCCATTAGAAATTAATCATATAATATTCATAAGCAAAAAGTAAAACTTTGTATGAAAACTGAAAAAGTAAGATGAAAATTATTTAAAAAAAAACTTAATATTAAAAGTCAGATATTAAAACAAAAGAAATTTTTGTGCAGGAACGGTTTAAACACACAACAGAAGACTGAAATATGTACAATATATGGGGAAAATGTATAATCTGGCAACCTTAGTCAAAAAGTTAATTAAATATATTTATAATTCAATACTTTATCATTAAATAAAAAAAATATATATATAATTAAAGTTAATGAAATCACTTTCTGACCCCTGGAATTGTTTTATTAAGAAAATAATTTAATTTAAAAATCTGAACATAAACCATTAGTTGGTGTGTTAAATATTACAAAATTAATGAGCATTTTTAAACTATCGCATAAAGTCATAAAATCAAGAAGTAAGAATTCAGAGAAGAAAGCCTAACTACTGCTCTGTCTTTCATAGCGAATTAATAGCCATAAATGAAGGCCTTGATTCACTCTGACCACTTACTAATGGTAAGGAAATCTGGATTCTCTCTGACAGTAGAAGCTCTGTCTAACACTTGGCCAATTGTCATAGTGTGAGAGATGATATTGGAGTTAATATTCTTAAAAAGTTGAAGCGCCTCTCTTTGTCTCATCTGATTCACCTACAGTGGATTCCCTCCCGTGCTGATATCAGGGACAACGAGATTACTGACACCCTAACCAAGGCTGGTGCTGGTGAAGCATTCATGCAGTGATGCCAGATTGGGGATTTTGTCTCCATTTTGGAGATTTTTGAGGCTTCTGGAGACAATTTCGGAGACCAAATATTTGTGGGGACTTTTTTGGGGAATTCTGAAATTTTTGGGGACAAATCTGGGGAGTTCTTCAACTTTCTGTCAATGTTGGCAACGTAATGATTTATCCCTACGACCAGGGATTTTCAATAGCTTTATTGTTATTTCGTGATTTTTTTTCAAAAATTATTTTCATTTGAGGAAAAAATCTGAGCTTAAATCCACTTAAATCTGCTTGATATTTTTATTTTCCCTTTTTAGTAGAAATCAAGTTGGGGATTTTTTCGACCCCCCCCCCCCCCTTCCCTGATTTGGAGAAATTTGAAGACCTGTTTGGGGAAATAATTTTTGACCATCTGGCATCCCTGCATTCATGTCTTCTTTGCCTCTCACCTATATGGAACTTTTTCCAGTGGTCAAGAAACAGAATGAATTCTCTTGTCATGTTCCACCAGTGCACCATCGGTATCTGAGTCACTGGCCAGGTGGCTTACTTCATTGTAACAGGCAAGATCAAACCACCCTCACTCGCTTCCTCAGTGATCATCTTAGATATTTGACATTTTTGGGTGGTTTCAAGCGTTTTGAAGTATGTGCCAAACATTCTGTTGAGCAAGTTTCCCCTGATCATATTCTCGAGTGCTTGGGGGCTTTCTAAGTAAGATCTTACTGACAATCCTCTACTGGTTCTAGATTTCTTTAGAGTGCACAATTTCATGGACCTGATTTAGCCCTGCTAGTCTATTGGGATGGCAACAACAACAAACTACTGGAAGTATCATTTTTGATGTTAAGAGATATTAATTAAAAGTGAACTTGTGATGTCACTAAACTCTGACTGCTCAATCAGAGCATGCAAGCTTTTATAAATTGACCCCTAAAATTTCTGCAGAATTAAAATTTTATTTAACGGAATGAAAAAAAAAAGTGTAATTTGCATATTTTCATGCACTAGTTGGTTCCATATTAAATTTTACGTTTACATATTTATTCCTAAAATTTGCTTAAATTTACATCCCAGTTGTTTATTTGTATTACTTTATATATTTTTTTGTACTTTTCTTAATTATATTAATTATGGTTTTACAGGCATTATTTGGTAAAGAAGCAGATAAACTGGAACATGCTAATGATGATAAAAAGACATGTATCCTTTCTGATTAAATTAATGGATTAAGTAAAAGGTATTTAATAGGGGGGGGGAGGTTAAAGACAGTTTCTATATACAGCAAAGCACCATTTATACGTGTCTCATTTATACATCTTTTACTTTTATACATCCTTTCAGTGAAGTCCTGATTCATTCTTATTCATTTTAATGCAAAAATTTTTTGTTTATATGCCGCTAATATCGGTTATACTTCTTTTCCACTTTACTAAAATTCACAAAATTTCTCGACCTGTGTCAGTATTTTCCATTCTAAATAAGACTGATTTTTCCTATAAAGCATTGTAAATAAAGGAACACAGGAAAGATCGAAGAATACTGATCAAAGAATCAATTGAATTCATAGTAGAATTTTTAATACTCATACACAAGAGACAAAATCAGACGATCATGACACGAATCAGACGAATATTAAAGATTTTTAGTGTTATTAAATAACTATCTGTTTGGACGTAAATCCTATACTTATTATTAAGATACACAATATATATGTAATTAATATTCAAAATGTGTTCATATTGATCTTAAGGAATGTAATATAATACTCAATATATGGTACCCAGTCATGCCTTAGTAGCATAATTTTTCTCACTTTTTATAATAAATCTTTTTTTTTTTTTTTTTTTTTTTTCCAATTAATTAATTATTGTCTTTAAAAAAGTATTTAATATACATTTAATAACTTAAGAAACTTTATTAATTAGTATTTTCCTATAAATTTTGCTTGAGTGTCATTAAATTTGTAATAATCAAAGTGTTATTAAAATTTCAATTATACGCCTTTTCATTTATACATCCTTTTACATCAGTCTCTTGGAAGACGTATAAACAGTGCTTTACTGTATTATGTTTGAAGAACTATATTAATATGTATTTTGAATGTATTTTATTGTTCCAAGTTATAATTTGTTTCTGTGAGAGTTGCACTTTTTTTATTATTACAAGAAGTTTTTTAAGGTTATTACTGAAATTTGTTTGCACTTAAGAGAAATGATTTTGTATTCATTTTTCTCATTTGCATTTTAAGATAAAAATTCACAGTTTCAGAATAATTGTCTGGTATTATTTTATTTTTGTTGGAATGTAGAATAAAAATTTATTTTGAAAATGGCTCCTGAAATTTGTTGAGGGCTTGAAGGTTATATAACTGCACTTTCTGAGAACAAATGTTCATATCAATAGATTAGATAGCAGTGTAAAAATCATAGTTATTATATTAAACATATATATATATATATATATATAATATAATATAAAATTTGAAAAAATTAAAAATGTATTGCAGAAAGTAAAAATTCAAAATTGATTGTGAAGCCTCTTCTTAAAATTGTTTAATTACAGGTAAATCTCTAAGAAAGATAAATCTCTCACCTTTTTCACCAGGTTTATGAGAAAACATGCTCTACTACTGCAAAAGCAATTTTTTTTTTTTTTTTTTTTTTTCATGCCAAAAAAGAAAGCATTTAATTTAGGAAATTTTTAGCATTTTTTTTTTTTTTTTTTTTTTTTTTCAATTGGTTTATATGTTTTGAGATGTCATGAACATTATTTGATCATATTTAGAGAATATACAAAAAAATTTGTAAGAATAGTGGACCAGCTAGTTGCTGAAGGTAGTTGATTGTTTTGAAAGTGTGTAAATGTTCTCTTTCTCTGTTTATTTATTTTTGCCCCACTGTCTTCTTTCTATCATTTTATTTCAGTCATTTTATGATTTTTTCATTTTCTCTTTACTACATTCTCCCTAAATTAAATGTCATTAATATTTTTCTTTAAAAAAAAAAAAAAAAAGTAATTTTTTCAATTAATGTATTTAATATATTTTTTATTAGATTTTTTTTTCTTTCTAAATTCCTTATGAAAGAACTTATTTCTGATCTTCATGATATTGAGTGTAATGTCATAGTTCTGTATTTTATAAACAAAATCACCCTGTTTGATTTTTTTTGAACTTTTAAATGTGATTTTTTTTTTTTTTTTTTTTTTTTTTTCACAATTTGTATATATTTTCTCATATGTTATGTATTGTTTTTTTTTTTTTTTTAAAAAAAAGCTTTGAATTTGAATTTTTATTAAATTTTGTATTTCTTATAAAATATCATTAATTTTATTAATTCTTAAGAAATGTTATTATTATATTGTTTATTTTTACATTCAATTTATTTTTACTTAACATAAAATAGATTATATCATTGAAAAAGAGCCGTTAGTGAATAAATTCATCTCAATTCCCAAAGACAAAGGTATGTTCCCCTTCCCCACCCCCTTCTTTTTTTCTTATATTGCCCTTTAGTATTTGTTATTAAAAAAAAAAAAATGTCTGTAAAACAGAATCTATATATTAATATGCAAACATGAAATTTATCTTTTGTTTATAGTCTATTTCTAATAAGAAGAGGGATTTAAAAGTAGTGACATTCAAATGGTATGGTTAATGTGGGTTAAAGAAAAAGAAAGAAAGAAATTCTCATATGAGGCCTAGTGGCGGCTGGTGCACCGAAAATAGGTGAAGAGGCCCACTGTATTTTACACTGTATTCATTTATAGAACATAAATTTACATTTAAATAAGTATTTTTAGTTAATTTTAGTTAAGACTATGATTAATAAAAATTATGCATTGAAAATACTTAAATATTATTTTTTAGCTCTTGACCTATTTTGGGTTCACGAGCCACCACTGATGAGGCCAAGAATGCAGACAAAAATACCATTATTTTTATACACATAATCTTTTGTATTTAAAATTCTTATAGAAGAAAGTTGTTAAATCTTCCTATTCAATTTTTTAAAATGCAATACTACAACTCATGATTTAACTTATTTTCTAGATTTTATTTTTCACTATCTGTTTTTTATTTGTTAAGTAACAGAACTGAGTATAATTTTCTTTCTTTCAAATTGTTAACATATTGTTTCAATATAGATAATAATCTTTGCTATTGAAATGCCTAAAACTACTACTTTGAATGCAGAATCATGCCTACACTTTTGCCATTTTGGGAGATTTTAATTGATAAATGTCTAACCCCCTACATCCAACAATTTCATAAAAAGTACTGCACAACCACAGAAAGTGAGAACTTGGTCTTGAGTGCGATGGAAGATTTTGTTTTCTGATTGTGTTGTAGTGGAAGGAGAATTTAATCTTTGTGTAAAGAAAATATTTTAAGTCCTGTAACATATACTAAGTGGTTTTACGTTCAAAGCTGGTAGATGGGAAGTGCCGGGTTGGATCCCAGGTTGCACTCATCGACCTAGCCGTTCAGAGTTTTCCATGGTTTTCTCCAAAACTCCTGTAAGTACAGGTTATGACCCCTTAGAAAGACTCTCATGGAGGGCAATTCCCCTATAGGCCTAGGACCCTAGTGTAGTCAATCGGCCTTAAACCCTACAACCAACCAGTCTGTAACATATATATATAAATGAAGGACAAATAAAATTACCCTATATTTTTCCATTTCTTTTTAGTTTAGGGAAGAGGGATAAATACGATTTTATTTATTATTCTATTTTCTCATTAGTAGCTATACCCAATGTTGTGAGAGCTAAAGTAGTGTTTATAGAATTTAAGAAGAGTTATCAAAGGTTCTGACACTTTTTTTCTGGAAGAAATTTGAGGCAATGGGACAACACATTTCAGTTGATCTTCTGTGCCAATTTTGGTCACTACAATTTACACAAGCATTTGCCATTTCTGCTATGCTGACAATACTTTGTAAAGTATAATCAAAAGCATCATAAAATATTCTTAGGATCCAATTGCAGGCATGAGAATTTTCCGCGGATCCGCGATTTTCCGCTTCTTTGCGATTTTCGTTAATTTCGCGGTTTTTTATTTTGTTAAAATCAAACTCCAATAACGATCAGTGTTCAAACGCTCCACGAAAAACTTTAGATTCTCAATCTTTTCCATCCAAAATATAAATGTCAATATTCATTTTAAACATGTTTTATCAGATTCTATAACATATAAAAGAACAGAATTGTTCAATATTTCTCACTCATGTAATTTTTTTTGTCCTCCCTCCCCCCCCCTTTTTTTTTTCATCTCTAACCATTGCCGATCAAACATTCTGCGGGAAGCCTTTTATTTTTGAATATTTATCCATCCACAATATTAATTTTTAAACTTACTTTATGATATTCTACAACCCATAAAGAAGTAGAATTGTGTTTAATATTTCTCTCATGAGCTACTTTTTACCCCCCCCCCCCCCTTTTCTTTCCTATTTTTCACCACCAGCCAATGATTAAATGTTGATTGCTAGCTTACGCTTTTTTTTTTTTTTTTACACATGTTTTATTGTGTTGATGTGCATTATTCTTTTAGTTTAATTTGTCACTTTTAAAATATTTTGTATAGTTTTTCCTGTGAGCATTATTTTTAATTTTAAATAAATTTTATGAACGTATATTTGTATAGTTTTCCCCGCACACGTTACTTTTCTTTTAAAATTAATTTTATGAACACACGTGTTTCCTCTTTTTTTTTAATTTTCTGCACTCTCATGCCTGCAATTGGCAGCTATTCATTGCTCAGTAGGTATCAGGATGACCTTGAGAATCTCAAGAAAAAGTGGGTCCGTGGAAACCCTAATTTATATATAGCTTATATATTACAAGAAATAAATACATCCCACAAATATGGATATTGTCTGATATTGTTTTTGTCCAGAAAAGTGAGAAGGAATTTTGTAGCTTTTGCACTGTTAACAGAAGATAATATAATAGAATTTTTGGAATTCTGCTGCAGGGTACAAAACTTTATTCGTCAGGTTCCATTTGGCCCGGGAGCTGCTTGATTGCAAACCGTGGGATAAATGATGCTTTTCAAATGAAGCCCCTCACACACACACACACACAAAAAAAAAAAAAAAAAAAAAAAAAAAAAAAAATTGCGCTATAATTATTTCCCTCTTCTTGCTTCTCAAAACATTCCTATAAAGCTGCCAAAAACTGCCAGGTTGCCACAGACAAAAGATTATCAAAGTTGGCAGCCTTTTCCCTTTTTTTATCTGGTGGTGTGGGGGGGGGGGATTAATAGTCAATTTTTGCAGACTTAATTTTCAGTTGTACTTCATAATTTTTAGTCACCCAGTTGTCCTTTCCTCTAAGCAGCACCCTTTTTTGAGTGGCCAGTAATTAGATAGAGAAGTTTATAAATATATGTAAAGTTATGCAAATAATGATGCTAACAGATTTTTTTTTTTTTTAGAATAGAATAATTATTAAGAACATTGTTTATGTTGAAATTTTTAATTTCTATATTTATTGTTTGAATGCTTATTTAAAACTTAGTTGATTTTATAAAAAGAAATTATAAAAGGAATAAATTTCAGTATAATTTGCTTTATTATGTAAAAGTGCAGCCTAAAGAAAATTTTTAAGCATACTTTTCATTTCAAAAGTTGAAGTATATGATAATGTAAAAATTATGTGTATTGAAATTAACTTACTAAAAAGGAAAATTAAAATTGAAGTATTTTTAGTATTTGGTTGAGATGGGAAAGTCATGTCGTATTTTTACTATGTGTTTCAAAGGTGATTTATTCCTATAAAAATAAGAATTCAATCAATAATGTATTGGCCATTTTGTTCCATGACCTTTTGCCATCGTTCAACAAGGTTGGCAGGTAACCAAACTCGTGTATGGTTTTGCATTGTCTTGGTGAAACACAACGCCTTTACTATTCATGAGTTCTGGCCGCTTTTGATTGATTGCATTGTTCAATTTGTCCAATTGCTGACAGTACATGGCTGAATTAATCGTTTGATTCCTTGGTAAGAGCTTGAAATGCACAACCCCTTTGAAATCCCACCACACTGACAGCATGACCTTTTTCTGGTGAATATTCACTTTGGACGTGGATTGAGGTGGTTCATCGTCCCCATAAACTTTACGCAGCTTTTCACAAGCTTGCATCGTGTTCTTGCTTTTGTGGAAATAAAAAAGCAAAACATCCAACTCATTCAAATTGAACAATTTTCTGTTTATTGAATGGGTTAGAAGTGTGACCTCATATAGTATTTCAGTGCAGTGTGTGCGCATGGTGCTTCTACTCCAAAACACGCGCTAATGACATCTGTTAGCAAAATATGACATAACTTTCCGATAAACCCAATATGTGCTATGAATTTTTCATACTTTGTTCACATAATTAAGAAATTCTGAATGATCTTCCAGGGAATAATTTTAAATGTTTACTATTTTTTCCTTTTTAATAAAAAAAGAAAAAATCATTTTAAAGATTATAATTAAAAATAAATAAATAAAATATTGCTTTTTATGTAACCTTTTTTTTTTCTTTGCTTTATTTGATGTAATATTTATATTTAATGTAGTAATATGAAGTGAAAAAATATAATTTTTTTTTTAGGTAGTTTGAATTGTGCTGCTTTTATTGCTGGAATAATGGAAGCGACTTTGGTTTGTTGTAACTTTGTAAGTAATAATTTTCATATAGTACATGTACACATACATATTGACTGAAATTTGCTTTAAAAATAATTTATCTTCTGATAATTCCGTATGTCAAATCTGGATTTTTTTTTTTAAATCTTAATTATTATTATTTTAAAAATCTTATGTGAAAATGCTAGTATAATCCAGTTTTCACAGTCACGTCATATTTAATTACAATTAAAAGTTCAGCTAAAAGCAATTGATATATATATTTCTTAATTAGTATCTGAAGGTATTTATTTTTATTTATTTATTTACTTTTTTTTTTTTTTTTTTTTTTTTTGAGGGAGAGGTAGCAGAAGTTTAAATTTTAACGAATTTTGTGAAATTTGATATAAATATTAAATTTTTTAGGTAGTAAATAATCCTTTTGGACAGTATTTGTAAAAAAAAAAAAAAAAAAAAAAATGTGTAAAAAAAAAAAAAAAATAACGAAAAGACATAGAATAGTTTGTTTAAACACAATTATACTATGCTGTGGACTCACAATTATCTGTCACCAAGGGCATAGGAAAGGGTGCCCCCCCTCCCCCCCCAAATGATTATTATGTAATTTTTTTTTAATGCCAAATGAAATAATCACGAATTTAAAACAAAAGTTAATGCCTTATAAATGTTCATAATTAGTGATATTGTATAATTAATGCTAATAATTAGTGAATATTAATTAGTATCTAATTATTAATTGATTTTCTTAAGATTGAATTTGAGAATAATTTTTAAAATGAAATTTTCTGAGCCCCTTCCATGATTTTTGGATTGCTATGCCCCTATCTGGCATTTATTATAATAGACTATGTTGGAAAATCAGAATCGGATTATTTGAGGGTATGTTATCAGTTTTTTAACACTAAACCTACCGATACTTCATGTATACCTATTCCTACCACAGCAGGTCAAGTGACCCATCTTTAAAATGTTATAGCAAAAATATATTATTTAGCACTATTTGGTACATGAAACATGGACGATATGATAATGTTATTTGCAAGAAATTCTGACAAAAAGTTTAAAATAGTCATTTGACCCATCGTGGTAGGTTTAGTGTTAAGAATATAAATATGAAATTATAAAATAAAACACTTAAAATAAAATTAGTAATTTTTATAATGTTGGCTACTGAAAATTGAGTAACAGACACTGCTTCTAATGGATTTTATAAATAAATCATAAATATATATCCATGTATGAGCAGTTATTGCCTGAAACATATTTTAACGAGAGCAGTTAAAAAATGCACTGGAGACTAGTGTTGAAAAGTAATAAATAAAAACTTCGTATGTAAACACTATGCAGCTCTCACAAGGTAAGTGTGAATCATAAAAATTTCTATTGAAACCAAACCATGCTTAAATTAAAGAGCATGGTTGAAAACATTGAATACAGTACAAATTTGCTGCAACAACCCCCATGGGGGTGAAATATACCCCCCTTAATAGTTTTAGTTATTTCTATAAAAGCCAACAAAACACACAGCGTAGTGTGAACGGATGGTGTAGTGGTAGCGTGTTTGACTTCTGATATGGAGGTCCTGGGATCGAGGCCCCGCATGAGCGTTTAGTATTTGAATTTTTTATTTCAATTGAAATATTTATTTTTGATATTTTTAATTAAATTAAATCATTATTTTAAGAGAAAATATTAATTATATTAAAACAAGTTTTTTTTTTTCAGCACGGACAATTTAATTATTTTTTAATTTTTAACCAATTTATTTATTTATTTATTAAATTTAAAGAAATTAATAATTTAACGGGAAATACTTTTATATTACATTTAGATAAAATTTTGTTAATGATTATGTTTAATGTAAATTATTAATTACAATTTTTAAATAATGACATTCATAGCAAGAGTTAATCGTCTGCTCTCAACTGTATTATTTATTCATGCAATTTTTTGCATGAAAATCCAGAATGAACAACAGCTATTGCTTAACTATTCGATGTCGCATTTAACTTTTATTTCAAATATTTCATTAAACAACTGTCAAATTTGGTGGTGTTGGAAGAACTGATAATAATATTGAACACAATGACAAATTTTCTCAAAATGATTTTACTAATTTATAATTAGTTTACATCTAACAATATTCAAAATCTGGGTAAATATGAATTTTACAAATCTAGTAATCTCGACGAAAAGTCAAATATTTAACAAAATGTTCGTAATGAACATTAATTGGCAGTGAACAAAATTGTAATTCTAATAATTGTGATCAATCTTTTTATATTTCTTGTTCTAATTGTGAAAAATACTTATGGTTTCATGATTTTTCTACCTTTAATCATAATTGTTATATATTAAAAACTATATTTGTAGCTTTAAACATGATGTTCTTTTTTATAAATCAAAAAATAAAAATATATATTTCTTAAATTCATGGTCAATACTTTATTAATTGGAATATTGAAAAAAAAAAAAAAAAAAAATCTTCTTAATGTAATAAATATTTTCCCTTAAATTGATAATTTAATTTAATTAAAAACATAAAGAAAAAAAAATACAAAAATACAAAAGGCCCTTAAGGAGGCTCGATCTCAGGACCACCACATCAGAAGTCAAGCACGCTACCTCTGCACCATCTGTTCTTACTACACTGCATGTTTTGTTGGTTTTTATAGAAATAACTAAAACTATTAAGGGGTCATATCTCGCCCCCATGGGGGTTGTTGCAGCAAATTTGTACTGTACTCTATGTTTTCGGCCATGGTCTTTAATTTAAGCTTGGTTTGGTTTCATTAGCAATTTTAATGATTCATAGTTCCCTTGTCAGTGTGTTACCACTTTTCTGCACTCACACTCAGGTTTACTTTGTTCTCTCGATGATGAGTCATGCTATTGTTTTGACCCGAAGCAATTGTAGAGTTTTTTCAATTTATAATGTTTACATGCAGAATTTTTATTTGTTATATTTTTAAAGTTGTTTTATTATTTTTAATTTAACAAACTTTGTGTTTGTTATAAAATTCCATAATGCATAATATATATTTTATTGAAAATTCTGTAAGTAAGGTAGAATAGATATTTATACCTTTTACATTGCTGCATGAAATTAGTTGAAGAAAATACCATCTATGGCCTATGATTATGAGAAATTGTTTCAATATTGATTAAGATTTTTTAACATTTAAAATTTGTAATGTTATTTGACACCCCCCCACCTCAAAAAAAAAAAAAAAAAAAATTAGGTAAAAACAGAAAAACTGCTAAATGCTTCTTGAAAATTGTCCACTTTGTTGAAAATGGATGGTTAAAAGTAGGAGAATGTGTACTTCTTCTCCCCCCCCCCCCACACACACATCCCTATTTTTAGCAATCTGTATAATATATTTTTAACGTGGACCAGTTTCAATTATTTTTTGTCGAAATGATACGACACGCGAGGATAAAAGAAAGAAAGAAAAAAAAATTATACATGAACAATATTTAAGAACAAGGACTTAGCTCAATGGACTAATAAGAAAAAATGATGACATTTGTCTGATGAGATTATTTTACGAAAAAAATGTATTTTTAACAGTTGTTTCTTCAGAATCTTTGCAAACGTCATTTTAAACCTAGCAATATTTTAAAGATATATACAGAATATGGACTTTTGTGTCATAAATTGACTAAAAAACACAATCATAAAAAATATAATCAAAATATGAATTATTTTATTTTATTTTATTTATTTAAAAAAAAAAAAAAAAAAAAAAAAAACACCAAAATTAATAAAAAGTCATTGCCAGCATGGCGACAAAAATTTAAAAGACGTCGTAGGAGTCCTATATTAAAATTGTACTGCCTGTGGAAGTATGAAAATGGGGTCGTGAACCATGAATTTTATTTAGAAACCTTTCTTTGAATGATTTTGGTTTCACTATTGTACAATATTAATTTAGTTTTATTAATAATTTGGCTTCTGGTAAATTAAAATTTTAAATAGGTGGTGAAATTGGTATAACATTTATGAGTTTCAAATTTTAAAGGTAAATAAGAAAAAAAAAAAAAAAAAAAAATGTGAATATTTCGCACAGGTTTGCTAGTTTTAAATAATTGTCTCAGTTTAGTTATTTTTGTATTAGGCATTATTATTATTATTTTAATGAATTTCAAAATTTAAGGTATCTTGAAATATTTTCTTTATTGATTTATTTTTTGAATTGACTAATAATAATAATAAGACATACTTTTACCTTATACATTACATTCTGCTTTATATAGAAAAAATCCTTGTTAATAACATGTAGCACTTTTTTTTTTTTTCTGTGTTATTGAAAAATTATGTATAAAGGCAGGTACTGCCACTTCCTTTATTTTAAGCCTGTTTTAAAACAAATAGCAAACTAATTTTAAAGGACATTTTTTTTTTTCATGAATTGTTGTCTATATTTGGGTATATTATATGCATGTTTATAATTCTAATTTTATTGTAAAAAAAAAAAAAAAAAAAAAAAAAAAAAAAGCTATTATAGCCACTAGTGAACGAAATTGTATGTTGGTGCTCATGGGTGAAAAAGGTCTCCCTGATGAATGTTTTTCACCTTTTCTGAGCTTCTCATTCTTGAAATTTACTTTCGTATTGGTCTCTGTGGTTTCAGTGATCTTGTATCTGTTGCTTGGCTTTTACTGCATTTAATAATTCAATATTATATATATATATTGTAATATTATATCAATTTGTCATTTAAATAATACTTTTTTTTTTAAATTATGTACTGGTGAAAAACATATACTCTGTATGGGGGAAAAAATAGGTTATCAACCATTGCTTTAAGATTGATCTTTTGTCCAAATAAAACAATTTTCTACCTATACTTTTTTGCATTAACGGCCCTCTTCACTTACTGTCGCTGGAAGCCCGAGCCAATGTTATTCTATGGGGAAATTTTCTTTACAAATAACTTATTAACTAATACATATTTTTAAATTCTGTTTTCCCATTCAGAAAATTCCCAATTGTTAAATTGACGGACCTTTTTAAAAAATGTATTTTTTTAATTTTTAATATTTTATTTTGAAATTGCAAAATGAAAAAATTTCACATATTGAAAATTCGTATTTTGCCGCTTCAAAACAAAATAAAATAAATAAAATAAATAAATTTTTAAAAAAGGTGCGTCAATTTAACAGTTGGGGAATTTTGTGAATGTGAAAACAGAATTTAAAAATATGTATTAGTTAATAAGTTATTTGTAAAGAAAAATTTCCCATAGAATAACATTAGTTTTGGCTTCCGGTGGCGGTGAGTGAAGCAGGCCCTGAATGTTCATTATATTATTATTATTTGATAAATAGCATTCATTTTTTTTTTTTTTTTTTTTTTGTTAATAAATATCAATGTTTTCAGTTTTTTTTTTTTTTTTTTAGTTTGTTATTCTTCTATGTTTGATTTATATCACTTATTTATTTTATAGCCTGCGAAAGTGACTGCTCACTGGCATAAGGGTACAACATTCAAAATTCTCTTCGATGAATCAGTTGTTGCTAGAGACTCGATTTCTGATGGAAAATAACTAAACATATGTCAAATAACTCTTTTACTTATAAACGTTTTTGTAAAGTCCTGACATGTATTGAATTTTGGAGTGTTGCAGTTCAGTTGTATATAGTTACATTAAACAAAATTATATTGAATGTCGTTTATATATTTTTTCAGTTATATCAAATATTTCTATTACTGTACTTTAGTTATGTATAATGACACATTTTTTGTTGTTTATATTCCCATTTTCTGAAAATCTATTATGTATTTTTTTTTTAAAGAATGTTTGTGTTTGTATACATATATACTATATATTATTCAACAGTATTAAAAATCTCTGTTTGTTAATGTTTTGCATTTTTTTATTTCAAATTAATTTAAAGGATAAAATTAAAATTAAAAAAAAAAAAAAAGCTTTAATACAATATTTTTAATATTTTTTCTATTATATATTTCTTTCACATACAGTCGGTAACAAAAGTATCAAAACACTAGCAAAAATTCCTATATAAAAAAAGTAGAGTTAATACTGTTTTGTTAAATAAATCCTTGTCGAATCATGTTCTTCGTCAGTGTAAGAACATAATTCGACAAGGATTTACTTAACAAAACCGTATGAAGTGTACTTTTTTTACATAGGAATTTTTGCTAGTATTCGGACACTTTTGTTACTGACTGTATATATATATATATTAATTGTTTGTCACATAATGCAACAGCACAGCTACAATTAACTAGTAAGCATTTTCAAGGAGTAATTTCTGATTGGCTGGAAAAAATTACAAAATTAATTCACATTGTACTTATTTCATTTGCAAATTTTTAATTATTGAGTCGCAGTTTTATTGCAAAATCACACACACAAATAAATAAATAAAATTAAAAAAAAAAAAAAAAAAACTCTTAAAATTTGACATTTTTAACATCAAATATGAATATTTTTAGCATTGCATAGATTTAAAATATTGCAAATTAACTTTCCAATTTTTTTTTTTTTTACATTACATTAAGTTTACATTATGGTAAATTTTTGTGGCAGGTACATTTACATAGTTCATAGACAATTAAAATAAAATCATATTAGAATATTTGATTGATTGAAATTAACATTGAAATAAATCAACCTTAAATAAGCTTCCTTAGCTACATAGATGGAAATTGTAATCAAGCATACTAAGCTTTTTTTTTTTTTTTTTTTGAAATATTGCAGAAACAAACTCCTGTTTAATTTTTTATAGTTTTTTTTACTGTGACTCATCACCTAATATTTTTGGAAAATACTATTCTTCATTAAATCTTATGCCAGTAATTGAAAAAAAAAAAAAAAAAAAATCTATGAATAATACTTAGTGTTTAATAATCATATTAATTATAAAAATAATTGTGGCAATAATTTTAAACCAATTCATTGAAAAATAATAAATGATAGTCGTTTTCTCCTAAATACACTCTTCTTCAAATTTTTGTTTTGCATGAAAGAAATGAAAGAAAGACTAGAAAGAAAGAAAGAAAGAAAAAAAAAACAACCATTTAAGAATTTTTTTAAAAGAAAAAAAAAAATTAAGAGGAGACAGATCCCTACCCCTTCTTGATGAATAGCAAGGTACACAATAGTACACCATTTTGCATTTCACGTTTGTTTACAATTGGAATCAATGACGCAAACTAATTTTCAGGGTTGGCAGCGAGCGGCATCTACTTTATTCCACAGCATGATTGATCTTTGTAGTTTTGTTACGGCCGCTTACGACATTGGCACCGAGGAGTGATATAGTAGGGCCGTGGTAGAACATTAACCCTTTGAGTATTGAATTATCTGAAGATTTTTATGCCCATGGGACGGATTTAATTTGTCGCTATATGGAATAACAATTTCGTGACCACATGATTTTAAATTTTCGATAGTAAGGTCCGCCTGTGGCCGTTATTCTCCCATGTTACAGTATTTCAGAACAAAATTTTCTGTATTCACATTTATATTACAAATGGATATACATTATAATTTTATTCTTCCTAATCAAAGTATTTGTATCCATAGTATATTCCATTGTAAAATTGTGAATATTGATTACATATTTAAGAAAAAAATAGCACACAAATTGCAAAAGAAATGCCCACTGGTGGAGTTAAAGATTTTCAAATGATGTGAATCTACGTCAGCGGTCGCGAAAGTGTTAATATGTAAAAGTAATACATTTTATTTGGAATATACTTATATTGATGATATAAGTATGGTTGTAAGATATCATAAAAAATGTCAGGAAAGTGTTTGCGATCAACGCCAACTGGCGGGGGTGCCGCAAGCATCAACGCCTACTTCTTAAATTCAGATGATGAGTCAGACTCGTCCACTGTAACTTTGCCCAAGTAAGCAGATGACAAGTCTCACTCGTCAAATGTACCCAAAGGGTTAATGCTTTATGCCATCAAACTAGAGTTCAATTCCTATTCCTAGCCAAGCTAGTTTTTGACAATTGTTCAGATTGTCTTTTCCTTTTAAAATGTTATTTATTTGATCACGTCCATTTGAAGTAGTTATGATTTCGTTTACACTAAAAACTTTGTCTATACAACAGTAGCAATTGTATTAAAACAGCTTATAAAAGTATTAATAGAATGGTACGTTCGTATCAACTGCATATCGGAAATTAATAGTTTAATATTAACAGCATGCAATTAAATTAAACGAAGAGAAGTATAATGTGTACAAGTTTAAGGATAATGTTTATTGAAAACTTAATAATGCTTATATAAATAATTTTTTATAATGTTTATCGTATAATTTCATAAGTAGCATAATTTTATCACAGTGACGATTAATGGCTACAAGTGGGGTTAATTTGAACTAATTTTGTGCTATGTTTTATGAAATTTTATGTCCTCAGAAATTTCCTCATTTTAAAAGAAAGCTGTCCTTGTTTTTCTCTTGGAAATGAGGACATTGCATAATTTGTCCTCATTTTGCATTAAAAAAATCTGGTTGCCCTACAGTAAATGCTATTATTTTTATGACTATATGCTAAGGTGACCATATGTCCTCGAATTTTGACCTTTTTATTTTTGTCCCCAAAAATGCTTTGACTACTTGGGGACATTAAATGTCCCCAAATTTAAATATTTGTATCTATTTCTTTAAAATCACAGTCCCTTCCGTGGAAAATCAATATTATGATGGCATGTCTCCGGACCACCTGTAGGGTGAGTCCTAGATCGTCGCCAATTGCCCATTGTGCAACACTAGTGTGACATACAGCCCATCCAATCTAATCCAATCAAAATTGTAGTCTAATGCACAAGTAATTGGATAATCTTGGAAATCAACAAAACTTTGAAATAAACACCCTCATACTTCATAGCAGAGAAAGAATCATGCACTTCTTATCAGTATATAAATTCTATCTTGCCCGATTTATGTGGAGTGAAAAATAAATTTTATTTAATGAAATTTTGACAAAAATGGCAATTATATGACCACCACAAATTGCATTGATAAATTGATAGTTAGAGAAAAAGATTTTCTTGTAGTTATATAATCGAGAATAATTTCTGCATTTCTGGGAGTGGGGATTCTGAAGATTAAATGAAATATTGTTATTTTGTGTTCTATCCTATCATAATAAAGTGTAAGATACTTGTGACTCGCCCCGCCCGAAGGCACCCAAGTAACAGACTGTCTCATCGAAGTGACAGCATCCCCACAGCAGGAGCCCACACAGGCTCAGACACCCCGATGCCCCAAACACCACAACAACACCAGCACGAGCCAGCCGGAGCAACCCAAGGAACCGAGCGAATGCACGGTCCCCCCAGCAGGTGCAAGGCACGAGCACTAAACCCCGCAGACCACCCAGGCAAAACGCAGGCGCAGCGAGCGGCACCACACCACAACCCACCAAGAACCACCCCGACAAGAAGGCAACAAAAGAAACAACGAAATACAAATATAAACTAAACTAATACTAGAACTAAGAATAACAATTGTATGTAAACTATACAAACAGTAGGGGAATGGGCAGGGGCAAGGTTAAAAACTAAATAATAAAGCCAGGTCAGGAGCACAAACAACCTGTACACCAAAACGAATAAGAGAAACCTAACACCCCACCAAAATAAAACAGTACAAGATACATTATTTATTGATGTAAGATAAAAGTGCTTAAAACTTATAAGCACAAAAAGAAAACACATAAACAAATCAAAAACACAATAATCACAAACTAGTAAATAAAATATTACAATAGTATTTTACAATCTGCAGTAATCCAAATCTGGTTCTTTGGTTCGCGAGCAGAACATACAAGCGAAGATCTTTATAATCCTTGGGAAAATGCTCAAGTCTGATGCTGTCGACCAGGGAGCAGCGATAAACAACATGGTTGATATCCTGGATCCCCGAGTTGCAGGAACAAAAAAAACTCTTGTTGAAAAAACGATGTTGATACGTTCCAAAGAACCCGTGATTTGTGATGATCTGGTTGAGGTAGAAGTTTCCCATAATTCTTCTAGAGTCAATCTTCGGAATTAAACTGTAAGTATGACGTCCTATGTCGGAGCTATCCCACTCCAGTTGCCAATCTCTGATTTTTAACTCCTTGAATTTTAAGTTGATGATGTTCTTTTTAGGCAAAGCAATACTTATGTCTTCCAGGAGGGTGGCATCTTTAGCCAACCCATCCACCACCTCATTGAATTCGTAACCAGCATGGGCTTTGATCCAGCACAACCTGATGTCCACTTCATACAACTCTTTCGTGAGATCTTTAATTTCGCTAATAATCTTGTTTTTCGTGAGGAAGCCTTCGAGAGACATCAGTGTTGATCTGGAATCCGAAATAATAACAACATTATCAAGTCGATGACGCTTTATAAACCTAAAAGATTCCAAGATGGCAATGGCTTCAGCTTCGAATACACTAGAGTGGTCTGGCAACCTGAATTTTTCGGAATGAGAGATGACATTGTTGAAGACTTGGAGGAAGGCACAACCAACTTTACCAACCAATTTTGAACCGTCGGTGAAAAAATAGTTTACATCGCTCTCCCTGCCGATAAAATTGTAATCAAAGTAACTCCAGGTGTTGTTGAAGACATCCCAAGGAGGAGAAGTAATAGTAATATCTTTTGTAAACTCGTTAGCAAGGAGACTAAAGTCTTCATTGATCACATCTTCCTCCAATCGAGGACTTGAATTTTATACTTGTTGTATTTAAGAGCAATTCCCAAAGGAACAATACCAGCCAGGGTACAAAGAGCATCGGTGGACACCGTGGTATAACAGGGTTCATACTCCTCAGGGAAAACCTGGAAAACAGGGAATACTCAGGGAATTTAGAATTTGTTAAACAAAATCAGGGAAAACTCAAGGAAAATAAAAATTTTCATTAAAAATCGGGGAAAATCAATTATAAAACCTGGAAAAACAATTTTTTTTTTTTCTCTCAAGTTATGTTTTTCTTGTTTAGCTTCGTATCAAAATTTAAATGATTAAGTATTGTGTAAATATGCATGTAAATAATGATTTCTACTTGAATTGCTATCATGATCGGCAGTAATATGACATTATATGGTGAAAGTAGCTGTATTTTGTCATGTCTAGAGGAGCGTTTCTTGTAATATGTCGCCTGATATTTTCTTGAAAATTATCTAGGAACTCAGGGAATTTTTTTCTCATATTTGAGTATGAACCCTGTATAACACTTGGTAATCAACAATAAAAATATGTGTTGAATACTTTTCAATTTATCAAAAATATATCTATATTCATGAAACCAAATTTCTGAACAGTACGAGATCATTTTCTCAACAACAATAAAATAAAGATATTTCAATAACGTGGTATCCAAACCCCACGTGGTCCGCGAGATACTCTTCACCCTGACCGTATAATCCAAAACTTTGTTGTAAAGATAGATGAGATGCTCCATCCAGTTAAATTTATAATCGATGACGACACCCAAGTAAGTAAGAGCATTAAGATATTTTATTTTAATATCACCATAAATAATCGTAGGTCTGCAAGTAATCAATTTAGCTCCTTTACGAATCATAGTGTAGTTGGACTTCTCCTTGTTGACTTCTAAACCTCTAACCTCAGCCCATTTAACAACTTTTTGTAAATAACTACTACCAGTACTATTAAAACGATAAGAGGCCATAGCATGAGTGATGATTAGAAGATCGTCCGCAAAAGCCTGGGCAGAACCCCTAACTTCGGGGTCTTCCAAAAATGAATTAATAACAATGTTCCAGAGTTTCGGGCCAAGGCTAGATCCTTGAGGAACACCTCTATTATAACTCAGGTGCACGACATCGAAAGAGACAACTCTATCTTCAAGAAAATTCAAAATGATATTATATAGGCTAGGAGGCACATCATAATCAATAAGAGCATCGTAAATAGAGTTCCAGAAAATGCTGTTAAACGCATTCCTGAAGTCGATGGAAAGAAGCAATGCTATTTCATTGTTATTGTTGATACTCTTAATTTTCTTAGTGACTTTTTTTAGGGCATTAGAGGTAGACTTCCCTTTACGAAATCCAAACTGACACTCGGAGATAATATTATTATGTTCGAGGAAATAATCAAGATGACTTGTAATCACTTTATCAAAGACTTTTCCGAATGTTGGCAGCAGACAAATAGGTCGATAACTTCTAGGAAGATCGGGAGGCTTACCCTCTTTTAAAATAAGGATAACTTTAGCACTTTTCCAGGTCTTGGGAAACTTTCCAGATTTCAAACTAAAATTTAATACTTCAACGAACCAAACATGATCAGCATGGAAAACGTGTTTTATGATTTCATAAGGAATACCATCATGTCCTGGAGCCTTGTTATTTTGCAGTTGATTTATAATATTATAAACTTCATTAATAGTAATCGGAATAAAGTTAGGTTCAATAGGTTTCCTGGTACTATTATATAAATTATAGTTGAGTCCGAAATGGTGATTCAAAATTAGTCCAATACTTTCATTCCTATTGATAGTAGAGCTTCCATCTTCTTTAGTCATACTGGTTATATTGAGTGGCTTCTTAGCTTTACCAACAACGGCGTTGTAAATACTGTTATGAATTGTCGTCTTGGTAATGGAGTTAATGTACTCTTTAAAACTTTTCTTCTTTTCTTGGTTGATTAATTTCTTGTACAGAGCTTGGGCTTTTCTAAATTCGATCAACTTTTTATTTCTTAGTTCTTCTTCAGGTTCCTTTTGATACCTTCTTCTGAGAGCTCTGACTTTGTTTCTAAAAATCTGAATTTTCTGGTTCCACCAGGGAGCGTTCTTCTTAGGTTTATTGAAGGGTTTTCTCACACAATCTATAGCGAGTTTATAAAGACTATCTTGAAAATTAATAATATAATTGTCAATGTCCTCCGTTGATTCAGTCTTATAAAATCTAATTAAATCATAAATACCAATCTTCATCTTCCACCAATTCATCCTTTTTAAAGAGAGATAACTATTCTCCAAAATAATAATACTATCTAATTTAACAAGGATAGTAACAAGATTGTGATCGCTCCCAAAGTGTCTGTCTACTACAGAAAATTCAAAGTCGACGTTTTCATCAAAGTTCTTGACGAAAGCCAAATCAATCCAATTCATACGAAGGCCTCTAACAAATGTCGGAATCGAATCAGCTTGGTTGAGTAACTGTAAATCATAATTCAACATAAGTTGGATGATCTTCTCTCCTCTGCTATCAAGGGGTCTATTGCCCCAGAGGTAGGATTTGGCGTTCCAGTCACCAATAATGATGGTAGGGATACTGGAGTATTTGTTAAGTAATAATTGAATAATATTTATTTCGTCAAGAATATCACCTGAAGGCCTAGAATAGACAGAGACAGCCATAAAACGAAAATTATAAAAGGTAATTTCAACCATCACAACAAACTTGTTACAATAACATAAAAAGGTAGAAAAGTTCTTGTTTAAAACTACAACAGTTGCTTTGGCTTCACTATTATAATAAAAGGCTCTACTATTTCTAGGAAGACTGGTAATCTTGTTTTTATACAGATACATTTCATTGAGACCGATGATGTCCACATCCCACCTGTTAAGATCTTGAAGTAGAGTGGCAGAAGCTGCTCTACTGTTACCTAAATTTAAATGCCAGATATTGATTGTATTATTATTACTGTTGGACATAGTCAGTTCTTAGTATTAACTTCTCTATTTCTTTGAGCCAAATGGAACAAGTTTTATCGGTACAGGTATGGGTGGTAGGAAAGTTAGTTTTGAAGTTCTGGTTTGTATACTGACAATTGATACATTTGGGCTCTTTCAGGCAGCTTGTGGTTTCGTGTTCTTTGTCTCCACAATTTAAACATATCTTTTGATTTCTGCAGTATTTGCTAGTGTGCCCGTATCTAGCACAGTTAAAACACATCATCGGCCTCAGATGTTCTTTACAATCCAATCTTCTCCAGTTGATCTTGATTTTTCTTTCTTTTATAATATTATTGAAGTTGACTGGGTTTAAGGTTATGACCCAATTTAGGCCACCCCTAGCTTTGTACTTGTATTTGACTTGTAATTCTTCTTTAACAGTTATGTGATTATTTTCTAGAATTTCGCTCAGGAGCTGTTGTTCGGTCATTTCTTCATCTACGCTGAAGATTAGTAGTTGAGGAGTTCTTTTCTTTATTTCTGAAGTCTCGAAAGTCTTGAGGGCATCTTTCTCTCTGAATTCTTTGATGAGAGTGTCTATATCTTCCTTCTGGTTTACTTCGATGACGACTCCGCCTTCTTTCATATTTCTAACAGAATTAATCCCCACATTAATCTGCTTAGGATTGATATTCTTTTTAATTTCTCGAAGTGTGTCAGTTGATTCCAAAGTCTTATCCTGAGGAACAACTCTGATAGCATAAGTTTTCCTCGTCCTGGATTTACTCCTAGCCCTTTCGATTCTGGACGGAGTGACCGTCTTCTTGACGGCATCGCTGTATGCTCTGCTCTGCAACTGTTTTTCTTTTTCCCCTAATATCCCAGTCATGTGGGAGATAACGTTGGATCGTGTGTGGTGTATTTCGTCATTGTATTCCTGATTTAATCTATTGGACTGTTGGTAAGTGACGTCACGTCCAATCAATGATCTGTTCATTCCTTTTTACGTTTATCTCTGCTAGAACAGATCGCAGTCTTAAAAATGTAGTCGTTCATGTTACTTGTATTTTTCATGTGTAATTGTCATAGTCATCTATTAAATTTTGTGTGTTTAAAATGAAACGCCTCGTCATATCTTAGTTATGGCTTATAAATCTTCTCCTGCCTATAAAACATTAAAATGGCGACGAGATGAAAAAGAAAAAAGCAAAAAGAAGTTTTGCTCTTCAACATTTTAACAATATCTACTTCAAGATGATTAAAAATGAAATATGCAGTTCATAAAAAAAGAACGGAATATCTTCTACACATGTGTTTATTCAAAATCTACTTATTTCATAAAGAAAATTATTTATTGAAATGAATCATTATGCGGTCGGAGACAGCAGCAGTTAATATCATTGTCTGGTGGCGGGCAGGTACGATTTAGGCGCCAGTGAGTGTAATTATCGTCTGCGATAATCTGCGACTTTTTATTTTTCGGGAAAGAGAAAAAGAAAGGTATTTACACATTTATTTTATTTTTTTTTCTTTCTGTTCTTTTATTGGATTTCATGTTTTTATTCTTAGAACTAGTATATTTTCATTAAAAATGTTTCAAAATTTTAAAGAATTCAATGATTCGATTGAATGTTTTGATACTTATATTAGAAGACTAGAACAGAATTTTATTTTGTTTGATATTAAGGATGAAAAAAAAGTTAGTGCCTTAATAACTTTTATAGGCCCGAGATTATATAATTTACTTACTAATTTACTGTTCCCAGATCTCCCTGAATCAAAAACTTACACTGAATTAGTAAATGTCTTAACAAAACATCTATGTAAAATTCCAAACAAAATCAGTGAACGGATTAAATTTAGAAAATGTTGTCAAGGAGATAACGAATCTGTGCAGGATTTTAGTGCTCGATTAAAGAAGCTTATCAACACATTGCGCGTTTACAGGCGAATCGCTGTCAGAAAATTTGTTAGAACAATTTTTACGCGGATTAAAAAATGAAACAATCCAAAGCAAATTAATGTCTCAGGTTGAAGATTTAACATTTGAAAAAGCAGTAGAACAAGCCGTAACTATGCAAAGTACTGAAAACGACATGATAGAATTACAGAATAAAAATTTGAATTTGAATAAAGTTTCTGTTAGTGTTAGGAAACCAAAACAAAATTATTCTCAAAATAACTTAGTAAGTAAACAAAACGTGAACAAAACAGCGAGTGCAAATAAAAGTAAAACTTATTGTTATCGTTGTGGTAATAGTTCTCATTTAGCAAATGTTTGTAAATTTATTAATGCAGTTTGCAATTTTTGTAAAAAACGCGGTCATTTGAGTAAGGTGTGTCGGAACGCACAAAACAATGTTACTCAAAAGAAAAATGTAAATGTTCTTGATACTGTAGACATTTTGTCATTACAATCTGAAGGCACTAAACCTATAAAAATTTGGGTTTTGATAGAAAATAGTGCTAAAGCAGAAATGGAGCTTGATACGGGATCGGCGATTTCCGCCGTACCGATAAATCGTTTTCGGAGATTATTTCCAGAACATAAAATGTTTCCTGCTGATGTACAATTAAAGACAGCCACGGGAGAAATTTTCCAGCCCGATGGATTTGTTAGAGTAAATGTAACTTACGAAAACAAAACTAGGAATGTTAAGTTATATTTAGTTAAAAAAGACAATTTTCCTTTATTGTTAGGTAGGGATTGGATAACTACATTTAATATATTCCCAAACAATTTACAAACTGTTCCGGTAAACAAAGTAGTACAAATCTCGGATAATTTAAATAATTTACTAAATGAATTTACGGATTTATTTACAAATAACGTAGGTGAAATTAAAAATGTTAAAGCTGAATTACATTTAGAGAAAGACTCATCACCAATATTTTGTAAATCGCGAACAGTTACGTATGCATTAAGGAATGCGGTAAATGAAGAATTGGAAAGATTAGAAAATGAAGGGATAATAAAAGCTGTTAGTACTAGTAAATGGGCAACACCTATTGTTCCGGTGGTAAAACCTAATGGGAAAATTCGTTTATGCGGCGATTTTAAAGTCACGGTAAATAAATTTTTAAAGGTTGACAAATACCCGCTACCAAAAATTGAGGATATATTAGCAACTTTAGGGGGTGGATTACATTTTACAAAAATTGATTTAAACCAAGCATACTTGCATTTACCGGTAGAGGAAAATTCACAAGAATTACTTACGATTAACACTCCTAAAGGCTTATTTAAATTTACGCGATTACCATACGGAATTGCCAGTTCGCCAGCAATATGGCAGAGAACTATAGAACAAATTTTAAAAGGTATAGAGGGTATTTCAGTTTTTATTGACGATATATGTATCTCGGGGGAAACTGATGAAATACATTTAGAGCGATTAAAACAAGTGCTAGAAAGGTTACGTGAATATAATCTTAAAATAAATAAAGAAAAATCTTTTTTCATGAATGATGAAATTACATACTGTGGTTACAAAATTGATAAAAATGGCATACACAAAACGCAAGAAAAAATTTCTGCTATTTTAAATGCTCCAATACCTCAAAACGTAACTCAAGTAAAAGCGTTCCTAGGCTTAGTATCTTACTATTCTAGATTTGTTCCTAAATTATCTACGATTGCTTATCCTCTAAATGAATTATTACGTAAAAATGTAAATTTTCAGTGGACTAAAAAATGTGAAAATTCATTTAATGCAATTAAACAGGAAATTACTTCCGAAAGGATTCTCACCCACTTTAATCCTAAATTACCCTTAATTTTAGCCACTGATGCTTCTCCTTATGGAATTTCGGCAGTACTTTCGCATACAATGCCAGATAACTCCGAAAAACCCATAGCTTTTGCTTCTAGAACTTTATCTTCTGCAGAAAAGCGGTATAGTCAGGTAGATAAAGAAGCGTTATCAATAATTTTTGGTGTAAAGAAATTTTTTCAATTTTTATATGGTAGGAGATTTACACTGTATACAGATAGTAAACCCCTAGTTTCCATATTTTCACCCGTAAAAAGTATTCCGGTACTTTCGGCAGCTAGAATGCAAAGATACGCATTATACTTACAGACATTTAATTATGATATTAAATATAAAAAATCTGCAGAGCACGGAAATGCCGATGCTCTATCACGTCTTCCATTACGTAGTGAAGACTTACTGCTGCCGTCGTCCGATTCGCTACAACCAGAAAAAGTGTCACCAACTTTGTCGCCAAATTTATTTGGCAACCCTGATGAAACCGATTGTTTATTTATTCATCAAATAACTTCGTTACCCTTAACTACAAAGATATTATGTGCAAGTTCTAAGCGAGATCCAACATTGAAAGAAATGTACCGACATTTAATATCAGGCACACAGATGCCAAATTACTTACTTTTCGGACATAAACAAGAAGATTTTTCTATACTAAATAATTGCATACTACAAGGGAATCGTGTTGTAATTCCTACTGTTCATAGACAAAAAGTGTTGGAAGATTTACATTTTGGCCATTTTGGCATAGTTAAAATGAAAGCACTGGCACGTAGTTTTGTATGGTGGCCAGGGATTGATAAAGACATCGAGAATTTAGCAAATAACTGTTCTGTTTGTATTAAATTAAAACATAATCCTCCTAAAATGGAAAATCATCACTGGGAATGGCCTACAACACCTTGGAACAGAATACATGTAGACTTTTTTGGTCCAATGATGGGGAAAATGTTTTTAATCGTAGTAGATGCCCACAGTAAATGGACAGAAGTGTTCATTGTTCCTAATACTACTGCTGAGAATACTATAAACTGTCTTTCTTCGCTTTTTGCCAGATATGGCTATCCTGTGTCCCTTGTGTCTGATAATGGGCCACAATTCATTTCAGAAAAATTCGAACATTTTCTACAAAGTAAAGGCATAAAACATAGTTTAACTGCACCATATCATCCCTCTACAAATGGTCAAGCCGAAAGATATGTCCAAATAATTAAAAAAGGATTGAAATCCTTAAGTTCAGAACCCGGAAATCTCCAATTTAAGTTAAACGAATTTTTATTCCAATACCGAATAATGCCTCATATTACAACAGGGGAGAGTCCCGCATCATTATTTCTGAAAAGAAATATCAGATCAAAATTAGATTTGCTTGTACCAAATGTTAAAAATTATGTTGAAAACAAACAACATAAAAATGTTTTTAACAAGAAAAAGATAAGAGAATTCCAAATAAATGAACAAGTTGCAGTACGCAATTATATATCAGGAGATAAATGGAAAATAGGTAAAGTAATTGCCAGACTAGGTAAACTACATTACAAAATTCAAGTAGGTCCATGTGTATGGAAAAGACACGTTGATCAACTGAAAAGTGTAGGTTCCAGAGTACAAGTGGAGGAAGCTACAAGTCCTGGTGCAAATATTTCCATGGTTCCCGATAGCAATAGTCCACACCTACAAAGCAATGGAGAATCTAAGTCTGGTAGGAGGCCTGCCATGATACCAGATCCAGCGCCAACCGATCCTGTCAGTACACCAGATCCATTGCCAACCAATCCTTCCACTACATCAGATCCAGTACCAACCGACAGTAGATCTGTGTCTACAAAGCCTGGAGAAATTGACTGTGATAAAAATATCAACAGTACTCTAAATAAAAATGAACTAAAATGTGAACATTCAAAACTTAAAAATGCTAATTTGTCTTTTTCTGAACAGGTTGTAAGGAGATCATCTAGAGTAAGAAAACCTCCCATCAGGTATGGTATACGGAATTAAGGGGAGGAGAGTTGTGGTGTATTTCGTCATTGTATTCCTGATTTAATCTATTGGACTGTTGGTAAGTGACGTCACGTCCAATCAATGATCTGTTCATTCCTTTTTACGTTTATCTCTGCTAGAACAGATCGCAGTCTTAAAAATGTAGTCGTTCATGTTACTTGTATTTTTCATGTGTAATTGTCATAGTCATCTATTAAATTTTGTGTGTTTAAAATGAAACGCCTCGTCATATCTTAGTTATGGCTTATAAATCTTCTCCTGCCTATAAAACATTAAAAGCATAAGTTTTCCTCGTCCTGGATTTACTCCTAGCCCTTTCGATTCTGGACGGAGTGACCGTCTTCTTGACGGCATCGCTGTATGCTCTGCTCTGCAACTGTTTTTCTTTTTCCCCTAATATCCCAGTCATGTGGGAGATAACGTTGGACTGATCGATAACGACTTTAACCAAGTCGTGGAGTTTACATCTTACAGTATCTCTCAGTTCCTTCTTGATTTCTCTGTGGACAAACAATCCATTCAGTTCTTCTTGGACTTTCAAGGCTCTTTTGATGAAACTGTCTCTGTCGGACTCGGAAAGTCTACTTCTCTCTCCGACATCCAAAGTCTCATCTTCGTCACCCATGACAGGTGCAGTACAATAAAATAAACAACAATAAAAAATCCACTTCTTGTGAAAAAACAAAAAAAGAAATAAATGATGTTTTACAGGTTCTCAAGTTTAGCTCCTACCTAGTAGGATTTCCAGTCAGGACCTCTAGGCGGTATTGAGAACTGGTCTTGCTTGGGTATAGACTATAGGCCGTTGTACCCAGCACCACAAAAACACCAGATAAAGTAGAAAACTCACTTTCTATACACACTTTGATCAATGGTGGACCCCTGACCTCATAATAAAGTGTAAATGGGTTCTATATACTTAATTATTTTAATAATGCTGGGATAGATTAATTTAGAGTTCCGAATTGACGGAGAAGTAGATCTAATAAAGGTAATATTTTCCCTATCACATATTTTTTGCATTTTTATTTTATATAGTTGCCTGCAAAAAATATTTAAATATTCCGAAATTTATCTGCATAATTGGAATTGTTTAGTACAGTGGAGCACCTTTTATACGTTTCTCATTTATACGTTTTTCTCATTTATACGTTTTTCGACTTCGGTCCCAAATCATTCCATTGAATTCTAATGTTAAAATATTTCGTTTATACGACACAAGTAAATTTTTAATTTCACTTATACGGGTTTTTTTCTTCTCCTTGTAGAATCCCAAGTTTGAGTTTCATTCCAGGATTAAAAAAAAAAAAAAAATAAAAAAGATGAATGTTAGAGAAATGTTAGGAGAGGGTTAGAGAATTTTTTAGAATTGTGCCAAGTAGCCAGTGACCACTTGAAGACCTCCTACTTTCTCTTTTAATTGATTCCAGGAATGGGGTATGAAAGGAAAAACACCCACAACTTTACAGGCATTTTGTAAACTTGAAGATTTATTACTCACTTCGGTTGGGCGACTTGGAATATTTTCTTATCGTGTTTATTTGACATTACGGTTGGAAAAACATTTTTTTTTCTCTTTCCGTCCTTTTAATCATTTGCAAAAATGTCATCTTCGTTTAGGGAACAAAAGGCTTTGTCTTTAAAGGTCAAAATCGAAATCGTGAAAAAAATTTCTGAATTTCTATATTTTTAATTATCATTTAATTTTTATTCAACCTTTTAAAAATATTTTAAATATAATTAAAATAGTATATCTTATTCGAATAAATGTAAAGGAAATCATGAAAGTTGGTTAGACTTTTATTATTAATATGATACTTTATTGTGTATTAATGTTAAAACGAATTTTCAGTTGTACGTTTTTTTCAGTTATACGTTTTTTAAGAACGGTCCCTTGAAAAACGTATAAACGGTGCTCCACTGTATATATTTCAAGTTAAAATACATACGTTTATATATTTAATATTGAAAGAATTTTATTTCAACTGAATGCATTACAATTGCACAAAAATGTTTTTTAATTTTGTAGCAATTGACTTTTGGAAGATTTTCTTTTTTTCCGTAAGTAGTATAAAAACAGAAGGAAATAAATAAAAAACAGTTTGAATGTACAACTTTTTCTTTTCGATCGCGAATAGCCCGGATGTTTTTCCCTCAGTAAACGGGGCAGGGCTACAGGCATAAATGCCAACATTTTAATTTATTCCGGAGTACTTTTAGCTCCGCCTTTATTTCGCCCCACTTTATTAATAGAAAATTTTACTCCAATATATATATCATTGATAAAATAAGAAAATATTACTCTAAAAAAATAAGTAGTATGAAATAAAGGCCGGGCTAAAAATACTCCAGAATAAATTAAAATGTTGGCATCTATGCTACAGGTGTTGCGTAGTTCAGGCGTTCAGGGGTCGTAGTCTCCGCCTTTTTTTTTTTTTTTTTTTTTTTTTTTTTCTTCAGGACACTTGTAAAAATGAGAAATTTATGCCTTTTTTGCTACCAGTATTTTTATACAATAATTTGCATACTGTTTAAGAGGGGACTATACCTAATCCCGCGGACAGCCGTTGCCAATGTTATTCTATGAAAAATTTGTTCCCACAATTACTCATTACCTAATATATTTTTTCTTAAATTCCGTTTTCACAGTAAAAAAAAAAAAAAATCATAACCGTTAAAATAGTGCGCATTTTCGAAAAATTGATTTTTTAAAATTTTTAATTTTGAGGTCAAAAATGCGATTTTTCACAAAGTGTATATTTCTCATTTTTTTAAACCAAAATTAAATACTAAAAATTTTAAAAATCAATTTTTGGAAAAAGTACTAATTTAACGCTTATGAATTTCCTGAATGTGAAAACAGAATTGAAAAACATTCATTAGGTAATGAGTAATAATGGAAACAAATTTTCCCATAGAATGACATGGGCCACGGCTGTCAGCGAGATTAGGTATTGTTCGTTCTTAATCACGACATGACATGTTACTTTAAAAACATAGCTGCCAATATTTTAATTTATTCCGGAGTATTTTTAACCCTGCCTTTATTTTGTACTACTTATATTTACAAGTAATTTCTTTTTATTTCATCGAAGTTATATATTGGAGAAAATGATTCTACAAATAAAGTGGTGCGAAATAAAGGCAGGGCTAAAAGTACTCCGGAATAAATTAAAATATTAGCAGCTATGTAAAAATACATCAAAAATTTCTCTGAAGAAGAAGTGGTGAGGAAAGAGGCGAAATTTTCTCATCTTTGAAAGTGTCCTGGAAAAAAGGCGGGGATTACGACCTCTTCTGGTAGTTGATCAACAATTCTCATATCGACTCATCGGGTTATGGCTCTACAACTTGGCGCAAATTTGTAATATTAAATGTGAATGCTTTAAATGTAATCAGTTTTATAGAAAACCTGAAAGGCTATCGCACGGTTTTTTATTTACTTTTATAATGAAATTAATGTAATGTCAATCGCTAGCTGTCAAAATGCTGCCGACGACATTACACATTTCTTGTGTACACAACAAAACATGATAGGAAGCAATGTTGTCGGATGAAGGTTTAAATTGTCCCTAATAACAAGGAAACATTCAAAAGGTGTCGCCTTCAAAAAATATTGAAAAGAATATATGTGATTCCACTCTTCATAAAACACCAGAAAGTGAAAAAATTGTCGGCTGAAATGAATTACAGCGACCACAAAAAATTATCAAAATTAAGCATTTTTGTAGAAGCGATAAGTTCCCTAGCCGTGTACGAACAGAACCGTGTTTTTCTTCTCCGCAAAGTAGCTCAAAACCAATCGCCTAACAGTGTGAAATCGCCAAATATGTTTAATTTTGATAATTTTTTTGTGGTCGCTGTAATTCATTTCAGCCGACATTTTTTTCACTTTCTGGTGTTTTATGAAAAGTAGAATCACATATATATTTTTCAATATTTTTTGAAGACGACACCTTTCGAATGTTTCCTTGTAAGTGGAGAAAAATCTCTACATTCCTTACATCAAAATATTTCAACCCTACAAAATTCCCTACATTTTAAAACTGTTAACAGAAATTATATAAAATCATATTATTCTTATTATTATGATTTTTTCCTTGCATTAAAACAAGAAATTGTTCAATTCTTATTAACATACACGTAAGTATAATGCTGAAATAGATGTACAAACAAAAACAAGTGGCCAATACATATATCTATATTAATAAAATCAGAGTTTTGTCTGTAAATTTGTCAGAATCGAAAAATTTTGCGATATCTTCACGTTTCACACCCCATGAAAGCCGAAAATGACTTCAGAAAATTTTGCCTGTGTGTGTGTGTGTGTGTGTCTGTGTCTGTGTGTGTGTCATCGTGTCCGAATGTCGCTTTTTTTGTCCGGGCATCACTTGAGAACGGCTGGACGGAATTCAACGACGCTTGGCAGGAATTTAGGTCTTCACGCAACTTAAAATTATATCTATCAACTTTTCAGAAATTCCTCCCCGTTCCCCCCCTGGGGGGTAAAAGACTAAAACACGTTTGTCCGGGCATCACTCGAGAACGGCTGGACGGAATTCAACGGCGCTTGGCAGAAACTTAGGTCTTCACCCAACTTGAAATTATATCTATAGAAATTTTCAAAATTAGGATTAGTGTTTAAATTGTGTTGTGTGTAAAAAACACCTGCGCATGCGCCATAAATATTTTTTCACTAAAACGCTTTGAATGGAAAAATAAAATATAAAAATAAATTTTTAAGTCAAAGACTTTTTTATTCACGTGATTCGCACTACAAATTATGAAAAGATTGAAATGAAGTGTTGCCATCTAAGTTTCATACTTTAGTTAATTTAAAAAAATCTAATTGTCGTATCGAAAAACTGTTTACACCCCAGGATTCAGAAAAATCACCACTTTCATTTGGTACTGAATTTGTAACGATAGGTCTGATACTTCTAATTTATTTTTCCCTTTTTACGTTTTTCCGTTTCCACTTAAATTTCATACTTTAGTTATTTTTTTTAAATCTAATTGTCGCATCGAAAAACTGTTAGCACCCCTGGATTCAGAAAAATCGCCCCTTTCATTTGGTATCAAATTTATAAATATAGGTCTGATATTTCTAATTTATTTTACCCTTTTTAACCCAGATTCGGTAAAAGGTTTTATATTTATATATAGGCATTTATATATTTTTTTATTTTCCAGAAATAAAATGAAATATTTTTAATTTCACGTGAATAATAAAAATTAGAGAGAAAAATACCTACAAAAGTTGGTGATTTTTTTTTTAAATGAGGAATTTGCACGTGGATAAATATTTTCATGGAGATATTTGGCATTAGTTTAATATTTTTATTTAATTAAGCAGTACTTTTCTTTCCTGCAGTAAAACAAAATTTTTTGTTGTTATTATGTACCTTATGAGGTTTTTTTTATGTTCTCCTCTTAATTGTAAATGATTATAATTTGGATTTTATCAAGATTTTAGGTTGATTTCTTTAGAAATCGACCTATTGCAATCACTTCGTTTATCTATATATATATCTATCTATCTATCTATCTATCTATAATGAAAATTTTGTCATCACGATAACTCCCGAAATAATACTCGAAATCGAACCAAATTTGGACAGTGAACTAATCTTATAAATATCTTGGATGAGTTCGTTAACCAAGTTGCTCCGACGTTTTGTTTTCAAGTGGCAGCCACTTGAAATTTTCAAACCGACATTGTAAAAAGCATATTTAAAGCAAGATTTCCTCGAATTTTGATGTAAATACAGGCCACATAAGGGTCTCAATGAAGTTTATTAATGAAGTTTATCCGCCATTTTCAATAAAGTGGCAGATATTTTAAGTTAAGCGGGACCACTTGAAATCAGGCTACCACTTGGAAATTTAAAATCACTATAACTTCCGAAATAATACTCCAAATCGAACCAAATTTAGACAGTGTCTTAACTTATCTTATAAATATCTTAGATGAGTTTATTAATCAAGTTGCTCCGCCATTTTGTTTTCAAGTGGAGACCACTTGAAAATTTCAAATTCAAATTGTAAAAAGCTTATTCCGAATTTGTTTGAAATTTGATGTAAATACAGACCACATAAGGGTCTCAATGATGTTTATTAATGAAATTTATCCGTCATTTTTAATAAAGTGGTCGATAACTTAAATTAAGCGGGGCCACTTGAAATCACGCTACCACTTGAAAATTTAAAATCACAATAACTTCTAAAATAATACTGCAAATCGAACCAAATTTGGACAGTGTCTTAACTTATCTTATAAATAACTTAGATGAATTTGTTAAGCAAGTTGCTTTACCATTTTGTCTTCAAGTGCAGACCACTTGAAAATTTCAAATTCAAATTGTAAAAATCGGAATTTCTATTTTTTTTTTTTTTATGTGTACATAGATTACACGTGTCTCAAAAATTTTTATTAATGAACTTTGTCCGCCATTCTTAATAAAGTGGCGGATGTCTTAAGTTAAGCGGGACCACTTGAAATCAGTCCACCACTTGAAAATTTAAAACCATGATAACTTCCGAAATAATACTCCAAATGGAACCAAATTTGAACAGTGTCTTAACTTATCTTATAAATATCTTAGATGACTTTGTTAACCAAGTTTCTCCGCCATTTTGTTTTTAAGTGCAGACCACTTGAAAATTTCAAATTCAAATTGTAAAAGGCTTATTCCGAATTTGTTTGAAATTCGATGTAAATACAGACCACATAAGGGTCTCAATGATGTTTATTAATGAAATTTATCCGTCATTTTTAATAAAGTGGTCGGTAACTTAAATTAAGCGGGGCCACTTGAAATCACGCTACCACTTGAAAATTTAAAATCACAATAACTTCTGAAATAATACTCCAAATCGAACCAAATTTGGACAGTGTCTTAACTTATCTTATAAATAACTTAGATGAATTTGTTAACCAAGTTGCTCCACCATTTTGCCTTCAAGTGGAGACCAGTTGAAAATTTCAAATTCAAATTGTAAAAATCGGAATTTCTATTTTTTTTTTTTTTTTTTTTATGTGTACATAGATTACACGTGTCTCAAAAAACTTTATTAATGAACTTTGTCCGCCATTTTTAATAAAGTGGCGGATATCTTAAGTTAAGCGGGACCACTTGAAATCAGTCCACCACTTGAAAATTTAAAACCATGATAACTTCCGAAATAATACTCCAAATGGAACCAAATTTGAACAGTGTCTTAACTTATCTTATAAATATCTTAGATGAGTTTGTTAACCAAGTTGCTCCGCCATTTTGTTTTCAAGTGCAGACCACTTGAACATTTCAAGTTTAAAATGTAAAAAGAGTATTCCGAAATTGTTTGAATTTTGATGTAAATACAGACCACATAAGGATCTTAATGAAGTTTATTGATAAACTATATCCGCCATTTTTAATAAAGTGGCAGATATCTTAAGTTAAGCGGGGCCACTTGAAATCAGGCTCCCACTTGAAAATTTAAAAACACGATAACTTCTGAAATAATACTCCAAATCGAACCAAATTTGGACAGTGATATTATCATAAAATTATCTTGAATGTTTTCACTGGGCAACTTGTCCCGACAACTTGTTTCTAAGTTCCAGACACTTGAAAGCACACTGCCACTTGAAAATATGCCATCACGATAACTTTTAAAATACTATACTGATTCAAATAAAAGTTGGAGATTAAACTTATGGTTCAAATATCTAGGATAATTTCACTTGGTGACTTGATCCGCAATTTTATTTCTAAGTGGCGGCCACTTGAAAATTTGTTATTATGGTAACTTTAGTAATACAGAATCAATTCGCATCAAATTTGAGTACTGAATTTATCATTCAAATATCTCAGATAAGTTCGCTGGGCATCTCACTCCACTTTTTTTTACAACTGGTGCCACCTGAAAATTTCTTATGACGATCATTTTTGAAATACTGATTTAATTTAAACTAGAACGGGACAATGAACTTATCGTACAAATATACTGGATGATCTCGATGGGCAAGTTGTTCTGCTATTTTGTTTCCAAGTCGCAGCCACTTAGACTGCCACTTGAAAATTTGCCATAAGAATAACTTTTGAAATGATTTAAATCACAGTTGAACAGTGAACTTATGCTTCAAATATCTTGGATGTGTTTGCTTGGCAACTTGTTCGACGGTATTGTTTCCAAGTGGCGGCCACTTGAAAATTTGTTATCACGGTAACTTTAGAAATACCTAATCAATTCAATTCAAAGTTGAAAAATGGATTTATCATTCAAACAACAAAAATTTAGAAAATTCACGTAACTAATGAATCAATCACGTTATTGCGTCCAACTTTAGTATATCGATAAAAAGTATTTTCTCGCCAAAAGTCGCCAAAAATGTCGCCATTGGGGAAAAGTAACCAAATTTGGCGCCAAATCCATTATCTGCGTCACTGGATCTTTTTAATGCGTTTTAAAGGAAAAATTAGGCTATTTTGATGCTAAAACAAACTAGAAATGCAGAAAACTAACATTTTAGCAGCTTACTAAGCCTCTTTGAAAGAATTTCTACAAAAAAAAATTATTTTCAAAATTGCAACGATATCTTAGATGAGAAAATTTCTCTGCCATTTTAGTCGAAGTGACAGCCACTTAATTTTTCAACACGACTTTTGAGATTTTGAATTAATTCGAACTATATGTGTACAGTAGACTTATCTCACAAATACGTTTCATATATTTGTCAATTTAACCCACCATTTTGTTTCCAAGCGCCGGCCACTTAAAAATTTTAAATTCACATAAAAATGTATTTATGAACCGATTTGCTTAAAACTCCATATGTGCATAGCCTACATCAATATTTCTAAAAAGTGCATTAATAATTTGTAGCCGCCATTTTGAAACAAAATGACGGCTACTTGATAAGGAAAAAGAAATCAACCTACCCTTCCGAAAAAGCCGGAAGGACTTGTTTTATTTTTATTTTGTAAATATCAGAGAAGAGTTTTTATTTTATTTTATTATTTTACTTTATTTTATTTATTTATTTATTTTGTGTATGGAACAGCTTTAGTATTGGATCCCTTTGGCACAATTTGAAATTCGGAACCAAAGTAGCTTGGACGTTTCTCGCCAAGATCTTTAATTGCACAATTGAGATAGCCTGTGCGTTTTGCATTTATTTATTTATAATATTTTCTATTAAAGACTTCTGTGGTCACGAAATTTGGTGTGTAAATTGTTTGTTTGCATCCGGCACTTATTGTAACTGGATTTCACGAAATTCGAAATCCCCCCCCCCCTTCTCGGAGTCGGAGGGCAATAAACGGTATAACTTCAGTATAACCCCACAGCTGAATTTGGCGATTTTTCTTTGGCGCAGTTTTGAAGGATAACGATGTTGTTCTGGACTGTTTGCGATATAATATGGCAGCCTAATATGTTGTTTATTTTTGATTTATGATTTTATGTTTTATGATTTCTGATTTAGATTATGATTTTATCATTTATCATATATGATTTATGATTTTTAGATTTATGATTTAGCCATAATCGCCAACAAAAAAATCGCCAAATATCGTTGTGGGGTTATACTGAAGTTGTTCCCAATAAACATGTGTAAAAACATGTCTTTCCGTTTGAATTCGCTTTGAATTATCTTAGAATGGCGAATTTTGGTGTGTGGATATTGATTAAGTGTACGCATTATGTACATTAGTGGGATTTTGTAAAACTTCGAACTCACCCGCTGAGGGTGGGGAAGTAAGAAGTGGGTAAGTTGTGCCGAAGACAGTGGGGACCCAGACTCCTAACATTGAGAGCGAGAAAACCTCTACCAATCACAGCGAGAACTTAGGTTATTAATAAAGATATGGCATTTTGACAAATCATTTAAGTTTAACGTTCAGCGAAGCGGGCAAAGCCTGCTAGTATATATATATATATATTCGTGAAAACGCAGTAAATAAAATGCACACTATGATTTTATGATTTGATTAAATTTAAATCTGTTAGTTCTGAGTTCCATATTCTTTTAAATTATTAAATTAACCAACCAATTTTCTTTGACATGTTTTCACATGAAACTTACCTAATAAATTTAATTTAGCAATAAATAATATTAAACAAGCAAATATCAGCTTGATGGTGCGATGGTGGCACCTCTTTAGGAGGTGTAAATACATCAAATGGGAGATGTGAGCTTATTGGTCCGTGGGGCGACAGGCGAAATGACGTTTAGAAAATTAGTTCCGTTTGCCATAATAAAGAAATTGCTTACTTTTGTGAAAATAATTGCAAATAATTTTTTTACAAGCAAAAAAAAATTGTTTAAATGCTTTCAAATTTTACAATATATTAAAGTTTATTTATTTATTTATTTTTTAATTGAAAAAGAATAAAAACGATTCAAAACTATTTGTAAAAAGAAAAAATATGAAAAATAATTTTTTTCTATGATCATACAAAAACTTACATTTTCATTTTACATTTATAAATTGAACTACGAGTATGTTAGATTTGTTCTATAAAATACATATTCAGGAAACATTTCTTATGGTATTATATATACATATATATATAATACAGGGCCCGAAATTTCACCTCAGATTTCACTCGCCAAAAAAAAATCTTACTCGCCACAAATAAAGGTTGTCAATTTTTGTTTTCTTTTTTACGCATTTTGGGTTTTTTATTTTTCCCAACTATATAAAATGCTTTTACAAATATGCCTAAAATTATATGTGTGTCGTATATCATCATGTCTCATAATCATCTCTAATTAAAAATCCCTATAATGTATTGTATTTGAGATTTGAAAAAGATTAAAATATCTAATAATATAAATTCAAAGATTCATTAAAGAAAAAAAACTCTTTGTCAAATAATATCCTGTGAAAATCCCCCTTTTTTTTAAATATTAAGCTTCCTTATCTACCTATTTATTTATTTAACTTTTTACATCAGAAATGTCTTTTTCGTTCGTTTTATTTTTGTAAAAAGACGGAATGTCCATATGTATAGCTTGTTCATTATTGACATTAGAAATAACCATTTCAGAATAACTTTTTCGATAAAATCATTGCTTACAAACCATTACAAGCGCAAACCCTTGGCGTTTCAGTGAAAAACTGGAGAACGCGAAATGTTTTTTGGTAATTATTCAACAAAATAAAAATGAGCAGTGTCTTTAAAAGGGCTCGGGCTCATTTTCATGCGCCAATATTACATAAGCAAACTTTCGCGTTTATCTTCTCTCGGATAGTGGGCGACGGGCAAAAAGGCTATCTGCTCTGCTCGTCTATTCTCACTCTGCTTGGAGAAATCAGAGTGGGAGAAACGAAACTGCCGAAGAAATTAAAACTTTTATGCATGCACTAAGCTTTTTTAATTTCCCAGGCTTAGGCGATCGTCAGACAACGCACACACAGACTCGGCACTCTGAGAAGAGAAAAAGGAGAGGTTGAATATGAGGTTATAAGATCACAAGATTTTGCCATATTTAAATCTATAAAAGGAATGTTTTCTGTCACCGTATCGTGTAAGAATTCTATCTATAACTTGAACAAATAATATACGCCCTGTATAATATATATATATATTTAGAGAGATTTGAAATCTTTAAATTGCGTTTTCTCACTTTACATTTTTTCATGAATTCGTGATCTTCAAAATGATTAAATTTCTACAGACATTTGAGAAGAAACTTATTTATTTACTTATCTTTTTTAATGTTTAATACAACCTACCTAAAAGAATGAGTTTTGCAATATCTTTAAAAGAAAAAATATAAAAAATAAAAATATAACAAAAATCATGTTTTTATTTATTTATTTATTTATTTCTGAAAAACGAATTATTAAATTTCAAAACTCATCCTAATTCTTTTAAGCGGGTTCTATTAAACACTCCAAAAAATTATTAAGTCTTTTCTTAAGTATATGTAAAATTTATAGCTTTTTGAAGTTCATGAATTTATGAAAAAATGCAAACTCAGATTTAATGATATTTACATCTGTAAAAGCATATCAAAAATCATAAGAAATGCTGCCTGAATGTATATTTTATTCATAAAACCTGATATAGTTCAGTTTATAAATGTTAATCAGAAATGTAAGCTTTTATATAAAACCTACTGTAGTGGTGCTATAAAGATGCCAAGTCTCCTTAACGGCCCTCTTCACTCACCGTCGCCGGAAGCCCGAACCAATGTTATTCTATGGGGAAATTTTCTTTACAAATAACTTATTAACTAATACATATTTTTAAATTCTGTTTTCACATTCAGAAAATTCCCAACTGTTAAATTGACGGACCTTTTTTAAAAATGTAATTTTTTAATTTTTAATATTTTATTTCGAAATTGCAAAATGAAAAAATTTCACATATTGAAAATTCGTATTTTGCAGCTTCAAAATAAAATATAAAAAATTAAAAAAATAATTTTTTAGAAAAGGTGCGTCAATTTAACAGATGGGAACTTTCAGAATGTGAAAACAGAATTTAAAAATATGTATTAGTTAATAAGTTATTTGTAAAGAAAAATTTCCCATAGAATAACATTAGTTTCGGCTTCCGTCGGCGGTGAGTGAAGAGGGCCCTTAAGTAGAGTGCCAATTACTTACGCAACTAAATAATTTTTATTTTTAAAGCACATTTATTTTGAAACTAAATGTGCACTGAATTCTGTTTTTGTTTCCTGCTTGCTTACGATTGCAATTATTTACGTACTATATTTATTTTATTTTACTTTTTTACAAAAGCGTAGTTGTGTATTATGTGCATTGTTGTATAATCGTCAACAATAATTTCGATAGTTCTAATAAAAATCTATTTTTACTTTCTCTTACCCGTAGGGTCGAGAAAGTACTGTTTTAGGGTCAAATTTTCGAACGTGAGTTTTTGTTCTATTTACATGTTCTGAGGTCCCCTAAATACGAAAATCATGTTTTTAGCGAATGGTCTGGGTGTCTGTTATCAGCATATCCCAAGAACAAATAGTAGCAGAAATTCCAAACTCGGTATTCTAAATGTGTATCATATAGGGATGCTACAGTAAGCTTTTCGTTGAGATGAAGCAAATGGTTCGTGTACAGGGACACTCAAAAGTATTCAAATACATTACGCCTATGGGGGAAATTGCAAGTAAGTAGAGTTTAACATCTATAGACTGCACTAAACCAAATGAAACGAATATATATTTTTTGTAATAGAGATAGCCAACTGGGAAAATTTTTTTTGTGTATGTAGGAGCCTCGCCTCCACCCCCCCTGGGGGAAGTTCCCCTCGAGGGGAATAATTTTCATCATGGGTATCTTTCAAAAGAGCTCTCCAGTACCTTTAAAACGAATGATTGAACCATGGATCTGCGATAACTTAAAATAAAGTTATCGATTTTTTTCATTTTTAACCCCCCCCCCCCCCACACACACACACACACAAAAAAAAAAAATTTTTTTTAGAGGTAATATTGAGAATAAATTCAACTTTCTTCATATATACACACACATATATATATATATTTAGTGTTATACTACTTCTCTAATATGGGAATCGTCTGCATTATCATAAAAGATAAATTTTTTAAATAATAATTTTACTAAATTATTTTTTAAAAACAGAATTATTTTTTAATAACTGAATTAAATTCTATATATATGTAGGTACATTAATGAAACGGGGGGGGGGGTTGTTTGAGGGGGGTGGTAGCCCCCTTCACACAGAACTAATTATCATATAAAACTCTTCCGAAGCCTAATTTGAATTGTTTAACACAGGTTTACATAACGGGGCCGTGCCCTTAGCGGAAATCTATAAACCCGTGTCCTTAGCGGAAATGTTATCTCCCCTCGGTGGCGTGCTTTCAGCATACGTGCCTTTAGCGGAAATGCATAATAAATTTAAAAATAAATTAATAAATAAAAAATGATATCTTCAGATTTCCTCTACATTTTATCCACATTTAGGCACAGGCTATATTTTGCTGCAGAAGTAACCCGTCGCAAAAATAGGTATGCGTACTGTAGAATATCCGTTATTTGAGGGAATGGTGATCTGTAACCATATAAAGTTTAATGAATCACAATACTCCATACGAAAACAAACATTATTGCCATTTTATGATTTTATTTAAGTTTTTGAGTAAATATAATTAAGCATTACACCTTTTAAAACTAAAACAAAAATGAAAAAAACATGAGGCATACATTGATTATCAACACTTTCCAACTGTACGTATTCGTTGTATTGTATAACATTCTATGTTCTTTGTCTATATTATCACACAATGGACAAACAGAAAGACAGACATATAGACTAATTGAATCCATAATCACTCTGAAACATTGTTGGAAAGTGTTAAAAATGCCTAACACTAACAGATATGCTGCTCTTAATTTCCTATTTGCATCCCTTAATGTATCGAAACATTTTTGCGTAGTCCTGTAAATCTGGAGGTTAAGCATATTATAGTTTATACAAAACATTTTCTTAGCATATAAACAATAAATGCGAAATTCTTTATAATTTTTTGATGAAGTTATTTAAAATGTCTCCCCTAAAGCGCAAGGCATTGGCATTTTTTGGATGTCCCTGTACACAAACCAGTGGCATAGGTTCTATTAGAGCCATTTTAAGTAGGGAATAATCAATAATGAATTTGAATAACACATATCATTAAAAAATAAATAAATAAATAAAAATAAAATAAAAATAAAAACTAGTATGCTGTGGCCCCTACAATATTTTCTTCTATATTTTCCTATACAAATAATCAATTTTTATCTTAGAGAAAACTAACACTAAATATCCAAAGAAAGACAGATTTATTATCTATAAATGACATCTTAAAAAATGCATGTTTATAATAGTTATCTCACATATCAAGTTTCGTGCAGTTATATGCCATTGAAGTTGAGATGTAACTTTCTCGTTATCGAGGAAATTTGCAGTATAGCAGAGCCACCTATTGGCCGATAAGCATCCAAATTGGATCAGCATAATGTCTCGTAATGGCCTTCACATATATCACGTTTTGTTCAATTATAAGCAATAGAACCTGAGATATAGCCACCCCTTAAATTGCGGAAATCGCTGTATAGCAGCGCCACCTGTTGAGCGGTTGACACTAAAAGTTTATAGACACTCATTTAGAATAGAGTGCGTCAATATATAAACTTATATGCAATTCTATGCTGTAGTTCCTGAGATATAGCTTTCCCTTAAATTGCAGAAATATCTGTATAGCAGCGCCACCTGTCTGTCCATAAGCATTCAAATTGAATCAGCATAATGTCTCACAATGGCCTTCTCTTATATCAAGTTTTGATTGATTATACATAATAGAACCTGAGATGTAGCTTCCCCTTAAATTGCGGAAATTGCTGTATATTAGACATCAGAGCCACCTGTAGAGCGGTTCGCATCAAAAGTTGACAGGCACTAATATAGCTCAAGGTGCATCTACACGTAAATTTTTATGCAATTCTAAGCAGTAGTTCCGGAGATACAGTTGCCACAAAATCCCCTACCCCATGCACACACAAGTACTAAGTTATTAAAATTTAGTTTGTAGAAATACCTCTCATAGAACGAAATGCTTTGGAATACTTTCGGCTATTCCTGTACATAAACCAATAACAATATTTACTCCATTTTCCATAGAAAACACTCCATAATGAATATATATCAGTTCGAGAATGAACATACCTTCTTATTTCCGCTAAGGGCACGGCTTAATCTATTCCTCCTTCTTCCCTTTGACCCCATTCCGCTAAGGGCACGTTCCGCTAAGGGCACGGTCGCTAAGGGCACGACACCTACATAACAGTACTCGTTTTCTTACCTCTTAATCTGCAACCTGTATTTATAGTATTAAATTTTAGGGTAAGAGAAAGTCGTGTGAGTGACACACCAGATTATTTTAATACGAATAATGTAATCAATAAAATTATACTCTAGAAACTTAAATTTAATTAATATCTAAAAACAAATAAAATCATACTTTTTGCACAACAACCATTATTTTAAAATGAAATAGAGGATAACTGCCTACATATTGAGACATATTTCAAACAAGTAGTTCAGCAGGAATAAACATATGATACACTTCGATCTTAGCCAAGAGGCCGAGAAGCGATGTATAAATATAGTAGTCGTCGCTTTATAAAATCACGTGTGTTTTCATCAAAATGATTTTATTAAGCAGCACGTTTTTTATATCCGGCGAACGCGCCCGAACTCAACAAAAGAGTATTCATTTTCTAAATATGGAAAGAAATTACTCCTCGTTCTTCCATCTATCAACTAGCCATCCGTAGAAATGGAGTTTTTACTACTTATCATTCATGTAAAATTTTCAACTTTTAAGGACAAAATTACATAAAAGATGGGAATTTTCTTTGACCTGGCATTCTTGTACCTCTCTAGAAGTGCGCCGTTGATGACTTCTGCTCTCCTTATTTATTTTCGCTTGCGATTAACTTTTCGGTTTGGTACAATTTAGGCATAAAAATCATCTTTATTATTATGCTTACAGGAAGCAAACTGAGAAATTTTAAGCTTCGATCTCGCCTTCCTTTGACTATACATTTGAAGAAAACCATCATACTTTACCAAAATTTTACGCTTTACCTTCAAAATAAAAAAAACTATCCCTTTGCATCTCTGCAAAGTTGCTTCAAAATAAGAACTAGAAACTCTACTTGAATACTATAAGACGGAAAATAATATTCATTGGCCAATCATAAAAATAATTCATTCTTTGAATTCATAACTACAACACATGGCGAGGCGTGTTTTTTTTCTTTTTTCTTTCTTTTTTTTTTTTTTTTTTTTTTTTTTTTGAGGCGTAAAAATTTTGACAAAGAGTAATAATCTGATGACTTGTTATGTTTTATTTCTTTTTTTCTTTTCAAAAATCAAGTGAGAAAATATAATTTGTTATTTAGTTTAAATACATGGTCATTTTTACTGTTGAAGAGATTTTCTTTTCAATTTATTAACCGGCGCTGCTGATTTTATTAAGCGGCAGTTTGCATTGATTTACTTCCGAACCCAGCAACTTGATCACATTAAGCGGCTGATTTTATTAACCAGTGATGTTATAAAGCGGCGGCTACTGTATATGAATAAGAGTAATTGTAATAACATTAATTTCTTAAACAACAAAATAATAATAAAAGACATCATAATAAATATATTAGCTGTTGTGTCCGTTTTTTGTACAAGGTAATTTAATTATTCGCAGTATATTATAAAACAAAAATATTTATCTTAGTTGAAGCTTCTTATGCTGGTGAAGATAGAGAATGAATTATTATAGTTAGTAACTACAATTTGTGAATTTTCACTCGTATTTTTATGTTTATATTGTATATATATATATATATTAATTTGCATAATTTTTTGTACGTGCACGGATTTGAACATAAATTTCTGAACGCCCAAAAGACGTGATTTCTAATTTTCTATTGCTATTACCGTTTCAAAAAACGGGTACAAAACAATAGTATTCAAATAATTATGTATTAAAATTATTAATCTGTATCTATTTAATTTAAGAATTAGTTTTTTTTTTTTTGCTTTTAATTGCATGGTACGTTTCAAATAAACTAGAATGTTGTTATATTTTCTTTACAGCTTTCTATAGAATATCTAAGTAATCATTGCTTACCGATAAAATTTGTTTTATATTCAAGACAATCTAACATTTAAAGGGAAATATAAATTTTAAAAAGAAGTAAAAATCATGTGGTATGGATTGATTATTACTTTCGAACTGTACATAATCGTTTAACCGTCAATATTCTTTGCTTACGTTATCACAGAACAGACAGATAGAAGCAGAGAAAAAGACAGATAGACTTACTGAATTTATAATTACTCTTAAAGATTGTTGGAGTACGCCAAAAAAGTTTAACATAAATGTAATTGCAATTGCAGCAATTTTCAGTTCTAGACCATTATATGCCTGTATATCTTAGTGTAGCCTTTTAAACCTGAAATTTAAGCATATCATATTTTAATTTAAACACTGTGTGAGCATATTAATAATAAATGTCAATTTCATTATGAATTTCGCGGTAGAAAGTTATTTAAATGTGATTAAAAAAAAACTCTATTAAAACGCAATGCATTAGCATTTTTAAGGTGTCCATGCATACTTGCCAACATCCTAATTAATATTCCGTAGTATTGTTAGTCCCGCCCTTTTTTTTCACACCAGTAAATTTTTAGAGTAATATTCTCCAAATGTAATTACGATTAAATAAGAAGAAAAATACTCTAAAATGATACTGGTGTGAAAAAGAAGGCGGGGCTAACAATACTACGGAATATTAATTAATATGTTGGCAAGTATGGTCCATGTAAACAAACCAGTTGTACAGAGCCTATTAATGCCATTTTAAATAGAGAGCATTGAGAACTTGAATAACATAAGGAGGCGGTCAAACGGAGATGTAGACAGATGGACAGTCAGACGTAGAGATACATTAATTCAAATCATATTCACACATAAAAATTGTTAAAAAGGGCTAAAAACGCTTAATGTAAATGAAAATGCAGTTGTAGCAAATTTCCAATATTAGCCCTTAATGTAACTCAATATTTTTGTATGGCCCTGTAAATTTTAAAGCTAAATGTTATATTACATAGAAAACATTCTTTTGCGCTTATAAATACCATATTTAAATTTCATTAAGATGTATACAAAAAAAGTTATTCAAATATGATTTTATGAATACCTCTGATAGAACGCAATGTTTTGGAATCATTCCGGATATTCCTGTATACAAATCAGTGGTTGTGTTTACTTCATTTTCAAAAGCGAATATCCAATAATGAATTTGAATAATATATTTCAATTTCATTGAGATTTGTGTAAAGTAAAGGCATTAAAATATGGTTTATGGAAGTACTTCTCGTAGAAAGTAATACTTTGGAATACTTTCAGGGGTCCCTGTACACAAACCATTAGCCGTATTTACTCTCTTTCCAATAGGAAACATCCGATAGTGGACTTGAATAACATATATCAGTTTCAAGAAATTCCATGTATATTTAAGGGAGTTAGAGCGTGGACACACACTCAGACGAACAGAATTGAGAATTAAAAATTTGTGTGCAAGTGCCTATTGTATACTTGCCAACATCCTAATTAATATCCAGTAGTCTTGTTAGTCCCGCCCTTTTTCTCACACCAGTAAATTTTTAGAGTAATATTCTCGAAAAGCAATTACGGTTAAATAAGAGGAAAAATACTCTAAAGCGATACCGGTGTAAAAAAGAAGGTGGAGCTAACAATACAACGGAATATTAATTAGGATGTTGGCAAGTATGCTATTGAGGAACATCGCTAATTTTTAAAAGAAATACCATGTTAAACCCATATGCAAAAATTCACTTAGTTGCGTGACTTGGCAAACGAAACTGAACGATAGCAGCTCTCGCCCCACGAACTGTATCAAAGAGAAATAAAATGGTTAATTTACAGAAAACAAAACGAAAGAAAGTACATACTGACATAATACAAAATAAAATACGCATTTAGACTGGTATAACTTATTTATGAATAAGATTTTGTCAGTACTGCACGATATATTTGATTTGAGGGGTGGGCGTACACGAAAAACTCAAGAATTGCAGATATAATGTAATTGAAACTTCGGGGAAAATTCATTTTAACATAACTTATTGTCCAATTCATTTTAAAATTTGGTAGTTCATTATATCAAAATATTAAATAAAGATTTTACTCTTTATTAAAATTATGCAGTAATTTTATAATTTTATAATTTTGGACTTTTATTTTTATTTATTTATTTATTTATTTATTTATTTTAAGAAGATATTATAAAAATATGCAGAGTTGCTAACTTTTTAATTTATTCCTGGGAAATCTTAGTACCGCCTTCTTTTCACACCACCTATTTTCTAAAGTAATTTTCCCCAATGTGTACATCTAAGATTAAATAGAAAAAACTACTCTTATAAAAAAAAGTGTATGGAAAAGAAGGCGGTACTAACAATTCTCCCGAATAAATTCTAAATTCTGAATTTCGAGATGTTTCACTTCGCATCAATCCGTTTCCGTAATAATGTATCAAAACCAACGTATTGAAAACTTTTTTTTAAACAAATAAGTTTAAAACTTTTTGCATTTTTAAAAGGTGTTTCAAGAATTTCATTAGCTAAATGTATAATTCCTACAGTGTTGCCAGATGTTGGATTTCCTTCTACAATGGGACTTCCAACCAGCTCAGTTTTTGGCGTAGTGGGGAATTTTTTAAAAATTTCTATTTTATAGGGATTATTCAGTTAGCTAATACAAATTTTGAAAGCTTTTTTAAGGTATGTGCCTATATACAAAGCACTTTTTTTAAAAATACATAAAATTTTAATGAAACACACATGTATTTAATTAAGATGGGATACAAAACTATGAATTTAAATGAAGTTTTATAGAAATTTTCATTAGCTTTTAAAATATAGGCAATATTTAGAAAATTTTCATTTACGCCACATATCCTATAACAGATTCTAATGAATATATTTCAATAATCTTTACACAATATAGAAATAACATACTTACCTGTGTCCTGTACCAAAAGATTTGCTGTACTTATAAGATTTATTGAAATATTCCATACTTCAACAAAAAACTGTCAGTAAAATCAATATTAATAAAATCAGAGTTTTGTCTGTAAATTTGTCGGAATCGAAAAATTTTGCGATATCTTCACGTTTCACACCCCATGAAAGCCGAAAATGACTTCAGAAAATTTTGCCTGTGTGTGTGTCTGTGTGTATGTCATCGTGTCCGAATGTCGCTTTTTTTGTCCGGGCATCACTCGGGAACGGCTGGACGGAATTCAACGACGCTTGGCAGGAATTTAGGTCTTCTCCCAACTTAAAATTATATCTATCAACTTTTCAGAAATTCCCCCCCGTTCCCCCCCTAGGGGGTAAAAGACAAAAACACGTTTGTCCGGGCATCACTCGAGAACGGCTGGACGGAATTCAACGGCGCTTGGCAGGAATTTAGGTCTTCACCCAACTTAAAATTATATCTATCAACTTTTTGGAAATTCCCCCCCGTTCCCCCCTAGGGGGTAAAAGACTAAAACACGTTTGTCCGGGCATCACTCGAGAACGGCTGGACGGAATTCAACGGCGCTTGGCAGAAACTTAGGTCTTCACCCAACTTAAAATTATATCTATAGAAATTTTCAAAATTCTGATTAGTGTTTAAATTGTGGGTAAAAAACGCCTGCGCATGCGCCATAAATATTTTTTCACTAAAACGCTTTGAATGGAAAAATAAAATGCAAAAATAAGTTTTTAAGATAAAGACTTTTTTCATTCGCGTGATTCGCACTACAAATTATAAAAAGATTTAAATGAAGTTTTGCCATCTGAGCTTCATACTTTAGTTAATTTTAAAACATCTAATTGTCGTATCGAAAAACTGTTTACACCCCAGGATTCAGAAAAATCACCTCTTTAATTTGGTACTGAATTTGTAACGATAGGTCTGATACTTCTAATTTATTTTCCCCTTTTTCTGTTTTTCCGTTGCCACTTAAATTTCATACTTTAGTTATTTTTTTAATATCTAATTGTCGCATCGAAAAACTGTTTGCACCCCTGGATTCAGAAAAATCGCCTCTTTCATTTGGTACCAAATTTATAAATATAGGTTTGATATTTCTAATTTATTTTACCCTTTTTCCGTTTTCAACCTAGATTCGATATGGAACAGCTTTAGTATTGGATCCCTTTGGCAAAATTTGAAATTCGGAACCGAAGTAGCTCGGACGTTTCTCGCCAAGATCTTTGATTGCACAATTGAGATAGCCAATTCAGTTCATCGCAAAAATGGCTTAAAATATTTAAAGTCACCAAAGGGTTCCAATACTAAAGCTGTGCATTTTGTACTTATTTATTTATATTTTCTATTAAAGACTTCTGTGGTCACGAAATTTGGTGCGTAAATTGTTTGTTTGCATACGGCACTTATTGTAACTGGATTTCACGAAATTCGAAATCTCTCCCCCCCCCCCTTCTCGGAGTCGGATGGCAATAAACGGTATAACTTCAGTATAACCCCACAGCTGAATTTGGCGATTTTTCTTTGGCGTTGTTTTGAAGGATAATGATGTCGTTCTGGACTGTTTGCGATATAATATGGCAGCCCAATATTTTGCTTATTTTGGATTTATGATTTAGATTATGATTTTATCATTTATCATATATGATTTATGATTTTTAGATTTATGATTTAGCCATAATCGCCAACAAAAAAATCGCCAAATATCGTTGTGGGTTTATACTAAAGTCGTTCCCAATAAACATGTGTAAAAACATGTTTTTCCGTTTGAATTCGCTTTGAATTATCTTAGAATGGCGAATTTTGGTGTGCGGATATTGATTAAGTGTACGCATTATGTACATTAGTGGGATTTTGCAAAACTTCGAACTCACCCACTGAGGAAGGGGAAGTAACAAGTGGGTAAGTTGTGCTTAAGGCAGTGGGGACCCAGACTGTATATTGATTAAGTGTACGCATTATGTACATTAGTGTGATTTTGCAAGACTTCGAACTCACCCGTTGAGGAAGGGGAAGTAAGAAGTGGGTAAGTTGTGCCGAAGACAGTGGAGACCTAGACTCCTCACTTTGCGAGCGAGAAAACCTCTACCAATCACAGCGAGAACATGGGTTATTAATAAAGATATGGGATTTTGACAACTCATTTAAGTTTAATGTCCAGCGAAGCGGGCAAAGCCTGCTAGTCAATAAATAAATACAAAGAGGTTAGATTTTGCTACAGAGCATAGCTAAAGATGAATAAAACATTTTGGCAAAATTTCAGTTCAGTATTCTAAATACATTTCGAGAAATGTGTTATTGTATATTTGTCACCCTAGACTCCATGTACTCTGTAAAGTTAAGTTGTTGCAAATGGCAACACCCTGTTGTTTACATCCATCAATTTTTGCGCGCTGCGCTATGCAGCAAGTTGTGATATCTTTTATCATTAAATATGCATAATTAAACTAAAATGTTCACGAATTATATGATTATTTCAACCCAATTATACTTCATAACACGTTATCAGTACGAAGCTCTGAAGAAATGATCGTAAATTTCGTGGATTGAAGAAGGTTGCGTTTTACTAATTGCCGGTAGCTATCATCGCATATTGACGAAGAGAAAACATTAATCGCACTTTGCCGAAGTTTAAAGGTGTTAAAAGAAGAAATACTCTTGTTGATTATTGTTTTTATTTCTCAACACAATATGGAAGATTATAAATTGAAGAAGTTAGATGGTGATAACTATCATACATGGGCGATACGTGCGCGTGCAATTATGGTACAGAAGAAATGCTGGGCGCGATCGATCCTGGATACGGGGCAGAGATGACGGACGCTGAAAAGAAGAAGAATGATGAAGCATCAACCATGATGTTCTTGATAGTTGAAGACACTTTTCTAGACGACATTGGTGATTGTATCGCAGCGAAAGATGCTTGGACAGCCTTAAAGGAAATGCACACGAAATTTGGATTGTTTCATGTTTTGCAATTAATGAAAGATTTATTTAATATTGTTGTGAAACCTAGTGAAACTATTCAATCGAATCTCGCCAGACTGATGGAAATTCATCGAAAATTGTCAAATGGTGGATATGCATTTACTGATAGGGAAGTAGCACTAGTCATGCTAATAGGTCTTCTAAAATCGTACGAAAGCCTAATTCTAATCCTAGAAAAAGATGAAGCAAACTTGAGAACAACAATAGTGAAATCCAGACTATTAATAGAAGAAAAAAGAATTTCCAGAAATACAACTGCTACTGAAGGTCATGAAGAACGTGCACTCCATGCAAAGAGTTACAGTCAGAAGAAACCTGTACAGACAAATTCTGCCAAAAAGTGGCAAATTAAACAAACAAATTAACCAAATTTAAGCCAAAAGAAAATTACTAGATGCTTTAGTTGTGGTGAATGGGGCCACATATCTGGAAATTGGGATGAAGCACAAAAGAAGAGCCAGAGTAGTGCCAAAGCTGCCATAAATTTGAAGACAAACTGGGTATTGCTGACAAACCAAGGGAAACAAAATAATTCAACTAGGTGGACGTTAGACAGTGGTGCGACAGAGCACATGACATCTGATTTACACAAATTCACAATTCTAATGGATTATAATTCAGAAGTGGAAGTTGCAAATTCTGAAAAGTTTCAAGTGATAGGAACAGGTAGCATAACAATTACTGTTTCTGAATACTCAGATGACAGGAAGAACATTACCCTCAATAATGTACTGTATGTACCCAAATTAGGTGGAAACCTGTTATCCATAGATATGATCAAAGAAATAGGCTTTAAAGTTAAATTTGTTCATGGAGAAGCAAAAATATCAAAAAATGAAGAAATAGTTTTGAGAGCTAAAAGGAAAGGAAGGCACTATGTAGTAGAAGAAGATCAGCCAACAGCATATGTCTCAAACACAACTGACAGTGAACTTTGGCATCACAGACTGGGTCATCCTTCTCCGAGCACAATGGTTGATGTTAGACTCATGAACAATGAAAAAGTCAAACCATGTTCTGTATGTGTACAAGGAAAGATGAAGCGAAAACAGTTTCTTAAATCTTCTAATACCAGAGCTAAAGATGTGCTAGAAATTATACATTCAGACTTAGTTGGAAAAATCTCTCCACCTTCACTAGGTGAATCAAATTATTTTGTTGTATTCACAGATGATTTCTCACGATAATCCACAGTATATCCAATAAGAGCAAAAGACTAAGTTCTAGAGAAGTTTGAGGAATATAAGAATATGATAGAGAACCTGCACAAGAAGAAAATAAAAATCCTAAGAAGTGATAATGGCGGTGAGTTCAAGTCAGAGGAATTCAATAGATACCTCGCCAAACATGGCATACATAGACAATTGTCGGTTCCAGAATCGTCAAACAAAATGGAGTGGCTGAGAGGAAGAATCAGACACTTAATTAATATCACTAGATGCCTTCTTATAGAGTCGGGAGCTGATCCAGAATTCTGGGCTGAAGCAGTATTTACAGCATCCTACCTACTTGCACAACAAACGTCCATCCACTGCTATCGAGGGAAGTACTCCAGAAGAGCTATGGTTAAACAAGAAAATTGATTTGAAAAACCTAAGAGTCTTTGGATGCAGAACTTGCAGCCATGTACGTTACTCTCTGAGGAAAAACAAATTTGACCCAAAAGCTACAGAATGTGTTTTTGTCGGATATCCAGATGGCATCAAATGATATAAACTATGGGACTTAAAGAAAAGAAAATTAATCATTAGCAGAGATGTTATATTTGAAGAAGATGTTTTCCCTTTCCAGTCAGAAAAATATCAACCATATGAAGATGATGATAGAATTGTACTCTCAATTGAAAATGAAGAAGCTGAAAACAACACATATCAAAAAGATTCAAAAACACATGAGGAAAAATGCCATCCACTAAACACTAACATGTTCGAGAAAATGCCTGACGAGAATCCAGGTGAAGTAAATAGATGTTTAGAAAATTACCAAGATGAAATTATATGTGATGATTCTACACACTCTACCACTCAGCAAGAGGATGAAAGCATATGTGACGAAGAAGAAATTCAATCAGAACTAGTTTCTAAAGCACCCAATTGCAATAAACAAACCAGCAGGAGCACAAGAACCATTAAAACTTCTGGACACTTCAATGATTATGTCTTATATAATGCTGAAGAAGTGCATCTTACAAATTTAAGACAAGAAGACAGGGATCCGGGGACTTTGGAAGAAGCCTTAGCATCATCTGAAGCTACCTCATGGAGAAAAGCAATGGAAGAAGAAATCCAAAACCTGCAACGGGCTGAAACATGGGAACTTGTTGCGAAACCACCCAATACCAAACTAATCTCCTCCAGATGAATATTTCGAAAGAAGAAATGCGAAACTACTGAGCTGAAGAACAACTGGAGCAAATGGTTCCAATACCTTTACACAGTGTTCGTGCGTGTCAGTTTTTCTGCAATCGTTTGCCAAACCTTGCACGGCAGGCAACATTTTTCGGGTCGTCTGTTACTATTATACACTTTAAAGAATTAAAATTTAAAATTGTAATATCATGTTTAGCATATGGTTGTTCGAACAGACAACCTTTACACAATTTTACTTTGAAATATTAAGATATCAAATGCTTTTTGCCGTGCAACGCTCGCAAGTCAAACCTTCAAAAAACGGCACGCGAAAACCGGTCCAGCATTTCTTCCAGTTATTCTTCAGCTCAGTGTGTGAAACAGGCAAAAATGTTAAGTTTAAGGCCAGACTGGTTGCAAAAGGATATATGCAAACATTCGGTATAAACTTTCAAGAAACTTTTTCTCCTATGATCAAGTTAAAATCTATATGTCTACTACTTGCTATAGCAGTAGAAATGAATGTAGAAATTCACCAGACGGATATCGCTGCAGCATACTTGAATGGTGTGTTAGAGGAAGTATATGGCTCAACCAGACAGATGTTTAGAAGAGGGTAAGGAACATCTAGTATGCCATTTAAAGAAGAGCTTATATGGACTTAAACAGCCTGGTCGGGTATGGAATACTCGCTTAGACAAATATCTAACACAATATGGTCTCAAAAGGGCAAATGCAGACCCCTGCACCTACTATGACTCTCAGAGCTCATTCATTGTTGGTGTCTAAGTTGATGATCTTCTCATCCTTGGAAAACTAAATCAGATTAATCATTTCAAGAATGATATCAAAAAGGAGTTCCTAGCTAAGGATCTTGGACCAGCTAAACATATATTATCTATGAAAATAACAAAAGAAGACGATGGGTCCATTTCCCTTGATCAAACGACATACATAGAAAAAATACTTGAGATGTTCAAAATATCTGATGCAAAGTGTGCATCCACACCACTTGACATGAACTTAAAGTACTCTAGAACAAACGATACACAATCAAAAAGCATGAAAGAAGAAGCCAAGTTTCCTTATAGACAAGCCATTGGAAGTTTACTTTATCTACCTTTATAAGTCAATTTAATGAAGTTCATAATGAAGAACATTGGCGAGGCATTAAACACATACTTCGATACTTAAAAGGGATCAAGCACAGGAAACTAAGGTTTATGAGAACTGGAGAAAAGTTCCAAGTTTACTCTGATGCAGATTGGGGATCAGATAAGACAGATCGTAAGTCCTTCATCGGCTACATAATACTACTTGCTGGTGCTCCAATTTCTTGGTCCAGTAAAAAACAACCGATCATCCTTATCTTCAACGCAGGTAGAATATGTAGCAATGTGTCATGTTTCAAGAGAAGTTTTATGGGTAAACAACCGCCTCAAGGAAATATGTACAACTCTGGTGTCAACTCCTCAAGTAATTTACACTGATAATCAAGGAGCAATATTCCTTGCTGGAAATTATGTTACTTCAGAAAGGAGTAAACGTATAGATATTAAGTTCCACTTCTTGCAATAATTGGTGAATGAAAATATTGTGAAATTTGAGCATGTCGAATCTGAAAATAATCTTGCAGACTTGTTGACCGAACAAGTAACCAAAGCGACATTGCTTAAACTAAAATATGGAGGGACATCCGAACAACATTGGTAAGTCGACAATTTTTTTTTGTGTGTGTGTATGGCATTCAACAAACTACATGATTGTGTTGCAGAACTGAAAGTTTAAGACTCTGAATATACTGTTCTTTGTGTGTTCAGTAATTATAGAGATTTTGTTTATAAGAAGAATAAGACATTAAGAACTTTGAAAATTTTTTTTAATTATTCAGTGTTAATGTTATTTCTATTTATCTGTTTCTATGTGTAGCATTTCTGATTATATTTTCATTAATCTTATATATTTCCTTAGTTAGTTGAAGCTGAATTAAAAAGAAAGAGTCGGCGTGACAAACAAGAGGGCATGTTATTGTATATTTGTCACCCTAGACTCTATGTACTCTGTAAAGTTAAATTGTTGCAAATGGCAACACCCTGTTGTTTTTTACATCCATCGATTTTTGCGCACTGCGCTATGCAGCAAGTTGTAATATCTTTTATCATTAAATATGCATAATTAAACTAAAATGTTCACGAATTATATGATTATTTCAACCCAATTAAACTTCATAACAAAATGAATGTAATCGCAAACTAAAATAACGAAAAACACAGTTTCTCAGATAACGCATTTAAAGATTTTAATACAGCACAAAAAAAAAAAAAAAAAAAAAAAAAAAATGTAGCCACTTTAGACTGGCCATATTTGTATGTCAAGCCCTCTTTTGCTTCATATTTAACTAATTTTGACTTTATTTTAGCTTTTAGTTTTATTCTGGATAACTTTGTCGCTTGTAGAGATTGGCGTTTCGGTTTCTGAATTCGCTCTTTTCTATTAAACTTTGGGTTTATTATTTATACTATAACTTTGCTTCTAGTTATCGTAAAAACAAAAATAAAGTATTTTTCTAATCCTAAATGTGTGGCCTAAAAAATAAACAAATAATAATTAAAAAAAAAAAAAAAAAAAAAATCGAAAATTTTCACCAAAACGATGATTTTAGGGCAGGCACATACTTTAAAATCACAAAAAGTTTTTAAACTTGTTTGTTTAAAAAGTTGTTCACAATACACTCTTTTTGATACAGTATTTTATTGCAGAATGATGCAAAGTGAAATATCCCTTAACTGAGACCATACTTGCCAACATATTAATTAATATTCCGTAGTATTGTTAGCCCCGCCTTCTTTTTCACACCAGTATCATTTTAGAGTATTTTTCTTCTTATTTAATCGTAATTACATTTGGAGAATATTACTCTAAAAATTTACTGGTGTGAAAAAAAAGGGCGGGACTAACAATACTACGGAATATTAATTAGGATGTTGGCAAGTATGACTGAGACTTTCCAATTATTATATTTTCTTCCGAACTACTTTTAGTACCGCCTTCTTTTTTAAGCCCCCCCCCCTGTTTCTTATAGACTAGATTTCTTCCTATTAAATCTTTGTTATATATTGGAAAAATTTACTCTAGAAAGTAAGTGATTTAAAAAAAGGGCGGTATTAAGATTGCTCTGAATAAATTATAAAAGTTGGAAACTCTGCATATTTTTAAAATGTCCTTAAAAAAAAAAAAAAAAAAAAACTCTTAAATCATAAATTTATTATATAATTTTAATAAATATTTATCGAATATTTTTTTTGATTAACTTTCAAATTGAAAAATAAATTACACAATAAGTCATAATAAAATGAAGTTTCTTTGAAATATCAATTAGACAAAACGATCTAATTAAAAATTATTGCTGATTATTGAATAAAAAATCTGCCAGATCTGGCAACACTAACCACAATATTTATATAATAATTTCTATATCGTTTAATCATGATATATTACTTAAAAAATGCAACAAAGATTCTCTAAGAAAAAAAATGGTGTCAAAGTACGCGAAAATTTCTCATTCTTAAAAGAGCCCTTTAAAAAAAAAAAAGGCAAAGACTACGATCCCTGTTTACATCAACAATTCTAAGCTTTTCGTATACGAACACCTCTCAAAGTAAATACATTGTCCAGTACTGACAAAATGTTATTCGTAAATTATATCAATCCAAATGTGTATTTTATTTTTATTACGTCAGAATGTTTTTTTTTTTTTTTTTTTTTTTTTTTAATGTAAATTAATCTTATTTCTCCGTGATATGATCACACCACCCATTTAGTAGAGTTACGCCCCTAAAGAGTCATACTGATATTTGATTTGCTGGTTTAACAAAGATTATTTATTACTAAATTAAATTTGTTAGGTAAGTTTGATGCAAAAGTATGTCAAAGGAAATTAGTTGATTAATTCAATAATTTAATAGCATACAGAGCTAACAGGAAAGGACTGAATTTAAGGGGACTTATCGCATTGAGGAAGAAGATTGTGGAATCCCATGTTAACCTATGGAGAAAATATAGTCACTTATATTTCACTCAATTTTCAAAATTTCAACGAAATTTTTTGTTTATCTTCTAGATACACGAATTATCTTTTGATCCCTAGTCTTCAAAATATTTTAAAATATTTTAAAATATTTTAAATTCTGTGTTAAAGTTTAAAAAATCTGCGAAAAATATAAAATTTGTTCTTTACTTGCTTCTAATTTCCCTTTGAAAAAAGATATAAAGATTTGAAAACTAGGGAACAAAAGCTTGTCTTTTTTTCCTTTTATCTAACGTAAACTTTTAAAAATCAAATTTATCTAAAATTTGTTATTGTTTCCAGAAAAAATCATGTTCTTTTTAAGATACTACTGACCTGTCAAGCTGTCAGCCTAACCTAATTGATTACATGGGTTGGGGAGATAGGAGACTTCACTACAGGGGTCAAGGGTTGCCATATGATGGCGGAGCCAAGCAAGGAAATTCTGCTAAAAAATGTGTTTTGTTTCAGATCATTTGAACCGAAAATAGAAACTAAGTGAAAGAGGTTGTTGTAATTTTTATATTTTGTGTCGCAGTTTTTTTTTCTTCTTTCTTTTAATAAAAAGAAGATATTACGGATGCTCTGCAAGTAACCATGGTAGGACGTTATGGAAAATCTGGACAGCTGAATTTATCAGCTAAACGACAATTACTTTTAATCGCAAATATTTATCAATAATTTCTTAATATATGTTATTTCATATTATTTTTAAAAAATTCAAGAGTATTTTCTAGATTTTGTTTATATCTCTTGAAGCATTTTATATTTTCAATCTTACATGTTTTTCATAAGTTACTTTTAATGATTCTATTTTGATATTTTAAGGGTTTATATTTTAAATTTGATTTAAAATAATGATGTTAAATTATACACATACAATTTAGTACATGACATGATACATAAATTTACCACAAGTTACAGAATTTAAGCTAATTGAATATGTCATTTACTTACTAATGGTAAACAAATATGCCGGGTATTTAAATAGTGCAAATTAAAAGCGTAAAAAATAAATCGCTCAAATCTACGAAACTTTAGAAATCAATGTGTTCAGCGTATTTTCCTTCCTTCAATATTTTAGTGTATCCGGGCTTTTGGGTTTCTTTGAGTTATTTTTGTGTATTCAGAATAGATATATTACATATAAAGAATATAAATTAAATTCCTTTAAAAAAAAATAATAATCAAGTAAACTAATTAGCAAATTGGTTTTGTGGGTTGTTGTGATGAATTTTAATTTTCGTTCTCATAATAATTCATTCAATAATTTTAATGAATATTAATAATTCATTCATTCAATACTTTTTCATAATCTTCATAATTTTTATTTTTTATAATAATTCATTCAATAATTAAATCACTCATAATAATTCATTTAATAACTTTTCGTTCTCATTCTTATTGTTATTATAATATATATATATATATATATATATTCTTTTCATTGTACCTTTTCAGAGATGAGCAATAATACTTCAATATATATATATATATTATATACAATGTACAAATACTAATCTAATTTGTCAAAAATATGCAATATACAAATACGAGTAAAGCACCGTTTATACGTCTCTCGCTTATATGTATTTTACATTATACGTCCTTTTTTTAAAGTCCGGATTCATTCCTGTTCATTTTAATACTAAAATATTTCGTTTATACGCCGCTAAGATCGGTCATACGTCTTTTCAACTTTACTAAAATTCGCAAAATTTCTCGACCTGTCATTATTATCAATGCACTATTATATAGTGTAGCCATTCTTAATTTGCTCTCAGTTAAAGTAAAAATATTTAGCTGCGTTCAGTAATATTATCTTGATAATTTTATTTTATTTTAGTTCATAATCATACTATGGTTTTTGACATTTTTACATGTTTCTGAGAAAGAGAGAATCCAAAAATCACAAATAATCAGTAATATTCCATTATAATCATACCAGGGTTTTTGACATTTTTACATGTTTCTGAGAAATGAAGAATCCAGAAATCACAAAATCAATAAGGTGTGTCTGTCTGTATGTTAGTTAGTGTGTTAGACTGTATAGACATTGTCTAAAGCAAAAACGACCGTAAAGAGGTCGGACCAGCTTTAAAATATCGCTTATAATACTGGCAAGATTCTTATTGATTTCTAACATTTTAATTTGAAAACTGGGTAAGTTATTCGAAATGTAAGATGTAGATGTAGCAGGTAAAATCGTTTGACTGTATTTGAGCCCTAGGCCTGGGGAAGCGTCCTTGATGTGCGTGTGTGTGCGTGTGTGTGTGTGTGGGGGGGGGGGGGTCGGTAGAGTTCAAACCAGTATTTACATGAATTTCAGAGAAAACTTGGGAAACTCTGAACGGATAGACCGACGAACATGACCTAGGATCAAACCTTGCACTTTCCGTCTACCAGCTTCAAAAACAGAACATTTCAGCCACTTTTATGGAGAGGGGTTCAAATTTAACAAATTTTTTTTTTCTCTCTCTTTTTTAACATGGGATAATAGAGCAAAATTTGGCATAAGTGTGCATTAAGTTGATTACATTCGTCGTAAAGATTTTGGATAAGTTTAAAAGTACCATTTGACATATTCTGTAATATAATATATATTAGTTATCGAAAATTAAAAATTTCTTAACTTAGAAGAATTTTACATAAACGTGCATTATGAGTGTTATATTCATCGTCAATATCTTGGACCAGTTTTAAAATATCATTTACGTTGCTGCTATGAACATCATTGACGATGACAACTTCTATTTAAAAAAAAAAAAAAAAAAAAAAAAGATTTGGAAGCTACTTAAAGTTTAATATTTTTTCAGCATGGGAAAATTTCACATAAACGTACATTTTAAAGGTAATTTTTATCGTAAACATATTCCGACAAATTTTGAAATTTCATTTATCATACTGACTTTAACATTATTAAATATAAACAGTCTACTTTAAAACTTATTAAGTTATTTGAAATTACAGTTTTTCATAAGACGACAGGAAAATTGTGAACTATCTTAAATTCTCTTAATTGCAAGTTTTTGTGAAATAGGGCTATATTTATGTACACGTGCATTATCGCTATTATTGTACTGGAAATAGTTTATAGAATTGCATGAAAATTGAAATACGAAACTAACTCCAATTAAATTAATTAGTAAATTACGATAAGGTGTGGAAGTTGTGAAGAATGCTTAGTAGTTGGGGCAATTTTTTTTTTTTTTTTTTTTTTTTATGCGACTAAGCCGAATGGATCGGCTGAGCTCATTTCTATGATAATGTTTATAGTATGCTAAATAGGAAAAATGTAGTTTGAAATACTTAATTCCTTTTATCTCTCCCTATATAATTCTGTTTTGGGGATATTTCACAAATTTTCGTTTTATAGATCCCTTTCCATCTTTTGAATATATTGTTAAAAATGTTTCATTCAATATATTTGTTTGGAATATTTCCACCTTCTTTATCTATGTATGTCACAAGATAAAATAAAATAAAATTTCGCACCTTCCGATACCGATATAACAGAAACCTTATATAATTAAAATGAATGAACAGATGTTTTCGTTAGAAAGCAGTTAGAGAGTAAGGTTTTTCACTCTACGCGCATTTTCGTACTCAATCCTAAATCAAAAATTACTGTTTCTTTAACGATGTCATACTTCCATATCCAATTCTATAATTAAATGAGGAGATTAGAGATAAAGAAAGTGCAATCATTTCTGTTTTCCAGATGCACTGTGAGAAAAGAAAAAATGTTATCTATGGAGGTAAGATCGATTTGTTTTAGATTGCCGCTGAATGGGCACCATTCTAAGGCTAATTAGACCCCTAAAAGACCGAGGAAATGCAGGAAAAAAATACATGTGCTTTGTATTTTGTGTTTTCTTTTAAATTAGTCAATGCGTCGATTACCCTTCTGTTTAGTATTTCTAACTTTCAGAGATGTTATTTCAGGGTTAGAAATTGGAATGTAATTGTCAGGTGTCAATGGCAACTATTTTTTCTTACTTGCCAAAATGTTTCAATCGACATTTTTTTTTTTTTTTTTTTTTTTTGGGGGGGGGGGGGGTTGGATTAGGATAAAGCTTAGAAATTTTTCCCCCCTTTAAATTATAATAACAAACACAAAAGTTGCCAAAAAAAAAAAAAAAAAAAAGAAATATATATATATATATAAACATAGGTAGATAGATAGATACACATTCATGCTAATTAATTAATTAATTAAAAATTAAAAACTTAATTAAAACAAACCGTAGAAGGGAATTTTTAATTATTTCTGGGTCAACTGATTTCTAAAATAAGTCAAATACCATGTATTACATACTCAAGAAAAATTAGAACTACCAGAAAATATCCATCTAAACTATTTATAAATTATTTGCACTTTCCAGTTTCACACGGAAAAAATTTGGTTTAAATTAATTCAGTATTTCTGAAATCACCATGATGTCAAATTTTTGATTGTATACAAACTAAGTGATAGCAATAAATAAAAAGTTAAAAATTAAATAAAATTAAATTTTTTATGAATTTGGAAATTCTTTTCTGCAAACAGCATTTATGTGTTTACTTGCAGGCTTTGCCCGCTTCGCTGGACATTAAACTTAAATGAGTTGTCAAAATCCCATATCTTTATTAATAACTTAAGTTCTCGCTGTGATTCGTAGAGGTTTTTCTCGCTCGCAACGTGAGGAGACTGGGACCCCACTGCCTTCGGCAGCAACTTACCCACTTCTTACTTCCCCTTCCTCAGCGGGTGAGTTCGAAGTTTTGCAAAATCCCACTAATGTACATAATGCGTACACTTAATCAATGTCCACACACCAAAATTCGCCATTCTAAGATAATTCAAAGCGAATTCAAACGGAAAAACATGTTTTTACAGTTTATTGCCCTCCGACTCCGAGAAGGGGACGGGATTTCGAATTTCGTGAAATCCAGTTACAATAAGTGCCGGATGCATACAAACAATTCACGCACCAAATTTCGTGACCACAGAAGTCTAATAGAAAATATTATAAATAAATAAATACAAAAAGCTTAGCTTTAGTATGGGACCTCTTTGGTGGCTTTAAATATTTTAAGCCATTTTTGCGATGAATTGAATTGGCTATCTCAATTGTGCAATTAAAGATCTTGGCGAGAAACGTCCGAGCTACTTCGGTGCCAAATTTCAAATTTTGCCAAAGGGATCCGATACTAAAGATGTTCCATACACAAAATATATAAATAAATAAAATAAATAAAAACTCCATTCTGATATTTACAAAAAAAAAAAAAAAAAAATCTTAATAAAATCCAAATTATAATTATTTAGAATTAAGGGGAGAACATAAAAGAACCTCATAAGGTACATAATAACAACAAAAAATTTTGTTTTACTGCAGGAAAGAAAAGTACTGCTTAACTAAATAAAAATATTAAACTAATGCCAAATATCTCTATGAAAATATTTATCCACATACAAATTCCTAATTAATATATATATATATATATATATATATCACCAACTTTTGTAGGTCAACTATTTATTTTTCTCTCTAATTTTTATTATTACTCACGTGAAATTAAAAATATTTCATTTTATATCTGGAAAATAAAAAATATATATAAATGCGTATACATAAATATAAAACCTTCTACCGAATCTGGGTTGAAAACGGAAAAAGGGTAAAATAAATTAGAAATATCAGACCTATATTTATAAATTTGATACCAAATGAAAGGGGCGATTTTTCTGAATTCAGGGGGGCAAACAGTTTTTTTTTTTTTTTATGCGACAATTAGATTTTAAAAAAATAACTAAAGTATGAAATATAAGTGGCAACGGAAAAACAGAAAAAGGGAAAAATAAATTAGAAATATCAGACCTATATTTATAAATTTGATACCAAATGAAAGGGGCGATTTTTCTGAATCCTGGAGTGTAAAGAGTTTTTCGATACGACAATTAGATTTTTTAAAATTAACTAAAGTATGAAATTTAGATGGCAATAATTCATTTCAATCTTTTCATAATTTGTAGTGCGAATCACGCGAATATAAAAGTCTTTAACTTAAAAATTTATTTTTATATTTTATTTTTCCATTCAAAGCGTTTTAGTGAAAAAAATATTTATGGCGTATGCGCAGGCGATTTTTACCCACAATTCAAAAACTAATCAAAATTTTGAAAAAATCTATAGATATAATTTTAAGTTGGGTGAAGACCTAAGTTTCTGCCAAGCGCCGTTGATTTCCGTCCAGCCGTTCTCGAGTGATGCTCGGGCAAAAAAAGTGACATACAGACACGATGACACGCACGCACACACACACACACACACACACACACACACACACACACAGGCAAAATTTTCGGGAGGCCTCTTGCTTATTATTATATTTAATGGATTTTCATGTGAAAGGTCATTTATTTCTCTTGCTTATTTTCAAAAATAGAAAATTAAAATAATGAAGAAAAAGATCTTGGCACAGCATTCCAGATATAAAGAATTCTGTGTGCTTGTTTCAAAGCAATGTGACAGAAAAATTATTTTCTCTACTTCCTTTTTTTCTTTCTTATATATATTCTAGTTCATAGATAGCATGGATTCCCCCTCCCTTTTCTTATGGCAATCAATCCTGTACTGATGGTTCAGTATAACTAACTATCAGCAAGATCCGCTCCCCTTGACTTTAGAGAAACCCGGAAATTTCCCTCCACATTTCATCATCTTGGGCATTCATACAATCATATGGCCTAAGAATTGCTGCTTTATAGCGTACAAATGCGAATTAATATATATATATATATATATATATATATCTGAAGGGTTAAAAGATTCATCTCGTTGTTACATTACGTTTATATTTTTATGACGCATTTATAAACAGTTATAATTTCTATATTTTTATCAAAAAATTTGTCCTAAAAGTTTGGTAGTATAAAAGTCTTTTTTTTTTTTTTTTTTTTTTTTTTTTTTGTGTGTGTGCTTCAGATTTATTTTCAACTACTTTCTTCGAGTTAAAAATTATTACTTCCTTATATATTCAGTAGAGGAAATTATTAAATTCGTAAAAGATTTTGATTTTCGGTTTTCAGTGCTTTTTCAAGTTTAGGAACTGCCTGAACATGATTTGACCATTTTCAAAATTGTTCGTCTGTCTGTGTAAAAATGGGGTAAAGCTGTGATATATGACCCCTCCCTCCCTCCTTTTTTGGTCTTTATAACAATCAAATAAAAAGAAGTAACATAAATTAATTATTATTATTACTTTCCAAAAAATTGATGTGTTTATGACTTTGGTTTGCCAAGACTGGCTTGGCAAGATTTCAAGTTCATTATTGAGTGTTCGCCATTAATAATGGCGTGATTGACATTACTTGTTTGTCTACAGAGACTCATGAAAGAACTCGAATATATTACGTTTTGTGACAGTTATTTCTAAAAGTGTTTATAAATATCTTTAAATTGCATAAAATAAAAATGTCATAAACATGTCTCCTAGAAAATATAGTACAAATTGGTGTAATTGAGTGAATTGTAAGTACACAAAAGTATTGTGGTATATGTAATTTAAGTTTATTATAGAATATTTTATTTTGAAAATGATATAAATAATACTGATTTTCTACGGGGCTAAAAAAAAAAAAAAAAAAAAAAGCATTGGATGCATTACAATGTACTGAAAGTTTTCTTTTCTTTCTTTCTTTCTTTTTTCAGCACATTCAAACATCTTTACATTGCGCTAACATGCATTTTTCAGATGCTATAAAGATTGTTTTCGGTAAAAGATCGTATCAACTGTACATTAACTGTAGTATTTATTTACAGTTTTACAAAAAATATTCGGATTCATTGCTAAAAAATTATAACTTTTTTTTGTTGTTGTTGTTATGTTATGCATTTTGGTATTTTATAATAACGTAAAAAAGTATTTATAAATTAATATCTTTGATATGAAGGATAAGTACAGCTGGAAGATATTTTATAATCCATGCAAAACACATTATTTCCCCTTCTTGTTTATTTTAACACATATTTAAACTGTTTAAACTTAATTAATATAAAATCAGTCGGCTTGTACGATTTTTTTACTTTCTTTTCCTCGGGGGAAAAAAAATCTCTTATTTAATCATAGAAAATTGCTACAAAAAACTATAAAGGATTTCTGTTAAAAATTACTTATATTAAAAATAGAAGCAAAGTTTATGGGCTGAATGATATATAACTTATGGACACAAGTTTAAAGTCTTTGACGATGACAAAAGAAATTTTGATACATGCTACTGAAATAGAAATGGGTCGAATGCATTTTTCACTTTAGTCGAATCTTAATAAAAGCAAGTTTTATTAGTCAACCTGTCGAATGTTTAACGAGACATTTCTCATTTTTCACATCCTAAAACTCCACTTTGATACCTTTTCTCAATATTATCGTGTCTTTATTGGAAAAATAATAATAAACGTGTGCTTTCTAACATATTAGTTTAAACTAGTACCGTTCAGTTGTCAGAACCCCACCAATTTTTTCCCCTGAAATAAGCATTTAAATAAGAAATAGAAATTCAAAACTTCCATGTAAAAAATGTGCTTTGTAATTATTATAGTCTTCCAAAAAGATTGAAAAAAAAAATCGCTATCAGCATATTATTTACAGGACGATGCATATCTCCATGAACTTCTCTTGTACTTCCTCTAATTCTAAACGATCAATCGTCTTCTGAGCATTTCCATAGTAAAAACATCTGGTGTGAAACAACCACACGACTCCCATTACCCACTATTACACATATTATATGAATTTTTTGGAGATCGTGATCAGAAGATATAAAAGTGACCTAAATAAGTAGAAACCTAACATTTTTCTAGCAAGATAAACTTTATATACATGTAAAGACGTATAAAACGAAGCTTTCATATAGCGAGGTAAAAAATAAGGAAAAAAAACATATGGTAGAGTTATTTTTTGAAACACCAATTTTCGAGATCTACCAAAACTTCTGACCTACCGAAACAGGGCAGCTGTTAATTTTCTTCTAATAACTACGTGATACATAAGAAAGAAATGGATTTATATAACAATTTTCAAGAAAATCGTTAGAGCCGTTTTTGAGATACCAACTTTTACCAAAACTCAATTATTGACAGGAAAACAATAATTACACACAAAAGCATATTTAAAAGGGAGTTAATATGACGAGTTTGAAAAAATTCGTACAGCCGTTTTTAAAGAAACGCCCTTGCGAGACCTAAAATTTAGCTATTTATACAGGACCCCTATCAATTTTCCTGAACTAACCAACTATATCATTAGAAAGGACATCTAATAGCGTGTTTATATAGCAAATTTGAAGAAAATCGTTAGAGCCGTTTTTGAGATACGGACTTGTGTTTCCACTTCCCGTTTCCGATGTCCAATTTTCACCAAAATTTGGAAAATTCATCTGTACGCCAGACTTATTTCATTTCTAAAGTTTCGTAGTTCTATATTTATTAGTTTCCGAGATATAATAGCCAGAAGATTCCTCATACACACACACTGACCAATTGTCAAAAACTACTTTTTTTTTTTTTTTTTTTTTTTTTTTTTTTTAAACTGAGGGGACCTTAAAACGTGTAAATCAGGTGAAATCTCGATATCGAATTTTCAGACCGAATACAATACTTCCATTACCTACGGTAGTAGGATAATGGAAGTAAAAAACATTGCCAACATCAAAACAATATGTCAATTTTTTGAAAGAAAAAGAAACTAAAATTATACTTAAATTATGACTAGATAAATAACTGTGGGCCGGTTACTATACTATATATATATATATATATATATATATATATATTTAATTTTTTCCGTCCGATTTACCTTAATTTTATTTTAAATATACATTTTCTTTTCTTTTATTATTATTATTATTATTATTATTATTATTATTTTTTTTTTTTTTTGAAGGAATAAAAGAAAAACATTTTTAAATTGGTTTAAATATATAGAAAGAATAATAAATGAATAAATTAAATAATTAACTGTTTTTATTTATTATTTGAGTTCTTTAGCAACGGTTACTACATTCATGTCTTAGAAATTCTTTTTCAAGTTTTATCTTAAATTTACTGTAATATCTCTCTCTTTTTTTTTTTTTTTACTTTTTGAAATAAATAAAGAAATAATTAAATAAAGTAACATAAATAAGTAATTTAATTAATTTCATGAAAAATAAAAGTAGAAGAAAAAACTTGGAGAATTCAGGTGTAATATTTTGTCTGAAAGCAACAGTCTTATTATCCTAAGAAAAATATTTTTGGGCTTCCTTCTTGGCCTCATTTATACTTCTGTAAAATACAAAAAAAAAAAAAAAAAAAAGAAATTACTTTCCAAGCCACACTCTTTTTAAGCCTTTTATTAAAAATAGGGTAAAAACGTGAGACAAATTTGATGTCTGAGGGTTTAAGAAATGAGATAAAATATAACTTTGTTATAAAAATTGTTTGGTGCAATTGAAATTATGTCATAGATAAAAAGTGAAAACTGTAGTTTGTATAACTAAAAATTATTATTTTAATTATTATTGTAGCAGATATATGAAATAGGAGTTTTAATAATTAGTAATAAGTAATTATAGAAATAAATTTCCCCATAGAATAATACAAGCTTTAACTGTCGACGAGGTTAGGTATTGTACGCAGTTTATTTAAAAGTACTTAAGTTTATTAAAAAACAACTTAATGAATTATTTTGCTAGTGACATGAATAACACTTGCTTATATTTAATGTTTATGAATAAAAATACTTAGTAAATATATCAGACTAGTGCAGGTTCAGATTTAAGAATAGGTTAAATCCTGCTCAGAACAACCAGTTTGATGCCTTTTGCTGAAAAATTACGTTCCTTATAGAAAAAGAAAGATGCAAATAATATATTTTAGTATATCAATGAGTCATCAATATTTTGCTATAGATAAATGTAAAAATGATTTTAGAAGTATGTCAAGAAATACTGTAAATAGAAAAGTCAAAGAAAATTGAGACTGACTTATTGCTTATTACATATGTTTTGTAAAAAAGAAAAACAGAAGCCTTACATATGTAATAATAGTAGTAATTAAGAAAACAAAGATGTAGAACGTAAATAAAAGCACAATTCTGTATTGTTCATAAAATTCCGAATACAACTATATACATATAACTTAGTCCAAGTATTCCGTTTCCTTCCCCTTTCCCGAAGCGCGCTTTTACTGCTTTATTTTGTTTTGCTGTCATTACAAATGTAAATAAGACAAACAGCGATAACATGCCAAATTGGTAAGCTGGTCAAATAGGGACCGCTTTCTTTGATCTGTTGTGTCCGATTATTCCACCCGCTAAAAAGCCATAAATCAACGACCCTAGTTGATGTTTCTCCACTAGCCTCACAGGGGTCGCTGATTGTACGTAGGAGTTCTCTTTTTTCAAATAAGTCCCCTTAAACAAATAATAAAATTTGTGAAAGTGCCCTAAAAATAATCAATGCCTTTCAATCATATGCATTTCATTCATTGTGTTTTCACAAATATACATATATTGGCCACTTGTTTTTGTTTGTCTGATTCTTTCACCAATCAACTTACATGTATGTTAATAAGAATAGATCAGTTAGAACATATATTTAAAATATTATATTTTACACTAATTAAATATGGCTCCAAGTGAACTGTTCATTTAGGGCTAGAATTAATTCTTGTTTTCATTAAAAACATAAGAGACAACATTTTTCTAGAAAACACAATAGGTGTGGGGTTTTCCCAGCTTTTATTTGGGTACCGCAGCTACTGCATGACGAGAAGCGGTAACGTCGAGTTTACTTTGCGACAATTTTCAACACTGTGTGAACCACAGAGTACTGACCAGTATATATTACAGAGAACTCTTGTTAAATATATACTGATCTGGAATGACCACAGTATTTCAAATTAATGATCTAATTTTAAAACAGAACAATAAATTAATAACTTTAAGTAGCTATTAAAACATTTATTGGGGAGAGAAACACCATTTAAAAGATGATGATGAAATTCGCATATACATAAACAAATAAAAAATGTATGCAATTACTTTAAATTGAATAAAATTAATGGCATAATAAATATTTAATACTGATCCATTTAGAGAATTAACATTAAAATTCACTATAATGATTAACATTAAAGATCACCTATAATGATTACAAGAGAATAACGTACAATATATTGCGGCGACCATTACATTCACATATTTATAAAACAGAAGCAAAAGAATGCCAAAGTTTTTTGCGGTAACCATATAAATACGATCTGAGTGTTACTTACAATGCCAACTTGGCTTTCGAAGTGAAAGTCGCCATTGCTATATTTACAGGCATGAAATTCCGCGTTTTAGCACAATGGATTCTCCTGGAAGAAATGCGACGCTTTATATATATATTTATATATTTAATCTGTGGTGTGAACTTCCTCCTTAGGAAACTAGCGTCTCGCCGCAGCGCCGGCTCCCTACAAAGATATTAACTGAGCATTCGTACTGACTTGGATTTTTGCAAGTTTTTGGATTCGAGCAAGTTAAACAGAGTATGGCGAGGCATCACCCTTTTGGCACATTTTCCTACTTTATGTGTATTCCTTTAATACAAATATGTTTCAGATGACAAAAGCATCCTCCCCCCCCCATTTTTTTTAACAGTAACTTTATTTTTAGGAAAAATTAATAGATAATTTAAAAAAAAAAAAAAAAAAACGAAACTGTCAATTCCTTGAAATATCTTCAATACAGATTTAAATTTATTGCTTTTTGTTTTTTTTAATCTCTTATACAGTTTGTTTATTTGTTTATTTTTTTTACTTAGCTTCCCTCCCCCTCCCCCCCCCAAGAAAAAGAAAAAAAAAAGAAAGAAAAAGAAAAAAATTGGATTACATTGCAAATTTAAAATATGTAAAATATTTATTCTCATGTTTAAATAGTAAACAAAAATTTTATTTAAATTTTAATTATTATTTAAACTTGTTTAATTTTGTCAAATATGTTATTTAAATTACTTCTTTTTAAAATTCCTTTAATGCAAAAATGTTTCAAATGCCCCCCCCCCCCCCCCCCCCCAAATATTCCTTTCCACATTTTATTACAATAGCTGCAATTTATGATTTAATAGACTACAAAAAGAATTTAAAAAATAATCCAGGTAATACGTTTTATTAAAAAATAATAACTTTTTTTTTTTTTTTTTTTTTTTTTTTTTTTTTTTAGGAAAATTAATAGGTAATTAAGAAAAAAAAAATCGTTAAAAACGAAACTGCCAATTTCTTAAAATATCTTCAATACAAATTTAAATTTATTGCATTTCTTTTCTATTCTTTTTTTTTTTTTTATCCGAATATAATTCATTTCAATACGATATACTATATACTCTTAACGTATGAAACATAAAATACAAAAAATACAGTTCCCGCCGCTTATTAAAATCACATTCGTTCTGAACAAAACCGAATTTATAAAGCGGTTGATTTTTATAACCGGCGAACATTCCTGCATACTATATAAAATAGTTACTTCCCTAAATTTGGAAAGGATTTTCAAAATGTAATCAAATTAACAAACAATATTAATTAATTTTTGACGCACAATTAATTAATTTTTCTTAACTAATTAATTAACTTTCTGAGTTTATTAACAGGCAATATTGATTTTATTAAGCGGTAGTTTTTTAAAATTGCTTTGATTTCGGTACTGGCAATTTGATCTGATTAAGCGGCTGATTTTATTAACCAGTGAATTTATTAAGCGGCGATTACTGTACTCTTACGGCAAGCTAAACAAGTGATGAAATTGTTTTCGCATGGTGAATTTCTGATCACAAGATGAATAAGAAATTAGATTATTCATTATCAATAATTATTAAACAGCTTCAGAAAATAATTCAATTCAATATGAAGTACCATACGCATCTAACGCATAAAAATAAAAAGTAAACAATTTTACAACTCTCCAGAAGTATAGCAGTGCATTGCCAAATTACAGCATGCCAAACCTGCCAAGGCAATTTATTCGACTTTTTCGTAGGGAGCCGGCGCTGCGGCGAGACGCTAATCCTTAGGAAAACTTAGATACCGGCTGTCAATCAATCGCTTGCTGTCAGTATGACGCAGACGATTTTCATTACAGAAACAGCGATGGAGTAGAAAGAAAAATTATAATACAAAATTCATATTAAACGTATCTGCATTATTTTTCCCGGTTGCAGTATATTATACATTCGTTAGATTTTACAGAAGTCAAGATTCGTAGGGACTAGCCGTTTTTTCCTGAGTCCTCATCTATTCTCGGACAGTAAGTTTCTTTTTTCATTTTCTAGATTTATCCTTTGACAAAAAGTACTATCATAAAATTAGTAGTTAAACTCTCAAGCAAATAAATAAAGATCGCACAAACGCTGTAGTTACCCGAGTCCTAAGTCTGCTGAAACTGCCAGCCTTTCATGAAGTCTTAAGCTTGCTACGCCAGCGGTCGGCAACCATTCGACTTCACAGAACACCAAATTAAAATCCCAATTTAAATTCCCGCGGGCCACTAATACGCTACCTTTCTATAAATTAACAGAAATTTCCTGTTTCAGACGTTTTGTCTCGAAAAGTATTTGACAATTCACCTAATAACTTTGGGAGTGTCAGGAACATGTTATACCTCTTATATATGAGTGAAGGTTTTTCCGTAAAAGCAAAATATGGTCACAAAAAGTTTAAAACTTTTTTGTTTAAAAAGTTTTTCACAGTACAATGTTTTTGATACACTGTTTTATTACAGAATGATGCAAAGGGAAACATATCGTAATCTATTCCGCACTACATTTAGTACCGCCTTCTTTTCATATCTTTTTCTTTATTTATATATATAGACTTGATTTCTTCCTATTAAATCTTAGTTACATATTGGAAAAAATTACTCTAGAAAATAAGTGATTTAAGAAAAGGGCGGTATTAAGATTGCTCTGAATAAATTATAAAAGTTGGGAACTCTGCATATTTTTAAAATGTCCTTAAAAAAAAAAAAAAAAAAATCTGAAATGATAAATTTATTATATTATTTTAATTAAGGGTAAAATATTTGTCGAATATATTTTTAATTAACCTTCAAATTTAAAAATAAATGAGACAATAAGTCATGTTGAAATGAAGTTTCCTTGAAATATCAATTAGGCAAACCTTCTAATTAAAAATTATTGCTGATTATTGAATAAAAAATCTGCCTGATCTGGCAACACTGAACACAATATTTATATAATAATTTGTATATCGTTTAATCATGACTTATTACTTTAAAAATGCAACAAAGATTTTCTAAGAAAAAAAAATGGTGGTAGAGTACGCGAAAATTTCTCATTCTTGAAATTGCCCTAAAAAAAGAAAAAAAAAAAGGCAAAAACTACGACCTCCTGTTTACATCAACAATTCTCAAGCTTTTCGTATACGACCACCTCTCAAAGTCAATACATTGTCCAGTGATGACAAAATGTTACTCGTAAATTATATCAATCTAAATGTGTATTTTATCTTTATTACGTCAGAATGTGTTTTCTCCCCCCCCCCCCCTGTAAATTAACCTTTTTATTTCTCTGTGATATGATCACATCACGCATTTAGTAGAATTACGTCCCTAAAGAGTCATGTTGATATTTGATTTGCTGGTTTAACATTGATTATTTATTGCTAAATTAAATTTGTTAGGTAAGTTTGATGCAAAAGTATGTCAAAGGAAATTAGTTGATTAATTTAATAATTTAATAGAATACAGAGCTAACAGGACAGGACTGAATTTAAACAAATCATAAAATTTATGAAAGTGCCCTAAAAATAATCAATGCCTTTCACTCATATACATTTGATTCATTGTGTTTTCACAAATATTCATATATTTGTTTGACCACTTGTTTTTGTTTTTCCGATTGTTTCAGCAATCAACTTACATGTATGTTAATAAGAATAGATCAGTTTCTTGTTTGTTTTCGTATTTACAATACAATTTAAAACATTAGAACATATGTTTAAAAGAATATATTTTACACTAATTAAATCTGGCTCTAAGTGAACATTGTAGATGTGATTATTTACTTGAAATTATTAGCGCACATTTGACTTTAAATACAAAATATGTTAGCTGTTAGCTAATATTAATGTGATTGTTTACTTGAGATTATTAGCTAACATCTAACATATTTTGTGTTTAAAGTTAAATGTACGCTAATAATTTCAAATAATTAATCACATCTACAATGTTCATTTATGGCTAGAATTAATTCTTGTTTTCATTAAAAACATAAGCAGAGCTTCCAACCTATTCAGGCAAATTTTCAGTACCGCCCCTTTTTCTACACCACTTAATGTTCAGAGTAATTATTTTCTTAACTCATCGCAAATATATTTGAAGAGAATTACTCTAAAAATTAAGTGGTGTAGAAAAAGGGGCGTTACTAACAGTTTGCCGGATTAGGTTGGTAGCTCTGCATAAGAGACAAAATTTTTCTATAAAACACAATAGTGGCGGGGTTTTCCCAGCTTTTATTTGGGTACCGCAGCTACTGCACGACAAGAAGCGCTAAAGTCCAGTTTACTTTGCGACAATTTTCAACACTGTGTGAACCACAAAGTACTGATCAGTATATATTACAGAGAACTCTTATTAATTATATACTGAAACTGATCTGGAATGACCGCAGTATTTCAAATTAATGATCTAATTTTAAAACAAAACAATAAATTAATAACTTTAAGCAGCTTTTAAAACATTTATGGGGTAAAAAAACACTATTTAAAAGATGATGATGAAATTCGCATATACATAAACAAATAAAAAATATGTATGCAACTACTTTTTGATTGAATAAAATTAATGGCATAATAAATATTTAATACTGATCCATTTCAAGAATTAACATTAAAATTTACCTACCTATAATGATTACAAGAGAATAACGTACAATATATTGTGGCGGCCATTACATTCGCATATTTACAAAACAGAAGCAAAAGAATGTCAAAGTTTTTTGCGGTAACCATACAAATACGATCTGAGTGCGACTTACAATGCCAACTTGGTTTTCGAAAGTCAAAGAAGCCATTGCTATAGTTACAAGCATGAAATTCTGCGTATTAGCACAATGGATACTCTTGGAGCAAATGCGACGCTGCATGTACAGTCGGGGAAAAAAAAAAACGCAGCACTTAATGGTATTTCGTTATTAATTGACGCAGAAAAATTTAATAGACATCATTCAACAGGAAATGAAATGCACTTTCTGAAAATGTCGTCGAATTTTGAATTAGGGGTCATCTACATATTAAAATGAGCGCCAACTTTGATTTTTTCAATAGTAACACCCAATTTTGACTTCATATTCAAATTTCTGAGAGTCTGGCAGTGCGTAAAAGTATACTGTTTGTATACTTTATCTTTAGCATTCATAGAGTTATGTTAGGGGGCTATCTCTAAATATAGAAAAATAAAATTAAGATCCTACAAGAACTAGACAAAATTATACTGTTTCACACCGGAAATATTTCAAGAAAAAAAGAATTATAAAAGAAATAAAAATATTAACATCTTTGCAGTATCTTAATTATCATGAATTTAGTTTTTTGGATATGTATATACTTTAGTACTTTTTTAGATAATTTTAGGTATATTTAAATACATTACACTTACGATTGGTCAGACAATACTTTTTATAAAAGTGCAATATTTTTCAATTAAAAAGTATCTATCATGGATATACTGATCACCAATAAAGCTTAAATTTTCTTTCGTATGTGTAACATAATATACAAACTGAAATAATATAGCTATATATATATATATACAACAACGCCTAAACTAAATCTTTTCGGATAAATTATTGTAAGGTTTCATAAAGTAAATATTAAACAATTTTAATAGCACTTACCAGTTTTGGGTCAGTTGAACTCTTTGGAACTGTACGATTTGTTTTATAATTTCTATGAAAATATAATTTCTTAATTAACGCTTTCGCGACTGCTGACGTAGATTCACATCATTTGAAAATCTGTAACAATGCCAGTGGGCGTTTCTTTCGTAATTTGTGTGTTACTTATTTCTTAAGCATACCCAGTGTTCATATTTTTGCAATAAAATATACTATGGATAGAAATATATTAATTAGAAAGAATATAGTTATAATGTATATCCATCTGTAATATAATTGTGGTACAGAAAATTTGTTTTGAAATATTTTATTTTGAGAGTATTTCAAACAGTAAACCCCGCCTATTTAGTTAATTTTTTTCTTCTAGTGTTCGTTTAAAGGATTCTAAATTTATCACCAGTAATCGATGAAGTAAATACCACTTGTGTATATTTTTGTCAATGTAAAATAAGGGGTTTAACACGAATACTCAAAGTCACATTCACTTTTCGTTTCTGTATTGTTTTGTTTTGAAGAACGATAAAAGGCGGGGCTTTAGAAAACAGGAATTCTTGATACTAACACAAATGTCTAAAAATCAACATTTTTGTTTCATTTCTTTGAATTCGACGTTGTTGTTATATAATTTGACCCTAAAATAAAAATATTTTGTTCAATTTTCTCCGTTATTTTTTAAAGATTTGCTTCGTTATCTCATTCAAAATTTTTTAAGAGACGGCCCCCTAAACCACTCCAAAAGAAAGATTTATTTATATCTCTCAAACTAATAACTGGAATGAGCTGCAAATTTGCACACCCATATTTTTCAGCATTAGGATTCATTTTATGTAAAAATTAATATAGGTCATAATTCATAATTTTTATGAATATGAATTTATTAATATTTTTCAGAATTAAAAATATTTTTCAGAATCAAAATTAATGATGGATTATGTTTGGGTTTTTTCACTGTATCTCGTAAAAAAAAATTATATCGATCAAGTTATTTTTTGTGAAGATATTAATAAATGTTTGAAATATGAATTTAACATTAGCACCTTCAAACTTTGAACGCTTATAACTCTGTGAAAAAATAAGCAAAATATACAACCAATATACTTTTTACCCAGGAATTCAAATATAAAATAAAAATGGGGCATTACCATTGAAAAAAATTGGTGCGCGTTTTAATATGTAGACGACCCCCAATTCAAAATTTCCATTCATTTTCTGAATCTACTCTCAATTCCCCGTAGAATGATACCTATTACATTTTTGTGCATTGATTAGCAACGGAGTTACATCGAGTGCTGCGTTTTTTTTCCCCCCTACTGTATATTGCAAAGTGCTTTATTTGTATATATATGTAATCCGTGGTGTGAAGTTCCTCTTTAGGAGAGCTTTGATACAGTTTGTCAATCAATCACTTGCTGTCAACATGACGCAAGCGACTTGCATTACAGAAAAAATAATGGATTGAATGGAGTATGAAGAGGTAACATAATATAAAATAAAATATTGACCGTATTTGCACTATTTTTCCCGGTTGTAGTATAATATACATTCTTTAGATTTTACAGAAGTCGAGATTTGTAGGGACAAGTCGTTTTTACCTGAGTCCTCATCTATTCTTGGACAGTAAGTTTCTTTTTTCATTTTCTAGATTTATTCTTTGACAAAAACTACTATCATAAAATTAATAGTTAAAGACCCAGGTAAAGAAATAAAGATTGTACGAACGCTGTCGTTACACGAGATCTAAGTCTGCTGAATCTGCCTTTCATGAAGTCTTAAGCTTGCTAAGCCAGCGGTCGGCAACCTTTCACTTTCACGGAACACCAAATTAAAATCCCAATTTAAATTCCCGCAAGCCACTAACACGCTACCTTCCTATAAATTAACAGAAATTTTCTGTTTCAGACGTTTTGTCTCGAAAAGTGTTTGACAATTACCCTAATAACTTTGGGAGTGTCAGGAACATGTTATACCTCTTATATTTGAGTGAAGGTTTATCCCTAAAAGCAAAATATGGTCACGAAAAGTTTTTAACTTATTTGTTTAAAAAGCTGTTTACAATACACAGTTTTTGATACACTGTTTTATTACGGAATGATGCAAAGTGAAACATCTCGTAGGTAACTGAGACTTTCCAATTATTATAATCTATTCCGCACTACATTTAGTACCGTCTTCTTCTCATGTCTTTTTTTTCTTATATAGACTAGATTTCTTCCTATTAAATCTTAGTTACATATTGGAAAAAATTACTCCAGAAAATAAGTGATTCAAAAAAAGGGCGGTATTAAGATTGCTCTGAATAAATTATGAAAGTTGGGAACTCTGCATATTTTTAAAATGTCCTTAAAAAAAAAATGTAAAATGATAAATTTATTATATTAATTTAATTAAGGGTAAAATATTTGTCGAAGATATTTTTAATTACCTTCAAATTTAAAAATAAATGAGACAATAAGTCATGTTGAAATGAAGTTTCCTTGAAATATCAATTAGGTTTCAGTTCTAATTAAAAATTTCTTCTGATTACTGAATAAAAAATCTGGTTTAATAAATTAGGTTTTAGTTCTAATTAAAAATTACTGCTGATTACTGAATAAAAAATCTGCCAGATCTGGCAACACTGACCACAATATTTATATAATAATTTGTATATCGTTGAATCATGACGTATTACTTTAAAAATGCAACAAAGATTCTTTAAGGAAAAAAATGGTGGCAAAATGCGCGAAAATTTCTCATTCTTGAAAGTGCCGAAAGAATTGTTAACGCCCCCTGAAAAAACGCCCCTTTTCTCACACCACTATATTTTTAGAGTTATTCTCTCCAAATGTTGTTACGATTAAATAAGTCTAACAAGTAAACCTTCTCTCCTTTGATACCGGTTTTCTGGAAACCTATATATTTTCTGAAAGCTTATGCCACAAGTAGAAAAACTGTGAAATCTTAGGGGCAGAGGGACAGGCGTTTAGGAGTTATAGGACATATAATGTTGGAAAGATGACACCAAAAGTCGCTAAAATGTTCGTTTCACGTATTTATATGAACTAATAATATGGTAAGAAGGTGGAGGTATCATTATAAAGGAAGAAACAACTCGTTGAAAAGAAACAGTATACGTTGGGATACTTGCTACTGACTACAAACGAAGTCCATTACAAGAGACAATCAATGTACAATTCACCAAATAAACAGTGAGACGGGCAGAAAGACAGTTCACAATGGGCACATTTTACAAAAGCGATAGCCGCACATATGCAAACTCATCATTTGTCAATGAATTGAAGCAGTAATCCATTGGCGCAATCCACATTTCAGGTTTGTCGTCCAAGTATCCGCTTTTATAAAAAGCATACTTAATCAAGTTCTTGGAACGAGGAGCATTGAACCGATATAGGGAAAAAAGACTGCAGGGCCAGAAAACTATCGCGGTGCCAGATGTGCTCATGTGTCTCGATAATAATTGTTTCCATTATGTAAAGAACAAAAGATTTCTAGTGTCTGAAAAAATAAATATCCAGAGGCTAAATCTTTCCTGTACATCCTTCAGGTACCAATTCTTTTTGTAGGACTTTACCATCAAGTACTTCGGAAGCAGACAATGCATGATCTTTGTTAGAACACCATGAATCCACTAAAAGCAGAATTTTCTTCCTGTCATTAGCCATACTTGACCAAAATATGTCATGACAGAAATGGAGACTGTGACTGTTGCGACGAGCATTGCTGTTCCTTATAGATACCATCATCTTCGAAGTCCATATCCTCGTCCGTTCTTCTCCATCGCCTCTAGCAAATCCTAATGTACGGATCCCTTCCACAATATCCATATCATTTTCCAGGAGAATAATTATGTGTTTTATCATCTCCGATTCCTGGATGTTCGGAGACCGATTACTTGTTCCGAATCGGGAGACCAAGGCCACCAAAACGACTATAGTATCCATATAATAAGAAGCAATGTAAGAAGAAGACATACAATACGTTAGTACTTGACAGCAATATACAGGAACATACAAGGAATAGAGACGTTTTTATGGGAATATGTCCCTCTATACACACTTTACTGATACTTTGTGGGCCCTGTATCTCCTAAACGCTTGTCTCTCTGCCCCTAAGATTTCACAGTTTTTATACTTGTGACATAAGCTTTCAGAAAATATATGGGTTTCCGGAAAACCGGTATCAAAGGAGAGAAGGTTTACTTGTAAGATTACTTAAAAAATTATTGGTGTGAAAAAAAAAGGCGGGTACTAAAAATTGTACGGTTCATAATGAGATGGTTGGCAAGTATGCATTGATTATTTATTACTAAATTAAATTTGTTAGGTAAGTTTGATGCAAAAGTATGTCAAAGGAAATTAGTTGATTAATTCAATAATTTAATAGAATACAGAGCTAACAGGACAGGACTGAACTTAAACAAATCATAAAATTTATGAAAGTGCCCTAAAAATAATCAATGCCTTTCAATCATATGCATTTGATTCATTGTGTTTTCACAAATATACATATATACATGTTTTTGTTTGTCCGATTGTTTCAGCAATCAACTTACATGTATGTTAATAAGAATAGATCAGTTTCTTGTTTGTTTTCGTATTTACGAGTACAACATTAGAAGATATATTGTTAAACTTCCACGAGTTGGCACTTCGTCCCTCCTTCTTTTCGAAGAGTTTATTTTAAGGTAGGGGTGCACAAAGTGAAAAGAATGAATGGGTGGGGAAAAAAGAAGGTTGCCATGAATTTTTACTTTTCGCCAGCTGAAATCCGTTTTGCCTATTAAAGGAGCATGTGTTAATATTTAAAAATCAATGACACATAAACTAAAAGGCAAAAAAAAAAAAAAAAAAAAAAAATTCAATCATGTCTGAAATTTCAATAGGCACTAATGCCTTATTTGCATAAAAAAGTTTTGAGCAATAAACTTAAACAAGAAAAAAAAATCGTGCTGCTTTTATGGATTATAAATTATTGTCCACGCATTTTATTTTGTATTTCAGGAAAAAAGTAATTTTCTTTGAAAACATTTAAAAAATAAAAATGAGAAAAAGTTTTTACGCTATACTCTTTTTTTTTTTTTTTTTTTAAGAAAAGAAAAACATTTTTAAAAATACTGAATAAATAAATGGAGAATTTTATTAAAATAAATTGAGCTGTACACATAATTTACAGTATTATGTACAATAGCTCTCAGAATATTTGCATACACATCAGATACGAATATGAAAGATAATTTCCTACATTATTCTTATAATAGCTTTTCATTTCTATGTATTTAGTCTTAAAAAAAAAAAAAAAGGAGAAAGAAAGAAAAGAAAAGAAAAAAATTTAATTACAGGAGTGCAGTTCTTTATTTAACTTTTAAATATTTTTCTTGCTTTCTTTTTTTTTTACAATTTTCTTTTCTTTTTTTTTTTTTTTTTTTTTTTTTTTTTTTAATTTTTTTAATGAAAGAAAGCAAAAAGAAAGAAAGTTTGGTAGATTGGTAGTTTTTTTAATGGTGCTAGGTCCAAATTAGGACATAAGGAAAGAAAGAAAGAAAAAAAAAAAGAAGAAGAAGAGAAAAAAAAATTGCTGTAAATCGAAATTTTGAAATATCGTTTAGATAATCATAACATTCTTCATCGTATTAATAATTAGTCATAATGTAACAAATATTTTTTAATGATATAACATATTAGAAAGCCCAGAAGTTCTCCTACTTTGGAAATAAGTAAATAGATAATAAACAGTATTTTCGCCAAAATGTCGCAAAACTCATAAAGATAGCAAACCACCTCCCTTTTCACCCTCAACCGATTTCAAGGTAATAGAATCGTCGCTGCCTACGTCACGCTTGATCGACAGGGGCCAACTCGTGAAAGCCGAACTATATTTAAAAGAATATATTTTGCACTAATTAAATCTGGCTCTAAGTGAACACTGTAGATGTGATTATTTACTTGAAATTATTAGCGCACATTTGACTTTAAATACAAAATATGTTAGCTAATATTAATGTGATTGTTTACTTGAGATTATTAGCTAACATCTAACATACACTGATGGAAAAAAAAAATCCCAACACCAGAAGGAGCTGTGCTAGATAAACGAAATTTGGTAGGCGTGTTTATACATCTGAAAGATGACGTCGATTCAAATTTCGAGTTACGCGCATAAGTGTGGCGCTAGTAGCGACACTATGAACATGCAAATGAGGTTTGCTTTAAATAAGCGCTGTAAGGTTCGTGATCGTTATTTACAGTTGAGATTTGACGTAGTGAGTTAATGTTAGTCAAGGATGCCTCTAAGAAGACGAAGAAGCCATTATCAACAGCTCACTGAATTTGAACGAGGTCGTGTAGTAGGGCTACGAGAAGGTGGGTTTTCTTTCCGCGATATTACAGAAAGACTTGGCAGGAATATATCCACTGTGCATGAGTGTTGGCAGCAGTGGTCAAGGGAAGGTAGTGCCTCAAGAAGACCGGGTTCCGGGCGGCCACGTGGCACTACTGAGAGGGAAGACCGCCGTGTTCGGCGTATGGCTGTGGCTAATCGTACTGCGTCTGCAGCTGAAATTCGAGCGGCAGTTGGCACCACAGTGACACAACGAACTGTTACAAATCGGTTACTTCAAGGACAGCTCCGAGCCAGACGCCCTGTAGCGTGCATTCCACTGACTCCAAACCACTGCCGTTTGCGACGTGAGTGGTGTCAAGCTAGAGCTCATTGGAGGACGGAGGGGAGATCTGTTTTGTTTTCTGATGAAAGCCGGTTCTGCCTTGGTCGCAGTGATAGCCGTGTGTTGGTTAGAAGGAGGCCAGGTGAACGCCTGCTAGCGACCTGTCTGCGGCCTAGACACACAGGGCCTACTCCTGGAGTTATGGTTTGGGGAACAATTTCGTATGACAGCAGGAGCACTCTCGTGGTTATCCCACGCACCCTGACTGCAAATTTGTACGTCAGTCTAGTGATACAACCTGCTGTGCTGCCATTCATGAACAGCATTCAAGGAGGTGTTTTCGAACAGGATAACGCTTGCCCTCATACCGCTGTTGTAACCCAACATGCTCTACAGAGTGTCGACATGTTGCCTTGGCCTGCTAGATCACCAGATCTTTCTCCAATCGAGCACGTATGGGACATCATTGGACGACAACTCCAGCGTCATCCAGAACCAGCATTAACCGTCCCTGCACTGACCGCCCAAGTGCAACCGGCATGGAACTCCATCCCACAAACTGATATCCGACACCTGTACGACACAATGCATGCACGTTTGCATGCTTGCATTCAAAATTCTGGCGGTTACACCGGTTACTAATGTACCAACATTTCACATTTGAAATGGCTCTTCTCGCCAATGGCTCTACCTGTGATCTCGAAACTTTAATCAATTAAATATGTTACCTAGACAAATGTATTGCTGAAATTTCATTATTGTACAACAATTTTTTCTTGGTGTTGGGATTTTTTTTTTCCATCAGTGTATTTCTTGTGTAGTGTATGAACTTATTGACTGTACCCGCGGTCAAGAATGTTTCGGTCTGGAACTGATTGGAATCGGAGTTCGAGACTATGTCAGAGCCTGATTAAGGGGGAAGCACACATTATTGAGACTTACACCGTTATTTTTTAACAAATACTTTCCTCCTATAATAAACAGAAAATTCTCATTAAAAATTATTTTAAAAAAATTCTGGCGTCTAATAACAGTGAGTAAATTGGATTGTTTTACACCGTTCATTTTTTATAAAAAATATTTCCTCGTCAAAGCGTGGAATTTCTATGACGTGAAGTAAAAAATAATTGTAAAAATATTCCGGTGACAGCGGAGATAATGTGTGCTTCCCCCTTAATCAGGCTCTGGGCTATGTGTGAGCCGATATGGCTGCATTGATATTTTGTTCCTGTAAATAGTTCTTGTAAATAGTATATATTCAAGATGTAATTAATATCCTAAACCTAATTAAATAATATCCATCAAGATGTGTTTTAACCATAGAATAATAATTAGGAAGAAGGAGCACGGCAATACTCTTAATGCTTACAAACCACTTCTAGTGAAATGCCAGCGAAAGCTACTTTTGCTACTCAAAACCTTAAAGAAGGGCCATAGAATAATAATAATATCGCTGTTTGTTGTGGCAACACAACAGCTTATTAGAAAAACTTATGCTTCTTCTTCCTTTATTATTATTCTATGGTTTTAACTTAAAAAGCAACACCCACGCGTAAACATAATTTATTGAAATGAGTGAGTGTAATATGTTGGCGACGAGCGGGTGTCAACATGTTTCGGTTTTTCTCAAAACGAAGGTGCTTTCGGTTTAAATCATAATGGATAGAGCATCGCTCGAAGACTGCAAAAGGTAAAAGCTTTGTTTATTTTTCTTGAATAATCAGAAGTAATTGAGATGGAGCAGCAGCAAATAATAGAATTATTAAAACAGAATAAAGAATTAATTGAAGCGTTGCAGAATAAAGAAGAGGCATCGAATCAGAAAATTCCAGTCAAGTTCAAAAAATTTAACGAAGAAAATGAAGATTTTGACAGTTTTTTTGAAAGATTGTAATATCATTTAGATATTCAGCAGGTTCCCTGCTGATAAGAGAGCGAAATTATTTATTTCGTCTCTCAGTGCAAAGTTGTATCAATTATTGAAAAATTTGCTGGCTCCTGACATTCCTTCTGATCAGAGTTTAGATATATTTAAAAGATGTTTTAAAGAAACATTTAGCCCCAAAGTCCTTGATTATAGCTTCCCGTCATAAATTTTTAAATAGAAAACAGAATGAAGGGAAAGTATTAGTACTTATATTGCTGAGCTTAGAGCGCTGGCTAGAAATTGTGACTATGATAATACTATGTTAAATGTTACGCTGTGTATTTGTTAGCGGATTGAGAGATAAAACAATTTTTGATAGGTTATTCGAGGAGGATAACATTGATCTAGAAAAAAGTTACAAATAGCGCTAGCAATGGAAAAAGCATTTAAAGGGGCAAATGACATAATGTGTATTGTTATGTATCATTGTGATACAAGCGAGCGTAAATAATAACTCTTATTATTGGTAGCATGATTTAAGATCCATTTAATAAGCAGTGTTTGGAACACACAGCTTTAATAAAAGTAAACAAACACGTACACGCACGAAAGATATCCATACAACCGCCAGTTCCCAAACAGGCACGGAGTAAAAAGACAGGAGAAGAAGGTAACGCTGAAATTTTGTGATATTGTTTTATAATGTTTACAGATGGCGCCAGCGTACAATACTTCCTTCTCTCCAGCTTCCGCAATGTTATTCAATGGGGAAATGTCTCGTTTTAATTATTTTTTTAAAAATAATATCAAGCTGAAAAAAGTTCGATTGAAAGCAAATTTCATTAAATAGAGTATTCTAACCAACATGTTTTTTTTAAGAGCCATTTTATACTAATTTTACTTTGAAAGAGAGCTTTTAAAAAATGACGATTCTTATGAACCGAAGCTAGCTAAAACAGACAATTGGGAGGAAGGAGAATGGATGAAATTTTGTAAAGAAAAAAAATTAACTTACTTTAGGTGAAGAAAACACGAACTCGGACATTATTTCTCTCCTGGGGCTTTTTTTTTTCTTTCTTACCACTATCATAGCCTGTATTACAACTAGGAACGAAGCATTTATTTGAAATATCTGAATTATGCTGTTTTAAGAACTTACAAATAAATTAAATTGCTTAAAATAAAAAATTTAAAATGTATTCCAGCAAAATTCTATTGAAAACAATACTATATCAGCTCCGAGGTAGGGAATAATGACAAGTGGCGCCCTCAATATTTACCAAAAATTTACCTCACAGTTTCGTAGCTTTCTCCCATTGGACCTTCAACTCCTATTAATATTACTCCGTGCAAACAGGTTACATACACAAATACGAGTTGAGGTGTAATAAACATATATATGTAGTTCAGAATTAAGTCTTATAGTTTATAGTTTTTTATGAGTTTATACCAAATCTCCCCTTTTCAAAGGTTTAGTCTGTTTGGGGTTTTTACAATTCTACCACTCTTCGTGATCACAGGTTGCTGATTGGAATGTTGATTGGATGCCGATTCATCTTTCTTTTTTGTTACTTGTAAAGGGCTTGATCTCCTCGATACGGGTACTTTATTTTTAGAAACCTCTTTTGAAGGAATATCTTGAAGATCATTTAAGTCTTGTTCCACTGGATTTGGCTGCAATTTAGTACCTGGAATTAAGTGCTTTCTTTTTCTTCTCAGGATATGTTGTCCTTGCCTTACAATATATGATCTTGGTGTCTCTGCCTCTCTTTCCACAGTACGAACAGCTTTTCTATCTGTTATCCACACATGTTCCCCTGGATTTATTGGTCTAAGTTCATGGACATTATGTATTCGATTGTAATCTTTTTCTTGAGTTTTTATTCTATTTTCTTCACTTTTCTCCAATCCCTCTTTCTCTACCAGTTTTGGTTGAAGTACTGAAAGAGCTGTGGGTGATGTAGTTTGTAAACGCCGTCCCATCAATAATTCAACAGGACTATAACCGTTCTTCAAAGGAGAAGCTCTGTAGTGCAACAAAGCCAGATATGGATCCTTGGATGTTTTAAATCTGAGTTTGATTATCTTGACTGCTGCCTCGACAAAATCGTTGCTTTGAGGATATCTAGGGCTAGATGTGACATGCCTAAAACCATTTATTCTTGAGAATTTTTGGAATTCAGCTGTTTTGGTAACCTGAAACTGTGGACCATTATCGGATCTGACTATGTCAGGTATTCCATGCCGGGCAAAAATTGACTTGCAGTGTAGAATTACTTCACTGGATGTGAGCCTATCTAGTTTTGCAACTTCTAGTTAACGAGAGTAAAAATCAGTCACCAATAAATACCAGTTGGAATTAAGGTTGAAAAGATCCATGGCGAGAATTTCCCATGTTCTTTGAGGGAAACTTGTTGGTTTTAGAGGTTCAGAACAATTTCGGGCTTCCTGTATGCATGATGGACATTCTCGAACTAGTTGCTCTATTTGCTTGCTGATGCCAGGCCAATTAACAGCAGAATTTGCTAAAGCTCTACATTTGTTTATTCCCATGTAACCTTTATGGATCTTATTTAAGGTTTCTTGTCGAAGACTTTCTGGTACAATTATCCGTTCTCCTCTCATAAGCAGGCCGTTTTGAAGTGAAATTTCATATCTTAAATGCCAAAAGGGTAGACATGATGGTTCTACTTTATTCTTTTCTGGCCATCCTTCATGGGCGTAAGTGATTAACATCCTACATGTTGAGTCTTTTTCTTGTTCTGATTTCAGCTGCAAAAGTCTTTCTGGAACGATGGGTATGACTTCTGTAATTTGATTGATGAAGACTTGAACTTCCTCTTCTAATTCGAAGTTTGGGACCTCCTTTTGGTCAGGTGCCCTTGATAACGCATCAGCTGCGAGCAAGTTTTTTCCTGGAGTATGAAAAATCTTAAAGGCATATCTCATCAAACGCATCTTCAATCTTTGAATACGTGGAGTAAGGTCATCTAAAGATTTAGTAGTTAGTATAGGGACGAGCGGCTTATGATCAGTCTCTAGAAAAAATTTTGTACCTATCAAATAATTGCTGAGCTTTTTGCATGCCCAAGTGAGTGCCAGTGCTTCTTTTTCTATCTGAGCATAGCGTTTCTCTGCTGGAGTTAAAGTTCTGCACGTATAGGCAATCACTTTCAATGAAGAATCTTCTTGTTTCTGGCATAGCGTAGCACCAAGTCCATACGAGGAAGCATCTGCTGTCACTATTAATTGTTTGTTTGGGTCAAAAATTGTAAGTACCGGTTCTGATGACAGTATTTCCTTTAGTTTTTTTAATGAATTTTCTTTAGGTGCATCCCAAACAAATTGATGTTTTGTTGACAGTAATGAAATCAAGGGTGCCATAGTATCTGCAAATTTTGGAATGAATCTTGCTAAATAGTTGGAAATTCCTAATAGCTGCTTAAGTTCTGTTTTGTTTGTCGGAGATTTGAAATTTTGTATGGCTTGAATTTTCTCTTGATCTGGATGTATTCCTGACTCATTAATTACATGTCCTAGGAATTTTATAGTCTTGACAGAGAAACAACATTTTTGTTTGTTTAGAGTTATTCCAGTTTCTGTAAGACGTTTCAATGTTGATTTTAAGCGTGCATCATGCTCCTTCTGATTGGATCCCCATACTAGGATGTCATCAATATGACATATTATACCCGAAAGACCCTCAAGAGCTTGAGACATTGTCCGTTGAAAGTGTTCAGGGGCAGATGAAATGCCAAAAGGTAACCGCAAGAATCTGAATCTTCCGAAAGGTGTGATGGAGGTCGTAAGATAGGATGATTCTTCATCAAGAGGTATTTGCCAAAATCCAGAATTAGCATCTAATTTGGATAAAAGAGATAAATTGTATTCTGTAGTTGGTAGTGGGTGCTACTCTCTCCGAATGTCTATTAAGTACTATCAGGTTAACACAAATTCTTACATTGCCATCTTTTTTTCGTACAACCACAGCAGGTAAACACCAATTAGTGGGTTTCTCGACTGGTTTGATTACATTCATTTCCAGCATTCTTTTAATTTCAGTTTTTGTTTTGTCTAACAATAGTATGGTATTCTGCGTGGAGATGTAAGAGCATAAGGCTTAGCATTATCAACTAATTCAATGTGGTAATGTCCTTTCAACAGTCCCAGACCTTGAAATAGCTTTGGAAATTATCAAAACTACTGATACTTTGTACGTAATGCGGCTGTATATTAGGACCTAGGCCAAAGATTGTGATTGCCGGTTTACCTAACAAACATGTTTGAAGATCACGTATAATATAGATTTCTTCCCTACAAGTTTTGCCATTGTATTCCATGTTTTCAACTAATTTCCCTATTAATTTTAATGGTGTTCTATCTGGGCCATAAATTACCTTACTTGTACTTTTAATATGGGCATTTTTGAACATGGATTGAGCAATATTACTAGGTATCACAGTGTGATCAGTACCACTATCTATTTTAAACCTAATGGCTTTTCCCAATATTTTGATTGGAACTACTTAATCATCATTATTCTGATTATCAGCCGTTAGGCCTATGAATCCAGCCTCACAATGAATTTCATTTACTCGTTTCATAGAACTCTAACAGACTTTTTCCAGTGCCCCTTTTTCTTGCACTTTCGGCAAAAGGAATCCTTGGCAGGACAAAACTTTCTATCATGAGGTAATTTTCCACACCATTTGCAATTTTTAACATCAGAAGAGATTTATAATCATTACATTGAGTACTCTTTTTAGTGAAATTATGTGGTGTTGCTATTTTCTTTTTATGCATTACAGCATTGATAGATGCATTGGTTACCAATACAGTTTGCTGTTGTTTGACTGATTCTGATAAACGAACCTTATCGATAACCGTTTGCAAAGTTAATTGAGAGTCGAGTTGTAACTTTTCACTAAGAGATTGATCGGTAATCCCGACAACGATGCGATCTCTAAGTAACTCGTCGTGGAAATTACCATAATCACATTTGTCTGCTAGGGCATACAAATCAGTAATAAAATCGTTAACAGACTCACCTTCTTTCTGTATTCTGCGATTAAACTGAGCTCTTTCAAAAATTATGTTTCGTTTCACAACAAAATGATTATCGAGGTTTTCGATTACCGTTTGAAAATTCTTTTTATCGTCATCCGAGATGTTGAGCGATAGAAAAATATCTTCAGCTTTGTCACCCATTATATAAATCAGAGCATCCACTTGCTCCTCTTCGGATTTTTTGTTTAAGCCTGAAGCTGTGTGAAAACGTAAAAATCTTTGTTTCCATTTCGGCCACTCAGTTGGCGTTGAAAATGGGAAAGATTCTGGCGGTGAAATATGATAAGCTGAAGCTGTAGTGGTAGTTGTCATTGTGTACGTTTAAAAACAAAACGAACGCCGGTGAAAACGAAACTTTGAGAGAGTTAAGTACTAACTTTTAACCGCTGTCGCCATGTATTGTTATGTATCATTGTGATACAGCGTAAATAATAACTCTTATTATTGGTAGCATGATCCATTTAAGAAGCAGTGTTTGGAACACACAATTTTATTAAAAGTAAACAAACACGTACACGCACGAAAGATATCCATACAACCGCCAGTTACCAAACAGGTTACAGTTAACACACAAATAAGAGCTGAGGTGTAATAAACATATATATGTTACCGCTAAAGTGCAGAAATCAGTTAATCTGCAGATTAGCTAGGTAATCTGCACATTAACTAGGGCGATCCGTTAAAGTGAGGAAAATTGTTTTATTTCTCAAATTACCTAGGTAATCTGCGGATTACCTAGATAATCTGCACATTACCTACTAGGCACTAGTTAAAGTGAAAATAAGATATCTGGTGTTGTAATTTTATAGCACGCTGTGTTGTATTTGTTTTTTCATTCGGAAAAAAAAATAGTTTTCTTTTCTTTTTTATTTATTTCTTTACTTATTTTAATCTGTATGTGTTTTAATTTTTATATCTTTTAAAGTTATATTTGTTTTATTTTTTATTTATTTCATCTTTTTTATTCTGTCAATATAAGTTTGAAGATGTTATGCATTTTTAATATGAAATATAATAGCTTTAATAGCTTTCAATAAATTCTATTTTATAAATGAATGTTAGAATTGTAATACAGTAACGATTTCTTTTCAAAATAAAAATATTTAACAATTAAAAAAAAAAAAAGTTTTATTAACAACTTATATTGCTATTACTATTTAAATACTAGAAATATTAAATTATATAAAATATTACTAGAAATATTAAATTAGACAAATCAAAGCATTATTTAAGAAGTACTTCAAATAATTAAAACTGCTTTAACATTTTTTAGAATGCATGAAAATTAAAATGACAGTTTTCAATGCTTTATTGAACTATATTTTGCAGCATACATATATCTGCACAAGTTTAGCAAATATATTAATTTTACAAAAAAAAAAAAAACCTTTATTAACACTTTTTATGTGATAAACTACAACGAAATTATCTGAAAAAGCGAACAAAATTTAAAATAAATAAAAATATAATCATGATATATAAAATATGTACAGGAAACTTGGAAAAATGTAATGAAATGCTAAAAAATGTACAGAAATTTCATATTAAGTATTTATTAAATGCCATAATATTTTTCAAAGTTAATAATTAATATATCTTTTTTTTTTCAGTAAGTAATAGCAATTTAAATCAATTTTAAAATAAATTAGTTTTAAAAAGTTATGGTTTAATAATTTTAGTTCGGAAGGAAATAATTACTGTAATGTAAATCTAATATTCATAATTCAAAATGGAGTTTCACGAGAGACAGCTTTTAATAAAGATTACATTTCATTAATAAAATGCAGACCCTTATCAAACTTATATTGACAGAATTAAAAAAGATAGAAATAAAATCAAAATTAAAACAATTATAACTTACTTGTTACTTTAAATGTTGTGTTAGTAATAATAATAAACCTAATCATGGCTTCCATTCTCTACATTTTGCGTTTGCCGTTTATCGGTTTATCACCATAGCATAGCGGAAGTGCGGAAGGGAAGGGGAAAAAGTTTTAGTTATGTTTGAAGGTCATTCGCGTATCTGTATCACATGGCTATTTGACGTCATAGTGAATGTAAAAAAAACTAAGGCTCGAAACAAACATTTGAACTTTAACGATACTGAAACCGTTAATCTGCAGATTACCTAGTTAAAATGCGGAAAACTCTTTATTCCGCTCTTTAACGGGTTATTTTAGTTAATCTGCAGATTAGCTAGGTAATCTGCAGATTAACTGATTTCGCGTTTTAACGGTAACATATATATAAAGTTCAGAATTAAGTCTTATAGTTTATAGTTTTTTATGAGTTTATATCACATAATGGGGTGCACTGCTGGTATAAATGCAGTTAATATTAGTAAGAAAAATATACAGTATAAGCAAATTAATAAACAGAAATTCTTTGAGAGACAAAATAAATCTGTATTTTGTTCTCGGTGTACAGAAACAGATCATACTAAAGAAACATGTAAATTTATTTCAGCTAAATGCAATTTTTGTTCCAAAATCGGGCACATAAAAAACGCATGTTTCGCAGCAAAAAAAGCGAATACTAAAAATGTAAAACAGAAGCAAATAAATTTCGCAGATGTAACTCAAAACCAAAACCAAGTTCAGTTGTTTAAGTTAAACGATTGTACATTGCGCGAAGAACCTAAATGGCCTCCAGTAAAAGTAGACTATAAGGATCAAACTGAGAATCTGAACTTATACATTGTAAAGGAAAACTTAGACACCATTCTGGGCCGTGAATAGCTTTATAAAATTCTTATTGACTGGCATAACATTAAAAAGTTAGAAACTACGAATAAAATGAGTTTGGATAAACTTTTAGAAGAATATAAGGAAATTTTCACTGATGAACTTCGGGAAACTAGTATGTTGTGGCCACCACAAGACTTTCTTCTATATTTTCCTATACAAATACACTCAATAATAATAATAATAATAATAATAATAATAATAAAAAAAAAAAAAAAAAAAAAAAAACGATTTTTTTTCCAAGTTTTTTTCCGTTAAAAGTAAAAAAAAAAACAAAAAAAAAAACGATAACTTTGTTTTAACTTATCACATATTTATAGTTCAACCATTCATTTTAAAGGTATTGACGAGACCTTTCGAAAGATACCCATCTTGAAAATTTACACCCCCCCGGGGGGTGCTTCCCCCCAGGGGGGAAGCGATGATCGCACATGCACAAAATTTTTCTACTAATTAACAATAATTCATATTAATTTTATAATCACAGGTTAAGAATAACTCTTATTATGTACATTTATACGGAATTTTCCGATTAAAAAAAAAAAAAATACGATTTTTTTTTCCAAGTTTTTTTTTCGTTAAAAGTAAAAAAATCGATAACTTTGTTTTAAATTATCACAGATTTATAGTTCAACCATTCGTTTTAAAGGCATTCACGGGATCTTTCGAAAGATACCCATCTTGACAATTTACTCCCCTCGAGGGGGACTTTACCCCCAGGGGGGGTGGCGAGGCTCCTTGACATACAAAATTTTTTTTCCCAGTTGACTATCTCTATTATAAATAATTCTTGTAAATTTCATAATGATTACTAAAAAATAATTCTCTTTATGCACATTTATACAAAATTTTGTCCTATATCACCATGTTAAAAATTTAGAAAAAGCGGGATGGCAACGCAACCTGTAAGACAATTTTACCAAAAGTTGATAGGCACTAATTTATGTCAAGGTACAACTACATACCAACTTGTATGAAATTCTGTGCAGTAGTTCCTGAGATACAGTTTGCCACAAAATTTTGTCACACACACACACAGACATTTTCTAAAAATGGTCAAATCGTGTTCTACAGCTCTCAAAACGTGTAAATCCATCAAAAACCCGAGGTCGAAAATATTTACGAATCCAATACTTTCTTTTATTGAATATAGAAGAAAGTAATAAATAATTATGAAGTTAAACTCGAAATGAAACTTGGGGTTAAGCCAGTATTTCGTAGATTTAGGGCAGTACCTTTAGCTCTGAAAGCAAGAGTAGAAAAGGAAATTGATAGGTTAGAACGAGAAGGAATAATTGAAAAAGTGGAAAGTTCAGAATGGGCTACACCTGTTGTGCCAGTGGTAAAATCAGATGGGAGCATACGTTGTTTTGCAGATTTTTCTGTCAGTTTAAATCCAAATTTAGCAGTACCTCAACATCCCTTACCAAAATTAGAGGAAATTTTTGCTAGTTTAAATGGTGGGAAAAGTTTTTCCAAATTAGATTTCAAGCATGCTTATCTGCAAATGAAAGTAAGTGAGGAAAGTCAGAAATTACCTTACAATTAATACACATAAGGGACTTTTTATTTGTAAACGTCTCATGTACAGATTAAACGGAGCGCCTGCAATTTGGCAGCGCTATGTTGATGGTTTATTCCAAGGCATGGACGGGGTTAAAGTATTTATGGACGATGCAAGGATAACAGGGGTTGACGACACGTCACATATTAAAACTCGAAAATTTTTTCACAAAATGTAAACAACATGGGCTGAAACTAAATTTAAATAAAAGTCAGTTTTTTCAGAATCAAATATATTTTTTGGGACATAAAATTGATGCAAATGGGCTTCATAAAACAGATGAGAAAATTTCAGCTATCGTTCAGGCTTCTGTACCTAAAGTTGTACAAGAGGTTAAAAGCTTTTTAGGGTTGGTAAACTTTTATGGGAAATTCTGCCCAAATTTGGCAACTATAGCAAATCCTTTAAATAATTTGACTAAAAAGGGAGTAAAATTTAAGTGGTCAAGGGTTTGTCAGGATGCTTTTCAGCAAATAAAATCTGAAACATGCTCACCTAGAGTTTTAGTTCATCATGATCCCAAATTGCCTCTTATCTTAGCAACAGATGCTTCACCAGTTGGGATTGGTTGCGTCCTATCGCACAAATTACAGGATGGTACTGAAAGACCAATAGCTTTTGCATCAAAAACTTTGACTGGAACTGAACAGAAATATTCTCAAATCGATAAAGAAGCTCTTTCTATAGTGTGGGCAGTAAATTTTTTTTATCTGTATTTGACGGGCAGAAGATTTACCTTAATAACAGACCATAAACCGTTGGTTTCTATGTTCAGTTCGAAGAAAGGACTTCCTGTTCTTACAGCCACGAGATTCCTACATTATGCATTGATATTAAAAGATTATGAATTTGACATTATGTATAGAAATACTACAGATCATGGTAATGCCGATTGTTTTTCTCGTTTACCCTTAAGTTCAGAAGATCTAATAATAAAAGAGGATGTTGCTTTGTTCCAATTAAGTCAAATTGAAACCCATCCAATCAAGGCTCGAGACCTGGCTAGAGAAACCCAAATTGACGAAGAGTTAGGACCTCTTTTCAGGAAATTGAAATTGGGTGAAAGTTTAGGAGGGAAAGAAGCGGAATATACCTTGAAAGGTGGTTGCATTATGTATGGGCAAAGAGTATGTGTCCCAAGAAAATACCAAAAAAATGTGCAAGTGGAACGACATCAGGGGCATCTGGGTATTGTGAAAATGAAAGCAATTGCCAGATCATTCGTGTATTGGAAAGATATAGATAGGGCTATTGAAGAAAAGGCAAAAAATTGTGTAAATTGCGCTAGACATAAAGCAGATCCGGCGAAAGCAAAAGTTCACCACTGGGAATACCCCAGTACGACATGGGAAAGAATTTATGTCGATTTTGCTGGACCAGTATTTGAGCACATGTTTTTACTTGTCGTAGATGCCCATTCGAAGTGGCTAGAGGTTTCCCCATGAAGACAACAAAAACAAACAAACGATTGAATGCCTGAGAGATTGTTTTGCTAGGTACGGATTTCAAGTTGTACTTGTGAGCGATATCGAACCACAATTTCCATCTCACGAATTTCAGATTTTTATGCAGAGTAATGGCATCAAACACAAAAATAGCACACCATTCAAGCCATCAAGCAATGGGCAGGCTGAGCGTTATGTGTTTACGTTAAAGTAGTCCCTGAGAGCCATGCAAGAAAATTATGGCAGCTTTAATCAAAAGTTAAATACATTCCTATTACAATTTAGGAAAGCTCCTAATGTAACTACAGGTATTCTACCAGCTATGCTATTTTTGAAGAGAGATGTTAGAACCAGGATTGAATTACTCTTACCAGACTTAAAATCAAGAATCCAAGAAAAGGTCAGAAAAGGTGTATATGAATTTTATAATAGGAAATTTCATATTGGTGACTCTGTTGCTTTCAGAGATTATCGACAAGCAAATTCAAAGTGGAAGTTCCGACGAGTTGTTAACAAAGATGGTGCTCTACATTATACGGTTAACGTAAATGGAATCATAATGACGCGACATATTGATCAGATGTGTCCAGTGGGCGATCATGTGCAAGAAAGTGCTCAGATTCCTAGTGCGTATTATAGATTTCGATCTGAGGATTCAAGTAAAATCCCAGATGATACTGCTACCTCTCAAATTCCGGATAGAGAGTCCAGAGCTCTAACTCCACCAACAGTGTTAGCAGCGAGTTCTCCTGTGATGAACTCAATACCAATGCCACCGAATCTGCCACCACTTCAAAGCAGCGACTCTGGAATCCAGTCCAGTGCTCCGCCAGTGACAATCAGTTCAGGAACCTTACCTAGACGTTCCGGAAGAATCCGCAGACCTCCAAACAGACTTAACCTTTAATATAGAGGGAGGAGATGTAGTGTATGAACTTACTGACAGTACCCGCGGACCGCGGTAAAGACTGTTTCGGTTTGGAACTGTTTGGAATCGGAGTTCGAGGCTATGTGTGAGCCGATATGGCTGTATTGATATTTTGTTCCTGTAAATAGTATATATTCAAGATGTAATTAATATCCTAATTAAATAATATCCATAAAAATGTGTTTTAACTGAAAAAGCAACACCCACGCGTAAACATAATTTATTGAAATGAGTGAGTGTAATACTTGTTTAAAGTCAAATGTACGCTAATAATTTCAAATAAATAATCACATCTATAATGTTCATCTAGGGCTCGATTTTTATTTTTATTTTTATTTGACATTTATTGAGACCTATAGTTACAATGACTTTCGTCTCCATTGCTCCATATTTTTACAGAAATTCACAGAAATACGTGCACACAATATTGTTGAAGACATAGGATAGCACAAACATCCATGCCCGCACCGAGATTCGAACTCGGAACCTGGGAAACCAGAAGGCAGCTTCCTGCCGACCAAGCCACCAGGCCGGCTTCATTTAGGGCTAGAATTAATTCTTGTTTTCATTAAAAACATACGAGACAAAATTTTTCTAGAAAACAAAATAGGGGCGGGGTTTTCCCAGCATTTATTTGGGTACCGCAGCCACTGCACGACGAAAAGCGCTAACGTCGAGTTTACTTTGCGATAATTTTCAACACTGTGTCAACCCCAGAGTACTGATCAGTATATATTACAGAGTACTCTTGTTAAATATATAATGATCTGGAATGATCACAGTATTTCAGATTAATGATCTAATTTTACAACAAAACAATAAATTAATAACTTTAAGTAGCTATTAAAACATTTATGGGGGAGAGAAACACCATTTAAAAGATGATGATGAAATTCGCATATACATAAACAAATAAATAATATGTATGCAATTACTTTCAGATTGAATAAAATAATGGCATAATAAATATTTAATACTAATCCATTTAAAGAATTAACATTAAAATTAACTTACCTATAATGATTACAAGAGAAAAACGAACAATATATTGTGGCGGCCATTACATTCGCATATTTACAAAACAGAAGCAAAAGAATGCCAAAGATTTTTGGGGTAACCATACAAATACGATCCGAGCGGACAATGCGAACTTGGTTTCGAAAGTTAAATTCGCAGTTGCTGTAGCTACAGGCATGAAATTCTGTGTTTTAGAACAATGGATACACTCCCTGGAGCAAATGCGGGGCTGCATGCAAAATGCGGAGTGCTTTATCTATCTATATCATTATATAAAGCGCAAAAAATTGTTTGTTTGTGGAGGGTAATCTCTGAAACTACTGAACCGATTTAAAAACTTCTTTCACTGACCGAAAGCTACAGTATGCCATATTGTTATAGGCTATATTTAATTTTGATAAAATAAATTTTAGTTTAAAATCTGAGCATTTTAATTAAAATCCCCATAGAAGCCGTAATAGAAATGGAAATAATGAAATATTAAAAAAATTAGCTGCTGCCAACATAAAAGAAACATTTACATATTCATTTCGTTTTTAAAATATCTTGACGTGAAAAGAAAAGAAATATATTTGCACGTGCATTAAATTGAAATTCATATAAAGCTTTTTTAATTGTTAAACTTACACGTTAAATCTGACGTCATTATAGAATTAAAAGTGTTTATTTTTCTAATAATTTAATTTGATATGATATGATATAATATCTAAGCATCAATGTTTAAACCACGGAGTCTTTATTACTCCGTGGTTTAAACTGATGTGTGTAAACTGTAAACGAAATTGGAATTTAAAAATAAATAAATAAAATAAAATAAAATAAAATAAAATAAGAAATTCTATTTTATAATATTATTTATTTTAATTTATAATTGTTGCCAAAAAGATTTACGAATTAATTTATTTTTAGACATATAATAAAATATATTTTCACGCGAACAATAATATAAAAAGTGAACTGGATTTTTTGTAAAAAAATAATAAAGATGGAGGAAAATTATTTCACCATTTTAATCCCCATATTTGGATATAGATATGTATTAGTTATCATGTGCATCCGTTAGATTAAATTGTTTTTGTTGTAAAATTCATAAAATTGGAATTTTAAATTTCAAAACTCTAGAAAAAAAAATGGCAAATTTCCATATTCGATTGAAAACATAAACATTTCATTTCAAAGGATGATATTTACACAATAAACATCCAACTAATAAACTAATTAAAAGGGAAAGGATAAATATTCTATCATAATTTGAAGTCAAATTTGTTTTCAAATGTCTAAATAAAGTATCTGATATAATATACTAATATGTTGCAGCGGAATAGATTTGATATCCGTCATCCTTGGCAGAAAAAAAAAAATATCGCCAAATTATCTGGCGAATATAATTTAATTCCTTTCAAAAATCATGGTTATTTTAAAAACTTACATTAAGAGTGTAACGAATAATATGAAACAATATTTCGTACAATACTTATTACGAAAATATACATCTGGCATGTATATTTTCGTAGTACGTTTTTGATCGCCAAATACAAAAAACGCCAAGGGTGACAGTTTTGAAATTTAAAATTAAAATTTTGTCAATTTGACAGCAAAATAACTCAATCTAACGCATGCATACAATAACTAATACATATCTATACCCAAATATGAGGATTAAAATCAGGAAATAATTCTTCTAGAATTAAAAAAAAAAAAAAAAAATCCAATGAGCGATTAACATGGAAAATCTTTTTCTTGCATCCACGGGCGGTCAGTGATGTCATACTTCGCTTGCGTATTGAGATGTTTAAATTTATTTGGCGACTATTTTTAGCAACTAACAGTTATGGCAAGTAGCTCAATATACATAGCGCATATTACTGAAATGTAAATAGCATTCAATTATTTGAGTTACATTATGTTGACAGGAAACCTATTTAATATACCTATGCTCTATAGCTATACTAATGTAAAAAAAAGAAAGGTTTATATGCATATGTAGAGAACGATCGCTAGAACTAAAAAGCCGATTGCTTTTTTTTTTTTTTTTTTTCTTTCAATAATCAAAAGTTACACTGTCTCTCTCTAAGTACTAGAAGCTATAATAAATTTTGGTAAAATAAATTTTTAATTAAAATTTTCAATATTTTAATTGAAAACAAAGCATAGATTTGATATCTATCGTCATTGGCGATTTTTGTATTTGGCGATCGAAAACGTAATACGAAAATCTGTATATTATCGTAGTAAATACGAGATGTATGTGTTTACTTCAATTACCCTACTACCGTAGGTAGTGGAAGTATTGTATAGGTTTTGGCAATTGGTCAGTGTGTGTGTATATGTGCACGCGTGTGTCTAATCTTCTGGCTGTCATATCTCCAAACCTAATAAAAATAGAACTACTAAACTTCACAAGTGATTCAGGTCTGGTGTACAGATAAATTTTCCAAATTTTCGTGAAAATTGAAAAACTGGAATTGGGTCATCGAAAACCAGAAATGGGACCCTAAGCCCATATTCAAAAACACCTCTAATGATTTGCTTAGTTCAGGAAAATTGATAGGCGTCCTCTATAAACAGCTCAATTTCAGACTTCGCAAGTGCGTTCCTTTAAAAACGCCTGTACGGATTTTTTTCAAACTCGCCACGTTAACTTCCTATTAAATATCCTTTTGTATGTAATTATTGTTTTTAGGTCAATAATTGAGTATGCTAAGTTTTGGTAAAAGTTGGTATCTCAAAAACGGCTCTAACGTATTCTTGAAATTTTTTTCTTTAATCCAATTTAGATAACCTTTCTCAAGTATTACGTGCTTATTACAGGAATATTAACGGTCATCCTGATTAGGTAGTTCAGTTTTAGATCTCGGAAATTCGTGTTTAAAAAAATAACTATCTATTTTTTCCCCTTATTTTTTAACTCGCTATGCAAACTCTGTTGTATGTGTCTTTATACGTGTATCAAGTTTCTCTTACTCGAAAATCTCAAAAAATGCAAGTAATATCTCCAAAAAATTGTATATATTACGTGTAATAGTGGGTAATGGAAGTCGTGTGGTTGTTTCACACCAGATTCTGTAATAGTATATATTGTACGAATATTGTTTCATATTATTGATTTCTCCTTTAATATACATTATTAAAATAATAATCAATTATGGAAAAAATTAAATATATTTGCGAAATGAAAAAATAAATAATAATTAAAGCTATTATGACGTCAATTTTATCAAAAACATTTTCATGTCATAGGTTTATTTTTCAATATTTTTTATTCATGAGTAAAGAAATGTTTCTTTTTATGAAATAAATAAATAAATAAATAAATAAATAAATAAATAAATAGCATTAAGTAAAAATTGCCAACATTTAACAACTAATTAAAAAAAATAATTGTAAAATTATATTTTGACTTTCCAGTTAATAATATTGCCTGACTATAACATATAAACTGATATATTTCTTGATTTTTTACATATCAATCCATCTTTAACTAAAATTTGTTCATCAGTGCGAAGCCGGACGGGTCAGCTAGTCTGTATATATATTTAATCTGTAGCGTGAACAAGTTCCCTTTGCAAAGCTTTTATATCGGCTGTCTATCAATCGCTTAGATTTGATTTCACGCAGGCTATTATTCTTACGAAGACTAAAAATATAAAATTAATATTAAATTTACTTGTACTATTTTTCCCGGTTGCAGTGTATTATATTTTCCATAGATTTGACAGAAATCGAGATTCATAGGGACTAGTCGTTTTTACCTGAGTCCTCATCTATTCTCGGACAGTAAGTTTCTTTTTTCAATTTCTAGATTTATTCTTTGACAAAAACAGCTATCAAAAAATTAATAGTTAAAGACTCAGGCAAATAAATAAAGATCGTACGAACGCTGTAGTTACCCGAGATCTAAGTCTGCTGAATCTGCCTTTCATGAAGTCTTAAGCTTGCTAAGCCAGCGGTCGGCAACCTTTCGACTTCACGTAACACCAAATTAAATTCCCAATTTAAATTCCCGCGGGCTACTAACACGTTACCTTTCTATAAATTAACAGAAATTTTCTGTCTCAGACGTTTTGTCTCGAAAAGTATTTAACAATTCACCTAATAACTTTGGGAGTGTCAGGAATATTTTATACCTCTCATATTTGAGTGAAGGTTTTCCCCTAAAAGCAAAATATGGTCACAAAAAGGTTTAAACTTATTTGTTTAAAAAGTTGTTTACTATACACTTTTTTGATACACTGTTTTATTACAGAATGATGCAAAGGGAAAGATCTCGTAAGGGTGACTTTCCAATTATTATAATCTATTCCGCACTACATTTAGTACCGCCTTCCTTTCATGTCTTTTTTTTATATATGTAAATAGACTAGATTTCTTCCTATTAGATCTTTACATATTGGAAAAAAAAATACTCAAAATAAATCATTTATAAAAAGGGCGATATTAAGATTGCTCATAATAAATTATAAAAGTTGGGAATTCTGCATATTTTTAAAATGTCCTTAAAAAAAAAAAAAAAAAAAAATGTAAAATGATAAATGATAAATTTATTATACAATTTTAATAAAGGGTAAAATATTTATCGAATATTTTTTTAAAGTAACCTTCAAATTTAAAAATAAATTAGACAATAAGTCATGTTGAAATGGAGTTTCCTTGAAATATCAATTAGGGAAACGTTCTAATAAAAATTATTGTTGATTATTGAATAAAAAATCCGCCAGATCTGGCAACACTGACCACAATATTTATATAATAATTTCTATATAGTTTAATCCAACGAGATATATAAATTACAGTGCTGATTCAATGGTTGAAGGATTAGCCTTCCGAGGTTCAAGATGAATCACGTGACATGCTCCAATAGGTTGCTATGTTTGGCCCTTTATCGCTATTTTAGCATTTAAAATATCAGTTCGACAAATTATCATTATTATTAGGTAACATGACAGTCCTATGAGCGAAATAAATTGTTTTTAAAATAATTTTACACATATTTCACATTTTAATAAATAATGAAATACCTTTTTTTCATCGTTTCCCAACAAAGTTTAAAAGTGTTTATAAAAGAAAATTAAACTTTTAAAGAGCTAAATTTAACAACAAATAATAATTTTTCAACTATTTTTAAGCATTTTGTCTGTTAAAGTTCAACTACACGAAATAAAAATGAAGTAAAATCAAAATCAAAATGATTTAGAACAAAAGAATATTAAACTACGTAAGTAAACAAAAACATTGGCGATTATGACTTCTGCGAAGAACTAAGAATGATTAAGGGGGAAGCACACATTATTTATACTTACACCGTTATTTTTTAACAAATACTTTCCTCCTATAATAAACAGAAAATTCTCATTAAAAATTATTTTAAAAGAATTCTGGTGTCTAATAACGGTGAGTAAATTGGATTGTTTCACACCGTTCATTTTTTATAAAAAATATTTCTTCGTCAAAGCGTGGAATTTCTATGACATGAAGTAAAAAATAATTGTAAAAATATTCCGGTGAGAGCGGATATAATGTGTTCTTCCCCCTTTATCAGGCTCTGCGAAGAACAATCTCCAAACCGTTGCCATAGAAATTTACTGAAAATAAGCTGTTACCAAGGGAACCACCGATTACGTAGGTGCAAGGAGAGCATGTCACATGACTCATCTTGGACCTTCTCAAGGGTTACCATTTATCACTCTACTTTATATATCTCGTTGGTTTAATCATGACATATTACTTTAAAAATGCAACAAAAATTCTCTATGAAAAAAAAAAAAAAAAATGGCAAAGTACGCGAAAATTTCTCATTCTTGAAAGTGCCCTGGAAAAAAAAAAAAAAAAAAAAAAGGCAAAGACTACGACTCCTGTTTACATAAAAAATTCTCAAGCTTTTCGTATAAGCCCACCTCTCAAAGTAAATACATTGTGCAGTACTACAAAATGTTATTCATAAATTACATCAATCTAAATGTGTATTTTATCTTTATTATGTCAGGATGTTTTTTTTTTTTTTTTTTTTTTTTTCTGTAAATTAACCTCTGTATTTCTCTGTGATAAGATCTCACTACCCATTCAGTAGAGTTACGCCGCTAAAGAGGGATGGAACACGGGCGCAGACTTCACACCGGTATTTGTTCAAGAAATCTTTTAACTATAATGTCGTTTATTTAGGAAGTAGAAAATTTTCTTACATTGATAGTGGTATGAATTCTGCGTCCGTGTTCCAATTCCATCCCTGATGCTGATATTTGGTTTGCTGGTTTAACATTGATTATTTATTACTAAATTAAAGTTGTTACGTAAGTTTGATGCAATAGTATGTCAAAGGAAATTAGTTGATTAATTCAATAATTTTATAGAATACAGAGCTAACAGTACTCAATTTAAACAAATCATAAAATTTATGAAAGTGCCCTAAAAATAATCAATGCCTTTCAGTCATATGCATTTCATTCATTGTGTTTTCACAAATATACAAATATACATGGTTTTGTTTGTCCACTTGTTTTGTTTGTCCGATTGTTTCAGCAATCAACTTACATGTTTGTTAATAAGAATAGATCAGTTTCTTGATCTTGTTTGTTTTCGTATTTACAATACAAATTACAACATTAGAAGATATATTTAAAAGATTGTATTTTACACTAATTAAATCTGGCTCTAAGTGAACACTGCAGATGTGATGTCCGGTAAAGGTTGGATCAAGGAGTTAAGAAAAATAAGAGAATCTGGAACTATTGAAATATCACACGAGGCTATTGTAGGAGAAAAACCATAATGAATTAGCAGAAATAAACTATTGTCTATTTTATAATATTGTGCCAAATTATTGGCAAAATTGCAGCATCTTTGGAATTTATTGTATTATTGCATTTAATTATACGAGGGCTGTTTTTTTTTTCAACCTCCGATCGCATGGTATGAAGGCCAGACATGCGGCAGGTGACTGGCGTGCGCAGCATGTGACAGTGCATCTCCTCTTCTACACGCTCGGTCACTGTCGAGTGCAACAAGCTAATTCGTTTTCAGCTGCAGTCAAGTAAACATGGCTGTCTTTATTGATTCTCCCGCCAAGTGTGAATTGCGAAGTGTTATTCGTTTCTTGCACGCAGAAGGGAATAGTGCAGCGGCAATTTATCTAAGAATGAGTCGAGTGTATGGAGACAACTTTATGAGTGAATGGTGTCGAAAATTTAAAGATGGCCGAACTGATGTGCATGATGAAGGAGGTCAAGGACGCAAGTCTGTCGCTACAGACGATAAATGGGACATTTTCGAACATCCACCATATAGTCCCGACCTAGCGCCCAGTGATTGCCATCTTTTCACGAAACTAAAGAAGTGGCTTGGAGGGCAACGCTTCCAAACTGACGAGGAGCTCAAAGAAACCGTCATAACTCACTTGAAGTCACTGGCGGCAACATTTTATGAAGAGGGTATTTCAAAGCTTGTTCACAGATATGACAAATGCCTGAATCATCAAGGTGATTATGTAGAGAAGTAACGTTTAAGCTATATTACTTTTGGCAATAAAATAATTTTTTTATATTTACCCGTTTTTCTTTTATAGCCTATCGGAGGTCGAAAAAAAAAATAGCCCTCGTATTAATAGCTTCGGAAATGTAAAGTTCTTGGATAGTAGATGGTGCTGTAATAATTTTGGCTTTATCCCATATAGGGTAGCGTTTGCGTTGGCATAAATGAAGTCGACTAGAGTAGAACTATTTCCTTCTTTGATATTTCGTATATGTTCTTGTATTCTTTTATTTAAAGTCCTCTTAGTCTGTCCAATGTAATAGAAAAGTTCTTTATTGTTTTCGATGGGAATTTGATAGACTTCTCCAGTGCAGGTAGACTTCTCCAGTGCCCACATTTAAGTCGAGGTCATGAAGGGTTAATTGTCCCTTCATGACCGCGACTTAAAAATAGATAATTTAATTTAATTTAATTTATAGAGATGTCAATAATATAGGAAAAACTGCATTAGCCATTTTCTTTTTGATAATTAATAGAAAGGAAAACGCAGAATATTTTTCATGTAGGTATTTTGTAGAATTAGACAAAAAAAAAAAAAAAAAAAAAAAAAAAAAAAAAATGCTTTTTCTTTTTTCCCATTCGCATTACAAAAATATTTAAAATAAAATTAAGAAAAATTGTGCAAAAACATTGAAACAGCTTGAATCTCTTGGCGGAATTTGAAATTTGGCACTGAAGTAGCTCAGACGTTTCTCGCCAAAATGTTTACTAATGTATTTGCGATACCTATATCAACTCATCGCCGAAATGACAACAAATTTATTATAAGATTAAAAAAAAAAAAAACATTTTATGTACCATGTTTTTAAATTTTCTGTTGAATCTTATAGCTATAGAACTAACTACATTAGCAGTTTATCAATGTGTAGAAAATTTTAAAATGATAATGACGTCAATTTTTGTGAGATGCATAATTTAATTTTTTACAATTTTTTAATGTTCACATTTAGTTGAATGTATTTATTTTTATGTCGGAAAAAAAAAGGAGTGGATCGAGAGAGCACGTTTGCTCGTCTACGCTACCGTTTAAATTATTGTCTTGACGGAATCTATCGATTCATATGTTAAATGTAAAGTTCTTCAGAAGTTATATTTTTTTAGGCAAAATCATAAAATTAAAAAACTTAGATTATTTTTAGGAATAAAATTTTAAAGACTTAAATTATATAAAATTGCACGCTAGAATTAACCTATTATGTCTTCCTGTATTTATTACCATTAAAAAAAAAAAAAAAAAAAAAAAAAAAAAAAAATGACAGTCTAGTTTAACCCGTTTAAATTAAAAATTTTTCTTTTACTTTTCATTATAAACAATAAGAGAGCGACTACCAACTGCACTCGCTTATTTTCCCCCCACTTTAAAAAAGTACCAACTGCCCTCGGACATGCAAACGCCTCCTGCTACCTAAAACTCCCGTTATGAATTTAGATTCTTCCACTGAAAGTAATGAAATATAAAATGAAAGATGTAATGTAAAAACATGTAAAACTTGTGTTGTATCACGCATGTATGTACGCTTCGCGCACATGAAAGAAAAAAAAAAAAATCACTGGACAATTTTATTCCGCTGTGCATGAATCTGAGAACGCATGTAACTCGTTTTTGCAGCAATCAGTATCACGCATTTATGTTCGGTTCGCTCATATGAAAACAAACAAACAAACATCAACAACAAAAAAAAATCACTGGACACCCCTACTTTGCTGTGCGTGAATCTGAGAACGCATATAACTCGTTTTTGCAGCAATCAGTATCACGCACTTATGGTCGCTTCGCTCATATAAAAAAAAAAAAAAAAATCACTGGACACCCCTACTTTGCTGTGCATGAATCTGAGAACGCATGTAACTCGTTTGCGCAGTAATCAGCATCATGCACGTATGTTCGCTTCGCTCACACGAAGAAAAAAAACACATCACTAGACACCCTACCGCGCTGTGCATAAATATGAGAACGCATGTAACTCGTTTTCGCATCAATCAGTGTCACGAACATGTACCTTCCCCCCCCACCCCCCCCCCCAAAAAAAAAAAAAAATAATAATAATAATAATAATAAAAAAAACAAATAAATAAATAAAATAAAAGAATCAATGGATACCCTACCTTGATGTGTATGAATCGCAAAAGTGCACGAAATTACGATACTTACGTATTATCCGTAAGTACAATTAATATAAACATTATAAAAATGAAAAAAAATATTATAAACAGTAATTAATTATAAACTAGCAGGCTTTGCCCGCTTTGCTGGTCACTAAATTTAAAGGAAACTCTTTTCTATATAGCTTTATAAAAATAAAATAAAATACTAAAATTGCTCAAAAGCTCGCTTCGGATCCCTGCTGCCTTCGGTAGCGATTTGATCATCCGCTAAAACTCGGGCGCTTGTCCCTATTACCTGAGACAATGGTTTACCAATAGGCTTGCATTAAGTCCTTATTAGATAACAGTTTCGAAATAGATAGTATCGAAAAAAAATGAAGTATCCCCTTTATATTTGAATCCCAGTTACATATGAACAACACTATACGTGGTGCACATAATATTTGCTTTTACGTTATTTCCTATGTTTATTTTGTTTATCCCCGATCAACCATAAAAATGATAACAATTTCACGCTAAATATTATAATATGCTATGACCGGCTACGTCTGTTGCATGAGACAATTAATTTTTTGTGGTTATTAGTATTCATGGTTTGTAAGCATGATCATAGTACCGCCTTAATATAGCTCTCTTTGGCGACTTTTGAATTTTTGTCACCATTTTAGATTTTATCCCTTGTAAAAATAAGACTTAATACCTTGTAACAATATGCTATGAGCGCTATTTCTGACATATTTTAGACAACTAAACTTTTAATGGTTATATATATTTCCCATTAAGCATATTTTTATTTTCATTTATTTATTTAAATATTGATGAAATTTGAACTTCAATTTGGTCTAGTGTTGTACAGGCTGTATACTACACGTTTGTGTTTGTGAAAGAAAATTTATAAAATACATACATTAGTTAATTTTAAAAAATCTAATTGTCCGATCGATAAGCTGTTTAATCCGTTGGATTCACAAAAATTGCATCTTTCATTTGGTATCTTATTTGTAACGATACGACTGATATTTCTAATTTTTTTAATTTACTTTCCTCATTTTAAATACATGTAATTTTTATTGTTCACGTTTTTTTTTTTTTTTTTTTTTTTTTTTTTTTTTTTTTCCGTCGAAAAAATAATGATAATTTTTTTGGCAACAATTAAATCTATAATAATAAATGGAAAGGTTTGTCTGTCTGTCTGTCTGTCTGTCTGTCTGTCTGTCTGTCTGTTCTTTTATACGTTCAGCCCCTATTGAACGCAGAAGTACAAGAATTGACATACGGATGCTCTGGAGCCTTTCCGATGTTTTCCTCGAAACAGAATTTAAAAATCTTAATTAGTTTCGGAGATATTAATTAAAATGCAGACCCATATCGATCGCGAAAATGACCAAAAATCCTTATTGCTTAAAAAGAGGCATTCTATCAGCATTCAGCAGACGATTTTAACGGCTGTCTCTAACAGAAAAAAAAACATGTGCAAGTCATTAATGTCACATGATCTTTAACTGGGGTTAAAAATTGCAAATTTCAAAGTGCTTCAAATTTTCTTTTTCGTACACAACACTTAATATACAACCTATTCAGCACAAAACCAACCTACAGTTAAAATTTCATCAAATTTCATTAATAAACAAAGCAGTTACATTTTAATTGCTTATTAAATTTTATTCTAACACGTAATCTATCTTTCAATAGACGATAGGAGTTTCCATAGCAACAAAATACATTTGAAGGAACTAAAAAATACTTTTTCTTTTTCTTTTTACTTCCATTAATAAAACTACAAAATAATTTCATGAGTAACACATTATTTGAAAGCTTTGTTGATTCGGAATTGAACAGTAGATTACAGAAATTTCTACCCCCAGATATTTTAAAATTTCGATAATTCAAATTCCAATTAAATTATTTTTGATACATCATTCGAAAGATATTTTAAAGTTCTTTTAAATTATCGAAAGTTTTCACCAGATTTACACGCTTTGAGATCTCCTGAATTAGTTTTCTTTTGTATCTCAGCTACTAATTAAAATAATTTCATGAGTAATGCATCATTAGAAAGCTTTTTTAGATTTGGAATTAAACAGTGGAATACAGAAATTTGTACCGCCAGATGGCGCTGTAATATTTAAAAATTTCAAAATTTCAATTTCTAATTATGATTAAATTATTTTTAATGCATCATTCGAAAGATATTTTAAAGTTCTTTTAAATTATCGAAAGTTTTCACCAGATATACACGTTTTCAGGTCTCCTGAATCAGTTTTCTTTTATATCTCAGTTATAATTTAAAAAAAATTCATAAGTAATACATCATTTGAAAGCTTTGTTGACCTGACACACATTTTAAAGTACTTTTACATTATCGAAAATGGAATTCGAGATTTCGCCCGATTTACACGTTTTGAGGTGTCCTGATTAGGTTTTCTTTTGTATCTCAGCTACTAATTAAAATAATTTTATAAGTAATACATCATTAGAAAGCTTTTTTGATTTGGAATCGAACAGTGGAGTACAGAAATTTCTACCGCCAGATGGCGCTGTAATATTTTCAAATTCCAATATTTCAATTTCTAATTATGATTAAATTATTTTTAATGCATCATTCGAAATATATTTTAAAGTTCTTTTATATTATCGACAGTTTTCACCAGATTTACACGTTTTGAGGTCTCCTGAATTAGTTTTCTTTTGTATCTCAGCAACTAATTAAAATAATTTCGTAAGTAGTACATCATTAGAAAGCTTTTTTGATTTGGAATCGAACAGTGGAATACAGAAATTTGTACCGCCAGATGGCGCTGTAATATTTTAATATTTCAATATTTCAATTTCTAATTATGATTAAATTATTTTTAATACATCATTCGAAAGATATTTTAAAGTTCTTTTAAATTATCGAAAGTTTTCACCAGATTTACACGTTTTGAGGTGTTCTGAATCAGTTTTCTTCTGTATCTCAGCTACTAATTAAAATAATTTCATAAGTAATACATCATTAGAAAACTTTTTTGATTTGGAATCGAACAGTGGAATACAGAAATTTGTACCGCTAGATGGCGCTGTAATATTTTAAAATTTAAATATTTCAATTTCTAATTATGATTAAATTATTTGTAATACATCATTCGAAAGATATTTTAAAGTTCTTTTAAATTATCGAAAGTTTTCACCAGATTTACACGTTTTGAGGTCTCCTGAATCAGTTTTTTTTTTTTTTTTTTTTTTTTTTTAAATCTCAGTTATTAATTAAAAAAAGTTCATAAGTAATACATCATTTGAAAGCTTATTTTAGTTGATACACATTTTAAAGTACTTTTACATTATCGAAAAATGGAATTCGAGATTTCACCCGATTTACACGTTTTTAGGTGTCCTGATTAGGTGTCCTGATTAGGTTTTCTTTTGTATCTCATCTACTAATTAAAATAATTTCATGAGTAATACATCATTTGAAAGCTTTGTTAATCTGGAATGGAACAATAGATTACAGAAATTTCTACCGCCAGATGGCGCTGTAATATTTTTAAATTTCATTATTTCATATTCTAATTATGATTAAATTATTTCTAATACATCATTCGAAAGATATTTTAAAGTTCTTTTACATTATCGAAAGTGGAATTCGAGATTTCACCTGATTTACAATTTAAAGTGTCCTGATCAGTTTTCTTTTGCATCTCAGCTAATTGGGTAAGAATAAGTAACTGGAATGGAACAATAGATTACAGAAATTTCTACCGCCAGATGGCGCTGTAATATTGATCTAATATTCTAATTATGATTAAATTATTTCTAATACATCATTCGAAAGATATTTTTAAGTTTTTTTACATTATCGAAAGTGAAATTCGAGATTTCACCTGATTTACAATTTAAAGTGTCCTGATCAGGTTTTCTTTTGCATCTCAGCTAATTGAGTAAGAATAAGTAACTGGAATGGAACAATAGATTACAGAAATTTCTACCGCCAGATGGCGCTGTAATATTTTTAAATTTAAATATTTCATATTCTAATTATGATTAAATTATTTCTAATACATCATTCGAAAGATATTTTTAAGTTCTTTTACATTATCGAAAGTGGAATTCGAGATTTCACCTGATTTACAATTTAAAGTGTCCTGATCAGGTTTTCTTTTGCATCTCAGCTAATTGAGTAAGAATAAGTAACTGGAATGGAACAATAGATTACAGAAATTTCTACCGCCAGATGGCGCTGTAATATTTTTAAATTTAAATATTTCATATTCTAATTATGATTAAATTATTTCTAATACATCATTCGAAAGATATTTTTAAGTTCTTTTACATTATCGAAAGTGGAATTCGAGATTTCACCTGATTTACAATTTAAAGTGTCCTGATCAGGTTTTCTTTTGCATCTCAGCTAATTGAGTAAGAATAAGTAACTGGAATGGAACAATAGATTACAGAATTTTCTACCGCCAGATGGCGCTGTAATATTTTTAAATTTAAATATTTCATATTCTAATTATGATTAAATTATTTCTAATACATCATTCGAAAGATATTTTTAAGTTCTTTTACATTATCGAAAGTGGAATTCGAGATTTCACCTGATTTACAATTTAAAGTGTCCTGATCAGGTTTTCTTTTGCATCTCAGCTAATTAAGTAACACCGTTCAAAATTGGTATATGCAAGTTAATTAGGAGGGGCTGAAACGGTGGGGAAGGAATAGGCGCGCAGCGCGCATGGGTTTGGGCCCCGGTGCGAGTTTTTACCCGATGATAAAAGATTTTTTTTTTTTTTTTTATTTTCTTAATAATAAAAGTTTGAGTTGAGAAGGAATATGCGTGTACAGCGCACGTATATCCTCAAGCGTGCGCGCGCAGCGCGCATGGGTCTGCGCTGCCGAAGGCAGTGGCGTCCCGGTGTGAGTTTTTACCCGATGCTAAATGATATATTTTTTAATTCCTTTTCTTGAGAATGAAAGTTTATGAGTAATAACATTGAATTTTGAGAAGTCATAAGGATAGTGAAGGAATACGTGCGCGCAGCGCACGGGTCTACGCTGCCGAAGGCAGTGGGGACCCGGTGCGACATTTTTCCCGATCAGATTTTTTTTTTCTCTTTTTTTATCACATGATACAAATTAATGCAATTTTGAGAATTCATTAATTATTGTGATTCATTTAAAAACAGTGACCAGCGAAGCGGGCGTAGCCTGCTAGTTAAGGAATAAAATTAAATCTTCTATAATAATAAAAGGAAAGGTTTGTCTGTCTGTCTGTCTGTCTGTCTGTCTGTCTGTCTGTCTATCTGTCTGTCTGTCTGTCTGTCTGTCTGTCTGTCTGTTCTTTTATACGTTCAGCCCCTATTGAACGCAGAAGTACAAAAATTGACATACGGATGCTCTGGAGCCTTTCCGATGTTTTCCTCGAAACAGAATTTAAAAATTTTAATTAGTTGTGGAGATATTAATTAAAATGTCCACTCATGTCTAATCTAAAAGCGATCTCAAAGCAGAAAAAGTGGAAAATAAATTAGAAATATTTGTCCGATCGTTACAATTTCGATACCAAATGAAAGGGGCATTTTTTCTGAATCTAAGTGTGCAAGTGGTTTATCGGTACAACAATTAGATTTTTTAAAATTAACTAAAGTATGAATTTTCTGTGGCAACATCATTTCAAATGCCAGTAATGAAGACCCATCGTCTGTCATCAAAAAGGAAATGATTGCAACCGATCAAGATGTCACGTGTTTTGTAGTAGGGAAAAATATTGCAATTTTCAATTTTTTTCAAATTTTAATTCACGTTACATTTGAATTCATATTCGGCCTAGACAGCATATTATAAAGCTACTGTTCAATTTTCATGAAAATATGTGGATAAACAAAAAAAATGAGATTAAATTTTGTATTATATTTTCAACTATTTTAAATTGAGATATGCCGTTGAAATTTCGTAATATTGGTGTTTTTAACGCCCGATATTTCGATTCTGAATATTTTTGAAAGTGTAGAATTATTAGGAAGGGCTTGAAGGGGAGGGGGGGGGGCAAGCAAACGGCCAGAAAAAAAAAAAAAAATAAATAAACAAATAAATAAATGAATAAAAATAAATAAATAAAAAGAGTTACAGCGTTTGAAATTGTTATTATTAGGTTTCAAGGAAAGATAAATCGATTGCGGATATTTTCAAGTGTAAAATTATTAGAAGGGACGGAAAGGGGGGGAGGGGCAAAAACGTAAAAAAGGAACGGTTGTTTCGGAGACAACAACGGAAAACCCAGAACGCCTTTATTCTTTTATATTTTGCAGAATTTCGAATTCTGATACTCCTTTCACATTTCATACTATGGATTTTGAACAGTATTTAGCCCGGAATTACCCAAGTTTCGGAGAAAACCACGAAAAAGTCAGACATAAATCGTTTTATAATAGTGTTTATATCATTTTTGTATCTCAGCTTCTAATTAGCATAATTTCAAAAGTAATATGTCATTTTGAAACTTATTTGAATGGAATTTCAAGAGTAGACGCCACAAATTTCTGTCACCTTCCATTAACCGACTATCATAAGTAATGGAATTTGAGATTTCACGTGATTTACACGTTTTAAGGTTTCCTGATTAGGTTTTCTTTTGTATCTCAGCTACTAATTAAAATAATTTTATAAGTAATACATTATTTGAAAGCTTTATTGATTTAGAATTGAACAGTAGATTACAGAATTTTCTACCGCCAGATGGCGCTGTAATATTTTTTAATTTCAATATTTCGAATTCTGAATATGATTAAATTATTTTTAATACATCATTCGAAAGATATTTTAAAGTACTTTTATACTATCGAAAGTGGGATTCGAGATTTCACCTAATTTACACGTTTTGAGGTCTCCTGAATCGGTTTTCTTTTGTATCTCAGGTACTAATTAAAATAATTTCATAAGTAATACATCATTTGAAAGATTTGTTGATTTGGAATCGAACAGTGGAATACAGAAATTTGTACCGCCAGATGGCGCTATAATATTTTAAAGTTTCAATATTTCAATTTCTAATTATGATTAAATTATTTTTAATATATCAATTGAAAGATATTTTAAAGTTCTTTTAAATTATCGAAAGTTTTCACCAGATTTACATGTTTTGAGGTGTCCTGAATCAGTTTTTTTTTGTATCTCAGTTATTAATTAAAAAAAGTTCATAAGTAATACATCATTTGAAAGCTTATTTTAGTTGATACACATTTTAAAGTACTTTTACATTATCGAAAATGAAATTCGAGATTTCACCTGATTTACACGTTTTGAGGTCTCCTGATTAGGTTTTCTTTTGCATCTCATCTACTAATTAAAATAATTTCATGAGTGATGATCATTTGAAAGCTTTGTTTATCTGGAATGGAACAATAGACTACAGAAATTTCTACCGCCAGATGGCGCTGTAATTTTTTTAACTTTCAATATTTCAATTTCTAATTATGATTAAATTATTTTTAATGCATCATTCGAAAGATATTTTAAAGTTCTTTTATATTATCGACAGTTTTCACGAGATTTACACGTTTTGAGGTCTCCTGAATTAGTTTTCTTTTGTATCTCAGCTACTAATTAAAATAATTTCATAAGTAATACATCATTCGAAAGCTTTTTTGATTTGGAATCGAACAGTGGAATACTGAAATTTGTACCGCCAGATGGCGCTGTAATATTTTCAAATTTCAATATTTCAATTTCTAATTATGATAAAATTATTTTTAATACATCATTCGAAAGATATTTTAAAGTTCTTTTAAATTATCGAAAGTTTTCACCAGATTTACACGTTTTGAGCTGTCCTGAATCAGTTTTCTTTTATATCTCAGTTATTAATTAAAAAAATTTCATAAGTAATACATCATTTGAAAGCTTTGTTGACTTGATACACATTTTAAAGTACTTTTACATAATCGAAAATGAATACGAGATTTCACCCGATTTACACGTTTTGAGGTCTCCTAATTAGGTTTTCTTTTGTATCTCAGCTACTAATTAAAATAATTTCATAAGTAATACATCATTAGAAAGCTTTTTTGATTTGGAATCGAACAGTGGATTACAGAAATGTCTACCGCCAGATGGCGCTGTAATATTTTCAAATTTCAATATTTGAATTTCTAATTATGATTAAATTATTTTTAATGCATCATTCGAAAGATATTTTAAAGTTCTTTTATATTATTGACAGTTTTCACCAGATTTACACGTTTTGAGGCTCCTGAATTAGTTTTCTTTTGTATCTCAGCTACTAATTAAAATAATTTCGTAATACATCATTAGAAAGCTTTTTTGATTTGGAATCGAACAGTGGAATACAGAAATTTGTACCGCCAGATGGCGCTGTAACATTTTAAAATTTCAATATTTCAATTTCTAATTATCATTAAATTATTTGTAATGCATCATTCGAAAGATATTTTAAAGTTTTTTAAATTATCGAAAGTTTTCACCAGATTTACACGTTTTGAGGTGTCCTGAATCAGTTTTTTTTTTTTTTTTTTTTTTTTTTTTTTTGTATCTCAGTTATTAATTAAAAAAAGTTCATAAGTAAAACATCATTTGAAAGCTTATTTTAGTTGATACACATTTTAAAGTACATTTACATTATCGAAAATGGAATTGGAGATTTCACCCGATTTACACGTTTTGAAGTCTCCTGATTAGGTTTTCTTTTGTATCTCATCTACTAATTAAAATAATTTCATGAGTAATACATCATTTGAAAGCTATGTTGATCTGGAATGGAGCAATAGATTACAGAAATTTCTACAGCCAGATGGCGCTGTAATATTTTTAAATTTCAATATTTCATATTCTAATTATGATTAAATTATTTCTAATACATCATTCGAAAGATATTTTAAAGTTCTTTTACATTATCGAAAGTGGAATTCGAGATTTCACCTGATTTACAATTTAAAGTGTCCTGATCAGGTTTTCTTTTGCATCTCAGCTAATTGAGTAAGACCGTTCAAAATTGGTATATGCAAGTTAATTAGGAGGGGCTGGAACGGTGGGGAAGGAATAGTCGCGCATGGGTTTGGGACCCGGTGCGAGTTTTTACCCGTTGATAAAAGATTTTTTTTTTAATTTTATTTTCTTAATAATAAAAGTTTGAGTTGAGAAGGAATATGCGTGTACAGCGCACGTATATCCTCAAACGTGCGCGCACAGCGCGCATTGGTCTGCGCTGCCGACGGCAGTGGCGTCCCGGTGTGAGTTTTTACCCGATGCTAAATGATATATTTTTTAATTCCTTTTCTTAAGAATGAAAGTTTATGAGTAATAACATGGAATTTTGAGAAGTCATAAGGATGGTGAAGGAATACGTGCGCGCAGCGCACGGGTCTACGCTGCCGAAGGCAGTGGGGACCCGGTGCGACATTTTTCCTGATCAGAATTTTTTTTTCTCTTTTTTTATCACATGATAAAAATTAATGCAATTTTGAGAATTCATTAATTTTTGTGATTCATTTAAAAATAGTGACTGCTAGTCTATAATAATAAAAGGAAAGGTTTGTCTGTCTGTCTGTCTGTCTGTCTGTCTGTCTGTCTATCTGTCTGTCTGTCTGTCTGTCTGTCTGTCTGTTCTTTTATACGTTCAGCCCCTATTGAACGCAGAAGTACAAAAATTGACATACGGATGCTCTGGAGCCTTTCCGATGTTTTCCTCGAAACAGAATTTAAAAATTTTAATTAGTTGTGGAGATATTAATTAAAATGTCCACTCATGTCTAATCTAAAAGCGATCTCAAAGCAGAAAAAGTGGAAAATAAATTAGAAATATTTGTCCGATCGTTACAATTTCGATACCAAATGAAAGGGGCATTTTTTCTGAATCTAAGTGTGCAAGTGGTTTATCAGTACAACAATTAGATTTTTTAAAATTAACTAAAGTATGAATTTTCTGTGGCAACATCATTTCAAATGCCAGTAATGAAGACCCATCGTCTGTCATCAAAAAGGAAATGATTGCAACCGATCAAGATGTCACGTGTTTTGTAGTAGGGAAAAATATTGCCATTTTCAATTTTTTTCAAATTTTAATTCACGTTATATTTGAATTCATATTCGGCCTAGACAGCATATTATAAAGCTACTGTTCAATTTTCATGAAAATATGTGGATAAACAAAAAAATGAGATTAAATTTTGTATTATATTTTCAACTATTTTAAATTGAGATATGCCGTTGAAATTTCGTAATATTGGTGTTTTTAACGCCCGATATTTCGATTCTGAATATTTTTGAAAGTGTAGAATTATTAGGAAGGGCTTGAAGAGGAGGGGGGGGGGGCAAGCAAACGGCCAGAAAAAAAAAAAAATAAAATAAAAATAAATAAATAAAAAGAGTTACAGCGTTTGAAATTGTTATTATTAGGTTTCAAGGAAAGATAAATCGATTGCGGATATTTTCAAGTGTAAAATTATTAGAAGGGACGGAAAGGGGGGGAGGGGCAAAAACGTAGAAAAGGAACGGTTGTTTCGGAGAAAACGACGGAAAACCCAGAACGCCTTTATTCTTTTATATTTTGCAGAATTTCGAATTCTGATACTCCTTTCACATTTCATACTATGGATTTTGAACAGTATTTAGCCCGGAATTACCCAAGTTTCGGAGAAAACCACGAAAAAGTCAGACATAAATCGTTTTATAATAGTGTTTATATCATTTTTGTATCTCAGCTTCTAATTAGCATAATTTCAAAAGTAATATGTCATTTTGAAACTTATTTGAATGGAATTTCAAGAGTAGACGCCACAAATTTCTGTCACCTTCCATTAACCGACTATCATAAGTAATGGAATTTGAGATTTCACGTGATTTACACGTTTTAAGGTTTCCTGATTAGGTTTTCTATTGTATCTCAGCTACTAATTAAAATAATTTTATAAGTAATACATTATTTGAAAGCTTTATTGATTTAGAATTGAACAGTAGATTACATAATTTTCTACCGCCAGATGGCGCTGTAATATTTTTAAATTTCAATATTTCGAATTCTGAATATGATTAAGTTATTTTTAATACATCATTCGAAAGATATTTTAAAGTACTTTTATACTATCGAAAGTGGGATTCGAGATTTCACCTAATTTACACGTTTTGAGGTCTCCTGAATCGGTTTTCTTTTGTATCTCAGGTACTAATTAAAATAATTTCATAAGTAATACATCATTTGAAAGATTTGTTGATTTGGAATCGAACAGTGGAATACAGAAATTTGTACCGCCAGATGGCGCTATAATATTTTAAAATTTCAATATTTCAATTTCTAATTATGATTAAATTATTTTTAATATATCAATTGAAAGATATTTTAAAGTTCTTTTAAATTATCGAAAGTTTTCACCAGATTTACATGTTTTGAGGTGTCCTGAATCAGTTTTTTTTTTGTATCTCAGTTATTAATTAAAAAAAGTTCATAAGTAATACATCATTTGAAAGCTTATTTTAGTTGATACACATTTTAAAGTACTTTTACATTATCGAAAATGAAATTCGAGATTTCACCCGATTTACACGTTTTGAGGTGTCCTGATTAGGTTTTCTTTTGCATCTCATCTACTAATTAAAATAATTTCATGAGTGATGCATCATTTGAAAGCTTTGTTTATCTGGAATGGAACAATAGATTACAGAATTTTCTACCGCCAGATGGCGCTATAATTTTTTTAACTTTCAATATTTCAATTTCTAATTATGATTAAATTATTTTTAATGCATCATTCGAAAGATATTTTAAAGTTCTTTTATATTATCGACAGTTTTCACCAGATTTACACGTTTTGAGGTCTCCTGAATTAGTTTTCTTTTGTATCTCAGCTACTAATTAAAATAATTTCATAAGTAATACATCATTCGAAAGCTTTTTTGATTTGGAATCGAACAGTGGAATACTGAAATTTGTACCGCCAGATGGCGCAGTAATATTTTAAAATTTCAATATTTCAATTTCTAATTATGATTAAATTATTTTTAATATATCAATTGAAAGATATTTTAAAGTTCTTTTAAATTATCGAAAGTTTTCACCAGATTTACACGTTTTGAGCTGTCCTGAATCAGTTTTCTTTTATATCTCAGTTATTAATTAAAAAAATTTCATAAGTAATACATCATTTGAAAGCTTTGTTGACTTGATACACATTTTAAAGTACTTTTACATTATCGAAAATGGAATTCGAGATTTCACCCGATTTACACGTTTTGAGGTCTCCTAATTAGGTTTTCTTTTGTATCTCAGCTACTAATTAAAATAATTTCATAAGTAATACATCATTAGAAAGCTTTTTTGATTTGGAATCGAACAGTGGATTACAGAATTTTCTACCGCCAGATGGCGCTGTAATATTTTCAAATTTCAATATTTGAATTTCTAATTATGATTAAATTATTTTTAATGCATCATTCGAAAGATATTTTAAAGTTCTTTTATATTATCGACAGTTTTTACCAGATTTACACGTTTTGAGGTCTCCTGAATTAGTTTTCTTTTGTATCTCAGCTACTAATTAAAATAATTTCGTAATACATCATTAGAAAGCTTTTTTGATTTGGAATCGAACAGTGGAATACAGAAATTTGTACCGCCAGATGGCGCTGTAACATTTTAAAATTTCAATATTTCAATTTCTAATTATGATTAAATTATTTGTAATACATCATTCGAAAGATATTTTAAAGTTTTTTAAATTATCGAAAGTTTTCACCAGATTTACAGGTTTTGAGGTGTCCTGAATCAGTTTTTTTTTTTTTTTTTGTATCTCAGTTATTAATTAAAAAAAGTTCATAAGTAAAACATCATTTGAAAGCTTATTTTAGTTGATACACATTTTAAAGTACATTTACATTATCGAAAATGGAATTGGAGATTTCACCCGATTTACACGTTTTGAGGTCTCCTGATTAGGTTTTCTTTTGTATCTCATCTACTAATTAAAATAATTTCATGAGTAATACATCATTTGAAAGCTTTGTTGATCTGGAATGGAACAATAGATTACAGAAATTTCTACAGCCAGATGGCGCTGTAATATTTTTAAATTTCAATATTTCATATTCTAATTATGATTAAATTATTTCTAATACATCATTCGAAAGATATTTTAAAGTTCTTTTACATTATCGAAAGTGGAATTCGAGATTTCACCTGATTTACAATTTAAAGTGTCCTGATCAGGTTTTCTTTTGCATCTCAGCTAATTGAGTAAGACCGTTCAAAATTGGTATATGCAAGTTAATTAGGAGGGGCTGGAACGGTGGGGAAGGAATAGGCGCGCATGGGTTTGGGACCCGGTGCGAGTTTTTACCCGTTGATAAAAGATTTTTTTTTTAATTTTATTTTCTTAATAATAAAAGTTTGAGTTGAGAAGGAATATGCGTGTACAGCGCACGTATATCCTCAAACGTGCGCGCACAGCGCGCATTGGTCTGCGCTGCCGACGGCAGTGGCGTCCCGGTGTGAGTTTTTACCCGATGCTAAATGATATATTTTTTAATTCCTTTTCTTAAGAATGAAAGTTTATGAGTAATAACATGGAATTTTGAGAAGTCATAAGGATGGTGAAGGAATGCGTGCGCGCAGCGCACGGGTCTACGCTGCCGAAGGCAGTGGGGACCCGGTGCGACATTTTTCCTGATCAAATTTTTTTTTTCTCTTTTTTTATCACATGATAAAAATTAATGCAATTTTGAGAATTCATTAATTTTTGTGATTCATTTAAAAATAGTGACCAGCGAAGCGGGCGTAGCCTGCTAGTATTTTAAATAAATGTAATTTTCATTGTTCACGTTTTTTTTTCTTTTTTTCTGTCCAAAAAAGAATAATTTTTTTTGGCAACAATTAAATTAAGGATTAAAATTAAATGGCCAATTTATCAGTTATTAGAAGGTTTTTATTTTAACATTTTAATTAATTAAAAGAAAACTAAAACAAAATTCGAAAATCCGGCTTCGAGGTGCATCAGGGGAGGTCATTACGAATCAACATGCAAATTTTTGTAGCTCAGCCATCAGCCGTTAGGAACACACCTAAACTTTATTGAATAGCAATAAAGTTCAAATTGACTCTAGAAAACGTTTGTATGGGGAATAGAAAAGGGCTGTTTTTAGGGTTTTCCCGGAAATTATTCGATTTTTTCTCGCCTTTTAAACCTTCCCTAGACCTCCACGAACATTTCAAGACTAAGATAAGATAAATCCGTTCAGCCGTTCTCGAGTTTTAGTGAGACTAACGAACAGCAATTCATTTTTATATATATAGAAGATTTCCTGTATCATTTATATTTATATTAATGTAAATTTAGCGATCTTTGGAGATTAGCTGGCATGTGGATAAGTACCTTCTTATTAATTCCTTAATGTAAGATTCCTTAATGTGAGGTTAATTCTATTTTATATAGCATCCATTTTTGTATAATTTAAGCCTTTAAAATTTGATTCTTAAAAATACTCGAAGTTTTATAGTTTTAAAATTTTGCTTAAAAAATATAACTTCTGAAAAACTTTATATTTAACATAGGGTAGATAGACGGCTCCAAAACAATAATTTAAACGGAAGCGTACATAGAGGAGCAAACGTAATCTCCCGATCCTCTCCTTTAAAAAAAAAAAAAAAGAACTCGTAATTTTTATTTATTTATTTATTTATTTATTTTTTTTTTTTTTGGAAACTGTTAAAGTATAACTAATATTTATTTTCATATTTTAATTAATTAAAAGAAAACTTTGCAACATAGTTTCTTTAACAATTTGATGTATATAGTGTCCACACAGAAAATGAACAATTTTTAGAGCTCTTTTAAAAAGTATAACATCTATGCAGTATCTTAAAAAAAAAAAAAAAAAAAAAAAAAAAAAAAAATCCTCAGTTTTTACTAAAAAAAATGACCACCTTTCATCACCAAAGTAGTTAAATCTAGACCAATCGAAATTAGGAATGGTCCACCCGGATGTGTTCCCGACAAACTCTTTGCTTTATTTATATAGATTACCTTAAAAGATATTGTCACGCAGATGATTTTTATTTATTTATTTTTATTTTTACTTATTCATTTATTTATTTTAATGGAAACTTCTTAACTGAATATTCTGGTACAGTTTTCAGTCCATTAGACTTGGATTAGTATGTCGGGTTTTAATTTCATTATTTACAGATACTATCGGTCTATAATTCTGTTTTACTAATAACATTGTATCAGATTTTCTAGAAAGTGAAGAAAATAAACAATAAAACAAAGTTTGTTTCTTTTCTTTTTTGTTCTTTTAAAAAATGTTTTGTATGTCACGCAAAAAATATTTTGTTCAAGTTCCGTGAATGACTCGTTTTTCATTTAAATTAGTGTACTTGTTCTGCGCCTACTTTTATTTGAATTACTTTATTAATAATCAGAAATATTATCAAACTATTAATTAAAAATGCAAAATACATTCAAAGTGATATTATAAGCTAATAACACTACGCTGCAAAAAAAATCGAACCCTGATACTATTTCTGCTGATTCTTATGTAAAATGACCTCCTGAATCCGAATATGATCCCAATTTTGCCCCATCACTCACCGTTTTTTCGGAACGTCAACTCCTCCCCATATGATAAATGTAACTTATAATTTTAGTGGCAAATTCCCCCCCCCCCCCTAAATCTTCCCCTTGTTGCAAATGTTCATGTTATAGAATTTTTCATCTCTTTAGGCCCTCAGGAGATATTTAACAGTTAAAATTTTTCTTTTCTCTACTATAAATCAAATTTAGAGTCATAAAATTACCGAAAAGGGGTAAAAATAGGGGGGCGTCCCCAAAACAGGGTTTGTGGTAGGGCAAAATGGCCGTCATATTCAGATTCAGGAAGTCATTTTACATATGAATTTGCAAAAATGGCGTTTGGGTTAATTTTCATGACGAGCAGTGTAATTTTAATATCGCCGACATATTATTATTATTAATTGCAGTCGTGGGAAAATAATAAGAATAATTATGAGTTTTTTTTTTTTTTTTTTTCTTGTATGCGTGAAATATTCCTAGAAAAATATTTCACTTCTTGATAGAATTTTAAGAATAATTTGGAGGATGTTTTAGTTTTTTCAGCAAATTTCTGACTTTAGTTTTGTTTACCGGTCTGATCAGGGCCCGATTAAGCTTTGAAGCTAGGGGAAGCTCAGCATCATTTCGGGGCCCCCTTTCATTTCGGAAAATCTTGTTTTCCTGTTACATATTATAATATAAAAATGCTATAGACCAAAAAATAGTGTGTGTTTATTATTTTTATTATTTTTTCCTACATCTGGGTGGTTTCTCCACAGAATATTAAAATAATACAACTTTTTAACTAAGAACATTCAGATTTTTGAGGTTAAATAATAGATTTTTCCCGAAATAGTGAGTGTTTTGACTTGTTTTAGGTAACCTTTCTCAGAAAAAATTCAATCTCAGTGTAAAAATATGGAACAAAACATTCAAGACCATGTTTTTAATCATTATGGGGCCCCCTCTTAAAATTTAGAGGGGAAGCTTGTGCTTCCTGAGCCTTTTGGATAATCAGGCCCTGGGTCTGATTTCGTTTTATCTCCATAAATGTGTTCTAAATTCCATAAAACATTTTTTTTTTTTTTACTGTATTTACTCGGAACATCATAAATATTAAGTCCTAATAATTTTCAATATCCTTGAAAAATTTAGAAAACGTATCACAAATAAATTACATCACAATTGAAAACGTATTTCCAGCAATTTCCAGTTATAAATCCAAACATCTGTCTGTGTGTTGCCCTATAAAAAAATCATTGATTTTAATCACGTCATTTTTTAGAGAAAACATTTTTTATTGATACTGAAAAATGTATGTAGATTTCGTATGTTTAGCACATTACATAAAGATAGCAAAAAATGCACTTATAAGGAATTCGTCTCCTAGACGGTAATGTGTCCGAATATTTTGCGACACATTGTACACAAACCATTTTCCTACATGTAAGGTTTTTAATAGGAAATCTTCTACAGTCAGTTATAAAAATCTGAATTATATACAGTAACCGCCGCTTATTAAAATCATATTCTTCCTGAACGAAAGTGATTTTATTAAGCGGCTGATTTTTATACTCGGTGAGTGATCACCCACTTAAGCAAAAGGTATTATTTTCCTAAATTTGGAAAGACATTCCAAAAAGTTACGAATAATGGAATAAATGAATAATGGAACAAATAAATACTATTAATTAATATTTGAAAGATAATTGATTATTGTTCCTTTAAAATAAGCAAACTAAACACATCACAATTTCCGATGCGTTTTTCTTAGAGAAACTTTAACATTTTGCCGAAAGTTCATACTTTTCTTTTAAATTTAAAATATTTCTGTTTAAACCTCTTGTTTCTTAGATATTTCAAAATAAGATTTAAAAACTGTCTTTTAATAATCTATATAAATAAAATCATACTTTTGTCTGTAAATTTGTCAGAATTTTGCGATATCTTCACGTTTCACACACCATGAAAGCCGAAAATGACTTCAGAAATTTTTGCCTGTGTGTGTGTGTATATGTGTCTGGGGAATCTTCTGACTGTCATATCTCCGAAACTAATATAGATACAGCTACGAAACTTCAGAATTAAGACAGAACTGATGTACAGATGAATTTTCCGAATTTTGGTGAAAAATTGAAAAAACCGGAAGTGGGGGCCGTAAGTGCGTATCTCAAAAACGGCACTAACGATTTTCTTAAAAGTTGCTATATAAACACTCTATTAGATTCCCTTTCGAATGATACAGTTAGTTAGTTCAGGAAACTTGATAGGCGTCCTGTATAAATAGCTGAATTTCAGGTACTGCGAGTGCATTCCTTTCAAAACGGCTGTATGGATTTTTTTTTAAACTTGCAATATTAACCCTCTTCTAAATATCCTTTTGTATTTAATTGTTGTTTTCTGGTCAACAACTGAATACGCCTAGTTTTGGTAAAAATCGGTGTCTCAAAAACGGCTCTAACGATTTTCTTGAAAATTGTTTCATAAACCTATTTTAGATGTCCTTTCTCATGCTTTACGTTGTTATCACAAGAAAATTAATAGTCATCCTGATCAGATAGATCAGTTCTAGAACTCGGAAATTGGTGTATCAAATTAAAAAAAAAAAAAAAAAAAACTGTACCTCTCTTTTTTTTCTTTCTTGCTATGTAAACTCTATTTTATGTCTTTACGTTTCCATGCGTTTACCGCAAACGTGTATTAACTTTGTCTTACTGAAAAAGTGTTAGTTGTCTATTTCATTAGCTCAATTCTATGTCTTCTGATCCATAGACAGAGTAATTTATCTCCAAAAGTGCATATAATACATGTAATAATGGGTAATGGAAGTCGTGTGGTTGTTTCACACCAGATATTTTATTTATGTAAACAAACACAGTTAATCTATAGCTTATACAAACTATTATTATTTTTAGATTTTATTGTTAAAAATTAATAATCCATGTTACATTGCTATTTTTAAATGCATTTTTAACTATCAGAGATGAAATATTTAATACAAATATTTGGAAATGAGAAAAAAATAAGTAAAATACCAAGAAACTTTCATTTCTAAAACAAACACGAAGATGAACTAAAAGACACTATATTATATATTATTAGATGAAATACCATATCGTTAACTCTATAAAAAGATTGAATTAATAGTTGTGAAAAACAATCACTTTAAGAATCAATATCGAATCGACGTTGGTCTCATTTCACGTGCGGTATAATTGAGGAAGTTTTGTTGACAACGGTTGTCATGACGACCGGAAAGAGAGCATTGACTCAAAAAAAGTTGCCAGACGATTTGAGAATTAATGTGGCTATCATCTATCTAGTGTAAGGCTGGTTAGTTAAATCATCCGTCGGTAGTTCTAGAGTAAAAATTTTGATCCAAAAGAGAACCACGAAATTTATTTCTAGAGATTCAACAGGTATGTTTTGCTTACTAATTAAGAAATAATATTACTTTATTGTCTAATAATTTATTTTTGCCACGATATTAAACAAACTGGATGGTAAAATTGTAATAGTAGTTCAAATAATTAGTCAATAACATTTGTTAGATCATGGCTAATCTGTGGTATTATTACAAAAAAAAAAAAAAAAAGATCATTATTAATTTTCATTATCTAAAAAAGGAAAAAAAAAAAAAAAAAGAAAAGAAAAGAAAGAAAAGAGTTTCTTTTTTTCTTTAAATGAAACAACAATTGCTAATCGTAATTTTATATTTGTATCATTTGGAAAAAAAAAAAAAAAAAAAGATTTTGATGAAATTCTAGCAAAAGCAGAATTTAGTTTAGTACGGAGAACTGTTATTATTATTATTATTATTTTTATTAAAACATCACTTTCAAATCATTCAATTATATTTTCGATAAGTTTTCGATTTCGATAAATGTCCAACCATCGTAAAACTGGCAACAACGTTTTATCCGTAGATTGAGACTAATAGTCCTCCATACTAAAAAAAAAAAAAAAAAAACAAGATAAAAGGAGTAATAATACCTAATAATAATAACTCTGCAAAAAAGTCAGTTTAAAGAGTTGTAAAAGTTATTTTATTTATTTATTTTTTTTTTCAGTTGCGGAAAAGTAAAAAAAAAAAAAAAAAAAAAGGAGTAATAATACCTAATAATAATAACTATGCAAAAAAGTCAGTTTAAAGAGTTGTAAAAGTTATTTATTTTTATTTTTATTTTTATTTTTATTTTTATTTTTTTCGTTGCGAAAAAGTAAAAAATAAATAAATAAATAAATAAATATTTTAAATTTCCGACAAAAAGAAAAAAGAAAAAAAAAGTTTTTGGAAATACCTAAGGAGTAATATTACCTAATAATAATAACCATGCAAAAAAGTCAGTTTAAAGAGTTGTAAAAGTTATTTTTATTTATTTATTTATTTTTTCCCGTTGCGAAAAAGTTTTAAAAAAATTAAATATTTTAAACCTCCGATAAAAAAAAAAAAAAAAAAATGTTTTTGGAAATACCTAAGGAGTAATATTACCTAATAATAATAACCATGCAAAAAAGTCAGTTTAAAGAGTTGTAAAAGTTATTTTTATTTATTTATTTATTTTTTTTTTTTTTTCCGTTGCGAAAAAGTTAAAAAAAAAAATTGAAATATTTTAAACCTCCGACAAAAAGAAAAAAAAAATGTTTTTGGAAATACCTAAGGAGTAACATTACCTAATAATAATAACCATGCAAAAAAGTCAGTTTAAAGAGTTGTAAAAGTTATTTTTTTTAATTTTTTGTTATTTTTTTTTTTTTCCGTTTCGAAAAAGTTAAAAAAAAAATTGAAATATTTTAAACCTCAGACAAAAAAAGAAAAAAAAAAAAAAGGCAAGAAAGGAAAATCTATGCTTTGCGCATTGATTATTAACACAGAACTTTCAACGTTCTTTGCCTACGTTATCACACAACTGGCAGATAAAAAGGCTGAAAGGCGTACAGACAGACTAATTGAATTCCCAGTCACTCTTAAAACATCACTGAAAAATGTTAAAAATGGTTAACGCAAAAGAAAATTCAGCCCTGAGATTCTAATTGCAGCCACTTATGTATCTGAATATTTTAGTGTAGCCCTGTAAATCTGAAGATTAACCATATCATACTCTATACAAAACATTATTTTAGCACATTAGCAATAAATGTCAATTTCTTTATGATTTTTACAGTAGAAAGATATTTAAATGTGATTTGTTTAAATGTCTATCCTAAAGCGCAATGCATTGAAGTGTTTCTATACACAAACCATAGTTATACAGGATCTATTAATGTCAATGTAAATAAGTAACACTTCATAGTAAACTTGAATAGCATACACCATTTTTTAAAAATTCTGAAAATATTTACGGACGCTGGAAGGGAACAGACGGACAGATAGACAGATGGACAGTTGGACAAGCAGAATAACAAATTCAAAACATATTCTCCCTTAAAAATTGTAGAAAAGTGTTAAAAACGCTTAATGTAAACGAAAATGCAATTCAAGCAAATATCCCATAATATCGTTTAATGTAAATGAATATTTTTGTGTGGTTCTGTAAATCTTAATGGTAATCATACTATATTCCATAGAAAGCATTCTTTTGTGCATATGAATAACATATTTTAATTTCATTAAGATTTGTGATCGGTAAAGTTATTAAAATTTGATTTATAGAAATATCCCTCATAGAACGCGATGCTTTGGAATACTTTCGGGTGTCCTTTACACAAACCAGGGCGGTATTTACTCCACTTTCTATAGAAAACATCCAATAGTGAACTTGAATAACATATTTCAATTTCATTCAGATTTGTGTAAAGTAAAGGTATGGAAATATGGTTTACAGAAATACCTCTCATAGAACACAATTCTTTCGAATACTTTCGGGTGTCCCTGTACACAAACCAGAAGAGGTATTCACTCTATTTTCAATAGGTAACATCCGATAGTGAATTTGAATAACATCATGTATTAGTTTGAAGAAATTCGATGAATATTTACAGGAGTTACAGTGCGAACAGACAGACAGATGGACAGACAGACAGACAAACCGAAGTCATTAACACTTTTCAGCCTTGTTGGAAAGTGTTATAAAGGGTGGCTATAAGTTTGAAGCCCTTATTTATCTATGTGTGACTGTCTGTGGCACTGTGACTCGCAAATGCATGGACCGATTTCAGTGTTGTTATTTTTTTATTACAACACTGACTAAATCGGTTTGGTTCTTAACTAGAGAATCTGTTCAGCAGAATTTTTTGTAATTGTTTAATGTGTGATTTTTTTCCCCCTCTCCAGACTATTTTATATAGATATTTTGAAAGTTTTGAGGTACTATCTTTCTTCTAACTTTTATCAAATGATAAGTCACGTGGCTTTTATTTTCTTTAAAATTGGATTATAAAAAAAAAAAAAAAAAAAAAAAATACATTTTCAATTGATCTTAACAGAAATTAAAAATTGGCTATGACTAGTGATTGTGAGGCAGAAAAATAACACAGTCTAAAAATCTCTAAATTCGGCTAAAAATTAAAGATTTTATAACGATTTTTTTTTTTTTTTTTTTCAAGTCATTTTGCACTGATATTTTAAAATTTGCTATCTGTCAGTCATGTAACTTTTAACTTGAGTTAGATTAAGTCATGTGATTTTGGAAGGAATTGGCATTAAAAAAAAAAAGATTCTTTTTTAAAAAATCGGGAAAATTTAACCGATTTTGACAAAATAAATAAAAAAAAAAAAAAAAAAAAAAAAAGCGAAAGAAAAGAGAAGAAAAAAGGTAGAAAATTAGCTAAAAAATAGTGATTATGAATTAATTAATCTGGTGTGTCACTCACACAACTTTCTCTTACCCTGAAATTTAATACTATAAATACATGTTGCAGATTAAGATCAAGAGGTAAGATAACGAGTACCGTAAACCTGTGTTAAAAAATTCAAATTAGACTTCGGAAAAGTTTCATATGATAATTATAGTCCAAGCGGCGGCTGCAGAAAATTGACTTTATAAGGTGTGAAGCTGATTTTTTTTCTATAGATAGAATTCATTGTTACAATGAAAATCTGATAGGGTTGTCTGGTCAAAGCCGTCAAGTTTAAGAGAAACAACCTCACTTCCGGTCAAAATTTAAACGATTTTCGAACCCCACAAGTGTAAAGAGGAAATCAGTGCTAAAATGTAGAGATTAATATGCTCTTTAAAATGGCATAGTGTTGACTATCTCTATTACAAAAAATATATATTCGTTTCATTTGGTTTAGTGCAGTCTATAGATGTTAAACTCTACTTACCTGCAATTTCCCCCATAGACGTAACGTATTTGAATACTTTTGAGTGTTCCTGTACACGAACCATTTGCTTCATCTCAACGAAAAGCTTACTGTAACATCCCTTAACGATACACATTTTGAATACCGAGTGTGGAATTTTTGCCACTATTTGTTCTTGAGATATGCTGATAACAGACACACAGACATCCTCACAGACATCTTCACAGACCATTCGCTAAAAACATGATTTTCGTATTCAGGGGACCTCAGAACATGTAAATATAACAAAAACTCACGTTCGAAAAATTGACCCTAAAACAATACTTTCTCGACCCTATGGGTAAGAAAAGTAAAAATTTCTAAATCCGGTTTAAATTGTATAGTTTATCGAAAAATAGTATTTAATTCGAGACCCAACATATATTCACATTTTAAAATTTGCCAGTTAGATCTCTTCGAAATGAAAACTACAGATTATATATAAAATAAGTATTTAATTAAATTTCAGTTCGGATTTTTATTTTTTTATTTTTTTATCAAGCAACTTTACATTTGTAGAGTAAATTTAATTGTTTGATTTGAAAATTATTATGACAAAAATGATTAGTTATTTCATCATTTTTACATCAGAATTGCATTCTTTTATTCTTAAGCGTTTGCTTGTATAAATTTAGTAAACAGTATCTAAACTTATGTATAAATTTTGACACTTCTATGTTTTGTAAAATTTTTACTTATTTTCTTAAGTTTCGTTTTATCCTGCAATATACTTGCATGCAAATATTTCCACTTTATTAATCGAGTTTTGCAGTATTTGATTTAAAATAATAATAATAATAATTGAGGAATTTTATTTCTGTTCTGATTGTTTTGATTTCTTATTTAACTATGTTAGTATTTAACTTTTTTCTTATTCTACTATCTTATTCAATCATCTGTTCTTTATAAAAATGGAGTTTTGGTGTTAGAATCAAAACTTTAAAATTAGTGCGATATAAATAGGTCTTTGACTAAATTAAAATGCAGATAGATTTTTGTAGGTCTCTTAATATACAGGGTGATCAGTTTAAAAGACTACCCGTGGGTTTTTCTTATAACCCTTAAATCTGACGGATGTGGCAACTATTCTAACATTGAAGTATAATTGCTTGAACCTTGTTTAAGTTTGCGAGACAATTTCTAACACTGTTGGACTGTTACAGCTTTATTTGCGAGATGAAACAGAAATGGAGACGCACAATTTTTTTAATCCTGATGCAATAATTTATTTTTGAAAAACATAATTTAATTCGATTTTTTTACATTATCATTCCTCACAGAAAATGTTGAAAATGTTCGCCATCATTTTGAATGCAAACATGGACACGTCGAACCAGGTTTTTGACACACTTCGCAGCATTATTGGTGTTATTAACGAGATTTCTTCAGTTATCTGTTTTAATTCACCGTTGTTTGCAGGACTTCTCTGGAAAACCCTATGAAATGATAATGTAAAAAATTTGAATTAAATTTTGTTTTTCATAAATAAAATTATTGCAGGATTAAAAAAAAATGTGCGTCTCTGTTTCTGTTTTACCTCACAAATAAAGTTGTAACAGTACAACAGTGTTGGAAATTATCTCCCACACTTAAACAATGTTGAAACAGTTATAGTTCAGCGTTAGAATAGTTGCCACATCCGTCATATTTAAGGGTAATAAGAAAAACCAACGGGTACTCTTTTAAATTGATCCCCCTGTATGTAATTATTTGTATATGCGGTATTTTTCAAGTATAATTGCGTTTTGTGCATCTTTCTGTATGTACTACGGTAAAAAATGTATGATGTGTGTGTAATATGTAAGTTGTTTGTCGTATAAACTAAAACGAAAAGAAATTTTCATTACTAATTATAATTTTAGTTCGATTTAAAATAATATCAAGGAAGGTATTGTTATGATTTGTAAAAGGCTCTTGGTGCATTAACAAGGCGCTGGGGCAGATGTACGCTGTTTTCATTAGATGATCTTTATTTTCGAAAAAATACGCCAATGTCTTTTACTTATCCAAAATGTCTAAAAAAATTTTTTGCATCACTTTTCTTTTTTTTATACTTGGAATCGTACTTTTCTTTTTTTTTCTTTTTTCTTCCTTCTTCAAGTTTGCTCATTAAAAAAAGACTCTAAAATTATAAAAAAATAGATTACTTTTAATATGTAGATGAACCCTCAAGACAGTGATATACAGGGGAGTGCAAATATATAGGTTTATCATTAGACGGCGTTTATCTTCAAAATAAAGTGTCGATGTATTTTACTTTTCTAAAATTTGTTGTAAGTTTTCCTGTAACACTTTTTTTTTCTTTTTCTGTAAAGAAAATGTGCTTTCTTCTCTGTCTTTCTTTCCTTTATTGTTCCCTTTTCTGAATTTTCTTCATTAAAAGCTCACACTAAAATTTTAAAAGTTAGATTATTTTTAAAATGTAGATGAACTTCTTACGACAAACTGGGCGATATACAGAATGGTGCAAAGGTATCTTATTAGACATTCTTTATTTTCACGACCGTTCTTCGATGATGTCTTTTAGTTATTTAAAATTTCTTGTGAATTTTTTCGGCATACACCCTCTTTTTTATCCATTTAAATACTTGCAAATGTGCTTTTTTTTCTCTTTTTTTTTTCTTTCTCTTTTTTTTTCTTTCGCTTTTTGTTTGTTTATTCGTTCAATTTTGCTTTTTTAAATGTGGATACTGAACTTATAAAAGTTAGAGTATTTTTAATAGTGGATGAACTCCATATGCAAAATTGAGCTATATACAAGGTGCAAAACATAATTATTAGGCTGCTTTATTTATTTTCGCAACTTTCGTAAAAAATACATATTTCTATACTTCCCTTAGCAAAAAAAAAAAAAAAAAAAAAAAAAAAATTCAATGAAGTCAGTGACGATGTCATGCTGTAGAAAAATCTACAAAATCAATTTCGTGAAAATTACAAAATCTAAATTTTATATAGTCTCCTGTTACCTAAAATTATATTTAGAAAAAGAATCTTGATACTCTAACGTAAGTCTTAAGCAGTGGCGGTTTCTACCCCTTCTTTTTCTTGTAGTCATTAGTATATTTCTGTACTGATAAGTATAAAGGATTTAAGTCCATATTCTTGATTTTTCAGGTGACGAAAAATAAAGTTAAACTAACTAAAAACTAATCAGAAGAATCGGTTAGGGAAAAGGGATTAGGTTAATTTATACCCTTTATGCCATTCAGTGATTGTCAATCTTCATTTAATAAAGGGAAAAAATTGAATTAAATATTTTATACTAAAGATTAATGCTAAATTTTTGACTTGAATCTTTTTTTACCAATGGATTTTCTCAAAGACTAAATGACATGGATTTAAATCCTTTATACCAATCGATAGAGAATTTTTTTTAGTTCTTTATTAATTCACATCTTCCTCCTTAATCGTTGCAATGATGAATTGTTGCGACTACTACATATATACTCGTACTTCCTTATCATTATTATTTTCATTATTATTTCTTTATCATTAAAACTGATCGAGTTATTTCACCTTGAAACTTGATTAAATTTTTCGGGATCACATACAAAGCGAAGAATGAAATATTTAAGTTAAACAGAAAAATAACTGAACATACATACGTAGATATTAAAAAAAACCCTTAATGGAAACTAAAACGCCTGTAAAAATCACATAATCTGAAATTAAATAAATCGGTCAGTTTTATTCGTAAAAGGATGCGTTCTCTTCTTCTTCTTCCTCTTTTTTTTTTTTGTGTGTTAGTATATATATAATATATATATATAAAGATCATTTTACTAAATACAACTATAGAACAAGGGGACCATATAAAAATTTAACTTTTTAAATTTTCCCTAATAATTTTGTAGATTTTTCCGCGACATGACATAATTGCTTACTACATTTAAAACATTTTTACAATTTAGAAGGGTGTCCTTTTCTCGAATAAAATTAAAGCCAGCTTATGATAATACTTTGTCTTCTCTACATCAGGCTTTTCCAACCCAAAGCATTTAGTGGGCCACATTTCAAATCTCGTAAATTCAGGTTGGCCACACACATGTGTGTGTGTGTGTGTATAGGGAGGAAGGGGTTAGAAATATAGAACAGGATACATTTTTTTTTTTTTTTTTTTTTTTTTTAACAGAATAACAATAGAATTGAATAAATATTACTATATATTGATAATTATAGTAATAAGAAACAATAATCTACTTGATAACTTTTTATTAACAATAATCACTGAGATATTTGTTTCTTGGTTTTCCGTAATAAGTATTTTCACCGAGGAGAATTAAAACGAATTTAATGATTTTTGGTGTATTAATTAAAGATGTCAAATGATAAATTTCATGGATTCCGTCGTAGGCCGCAAAACATTACACGGCGGGCCGCATGTGGCCCGAGCACCACGTACTGGCCCTCCCTGCTTCACATAACTCAGTTTGTCATAAGGGGTTATTTACATTTAAATACCAAAGATTAAAAAAAAAAAAAAAAAAAAAAGGAAAGAAAGAAAGAAAAAGAAAAGAAAGAAAAACACGAGTACAGAATGGAGAGAATTAGACAGGAAAAATTTACAAGTAATTTTAGATAAGAAAAAGACATCGGAGTGTATCTGTAGTACACGTAGATAGAAGGTCACGTAGATATTAAGCCTTCGTATAGGGCTAATAATAAAACTACCCCGTGATTTTATTACATAACTTATGAAAAAGTTTTTGAATTAAAAATTTAATAGCTTTAGTATAGAACCACTCTCGTCCTCACCCCTTGCTATTTTTAAATTTTTGTTGTCATTTTGGCGATGAGTTAAAATGGCTATAACAATTGCGTAAGTAAGGACCTCGGCGAGAAACATCCGAGCTACTTCACTGCCAAATTTAAAATTTTGTCAAGAGAGATCTTATACTAAAGCTGTTTTTTTTTCCCCACGTGATTTATCTCAATTTTATTTCAATATATTTCTTCCATTACCCAACTACCGTAGGTAATGGAAGTATTCGGTCCAAAAATTCGATATCGAGATTTCACCTGATTTGCACGTTTTAAGGTTCCCTGAGTCCAAAAAAGTGGTTTTTGGCAATTGGTCAGTGTGTCTGTGTGTATGTATGTAAGTATGTATGTGTGTATGTATGGAATCTTCTGGCTATCATATCTCCGAAACTAATAAAGATAGAACGACAAAACTTCAGAACTGAGACAGGTCTGGTGCACAGACAAATTTTTCAAAGTTTGGTGAAAATTGAAAAACCGGAAGTGGAATCGTAAGCCCCTATCTCAAAAATGGCTCGAACGATTTTCTTCAAATTTGCTATATAAACACTCTATTAGATGCCCTTTCGAATGATATAGTTGGTTAGTTCAGGAAAATTGATAGGCGTCCTGTATAAATAACTCAATTTCAGGTCTCGCAAGCGCGAAGAGTCGAGTGGAGTCACTCTAATTTTTTTTTTTTTTTTAATTTTTTTTTTTTTACTTGTTGCCAAAGGGAAAAACATCGTGACATGGTCAATGATGACGATACAAAATATCTGAATGGAATCAATAGTCCTGTCGTGCTAATAAAATTTATGTAAATAAAAATTGCATAAAATTAAAATTTTTTTTAATTTTCAATCATTTAGAACCACTCTGCTTTTTAAAGAATTTTATCGTGAATAATTTTGTCATAGAGTAAGCAATAAGCTTTATCTTTTTTGCCGTGAAATATTTCTTCATTTTTTTTTTTTAAGATATAGAATATTAAAAAAAAAAATCTCCCCCCCCCCCATGAATATTAATCTCTTGTTGAAAAACTGCAATAAATGCAAAAGATTTCATTCTTTCAAATGTACCTGAAATTTATTTTTTTCTTACATCTTCCTAACTTGAATAACATAGTTATACCATGACGTTTTTAATTCTTTTTGGACATTTTATAATATTTTTTTAAACTTATACATGATATATTTATATATATTTCGCAGGGAAAATTATTTATCATGTATAAGAAAAGTAAATTCTTAATAATTCCAACGGCAAATTATCAGATAGAGAAAAAAAAAATCTGGTGTGTAAACAACCATACGACTTCCATTACCCACTATTATACATATTATATACACGTTTTGAAAGTAATGTGGTCAGAAGATATAAAACTGACCTTACAAACTAGACCTCTAGCAATTTTCCTGTAACAGAAAACTGATACATGCATGTAAAGACATATAAAATGGAGTTTACATAGCGAGCTTAAAAAAATTGGTAGAGCCGTTTATTGAAACTGAAACACCCATTTCCGAGTTCTAAAACGGATCTACCTAATCAGGATGACTGTTAGTTTTCCTGTAATAACCACGTAATGCACACAAAAGGATATCGAAAAGGGGGGGGGGGGTTATGTAGCAATTTTCAAGAAAATCATTAGAGTCGTTATTGAGATAACGACTTTTACTAAAACTTGGTAAATTCAACTGTTGATCGGAAAAGAACAATTATATAAGAAAGAGATTTATGTAAAAGGGAGTTATTATGGCGAATAATAATAATAATAATAATAATAATAATAATAATAATAATAATAAATCTATACAGCCATTTTTAAAATAACGCACTTGCGTGACCTTAAATGGACCTATTTATGGAGGGTGCCTGTCAATTTTCCTGAATTAAACGACTAATATGCACAAAAGGACATCTAATAGGGTGTTTAAAAAGAAACTTTGAAAAATAAATAAATAATTAGAGCTATTTTTGAGATATGAATTTCCGGTTTAAAATGTCCCACTTTCGGTTTGTCCAATTTTCTCCAAAAGTTGAAAAAGTCGTCAGTACACCAGACCTGTCACAATTCTGAAGTTTCATCGCTATATCTATATTAGATTCGGAGATATGATAGTCAGAAAATTCCCCACACACATATACACGTATATACACTCACGCACATACACACACACTGACCAATTGCCGTAAACCACTTTTTTTTGACTCAGGAGACTTAAAAACATGTAAATCAGGTGAAAACTCGATATCGATTTTTGTATATATATATATATATATATATACATATATCCCCATTACTTACGGCAGTCGGGTAATGGAAGTAATTATGTTATTAGCGATTCTTTAACGTTTCGTTATAGCTCTTGAAATATGTAACTGCTTTTGAAAAACAACAGCTGATTTGTCTAGAAACTAAAGGTTGACAATCTTCTTTTTGTCAGAAGCTTAATTGAATGTTTTAACCCTCTTCCTCACGCACTCTATCATATATATTTAATTAACATATATTTACACACCACTGCACGTATTTATTATGCATGTGTTTACAAACACATTACATAAACCTACATAATTTCTCTTTAATGAATATATGGCTTCATTTATGACGATTTTTTCACTGGGTAAGTTTTTTATAGAGACAACGAGTAATAAAAAATGAAAGAAAAACAAAAATAGTGACTTTCCCAGCTCAAATAATATACTTCTGCATATATCATATTTACATATGTTTTATAAATAAATTGACTTGCAATTTTCCTTAAAAAAAAAAAAAAATAAATAAAATAAAAGCCAATACATATAATATACAGGTGGTAATATATATATTAGGTGTATAGTCTAATATATATTAGGTGTAATATATATTTTTACTTTCATAATTAGAAAGGCTTTGCTAGCGCAAATATACCCGCATTCCCGTAAATGACACTTTAGACACTGCGGGTATAATAAAACGTAATTAAGCAAATGTAAAAATTTCTGGTGAAAAATTTTTTTTTCCTTTGAGATCAACATTAAACAATTTTGTCTGTATATATCTGTACCCCTGAAGTAAAAGACACCATGCCCATTTTTTGTTTCCTTTTTTTTATTGTGCGTGTAAAAAAAGCTAGCATAAAAATGTGTTATTAAAAACAGTATTTCTATTTAGCACATTATGTTATCAATACTGTGTTAAAGTAATCATAAAGCGATTACTGCTAATTATGAAGCATAATGCGAAAAAAGTAAAAAAAAAAAAAGCTGAAAAATTAAAAGAGTTACTCTCCTGATAAATTACATTTTTACTTTCTTTTATATGTATACTAGCAGACCCGGCCACGCGTTGCTGCGGTTAAGTAATACGTTGATAATTTGATAAGGTATATAGTATTTCCCCACAACTGGATTTGGCGATTTTTTTTTTTTTTTTTTTTTGCGCCTTTTTGAACGATAACGAAGTCGGTCTGGATTCTTTGCAATAAAATACGGTAACTTGCATGCTTTTATTTTAGATTTATGATTTAGCTTATGATTTTATCATTTATGATTTTTAGATTTATGATTTAGCCATAATCGCCAAATCCAGTTGTGGGGAAATACTATAGTTGTTACCCATAACTATAACTTATAATATAACTTCAGTAATTATATTCGCATAATTATAACTTCAGTATCAGTATATCCCCACAGCTGAATTTGGCGATTTTTCTTTGGCGCCGTTTTGAACGATAACGATGTCGCTCTGGACTGTTTGTGATATAATATGGCTGCCTATATGTTGTTTATTTTGGATTTATTATTTTATGTTTTTGATTTATGATTTAGATTATCATTTATGATTTATGATTTATAGATTTATGATTTAGTCATAATCGCAAACAAAAAATCGCCAAATATCGTTGTGGGGATATACTGATTAATATATTACTGAAAAGATTAATATATTTTAACGAAGTGGTGAGAAGATTCTGAGTATGTTAAAATTTTAATAGTAAATTCAAGTTAATCAAGAAGGAAAGCATTGAGGATTAAGATAAGAAAATTGCAAGATTTTAAGATCGCATTTTCAGCAATAAATATGAGTCAAAATTTAATGCAAAATACATATATAAATCACAAATTTAATCAGGAACGTTAAATTGGTAAGTTATTAAAGAAAAAGTAAAGAAAAATAAGAGAAATAATTAATTAAAGTTTCGAACATCGATCATATAGATTAGCGTTACAAAACAAATAAACAGACTTAAACTCTTCCAGACTTTTAAATAAGTTTTAAATTAAGTTTTAAAATTTAATGTTAAATAAAACAGACTTTTAAATGAGTTTTAAAATATTGAAATGGTTACTTTTTATTTAGAACGTTATGTATAGATCACAAATTTCTTAAAGAAAACGAAGTGATACAGATTAGAATAATGCAACAAAAATTGGAAAAGCAAGGTTATGTCGTAAATAAATTTTTAACACACGTGTCACGTGAAATAAATTGTAGCATATCCATAATGTATCTGATATAAGATATTAAGATGTTGCAGCGGAATAAATTTCATATCTGTCATCCTTGGCGGAAAAAAAATAATATCGCCAAATTATCTGGCGCACACATTTAATTCCTTTCAAAAATCATGGTTATTTTAACAACTTATATTAAGAGAGTAATGAATAATATGAAACAATATTTCACACAATACATATTACGAAAATATACATCTAGCTTGTATATTTTCGTGTTACGTTTTTGATCGCCAAATACGAAACCTCCAAGGACGACAGAGCTTTGAAATTTAAAATTAAAATTTTGTCAATTTGACAGCAAAATAACTCAATCTAACGTATGCACATGATAAATAATACATATCCACGGAGTAATATTAATAGGAGTTGAAGGTCCAATGGGAGAAAGCTACGAAACTGTGATCTAAATTTTTGGTAAATATTGAGGGCGCCACTTGTCATTCCTCCCTACCTCGGCGCGGATATACTGTGTTTTCAATAGAATTTTGCTGGAGTACATTTAAATTTTTTTATTTTAAGCAATTTAATTTCTTTGTAAGTTCTTAAAACTGCATAATTCAGATGTTTCAAATAAATGCTTCGTTCCTAGTTGTAAAACAGCCTATGATAGTGATAATAAAAGAAAAAAAAAGGCCGTAGGAGAGAAATAAAGTCCGAGTTCGTGTTTTCTGCACCTAAAGTAAGTTTATTTTTTTTTCTTTACAAAATTTCATCTATTCTCCTTCCTCCCAATTGTCTGTTTTAGCTAGCTTTGGTTCATAAGAATCGTCATTTTTTAAAAGCTTTCTTTCAAAGTAAAATTAGTATAAAATGGCTCTTAAAAAAAACATGTTGGTTAGAATACTCTATTTAATGAAATTTGCTTTCAATCGAAATTTTTTCAGCTTGATATTATTTAAAAAAAAAATAATTAAAACGAGACATTTCCCCATTGAATAACATTGCGGAAGCTGGAGAGAAGGAAGGATTGCACGCTGGCGCCATCTGTAAACATTAGAAAACAACATCACAAAATTTCAGCATTACCTACTTCTCCTGTCTTATTACTCCATGTACATATCTATACAAAAATATGGGGATTAAAATCCGGAAATAATTTTCCTCGTTTTTTAATATTTTTTTACAAAAAATACAATGGGCGATTAACATAAGAAATATTTTTCTTGATTTCACAGACTGTCAGTGACGTCACACTTCGCTTGTGTATAACTACACACTTTATCAATGCGAATAAAATCTTTAAATTGATTATGACGTCAATTTTCGTGAGATGTATAATTTAACTTTTTATAATTTTTTAACGTTCACGTTTGATTAAATGTATTTACTTTTATGTCGAAAGAAAATGAACTCGTATTTTTTCTTTTTGGCAACAATTAAACTTATAGAACTCACAGATATTTTGGAGCAACTTTAATAAAGGTCTATAATTAACAAATAATTGCAATAAAAAAATATTGTGACAATAAATTGAGATAAAAACTATCCTATCTCTCAAGTTGGACCAAACTGCACACAGTGTGCAAAATTTCATTAAAATCGGTTCCGTAGTTTAGGAGTTTACCCCGGACAAACATCGTGACACGTAATTTATATATATATACAGACATAGGCGTAGCGTCGGGGGGGCACGAGGGGGCACGTGCCCCCTCAATCTTTCAGAACATAAAAATTTTTTAGACTAGGATATATGATAAAGTCAATTAGAAAATTGTCTTATCACACACCGTGAAACAAAAAAAGAAAAAAAGACCCAAATAAAAAAGAAATAGCAATTATGAGTTTATGTAATTTAAAAAAATGTATATGAAGTACTCCAACGTGCACAAAAAGCGTCACATCTCTTCTCTATTCCATAACTTATCGACCAAAGAGGTAGTTGTATCAGCATTATTGTAGGCTAATCAATGATTTATCGTCATCTTTACATTTTTTTTTTTTTTTTTCAAATACTGCATTTTTGAATTGTGTAATTTTTCTTGCAATATATAGGTTAAGTAGCAGAATCAGATTTATGAAATTAAACATACACTTTTGGTTACAACTCCAATTTCTTCATTATTTATAGCCTTATTCAAGAAAATGGATAGTATGTTTGCTTTCTGAAAAATAAACTGTTTAGTGTTTGAATTTGCTATAGTTTGTATCCGTGCTGCCCGAAAAGAGTAATTTTCTAAATTGTTTAAAATTTATCTCGATCAGTAAAGTAACAAGAATAATTTTTCATTGAAGCGACTAATTTAAATTACGTAACCTTTAGCAATACTTTCTAATATTTCCAAACTTATAGCATACAGGAAAAATTTTAAAATTGTTGATTGGTTTTTCATATATGTGTGCCCCCCCAAAATTTTCGTTCACGCTACGCCTATGGTCCTCCGTACTAAATTAAATTCTGCTTTTGCCAGAATTTCATCAAAATCTTTTTTTTTTTTTTTTTTTTTTAGTACTGAGGACTATCCGCGATTGTAATGAAATACTCGCCCTCTGGTGGGCTAAGGTGAAATTATCATACCACTGATAGCTTTCACGCTGAAACAATGATAGAACAACAATAAAGCCCAATAATAAATACACGTGGCAATATTTACTAACAACTGCAGTTGAGAAAGCGTCATCTATCGATCATTACAAACGCGGATTAGTCTCAATCTGGGAGTTTTGCGGTGTCATTTTTCGATAGCTGGATATTTATCGATATCTAAAATTTATCGAAAATATAATATAATTGAAATATTTGAAAGCGATGTTATAATTTGAAAAAAAAAAAAAAAAAAAAAACTAATAGTCCTCCGTTCTAAACTAAATTCTGCTTTTGCCAGAATTTCCTCAGAATCATTTTTTTTTTTTTTTTTTTTTTTTTTGGGGGGGGGGGGGGGAGAAAAAGAAAAGAAAATTAATAATATTATCAGTATCGAAACAAACACTATCGAAAAAAGTTTTTTTTTAATAATTTTGAATTAGGAAATAAAAAATACACGTGCAAAATGAAATAAAAATAAGCAAAAAAATGAATTTAATGATTTAATTTTTATATAAAACATGATCGCGTGCTGTCTTAAAAAGTAGATGTAAAATATAAAGTTTATGTGGTGCGTGTGACATCCATAAAAATTGTTTTAAGAAATTGAATAGAATAAAGAAAGCAACGATGTCGTTCTTCAATAGTTGCATTTTGTTATATAGTTTGATTTTTTTTTAATATTGTAGTTTTTTGCTATATTTTGTACCGACAAACTTTTTATTCATTTATTTATTTATTTATTTATTTTTTCTCAGAAAATATTGTTACCATCTTTCATAAAGAGAAATTTTTTTTCTTCACAAATAAAAACGCCCAATAATAATAATAATAATAATAATAATAATAATGTAAGCAGCTAACATAGTCTAAGAAATATCAAAAGAATTCTACTAATTATTTTTTTTTTAAACTAATGTTTAGAATTTTGTCACGGGTGTAACATTTCATGAAATGTCCCTACATTTATGTTATCGCTCTCAGACGGAAATAACTTTTCAGTTGGGAAATACAGTGGAATTTATTAATGAGCGCCTTATAATTTCACTCTCTCAATTTTAACATTAACCCATTTTATCCCAATTTATTTATTTTTCTCAAATTTGAGAAAAATTATGTTTTTTAAGGTTAATTAAACCTAAATAAACTAAATACAACAAAATTTGAAATATATATATATATATATATATATATATATATATATATTCTGTACATAGAATAATAATAAAGGAAGAAGGAGCACGCCAATAGTCAAATGCTTACAAACCCCTTCTAGTGAAATGCCAGCGAAAGCTACTTTTGCTCCTCTCAACCTTGAAGTAGGGCACCCATCCTCAGCGCATTTATCCCTGTTTGTTGGGGGTGCTGCCTCGCAGACTGATTGTCAGAGAGACGAGACGATTCAAAAATCTCGCCAACAAGTCTCCAACCAATCAGATGGAAGCACTGTTACAACCCTATACCCGGCATTCCTGGATTTTACAAACCGAAACCAAAACACGTATGCTCCTTCTTCCTTTATTATTATTCTATGATTCTGAATAAGAAATCTTATCCACCTTGTATGCAGGACATTGAAATAAAGAGGATGAAATTTGCACTTATATGTTTTAGTGTTCTCTTCAATAGTGGAAAGTGCTTTCTGAGTATAAAGTTTTGCTTTATCTGTATCATACTTTCTTATTGACATGGTAGTTCTCCAGAAAGAATTTTCAACCGCAAAGAGAAGTTTAACTACCTTTGATTAAACAAAGATTCCAGATGGAGGAGAAGGAGGAGGGGAGACACATAACACGCTAGCAGAAGCTTATATATACCATTATATATTCCAGCTGACAAAATATTCGCACCAAGGAAATTCTGATTTCTGTATGCTATTTTTCAGCTGTCCTTTAGATAGGACAATGTGATAAAATGGGTTAATTTCATATGCAGTTTCACTTTAAAAACTTTTGTTGGCGGTAATAGCTAATTTTCGCCATATTACATCAGAGAATAAGTTTGATTTTTTTTTTTTTTTTTTAGTGGGGGGGGGGGGGGGTAATTTCACGATTACTTAGACAAATACATATATATATATATATATATATATATATATATTTTTTTTTTTTTTTTGTAAAGCACATTAAGTATGCATTCAAATGCCTAACATTATACTAATAAAAAAAAAAACTTTTAATGCAAAATAAAAATGATTTCCTTTGTTTAACAAAATTCAAGTTGGCATTTAACGAAAATCCCAGTTTCCAAATTTCATAAAAATTACGCAAACTTTATCTTCTTTACGAAGATAATGAAGTCTTGCATAAAAAAATTGACATACTAAATCAATAATATAACACGTAAATTATCAAAGAATTATAACAAAAACAATGTTAAAATGAACCATCGATTTACGCACATTGCGTGTACAAAAAGATACATTCGACTTTTTCATTGGAAATTTCACTATCCATTTCATTTTTTCAATGATTAATTTTATAACCTCGACAGTTTCGATCAATCTGTGGAAAAACAGTCCGTAACTAAAAGACTTTTGCGCAGCTGGAGGTAATTCCCAGGAAACGTAAATTTCAACCAGAATGTGAAATTTCTGTTGTTTGACCTACTTATTTTTTTTTTTTTTAATGAAATGACCTTTTTCATGGAAAAAAAAATTCTTTTGAGGGCAGTAGAGCAAAAAATCATAAAGATCGTACTCAAAAATTATAGAGAAAAATAAATATTACGTTTCATGTAAAGTTAAGGGAATAACAATAATTATGATAATGGTAATAATATAATAACAATAATAATAATAATAACTATTATTATTATTATTATATATTAAAATTGTGTACATGCATATTGAAGTTTTGTGTATGAGATACATATATATATATATAATATATGTGTATAACAATATTAAAACGTTTGATAATAAATTAAAAGACATGTCTGTATGTATGCACAGAAAGTGTGTATGTGTGTGTATGATACCCTACCATGTTTGCCAAGTGTAATACCCAAAAATAAATAATTTAAAAATATATGCAGTGAGTATCAAAATGCAAAAGGAAAACTTTCAGATTTTACATTTAAATGTAAATCTGATTTACATTTAAGTGTAAATCTTTTGTGATATGTTTAGAATGGTGAATTCTGTCAATTAATTGTCATCGAAATTTGTCATCGAAATTGTCATCTCCACTAAGTGTGTGGATGTGTGTAGGGTAAAGTTGACTATCTATTTGAGGAGCCTAGAGTGTTTTACGCTCCATAGGGGTCTTTTTAAGAAATTTTGTGCTGTATTGATATTCATACGAGTTTCAGAGAAAACCACGTAAATCTTTTAATAACTTACGAGCATGACCTGAGTTCGAATCTGACATTTCTTGTTAACCAGCTTTAAGGACAGAATCTTTGAGTCAATGGTGTGACTTGTCTTTTTAAAATTATTTTTTGAAAGCAATATATGAAAAAATATACCAACTTTAAACAAGTCCTTCCGGCTTATTCGGAAGGGTAGGTTGATTTCTTTTTCCTTATCAAGCACGGCTACAAATTATTAACGAATTAGTAAAAATATTGATGTAGGCTATCTACATAAGGAGTTTTAAGCAAATCGGTTCATAAATAACTTTTTATGTGACTTTAAAATTTTCAAGTGGCCGTCGCTTGGAAACAGGATGGTGGGCCAAGTTGACAAATGTATCAAATGCATTTGTGAGATAAGACTACTGTACAAATATAGTTGGAATTAATTCAGAATATCAAAAGTCATCGTGTTGAAAAATTGAGTGGCTGCCACTTGGATCAAAATGGCAGAGAAAGTTGCTCAGTGAACTAATTAATCTAAGATATTGTTGCAAATTTGAATTTTTTTTTTTTTTCTTTTTAGTAGAAATTCTTTCAAAGAGGCTTAGTAAGTTGATTAAACATTGCTTTTCTGCATTTCCAGTTTGTTTTTACGTTAAAATAGCGTAATTTTCCCTTAAAAACGCATTAAAAAGCTCCAATATGGCAGGTAATGGATTTGGCGACAAATTTGGCGACTTTTCCCCTTGGCGACTTTTTTGGCGACTTTTGGCGAGAAAATCTATAGTTCATTAATAAACTTCATTGAGACACTTATATAATCTATGTATACATCAAAATACAAACAAATTCGGAATACGCTTTTTACAATTTGAATTTGAAATTTTCAAGTGGTCTCCACTTGAAAACAAAATGGTGGAGCAACTTGGTTAAGAAACTCATCCAAGATATCCATAACACAAGTTAAGGCGCTGTCCAAATTAGGTTCGATTTGGAGTATTATTTCGGAAGTTATCGTGATTGAAAATTTTCAAGTGGTAGCCTGATTTCAAGTGGCCCCACTTAAGATATCTGCCAATTTATTAAAAATGGCAGATAAATTTCATTAATAAAGTTCATTTAGACTCTTATGTCTAGATTTACATAAAATTCAAGCAAATCTTGCTTTAAATAAGCTTTTTACAATGTGGGTTAGAAATATTCAAGTGGCTGCCACTTGAAAACAAAGAGTCGGAGCAACTTGGTTAACGAACTCATCCAAGATATTTATAAGATAAGTTAAGACACTTTTCAAATTTGGTTCCATTTGGAGTATTATTTCGGAAGTTATTATGGTTTTAAATTTTCAAGTGGTAGCCTGATTTCAAGTGGTCCCGCTTAACTTAAGATATCCGCCACTTTATTAAAAATGGGGGATATAGTTCATTAATAAAGTTCTTTCAAACACTTGTATAAACTATGTATGCATCAAATTTCAAACAAATTCGGAATACGTTTTTTACAATTTGAATTTGTAAATTCCAAGTGGTCTCCACTTGAAAACAAAATGGTGGAGCAACTTGGTTAAGAAACTCATCTAAGATATTCATAACACAAGTTGAGACGCTGTCCAAATTTGGTTCGATTTGGAGTATTATTTCGGAAGTTATCGTGATTTAAAATTTTCAAGTGGTAGCCTGATTTCAAGTGGCCCCGCTTAACTTAAGATATACGCCACTTTATTAAAAATGGAAGATAAATTTCATTAATAAAGTTCATTTAGACCCTTATGTAGTCTATGTATGCATCAAAATTCAAACAAATTCGCAATACGCTTTTTACAATTTGAATTCGAAATTTCAAGTGGTCTCCACTTGAAAACAAAATGGTGGAGCAACTTGGTTAAGCAACTCATCTAAGATATTCATAATACAAGTTAAGACGCTGTCCAAATTTGGTTCGATTTGGAGTATTATTTCGGAAGTTATCGTGATTTTAAATTTTCAAGTGGTAGCCTGATTTCAAGTGGCCCCGCTTAACTTAAGATATCTACCACTTTATTAAAAATGACGGCTAAATTTCATTAATAAACTTCATTGAGACCCTTATGTGGTCTATATTTACATCAAATTTCAAACAATTTCGGAATACGCTTTTTACAATTTGAATTTGAAATTTTCAAGTGGTCTCCACTTGAAAACAAAATGTCGGAGCAACTTGGTTAATAAACTCATCTAAGATATTATAAGTTAAGACACTATCCAAATTTGGTTCGATTTGGAGTATTATTTCGGAAGTTATAGTGATTTTAAATTTCCAAGTGGTAGCCTGATTTCAAGTGGTCCCGCTTAACTTCAAATATCTGCCACTTTATTAAAAATGGCGGATAAATTTCATTAATAAACTTCATTGAGACCCTTATGTGGCCTGTATTTACATCAAAATTCAAGCAAATCTTGCTTTAAATATGCTTTTTACAATGTCGGTTTGAAATTTTCAAGTGGCTGCCACTTGAAAACTAAAAGTCGGAGCAACTTGGTTAACGAACTCATCCAAGATATTTATAAGATTAGTTCACTGTCCAAATTTGGTTCAATTTCGAGTATTATTTCGGGAGTTATCGTGGTGACAAAATTTTCATTATAGATAGATAGATATATATATATATAGATAAACGAAGTGATTGCAATAGGTCGATTTCTAAAGAAATCAACCTAAAAGGACATAGCTCTAAAGTCATTATTTTCAAAATAGACAAATTAAACTGGGATCTACAGAGGTGTAAAAAAAAAAAAAAAAAAAGTGCATCATAGGCTATAGTTTTTGTTTTGCACAGAAAACAGTAACTATGTTGCATAACATTGCCATTAACTGCTGAAAACATTTGCCTACAAGTGTTTGATTGACAAATAAAACATATTTAATGCATTTCATGAAATGAAACTAAAAAATTAAAAAATAAAGACACTATGACAAAAAGGTAAATCCCACTTCATCCTGTATTGATTAAAAGCTGAATATTAGTGAAGTAAATAATGCAATTCAACTGTCACATGTGAAACTAAGAATTGAACCAACCCTGGCTGCCACTAGTCATTAGTCGAGCCAACCTTGGCCTTGATGAGGTTGCATAACAACTGTACATTGAGAAAATCAATTTTCAGATATTTTCAAGGAGTATTTCACTGTACCAAACTTTGATAAGTGCCTCCCTTAACTGCGTTAAAAGTACAAGGTTTCCAATCGTATTTAAATTTGGATTATTACCACACCAGGCTATACCAAAGTAATGCTGTTATGTGTTATGGTACTGCAGCAATTTTCTTACCTAAAAATATCGAAAATACACATGAGTATGAATCAATACAGTAAACAGAATATGCTATGTAAATGATGTGCATTGTTCATGCATGTAATACATACCAAATGTCATCCAGGATTCATGGAAAGAGGACAACAAAAAAATACACAATACAACTTAGAATCTCGACACTGCGCTGTAAAAATATCATGAATCAATGACAACCAACGGAGTCTGGTTATCAAATGAAAGGGCACCCCAAACCATAATTTCCAATTGGCGGGCCATATGGCCACATTTTTCATTTATTCCGTAACACAGTGAGTACCCTTCTTTTTTACACCATTATTATTTTATTTTTTTAATATATGTATATATATATATGAGGGCTGTAAATTAAATAGTGGCAACTTAACCTTGAAACTCGCAGAAGGGCGGGCATGCGCAAATAGGATATGGGAGCGGTGAGGTGGCGTTGTTGTCGATGTGTAGAGTGCAAAAAACAGTCGATCTGCTAAGAAGAGTAGTTGTTGTGTGGCGTTAAAGTGAGGAGTTTCGTTTCCATCGCTCTAAAGCATGTTTTCAAAAGGTGATCAGCGGTCGTGGCTTAAAATCGAAGTTTCCCGTGGCAAAAATGCAACAGAATGCTATCAAGGATTAGTGGAAGCATGTGGCACAAATTTTTTACCGTATAGGACAGTAGCACGATAGGGTAGCAGGAATACTTCGATTTTAAGCCACGACCGCTGATCACCTTTTAAAAACATGCTTTAGAGCGATGGAAACGAAACTCCTCACTTTAACGCCACACAACAACGACCCTTCTTAGCAGATCGACTGTTTTTTGCACTCTACACATCGACAACAGCGCCACCTCACCGCTCCCATATCCTATTTGCGCATGCCCACCCTTCTGCGAGTTTCAAGCTTAAGTTGCCACTATTTAATTTACAACCCTCGTATATATATATATATATATATATAATTTTCTTCTTATTTAATCATAATTACATATTGCAGAAAATTATTTTGCATAAAAAATAGTGTGAAAAGGTGGTTAGTAACAATGTTATAGAATAAATCAAAAATGTGACAACTTTGAGTCAAATGAATATCCCATTGCTATTGTGGACATCTACAGATATTTTTTTAATGGTCATCAGGTTTGAATTTGTAGCTGACTCATTACTGAAAATGATTCGGCTCTTAATCAAATGAATCCAATACAACTGCAATTGTACCAGCACTATGCAATGGTGAGAGGGACTGTCGGCACAATGGTCTCTTTACCCTTAGCACGCCCATGGACCATTCGCTGAGTTTTCTATGAATAGTAGTGTCTCTGTTACACATCAGACCATTAGCCAAAAAAGTTATTCATTTTAAGATTCTATTGTAAGATATGTGCCTACACCTTCGGAAAACATTTCTTCAGCAGATCTAAAAGTCTTACAATTTTTACGGGAATAATAATAATAATAATAATAATAATAATAAATAAATAAATTAAAAAGGTCACTTACTGACCATTTTGCTAAACTAAACGACATTTAGGAACCTAAAATGAATTAAGGGACTTTTTGGGACTTAGGGACCACACTAAATGGCTTGCGTGATGCTACTTAAAATATATTGTATTCTTGTGAGCAAACCAGTTGCGCTATACATACGATTTCGAATATTAAACCTTCTATAGTAAATCTGAATAGCATGCCATTTTCTAGGCATTCTAATATATTTACAAAATGAGGAAGTAGGCTGATAGACAAGCAGGTAAACGAACCGAAACCACAAACTCATTGCAATTTTGTTGGAAAGTGTTAAGAGCGTACAACAAAATAAAAAATGCCCTTCCAACAACTTACTGTTATATGCCATAATATATCTAAAAATTTTGTATGATCTGGTAAACCAGTTATTATATATATAATTTTAATTATACTGTATTCTATAATTATAGAAAATATATTTTTTTGATCTAAGAGCTGTACGTTTTAATTTCGTTACGTTTAGTGCAATATAAGCATATTAAAACATATTTTAAAAAATACTGCTCATAGACCATAATGTATCTCGATTCTTTTTTAATATAGGCAAATTGTCAAGTGGGCCAGGCTTGCAAAACACCAACGACTTTTTCATATAACCCCTTAACGCGCGCTGTCCTCGCTGCGAGGACGCAAAATTGAAGATCCAGCTACAAAAATTCATCCCGGAAATTTTTTAGCAAAACTCCACGTTTATAACATATCAGAAAAGGCCGGTTTTTTAAACCATAAAATTTAAAATTTCTTTTAGTTTAAATTAGTTCATGAATTCCGGTGGCAGTATAATTTAAATATTTCTAATTGTCTTGCGCCGCAAAAGGTTAAAAGTATATAAAAGAAGACAAGATTTTTTTTTCAAATGTAAATGTTTACAAGTTAAAGAATTATCTTTTGAAATTAGTGTACACCATATTACTTCATATAGATATAATTTCTTTTCCGAATCTGCTAAAAATTAAGATTTCTTCTCTGTAAATTCATGGTGATGTAATGGAAAAAGTTTAATGTTAATATGTTAATTATGTGCAGACAGTTAAATAGTGGCAGGCAAGGGCTGTTTTGAAATTCTTTATGGTCCTGTTATGCACAACGCTGTGTCACGTAACTTTCTTTCATTTGAGCCAATTTTTGCTCCAATTTTTGGATGCCAAAATCCGAAAAAGGGTTACAATAGTTGAGTCAAAAATTGGTGTACAGTACTTATCGCTCTTTTAACAGAGACGACATGGGAGAGCGAAGAGAACAGCGGTGAATGAATTCCCGCCGGCGCTACCTTTTCTCGGTGCGTAAGTAGTTTTCTTCTCATTGGCTTATCACAGAAGGAGTAGTTGCTTGTACGATCAACTATTTATGACCAGCCAGAAAAAATCGATCGTATTCCCAATTCCTATTACACTGAGCGTTATACTATTACACTGTCAAATAAACAATTTGCTCAAAAGTTGTGCAAAAACTCGTTGTGTGTAATAGGAGCATTAAACCTGAACCCTTATCTAATAATTGTTTTATTTCATGTCGGGCCGCACTCGCCTATTTTTACTGCGCAAAGGCTGTTGCTTTCGGTCGGTTAAAGCCTTGTCATATGCAAGTTGAAATAAAGCAGTATAAAGTACTTTCCCATATTACGGGAAATAGTTAAGTTGTAGTTAAATGTCCAGACGCTGTCACAAGTCAACGCAGACGCGCTCACGCACGTGCATGATGCCTGCTCACACACACGCATGGAGTAAGGTCTTCCATCCTCATAAATTATGAAATCTTCCCATACTTTTAAAGAAAGGTATAATTTTTGTTTTAAAGTCGGGCTAGGCCTGACAAATTTTATTTTAATTTTAGGCCCTTGCAAAGTTCTGAACTGAACGCAAGTATACTTTTCAGTAATATATATATATCATTCTGATTATATAATTTGCGGAAAAGATAATTTATAAAGAGATGTTCCAGGGTAAATAGTGCACGAAGTCATTCATATAAATTTCAAAGTAAGAATTTTGCACAGAAAAATCAACTTTTTACTACTTTGCGTAACGATAAACTTTGTGTAACTACTTTGTGTAACGATAAAATTTCCTCTAATTCCTCCCAGCCGATGCATAAACATTGTTAGATTGTATTTATCATTGCTTTAAACTATGAAAGTTGGTTAACATTTTGTCCTCGCTGCGAGGACGCAATTACTAAGTCCCATGGTCCCAAATGGAAAAAGACATTCCCGAATTTTTTAAACAAAATTTTACTTTTGTAAAATAACAGAACAAGCCATTTATTTTCTTATTTTAATTATGTTCGTAAATTATGGTGGAAGTCTAATTTAAAAGAGCACATTTACCCTGCGCCTCAAAAGGTTAAACTGATGGTACTAAGTGACATATAGCTCTGATTCTACAGATCGAATCGAAATTAAACTTCAAATGTATGTTATGTAGATCATGGGGCCGAGGTTTACGTAAAAAAAAAAAAAATAAATAAAAAATAAAAAATAAATAATAATAATTTCGTCAAAAGTTTGCACTATTCGTGCTTGTTGCACTTTATACTGTTGCGCTGTTCATGCAACAGATCATGGAAGTTAAAGATCTAAAACAAATAGTTATTGGAAAAAAAAGCAACCAACAAACTTTTTTTTTTACCATGTTTTTATTAACTTCGATTCTTGTGTGTTTGTGTGTTTGTCAGGGACAAATCTTGCAATCGATTTTTAACTAACTTCCCGACTAGCTAGATATTTGAAATTTTCAGGACAGCTCACAACACGGTGACAATACATTTTTCTAATAATTTTAGTCAACTGCTTCAAGTTCCGCTGCCTTCGGCAGCGTTTATATGATTCGGCAGAAAATTTATTTAACTAACTTCCCGACTAGCTAGACATTTGAAACTTTCAGAATAGTTCAGAATAAGGTTAAAATGCATATTTTTAATACCTTTAGCCAACTGTTTCGGGTTCCCGCTGCCTTCGGCAGCGTTATCAGTACATGGATTGCAATCGATTTTTTCCTAACTTTCCGACTAGCTAGGCATTTGAAACTTTCAGGATAGCTCAAAACACGGTGACAATACATTTTTTTAATACTTTTAGTCAACTGTTTCAGGTCCCCACTGCCTTCGGCAGCGTTTATATGATTCAACAGAAAATTTATTTAACTAACTTCCCGACTAGCTAGACATTGGAAACTTTCAGAATAGTTCAGAACACGGTGAAAATGCATTTTTTAAATATTTTTAACCAAATACTCCGGGTTCCTGCTGCTTTCGGCAGCGTTACCAGTACAAAGCTTGTAATCGATTTTTCACTAACTTCTCGACTAGCTAGACATTTGAAAACTTCAGGATAGCTCAGAATACAGTGACAATACATTTTTTTTTATACTTTTAGTCAACTGATTCAGGTCCCTACTGCCTTCGGCAGCGTTTATATGATTCGAACGAAAATTTATTTAACAAACTTCCCGACTAGCTAGACATTTGAAACTTTCAGAATAGTTCAGAATACGGTTAAAATGCATTTTTTTAATACCTTTAGCCAAATGATTCGGGTTCCTGCTGCCTTCGGCAGCGTTATCAGTACAAAGATTGCAATCGATTTTTCCGTAACTTCTCGACTAGCTAGACATTTGAAACTTTCAGAATAGCTCAGAATACAGTGACAATACTTTTTTTTTTTATAGTTTTAGTCAACTTCAGCAGCGTTTATATGATTCAACAGAAAATTTATTTAACTAACTTCCTGACTGGCTAGACATTTGAAACTTTCAGGATAGTTCAGAATACGGTGAAAATGCATTTTTTAAATATTTGTAACCAAATGTTTCGAGTTCCTGCTGCCTTCGGCAGCGTTACCAGTACAAAGCTTGCAATCAATTTTTCACTAACTTCTCAACTAGCTAGACATTTGAAACTTTTATAATAGCTCAAAACACGACAGCAATGAATTTTTTTAAAAATTTATCCAATTGCTCCGGGTTTCCGCTGCCTTCGGTAGCGTCTATATGATTGAACAGAAAATTTAAAAACATGGTATATAAAAAGATCTTTTTATCTTGTAATTATTTTTTCATCCGCATGGTCATTGTAAGCAAATGATTATTTCCAAAGACAGAAATCACGTCAATAGCAAAATCCATCTGTGTGTTAATTATTTATACACGGTGGTGAATCTGAAATCCTTCAATAAATTTAGAGGAATGTTAGTACTTAGTACTTATAGTGTTAGTACTTATGATCTGATCAAGACGAACAAAATCTGCAATGGAACAGGGAGTCGCAAATGACATTTAGTGTGTAAAAATCGCGGAAATGTCGAAGCATCGAAACCTCGCATGATTCGCATCATGAAATGCCATTGGAGACACACACCAGAACAATTAATAACACGGTTTGTGACCGTTGGAGCAAAAATTCGCGTATTCCCCAAATCTTCAAGCGTGAACTCCCAAAATTTTCAAGCGCATCCACAGTCGTTTTTCCTTTGTTATCTGCACTTTGAACTGTTGTTAACTGTTTACTCCTACACATACAAAAAAATTTTCCCAGATGACTATCTCTATTATAAATAATTCTGGTAAATTTCATAATAATTATTAAAAAATAATTCTCTTTATGCACATTTATACAAAATTTTGTACTATACCACCATGTTAAAAATTTAGAAAAAGCGGGATGGCAACGCAACCTGTAAGACAATTTTTACCAAAAGTTGATAGGCACTAATTTATGTCAAGGTGCAACTACATACCAATTTGTTTGAAATTCTGTGAAGTAGTTCCTGAGATACAGTTGCCACAAAAGTTTGTCACACACACACAGAGACTGACAGACAAACAGACAGACATTTTTTAAAAATGGTCAAATCGTGTTCTACAGCTTTCAAAACGTGTAAATCCATCAAAAACCCGAGGTCGAAAATTTTTACGAACCCAATACTTTCTTCTATTGAATATAGAAGAAAGTAAAAATTTGGTCCCACAGGCCATAATGATAAAGAATTTTTCTTTGTGTCCCTGTAAAAAAACTGTAAGTGCTAAATTCACCAAAATCTATAAAGTTCATGCAACTGTGACCTATATCATGTGTACAAATTTTTTGTTCAGATTAAATAAGCGTTTAGACGCTATCGCACTTTTAAAAATTTGGCCCCATAGGCCATAATGATAAAGAATGTTTTTTTTTTTTTTTTTTTTTTTTTTTTTTTTTTTTTTGTGCCCCTGTAAAAAAGCTGTAAGTGCCAGATTCTCCAAACTGTATACAAATTGAGTAACCGTGACCTATAATATGTGTATAAATTTGTTGCTCAATTGAATAAGGCGTTTAGATGTTATCGCACTTTTAAGATTTTGGTCCCATAGACCATAATGATAAAGAATTTTTCTTTGTGTCCCTGCAAAAAAACTATAAGTGCTAGATTCACCAAAATTTATAAGGTTCGTACTATGGTGACTTACAATATACGCACCAACTTTCAGCTTATTCGAACAAAGCGTTTAGACGCTAGCGTGTTCACTCACAGACATACACACACACACACATACATATATCATCGTAAAAATAGTGAAAACGGACTCAGGGGACCTCGAAACGTATAGAAACATCAAAATCTTAAATTCGGATTTTTGACATGATTACAATACTTTCCTCACTATAGTGCTCGGAAAGTTAAAAAAAAAAAAAAAAAAAAAAAAAAAAAAACAGAGAGAGAGAGAGAGAGAGAGAGAGAGAGAGAGAGAGAGAGAGAGAGAGAAAAGAAAGAAAAAATATTGTTTTTGTGTCAGGCTTCTGAAATTGAGTTTCTTTTTCTATATTTAGACGTTTTGAGGTCCCTTTAATCCGAAAATCATGTTTTCAGCGGTTGGTAGGTCGGTGTGTGTGTGTGTGTGTTATCAGCATATCTCAATAACAAATAGTAGTTGGAAGTCCAAATTCGGTATTCTAGATCTGTGTTATATAAAAATACTACACGAAACTTTTCGTTAAAATCAAGCAAATGGTTCGTGCACAGGGCCATCCAAGAGAATTCAAATATATTACGCCTATGGGGGAAATATTCCGTAAGTACAGTTTAACACTTTTAGACCACATTAAACAAAGTGAAATAAACCTATGATAAAAGTCTGTTCAATATAGAATATCATATGAAAACCATTTACTACTCGTTTACCGGACCACACAAAATAATTCGGATATATTGGGAAAAGACGTTGAAATTGCATTTCAAGTTCTGTTGTATGTTTTTCATGCTGGGCTAAATTTAAGTATACTGTATGGTGTGTATATAGTGTATAAACAGTATTCAGGACTGCCCAAAATTAAGCAGAAACGTTCTTTTATATTGAATGTAACATATTAAAAAGCTTTACTACGTTTTGGTTTTATCATATCCAGAAAAACTGCTCAGATATGAAAATTAATTTCTCATACACATACAGCAAATAAAGTATTATTTGAAGTTCAATTTTCAGTTTGCAAACTGTCTTTGTCGTATTTAAATACAGGGTGAGAGAAGTAGAGGTCTGCACCATCCGGAATTTCGAGGCCCGGGCCCGGCTCGTGTGAAAACATTGCTTACCCGGCCCGGCCCGTTATGAAGTCGAAAAATGCGGCCCGGGCCCGGCCCGACCCGTTTATTTTTTAACGGTTTATGGACCGGCCCGGACAAAAAACGATAAAACCAGGCCCGACCCGGCCCGGCCCGATTCGAAAATATGTAAAATAACAAAAAAAAAAAAAAAAAAAAAAAATGCCTTTTTATGAAAAAGATTTTTAGTATGTGTTTTGCAGAGGTTTTATATAACCAAACAATAGTACGTTCTTTAACAAAACTGCTGAAATTTTACAAGACAATTATATATAAACAGAAATTCATTATTATAGACAAGGCACAAAGACAAACAGAAAGTCAAATCGAAAATATTAGCATTCATCAAACAATATAAGAAGGTATTTAAAATGGTTAATACTACTGAAAATGCACATTCAACCATTTCCTCTTATATACCATAATGCATCCGAGTCTTTCATGTGGTCCGGTAAACAAAACTTTAATGTTAATCCAACCATATTCAATAGAAAAGTTGCTTTTGCCACTGATAAAAATGATGCTACTTTCGTCCACTGGAGAAAAGGAAAAGGAGCCTTAGAGAAAAAGTTACAGCGAAAAGGTTTTTATAGCCTTTATACCACATAAACTCAACAGATCATAAGAAACAAACCCTTATACACAGTAATGTATCTAATTTCTTTTGTTATGTACATGTACGCAAACTGGTAGTGACATGCACACTATTTTGAATAGGAAACCATCTAATATTACTTTAAATAAAATATATTAATTTCGAGGCATGCTAAAAATATTTGCGAAAAATCAGATTTTGGACAGACAGACTGATAGACAATTAAATTCACGTTACAGACACTTTTTTAACAAAATAGAACTTTATATGACATACAAGCCTGTAAAATTACGTAAAATAAATGACTGAAGAAATATTTTATCATTTTCCTTTTTCGTTGATTAACGAGGAAACCAGAAAAAGATTCGGGCCGACACGGACCGGAGAAAATTTCATTCAGGCTCGGCCCGGCCCGAATATACACAAAAAAAAAACTGAGCCCGAGCCCTACCCGGCCCGAGTCTGAAAAATTTTTTTAAGCCCGAGCCCGGCCCGGCCGGAGAACAAATTCAAAATTTCGGCCCGAACCCGGCCCGAAGGCCGGGCCGGGCTCGGGCCGGAGACTTCTAGAGAGAAGGTTATGGGAATGGCATACCAGATTATTTAACTCTGAATTGGGTTTAGACATTTGCGTTTGCAACTCAAAAGTGTCCAAAAAAAAAAAAAAAAAAAAAAAAAATTAGAATTCTATGCAGTTGAAGTATGTTTGATATCAATTTTATAAATATTCGTCTTTTCCTAATAGGTAAAACTGGGGCGAGAGATTTAGTTATGGGTTATTTTTTATTTTCCTTATTTTTAAAAATGTATAAAAACATTATTTTATTTTCATTCAGGTTTTGGGAGGTTTGGTTTTTTAGTAAAAGATTGATGAAAATGTTTTACTTTTGTTTCACATCAGATTTTGAGTACACATCAAATCGAATTTTCAGGTGTAGATCGAAATTATACCCAAACCTGCAGGGCTCTTTGTATGCATTGGATGATGCATAATGTGCAAGCATTCCCAAACTCTTTCATATAAGGAAATTCAGGACTAGATATAATTCGGTTGATGGGTCCTCTTAATACAGGCATCATTAAATTTGTGCTTCGGAAAAAGTGATTAAAAAAAAAAAAAAAAAAAAAAATACAGATGATGGTGACGTTTTTAGAAAAATTTACTTTAGAAAGGTACTAACACGTTTAGAAAGGTATTAACAGGTTTAGGAAGGTTCAAAAAGATAAAATGGCACAAAACTTACTCTCGATAGATTCCTGAATCATAATGTCAGAATCTGTTCAGAACATATTTGGGGATTTTTAAGATTTTTAAATTGGAAAATAATATTAGTAACTTTTGGCAGCCTTTATACTGAAGCTAATTTTCTCTAATGAAAAATCAGGACTTTGTATACACTTAAGCATTTTTCCAATTATTTTGCTCCACTTCTTTTTTAAACTTGTTGGATTCTTCTTAAGAAATATTGTTTTCTGAAGGATTGTTATTATTATTATAATTATTATTATTATTTCACTAGCAGGCTTTGCCCGCTTCGCTGGACATTAAACTTAAATGAGTTGTCAAAATCCCATATCTTTATTAATAACCCAAGTTCTCGCTGTGATTGGTAGAAGTTTTCTCGCTCGCAAAGTGAGGAGTCTAGGTCTCCACTGTCTTCGGCACAACTTACCCACTTCTTACTTCCCCTTCCTCAGCGGGTGAGTTCGAAGTTTTGCAAAATCACACTAATGTACATAATGCGTACACTTAATCAATATCCGCACACCAAAATTCGCCATTCTAAGATAATTCAAAGCGAATTCAAACGGAAAAACATGTTTTTACACATGTTTATTGGGAACGACTTCAGTATAAACCCACAACGATGTTTGGCGATTTTTTTTTTTTGTTGGCGATTATGGCTAAATCAAAAATCTAAAAATCATAAATCATATATGATAAATGATAAAATCATAATCTAAATCATAAATCCAAAATAAACAAAATATTAGGCTGCCATATTATATCGCAAACAGTCCAGAACGACATCGTTATCCTTCAAAACAACGCCAAAGAAAAATCGCCAAATTCAGCTGTGGGGTTATACAGAAGTTATACCGTTTATTGCCCTCCGACTCCGAGAAGGGGGGGGAGATTTCGAATTTCGTGAAATCCAGTTACAATAAGTGCCAGATGCAAACAAACAATTTACGCACCAAATTTCGTGACCACAGAAGTCTTTAATAGAAAATATAAATAAATAAGTACAAAATGCACAGCTTTAGTATGGGAACCCTTTGGTGACTTTAAATATTTTAAGCCATTTTTGCGATGAACTGAATTGGCTATCTCAATTGTGCAATCAAAGATCTTGGCGAGAAACGTCCGAGCTACTTCGGTTCCGAATTTCAAATTTTGCCAAAGGGATCCAATACTAAAGCTGTTCCATATCGAATCTAGGTTGAAAACGGAAAAAGGGTAAAATAAATTAGAAATATCAGACCTATATTTATAAATTTGGTACCAAATGAAAGAGGCGATTTTTCTGAATCCAGGGGTGCAAACAGTTTTTCGATGCGACAATTAGATATTAAAAAAATAACTAAAGTATGAAATTTAAGTGGCAACGGAAAAACGGAAAAAGGGGAAAATAAATTAGAAGTATCAGACCTATCGTTACAAATTCAGTACCAAATTAAAGAGATGATTTTTCTGAATCCTGGGGTGTAAACAGTTTTTCGATACGACAATAAGATGTTTTAAAATTAACTAAAGTATGAAACTCAGATGGCAAAACTTCATTTAAATCTTTTCATAATTTGTAGTGCGATTCACGCGAATGAAAAAAGTCTTTATCTTAAAAATTTATTTTTGCATTTTATTTTTCCATTCAAAGCGTTTTAGTGAAAAAATATTTATGGCGCATGCGCAGGCGTTTTTTACCCACAATTTAAACACTAATCAGAATTTTGAAAATTTCTATAGATATAATTTTAAGTTGGGTGAAGACCTAAGTTTCTGCCAAGCGCCGTTGAATTCCGTCCAGCCGTTCTCGAGTGATGCCCGGACAAACGTGTTTTAGTCTTTTACCCCCCAGGGGGGAACGGGGGAGAATTTCTGAAAAGTTGATGGATATAATTTTAAGTTGGGTGAATACCTAAATCCCTGCCAAGCGCCGTTGAATTCCGTTCAGCCGTTCTCGAGTGATGCCCGGACAAACGTGTTTTTGTCTTTTACCCCCTAGGGGGGGAACGGGGGGGAATTTCTGAAAAGTTGATAGATATAATTTTAAGTTGGGAGAAGACCTAAATTCCTGCCAAGCGTCGTTGAATTCCGTCCAGCCGTTCCCGAGTGATGCCCGGACAAAAAAAGCGACATTCGGACACGATGACATACACACAGACACACACACACACACACACAGGCAAAATTTTCTGAAGTCATTTTCGGCTTTCATGGGGTGTGAAACGTGAAGATATCGCAAAATTTTTCGATTCCGACAAATTTACAGACAAAACTCTGATTTTATTAATATAGATTGGAAAAATTGATTCATTGCTGGCATACGTGAGTGGGTTTAATGTGTAATAACAGCGTGAGTATTTTATTCATCTTTTATTACCAATCAAGGCTTTATTTATTTAATTACTTCCATTACCCTACTACCGTAGGTAATGGAAGTATTGTATTCGGTCTGAAAATTCGATATCGGGTTTTCACCTGATTTACACGTTTTAAGGTCCCCTGAGTCCAAAAAAGTGGTTTTTGGCAATTGGTCAGTGTGTATGTATGTGTGTGTGTGTGTGTGTGTGTGTATGTATGTATGTGGAGAATCTTCTGGCTATTATAGCTCAGAAACTAATAAAGATAGAGCTACGAAACTTTAGAATTCAAATACGTCTGGCCTACAGATGAAATTTCCAAATTTTGGTGAAAATTGAAAAACCGGAAGTGGGACATCGGAAACCGGAAGTTGGACCGTAAGTCCGTATCTCAAAAACGGCTCTAACGATTTTCTTCAAACTTGCTATATAAACACTCTATTAGATGTCCTTTCGAATGATATAGTTGGTTAGTTCAGGAAAATTGATAGGCGTCCTGTATAAATAGCTCAATTTCAGGCCTCCCAAGGGCGTTCCTTTAAAAACGGTTGTACGGATTTTTTTCAAACTCGCCATTTTAACTCAATTTTAAATATGCTTTTGTATGTAATTATTATTTTCCTGTCAATAATTGAGTTTAACCGGAAATGGGACATCGGAAACCGGAAGTGGGACCGTAAGTCCGTATCTCAAAAACGGCTCTAACGATTTTCTTCAAATTTGCTATATAAACACTCTATCAGATATCCTTTCGAATGATATAGTTGGTTAGTTCATGAAAATTGATAGGCGTCCTGTATATATAGCTCAATTTCAGGCCTCGCAAAGGCGTTCCTTTAAAAACGGTTGTACGGATTTTTTTCAAACTCGCCATTTTAACTCACTTTTAAATATTCTTTTGTATGTAATTATTGTTTTCCGGTCAATAATTGATTTTTTGTGAAAGTTGGTATCTCAAAAACGGCTCTAACGATTTTCTTTTTTGGTCACTTTTATGTTTTCTGATCACATTATCTCTCAAAAATGCATATAATACATGTAATAGCGGGTAATGGAAGTCGTGTGGTTGTTTCACACCAGATTTTTTTTTTAATGTAATTGGCCTTAATAATGTATCTCCTGTGTGCTGAAATTTACCCTGATTTTCCCTTTTAAAAACATTTTTTGAATGAAATTAATATTGTATCTTTCATATATGCTAAATTTTTATTATGATTTACAATTTTTAATACTGTATTTATGTGTACGTGCGTGTGTGTGTGTGTACACAAACAAACAAAAAAAAAAAAAAAAAAAAAAAAATATTAGACGCAAAAAGTAATAAAATTTCTTCATTTTTACTTAATATACAAAAAAAAAAAAAAAAAAAAAAAAGAAAGAAAGAAAGAAACAGCATTCATGAATACTGCTTTTTAGCCAACTTCGAAAAAAAGATGTTGTATACGATTCGACTATTCTAATGTTTACATATAAATTCTGAATGGATGTTCGGCTTTTTATATTGGGATGGTAGTTATCCTACCCACCGGAGAGAGGCACGGAATGTAAAGCAAACACGCTCCTCCTAAAATTATCTAGCACGCAAGGAAAGTTATACTGTAAATTTTATAAGGATCCAAAAAATAATGAGTTTATTCGAGTGTTTACCTTTTCGTGCTTTGCTTGTCATACAAATTGGCCAATCGCCTCGTAATTCTAATATCTAGCGCTGCTAAACAGTACAGTTATAAATAATTAAAATAGTAGTTTGGTAAGTATAGAGTTTTTACAGGCACATGTTAAAATTTGGATATACAGTCGTGACAGCAAAATTATTGAAGTACACATCCACACTTTTCAAATATTTTTTTTAGTTTGATCGCTAATTTTTATCATCAACTTACTTTTTTTTTTTCTGTAAACAACATAAGACTAAGATCATGACTCGACAAATATTTCCTTAACAAAACAGTATTAGGGTCCATCTTTTAAGTAGAAATTATTGATAATGCTTCAATAATTTTGCTGCCGACTGTATTATTACTTTTCGTATCCGTCTTGAGTATCATAAAATTAGGATTTTTTTTTTTTTTAAATTTAGAAAAATGTCTCTTTTTTCGACTTATATAGCATTATTATTATTATCCTATTATTATTTTATTTTATTTTATTTTATTTTATTTTATTTTATACGAATTTTATTGTCAATCTACTGTAATACATGTTGATATGTAAACAAATGTATTTAAGTAGGTGTAAATATACAGCTATTTATATACCTTTTTACTCTCTTCTATATCCAATACAAGAAAGTATTAGTTTTGTAAAAATTTTCGACTCTCTGTTTTTAATGGATTTACACGTTTTGAGAAGTCTTGAACACGTTTTGACAATTTTTAGAAAATATTTGTCTATGTGTGTGTGTGTGTGTGTGAAAAATTGTGGCAACTGTATCTCAGGAATTATTACGCAGAATTTCCTAAAACTGATATGTAGTTGCATCTTGACATATATTAGTGCCTATCAACTTTTGAGGAAAATCGCCGAACAGGAGGCGTTGCCATTCCGTTTTTTCTAACTATTTAACATGGCAGAGTATGGAACAAAATTTCCTGGAAATGGACTAAATGAGAATTATTTTTCATGAAACATAATGAAATTAAAGAAGAATTATCTGCAATAGTACCAGTCAACTAAGAAAACATTTTTGGACGATAGGAGAAGGACTCCCCCCCCCCCTCCCCCCCTCCTCAAATTTTCAATTTTGACTTTCTTAGAACATTTAGTGTTATGCTTCTCTGATATAAAAATCGTCTACATTTATCAAGGGAAATAATTTTAATGAATAATAATTTTGATAAATTATTTGTACTTCGTAAATTTGCGTAGCGCAAACTATAGAAGAAAGTTTTGCGATGGCCATAGTGTACTTGTTTCAATTCATTAGATAAAACGAAAAATAAATAAAAAATGTGAAGTAAGTTTCTCTAGAAATTTAAATAAAGAATCTTTCTGCATTGTAAGTGCACGTCAAATTTAATTATTCATTCTGACACACTTTCCTTTTTACCACTCCATATATTTCATTTTTTTTTCTTTTCTTCATAGAAATTATCTTTTCTATTTTTCTATCCAATAAGTTTCTTCTTTCATTCTCATTTCTTTCTTTCTTTCATGCACTCTTACAAATACATATTTTATGCAACAATCTATCTTATATTATAGATGATTTGTTCGGACATGTACAATATCGATTATTAGTCATCATATATTAGTTGCAGTTTGAATACATAAAATTGTAAATCATAATTTTTCGCAAGAAACTTATATGGGTGATTCCGTGATTCTCTGTAAGTAGGACATGGATTTTTTTTTTTTTAATAAGAAAAAAAAAAAAAAAAAGTAAACAAATTATACGTATTTTGAATACAGTTTAATAGGTTGAGCGCCACGCAAATTCTTAAAATCCATTAAAATTCCCTAATGATTCCTCCTGCAATAAATAAAAATTAAGCAAATTTTTAATAAATTTTCAATCATTAAATGTGCGCAGCTCACGTGAACTTCGGTCCTGGAAGCGCTCAACACCGCTCTACGAGCGGTGAGCGGGGGCTGCGCCCTGTCCAATCATTAAATGTAACCGAAGCGGTTCCCTTAGAAGCGCTCGACACTGCTCTTTGAGCGGTGAGCGGGGACCGCTCCCTGTTAAATCATTAAATGTAATATTTTTACGAGGGTGAATCAAATATAAACGAGACTTATTTTTTAAAATATTTATTTTGATTTTAAACGCACAAACAATCATAGTTTATTTTTCTACATAATCTCCTGATTTAGAAACACATTTTTCCCAGCGTATAGGTAATTTTTTAATTCCTTCCAGGTAAAAAGTGTCAGGTCGTGTTTGTAGCCAATTGCGCACATATGCTTCAACTTCATTATCGCTGTGGAATTTTTGCCCTCCCAAAGCTTCCTTGAGAGGACCAAAGACATGGAAGTCGCAGGGAGACAGGTCTGGACTGTATGGAGGGTGTTCCAGTGTCTCCCAACCCAGTTGCTCCAATTTTTGTACGGTCAGGGCTGCTGTATTGGGGCGAGCATTGTCATGGAGGAGAATCACTTTTCTCATCGGAAGGTCTCGAAGTTGTTAGGCGCCGAAGTTGTTAGACGCCTATCACCTTCAACAAGTTGACGAACACTGTCGATGTTGCCCGCTGTAATGCTGGTGCGGGGTCTGTGGTCATGGCTCTCATTTTCAACACGTTCACGGCCCTCCACGAACTGTTTATGCCAAGCAAACACTCTAGCTCGCGACAGCGTCTCTTCCCCGAACTGTGCAGTCAATCTTCTCAAGATTTCGGCCGGTTTTACACCTTCTGCAGCTAAAAACTTGATAACAATACGTTGCGCAATAGAGGGAGGTACCTCCTGCTCGGACATCGTAACGATGGACACTGAGCGAGTCTATGATGATGAGTCACGTGCTTCCCCCACTCCTGACAAACCAACCTAACAGCCAATAACAGCGGAACGTTCTTCCATCACTATTGCGCGCGCAGGTCCAAAAGTCTCGTTTATATTTGATTCACCCTCGTAGTTTTATATCCTATTTTATATCCGCCACCGATGTTTGACTTGGCTTTATATCGTATTTGACACTATCATCTACCGATGGCTGATAGGGCGCCTCAACGTTTTAATTTTTTATTGGTACTGCTTTGAATCTCCACAGTGCCATCAGAGCCCCTCTCTAAAGGTTGAAATCGCTCTAAACTGCTGCATAGTGGTGAGCGACCACCTTCCGTCTTGGTACTGCTTTTACTTTCGGGGTAAAACTTTCACTGAAATGTTTGAAGTATAACATGTTCTGCACACTTCTAAAGTTTCAGGATGATTCCTTCAGTACTTAGAAATATATGACAAAATGTCAAGAATCTAGAATGGCTGACATGGCGCTCAACGCGTTAAACATCTTTTTATTATACTAGCTCATAAATTTGAAACATTAATTAAAAACTTTTTCATATTATTTTTAAACTATGAAGTATAATTTTCAATAAAATTAAAGAAGTATTTATGATCTATCTTGTCTGTCTACTGTTCGCACTCTATATTGTACGTTTAATAATTTTTTGTAAATGAACACTTCGTTGATATTTTTAGAATGTCTTGAAACATTTACATGCCATTCAAGTTTACTAAGGCTGTTTAAAAGCGTACAGTCCATTAAGAAATTATAAGACCACTTTAATTTTGTAAATTATAAGAAAAATAAAGATTCTAATCTTAATTTAAATACATAAAATAACATATTGCTCTATATTTTTTTATAATTAGTTTTCAATAACTTGGTATAATGCAATAGATGTTTAATTGAATTATATATTAGAAATAAGTGAAAAATAACCTGTTAAGAAAATATAAGACCACTTGTCAAAAAACAAAATTGTATAAAAAATTAATATGATATTGGTCCTCCATTTTTTCCGATGACTTCAAACACTCTGTTTTTCATTGAAGTAACCAGGCGATTAAGTTCAATTATAGAAATATTGTACCATTCTTTTACAATGGCTACTTCCAGTTCATTGGCAGATGAAAATTGTTTATTATTAGCATAAACTTTGCGAGATAATATACCCCATAGGTTTTCCATGGGGTTCAAGTTGGGACTTCGACTCGGCCTTGGAAAAACATTATTATTTTCTTTTTTAAATCACTCCTGTGTGGATTTAGATGTATGACAAGCAGCATTGTCCTGTTGAAACATCCAGTTAGCACCACCTAACAAAGGTCCAAACGGTATCATATGATCATATAGCATAGACTGATATTGTGTAGAGTTCATATGACCCGAAATCCGCTGTAAATCACACAACCCCTCATAACTGAAAGCTCCCCAAATCATTACTGATCCCCCACCCATTTGTCGACTGAAGCATTCTTTTGGTTCCTTCCTCAAGTCATGCCAATAGTGTTTGAAACCATCGGGACCATCAAGGTTAAATTTCTTTTCATCAGAAAATATAATTTGTTTCCACTCATCATTCGATGACATGACATTTTTAGCCCATTTTAATCTTTCTTCTCGATGGCATTTCAATAACTTTGTTTTTTTCTTCAGTTTCATAAATTTCGTATCAATATTTAATTTAAGACTCTTCCAGACTGTTACATGTGAAGTTTTCTTGCTGAAACGTTTCGGAATTTTACGAGTTGAAAGATCTTTCTTAGTTGACAGTCGAAAAATTTGTCTATTGTCACGTGCTGTCAAAATATTTTTTCTAACAGATCGTTTTATTTTGTTTGAATAATCTTTTCTAATTATGGCATTATGAATGGCAATTTTAGAACGATTCATTAAACTCGCAATATCTCTTTCAGATTTACCAGAACCTTTATAAAATAAAATTTTTCTCACTTCGCACTCCGATGATTTTTTACCTCGAGGCATCGTCAAATTAATTGTAGATAACGCATTCAAAACCTAAGCCTTTGCTTCTTAGGTAGTGCTTTTACGAAATACTGACGCATGCGCTTTATATTGAGTTTGACGTCATGTATAATATGCTAATTTTCTCAGGTGGTCTTATAATTTCTTAACAGTCACAGTCTTTAATTTTTAGAAAAATGAATAAGTTTTAATGAAATTTAATTTAATTTTAAAAGTTGGAATTAGTATAGGATGCGTTTTCTTATCAATTTTAAATACGCAACTAAAAATTTGCATATTATGCTCTCTTCTTCAGAAATGCACCAATACGCTTGTGGTATTATAATTTCTTAACGCACTGTATAAACAACACTAGTGGTTTGTGTACCAAGACTAATAAACGAAGTCGGATACATTACATTTTTTCACCAATGCAAAGTATGGAGAGGCAAATTTTTTAATAGTAATTTTGTCCAGTTTACCAAAGGAATTTGCTCCGTTAAACCAAAAGAATATGGTTGAAAGAAGAGTTACTGTTACTGGACAGTTCTATAAGCTACGACGTAGCTCTCTCTATAAACAGCGAAGGAACGAACGATGTGCTGAATCGACAAAACTAATTATTTAAATAAACAAAATAAATCTGTTTATTTAAGCAAATATTGGTTGAACCAATATTTGCTTAAAACTCTCTATAAACAGCGAAGGAGCGAGCGATGTGCTGAATCAACAAAAATTTTTGTTTAAATGAACAAAATAAATCTGTTTATTTAAGCAAATATTGGTTGAAACAACAAAATTGTTTTGTTATAACAAAAGAAAAAAATCTGTTTGGTTAAAATAATAAAATAATTTGGGCTCTGGTACCAAAAAAGAAAAAAAAAATTGAGGCTAAATCAACAACAACAACAAAAAAAAAGATCCATTCAATAAATTTTTTTCTGCTTTTGCAAAAGATTTTTTTCTGCGTACTGGGCTATACATAACTAAATTAACATTTACTTTTCAGGTACTTTAAAGGATGTTTCTTATAGAAAAGGATATTATTAACTATAACGATTTGTTTACAGTTTGCCGTAGACAATCTTTTTGCATAAAAAGAAATCGTCTATGTCAGAATATGAGAGTTTTGCAGATATACAACTAGAAAAAGGTCTGAGTCAAAAAATAGGACTCAGGTACTAAATTAAATTATTATTGGTTTTTTTTTGGGGGGGGGGGGGGCAGGGAGGGTGTTTTTGAACATTAAAAATATGAAAATAATTATCAGTAAGTGAATTGTGACCTTGCTCGTCTTTTTTAGGTTTAAAACAACGTAGAAGGCATGCCCCGACCACTCTCAGCTCAGACGAGGAATGAGCAGGTAATGAAAGAGCGAGCTTCAAAACAACTTATGACAACAGATGATCCTGTCGAAAAATTACGTCTGTTATGTCTCCAGAGAGGTTCTAGAGGAATTCTTGGGCTAGGCAGGTAAGATTGTTTATATAAAATGCTTTTATTGTAAAATTTTATAGAATACTGGCCATTAAAATTACTACACCAGGAAAGAATGCAAATAATGTAATAATATTTATTGGAACTATAGTCGGAAGAACAATTGATTAAAATTTCAGAACATTTTGGGGGTATATATCCTGAGAAATTAGTTCATAAAGCAGCGATCTCTGGCAACAATAACAGCTCTTAGCCTAGACATGGAATCGAACAGCGATTGGATAACATGTATGGGTACAGCACACCATGCAGTTTCAGCACGATGTCACACATCGACCGTAGTTACTGAATAGTGGTGGCGTACCAGTTGCTTGACGTTTTTGATTGCTATGAGATCAGGAAAATGTGCTGGCCAGAGCTACAGCCGAACATATTCTGTATCGAGGAAGGTCCGGACAACATATACGGTCGTAATTACGGCGAGCTAAGTATGCGATGCCCATGATTCGACTACACAAAAAGCTACACCACAGACAGGAACGCCTTCAGTCTGTGATCAACGACAAACCTGGATGCAAGAGTGGTGTGACGTCGTCTTTGCAGACAAATCAGAATTTTGTTTATAATATCAATATGATCCCATCAGTATTTGATGGCATCATGGAAATTACACATTGCCAACATGCATTCGGTATATTCATTATGCCCATTACCTGGAGAATTGATAGTGAGTGGCATTGGATATACGTTTCGATCACCACTTGCTTGCATTTCAACACAATGAATGGCGGTTATTACATTTCTGAAGAGTTAAGACCCGCAGCTCTACTCTATATTCCAGGCCTCCATAACGTGACATTGAAGTAGGAAAATGCACGACCGAATGTTTTCCGAGTTGTCCAGACCATAACTAATACAGAACGTGTTCGGTTGTTGCTCTAGCCAGCGCGTCCTCTTGATCTCGCACCAATTCAAGACATCTGGTTAATCGTTGCCAAGCGACTGAAACGCCACCACTTTCCGGTAACTATATTCGATGAACTGCGGCATCGCGTTGAAGCTGCATGGAATGTTGTGCCCGTACATATCATCCCGTCGCTGTTCAATTAATTGCCTAGGCTGATAAATGCTGTTATTGCTGCCAGATGAAGTCTCTGCTTTATGTGATTTTTTTTTTTTTTTTTTTTTTCAGGATATACACTTCCAAATTTCCTAAAAATTTAATCAATTGCTCTTCCTACTAGAAAGTGCAAGTCCAATAAATATTCTGTTTTTTGTTTTGTTTTTAATTTCTTCCTGGTGCAGCAATTTTAATGATTAGTTGTGTAACTTGTAGAAGCACACACAACTTGATTGTAAATAATTTCAAATGCTCCGTTTTTTAATTTTTATGTAGTAAACTTAACAAGAAAATTTCTGTATAGATACGTTCTCACAAGACTAGGAAAAAGAAAAAGCTTCTTAAAAATAAATAGATAAATAAATAAAAGCAAAAAACCGTTATATTTTTGCGACAGATTCTACATAGTAATCTATCTGGATAATTTAGTGGGAGCGTAGTAGAAATTAATGAGATGGTACACATTATAAATTATTTTTATAAATTACTGCCTGAGAATTATAAAATTTTTAATACATATTCATATATATATTTAAGTATATTTCTCGAAAACTATTTAAATTAAAATAATAAAATCCAAAATTTTTAATTAAAAAAATATATATATAATGCGCTTTGTTAACTAATTTTTATTTTATCGCATAATAACTACCTCTTTTTTTTACAAATGCAGGAAAGGATTTCAAAATTAGAGTGATCCATGATTGTTTTCAGTAGTTAGGTAAAAATGTTTCCGAAAATTTGACTCCTGAAGTTTCACTACTTGTTTTTAGCATTTCTGTAATTTCAAAGGATATAAAAGCAGTAACTTTTTAGGAAATTTTTCTTTTTCTTTTTATGCGTAAAATATAATAATCCAGTATTCATTTAAAAAATTACAAAGTACAGTTGCGTCGAGTATTTATAAATATTCAGTTTTCGGCCTATATTTGGTACAGCCGAATAACTTGAAGAGAAATTTAAAACAATTTTAAAATTAAACCGAAACATCTATATTTAAAAAAATATATATATTAATAAATACTTTTTCTTAATAATTAGAGTAAACACTAAAAAATAATAAAAAATATTAATAGGTCAAATAATTTTTATATAAATTTGAGTAACTAATAGCGAAAATATTCCTATAACTTAAATTGATATAGTTTCTAATCAAATAAATAGTTTTAAAATAATCATATACACACACGCACACACACACACACATATACTACACTGAGTGTCCATAAATCTGTAAATATTTTAAGAATTCATAAAAATTGAAAGAACTGGTCGAATTGAATGCGGATTGCGAAAATGATTTTATCGTTAGAGAAGGACTTCTTTCTTTCTTTCTTTCTTTTTTTTTTTTTTTTTTTTAAAGTAAATAAAAAATAATTAAAATTTTCGTCGATAGAGTGCGCTGCAGAGAGGCGTAACAAGTAATACGGAAATCAGAATCCTACTCTCCCTTGCTTGAACTTATATAAAGTTTTAATTGTGATGTTGACATTGGTGAAAGTCATTTTACCTTAACAAAGAATCGCCGACTGAAACTGCAGTTAGGGCTGTTATAACTTATTTGCGAACTCTAAATTTGTCATGATGGCGGACACGTAGAATAAGAGTGAAATGTTCGTAAACATTTGCCTACATGCAAATAAATGTTATTTTTCATGAAAATGGGTGATTTGCTCCCTCTACCGATGAAAATTTTAACTATTACTTTTTTCTTTACCAAAACAAATAACCCTCTTCAAAGAAATAACTTTTTCGCAAATCGCGTTGAATTCTACCAATTTCTTCGATTTTCATGATAGTATTTAAATTCTATACAGACTTATGGGACGTCCGGCATATTAATTTTAATTATTCAATAAAGATTTAATAAGACAAAGCTTTCGTTATGTGTAAGTTTCAACTCAATTAGCAAAACTTAAATGGAACTCTGATATTATTGTTTAAAATATTATATCGAAACCAATGGGTATATTACAATAGTCCCTTAATATACGTGAGGGTTACAGTCCATGAAAACCTCGCGTATGTCAAATTTGCTAATATTAAGACTATCTTTCTGATTAAAAAGAAGGAGTTACGTTGCATAACATTTTAATTAAAATGGCAGAACATTTAATGAGCAAAAAAATATGTTTATTAACAAGAAGTACATAAACCTTATATACTATTACTTATGTACTACTTCATATGTTTTGTACTGAATTTTACATATTGAATAAAAAGACATAATACATTTTATAAGTGAAATTTTATAATCCAAAATTTGCTAATTTTAGAAAATAATAAACTTAAAAATGTGGGAAATAATGCTCACCAGATTTGTCTTTTTGAAATCGTAAAGAAATGCATGTGGGTTAGTGTGCTTGCAACGCAACTTAATATCCAATTTAAAATAACAGGTGAAATATAACAGCAATTTTTACACACTCTAGCGTAGTTGCTAAGTTTTATGTGGATAGAAAAAATGGATTATCGCACCATTCACTTCGAATAGCTAAGGCTACAAAGATTAGCTTCTTGTAACAGATTCCTGTGTGTTGACATTTTAAAATGGGCAATTAGACACTACACAGCAATAAAAATTTCTGCAGTAAAAAAAAAAAAAAAAAAAAAAAAAAAAATCGTGTGCTACAAAATATGATGCAATTTGTTTTAAATATTATGTAAACTAAAGTTTAGAAATTTGAATTGTCAAGGAGTAATAAATTTAGAAATTCATGTGTAAAAATCAAGAGCTTTGCGATCGCAGTATATTTTTACGCAGGAACAAACTTTAAGATATTCCAAAACACAATAAAGTACACCATAAGCCCTTTTTACACGTGGAACCAGCAACATAATCCATGTATTGTCTATCAGACATTCAGAGTGCTTTTGTATTTGTATACACCAAATCAAAGATTTTACGAATTACTTTGATATTTAATGAATATGTTGCAAGTTTAGTCTCACAGTAGCCCGGTCAGCAGAGCGAGCGGCCGAAGACCGCCGTGCCAATGGTGTCTGGTGCAAGTAAAATTCGTCGTGGCCGCAATGTCCCCCATGTTTCCATCTAAATTATACTTTGGGAGTCACCAAAGCAGGGAAGCCATCTCCTCCGTTGAGTATCAAATCTCTGATGGTATGACTGCGCACATACTTACCAACATCCTAATTAATATTCCATAGTGTTGTTAGTCCCGCCCTTTTTTTCACACCAGTAAATTTTTAGAGTAATATTCTCCAATTGCAAATACGATTAAATAAGAAGAAAAATACTCTAAAAAGATACTGGTGTGAAAAAGAAGGTGGGGCTAACAATACTACGGAATATTAATTAGTATGTTTGCAAGTATGCTCCGCACCACCCATAAGGTGGGTCTCAGACAATTTCCCATAGAGTAGCACTAGTGCGATGTAAAACCCACTCACTCACTCTTCACATTTTATATGTAACGGAATATTTTCATAAGAATTAATGTAAGTTAATCGGTAGTACTCTATATTCTGTCAGTTTGTTAGCAAATTTTGAAACACTGGATCTCTAACAGAATTGTCAAAACCTGATGGGGACCTGAAAAAAATAATTGTACAACTTTTAATATACAGGCTATACTTTATGCAAAAAATGTAATCATATTTCGGTAGGACGCTTTATTTAAAATATAATACAATTGTGTTCTTACCGTCTTTGGTTCGAAAAATAAGTATATAGCATTTTAAGTGAAGGAATGTACGTGCATTTAAAATATTAACAATATTATTAATTATTAGAATAACATCCAACAAATTAAAGGTCATAATTTAATTTTTGATTAAATTAAGTGAGAGAGAATTTTTTTTTTTTTTTCTGTTTTAAGACTTTTTTTTTTTTCTTTTAACTTTAGAGTTTTTAGGCGAATGGATGACAACCACAGTGGAGATCTGAGCAAAGACGAATTTATAAAAGGTATTAGAGATTCTGGATTGCACATAAACGATGAAGAGGCTGAAATGCTCTTTAAACATTTTGATAAGGATGACTCAGGAACTGTAATGTATGAAGAATTCTTAAAAGCTGTCAGGGTGAGTTCCCACGAAACTCTTAATCCTTTTATTACGCTTCATGTTACAATTCATTCTTCTTCTTCTTTTTTTTTTTTTTTTTTTTTTTTTTTTTTGAGGGGGGGGGGGGGTTGTTTTATTTTTCCACTTTCCTTATTTTTCCACCTCCAATTTTAAATTTTTACTTTCTTCCATATTCAGTAGAAGAAAGTATTGGATTCGTAAAAATTTTCGACCTCGGGGTTTTTTGATGGATTTACACGTTTTGAGAGCTGTAGAACAAGATTTAACCATTTTTAGAAACAATTTTTTTTTTTAATGTAATATTGAGAATAAAATAGACTTTTTTTTTAAATATTTAGTGTTATACTACTTCTCTAATATGAAAATCGTCTGCATTATCGTAGAAGATAATTTTTTACTGAGTGAATTTGTATAGGAAAATATAGAAGAAAGTCATGTGGTGGCCATAACATACTAGTTTGCTTACAGTTTGCGTTGCTGCCATATTTCCTTGATTGTTTTTAAAGAAATCAAATTATTTTAATTCATTACAATTTTTTTTTCCTAATGATATAAGACATTCAAAAGAGACGTTTATTCACATAACAATAATTAGTTAAACAGATTAAAATTCAAAGCGAACAGACATTTCGGGCCGATTTTATCAGGCTCTCATTGGTGTTAAAACGTCTAGTGAAAAATAATTATAATCACACGTTCAATAAAAATGTAGGATAGCATATTCGGTCGATCATGCATGATTCTTTCAAAGGTGCCGGTCGCAGTTTCGTTAAAAATCCTTCTAGAAAAATTCGACTATTGTAGATATTTATACCAGAAGCAAAAACATTTACGTTTTCAAAATTGGTTACATCGTACATGGTCTGTATCTAAAGCATAGCTAGCTAATTTGGATTTGGTACTAAAGGGTTTTCCAATAGGGATGATACAATTTTAAATGGTTAGAATGGCAACACTGCGTATTATTTTTTGACATTTCTTGTGTCATTTGTGTTTAGTATGCTATGCCATTTAATCATGCAAAGAGATACACGCTTGAACAACGTTTCGAAATTATTAAATTGTTTTATCAAAATCAGTGTTCATATGTGAATACTGACAGAAATTTGAGAAGAATTTATGGACGACATTATTCAGTTAATCGAATCGATCGATTGTGATTTTTTTTCTTTGGGGATATGTTAAGTCACAAGTTTATGCTGATAATTCAATAACAATTCAGCAATTCAAAACCAACATTGAACGTGTTATTCGTTAAATAGCACCAACTTTATGTGAAAGAGTGATGGAAAATTGGGTTGACAGAATGCGGTGTGCTCACATGAACGATATTATTTTCATACTTAATAGCATAATGTAAGCTTTTAAAAAAAAAGAAAAAAAAAAAGTGTCTCACTAAATAATTTATGTGTTTCTTTTCTTTTTTTTTTTTTAACCCTTTCGTTCCCCGTGATTCCAATTGGAATCATAACATTTCAGATTTTCTTTCTTACCGTCTAACACTCCTGCTGATTCAAAAAGAACAATATTAAAGTATATATACATTTTTCCTTCGAAAAATACCTATTTTGGATGACTTCACTATCTTTATTGATAATTGAAAGTATATTTTACGCTGTTCTGATAATAATATCCGAATCAGTTTCCTGTTTTGGGCAATTTAAGTAAATTAACTGTTTGAATTTTTTTTTTTTAATTCTTTAATGTTTATACGAGTAATATGTATTTTAATTAATTACAGTATGTTATTCTCCAAAATTTTGATATTTTTATTTATTGAAAAGTTATGATTTTTAATGGCATCAGTGGTTATATTAAACATAAATAAACATCTATCAGTTGCTTTGTTAGCTATATTAATTCGTACTCTGCTATAACTCCTATTTTAAAAAAATATTTATATACATTACGTTTGAAATAAAGTTATGACTAAATATAAGATTTGTTGTTTTATGGAGGGAAAAAGTTGGGAATGAAAGGGTTAATTGTTTCACTCTTAATGGAAAACCCTTTATATGTACTTCATATTACTATATATAGTTTATATTACTCTATAATTTTAACAACTCTTGTAAGAGCTTTTAAAGAGCATGAACGAGCCTTTAAATTGAGCGGTTTAAAATCCAAATTAATTAGCCATGCTCTAGATACTCGTAGTGAAAAATTTCCCCAATTAAGGGGAGGGAAGGCGATGGTCCTCCATGTACAAATATTTTATATCTTGGTTGATTTTTACTAATATAATTAAAATTTTTTAATTTCGCACTAATAGATTAAAATTAATCCTCATCGTATGCATTTATTATATGGAATTTTTTACTTGTATGCTGCCAAAAGTATGAATAAACGGAACAAAAATGACACCTTTTAAGCAATATGCATCAAAAGTTTCTGGGCATCAATTTACAAAATTTTAACAAAATTACTTTGTATTGGCTTATGTTAACAAAATTGCTTGTTAAACTCTATGATAATTTTCGTATATTTGTAAATTAGAAAACGATTTTGTTGTAAGTATGGTAAAAAATTTACTAGAATTAAAAAAAAAAAAGGGGAAAATTATTTTGTTAATCTAAACAAGATGTATATTTGATTACATTTAACACAAATTTTTGTTATGCCAACCAAATTTTTGTTAAATAACAAAATGTTTCCACTGGGGGTAGAACACGTTCAAATTCCCTTAAAACACATAAAACTATGAAAAACCGGAAGTCAAAATTTTTTACGAATTCAATACTTTCTTCTATTGATTATATAAAAGAAAGTATATACATATATACATTTTTCAGCAGGTGTGCTTTCATTAGCTTGCTTTAAGGGAACCTGGCACCTTTGACTTAAAGCCATTCAAGGTTTTTCATATAAAGGCTTGTATTTCCATTCAATATTTATAAATTGAACTATATTAGGTTTGTTCAATAAAATATATATTCAGGCAACAACTCTCGTGGTTTTTGGTATATTTTTTACAAATTTTACATCTTTAAATTGTGTTTTCACAGTTTGCATTTTTTCGTGAATTCATGACCTTGAAAATGCTACAACTTCTACAGATATTTAAGAAAAGACTTAATATTTTTTGCGTATTTAATAGAACCCACTTAAAATAATTAGGGATAGATATTGCAATACCTTTAAAAGAAAACATATTAAAAATAAAAAATATGTCCAAAATCACGTTTTCATGTATCATACAAACACGCCTTTTTTCAAGAAGTCTTCAACCAGTATTTTTATACAATATGTTTCATTTAAGTTTTAAGGCTTTTATCATATCAAGAATTGCAATATAATATTACTGGAGTAGTAAATCAAAAATATCCGAGGAGTATACGAACCATTTGTCTTTTAGAAATTTTTAAATGAACATGCACTTTTTAATTAGCTTTTATATGAAACCTTCAATGGTGCCAAATGAAAGGGGCCATACTTGCCAACATCCTAATTAATATTCCGTAGTGTTGTTAGTCCCTCCTTTTTTTTTTTTTCACACCAGTAAATTTCTAGAGTAGTATTCTCCAAATGCAATTACGATTAAATATGAAGAAAAATACCCTAAAAAGATACTGGTGTGAAAAAGAAGGCGGAGCAAACAATACTACGGAATATTAATTAGTATGTTGGCAAGTATGAAGGGGCCAAGTCCCCTTAAATAGTTAAGTAATTCTGTAAATCTTTTTCGTATACCATTGCATCAGCGTAACTTAAATTTTGTTGTGGTATAAAATTTTTTTCGTTATCGGTTGCAGAACATCCACTTTTTGAACCACAAGTAACACGCAAAACAATATCGTTGTCACTGAAAATTTTGCTCAATTCCAGTTTTAATCTGTTTGTCCACTGTTGTCGATGTTTCTTCGTCGATATTTTCAGAGCAGCGTAACTTACTTAAATTTTACATTTTTTTTAAGAATGCGATCTTCTGCCAAACCTGTAAGGATATTTTAATTTCTGCAATGGAAGGGAATTCATAGATAATTTCCCTTTTCCAAACATGTTTACGAAAGTTTTATACGTAAAAACAGATGAAGAGAGAAAGCAAGATTGCAAACACATTTAAAAACTTACATTAAACTACCGTTTATTAATGCATAAAAGAAAACTCACACGACTTTCTCTTACCCTGCATAAACATAGATTGTAGATTAAGTCGTAAGATCAGTAAGATAAAATAGTAAAGATCAATCTATTTTTAAAATATTATCTAAAATAGGTTTAGGTAATATTTTAAAATTAATTTGCCTTCAAACTTGCCAATCTTAATCAAATTTTTCAAGTGGCAACTTAATACGAACTTCAAAACACCAAATTTGAAATTCTGGAAGTTATTTATTTTTAAGTTATGCTGATAACTGATATATAGAGCTATATATAGATCAATAACTAAAAATTGGACTTTCGTATTCGGATCATCTTAAAACGTAATATTAAAAAATAAAAATAAAAAAACAGAGTCATAGAACTTTAAAAAGTACTTCGTTTACAGAATGGGTAGAAAAAATTAATTTTTCTTCCTGAGCAGTGTTCGTTGACATAATGTAGCAAAGCACTTTCATCAATTACATTCAATTGAAAAGAACGTTTAGTTTAATTTTGTGTAGCCCTGAATATTGTTTATACACTATATGCACATCATATTGTGTGCTGAAATTTAGTTTTACAAGAAAAAGCCCAACATAAAATAAAATACGCTACCAACAATTTTAAAGTATAGCTACAATATATCCAAACACTTTAGATAGCCCAGTAAACGAATGATGAATGATTTCCATACCACAATCTACACAAAAAGTGCTTTTATACAAATAAAAAGTATGTTAATTCTATTCTGTTTACGGCAGCCTTTAGATGTTAGGTAAAATTTTCCCATAGACGTAATGTATTTGAATTCTCTTGGATGCCCCTGTAAACGAACCATTTGTTTGATCGCAACGAAAAGTTTAGTGTAGTATCACTATAGGATACAGATTTAGAATACCAAGTTTGCACTTCCTGCTGCTATATGTTCTTGAGACATGCTGAAAACAGACATGCACACAGACCAACTGCTAAAAACATGATTTTGGGGTTGGATTGTAGGGATAAAGGCTGATCAACCGCATTAGGGTCCTAGGCCTGAGAAGGAGAGCCCTCCGTGGGGGGTCTTTCTAAGGGGTCCTAGTCATTTTTGGATTCAGGAGAGTTCAGAACGTGTAAATATAACAAAAACTCAATTTCTAAAATTTAACCCTAAAACAATACTTTCTGTACGATATATATGGGTAAGAGAAAGTAAAAATATGTTATTTAAAAATACCTTTGTTGCCCCATTTTCTTCTGCCATGCATTTTCCACGAATTCCTTATAAAAAAACATTGTTTTAAAAACGTGTTTTAATTATTCTTTTTCATTATTCATAAACAAGTTTAAGAGTTATCTGAAGGCCTAATATTTTCCGATTTTGACTAAGTTTTACCTCAATTTTGAATGTTTTTTACTATGTTTCCGAAGGGAAAAACACCCTGATATATTCAAGGGGAAGCACAACAAATGATAACCATGCGAAATGTGACATTAAAAGCAATAGTCCTATCGTATTAAAAAAAAAAAAAAAAAAAAAAAAAAAAAAATCAGATAATGAATCTGCATTATAATAAAGTTATCATTAATTCTAAACCTATTTAAATTCACTTTGCGTGCAATTCTAAATCGACAAATATTAAGTTTGTAGCAAGAACAACCAAATTTAAACTTGTATATTGTGGGCACCACATGACTTTTTTCTATATTTTCCTATACGAATTCACTCGGTACAAATAATTTATTAAAATTATCTTCCACAATGAATACAGACTATTTTCATTTCAGAGATGTAGTTTAATACTAAATATCCAAAGGAAGTCAATTTTATTCTTTATATATATATATTTTAAGTGTTGTAATTATTATTTCTTAAGTTTTTTTTTTAATGAAAATAATCGATATATTAATTTTAAATTATCACAGATCGATGGTTCAACCATTCGTTTTAAAGGTTCTGACGAGCTCTTTTGAAAGATAGCCATAATGGAAATTTGCCACCTTCGGAGAAGAGACTTACCCCCAGGAAGCGGGTGACAATGCTTTTACATATACAAAATTTATTTCCCAGTTAATTATCACTTCTTTTCAATTCCGTCATGATTCTTAAAAAATAGTTATCTTTATGCACATTTATACGAAATTTTGTCCTATACCGCCATGTTAAAAATTTAGAAAAAGTGTGATGGCAACGTCACCGGCTGAACGATTTTCACCAAAAGCTGACAGGCATTATTTTATGTCAAGGTGAAACTGTATATCCATTTGTATGAAATTTTGTTCAATAATTCCTGAGATACAGTTACTACAATTTGCTACACTGAGAAAATATATATATACCGCTTTCATCTAGAACGAATAAGTGGTCATTTTCTAAATCCCTTAACTAGAAATATAGATTTCTGAGCTATGCGTATAAGGCACGCCAATAAGCTGAATAGACGAAATCATCGAGAATTGCTAGATGGGGACGCAATATTATGAATATTCTAAATCTTTTGTATTGCGAGAAATTCTCGCTTGATTTTCTAAAATTGGGTCATAAACCAAGATTATAGTTGCTAAAACTCGCCTCTTCTCTTCACATTAATTTGCAGAGATTTTTAAATAAGTTTGACCTCTAACTGTAGGCAAACGCTCTAGAATTCTAATAGGGGTTTCTAGAACTCACTTTAAAAAGGGACTAGAATTTATAAGGATGACATGGAATTTTTTTTTTCTAGAGCCACGGTTTAGATTCTAGATGCCAGTTAGAGAATTTTTTCTCAGTGTACAAAATTTCCTCTCTCTCATATACACACAAGCACATATTTTCTAAAAATAGTCAAATCGTATTCTAGACCTCTCAAAACGTGTAAATGCATCGAAAAACCGAGATCGAAAATTTTTATGAAACCAATGCTTACTATTGAATATGTAGAAGAAAGTGAAAAGTAAGAAAGGTTTCGTAAATCCATAATGCGTCAACATTGCGGCTTTTTATTATTACAAGATGCATTTTTATCCTTTACTTTGAATTCCCGATCTATATTGCTTGTCACTTAATGTCATGTATACAATATAGATTTTTTTTTCGAACATTACCCGAAATATCAATATGCCGGCGGTTTGCCATTATGTTATGTATTATTTATTATTAGTTATGTCCGAGAATAATAAATCAGCGTAAAATTCGAATGTGATTACTTTAATTTGGCAACAATATAGCAAAATAACTACATAAATAATTCAGTTATACAACCACTTTCTTTTAATGGTTAATATACATGGTGCATTAAAGTTCTTACCCCTCCCCCATTGAATATGGATATCGCGATTGCCTTAATTGTGATGTGCAGATACATTAAACAGGCTATGCACCATAATAGTGGTCGTCAACTCGGTCCCTATCACCTACAAGTGAGAGTTCCAACTTTTATAATTATTTTCTTTCTTTCTTTCTTTTTTTTATTTTTATTTTTATTTAATTGACTTTTAAAAAGCATTGAAATAGAAAAATACTTTATTAATATATGGTTTAACATTCTATTACTCTGTTTTATACATTTTATAAAGTAAAATTACTTCTCTATTTTATAAATCACCGTTTTTGTGGAGCTGGTGGTCGGTTAGAAAATTGCACTATGGAGTTGAATAACATATATCAGTTTCAAGAAATTCAATGAATATTTACAGGAATTAGAGTGCGGTTAGACGGACAGACACACTGAGAAAAAATTCTGTAACTGACATTTAGAATCTAAGTTGTGGCTCTAGAAAAAATAGTTCCATGCCATCCTTATAAAATCTAATCTCCTTGGAAAGCGGTTTCTAAAAACCACTATTAGAATTCTAGAGTTTTTGCCTATATTCTCGAGGGCAAACTCATTTAAAAATTTCTACAAATAAATGAGACTACAATAGGCGGGTTTCAGCAACTATAATCTTGGTTTATGACCAAATTCTAGAAAATCAAGCGAGAATTTCTCGCAATACAAATGATTCAGAATATTGTTTCACCATCTAGAAATGTGTACACTAGAAATTCTCGATAATTACGTCTATTCAGTTTATTGGCGTGCCTTACGCACATAGCTCATAAATCTATATTTCTAGTTAAGGGATATAGAAAATGGTCACATATTCATTCTAGAGGAAGGCGGTATATTTTTTTTCTCAGTGCAGACAAACCGAATCATTAGCACTTTTCAACCTTGTTGGAAGGTGTTAAAAAAAGATAAGAAAAAAAAAAAAACTAATAAATGTTGCATTACTTAGCTAATTAATGACCATCATGGAAAATGATGTGAGTATTATTTATGTAGTTCTTTTATTGGAATGCATGAAATAATTTACACATATCACTTTCTATTTGGGCTAATTATATAAAAAGAATTATTTAAATATTTAAAAGAGACCTAAACTGATGTATGTTTTAGAATTTTGCTTCAGAATAGTCGTAACTGGAAATTGCTTGCTTAAAATTTATACTCTTTTAAAATATCTACACACCATCGAAGGTTTTTTTTTATTATTATTATTTTATTTTATTTTATTTTAACCTCTATAATTCTTTTTAACACTTTCCAACAAAGTTGAAGCCCACCAGCGGCCGAGCGGTTCTGCGCTCAAAGCTGGTAGATGGGAAGTGCTGGGTTCGATCCCAAGTCCCGCTCGTCAACCAAGCCGTTCGGAGTTTTCCGTGGTTTTCTCGCGTAAATACGGGCTAGGACCCTCTAGAAAGGCATTCCACTTATAGGCTTAGGACCAACTTAGGATATAGGTATAGACCATAGTCAATCGGCCTTAAACCCCACAACCAACAACTAACAAAGTTGAAAAGTGTTAATGACTTCGGTTTGTCTATTTGTCCGTTTTGTCTGACCACGCTCTAACTCTCATAAATATTCATGGAATAAGGCAATATTTAGTTGCCTTAAGAAATTGCGTTAAAAGAATTATTAATATACTTTCCAACAAAGCGTTTATGACTACAGTTTGTCTGTCTGCCTTTTCGCGAATTAACTCCCGTAAATATTTATGGAACTCCTTGAAACTGATATATGTTATTCAAGTTCACTATGATATGTGCCCTATTGAAAATGGGGTAAATACTGCCACTGGTTTATTATATACAAGGGCATCCAAGAGCATTGCGTTCTATGAGAGCTATTTCAATGCACTATATTTTAACAGCTTTATTTTGCACAAATCATAACGAAGTTGATATTTATTACTCATATATACAGAGTAATCTGGTGTGTCACTCACACGACTTTCTCTTACCCTGAAATTTAATACTATAAATACAGGTTGGAGATTAAGAGGTAAGATAACGAGTACTGTTGTGTAAACCTATGTTAAACAATTCAAATTAGGCTTCGGAAGAGTTTTATGTGATAATTAGTTCTGTGTGAGGGGGGTTATCACACCCCTCAACCCCCCCCCCCCGTTTCATTTAATACCCCTACATTAATATAGAATTTAATTCTGTTATTAAATTAAAAGTTTACTTAAAATTATACAGACAATTTTCACACGCAACATTCATTGAAGCTTATCAATCTTGATCAAACTTTTCCAGCAATAAAATTATATTAACTTCAAAACACAACATTTGGATCTCCTAAAATTATTCGTTTACTCTAAGAGACACAGACGAAGATCAAACGTTAAAAAACTTGACTACGGTATTCAGGAAGCCTCAAAACGTGTAAATATACAAAAAACAAGCGATGAATATTTAGCTTAAAACATACATTATTTACCATATCTCAGTGAGGAATTTATTTCATTTCCCGAACAGCTTTCCTGGAAATGGTAAAATATTATTGGTAAAGCACATCCACTAACGACAAATAACTACTGTGTTGTGGCCACCACACCACTCTCTTCTATATTTTCCTATACAAATTCACTCAGTAAAAATAATTTATTAAAATTATTATTTAAAAAAATTACCTTGCAGGATAATGCAGACGATTTCCATATTAGAGAAGTAGTATATACACTAAATATCAAAAAAAAAAAAAAAAAAAAGTCCATTTTATTCTCAATATTTCAAAAAAAAAAAAAAAAAAAAAAAAAAACGATTTTTTTTAGAAATGTAAAAAATCGATAACTTTATTTTAAATTATCGCAGATCGATGGTTCAGCCATTCGTTTTAAAGGTATTGACGAGCACTTTTGAAAGATACCCATCATGGAAATCTACTCCCCTCGAGGGAGGACTTCCCCCAGGGGGGGGGGGGTGGCGAGGCTCCTACATAAACAAATTTTTTTCCCCAGTTGAATATCTCTATTACAAAAAATATATATTCGTTTCATTTTGTTTAATGCAGTCTATAGATGTTAAACTCTACTTACCTGCAATTTCCCCCATAGTCGTAATGTATCTGAATACTTTTGAGTGTTCCTGTACACGAACCATTTGCTTCATCTCAACGAAAACGTTACTGTAGCATCCCTGTATGATACACATTTAGCATACCGAGTTTGGAATTTCTACTACTATTTGTTCTTGAGATATGCTGATAACACACACCCACACAGACACACAGACCATTTGCTAAAAACCTGATTTTCGTATTCAGGGATACCTCAGAACATGCAAGAATAACAAAAACTCACGCTCGAAAATTTGATCCTAAAACAATACTTTTTTCGAATAAACACCATAAAATGCAATAAACTCGCAACAATTGTTTCGGGTCGAAAAAACACACGACCCTTCATCAGGCGAATAAAGTAAGCACGAGTGCTGCAGTCAAAGCGCGACCCTTCATCAGGCGAATAAAGTAAGCACTCGTGCTTACTTTATTCGCCTGATGAAGGGTCGTGTGTTTTTTCGACCCGAAACAATTGTTGCGAGTTTATTGCATTTTATGGTGTTTATTCAAAGTTTGTAAGTAATAATTTTTACAACGCCAGTTTTGTGGTGCTTTTTTATTAAATACTTTTTCGACCCTATGGGTAAGAGAAAGTAAAAAGGCTTGATATAGAATATAATATTACTAGCACAGAGATTTATAAGGCCACACTATTTAGATACATTAAGCAGTAGTATTTTCTAGTATATTGAGTGTTTTAAAACTTTCTAAGAATGTTTAAGAGTTATTATTATTTAAATTAATATATTTTTCTGTGTTTTTGTTCGTCTGCTGTCTGCCTGTCTGTCACTCTGTCCGCTCTAGCGTCCGTAATTTTCTTGAGAATTTCTTTAAAATGGTAGATGTTGTTCAAGTTCACTATAGCCATTTTTCCTTTTTAAAATGATATAAATAGCGCGACTGTTTTGTGTACGAGGACACTCAAAAGAATGCCATTGTATTGCGCTCTATGACAGGCATTTTTAAAAAATATATTTAAATATTTTTGTACTGCACAATGAATTGTGAAATTGACATTTATTATCAATACGCAAAAAAATTATAGAATATGGTATGTGTTTACCGTTAATATTTGTAGGGATATACTAAAATATTCAGATACATTAAAGGAAACAACTGGAAATGGCGTTTCCGTTTGTGTTAAGTATTTTTTAACAATTTCCAACAATTTTTAAGAGATTGGATTCAATTAATCTATTTGTTTGTCTCTCTGTTATCATGCTTGTCCGCTGTGTGAGCATGTAGTCCAAGTGCATTGAAAATTAAACGATGAAACGTGTACGTACAGTTAAAAAGTGTTAATAATTTATACGTATACGGCCCGATTTTTCGTTCTTATTTTGTCTGTTTGAACGTATGATAAAAAAAAAAAAAAAAAAAAATCAAGCAAAAGAAATCTACATTATAATTATGAAAACAATTAAAACTAAAAACGATCGTAAAAAGTGTTAAAAATCTGACATGGGATGGTAAGCTTCTTTACAATACAGCCTGTGGTTTCATCCCAGACTCATGAAGGCTAGGTTGCCTAGGTAAATATAGGCACCCTAATGAAGGCGAAAAATAGCTTCTTGATGCGCGTACACTTTCATTTTCCTAAAATGCAAGACAAATTATTTTAATAAATAGCATTTAAAGATAAAAGCAGCATTAAAAAAAAAAAAAAAAAAAAAAAATCTGGAGTGATTCTATTTGACTTTCTGAACATTAAATAATCAACAGTTGCATAAAAATAAATTAAAGTAAGAGAAGTCTTTAAATAAACAAAAGAGAAAATTATAATAGAGTGTTCGAGTATTTTTCTCCTTATATAGTATTTCCTTATATATATTTCCTAATGTATTTTCTCCTTATATATAATTTAAATTAACGAGATTGCCCTTCAAATAATTTGAGCCCCTAGATAATAATGATAAAGAGATTTTCATTGTGCCCCTGTAAAACTCTATGAGTGCTATTCTCCCCAAAATCTATACAGTTCGTGCGACGGTGACCTATAACATGTATATAAATTTTAGCTCAATCGGATGAGGTGTTTAGACGCTATCGCATTTTAAATAACTTGATCCCATAAGACATAATGACAAAGAACTTTTCTTTGTGTCCCTCTAAAAAAACTATAAGAGCTGCATAGTCCAAAATTCATACAGTTAGTGAGACAGTGATCTGAAAGATGTATATAAATTTTCAGCTCAATTGGATATGGCGTTTAGACGCTATCGCACTTTAAAGAATTTCAGCCCACAGGGCATAAAATAAAGAATTTTTCGTTGTGTCCCTGTAAAAGAACTATACGTGCTAGAACTATACGTTGTTGTCTTGCCTTTTTATCCCCACTTATGTTTTAAATTAGCCAAAGTTTTGAAGCGTTTCAATTTTCACGTTATTTTTAAACCTGTCAATAGATTCCAATTCCCTTCAACCAAATTCCCTGTTCCTGAGTTTCATAAGTGGGGTATCTATAATATCCCTTGTAATAATTGTGATTTATCTTATATTGGTCAAACTAAAAGAAATCTTGAATGTCGTTTACGTGAACATTCTCGGTATGTTGTTAATCAAGAAATTTCTAAATCTTCTATTGCTAAGCACAGTTGGGAATTTGATCATAGTTTTAATTTTAAGAGTGCCAAAATTATCTTTCATGCCAAACGCGTTTCCGAACTGGATTTTTTGGAAAATTTAGCTATTTACCTTAATCGTGATAAAATTGTCAATGAAAAATCTGATTCCACTTTGCTGTCTACAGCCTGGAAAAATTTGTTTAATTCAATTAAATAATTTCCTTCATTATGTTTATAACATAATATTAATTATAATAAAATAATTCTAATTAAAAAAAAATAATAATTAATGGATAAATTTTATTAAATTTACTTATTAGTTTAATATTATTGAAAAAAAAATTAATTGATTACTCCTTCCCTTCCTCTCTTTTTCTGGTGTGTGTGTACGTGTGTTCCTCTCTGATTGGTCCTGCCCTGCATGATGCTTCCTATTGGTTGTTTGTGTTGCTCCCCCCCCCTCTGGATTTTGCCCTGCTTTCAGTCTTGCTTTTGCCTCCAAGGCAGTTTCACGTGGTTGCACCTGATGAAGAAAGGCTACGTCCTTTCGAAACCGGTTGTGTTGATTTAAAATTTATGGTGTGTGAAGAAGTTTTAATTTCTTTCTATACGTGCTAGATTCACCAAAATCTATGTATTTTGTGCAACTGTGACCTTTTATTAAATTTCAGCTCAATTGAGTAAGGCGTTTAGACGCTATTGCACCTTAAAGAGTTTGGTCCCATATAGACCATAATGATAAAGAATTTTCGTTGTGTCCTGTAAAAATCTATAAGTGATAAATTCACCAAAATTTATACAGTTCGTGCGACTGTGATTTATAACATGTGTATAAATTTTCAGCTCAATCGGATAAGGATTTTAGACGCTATCGCACGTTAAAAAATTTGGACCCATAGATCCTAATGATATAGAATTTTTCTTTGTGTCCCTGTAAAAAAACTGTAAGTGCTAGATTCACCAAAATCTGTAGGATTAGTGCTACGGTGACCTATAATACACGTACCAACTTTCAGCTCATTTGAACAAAGCGTTTAGACGCTATCGTGTTCACTCACACATACACACACACACACACACACATATATATATATATATAATCGCAAAAATAGTAAATATGAATTCAGGAGACCTCAAAAGGTTTAGAAGCACTAAAATCTCAAACTCAGATTTTTGACACGATTACAATACTTTCCATATATATGTACGTTCAGAAGATTAAAAGAGGTTATAATGAAATAGGTAATCCATAAAATTTCCTCAAAATATTTTGCTGATACTTAGTAGCCACCATATGACTAATTATATAAAATTCAGTGTATAATATAACAGTATTCCAAATGTATTAAAACTTACTATAAAAAATATCAATTGTTCCAATTATTTTGACAGTATGAGTATATAGAAAAGCAAAATAGCGAAATATTGACTGAAAGACAAATGATTTTCTCATGTAAAGTTACAAACTTTAAATATTAATATTTACGCAAGTATAATTAAACTCGTGTTATGACTCATATTGCTTTAAATTACTGTAAAAGATAATATCATCTAATATCTTCACCAAAAAGTTAGATCGATTAAAAAAAAATCATTATATTTAAAGGGGACTAATGTGCAAGTTGTACCTGACGGGACTAAGGTGAAAGTTGTACCTCAAGGGACTAATGTGAAAGTTGTACCTCACGGGACTAATGTGCAAGTTGCACCGAACGAACAAACTATTTCTTTCAACGAAAATGCCTACTAACCCTGGACGATAGGTCTAATATATCGTATCATATATATCGTATCATAATATATCGTATCATATTATATATCGTATTTATCGTATTATAACTCAATACTTATTTCGCTTCCTTCTTCGACTCGTTTTAATACGCATTTTTTATATGCATGAGCAGCCCCCGAAAAACAAAAAACATTAAATCATTAAATTCATTTTTTTACTTATTTTTATTTCATATTATTTCACGCGCACTTTTTATTTCCTAATTCAAAATTATTAAAAAAAACTTTTTCGATATCGCTTGTAACGATACTGATTATTATTAATTTTCTTTTCTTTTTCTTTCAATAATAATAATAATAATAATAATAATAAAAAAAAAGATTTTGATGAAATTCTGGCAACAGCAGAATTTAGTTTAGGACGGAGGACTATTAGTTTAGTTTTTTTTTTTTTTTTTTTTTTCCTTTTTTCAAATTATAACATCGCTTTCAAATTATTCAATTATATTTTCGATAAATTTTAGATTTCGACAAATGTCCAACTATCGAAATCGACAACGCAAAAATCCCAGATTGAGACTAATAGGCCCTCAGTCCTAAAAAAAGTATTAAATTTCTTGTTATTAAATTTAAGAAAAGTTTTTCGTGGGCAGACCCATGGGTCAAAAATTTTTGCAGCAACACCGACCCGCAGAGCGAATAACTACGAGTACCCGATTCCATGCAGGACTCGAATCTGTATTATTATTATTATTTTTTTTTTTTTTTTAAACTAATGAAGGATCGTAGGAAATTATTTTGACCCAAAGAAATTCTTGCGTTTTTTTTTTTTTTTTTAATTATGGTGTTTGCGTATAACATTATAATATTCTTATTCTTCCACATTCAGCACCAATTTTTTTCAGTTTTAAAAAGCTGTTCAAATTTAATGTAATATGTTAAAATCTATTCAGTAATTTATTTGATTTTCAGCCAAAGATGTCTAATAGCAGATTGGCTCTCGTCGAAAAAGCTTTTGAAAAAATGGATAAAACAGGTGATGGAAAAATAACATATGAAGATTTGAAAGGTGTCTATTCTGTCCAGAACCACCCAGATTATCTCAATGGTCAGTATACAGAAAAACAATTGCTAAACAGGTTTCTGAAGAATTTTGAAGAAAATGGAGTCGTTGATGGTGTTGTAAGTATCTTTTTTTAAATTCTAATTCAAAACTTTTTAATTTTTTAAGAGGGTAGGTGGGTCACCCCTTTTCATCATGTATTTTGCGAAACCATTGTGCAAAGCGAGAGTTATGCATATAAGCTAGGTAACTTAGATTGAAACTTCTTTTGGTCAGTTTTATCCTAGAAAAATTATAAAATAGGATATTTTCATTGGTACAAAAGTTATATATTTTGAGAATCAAATGAGCAAACTGGAAATTATGTAAAAACTAGAAAACTGGATTAAAATTTCAATTTGGTAGGTTTTCTTCTAAGAAAATGTTCAAAATAGGATTTGTCTGTGAATCATTTTTTTTTTTTTTTTTTAATAAGTCGCGCAGAACGGAAATTATGGATGAGCAAGACAACTCTGTTGAAGCTTCAGTTTGGAAATATTTATTCTTGGAAAAAATACAAAGTGGACATTTTTTTTTTCTCCAGAAGTACAAAGTTTTAAGATCTAAAGAAATATTTTTTTTCCGTTTCCCTCTCTCTCTCTCTCTCTTTAATATTAGTATTATCCAATAGCCAAAATTCGAACATTAAGATGAAGGTTTACCATAAAGGTTTATCTCTTGATATTGTATCTAAATAATTGTGTAATATATTACTTGGCGATCCATTAAATGAAGATGGCAAAAATAACTCACCGACCAATATTTTGATTAACACCGATATCAGGGTTTAACCCTTTCACGCGCAAGACAATTCGGATCCTTTAAATTACACTGCCACCGGAATTCGTGAACTAAATTAAAGTAAAAGAAATTTTGAATTTTAAGGTTAAAAAATCCGGGCTTTTCTGATATGTTACAAACGTAAGTTTTTTCTAAAAAATTTCTGGGATGAATTCTTCCAGTTGGGAAGTGAAATTAGGTGGGACGTATATATCCCACCGCGCGTGAAAGGGTTAATTCCAGCAAGTAAGTTATTATAAACTACTAGCAGGCTTTGCCCGCTGCGCTGGTCATTATATTGAAATGATTTCTCAAAATACCATATCAAAATAATAATAACAATTAAAAACAAATGAAATCAGTCAAAATCTAAGTTAAAGTTTTCGCTACCTTCGGTAGTGGTTTTCCTACACGCCACATTTTGAGTCTGGATAAACAATGCCTTCAGTAGCGCCTTGCTTGCATTTTACTCTCCCTTCTTCGCGGGAAAAGTGAGAAGATTTGCAAAATCAAATCAAAGTGCATATTAAGTACATTTAATCAAAACCCACACACCAAAATTTGCCATTCAAAGGTAATTTGGAGCACATTTAAGCTTGAAAACGTGTTTTTTGCCCCGCCCACTCCCAAGAGGGGGTGGGAGTAATTTCACAAAATCCCTTTATAGTTCATGTTGTATACACGTACATAACCGACACATTAAAAAATTGAGATCTTGAAATTATTTGAGGCTGAGTTTTATTTTAAAACATGTTTTTTAGTCCCACCCCTGTGTTTTTTTTAGCCTCATTCTTAAAGGAAAGAAGGGGGAGGAAATTTTGCAAAATCACTTTATATTATCAGTTAGGTACATGTAACTGACCCACACATCAAAAAGGTCCTTCCTAAGATAATTTACTGCAGAGTTATGCATGAGTACATATTTTTGCCCCCTCGCCCCCTAAGGGGCGAAAGGGTGTAATTTCACAAAATCACTTTGTAGTATGTGTTGAATACGTATAAGCAGTCCACACATCAAAAATTGCTATTATATGATAATTTTGAACAAAGTTACGTGTGAAAACATGTTTTTTACCGACAAACCCTCAAAAATAAGGGGGGGGGGGTGATAATATAGAATTTCAAATAATCCTTTTGTAGTTTGTGTGTTGAGTACGCATAACCAATCGACATATCAAAAAATCGATTTCCTAAGATAATTTGGAGCAGAGTTACTTTTTAAAACGTGTTTTTGCCCCACTCCCACCCCCGCCTTTAAAGGGAGGAAAGAGGAAATTTCACGAAATGCCTTTATAATGCGTGTTGGGAAAGCATAACCTGCCCACGCATAAAAAATCGCCTAAGATAGTTCCGAGCAGAGTTGCGCATGGAAAAATGATTTCTCCCGCCCCACCCCCAAGGGGTATATGGTGGAATTTTACAAAATCCCTTAGCAGTGTGTGTCTTGAGTACGCATAACCAATCCATAGATCAAAAAATCGCTATCCTGAGGTACTTTGGAGCACAGTAACTCTTATAAGCGGGTTTTTGCCCCCCCCCCCCCGCTCTTAAAGGGAGGGGAGAGAAATATCGTAAAATCCCTTTATAGTGCGTGTTGGGAACTCATAAACAACCCACACATAAAATTTAATCTTACCAAGATAATTTGAAGCAAAGTTATGCTTTGAAAGGTGTTTATTAACCCCCCCCCTGCCCTTAAAGGGGGAGGGAAGGAGAAATTTCGTAAAATCCCTTTATAGCACGTGTTGGGAACGCATAAACAATTTACACATAAAATTTAATCTTACTGAGATTATATCAGTTAAGTTATTATAAATTGCTACTCTCAAAGTTGAATGATTTTTGCCTGATATAATGTAATTTGTTGTCTTCAATACGCACATGCATATTGACAATATACAGCAAAAATAACTTTTGCACATGATCAGGATACTGAATTCATATCGAATTGGTAGTGTATAGCGTAGATATTGCACCATTGTGAAGCACAAGCTAAATTTTTTACTAAAATGAAAAATATACACCGGAATTTTTCGAAAGTTTTACAGTATCGACAGTCGGCAGCAAAAGTATCCGAGCACTAGCAAAAATTCCTATGTAAAAAAAGTACACTGAATACAGTTTTGTTAAATAAATGCTTGTCGAATCCTGTTCTTAGTCAGTCTAAGAACAGGATTCGACAAGGATTTATTTAACAAAACAGTATTAAGTGTACTTTTTTTATATAGGAATTTTTGCTAATGCTCGGACACTTTTGTTGCCGACTGTAGATAATTGGATTACAAATTCATGCTTCGAATTCGGAAACAATTAATTAAAAAGAAAATAATAAATAAATAAATAAAAATATATCAAAATTGTGATGTCGCAAAAGTTTAAGCGCAAATGAGGTTTTATGCAAATATCTCTTTAAACGTGATTGGTGGAGGATAGGTCATTTTATCGCTTAGACTGTAAAGTATAGGAGATAAGACTCATTGCTGTGCGAGTAATCAAAATGCCGAAATCGCTGCAGTTCTCACCTGAAGAAGTTACGAATGTGTGGAAGATGAAAGCGGAAGGTAAATAAATCCGTTTTGCAAATGTCACTTACTTTAAATCGGCCCAAACATGGAAGGCAATTCAAAATTGCATATCACTCAAAAAGGCCGAGGAAAACCACATTTCATGAAAATAGAGGAATTAAAAGAATGGCTATAACTGACAATTTGCCTCTTAATCAGATTAAAAAATCGACGTAAATCAAAAATACTACGTGATACTTTACGCACATGAATAACCGAATCAGGATACATCAAAAAACAAAAATTAGCTTGTAAGCATTTTCTGAAACAGTGTCACGAGAAAGCAAGACTTCAACGAGAAAAACTGCACATGTATTATCGTGACGAATGGATTAGTGCTATTTTCTCTGATGAAAATAAGATAGAATTAGGATAGTCCAGATGGGTTCTCATTCTATTGGCGTGACTTCAGGAAAGATCCGAAGAACATATTCAGCAGGCAACAAGGTGGTGGTTCGCACATGGTATAACGCTTTTGGCTACACTGAACAAACGTCTCTTTGCTTCCTAATTGGCAGACAAAATTCAAACAAGTATCATGAAACACTAGGTGAGCATTTTTTGTCATTTGGAGAACTCCTAGGTGGTAGAGATGGGCGTTATTTCACGTAACATAATAAGTAATATTATTATTGCATTGTAGCCTGTTAGCACTATAATATATTACAAAAAAATATCCTATTAAAAAAATAATATTTTCAACTTTATCTGTGCACGCGAAATAGACAAGAAATTTCTGGCGATAAAACTGATATAATACACCATTATACAAGTAAAAAGCTTGAAATATTCCTTTCATATAATTACTTTTTATTTTATTTTATTTTATTTACAAAATACAAAAACAATATTATGAACGCCGGCTAAAGACTCGCATCAAACTTTCCGCGCAGATGTTCGAATCGATTCGTTACTTCACGTCTGAAAAAAATAGGTCTGAAATCTCAGTAAGGAATACAGACGATTTCATTGCAACTCTGTTACTCAGCGATATTCTGAATCAATAATATCTTTCCATTTCCAAGTTCATAAAATTATCGTTAAAAAAATAATACAGCTGCAGCTGTATTATTTTTTTTAAGAATAATTTTGTAATGATACTGTTTTCTAGTATGTATTACGAAATATTCCTTGTGAAATATATTAATCAAAATAATTTTAATAAGCTAGATAATTTTAACGTTTAAGACAAATAACATCGCGCTCATATTAATTTAGAAATGATTTTATTTGGTGTTGATTATTTTTCATGGGATAATAAAATCGTTTGAATAAAATACTTTGACACCACGGTTTAACGAAATAGTGTTAATTTATGCAGCTAGCATGAGATAGGTAAGGGGTGATTATTAGATGTTCATTTCTATTTCGTCATGAAGGTGCAGAATGGCATTACACTTGCTAGGTTTGGATTCTCTTGCGTATTAGAAACAGATGTTTCGGAATTTTGATAATTGAAAGGAAGGAGTGTTTGTTTATATTTTAATTGCTTATAGCAGATGGAATTGAAAATGCGTAATGGCATACAGCATTTATTGTGGTTTTATTAAGAATAATTTGAGAAGAAAATTGAATATTTATTTATTTATTTATTTTTACTGTTTAGCTATTCTTCACTTTTTTTTTTAAATCTGATTTTTTCTTGAGACTATTTTTTTTTATTCAAAATGAGTAAAGGTGTTAAGAATAGTTAATTATGCTCTTATGTTAAAATTAAGTGTCTGAGAAAATACATCATTTTATGCAATTTTTGTAAGCAAAATCTATATTTTTTAACAAGTGTTTCTAATTTTAGAAAACATATTCAAAGTGACCGTTTGCTAAGTATGAGTGAAAAACACAAATTTTCTTGTTCTAATCTGGAAAGTTCAAATTCTTCGGAAAATCAAAAGAAACAGTCACTCGGTAGTTTAAAATTTGGGATGCCTTAAAGATGTTTCTTAAAAATTTGCTATTATTATTTAACTAGTATATAACCCCGTCAAAAATGACGGAATGTGAACAATAAATCTTGAAAACGATGTTTAGAACATGAAGATTACCACGTGATCATTTAAATGTATTTTCAATTTTTGTTTATAAATCAAATGTGTTTCGATATTTTATAATTTTCGTTCTGAAATTAAAAAAATTCTACCCGATCAATAAATATGAATGACAATAAAAAACTGCTCGCTGACAAAAAGTATAGGCCCGACAACCACAACAGCAACAACACATCCCAGTGTTCCGTTAAGTGCTCTATTTAAAGTCATCATAATAAGAATAATCTGGTGTGTCACTCACACGACTTTCTCTTACCCTGAAATTTAATACTATAAGTACAGGTTGGAGATTAAAAGGTAAGATAACGAGTACTGTTATGTAAACCTATGTGGAACAATTCAAATTTGGCTTCGGAAGAGTTTTATATGATAATTAGTTCTGGCCCTCCTCAACCCCTCGTTTCATTAATGCACCTACATTTATACAGAATTTAATTCGGTTATTAAAAAATAATTCTGTTTTTAAAAAATTATTTATTAAAATTATTATTTAAAAAAGTTATCTTGTATGATAATACAGACGATTTCCATATTAGAGAAGTAGTATAACACTAAATATTAAAAAAAAAAAAAAAAAAATATGAATTTATTCACAATATTAAAGTAAAAAAAAAAAAAAAAAAAAAAAAAAAAAAAAATTTTTTTTTTTTTTTTGTTAAAATTGAAAAGAATCAATAACTTTATTTTAAATTATCGCAGATCGATGGTTCAACCATTCGTTTTAAACGTATTGTCGAGCTCTCATGAAAATTTACTCCCCGCGAGGGGGGGCGGCGAAGCTCCTACATACACAAAAAAATATTTCCCAGTTGACTATCTCTATTACAAAAAATATATATTCGTTTTATTTGGTCTAGCGCAGTCTATAGATGTTAAATTCTAATTACCTGCAATTTCCCCCATAGACGTAATGTATTTAAATACTTTTGAATGCCCCTGTACACGAACTATTTGCTTCATCTCAACGAAATCTTACTGTAGCATCCCTATATGATACACATTTAGAATACCGAGTTAGGAATTTCTGCGACTATTTGTTCTTGAGATATGCTGATAACAGACACACAGACAGACACACACACACACAGACAGACAGACACACACACACACACAGACCATTCGCTAAAAACATGATTTTCCTATTCAGGGGACCTCAGAACATGTAAGTATAACAAAAAACCACGTTTGAAAATTTGACCCTAAAACAATACTTTCTCGACCCTATGGGTAAGAGAAAGTAAAAAACTATTCACTTCATTTTACCAAAATACTTTTTTTTAAGACTATCGGAGATCCTGTTTTCAAATACGCAAGCGAAATGTGACGTCACTGGCCTTCCGTGGATGCAAGAAAAAGATTCCCTATGTTAATCGTCCATTGGATTTTTTGTAAAAAATTATTAAAAATCGAGAAAAATTATTTCCCGATTTTAATACCTGTATTTGGGTATAGATATGCTATCGTATCCATGTGTTAGATTGAGTTATTTTGCTGTCAAATTGACAAAATTTTAAGTTTCAAAACTGTGTCATCTTTGGCGTTTTTTGTATTTGGCGATTAAAAACATAATACGAAAATATACATGACAGATGTTTATTTTCGTAATATGTATTGTACGAAATATCGTTTCATATAATTCATCGCTCTCTTAATATAAGTTGTTTAAATAACCATGATTTTTGAAAGGAATTAAATATGTTCGCCAAAATAATTTGGCGATATTTTTTTTTTCCGCCAAGGATGACAGATATATTAAATCTATTCCGCTGCAACATATGAGTATGTTATATCAGACACTTTATTTAGACATTTGAAAACAAATTTGACTTCAAATTATGATAGAATATTTATCATTTTCCTTTTAAGTAGTATATTAGTTGGATATTTATTGTGTAAATATCATCCTTTGAAATGAAATGTTTATGTTTTGAATCGAATATGGAAATCGAATATGCAAAAACAACTTAATCTAACGCATGCAGACGATAACTAATACATATCTATACCGAAATATGGGGATTAAAATCAAGAAATAATTTGCCTCAATTTTTAATAATTTTTTACAAAAAAAAACAATGGGCGATTAACATAGGAAATCTTTTTTTTGCATCCACTGACGGCCAGTGACGTCATCACTTTGCTTGCGTATTTTCTAATTAACTATCCAATAATTACAGACACTCCATGCTAACCCAAATTCAACTCTACTCGATACTTCCAACCAGCTATTTCACCCGCAACATCGCCAAAATATCCGGGATCCAGATACGGACTTTCTCATTCTCAAGCGAACATTTTATCTTGACTCGACATTATCACCTTAGACTACTCTACTTTCAATACTCATTTCAACTGGTGACCTTTACTTGACCAACCAAACATTCTATCCCAACTATAAATTTACACTAATTTCAAAACTAAAATCAACTGGCGTCATTTACGTACTGAACTCGACGCCAATCATACCTTACAATGTAAACAAACAATGAAGCTTGATAAAAATATTTAAAGACTTTAATATGCTGTTACAAATATTTTAAGAGTTTTAAGGCTTTAATATGTTTTAGAAATACTTTAAGCGATTTTTTTTTTTTTTTTTTTCGTAGACACAGTCAAAGAGTCGTTCATTCGGAATCCATTTGGAATTTTTATTTTCTGAATGGCAACAGTTTTGGTTTGTTTTTATTTGGTATTCCGTTGCTTACAATCATGAATCATGAAGTTATATAATTCTATTTATAGATTCATGTTTATAATAGCCAGTGATCCATTATATTTAGTTTAGATCTTTAAACATTACAATTGAATAGTTTTTCAAGGTTTTAGTGAAAATAAATAAGAATACGTGCGATACAAAACATATTATATGTATGTTTCCGTAAGTTGAACCAGCTCAGTGAGTTGAACAAACGGAAAAAAAAAAATGGCTGCCAAAATTTTCTGTTTTGAAGCGGTACTAACCGGATTCGTTCATGACAGATGAGGATCATTATATATATTAACTAGTATATAACCCCGTCAAAAATGACGGAATGTGAACGATAAATCTTGAAAACAATGTTTAGATCATGAAGATTACCGGGTGATCATTCAAATGTATTTTCATTTTTTGTTCATAAATCAAATGTGTTTTGATATTTTCTAATTTTCGTTCTGAAATTAAAAAAATTCTACCCGATCAATAAATATGAATGACAATAAAGAAACTGCTGGTTGACAAAAAATATAGGCCCGAAAACACATCAGCAACAACACATCCCAGTGTTCCGTTAAGTGCTCTATTTAAAGTCCTCATAATAAGAATAATCTAGTGTGTCACTCACACGACTTTCTCTTACCCTGAAATTTAATGCTATAAGTACAGGTTGGAGATTAAGAGGTAAGATAACGTGTACTGTTATGTAAACCTATGTTAAACAATTCAAATTAGGGTTCGGAAGAATTTTATATGATAATTAGTTCTTTCCCCCCTCAGCCCCCCGTTTCATTAATGCACCTACATTTATATAGAATTTAATTCGGTTATTAAAAAATAATTCAGTTAAAAAAAATAATTTATTAAAATTATTATTTTAAAAAGTTATCTTGTATGATAATACAGACGATTTCCATATTAGAGAAATAGGATAACACTAAATATAAAAAAAATAGTTGAATTTATTCTCAATATTAAAGTTTAATAAAAAAAAAAAAAAAAAAAAAAAAAAAAAAAAATTGTTAAAAATGAAAGAAATCAATAATTTTATTTTAAATTATCGTAGATCGATGGTTCAACCATTCGTTTTAAAGGTGTTGGCGAGATCTTTTGAAAGATACCCACCCTGAATATTTACTCCACTCGAGGGAGGACATCTACCCCAGGGGGGGGAGGCGAGGCTCCTACATACACAAAAAAAATTTTCCCAGTTGACTATCTCTATTACAAAAAATATGTATTCGTTTCATTTGGTTTAGTGCAGTCTATAGATGTTAAATTCTACTTACCTGCAATTTCCCCCATAGACGTAATGTATTTGAATACTTTTGAATGTCCCTGTACACGAACCATTTGCTTCATCTTAACGAAAAGCTTACTGTAGCATCCCTATATGATACACATTTAGAATACCGAGTTTGGAATTTCTGCTACTATTTGTTCTTGAGATATGCTAATAAAAGCCACATAGACACACAGACAGACACAGAGACCATTCGCTAAAAACGTGATTTTCGTACTCAGGGGACCTCAGAACATGTAAGTATAACAAAAACTCACGTTCGAAAATTTGACCCTAAAACAATACTTTCTCGACCCTATGGGTAAGAGGAAGTAAATAACGATTCACTTCATTTTACCAAAATACTTTTTTTTAAGACTATCGAAGATCCTGTTTCCAAATACGTAAGCGAAGTGTGACGTCACTGACCGTCCGTGGATGCAAGAAATGATTCCCTATGTTAATCGTCCATTGTATTTTTTTGTAAAAAATTATTAAAAATCGAGGAAAATTATTTTCCGATTTTAATACCCGTATTTGGGTATAGGTATGATATCGTATCCATGTGTTAGATTGAGTTATTTTGCTGTCAAATCGACAAAATTTTAAATTTCAAAACTGTGTCATCTTTGGCGTTTTTTGTATTTGGCGATTAAAAACATACTACGAAAATATACATGCCAGATGTTTATTTTCGTAATATGTATTGTACGATATATTGTTTCATATAATTCAGTTAAAATAACCATGATTTTTGAAAGGAATGAAATATGTTCGCTAAATAATTTGGCGATATATTTTTTCCGCCAAGGATGACAGATATATTAAATCTATTCCGCTGCAACATATGAGTATCTTATATCAGACACTTTATTTAAACATTTGAAAACAAATTTGACTTCAAATTATGATAGAATATTTATCATTTTCCTTTTAATTAGTATATTAGTTGGATATTTATTGTGTAAATATCATCCTTTGAAATGAAATGTTTATGTTTTCAATCAAATATGGAAGTTTGCTATTTTATTTTTCTAAAGTTTTGAAATTTAAAATTTAAATTTTATCAATTTTACAGCAAAAACAACTTAATCTAACGCATGCACACGATAACTAATACATATCTATACCGAAATATGGGAATTAAAATCGGGAAATAATTTTCCTCAATTTTTAATAATTTTTTACAAAAAATCCAATGGGCGATTAACATAGGAAATCTTTTTCTTGCATCCACTGACGCCCAGTGACGTCATCACTTTGCTTGCGTATTTTCTAACTAACTATCTAATAATTACAGACACTCCATGCTAACCCAAATTCACCTCTACTCTATACTCCCAACCAGCTATCTCACCCACAACATCGCCAAAATATCCATGATCCAGCTAGGGACTTTCTCATTCTCAACCGAACATTTTATCTTGACTCGACATTATCACCTTAGACTACCCTACTTTCAATACTCATTTCAATTGGTGACCTTTACTTGCCCAACCAAACATTCTATCCCAACTATAACTTTACATTAATTTCAAAACTAAAATCAACTGGCGACATTTACGTACTAAACTCGACGCCAATCATACCATACAATGTAAACAAATAATGAAGCTTGATACAAATATTTAAAGACTTTAATATGTTTTTACAAATATATTTTAAGATTTTTAAGGCTTTAATATGTTTTAGAAATATTTTAAGCGTTTTTTTTTTTTTTTTTTTTTTTTTTAATGAAACAGTCAAAGAGTCGTTCATTCGCAATTAAAGAGTTGTCCATTTGGAATTTGTATTTTCTGAATGGCAACAAATTATGTTTGTTTTTATTTGGCATTGCGTTGGTTGCGTTGTTTATAATCATGAAGTTACATAATTCTATTTATAGGTTCATGTTTATAATAGCCAGTGATCCGTTATATTTAATTAAACATTTAAACATTACAATTGAATAGTTTTTCAAGGTTTTAGAGGGAATAAATAACAATATGTGCGATACAAAACATGTATGAAAATGATATGTATGTTTTCGTAAGTTGAATTGAACAAATGGGGAAAAAAAAAAATGGCTGCCAAAAGTCTCTGTTTTGAAGCGGTGTAAACCGGAATCGTGAATGACAGATGAGGATCATTATATATATTAATTGTTTCTTAATTACATATATGGCTTATAATATGAGAATTCTTTTTTTTTTTTTTTTTTTTTTTTTCAGAAAACGGCTCTCGTGTACGTGTTTCTTGATATTATTTCAGATATTCTGTTTTCGTGTTTAAAGTAATTGGTTTAATGATCCTTAAGCTTACTCGATTGGGACAAACGTTTGCGTAAAATTTTGACTCTACCACTATTTCATATCAGCAGGTTTTTTTTTTTTTTTTTTTTTTTTTCTAATTGAAGAAATTCTAGTGTTAAATAAAGTGAAGATTACTATTCGAAAGCATTGGGACTTAAAAACATGAACCGCATCCACTATGTAGGACACATGTATATATTGTATATCATCCAGAAAGTATTAGAAAGACATTAGCCATATGTAAACTAAAAAAGTAATAGGTTATAAAAATAATATGTTGCAAAAACCTATTACCAAAGGAAGTGTGGAACGAAGTAACCTATTACTGAAAAGTAACTATTTATCCCATCTCTACTAGGTGGTCCCAAATGGATCTTTCAGCAGGATGATGTAAAGCTCCTATATATACGAGCTGGCGCATCAGGCATTTTGTTGCCTTAGGGTTGCCACATGTACCCAGCGCGTTTCTCTGATAAACAAACGACAAACATTTTTTTTTTATCGTCTTACGTTACTTTAGAGCAACTTGTTTTATTATATTTTATAATTTTAGCTAAGTAAACTATGATATGGAAGTTTGTTTAGCGATAAACTGCTATAATCATTCAAAAAGTGAATATAAAGTGTTCACAGACCTTCTATTACTGTGTATTTGAGTTTTGGCGACATTTTGTAAAAGAAACAGAAACCGCCCTAACAACACATCGTACATCCATAGGATAGCCTCAGAATAAGATGACATCCTGAGAATGTACTGTGAAAAAAATGTGTTTTTAGGAATATTATTGTTGCTTATTGCTCTTATCTTGACCGGATTAGCTTCAGATCAAGATTTCTTAAAATCATTAGAGAAGCGATAAGGACGCCGCAAGCGGGAATGCTGTCCTCTTCGGAGGCAAAAAAATGGCGGTGATGCGCCGGCCTATTATTTTATTTAGGGGCTCTAGGATGATGCGTCAATACGCACTTCCCGTTGTAAAAAGAAAAGAAAAAAAAAGGCTTAGATCTCAAAATATCAGTGTGATGAACTGGCCAGCACTCAGTCCGATAGATAACGTGTGGGGAACCCTCTCACGTGACATCTACAAGAATGGGAAGCAGTATTTCTCAGTGCAAGAGCTCAAATCAGCGATCGAGGAAGCTTAGCACAGATTCTCTCCCGAAACCTTCCAAAAGCTCGTGTTCTCAATGGAAAATCGCTCATTTGATCTCATCAGGTGCAATGAAAACACCATAGACTGCTAAAGGACTTTTATGCTTTGTCAAATGTAAATATTTTGGTTTTATGCATAAACTTTTGGGACATCACAATTTTGATTTTTTATATAATTTATTATTTTCCTTTCGTTTAATTGTTTTTGAATTCGTAACATGAATTTGTAATCCAATTGTTCAGATACAATAAAACTTTCGAAATATTCCGCTGTATATTTTTCATTATATTAAAAAATTTTAGCTTGTGCATAAACTTTTGCGCCGCACTGTGAAAATGGTCGAATCGTGTTCTGGACCTCACAAAACGTGCAATCCCCATTAAAAAACGGAAATCTAAAATTTTTACGAAACAATTTTCCTTTTTTTAACACGCTTTTATTAGCTTCACCTGTATGTATGTTTGTATGTATCAATATATGTTTGTAACCGCTCTGGGAACAAACAAAAAATCAATATTGTAAAAAAAAGATTTTCCCTACGTGAACGCTGTGGCTGTGAGGTAAAGCTCCACGCTACGAACCTAATGGTCTAGAGTTCGAGCCCAGTCAGGGAAGATTTTTTAAAATGGTTTTTGTTTAATTCTAAATTATTTTAATTAAAGATTTAAATGTATGTAAATATTATGGTGTGTCACTCACACGATTTTCTCTTACCCTGCATTTTAATACTAAGATAGATATTTTGTGCTTTTTAGTTCACATTTCTATAGAAGCGTGTTCTTTAATTTCTTAAAACTATAATATTATTTCTATTGAATATAGAAGAAGGTAAAACGTAAACAAAATTGTTCCTGGAAATGGGAAGAAATGTCGCTGTTTACCCGAAGTTTTGTCGCCTTTTCCGCTATGAGTTTTCATGAATTACTAAGTTCAATCATTGAAAGTTGGTTGTCACTAATCGAGTCGAGATTTTCCTTAACAATGTTAGGAAACTTTTAGATTTATCGCCTCCCTAAGCTTAGTAGTGATCTAGGTAAATGATGTTGATTGTTGCTGGAAATGAGAAAGATTTCGATGATTGTACATGGATTTGGTTAGCATTTCCGCTGTGAACTTTCATCATTCACAAAGTTCAGTCATTAAAAGTGGGTTGTTATTAATCACATCAAAAGTTCCCTAAACAGGATTACTTTAATTTTACATTTATCGGCAAGGCTTTATAATGAACTACGAGTAAGTAAACTTTCAGGTTGAAGTTGCGTGGGTTTAACACTGAACTAATATGCGTTTTCGCTTTGTTTGCAGCACTCGTGCCTACTTTCGAAAGGCCGTGTCTTCTTTCGACCCGAAACAATTGTTGCGAGTTCTTGCATTTTATGGTGTTTATTCAAAGTTTTGTAATTATTACTTTTAAACGCCAGTTCTATGGTGCTTTTTATGACTAATAACTGTGCTATGATACAACGTGGGCAATTAACGACGGTCAGGAATGTGGGATTCACCCCTAGAGAGGACCAGCTGAGCCATTTTTATTAGCGTATACAAATAGCGATCCGTAAAAATGCCATCACAGTACCGAAACTGTAATCTTGACTTTTTTTTATAACTGAAATTCTGTTCATTCGTTAGTAAATTATGCAAATGAAATTTTTTAAAAGCTAGCGTATGCGTAGATAAAAATTGTTTAGTAAAAATGCTCATATTTCGTAAGATAGTTAACATTTTTGCATTCTGATTTCAGCATGCTGTGTCTAATGAAGTATGACAAATATTCTGAAAATGTCTTTACTCTGTGTCTAATACCCTACGTGTTACAATTAAAAAAGTAGATTTTTTTTTAATCAATATTAAAAAAAAAAAAAAAAAAAAAAAAAAAAAAAATCCGTTATATCTCCATGAATATATGTGGTAGCCTCTTAAAAATTTATACAGTTAACAAGCATTACTTTTTACAGGGTGATCCAAAACATTTTGATTTTTCTTTAATTTTTTGGTGGTCCCCTTTTCCTTTTCAGGACACAACTTTTGCTGAAATGAATGAGATATAACGTGTTCTTTACGCTACCAAAGTTTCAAGATGATTCAAAAGAACTTTTCTAGATGTTTGACAAAATGTCTAAATTTGAAAGTGTCCAAATACTTATTGGTAGGTAGTATACACTGGTGCTGGACAACTGCTAAGGACGGATGACAATAGCTTAGTTATTGTCATCCGTCCTTAGCAACTGTCCGCCAGTCTATTATGTAGTAGTTTTATAAAATAACTGTATAGTAATAATTTTGGATGTAATTTAATTTCCTAAAAGATCTGTTCATTAATATAATTTTATTCTGTCAAATAGAATTTTAATTCTATAGGTAGTATACACTGGTGGACAATTGCTAAGGACGGATGACGATAGCTTAGATTGTCATCCGTCCTTAGCAATTGTCCACCAGTCTATTATGTAGAAGTTTTATAAAATAATTGTATACTAGTAATTTTGGATGTAATTTAATTTCCTAAAAGATCTGTTCATTAATATAATTTTATTCTGTCAAATAGAATTTTAATTCTATTTATTTTATAACAGGAAACTTAACAATGTTTTATCGCGGAACGCGGGTTTACGGGTCGAAAGTTATTTCCCGGAGCGGGTGCGGGTCAAGTTTACCCAATCCGCACAGGACTCTAACTGCAGTACGGCCGAAGTAAATTATGAAAATTGATACTTACCAGGAAACCATCCCGATAGTGTAACAATAGAAATCAATTAAATAATGTTCATTCGAGAGGGCATAATGTAACGGGATTTTTGACGCGTAAACTGTTTTCCATCTTGAGCCTGTTCTCGAGAAATCTATTTTTAAGTAAAAATGTAGTAACGAGAAAGGAGTGGGAGGAGTCTCCATAAAATTTGTCAGAACCATGACTTTTCTCATTTTTTATATTTTACATTAACTAATTTTCAGACATTATATCTCGTTAGATTGTGTCTAAAAGCTGAAATGAGCAACTAATTTATGCATCAAACAACACGTTTGTGTATGCCTTTTTTATTTCTGCTTGTTTTGGATTGCATTGATTTTTTCAGTAAGGCGTGGTTTTATCGATTCAGGCGCGGTTGCATCCAGTGTTGCCAGACTTTGCGACTTTTTTATTCAATAGTCACCAATAATTTTGAGAGGTAATATTCGATATACACAATAGACGATTTTTTGATTCGATTCGTCTATTTTGTATATCAAATATCAGTTCCCAAAATTATTGGTAATTACTGAATAAAAAAGTCGCAAACTCTGGCAACACTGGTTACATCGATCATTTAGCGAACTTTCAGAATTTATAACTGGAAAACGAACTAACAAGGGCAATTGTTTTATGCATCAAAAACATGTTTATACATGCTCTTTCGATTGATGCTTGTTTGGATTTTATTATTATTATTATTATTACAGTACGAGAGGATTTCCTGATTTCAGTATGAAAAATTCGCCCATTGTATTATTCTTTTTTATCCCTGTCATTTGTGCAATCACGAAATCTAGTCTCATAGGCAAGCTTTTCGTTCAAACCTTTAATTATATTAACATAGCTGTTTTATTTATTACTATTATTATTTTTATTTTATTAGGACTGAGGACTGTTAGTCTCAATCTGGGATTTTTGCGATGTCATTTTTCGATAGTTGGACATTTGTCGAAATCTAAAATTTATCGAAAATATAATTGAATTTGAAAGCGATGTTATAATTTGAAAAAAAAAAAAAAAAAACTAATAGTCCTCCGTCCTAAACTAAATTCTGCTTTTGGAAGAATTTCATCAAAATATTTTTTTTTTTTTTTTTTTTGGGGGGGGGGGGGAGAAAAGAAAATTAATAATAATTAGTATCGAAACAAACACTATCCAAAAAGGTTTTTTTTTTATAATTTTGAATTAGTAAATAAAAAGTGGGCGTGCAAAATGAAATAAAAATAAGTAAAAAAAATGAATGTAATGATTTAATTTTCATATAAAACATGATCGCGTGCTATCTTAAGAAGTAGATCTAAAATTTGAAGTTTATGTGGTGCGTGTGGCATCTATAAAAATTGTTTTAAGAAATAGAATAGAATAAAGAAAGCAACGATGTTGGTTGCATTTTGTTATACAGTTTGAATTTTTGAATTTTATAGAAGTAATATCAACCGTAGGAATAATTTCTTATGTTAAAACTATAGGGAATTGTTATGTGAGCACAAGCGATGCTATTATTATTATTATTATTTATTTATTTATTTTATTTTTGTTTTGTTATTTTAGGTCACGAAAGAAGAATTCGTCGATTATTACACGGCAGTAAGTGCTTCAATTGATGAAGATGGCTATTTTGATCTGATGATGAGAACATCTTGGAAGCTATAAATGAAGTTTCTTCAAAAAGAATATACAATGAATATGTAGCATTGGACATATTCATTTTGGCACTATTATCCAATCTCAAAAGTGCAAGCATTGTATAAATGTTTTCTTTTTTTCTCTCATTCTAACGGTATATGCCATGCTGTCTGTACTCCTTCCCATGCATTGTGAATAAAAAATATCAATTTGTCCCATAAAAATTAAGTATGTGTAGTATTTAAATAACAAAGATATAAATTATTAGAAAATTTTTAAATGTAAACCAGTTCTAAGAACAGAATGTAAATAAATAAAAACACCATTAAAAGTTTAAGCAATTAAAAGGCATTTCAAAAAAGCGGTATATTTCTTTATCAGGGAACAGCTTTCTTCAGTTCTTCGACAGATGATCATATTTATGAATTAGTTTAGGAAATGAAAATCCAATTGCATATTAAAATTTTGTATTTCATTTTTGAGACGACAGAGCTATTGCTTTTAGACAAAATAGACCACTTGAAAAAAGTTTTTTTTTTTTTTTCTCCTTTGGCAACAAGTAAAAAAGATGTTTAAAACAAAGTTGAGAAGCAATATACTAAAGAAATTCTGAGAAACGAATGTAGTAAGTACCCATTGCTAAGAAACGTAACTTTCTATTTTAATGTTGAAAAAAATCAGTTTTTTATTTATTTATTTTAATACGCATTTTGTATTTTCGACCAATTGAAAAAGATTTTTCCCTTTTTGTCCCTATTGCATCAAGTTAAAAAATATTTAAAATAAAATTGAGAAAAACCATGCGAAAGAAGAAATTTTAATAAATGAATATAATAAACGTTGCTAAGGAACGCAGCACAGTTACTGAATGTCTTTATATAGCAGGGAAAAAAAAATAATAATAAAAGTCCTGTTGTTTTAAATTAAATACCGTTTTGTACAGTACTTTATATCTGTTATTTAGAAAACAAAAGTAGGCTTCGGTTTCTTTCCCTTTATGTTTCGATTAGTTCTTGTCATTTTATCTAAACTTTTGTAACAATTCTACTCTTATTTTATTTTAATATTGTAGATTATAACATGAGTACCATATTTTCCGGCGTATAACGCGCAGGCCACATAAATGAGTTACACACGTGAAATTTTAATTTACAATTAAAGCTATATTTGTAAGAAGCAACAGCTCGTTAAACAATAGCGTTTACTGAAAATTTAAATTTCCAGTGTGTAACTGATTTAACAAACCTGCGCGTTATACGCCGGAAAATACGGTAATTAAAACTTTCTGAATGGTGTTTAATGTACGAAGTATATGAAAATGAATGTGTACAAATTTGTCCTAAATTGTTTAAGAATTCTTCATAAGTTTAATAAAAACCCCGATTCTAAACTTTTGTGTCAGCATGTGAAATATTTATTTCGTAAAAAGGAAAACATACACAATAACTATAATGCCATAATATGGTTCTGTGTTTTGAACATACCTAATCTCGCCGACAGCCGTGGCTAATGTTATGGGAAAATTTGTTTCTACAATTTGCTCATTGCCTAATATCGTTTTATTTATTTATTTATTTATTTATATATATATATATATATTTTATTTTTTTTATTATTATTATTCCGTTTCCCCATTCAGAAAATTCGCAACCGTTGAATTAGTACTCATTTTCCCATTTTTTTTTTTTTTTTTTAACAATTTTTGGAAAATAAGTACTAATTTACTGTCTGTGAATTTTCTGAATGTGGAAACAAAATTGAAAATAATACATTAAATATTGCATAATTATTATGGAAACAAGTTTTCACATAGAATATCATGTGCCATATCTGTCGGCGAAATTACGCATTGTCCGTTTTTAAGAATCCGCTCTTCTTACAATTTTCCCATCTCCGGTCACCCAATCCCATGTGAAAATTTGTTTATAGAATTATTCATTACCTAATATATTTTTTAAATACCATATTTTCACAAACTGAAAAACGAGTTCTAATTTAAGGTAATAATAAAGCACCACAGAACTGGCGTTTTAAGTAATAATTACAGAACTTTGGATAAACACAATGAAATGCAAGAAACTTGCAACAATTGTTTTGGGTCGAAAGAATACACGACCCTTCGTCAGGCGAACAAAGTAGGCACGAGTGCTGCTGTCAAAGCAGCAATGCACCAGTAGGCACGAGTGCTGCAGTCAACCGCTGCCGATTTGATTGCAGCACTCGTGCCTACTTTGTTCGCCTGACGAAGGGTCGTGTATTCTTTCGACCCAAAACAATTGTTGCAAGTTTCTTGCATTTCATTGTGTTTATCCAAAGTTCTGTAATTATTACTAATTTAAGGGTTGTGAATTTTCCGAATGTGAAAATGGAATTTAAAATAAGTTCATTTCTAATTAAATTAACCTGAAAATATTAAGCAATTAAGCAATGAGGAATTCTTTAAACAAATTTTCCCATAGTGTTGAATGAAAATGAGTGGCCGGAGACAGTAAAATTATAAGAGGAGGAGAGAAGCTTTAAGACTTCTCTATAAGAAAAAGGCATGTTTACAAACAAACGCTCTGTCAGTCAATCTTTGCCCCTCTCGAGTGACAAAATGTCAACCTATATTGGTGAAATACCAGTGTTTTGCTACTCACCCATAATTTGACTGCGAGTGAAGTCACGTGCCCTTAGAGGGGTATTCCACAACGAACGAATGTAACATTCACAATAAATAAAGGCAATTATTTTCGCAGTGGTTAGAAACCCGGCAGCCGGGTCTTTATTATATTCCCGGCAATTCTGGCACTTGAGCAGTATGCTTGCCGGGGGAATCATGATTCATCAGCCAGTAAATTGAATGACTCTTACCTACACATTTTTTCAATAATTCATTTCCGCTGCCACTTTGAATTGTTTGAATTCGTATCGTATTTATTTATATTAATCATGTTTTATAGCTTAGTTCTCTCTTCTCTCTTGATTTTTCTCGTTAAATATTTGTTTCATTATTCAGCTTTATTTTCTGCTTTATTTGTTGCATTATTTTTTTTTTTTTTTAATCAGTTGATAGAATTAGTTATTTTGTTTTGTCCATTAAAAAGAAAAAAGGCCGAGATTAGTGTGGGACATTTACCTATTCTGAATTTAAAGAAAAGCTGCATCTATAGATGTATACTAATCTACAATTTCATAAGATAAAAATGTGATTGGTATCTCTATCAACGTAAATGATAAACAGAAATTTCATATACATATATATCCTTTGAGAATGGTAGTAGCAGTACATAAGCTGTCTGACAAGTTATCAGATAGTGATAAAAAGGAAGAGAAAATAATTAATGTTGAAAAGTGATGTTAAAAAAAGGTCTTAAAAAAAAAAAAAAAAAAAAAAAAATCAAGAATTGCACAAGGGGAGAAAAGTAAACCTCCTGGAACCTCATCTTTTGAAATTAATCTGAAATGCTTAAATTTAGTACGAGATGTAATTATTAAAGCCATAAAAAGAGGGGATTTAAATTTGGAGAAATATTGAAATTATGAATGCTTCAAGTATGAGTGCACGTACATCATTTGTTATATTTACAGAATATTATTATTATTATTTATTCCTTTTAAAATCCAGATATTATAGATTAAAGAAGAATTGAATTTAAAAGTTAGCATTTGTGCGTAACACATTAATAGCTTTTAAAGTGAAAATCTCTTACATGCCTTGTCGTGTTGCTCAATGAGATTGCATTTAAAAAATCAACTCCATTGTCTGTTTGTTAAATCATTTCCTACAATATGTCCCTAAAATAGTACTTATACTTGAGCCTAAGATTTTTCTATGGTGACTGCACACGAAAAAAATAAAATAAATAAATAAATAAATAAATAAAATATTACCACCCACCCACCCATACACACTACTTGTTGAAAGTAAGCTGGTTACACATGCTACATATTTAAATTCTAGAAATGATTTTTCTTTTCTTCCTAGATCTTTTTTTCTTTTCTTTTTTCATTTATAAAAGCAATCATTCAAATTAGTATGCTTTTAGTAATTTAAAAACAAATTCTAGTAGATCTTTATCAATTCATTTATATAATTAATTATTAATTAATATATTTATTTAGTTAAATCGAACTAACATTTTACAATGTGATAAACATAGATAGAATATTACTTTTACTAAATTTTACTTTAAAAAGAGAAAAATATTTTATCAGCAGTTTTTTCTTTTTTTAATGCTTTTTTTTTAATGATCGCATTAGATATATATATATATATATTATTTATTTATTATTAAAAACAACCAATGTGTTATACACAAATATTAACTTTTAGAGTTACATAATTGTTTCTCTACCCCATCTGGGTTTTAATAGGAATAAAATAAAAGAAAAAAAAAGGAAAGGTAAAGGAAAATACTTTTATAGTTCTGTAAATAGAACTAAATGTACATTAATATTTGAAGCATTCAGATACAATCTCCAACCAATTTTAATCAACCTATCTCCATATTTAAGCCCCCTCTTTTTATAACTAATATCTATAATTCTCACTAGATTTAAGCAGTCTAATTTTTTTCTTATGACTTTCAGATTGACTTCAAAAGATGAGGATTTTTTTTTTTTTTGTTTGTTTTGTTTTGTTCAGTTCTTTTGTACCAAAAAAAAAAAAAAAAAAAAAAAAAATTAAATAATTAAATAAATAAAACAAAAAACTATTATTATTATTATTGTTGTTATTGTTATCATTATTATTTACATTACTTTTAAAAATTAATTTTATCTTTCTTCCTTTGTCATTAGCTTGCTACTTTTTTATTAAAAAATATTGTTACTTCCACTCTTAAAGGGAAAAAATATTGAATTTCCATTTCATGTTTATAATTCATACAGTCGACAGTAAATGGCGACACCAATCATAAATTTATCTTCTCAAATTTAGATTTTTATACATGGTTTTATTCTTAAATTAGTATAAACCCTACCTTTCTACAGATAAAATAAAACTAAAAAAGTCTGACAATCTTACATATTTTAATCTTAAAAATATGAACTCCTACAAATTCAATTTAAAATAATAATAATAATAATAATTTTAAGTGTGGGAGGAAAAAATGAATACATGTTATCTTAAATACGAAAACTAAAATTAATTTGTATGTGAAATAAATGTCTTATTATGAACTAAAATTAATTATTTAATAATCTTTAAAATAGCTGGTAAAAGATTTTAATCATTAATCTTTTTATGCAAATGATCTATAATGCTAAAATTGTATATTGGAAAACATTTTTAAATATTTTCGTTAAAACCCAGAGAATATGAATTATTCAGAGAGTATTTATTCTCTGCGTCACCCGACACTTCACCTATAGATCAAGTATGCCCTGCTCGGAAGTCCTACTACACAAGCGCAGAAGACTGCCGTGTCTGTAATATGGACCCGGCTGCCAGATCTCTAACCACGGCCAATTATTTTACTTAAAAACACAATAAAGTTGCATAGTGAAAGTTTTTTTCCTTATAATGTTACGAGGGAGGGGGGGGGGGCTTCGTCCCTCTACTCTAGACATCCACAAAAATTTCTGGTAGCAAAAAATATACAAGTTGGCAGCTGTGAACCCATATCATCCGAAAGTAAGTTCCGTTTACATTTCTTGCGACAACATCACTGAGATCACTACCGACGAGATATTAGAGTAGATCCCGGACTAGTAACCTTTTTGCTTCTCAACATCGCATTCCCACCATTCAACCGATTCATTCGCCAAACCGACTTTTCTGCCGTCAAACCTACAATCCCACCACCACCAAGACAAGTTTCCTCTACCTTTGTTATCGCTGTTTTATATTTCATTTGGGTATAAATTAAACATAAACCGCTTACCTACCTACAGTAGCTGAAATGGAAAGCAAGTAATCTAATCCTTTTTACTGATTGAAAGCTTTGACTTTTCTTTGGAGTTTTAATGGTAAGAGGAACAAACCATTCAAAACATGCAAAATCCCAAGAACCAGTTGCCAAGAAAGCGATTATCGTCAAAAGAAGGCACAAACAGCAGAGTGATGTTCCGGGGATTTTTCTTCATAGTCAGTATAGGGAATCCGTACTCTACTAATAGCAAGAATTGTATATCTGCTCGATGGAGATCACACTTTCGCACGCATGCGGTAGTTACCCTGATTTTTATGCCATTTTAAGTTAGCTAAGTATTGTGAATGCTTCTTAATACACGTTTGAAATAGCAAAAAAGTTTTGATAATCTCAACGCTCTGTTATCTGTTTTCTCAATGCGAAGAGCATTAAATCATTCCACATTCATCAACAGATCTATGAAGTTTGCGGAGAAAACGTGATAAGCGTTTCATTGGTAAGAAGATTGACGTGGAACCCTAGAGCATATATTTGACTAGAGAGCGTATTCAATTCTAAATTTCCTATTTATCCCTTTGCGGCGCAAGACAATTTCAAATATTTAAATTATACTGCCACAGGAATTCATGAACTAAATTAAACTAAAAAAGTTTTAAATTTTAAGGTTTAAAAAACCGGCCCTTTCTGATATGTTATACACGTGAATTTTTGCTAAAAAATTTCCGGGATGAATTTTTGCAGCTGGATCTTAAATTTTGCTTTCTCGCAGCGAGGACAGCGCGCGTTAAGGGGTTAAAGCATAAAGAAGATCGAAGATGATTTTCATCGGTCACATGACAGTAAAACAGCCAGATCCGTCTGTAATTGAATGACACAACAAAAAATCTATAATACCACTTGTTTGAAAGTGAATTGAGGGGCGTGATAAGTGACTTCAGTGAAAACTTGAAAACAACTCATCGTGTGATTTTTTTTTTTTTATGTTGGTTACATTCTTCCATGAAAGATACGCTCTCTAGTCAAATATATGTTCTAGAAGTGAATATATGCTCTATTCAAAGAAAGACGTGATGATATATGCATGATGACGGTAGGAGGTAAGCTTTTATCTTTGCTTAGGAATGAATTAATTGGTTTAATTTTAGTGGCTTTCATCTTTTTTGATGATGAGATTAATGCTTGGTGTAAAAAATTGGTACATTCATGACGAGACCAAGGAATATAGTTAACATCACAGGTAGCATCTTTCTATAAAGAGGGAATACAAAAGCTTATGTCTTATGCTATGCTGTTAAAAGTGCGTAGAAAATAGTGGAAGTAGTGTTAAGAAATAGCCTAACCTTTAAAGATTTTTACACATTAAATGAATTTTCTGAATACATGTGATTATAAGAAACGGAACTTACTTTTCTAATACGGCTCATATAACTCCGTACACTTAAAAAAAAAATAGCTTTTTTTTTTAGTGTAAGTGAAAAAACAAAAGGAAACTATAAGAGAACATATATTAATTACATTAAGAGCATCAGAAAATTAAAAACTCACAAAGTAAAAAAAGAAAAATGAGCAGAATCTTTATTGGCAGAATTTTACACTTTAAGAAATTGTATCGCTAGATTGCGATTAGGGATTGAAAAAAAATGCTCCAGTGACTGACCCTAAAAATAAAATTATGCCCGTTAAAGTTATAATTTTTTTTTTCTCCGAGAAGAGAAATGACCTTTTAATAAATAGTCATCATTCTTGATTTTATAGAAATTTATTACAAATACGAGTACTGGACTTTTTTCTCAAGATAGAGAGCTGGCCAACTCACGAATTTTACTGAAATTTCTTAGAGTGTACCATAATATAAAAAATGAAAAATATCATCAAAAATTCTATTAAAAACATTAAAAGTTAGAGTGTGTTACAATAAAGTAAAAGAATATAGCATTTATTATACAAGGTACAAAAGAAACATTTTACAATAGTAAATAAACTGGATAATATATTACATAGCTGTAAAATATTATGTAGTAAAACAATGATCCTGTCGTTTTGGTCTTTTGGATGAGTAAAAGATCCAAATGACATTTCCAAAGACTCAAAGAATGTCCTCATGAGCAAAATTATAATTATACAGAAATTTTGCTTTTCTGTATTTACAATTTAAATTTGCTTAGGTTTATATTAATAGAATAAGGATGAATAATAAGACATAAATAAATAAGAAGAAGAAGAAGAAGCATAATCTAAAAAGAAAAAAAAAATGTAGCATTAATTGAAACCTGTGAGAAAGTATAAAGTCAAAGCTATAAAATTCTATACATGGGTAATTTTTGTTTGAATAAAATAAGGAGTATACAAACAAAATAAATATTTTACGAATCAACATACATAAAAAGAAAAAGAAAAAAATGTTAAGACAATTTAAAACAGAGGCCTGTTTTTTAACTGTAAATTTTTATGCATTCTTCTATATAAATAAAACAAAGAGTTTGTCGACGGAATACATCTGAGCGGACCACTCCTATTTCTGATTGGTCTAGATTTATCTACTTTAGTGATGAAAGTCGGCCTTTTTTTTAGTAAAAACTGATGAATTTTTTTTTAAAGACACTGCATAGATGTTATACTTTTTTAAAAGAGCTCTAAAAACTGTTCATTTTTTACATCAAGTTATTAGATTTAAAGATATTACGTTGCAAAGTTTCACAACACGATATCATTCGATTGCTTTTATTTTAAAACAAGAGTCTGATATTAAACAAAAAACAATCTAATATTGAAGAATAATAAATAAATTTTTAAAAATTGAAAGTTCTAAGAGCTGCAATTTTTAAATTACAGAGTACTTACTTCCCATACACAATCCATTAAATTTGTAAGCAATTGTTGATTCATTCTTGAGAATCATTCACGTAAGACCGTAGAGCATTGTTGCAAAACGGAAGAAATATTTAATTTCATTTAATTTGTAGTATGTTATTTTGACTTTTTGACCTTAAAAGGAATTTTTAATTATGTTATATAAAAAATAAACAGTGATTCAATTCTTTTCAAAATGCATTTAAATTTAGTGACCAGCAAAGCGGACGTAGCCTGCTAGTATTAAATAATAACAATTAGTACGCTGAGGCCATCACAAAACTTCCTTCTATATCATTCTATACAGAGCCTGATTAAAGGGGAAGCACACATTATCTCCGCTCTCACCGGAATATTTTTACAATTATTTTTTACTTCATGTCATAAAAATTCCACGCTTTGACGAGGAAATATTTTTTATAAAAAATGAACGGTGTAAAACAATCCAATTTACTCACCGTTATTAGACACCAGAATTCTTCTAAAATAATTTTTAATGAGAATTTTCTGTTTATTATAGGAGGAAAGTATTTGTTAAAAAATAACAGTGTAAGTATAAATAATGTGTGCTTCCCCCTTAATCAGGCTCTGATTCTATATAACAGCGTCACTTACTGTTTAACACACACAAATGTTTAATCATAACTTATCACTATAAAGATTTAACATATGAAGTTTGGCGCAGTTTTAATGAACAAATGCTGAGATGCAGTAATGTGGAAAAGCATTGAAGTTGAATAAAAACATCGTCACCTGTCGTCCGATAGACATTCTTCTAATTAAATCAACTTAGAGTTTCCTGGTGATTCTTTCATATACCAAGATCTGTGCAATTATAGAATATGCAGAAACAGTCCGAAGAACATCCGATAGTAAATGAAGTTGTCGCTTATTTGCCCCCAAAATTAGGACTATTCAGGAATAATAAGGGGATCAGTGTTGCCAGATTCGGGGACTTTATTATTCAATATCCACCACTAAATTTTAATTGTAACGGTGCCCTAATTACTTCGAAGACTAACCGTCTATTATGTGTATATCAAATATCACTTCTCCAAATTATTGGTGACTGTTGAATAAAAAAAGCTCCCAAGTCTGATAACACTGAAAGGGATTTCTATTCATTTCTTTAAGAAGATATGTTCTTTCATTCCCCAAGGCTCGAGAGAAAAAAATTCTGGAGGGACTCCATTCGACTTTCTGAACATTAAGTACAGCCAGCCGGCAAACATATAGTTCATCATATTAAGGAGATTTGTCCTACTTTGAAAGTTGAGGGATTTAAGTCTGCTTCACCTTCACCGGGAGTTGCGTTTTTGAGCTATTAATTGAATTATTAAACCCCTTTAAACAAAAGATCTTGTTCCAGAGGGTGCTCGAATTGTCGAGATCATAGGAAATACCAGGAAGTATTTTCCGATTTCCGAAGTTTCTGCGGAAGTTTCAGCCTGTCCCTGCGGCCAAGATTATTGACGCTATTTAAATTTATCAAGAATTGCGAGTCAGCACGTGGAACTCTCCTAGAGCTAACTTTAATTATTTTATAGATGTTACTAGAATTAGCAGTAGCACAAACACTTTGCTCCGATAGGCTCTAGCTTGATTTTTCATATGATGCTTAAGCTGAGCAAAAAAGGTTTTGTGTTTAGCCCAGTAGTCCCTACTCAGTTAGACTTTCGAAAGACGGAGGAACTTTCGTTTTTGTCCTAACTGCCAAGTATACTGGGAGTCCCACTAGGAAAGGTTATCATTCAATTTGACAAAAACAGGCAAAATTTTTGAAGAAGCCTGAAAATTATGTTCGAAATTTTCGAAAGAAGGGTTGACCTCATTTTCAAGCCATTCATTGATATCCATTTCGACAGCAGGCCAGTTAGTCTACGAATGCCTACAACAGACAGTACTAGAGGGGAATTCAATGTATATATCGCAAAGCGATCCGAATCAAAGGTGTCGGTGTGAACCTCGGTGTATGTTCTACGAAAAATATATGGGTTAGAAATAGTCAAATAAATCAGCGATCCAGACCTGTATGGACTGATATGAGTATGCTTACTAGTATTTAATGAGCAAATATTATTCTAGAGGAGCGAATTAGCGATGCCATCAGAGACAGAACAGTTGCCGTAGTTCCCCAAACAATATTCTTCTGGTTGAAATCACCTAAAATTAGGAAGGGTATGGAGATGGTTCTGAAGCCAGGAGTCCTGTAAGTTACGTTGAGCTGAATATACGTTTAAGATAGTGAGCCAATGACTAGAGAGCCAAACCCTGATAGCAAAAGGCTCAATTCTGTCCGGATCGGAGAAGTTCACATTAACCAGAGAGGAAGAGAATTTGCTACTCATACAGTAAACCATTACTCACACCTCTACCAACACGATCAGTCTAGTGTACGGTTTTCCCAGGAAGGATTAACTCCTGGGCAGGAGACAGAAATGACATCTGAATAACCAGACTATCAACAGTAGCGAAAAGGGAACTCTTAAACCAATAGATTTTTCAGCTGATGCCCCTGACATTCTACTCAACAGTACTTGTAGAAGGTGACAGAACATGGTTCATGAAAAATAAAGAAAAATGAAGTCATGGATTTCGGGAGAATGAACGAAAGATGGGCAAAACTAGGAAAACAGGGAAGGAACATTAAGTGTCCCCTTTCATACCTTCCTCAGAGAAATCCTTTTTAGAATCCTGATAAAATTCTGAAGCAGAGGGAACGTTTATTAAGGCAAAAGGGAAAGAGAGGTTCTTTTGCAGGAGACGAGAATTTTGGCCGTTTATTTTTCTTGTACTGTTGGGGCTGAAGGGGTTGCCCTCTATGAATTTATTCAATTTAGTATGTATGGTTCCAGCGCAAACCTATGTTATAGAGCTGGTTAGGCCTTCAATAGCTTGTAGGAAAGGGGACGTTTGTTGCTGCAAGGCTTGCATTATCATCTCTTGGGTATATTGTAGAAATTTATCTGACGTTAGTATAAATTCTTGTTTAGTAATGCATTGATTTTCAAATTGTTCGGGGGCAGAGGAAATAGCTTATTCGGCGTAATTTTTCGCTCGGGGATATTTGGCAAACCGTCTGCGAGTTTTTGTAATTGGTAAGTAGCTATATCCGCGTTGAATTTTAAGAACTCCATTTCTTTGGCTCTGGCGGTGCAGTGAAAGTCAAGAGTGTAAGTTATAAATAATAACCAAACTCAATTGATGAAAAAAAAAATACATTAGATGCATAATAAAAATAAGGCGAATGATTGCAAAAGTTAGAAAGCTCGAGGAGCTTATAGCCATTGACCATAGAATCACTGTAGTCGCATTTTAGTCATCATTGAGCATATGGGAGTGTCTTATCTGTATGCTAATCTGTGACCCGTTATACAAATAGACAGAAATTTTGTCCTCATCGAAAGTAGTATGTCTACTACTATGAAGAATACTTTGAATTCGGACAACAAGAAAATTTTATTAACGTTTTCATTTCTTCAGTCCCATAAGTTAAAGGATTGGTTCATAAACAGTGTACCCACAAAAGTTTTCAGTAAAGATCTACACTTATTTCGTTCTCCTATCAGAAACTATGTTATCATCCAACAGGAGAGGCATAAAGGGAAATCAGAGGAAAGACCGGAATACTTTTTGAAGTTTTGAAGGTCTAGAATAAAATTCTAGGTTCCTTAGTATCCATACAGATGGAGCCCCAAAAGTTCTTCTTCGATTGCTTGATGGTCTAGTAGAATATGACAAAAGCTATTTTATATTTGACCCATAAAGCAACAGAACTTAACAACGTGGTCTTATATAATTTTAATTTATATTAGCACATGGTAGTCGTATACTATAGGAGATAGTGTGACACTCTTGGTAGTGATTTTATACCGTCCAATATCTATTTCTTCCAATTGGTTAGGTATTAACAGTAACCAAAGTAAGCGTCAGATGGAGGTAGGAGTAGGAAGACCTCAATTCGTCAATCTATATATATAATAAAATAAGATGTTTGTGTATGTGTCATTGTGTATGTATGTCCGGAGAATTTTAGAAAAACGGCTGTTCGCAGGGTTACAAAAATTTACATGATGATTCATTATGACCTGTTCTGATGCACCTCGAAGCCGGATTTTCGAATTTGTTATTGGATTTTTAAAAATTAATTAAAATATGAAAATGAAAAGCTGGTAATTGCTTCAAAGATAGCCATTAAATTTTTAATTGTTGAAAAAAAAAAAAAAAAAAAAAATACGAGTAATTTATTTATTTTTGTTTCAATATAAAATGAAATATGCTTTCACGCGAAAATTAAAAAAATCTGGAGTGACTCCACTCGCCTTTCCGAACATTGAGTAACTAACAGTTTTGTAGATAAAATAAAGAAAGAGGTGTTGCTAAACAAACAAAAAAGAGAAAACCATAACAGAGTGTTTGAATATTTTTCTCCATATATCACACGAGGTTTTATTTAACGCTACTGAACTTTGAGCCCTTAGATCATAAGGATAAAGAATTTTTCGTTGTGTCCCTGTAAAAATCTCTAAATGCTAGATTCACCAAAATGCTTATAGTTAGTGCAACAGTGATTTATAATATTCATACAAATTTTCAGCTCAATTGAATAAGGCGTTTAGATGCTATCGCTGGTCTCATGGGCCATAAAGATAAAGAATTTTTCTTTGTGTCCCTGTAAAAAAACTGTAAGTGCTAGATTCACCAAAATCTATACATTTGGTTCAAATGTGACCTATAACATATTTACAAATTCTTTGCTGAGATTAATAAGGCGTTTAGACGCTATCACACTTTTAAAAATTTGGCAAAGACTTTTTCTTTGTGTCCCTGTAAAAGAACTGTAAGTGCTAGATTCACCAAAATCTATACAGTTGGTTCAAATGTGACCTATAACATATGTACAAATTCTTTGCTGAGATTAATAAGGCGTTTAGACGCTATCACACTTTTAAAAATTTGGCAAAGAATTTTTCTTTGTGTCCCTGTAAAAAAACTGTAAGTGCTAGATTCACCAAAATCTATACAGTTGGTTCAAATGTGACCTATAACATATGTACAAATTCTTTGCTGAGATTAATAAGGCGTTTAGACGCTATCACACTTTTAAAAATTTGGCAAAGAATTTTTCTTTGTGTCCCTGTAAAAAAACTATAAGTGCTAGATTCTCCAAAATCTATACAGATTGAGTATCTGTGACCTATAATATGTGTATAAAGTTTTTGCTCAATTGAATAAGGCGTTTAGATGCTATCGCACTTTTAAGATTTTGGTCCCTTGGCCATAATGATAAAGAATTTTTCTTTGTGTCCCTGTAAAAAAACTATAAGTGCTACATTCACCAAAATCTATAGGGTTCGTACTATGGTGACTTACAATATGCGTACCAACTTTCAGCTTATTCGAACAAAGCGTTTAGACGCTAGCGTGTTCACTCACAGACATACACACATACATACACACATACATACACACATACATACACACACACATACATACATCATCGTAAAAATAGTGCAAACGGACTCGTTGGACCTCGAAACGTATAGAAACATCAAAATCTCGAATTCGGATTTTTGACATGATTACAATACTTTCCTCACTATAGTGTTCGGTTGGTTGGTTGGTTGTAGGTTTTAAGGCCGATTGACTCCTGTTGTGTCCTAGGCCTACAGGAGGAATGCCCTCCGTGGGGGTCTTTCTAAGGGGTCCTAGCCCGTATTTACGCGAGTTTCGGAGGAAACCACGGAAAACTCCGAACGGCTAGGTCGATGAGCGCGACCGGGGATCGAACCCGGCACCTCCCATCTACCAGCTTTGAGCGCAGAACCGCTCGGCCGCTGGTGGGCACTATAGTGTTCGGAAAGTAAAAATTACCAAATGTTAAATTTGCTCATGCATATGAGCATGACGTCTTTATAACTTTAAAATAAAATAGTAATAATATTAATCTGGTAAGTTTCAAACCGAATTTTATTTTATAGCATTTTTCTATATACCTCAAATTTAGGTTTCTCTTTTTTCTTTTTTAGCACGGATGAATCACGCTTGGCATAAAAGCTAACTTAGCATTATATTAGATATTTACTTATTGATAATCCTGTACAATTTTTTAAATTTTGATGCTGATGCTGAAGTAGATCGGACATTTTTCGCCAAGGACAGCCACTTAAAGCAAGTAGCTCATCAAAAATATAAGTAAATTATAAAATATTGAAAAAAGAAAGAAAAGAAGAAATAGAAACAGTAATCGCATAAATTATGTATTTTGGTCTAACACGACGATAAAAATTCAAAGCCAAGGGGAAGCTATATTAATGCTGCACCACGATCAGATTTAGAGATTAATTAATTCATTCATTTTTACTTTCTCTTACCCATAGGGTCGAGAAAGTATTGTTTTAGGGTCAAATTTTCGAATGTGAGGTTTTTTTTTTTTAATATTTACATGTTCTGGGGTCCCCTGAATACGAAAATCATGTTTTCAGCGAATGGTCTGTGTGTCTGTATCAGCATATCTCAAGAACAAATAGTAGCAGAAATTCCAAACTCGGTATTCTAAATGTGTATCATATAGGGATGCTACAGTAAGCTTTTCGTTGAGATGAAGCAAATAGTTCGTGTACAGGGACACTCAAAAGTATTCAAATACATTTCGTCTATGGGGGAAATTGCAGGTAAGTAGAGTTTAACATCTATAGACTGCACTAAACCAAATGAAACGAATATATATTTTTTGTAATAGAGATATTCAATTGGGAAAAAGATTTGTGTATGTAGGAGCCTCGCCTCCCCCCCCAGGGGGGGAAGTACCCCCTCGAGAGGAGTAAATTTTCATGATGGGTATCTTTCAAAAGAGTTCGCCAATACCTTTAAAACAAATGGTTGAACCATCGATCTGCGATAATTTAAAATAAAGTTATTTTAAATTTTTTCATTCGATTTTTTTCATTTTTAACATTTTTTTTTTTTTTTTTTTTTTTTTTTTTTTAAGCTATTGCATAGCTTTTATCGCGGGCTTTGAGCGCGGCGACCGAATCAAGAAATTCCGTAACGAAAATAAACCTAACACAGTTCGGCAGACTTCGGCAGACAGTCAGTTCGGCAGACTTCGGCACGGTGTTTGTGTGCGTGCGACTAGACGTATGCGTGAGACTAGCTGCTAACTGCTCATAACTGATTCTATCTCTTTTAGACACAATGCTAGGTGAGATAGCGTGCTTTTTGGCCGCGTCCACGAGTGAGTTCGAGCCCGCGACTAGTTGAACCTTAACGTGTATGTATATGGTACGACTGTACGAAGCTCGCACGGATCGAGACGAGCTGCTCCGAAATCGGACGAATACGTAAGCAGCTGTTTGTGAGGAAGTATATAGGTGTATAGGTATCAGTGGCGGATTTAAGGGGGGGCTAGGGGGCTGAAGCCCCCCCCCCCCCAAAACACTGACATTCACAATTGAATATTGCAATTGTAAATTATTCATTGGTCTAGAATAACACTTTGAAAAATCTTAGCCCCCCCCCCCCCAAAAGTCATGTTCTGGATACGCCACTGATAGGTATCTATTATCTATGTACAACAGTGAATAGCTGTGCGCGTAAAATTTGTGTATAAAGTGTTTTAAATATGAATAAAAAAAGTGCATTTATTAAAATCCCCCCCAAGGCACAACTTTGACATGAGTCCCCCCAAGGCACAACTTTGACATGAGTCCCCTCCCCAAGGCACAACTTTGACATGAGTCCCCACCAAGGCACAACTTTGACATGAGTCCCTACCAAGGCACAACTTTGACATGAGTCCCCTCCCCAAGGCACAACTTTGACATGAGTCCCCCCAAGGCACAACTTTGACATGAGTCCCCCCAAGGCCCAACTTTGACATGAGTCCCCCCCAAGGCCCAACTTTGACATGAGTCCCCCCAAGGCACGACTTTGACATGAGTCCCCCCCAAGGCACAACTTTGACATGAGTCCCCCCCAAGGCACAACTTTGACATGAGTCCCCCCCCCCCCAGAACTTGAATTAATATCAAAGAAAAAAAATACTGCATAAATAAAATAAATAATTAATTATAATTGCATAAGTTGATAAAAAATGCTATGCAATAGCTTTACCGCGGCAGTCCCCGAGTGCCACACGTATTTTTTTTTTTTTTATGTAATATTGCGAATAAATTCAACTTTTTTTTTATATTTAGTGTTATACTACTTCCCTAATATGGAAATCGTCTTCATTATCATAAAAGATAATTTGTTTAAATAATAATATTAATAAATTATTTTTTAATAACCGAATTAAATTCTATATAAATGTAGATGCATTAATGAAACGGAGGGGGTTGAGGGGGGCGGTATCCCCCCTCACACAGAACTAATTATCATATAAAACTCTTCCGAAGCCTAATTTCAATTGTCTAACATAGGTTTACATAACAGTTCTCGTTATCTTACCTCAGGGTAAGAGAAAGTCGTGTGAGTGACACACCAGATTATTCTACATACAAACTACTATTAACTAACCATGAAGTATATATAACCCCAAAAAGTTGCATCATGCGATAGACTTAGCCGATCATAACACATTGTAATATTATATTTGGTTTGAAATTGCGGTCTTTTTATGGTTGATTGGATAAATCAAATAAATATAGGAAACTACGTGTACCATGTATAATGTACACGTTATATACACCACGTATAGTGTTGTGCATATGTAACTGGGATTCAAATATAAAAGGGCTACTTCAATTTTTTTCGATAATGTATGTATCAAAACTATTATATATGATAAGCACCCAAAATGGAATTCCACTGGTAAGCCATTGTCGCAGGCAATAGGGACAGGCACCCGAGATCGATGCCGGAAGCAGCGGGAACTCAAAGCGAGCTTTTGAACGATTTTAATATTTTTTTCTTTTTTTAATAACGCGATATAGAAAAGAGTTTCCTTAAATACAGTTACCAGCGAAGCGGGCAAAGCCTGCTAGTAAATAAATAAATAAATAAATAAATAATAATTTTTAAAGTTATTTCATACCGCTCAAAACTTGGCATAGGGGAATAAAATTGTAATAAACATACCACATTGTTTATGTAATAAACAATAAACAATAAGAAAATAACCGTGGGTCACATTGTAAATGGTGGATTACACGCAGTCTCTAGGCAGAACGTGTAAAAAATTTTAATACATGAAATCAAGATTTCATGAGAATCATATATTAGTTTCATGCGGTATAAAATGTATTTTTTACCGTATGAAACTAATATATGGTTCTTCAAACATCTAATAATGAGCAAACAATTAGCTGCTTTAGCAGTGATGCAAATACTGGCGTATCCAAGGGGAGGGTAAAGGGGAGGGGGGGGGATTGTCCAGATTGGGAAGAATTTCTGTTTGGAGATTCATGACGACTGTAGTTAATTTCAACATTTACTTTCTATTTTCCGAACATACATACGTAAGAAAAGTATTGTAATCACGTAAAAATCCAAATTTGAGATTTTGATGTTTCTATATGTTTTGATGTGCCCCTGAGTCCGTTTTCACTATTTTTACGATGATGTATAGGTGTGTTAGACATGTGCCGGAGCTCCGTATCCGTGTCTGCAGACATCCGCAAGGAAAAAATATCCGTATTTGTATCCATCAGTATGAGTGTGAAAAAAATATCCGTATCCGTTTTTTTCCTTCAGCGGATCTAATACAGATCTTTTTGTAGAAATTTCCAAAAAAATCATAAAGAAACTATATTGTAACTCATTATCAATAATCTTTAATGCATAAATAAAAGAAATACAGTATAGCCTCGCTTTTACATTATCGGAATTTACGTTTTCCCGCAATTTACAATTTCTCTTTTAAATCCATTCATTTTTTCCAAATATGCAATGAATTTCCGTCTTCACTTTTGCATTCATAAAATTCTGAATTTTCCGCTGTTGACTTAATATATACAGCGTAAATAAAAGAAATACATGCTGTGATTTAATTAAAAAAAAGTAATATAAAATAAAAACATCTACGAGAAGCATTCAATAAGGCAGATGATATTATTCTTTAACAAATAAACTATGGAACCAAGACAGTAAACATTAATCGGTTTATACTGAAAGCAAGTGCTTAACTGTAAATTATTAGAATCGAAAGCATTTTTATAAGACTGAAAATTACCTATCCATTCCCATGAACACCTATAATTCTATACCTAAAATTAATACTTTTTATAATATCGTTAAGCGTTAAGTGTAATTTATCATTAATTTACCTTGTCATTTTTGAAATTCTTTCTAAAATTACAATTTTCCTAACAATTGCATTTTGTTTTTAACACTAGGTTCAATCCTAAAATGTACGTGGAGGACGACGTAAAAAAATCTGTTCGAAAGTTTGCTTTATGAAATATAAAATTGAAGGTTGCAGAAGGAGAAAAAGAAAATATCCAAGTGCGGCTTTTTTCTTTTTTTTTTTTTTTTGTCCCTTTCGGTAGAATTTCTTCTTTACCAGACCTGGAAACAGCCCTAATCTCTATCCGTTCGAAAATGTTTCATCTATAAGAAATGAGAGCAGATTCGAAATTTGTAGCCTACAACTCTGCAAGAACCAGGAGGAATTATTTTTGCTATTTGGCACAGTGAAATTTCTGAGGTTTATGTTAAAAAACTGTATAATACTATGCCATTGCGCATTAAAGTGGTAATTCCGTATGAAGGTGGGATTACCCACTGCAGAATACATACCTTTATTAAGTAATTGTTTAGATCTGACAAATAAATAGTTTTGTTTCATGTATTACATTGTAATGCGTTTATTCCATATATTAAATCATAATAGAATACAAGTATATGTTTATTACATTACGTTTAAAAAGATGGATATTTGTATATGTTTATTAAGTACTTCGTAGAGTTTAATAAACAATCCTTTCTCGTGAATCTTTCGTATGTCTGCCTCTTAATCAATAGTTTCTTCTTTTTGTACATAACATGAAGTAAGCAGTATCGTTGGAAATCCTTCCTCGTTAATTTATAATAAATGTAATTCTTTGATAATTTTTTTTACAATAATATCTTTTTCCTGTATGTTATCTGGATAAAAGAATATAGAGGGAAATCCTTCCTCGTCAGTTCTTGATAGATCCATATCTGTAACAGTAGTTGGTATTTGCAAATTATCTCAATATAGCAATACCAAGGGAAATCCTTCCTCGGGGATCTTTGATTGGTTAAAACTTTCAGGAATAACTTTTTCTTTTTGTGTATTATTTCAATAGAATACAATAACGAGGGAAATCCATCCTCGTTAGCTTTTGATAGATTAATATTTTCAACTGTGGTTTATTCGTTTTGATATTATTTGAAGAAAGTAACAGTAACGAGCAAAATCCATCCTCGTAAATTTTTGATTTCTTCGTTTTGAATATTATTTGAAGAGGATACCAGGAACGAGGGAAAACCATCCTTGTTAACTTTGATAGGTTAATATTTTCAGCAATGGTTACTTTTTATTATTATTATTATTATTTGAAGAAGATACCAGTAACGAGGGAAATCCATCCTCGTTAATTCTGGTAGGTTTTTTTTTTTTTTTTATCATTTGAAGAAGATTCCAATAACGAGGGAAATCCATCCTCGTTCACTTTTGATATTTTAATATTTTTAGCAATAGTTTCTTCGTCTTGTATTTAATTAAAAAAAAAAAAAAAAAAAAAAAAAAAGATACCAATAACTAAAGGAATTATTTTTTGATAGATTAATATTTTCAGCTATAGTTTCTTCTTTTCGTGTATTATTCAAAAAAGGCAGTACTGAGGGAAATCCTTCCTCGTTAGTTTTTAATAGACAAACTTCTTTATGAACGCTTTTCTCATCTTATATTCATCATATGCTAAAGATAATTCTACCAAAGTACTATTGATAATGACTCACTTAAACATAACTTTTAGTCTTTAAACTTGCAAAGGTTTAAAAATATATTTATTTATTTATTTATTTTAAATATCTGGAGGTTATGATGTATCTATTGTAGATGAAATATCTATTATGAACTATCTATTGTAGGATCTATTGTAGAAATTTCCTAAGGAGCTTTTTTGCAGCAACGGAACATTCTGGAGAAGAATTTTCTCACTGAACTAAATCTCTTTTCGGGTTTTTTCTCGGGAAAAATCAAGAAAAACTCATCGTTGTCAACTACCAATAAATACTTTTTTTCACCAACAATTTCTACAAATCTAAAACGTAAAACAAACACATTATAAACAAACATATTTATTTCACATTGATAACATTACAATCATCTTTAAATTTTAGTCCTTCTTATTAATCATAAAAGGTGTTTAATATAGCTCAATAACAATTTTAGTTTCTTAGTCATGGCATTACATAAGACAGTAACCAAGAAGGGGGGGGGGGGGCAAAAGGGCTCGAGCCCATAGACCTATTATAAGTGTGAACGGGACAATAGCAACCTTTTTCAGTGGCAAAGATCACTTATAAAAGAGTCACGTGACTGCGTGAACTACAGGAAACCAAACTGGCCAAAATTGAAATTTTCTCGCCAAGCTCTAAACTCTGCTTTCTCTTGACGCAAACGATATCTTTCCTATTTTTCTTAAAGTTCTTTTTAAAATTTTTATTTCCCTTTAAAAGTTAGAGTGTTTTGAATCTAAAAGAAATTTTATCGCAAGCAATAGAGATTAGATGTTCTCTAATCTAAAAAGCCCTAAAAGTTATGTAAAATGAGAATTACATTTCCCAGGTATTTTTTTTTATATTGTATTATTTCGTACTCTTTAAGTAATTGTTTTTGTAAAATGCTCCATTTTTGTAAAAACTTTTAAATTTAGTTCTTTAAATTAAATTAATTAATATATTATGCCATATATTAATTTCAAGAAATTCCATGAATATTTATGGGAGTTAAAGCGGTTATAGACAGACAGACAAACTGAACTCATAAACACTTTTGAACTTTGTTGGAAAGTGTTAATAACAATGTAAAAATAAATTTCGGCAGCTGTAGTATTTTACACAAATTTTGCTTGCTGTATCTTTTAATAATAATAAAAATAAGAAAAAATATTTATATTCAAAGCAAAATATCGCCAATAATGCGATAAATGCCAAAAAAAGTAACCTTTTTCCAGTAGTCAGGTGTTTCATATTTGCCACCGTTACTTATATTCCCTTAATAATGAAATCTCTACTCCATTATGGACTCCGTATGGTGTCTCCGTTCACTCCTATAATAGATCTATGCTCGCCCCCCCCCCATATAATTTGAAATTGAATAAATTTTCATTTTTGACTATTGAAACAAAAAAATAAGTTGATTTATCCCACCGGAATCCATCTTATTCCCCTGCAGGTAATGTCTCTGGTCACACACCTGCGATTAGACATTTAATTAGTAAGAAAGATGCATAAAGAAACATGCTGAGTTTTATAAAATCAATGAAAAATTTTTGGAAGATCCAATTTTATGAATTAGAAAATTTAAATTTTCATATGCGTGAAAACCACTACTGCCTCTTCCACTCATCAAGACAAAATGGATTCATCGTAAATAAAGAACTAGTAACTGATGCTTGTATCGCAATGACACAAGCACGGGATGTTGCATCAGCATCGCTGTCTCATGGACATACATTTCACAGCCCAAATCGACCACAAAACAGGAGTTGTAAAAATAACCCTAAACGGTATCGCAGGAACTTACTTTTCAAAGCTCAACGGGACGGTACGTGATTGAGACTGTACGATGTGCTTGAACCTAAAGTGTTCTGCATGTCTATGTATTGGGCGATTGCAAAAAATCTTAGTCGATTTAAACTGTGATTTTATCCGTGATTTTGTTCTTTATAATTTATGGGTTACCACTTAAGAGATTACTGAAAATAATGATATTTCTGTTGTGTTTAGCCATTTAAAAACCCTAATGCCTTTAGAAGCATGATACATGGGTTTCACACGTTTTTACAGAACGGAAAAAGTCCAATTGCGTATTTAGTATTTCTCTCCTTGTTGGACAATAAAACGAATTCTTTTTTAATCAAAGTGATAATTGGGGATGAAATATGGGTTTGCATAACAACGGAAGAAAAAAAAAAAAATTCGAAGAACAAAACTTATGGCAAAGGATGACAGAAATTTCCATAAGCATCCAAGTGTTTTAAGGGGACAAATGACAATTTTTTGTCAAAATCCATGCAACTAATATTTTCCAGACCGTTATTATAAAATGTATGAAGTTAAATAATACTTTTAAAATAATACTAGCTGGAACCCGTCGACTTCGACGGTCACTTTATTGACCGTAATGTTTCAAAAATCGTCGTATCATTATTTAAATGTATTTCAAGTTAAAACATCTAATATAATTTACAACATTTCACTTAAAAAAAAAAAAAAGAAATTCGGAAAAATGGTTATAAATTGAAATACTATATATGACATCACTTTCTACAAAGTACTGTCAATGTGACGTCAAACTGACTCCAAATAAAACAGTTGCTATCTTTTATTTTCTGTTTCTTTTAATACTAAGGCTACATCTTAGCTGACCTGCCCGGCGTTGCCCGGACCCATGATAATAACCTTAATTGAACCTTAAATTTGTATGATTTTATATCTTTAACTCGATTTTGTTTGAATTTCTATTTTTAAATAAAGGCATCGCGAAAAAAATAATCAGCTGTAACAAAAAAATTACCTCGAACCGAATGAAACTCAGTCTTGTGACACCGGTGTCTGCGGCAGCACATACGTGAGCCGCTAATAACATAAAAAAAAATTCCCAAAAATTAACCTGCAACCGAAAGAACCCGCCCGGTGTTGCCCGGGCCCATGATAATAACCTTAAATGCACCTTAAATTTGTATGGTTTTATATCTTTAACTCGATTTTGTTTGAATTTCTATTTTTAAATGAAAACATCACACACACACACACACAAAAAAAAAAATAATAATAATAATCTGTAACAAAAAAAAAAAAATTACTTCAAACAGAACGGAACTCGGGTTCGTATCCCAGTGCCTGTGGCACGTATATGCAGGCCGCAATTAACATGAAAAAATTCTCAAAAATTAACCTTGAACCGAACGAACCTCTGACTCGTGTTACCGCTGCCTGTGGCTGCGACACCGTATAGCAGGCATGCTACGCACGCACTGCAAAATCCACTTTCCTCCAACAGGGAGCGCAGTATGTTGTATACGAACATCACCAATCATCTTGAATTTCCAAGACCTTTCAAAAAAGGTGTCACATGGTGGTGTCAACTGCAAAATCCTTTAGTTGCACTTTCCACCGCCAGGGGGTGCAGTTTGTTCTGTACGAACATCACCAACGGTGAGGAAATACCAAGACCTTTAAAATAAGATATAACATGATAGGGTCTACTACAAAATCACCTAGTTCCATTTTTCACCACCAGGGGGCGCACTATATTGTATACAAACATCCCCAATCAACATGAAATTTCAAGATCTCTATCACCAATCGCCTTGGATTTCCAAGACCTTTTAAATAAGGTGTCACGTGGTTTTGTCAACTGCCAAATCCTTTAGTTGCACTTTCCCCCGCCAGGGGGCGCACTGTGTTCTGTACGAACATCACCAACGGTCAGGATATACCAAGACCTTTAAAATAAGATGTAACATGATAGGGTCTACAGCAAAATCACTTAGTTCTACTTTTCACCACCAGGGGTCGCACTATACTGTATACAAACATCCCCAATCGACATGAAATTTCAAGACCTTTAAAATGAGGTGCTACATGTGTGGGTCTAGAACGGATTTCTCTCTCAAACTAATTTCCCCCCTTTCCTCTCTCCTCCAAATCTACTTTCCCCCTTTTTCCCCTCTTTAAAATCTAAAATTCCAAATTCGCAGATATTGATTTTTTAGTATTCGACTCTAGTCCCCATATGTACAATTTCTTCACCGTGAAGTAATTTGAAGCTTAGTTAAGCTCGTAAACGTGTTTTTAACCCGTTTCCCCCCGGGGGGGGGGGGACCGTTCGACTTTTTTTTATTTTTCTCTTCTCATAGCACATCTACAGACCAAGACCTTTTTTTAGACACCTCAACCAAATTTTCACACCAAGTAGTTCTCTCAATATAATGGAGACAGACAAAAACATGTTTTAAATTAATATATAGATCATTCTGCAGTTCCAAAAACATTATTTAAAATATCTCGCAAAACTGTAAATTTTTAATTTATTTTTCTAAGGATCCAAATTTCGGAATATGACCAGTTACTTATAATGCTCCATAAAAATTTATTTTCATCCAATCCATTTAAAAATTTGTTTGAAGGTTAGACAATGTATTTATCAGAAAACTGTATATTCATTTAAAATCAAGAAATAATTACCTTTATTACGAACGCTCAAATTCAACTGGGAAAAAAAAAAAATGATTCCCTCGTTCCCGTAACCACCAAAGGTTGGACCCACGCAAGATCAGAATCTGAATAATAAATGTTTAAAATTAAACTCCGTACTGCTCATTTCTTTCGTTAAATTTTCCATTTTTCCATGCAGAACGCCATTTAGTAAACCTACTTTTAAGATAAATAATTTTATTTTAAGTTCCTGCTGTACACTAAATGTTTAAAGATGCGTTATATTATATTATATAAATATTGAAGTCGATCAAAAATTTCACAAAATATAAATTATAAATCTTTATGGTTTTCATGTAATTAAAATATTCCTCTTTCTTAAAAATATTATATACTCTAACAAAATAATGTACAAATTTCAGTATTGTGTTATAAAGCAAAATCCTAGAAACATGTTTATATAAAGTTCATGGCGGATTCTTCCTAAATGTAAATGTGAATGAGTGTATTTGTTTACATTATTGTTGTTTTCATTTGAACTATGTATGACTTCTAAAACACAAAGAACCTGTATGCTCTTTCCATCGGAACACTGAAGTGAAGACATTGGAATGTGATCAAATTAAAAAAAAATTTGACTTCTCCTATATCCGAGATATTTTGTGATACTATGAAAAACATTTTTGTATCACTTTATTAATGCGTATTTTTCCTCTCTCAATGAAAAAAAAATTTTTTTTTTTTTTTTAATTACCCGACTACTATAGGTAATGGAATATATTCGATTAAAAAAAATTATATTGGGTTTTCATCTCATTTATATGTTGTAAGTTCTCCTGAGACCAAAAAGTTAATTTTTGGCAAATAGGCAGAATGTATATGTGTGGGGAAAATTTTTTTACTATCATATCTCTAAAACAAATAAAGACAGAACAACGAAATTTCAGAATTAAGACAAGTCTGGTATACCTGTAATTTTGACAATTTTTAGTGAAAAATGGAAAACCGGAAGGGGTAGAATAAATCCGTATCGCAAATGAAACAAAAAAAAAAAAAAAAAAAAAAAAAAAAGGCTCTAACGATTTTTTTTTAAAGATGCGATCTAAATATTTTTTTAGATGTACTTTCGTATATAATTGTTAGTTTTCCCTGAATAGATCAGTTTGCCAAGTTTTGGTAAAAGTTGAAAGTGGACTGAAATTTCAAAAATTGACAGATCCAAAATTTTAAAATATTATTTCTTAATGGCCTTAAAAACAATCCCATTTCAATTACTTAAAAAAATCTATCAAACAGATTTTCATCAAACATCGGTAAGAACGATCTCACTTAAATGAGCATTCTAAAGCAAATCAAATCAATAAATAATAAAATATAAAATAATATAAACCGCATTGAAATTAGACCGTTCATTTGGAAGTTTTACAGCATAAAGTATTGCTTATTTATATGACTTCTTTTCCTATAATGAATCTTAATTAGACTGTGAAATTCTTATATAATATGTAGATTAATTATTATTTTGGATAATTCACTCGTTGCTGCGTAATGAAAGAATGCCTAGATGTTTTTTACTTTAATTTATTCATCTTAGACAAAAAGAAAAAATTATTATGATTAAATAGGATAAGAAAAATGGAACGTCAGTTCCGAATAGCAAAATTACATGATTGAAAAAAGTATTACAATGTACTTGTAGAGAGACGCGACACATTGTCACGTGATACGGCAGGTGCACCGAACAATCTTTTGGCGGGAAGTAAAAAACAAAAAAAGAAAGTTCGGAACAAGAAAAACGAAAGTTAATAAAAGAATGTTCTGAGGTTAAATATCACAACACCCCCTCTTAAGCTCAGAAATTTTTCAATTGTTCATTAATTCATTTCTATGTCTATTAAAATCAGTTTTTGGCAGAGCTTTTGTGAGGGTATCGGCGCTCATTTCTTTGGTAGGTTTGTATTGAAGCTTGATTAGGCCTTCTTGTATTAGGTTTCGCAGAAGATGATATCTCAGCTGTAAGTGTTTTGTTTTGGACTGGAACTTATCGTTTTCAGCAATCTTGATGGTAGATTGGTTGTCCTGGTACAACACTATAGGACATTGTTGCGGCAAATTTAAATCATCCAGTAGTTTGTTGAGCCACTGTATTTCAAGTGCAGCACTCGCAGCTGCGACGTACTCAGCCTCTGCTGAAGACATGGACACACAGGACTGTTTCTTCGAAGTCCAAAATATTGGATTTTTTCCTATCTTAAATAAATTTCCAGAGATAGACTTTCTATCACTTGGATCATTGGCCCAATCCGAATCCGAATATGCTCTAAGAACAGGTTCACCAGAGTTACAAAGTTTTAATTTAATATCTTGGGTATTTTTCAAATATCTAATAACCCTTTTAACTGCCTCCCAGTCTTTCGCTCTAGGATTTTCGTTTCTACGGCTTAAGATGCCAACGGCAACACTTATATCAGGTCGCGATACTGTAGAAATGTAAAGTAACGCGCCTATAGCCTGTCTGTACATTGTGTTGTTTGGTAAGAGATTGTCATTATCAGTTAATTTTATATACCCTGGTTCCATCGGTGTGTCAGAGGGCCGTGCGTTATCTAGCCCAAATTTGGTTACAATGTCTCGTATTTTATTATTTTGATCAAGCGTAATTACCCCTTTACAAGGTCTTTCTATATTTATTCCGAGGTAATATTTGGCTTCCCCAAGGTCGGTTAATGGATATTCTTCCCTAAGTTGATTAATTAGTATGTCAATATTGTGATTTTTACCAGCTACAAGTAGATCATCAACATACACAAGAATGTAAGTTTCTGTGTTATCTTTGTTACGGATATATAAACACTTGTCATGTTGACTTTGTTTAAATCCTAATTTACACAATGTTTCATTAATTTTCAAATTCCACGCTCTAGCGGCTTGTTTCAAGCCATATATCGCTTTCTTTAACTTACATATTTTATTTTCTTCGCCCTGGACAACATAACCCTCGGGTTGATGCATGTATACATCTTCTTGCAAATTTCCATGTAGGAAAGCAGTTTTTATATCTACATGCCTTAGATTCAAATTTTTATATAGTGACATGGTCAAGAAACTTCTTAGAGTGGTATGCGATGCAACTGGTGCAAAAGTTTCGTCATAGTCCACCCCGTATTTTTGAGAAAAACCCTTGGCAACAAGCCTGGCTTTATATTTCTCGACTTGTCCTTGGCTATTGTATTTGGCCTTGAACGCCCACTTACACCCTACTACTTTGGTCCCTGGTTGAGCGTCAACAAGTTCCCAAGTATTGTTTTGTCTGAGTGAATTCATTTCGTCGAGTGTGGCATTCAGCCAATTTTCTTTTTCAGCTGGGTTTTGAATTTTTAGTATATCATCAAAACACTTAATCTCATCAATTCTTTTGTCATTTACTGCAAATGCAAATCTGTCGGGCGGAACACCTTTATTTAATCGTTGTGATCGTCGCGGCAGAGTTTGCGTGTCATCCGGACTATCGTTATCGCCCGCTATATCTATATTTATATCAGTATCTAATATTGGTAATTTGGACACCGGAATTTCATCATTTGAATTTTCATTCTCGATTTGTGATGTTTCATTATTGTGGGATTCTCTATTTTCATCCTCCAAGAATTTTACAGTTCTGCTAATTATTACATTTTTATTATTTGTGCAAATTCTGTAGCCTTTGCTACGATTATCATATCCCACAAAGATTCCTTCTTGAGCGGTGCTATCCAGTTTTCCCCTATGTATTTTATGTACATATGCGTATGCGCGACACCCGAATGTTTTTATATTTGATAAATCGGGTTTACGGCCGGTCCATTTTTCGTAAGGAGTTGAGTCGCATGAGGAGGTCGGGAGCCTATTTTGTATGTAATTTGCAGTATTTACGGCTTCCCCCCAAAAGGAATTCGGTAAATTACTGTCTTTAAGCAGACAGCGAGCCATTTCGGTCAGCGTACGATTTTTACGTTCTGCCACGCCGTTCTGAGCACTAGAGTAAGGAACGGTAAACTGGTGCTCAATTCCTTCTTTATTCAAAAATTCATTTACTTCCATACTAGTGTATTCACCCCCGTTATCGGAGCGAATTGCTTGCACTTTTCGGCCAAATTTGTTTGCGGTCATAGCCACATATTCCTTTAACTTAGAAAATACCTCAAACTTATTTCTTAGCAAATATATAATAGTATAACGACTGTAGTCGTCTATAAATGTAAGAAAGTAATATTTTCCACCTACAGTGGGGGTTTTCATAGGGCCACATAAGTCTGTGTGGACCAGTTCGAGTGGTACGGAGGCTCTAAATTGTGCAGCTTTGGGGTAAGGTGAATCAGTTAATTTTGACATTATGCATGTTTTACATTCAGTATTATGTTTGCAATCATTTAATTTTATACCCACAGCCATGTCCTTGTTAACTAAATCTTTAATGTGGTTAGTATTTCTGTGGCCAAGTTTCACATGCCACTTGTTTATGCAATTTTCGTTATCACAAGTTTGTATTACAATGTTCGCTGTGTGTTTGTTTTCAGAATAATTTAATTGACATTCATATAAGTTATTTTTCACATATCCCTCAATGCATGTATTACCCTGATTTACGATTTTACAGGTTTTATCATCAAATATAGCGATACAGCCATTCTCTGTTGCTCTTTTTATAGAAATTAAATTAGTTTCTATTTCAGGGACATAAAGAACATTTTTAAGTGTTATTTTGTTCTGTGTGTTTTCCGAATTTACGGTATACAAATCCACAGTACCGGAACCCAAAGATTTTAGCTGCGTGCCGTTCGCGATAGTGACGTTAGAAACGTTATTTTTAAGTTCGCGAAATTTTAGTTTATCATTGCAGATATGTGAAGACGACCCTGAATCAACCACCCAATTTACAGTTTTATCTCCAACATAAAAAGAATACAATTTATCAGCTTTTGGTTTATTGCTCCCCTCTGCAATTTGAGCGCTATCTGGCTTCTCATTGTTCTGAGAGCATATGTTAGATCTGAAGTTGGGTTTTTTGTTGAAATTTTTACTGTGACTTTTAACAGCAGAATTATTTTTATTTTTTAACTTATAGCAATCTTCTATATTATGATTGCTTTTCCTGCAGTATTTGCAGAATTTCTCCGATTTGTTTTGGTATTGGACTTTTAACGCTGAATTTTGAATAGTTTTGTTTTCAAGCCTTTTGGCATATTCATCAGCTAATTTGTTTCGTATGTATTCAGGTGTCAATTGGGCTTCGTCTCTCGATTCGAGACTTGTTATGAGAACGTCATACGAAGGAGGGAGTGAGCATAGCATTAATGCAGCTAGGTGCGATTCATCTATGACTTCACCTATGGCGGTGAGTCTGTCGCGTGTTTTATATATATCAGCAATATGTTGGTTTACATCACCACCTTCCATTAATTTTATGGAATAAAGTTTCCTAAGTAAGAAAAGCTTACTGGTAAGGGATGATCTTTCGTGGACTTGGCGCAGAGCATTCCAGCACTCTCGTGCTGTATCTAGATTCATAACATACACTATCTGTTCATTATCAATGAGTAAATTTATAATTGCTCTGGCCTTTCTATTTTTTGAACGCCACTGATCGGTTATTGGGTTGGGAGGATCGTCAGTAATGACTGTAAAAAGATCCTCTTTTTGCAAGTACATTTCGATACGAAACTTCCACACATTATAATTTGTGGAGTTCAGCGGTTCGATTTGTATATCTTTTGTTGCTGACATACTTAAACAAAATTTTTGTAATAGTTTTGTTAATATTTGTTCAATTCGTAAATATTCATTTAATATTTTAAATAACACAGTTTGGATAAATAGTACTTGAAGAAGAAAATAAAATTAAATAGTTTTCATAAAATAAGTACTTTTCAATACTTTCGATTTAGTGTCACTTCAGTTTTGAAGAAACAAAAACAAATATTTTCGCTTACATTTTCATTTTTTATTTTATTATTTTAAATGTAGCAATTTCTTCCAATGTGCAATGAAACACTTTGTCAAGAGTAAATCTAAATTTTCGATTCAAAATCTCAGAATCATAATCTGTTTGGAAGAATACTTTATAAATGAATGCATGAGTTCGGAGTTTCCTCAAATTAGTTATTTAAATATATTTATAACAAATAATTCTTACTAATAATTCTTTACTAAAACAACAGTCATATAATTAAATAAAGTTTAGCTTACCTGGGTTGTCACAGGTAATTGTATATTCCATTGGTGAAGAAAAAATCTTCTCTATTTATCATCAGATTGTACACTTGAATTAGATGAAAAAATACATGGATATGAATTTATATGACTTCTTTTCCTATAATGAATCTTAATTAGACTGTGAAATTCTTATATAATATGTAGATTAATTATTATTTTGGATAATTCACTCGTTGCTGCGTAATGAAAGAATGCCTAGATGTTTTTTACTTTAATTTATTCATCTTAGACAAAAAGAAAAAATTATTATGATTAAATAGGATAAGAAAAATGGAACGTCAGTTCCGAATAGCAAAATTACATGATTGAAAAAAGTATTACAATGTACTTGTAGAGAGACGCGACACATTGTCACGTGATACGGCAGGTGCACCGAACAATCTTTTGGCGGGAAGTAAAAAACAAAAAAAAGAAAGTTCGGAACAAGAAAAACGAAAGTTAATAAAAGAATGTTCTGAGGTTAAATATCACAACAATAACCACCCTCGACTAGATAGAATTCGTCAAAAACAGTTTCCTGAAAAATCGATAACAAATATAAATAATAATAATAATAATAACAATAATAAGAGTTTTTAATTTCAGTAATTTTCACTTTTGTTTATTATGAGAGATAATTAAAGATATTTGTTTCAAATAGATTATGGTATATTAAAAGGTTGGCGCTAGATTATTAAAACCAAACAAAAACTACGTCTAGAATGCCAAAAAGAAAAACTTACGAAGCTTACGGTAGAATTTAGCCTATATTCTTCAATACATCAAAATTAATTAATATAACATTACAATGAAGACGGTACGCTAAATGTTACCGAAACAGTTGTCTGCTTCAAAATGTTTTCTCGTTGACGTTCTAGACGTTATAGTTTTTACTTGGTTTTAACAGATTATGGTATATTTAAAATTACATTTATATATATATATATATAATCAAATAAAGGAAATGTATAGATTGCTATGATGTTTAAATTTCTCTATGCTACTTCTAATTTCTTAGAGGAGTACAAAATGCAAACATGTTTCATTTAAGATGAAATCTTAAACATATTGTTAACTTCGCTCATTGAATAAATAGGTAATAATAGTTTAATTGAATTCATAATCACTCTAAAACATTTTTGGGAAGAGCTATACTTGTGTGAAAAGTGTTACACTTAACACAAATGAAAATGCAGTCTCCAATTGTAGATTTGTACAAAAGTTCCAATTGTACAAAAGTGAATTTTGTATCTCGCATGGCTCAAAAAAGAATATCCGTAGAATGTTACAAATTTGTATTTGTGACTGTCATGATGTGTAGTAAAACCAAACCTCCAAGTTTGGTTTTAACACGAGCCCCTCTTTCACAGATATCTACGGCCCACCAGCGACCGAGCGGTTCTGCGCTCAAAGCTGGTAGATGTGAGGTGCCGGATTCAATCTCAGTTCGTGCTCGTCGGCCTAGCAGTTAAGAGTTTTCCATGGTTTTCTCCGAAACTTGCGTAAATATGAGCTAGGACCACTTAGAAAGACCACCACGGAAGGCACTCTCCCTCTAGCCTATGACCCTACAGCAGTCAATCGGTCTTATTCCTGAAATACCAAACACCATATACCGTGATATCTACGATTATACACGATTTTCCGTGATGTATGTATGTGCGTGTTTGTATGTGTGTGAGTGAACACGGTAGCGTCTGAACGCTTCGTTCGATTGAGCTGAAATTTGGTACGTATTGTTGCGTACTTGAGGGTTCGTGAGTTGTCCGGGAATGAAAGGCCAAACTTACAAAAATTCAGTAATTTATTCACAGAAAGTTCCAGAAAAATACAGGTCAATAAACCAATTATCAGCTTCAATTCAAGTAGTAACCACAGCTTAAACAACAGCTGTCAATAGCAAATCCACAGTACAAACTGTATAGCAATAACACTTGAAGCAAGTCTCTCTCAAAGAGGCTCAAGAGCAATGCAAGCACTAGCGAAGCTGGCTGAGATCTGAACTGAACTGACTGCCTTGGCGAGGAAGCGCTCCTTATATGCTGTTCCATGGAACCCAGATTTTTCGAGAAAACTCTAGAAAGTGGTCAACCAATCAACTTACAGCTTCCATATTTGGTATATCCCATATAAGGATTTCCTCGCCAAGGTCGCCAAAAAAAATCGCCAAGGTGGGAAAAAGTCGCCAAATTTGGCGCCAAATCCATTACCTGCATTACTGGGGCTTTTTAATGCGTTTTTAAGGGAAAATAAGGCTATTTCAACGCTAAAACGACTAGAAATGCACAAAATTAGCACTTTATCAACTTACTAAGCCTCTTTGAAAGAATTTATACAAAAATAAACACAATTATTTGCAATTTCGTAACACTGCCCCCCTCCCAAGGACTGCACGTCCCGGGCAGTGCAACCCTTGGTCAAGAGGCGAAACTAAACAAATTTACACAATCTAAAACACAAAAACTAAGTTGCATATAATGATAAAATAGAAATACAAATCAAGTGAGAAATATTTACAAAATTCACAAATATGTTCAAATATTTATATACAAATATTTACAAAATTCACAAATATGTACAAATATTTATATACAAATATTTACATTACGCATGCGCAAATTTTACCAGTATTTACATTTTAAATTTTAATGTTACCGTTAATTGTGGTACTTGGCTAGCCGGTTATAGTGCACCACCTTTGGTTTTGATGAAGGTGTTTTAGTGATCCGCACCACTACATCATTCAGCCTTTTTAAGACTGTGTATGGTCCGTCCCAGTTGCACTGTAACTTGGGAGAGAGTCCTTTGCGTCGAACAGGAATCCACAACCAGACCTTCTCTCCTTCCTGAAACTCCTGTTGCGTAGCCTTTAGATCGTACCTTGTCTTTATTTTCTCCGATGCAATGTGAATTCGCTCCCGAGCAAAGTTGTGAACGTCCTCAAATCGTGCCTGGAGATCTTGGATGTACTCCTCGGGCGATGAAGGCGCATCGGGTGGACAACCAAACAGGAGATCACAAGGGAGACGAAGTTCACGTCCAAACAGCATCTGGGCTGGAGTATAGCCGGTGGTTTCATGGACAGCACTTCGATAAGCCAGCAGGAACAATGGCAACTTCAAGTCCCAATCTTGCTGGTTCCTTGATACTAGAAGGGAGAGGTTATTCAGGATGGTACGACTGAACCTCTCGACCATGCCGTCCGACTGGGGATGTAAGGGTGTTGTCCGGGTTTTGTCTATGCCGAGTAGTTCACACAGTCCTTTGAAAACATCAGAGGTAAAGTTCCTACCTTGGTCGGTATGAAGTTGTAGGGGCGTGCCGTACCTTGACACCCATTGCTGCACTAGGACTTCTGCGACTGTGCATGCCTCTTGATTGGGAATGGGATATGCCTCAGGCCACTTGGTGAAATAGTCCATCACGACGAGAATGTATTTATTTCCACTGGAGGTCCGTGGCAAAGGACCCAAGATGTCGATTGCAATCCGTTCAAATGGTGCTCCCACGTTATACCGTTGCAGTCTTCCTCGACTTCGTTTCTGCGGGCCTTTACGTACCGCACAAGCATCACAGGATTTACACCATTTCTCCACATCCTCCTTTGCCTTGCACCAGTAGAAGCGTTCCCGAACTTTCTGCAGAGTCTTCATTACCCCAAAATGGCCTCCGGTAGAGCTACTATGCAGTTGTTCTAAAACAGCTGGAATTTTTGATCTTGGTAATAAAATCTGCCATCTGAAGCTTTTCCCATCATCAGATTCCCACTTTCTGTATAATACGCCGTTTCTGATATGAAGAGAGTCCCAAAGTGCCCAATAACTTTTCGTAATGGGACTAAATCTGGAAATGTCCTGCCAGATAGGTCTGTTGCTGGTCGTCTCCTTCAGCTGTAATATTGGCTTTATGTCAGGATCTTCCAACTGGGATTTTCTAAGTTCTTCGTCACTCCATGGATCGGGATCTTGATCTGATGGTGTTGAGACAGTAACTTGGCAGGCAACCGGATTTATCGGCAGGTATTTCTGTTCGGCTCTAGAGCAATACTTGCAGCTTTCCGAGCAGGGCTTCCGTGACAAGGCATCTGCATTACCATGTAGAGTCCCTTTACGATGACGTATCTCGAAGTCATATTCCTGCAGGCGTTGTATCCACCTGGCAATCTGTCCTTCCGGGTTCTTGAACTGGAGCAACCACGTTAAAGATGCAGGGTCAGTCCGGAGCAGGAATCTTCTGCCATAGAGGTAATGATGGAAATGTTCTATGGCTTTTACGATGGCGAGTAGCTCTTTCCTGGTGGTACAGTAATTTCGCTCCGGTTTAGACAGGCATTTACCCCAATAGGCAATGACATGTTCTTGACCATCAATTTCCTGCGACAGAACAGCACCGACACTCTCATGGCTGGCATCTGTATCAAGTATGAACTGTCTGTCGGGCTGTGGATATGTCAAGATAGGCGATGATGTTAAGGCCTCTTTAAGTCGCTTGAACGCTTTTTCACATTCATCTGTCCACAGGAACTTCTGTTTGGCTTCCGTCAGCTTGTGCAGTGGTCTGGCAACATTTGAGAAATCCTTGACAAACTTCCTGTAGTAAGTGCATAACCCCAGGAAACTTCGTAGTTGGTGTACATTTTCAGGGCGACTCCAGTTCTCGACTGCAGAGATCTTCTCAGGATCAGTTCTCACACCTTCGGCAGAGATGATATGGCCGAGGTAGCTCACTTCAGGACGGAACAAGTTACACTTGCCTGGATTCAATTTGAGGTTAGCCATTCTGAGTTTCTCCAGCACCTTTCGGATGTTTCGTAGATGGTCTTCAAAGGTGCGCCCCATAATGATAATATCATCCAAATACACCAGACAGGCTTCATAGGAAAGTCCTTTTAACACTGTCTCCATCAGGCGTTCAAAGGTGGCAGGAGCATTACATAATCCGAACGGCATAACTTTAAATTGCCACAGTCCTTGTCCCGTGGTGAATGCAGTCTTCTCACGATCATCAGGATGTAATTCTACTTGCCAGTAACCGCTCTTCAGATCCAACGTCGAGAACCATTTATTGCCAGCAAGTGTGTCTAATGTGTCGTCAATTCTGGGAAGAGGGTAACTGTCTTTCTTCGTGATGTCATTCAAACGACGATAATCCACACAAATCTTGTTGAACCATCCTTTTTCCGCACCAGTACTATGGGAGAGGCCCAAGGACTCGTTGATGACTCGATGACATCATTGTGCTGCATTTCACTTAGAAGTTCAGTGACCTCTTCCTGTTTAGCAAAGGGAAGTCTTCTTGGATGTTGTTGGATTGGAGGATGATTTCCTGTATCAATTCTGTGCTGGGTGATGTTCGTTCTCCCGACGTCTTCAGGTGTTCGAGAAAAAAGGTCTTTAAATTCTTGGAGTAGCTTCTCCGCAGCACATCTCTGTTCCTTTCCTAACTCTGCATTCTTGAGTAATTCCGTTATTAATTGTTCAGAAGACTTGGATTCAGTTGATTGCGTGGGGCGGTTGATGCATGTTACAGGAGTGCAGGCTGCTAACACCTCATCCTTCTTCACTGTTCGGAACTTATCGCTGATGTTTGCGACTCTCACAGGAATAGTACTCTTTGAAAGATCAACTAGAGGTGAAGCTACCAGAACTCCTCTTGGGCTATTGTCTGTATTCGGGTATTCAATCAGTCCATAGCGGAAGTATTGCTTTGTAGGTGGTGTTCCTGAAACTATTGTCTCTGTGTGTGGAGGGATGGAAATTTCAGACTTGGCTGTTATCTGGCAAATTGTCTGAATGTCTTGATTTTCAGTGTTGAACACAGCGATGTCTTCCGAACTCGAATGCAGTTCATTATTCTTGAAGTCCAATTGAAAGTTAAATTTTCTCAGGAAATCAACTCCAATGATTAAAGGATCTCTTATATCAGCCACATATGCCATATGATGGTAACTGGCATTCCCAAAAGTGATGGCCAAGTTCATTTTTCCATATATTTTGATTTCGTCTCCGGTCACAGTCTGGAGTTTAACGCAGGGCGGAGTCCAGATGATCTTCTCTTTTAGTTCTTGAGCCAAATCCGTTCTAATGATGGTCACGTTGGCTCCCGTGTCCAGAATCATCCGGCAGGTGGCGTTGTTGACTTGGCCATAGACGTGAAGTCCATTATCGCCGCCACTCATCGATGAAACATGAAATACTGTAAATTGGGGCTCTTTAATTTTAGGCAACCTCCGCCCCGCGAGATGGCCTCCTCTTAGTTTCCCTGCAGTGATGGTGAAGACGGGTGATTTCCTATAGTTGGTCGTACGGGGCAGTTCCTCTTCACATGACCATCCCCTCCACAGCCCCAGCACTTTATCTTCCGATCCTTTATTTCTATATTATTTTCCAGGTTGCGCAATCTCTTTAAGATCTCTGCGAAACTTCTCTTCATTTCATTCTCATCAGCAGGCGTATCATTTAATGAGACTGCTCTTATGGTATGGCGGTCTTTACGGGAGGCTTGTTCGGCTGCCTCTATCCTAAGTGCATAGCCTAAAGCTGATTCTACGTCTCTGATGTTGGAGAGTCTCAGCGCTTTTTGAATTTCTGGATCCCGAACAGCATCGATAAAGTACTGAAGAGCTAAGTCGTTTCGAGTGTCAGCTTGGCAGTCTGAGAATGCTAGGTGTGACAATCTCTGAATGTCCGCTGCCAGCTCTTGCAAACTTTCGCCCGTTTTCTGGTAACGGGACTTTAGCTGGAGGCGACTATAGTCCTTAGAACACTTCTCTCCGAACCGTAGCTCCAGTGCTCTAGTCAAGGCCTCGAAGTCGTTCCTTTCTTCTTTAGAAACATTTCTCAGTATCTTGGCTGCATCTCCCCGTAATGCTGCTGCTAAGTGGACCGACTTGGCGGTAGAGTCCCAGCCGTTAGCTTCAGCTACGATGGAAAACTGCGTCTTATATACATGCCAGGAGGAACTGCCATCGTAGGTAGATAGCTTAATAGATTCCTGATTCTGGATCCTTCTCTTTTTCTTTTCAGTTTCCTGGGGCATAGATTCTAACTTTTCTTCCACTTTTCTCTCCAGATCTTCTTCTATTCTCTTCAATTTACCGTCTATCTCTGAAAACCTTTCTTTCAGTTCCTGATCAAAATTTTCTTTAACTTTCTCCCCGAAACTCCGTTCTATCCTCGTAACACTCTCTTCAACCTTCATAACATTTTCTTCTATCGTCATAGCTTTCTTTTCAAAATTCTCTTCTATTTTCAAAAATTTCTCTTCTATTCCATCTACTCTGCTTTCCATATCCGATAATTTACTTTCAATCACTCCCTTTACTGCCGAAAGTTCTCTCTTCATCTCCTCTTGATTGCATTCAACTTTTTCTTGGATTGACTTAATTTCTTCCTGAACTTCACCCATAGTATCTTTCATTTCCTTCATTTCTTCAGTCAAGCCGTCTTTCATTTCTCTTTGCGATGTTTCCATTTTCTCTTGTGCTGCCTTCATTTCTTTCATCTCTTGACTCAGGCTATCTTTCATCTCTCTTTGCGATGCTTCCATACTTTCTTTCATCTCTCTTTGCGATGCTTCCATCTTTTCCTGTCCTGTTTCCATTTTCTCTATCAATCCAGATCTTAACTCATTCATCTGAGCAGTGAGACCTTCTAGAAATTTCTTCATTTCTTGTTCCATAGCTCTCGTTATCACCATTCACAGACAACCCGCTCCTGACACCAGAAATGTTGCGTACTTGAGGGTTCGTGAGTTGTCCGGGAATGAAAGGCTAAACTTACAAAAATTCAGTAATTTATTCACAGAAAGTTCCAGAAAAATACAGGTCAATAAACCAATTATCAGCTCCAATTCAAGCAGTAACCACAGCTAAAACCACAGCTGTCAATAGCAAATCCACAGTACAAACTGTATAGCAATAACACTTGAAGCAAGTCTCTCTCAAAGAGGCTCAAGAGCAATGCAAGCACTAGCGAAGCTGGCTGAGATCTGAACTGAACTGACTGCCTTGGCGAGGAAGCGCTCCTTATATGCTGTTCCATGGAACCCAGATTTTTCGAGAAAACTCTAGAAAGTGGTCAACCAATCAACTTACAGCTTCCATATTTGGTATATCCCATATAAGGATTTTCTCGCCAAGGTCGCCAAAAAAATCGCCAAGGTGGGAAAAAGTCGCCAAATTTGGCTCCAAATCCATTACTTGCATTACTGGGGCTTTTTAATGCGTTTTTAAGGGAAAATAAGGCTATTTCAACGCTAAAACGACTAGAAATGCACAAAATTAGCACTTTATCAACTTACTAAGCCTCTTTGAAAGAATTTATACAAAAATAAACACAATTATTTACAATTTCGTAACAGTATGTTGTAAGTCAGCATAGCACGAACCCTATTTATTTTAGTGAATCTAGCACGTATATATACGCTTGCGTCACTCGAAAAACTGCCGTTTTTCATGATATATATATATATATTTTTTTTTTTTTTTTTTTTTTTTTTTTACAGGGACACAAAGAAAAATTCTTTATCATTATGGACTATGGGACCAAATTTTTAAAAGTGCGATAGTGTCTAAACGCCTTATGAAATTAAGGAAAAAAATTCTACACATATTATAAGTCACAGTTCCACAACTGTATAGGTTTTGGTGAATCTAGCACTTATAGTTTTTTTTTTTTTTTTTTGCAGAAACAGAATAAAAAATATGTATCATTATGGCCTATGGGGTGAAATTGTTTAAAAGACGATAGCATCTAAATGCCTTATCCGTTTGAGCTGAAAATTTATGCACATGCTGTAGGTCATCATCAAACAAACTGTATAGATATTGGAGACTCTAGAACTTACGAAATTTTACAGGGACACAAAAGAAAAAAAAATTCTTTATCATTTTGGCCTACAGGCTCAAATTATTTAAAGTGCGATTGCGACTAAACACCTCATTCAAATGAACTAAAAAATTATGTTATAGGTTATCATCACACGAACTTTATGAACTTTGGAGAATCTAGAAATTATGATCTTTTTTTACAGGGACATAAAGCAAATTTCTTTATCACTGTACATAGGGTCTCAAACTTTAAAGTGTGATAGCGTCTAAATGCCTTATCCGATGAAGTTGAAAATTTATATAAATATTAAAAGTCACTGTTGCATTAACTATATGCATTTTGGTGAATCTAGCATTTACAGGTTTATATAGGTATACAGGGAAAAATTCTTTATCATTATGATCTTGATCTATGGGCTCAAAGTACAATAGCGTTAAATTAAATATCATATTATGTGCAGAAAAATACTCAAACACCCTATTATAATTTTCTCTTTTGTTTATTTAACAACTCCTCTTAGTTTACTTTATGTAGAAAATCGTTAATTACTCATTGTTCAGAAAGTCGAGGGAAGTCACACCAGATTTTTTTTTTTTTTTTTTTTTATGATTTGTGCAAAAGAAAGACATTAAGGTGTCGTTTATAGAAATGCGGTTTGACGAGCTCTGAATGTGAGAGTGATACTAAAGATACTTCTTGCAAGTACTTTGGAAACTGCCGCCATTGTGAAATATTTACGAGTAGTTGAAATGAAAGTGAATCAAGAGGTAGAATGTCAGGCAAAAGATAGGGTCTGAATGAGTAAATTGTGGTCGTCAAAGAGTTATGAATGATCACACGGAAAAGGAGTATATCCTGCATTGTAATAGAAAACAGATCCATAACAGTGCACCAAACTAAGTCAGATCTTAACCAAGAACTATTTGAAATTATCCCTGACCATTCTGTGCGCCGTGCCATGATAAGTAGGGGTTATGAAAGCTAAAAGTCAATGCGAACAGTGCTGGGTGGCCATAATAGTTTGACCATAATGATTACACATAATTTTATCACGATAATGCAAATAATCTAAGAAACGGATCAGGATAAAAATTATTAAGAACTTAAAATATAATCAATATATATATATATCAATGCATGTAATGTATATAATGTATATATATATATATATATATAATGTATATATTAGGTATATTGAATAGCTAAGATATATTATCACATTGGCGAAATATAAAATTTGGCAGCGAAGTAGCTCGTACGTTTCTCGCCAAATTCTTCAGTTACGCAATCACGATAGCCATTTTAATTGAGCTCCAAAATGGCCATAAAAATTTAAAAATTGCCAAAAGGCTCTATACTAAAGCTGTAAACACTAGATTAATATTTATATTAATTAATCGAGAACATACTAATTAATCTATGCAAGAGATTATGGTAATATCAAACAAAACTAAATCTCTAGACATCAAATTATCTTAAAATTGATACTAGTAAGCTGTATTTGAATTACCTCGTTGGATACATTGCAGATGCACCAAAAAGTTCGCTTTGATACACTTTTAGCAATAAATAGATAATTAAATTTTTAACGTGAAAAATAGCTCACATACAAAGATTGAAATCGATGAAAGATTCAAAGAATTTCTTTGGGTAGCAATGAGTTTCATGTCATAGACCATTGTTGGAAACATTGTTTAAAAGCATTGTTGAGAAAAACGGAAAATATTAATTAAAGCAACAATGAAATTAACCATTTGCTTATTTTTTCATATTGTTATTTGAGATTTATCCATTATTTAAAACATGTGAATTTACAATATATGAAGACGCGACAGCTGTAATATAGGACACCCTTGGCAACTTTTGAAATTTGGTAACGAAATAGCTCGGGCTTTTTTCGCTAATAACTTTATTTCTGTGACCGTGATGACCATCTTAACTCTTATAGCGTGTTAAAAATATGAATGAATTATAACGTACCACAATATAATAATAAATTAAATAATAATAATAATCTATATAAATAAAGAGAAATGTCAGTGTGTGTGTCTGTCTGCGCTCTGGTGCTCACACTTCCGATCGTAGAGTTACAAAACTAGGCATATGGGCAATGCCTGTTCACGATCCCTGAAAATATGAGCAGTGACACAGTTCCCCTTAGTAACGTCCTCTTTTTGCGTCAGACCTCTATAGTTTGCTCGTTAGTCGTGTGAACCCTCTGCTAACCGCTGTCCTCGATCTATTTCTCTAAACAAATCTGACCGTAACACACACTGCCAGACTTTCGCGATCCTTGAAGATCTTGCTGTGGAAATTTCGTCTCAATTTTATGCAATAAGTCTAATATCGTGATACATCGCGATATCGCGATTTTGCCTTGACAATATATCGTGATATTGAAATAGTGACGTCGCCGACTCCAAGTGTCACACCCGGGGCAGTGAACGCTTCGGATATAGACGCATTAAAAATATAGATGCATGAAAAATATAGGCGCTTTAAAATTTATTCAGTAAAATATAGCTTCTTTGACGATATGTTAGTAAGTACACTTTGCCATATGACAGTATGAAAGAAGATTTTGCTTCGCTTTGATAAGGAGACAGAGGTGATTGCAAAATAATTCAATTAAACATTTAATTTTCGAAAATTTTAAATTTTCAACCAGATTAAGCGAGTTTTTTGAATTGTGCACTCATAAACCCTATTTATAACCAATTTGACTTTTTTAAAAATATCGGTCGAAAATTCGCAAGAAAAGAAAAAAAAAGCATAGTGCCTATTGCTCCTATGATCTCCTGATAACCTCCTAGACCCGACTTATGTCTACCACACTGTCTGACGTCAGGTGTTTGCGGACCCCAAAGTAATCGGCCTGAAAAATTAATTTTTTTATTATTATTATCATTATTTTGTTTTAATATTATTTCCTAAATCGAATTAAAATATTTTATGGATTCCTAATTACTATTTATAGCAGATTCCCAATTTTTGTAAAAATCAGTCCAGAAACCACATGATTTAGCCATGCTTGGATAACCCCTCCCATGATTTGTCTCTGGATAAGCCACTGGATCCAAAGACTGTCAGCCGAGATCCTGAATATACCGCGGCGTAGGAAATCCGAGCGCTGTCCGTTATTTTTCATGGAAAAATAGACGAGTTTTATCCTATTAAATACACAGTTGACGATTCGGTGATACATTTTTACATATGATATTTTGTTACATTCGGGGTTCGTCTATTCTCCATGAATAAATAATAAGTCTTACAGAGTCTTAAACTTTATTTAACAGAATATTCCAGAAGATTAAAAATTCGGAAAACAAGTATCAACTTCCGAGTCACCAATAAACAAAGTTTAAATAGTAGCTTACGACATAAACATCACAGCATAGACTGTATTATGAGAATAACACGTAGCAAAAGCAGTATTTAATAACACAAGCTGGGTCAGATAGCTCCTAACACTTCAGTTGTTTGGCTTCAACTGAAATTGACACAACTGAAAAGCAGCCCTATTTACAGTCTCGAATTTTCGAGAAATTTCCGGCTGTTTCATGAAATACATTCAATATACATTCTGTGAATGCACATACATATAATATGCATTCATATAATATACACTCAATAATTTATACAGTCGGCAGTAACATTATTGAAGCACACATCTACGCTTTTCATATACACTCCTTCTCATATTTATAAGGACACTTTATGATTTGAAATGACTAATGTAAAAATAACTGTGAACAGGCGATTATAAATACTAAGTGCACTAAATATATCTAGTATTCTAAAAACCAAAACTGCTATAATTTATTTAATGTGAAACAAAACTAATAAACTAGTATGTTGTGGCCACCACAAGACTTTCTTCTATATTTTCCTATACAAATTCACTTAGTAACAATTAAAAAAAAAAAAAAAAATACGTTTTTCAGTTTTTTTTCGTTAAAAGTAAAAAAAAAAAAATCGATAACTTTGTTTTAAATTATCACATATTTATAGTTCAACCATTCGTTTACAAGGTATTGACGATACCTTTCGAAAGATGCCCATCTTGAAAATTTACCTCCCCCTGGGGGATACTTCCCCCCAGGGGGGGGGAAGTGATGCCCCCACACGCACAAATTTTTTTTTTCCTAAATAACAACTACCATTATCAATAATTCATATTAATTTTACAATCAAAGGTTAAGAATAACTCTCATTATGTACATTTATACGAAATTTTGTTCTATACTGCCATGTTAAAAATTTAGAAAAAATACGATCACAGCGCCACCTGTTGAGCAATTAATCCCCAAATCTAATCAACACCAGTTTATGTCAGGGGCGAACTAAATACCAAGTTTGGTAAAATTTCGTAAAAAAAAAAAAAAAAAAAATCTAAGTTTTTTTTATTAAAAGTAAAAAAAAAAAATCGATTACTTTGTTTTAAATTATCACAGATTTATAGTTCAACCATTCGTTTTAAAGGTATTGACGAGACCTTTCGAAAGATACCCATCTTGAAAATTTACTCCTCTCGACGGGGGACTTCACCCCCAGGGGGGGGGGGGTGGCGAGAGGCTCCTACACATACAAAAAAATTTTCCCAGTTGACTATCTCTATTATAAATAATTCTTGTAAATTTCATAATGATTACTAAAAAATAATTCTCTTTATGCACATTTATACAAAATTTTGTCCTATATCACCATGTTAAAGATTTAGAAAAAGCGGGATGGCAACGCAACCTGTAAAACAATTTTTACCAAAAGTTGATAGGCACTAATTTATGTCAAGGTGCAACTACATACCAATTTGTATCAAATTCTGTGCAGTAGTTCCTGAAATACAATTGCCACAAAATTTTGTCACACACACACACACACACACACAGACAAACAGACATATTCTAACTAGTATGTTGTGGCCACCACAAGACTTTCTTCTATATTTACCTATACATATTCAATCAGTAACAATATTAAAAAAAAAAAAAAAAAAAAAGTACGATTTTTTTTGTTTTTTTTCTGTTAAAAGTAAAAAAAATCGATAACTTTGTTTTAAATTATCACAGATTTATAGTTCAACCATTCGTTATAAAGGTATTGACGAGACCTTTCGAAAGATACCCATCTTGAAACTTTGCCCCCCGCGGGTGGGTACTTCCCCCCCCCCGGTGTGGGGGGGGAACCGATGCCCCCACATGCGCAAAAATTTTTTCCCAGTTAACTATTACTATTATCAACGAGACCTTTCGAAAGATACCCATCTTGAAAATTTACTTCCCCGGGGGGGTACTTCCCCCCCAGGGGGGGGGACCGATGCCCCCGCATGCACAAAATTGTTTTCCTAGCTAACTACTACTATTATCAATAATTCATATTAATTTTACAATCACAAGTGTAAAATAACTCTCTTTATGGCCATTTATACGGAATTTTGTCCTATGCTGCCATGTTAAAAATTTGCATAAAATGCGATCACAACGCCACCTATTGAGCGATTGATCCCAAAATCTAATCAGCACCAGTTTATGTCAGGGTGCAACTAAATACCAAGTTTGGTTAAATTTCATTCATTGGTTCGTGAGATACAGCGTCCACAAAAAAATGATACAGACAGACAGACAGACAGACATTTTCTAAAAACTATTAATTCGTGTTCTCCACATCCCAAAACATGTAAATACATCAAAAAGTGGACTTCGAAAATTTTCGCGAATCCAATACTTTCTCTATATTACATATAGAAGAAAGTAAAAATGGTCAAATCGTGTTCTACAGCTCTCAAAACGTGTAAATCCATCAAAAACCCGAGGTCGAAAATTTTTACGAATCCAATACTTTCTTCTATTGAATATAGTAGAAAGTAATAATGCAAAATATTTTTTCCCCGCGTTTTTAGATGTTTATAATTATAGGCACAATCAAGATTTTTTTCGTTTTATTTAACTTACTAGCGGATAAATTACAGTTGACATGCGAATTTTTTAACTACTGAGCTAGATTAAATCATATATAAGCCTTCAATTTTACTTGGACGGACATTACTGACAAGTCCTGGAAAAAAAGAACGTTCATGTATGTTAACAAATGTGTTTTTTAAGTGGAAGGATAATTTCAATCCGCCGAATTTCTAATGAAATTCGAAGGTCTAAAATTGCTGAAGGAAATGTGATCAAACGTTGAACTGCTGGATCGATAGTAGATCTGATGCAATATCAGAGTTGTTTTACAGAGATCGAAGACTCATAATTCCTCTTACTCAGCAGCAATCTACTCGTAATGATTGCTGCTGAGTTTGCTCGTAATTTTTAACGAAAGGTTGGGGTCCACATTTATGCATGTTTAAAATAATTAATAATATGTTAAAGTGAATAAAAAACCTGTAATAATCAATAAGCATTTAATGGGGGAAAGAACGTCTGTGTTAAAGTTGAATAAAGACAATATTAAATAGTAAAATGTTGCATTTTCGGATGAAAAACATTTTATTCTTGATTGACCAAATGGTTTTCACAGTTACTGGCACGATCTGAAGATAGGGAAAGACAGAGCAGATTTTTTAAAGGCAGATATGAATTGGGCATTTTAAAGGTGGATCTATGGTGCTCTGGGGAGCTGTTTCTAGTGAAGGCAGAATGAATTTAGTAATTTTTTCTATTATTATGAACATCAAGAAAATATCCGCAAATTTTAAACGTGGAATTATCAGATTTTTGTTAGATTTTGGGGGGTAATAATATTTTTTTCAACAAGACTTACATTTTTGCTCTACTCTAGAGCAATAAGAAATAGTTTGAAGAAAGGAACTTCTGTATTATTGCCTTTTCCGTGGCCTAAAAGTTGAAAAATTCTTAACTTATCATATTAGAAAAGTGCATGCAAGTGGAAAGCAATTTTAAATAGTTTAAATGTATTCAGAATATCATCTATGCTGTATGAAATGGTACTGAAACTAAATATATATATATATATATATATATATATATATATATACCAGAGAGAATGTCTGACTGTTTCACCATAAAAAGAGACCCCATAAAATATTTATTTAAAGAATGACTGAAAAAAAAAAATTACCAAGTTTCGAGCTCTCCTTATAATTGTGAACACCTGAAAAATCCTCTTTTTGACCGTATTTAAAGTTTTTTAAGGCAGAAAAACGATAAAACTTTTTAAATATAGTCTATTAATGAAATTAAAATTAATAAAAAATATATTTGTTAAATAATAGTGTTCAGTGTTTAGTTAATGTAGAAAAACTGGTGTCCTTATAATTATGAGAACCAGCGTACTATACATATATTAGTTTGATCGCTAATTTTTATGAACAATATAAGACTAAAATCAAATATTTACTCAACAAAACAGTATTAGTTACCTATCTTTTGAGTAGAATTATTGCTAGTGCTTCAATAATTTTGCTGCCGACTGTAGTTTCATAATAGATACAGATAAAGATCTTCTCGCCAAGAAAGCATTTTTGCTTTCACGCCTTGGCAACTTATCATGCCTTGGGACTTTTAGTCGCCAATGCGTGATAACTGCGCCAAACTGTCACCAATCCATTTCCGACCTGGTGTAGATTTTAAACGGCTTTTTAAAGGGATACGAGCTATTTTAATGTAACCAGGCAAAAACACGAAAAATTAACATTTTATAAACTGACTGAGCCTCTTTAAGTAAAATTACAAAAAAAAAAAAAAAAAAAAAAAAAAATATTATTTACAAATTTGTAACATTGTCTCCTTCCCAATGACTGCTCGTCTCGCTCAGTACAATCCTAGGTCAGGAGATAAAAACTAAATAAACTATACAATTTAAAATACAAAAAAGTAAATTACATACAAAAATAAAATAACAATACAAAATTAAAAATGAGCTAATTAAACTATGACCAGTGGCGGATCCAGAACTTGACTTTTTTTTTTTTTTTTTTTTTGGGGGGGGGGGGGGGGCAAAGTGTTATTCTAGACCAAAATAAAATTTACAATTGCAATATTCAATTGTGAATATCAGTGTTCCTTCCCCCCCCCCTTAAATACGCCACTGGCACCACGTCATAAGTATATTACAAAACAACTTGTTGCCATTAGCTATTATATCATTGAAGATAATTTTTTAGCTAATGTTGCAAAGGCTAAAAAAAAAAAAAAAAAACCCTTTTCTTCCCCGGAAATAAACCAGGTTTTTTGGGAAGAAAATTTTGAAAATTCCAGGAAATTTTTAAAATTTCTAGGAGTTTTGAAATAATTTGATGCATGGTACATTTTTTTCATTTTATTATTTTTAACGATTTTCTATTTAGCATTTTTAACTGTGAATGTGAAAAGCAATTCAACTCTTCTTTTCCGTATGCATTTGTAAACGCCCGTTAACATGGTTTATTATTTAATTTCGAATATGCCGGCCAGGTGGTTCAGTCGGTAGCCTTCTGAATCTGCTGGTCCCAGGTTCGAATCCTGGTGCGGGCATGGATGTTTGTGTTGTCCTATGTCTTCAAAATATTGTGCTCTTGTTTCTGTGATTTTCTGTAATATGGATCATTCGAGACGAAAGTCATTGTAACTATAGGTCTCAATAAATGTCAAATTTTGAATACGATTTAGAGTGTTTTGGAAGAATTTCGAATACGATTTTGACTTTTATTTTCTGTTTTTGCTACCTATTTGGTATAATGTAGAGATAATTCAATAGTAAAAGTAGTTTTTACTAAAACAGTAAAGGAAATACTTCCTAAGCAATAATATTTTGGAAATACGATCAACTCTCTGTAATCCACAAAAGTTTTGTCCGAAGGTTGCACAGATTATATATCTTTATTTACATTTTAATTTTGCAGATACAAAGTCAGTAATTAGTTCATAGACATTAAAATGGAAAGATTATTTCTAATAAATTTCAGCATGAAATATTTCTTCAATATTAATAAAATTGTGTATTCATATATGAAGGGAAATAATTTAAGCATAATCAAATAATACATAGCAATAAAATATAAATATACATATTTATTTTAAAAATACAAAGGAAAAATACTTTTTAACTGCAGAAATGAATATTCATCATTGTTTATTTTTAATTTTGTTAAATACTGATGTACTAGTAGCTTGTCTTAAATTAAAATTTTTTGTTTGTTTGTTTACATAAAAACATTAATTCCAGATTAAAGAGAGTTGACTGTACTCGTTTGTGAAACATTTAAAATGAATATTTATTGAAAAAAAAAAAATCTCAAAATCATTGCCGTTAAAATGATAATTTTAGTTAAATAATCTTTTAAAGACCTTCCTGATAAAGTAATATTTATTAAACTATATTTTTTAGTTTAAAACAGAACATGCATAATTTATATTTATTTGCTTGAAATAATTTATAAAAAAGACCAAATTTTAATAAATTTCTCAGTTTGTTTCTCTTTTGGAAATATATTAAAAAGTATTACATAATGGTTGTAATGGGCAGAAGTAGTATTGCATAAAAATAAAATTGCTTCAGCATTTTAAACTAGTTTATAGTAATTCTCACTGACATTTTAAATATTATGTCCAATGCATTAGCCCTAATTTCCATTTTGAAAGTGATTTGTTTTGTTTACTTTTAAAATTCCCCAAAGTTCCGGGTTTATTCCCATCTTTCAAAAACTGTGGGTTTTTTGCAACACTATTATATGCGAATATTTACATTAAAAAAAAGAAAGAAGAAAACAGAAAGACTGAGTTATAACTTTTGATCGCACCGAAAATCTTATACGGACTTTCAAGTGCAATAAAGAGACGAAATATGAAAAACAGACATCCAATTCAATATCTATTAGAAGTTCTTTGGAATAATGCCAAGCCAAGGTGCCGTCAATACTTCTCCCTGACTTTATTTTATTCTCCCCCTGTCCCTATGGCTTTCTTCTTTCTTTTCTATTACACACATTATAGTCAGCACAACAGTCACACCACGACCACCCACAGACAGGTGACCAGAGCCTGATTAAGGAGGAAGCATACATTATCTCCGCTCCCACCGGAATATTTTTACAATTATTTTTTACTTGATGTCATGGAAATTCCACGTTTTGACGAGGAAATATTTTTTATAAAAAGTGAACGGTGTGAAACAATCCAATTTACTCACCGTTATTAGACACCAGAATTCTTTTAAAATAATTTTTAATGAGAATTTTGTGTTTATTATAGCAGGAAAGTATTTGTTAAAAAATAACGGTGTAAGTACAAATAATGTGTGCTTCCCCCTTAATCAGGCTCTGCAGGTGACGACCTTGAATTACAAACACAACTACAAATTTCACTTCTTACAGGATCCGAACTTGACAAACTTACAACTTATCCTACAAATATAACACTTCATTCAGTCATGTCATTCCATTCAGGCTTTCTCTGATTTCTGTTTCTGTTCTGAGTATCTGAATCTCACCCCGTTGAATGAATGGGACAAAATTTTGAAGTACTTCAAATCCGTGAGTGAATGAATGAATATGACAAAACGTTTGAAGCGTTGACTGTGTGTCTTTGAATGGGACAAAATTTTTGATGTACTTCAAGTCCTGTTTGGTCAGATTGAAGTATTAACTGACGCGATGAATGAAATAGAAAAGTATGAGGGAGTAAGTGAGTCGTTGAATGAGACATAACTTTTGAAGTAATACAAAAAATAATTATGAGGTATCATGACAAACCGTTGCGATGAGGCATGACAATGTCATACATCATGTATGAGTTACCCAGCACTACTTTTGGAGGCTTTTCAAAATTTTGCTGAATCTTTTTCGTATGTGTTATTTTCCTGCAATAATTAAACTCCTAGTTTTGAAATTTAGAGTACTGAATTTTAATATTAGACGGAGCATAGGAAGGGCTATTTTTCATCTGCTAGAAACAGAAAGCTCATCACATCCCAGTGAGATTTCTCGGATAAGTCTCATTTTAAAGATTTATTTATTTTATTTTATTTTATTTTTTTGTACGACAGTTTGTGCTATTTCCTTCCTTCAGACGGCTTCTGAACCAATTTTTATCTATCACCTTAAATGAACATGCCAAACCTTTTTGTTTTATCTAAATATATAAAGTTGAATGTTTGTCATTGTATCTGTTCGGACTATTAGATTTTATCAAATATTGCTGCGCTTATTAATATGGACAAAATATAGCTAACGCCATATTTTTTAGTTCAATCGATAATTCATTCGAAAGATATTAAATAAAAACCCCATTTTAACTTTCAAATTATTAAAAAAAAAAAAAAAAAAAAAAACATATTAATGCTAATCTTATACTATTAAGTGAGCAATATTTGTATATTTCACTGTTCTCGAAAACGGTAGTTCGGACAGTCACGAGATTTAACACAAAGGTGCCCCATGAAGGGTCATTGTGCACATCGAAGTCAGATTTTCGAATTTCTGATTAGTTTTTTCTTAATTAATTAAAATGTGAAAATAATAACCTTCTAATTTTTGATAAATAAGCCATTTAAATTTTAACATTTTATCCATAATTTAATTGTTGCCAATTTTTGTTTCGACAAAATAATAATAATTAAAAAAAAAAAAAAAAGTACATTTATTTAAAATGAGGAAATTAAATCAGAAAGATTAGAAAGTAAATTAGAAATACCAGTCGCATCGTTACAAATAAGATACCAAATGAAACGGAAAATTTTTGTAAATCCGATGCATTAAACAGCTTATCAATCGGATGATTAGTTTTTTCTTAATTAATTAAAATGTGAAAATAATAACCTTCTATTTTCTGATAAATAAGCCATATAAATTTTAAAATTTTATCCATAATTTAATTGTTGCCAATTTTTTTTCGACAAAATAATAATAATAATAATAATAATAATAAACGTACATTTATTTAAAATGAGGAAAATAAATCAGAAAGATTAGAAAATAAATTAGAAATATCAGTCGCATCGTTACAAATAAGATAGCAAATGAAAGGGAAAATTTTTGTAAATCCGATGCATTAAACAGCTTATCAATCGGACAATTAGATTTTTTAAAATTAAATAAAGTATGAATTTTAGGTGGCAACAGCAGAAGATTGTATGGAAACAGTTAGGAGAAAAAAAAATGAAAAATCTGCTTCACATTAAGTCACATGATTTTTAAGTGGGATTAAAAATTACAGTTTTCAAATTCTTTTAAATTTTCTCTCACGAACACAAAAATATAATATACAGCCTGTACCCCACAAGACCAACTTGCATTTCAAATTTCATCAATTATTTTGGTTAATAAACAAAACTTATTATTATTATTTTTTTTCAAATTAAGTTTTATTCTATCTTCGAAAAGATTTATGTGATCATAGATATAATAATATATATAGATCTATCATCCCCATATTATCGTGCAAAGATTTTTGATGCCGAAAAAAAAGCTTTGGAATCAGCCATTAAGTGGTATTGAAGGAAAAAAGGAAAAAAAGAAGAATGAATTTGAAACTATATCTGGAGCTTTTCATTCACTTTTAATAAATAAATTATTCATGAATTTTATTTGCTAAAACATTCGTGTGTACTCCCGTGTGTATTCACTCGGGGAAAGACTGCCATATTTTGGTAAAATCGCCGTCTTTTCTCGAGTGAAAAGGAATCACTTTTTTTTCCCAATGATCAATCTATATATTATTACTATATCTATGTATGTGATACGATACATTAATAATTTGGGTTTTAAAAGTTTTTTTAAATAGGTTATTTAAACTCTATGAACCATATTTTTATTTTATCAGTTTCATTAACAGATCCTGCTGGGCGATTTTTTAAATTTTGGTGTTGAAGTACACCGAACGTTTTTCGACAAGAAGTTTAATATAGCAACAGCCATTTTAATCTAAGTAGCGCATCAAATATATAAAAACATAAATGATTTATTTTTACACAAAATTTACAGAACAAATGCAGTTTTAAAGATAGGAAATTTATTTCAACAAGCACTATTTTAAACCTAAAAACCATTAAAAATATAAGCAGAATATAAAGGATTCTTATGTATAAACAAAAAAGAGTCTGATAAAATTATTAGCAAAATAGACTTTCCCTTTTCATACAAAAAAAAAAATCCATCGCTAATATGGCGACAAAAATTCAAAGGCCGCCAGTGGAGCGACATAATAAAGTTGTGTAACACGATAATGTCTACCTATTTATTTATTTTTTTTATATAATAATCACTATGCTAATTTAACATACAAACAAATGAGCCTCTGTGTGTTACTGCACTTGCACGCTGTCGAACAGAAATATTTGAAAAATTCGAATTAATATTTAAATAAATAAATAAAAATATGTTTAATGGGAAATATATATAACCGTAAAAAGATTAGTTGTCTAAAATACGGCAGAAATAGCACTCATAGCATATTGTTACAAGGGATTAAGTTTTATTGTTACAATGGATTAAGTCTTATTGTTACAATGGATTAAGTCTAAAATAGTGACAAAAATTCAAAAGCCGCCAAAGAGAACTATATTAAGGCTGTACTATCAGGTTTACAACCCATGAATTACATATAAACACAAAAAATTAATTGTCTCATGCGACAGACGTAGCCGGTCACAGCATATTGTAATATTTGGCGTGAAATTATTGTCATTGAATGGTTGATTGGATAAACAAAATAAACATATGAAATAACGTAAAAGCAAATATTATGTTGTTTAAACCCAGTTACATTTCAGTCCAGTCCGAGTTACATGTGAACAACACGTATAGTGTTGTTCACATGAAACTGGGATTCAAATATAAAAGGGAATCTCCAATTTTTTCGATACTTTCTATTTCGAAACTGTTATATAATAAGCACCTAAATGGAAGCTCATTGGTAAACTATTGTCGCAGGTAATAGGGACAAGCGCCCGAGTTGCAGTGGATGACCAAATCGCTGCCGAATGCAGCAGGGACCTGGAGCGAGCTTTTGAACAATTTCAGTAATTTATTTTATTTTATTTTTATAAAGCTATATAGAAAAGAGTTTCTTTTAAATTTAGTGGTCAGCGAAGCGGGCAAAGCCTGCTAGTAGTAAATAAATAAGTAAATATATTTACTTTATTTCGAAAAAAGAAGAAGAAAAATGAACGTGCAAACATGTTTTTTAAAATAATTAAAATTAAACTGATAAAAGTCGTGTTAAAAAAATTTGGAATATCTTTAATATAGGACATCTCGGCGAAATTCAAATTTCGCACCGAAGTAGATTGAACGTTTCTCATCAAGATATTTTACCTACGCAATTGTGATAGCTATTTTAATTAATTTCCAATATGATTAAAAAAAAAAGAAAAAAAAATTAAGAGCTGCTAAGGGGTTTCTAGGATAAAATTATACTTAAAAAAAAAAAAAAAAAAGAAAGAAAGAAAGAAAAATTATGCAGTACGCATTGATTAGTAACACTTTCCAACTGTACGCAATTGTTTAGAATAACTTTTAATATTCTTTGCCTACTTTATCACACAACAGACTGAACGACTGAAAAACATGCAGGGATTTTAAAATTACTCTTAGGCATTTTGGAAAGTGTTAAAAAGGCTTAATGCAAAAGAAAACGCAGCCGTTAGATTATAATTACAGCTTTTAATCTCTCTGAATATTTTAGCGTAGCCCTGTAAATCTGAAAGTTAATCATATCATGTTCTGTACAAAACAATATTTTAGAATATTAATAATGCATGTCAATGTTTCTATGATTTTTATAGTAGAAAGATTTTTTAAATATAACTTTTTAAAAATTCTGTCCTAAAACTTAATACATTGTTTTTTTTTTTTTTTTTTTTTTTTTTTTTAATTGTTGTTCGTGTTGTCCCTGTAAACAAACTAGTTGTACAGGACCTATATATGGCATTTTAAATAGGGAACATTCCATAGGGAACTTGAGTGTATCATTTTTTTAAAATTCTCAAAATATTCACGGATGATAGGAGCCGGAGACGAACAGATAGAAAGGTAGACAATCGGATAGACAGATGCAGAAATTGAAATCATATCCCCACTAAAATTATAAGAAAGTTTTAAAACGCTTATGTAAACAAAAGTGCATTTCCCGCAAATTTTTATTAATAGCTCTTAATGTAACTCATTATTTTTGTGTGGCCCTGTAAATCTAATGATAACCATACTATATTATATAGAAGGTACTCTTTTGTGCATACGAATAATATATTTCAATTGCATTAAGCTTTGTGGAGAATAAAATTATTAAAATTTGGTTTATAAAAATAACTCTCTTATAACACAATGCTTTGGAATACTTTCAAGTGCCCCTGTACACAAACCAGTTAGAAATGTGCTCTATTTTACATAGGAAACATCCGATAGGGAATTGAATAACATATTAAAACTTCATTGAAGTTTCTATACATTAAAGGTATTAAAATATGGTTTATAGAAACTCCTCCCATAGAACACAATGCTTTCGAATATTTTTGGGTGTCCCTGTACACAAACCAGAAGAGGTATTCACTCCATTTTCAATAGGGAACATCCGATAGTCCACTTGAATAAAATATATCGGTTTAAAGAAATTCCATAAATATTTATGGGAATTAGAGCGCAGTAAAACAGACAGAGAGACAGACAGACGGACAGAAGAACAGTCAGAGAGATACAGAGATTGAAATTATATTCACACTGAAAAAATGATAGAAAGTTTCAGATACGCGTAAAGTAAACAAAAGTACAATTCTAGCAATTTTTTATTAATATCTCTTAATATAACTGAATATTTTTGTGTCACCCTGTAAATCTAATGATAACCATGCTATATTCTATGCAAAACATTCTTTTGTGCATATAAATAACATAGGGTAAGAGGGGGGAATTGGTGCCCATGTTTTACAAATTGTGTTATGTACACTTTGGCTTTCTGAAATTCTGTAATATTTTAACTAAATATTTTAGTACAGTAGAGTGTAATCTTTGTACGATATTTAATATTTTTTTCCGTTATTAAATAGTTGTAAAAAAAATATTAAATGTTTTAGAACCGAATTACCCCCTTGGGGGTAATTGGGTGCTACACCTATAACTCCACAGCTGCATGTGTTAACTTCTTTGGGGAAATGGGTGCTAGAAAAAATTCCATATCTAATATATTGAACTTCTTTTTATTGAAAAAAAAAAAAAAAATTCCAACAGATACAAGAAATTCCATTTGTTTTTACAAAACTTTGGCACTTTTCTAAAAACAGAAATGGCAATGGTGCCTTATGACATACACGCATAAAATTTATGATATAAGTAGTTTAATAGAAAAGCTAAACTGCAATAATATACTTTTTTTCTCTTTGGCCAAAAAAAAAGTTACGAGGCCTCAAAACTTTGTAAAAATTAAGCTGATTTTGGCCTGATGTCATACGGACGTACGTACAAACATATTTTGACAGACTTTCCTAACACAAAACTTGAACAAAATAAGCATTTTCTTCCATAAAACACTTAAACAGTGTTTATATGATAGTTGCAGAAGAGTTTGCAGACTTTTTTGTAATCTTCCTCAAATTCACATTAAACAGAAGTCTGATTACCCAAAAACAACCCCTATACATATTAAAGCACAAAATAACAGTTACTTTTGAAAATAAACAGAAAATTATATTAGCACCCATTTCCCCGCAGGGGGGGCAAATGGGTGCTAAATTTTTTGACCCCCCAAATTTCCCTTTACACGTAACTTAAAAAAAAACTAGCTCACACCACATGTTCTTAGGTACAAGAACTTGCATTTAATAGGTAAAATTTAAATATTGTGTTAAAGTTAAAAAATCAACATTACTTTAAAGCTTGGACGGACAAAGTTTGTTAGGCACTTCAAAAACTGTAGCATGATAGGTGCATCTGAGATTTTTTTTTACTAGTCAGGGTATTACAGAACAACATTGAAAAAAATATGAGCTATGGAATATGACCATACCTATTAGTGTGTATATTTGAAAATGTTCAAAAAAATGGGGTCACTCCTGTAAAAAACTTTGAAAAAAGTAGTACCCAATTCCCCCCGGGCACCAATTCCCCCCACCTACCCTATTTTAATTTCCTAAAACTTCGTGGAAAGTCAAGGTATTAAAATTTGATTTATAGAAATATCTCTCATAGAACGCAATGTTTTGGAAATTTTTGAGTATCCCTGTACATAAATCAGTAGTGGTATTTCCTCTATTTTATACAGGAAACATCCAATAGGGAATCTGAATAACATATTTCAATTTAATTGAGATATGTCTAGAGTAAAGGTAAGAAAATATGGTTTATCGAAATACCTCTAATAGAACATAATGCTTTGAAATACTTTCGGGTATACCTGTACACACACCAGTACAGGTACAAACTCCATTTTCAATAGGGAACATCCGATCGTAAACTTGAATAACATATATCAGTTTCAAGAAATTCCATAAATATTTACGGGAGTTAGAGCTCGGACAGACAGACAGGCAGACAGACAGACGGACAGGCAGATACACAAAATTGAAATCATATTCACACTTAAAAAATGTTAGAAAGTGTTAAAAACGCTTAACGTAAACGAAAGTACAATTCTAGCAATTGTTTATTAATAGCTCTTAATATAACTGGATATTTTTGTGCTACCCTGTAAATCTAATGCTAATCATGCTATATTCTGTGCAAAGCATTCTTTTGTGCATATAAATAACATATTTCAATTTCCTAATATTTCGTGGAAACTAAAGTTATTAAAATTTGATTTATAGAAATATCTCTCGTAGAACGCAATGCTTTGGAATACTTTTGAGTTTCCCTGTGTATAATCCGATGGTGGTATTCCCTCCATTTTATACTGGAAACATCCGATAGTGAACTTCAATAACATATTTAAATTTCATTAAGATATGTCTACAGTAAAGTATTAAAATATGTCTTATAGAAATACCTCTCATAGAACACAATGCTTTGAAATACTTTCGGGTGTCCCTGTACACAAACCAACAGAGGTACAAACTCCATTTTCAATAGAGAACGTCCGATAGTGAACTTGAATAACATATTTCAATTTCATGAAGATATGTCTACAGTAAAGGTATGAAAATATGACTTATAGAAATACATCTCATAGAACACAATGCTTTGAAATACTTTTGGGTATCCCTGTACACAAACCAGTAGAGGAGGTATAAACTCCATTTTCAATAGGGAACGTCCGATAGTGAACTTGAATAACATATTTCAATTTCATTAAGGTATGTCTACAGTAAAGGTATGAAAATATGGTTTGTAGAAATACCTCTCATAGAACACAATGCTTTTAAATACTTTCGGGTGTCTCTGTACACAAACTAGTAGAGGTACAAACTCCATTTTCAATAGGGAATGTCCGATAGTGAACTTCAATAACATATTTAAATTTCATGAAGATATGTCTAGAGTAAAGGTATGAAAATATGATTTATAGAAATACATCTCATAGAACACAATGCTTTGAAATACTTTTGGGTATCCCTGTACACAAACCAGTAGAGGTATAAACTCCATTTTCAATAGGGAACGTCCGATAGTGAACTTGAATAACATATTTCAATTTCATTAAAGTATGTCTACATTAAAGGTATGAAAATATGGTTTGTAGAAATACCTCTCATAGAACACAATGCTTTGAAATACTTTCGGGTGTCCCTGTGCACAAACCAGTAGAGATATAAACTCCATTTTCAATAGAGACCGTCCGATAGTGAACTTGAATAACATATGTCAGTTTCAAGAAATTCCATAAATATTTACGGGAGTTAGAGCGCGGACAGACAGACAGACAGACAGACGGACAGACGGACAGACGGACAGACAGACAGACAAACCGAAGTCATAAACACTTTTCAACCTTGCTGGAAAGTGTTAAAAAGTAAGAACATGCGGTTCTAATCGATGTAAAACTTGTCCTATGGCCTATAATATTACAATACAATTTATCCATATGGCCTAAATTCCGAATACTTTAATAAAACTATTAAAGCATATTCTAACATCAACCCTCTACATGATTATTCGACCATAGCCTCCTTAAGTAGATGCCTGTCGCGTGGCTCTTAAGCTTGGCAGCAGTTCAAGCGGTAGACAGCGCCACCTGGTACAGATTGCACGACTTTTTTATTCAACTGTCACCAAAAATTTTTAAAAGTGGGATTTGAAATACAAAAAAAAGGCGAACAGAATCGAAGAAACGTCGATTATATATATCACATATCACTTCTTAAAATTATTGGAGACAGTTGAATAAAAAAGTCGCGCAATCTGTACCAGGTGGCGCTGCCTACCGTTCGACCTGTTGCCAAGTTTAAGAGCCACGCGATAGACATCTAGTTAAGGAGGCTATGATTCGACTATTTATGCACAATTCAATCACAAAATTAACAATAAAACTTCTAGAACTAAACGAGGTAGCAAAAACACAGATTTAATCTTTTCTAAAAGTGACATTATTAAACTCATTTCAGATCTACAGACTAGTTACTTGTCTAACTATAACTGGTTCATTACTCGAAAATTTATTTTTGCAATTAAAAAGAAATACTTAGTAAACTTTCTGAATGTCTTTCAAAGCCAATCCTATAATAAACATTTTTCAGACATTTTTTATGATATTATTTTATAATGTACAAAATCAAACAATTTAATTTAAAAATTAATAAAAAGCCCAACAAATTTAAAACAAATACTTAATTAATTGTGACTTTTACAAATCAAATATTGAATAGTATTAACATTACGTCTATCATTAATGACAAAGAATGTTTGTTTCCGATTAAAGATTTAAATCCATCTCGTACCTTCAAATATCCTCTTCCTCTTGGCAGAAAGATATTCAATTATAATTCTGTATCTAAGTCTACCTCTTTTACTAACACTGTAACCTGTAAATGCAATGATCCTTCTTTCTCAAAATTTATTGACAGAGACCATGGACACATTATCACTGGTAATCTCAATATTATTGATAATTATCAATTAAAAAAATTCATGAAATTTGGCACCAAATTTAAACTTCCAGTTAAAACTAGCATTCCACAAATCTTTCAACAGTTTTCTTATGACCTAGATTTATTTATTTATAAAATATCTATTACTCATAACAAACCTATTGCCTACTTCACTCAATGGAAAGTTTTAGTACTACAAAAAATTAAAAATGCATTATTTATCAGTTTTTCAAATCTGGTGTTATTTAAAAAATCTGTACTTCTTAACTCAATCAAATCACTACAGGATGACTTTGTGATCACTTATGTTGACAAATCACCTAATAATTATGCCATTATTTGTAAATCCTACTATCTCTCTATTTTAAACTCTTCAGTCACTAATAGTAATATCTTCAGTTTAACTAATAATAACCTTATTATTAATAACCGAAAAATACATAATTACTATAAACTACTTCAACTTCCCTTCAATAACTTTAATTATCCTTATATAGTTCTCATACCTAAGTTTCACAAATCTCCAATTAAATTTCGCACTGTCACTGTTGGGTGTAAAACTTATAACAACAATGCTAATAAAGCTCTACTGGACATTCTAAAACAAATTTACAATTGTACTTGCAAAGTTGATAATTTACACTGTCTTAAAAATAGCTTTCAATTAATTCAATACATCAAATCGCTCGATTCAGTAGACAATATTATGACTTTTGACTTTCAAGATCTTTTCAATAATATTGAGTTATCAGATCTTAGTAATATCATTTACAGTTTTTTTTCAAGAATATAAAGCTCAAATTAATCTTCCTCACAATTTTAAAGCAGAAAAATTTTAAACACTTCTTAACTTTGTTATACATAATAATTATATCTTCCACAACAACTCTACACCAACACACTACTTCCACAACAACTATTTGCAACAATTAGGCATCCCACAAAGAGGTTGTAGCTCCAGTATTTTGGCAGATCTCTATCTGCCTAGCTACTTATTAGGCATCCCACAAGTATTATATTAGGCATCCCCCAAAGTATTGCTACTTAATTAGGCATCCCACAAAGAGGTTGTAGCTCCAGTATTTTGGCAGATCTCTATCTGCCTAGCTACTTCCACAACAACTATTTGCAACAATTAGGCATCACACAAAGAGGTTGTAGCTCCAGTATTTTGGCAGATCTCTATCTGTATTATTATGAAAAACAAATTTGCAATGATGATGTTCGATTTTATCGTTACATCGATGATATTATTGTATTTTATCTCAACAAACACTCACAAAATGGCTTTTCCTTCAATTATCCACCTAATTTAAAGTTAACTCAAAATACTCTAACTAATCAATCAATTAACTTTTTAGATCTCAAAATAATCATCGATGGTAAGAAAATTTACACAGATATCTATGACAAACGCCAAGATTTTAGTTTTAAAGTAAACTTATTTACACATTTTAATTCATGTCTGCATCTTTCGGTATTTAGAAACATCATCATTAACCATTTATTTCGAATTAATAATTTATGCTCTGCAAAGTTTAAAAACAAGAATATTAATAAACTGATCACAGCCACTGCTAAAACGGGTTTTCTAAAAACTTTGTATTTTCTATTCTATATCCTTAACCATGTCTCTGTCAGTACAAAAAAAAAAAAAAAAAAAAAAAAAAAAAAGCTGTGTAAGCTTTTGTGTATACCAACAAAAAAATTATAAAATAATAAAAGACAATAAAAAAGGTGGCGGTTGGGTGGGCAGATGTTTGATTACGGAGGTGGGGTGGTGCTGTAAGGCTGGATGGTTGGGTGGGTTTGTGAAATTAAAAAAAAAAAGTAGAAGGCTTGTTGCATTTGCTTTGTATTACTATGCAAACTTTCTTTTTACAATAAAATTTCAGTTTCTTCCTTTTTGAGTTGTCAACTATATTTAATGTTCTAATTATACTGTTAAACACAATGTGATCAATCGGTGAATCTCATTGTTGCTTCGTGGTATCATTGTTGTTCATCTGCTTTGAAATTTTGCTTTTTTAAATCCATATGGTTCCAGTTCTGGTCGTGGCAGGCTGGGGGGGGGTGTTGCCGGCGTGAAACTAGTTTAACCCCGCAGGCAAGTCACAAGTCTTGTCGCCTGCCTCCTTCTTCCTATCTTGTGTTTCTTGGGTTGTTTTTTCGTTAAATTTGATAAGTTTATGGTTTTAAGTTAAGATTTGTTGTGTTACTTTATCAGGGATGGAACACGGGCGCAGAATTCATACCACTCTCAATGTAAGAAAATCTTCTACTTCTTAAATCAACGATATTATATATTGAGAAATTTCTTAAAGGGATTCCGGTATGAATTCTGCGCCCGTGTTCCATCCCTGCTTTATTGATTCGTTTGTTTTGAAGGCTGTTAATTAATAGATCTGGTTTCTTTACATTAGTGTTTTTTCATCCACTGATATATATATATTTTTTAATCTTATTGGTCATTGATGTTTCAGTGATCTTGTATCTGTTGCTTGGCTTCTACTATGCTTAATAGATCATCTTTATTATATATATATATATATATATATATATAGTAACCGATATATATATAGTAACCTATGCTAGGGAATGAAACTCAATTACTGCATGCCTTTATGTGGAAGAACAGATCAAATTAAGTCCTGCCGTACTAAATAAAATTCCATTTTGTGCAGAATTTTATATCTATTACTTAAAAAACAAAAATAAACTTAAGGATTTTTTTTTTTTTTTTTTTTTTTTCAGTGCTTTAAAAAAATAAAATAAATCTATTTTCGAATTTACATTGATGGGTTTGGGTGAAAAAGAGGTCTCTGTTTTTAATTTGCAGCTATAAAGAATTAATCAGCAAACAGAATAATTAATTTGATTGCCATGATTTAGATGTATTCATATATGTCACCTGTTCGATTTTTACTTTGACTCACTGCATTTATTTTTAGTTCTGAGTTTGTAAGTTCAACTATTTTCAGCTTGACTATATCATACGCATAAGCATATATATTTTATATTTGTTACGATTATATGAATGCATACAATATATATGCCTCATTTATTTGAAATTAAGTATTTAAGATAAAATACGTTTACAGCTTCGTAGGCGTAACTTGACTTCTAACATTGGGAGAGGCAGGGAGGGACAAAAAACTTTAAATTATATAACCCAATCAATAATGTTTGAAATTATATGCAATGTAATATATGCAATTGATTTAATTTTATCATAATGATTTTAATTTATTTCACTTAAAATTTAAATGTCGAAAAAAATGTCTACTATCTAACTAAAATGAATAAGTTAGTAACACATTTCTGCATTTAAATTTCCCTTTTATTACTTTCCGAACACTATTGCGTGGAAAGTATTGTAATCATATCAAAAATCCGAATTTGAGATTTTGATGTTTCTATACGTTTCGAGGTCTTCTGAGTCCGTTTCCACTATTTTTACGATGATGTATGTATGTGTGTGTATATGCATGTGTGTATGTCTGTGAGTGAACACGCTAGCGTCAAAACGCTTTGTTCGAATAAGCTGAAAGTTGGTACGTATATTGTAAGTCACCATAGTACGAACCCTATACATTTTGGTGAATCTAGCACTTATAGTTTTTTTAAAGGGATACCAGGAAAAATTCTTTATCATTATGGCCTAGGGGGCCAAATTTTTAAAAGTGCGATAGCGTCTAAACGCTTTATTAATATGAGAAAAAAAAATTGTACACATGTTATAGGTCACAGTTGCAAGAACTGTATAGATTTTGGTGAATTTAGCACTTACAGTTTTTTTACAGGGGCACAAAGAAAACTTCTTTATCATTAGGGCCTATGGGGCCAAATTTTTAAAAGTGTGATAGCGTCTAAACGCCTTATTAATCTGAGCAAAAAATTTGTATTTATTGAAATTTTATTTTTTCCGACTGAGTGAAAATAATGCCTGGACCGGGAGTCGAACCCCGGATCTTTGACTTACAAGGTCAAGGCTCTACCAATTGAGCTACCAGGCCGACAACCGGTCAGCATTACTCACTCAGACAACCTTTAGGCAGAGAAAATTTGTACACGTGTTATATGTCACAGTTGCCCCAACTGTATAGATTTTGGTGAATTTAGCACTTACAGTTTTTTTACAGGGACACAAAGAAAAATTCTTTATCATTATAGCCTACGGGACCAAAATTTTAAAAGTGCGATAGCATCTAAACGCCTTATTCAATTGAGCTGAAAATTTATATGAATATTATAAATCACTGTTGCACTAAATATAAGCATTTTGGTGAATCTAGCATTCATAGGTTTTTACAGGGACACAACGAAAAATTCTTTATCATTGTGATCATGGGCTCAAAGTTCAATAGCGTTAAATAAAACATCGTGTAATATATGGAGAAAAATACTCAAACACTCTAATATGGTTTTCTCTCTTTTGTTTGTTTAACAACTCCTCTTTCTTTACTTTATCTACAAAACAGTTAATTACTCAATGTTCGGAAAGTCGAGTAGAGTCACTCCAGATTTTTTTTATTAGGATTGAGGATTATTAGTCTCAATCTGGGATTTTTGCGGTGTCATTTCTCGATAGTTAGACATATATCGAAATCATTTTTCGATAGCTGGACATTTATCGAAAATAAAATTGAATATTTTGAAAGCGATGTTATAATTTGAACAAAAAAAAAAAAAAAAAAAAAAAAAAAAGCTAATAGTCCTCCCTCCTAAACTAAATTCTGCTTTTGCCAGAATTTCACCAAAATCATTTTTTTTTTTCTTTTTTTTTCTTTGAAAGAAAAAGAAAAGAAAAGAAATTAATAATTATTCAATTATATTTCAAAGATTATTTAAAACCACTTTTTTTAAAAGAACAGAAAAATATCCTATGACATGGCATTAGTTTTATTAAAATACCTTGATTTAATGGGAAGATACAAACGCTGAAATATATGAAGAAAATGCAAAATCTACTTTGCCACAATCTGAGATCGGCACTATCCCAAACACTGTTATGTTCTAATATAGGTGATAACTTTTCTTTTTTTTTTTTTTTTCGAAAACTTTATTATGCTAACAGCACGGAAATCCATGGCTAACAGCTTTCGAAGAAGCTCGGATTGAACAATATAGGTTATCTAGCAGAGAAGAAATTTAAATTTTTGTTTTATAGCGATCGATAATTGAATTTCATGTTTTTCGAAAAATAGGCTCCTCCCATACTTCCCTCCCCTTAGCGTCAATTCACTTTCTGATCACATTTAATTACACTAATTTATAGCTTATTTATCACATAGATAGTAAATTTATGTATCAAAGAATTACGATGTGCTTTCATTTTAATTTTGATTAAAAAGTAGACATTAATGCAGAAAGTTTCTAATTAAAAATAAAAGAAGCTTCTTCAAATCGGATAATGCATGATTGTTTGCAAATATTTATGTTCATTAATAATAGGCATGTATTATGTCAATTCTGTATTGTTTGTCTTTTCACGCTTTTTTTTTTTTTTTTTTACCGCTTTATAAACATATATTATTTACAGATGTTTCAAAAGAAAAGGAAATCGCCTCCTACTTTTAATCACAAGAATTTCTTTCTTTCTTATTATTATTATTTTTTTTTTTAATTATTATTATTATTAACTATATTATTTTTAATCAAAAATGCAAATGATAAAATTATGATGTGAATAAATATACAGTTATTATTTATGTAATAAATAAGGATAAATTGGGCGTATAAATATGGTGAAAGTTAACTGAAAGCTGAGGGAAGTTGTAACAATGGGTGGAGCTTCTTTTTTAGAAATGTCAAATTCAATTATGTATTCCAAAGAAAATTTTAATTTCTTTTCAACTAGATAATCGATTTTATTCACTGTAAGCTTTTTTGAGAGTTACTGAGAATAGACAGGATATTGAGAAAAGGGTTTGGCTGTAGTTAGAAAGTTGTTCGCGATATTGTCGATTTCATATTTTGGCGACAATGTACTTCTGCATTTAATTCTGTTTTTGATTTTATCCGGAATGACTCGCTATCATTTGGAAATAGGACAGAGTTCCTATTGTAATAATTTGCTCTCTACAAAAGCTATTTTATCACCTCCTAACGTATGTTACAAGAGTGTTCTAATAAATACTGTGCAGAGCATCCAACCCTCAAGATTTTTTCCCACCTCTATTTTATTTAAGTTCTCTTCGCCTAAAGTTATCACAAAATTTCATTATTAATGATAATACTTTTGCTTTAAAAATTCAGAGCTGCCAACCTAATCCGACAAATTGCTAGTACCGCCCATTTTTCTACACAACTAAAATTTTAGAGAATTTTTCTTCTTAATTCATTGTAGATACATTTGAAGACAATTGCTCTAAAAATTTAGTGGTGTAGAAAAATGGGCGGTACTAACAATTTACCAGATTAGGTTCGCAGCTCTGAAAATTATTGATGTTCAAAAATCTCAAAGGGTGCCGGTTGGCAATTATATGTACGGAAGTTTATCAGTGGAATGGAATGTCGAGTGAAATCACTCCAGATATTTTAGATAAAGCGTAAGAAACAATGAAAAATAACTTTTAAAAAAATCATTAAAATTTATATCTAGGTGTATAGATATTTACGCTGGTATAAGTTTTAAATAAATTTCTCCATTTTCTCTCCTTTAATTTTTATTAAATAAAAACCACTATTTATAATGTAAGAAAAAGTTACAGTTAAACACTGCATACGAAATACGTATATAAAGATTGTAGTGCTATTTCGTCATGTGAGTCGGCTGCAGAAATTTTCATGCGGTCTAAATATTGAAAACAGGGTTGCGAACTTGGATACCTAGCCGTAGTCACTAAATGTAGGGACCTGTTGTGTCGATGGGGACTTTCAACGTTATTCTAGGGGCTTTCGGAGGCTTTTCAAAAATTTTCTGAATCTTTTTTGTATGTGTTATTTTCCTACAATAATTAAACACCTAGTTTTGATATTTAGAGTACTGAATTTTAATATTAGACGGAGCGTAAGAAGGGCTATTTTTTATCTGCTAGAAGCAGAAAGCTCATCACATCCCAGTGAGATTCCTCGGATTAGTCTCATTTTAAAGATTTTTTTTTTTTACGACAGTTTGTGCTTTTTCCTTCCTTCAGACGGCTTCTGTACCAATTTTTATCTATCACTTTGAATGAACGTGCCAAACATTTTTGTTTTATCTAAATATATAAAGTTGAATGTTTGTCATTGTATCTGTTCGGACTATTAGATTTTATCAAATATTGCTACGCTTATTAATATGGACAAAATATAGCTAATGCCATATTTTTTTATTCAATCAATAATTCATTCGAAAGATATTAAATAAAAACTCCATTTTAACTTTCAAATTATTAAAAAGAAAAGCAAATTGATGCTAATAAGAAATAAGTAAGTAAATATTTTTATTTCGGAAAAGAAAAAAAATATATATATATATATGAACGTGCGAACATGTTTTTTAAAATAATTAAAATGAAACTGATAAAAGTCGTGCTAAAAAAAAAATTGGAATATCTTTAATATAGGACATCTTGGCGAAATTTAAATTTCGCACCGAAGTAGCTTGGACATTTCTCGTCAAGATATTTTACCTACGCAATTGCGATAGCTATTTTAATTAATTGCCCAAATGATTAAAAAAAAAAAAAAAAACATTAAAAGCTGCTAAGGGGCTTCTAAGATAAAAATCATACTACATAAATAACATATATATATAGTAACCGAGGCTATGGAATGAAACTCAATTACTGCATGCCTTTATGTGGAAGAATAAATCAAATTAAGTCCTGCAGTACTAAGTAAAATTCTATTTTGTGCGGAATTTTATATCTATTACTTAAGAAACAAAAATAAACTTAAGGATGCATTTATTTTTAGTTCTGAGTTCTGAGATTGTGAGTTCAACTTTTTTCAGCTTGACTAAATCATACGCATCAGGATCAGGGCCGACTCTAGCGTTTTTGCCGCCGTAGGCAAACATCAAAATTGCCTCTCCCCCCACCCCCCTCACCTCCTCAAATCTCCAAAAACTTTAAAATTAAAAGAAAAAAGATTGCTATTTATGTTTAAAAATATTGATAATACGGTCTAATCGATTTGGACTAAGTCAATAATACTCATACAATATTTGTAAAAAAACTTTTTTAATTAAAAACGTAATTTTTTTAAAATAAAACTAGTACAGAAAATGCTTTTAAACAACAACAAAAAATGTTAGTACAATATACAAAATTAAAACTTTAATTAAAATGATCTCTTTCAAACCTTTTTTTCTGCAAAATCGGGAATAACTAACTTCCTGCATGTCTAATTTGTTACTCAATTCATTTTCAATGGCCAACATTGCTAACCCATTAAAGCGGTTTTGAATAGATATAGTTCTTAAATAATATTTTATCATTTTTAGTTTAGAAAAAGATCTTTCTCTGGTAGCAACAGTTATGGGTAAAGTTAGCAATATTCTTAAAGCAATGCTTAAATTTGGCCCAATGTTGAGGGAGGTAATAAATTTGAAGATGTCAAATGGACCTTCTTTCTTTTTCAAAAGTGAAGAAATAAGATCTATTTCATCAGCTATTTCTAAAGCATTAAGATCAGAGGAATCGCCCATGCGTTAAGATGTTTTCCAGATCTTTGCAATGTGCCAACAATTTACTTTAACGCATGTCTAAGTTTCTGGATATCGTATAAAACTTCAAAAGAGTCGTTATGACTATTCAATAAATTGAATCTCAGCTCCAATGCATTGATCGCCTGATCTATAGTAAAGAAAAAAAAAAAAAAAAAATTCTATTTTATATTTCTCTTTTGGATCTTGTTCTGGTTCGTCTACACTTTCAAAAGAAAAATTTTGTTTTTTAGATTGAACACGGTGACGTGGTGTAGTCAATTCAAAAAAATTTTCTATGTCTATTTCGTCAGCTAATTTTCCAGCTTCTGAGATAATATTGTGAAAGGATTCTCCTGATCTTAATTCTTTAAAAAATGTTAACGAGCTATTTAATAAATCAGTGGCTTGGGATAGATCAAAATTTTTTGATTGAAGTAGCTTACTTATCGGATTAACATTATTGAAAATTTTGTACCAAATGACGATTGAGCACAAAAACTTAAATTGCTTTATTGAAATTAATAAACCACTGGCCTAATCTCGAGTCATATTATCTATTTCTGAATTTTCATAGATACTTAATAAAGCATCGTGAATATTTTCTATTTGGAAATGTAAAGATTTTAGGGAATCTATACGACTTTCCCATCGAGTGTCGTTCAATGGTTTCAATGTGAAAGTTTTAAGGAGTTTCCTTAATAAGGCCCAAGGAAAAGCGATGCAAAAAATGTGTATAGCTTTTGAACCATATTAAAAAAAATTCGCTGCCTCCAAGGATAATTTTGCCATATCATTAACCACTAAGTTTAATGAATGACTAATGCAAGGCACATAAAATGCTCTGGGATTTAAAGATTTAATTCTTGATTGTACTCCCAGTTTGTCGCCTCTCATTTGAACCATTGTCGTAACCTTAATATACCTCTTATATTTTCTAATTTTAATCCATTTTTCTACAATTCTTCTAATAAAACTTGTGATAATTTCTTACCATTAGATCTTTCAATAGGAAGAAAACCAAGAAAACATTCATTTATGTTGCATTCAAATTCCGCTCCTGATTGATCAATGAAAACATATCTTACTACAAATGTCATTTGTTCAACCTTACTTGCATCGGGAGTACAATCAAGAATAACCGAATAATATTTTGCTTTTTGTACTTGTTTTATGATACAACACTTTATGTTATCATGTAACAATCCAATAATTTTGAAGTGTGTTGCTTAACACTCAGTTATGTAATGGCGTGTCGGCGTATTTTGAATTAATGACTCCAATGTAGAAAAATAAACTATTTATTAACATAACGAGGAACTATCTACAAGCGAACACACTTCTCTCGTTCGAACATGGCAGAATCCAAAACAAAACTTTTTACAGAGAGAAAAGTTGTAGTGCTTTTCGTGCGCTTGCAGCGCCATCTCATAAAATGCACCAGGGAGGATAGATAGAACACCATAGAGTATCCCCCCAGTGAACAAGGTGAACGATAAAATGCAAAAGTTCAATACAATAAATGCTTGATACAGTATAATATGTAATAGTAACATAGTAAGTAATGCAAAATAGAAATACAATGAACAATATATAATATTAAAAAGTGTAAGATAATATATACAAAACTATATTACATATTCAGTCACCAAATGTTTTGGGAAAGTGACTTTACGTCCAGAGCGTGTAGTACGTGTTTTGTTGACAGGAGTCGGCTCTGGTGGTATTTCGAATGATTTGTTGACAGGCGTTGGCTCAGATGGTTCTTGGTTAGGAACAGAATTATTTGTCACAACAGTATCTGACCATCTATAGGCGGGTTTCACGCGATCTATAGAAACTGTTGTGTTTTTACCATTTATATCAATGACAAAATTTTTATTATCTCTGTTTATGACAAGGTGAGGTCCAGTATACGGCGGTGTTAATGGACGAGTTACTTTGTCTGATCTTAAAAATACATGTGTACAATTCGACAATGCAGGATTTACGAAAACACTAGGACTGCTATGTAAGGAAGTAGCAGTTGGATTAAGTGTCTGCATTGTTTGTACCAAGTTGGAAACATAATTGGGATCAATCGTTTGGTCAATTTGTTTTTTATCAGTAATAAGATCAGAGGGTAATCGTAAAGTGGTACCATATACTAATTGTGCAGGTGTTGCATTAATGTCATTTTTAAGAGCTGAGCGCAAACCTAGTAAAACAATTGGAAGGGTTTCAGTCCATTTAGTGTGATTATGTGCCTTAAGAGCATCTTTTAAATGTCTATGATAGCGTTCTAAAATTCCATTTGACTGGGGATGGTATGCCGAAGTCCGAATGCGCTTACAGCCTAAGATATGCATAAGTTCTCGAAATAGAGTAGATTCAAAATTACGACCTTGATCTGTGGTGATAGTGACTGGGCATCCGAATCTAGAGATCCAACCATGCAATAAGGCACGAGCGGTTGTTTCCGCAGTCATATCAGGGGTCGGAATTACCTCGGGCCATCTGGTAAATCTGTCAATGATTGTTAAACAATACTGATTTCCATCTGATGGGGGAAGAGGGCCAATGAAATCTAAATGAATATGGGCAAAACGGGCATCCGGTAGGGCAAATGTTCCAACTGGTGACTTGGTGTGCTTTGTTATTTTGGCTCTTTGGCAATTAACACAACTGCGAACCATAGATTTGATATCTTTATGCATGCCAGGCCATACGAATCTTTTAGCAATTAAATTTATGGAGGCTGACATTTCTGGATGTGAAAGGAAATGCAAATTTTCAAAAACTAATTTTCGCAAACTTTGTGGAACGAATGGACGGGGATGTTTTTGAGATGTGTCGCAATATAGGTCAATATCCTCAAGGGGAAAATAGTGTTTTTCTAATTGTAAGGATGTGGTATTGGATTGGAAAAGTTTTTGAAGTTCTTGATCAGTTGATTGTGCAGAAGCAAATTCTTTAAAATCAAGTACAGTTGGGGAAATTTGATTGATCTCTATGCGAGATAATGCATCGGCTACATGATTTTCAGAACCTTTCATATATCGGATATCGGTAGAAAATTGGGATATATAATCGAGATGACGTAGCTGTCGAGGACTGCACTTTTCAGGATTTTGTTTGAAAGCGTATATTAAGGGTTTCTGATCAGTGTAAATGAAAAAGTTTCTACCTTCTAGTAAGTGACGAAATTTCTTTATAGAGGAATATATGGCGTAAAGTTCACGGTCATATGTCGACCAATTCTTTTGAGACTTACTTAATTTGCCAGAATAAAATGCTATAGGTTCCCATTGATTATCAGACATTTGCATGACAGAGCCACCAACAGCGACGTTTGATGCATCTACCCATAAGCTTAATTGGGCACCAGGAATAGGATGTTTTAGAAGCGTTGCATGAGAAATTGCTTCTTTTGATTTCGTAAATGCAAAATTTGCTTCGTCGTTCCATTCTAATTGCTCCATTGAAATTTTGGCATTGGAACGCGGATGTTTCCTTTTATTTTTGTGCCCTTCGAGGAATTTAACGAGGGGTGCTAAAATATCAGCAGCTCTGGGAATGAATCGTCTGTAAAAATTAAATATACCTAAATATCTACGAAGTTGAGTAATAGTTGTAGGTCTTGGAAATTTTAAAATGGCTTCAACACGGTCAGAAGTTGGTGAAAGACCATCTTTTGACACTGTAAAACCTAAAAATTCCAAAGTGGGAACACCAAATATGCATTTTGAGGGCTTAATTGTAAGGCCGTAATGATCAAGTCTGGAAAATAGTGCTCTGAGATGTTCAATATGTTCTTCGAGGGATTTGGATGCAATTAAAATATCGTCTATAAATGGATAAACACCTTTTAAATTTCTTGTAACTTCATCAATAAATCTCTGAAATGTGCTGGAAGCATTGCACAAACCAAACTGCATCCGAGTGCTCTCGAAGAGTCCGAAAGGTGTACATATGGCAGTTTTGTGAACATCCTCGGGAGCAATCGGAATTTGATGAAAAGCTTTAACTAAATCAATACGTGAAAAAATTGTGGTTCCGTGAAGTTCACTAGTAAAATCAGCAATGTTGGGGATGGGATATTTATCCTTTTTAGTGTGAGCATTTAGTGCTCTGTAATCTCCAACAGGTCGCCAGTCATCGCTGTTTTTCTTTGGAACCATATGCAAAGGTGAAGCATAATTGCTGTTGGATGGACGCATGTGTCCCAAATCCAACATATGCTGAAATTCCATTTTTGCAATTTTTAAACGGTCGGGGGCCAGACGACGTGGTTTAGCGTATACCGGTGGGCCAAAAGTTTCGATATGATGCATAACAGAATGTTTCACAATTTGGTTTGGGCTAGGAGATTTACTGATGTTAGGAAATTCACTTAAAAGATTAGAAAAAATATCATTACTTATGATAGATTTCACTGAATATATATCAGAATTATGTACAACACAATGAGAATTTAAGCTTGTGACATTATCAAATAAAGAACGTTTTCTAAGATCTGGCTTTAAATTAAAGTAATGTAAAAAATCAGCACCTAAAATAGGGGTTGAAACATTACAAACATAAAAAGGGTAAACAAACTGTTTTCTTAGACCAAGATCAATAGATAATAATTTACGTTTATATACATTAATTAAAGTACCATTAGCTGCAACAAATTTTTGAATTGGAATAGACATTTTGTCTATTTTTGATGCTGGAATTAATGAACAGTCACTTCCTGTGTCCACTAAAAATTTTAGATTGCTTCTTTTATCTCGTACAAAAAGGCGACGAGAAGTGGAAGGCGAGGCGTATGTCGCCGCTACTCCTTGCCGTAGTCGTTTCCCGCGGAAAAAGTACAGGGAGGTACGCACTTTTTAGCTTTAGAGCTAAATTTCTGATGATACCAGCAAAATTTTTTATTAACTTTTGGGCTTTTGTGCCGAAAATTAGATCGAGATAGTGAACGAGAATGACTTCTGGAACGTCGCAATGAAGCCACTTCTTCTCTTAAAAGTTTTAATTCTTTTAAAAGTTCGGAATCAGCACTCGAAGAATTAGTTGTACTAACAGCACCTACCTGTGGTGGAGATACATCCAAAATTTTATCAGCTATTTCGGCAGCTTTAATGGGTGTAAGGTCTTGCACTGATGCTAAAATAAACTGCGCATTTGAAGGCAGTTGTTGCAAGAATAGTTCGAGCAAAAGAGTGTCGGATACCTTATGGTTTTCAGCTCTTCTCTGCATGACGCGAAGTAGTTCTGACGGTTTTCTATCCCCTAGTTGTTCACCAGCTAATAATCGGCGAATTTCCTGCGATTTTGTTTCACCACAACGTTGAATTATTTCGTCCTTTAAGTTTTTGAATGGATCGAAATTATCAGGTGAAATTATTACGTCACGCACAGTCATTGCAATTTCTGGAGGTAAATTCGCAACACAATAGTTATATTTTGTTCTAGAATCCGTTATTGGTTTCGGCACAGCTAGTTGAAATGTTGATTCTACCATCGTGAACCACAGGGCCGGGTCCGTAGGGATGAATGCAGGGATTTTCACTGCAGCTGTTTCATTCACTGCAGCTGTTTCATTCATGTTGAAAACAGAAACGAAAACACTTATAATCCAAAATAAGAACAGTTTATCCGGGTCACCACTGAAGTGTGTTGCTTAACACTCAGTTATGTAATGGCGTGTCGGCGTATTTTGAATTAATGACTCCAATGTAGAAAAATAAACTATTTATTAACATAACGAGGAACTATCTACAAGCGAACACACTTCTCTCGTTCGAACATGGCAGAATCCAAAACAAAACTTTTTACAGAGAGAAAAGTTGTAGTGCTTTTCGTGCGCTTGCAGCGCCATCTCATAAAATGCACCAGGGAGGATAGATAGAACACCATAATTTCATTCTGAATGTTTTTTCCTAGATACGTTGCTATCTTTTCTTCATTTTTGAGGATTCTACGAAGATGTTCCTCTATTATTGGATCGGGTCGAATTCAGCTAGCAACTGAATTAACTTCAGAAAATTTCCGTCATTATGTTCATAAAGTTTGTCGCTTGTACCCTGAAAGGCTAGAGAACTTTCACCAAGTAATTTAATAACTGCTATTGTGCACAAAATTACTTCATGCCAATATTTAATTTCAGAATTAATTAATCTTTGTGCAGCTAAATCTGTCTGACAAGTTTATAACCTTCGTTTCAGCTTTATCCTTGATTTCAAATTATTTACACACGTTTTCGAGTCTTCATGCTCATCTCACCAATATTCATCCAGTTTCTATAGCCATCATTTAAAAACAAACTCATTCTTTAATTACCAAAAAGTTTACGTCAAAAACAAAACACAGAATCTCTTGATACTGAATATACCAATCTCTTGACACGTGTTCTCCATTTTTCAAAATTCTGTTATAATAGTTACACTAAATCTTCGACTTGGAATTTGACTGTCAAACGGAAAATCGTAATCGAGTAAAGGGGGTAAGCCGTACGCCTGCGTCCAGAACACTGTCTTACAACGTTTTCTATATATAAAGGAAATCATTTTATTTTACTGGAAGAGTTTTAAAACATTTTGTTTCTTTTTTGAATCACGAATTTCTTATCCGTTTTCCGTGTTGATGTTCAACATCTTCACAATAAAACTATTAAATTTGAGTCGCAAATTTGAAATTTTATTCTTATTTTTTATTTCACTAAATGTTCAGTAGACAAGATATTAGGGTTTACAGTCGGCAGCCAAATTATTCGAGCGCCAGCAATAATTCCTATCTAAAACAAGTTATACATAAGAATTATTTCTAGCGTTCGAATAATTTTGCTTCCAATAGTAAGTAACAAATTTATTTGTATTTCTGTGTCTTATTTGAAACTAAATAAAAAATAGATTAAACTTATTTCTCAACATTAAAATAAGTAAGAAGTATGAAGAATGATTCTCTTTATATTACTAATTAAAAGTTGTACTTTTTATTTTGCTGAGACTGTTAATGCTACACAATTAATGTCAAGATATTTTAAAACATAAACGTTACAAAGCGCTTAAATTGTTTATTAATTTCACAAATATTAAAATTAATACAAAATAATTAAGGTTACACTAAAATTTTATTATTATTATTATTATTCTAATAAGTTGATCTAAATTTAAGCTTTTTGTTTTTTGTTTTGTACTGCTGTGAGGGGTAAAAGCATACCTGTTAACATTTATAATACTATATTCTGCAGTACTGTTAGCTCCGCTCTTCTTCCACACCAAAAGCATTTTTATTTTTATTTAAACGTAATTACACATTAGAGAAAATTTCTCTAAAATCCAACTGGTGTGAAAAAAGGGCGGGGCTTATAGACTCCGGAATAAATTATAAATTTAGAAATTTCATTCATAAATCCTGAAAACTCACGTCTCATAGCTTGGAGTGGAAGACTGATTGGAGTAAAAGGCTGAGCATTCCCGCATTAAGCGGAAGGCCCAGGTTCAATTCCCGGCTCTGATATTTTTCATATAGTTGGTTAAAAAACAGCCTTCCACTCCGACCTATCAGATGTAAATTGTAAATGTTACCAGGTGTGGAAAACGAATGAAAATTATTTAGCTCCTCCCCACATTATTCGATGCGTAGACCATTTAAATATTATTTTCTTATTATCTATATCAACTTTAATTTAACCCTTTAACCGCCCATTTATCTCTATTATATTAAAATATTTTTGGATTGAGGTTGATTTAACAAAAGAAATCTATTCAAATTATTAAATAAATTATTTCGATTTTTATAGTACTTTATAAAGCCATAACAAACATACATACCACCCAATTTAATTATTTTAAATGAGAAAGGCATGGTAAGCAACTTTTCTATGTGTATTATTTTTTTAGTCTAAACCCTCATTTTTTGGTGAAATTACTTATTACAGTCTTTGAAGGAGAATCTTGGTTGGTAAAAAGGAATCAAGTCTGAATGTGACACATTGTTCTTTTATTTTATACTTTCATACATTTTAGTACAGTAAAAGGGCGTAGAAAAGCAGAGTTGCAGTTTGCAGAGTTCCTTATTTTATTCTGGAGCACTTTTAGCCCCGCCTTTATTTGATACCATTTAATGTATAATAAATTTCTATAGTATATAACTGAGAAAAGAAAAAAATATCCTTATACATACCTGCCAATATTCTAATTATGAATCGTACACTTTTTAGTACACGTCCCTTTTTCCACACCACTTTATCTTTAGAGTAATTTTCTACAAATGTAGTTACGATTAAATAAGTACGATATTACTCTAAAAAAAGACTGGTGTGAAAAAAAGGCGGGTATAATAAAAATCTTCCGATTGTTAATGAGACGGTTGATAAGTATGATTGTATAAAAATGGTATGCGGAAAAAAGGCTGTTCTAAAAATGCTCCAAAATAAATTAAGTAGGCTGCTACAGCAGGGGCATAGTTGCCATCTTAGCACATTTTGGCTACCGGAAAAATTTAATAGAAATATTTATTTTATTTAATCAGTGAACTGTAACTGTTTTCACTGATTAAATAAAATTTAAAAAAAAATTAAATTTTTCAGTAGCCAAAAGGTTTTAAGTTGGCAACTTGAACAATAAGCAGGGGCCGTAGTCTCCGCCTTTTTTTTTAGGATAATTTTACAAAGAAGAAATTTACATTTTTTTTTTTTTTTTTTTTTTTTTTTTTTTTGCTACTGCTATTTTTATTGAATAATTTCTATTCTGTTTAATCACGATACGTTACTTTAAAAATACAATAAAGATTTCTCTAAGGAAAAAGGTGTAGCAAAACCGGAGGAAATTTCTTTTTCCTGAGAATATCGTGGGGAAAAAAAAAAGGCGGGGGGGAGTCTACGATTTTTTTCGTTCCACTAATTTCGAAAGGTAAAATTTACATACTTATGCAGGTGAATTTGCAGTTTGCCTGAATAAATTTATAACAAATTTTATGTTCTAGAAATAGTGGTACGAAAATAATAAGTCCCCTGTACCAGCTATGCATTTGAACTTGGCTTCTCTGGTAAAGAAGCTTGAAGGCGTAGTAAAGTAGCTTACCACGCCTTCTCAGTTAAAAATTGATGATTTTGGTGGCAAGTATATTTTTCATGGCCCGTTAAAGGATTTGTGATCTGTTCTAATCTATAAATGAAGTAACACATTGTCGTTGTAGTCCAGTCAAAATAGGAAAAATAGAGGAAAAAAATCGTGTAGTTTTGAAATTTTGCATACTCATAGCCGAGGGGGTCCTGAACAACATACTAAAAGTCCCCGCCCGTGGGAGGTGAGCGGGGGGCAGGGGGGGCATTTAAAGGGGGCAATTTTCAGTTTTTATTAAATATCTTAAAAACTATCGCATTTAGAGAAAAAACGTCAATTACAAAATTAATCTACGTAAAATTTCCTACAAAAATGTATATTACATTTTGTTTGTACGATCATTAGTTTAGAAGATATAGGGAGATAAAATAACACATTTTCTTGAAAAATTCTTTTTTGCAGTAGTAAAATCAACTAAAGTGTGCAATTAAAAGGGTTCTTCTCAAATATTTTCTAATGTAAAAAACAAATATATACATAGGGAATATGCAAGGATAATACAGCATGTTTTGCAAGTTTTAAATAATTTTAAGGCTAGTAGGTGCAAGTGGCGGTTTGAGTAAAAATCTGGATAAGTCCAGTCAAAATAGGAAAAATAGAAAAAAAAAATCGTGTAGTTTTGAAGTTTTGCACACTCATAGCCGAGAGGGTCCTGTACAACATACTAAAAGTCCCCGCCCGTGAGGGGTGAGCGGGGGGCAGGGGGGGCATTTAAGGAGGGCAATTTTCAGTTTTTATTAACTATCTTAAAAACTATCGCATTTAGAGAAAAAATGTCAATTACAAAATTAATCTACGTAAAACTTCCTACAAAAATGTATATTACATTTTGTTTGTACGATCATTAGTTTAGAAGATATAGGGAGATGAAATAACACATTTTCTTGAAAAATTCTTTTTTGCAATAGTAAAATCAACTAAAGTGTGCAATTAAAAGGGTTCCTGTCAAATATTTTCTAATGTAAAAAACAAATATATACATAGGGAATATGCAAGGATAATACAGCATGTTTTGTAAGTTTTAAATAATTTTAAGGCTAGTAGGCGCAAGTGGCGGTTTGAGTAAAAATCTAGATAACGAAGCCCCAAAACCGATCAACATTAAAAAAAAAAAAAAAATCGTGTAGCTTAGAAATTGAGCACAGTTATAAAGTTAAGTGCCCTGAATAACATACTAAAATTCCTTAACCATGGAGGGGGGCATTTAAAGGGGGCACATTTCAGTTTTTATTAAGTATCTTGAAAGTTATCGCATTTAGAGAAAAAAAAATCTCAATTGCAAAATTAATCTACGTGAAATTTCCTAAAAAAATTGTATATTCTATTTTGTTTCTATGATCAATAGTTTAGAAGATATAGGGGAACGAAATAACACATTTTCTTGAAAAATTCTTTTTTTTTTTTTTTTTTTTTTTTTTTGCAATAGTAAAATCAACTAAATTGTGGAATTACAAGGGTTCTGATAAAATATTTTCTAATGTACAAAACAAATATATGCATAGGGAATATATAAGGATAATACAGCATGTTTTGTACGTTTTAAATAATTTTAAGGTTAGTTGGCGCAAGTGGTGTTTAGGTAAAAATCCAGATAACGAAAACCCAAAACCGATCAACATTAAAAAAAATCTTATAGCTTTGAGATTTTTTTTCTCTAAATGCGATAGTTTTCAAGATACTTAATAAAAACTGAAATGTGCCCCCTTTAAATGCCCCCCACCCATGGTTAGGGACTTTTAGTATGTTATTCAGGGCACTTAACTTTATAACTGTGCTCAATTTCTAAGCTACACGATTTTTTTTTTTTTTTTTTTTTTTCAATGTTGATCGGTTTTGGGTCTTCGTTATCTAGATTTTTACTCAAACCGCCACTTGCGCCTGCTAGCCTTAAAATTATGTAAAACTTACAAAACATGCTGTATTATCCTTGCATATTCCCTATGTATATATTTGTTTTTTACATTAGAAAATATTTGACAAGAACCCTTTTAATTGCACACTTTAGTTGATTTTACTATTGCAAAAAAGAATTTTTCAAGAAAATGTGTTATTTCATCTCCCTATATCTTCTAAACTAATGATCGTACAAACAAAATGTAATATACATTTTTGTAGGAAGTTTTGCGTAGATTAATTTTGTAATTGACATTTTTTCTCTAAATGCGATAGTTTTTAAGATATGTAATAAAAACTGAAAATTGCCCCCCTTAAATGCCCCTCTGCCCCCCGCTCACCCCCCACGGGCGGGGACTTTTAGTATGTTGTTCAGGACCCTCTCGGCTATGAGTGTGCAAAACTTCAAAACTACACGATTTTTTTTTCTATTTTTCCTATTTTGACTGGACTTATCCAGATTTTTACTCAAACCGCCACTTGCGCCTACTAGCCTTAAAATTATTTAAAACTTACAAAACATGCTGTATTATCCTTGCATATTACCTATGTATATATTTGTTTTTTACATTAGAAAGTATTTGACAAGAACCCTTTTAATTGCACACTTTAGTTGATTTTACTATTGCAAAAAAGAATTTATCAAGAAAATGTGTTATTTCATCTCCCTATATCTTCTAAACTAATGATCGTACAAACAAAATGTAATATAATATTTGTAGGAAATTTTACGTAGATTAATTTTGTAATTGACGTTTTTTCTCTAAATGCGATAGTTTTTAAGATATTTAATAAAAACTGAAAATTGCCCCCCTTAAATGCCCCCCTGCCCCCCGCTCACCCCCCACGGGCGGGGACTTTTAGTATGTTGTTCAGGACCCTCTCGGCTATGAGTATGTAAAATTTCAAAACTACACGATTTTTTTCCTCTATTCGTCAAATTTTGGCCTTCGTTGCCTGGACTATTGGGGCATTTTTCTATCTTCAACAGTTCGCTTTTAGATTATTTATTTTATTTTATTTTTTCATTCACAATTCACATTTTTTTTTTTTTTTTTTTTTACTTCCTTATACAAAGTATAAGGAAGTATAGTAATCCCGATTTGCGAAATGGATTTTGCATTTCACATTGCTCGAAAACGAATGATCGCTGAATGTTGCCAATTTATACGTGTGACTGCCATGATGTCTAGTTGTATACCTGCAAGTGTCGTCTTAACAAGAGCTCTCGTTTTAGAGATATAAGGGACTACACGATTTTTTTTTTTTTTTTTTTTTTTTTTTTTTTTCAATGTTGATCGGTTTTGGGTCTTCGTTATCTAGATTTTTACTCAAACCGCCACTTGCGCCTGCTAGCCTTAAAATTATGTAAAACTTACAAAACATGCTGTATTATCCTTGCATATTCCCTATGTATATATTTGTTTTTTACATTAGAAAATATTTGACAAGAACCCTTTTAATTGCACACTTTAGTTGATTTTACTATTGCAAAAAAGAATTTTTCAAGAAAATGTGTTATTTCATCTCCCTATATCTTCTAAACTAATGATCGTACAAACAAAATGTAATATACATTTTTGTAGGAAGTTTTGCGTAGATTAATTTTGTAATTGACATTTTTTCTCTAAATGCGATAGTTTTTAAGATATGTAATAAAAACTGAAAATTGCCCCCCTTAAATGCCCCTCTGCCCCCCGCTCACCCCCCACGGGCGGGGACTTTTAGTATGTTGTTCAGGACCCTCTCGGCTATGAGTGTGCAAAACTTCAAAACTACACGATTTTTTTTTCTATTTTTCCTATTTTGACTGGACTTATCCAGATTTTTACTCAAACCGCCACTTGCGCCTACTAGCCTTAAAATTATTTAAAACTTACAAAACATGCTGTATTATCCTTGCATATTCCCTATGTATATATTTGTTTTTTACATTAGAAAGTATTTGACAAGAACCCTTTTAATTGCACACTTTAGTTGATTTTACTATTGCAAAAAAGAATTTATCAAGAAAATGTGTTATTTCATCTCCCTATATCTTCTAAACTAATGATCGTACAAACAAAATGTAATATAATATTTGTAGGAAATTTTACGTAGATTAATTTTGTAATTGACGTTTTTTCTCTAAATGCGATAGTTTTTAAGATATTTAATAAAAACTGAAAATTGCCCCCCTTAAATGCCCCCCTGCCCCCCGCTCACCCCCCACGGGCGGGGACTTTTAGTATGTTGTTCAGGACCCTCTCGGCTATGAGTATGTAAAATTTCAAAACTACACGATTTTTTTCCTCTATTCGTCAAATTTTGGCCTTCGTTGCCTGGACTATTGGGGCATTTTTCTATCTTCAACAGTTCGCTTTTAGATTATTTATTTTATTTTATTTTTTCATTCACAATTCACATTTTTTTTTTTTTTTTTTTTTACTTCCTTATACAAAGTATAAGGAAGTATAGTAATCCCGATTTGCGAAATGGATTTTGCATTTCACATTGCTCGAAAACGAATGATCGCTGAATGTTGCCAATTTATACGTGTGACTGCCATGATGTCTAGTTGTATACCTGCAAGTGTCGTCTTAACAAGAGCTCTCGTTTTAGAGATATAAGGGACTACACGATTTTTCGTGACGTCTGTATGTATGTGTGTGTGTGTGTGTGTGTGTGTGTGTGTGTGTGTGTGTGTGTGTGTGTGTGAGTATGTCGCATAACTCAAAAACGGTTGGACGTAGAAAGTTCAAATTGGTTCATAGGTTTGTTATGACATCTAGTTGTGCACCTCCCTTTTTGGACTTTGTATGATTTTCCGTTTTGGAGATATTTAAGAAAATTAGGTCCATAATGGCCAAAATGTATCAAAAAACAGTGATAACTCAAAAACGGTTTGGACAAATCTTGCAATTTAACTGACTTCCCGACTAGCAAGACATTTGAAACTCTCAGAAAAGTTCAGAACACGTTGACAATGCACTTTTAAAAATATTTTTAGCCAACTGTTTCTAAAACCTGCTGCCTTCAGCAGCGTTTATGTGATTCAACAGAAAATTTATTTACCTAAATTCTCGACTAGCTAGACATTCGAAACTTTCAGACTAGATCAGAACACGGTGAAAATGCATTTTTTAATACTTTTAGCCAACTGTTTAGGGTCCCTGCTATCTTCGGCAGCGTTACCAGTACAAATCTTGCAATCCATTTTTAACTAACTTACCGACTAGCTAGACATTTAAAACTTCTGGAAAAACTCAGAACACGGTGACAATGCATTTTAAAAATATTTTTAGCCAATTGTTTCAGGTGACTGCTGCCTTCGACAGCGTTTATATGGTTCAACAGAAAATTTATTTAACTAACTTCCCGACTAGCTAGACATTTGAAACTTTCAGAATAGTTCAGAACACGGTGAAAATGCATTTTTTTTAATACTTTAGTCAATTTTTTCGGGTCCCTGCTTCCTTCGTCAGCGTTACCAGTGCAAATCTTGCATCGGTTTTTAACAAACTTTCAGAAAAGCTGAACGGCACACAGTGATAATTTATTTTTTTAAATATTTTTAGCCAACATTTTCGGGTCCAATGACAATGTTTTTTAAAATTATGTATATTTCTAAAAGTGTATAAGGAAGTCATATGGTGCCCACATCAGATTTTTTTTTTTTTTTTTTTTTTTTTTTTTTTTTTTGTAACACATTTTTTTAGAGGGACGCCTGAAGAAATCTCTCTCTCTCTCTTTTTTTTTTTTTTTTTTTTTTTTTTTGTAAACATCTTTTAAAAAACATTAATTAATATTAAATATATTATAGTATTAATTAACATATTTAATTAATCTATAATAATAAAAGAAGAGGTCTGTCTTTCTTTCTGTCTGTCTGTGCATCTATAAGTTCAGCCCCTACTGTACGTAGAAGTAGAAAATTTGACATACAGGTGCTCAGAAGTCTACCCGAGGGGCTCCTGAAAACAGAATTTAAAAATTTTAATTAGTTCTGGATATATTAATTAAAATTTCGACCTATGTCGATCGAAAAATGACCGAAAATTTACGGCTAATAGCTTAAAAAGAAACATTCTATCAGCAGACGATTTTCTTTGCTGTCTGGAACGGAAATAAAACATCAAAACAAACAAATTGGGTGGTTAAATTGGTATAAGACTTGTAAGTTTCAAATTTTAAAGGTAAATGAAAAAGAGAGAGAAAAAAAAAAGGAAAGAAAGAAAGAAATTGCGAAAATTTCGCACGGGTTTACTAGCGTTAGATTAATTAAAATAAATAAATAAAAAGTACTGGAATCGCTAAAAATCGTGTATTAATTTTGATGAGAAAGATTAGAAGATAGCACCAATACACTATATATAAATAACTACACTGTATACAAATATTTACATTATACATATACAAATTTAAAAATAATGATGGCCATAATATTGAGCTAGCCTATTATAATGCACTACCTGCATGAAGCATGTTTTGATGAAGGTATTTTAGTAAAGCGAACCAGAAAGTAATTCTGTCTTTTTAGGTTTGTATAAGGACTGCCCCAGTTACTGATTGTAGCTTGGAAAAGAACTCTTTACGTCGAACGGAGTTCAACAACCAAATTTTGTCTCCTCCTTTGAATTAGTGTTGTATAGATTTTATGTCATATCTCGTCCTCATTCTCTCTGCTGCCATGTGAATCCGCTCTCGGGTAAAGTTCTGCACGACATAAAATCGGATATGTAGACTTCAGATGTATTCCTTTGGCGATGAAGTCGCATCAGGTGGTTATCCGAATAGATTATATCTAAGACGATGTTCACGTCCAAAAAATATCTACGCTAGAGTGTAGCCAGTCGTTTCGTGGACAGCACTGCATTACGAAAAAAGGAACAAATGCAGCTTCTGGTACTAATATTACTGGCTCCTTGATACAAAAAAAAAATAGGGGTTATTGAGGATGGTTCAGTTAAACCTTTAAATCATGCCGTACGACTGAGGATGTTGGGCGTTGTGTGAGTTTTATCTATGTCAAGTAACTGGCACAGTCCTTTGAATATACATAGTAGAGGTGAAGTTTGTACCTTGAATGATATAAAGCAGAAGAGATGCTCTGAACTTTGATAACCGTCGTTTCACTAATATTATTGCAAATGTGAATGCCTCTTGCACAGGAATGGGATATTTTTCTGGCCTTTTGGGGTAATAGTCCATCACAAAATGATTGTATTTATTGCCTCTGAAAGTAGTGACAAAGGACCCGAAATGTTGTGCGCGATCTGCTCTAAAGGTGCTTCCACATTATATCGATGTAATCATCGGCTTAGCTTCTTCGGACCTTTACGAGCTGCACAAGCATTACAGGATTTGCCCCACTTCTCAACGTCCTCCATTGTCTTGCACTAATAGTAAAGCTCTCGAACTTTGTGAAGAGTCTGAGAAGACACTGAGGTTAGAAACGTCATGAGATACCTGCTAATATTGTGCCAGACCTCCTTTTTCCTGGTGAAGTCCACCAACTCGACATAGCGTGGAATTAATAAATCGCTGGAAATTCCGTGCAAAAATATTGAGCCGTGCTGCTTCTATAGTCGTCCATAATTGCGAAAGTGTTACCATTGCAGGATTTTGTGCACGAACTAACCTTTCGATTATGCCCCATAAATGTTTGATGAGATTCCTGTCGGGCGATCTAGGGAGCCAAATCATTCACTGAAATGCCCAGAATGCTCTTCAACCCAATTACGAACAATTATGGTCCGATGAGATGTCGCGTTGTTATCCACAAAAATCCCATCGTTGTTTAGAAGCAACAAATCCATAAATGGCTGCAAATGGTCTCCAGTAGTGCTGGGCGATGTTGACATTTCTTAAATCGATAAATCGTTATAAGGATATATCGATTTAATGTAGCGTTACCAACTGTAGGGATTAGTCCCTACACGTAAAGACTACAAAAAAGAAAAATAAATCAAAATCAAAATCAAAATTCGACAGAGTTGGGGATTGAACTGAAGACCTTCTTTTCTCAAGTCAAACAATTTGGCGCTATGCCACGCTTTTTTACCTATAGTTTCGTTGATTTTGATAAAAGGGATTAAATTTTCTGGGGTTTTCTCTTGAGCTATGGGTGAGTTGTTGCACAAAATTTGCCCTTTAGCCTATGTTTTCGACCACGCTCTTTAATTTAATCTTGGTTTAATTTCAATAGGAATTTCATACTTCCCTTGCGAGTGGATGTATGGTAGCTCCAAGTTTTGGCGCAACTTAAATTCAATCGCAAGAAGTAGAAAACTTAAAACTGAGGTTGAACCATATTATGATATTGTTTATAACTTTACTCCATATACAGTCGGCAGCAAAGTTATTCGAGCACTAGCAATAATTCCTATATAAAAAAGGTACTCTTAATACTGCTTTGTTAAATAAATCCTTCTCGAGTCATGTTCTTACATATTCAAGAATTTTATCCTAGTTGACTAGTACTATTACAGAAAATTGTTTTTTAGCTTCACAATAATCTTTACTGTAATAATATCCTTACTGTATATTTCGTACATTTATAGAAAATTTTATCATATACTAAAAAGTATTTATTATATCCTTATGTTCTAAAACGGGACGACAGTACCATTTGTATAGTGATGTGTACAAAATGTGAATAAACGCTAATTTATACCAAGGTGGAAGCGTGTAAAACTTTTTATGAAATTCTGTGCATTACTTCCCGCGCTAAAGTCGTTAGAAATTTTTTTCACACTCAAGCAGACGGATAATTTCTAAACATGGTCAAAACGTTCTCTAGACTTCTTGAAACGTGTAAATCCATTGAAAACCAGAAGATAAAAATTTTTACAAGTACCGTAATTTAATGAAGATAAGCCTCGGGCTATCTTTAAAAAAAACATTGATTTTTGGGAACTGCGGCTTATCCGTCAGTGCGGGATATCTAATGATAATGCCAAATTCCGTCGTCCATACTTCTTGGAATAGTCAATCTTCCCCGAAAACGGAAGTTTAGTATCCGCCAATTCATTCGCCAAGCAGGTTTTTCTACTGTTACACTAACATTCCACTTCCACAAAAGAAAATTTCCTCCAACTGCCGGATCACCTCTAGGGGTGAGTCCCAGATAGTAGGGTGACCAGCCGTCCTCATTTTCTGAGGACAGTCCTCATTTTTCAAATGTTGTCATCAGTTGCTTTCAAAAGTTCTCATATCCTCATTTGTCCTCATTTTTTCACGTTTGTTCTCATTTGTCCTCATTTTTAAGTAATTTCCTTCTTCACTTAAAATTTCAACATTAGAGATGCTGCTAACCTTATTAGTTTTCAATACTGATTCTACAATTTAACACAGCATAAAAATATCACGATTCCTTGATTCATTTCATTCATTTTTAAATCATTTCCATTACTAGGCAATACACAGAATATATTTTTCTATTGGTAGATTTTACTCTTTGCAATGGAAAAACATCTTTTAGCAACACTGAAAACAGACAAAGTCAGCGATAGGAGCTGAACGCAGATTACATTCGGCTGCAAAAGTACCCGAGAGTTAACAATAACTCCGATATAAAAAAAAAGTACACTTAAAACTGTTTTGTTAAATAAATCCTTGTCGAATCATGTTCTTAGACTAAGAACATGACTCGACAAGGATTTATTTAACAAAGCAGTATTAAGTGTACTTTTTTTAGACAGGGAAAATTGCTAGTACTCGGATACTTTTGCTGCCGAAAGTACCTTGTTGGCATCTCACAATTTTTTTTTTCTCTCGTGCGTAAATAGTGCTACTCAAAGGTCAGCATAATAGCTAGTTTGCAAAACATTAATGCTTTAGACTGCTATAGTCAGACTAGAGGTCAATTCCTATTCCCAGCCTAGCCAGTTTTTGACCTTGTTCAGATTGCCTTTTCCTTTTAAGATGTTAGTTATTGGATCATTTCTATATGAAGTAGTTATGATTTCGTTTACACTAAACCTTGGTCTGTACAACAGTGACAATTGTATTAAAACAATTTATAAAAGTATTAATAGAAGTAGATATAAAATAGTTTGGTACTTTCCTATCAACCGCATATCAGAAATTAATACTTTTGTACTAGCGAGCTTCGCCCGCTAGCGGGTCAGTATTTTCAAATGAATCACTAAAATTAATGAATCACTAACAGTAACTTTTAGTGTTAAGAAAAGAAATTTAAAAAAAAAAAATCATTTCTGATTGGGTAAAAAGTCGGCCCGGGTCCCCACTGCCTTCGGCAGCGCTGCCCCGTGCGCGCTGCATGCGCGTATTCCTTCCCTGACCCACCGTGCCCCCCGACCCTCAAAAAAAAAATTCTGATCGGGTAAAAACTCACACCGGGTCCCCACTGCCTTCGGCAGCGCAGACCCATGCGCGCTGCTCACGCACGTGTGAAGGTATACGCGCGCTACGCGCAAATATTCCTTCTCAAATCAAATTTTTATTCTTAAGAAAAGAAAATGAAAAAAAAATCATTTCTCATCGGTTAAAAAGTCGGACCGGGTCCCCACTGCCTTCGGCAGCGCTGTCCCGTGCGCGCGGTGCACGCCTATATCTTCCCCACCCTTTCAGCCCTTCCTAATTAACCTACATATACCAATTTTGAACGGTCTAACTGAATTAGCTGAGATGCAAAAGAAAACTTAATCAGGACACCTCAAAACGTGCAAATCTGGTTAAAACTTTCGATAATATAAAAGAACTTTAATATATCTTTCGAATGATGTATTAAAAACAATTTAATCATAATTAGAAATTGAAATATTGAAATTTTAAAATATTACAGCGCCATCTGGCGGTAGAAATTTCTGTAATCTACTGTTCGATTTCAAACCAACAAAGCTATCTTATGATGTATTACTTATGGAATTATTTTAATTAGTAGCTCAGATACAAAAGAAAACCGACTCAGGAGACCTCAAAACATGTAAATGAAGCGAAATCTTGAATCCCGCTTTCGATAATATAAAAGTACTTTAAAATATCTTTCGAATGATGTACTAAAAATTATTTAGTCATAGTTAGAATTTGAAATACGCGTATTATAATAACATTTAATTTGCAATTAAATTGTACATTTTTTATTTATTCTCGAAACCCGATGATATTTGAACTGGAACTTCGTCTTGTGATGTTAAAAGTTTGTAGCAAGTTTGAATTAATTTTAAAGAAAATTGAAGCATTTTCAAATTTGCAATTTTTATTTCCAGTACAAAATCAGTAAAGCTGGAAGTAAAATCTATTTATTCTTTCGCCCGGCGCCATGGTAACCGAAATACGTCTATTGCGAAATTAATAGAACTGTTGTGATTTGTTGCCACCTTTTTTTTCATACTTTAGTTAATTTTAAAAAATCTAATTGCCCTATAGATAAGCTATTTAAACCGTCGGATTCAGAAAAATCGCACCTTTCATTTGATATCTTATTTGTAACGATACGACTGATATTTCTAATTTATTTTCCACTTTTTCCGTAAAAATGTCGCTTTTTAAGCATTTAATCATGAATTCTGGGTCATTTTTCGGTAGATATGGGTCGACGTTTTAATTAATATCTCCGCTAATTAGGGTCGCATCGCTTAGCGAATTATCGCGATGTCGAGATGAAGAAATGCTGCGTCTGTCGACACCGGTTTCGAAGCGCTGCGACCATTAGCGCCGGAGCTTTAGCTATGACAAGGCATTTCTCACAGACAGACAGACAGAAAGACAGACAGACAGATGCGCACAGATTTTAATAATATAAGGAGATAAACAGCCTGGCCATTATGCTATACGAAGAGAAGTATAATGTGTACAAGTTTATGATAATGTTTATTGTAAATTTAATAATGTTTATCGTATAAGTTCATAAGTGGTATAAATTTATCATAAAGACGATTAATGGCTGCAAGTGGGGTTAATATAAGCTAATTTCATGCTTTTTTTTATGAAATTTTGTGTCCTCAGAAATGTCCTCACTTTTCTCATGGAAATGAGGACATCGCATAATTTGTCCTCATTTTGCATCAAAAAAAATTGGTCACCCTACAGATAGAGATGCAAGGCTTTCAAAACACCCGGGTTTTTCTCGGAAAAAAACCGGGTTTTTTTCCCTGGAAATTTAAGACAATATTAAAAATTTTGAAAATTCCACAAAGCTGGGAATTTTGAAATTATGAATATTTTTATAATTTTTGTATTTGTCAAATATTTTTTGTGTATAAACAGCCTCCAATCCTTAAATTAATTTCAACTTTAACTTCTGCGTAGATTTCATTTCCCTTTCCCGCTAATTCTAGCATCTTCGATGTTCATGCTCATTCCGTAAAAGAAGAAAATAATTAATTATAATTGATTCATCGCTAACACTAACGGTAAATTAATTTCAACTTTAACTTCTGCGTAGATTTCATTTCCCTTTCCCGCTAACTCTAGCATCTTCGATGTTCATGCTCATTCCGTAAAAGAAGAAAATAATTAATTATAATTGATTCATCGCTAACACGTAACGGCCAAAGACGTTAATAACAATTATAATGTGAAAATTTGTAGTGCTTAAAGGAAAAAATTAAAAAAACAATTGTTTTTACTCAGTACAAAAGTAGCTAATACATGTTATTTTATCTAGAATAATGTAGTGAAATTAATTGAATTATAGGCTTATGAAATAATGTTATCTTGTGGAATTAAAATCTGTATGTAAGAGGTGTCTATGGAGAAAAATCCTTATAACAAGCCCAAGTCCAATTTTTACCAATCAACAAGTTATGTTATGATTCAAAGAATCATTTTTTCTTAATCATATCATTATCTTTTAAGCTTATATATTTTGTAATTATATTTAGTTTCTTAATATCACCATATTAAATCTAGTAAAAAAGGGTTTTATATTGGACTATCTTTTTAGATATATAAAGTATGACTTGTTTATATATGAAAAGCTAATGATTTGGCTGCAGTTCTGATAAATTGAAAATAAAATGATAAATTAAAGCAATGTTATAAGCTTATCAGTATATCAAAGTCTTTAAAATTGCCTTTTATATTAAGTAAACAACATATTATTTGCTTTAGAGATTTCTAATTTGTTTTTTCCCAGCAAAATTCCCGAAGTTCCCAGTTTTTCCCCCAAAACTCCCGGGTTTTCCCCCTTGGTTTTAAATTCCCGGGTTTTTTTGCATCTCTAGTCCCAGACCGTTGCCAATTGCCGATTGCGCAGCATTAGTGCGACGTAAAACCCAACCAACCCTCCTCTACCTCCCCCTATCACAGAATTTGTCAGTGTGCTCACGTTATTGTGAAGTGATGAAGTCAATAGCTATAGAGCTCGCTTGTACCGAGCAAACGAAATTTTAGGCTATTGACGTCATACTTCGATCTAGACCCTATAGTAAGGCGGCCAAATTTTCGAGATGCGATGGTTCCGATAGTTGGGTTTTACGTAGCACTAGTGCTGCGCAGATTGGCAATTGGCGCCGGTCTGGGACACACCCCTAGAGGAGGTCCTGAGACATGCCATCACAATTTTGATCCTCCATGGAAAGGATGGCTTTCCCGCTTCGGTGACCCCCAGAGGTATAATTTTTGATGGGAACATGGACGACATTGCGGCCACGACAGATTTTACGTGCACCAGCCACCATTAGTGTACACGACGGTCTTTGGCCGGCTCGAGTACCGAACCCGCAATCTTCCAATTACGAGGCCGGTGCTCTACCAACTGGGCTACCGCGGACCCCAAATTTTCGAGAGGAAAAAGTGGGGACAAATCAGCCAGGTGTCTCTTATTTAAAATAAAGAAATAGTGTCAAAAGCAATACTTAAAAAAAGTATACTGTAATCGATTTTGAATTATAAATTTAGACCAAAAACTTTGTTTGGAAAACAAGTTTAAGCGGTGGAAAAGAAAACAAATTATAACAGACTGACTAACATCGAAAATGTTGCCCAAACCGAAACTACACATTTCTTCTTTTCTATTTTTTCGAAATCGTGCAGGTCAAAATCCTATCCGCGTTTGTAATGATCGATAGATGGCGCTTTTTCAGCTTTTGTTGTTAGTAAATATAATAGCCACGTGTATTTATTATTGTTCTATTTGTGTTACTACTTGATATTCGTGCTATAATTTCCCCGCCTTTACATCATGGAAAATTGATAGCTTTAGTAAAAAATATTTCAGTTTATTCAAAGTTCGATCGGAAGTAGGTTTTTAACTGAAGCTGAACAAATATTAGTTTCAAATCATCTGATTAATTCTTGACTTCCATTAGACGAAGCAACTGAAATTTTAAATTTGTCATTTGGAAATAAATGGAAGCTTAATTCTGGATTTCTTGATCCTTTGGAGTTAAACTGTAGCACACAACAGTATGTGTTATCTTTTTTACCGGATTTACTCATTTTTATTCCATAAACATATGTGAAACCAAACATCGGCAAGCAATGGCGTCTCGACGAAGCCGAAAGCTATTCATGTTAATTGTAATTTCACCTTAGCCCACCAGAGGGCGAGCATTTCATTACAATCGCGAATCTCTGAATGATTTGAATAGTTAATAGTTGAACAACAGTCAACAATCCATAATTTCAAAAATTTGTTCGATAAAAATCGAAAAAAGACAAGAGCAGTGGGCAACAAAATGAGTTGTGAGTCAGCTCAGTTAGAGCTCTTCCAATACAGGTTGGTTCATCCGGCATTTTGTTTCCCATTCAGCGATTGATACCAACGCGGTCCGAATTTCAAGTCTTATCAAATTACATAAAATAGGGGTTTGTGCAGCCGTAAATTGCTCAAATCATTTCAGAACTAGTTTTAGAATGTTTAGATTTTTAACAGATGAAGAAAGGCAAAATAATTAAGCTATTAATTGTCGAAGAGAAAATTAGACGCCTAGCTTTCACTCACAAATATACAGTATAAATATGATATATATTCTTTCATTTTTTGTATCAATTAATTGTTTTTATTGCTGTTTGATTATCTAAATGTTATATTTTACAACACACACTACTTTTTAACGTGCATAAATATTTAAAATTAATCAATTTAACAGTAGTAGCAATGTTTACATTTTAGCAAGGTTACTAAGAAATTTTCGCCAAATTCCCAAGTATTACTGCCAAAAAAAAATGTTTGTCGTTTGTTTAGAGAAACGTGCTGGGTACATGTGACAACCCTAAGGCAACGAAATGCCTGATGCGCCAGCTCGTATATATAGGAGCCTTAGTGGCGACGGAGTGTTTGTTAGTAAACAAAACATGCCCTTTCCTTAAAGGGAATCATGGGAAATTGGAAGTTGGGGTTTTTGGTTGCGTGGCTAGCGGTGCCGGCTGTGTGACATTATCGCTAAGTGTTTCAAGTTTATATTTAGTTTATATTTAGTGTTTGTAACTCGGGTAGAGTAATTTTAGTTTCTTTACAAAGATATTGTTTGTGAACAAGTTTGTTTATTGACAGTTTAATTAAAGGAATTTTTTGTATTCGTGTTACGAATTGTGTGAACCGCCCTACACGTGGTGCTACAAGAGTGTTTTTTCTTTTTATCGTCGAATAAGGACTGAACTTGTTTGTTGACCTTTGCGGAAAGGTCAGTTTGTTTAAAACTACCGAAGCTGGCGGAAAATCCAACGGCAAAAACTGTGAATAATGGGAATGTAAATCAGCAAGGACTGGATATGGCTCAAAACATGGACACTTCACAAGGTATGGCTTTGAATCCTAATTTCTATGTTAATAATAATCTTCCTGACTGTTTACAAGCAGCAGTAACTGATGGAGTGGATGAAATTGCCATTTTAATCGCTGCTAAAGAGGGTTCGCTGCCTGCATCCAACCCCAAGAAACTGAAAGCTGAATTTTTAAAAATAGTCGGGAAAACAAATGTCATAGAAACGCTAAAAATGACCCGTCAGGGTAAAGCTCTAGTGATCACAAAGTCAGTGGATGCGGCTCAAAATTTTTTGCAAACAAAAACACTTTTTCACATTGTTGTTGAGCCGTATATTATTAAAGAAACGATATCCACGAGGTTCCTCTTGCACAATATAGACATAACCATTTCATGCCAGGACATTGCGGAGGAATTGGAATTGCAGGGAATAATCCCTCTTGAAATTAGACGGTTCATTAAAAAAAGTAACGACGGTCAAATACCTTTGACTACAGTGCTAGTCACAAAGTTGGGAACCCAGCTGCCCAGTCATGTCAAGTTATGGTACCAGAATCATAGAATCACTCTTTTTTGGGACAACCCACGGCCATGCCGGAATTGTTACAAATTCAATCACAGCACACAGTCTTGCAAACAGTCGCCGGTCTGTGTAAAATGTAGCGAGAGTCATACTGGCGTCTGTACCGCGTCGTCACTGAAATGTGTCAATTGTAAAGGGGGGCACGAGGCTCTCGACAAAACTTGCCCGTTGTACGTACGTGAAGTCAAAATTCAAAAATTCCGCAGCGCTAATCACCTGACCATAGCTGAGACTAGAAGGAGGTTTTCTGAGACTGAGGGCGTCAAAACCCAATCTTATGCAAAAGTTGCAACCAGTAGCCCAACATTGCCAGACTTCGTCACCAAATCTGATCTAGAAGCTTCCTTGAAAGCTTTGTCATCATCTATGATAGAAATTGTGCAACAACTTATGGCTGCCCAACTTCAAACATTTCAACAAATGCTGGGATCCCTGACACAGACTTTAGCCTTATCCCTCCGTCCGCCGGCTCACGGTGCGACGTCTTCCTCATCTACAGAAACAGACAGTTCGGAATCTCAAGCAAAAAGGTTACTAAAAAAGAAGAAACTTGAACTCGCCCTGCATTCACCTACTCTAAATGCCATGGATACTTCGGGTCTACCTACAGACAATAGCCAAATAAGAACTCCTGCTCCCAGCGAGATACCTTCATTTGGTAACGGGCCTGGGTAAAAAAAAAAAACTTGTTTGGCCGGAGGCCTCTTTTCTTTTCTTTATTTTTGTTTCTCTTCTAATGGGAGTCTCATTAGTTCATTGGAACATCCGCGGAGCTCGAGCAAATTCTGCTTGGCTCCATCATTCGTTCTTTTCTCGTTCTGATTTTATTTGCCTCCAGGAAACTTTCCTGAGTTCTTCAAATGATTTTTCTCTTCCTGGGAAGGTTGTCTATCGGGCTGATAGGCACCTTCAACATGGTGGTGGTCTTATTACTGCTGTCAATCGCAAATTTTCCTCTCGTCATCTTTCACTACCTAGCTCTTCCCATGGCAACGAAGTCCTGGGTGTTGAAGTTAAGTTGTCATCTAGTTTTAGGCTTCAAATCCTTAACGTTTATTCTCCTCCCGGCAGGTTTGACTACGACTGGTTTAACCAGGTTCTTTACCTCTGCAATCGCTCTTTCGTAATTGTCGGGGATTTCAACAGCTACCATACGAGTTTTGGTGCCCGTCGGGATTCTCCTCAGGGCTCGAGGGTCATCGACTGGATCATAAACAACAATATCTGTATGGTCAATATCTCCGTTCCCACCCATGTTTTTCCTGGAGGATCTTCTACCTTAATCGATCTCTCTCTTGTTTCACCTGACCTGTTTTCCAATACCTGTTTCCAGGTCCACTCTGATACGTTTGATAGTGACCACTGCCCAATCAAACTCACTTTCGATAGGCTGCCCGGCTCCCGTCCGTGTCATAGTGTTAGGTTAAGGTGTGACTGGGGGTCCGCTACTGTTCAGCTTAACAAGAAGTTGCAGGATCGTAACTCTCCGTCCTATGAGGACGTGGTAAATATTTGTCAAATGTCGGTCGCTGCGAGCAGTCGGAAGATTAGGATCTTGGATCGTGTTGGCACTCCCTGGTGGGATAGCCGCTGCAGTTATCTTCTTGGGCAGAAACGCAAGTTCCTCCGCTTGGCGAGAAAGAACCTGAGCTCGATCTACTGGATGCAGCACAAGCTTTTTGCGGCTCGTCTCAAGAAAGAAATCAAGGACGCTAAACGTATGTACTGGTCCGAGGTCTGTAAAAGGAATGGGCAGTCTGGCAACATTTTCAAACTTCTCAAAGCCCTCCAAAACCGGAAGAACCCTCCCCAGGATTCCTATAATTACATCAACACTACAAATGACAGTAGGCTGGCTGCCGCTAATACTTTTGCTCACACGTTTGTCTGACCTCCTATTGACTGTTACATCCCTCTGGACTTCAGTGCCAACGTGGCTCGCAACATTAGGAAACCTTTTGCTCTCTCGGATCTTCAACACGCTTTGCACAAGTCTTCCCATCGCACTCCTGGAAGTGATGGTATTTCCCTTCGACTTCTCAAGTGCCTTGACAATAACAGTCTGGTTAAACTTCTGGACTGCTTTAATAATCTCTGGTTGGATGGTCTGGTTCCCAAGTCTTGGAAGGAGGCCATTGTCGTTCCTATCTTGAAGCCGGGTAAGAATTCCAGTTGCTCGTCTTCCTATCGCCCAATCTCCCTAACCCCTGTTCTTTCGAAGGTTTTTGAGCGGATGGTTCTTCGGCGTATGATTCCTTGGGTGCTAAAGAATGATGTTTTTCATGTGAACCACTACGGGTTTATTCCTTTTAGGGACTGCGCACCTGCTTTGACGAAAATCTATGCAGATCTGGCGTTTGCTCGGCGGCAGAAGTGGTTTAGTGTTCTGGTTTCGGTGGATATTGCCTCTGCTTACGACTCTGTATGGCCGGACGGTCTGGCTTTTAAGATGCTGTCAGCGGGCGTTGACGGCCATCTCACGAAATGGTGCCATTCGTTCATGCAACGTGCTATCCAGGTTAGGTGGTTGGGAACTTTATCTGCCCCAGTCTCGTCCTTCGTGGGGGTCCCGCAAGAGGCTGTCTTGTCTCCTTTACTCTTCTCCTTCTATATGAGTGATATCTTTGAGGCAATTGGACCTCGAGTTAATGCTGTTGTATACGCGGATGATACCTTCCTTTACGCGTCTGGGCCCTGCCTGGAAGACATTATGCATGATATTCAGGACACCCTTCATAATCTGGTTCGCTGGTGCAACTACTGGAAGTTGAGTCTCAGCCCTCATAAAAGTGCTGCGATTGTCTTCTCCAGAAGGAAAATCTCGCCTGATTCTAACCTTCGGCTGCAGGGGGAAGAAATTCCTTGGGTAGTCTCCCTTCGTATCCTTGGCCTGTTGTTCGATCGGGGCTTAACGTGGGGCAATCACGTCTCTCGACTCCGTGAGAAGACTTTGAAGAAACTTAACCTTCTGAAGAGCATTAGTCACACTTCCCGGGGTGTTGGCACCAAAAACCTTTTCAGAATCGCTCATGCTACTGTTGTCAGCTCCCTGTATTTTGGGAGTAATGTCTATTCCTTTGCTTGTCCCTCCACTAGGAAGAGGTTAGAGCCCCTTTTGAATGCTGTGCTTAGGGTGGCTACGGGCCTCCCTCGGTGGACGCCTATCCCCGTTCTTCGCCGGGAAGCTAACTCGCTTACTGTGGCTAGCCTTCAGGACCTCCATAGGGAACGTTTTTTCATTCGCCACTTTGGTTTAGGTACGTGCTCACCCATTCATTCCTTGGTGGATCCTTCCAACTTTGACTCTGGCTCTCCTGGTTCCCTCGTGAGGGATATTCTTAGTCAGTTTGGTTTGAGGTCTCAGGATTTATTGCTTTGGATCCAGCCCCCCTATCCTTTGTGTGACAACATTTCTCTTCTAATCGATACCTTAGACTTCCAGAGCAGGTCTCTCCATCCGGAGCTGGTTCAGCAGACTTTCGCCGAATATGCTTCTCTACATAGCGAGTGGCATCAAATGGCTACTGATGCCTCCAAAACTAGCTCTTGCACTGGCATCGCTGTTTGGGACATGTCTTTGCGCTGTGGACATTCAAAGCAAGTAGACAATATAAATTCTATCTTTACGGCTGAAACGCTTGCGATTGGTTTGGCCTTGGACCATGCCCCTCTTAAGGGTAAGCTTATCATCTTTTCCGACAGCAAGACTGTGATCGCCAGCCTCCAGGCTATCAACTATCGCTCGCCAGTGGTGATTACTTGGGCTTACTGCAAGCTGGCCATGGTAGCCAGCCGTCTGGACAAGGTTCAGGTGGTTTGGGTGCCTGGCCATATGGGTATCTATGGGAATGAAATGGCCGACATGCTTGCTCGGTCCACCGTCTCTGCACTGATCTCGTTCAGCAAGGTGTCTCCAGAGGACATCTGTCGATACCTCTACACCATTCATAAAAGAGATGACGTCCAAGAGTGGCTCTTAGGGAAATACAGTGTGGATTTCCCCCACCTCACCAAAAGAAGCTGGGAGCATCGTAAACTTTGTCTGCCCAGGAAAAGTGAAGTCCTCTTCAGCCGCCTGCGGACTCGAACCCTCCCTACCCGGGCTCTCCTGTACAAACTTCATATGAGTGACTCTCCTCTCTGTCCAACCTGTCAGGTTCCAGAAACTTGTAACCATTACCTCCTAGCTTGTCGCCGCTACGCCTCAGCTCGGCACGATCTGTATAGTAATCTCAATCTCCTTGGTTCTTCGCCTTCTTTCAGTGATTTATGCGACCTAGCTGTCTCCGGAGTTACTCAAGCTCGCCAGTTGGTGTCTTTTATTCTCAAGACTGACAGATTCTGACTTTGGCTTCTTCGTCTTACCAACACGTTCTTATCTGACGATGCGTTTCCTCACATTTGAGGTCTTCATCGAACTTGTTTAGGATTAATAGGGGTGTAAAGCCTTGCAGCTACAAACCCCATACTTTGAGGGTCTCTCCCTCCAAAACAATAACAACAACAACAAAAAAGGGAATCATCCTCTTGTTCGATCAGTACTCAATGGTGTTAGGTTACATTTATTTTTCCATTACCAATGCCTCTTGTATTTACCCTCCTTCACTGTATAATAGATCATTCCAATAACGACTGGCGCGCCACCACTTGGACTATTCGTACGGCGCATCTTTTACCTGTACCTTGTTTTGAATATTTGTTTCTCTATATGTAACTATGTGATGTGAGTGTTCGTCTAATTAAAAGTGTTTCGTTTTAATATGGACTCATTAATATGCATTATAATTTTGCGTGCTCTGCCTTCTAAGCCCAATAGGTTATGGGCCCAGAGCAAATTAATTTTTATTTACGATAAATAGACTTTTATCTGTCAAATAGACGACCACATTTGAAAATGGCGTCTTATGGAACACTTCGTATTGAAACGCTAAACAAAGACAATTACGAAACATGGAAGATACAAATGAAGGCACTCTTGATAAAAAATGAATCTTGGATTTATGTATCTGGCTCTAAACCAAAGCCAGAGCTCGTGGCTGGTGATGCGAAATCACAAGAAACGTTCGATAAATGGACTGATATGGATGAAAAGGCCAAAGCCGACATAATTTTGTGTATATCGCCTTCTGAACTGAAACAAATAAAAAACTGTGAAACATCCCTGGATATATGGAAAAAATTAGAGGAAATATATCAATCTAAAGGCCCCGCTAGAAAAGCGTCACTGTTAAAATCGCTTATTCAACATAAAATGGCAGACTCCTCTTCTGTGAGCATTCGAGATCATCTTCGAAAGTTTTTTGACATAGTCGATAAACTCTCTGAAATGGATATTAAAATAGATGATGACTTGTTAACTGTGATGTTGTTATACAGCCTACCATCCAGTTACGAAAATTTCAGGTGCGCGATAGAATCCAGGGATGAGCTACCGAAACCAGAAGCCGGTAGCAAAAATGGGATCTATTAGAATCTTAGCAGGTTATGCTGTTAAATTAGGAATAAAAATTCATCAATTTGACATAACGTCAGCATATTTGAATGGAAAATTAGATGAGGAAATTTTTATGGAAGTTCCCGATTACTTTAAAGAAATACTTCAAATAATTATAAATGAAAATTGCGATAGGGACATATCTGATAAAGCAGCCGAGATTCTTAAATATCTAAATGTAGGGAATAAAGTTCTTTTGTTAAAAAGATCGCTTTATGGCCTTAAGCAGGCCGGGAGGTGTTGGAACACTAAATTAAATAAAATTTTGAATGATTTCGGAGCAAAACAAACAAATGCAGATCCATGTTTATATTATATTAAAAGTGATAAAGGGTTGACACTTATAATGATTTACGTTGATGACATATTGTTTATGTCACAGGACCCTGATATGTTAGAAAACTTCAAAATTCATCTTAATAAAAAACTAGATGTTAAATATTCAGGCATAGTTAAATATTGTCTAGGGATAAATTTTCAGTTAGAAAATGGCCTTATAACAATGAGTCAACATAGTTATATTAGAGAGCTCTTACAGCGTTTCGGCATGACAGAAGCCAAGCCCGTAGCTTGTCCTATGGATACAAGCATTCGATTAAAAAAGGCCGAAAAATGTTGGGAAAACGAATATCCCTACCGTGAATTAGTTGGAAGTTTGATGTATCTTGCAACTTCCACCAGGCCGGACATTGCAAATTCCGTCAGTCAATTAAGTCAATTTCTAACTTGCTTTGATAAAACTCATTGGACTGCCGCTAAACGAGTTTTACGATACTTAAAGAAAACAATAAATTTTGGACTTCTATTTAGGAAAAGTAATGAGCCTTTGTTCGGTTACACTGACGCGGATTGGGGAAATTGCCTCGATGACCGTAGGTCATATACAGGTTACTGTTTCATTTTTTGCGGGAGTGCAATTACATGGGAAAGCCGTAAACAGTGTACCGTAGCTCTCTCATCAACGGAAGCCGAATATATGGCTTTATCCGATGCCACTAAGGAAGGGATATATTTATGTAAATTACTAAATGAGTTATCTGAAGGCAAAATTGAAAAAGTGAGTATATTTACAGATAACTTAGGATCTATTAAATTAGCTGAAAATCCGATCTTTCATAAGCGCACCAAGCATATTGATATTAGGCATCATTTCATAAGGGATGCACTGAAAAATGGAATTATTGATTTAAATTTTGTGTCTACTGAAAATATGGGGGCTGATATTCTTACAAAAGCATTAACATCATCAAAACACTTCCGTGGAGGATCAAAATTGCGATGGCATGTCTCCGGACCACCTCTAGGGGTGAGTCCCAGACCGTCGCCAATTGCCCATCTGCGCAGCACTAGTGCGACGTAAAACCCAACCAACCATCATCAAAACATTACAACTGTTGTAAAATTATGGGATTGGAAGATGTAACATTGTTATTTAGGTAAATACGTCGACATTGTGGGGGGGGGGGGGGGGGTGTTAGGTTACATTTATTTTTCCATTACCAATGCCTCTTGTATTTACCCTCCTTCACTGTATAATAGATCATTCCAATAACGACTGGCGCGCCACCACTTGGACTATTCGTACGGCGCATCTTTTACCTGTACCTTGTTTTGAATATTTGTTTCTCTATATGTAACTATGTGATGTGAGTGTTCGTCTAATTAAAAGTGTTTCGTTTTAATATGGACTCATTAATATGCATTATAATTTTGCGTGCTCTGCCTTCTAAGCCCAATAAATGGTTGCTACTCTACATCACAGATTATCATACAGATAGGACAGTGAAGCTAAAACGCGAACCGGAAATATAGTAGCACCACTAGTGTCAACAGAGGGGAACTACACGTGTTAAGTCTACATGAATGGTATTTTTGATCGAAAATTGTTTTTCCATTTCGCGAGTAGTTAGTATGGGAAGTTTTCTTTTTCTTCACTTTCTATTGTTTTTGAATTCACAAAATTATCCTCAAAACATTCACAGCTATTCTTCTAAGAAATAAAAATTATTTTTTATAATGTTTAAAAATATGCTTTGTCAAACATATTCATATTCTAGTACAAATTAAAATTACAAACTGTAATTCTGAAATAGCAGTATGAAATCATTAAATATTTAACGTTGCTTGGTTTAAATAATACAAAATGCCTTAAAATGAAAAAAAATGTTTTTATTTTATGTATATTTTCAAAGTTTATTGTCTTAATATTGAGCACTTGCTTCTTAAAATAAATTGTTTTTGACAATCAAGTTTGTAAACAATAATAAAGTTGCCAACGATAACGCATGTACAGTTTTCTTTCCTTCATTTTTTCTACTTTTAAATTTACAAAATCATAACATTCACAGCTGTTTTCTAAGAAATAAAACTAATTTTTATTATGTTTGAAAATAAATTTTGCCAAACACATTCATGTTCAAGTGTACAAATTAATATAACAAACTGTAATGCTGAAATAGCAGTATGGAATGAAATCTTAAATATTTAATATTGCTTGATGTAAATAATACAAAATGCTATAAAATGAAAAAAATATTTCTGGTTTATGTATATTTTCGAAATTTATTTGCTTAATATTTAGTAGTTGCTTCTTAAAATAAATTGCTTTCGACAATCAAATTCGTAAACAATAACAAAATCCAATCGTAAACATCAATAAATGGTTAGTCGGTTGGATGTTGAGTTTAAGGTTGCACTAATATTACGATATGAACATAGATACATAAAAATAAGACGAGCGATTGCGTAAGCTGGAGAGCTCGAGAAACTTACAGCCGTTGACAATAGGATTGTAGCAGTCAAATTCCGGTTACCGAAGAATATACGGGAGTGTCCTGTCTGTATGATAATCTGTGCTCTACATCAAATGCACGGATTAAGAGTTTAGGATGTATTACGAATGCTACGGAAAAGTAGCAATTTTCATCTCACAGATAGAGGGCGAACAGATCTTGACAATTTACCAATCAGCGCGTTTGTTTAAATTTGTAGCGGTTCATTGGCGATTCTCGGAAATCGGATGATGACAGAAGCCGAAGGGGCGGGCTTTCACTTTCTTCCGATAAGTTTCAAAGATACTACACCAGGCGGCAATCGGATCATTTTCCTCCACTAGGCTGAATTAATGTGGATCATCATCATCATCAAAGTGCTTGTTTTAGTGTTCCTGGGAACGACGTTCCCTCACCACTAGTATTAGTACAGTCGGTAACAAAAGTGTCCGAACACTAGCAAAAATTCCTATGGAAGAAATGTACACTTCATACGGTTCTGTTAAATAAATCCTTATCGAATCATGTTCTTACAGTGACTAAGAAGAGGATTCGTCAAGGATTTATTTAACAAAATCGAATGAAGTGTACTTTTTTTACATAGGAATTTTTGCTAGTGTTCGGACACTTTTGTTACCGACTGTATGTGAATCAGAAAAAATAATGACCATAGCCACAGACCAGCAAAACAGAACACTGGTGACATAAAATGGAGGCGTAATAAAGCCCTCAAAATTTAGGAAATAATATAAAAGAAAAAGGCAGTGTACAAAGAATTATAAAATAAAGAATATAAATATGTAAAGGAACATAAATATGAAAAAAAAAAAAAGTGATAATTAATGTGGAATAGAAAGCTCCGGTTTCCGCGCTGGCTTCCCTATCTTGTTTTTCATCCTATAGATAGTCTTAATCCGTGATCAAATAAGAAGTGATGTTTCGTTTTTCATTCTCCATATTCTCTAAAATCTTAGTAAAAATTACGAAGTTATCATTCAATAATAATGATGAACTGAGACATTTATTGGACGAATTCTTCGAATCAAGGCCGTAAGGTTTTTATCGCCGAGGTATCAGCTCATCAGACAAAAAGTGATTAAATATTGAATGTTGAGTTCAGGTTCAGTGGGTTTTATGTTGCACTAGTGCTACACTATGGATGATTGGTGACGGTCAGTGGTCTGGGACTTACTCCTAAAGGATAGTACTGAGATATGCCATCACATATTGATCCTCCACGGAGGGGATAGCTCTTCCCCCCACCTAGGCGACTCCCAAAACTGTGGTAAACACGCTCATGACTTAATAAGTACAAAACTTGGAATAAACACTATAAAACTCAATAAACTCGCAACAATTGTTTCGGGTCGAAAAAACACATGACCCTTCGTCAGGTGAACAAAGTACAGTCCGCTGCAAAATTATTCGAGCACTAGCAATAATCCTTGCCAAAAAAAAGTACACTTAATACAGCTTTGTTAAATAAATCCTTGTTGAGTCATGTTCTTAATCAGTCTAAGAACATGATTCGACAAGGATTTACTTAGCAAAACAGTCTTAAGTGTACTTTTTAAACATAGGAATTATTGGCTAGTGCTCGAATAATTTTGCAGCCGACTGTAGGCATTGCAGTACTCGTGCCTACTTTGTTCGCCTGACGAAAGTTCTTGTGTTTTTTCGAACTGAAACAATTGTTGCGAGTTTATTGCATTTTATGGTGTTTATTCAAAGTTTTATATATATAATTCTAAACTATTTCATGATTAGCAGACGAAAAAATAGACGATTGTTTTTGTTTCCGTCTCCTGCGATTTTATTTTGTCGAATGAATATGGCATCAGTTCCTTCACTTAAACGCCATAATTTGTGTTTTTGGGTTGTTGGTTTTCATAGGGATTGTTTATGTCACTGTTTATAAGGAATGCTGAAATGCTTGGCCGCGGGTGAAGACTTTTCATTCAAATCTAAATTCTCAAACGAGGTAATAATTGATTAACATAATCGAGCTCTTTCCTAATATGGAAATTAATTAATTTTAATCTGGCAGATGTGTTGTCTTCATATCGCGTATACTTGGAGAAAAAAAATCATCATAAACTTAGCTTCAAAGAAATATATTTTATTTTGCATTACTCTTTGTTACTATTTTGTTAATTTCAATTTTTCCAATTCCATATGGTGATCTTGCTTTCGTTATTGTATAATTAAGTAATAAGTAATTTTTAGGTTGTTGCACATTCAAGTTAAAGTCTATATATATACAAATTGGTTGTATTTTTATTTTTTTTTCTCGTGTACTTTGTGATTGAAACATTTTTATCTTTTTTAAAATCCTCTTTTATTGTATAAACCATTCAATTACTTCATAAATATTTAGCTGTATTCCTTAAATTGTTCCATAAATTTGAATATAGAATAAACCTGAAGTATAATTTGAATTGTGTTGATTCATACATAAGTTTTAGATTTAGGCTTTTTATATTACAAATTACTGTTAAAACTGAGTTGTTTTCGAATTTATTTTGCAAAAAGCTATTTTACCTCACTTCTGTTTGATCAACTGGAATGTTAAAAAAAAAAAAAAAAGTTGTAGCAAAATTAGTATAAATATTGCACTTGATAGCTTATATGTGAACATTTAATTTTACTAAAGGAATAATTATAATGCATTATAGTTTTTAAAATTTACCTAATTTATACCTCTTAAATATATTTTATTTCAATGGAATATATTTTTGATGAAAAAAAAAAAAAGTTAATGTTTTAAATAAACTTTTTTACATCTTGCATATTGATATTATTATAGCATTATTGATTTTTGACAGTTTTAGTGCAGACAGGGTGGTCTATCATTAAGAGCCATTAGTGCCCCTAATATCTATATATATGTCTGTGTGTGTATTATTTATAAAGAAACAACATTCAGACTAAAACATCAATAAAGTAACAACTGCCACTCCATATTGTTTTAGTTTTCACAGGTATCAAGTCTGTTTTTCAGCATGCACTTTCCTTGTGTAATAAATCACATAAGTCTCTTCTCTCTGTCTTACAATTTCCCTGTCTCCAGTCCACCAAATCCTTTGTAACTATAAGAAGAAATTTGTTTATAAAATAACTCATTAGTTAATGCATTATTTTTAAATTCTATTTTCACATTCGAAAAATTCACAATCATTAAATTAGTACTTGTTTTCCAAAAATTGATTATTTAAAATTCTAATATTTCAATTTTGAGCTTAAAACTATGAACATTTAACTGAATGCATTTTTCTCATTTTTTAGTTGTAAAGTGAAATATAAAAATTTTAAATAACACATTTTTAGAAAATTAATGCTAACTTGTTATGACTTTTATGAATGAGAAAATAGAATTAAAAAAAATTAGATAATGGTAATGAGTAATTCCGTAAACAATTTTTTCCATAGAATAACATGGGATTTGGCGACCGGAGACAGAGAAATTGTAAGAGGGAGAGAGAAGCCTTAAAGTGATGCCTCACCTAACTTGGACAGTAACATAATCCCATATTATTCTATGAAGAAATTTATTTTGCAAATTACTAACTCATATCCTAATGTATTTTTAACATTCCATTTTTGTATTCAGAAAATGTAATTATAATCATTAAATTGATTATCTTTTTCTAAAAAAATTATTTTTTTAATTTTTAATAGTACTATTTGAAGCAGTAAAGTGTAAAAAATGCATATAGTAATTTCACACTTTATAGCTTTAAAATGAAATATTAAAATAAAAAAATAAATTTTTTGAAAGCAAGAATCAAGTTTAATGATTGTAAATTTTTCATGAAAATAAAATAAATCTTAAAATGATGAAGGATAAAATGTACTCGATTCTCTATAAGAGTTTTAGGTGATGGATATTTTTCTTGCTATAATTAAAAATATGAAATGTATGATAAAAATGTTTAATTCTTTAATGTTATAAAAAATTTTCAATGTGAAATTGGAAGATGCTGTCATTTATAAATAAATTTAAATTTGACTCTAAAATATTTTTTTTATGCCAAAATGTATCCAAAGTATATTAAAATATGTTTTTATATAAAAATGATAAATGCACTTTAAAGACAAAAATAAATACAGCCAATTATACAGATCATGACCATATTCCGTTTGGCGTCAGTTGCATCATTTTCGGCAACTTTATCACCTGCCCCAGCAAAATGGAAAATTTTTCATAATATATATCGTACACAGAGTTTGGTGCATTTATATAGCATGGAAGTTGATATATAGCTTTTGCATCAACAGAAAATATTGTGGAATAGCAATGTCAGATGTCTATCGTCTGATATGCATCTAAAGTGAATCAGCATAGTTTTACCTAATATCCATTTTACATGTCAAGCTTTGTACATTTGTACACTGTAGAAGCTAAGATATAGTCTTCTACAGAATGGGATTTAAGTGCAACATAATAATCAGTGCCACCGGTTGATCAATATATACTGAATTTGAATCAGCCGAGTATTACTTAGTATATAATATCTCTTATACTAAGTTTGGTACACTGTAGATGCTGAGCCTATCCTGAAATAAGAGGAAATCGCATCGTGGCACTGCCACCAGTTGAGTGATATATCCCAAAAAAGCTAATCAGCACCAGTTTAATCCAAGATCCAACGAAAAATCAAGATAGGTTAAATCAAGTCCATTGGTTCATGAGGTACAGTATTAGTACAGAAATTGCTTCAAAAATTGGTAAACTTATTAATCAGAGCAAAATCTAGCTAATGCCACAATTTTTTTTAGTTGTATTGCATAATTAAATATGTAAAATGAAAACTCCATTTTAACTTTAAAATTATAAAATAGAAAAAACAAGTTCATGCCATAAAAAAAGAAAAATACACATTTATTTATTTTTGACAGAACAGGATATGTGTTTATTTACATGTGAATAATAAAACTGAAATAAAACTTTAATGTTAAATTTCGTTTGTGTCTTACAAAATTGATATAACATATATATACATTTAAAAAATTTATATATACAGTCAAACCTTGTTAACGTGAACACACTTAACCTAAATTACTTTTAACATGAACTGTTTCCACAATCCCCATCAAAATGAAAATCAGTTTCTGAGTTACTGATAGCATGAACAAATTTTTATTCCCCTTGAGATTCACGTTAACACGGTTCAATTGTAGTCATAAAATTTTATTTCAATTTTATTATTCATGTGTTTTCATATTTTATTTTATGTCTAAATTTATATATATATATATGAATGTTTAAATAATTCTTTTATTTATGATTGTTTATGATAATGAACAGAGACAAAGCAAGTGTTGTGCAGATGCTGAACAGTCAGATCTTTGAAGAAACTGAAGAACTACATCATTTTTTTTAAAATTTAAGTTGATGCTAGACACCCACCATATTGATATATTTCTCTCAGCGTCAATTATTTATTGGATTCTGCAATATTGGAATGTCTAACAATCTTAAAATATTTATGCTTCTTCAGGAGAAACTAAAATTGTTTACACAAAAGCTCTATAGATCCAACAACATGTTTCATTGACCTAATCTGCTGATTCCAGAATCCATCTATTCAAAACTTCCAATCACAATATCATAAAGCTGAAGGATTTTTTAAATTTAATTTTTTTCCCCATCTCCCACATTTTCCCTATAGTTCTTTCTTTCTTTTCAGAAATTTGATAAGCACTGCATCAAATTTGATCAGCATCAGTTAAATCTGTTAGTTTATTTATGTATATAAATATCCTGCTAACGGCATGCAGATAATACGAAAGTACATTTGAACTTTATGGTGCATTTTTATTTTTAAACATATGTGTAATGCAGTAAAATATGTAATACAACAATGTTGAAAAGGCCAAATTAATAATAAAATGCACATCTGCAGTTTCGGTAGCATTAAGCATACTGTCCATGAGTCAAAATTAGAATCAGCAGCCAGGTGCCAAAGAGCAACTAGCATTTTTTTTTTTTTTTAGTTGTCATTATGTTGTACCTAGGTGCCATTTTAAAGTGATGTTGTTTACATGTAAAAAATACAAACATATGCATAAATGTTGTACATAAACAATAATGACTTACATACTGAAACATCTTTATCTTTACATTTTTATCTTTAAATAGGAAATTTTATTAATAATTATTTAAGTTTTGAATTCTGAGCATCTCCCATTTCCACCACAAATACATGGCAGAATGGGGATTGTTACATTTGATCTATTAATAGTTTGTCTGTATAATTGATGAATAACAAATCATTAACAGTTGAAACGGACAAAGTTTGCTTTTATGAAGTTATGAGGCCAAATCCCTTTTCATATTAATCTGTATTTAATGGGATGATTATAATAAAATTTAGTGTCTGTAATAAATTAAGAAATGAAGATAGTGCAAGCTATTTAGTCATTAATCTCTGCCAAGCAGATCGACAAAGGATGTTTAATTTATCTTCAGACCAAAGTTTATACTCTTGAAATTTTTCAACAAGTGTCTCTTTGTCAATAATATTAATGTTTTTGTGGTAATCCTTCGATAAGATCCATAAATTGATCATATTTTTTTTACTTTCTTCTATATTCAATTGAAGAAAGATTTGGATCCGTAAAAATTTTCGCTTTCCGGTTTTTGATGGATTTACATGTTTTGACAGCTGTAGAATACGATTTGACCATTTTTAGAAAATGTCTGTCTGTCTGTGTGTGTGACAAAATTTTGTGGCGACTGTATCTCAGGTACTACTGCACAGAATTTCATATAAATTGGTATGTAGTTACACATTGACATAAATTAGAGCCTATCAACTTTTGGTAAAAATTGTCCAACAGCTTGCGTTGCCATCTCACTTTTTCTAAATTTTTAATGTGGTATAGGACAAAATTTTGTAAAATATACATAAAGAGAATTATTTTTTAATAATCATTATGAAATTTAAAAGAATTAATTGTTATAGAGCTAGTCAAATGGGGAAAAAAAAAATGTGTATGTAGGAGCCTTGCCTCCCCCGGGGGGGGGGGGGTGTTCCACTCGAGAAGAGTAAATTTTCATGATGAGTATCTTCCAAAAGAGCTCTCCAATACCTTTAAAATGAATGGTTGAAACAGTAGTCTGTGATAATTTAAAATAAATTTATCGATTTTTTTCATATTTAATAAAAAAAAATATATATATATATATAATATTGAGAATAAAATTGACCTTTTTTGGATATTTAGTGTTATACTACTTCTCTAATATGGAAATCGTCTGCATTATCATGGAAGATAATTTTTTAAAATAATTTAATAAATTATTTTTACTGAGTGAATTTGTATAGGGAAATATAGAAGAAAGTCATGTGGTGGCCATAACATACTAGTTTACTTTTAGTATTACAGTTGAATCTCGAAAATCTGAATCAGCAGGACCACAGCAATTCCGGATTTTAGAGATTTATTGAAAAGTAATTTTTTATGATATAATAACATATAAAATGCAATTTTTATGCTAATGAAAATAAACGATGAATCCAATTGGCATTTTAAAAAATAAAATGGAAAATACAATGAAACACTTATGTTGAGTTAAAACATAAACACATTAAACTAAAATATAATAAACAACTGATAATGCCAGCTAAATAATGATAATGAACTATTTATTCGTTAAAAAATACTCAGATAATTTTATGGAAACAAAGTAATTTTTATGTTGGTTTCTTTTTTCTTTCTTTCTTTTTTTTTCTTTAAATCTGTTTTTTAACATACCTGTTTTTGTAAAAAATAAAATCTTTAATTAACAACCAAGCACAAGCAGTATAAAAATATGTCAGATTCCGTCCATATTTATGTATTCAGTGTTCAATTAAAAAAAAAAAATAAATAAATAAATTGCATTCCACAAGAAATGGGAAAATAAGATACAGCAAAGTCTTATTTTAAAAATAAATTTAAAATTGGAGAAATGTCTGGGTTTTAGAGATTTCCGGATTTTGGATGTCCAGATTTTCAAGGTTCAACTGTATCTAAATTTACTATGTTACATAGATCAAATGTATGTAAATTACTGAGTACTTTGTCATTTTTAATGTTAGAAATTCTCAATTCCAAAATGGTCACTACATAAGAAATATCACAATACTAAATGTATCTGTGCAAAGTATAGTCAGTATCTGTTGAAGTCTGTTAAACATGTGCAAATATGTAGGAACAATTTGTTAAAGAATGTGCAATAAACTGAAAGAGGGATTAATCATTAATTGATGGAAGAAAGAGAACCAAAGGTGGATAATCCTAACATGTGACACTATGGAAAGAATAAAAGGTTTGTGAACTTCAAAATATAAGACAGGAAGAAGGAGAAATAATCCTGCAAAGTGGACAGATCTGCAAATATGTTTTTAAAGGAATTCACTGGAACAGTATTTAACGGTTTTTTTTCTCATGCCTCATTAGGAAGATTATCTATCACTATATTATTTATCAATTGTTTCTTTAAAATAATTTGGGCTGCAGTAGCCCAGTTGGTAGAGCGTCCGGCTCGTAGTTGGAAGATTGCGGGTTAGGTACTCGAGCTGGCCAAAGGTGTACACTAATGGTGGCTGGTGCACATAAAATCTGTTGTGGCCACAATGTCCTCCATGTTCCCATCAAAAAATATACCTTTGGGGTCACCGAAGCAGGAAAGCCATCCCTTCCATAGAGGATCGAAATTGTGATGGCATGTCTCTGAACCACCTCTAGGGGTGAGTCCTAGACCATTGCCCATTGCGCAGCACTAGTGCGACGTAAAACTCATCCAACTATCCAACCAACTTTAAAATAATTTAACCACGTACCTAGTAAACAACTATTAAATTAGCATTAATATTGCTTGTAATGACCAATTATTATCTATTTCAGAGATATGGTTCAAAGGAAATATTTCTCCTTATGTGAAATCTTTCTAAGGAATTCTAATTCATATTTACACAAGTTTAGGAGAAAACTACCTGCAAATTGCAAAATAATGTTATACATGAATAAAATTATCATTATGACCATCAATGTTCATTTATTCCTTAATCCTTAAATGCCTGATTTTTTAAAAATCAGTTTAAAAATGTTTCATATCATTTTTCACTTAAATAAATCACGAGAAAAATACTTTAAAAAATGATACTTTATTTTAAGTATGGTTTACAGCTAAAGGGATAATAAGCAAAAGTAAAGAAACTTAAAATTAAAAAAAAATATTTATTCAACAAAATTTTGAAATGAGTGTGCAGATTTTAAATGCTAAATGTGTCCTTAAGAATCCGAAAAATTGCTCTTAAACAGGGTGGCGACAGTCAGGGAAATCAAGGAAAAATCAGGGTACTTTGTCAATCTGGAAATATCAGGGAATTTTGTAAAAACACCTCAAAATCATGGAAGTTTTCATTTTTACCCAGCAAGCATGACTGGAAGATCGCCAAACAGGTGTTACTTTAACCAAGATTGCACAAGACTGGCTTCTTTCTTGTTGAATCTCACCAAGGTAACATTAAAAAAAAAAAAAAAAAAAAAAAAAAAATGAATCACTCAACAACTTGAGGAATAATTTTATGTTTTGATGTTAATATGTTGTGCAATCAATATGAGTCATATTTTTATAATTTTGTTAATTTCTTCAGAATTTTAAATTCTATTTTCCTTTTCGTAAGTGGTGAAAGAAAATAAATAAAAATATTGAGATATTTTTGCCCATGAGTATAGTTTTTTGAATTGCAATGGTTTAGTGAGCATGTTACACAAGAGTATGATATACACAAAATTGTGGAATGTATACAACAGGTAACGGAAATCATGGAAATTTGTCAAAATTAGTCATGGAAATCATGGAAAAATCAGGGAACTTTTTTTCTGAATTTCTGTAGCCACCCTGTTAAATTTCTAAATAGTGCCTTTTTTTTACTAGCAACTTCCTGCTTTTTTTAAAAATTGGGAGAAACTCTGGATATAACATTTGAAATCCTTATTGTTAAAAGATTTGGAGGTACTATATCATATGCTGAAGCTAAAAAAAAATATACATGTGATAAACATTGAGTTTAAACTTTGATATTCTATTTTAAAAAGAAACATTGCAAACTTTTGCAATTGTAGCTGTAAAAACTTTCACTTTTAATATAATTTTCTGCAGTTCTCTCCCCCCCCCCCCCCCCAATAAATTGGCTATAAAAGGAATAATAATAATAAAACGATGATGTGTAAGTGGATTATATACTAGAAATTACAGTATATCTGAATCTTCTAAAAGTATTCAAAATATTTTGTTATACATTGTTAAGTTGTATTAATTTCAAATTAATGAAATTAATTATTAAAGATTTTTTTATTAAATAACTTTATGTTGGGACAAAAAAAAAAAAAAAAAAAAAAAAAAAAAGGTTAACCTTGATTTTGCTAACAATTTTCAGCCTTAAGAATCAACTGCTCAATAGTTTTTAATTGTTTAAAATATTTTTTTTATAATATAGTAAATCATATTTATTTTTTTATTATTTTAAGATACATATAGCACCAAATATTTCATGTTAAAATATAGTTTTTAATCTAGTGTTCATGATATTCATAATTTTTCCTCTTTGTGTTTTTTAAATAAACTATTGTACACTTTTTAAAAATTGTTTTATATTCTGAGTAAGAATCAAATATTTCTTTATAAAACTAATTAGTATATTCATTTTTCTGTTTTTTTTTTTTCCCCTTCTCAACAGATTTTTTTGTTTTTAAATGCCAAAAGTAGTAGGTGTGTGTGTGTGGCGGGGGGGGGGGGGGGGAGAAAGATTGAAAATAAAGGAATTTTTATGAATTTAAAATATTTATTGAAAGATAAATATAAAATAAATGATCTTAAGTTTCTAATACAGTTATGTCAGCTGTTGATCTGTGTAATAAAATAATCTGAAGGTCAGATAAATCTGTTTAAGTAAATAAAACCCTTTTTTCTTTTCATTTGTTTGATTTAGTTCTAATGTTCATTCCAGAGTTTTGCTGTGGTTGGCATGGCAACACAGAGTTTCATGCCAGACATGCAGGCTCTGAGCAGTGTACAGCAAAATTCTCCTATTCCACAGCAGCAACAATCACCCCAGTCAAGCATCAGCCCACCAAATCACTCTCAATCAAATCAGGTAAATTTCAATTTATTGTTATACTTTTAATCTGTGTGATGTATTAACTTAATGTTTTTGTTGTGATACTTTTCATAATTGATATCATGATGCATATTTTTGCTAGTCTTTGTTTAATAAAAGTATGAATATTGCTTGGAAATATGTGTATTAAATATTATTTTTGCAGTATAATTGAAATATTAATAGAATAAGTTTTTTTTTTTTTTTTTTTAATTGTAAAAAATATTATTACACATTTTGTGAATTTTGTTTTAGCCTTAGTTTAATGATCAATAAAATGCCAGATTTATTTTATTTATTTGAATTTTGTATGGAACTTGACATAAAATATTGTAGACATTTATTTTCCCAGTCATAAATTTAATGTTATTTATTTATTTATTTTTAAGTTATTTTATATTAATTTTAGACATTTAATTTTTTTTTTTAAACTATTTATTTTTCTGTAAAAATTTAAAATGTCACAATTTTGTGCCAAAATAAAAATATTGGATTTAAAACAATTAAAGTGCTATGACAAATTTAATTAGTATATTCATATATTTCTTTGTTAAATTTTGCATATGTTGTTGATTGCTAGTTTTAAATAGATTGAGAAATTTAGAGATTACTTGTAATAATAAAAAGCGTTTTGTTAAAATTTTTGAAACTTTATTTTAATTATTAGTTAAATTACTCTTAACCCGTTAGTAGTCGCTAGTTGGTCGATTTGCCGCCCATACTTCAGTGTTGCCAGATTTGTTTATTCAATAGCCACCAAAAATTTTTAGAAGTAGCATTTGATATACATAAAACGCGAATAAAATCGAAGGAACGTCGATCACATCACTTCTTAAAATTATTGGTAAAAGTTAAATAAAAAGTGCGCGATCTGTAATAGGTGGCGCTGTCTATAGCGACTACCAACGGGTTAATTTCATTTAAAAATTACCTTAATTGAACAGTTAAAAAGGAAATCATGGAAATGTATTAAATTTTTATTATTATATGTTACCTTATCAGGGGTCGATCCAGGCAAAAATTGGGTCCCCTTTGCTGCCCCTTCACAAAATTCCACAACATAAAAGGGGACCCTTCACAAAATTCAAATCCATAAAAGAGGACCCTTCACAAAATTCAAATCTATAAAAGAGGACCCTTCACAAAATTCAAATTTATGAAATGAGCCATTTCACAAGATTTTGTTTTACAAAAGTAATCTTTTTATAAAGTGTTTCCATGTTTTCAATATTATTTTTAATTAATTGATTTAATGAAACTATGTTAATTTGATATTAAACATTATTTAGAATGACTGTTAAAATGGAAGGTTTTATACACAATATATTATTATTATTATTATTATTTTTTTTTTCACAAAAATAATTTCACAAAAATATTTTGTTTTTCACAAAATGGGGACCCAAAAATTAAAACCTGGATCGACCCCTGCTTATTATATATAAATGTGTTAAAATAAAATTTTGTTTGTACAATTTTTTCAGTTATACATGTTTCAAGAACAGTACCTTAAAAAATGTATAAACAGTGTTCCACTAAAATAATAATAAAATAACAGATCTTGATGGGAAATGTAAAGCTAGTTCAATGTGCAGAAAATTTGAATTATTGGCAATCAGATTTTAGAAATTATTTTTTTCCATTTGTTGCATAATGATGTCTGGTGAAGAATAATCTGATTTTTATTTATGTTGGTTAGTTTATGTGCAGCATTAGAGACTCCTATTGAAAAATCAAAATCTTAATTCATGCATTTCTTTCCTAGTCTACTCACAGTCAAACTACAACATTAGATGTTAGAACAGCAGTGACTTCCTCCCTTGCTGGCAATGTAACACAAGGAAGTCAGACTGCTAAAACACAAACTATTCAAGGTGTATCTGTTTCATCAGCCATAGCAGCAGCGCAGGTTGTTGTTGCTACCCATTCTCCACCCATATCACAATCCCAAGAAGCAGTTGTACAGTCTGCTACCCCTTCTCAGTTCATAGCTGTTGCAGGTATTTTATATGAAATTATTATTATTATTCTTTCAATTTTTATAAGGACAGTAGGACTATTGCTTTGAGACAAAATAGACCACTTGAAAAATGTTTTTTTCTTTTTTATCTTTTGGCAACAAGATTAAAAAAAATATTTAAAATAAAATGGAACAAAAAATATACAAAAGAAATTTTGAGACATGAATACAGTAACTGTACTAAAGAATACAACACAGTCTTTTTATATATAAAGAATAGACCTTAAAAAAAAAAAAAAAAAAAAAAAAAAAATCCTATCATCGTAAATTAAATTCTGTTTTGTACAAAATTTTACATCTCTTACTTAGAATACAAAAATAGACTTTATTTATTTTTATAATACATGTGGCAAATATAAATATTGACAATGGAATTATTTCTTTTCAAGTCACAAGTTAAATGGATAATAATAATAATAATAAAATCCTGTGTTTTGCCATTAAAAAATAAAAATAAATATTAATTCATCTATTGAGATTATCAGGACACGGAATTTTTTCTCGCCAGTGGAGAGTGAAATTTTTAATGTAGCGAGTAAGTATTTAGTCTAGTTATAGATGGAATTCTTACCCTATACAGTGGAAAAAAAAAAGCTTTTTATTGATTTAAAAACGGCAAAATTTTGCACATGATAACCTCATGTTTAACCTCTCCTTCTCCTTAATGATGGAAAAATTATCCATGATTTCCCAGTTTTTTTACTAAAACACCAAAGATTTCTGCTTTCAATAAAGTAGTAACAGTAAGCAAAGATCTTATCCAGAAAAGTGTTTGGAAATAGCCGTATCAAATGGTAACAATAAACAAATTATACACATCAGCATTTCGTGTAATTGAAAAAATAAATTCTGACAAAAAAGTCATTTCCAATGTAAAAAATTAAAAAATGGAAGTTTAATCTTTCACAGGAAAAAGTTTTGGTTGGATATTGTTTGACAAAGTGTTTCTTTGAATGTCTCTTCACATTTATGCTCTTACATATTTTAATCATTTTGAAATATCAAATGCAATACATCAAAATAATTTTAAATTATACATGATTATGGGATATGATGATATATGAGATTCTTTTATTATGGAAAATTTTATGCATATTTGTAAAAGCATTTAAAATAATTGCAAAAAAAAATTCCTAAAATACCTTAAAAAAAAAAAAAAAAAGATTATGTCAATCCTATTTGTGGCGAGTAAAAGTTTCATCTGGCGTGTGTAATCTGAGTTGAAATTTCGAGCCCTTGAGATTATATTTTTAATTTATTTCAGATATATTATACCAATCAAATCAGTGATGATGTAATTTTTTTTTTAATGTGTTAAATGAAAAAATAGTGCTTACATAATTGTAGTAGATCCATTACATAAGTGTAAAAATCATTGCAAAGTTCTCAAGAAAATAAAATGAAATTTCCTTATTAAATATAAATGAGTTAGATATTTTTTTATTTATTGACAATATGCAATTAGTAATAAGATGTAAAAATTCACATTTAATAAAAGATTGTATTCATACATATGTATTAAATTGCGTTTTATTTTATGTTTTATTTATTTATTTATTTTGTAATCGTTAAAATTATGCAGTTTAGCATTGAATCATATTATTCATAAAATCATATTATTCTACCACACTCTGTAAATAAAGTTTTACAATTCTGATAGAATCCTAAGCTCCAAATGAATTTTTCTCTCTGTTTAGCTTATACATTTTCATTTATATTGAATGTTTCTAGGCACCATGTTAATGATGAAATTTTAAGATGCTAAATACTTAAAATAATGTGTGTAAATAATAATAAAAGATTGATAATTATGTATATGTTTTATACTCGGGCCTTAAATGATGAACAGCCTTAAATATTTTATGAATATGTTTACAATTACGATATTCTAAAATAGGGGTTCACAACCTTTTTGGCTGGAGGGCCAGTCTCGTTGTTCAGTGGAATATGAAGGGCCACAGACGAGATAAAATAAAAAAATTAAACTATGCAGATATATTCGCTGTGTAAAATATATATATACACACACACATACATGCATATATAAAAGTGCACACTATCATTGTTATGTGCCTGTGTGCAGAACTTCAGTTTCCATCGTTACTTTAAAAAAATATATAAATAAACATATTTTTTTTTTTTTTTTTTTAATCAGAGAGTAAAGTGAATCTTGAAGCATGATAATCATAAAGGTATTGAATAGTAGGCGAAAGAATTAAACAAATGTATCATATAAAAAACAAAAACAAAATAATCAAATAAAAAGTATGTTTTGCAGAGAGAGAAAAATTATATTGGGAGTCTCAAAAATGATTAGCACAAATATAAAGGCTGATAGAGGATACCAAAATAAACAGTTTTGCATAAAGCAGTTTATTTAATTTTAAAATACATTTAAAAAACAAAAGGAAACAGTTGTAAAATAAAAATATATATGAATGAGTTATTTCTTATGTGTAATATAAGGAGGTGTTTATTTACATATTTACCACTGCCTCCACAAAATATCTAAATTAAGAGTATTTATTATGAGTTTGATATGGCAAAGCTTATACAAAGTTTTTAGTGTGCAGCTATATTGCTGAGAATTGACTGTGAAAGTGCCTCTTTGCTAAAAGTTGTTTTTGGGAAGGTGCCTAAATGTGGCACTAAATCTGTTCTGGATCAACCTCTGCATAAACAACATGGTCTGCAAAAGTCTCGATGAGTGCTTTGATGATTTGGTTGCTATATTATACATGTAGCACACAAGGGCATAGCCAAGGAAAGGAAAGGGATAGTGGAACTCAGATATTTCTGAATCAAATAATTTTTTTGTAGAAGTTTTAAGAAATAAATTAGGTTTCAGAAATGCAACAAATAAATAACAAACGAAGGTTTAAGAAATTTTTAGAGAAGTTTTAAATTTTTTAGAAGTTTTTGTAAATGCCTGTTTTGCAAATGCAATAAACAAATACTTTTTCTTTCTCTCTTTCCTTTTTTTCCTCCTGTTGATTAATGCAATCTAAAATGTCTGTCCAGTGGGCCGCAAATTGACGGCTACTGCCGCAGATATTGCACCTCTATTCTAAAAGAGAGCCTTACCCACACGTCATAATATATGTCAAATAAAACTGTTTTTATAAAATTGTTGTTAACTGAGGCTAGAAATGTTCAACTACAGTACCTCTTATCTTACACTGTAAACTGTATTAATATGTCTCTACAGCAATGTAAGGTAAGAGAAGTAGTGTGAGTGCCACACTAGACTGTTATTCCCCCCCCCCCAAAAAAAAAAGTGATTTTAAATTTTCTTATAAAACATGTTTTTAAATAAATATTATGTAGGTGCAGATTATGTTTGTGTGTAATATATTTAAATAAAGTGATTTGTAAAGTCCTTATTAAGTTAGTTTTTTTTTGTTGCTTATAACATTAAAAAAATATATAGATAGATCAAAATTTAAGATCGAAACTTGTAATCCGTTCTCTCAATAGTGACCATATTCCTGATTTTGACAACTTTAAAATTTTAGCCTCTTATGTAAATATATAATATGAATCCTGTATTTTTCTAGAGGGTGCTTTTACTAAAATGCAACATTCTGCCTTGAACGAGGCTAAAGCTATTCCTCCTGAATATATTATCTTGTTATGATATATTATGAATTTTTGTAAATGTTGTGCTTGTATGTTTGACACTGAGGAGGGTTAGTGTTCTAGCCGAAACGTCTGTCGTGTATTTTAATGTTTTTAATTAAAATGTATTTTTAAAGTTTTAAAATTTTTGTATTCATTATCTCATTTTAAATGTTACATTGGTTTTAATATATTAATGAAACATATAAATTGTGTTTAATTTTATTAAAATATAGATAGATTCTTTCTTATTTATATTTTGGTGATTTTTCTTAATTTCTTTTTGCTTTAGTTTCAGAACATGAAAACCCGGCTGAAGGAAATGTTACCCTGCAAAACCAAACTGTTCACCCAACTTATGTGCAGTATGTTGATAGTGCAGGAGAGCCCAATATTTATGCAACTAACAATGGCCAGATGTAAGTTCTTTTTAAACAATTTCATAACCAGATATTTTCTGAATAATATTCTGATATAAAAAAAAAAAGTTAAAGATTGGCTGCTCTTTAGTTTATTCTGTGGAAGGATATGAATTTATTGGCTGCAAAATGAAATATTGAAAAGTAATAAAAAATTGTTAGTAATTTTTGAAACAATTAAAAATATATACATAATGATATATTTTGCATTACTTAATAAAAATGTTCATTCAGGGTTCACATAATTTTTATATATGGTGTCTATATTCTTAAAAAAAAAAAAAAAAAATGTGAAATGTCATCAAAGAAGTGTGATGGTAAGTAGCAGAAATCATTACATAAGTATAGAAAAATGAAAAAGTTTACCTCTCCTGTAAAAATAAAAAAGATTAAATGCTAGCTATCCTGTAGTGCTATATTGAAAAATAATTCTAATTCTATGGATTAAATTAAATATTCACTTACCTCTTAATATAATTAGTATCAGGAAAATTAGTGTGTGTATTCAGCGATGCCTGTTTTATTTTGATTTTATTATTTATAGTTTTTTAATTTTCCTTTCTACAGTTAGATTGTCCATTTTTATGTACCTTTTACTTTTTCACTTTCTTCTATATATATAGAGAGAAAGTATTGGATTTGTGAAAATTTTCAAACTCCAGTTTTCGATGAATCTACATGTTTTGGGATGTCCTGAACATGATTTGACTGTTTTTAGAAAATGTCTGTTTGTCTGTGTGTGTGTATCACAAATTTTGTGGATGCTGTATCTTACGAATCAGTGAACGAAATTTAATCAACCTTGGTATTTAGTTGGATACAGTAGTAAATACAGTAGTAAACATACAATGATACAGTAGTAAACAAACTGTATGTGTAAACGCAGTTTTCTTCTTTCCAAAATTAATCAAAATGATTATTACTCAAAATATCACAAGAAATTTTTAATCCTTTAACATTCATTCCCTATTTTCTTTTGAAAAATTTAAACTAATTTAAAAGATGTTTATTAAATATATAGCAGATCATAAATATGTAAAAATAAAAAAATAACTTTTTTTTTTTTTTTTTTAAATTTTCAAGATATTGTTAATTTGAAATGTCGTCTGTTAACCTGATTAAATAGGAATAATAATTCATTCAGCAAATGAATACATTTTGTAAGTAAACTTTATAAATTGCAAAAACTCAAAGCAGTTTTTTCAAATCAAAATAACATGGCGCTTCATCGAATGGAATAACTAGACACAAGTGCATCATCAAAGTAGCAAGGCACTCTAGTGCCTACTAAAAAATTTCAAGTGATTTCTGCATTTGGCTTACTCTGAAACATCCTTTGTTTAATTGTGGAGTAGTGATGCTAGATAGAAAAAAAAAAGTTTAAAAATTGATTAAAATAAAGAAAAATATTGAAAAAAAAAAAAAGAAAAATTCTGTCTTTGACAGAATTTATTTTAGTACGACAGGACTAATTTATATCTTAAAAATCTTGTAACTAAAAAAAAAAAGATTTTTATTAGCTACCCTGGCTTAATAACAAGCTTGACATTTTTCATATAATACTCATTGGCAAGATCACCATATCTGTAAACACAGATGTAATGGTTATTATGTGTGAAATGTCGAGCTGGTTATCAGCCAAGGTGGCTTAGTGGAAGTGCATCTACACATTAAGCAGAGGGCCTGGGTTCAATTCCCGGCTCTGGTATTTTTTACATAGTTGGTATAAAAAAATTCTATTTTATACTCCAAACTACTTAAAATGAATTTTCACAGTTGCTGAGTTTATCAATAAAATTTCTAAATATTTTTAAATAGTTTAAGAAATTAAATGGTAAAATTGGGTATTGGTAGTCCTGTCATACTAAAAATATTTTGCATAAAAAAGGGAAAAAAAAGTAAATGTTGTCAAAGGAATGTAAAGGGTTATGGTTAAGTAAAAATAAAAGTATATTGATTTTATAATTGAATTTTATTTGATACTGTTTTGATGTGTTAGTAATTCATATAATGCATTCATTACAATTTTTATTACAGGACTGGGTATTCAGTTTATAGCGTTACGGATGCATCAGCTATGTATACTCCAGCAGCCACTGCTGGCTACTATTCTGGTGGAAATGCTACAACATACTCCCAGGTATATTATTATACAAGACAATATTTAGGTTACTGTTAAAGGGTAAAAATATATATAAATTTGTGTTTTGTACTTACTTTAGTTAATAGAAGAAAGCAGTGGTTATAAAGTTCAAGGTCAAGTGATTGAAGCTGATGCACATCATAATTTAGCTCCCGTTTCTGCAGCTGTCACTTTGACTAACAGAATATCACCAGTCTCAGTGAGTCTTATTTTAAAATCATTTTTATTAATAATGTATAACCATTATCATTGAATATTTTTTTATGAATATCAATATTGAAATTGTAAAATATGTAAAATTTAACAGCTGTTACAATAATGTTGCTACATTTTAAAATTTTAAAGTAATTTTGTTTTTACATTTGAAAATATTATAAAATGGTAGTGTATATAACTAATTATATATATTTTAGCGCATATGTTACATATAACTATATAAATAAAATACTTCATTAAAATTCATTTACAGGTTAAAATAGAAGAAATTCTTCTTACCTTTAATTCTTTACACGCATCCATTCAATTTGTTATATTTTCTGGGGAGTACATAGCTGCCAACTCTCCTGAAAAATTCGGGAGACTCTTGAATTTTGAGGCAATCTCCCAAACTCCCAAAAACATTAATATCTCCCGAATTTTTCTAAATTTTCGTTACGCCAATTCTTTTTTTCTCTTTTCTCTGTCTTCCCCATGCTGACGTTTCAGGCATATGATTTTTCTGTGAATTCACGGAAATCAGCGAATTTTTTAAATCTATTTTTCAAAATACCACAAATTCATTTCTTCTGTTTTTGTAAAAGTCGCGGATATCGCTCATAAAAAAAAAAAAAAAAAAAACATGGATCGATCGGCAATAAAATATTTTATGAAAGCTCCCGATTCTCAATCTTTCTCTATCCACAACATAAATGTCAGTATTGATTTCAAACTTGCTTTATGAGATCCTAGAATCTGTAAAGAAATAGAATCATTAAATATTTCTTGCTCATGTAATTATTTTTTGCCCCCCCCCCCTTTTATTTATCTCCAACTAGCGATCGGAAATCAAATGTATTTTATTTCCCAATCTTTATACATCTGCAACATAAATGATAGTGCTGTTCATTTTGAACTTACTTTATTAGATTCTACAAATAGAATTGAAAGAGTCTAATGTTTCTTACTTTGTATTTTTTTTTTATCCCCCCCCCCCCCCCTCCTTTCCCCATCTCCGGATATTTATCAATTATCAATACTAGAAACAATAAAGTAATAGAAGTGCTCAATATTCCTCACATATGTAATTATTTTTAGACTTTATTGCTGAATTTAATGAATCTATTTATTTTTCATTAATAAATTAAATATTTATATGTCATATCTATACCAAATGTGCAAACATGGGGAAAAAATGGATAGAATTTTCAGGAAGGAAAGAATTTCCCAAATCAATGTGTGTATATATATATATAGAGAGAGAGATAATTTCAGTTTGGTTAGATTTTTATATAATGTAGTAAAATTTTAAATTCAGTATGTTTTACTTATTTCTCATATTGTTTGCTATAAGAAGAAAGCCTCTAGATACTGCAAAATTTGCATTTTATTTGCTCCTTCTCTTTCCAACAATTACTATGCTATCAGTATTCCATTTACGGCATAAATTATGTTGTATACAAAGTCTCCTTAATTTTAATTCTCTAAAGATGGAATCTCCCTAATTCTGATTCTCAAAGGTTGGCAGCTGTGTGAGTACAATTTATTCCATTTTAATTTTCCTTTTATATTAAATTTCTGCAGTGGAAATTTTTATTAGTTGAGGAAAAACAATGGTCTAATTAATAAACACATCGTTGTAGATTCTTTGCTTTAATGAGTTAATATAAAAATAAAATAAAATTATATTGATGTGTTTCTCAAGGTCAAGGGTGAAAGTTGATAGACAGTCTGCTGTATGAAATAATCAAGTTTGTTTCACATTAAATGTCTTTTTTATTTTGTTTTTGTGGATAAATGATCGGTATATATTTAAAAAAACTTTAAGTCCAGAAGAATTGTGGGGAAACTAATTCAAAGGAGAACAAAGAAAAAATGTGTATTGTTGAGAAAATTGAAAATATTAAATGCTATTCAATTCTTAACGACCCTCTTCACTTGCTGGAAGCCCGAGCCAATGTTATTCTATGGGGGCAATTATCTTTACAAATAACTTATTAACTAATACATATTTTTAAATTCTGTTTTCACATTCAGAAAATTCCCAGCTGTTAAATTGACGAACCTTTTTTAAAAATGTATTTTTTAAATTTTTAATACTTTATTTTGAAATTGCAAAATGAAAAAATTTCACATATTGAAAATTCGTATTTTGCCGCTTCAAAACAAAATATAAAAAATTTAAAAAAATACATTTTAAAAAAAGATCCGTCAATTTAACAGCTAGGAATTTTCAGAATGTGAAAACAGAATTTAAAAATATGTATTAGTTAATAAGTTATTTGTAAAGGAAAATTTCCCATTGAATAACATTAGCTTCGGCTTTCGGCGGTGGTGAGTGAAGCGGGCCGTTAAGTCTTAAGATATACTTAAATTTTGAATAAAGAATTTGGATAATAATATTGAATAAATAATTCTTTAACAATAATAAAAGGTATTATTTTGTAATTTTATGAAGAGGGTTACAGAAGTTTATGATTGTGAATTTAAAGTAAGATCATTTTTGTATTATATTTATTGAATAACTTAAATAATTATTTTACATTTTATTGCTTTTTTTTATCATTATATTTATTACTTTTTTATTATTTAATTTTTGCATGCTTACAATTATTTCAAATTAAAATGATTAGAAACATATTACGTTGGTGAAAATGCATGGCGTATCCATTTTATCAAGAGAGAACATGTGTGCTCTTAGCTAAAAATGAAATATGTTTTTGGCATTATGCAAAACCTTGTTTTGCATTTTCTTTTCTGTTTGCTCTTTTTTTTTTACTAGTGTTTGAATCAATTTAATTTGTCTGAGCTTGAACTGTGTTATATGAAATACGTTTGAGTAATCATTTTGGTTTATTTTAAAATATATGTTAAATTCTGTTGCAGGAAGACCCAAGAAAAGTAGCTGACATTATCTCACCTTTTACTAACGAACAATGTATTATACAAACCCTTCATAGTCCTCATGATACCACTCAAGTTCAGTTAACATCACAGCAAAATCAGACCACATCACAACCTACACATCATTCTCAACATCAAAATGTCCGTGATATGGATATAATTCATGTAAGTTTTATTGTTTTCAGTTGATTTTTTTTTTTTTTTTTTTTTAAAGTAATTTTTCTGTAGTATCTAATGGGATACTTTATAAAAACTAAACCATGAAGTAAACTCTATTTAAAACATTTAAAATATACAACCTTTTTACAACCTATACAAAACATAAAATATGATAGGGACATTATTTAAAACTGTTGTTTTAATTTGAGTGCATATCGACCAATAAGTGGCACTGCTGTGTTGCAATTTAATTTCATTACAAGAAGGCAATTACTTTGTTTTGCAAAAAAGTCGAGTTTCGACCACTCGGCAATACTAGTGCCAATTAAAGGGTTAATATTAATAAATCTACAATAATAAAAATTAAAGTTTTTTTTTTTTTTTTTTTTTTTTTTTTTTAATATCTAATTATATTTTTAATGTTTTTCATTTCTAAAAAAATAATGTTAAATACAATTTAGGAAGTATTATTATTTTTAGATGTTTTTGTTTTTATAAGATTAAACCAGACTATATGGTCATGTTTCCTTTATTTAACAATATATATATATATATATATATATATATAATAAAGATGATCTATTAAGCATAGTAGAAGCCAAGCAACAGATAGAAGATCACTGAAACACCAATGACCAATAAGATAAAAAAAAAAAAAAAAAAAAAAAAAAAAAAAATCATCAGTGGATGAAATACACTAATGTAAAGGAACCAGATCTATTAATTAGCAGCCTGCAAAACAAACCTATCAATAAAGTAAAACAACAAATCTTAACTTAAAACCATAAACTTATCAAAATTAATGAAAAAACAACCTAAGAAACACAAGATATATATTTTGAGAGGTTGGGAGAGATTTTGTTATCAGTGTATTTAGTGGACTTTACAAATATTTCATTTTTTCAGTTTATTGTTATCTTGTATAATATTTAACTGGAAGTAAACAGTATATTTTACTAATCATTTTATTTTTTTTCTGTGTGATATTTGTGTGCAATTTTTTTTTAGAATGACACAAAAATAAAATATGTATAACCAAACCTTTTCTTTTTAAATACAGGTACAATGGCTTATAGATAACTATGAAACAGCTGAAGGTGTTAGTCTACCCCGTAGTACATTATACAATCATTACCTTAGGCATTGTTCAGAACATAAATTAGATCCTGTAAATGCTGCTTCTTTTGGAAAATTAATACGTTCTGTTTTCCTCGGTTTGCGTACAAGGCGGCTAGGAACAAGGTAATAATTATTTTTGGTTCTGCCTATTATAATTGATTTTTAAATGTCTTGTTCTTTATTATTATTATGTCTCATTTTATTTGTTATAGGGGCAATTCCAAGTATCATTATTATGGTATCAGAGTGAAACCCAACTCACCTTTAAATCAAATATCTGAAGAAAATTCTGGAATGAGACAACAGACTATTAATCAGATCAAAAAGTAATCCACTTTTATTATTCATATTTTAAACTGCTTTAGGGTTATAATAATGTAAATGGTTTTTTTAATTTTTTCCTATGTAGTTGTTATTATCAGTAGTGGTGAACCTGCCATCTGTGGGTCAGACACTGATGATGTTTTTTTAGACCAACTTGTTGATTTCATTAAATTTATTTTTTACATAATAAAAGTGAAAACAGACAATCAAAAATTATAAAAAAAAAACTAGTTGGCATAGGTGGACTCTGCTCAGTTCCCCATCATATGTATGCTCTCATAAATTTCTTGTACAGGACTTATTATATACATGTTAAGAGAAATGAATTTGACCAAACACTTGACACAGTGACAGAACAAAATCCTCGCCTAATAGGCTACTTATCATTCAGTTAGATATCTTATTCTAATCTATTAATTCATTTTATTGGGATCAATTTCGTAGTTTATTTTCATGCTACTATTTCCAATGCAACTTTCCTAAAAATGCGTATTTTTATGAAATATCTCCCCATTTTGCTATGTTGATAAAATCTTAAATTTCGAATAACTTACGAAATTTTCTTATTAGAACATTTATAGTCAATCATGTTCATACAAGTATCATAAATGTTATTTTGAAATTGTCTGATATATTTATGATCCTTAAAATGGACGTTTATGCTCGATTTTGCCTTATTCTGCCATTTTAAGTAAATCGTAAATTCCAAATAACTTATGAATTTTTTAAATTGGAAAAATCATACTCTATGGTATTCATGTCAGTACCTTAAATAATATTTCGAAAGTGGTTTGACATCTTTACGAGGAAAATATCCCTCAAGATTGACGTTTATGTGAAATTTTGCTCTATTCTGCCATGTTAAGAAATTCGTAAATTTCCAATAACTTACGAAATTTTTATATTGGAAAATTCATAGTCATTAATATTCATGCCAGTGTCCTAAATAATATTTCAAAAGTAGTCTGACATCTTTACGATGAAAATATCTCTCAAAATTGACGTTTATGTGAAATTTTGCCCTATACTGCCATGTTAAGAAATTCTTAAATTTCCAATAACTTGCAAAATTTTCAAAGTAGCATATTTATAGTTACTGATGTTCATTCCGGCATCAAAACTGATATTTTAAAACTGGTCTGACATTTTTACAGTAAAAAGTTTCCATTTAATGCACGTTTAAGTGATTTTTTGTCCTATTCTCCCATGTTAAGAAAATCGTAAATTTCGAATAACTGCTGAAGTTTTTAAATTCGAATGTTGCAAATGAATAGGGTTCTTGCCAGCGTTGAAAGTAATATTTTAAAACTGATCTGACCTCTCTGCGACAATTTGTTCTTGAGATATCGTGTACACAGTCTAACAAACTAACGGACTAACACACTAACCCACTAACAGATTAACAGACTAACACACTAACAGACACTCTACAGACAGACACCATACAAATTTTGTCATTTTCGGATTCCTCACACCTGAAAACGTGTAAAAAAGTAAAAAAAACCGAGGTTGAAAATTTTCACGATTACCTAAGTTCCCCATACCTATAGTATGATGGGGAACTAAAAAGTATTAGTATACTATTGAATGTTGAATTAATAAAATATAATATTTCCAAGTAGACATTGATGATTAACTGTTTTTTTATCGTTTTTACTGCATTTGTGTATAAGTCATGACAGTTGTTCAATACTTTAGTATGCATATTCATTGCATTATAGAACAGAGATGTAGGCCATAGTGTAGATGTAGGCCACCTACCAGCTCATAGTGTTGATTTAATTTGGCAGACTTGCCATCAGTGGCGTATCCAGGATTTTTCCAAGGGGGGGGTTCGTCCTTCCGAATTTTTAATTAAGTTAAATTAAGTTTATTTAAGTTTAATTAGGTTAAATTATGTTAAATTAAGTTTAATTAAGCTTATTTAAGTTTAATTAGGTTTAATTAAGTTTAATTAAGTTAATTTTTAATTAAGTTTAACAATCTTTTAAAATATCATAATTACTTGCCGAAAATAAGAGTAAGAAAATGAAAAACAGTAAAACAAACTCACCAATTAGAAGATCAAACTAAAAAATCTTTAATTAGCGACGAATAACGTAGAGCCTGTACAAACTGCTACACAAAACATAAAATTCAATACATAGTTACACAAAATATTTCATTGAATTTTCTTATTTACAGAGCGAAGTCTAATCGACGAGAAGTTTCCGCTAGTTCATTTAAAATGTCTTCTACTGTTGGGGTATTGTTTGGGTCACTCCTTCAAGGTCACTCCTTCAATGGTCACCCCTTCCCCATATGGTTGACCCCTCTTGTCCTTGAGTATGAACTCGTAAAGGTGAAATCCTTTCAGAGAATTGTTTTCAGGGGAACCATGTTTCGCGCCCCTCGCAAATGAAGTGGTTTAGTTATTTTCAGGAGTGTTTATCGCAGAGTAATGAAAAAAAAAAGTTAGTCATAATTTTAAACCACTTCGTAGAAAAAAATATTCTACGCTTGCCATACATTTTTTCCGCCTGAAATGTGAAAACAAATGTAAGGAACAGCCTAATTTTTCTTATCATACATTTTGTCAAGGGGGGGGGGTTTAAACCCCCAAACCCCCCCCTTGCATACGCCACTGCTTGCCATAATATCAAGAATTGTTTAAAACCTCAAGTTTATGGTACATATACATATCTGTAACTGTGTTTATTAATTAAGAATATTTTTAAATATATATTGTGATTTTTATGTTTCTTTAGAATGAAGATGATACTTTTATGTGACCAAAGTATCCTGTATTATATAGAGAGTCTTAATCGATGTTAAGCACCCTGTGAGCTCTTTTCTTGTTGAAATCCATCAAAGGGGATCTATTGGGCAGACATTAAAAATGCTTGCTTGTAAGAAGTTTAAGAGTGAGGAATACAATAGAAATTTAAAAGATTTCTTTAACAAAATATTACATTTGGTGTGTAAATAAGTAAAGTATTTAAACCAAATATTCTGTAATACAAAAGGCTATTAGGGTGCAATTTTTTTGGATGTGTGGCAAGAAGAGAGAAACTTTTCTTAGATGAGGGGTAAGAAATGTTCTACTTTTAGAACCAAAGGTCAGGCAAGTTATAGCATGCTTCTGAAACTTTCTGGGGGAATCTGCTTATTAACCCTTTCAGCATTAGTCGTTTTTTGGTATATCTGTTTAATGATTCATGAAATTAATACTATGCACAGTATAAATATGAAAATTTAATACAATACTCATACTTGCCAACTTTTCCGGTTTTCCCGGAAGACTTCCGGTTTTTTAACGTATCTTCCGGTCTTCCGGACAGATGATGAAATCTTCCGTTTTAAAAAAAATCGCCGATATCGTTCGTTTTAAAAAGAACCCCAAATGTTCTACGAAAACTCCTGATTCCCAATCTTTTTTCATCCATAACATAAATGTCAATATTCATTTCAAACTTGCTTTATGAGATTCTAGAACATTTATAGAAATAGAATTGTTAAATATTTCTTGCTGATGTAATTATTTTTTGCCCCCCCCCCCCTTTATTTATCTACAATTAGTGATCAGCAATCAAATGTTCTGCAGAAGTCTTTTCTTTCCTAATCTTTATCCATCTGCAACATAAATAATAATATTAATTTTAAAGTTATTACATTAGATTCTAGAAGTAGAGTTGAAAGAGTTTAAATATTTCTTACTCTGTAATTATTTTTGTATCCCCCCCCCCCCCTCATCCTTTCCCCGGATTGTGATCAGTTCTAGAAACAATAAAGCAATGGAGGTGCTCAATATTTCTCACATGTGTAATTATTTTTAGATCTTTATTGCTGAATTTAATGAATGTGTTTATTTTTCTTCAATTAAATTAAATATTTGTATGCCATATTTATACCAAATGTGTAAACATGGGGAAAAAATGAAGAATAATTTTTTCAGGTAGGAAAAATTTTCCCAAATCAATTTAAAAATATTAATACTCAGTTGGTTTTATGCACGTTTGAAACTGATAATTAGCTACTCTTACTATTTCTTATATGTATGATTAATGTACATACACAAAAATCATATTCTATATTTATTTAAAAAAATAGTTATACTTTAACTTAACTAAGTTTTTTTTGTCTATTGTTAAATAAATTTCTTACAGATTCTGTTTTGTAGATATTTATATGTGGAAGAGGAATAACTTTATTTAAAACTTTTATATATTTAGTATAATCAATCTATAGTAAAACGTTTTTATAGATTGCTTCTAAATATTAAAATTGTAAAACTGTATTGTTTAATACGTCAACGAGAAAAAAAAAAAAAAAAATCTTCCCTTTTTTTATGAAATCTTCTGGTTTTTCAACAAAAATCTTCCCCTTTTTTATTAAAATTGGTTGGCAAGTATGCAATACTCTATACATGTTTATTAATCTTATTTTCTCGAAAAAAGCAACATATATTTCAAAATTTAGCCATACCAGCCTTTTGTTTTGACTATGCTTGACAGAAAAAGACAGGCTTAACGCTTATATGGTTAATAATAAAAGCTCTAGTTTTTCAGAGATAATGGTATAATTCTAACATCATAGCTAAGCTACAATAATGTGTTGATAATGAAATATATTTTTATCTTTGGTTTTAAGGAACAAATAAAATAATGGGAAAAAGGTCGATTTAGCGAAAAGAAAATGGAGTCACAATTGCAACAATGTATTGAGAAAATATTAATTTTATCCTTAATTTGAAACAAATTAAGTAAGTCGTTGAAAAAGTAATAATTAATATACATATATATATAATAAAGATGATCTATTAAGCATAGTAGAAGCCAAGCAACAGATACAAGATCACTGAAACACCAGTGACCAATAAGATTTAAAAAAAAAAAAAAAATTATCAGTGGATGAAATACACTAATGTAAAGAAACCAGATCTATTAATTAACAGCCTGCAAAACAAACGAATCAATAAAGTAACACAACAAATCTTAGCGTAAAACCGTAAACTTATTAAAATTAATAAAAAAATAACCTAAGAAACACAAGATAGGAAGGAAGGTGGCAGGCGGCAAGACTTGTGACTTGCCTGTGGGGTTAAACTAATTTCACGCCAGCAACACTCACCCAGCCTGCCACGACCAGAACAGGAGCCATATAGATTTAAAAAAGCAAAATTTCAAAGCAGATGAATAACAATGAAACAACGAAGCAACAATGAAATTCATCGATTGATTACATTGTGTTTAATAGTATAATTAGAATTTTAAATATAGTTGACAACTCAAAAAGGAAGAAACTATATATATATATATAATAATGATTTATTAAGCATAGTAAAAGCCAAGCAACTGATACAAGATCACTGAAACCACAAAGACCAATAAGAATAAAAAAAAAAAAAATATTATGTAGGAGAAGCTCAGAAAGGTGAAATTTTTTTTTATCAGGGGATGAAATACATATTTAAAGAAACCAAATTTATTAATTAACAGCCTTCAAAACAAATGAAACAATAAACTAACTCTACAAAATCTTAACAGAAAAACTAAACTGAAACGAAAGTTCTGAAAAAATAATTTAAGAAACTTAAAAAAGGAAGGAAGGAGGAATGCTGCAAGACTTGTGACTTACCTGTGGTGTTAAACTAGTTTCACGCCAGCAACGCTATATATATAATACTATTAAAAACTGCTAGTTAGTGAGTTAACCCCCACAATAAACCACCAAGTTATTTTCAAAACATTTAGCCAAATTAGAAGAAAATCTAAAAAATAGTTAAAATAAGTAATTATAATGAATAAGTAATTTAAAAATAATGAAAATAATTTTGTTGAGTTTTTTTTAACTTTAAAACATTTTTTATCGGTGCGAAGATGCCATTGACTTATAAATATTATGTAAAGTGGTATTAAATGATTTAAATTTGCTTGAAAGTCAAACAAGAGAGATAAATTTAAAAATGCATTCATTTGGAAATATTGACTGTTTGGGTGGGCAAAGGCCGACTAGTATTAAATTAGTTACAGAAGTATAAGATTTGTTTCATTCCATTGTCTTATAAAGTCATAATAATCAATATGTCAAATGTCATCAGACCATATATAAACTGTGATTAGGTTAAAATTATTTATTACCTCATTGTATCTGCATATTTAATTTTTCATATTAATAACTGTGACAATACTGTAAAATCTTCCAGGAAATTTATTGGATAATATTTTTGATGAAAGGATATTGATGTTGGTTAATTATCTTTTTATTAATGTATAATTATCTGATATTAATAATAATAAAATCTTGTGCCATCAAATTTAAGAAAAAATCTTTATAATATATATATAAAATTATAATTGATAGTTTATGTTTAATTTTTTTTCAATTATAATATATATATATATACATATACTTTTAGATACTATTATTTATTCATTTATTTATATTTTATTTTCGCCAGCCGATTTAAAGCCAATTTACCTTCAAAATCTGAAAGCAATGATGGTAGCAGTGCCTCAAGTACATCTGGTGTAGCTAGTCAAACTGAAACTCCTACTCAACCTCCTCCTATTTCCCAGCACCAGCATCAGCAATTCTTAGGTGATGCTTCTGCAGCCATACCAAATTTCATTGAAATTGATACTTGCAATTTCCCCCTTCCGGATGGAATAAATTTGGACCATGTTGAAGCATTTAAATTACTTTATCGAGAACATTGTGAGGTATGACTTTTTTAAAAACCATATACATTGATTAAATAAAATTAATAAATATCCATTATTAAAAATTCTTCTTCTATTTTTAAACAAATCTATTTTATCAAATTATATAATTAAATTTTATTTTTATAATATTGCATCAGATTTCCCAAACTTTGAGTAAAAGTCCTTTCAGTAATAAAAGAAAAAAACAGAATTCAAGATAACATAATTTTTCTTCTTCCTTGCCATAAAAAAATAAAAATAATTGTAAGATTAAAAAAAACTTTTTATATGTCATGTTTTTAAATTTTCTGTTGAATCATAGCTATATGCAAGCGAAGTGTGATGTCACTAACCGTCAGTGGGGCCAAAAAAAAAAAAGATTTCCTATGTTAACTATCCATTGGATTTTTTGTAAAAAATTAAGAAAAAATATTTTCTGATTTTAATCCCAATATTTGGATATTGTTATATATAAGTTATTGTCTGTAGACTGAGTTACTTTTGCTGTAAAATTGATAAGCTTTTAATTTTAAAATTGTGTCGTCCTTGGCGATTTTTGTATTTGGTGCTCAAAAACGTAATACAAAAATACACATACCAGATAAATATTTTCGTAATATGCATTGTACGATCAGGGTTCGATGGTTTAAACCAAATGGTTTTATCTAGAAAAAACCATAAACCAACTTGTTTTTCTAAATTTCTATTTTTTTGCATTCTAAAATTGATTTTAATTAATTAAATTTAAAAGTTTATTGTGATGTAAATAACTCATCCCAAACTAAGCTGAGATACAACTCAACTCTGACAAACACATTTTTAAATTAGTCAATGATGTTAATTTGACAGTCAATTGCACTAATTATTTGGAAATTTTAAAATCAATAGCAAATGCATTGGATAAAATTCGAAGAGATAGCACCAAACTCGCAGAAAGTGTGGATATTTTGAACAATCTGAAGCAAGACAGGGCATGGCATTGTCCACAGCACATTTTGCTGCCAATCTTTTAGATCACCGATACTGTGACAGAAATCTTAGTGAAAAACAAAAATAGGGAGCATTTGACTTTCTCCAATCAGTAAAGAAATTCTGCCTTTGCAGGGGTTAATCCAGAACGAATTTAGTGCCGCTTTGCGGCACTTTCACAAATTCAATTTTCGGCCATGCGGTACCTTCACAAAGTCAATTTTCGCCGATGCGGTACCTTCACAAAATGAATTTTCAGCGATGCGGTACCTTCACAAAATAAATTTTCGGCAAAACGGCACTTTCAAAAAGTTCATTCTTAGTGATAAAAAAAAAAAAAAAAAAAATCTCACTTGAAACTTACATTTTCTTTATATTTTTGGAACATCTCGCTCTGAAGAAGAAACAACAAAAATCCTTTGTAACCCTTTTCTGCTGTAAAGAAAAAGAATCAATCCTGTACGAAAAACACACTCGAACACGATCGGTCGGCTCGAAAACAAAAACAGTTCCGAGACGCAAAAGCGTAGTTCCGATTCATATACAAAAAGATTACTAGTAAAAAGTGCCGCATAACCGAATCTCATCATTGAATCACATCACTACAAAACGAATCGCCAATGCGTGCCCTGTATCGAAGCTCAGCGCTCAGCCGAAATTTGGAAAATGGTCGAAAAACCACATTCTTTCAAAAAATAAAAAAGTATTTCTCTGCAATATGATAAACATACACAGGCAACTAGTGCCCCCCCCCCCCAAAAAAAAAAAAAAAAAAAAAAAAGAAACTGTTTCTAGACGAGAAAAGAAAGTTCCGATTCAAAAAGGTTATAGTAAAAAGTGCCGATACTCCGAATCGCATCCTCACGTAATGAATCGCCAACAGAAGCTCTGTTTCAAAGCTTAGCCTCTGTCTTTTCTGCTGCGTTCTAAGTTCATTGGAAGAAATAAAATGGTTGAGCAAATGTGATTACAGTAGTCTGTATATGCAATTCAAGAATTTTTATAAAGGGTCTAACTCCATAAAGAATTTCAGTAAGATTTTACTGTTCTATTGCTTTGCGAAAACATAAAATTTAAAATAAATTATCACATTTTCTTTTGGTTAAATAAATATAATTTTACAGATGATTAAAAAAAGTTGGAAAACTGTCTATAATACAATTTTAACCAGTCCTATCTTGTGTGTGTTTAAGTTTTTACTTTTTTTTTTTTTAAATGCAATTTATTTATACATTTATTCTATCTTTTAACAATTTGACTTGACATTTTTTGGTGTTAACCTGTCAACATATATGCAATTTCTCAATTTTCTACTGCAATGAAGTTTTACAAATGAGAAATGAGGTATAAAAGAAGTTAGTAAATGGAGTAAATTAATGCCACAGATACGCTATAGCGCGTAAATTACGCAAAAAATATCAACGGTGCCAGGTGGGAAGCTAAATATACTAATATGGTGCCTAGGGGATGCGCAATAAAATTCATCCTCAAACGAAAGAAAGATTTTTTTTGTGTGTGTGTGGGATGAGCGTTCTGTAAAATCGTTCACATGCGTTTAAAAATAGCTTTTGATTTTTTTTTATGTTTCGATTTTGCGATAACAATTACTTAGATTATAAATGATTTCTGCAAGACAGTTGGACATGGACATTCCACGGTGACTTCCGGAAACGCGTGCTCATTTGTCCAATATTTAATCATAGTAAAAGTATCTATTATATTTAATAATAAAATCACTGAATAAAATAAATAAATAACGCTCAATATTCCGTTATCTCTTGACTTGGCTAAATGATAATAAACACACTCCTTCTAGATCCTAACAGAATCGCTGACCTACTTCTACATAACACGTTGCTCTTTGACCTTGAAGCAGGCCGCATGCAGACTAGCGTAACTCTCATCTGTACATCTTTATTTCTTTTGAGAGCTAAGAACTAACTATAAAAGGGATAATATTAAAATTTATTGACATTATACAAAATCATAGAATATTTATCTTTATACTTTTAATAATTCCCCCCACCCCCCAAGAAACTGAAAAATACGGGTTTTTATAAAATTCCGGAGTGCATGTCTCCTATTTTATTATTTAATTCGCCAAATTAAGTATAATTTGCTTTTAAGGAGTAAAAATAGCATGTGGCATGTTTCTTTTATTATCAAAAATCAGTTTTCACAAATCTGTAAAATTCAAAATTGCCGCGATCCTTGCAATTCCGGATTTAAGAGGACCATGATAAATTATTACTTCAATAATTATTTCGGTAATTATAATCTAATAAGTTTTTACAAAAGGACGAAAATAATATACATTTTTTCATATTAATCGCGCAGGTCGCTGTTAACGTCTGGTTGTTCCAGTGAAATGAAAGGCATGAACATAGCTACCAACTTTCCCGTTTTTTCCGGAAACGCCATACTTCAATTTTTACTTTATTTTGTATTCAATAGAAAAACAAATTGGTTTCATAAATATTTTTTTTACTTGCGGTTTTCGATGGTTTTATACGTTTTGATAGGTCCTGAACAAGATTTGATAATTTTTAGAAAATTCTATTTGTGTGGGACAAGAATTTGTGGCGATTATATTTCAAGAACTAGAAAACACAATTTCATATGAATTTATATGTAGTTGCACTTTGACATAAATTAGTGTCTATCAAATTTTGGTGCAAATCGCTCAACAGGTGACGATACGATTTTTTCCATTTAAGGGAAGACTATATCTAAGGTTGTATCATATATACTCGATCAAAACTTGATAAGTGAGAAGGCCATTATGAAAAATTATGCTCATTCAATTTTGGTGCATACCGACCGATAGGGGGCGCTGTTATACTGCAGTTTTTCCCTTGAATGGGAAGACTATATTTCATATTCTATTACCATTTATTGCACAAAACTTGGTATATGAAAGGACTACTGTGAAATACTATGCTGATTCAATTTGGGTTCATATCGGCCGACAGGTGGCGCTGCTGCGCGCGTAAATAGAAAGACTAATTTTCAACTTCTATGGCATATAAATGCGCCAAAACAGTTATTGACTTAATTTGATGTATATTGGCCTACAGGTGGCGCTGCTATTACTCACCTTTTGTTATTTTCCACGTGGCTACATTTCAGCATCTGTTGATTAAATCTGCGTCAAATTCCACAGATAAATAAAAATATTTACTGTTAGAAGCTACGTTTGAATTTTTGTGCATGTTAAACAGTAAGTGGCCTTGTAATATAGAATGATACAGAAGAAAGTTTTGTGAAGGCCATAACAGACTATTTTTTAAAATAATTTTTAATTAATTTAATCGTTAAATAATAATAATAAAAATAATTTCAGTTTTATTTTAGAAAAGTGGTGAAAAATGTTATTTAAAAATTCAAAATATTGACAATCTTTGTAATCAAACATTAGTTTATTTCAAAATTTTCTTTTCCTTCCTTCCCTTTTTTTTTTTTTTTTTTTTGTTATCCTAATGCTGATAATTTCAAGGACTTTTTTTTTTTTTTTTTTTTTTTTTTTTTTAAATGGCATTTTATATCACTGAAAATAAAATGTATTTAGTAAATATATACATGTATAGCTATTATACTGTACTTTCTTTTGTTAATTTTTCCTTTCTGGTTCCAGAACACACTGGGCTAAATATTTCCAGTTGTTTTTAAACAGCAAAAACCTCCTACATAATAGTTTTAAGGAAATCTCAAAAAGAGCTGATGAAAAATTCATAAAAAAATATCTTTTAACTACAATAAGATAATTTTAATTTATATCTTTATAGTATATACGACCCATTTTTTTCAAAGAAGGACCCAGATCTTCGGAACTCATGGGTCCTGAGGACCCAGGATTTTCCCAAATACCCTGAAATTGGACGTTTAGCTTTTCCTTCATTACTGTTTAAAAATTGTCAAAGTGACACAAAATGAGAGGAGGGAGAACGTATATATAATAGCTTTATATTATAGCATTTGATATGATGAATATTATTTGCTTATTAGAGAATAAAGCATTTATCCATTGCTAGTTGAGATCTTTAAAATTTGTGACTTTTGAAACGAGTCTGTTATATGTGATGTCTTAGATGGTTTGAAATGTCACGTAATATGCATACTCAAATATTTTACAAAAAAATTATAAACAGCTTCAATTTAGGTATTTACCCAATCAACATAAATATAACTCTATTTTACAACTTTTATATTTTTATTGGTATTTTAAAACTGTATAAATTACTTTGTGCACTTCGGTTAATTTGTTCACTAGGCATTTTTAATTTTCACAAATTAATAAAAAAAATTTTCACAAATTATTTACAAAATTCACAAATGGGGTACCATTTTCAAAAACCTGGATTAACCCCTGCTTTGGCAATGAGGTTCTTGGGAAAAAAAACCCATTTCCAAGCTATATGTTTGAATCCCAATTTCTAGATGTTGATCCGACTATTTGGTGGGCCAACATTGATTTGGAAACAGAATTAAAGAAGATGTCCCTATTATCTGAACAATTGTTTACTGCCACACAAACTACTGCTGGACTGTAGAGAATTTTCTCTACTTTTGGCCTGATTCAGTCTAAGTTGAGAAATAGATTAGGGACAGAAAAAGCTAGTAAACTGACATTCATCTTTACATTTTTAAATCATAATCAAAATAAATAAAAAATGAAAATTTGAAAGTGTAAAATTTTATATTTCAGATTTAATGAAAGATAATAGCGTGTCTAAGTTGTGTAATACATAATTCATAATTTATGTGACTTTGCATGCATTTATTTCTAACCAAAGGTAGTTTTAGTCTTCTAAAGTTTCTCCTTTAGAGAGAGAGACAACAATTTTGTATACTCTTCTTGCCATGTATTAATGTAGTGTGTTGAAGTTGAAAAATTAAAATTAACATATAAACAATAAAATATTTATATGTAATGGAAAAAAAACAAAAATTTGGTTTAAACCAAAAAAACCCGGTTTAAACCAAAAACCCGTTTTTTTTTCCGAACCCTGTGTACTATATATTGTTTCATATTATAGATTGCTCTCTTAATATACGTTGTTGAAATAACCATGATTTTTGAAAGGAACTAAATATGTTCGCCAAATAATTTGGCAATCTTTTTTTTTTTCTGCCAAGGACAACAGAAATCAAATATTCCGCTGCAATATATTAATATCTTATATCGGACACTTTATTTAGACATTTGAAAACAAATTTGACTTCAAATTATGATAGAATATTTATTATTTTCCTTTTAATTAGTATATTAGTTGGATATTTATTGTGTAAATATAACCCTTTGAAAAGAAATGTTTATGTTTACATTCGAAAATGCAAGTTAAGAGATTTTTTTTTTTTCTACAGTTTTGAAATTTAAAATTAAAATTTTATCAATTTTACAGCAAATAAAATTTCTAAAGTGATAATGATGTCAATTTTTGTAAGATGCATAATTTAACTTTTTACAATTTTTTAACGTTCACGTTTAATTAAATGTATTTATTTTTATGTCGAAAGAAAATGAACTCGTAAATTTTTTTTGGCAACAATTAAATTATAGCTAATATTTAATGGCTATTAATATGCTATTCATTTATATGGTATTAATGGCTATTTATATGCGCTTTTTATATGCTATTTATATGCTATTCTATTTATATGCTTATTATTATATTATTCTTTTAAATAATATATTCTAAATAGAAAATGATAAAACTATTGGAAAGTTAAGAGAAAAAAAAATGTCCATCTCAGCCAACCATCCAATGAGATGCGTTTTAAAAAAACGTTGGAATGTTCGAAAACAAATTATATTTGTCAGGTGTAGTAAACGCATGAATCAATGATTTGATAAGAACATTGAATGTTACATAAAACAATGAGCAGCGTGCCAGTCCTGGAACTCGTATGCTCGCCAAACCAGCAACCCATCTGCATTTTTGAGGAAAATCGAGAAGGTGACAGTTTCAAAATTCAAAGTTTGGTGAATTAAAAATAAATAAAATCATACAATATTTTTTATACTTATTTCAAATTGCATCATACCTTATACAGTCATTCTAACACTGAGAACATTTTGAATAACAAAACAAATCCATCAACTGTTGAATCTTAATTAACACAATTCTATTACAGGCTTTTTTAGATGCTGTTGTTAATCTACAATTTGCTATGGTTGAAACTTTATGGCAGTCATTTTGGAGGACTTACAACAGTAGTGTGGGGAGAAGGTATGAAAAATATATTTTAGTTTTAATGTATCAAAACTTATTCATTATCATAAATAGTTATATTTGATTTACATTTGTGTGAGGTAAGCTGAAGTTAGTGTCCATCCGTAACTATGTTAGTTTATTAGTTGATGTAGATATTATCTCAAAAATAAATTATCATAAAAAAGTTGCTCATCCAGTAGCCAAGTAAACTTTCAGTTGCCAAGTGGCAATTTCAAATCCTGGTTCACATGCAGAGGAATTTAATGATTTGGAATCCACTATAAACCATAGGTCTTGGTCTAGTAAGCCTTTAGTGTGCAAAAAGTGACAGTAGGCATCAGTGGCGGACCTACAACTCTCAAGGCTCAGGGTGAAAAATCTCACTGCGGGCCCCCTAACTGGAGACCCTACTATTTAGAGCCCCCCCCCCCCCCCCCCTGGCACTTCATTTAAATTTATTACTATAAAAAAGCACTGAAATAAATTTTAAGATTGATTCAGAAGCCAAACATCCAACAAGAAGGGTTGAAGAACAAGAAGCATTAGCACCACTTGTGCTGCCTTATTTAAGCTTTACATAAATGACTTTTTTTTTTTTTTTTTTTTTTGAATTGTCGCTCTATGGTCACATTTTGCACATTAAGGCTCTTTAGACAGAAACCTATGGCTTAAAGAACTGCAGGGAATTTTTCAGGTTTAAAATAATGGCACGGCAACTTTACCAAATATATACACTTAAAGGTTAAGTTTTTCTAGAGGCCTCTTCATGACCTGAGGCCGGGGCGGACCACCCCCTCTGCCCCACTCTTGATACGCCACTGAGTAGCATGACTCCCCCCCCTCAAAACCCCTTAAGTCAAACCAGTTTTAAAATATTGTTTACGATACTGGCAAGATCCCTTTTGAAGTACAAGATTCTAGTTTAAGAACTTTGTAAGTTATTTGAAATTTAAGATTTTCTTAACGTAGCAGAATTAGGCAAAACTTGAAATAGACATGTTTTGGGAGGATTATTTTCATCATAAATAAGTCTGACTAACTTTAAATTATTGTTATGTTACTGTTCAGAACTGTATTAAATTTCAGCAGTCTATATGTTTGCTATACATTGCTTTTAACATTGTATGACATTCAGAATTTAAGATTTTCATAACTTGGTTAAATATGCCAATATTTCGTATACATTTGCATTTTAATGAATATTATTTGTGTAAAAACAGAGAATCACAAAGAAAACTTAATTATAAAATTGACAGCAATAAAATTACATAGCAAATTAGGATAATGTTAATGTATCAAAGCTGGGTAAAGATTACCTTTGTGGATGAGGCACAAAGTTTGAAAACTCTGTGCCTTTTGGCTTTCTTAAATCTGATCTTTATTGCATAATTAGCCAAATTAATTTCTTTTAAGATGAATATAGTACGCCCTTCAGTAGAAAATTATGATAACAAATATATGATGGGAACTGAGTAAAGTTATATGCTTATGCTTACTTTTTACAAATTGGTTGTGTTGATTTTATCCTGGTATTAAGTATGATTTAATGTAACAACATAAAAACTTTAAAATGATAGCTATATATATAAATCAAATAAAAATTGTATTTATTATGAAATTGCAGAGAGCAAGAAAAATTACTAAGCAAGACTAAGTTTTTTCAATTAGTCAAGCATGAACCAGTACTTCACTTCATCAGAAAAACTGACTATCAGTTTTATCAAAATTTGGTTGATGTTTTAATACCTGATGTCCTTCGACCCATTCCAAGTGAGTTTTTATTTATTTTAATTAAATCTTTATGTATAATCTGTGTGGTACTTGCATTACTTCTGTATCACTAAAAAAAAAAAAAAAAAAAAAAATGCAATTTTTAACATTTTTTTCCCAATGTTTAAAGAGAATAATATATATATGTGCGCATGTATATAAAATATATATATATATATTTTTTTTTGAAGTAAAATTTTGCTTCGTTTAAAAATTAATTGTAACAGATATTATAATTTTTTCTTTGTCCATCCTTGTATGCACAGACAAAACTATATATTTTACTCCATATGGTAAAAGATACTTACTGTGAATTTTTATTCGAACTGTTAGTAATAACTTGTTTGAAATCCACAATTACCTTATTCAACTAAGACCTTAACATTTATATAAAATAATAAATATTATTATTCTTTTTTTAATGCAATTAAAATTTACTTGCAGCATTGTCATTTTCAGGATTATTCTCAAATCTCAGTCTTTAAAAGCTGAAGTTTTCCTTTTGACATCGCAAAATCATGTTTATTCTTTTTCTCTTGCTAAATTTTGTAATGTCTGTGTTATTTTTACACCCGCCCCCCCCCCTTTTTTTTTAATCATATGATAGTTTTTCAAAAAAGATCATGTTTATTTTGCAGTTACATTTTTAACTTTGCATATATATTTTTGCAGTTACATACTCTTTGTTGTGTAGACAAAAAAAAAAAAAAGCTTTTATTGATTTTAAAAATAATAATAGTTTTTCCAAATCGTATATTTTCCCAGAACCTGTAATTTGCAGTATATATTACTGTTGATGGTAAATTAAATGGTTTGTTTTATCTATTTTATCTTTGAAAATCTGACGATATAATTAAAAATATTACCATGTTTGATTTAATGCAATGTATTTAGAAACATAATATAATTTTAGGTTCTTTGACTCAAGCTATTCGAAACTTTGCTAAATGCTTAGAATCATGGCTATCATCAGCTATGGTTGGTTGTCCTGATGAAGTAGTTAAAGTCAAAGTAAGTTTTAAATGTAAACTATTTTATATTTTATTTCTTTTTCATATAGTATTAGGGGTGCCTCGGGGAAAACCTAGAATACTCAGGGAGTTGAGATTTATGGTTTTGAATCTCAGGAAAATCTCATGATAAAGGAAAATTTAATAAAATTTTCGATAGAAAGATTTCTTCTGTGATAAGCAGTAATATAACAGCAGAGTGTCTGGCTCTCTGACGATTTTGAAAAAGTTTACTGTAAAGACTAATAATTAAATTAACTTATTACATCTTGTTTGAATGGAAATAAACACAAGGGATAGAAAGTTTGTAACTGGCTGCCCAATTCTAAGTTGTCAAAGGCATCAGGTTCAGGGTACGGCCTGTCTGGTTATATAATACCGTAAAATCCCAAAGTAACCCCCCCCCCCTTTTCCAAAAGTGTAGCGGCGCTGACCTTAGAAGACTTAAAGATTGAAAGTAGGTTTGGAGAAAATGGTGAAAGATAGATTTACTGACATTACTATGTATGTATGCCTGGTGTTACGATGGATTAAAAAAAAGGTGGAAAGGTTATATTTAAGAAAATAGAATAATTTCACTTTCAGCAAAAAAAGGAGGGGAGCTTATATTCGAGGGAGGGGTTACTTTCGGGATTTTACAGTATATTACTAATACTTTGATGAATATGATCTGAAAACTCAAAGATATTTTTTTATTTATATATTTGAGTAAAAACTTTGAATTGGAGGTCAGCACAGATATGAAATTTCAGCAACAAGCCTTCCCCAAAGAAAAAATAAAAATCTAGGCTTGGTTCGAAGTAAAAATAAAAATCTCAGCCAGGCCTGGTCTGACCCACATGATAGCATTTTATATATGAATTGGCACTGCTTGACACAAAAATAAATTTAAAGTAAATGGACGGCAGATTTCTCCTACAGATTTTTAGCAATTCGGCCCACGATGTCGTCTTCCATTTCCCCACAAATTTATTAATGATGTAAGATTTTGCTGTTGTGTGTAACCTTCAGAGTTCCCCGTGGTTTTCACTAAAACTCATGTAAATGTGGGCTAGGACTCCTTAGAAAGACCCCCATCCAGGCCTAGTATCCTCATATTGTCATCAGTTTTAATCTCTGTGTTAATTGTTACCCAAGCCATTGTGCAAAGTGCAGATGCTAACCCTACCATCTGATGAGGATGCCAAGTCACCGTAAGCTGCTCTCGTGCAAAGCTTAACATGCTCACCAGATAGATTTGTTGTAAGAGAGTTACTTTTCATGGACTTCTTAGTGTTTCAGTTTTTCTGTTTATTTAAGGGAGGATTGAATTGCTCTTGGGTTAGAGTCTGCAAAAAACATCCAAAGTTAACAATTAAAAGTTTTATTCTTTCTTCATTTTTTATTATTTTTCTCTTTCAATGTTTAAATGTGAAAAGTTGCAGTGCCAAGCTTGATTTACGCAGGAAATATGGTTCTTTCAACACAGTTTGCACATTACGACTCCTAATTTGCAATACAAATACTGACCTTGAGTATTGCTTTTTACTGACTCAGTCGTTCTAAAAGTTTTCGATTATACAAAATGGTTAACACTTCATGGAAGCAAGTTTTAAAATTAATTTTTATGTATTAAACAAATATTTCTTGCAATGATTTGTATTGATATTATAATATACTTGCAGGGAATATTTAGGCTACAGCTGAATGTCGTGAAACACGACAGCGTTTTATTTAATTATAGTTATTTTTCTGCATTAATAACAATATCTTCCAATTTAACAGCATTTAATTTTAATTTCCTCTGCTCAGCTATCTTCCCGTTTCGCCCCTTTACGTTTGCTTACCGGCTACGCGCTGATTTTTCCCTCCGTGGAACTTCAAATGAGGTTTCACCCCCTCTCCCTCTCTCAGCGTACGCTGCTGCGATTGCTCGTCGCCGATTGGCTTGGTGGGCAGTGACGTCGTTTTCTCTCTTCAGACCGGAGATCGATCGCGATTCCCAGTCAGTAGCTAGAGAGTCTGAGCAGGTCTTGCCGCGGAATTTTGACGGTCGTGTATTGACCGTATAATACAACGTGTGCTATCCGAAGGATGGCTTGCAAATTGATTAACACATTGTCACGATGCTAAAATACGTTAATAAATATATTTAATGGCTTTATTTATTACATAATTAATAAGTTTTTTTATAAATGTGTGTCAACTCAGTGCCGATCAAGATGGATTGTACTTCATGGTGCACGCAGCCATGCCCGATGGCAGTCATCCGTTTTAGATGAATTCTGTGAATAAAAATGGATTACCTCGAATGGAGCCTCTTCTATTTTGTTGGTGAGACAATTCCTTTTGTTAATTGCATGATCTCATTTACAATATCTCCATTGAAAAATCTACTCCTCATTAACAAAGCCAGATTTAGTGATTCTATCAAGTCTGGGTTTATATGGTGACTAGGGACGTTCACGTTAAAGAGATATAACTTTTCGTACAAAATGAAAATAATGCTTCGAAATTTTATATTTAACCATATATTTACTAATGGAACATTGACTGTTAGATGTAATTAAGTAATTTCATGTTTAAGAGGTGCATCTTCAAAAATTTTCAAGATGGCGTCCTTGCGCCATTTTCTTCTTACCAGTGAACCTCATGTTCAATATTTCTCTGGGGTTCACTATTCGATACTGAACTTCACTATCATGTTAATCTTTATCTTTCTTCTCTTGTTTTGTTTTTCAAAGTTCATTCATTTCTTGGATGCAATTTATCTACGACTTGTAACAAATCAAAAGTACAAAAGTTTTACATAGAAAGTTAGGGTCATATAATTTTTCTTTACTCACATTGCATATTACATTGTTATATATTACCATAATATAATTTTTATAAATATATATTTCTTAGTAAAATTAGATATTATTTTTTAAATACTTTTTGTGATAGATACTCAAAGTATTTACTATTCTTCTAATTCACCTTGGCAGATCTAATGAAAGACTATAAATGTTGGATAAATATCGATTAACATGTTTTTAATATTGTAAAATATTAATGCAGAAATATTTTATTCTTTCATAATTTGCATATACAAATTTTTGAACTACATAAACTCTTAGAATTTAAGGTACCTATTATATGTGGCTGTGAAAGTTTCCTAAACAATTATTGAATATAAAGGTTATTTTTTGCTTAGGTTAGTGCAGTAAGTGCCTTTGCTCAGACACTGAGACGTTATACATCATTAAACCACCTTGCCCAAGCTGCCAGAGCCGTCCTACAAAACTCATCACAAATAAGTCAAATGATGGCAGATTTAAATAGAGTGGACTTTCACAATGTCCAGGTAAGTTCTGCTTATTTGCTACATTTACATTTTTTCAAGTTATCTTCAATAAATTGAATTTTCATAAAAGCTCAAACTATGGATAAATATAAAAATAAAATATGCTGAGTGACCTTATAGTTTAAAATGACAATGAAATGAACAAATAAATTCATTTAAACATAAATTTTAAAAATGAAACACAGTTTTGATAACTATCTAAAAAAAAAATTTTGTGGGATTTATTAGTTTTTATTCCAAACAAAATTTTATTGCTTTATCTTATGTAAAAGTCTCTTTTATGTTGATTTTTTTTTTTTTTTTTTTTTTTTTTTTTTTTTTTTACATATAATAGAAATTGACCTTATTGGAATAATTGCTTTGTTTATATATTAGGGCTATATAAATTATGTGGTTATATTTTTGAAATATGCGGGGTTTATGCGGTCAATTTTAAGACTAAAGTTTTATGAAGGGTCTATTTTCTGATAAAAATATTTTTTCAAACACTGACTTCTGAAGAATGTGCAAATTTCACCCAATGCTGAAAAGTTTTAAGTGAGAAAATGAGAAAAAAAAGAAAATGAGAGATTCTTACACTACAGTCTCACTCTCTAATGGGAACCCTGATTTCTGAAGTAAATTTTTTTTTCTTAAGAATATAAGTATTGTTCATTCATATTACTTTTATTATTGTCATCAGCTGTATGCTTTTGTTAAACGTATTTATACTTGAATAGGAGCAAGCTTCCTGGGTTTGCCAATGTGATGAAAGCACTGTACAGCATCTTGAACAAGATTTTAAAATGACCTTACAACAGCAGAATTCATTAGAGCAGTGGGCTCAATGGTTAGAAAATGTAGTGGATTTAGTTCTTCAACCATACGATGGCAAACCTGACTTTCCTAAAGCAGCTCGCCAATTTCTACTAAAATGGTCATTTTATAGGTAATTTTTTTTTTTTTTTTTTTCAACATTACCAATTCTTAAAAATGTTGTTATAAATGGTAAAGTAAATACCTGTTGATGCAAAAAATAAAATTCCTTACTAAATATATATTTTGAATTATTGAAATATGTTTTTAAATGTCCAAAAAAGGGTTTTTTAAATTGGTTAGTGCATGAGCACATGTATATGTGTATATATATATATATATATATATGGGGGGGGGGGGGGTATATTCCGTATATTGTATCACCAAAACTGAAAAAGATAGAACTACAAAACTTTTTAGTTAAGATAGGTCAATGTACGGATGAGTTTTGCCAATTTTTGGTTAAAATTGAAAAACTGAAATTGGAACCATATTTTAATAAGTCCATATTTCAAAAATAGCTTTAATGATTTTTGTCAAATTTGCTTTATAAATCACCTTCTAGATATATTAGTTGATTACTGTAATAAAACTGATGATGTCCTAATTTGGTAGACCAATATTTTAGGTCTCTGGAGTAGATGTTTTAAAAAATGGATGTGCCAGTTTTTTTTTTAAACTCGCTATAAATAGCCTCTTTTAAATGTCTTTATGACATATGTATTTGCTTGTTTCTGCAGATTTTCTTCAAAATTTACCATATTAAGTTCCTTTCAGTTGTTCTTTCGTATGTATTACTTGTTTTTCTTCGGTAAATAGATGAATTTACAAAGTTTTGGTGAAAATTAGATGTAGGATTAAAAGTCAGAATTTCAAACAATGCTCTAATTATTTTCTTTAAGTTTGCTATATAGACCCTCTCTTTTTAGATGTCTTTTTGTTTGTATTACTTGATTAGTACAGAAAAATTAATAGGCATTCTGATTAGGTAGGTTCATTTCAGATCTCAGAAGTAGGTACCTCAAAAAGTAGCTTTAAACTTGTTATATAAAGTCTCTTTTAAATGTCTTTATGATATATGTATTAGTTGGATACTACTAAAGGAAAATTGGAAGAATCCTAGTTAGCCATCCAAATTTTGTGTCTTCTGACATACTATCTCCAAAAAGAATTTGTAATATGTGTAGTAGTAGTGGGTATTGGAAATTGTGTGATTTTTAGGCATGAGATTCTTTTTTATAATTTTTTTTTTCTTTTTAAGAAATGTACTTTTTTAAATATTGAAAAGTTTTTAATTATAAATTTCTAAATTTATTAATGATATTTAGGTGTATTATAGATATAAATTATTATGAGATTAATTAAATAAGAATATTTCTTTACAAATAGAAATGTGTTATTACTATTTTTTCTTTTTTAAATCTTATTTGTCTCTATATAAAGATGATAAGCTTGATTCATGTTTGTTGCCTTGTGTAGGCATTAAATGATTAATGAAAAAAAAATGTAATTTTATTATCATTATGATTTGAAATCTGGATAGTTATGGTCATCTAGATTTAATATCTTATGTTACATATTTATATCTTGAAATATACTGGATAGCAGTGTTGAATTTTATTTTTATTTTATTTATTTATTTTTTTGTTTGTTTTTTAGTTCAATGGTCATTAGGGATTTAACATTGCGTAGTGCTGCAAGTTTTGGTTCTTTTCATTTGATCCGGCTTTTGTACGATGAATATATGTTTTACCTAATTGAGCATAGAGTAGCTAAAGCTATTAATGAAACACCTATTGCTGTAATGGGTGAGGTAAGTAATTTCATTTTATATATTTGTGATTCCCAGTTCTTTAAAAATTATGTCATTCAATTGTTTTATTATATTAAGTATAGTTTTCAGTATGTCTTTAAATAAAAATTATGCTGTGTCTGTCATTGACCAGAAAAACTCTCAAACATGGGTGCATAGGGCTTGAAACTCTACTCACAGACACAGAAAAATTCAACAAGGATCATGTGACCATTTTTTGCATTTCTACAACATGCCAGGGTTCTCAGGGAATCAAACCAAATTTCAGGAAATTCTAAAAGAAAATCAAAGTTTTCATTAAAATTTTCGAAAAATTAATAATAAAATCTGAAAATTGAAATTTCTCTTTCTTACTCTTAATTTTTCATCTATAGCTCACAATTGTATTGTAAAAATATGCAAAAATTCATGTTGCTACAAAAAAAAAAAAAAAAAAAAAAAATTTTTTTTTTTTTTGAGTCATTTTACTTGACTTTCAGAACAGTTGGATAAAGTAAAGTCAGAAAAGTCATTATTTATATATATATATATAAAAAAAATGAGGATGTTTCAGCATTTTTATCCACATAGTATGTTGTTTAATTTAACTCTGTTTTACTTAAAATAATTTGGGTCATAATGATAAAGAATAATTCCTTGTGTCCTTGTAAAAAAAAAAGATGAGTGTTATATTCTCTAAAATTCATACAGTTTGTGTGACGCTGACCTATAAAATTTATATAAATTTTCAGTTCCTTTGAAAAAGGCGTTTAGATGCTATCACCATACTTGCCAACTTTTCCGGTTTTCCCGGAAGACTTCCGGTTTTTTAACGTATCTTCCGGTCTTCCGGACAGATGATGAAATGTTCTGTTTTTAAAAAAAGTCGCGGATATCGTTCGTTTTAAAAAGAAATCCAAATGTTCTATGAAAACTCCTGATTCTCAATCTTTTTCCATCCATAACATAAATGTCAATGTTCATTTCAAACTTGCTTTATGAGATTCTAGAACATTTAAAGAAATAGAATTGTTAAATATTTCTTGCTGATGTAATTATCCCCCCCCCCCCCCCCCTTTATTTATCTACAACTAGTGATCAGCAATCAAATGTTCTGCAGAAGTCTTTTGTTTCCTAATCTTTATCCATCTGCAACATAAATGATAATATTAATTTTAAAGTTCTTACATTAGATTCTAGAAGTAGAGTTGAAAGAGTTTAAATATTTCTTACTCTGTTATTATTTTTGTATCCCCCCCCCCCCCTCCCATCCTTTCCCCAGATTATGATCAATTCTAGAAGCAATAAAGCAATGAAAGTGCTCAATATTTCTCACATATGTAATTATTTTTAGATCTTTATTGCTGAATTTAATGAATCTGTTTATTTTTCCTCAATTAAATTAAATATTTGTATGTCATATTTATACCAAATGTGTAAACATTGGGAACAAAAATAAAGAATAATTTTTTCAGGTAGGAAAATTTTTCCCAAATCAATTTAAGAAAATTAATACTCAGTTGGTTTTATGCACGTTTGAAACTGATAAATAGCTACTGCTACTTTTTCTTATATGTAGTATGATTAATGTACATACACAAAAATCATATTCTATATTTATTTAAAAAATTAGCTATACTTTAACTTAACTAAGTTTTTTTGTCTATTGTTAAATAAATTTCTTACAGATTCTGTTTTGTAGAAATTTATATGTTGAAGAGGAATAACTTCATTTAAAACTTTTATATATTTAGTATAATCAATCTATTGTAAAACTTATTGTTTAATGCGTCAAAGAGAAAAAAAAAAAATCTTCCCTTTTTTTATTAAAATTGGTTGGCAAGTATGTATCACACTTTAAATAATTTCAGCCCATAGGCCATAATAAAGAATTTTTCTTTGTGTCCCTGTAAAAATCTATAAGTACTAGAATCACCAAAATCTGTACAGTTTGTGCGATAGTGACCTATAATATGTATATAAGTTTTCAGCTCAATTGGGTAAGGTATTTTGATGCTATCACATTTTAAATAATTGCAGCCCATAGGCCATAATGATGAAGAATTTTTTGTTGTATCCCTGTAAAAAAAAAAAAAAAAACTAAGTGCTATATTCACCAAAATTTATACAGTTCCTGTGGCAATGATCTGTAACATGTGTATGAATTTTCAGTTTATTTTAATAATGCGTTTAGACACTATCACATATTAAATAATTTGAGCTCTTAGACCACAATGAAAAAGAATTCTATGTTGTTTCCCTGTAAAAAACTATACAGTCAAAATCAATACAGTTCGTGTAACGGTGACCTATAACATGTGTATAAATTTTCAGTTTGTTTGAATAAAGTGTTTAGACACTATTGCACTTTAAATAATTTAAGCCCATAGGCCATAATGATAAAGAATTTTTCTTTGTGTCCCTATAAAAAAAAACTAAAGTGTTAGGTTCACCAAAACCAATAGGATTTGTGCTACAGCGACCTACATCGTATGGGCCCACTTTCAGATCATTTGAACAAATCGTGTGGATGCTAACACACATCACCATAAAAATTTCAAAAATGAACTCAAGGGACCTCAAAATGTATAGATACACCAAAATATCAATGTTTAATTTTTGTTACGATTACAATACTTTCCTTACATACACTGGTGTTCAAAATTTAAGTAACAACCTGTTTTCTCATTTTCTTCTTTTGCGCATAATTTTTAAACAAATAAACATATGAACATAAAATTTAGATGACATGTTCATTATCATACCATTAATCGAATTTTCTATAATTTTAGCATGATTAATAATTTTTAAACTGATAATTATTCATTTTTTTTCTTCAAAACTATGCTTTGGGAAAAAAAAAATTGCAACAATTTTAGAAAAGAAAACTTAGTGAATAGCAGTGTTAAGGGTGCATTACAGGTAGCCTTGAATGTTACTCTAAATGTCAATATTTCTTTCTGTATTAACTTTTCTTTTACTTTTATAATAGACTTTTTAAAAAATATATATAATTAATAATTTGTAAACTATGAGCATCACCAGAATAATAAAAATGTCGATAAATAGTTTTATAATGAACATCTTATCCAATTTTCATGTTTGTATTTATATTTTTCAAAAGTTATTCACATGCGAAAAAAAAAAAAACTAGAAAAGTGAATACAGGTAAAAAGATTTGGTTTTAATCTAACACCTGGATGCATGTGCATCTTCACCTATCTGTAATGCATCCTTATGACCATTTTTCATTAAGTTTTCTTTTCTAAAATTGTTGAAATTTTTAATTTTTTTCCAAAGCTTATTTTTGGGAAAAAATGAATATTTATTAGCTTAAAAATTATTACTTATGTTAAAGTTTTGTAAAATTTGGCTAATGGTATGATAACGAACATGCCATCTAAATTTTGTGTTCACATGTTTATTTGTTTAAAAATTATGCACAAAAAAAGAAAACGAGAAAACAGGTTGTGATGTTAAAAACATCACTTCTTTTTAAATGTTAAATAAGATCGTTTTCTGCACTTAAATGCATTGTTTCTCTCAGCTGGCTCAACTCACCCTGTTGTGTTTGCTTTACTGCAACACACACACAGGAGAAAAATTGGTTCTTCTTTCCTAGTGGTGATGTCATATCACACCATGCTGAGAACCAATAGGGTGATGGTTCTGACTCCACCTTCTGTTATTCCGGCAGTTTTAAATTTAGTTGGGTTTCAGCAGCTCTCAAGAGAAGAACATGGGGTGAGAAAGATTTGTTTTGCTTCTGTTTTAAAATAATGACCATTTTATCATTTGGAGAGAGAGTGCCTACTTATTAATAATAAATATATATATATATTAGTTTATATGAATACTTATTCAAATTTTAAAAATCATTAATTTTTATATCCTACTTAATTTGGAATTACTAGTGTGGTTTGGAAAATAAAATTGATTAATTTTGATGCAGCAGATTAGTTTTCTTACAAACATTATTTTTGTATGCATTTTTCTTTTTACAGCATTCTAGCCAATAAGTAAATTGATTCCTCTTTTCTCTTATGTAAATAAAATTATTTGGATATATATATTTGACCTTTTGACCCAAAGAATAATAAGGGTTAGTGGCCAGAACGCAATGTACGCCATGAGGTTCTTTGATCCTCACTAAGTAACTTCTGTTGCTATGAAAATTAAAAATATTAATAAAAAGTAATTTAAAATATGGAAACATAAAAGGTAAATGAATTATTCACATCACATTTGGTGCCGGAAAGGAATACTTGATTATTGTTCTTAAGAATAAATGATACTGTAGAGATTGTTTATTTTGAATAAGTTATTTTATTTTTATTGCTAGAATTACTGAAATTATTTTTTTAAAGTCATGCATTACCAATTACATTTTTTTTTGGTGATTGAATATGATTGATACCAAGTGACCTATAAGACAATTCCCTGTTTCAAAAATTGTGATATGCTGGAACTTTGTACAAATGAAAATTTTTTTTGGTTCAATATATTTTGAATAACTGATTAAATAAATAATAGTCAACAGAACTTTGTATTGTTGACTTAAAAAAAAAAAAAAAAAAAAATTGTAGGTATCTCTCTCTCTCCTCAACTACGTGAATTTATTATATGCAAATAGCCATCAACACATGTAGTTTTATAGCCAATATAGTAGTTTCATATATATACAAAAAATAATGGCTTCTAACAAAGGATTGACAAGAGGATTACCATTCAAAACTTTAGTAACGCCATTTTCTGGAGACCCTCATTTATTGGATTTTTTTATTGAACAAGTGAAATTTAAAATTGAGAACAGCAAATGGGAAGAATCCCATGCTTTGGCTTTTGTGAAATCAAAATTGGCAGATACTGCTCTTAAGTTTTATGTCTCCTCCCCAGCTTGCCAAAAAGCCAAAAATACAAAAGAGTTATTTAATATATTTAAGAAATATTTTAAGGTAGAGTCGGCAACTGCAATAGCACAACAATTTAACGAATTTAAGTTTGAGTCCGATGTCAATATTAATATTTTTGCTAATAAGCTTGAAAATTTAGTGAGAAAACGTTTTCCTGATATGGAAGAAAAAGCCCTTGAACAATTACTAATCGCAAAATTCAATGATCTCATTCCGCCCCACTTTAGAATTCATCTACTATCACAAAAAGCCACAACCTTTTATCAGATGGTGGAATGTCTCGAAAAATTCCAGGAAATTTATAACTTGCAAGTAAACCCTGTCTTACCAGGAACATCTTTTGCTACTATTCACAACTTCAATCATAAAATAGATAGTGAAGTGATAGGTACAAACTCAGAAAACAATTTGACTAAGATTAACAATTCATCTTATAGCAAGCGGCCATACAATAAATTTCCACAAAATAAAGGTTCGCACACGATTCAATGCCAATGGTGTGAAAGACCTGGACATTCTGCTCAGAGGTGCTTTGCACTCAGAAAATTACAAAATAATAAGTTTTCTCACAGATATCGTAATGGGCAAACTTTCTCTAGACCTTATAGAGACATGTCACGGAGAGCCAGGGCCCCTAAAACATTTAAATCCAACTCCCCTCAAACCAAAAGTAGTCATTCACAATGACTAGAAGTGGAGAATGGTAGAAGTGACACTAAACTCCTAAATACAAAGAGTTCCTCATATAGGTCAGGTTTGAATAAAGTCAATTACCATAACAGCTTTTCACAGACTAACTCAACATATTCTAATCTACCTAATAATTTTTTTGTAAATAACAATGAAATCATTCTGAGATCTCCAGACACACAGGCAAAGTTCCCTTTGTCATTAGAACGCAAAGTCAAATCTGTTGCGATACAGACAACATCTCCTGTACTGGTAACGTCCCCGAGTGTGGAGGAAAATGGAGACTGCATATTAGTTAATTCACTGGAATTCTTGTTACACACAGACAATGATCTGCCCAATCTCCCCATCATACAATTACTGTTAAACAAAACATTAGAGAATTTTCTTCTCGACTCAGGAGCTTCTGTGTCATTACTCTCAAAACATTACTTCTTACAAAATCAAAACAAATTATATTACAAAAGAATTGCTTCAAGAGTCAAGATATCTACAGTAAACTCTATAGTCCAATGTGACGGATGTGTTTGCATTTCCTTTAAAATAGGGAAAACTTTTTACAAACACACCTTTTTTCTTATTGAAATACCAACTGAATCTAAATTTATTGGTATACTTGGCTTTGATTTTTTAAAGTCCCATCACGTAGTTATCAATTTACACAATAACAAAATACAAATTAATGAAAATGCTTTAGATATTCTAGACACTGTACCCTCTTGCAGTCTTCTATCATCTGAATCTGATATGAATCGGGCATCACATAAGATAGCTACTCATATGGATTTTCCCCAAACTGGATACAAAAAATCTAAAATTGATGTTCATAAAGAGAACTTACCCTCTTATCAAAAATGTTGGCTTACCCAGAAGATTATGATTGATCCACAGGATACTATATATGTGCCTGTGCGGTCCACGCTTATTCCAGAAAATCAGTTAGTAATGTTTACATCGTCTAACAAGCATTGTCCACTTGTGTCCTATCCTTCTCTTATGGAGGTACAACATATCAAGGAAAATTCTACTAAACAAGAATTAATTCAATTTTTTATTCCTATGTATAATAATTCGAGCAAGAAACTGCATATAAATAAAAATACCGTTTGCGGATACATTTCAGAGATAGATAAAATAGAAGAAAATTCCTTGGATCTTGCAACAAATACACCTGATCACATGTGTAATCTAATTAAGGCTACACCAGAAGTTTTATCCTTAAGACAGAAAGAATTTAATGTAAATAATTTTTCTATTCAGCATTTAAAACCTACAGAAAGGGTAATAATGCAAGATATTCTTCAGAAATTTAACTCTGTATTTTCATGTTCACTAAAGTCGATTGGACACACCGATCATATCACTCCACATATAAAATTCATTTCAGATATTCCCTTAAAAACTTACCCTTTTCCTATTCCACAAGCTATTCAAGAAGAGGCAAAAGATCAACTTGACAAATTACTGGATGCAGGGATCATTGAGAGAAATATCTCTGAATGGGCATGCCCAATGCTCATGGTTAAAAAGAAAGCTGTGTCTAAGGAGGATAAACCTTCCTTTAGATTGGCCCTAGATTTAAGGTTAATCAACTCTATGATTCGATGCTCCACTTATCCTCTTCCAAGAATTGATACGATAATAAATAACATCTCAAAATTTAAATATTTTACAACATTAGACTTTCCCTCAGCGTATCATCAAATTTCATTACCTAAAGAATACAGACGACGTCTCTCATTTACTACACAATGGGGAACTTATTCATTTAAAAGATTAATGTTTGGGCTGAGATCAGCCGCATCAACATTCCAAATGCTTATTGACACAATTATACAAGAGTGCAATTGTTCAGGCATATATGCTTACCAGGATGACATTATTATAGGAAGTGACTCTTTCCAGGAAACAACAGAAAAATTACAAACACTTTTAGCTACTCTACAAAAGTACAATCTGACATTGTCTCCAAAGAAATGTAAATTCCATCAGTCATCTATTGAATATCTCGGTTTCAGCATCCAAAATCAGAAAATACATCCTATTTCTTCCAACATTACAAAAATTACTCAATTTCCTATCCCAGCAACCAGAAAACAACTAAAAAGATTTATAGGATTGTGTGGATTCTACAGAAAACTCATTCCCTGCTACTCGCGATTAATTGATCCTTTGATAAAATTAACATCTCCGAAAACTACATTTAAATGGACAGAGGAACATGCTGAAGTCTTTAAACAAATACAGAAAGTTTTTTTCTCTAAACCTTTTCTTTCTTTACCCGATTGGTCAAAACAATTTTTTCTTAATACAGATGCTAGCAAAATTGCTATTTCAGGGGTTCTTCTACAAGAAAAGGAAGGCATTCTGCTTCCGGTTAGTTACTTTAGTAAAACACTATCTAAATCAGAACAGCGATATTCAGCCATCAAGCTTGAGCTGATGGCCATAGCTAAGTCAGTCAGTGCATTTAAATTTTTCCTTTTCAACCGACCTTTCACCATTCTCAGCGATAGCAGACCACTCGAACACTATAAGAAAATTTCCTCTCCTGCTGATCTAACTACTAAATGGCTGATTGAATTATCAAACTATCAATACACATTCAGATATGTAAAAGGTAAAACAAATGTTTTGGCAGACTATTTTTCAAGAGAAGACTTTTCTGCATACACTCAAGATCTTAACTCAAACCCAGAATTAATTAAAGAGGCTAACAATTTACCCATTTCTTCAGCTTCTCTAACAATTGAACTCCATCATTTCAATGTCACACAAAAATCTGATAAGTCACTCACCTCATCAGAGCCTCATCGTTCTTCCTTACCTCAGTTGTTAAGCAACGATGCTGCTCCACTCAGTCGTTCCTTAAACAGCTCTGACGCAGATAATCTTATGATGGAAATCTCGGAAGAATGTTTTTTTAAAGAGCAAAGAGAAGATGACTTTCTGCTAAAAATTATTGTCGATATCACTTCGGAGAAACCTTCTCCTAAATATAAAAATTATTTTGTCCATCCGGACACAGGTCTGTTAATGATCAAACGAAAGTTTCACCAGCCTGAAAACTCTCCAAAAACAAAAATTGTAGTACCACAGAAGTTAAAACCTAAAGTATTAAAAATTTGTCACATGCCTCACTTTGGAATTAGAAATACATACAGAAGAATACTTAAACACTTTTATTGGACAGGATTATTTGAAGATGTAAAAAACTTTGTTCTGTCCTGTACATTATGTATTCAATATAAACCGCACAGAATTCCACCTGCTCCACTACAGGAAATGTTTGTTCCTTCTGCGCCGAGTATGTTAGTTTCCATGGACTTTTTGGGTCCTTTCTCCAATGGCTTCCATGTGTTAACATTCCTCGATCATTTTTCTAAACATATTGAATTGGTACCAGTAAAAAATGCAACAGCACAAGCTGTAGTTAAAGCCATTACGGGATACATTACTACCTTTGGTCGACCCTCTGCGATACTCTCAGACTTAGGCCCACAGTTCACAGCAAACATCTTTAACAACTTGGCACAGACATTGAAAATTACAATTTCCCATTCATCATCAGGACACCCGCAAACACAAGGCTCTTCAGAAAGAATTAATACCAGCATTAAATCCTCAATTTCCACTCTTACCAAGGAAGGATTTGATTTTCATCAGGCTTTGATGATACACAAGAACCTGTATAACACCACCGTTCATTCTTCAACTGGATATTCTCCAGCCTTTCTGCATTTTGGCAGGTCAATAACAAGCATCTTTGACTTGTTTGAAGCTCCTCAGTTAGAAACACTGGAATTTCCATATGAATACCATAAATACATGGAATCAATGAAACAGATCTTTAGGCAAGTGCATCATAACATGAAGTTTTACCAAAACCAACGTAATACTAGACAACATAAAAAAGCAGTTCTCCGGAAATTCAAAGAAAATGATATGGTCTTTATAAAAACCAAAGATACATTTAAACCAAGATTCATAGGCCCATATTCAGTTCAAAAAGTAATATCTGACGTGTTACTCTCCGTCAGAGAATTCGAAAATGAAGGGGCTGAACCATTCACTATTAACATAGACCGTGTCATCCTGGCGCATAAAAGAAAGCAACATCTCATTCCACAAACAATTCTGACAGGTCAACCAGCTGGGATTGTTCAACCGCAGTCTCATTATGATCTCAGACCAAGATGCAAAACTTAATTTTTGTTTTTTGTTTCCATTTTCACAAATGTTCTTTTAACATGTTTTTTTTTTTAAGTTTTTTTTTTAGGGGACTTGATAAGCAATTCATTCACCAAAGTTGCCTGTTGTAAACAAGTATGAGTTGGTACAGGTATATTTGATAAGTTGTATTTTGTATATTGTCCTATTATATATTGTGTAGTTATATATATTTTTTCTCCTGTGGCAAATGTTGAATATCTACAAAAACTTAGTTAAGTGTGTATTGTAGTTAATATGAATATAAACCTTCTGTTATGCTGATTTATTTTATATATTGTCTTATTTGTTAAATTTGATAAATATACTATAAGTAATTTCTGCTCAAAAATGTACAGTATGTGTGTGTTATATGTATCGGAAACTTGCATATTTATATGTGTATACATAATTTTTCTTCTTTCTTTTCATATATTAATTCCTACACATTGTCATGTTTATAAATATATTGGGTTATTAAATACAATTTCTGGAAGCTTCCACACCATTTTCACAGACACAGACATCACTTATACAACACAAGTATACACTACATCCACACTATTACACAATCAAATTAATACACAATCCACACATGATATGTATATAAATGTGTATAATGTTTGATAAAATTTTTTGTTTATTGTGATTATTGACATTACAGTTTTGTTTTGGTTATATCTGATAGTATGTTTATTTGAGTATTATTTGACGTTTATATTAAGTGCATTTTTGATTTTGTTTAGTAATCTAACTTGGTGGCCTCAGTAGCCACTCACATTTATTATTTCCATTTATAATATGTATATTCTTTAAATAATAATAATAATAATGGTAATGATAAAATTAAAAAAAAAAAAAAAAAATCTTATTCGAATATTATACTCGAGTACTTGGAATGCCTTTTCCGTAATGTAATATTTATCTGTAAGATTATTTTGACATTTGTATTGATACTTATTTTGATTTTTTTTTCTCCTTCATAATAATGCTTCAAGAGGTCATCTGTAAATATTTTATACTGAAATATAACTGATTTTGTTTTATCAGTTGTTAACAAGATTTCTTTGACATTTATTTAGTATAGTTGTTCTTTCATGTGTATACTTATACATTGATTAATCGGTAGATGGTATTTAATATCAAGACTATTGGTTAAATATTTTTGTTGATATTGCACATCCACTGAAACTCTTTTGTCATGTCATACATTTTTTTATTCTCGTTAACTAATTATTTTTACAAATTTATAAGAAAGCAAATTTTACAGCAATTAACATGCTTTTCAATATTTCTGTTATAATACTATTTTCTTTAAAAGGTATCAATGTTTTTTTACTCATGTCACTTGTTGATAAAAGCTGGTCTGTTTGCATTTATAGATATATTTTATTAGTTGTCAATATCCTAATAAATATTGTTAGATATGTCACTGACCACTTTTGTATCAATAAAATCTTTTATTTGAGAATGTCTGTAACCACAGTGCTGAAATAGTATTGTTTTTGATGAAATGGTGTATTCCTCGCCTATTTTGGTAGAATTGATCACCTACCAGGGTAGGCGTTGATATTAGGTTGTTTGTCGGAATTTTATTGTTTCAGCTTTACTTATCGATTTTGTATTGTGTTTGGTTCAGATTTTGTGTCACATGTACATTGTTCTCAAAATTTCCAAATTTTTTTATCAAGTGCATGTTATTAAGAGTATTGTAAGACCTTTCAGTTGCTTAAAGATTTGCTTTGTTACATTCATGCCTTTAATGGCCGTTCCTACAATATTATGTAGTCAATATGGATATTTTTTTTTTCACATGTAAGTAAAAAAAAAAAAAAAAAAAAAAATTTGTAATCCTTCATGTAAATGTAGGTATGCACTCTCCATTCACATTTTTAGTCTTCCAAATTTTTTTAATGGTCGTTAGGGGTAATGTGATGTTAAAAACATCACTTCTTTTTAAATGTTAAATAAGATCGTTTTCTGCACTTAAATGCATTGTTTCTCTCAGCTGGCTCAACTCACCCTGTTGTGTTTGCTTTACTGCAACACACACACAGGAGAAAAATTGGTTCTTCTTTCCTAGTGGTGATGTCATATCACACCATGCTGAGAACCAATAGGGTGATGGTTCTGACTCCACCTTCTGTTATTCCGGCAGTTTTAAATTTAGTTGGGTTTCAGCAGCTCTCAAGAGAAGAACATGGGGTGAGAAAGATTTGTTTTGCTTCTGTTTTAAAATAATGACCATTTTATCATTTGGAGAGAGAGTGCCTACTTATTAATAATAAATATATATATATTAGTTTATATGAATACTTATTCAAATTTTAAAAATCATTAATTTTTATATCCTACTTAATTTGGAATTACTAGTGTGGTTTGGAAAATAAAATTGATTAATTTTGATGCAGCAGATTAGTTTTCTTACAAACATTATTTTTGTATGCATTTTTCTTTTTACAGCATTCTAGCCAATAAGTAAATTGATTCCTCTTTTCTCTTATGTAAATAAAATTATTTGGATATATATATTTGACCTTTTGACCCAAAGAATAATAAGGGTTAGTGGCCAGAACGCAATGTACGCCATGAGGTTCTTTGATCCTCACTAAGTAACTTCTGTTGCTATGAAAATTAAAAATATTAATAAAAAGTAATTTAAAATATGGAAACATAAAAGGTAAATGAATTATTCACATCACACAGGTTGTTGTTTAAATTTTGAACACCAGTGTAGTATGTTTGGAAAATAATAGTTACAAAGCATCATACAATTTAATAATTTTGCAAAACGGATAACAAGTAATGAACTCATCATGTCTTATTTGAAAGTTAATGAGACAGATAAAAAATTAATATGAAGCTAAATAAATTGTATTCTGGGTGAGCAAAGATACCACACTCATCATTATGGTAATGTATTGCTAATATTTTCTTGAAAATGATCTGGTAAACTCCGAGAAATTTTTAAAATCATTTCAGTATGAACCCTCTTAGTGAAGGAATTAATTAAAAAACACCCTATGAGGACAAATAAATTTTCTCTGTCTATATATTTAGTCTAGTCCTGACTGACTGGCTGGATTATTGCCTGGCTTAAGCCCCTGCACCTAAAAGTAGGAAAATTAGTAAAAACATTTGTTGTGGGATGTAAACACCCACTAGGAAATGATTTTACAAAAGTCATCCTCCAAGCGGGGGAAGGAGGCAGAATATGATTTCACAAAAAATGTCATATCTTAAAGATAGAAACAGATATCTGAAAAATTCTTGCTTTAAACTAACACATACCTAAAAAACAATTTCTAGAATTTTAGCAATTCAATCTCGAAGGGAGGAGGAGGCAGCAAAATGTGATGGACAAAATGGGATTTCACTTCATTTGTAAGATTTTTGTTTAAAAATATAGCAAACACAAATAACTAAAAAACCAATCTCTGGAAATTTAGAATAATGAGGACAAAGCATAATTTCACGTGGACAAAACGGGATTTCACTTCATTTGTAAGATTTTTGTTTAAAAATATAGCAAACACAAATAACTAAAAAACCAATCTCTGGAAATTTCGAATAATGGGGACAAAGCATAATTTCACGTGGACAAAACGGGATTTCACTTCATTTGTAAGATTTTTGTTTAAAAGTATAGCAAACACAAATAACTAAAAAACCAATCTCTAGAAATTTAGAATAATGAGGACAAAGCATAATTTCACGTGGACAAAATGGGATTTCACTTCATTTGTAAGATTTTTGTTTAAAAATATAGCAAACACAAATAACTAAAAAACCAATCTCTGGAAATTTAGAATAATGAGGACAAAGCGTAATTTCACGTGGACAAAACGGGATTTTACATATCCATAAGATTTTTGTTTTAAAATGTAGCAGACACAAATAGCTAAAACACAATTTCTGGAATTTTACAAATTTGGCTGCCAAGGGGGTATGGGTAAAACATGATTTCACATAACCCTTTACATATAAAAGAATACATCCACCCACTGACTGAACATTGTCGTGGTGATTTTATATGTGAGTGGGTCATGAAATTTGGTGTGGTAGTTGATTTTAGAGCACTAAACCCCATTAAAATGGGGTTTTTAAAATTCTCCCTTTTCACCCGGAAGGAACAGGTGGCATAAACACGTGATCATTACTCAGCTTCAAATTACTTCATGGTGAAGAAATTGCACATGGCATGACAAGACTAGACAAAAGTACACACACAAAAAAAAAGGGGGGGGGCTTGAAAAATTCAGATTTTTTTTTCATTAGAAGTCTATCAAAAATGGTACATAGAAGCATATCTGCCAACATTTGAAAATGACAATTAGTAGCACACCAATTTTAAAAATTGATTGGATGGTTGGTTGGTTCATTTTTATCATGCAACACACGAATCCTAAACAAATAAATGTACATTACCATATTTTCTTGTGTATAATCCATGGGGTACTATTTTCAGCCCTGATGAAATATTTTTCCGCAGATAATATGCACTGCCGATGCCAGACATCCAGCTTTTATTTGACACAGCAATCCGGCCACATTACGTTAAATGTTTTTACCCCCCCCCCCTCCAGATTAAATATTTTTAAAGTTATTGTTTTTATCAAAATAATTTGCATTAGTGTTCATATGTACTGAAAGACTGTACTGTTTAAGAAACAAACACGATTTATGAAATCAGGTGTAGAATAATTTTATTCTAAATTCAGAATTACTCTTTTTACACTATATTCAACCAGTTATTAAAATTTAGCAAGAATGCTAGACAATCAATAAATATTTTTGTTGTATGTTTAATTATGTGTATAATTTTAAATATAAATTATAATTATTGTAAAAAACTATAATCTTAGCATTGGGATAATTATTTTAAAAATGTTAAAATATAAATAAAATATTAAACACATTCAAAGGCTTCTGCAGGCGTTTGATAATCGATTGATAGGGGAGGGGTGGGGGAGGTAAAAAAAAAAAAGAAACATTGAGAAATATTGAACAATTCTGCTTCTTTATAGGCTCTAGCATCTAATAAAGTAAATTTAAAAAGAACATTGACATTTATGTTGCGGATGGAAAAAGATACAGGAATCCCAAGGCACCACAAGGTGTTTGTTTGCCGAACTTAGGGGGTGGGGTGGGGTGCGAGGGGGGACACAAAAAAATACACGAATGAGAAATATTTAACAATTCTATCTCTTTATACATTCTAGAATCTAATAAAGTAAGTTTAAAATGAAAATCGACATTTATGGAGTGGATGGAAAAAGATTGAATATCGCAAAGCAAAACACAGTCAGAAATGTTGCAGCTTTGGTGCTACATAAAAATTCGTAATTTTGAGCCGATTTTTGTAGCATCGTAGTTTACGGTCCAAATTCGTAGCAACTACGAATTATTCGTAGCAGTTGGCAGGTCCGTAGAAGTTGGAAATAGCTCTACATTTGCTAGAGTATTTTTAAAAACCTATTTTGGATTTTTTTTTTTTTTTTTTTTAATTTGGGGCATAGTAACAAGGGGCCATCTCCCTTTTTGTGTTAAATTTGTTATGGGGAATTTATGGGAGCTGCGTTCAAAAATCTTGGTGTGTAGGCAGACTGTTTGCATCCAACACTATCTGTGACAGGATTTTGCAATATTGCCCTCCCCTCCTTTTGCGGGTAGGGGGGCAAAAAACACTTTTTCAAGCATAATTTTGTTTCATATTATCTCATGTAGGTTTTTTTTTTTTTTTTTGTGGGTGTGGGTGTACTATGTGTGCCCAACATGCACTATAAAGGGATTTCGCAAAGTGTTCCACTTCTGAGTCAGGGAGGAGAGAAGCCAAAAAAACATGTTTTCAAGCGTAACTGGGTTCTAATTTATCTCAGGAAGGCTATTCTTTGTTGTATGGGCTGGTTATATGTACCTAACATACATTATAAAGGGATTTTGCAAAATTTACGCAAGATAAAAAAATTTTATCTATAGAAAAAAAAATTAGATAATTATTAGATAGAAATTTTTTATATTTTATAATTAATAGATAAAAGGATAATTTATTAGATAAGATTTTGTAGACATTCACAATTTTTATTTGTAAGTTCTGTTTTGATTTTTTTTTTTTTTTTTTTTTTTTAAATACTGTGCCATTTGAAAACTGTCGCTTGATATATACCCAAATTGAAATGCCCGGGTAAGGCGGCGTTGCAGGCTGGAGACCTTGGTCCAAGATAGTAGAGTAGACCCTGCCATAGGGAGTGAGAACCCAAAAAGATTTTTAATGTTTCTTTTCTTTTTTTATTTCTTTTTAATATATGTAATAACTAGGGAAGCAAGTAAAGCCTGCTAGTACTATAATAATACTGGATCATTTAAAAAAGCTGGTTGAATAGTCTTAAAAATTTAAATAATTAAAACATTATTTTAAATCTTGAATTTATTAGAATTTAGTACTTTAGTTTTAACTTTATATATTTTTCGATAATTGGTAATTCATATTGTTATTGTTTTAAAATTGTAATTTTATGTCTACAGTATGAAGCTGAAAAGACGGATATTTTCAAATGCATTAATCATCATTATAATGCAAATTTTTTATTGCTGTATCTAATATTTCAACTAACAATTTTTAATTTGTGATTTTCAGAATTATTCTCTTTGTTTTCTCTTTGCTGAATTACACTCACAATAATTTCTACATTGCTTAACCAGCTAAAGTTTGGTACAGTGCTGTGTCAGTAAAAAAAAAAAAAGCACCAATAATGGTGAATAAAAACTGGTATCTTGTGGCCATCAAAAAATTTTCTTTAATTTTTTTTAGAAATTCACTCAGTGCAAATTATTTATTAAAAATATTAATCTAAATATTAATTTTCTGTAGTGAATGCAGGTGATTATAATTTCAAAAAAGTACAACATTAACTTCCAAATGGTTCAATCATTCATTTTTAAAAGCAATGATGAGTTATTTTGAAAAATATTCATATATTAAAAATTTACACAATTTAACATTGATTAATTAAAAATTTATTCTTAATGTGTATTATTTATATGAAATTTTGTCTTGTGCTGCATATTAAAATTTATGGTAAAACAGATGACAACATTGCCTGTTTAGTGATATGCACTAAAAGATGATAGACACCAATTTATGTCAAAGTGAATCTAAATATAAATTTTCATGAAATTTTATGCAATACTTCTGAAACTAGAGTGGATAGAAATTTTTTTTCACACACAAACCAATTGACAGACTTTTTAAAAAATAGCTATATTGTGTTCAGAACATTTTAAACCATGTTAATCCATCAAAAACTAGAAGTTAAAATTTTTTATGAATCCAATACTTTTTTTCAGTTGAATATAGAAAAAAGGAAAAATAACTTATTTGTTGTGGAATTTTTAAAAGTAAAAAAGTACTTAGTATTATTAATTGATGATTTTCAACTTCCACTTTTAGGGGGGGGGGATATATATATATATATATATATATATATATATATATATAATAAAGATGATCTATTAAGCATAGTAGAAGCCAAGCAACAGATACAAGATCACTGAAACACCAATGACCATTTAGATTAAAAAAAATCATCAGTGGATGAAATACATTAATGTAAAGAAACCAGATCTATTAATTAACAGTCTGCAAAACAAACAAATCAATAAAGTAAAACAACAAATCTTAACTTAAAACCATAAACTTATCAAAATTAATGAAAAAACAACCTAAGAAACACAAGATAGGAAGAAGGAGGCAGGCGGCAAGACTTGTGACTTGCCTGTGGGGTTACACTAGTTTTACGCCGGCAACACTCCCCCAGCCTGCCACAACCAGAACAGGAACCATATGGATTTAAAAATGCAAAATTTCAAAGCAGATGAACAACAATGAAACCACGAAGCCACAATGAAATTCACCGATTGATCACATTGTGTTTAACAGTATAATTAGAACATTAAATTTAGTTGACAACTCAAAAAGGAAAAATCTGAAATTTTATTGGAAAATGAAAGTTTGCATAGTAATACAAAGCAAATGCAACAAGCCTTCTACTCTTTTTTTTTTTTTTTTTTTTTTTTTTTAATTTAATTTCACAAACCCACCCAACCATCCAGCCTTACAACACCACCCCACCTCCGTAATCAAACATCTGCCCACCCAACCGCCACCTTTTTATTGTCTTTTATTATTTTATAATTTTTTTTTTTTTTTGTTGATATACACAAGAGTGTACACAGCTTTTTTTTTTTTTTTTTTTTTTTTTTTGTACTGACAGAGACATGGTTAAGGATATAAAATAGAAAATACAAAGTTTTTAGGAAAACCCATTTTAGCAGTGGCTGTGATCAGTTTATTAATATTCTTGTTTTTAAACTTTGCAGAGCATAAATTATTAATTCGAAATAAATGGTTAATGATGATGTTTCTAAATACCGAAAGATGCAGACATGATTTAAAATGTGTAAATAAGTTGACATTAAAACAAAAATCTTGCCGTTTGTCATAGATATCTGTGTAAAGTTTATTACCATCGATGATTATTTTGAGATCTAAAAAGTTAATTGATTGATTAGTCAGAGTATTTTGAGTTAGCTTTAAATTAGGTGGATAATTGAAGGAAAAGCCATTTTGTGAGTTCTTGTTGAGATAAAATACAATAATATCATCGATGTAACGATAAAATCGAACATCATCATTGCAAATTTGCTTTTCATAATAATAAAGATAGAGATCTGCCAAAATACTGGAGCTACAACCTCCTTGTGGGATGCCTAATTGTTGCAAATAGATAGCGTTGTTGTGGAAGATATAATTATTATGGATAACAAAGTTAAGAAGAGTTTTAAATTTTTCTGCTTTAAAATTGTAAGGAAGATTAATTTGAGTTTTATATTCTTGAAAAAGACTGTAAATGATATTACTAAGATCTGATAACTCAATATTATTGAAAAGATCTTGAAAGTCAAAAGTCATAATATTGTCTATTGAATCGAGCGATTTTATGTATATATTATTTATTTATTTGAATTATTTGAGAAATAAAATGTAAATGAAATAAATGTTTAAAAAGAATATGATTTTTAATTTTTATTTATTTATTATTTGAGTATTTAGACAAATACATATTATTTTCTTAGGAGTGAGCAAAAATCTGTGTTTTTTGGCTTCTTATTGTATATACATGGTAAGACTTTAGTTCCGATATGCTGCCTCATCTATACTTCCTCGAAGTGTGGTCTGCTTTACTGTGATTATTATTACTCCCAATAGTATTACATACATATGATGAACTTACAACAGCCTTTCAAATGAAAACGACGGTGAGGTATTCTTGTAAATATATGCCTCATAAAAATTTTCTGTCTGTTTGAAAATTCTCTTTCAATTTTAACAAACTGCCTTATTAATATCTATTAACCCATTACCTGCCGACGGAAATTTAAGAAATTTGCTTCCCAATGCCACCATTCTCTCGAAACTCTAAAGTGAGTAAATCTTTCGAAAACACTGTAAAAATCACTTCCAAGGTTACTTTATTGCATTGTCAAATTGTGTCAATAGTTTCACTGGTAGCAGTACAATATGAAGAATCGTACACTTCAAAGATAAATATGCACGCCCAGAGCAATTAAGTGGTTAACATAGGTTTGTGTCATAGAAAAGCTTCTCATACTTCAATTACTACTTCATAATCAATGTATGGTATTTAATAAATTTAAGCACGCAGTAGCATACATTTTTCAGTTTTTGAATTTTTTAAACGGTTTAACATTACTGAATTGAACTTTAAATAGTTTGAGTCCATAGACCAGACTATTTGAGACTTCTGCTTTGCTATCTTATAAACTAATCATCTCTTAAATAATAATAACTATACCCTACACTCAAGTAATCTGTATAAATCTTGTGATGATGACCAATAAAATGCCTATCAATTTATATCAAATGTGAAGATTAGATGCTAATTCACTTCAAATAGGTTTGAGTGCAGCAATGATAAAGATTTTTCTTTGTGTCCCTGTAAAAGAACTATAAATCCTACCAATTTTCAGCTTAATTGAACAAAATATTTAACCCTTTATGTGTTAAGCCCGTCTTTTCTGTCATGCATAATCAAAGTAAAAAGCTGGTGTGGCTAAATTTTGAAATATATGTTGCTTTTTTTCTAGAAAGTAAGATAAATAAATATCCATAATATACAGTACCAAATTCTCATATTTGTACTGTGCACAGTATTAATTTTATGAATCCTTAAATAGATATATCGAAAAACGGCTAATGCTGAAAGGGTTAAACATTATTATGTTCACTTGCACATATACAAACGTTGTAAAAATAGCAAAAATGAACTTAGGAGACTTAAAAATGTATAGATTCACGGTTTTTCATGATTATAGTACTTTCCTTACATAGTGTATATTCAAAAAGTAAAAACTAGTAATAATTCAACACATTATCCTCGATATTGGTAAATCTAGTTAAGAATGCACTATAAATCCAGTGAAACAATTCAAATAAATATTTTTTATTAATTTTTTTCATTCCTCCCAAACAGATAATTTTCTCTTCCTTAATTGGTAGGTGACTTTATTCCTGAGGAAAAAAATTAGTTTTACATCCTATGTTTTCACACATGTATACAATAAAATAAAAATTACGAAGCTGACCTGACATTGACAGTTTACAAAATTTACATGTAATAAATTTTAACGTAATGAACTTGAATCCTGAAATAATTATTAACTATGGTATTTTAAAACTAAGAATGATATGCATGTAAAAAGCATAAAGTTAATGCGTAAAATAATGTGTACTTTTTTTTTTATAGTTTTTTGTATATGTGGCTTTGCCGCCTGCCTCCTTCCTTCCTTTTTTAAGTTTCTTAAATTATTCATAAATTTCGTTTCAGTTTAAGTTTTTCTGTTAAGATTTTGTTGAGTTAGTTTATTATTTCGTATGTTTTGCAGGCTGTTAATTAATAAATGTAGTTTATTTAAATATGTGTATTTCATACCCTGATGAATTTATCATTCTTATTGGTCTTTGTGGTTTAAGTGATCTTGTATCTGTTGCTTGACTTTTCTATGCTTAATGAACCATTATTATATAATATTTGTGGTGCTTAAGTTTTCTGACTTGTCTCTTAACACTTTAACAGAGTTTTCAACCCCTGTACTAACATATATACATATACTCATCATAAAGTGTTTAATGAACTAAATATTTAAAATTTGCCATTTTTTCTTTTACGATGTTTTCTAAATTTTGTGTTCTTCAGTTTATAGGCTTGGGTACAAAGATGAATTCTGTGAATAATGAATTAAAGAGCATATCTGTATGCAGTTCGAGCAAAAGTGTAATAGAAAATGGATCCTTAGACGAGTCCAACTGTAATGTATCTCAGGATATGTATAGCAATGCTGCCATGACAAATGGACTGAAAGAAGCTGCAGCCTTGCAAAACAGTCTTATTGGCCAACCTCAAGTGCGATTTATAAGTTCGGCATCTGATGCAGGGAATGGGGAAAATATTTCTCAGCATAGCAAAAAACTGAAAGCTGCCTGATGCAGTTTTGTTTTGACGATATGATATTTGTTGCCTGATATATATTAACCAGCATTCCTCAAACTGTGATATATTGCCTTTTACTTAAAATATTGCAATAAAGGTTGATATTGTTTCAATTATTTAAAATAATTTGTTTCAGCTATTTTATTTATGATTGTATGTTAGATTTATTTCTTTTTGTTACACAAATTAGTTTAGTTATTCTATAAGTTTTAAGAAAAATTAGTTTTCTTTTTCTGTTGCTTCGCATTCATATTCACTTTAATATAACTATCTTAATGACTTAACATTTTAATAGCTTACTCGAATTATGTACTTTTTTATAATGAATTGTTTTTATCGGAACAGTCTGTACAAACTAGATAGGGCTACATAAAATAGTTTTTATTTTTAATCATAAAAATTTGAAAAGGATATTAACAGACAACTCAAACAAACAAAACCCTTTTTGCAAGCACAAACATTAAAATTTTTAAGTAACATTAAATCTAACTAAAATATATTTTAATAATTTGAAGATACAAAACTGCACAGAGTTTCTAAAGTCACTCATTTTATCTCAAAATGTATGCGCCCCCCCCCCTCCCACACCCCCTTTTTTTTTTTTTTTTTTTTTCGGGGAGAGTAAGACAGTGTAGCATAGAAAATTATTTAACTTTATGAATTGAGATAATATTTATTAAGCAAAATACAGTGGTGTTTGTGTTCAGGAGTTTTAATCTAACCCATCTGTATTTTGATATTTCCTACAAAGTTATCTTTTGTTCTCATTGGTTGTTCATTTGCCATCCAGATATATGAATGAATTGTATATTTTTATTGATTGACTGATGCAAGACAGAAAAAGACTGAGGGTTTCTGGTCTGAATAATTTGAGTATCATTTGATATTCCAGATTACTTAAGGCTCTAATTTTTAGGGTTCTTTACCTTTTTGAGTCACAACCACTTCTGATAATACAATCATTCCTGATTTAGTTTTGTATTTATTAAAATTTTCTTTAAATGTACAATATTTTGAGATATAAATGAAGTGGTTCAGCGCTTACAAATTAATTATCTTTATATTCTTTTATCATATAATTCATATATACAAGTGCAAATGGTATATTCCCTGTTGATTGTAATTTTATTAAATCATTGCTAGTTAATTTAAAGTAATTCAATATATTACAAGTTTCTACCTCCCCAACTTCAACTTTCAGATGTAAATATACTGCATGTTATACAAAAATGTAAGTTTCTGAACTTTTGATTTTTTTTTTTTTTTTTTTTTAATATTTATTATTTTTATTGCGTAATTATTTTTTGTCTGTTACTTATTTATTTAGTTAAGTGAGAAATAAGATACATTTTAAAAACATCAAGCCCTCAATCATCTTTTTTTAAATTTTAAAATTAGAAATTTTCCGTAGTAATAAATATATGAATAATTCTTTTTAATATCTTCCCTTCCTCATAATTCTTGTGAAATAATTTCACTTCAGCAAAATACTAAGAAAATTTTAAATTAAGGTATGCAGTATACAGTTTTGCTTACATCCTGTGCTTTATAAAATATTTTTCACGATTAAATTTTAGATTTCATTTCTGTATCAAGATTTGAGGAGTGCTGGTCAACCTTTTCTTGCCATGTACTGTTCAAACTGTTCTATATCTCACAAACTATATAAAAAATCTTTTTTAAAAGCAACATGAGCTATGCATTTATTGTTATTTGCATGATAGCTTTAAGTGTAGATATGTATCTTTATGCTAGTCTATTTTTATTATTATTTTTTTTTAAATCGACTTTCCCCCTATATTTCGTATACTATAAAGGTAATTTTTCTGTTTGAAAACTGCCACACACATTTGGTAGCTCGTACATGACCCAACAATAGTGCTATCTTAAGACTAACCACTTTGAAATTTTCTTCCCTTGCGCAATTCATAAACAAGATATTTGTAACTAAAAAATAAATAATAAGTATAGAACTAAGATATTTGTAAAATCATGTGGTTTGAAATTATTATTATATGTGTAAGGATAAAAATAATAACAATTTTAAATTATAATAGTGTAACCCTTTTTTTTTTTTTTTACTTTTTCCAGGAGACATAACATAAAAAGCATAAATTGCAAGAAAGTGTAAAGTGGCAGTAAATAATTTTTTACATTCAACTGACGTGTCAACTATCATGATGATAAAAAAGTAAATAATATTATAAGAAAAGTTTGTTATTGACATAAGGTATTGCATAGGGGCCATTTAAATAAACCTGCCCAAATGCCAAGTGGTGGTCTTCAAATAGAGAAATACTCAATATAAATTAAATAGGAAATATTCTTGATTATTATTTATTTATAGTACTTTTTTTAAATATAAAAAATATTTGTTATCAGAAAAAAAAAAAATTTCCTATTTGTTGAAAATGACTAATTATAATACTTTTAAAAACGTTTTCTGAAAGATATTTTAAGTATTTCTTTAAGATTTTGTAAACCTGCATTCCACAGTTTGTTTTACAATTACTTATTTTATCACTATAAAAAAGAACACATTCTGTTTATTACTCATCTTTGTTTATTGCATCGTAAGTTCACGCATCAGCCATATTTACTGATTCTCCTTTTCTGTGTATTTCTTTGGTATTTTTGTTGCTCCACATTTATTAGGCTATCTCATTCAAAAATAAAACTTTCCAATTTTTTTTTTTTTTTTTTTATAATTATTATTATTATTCTAGAGTGATTTTTTTCAAGAAACCTGACAATTATATTAAGAATTATGTTACATAGATAATTGCTATTATTATTATCATCACTATTTTTTAAGACACAATTTTTTCATTGTATTTCTAAAATATAAAAAATATTACTCAATTACTATTTTCTATAAAAATTTTTAAATGATAGGATACTCTTAACCTATTTAAATCTTTTTTTTTTTTTTTTTTTCTTCAAACTTTATTAAAAATTTCCTGTCAACATTTCACAAACTAAATTAATAGTAGTAACCTGTCTATTCTTAAAGATCTAAAATAATATTATTTGAATCCTTTTAATAATTTAACTTATCAAGAACTTTTATCTTTTTTAAATTTTGTCTGAAGGTTTCCATGTCAATCTCCTGGCTCAGAGAATTTGTCAGTAATTTTAAAGAAAAAAGGGAGTTTTTAATCTGGTGCTTAACAACACTATTTACTCCCAACATTTTGTTGGGTTCATATAGCAATATTTGAAGATATGTTTCACTGAGGGTTGTTATTATAATTTTAAAGTTTTAAACTGAGGTATATGTAACATTTTATGCTAGAAAGAAAAAAAAAAAATGCTGGTTTGAGATAGACACACTTTCAAAGAGTAAAATTTGAAAAACTTCCTTTTTGAATGAGGTATCCTTATAATATGAAGCAATAAACATTCCATAGGATAGCATAGAAAAGAAGAAAGGGTGAATTTGACTCATTTGCAGCCTTAATCATGAAATATTTTAAAATGTTTGTTTTTTCCCTTTTTATTTTTGTATTAATAAAATTATAAAAGCCTGTCACAATAATTCCTGTACACGTATATCTTATTTTTAAAGACTGAAGATGTGAGTCTTTCTCTGTTAAATTCTCTTGTCTGTGAGTAGTAGATCCTTTTTAATTGGATGTTTACTTGTTTATTGTTAAAAAGATTTAATTTTAGAATTCCTTTTATAATAATTCTACGATTCCATTTTTCTTGTTTTGAACCACCCCACTATTTGGGGAATGACTATTTTAAATGATATAATGAATTCACAACTAAATGAATTTGTTTCTTTAAAAACATATTGAAAAAAAAAATACTGTGATTTAAATATATTATTATTTATTATATAAGGAGAAAATTTTTAAATTTGTTAGTGTAAAAGTTTATTTCTTTGAAATGAAGTAACTTACTGAGTGCTTTATCTAGTTTGATGATGTGTTCATTAAGAAGCCTAAAAGGGCATTTCTCTACCAAAGATTTTTGAAATTTTGTTATGAAATTGAATACTTGATTAATTTCTTTAGATATTTTTTTTATTTTTAAATCTATTTTGCTTTAATGAGCTTCACTATAGTATTGAAATTTTTTTTATTTTCATCAATAAAAGGCAAAATTATCTCTTGCTTCATTTTTACAGAACTCATTTGAAGCAAATTATAGTGTATTGAAACTTAAATACATTGAATTATTTCTTATAAATCACCAAAGTAACAACCACACTTGGTCATTATCTTCATTACCACAAAATAATTTTACATTTAATATTAAATTATTTTTGAATCATTAACTTCATGTAAGAAATTATTTATAACATGACTAAAATTATCCAAAAATATCAAAATTACATTTCATTCCTTAAAAATAATAGATAAAATTTTCTCATATTTTATTTTTTTTATTTTTTATTTAATTGTGTATCCCTCCCCCTTCTATAATTCTCGTTATTTTAGCCCATAATGTAAAGGTTTTTTTCTTTAATGTGTTCATACTAAATAGCTTTATTTTCCATCTAATGTTTTCTTCCTAGTTCCTAAATTATAAAATTAACAGATTCCACACCTCAATCTGTATTAAATCATTTTCATCTACTTTTCAAAATACATTTTCTGATTTTAAATATGTGATATTATTTATTTGTTTGATAATATTTTTGATAGCTCTATAATTTGTTTTTTCTGCTGAAAAAAAAAAATATCATAAATCTAAGTCATTTTATAAGTTCTATTACTTGTATACATATCATGAAAGTGCCATTTAATATGAATTAAAGCACTCTTTTTTTTTTTTTTTTTTTTCCATTCATATAAGACAGTAACAAAAGTTATGCTTTCTTTTCATTTTGCTTTCATTTCAAACCAGCATTCCATTGTAAATTTTTATTTTTTTCAGCCAAGTGAAAGTCAGCATACAAGTTCTATTGTATGCATTATCATACTAATTTGTCTTCAAAGCTGCATACCATCATTATGATGCTTCAAATTCCATGTAGAGTTTTGATGTTTTAACATTGTTGTAATTGTGTAGCTTTACGTATGAAATGGATGAACAGAGTATTATATCATACCACCTATGCTTAATGAGAAATTTTGCTCCCTAGTATTGATTTCTCGTTTTTGTGTTTGAGACTATATATACTAAAAATATGTATATCTTGACAAAAGATATGTATACTATTGTAATGTGTTTTGTGTGTGTATTTTGATTTTTTTTTTGTTATAAATAATATTTGTGATAAGTGTATATAACTATATAAATATATATACAATACATATATACATATATGCTTATTATAGGAACTGATATCAGCATGTTTGCCGAGGCAAACATTATAAAAGTACAATTTTTCAGAGATTTCAAAGTGCACATTCTCATAATGGTTTGATATTTTTCATTTTTATGCATGCTGTGCTAATGTTTTACGGTTACTTAAATGCATTATATAGTTTTTAATGCAATCAGTCATATATAAAAGCATAAAAAGACTTGTAAATAAATAAATATATATTTAAAGAAAAAAATATAGGAGGAAATAAAGCCTCCTTTGTCACATGCAAATTTTATTTATGATTGTCCAGTTTGTTTTTAAATGTGCTAATGTCATTATTATTTTTTTTAAATGAAGAAACGGTCACATTAAATTATTTTAGTCATATTTTTATGTTTACTATGAGTGTGCTTGTAATTTAAAATTACTTGCTAGTCAAACAGCTAAAGCTATTTTGTTGTATGTAGTGATGGTAGTTTATATATGTATATGTTGTTTTTGTTAGAATTTGTTTAAAAGTTTATTGAAAATAAATATTTTAAATATCTATTTATGAGAAATGAATAACTTTAAACTGTATTTTTAAAGATATATTTTTTATCCGGTGGATTTATTAGTTTTGGGTCAGATTCTTTTCTGTACAATTCTTTTGCTCAAATTATTTGCATGTTATATTCATCATAACACAATTCCAGTATAAACCACTATTCTTGAGATCTAGATATTGCTCCGACTTTTTTTTTTTTTTTTAAGTAGGGAATGCTAATGTTTTCGAGAACTTAATAGGGTTGCTATGCAAATCTAGAGAAAAAAAATCATTAAGTAAAACTGATGACACGCAATCATACAGCATTAGAATGTAACATGTTTACAAGTCAATCTAGGATTTATTAATTTTATTAAATTAGGTGGGAAACAAAATTATAATTGACATTTTTTCTTCATTATAAAGCACTAAAATAAAAAAAAATAAAAATTTGATTGTGAAATTTTTTTTTTTTTTTTTTTTTTGAGAATTTTCAAAATTTTCTCAAGTTTCCTTGCAATAAATTTTGAAATTTCCAAAGTTTTCCATGTTTTTCGTGAATTCTGGGTACCAATTGATGAATTTCGAAAATTTTACTTGAGTTTTTGAAGTTGTAAATCAAATCTTACGAAAATCGACAAGGCATAGTCTCATTTTTCATTTGAAATTTCAAATAAAACGGATTGTTTTATTATGTTGAAACAAACTACATTTTCAACTTTCTGCTTTTGATAATTCATTTAATATGTACAACTTGAAGACTGCAATTTGATACTCAGTAAAAGATAAAAACACACACTTTTTTTATTATTTAGGATTAATTCTAACAATTGTTGACTATTCTATGAAAAATGAGAGAGAAAAGCCACTAATCTGTAACTGAGAAATGTAGAAAAAAAAAAAAAAAAAAAAAAGGTAAAACATTGTGTTTCAAGTTATATTACAGGTATAGGTGTTTTTCATGAAAAGAATAATAAGGATTATAGAGGAGAAAAAACACAATTCAGGGCGTTTGTTTTTTCACAGATAGAAGAACTAGTCCACTACTGAGCTCTAGTGTGTTATATTAATGAACTCCCATGTGTTCTGTCTAGTATATAAAAGTTTATTGAAATAAAATAAGTATGGGAACCAAGTTCCTGTACGGTCTCATACAAATTAAGCTCAATTATTTTTGAAAAATGAATGACTTTAAATTTTCTCAAATTAGCATGAAAATGATTTGCAAAACAAACATCATTCGACTGAGCATTTATTATCTTTATTCTGTGGATATTGAAACAACCTGCAATTTGTATGTTAACACCTTTATTTCATTCACTCAAATAATAAACTTAAAATTTAATTGGTTCATTTGTAGAGAGTAATCTCATATTAAAAATTTATTCGATCGCAGAAAATCAAGCTTGAATAAAATATGAAAAATAAAATAATAAACTCTCTTTGATTACATGCAAAATTCAGCTATATCAATAATTGTGAAATAAATAAATAAATACATGGAAATAAAATTTGAATTAAAAGATTATGATGTTAAAAGCTGTCATAATTTTTAAATATATAAATCAGTGTTAAGTAATTTAAGCTGGCATGAGAGTTAAAGACAGGAAAGGAGAATAAATTGTAAGTACATAATTACAAAAATTGTAGCACAAGTTTGTATCAATTCAGTGGTAGATGATTTTCTTAGTAATATATAGTTAATTTAAATAATTTGAGTGAGGCACAGCATTTTGTTAGCATCCTTACACTTCTAATTGATATGTAAAAATAATTTGTTAAAATTTTAAATTATTGACTTCTTAATTAAACATTTTTTTTTTTTTTTTTAATCAACTCAGATTTTTGAATTTGGGTAATATTTTCAAACCCTTTCCCCATCGAGTTTATTATATAAACTAAATATTATTTTAAAAACTAATTTACTCTTTTTGAAATCTAATGATTCAAATTATATATGACTGAAGATTAAAATTATAAATTGAAATTACAGCCTTGTGAAATTCTTCTTATACTACTTAAAAACCTTTGTTCATGTCCTAAAAACTATAAATCCACCTTTAAAACAAAAATTTATGCCAAAAAACTACTTTTTTTGCATTCCAAATGTTTTTTGTTCCTTCCCCATATAAGCTTTTCTCTAGAGGATGTAGCTATTTTGAAAATTTTGTTAACATTAAAAGCTTTATTTTTTACACCACAAAAGTCATTTGCTATTATTTACAGTATTTAACTAAACTTTTTATTTGTTTGTGTGTTCTTACATATTTATTATTAAACTGTACTTAAATTGTTTTTTTTTTAGTGTAAAGTATTTTCTGTAAATATATTATTTAAATGTAGTCATACGGAATATTTGTTTTTGTAAATGGCTGGCATAAATGTCTAAGATGTAAGATAATACGCAAATTATGACTATGTATTTATTCCCTTTTGAAAATAATTCATCTAGTCCAGTAGATTTTTTTTTTTTTTTTTTTTTATAGGTTGTGTTCTTTTATAAATGTAGCATTTATTTGTTTATGTGTGTCTGTGTCCATGTCTTTCATTGATTTGCCAAACATTCACATTAAGTTTATGAACAATTACTATTCAAAATTTCGTTAACTGTAATTTTGTAAACAAATTTTTAACAATAGTTGATTTAAAATTTTATTGAATCATTTTCTTTTAAAAACTTAGCAAATATATTTCGGGTATCTCCGTACCCATCTTCTGTGCCAAGTGAAAATGTCTGTTCCTCTGCTGTGGTCACTTCGTGGTGTTGTGGTGTTCGTGGTCTCGCTTCACTTCACTACTTTTTTCGTTTTCTTATAAAAATTGTTACCACACCACCAAACAATTTTTACAAGAAAATGAAAAAAGAAGTGAAATGAAGTGAGACCACGAACACCACCGCAGAGAAACAGACGTTTTCACTTGGCACAGAAGATGGGTACGGAGATGCCTGAAATATATTTGCTAAGTTTTTAAAAGGATATTGTGTAAGGTAATTTATTTAATTAAAAGTATAATTTCCTTAATTTACTACTTAAATATAAATATATGTTGGTTATAAAATTTTCAACTCTTAAAGAAGTACAACATTTATTAGAGTGGCATTTTTAGTTGTTGAATTTTAATCTAACTCTTTAATATCTGCATAGGGTTATTTCACAGATAAATAAAGTTTCGTTTATCAATTTTCCCATATCATCAGTTATTCAGTGAAATTTAAATTGCAAATTCTTCGAATGTTCAGGTTAGCAATCTGTAGAAGATTTTAATTCTTATCTTAGATACAAGATTAAAAGATTTTAAAAATTATTTTTTATTTGAAACTTAAAATATGTGTATAACTATACAACTATTCATTTTATCTTCTCCTTTTTAAAATGCATACTTTATTAACAATAGTGCAGTTTTTTAGATATTCCTTCTCCTTAGTTGTATAGAGGTATTACAACATTAATTGTATTTATATATAAATAAATAAATAATAATATAACTTGTATGTTGCGAATAGAAACTTAAGATACGCATCTTAAGTTATGGAAAGGAAAAAATATTTTGTATATTATAAAAATAAAAAAACTAAGAAATATCAAATTGAGAAAATAAAAAATAACAAATTTTTTTATGCTATTATTTGAATTGCAGGGTTAGGTAGTAAGTGTGGTTTTTTTTCTTGATATTTTTTGCATTAAAAAAGAGAAAAGCCTTTTTTGTATATGTAGGCTACATGTGTATACATTCTCTGTATCTCAGTAAGAAACTTGATTATTTAAATTTAAGAAATATGAATGATTTGACAAAAGTGTTGAGAATTTTCAGTATTTTAAATAATTTTGAGATTATACTGATGTGGTAAAAGAGAATACTATTATATTATACATTCCATGATATGTTATAATGAGATATTTACTCATCTTTTGGTACAGAGGGAAATGATAGAAAGATATCGAAAAAAAAAAAAAAAAATTCTGTTTAAAGAGCCAGATAGCCTTTTATTTACTTTTAAAGTGAACATCTATAAATAATTATTACATTCAGTTGCATGATTCTAAATTAATCTATTTTTGGTACAAGAAGAAAATTATTTATTTATTATTATTATTCAAATGTGTAACAAAAATTAAGGGTAAAGAATATAAATGCAAGGATAAATTTTTCTTACATTATGTATAGTATTTATGATTTACAACCTTCTAGATATTTTATGCCATCTCATATTGTTGAGTGCTTTTTAAAATATTTTCCACTTTTTCTTTTGTAATGTTTGAAATTATCGGTTTATATAATTTTACTGCATTGTCTTTTTATTTATTTTTTCTTTTATTTATCTATATTAATTATGTAAAAGAAAGAACCAGTATATCTTAGTATTTGATAATCTGATTCAATATTTTTATTAGTTTTAACTGTGATAGTTTATTTAATATATTTGTATTATTATTCCTCTTTTATTCTTTGTAGTTACAGTTAATATACTTAGTAGTTTTGGAAATATTACTTACTATTGCGCCTTGCATCTTTTACATGGACTTTTAAAAGTAACTAACGTTAGTAATGTGTCACTGAATAAATTTCCTATAAATAATGTCTGTATGTAATATGAATATATATTTTGATGTAACATTAAATGTGATTGTAATTTTTTTTTTTTTTTTTTTTTTTTTTGTGTCCTTTCTTATATTCAACAATTAAATAATACAGGGTGCAGCAGATTAACTTCCTGATTTCAAGTATAACTAACACAGCAATGATGTTATTTAATATTTTCTTTCGTGTTTAACCCCTTTCTTGGTTGGATATATATTATAATTATTATTATTCAGAATTTCCCCCCCCCCCAAAAAGAAAAAAAAAAAAAAAAAAAAAATGCTGTTCTATTCTGAACTTGAAAATGCAAAATATTTTTGTCAGTAAGCAGTTTTTGCCCAACCCACTAGTGGTTGTACATGTGATATCATGTTCACTGGTCTCTAGTTTCCGATGCGATGAACCAAGTTTTGTTAATGCAAAATACTCTTTGATTATTTTAGCCTCAGCTTCTACTCTTTGATTATTCATCAAATCAATCTCTTTTAGATATTTAAGATAAATATCTGCTTAAAAAGAATTACACAGGTCTACAAAATAATTTTTAATTTTTTTTCTATTGTTTTGGGCATTTCTAATGTTTTTTGGTAGGCTGAATTCAGAAACGCTTGCCTTTTCTCTCTATCTCGTAAGGGTTTTTCACAAAGTAAGAATGAAGATATGTAGAATCTACACAGAAGCTATCAAAGAAGAATCAGAACTTTTTATGTATAAAATACATTAAAATATTATCTTTCAAATGTGCCTGTTTCTTTATATTGAGCTCCATTAAGAGCTTTTTCTCTTGGGTGTGACTTGAGGGCACTCTCTAAGCAAAGCAACATCCAACGATACTCTGCAAACATGTTTGCATTCTATTGGTCCCCGATACCTCCTTTGTATATATATTTTTTTGTCTTGATGAAATCACTCTCCTTGTTCTTCACTGACTGACATCGCCTATATTTTCTAGGAAATGACTCAGGTGAGAGTTGAGAAAGCAGAGTTTTAAACTGATTTTTTTTCAAAACATTCCATTTTCTGTTAACTGAATGTGATGGAACATTTTTAATATCTTTATTTTAACCAGTATTGAAAAATACATCAGAAAAACACATTACCTTAAGAGAGACAAATTTCATTGCTGACCTGTTACAATTACATGTAAAAACTTGTTTTGTAAATGTTTTTCTAATTTTACTTGAAAACAGCTTTATAATAATATTTTTTGACCATCAGAACATAGAAAACACTGTGAAATAATTTATTGCTGATTATTTTATTATTTACATTGTCCAAAAAAAAAAAAAAAAAAAAAAACTTTGTGATGAATATCAAATACATCTTAAATAGTTCCAACAATAATAAGTTCTAACAGATATCATGCTAAGTGTAAAAAATTCAAAACATGACATAGAATATACAAAATAATATTTTTATTCATGATCAGAAATCTCACAGTGAAAATGTAAAGAAAACAGGACCAGTTGTGTCATCTCTTTACAATATTAATAATTGTGGAATATACCAAAACATATAAGTAGCAACAAATTCAAATTCAACTATGCCATTTTCCTCCTCTTTGCATGACATGCGATGCAGACTGTACAGGTAAAAAAATGTCAAACTTACAGGGGGGTTTTACTCTAACCCATCTGTGTTTTCATATTTCCTATAAAGTTATTTTTTCTTTCATTGGTTGTTTATTTGTTATTCAGGTGATATGTGAATGAAATGTAAAAGGATTGAGGGCTTCTGGCCTAAATAGTTTGAGTATTATTTGATATTTTGGGTTTTTTCTAATTTGAGGCTCTAATTTTCAGGGATTTTACTTTTGAGTCACAATCACCCCTGAACTTATGACATGCAGTGCTGACCAAGAAGGGGTTAAAAAAAAAAAAATACTATTTTGTTCTTCATAATTACATTTACACGTTGGTTTTATTTATAAAAGATACTGTCTGATTGCTGACTATCATTATCTATGCAATATATAATATTTTCCATTAATGTGCCAGGTGACTTAATTTTAAAAGTTCATTCCTCTGAATGTTTTAGCCAATAGCACAATGGTTTTCGGGCTGGTACCTTAGCAATTTTGATTAAAAAATAAAATAAAATAAACTTTAGCATTTTTTAAACAACCTCTATTTTAAGATAAAAATTTGTGTTTGTTGTTTAAAATACACATGTTTAGATTCGTGTCAACTGCATCAAGCCATGAATTGAAATGGTAAGATATATACAAATCTAATCAGTATTTCAATTCATCTGACACAGTTGTTATAGGAACAGTAGGAATTAAAATTTGGGAATTAATTTCTGCTAAATCTTGTATTTCCTATTAATTGATTAAAAAAAAAAAAAAAAAAAAGCAATAATTTCATATTCTATTGAAGAAATAATTTTAATGTAATGATTGATTTTTTAAATTTTAACTTTTAGAAGAAAATATACATCCTAATCAAATTGTAAGTTTTTTTTTTTTTTTTTTTTTTTTTTTACTTTCTATCACTCATTCCTTAATTTTTCTAGTCTAGATAAAGTTTTATTCACTGTTGACAACTGTTTATGTTGAGATTTTATTCATTTGTTTTGAAGTTTCAGTACTAGTCTGTTTTGATATTTTTATTATTCTAGTGTGTAAAGACCTATATACAAAAAATAATGTTTGTGTTTATTTTATTGCTATTTAAATGAGAATACCTTTAGTTGATGATTATGGCTTTGCTGATGAAATTTTAAATTGCCTAACTATTTAGTTTTGAAGCGCACAAGTCTCATAAAAACCATTATTGAAATGTAAATATTTATAATTTATTAGTTCATTTTGATATTAAAATCTACCTTTTTGTGTAACATTTATGTTAGCCATGTTATTTTTCTATCATGTGGCTACATATTCAATACATAGAATAAAAATTAATTTATGTATATTGAAATGTGTATTATATAAAGTTAATAGCCTTATGATTTTTTCATGAATTAAGCTGCAGACTTTTTATTATTCTCTGAAAAATATCATTGTGCCTAGTATATATATTCCACTGTAAACAAACTTTTAAAATTCAAATTTCGGAGAATATTTACTTTGTGTTTCAAAATAAATTTTCAGTAATAGTTAAATTTCTCTCCCTTGAAGAAATGCATTATATTAATAGGCAGGGCTTAACAAATATGGTTTATAAATTTAGATAGTTCAGTAAATAATAGTCTTCATTAAAGGGCATGGTTTATATTGCATTTCTTTGTTTAAGATAATAACTTTGATTATCTTAAGATAATTAAAGTTATACTATTTGTTATTTATTATTACCATCCTAGCCATTCTCAATGAATGCACTGAAAATGTTACACATTTTAAATTTATATTATATACGATCAGAAGAACCTATATTTTCCAGTCTACCAATTATTCTTAAATTTGTTAAGGCCTGTTGATAGAAGATATTTCATTTTGAGCATGATTCAATTAAATTATGGTATTTCTATTTTTGTTATAAACAATAAAATGTTAAAAATTTAGTAATAAGCATCAATGTAATAAACATCAATGCAGTTCGCATTGAACAAATGTAAAGTTTTAAAAAAGATTACTGCTTCTCTGTTGTATTGTCAAATAAGTTACATTTAAAAATGTATGAATTATCAAACATATATATTATATATATGTCTGTGTGTGTATATGTGTATAACAGAGTACACATATATCTACACATGTACATAATTTTACTATATCAAATGTGGTGTACTTGTTAACATATCAGATGTCTTTTCTTTGTAATTACTTTATCATTATTACATATAAACAACTAGGCAAGTGATCTTAATTCAAGTTTTAACTATCATTCTCTTGCCTCTTTGAATTTTTCCATAAATGTCAGAAAAAAAATTTAAGGAAGGGTATTTTTGCTATGGTAATATGTAACTTATATTGCATGTGAATATGAAGAAAAAAAAAAAAAAAATCTTTGAAAAATGGCACAGGACCAAATTTATTCCATTTGCTTTTTGAAATGCACGAGCTTTTAGTTTAGAAATTTCATTTCATTAAAAAAATCTTAACACAATCTTTCCACTTTTAAGAAAAAAATAAATTTCAGTGTGTATGATTCCACATCAGAAAACTCTATTTTCAGGTGAGCAAAACAATTGTATTTTAATAAATAGCTTGCATTGCATTGCATTATAATGAAACGATAGTTTATTACCACTTTGAATATGAAAATTTTTGTACATTTCTCACCTATGCTCAGATGAAATTTTTACTTTACTAAATTTTGTTTCTTATTGCTGTGCAATATTGTGTAGCTGATGTATGTAAACAAAATGCATTAAACTGTGGTGTTTAAGAATAAAGTGGCATATTCATTTCCTTGTTTGAGAAGCTATTCTTAATAAAATTTTTGCAGACTAAACTGCATATAATGAAGCTGAAGGAAACAACAAATGAGTTATTCTTATATGCAAAATATTCAATAACAGACATTAGTTGCTTACATAGCATTTAGTATTAAAAAGCATTATCGTTATTATTTTTCATTTATTTTGTTATTCATTTCAATAACTAGTATCCCCCTTTTTTCCTCCCAAGAAATACATTCAGCAAAGATATTTTTAATACTCATTATGTCCTTATGAAATTTTAGAAAAAATTTAAGTAGTACACAAAAGTGATGGGGCACTTAAAATATAAAAATATATCAAATAATTGATAAGTATTTAAATAGCTTAGCTTCTGTTCTATCATGAATAATTGATACATTTTTATTTATATGGTCTATATTTCATCGGAGGAAGAAAAAAAAAAAATGATCATAAAAAGAATATTTAGGTGTCGCACTTACACTAGAGATCTGCAAAGGTCTGAAATTTCCGCTCAGTGTAAAAATAAAGCATTTGGAAGCAGAAAGTGAAATCAACAGTTTGGCCCACAATACTTTCTCAACAGATATATGAAGTATTTGATAATTTATGCATAGTGCAAGATTTTATTGCATACATTGTGTGCGTGTGTATAACATGCATACATGTACGTGAATGTGTGTGAGTTGCCACATGTATCTACATTTAAATGCAAGTATATGTTATACTGTACATAAATATTTTATCCTACTTTATTACAGGTTATAGGCAACAGCACTTTATTGCAGAGTGAAAGCATAAAAGCCTTTATTAGACTCAGGCCAGTCGTACCCAAAGTAACAAAAATTAGTCAAGGGCTTGATTTGTTCAGGTTTATGTGATTTCAAGATTTGGCATTATGCTTTGTTCAATCATTTTGCACATCATAAACATGTTATCATTAAATTCTTTTACAACAGGGTTCATACTCATCAGGGAAAACCTGGAAAACAGGGATTACTCAGGGAATTTGGAATTTGTTAAAAAAAGTCAGGGAAAATTAGAAATTTCATTAAAAGTCAGGGAAAATCAGTTATAAAATCTGGAAAAACAATTTTTTTTTTTTCCTCTCTCTCTCAAGTTATGTTTTTCTTTTTTAGCTTCGTATCAAAATTTAAATGATTAAGTATTGTGAAAATACATACCATAAATAATGATTTCTACCTGAATTTCTAGCATGATCGGCAGTAATATGACATCATACAGTAGAAGTAGTTGTATTTTGTCCTGTCTAGAGAAGCATTTCTTGAAATATGTCGATAATATTTTCTTGAAAATTGTCTGGGAACTCAGGGAAAACTCAGGGAATTTGTTTCCCATATTTGAGTATGAACCCTGTTACAATTACTTTAACACAAATTTATAGATAAAAAAATTAAAAAATAAAGTAGATTGGGAAAAATGTCTATATCTCCTTAAAATTCCAACATTTATTTTTTGAAAAATCTAATTTTCTTTTTGACAAACTTTGAAATGAAAAGGTCATTTGTGCTCTATTAGTCCCCTTTACTTGAAAATTCATTGTTTTGACAGACTGGGAATGAGCCCCAGACCAAACCCAGGCCTGTGCAGATCTCTAACTTACACTACTTTTTTATAACGTACATTAGACATATTACTCTTTTAAAGCATCCAAAAATTAGTCTTTTACAATAACCATTTCATTAATATACACATTGTCGTGAAGTTATTGAAATATTTAACAGTAACAATATTCAGTATGATCACAAAGACTAGATGGTGCCACATGATAAATAGAGATAGAATCCACTATAACTGAAGAAACAACAAGAAAAACGCTGAGGAAAACACTGATGACGTCCAGTATACTGTGATGGAATTTATTGCTGTTGAATTATTAATAGTGAATTAAATGGTAATTATGTTTGATACAGTTAAAAATAGTTTTATTTAACACATTTCTGTGTAAGGGGGGGAGGATTGAGGATTATTCCAATCATCAATCCCCTGTTTATTACAATAAGGGATTGGTGGAAATAACTCTCCCAACACAGAAATGTATGTCAAATAATGTAGCTATACTCATAAAACATCTAAGGCTGTTATTAAATTGAATATATATATATATATATATATATATATATATAGTGAACTTCTACTCCTGCTGTTCATTGAAACTTATTCAACTAAATTTAAGTGGTCCCCCCCAAATAGTATACTTAAATTTAGCATAGCAAAATATATATATTAGGGTGTCCCTTAACCCTTTCCGACCCGAAACATTTTTACCTTAAAATATTACATTCTTCTGTTTTTGCAAACTGAAAGAAAAATATGGACTATAACCAACATTTGCTGATTGAAAATTGTACTTACACTTTTTGCTAATTAGCCCAATCGTTCATTTTCTGATTTTATTATATACTACTGTTCCAGATGCAAGAAAGAAAAGAGATGTGTGGATGTCTAACCCGCACAATAGTACAGCCTGGGTCGGAAGGTTTAAATAGAATATTTTTTGTTTTTCTTTGTTCTTCTCCGTTTTTTTTTTTTTTTTTTATCCGATACGCATATACTTTAATTTTTTTCTATTTGACCCTAAATACTTTTTAGCAAAATATCAGCTGTCTGGGATAATGTTAACATGTGCCGAATTGATGGGAAAATCTTAATATGGATATTAGAAATTTCCCGTCAATCCAGCATATGTTAACAATATCCCAGAGAGCTGATATTTTGCTAAAAAGTGTTTAGGGACAAATAGGAAAAAATTAAAGGGTATGTGTATCGGATTTAAAAAAAAAATCCCCTCATTTAAAGGGGACACTCTAACACACACACACACACACACACACACATATATATATATATATATGACACAACTTCAATGGCATTTCAAGCTATTTCCAAACACAGCACTATTGTATTAGAATTAATTTATGTAGTCCTGTAAATGAAGGAAAAATACTTTTCAAATGACCCCACATAGCTTTTCATGTTTTAAGTTTCCATTCAGAAAGTTAATAATTCACTTAACAGCCAATAATGAAATCAGCAATCTTCTGCACATAAACTGGATGAGAAAGCAAATTCTTCTGTGTTATATTTGGTGCATCAGAAAGTTCTGTCCACTCTTGGTTACAACAATTTTCAGCAAGCATTCACATATTCATTCAACACATATTTGGTTCTCTTTTATTTTATCGCTAAATGTATACATATTGACCTAGCAAATGAACTAAAATAAAGATGATTCATGTTAGTATTAAGTGAGATACGATCCTGTACTTATCTGATAAAATTCATTTGCACCACTGTATTTTGTATGAATTCTAACAAAGAAGAAATGCTACAAAAGCATGTAGAAATTTATTGAAAATTTTTATTGAAGGTACAGTTTCTGATGGAACATGTAGAATGTTGATTATTTAAAAATAACTAATTAATTTAATAAATGTGTTAGAATTATTATTTTATTAAATTACTCCAGTGTTTTTAAGGTCTCCTGGATAATGCATGTTCACGATGCTACGAACCATCATTGATATTGGCTATTAATAAGTGATTTATTAACGTTACGTAGCTGGCATTACAATATCATTGTTCTTTCACTGGTTGCACCGTCAATTTTAAAACTTTGACACAATTCGTCAGCAGCCAATGGTGTTTCGAGTTTGTTCTTTTTGTTGTATTTTCTAGGTGTGGCAACACACAATATGTAGATATTTTGTCTGGATGCAGTATAAATATGAAATTGTGAGAGAAGCTTCTTGCTATGTTTTTCTTGTCTTTGTGTTTGCCACTGGTGGCACAGGTAATATTTTTCTTTACATTTTTTTAAACTAAATTTTTCCGGCCAAGTGTTGCTGGATATTTAATTATATGTGTGTTGATTTATAAAGTTATGTTCTGAAAATTCGTGCAGTTTATGAAGTCTTCTACTTATACTCTGCTAACCCTTTCGTTTATCGAGAGAATAACAGGGTTATGGGCTCAGATGCTCATTGAAACTCTTGTTTGTTGTGTGTAGAAGTGAAGAATTTCTTTTAAAATATATGAACTGTCTTACATCATGAACTTCTGGAACTTTTATTGTACTGACACCAACTCTTTAGTTGTGCTGACTCGGGAGCTGCATCAATGATTAATTCAGAGTTCGACAACATCACCTTTCTAACAGCAAATAACTGGAAGCTGTGGAAAGTAGAAATAAAGGTGTTAATGCATATTTGTGTCTAGCAGTTCATTAACGATATGAGTAATGATAATGAAACAGAGGGAGCTGAAAAACTGACATGGCAAGAAGCTTAAGATTTGAAATTAAGGAAGGATTATGCAAGGAAGTATAGAATTAAGGAAATTAAGCCTGTACCATAATTCATCAATCTCTAACTGCAGATTTTCATCTATTAATTGCTGAAACCATAGATGGAGCCAAAACTTATTTTATATGACCATTTTGAATCTACTACCAGAATCAGAGTAATCAAACTTCTTGATGAGTTCTTCAATACCCAATACATTCCTGAAGAGAATTTGGGTTTATTCCTTTGTAGATTAAAAGGGGCTGCACAGAGTTTGAATGAAGTTGGGTGTAAACTATAGAATTTATACCAAGGCTATCAAATGATTCGTAATTTGCCGCTGGAGTTCTGTGCTACAGTTCAAGCCATTTACTGATGGAAATATGAAGATTTTGTTCCAGATAAGATAGAAACAGAACTGTTACTTGAAGAAAATAGGCTCAAGTGTGTTTTAAACTGTGCTTTTTCTGAAAATGAGAGTAATTTAATTGAGCTTTCCTCTGAAGCAAATTCATCTGAATTGGGTAATGTAAGTTGGGTACTTGATACCACGGCTACTGCCCATTTTTGTGGTAATAAAAATTTGCTTTTAAAATTTGAATCGGTTTCAGTTATAAAAATGTCATTACCTGTGGGTGAAAAGGAGGAAAAGGCTCTATAGGAGGAAAAGGCACAGTTAAATTTCTAATACAGTGCAAAAATGGTTAAATATAATGAAATAACGTTAAAAAATATGTACTGTATAATTCAAAGTTAAGGAGGAATTTATTTTCTGGAGTTAAACTGATAAAACTTACTAATATTAATTTTGTAGGTAGTAATGGTAAAGTTTCTATTTATGATAAGGATTGGGATTTTTTGTTTTATGCTAGTAGAAAAAAATGAATTTTATTTTTTAAAACCTTTTAAATATGCAACTAGTAAGGGAAAAACAATTCAGTCAATGTTTCATCTAACCAGGTTGAAGACTTTAATGTTAAAGCTTTATGGCCTGAAAGGTTTTATCGTATTAATAATGAGTATTTAGTTAGCACTAATAAAAATAAATCTACTAAGGGTCTGCCTGAGCTATCTAGATAGACTGAAAATTGTATTTCCTGTAAATTGGCTAAATTTAGGAGAATACATTTTAAATCCATAGGTAATATAAGTTCAAAATATCCCTTTCAGCTGTTGTATATGGATTTATATGGGCCTTTGCCAACTGCATTTCATGGTGGTGATAGGTATTTCTTTTCTGTTATAGATGATTTTTCTAGAAAGGTTGCAGTTTATACTCTTAAAAATAAGTCTGATGTTTTTAAAACTTTTATTAGATTTCAGAAAAGAACAGAAAGGTTTTGGGGTAGAAAGATAGTCTCTATTCGTACAGATGGGAGACGAATTTTGAAATCATGAAGTTGATAGTTTTTTTTTTGGAAAAACAAAGAATAGCTCATAAGAAAACTAATCCCTGTTCACCTGAGATGAATGGCTGTGCTGAAAGGTTTAACCTCACTGTACTTGATGGTGTTAAACTCTTCTAAATTCTAGAGGCTTATTCCAAAATTTTTGGGGAGAGGCCTTATCATGATTTGTTTACGTATGGAATAAAATCTGCCATAGAAATACAAAAACTCTTTTTGAATTGCATACGGGTAGTAGAAGTGAGTTCGGGCTCTATTTTGGCAATCCGAGCCCGCCCGGGCCCGAAACATTTTCAAACTGAGCCTGCCCGAGCCCGAAAAATTTTGTGTGATCAGAGCCCGAGCCCGATATTGAAAGTGATACGCTACTCAACGCATACACAATAGTCAAATTAAATACCTTTTCCTTTTTCAAATTAATTTTCTTATTATCAGTCCTCTTTTTAACTAACTATAAATGTTATTATAACAATTTATAATGTCTGTGTCTCTGTATACATGCATATATTTCTCTGTATAATATATATTTACAGTGCAAACCATTGTTTACAACGCGCCTGTCGGGGGACAAAAAAAAAAGCCCGATTTATTCGAATGAGTGATATAATGAGGCCCAATATAACGAATAAGGAAGGATTACTGTATAACATTATGACATTCTGATGCATCCCGTTGAAAAAAAGCTCTATTTAGAAAAAGGAAAATCAAAGCTACTAAGGTTTGCAAGATTATTTTGCGATTTATAACAATATCCCTTATTTATTTAAAACTAACTTTTACAAGGAACTGCAAAATATTTTTTTTACGAAAGAAACAGCATGTTTATTTCCCATAGAGCAACTGCCAGTTTTTTTTTTTACATTTCTAGTTAGTGAAGTATAAAGTAAACGGGACTTTCAGCTTGAATCCGAGCCTGCCCGGAGCCCGAAGACTTGCGTGAGATTTGAGCCCGATCGGGCTCGGGCTGAGCCCGTCTCATCTCTAACGGGTAGAGAGCCCCCAGTCTCTCACTTAAAGAAATTCGGCTGTCTTACATTTGTTGGAGTGCCTAAACAAAACCCTAGGAAGCTCATTATGAGAGCTAAATAATGTGTGGGCATGCCTGAACGACAAAGGGGTACCGGATTTGGCTAATAGACACACCAAAGTTATTGAAACTATTAGTGTTATATTGGGTAAGGCAAAAAAAAAAAAGGGAAGGGGGGTTGATTTTCTGAAAGATAAGCAACAAAGTTTTTCATTTATAAATTTTCTAGATGGTGGTAATATTGTTTCATTTTTACATGATTATGATGATAATCATCATAATTCTGAAATTAAAAATCTGGTGTGAAACATCCACACGACTTCCATTACCTACTATTAATGTATTATATGCACTTTTTAGACATAATGTTATCAGAAGACATAGAATTGAAATAATGAAATAGACACCTAAAAATTTTCCAGTAACAGAAAGTTAATACACGCGTAAAACCATAAAATCAAGTTTACACAGCATTTTTTATTTATTTATTTATTTATTTTTTTTTTTTTTAAGAAACAGAAATGAAAAGAAAATTATAAAGTGTTTTATTTATTTAAACACCAATTTCCAATATCTAAAACTGATCTATCAGATCAGGATGACTATTAATTTTCCTGCGATAACCAAGTAAAGCCTGAGAAAGGATATTTAAAATAGGTTTATGTAACAATTTTTAATAAAATTGTTAGAGCCGTTTTTGAGATACTGACTTTTACCAAAGCTTGGCATACTTAACTGTTGACCAAAAAACAACAATTACATATTGTTACGAAACTGTAAATAATTGTGTTTATTTTTGTATAAATTCTTTCAAAGAGGCTTAGTAAGTTGATAAAGTGCTAATTTTGTGCATTTCTAGTCGCAGCCGAGATACTGAGAAATGTTTCTAAAGAAGAAAGGAACGACTTCGAGGCCTTGACTAGAGCACTGGAGCTACGGTTTGGAGAGAAGTGTTCTAAGGACTATAGTCGCCTCCAGCTAAAGTCCCGTTACCAGAAAACGGGCGAAAGTTTGCAAGAACTGGCAGCGGACATTCAGAGATTGTCACACCTAGCATTCTCAGACTGCCAAGCTGACACTCGAAACGATTTAGCTCTTCAGTACTTTATCGATGCAGTTCGGGATCCAGAAATTCAAAAAGCGCTGAGACTCTCCAACATCAGAGACGTAGAATCAGCTTTAGGCTATGCACTTAGGATAGAGGCAGCCCAACAAGCCTCCCGGAGAGACCGCCATACCATAAGAGCAGTCTCTTTAAACGATACGCCTGCTGGTGAAAATGAAATGAAGAGAAGTATCGAAGAGATCTTAAAGAGATTGCGCAGCCTGGAGAATAACAAGGAAATAAAGGACCAGAAGATAAAGTGCTGGGGCTGTGGAGGGGATGGTCACGTGAAGAGGAACTGCCCTGTACGACCAACTATAGGAAATCACCCGTCTTCACCATCACTACAAGGAAACTAAGAGGAGGCCATCTCGCGGGGCGGAGGTTGCCTAAAATTAAAGAGCCCCAATTTACAGTATTTCATGTTTCATCGATGAGTGGCGACGATAATGGACTTCACGTCTATGGCCAAGGCAACAACGCCACCTGCCGGATGATTCTGGACACGGGAGCCAACGTGACCATCATTAGAACGGATTTGGCTCAAGAACTAAAAGAGAAGATCATCTGGACGCCGCCCTGCGTTAAACTCCAGACTGTGACCGGAGACGAAATCAAAATATATGGAAAAATGAACTTGGCCATCACTTTTGGGAATGCCAGTTACCATCATATGGCATATGTGGCTGATATAAGAGATCCTTTAATCATTGGAATTGATTTCCTGAGAAAATTTAACTTTCAATTGGACTTCAAGAATAATGAACTGCATTCGAGTTCGGAAGACATCGCTGTGTTCAACACTGAAAATCAAGACATTCAGACAATTTGCCAGATAACAGCCAAGTCTGAAATTTCCATCCCTCCACACACAGAGACAATAGTTTCAGGAACACCACCTACAAAGCAATACTTCCGCTATGGACTGATTGAATGCCCGAATACAGACAATAGCCCAAGAGGAGTTCTGGTAGCTTCATCTCTAGTTGATCTCTCAAAGAGTACTATTCTTGTGAGAGTCGCAAACATCAGCGATAAGGTCCGAACAGTGAAGAAGGATGAGGTGTTAGCAGCCTGCACTCCTGTAACATGCATCAACCGCCCCACGCAATCAACTGAATCCAAGTCTTCTGAACAATTAATAACGGAATTACTCAAGAATGCAGAGTTAGGAAAGGAACAGAGATGTGCTGCGGAGAAGCTACTCCAAGAATTTAAAGACCTTTTTTCTCGAACACCTGAAGACGTCGGGCGAACGAACATCACCCAGCACAGAATTGATACAAAAAATCATCCTCCAATCAAACAACATCCAAGAAGACTTCCCTTTGCTAAACAGGAAGAGGTCACTGAACTTCTTGGTGAAATGCAGCACAATGATGTCATCGAGCCATCAGCGAGTCCTTGGGCCTCTCCCATAGTACTGGTGCAGAAAAAGGATGGTTCAACAAGATTTTGTGTGGATTATCGTCGTTTGAATGACATCACGAAGAAAGACAGTTACCCTCTTCCCAGAATTGACGACACATTAGACACACTTGCTAGCAATAAATGGTTCTCGACTTTGGATCTGAAGAGCGGTTACTGGCAAGTAGAATTACATCCTGATAATCGTGAGAAGACTGCATTCACCACGGGACAAGGACTGTGGCAATTTAAAGTTATGCCATTCGGATTATGTAATGCACCTGCCACCTTCGAACGCCTGATGGAGACAGTGCTAAAAGGACTTTCCTATGAAGCCTGTCTGGTGTATTTGGATGATATTATCATTGTGGGGCGCACTTTTGAAGACCATCTACGAAATATCCGAAAGGTGCTAGAGAAACTCAGAATGGCTAACCTCAAATTGAATCCAGGCAAGTGTAACTTGTTCCGTCGTGAAGTGAGCTACCTCGGTCATATCATCTCTGCCGAAGGTGTGAGAACTGATCCCGAGAAGATCTCTGCAGTCGAGAACTGGAGTCGCCCTGAAAATGTACACCAACTACGAAGTTTCCTGGGGTTATGCACTTACTACAGGAAGTTTGTCAAGGGTTTCTCAAATATTGCCAGACCACTCCACAAGCTGACGGAAGCCAAACAGAAGTTCCTGTGGACAGATGAATGTGAAAATGCGTTCAAGCGACTTAAAGAGGCCTTAACATCATCGCCTATCTTGACATATCCACAGCCCGCCAGACAGTTCATACTTGTTACAGATGCCAGCCATGAGAGTGTCGGTGCTGTTCTGCCGCAGGAAATTGATGGTCAAGAACATATCATTGCCTATTGGAGTAAATGTCTGTCTAAACCGGAGCGAAATTACTGTACCACCAGGAAAGAGCTACTCGCCATCGTAAAAGCCATAGAACATTTCGATCATTACCTCTATGGCAGAAGATTCCTGCTCCGGACTGACCATGCATCTTTAACGTGGTTGCTCCAGTTCAAGAACCCGGAAGGACAGATTGCCAGGTGGATACAACGCCTGCAGGAATATGACTTCGAGATACGTCATCGTAAAGGTACTCTACATGGTAATGCAGATGCCTTGTCACGGAAGCCCTGCTCGGAAAGCTGCAAGTATTGCTCTAGAGCCGAACAGAAATACCTGCTGATAAATCCGGTTGCCTGCCAAGTTACTGTCTCAACACCATCAGATCAAGATCCCGAGTGACGAAGAACTTAGAAAATCCCAGTTGGAAGATCCTGACATAAAGCCAATATTACAGCTGAAGGAGACGACCAGCAACAGACCTATTTGGCAGGATATTTCCAGATTTAGTCCCATTACGAAAAGTTATTGGGCACTTTGGGACTCTCTTCATATCAGAAACGGCGTATTATACAGAAAGTGGGAATCTGATGATGGGAAAAGCTTCAGATGGCAGATTTTATTACCAAGATCAAAAATTCCAGCTGTTTTAGAACAACTGCATAGTAGCTCTACCGGAGGCCATTTTGGGGTAATGAAGACTCTGCAGAAAGTTCGGGAATGCTTCTACTGGTGCAAGGCAAAGGAGGATGTGGAGAAATGGTGTAAATCCTGTGATGCTTGTGCGGCACGTAAAGGCCCGCAGAAACGAGGTCGAGGAAGACTGCAACGGTATAACGTGGGAGCACCATTTGAACGGATTGCAATCGACATCTTGGGTCCTTTGCCACGGACCTCCAGTGGAAATAAATACATTCTCGTCGTGATGGACTATTTCGTCAAGTGGCCTGAGGCATATCCCATTCCCAATCAAGAGGCATGCACAGTCGCAGAGGTCCTAGTGCAGCAATGGGTGTCAAGGTATGGCACGCCCCTACAACTTCATACCGACCAAGGTAGGAACTTTACCTCTGATGTTTTCAAAGGACTGTGTGAACTACTCGGCATAGACAAAATCCGGACAACACCCTTACATCCCCAGTCGGACGGCATGGTCGAGAGGTTCAATCGTACCATCCTGAATAACCTCTCCCTTCTAGTATCAAGAAACCAGCAAGATTGGGACTCGAAGTTGCCATTGTTCCTGCTGGCTTATCGAAGTGCTGTCCATGAAACCACCGGCTATACTCCAGCCCAGATGCTGTTCGGACGTGAACTTCGTCTGCCTTGTGATCTCCTGTTTGGTTGTCCACCCGATGCGCCTTCATCGCCCGAGGAGTACATCCAAGATCTCCAGGCACGATTTGAGGACGTACACAACTTCGCTCGGGAGCGGATTAACATGGCAACGGAGAAAATGAAGACAAGGTACGATCTAAAGGCTACACAATATGAGTTCCAGGAAGGAGAGAAGGTCTGGTTGTGGAATCCTGTTCGACGCAAAGGACTCTCTCCCAAGTTACAGTGCAACTGGGACGGACCATACACAGTCTTAAAAAGGCTGAATGATGTAGTGGTGCGGATCACTAAAACACCTTCATCAAAACCGAAGGTGGTGCACTATAATAGGCTAGCCAAGTACCACAAGTAACGGTAAAATTAAAATTTAAAATGTAAATACTGGTAAAATTTGCACATGCACACTGTAAATATTTGTACATATTTGTGAATTTTGTAAATATTTCCCACTTAATTTATATTTCTATGTTATCTTTATGTGCAACTTAGTTTTTGTGTTTTAGATTGTGTAAATTTGTTTAGTTTCGCCTCTTGACCAAGGGTTGCACTGCCCGGGACGTGCAGTCCTTGGGAGGGGGGCAGTGTTACAAAATTGTAAATAATTGTGTTTATTTTTGTATAAATTCTTTCAAAGAGGCTTAGTAAGTTGATAAAGTGCTAATTTTGTGCATTTCTAGTCGTTTTAGCGTTGAAATAGCCTCATTTTCCCTTAAAAACGCATTAAAAAGCCCCAGTAATGCACGTAATGGATTTGGCGCCAAATTTGGCGACTTTTTCCCACCTTGGCTATTTTTTTGGCGACCTTGGCGAGAAAATCCTTATATGGGATATACCAAATATGGAAGCTGTAAGTTGATTGGTTGACCACTTTCTAGAGTTTTCTCGAAAAGTCTGGGCTCCATGGAACAGCATATAAGGAGCGCTTCCTCGCCAAGGCAGTTAGTTCAGTTCAGATCTCAGCCAGCTTCGCTAGTGCTTGCATTGCTCTTAAGCGTCTTTGAGAGAGGCTTGCTTCAAGTGTTATTGCTATACTGTTTGTACTGTGGATTTGCTATTGACAGCTGTTGTTTAAGCTGTGGTTACTGCTTGAATTGAAGCTGATAATTGGTTATTGACCTGTATTTTACTGGAACTTTCTGTGAATAAATTACTGAATTTTTGTACGTTTGGCCTTTCATTCTCAGACAACTCACGAACCCCCAAGTACGCAAGACTATTAATTTTCCTGCGATAACCAAGTAAAGCCTGAGAAAGGATATTTAAAATAGGTTTATGTAACAATTTTTAATAAAATTGTTAGAGCCGTTTTTGAGATACCGACTTTTACCAAAGCTTGGCATACTTAACTGTTGACCAAAAAACAACAATTACATATACATGCAAAAGGATATTTAAAAGGGGGTTAATATGACAAGTTTGAAAAAAATTCATACAGCTGTTTTGAAAGGAACGCACTTGCAGGACTTGAAATTGAGCTATTTATACAGGACGCCTATCAATTTTCCTGAACTAATCAACTATATCATTCGAAAGGATATCTAATAGAGTGTTTATACAGCAATTTTGAAGAAAATCGTTAAAGCCGTATTTGAGATATGACTTCCGGTTTCGGATGTCCCACTTCCAGTTATCCAATTTTCACCAAAATTTGGAAAATTCACCTGTACACCAGACCTGTTTTAATTATAAAGTTTCGTAGTTCAATATTTATTAGTTTCCGAGATATAATAGCCAGAAGATTCCCCATAGACATACACACACACACACACACTGACCAATTGCCAAAAACCACTTTTTTGGACTCAGGAGACCTTAAAACATGTAAATCAGGTGAAATCTCAATATCGAATTTTCGGACTGAATACAATACTTCCATTACCTACGGTAGTCGGGTAATGGAAGTAAAAATAGTACAACTGATTCAAAAAAAGACTTGGTAGATTTAAGTAGTAAAAAAGAATATTTAATACCTTGTAAATCAGTTAATTGAATAATAATAATAATAAAAAAAAAAAACAGTTCCTCTTTAAGGTAATAAAAAGATATATATTATGCAGGGGGTGATTGTGACTCAAAGATAAAAACTCTGAAAATTAGAGCCTCAAATTAGAAAAAACCCAAAATATCAAATAATACTCAAACTATTTAGGCCAGAAGCCCTCAATCCTTTTACATTTCATTCACATATCACCTGGATAACAAATGAATTACCAATGAAAGCAAAAAATAACTTTATAGGAAATATGAAAATACAGATGGGTTACAGTAAAAACCCTGAAATCTGGGATAAACCCTGAACACAAACACCCCTGATTATGGCATCAAAGGCACTAATGTAAGGTTAAGATTTTTCAATAATTTAATTTATTAACTATTGTAGAAGTAATAAAATAGAATGTGATTAAAAATATGTTTGATTTTAGCTCTAAGAATAAATAATCTGATAAAATTGCAGATTCTTTTAACTCAAGTGAATAAACCAACTTAATAGAAATAAGAATCCCTAGAAATTATAAAGAAGCTGTTAGAACATCAGAAACATCTAAGTGATGAGAAGCAATGAACCAAGAAATTAAAGTTATGTATAGGTGTGATGTCTGGGATCTTGTTAAACTACCTAGAGATGCTCCAGTTTTGGGAAATAGATTGGTGTATTATACAGTAAAAAGAATGAAAAAAGAAAAAAAAAAGTTGGATACAAAGCATGTTTAGTTGCTTAAACAAAAGCATTCATTTATGATGAAATTTTTAGTCTTGTTATAAATTTTTCAATTACAAGGTTATTTTTCTCTATATTTGTTTTCTAAAATGGTTAAATATTCAAATTGATATAAGTAATGGCTATTTATATGCTAGTTTAGATGAGACTATATATATGCAACAGCTGGAGGGATATGTTAAAGAAAAAGATTTAGTTTATAAATTAAAAACAGGCTATGTATGGCTTGCATCAAAGTAGCAGGCAATGGTACTTTGAAATGGACGATGTCTTGTTAAAATTGAATTTTCAAAAGATGAATTGGTACAATTGTGTTTGTAAACTAATTTCATTCTTTTATTATATGTTGTTTATATTGTGATTTTTGGTAAAACCAGAGAGGATTTTAGATTTCGGGATAAACTTATTACAGAAACATTTTGATTTAAATATTATGGTAAAAACTAAAAAATTACTAGGCATAGAATTTGAAGAAGAAGAAGGCAAGCTTTTCATCCATCAAAGTAATATTGATAAAGGTATGTAGCTTGTATTCCAAATTTTAATTTCCAATTACTTCACTGCCTATATCAAAAGGCCAAGTTTTGTCAAAGTTAGATTCTCCAGGTAAAAAGAAAGAAATAGATGAAATGTCAAAATTTCCATATAGAAATCTAATCTGGTGTTTATCATTTATTGCTGGTCAAACAAGGCCCGATATAATATATTCAGTTAAATTATTATCTCAATTTCAACCAAATTCTGGCCTTAAACATAGAAACTATTAGGTTATTTAAATTTTACTGAAAATAATAAATTAGAGTTATCAAAATTACAATTGCTTTTCAGATTAAGATTTTGCTACAAATTGTGATGATCAGGTTTCTATAGGAGGATATATTTTATTTTTAGATAAAACTCTAATAACTTGTAGAACTTTCAAACAAAAATGTAAGAGCCTTTAATCATGGAAGTTGAATACGTCACATTAACTGAGGCAGCAAAATAATTGGTTTGGATAAAAAAAGTGTTAGAAAATGAAAACCTAAGTTTAGATTTAAAAGAATGCAATTTATTTTGTGATAATCTTATCTTTTTCTGATTTTCCTTTTGAAAATTAAAGAGCTAAACATATTCATATTACGTATCATTAAATTAAATATTTCATCATATACTAGATTTTTTTTTTTTTTTTAAGTACATAGCTAGTACACTTAATTTGTTTCACAGGTTAAAGAGCAATTAATGAATTTTTGTAAGAAAGTTTTTAAAATTTAGTTTACATTTATGCCACTTAGTTCAATGTCTTGTCAGCAAGTCATGGAACTTTTTCCTGACATAATGTGAAAAAAAAAAAAAAAAATTGTATTGTATAGTATAACTTTAAATATATTTCTTGTGTTTGGATTTTTCAAAAAAAATTTTTTTTTTTTTTCATCCAGGAGATATTAAAAAGGAGGCTAAATGATGATAATTTTAAAGTAACTAATTAACTTAATAAATGTGTTAGAATTATTACATTAAATTACTTTTACCTCCAGTGTTTTTAACGTCTCCCAGATAATGCATCTTAACGATACTATGAACTGCCATCGATATTGGCTATTAGTAAGTAAATAAGTGATTTATTAACGTTACATAGCTGTAATTATGATATCACTGTTCTTTCGCCAGTCACATCATCACTTTTGAAACTCTGATGCAGCCAACTGTGTTTAGAGTTTTTTTTTTTTTTTTGGTCGTATTTCCTAGGTCGTATTTCCTACATTCAATACGTTATTTTATCTGGATGCATTATAAATATGAAACTTTGCTAAGGTTTTTCTTGCTTTTGTGTTTGCCACTAGTGGCACTGATAATCTTTTTATGTTTTTTTTTTAATTTTTCCAGCTAAGTGTTGCTGGATATTTAATTATATGTGTGTTGATTAATAAAGTGTATGCTCTGAAAATTTGTGCAGTTTATGAAGTTTTCCACTTACACTCTGCTAACACTTTCGTTAACGAGAGGATGATACAGAATATGGTTAAAAAAAATTAGAGTTATTTCAACCTTTCTGATAAGCCACACTCTGGGCAATCGTGCTTGATTGACAGCAATACTCTCAACATCATGTTAGCTTAAAATCCTTTTTTGACAACATTAGAGATTGTGGAAAAGCTGCGGAAAAGTAAGATTTAGTTCAGCAAACCATTTCAGACTATATTCAGAAACTAGGATTGGTGTAGAAATATTCAAGATAAGTCAAGTGAGAAGAATTTGAATGATCGAGCCATAATATGCACATCTCTGCTTCCATGGCATAAAAGCGAACCCTTCTTAGATCAGATGATAACTGGGGATGAAAAGTGGATTACCTATAAAAACATAAGAAAAAGAATATATTGTGAACTATAAACCTGCCCCTCCATTTCTGGAAGAATGTTGTGTATATGTTGGGATATTTAAGGACCAATACACTTCGAGTTGTTAAAACCAAGCGAAAAGCTGAATTCAGAGAGGTACTATTACATCAGCAATTGGATAATTTAAAAGCACCCCCCCTCCCCCCCAAGAAAAGAGACTGACGTTGGTTAATAGGAAGGGCATCATACTGCTTCTTGATAATGCCAGGCAACACACTGCTTTGGGAACTCGTCAGTAACTCACAGAGCTAGGCTGGGAAATTCTGTTGCATTTACCCTACTACCCAGAACTAGCACCCTCTGATTATCACTTGCTTCTGTCCTTACAAAATTTTTTGCACGAAAATGTCAAACAAGTACTGGTTCAGTTTTTCACCTTTAGGGATAAAGCATTTTTTAAAAATACTAGTATGATACTAACACGAAAATCACATCTGTGTATAAAACAAATTATAAAGTAGATTCATTAAAAAGTACAGAATTTTATAAAATTGATCAAAAATAACAGAATTTAAAATTTTAAGTGGTCCCTAAATGAAAAGTTTCTAATTAGAAAAATGTGCCTCATATTTTAACATGCTGAAAATTTATACTTTAACTTATTAACATAAAAGTTCCCAGAGATATATTAAATGTTTCTATTTGTTTGTTTTCAATCATAATTTGTGTATCACTCCTGAAACATGTTCTGCCAGGATGTTGTTTTAAATAGGAAAATTGACAAGATTTTTCTTTTATTATATATTTGAGATTTTTTTTATGCAATACTAAAGTTTTAAACTTAACTTTATTAATGTATAGGACATATTTCACTCACTGGAATTTTTCACTTTCTATTAGATATGAGTATTACAACAATATCATACTGGTTCAAGTTAAATATTCAAATCTTTCTTACAAATTTATTAGTAGATGAAGTTACAATATTTGTTCTTTCCATCTTTTCAACAGTTGGTATAAGCTGGTTTTCATAATGTTGATCTCTTGTTCTTTTGCTCTGATTGAAATTAACTATGGTTTGATCTGCCTTATGCAACACAGCTCTGTATCTTTAGAAATAAATAGGATTTACATCTTCTGTAATATGATATATATGCACAGAACAATTTATTTTAAAGATTTCAATTTTGTAAAATTGAAACAATATCTCTGAATCGACACATAACTCTATTTGAATTTATTAGGCTGTTTCATGCTCTACAACCTTTGGCTATGGATATTTAATTACAAAGACAATCAGCTTTTAAATAGACCACATAACCATTGAGTACAGCATGGAACTGATCGCTATCATCTTCTTATAACCCCAGTGGCAGAAACACCGCCACAGTCGTGGACGCAGAAAAATGGGTTGCAGACAGTTTTTGTCTACACTAATAAAAATATAAGTCCGCAACTTTCAGAGACCCTTTGTATTAATAAAAAAGAATTACCCACAACTTTCAGACAGTCTCTGTCTGCAGTCATAAAAAATTGTCTGCAATTTACGGACATTTTTCACCCACGACAATGCGCTACCGATGTATGACGCTCTCTGGTAGGAATTCTAGAGCCCCCTATAGCTGCCTTGGTAGGAATACACAAAACAATCCTTAACCACAGCGACTTAGGGAGCCTAGATCTCCCTTGATAGGCAGTGTTATGCGTGCATTCTTTTCTCCTGTTACCTGCTACTGAGATTCTACGGAAATGTAGAAAAGTGCTAATTTCATTTAAAATTGCTTCGAAACTTCTCCTTCACTTCAAAATTCACTTCTAAAAATTTCTGTATCAAAACTAGAACTAATACTTTTATTATTTATAATTATTTAGATTGTGTTGTGTCAAACATTGCTATAAAATATTTAATTGAATGAGATCAACTTATTATTTTATAACTGTTTATACTATATTGTTCTGTAGTAAAATTGTATTTGTGTATTGTTGCACGAGATCACCACTGTTGTTAGGTCCACCCCCACCCCCAAAGATTGTTGCTATCATCTTTCAGGCTTTTTGAGTGTAAGCCATTTGCTCCCCTGATCTACACGCAAATTTCACAGACAGATTATGAAATTTTAAAAGCCTGCCACAGACAGCTACAAAACTTTCTGCCACTGGGCTTATAAAAGATGTGAGTAATACATTTACATGTGTAATTCTTTAACAAGCTTAGCAATCATGGAATTTTCCATTTATTATGAATAAAGTAAATGATTTTTAAAATAAAACAAGCAAATTGCATTTAAGATTTATTGAAACTTTCCATTTCGGAGCATAATTTTTAAATGTTGTTTGAAATAAAATTTCTTTTCATCAAAGAATATATTTATTTAGAATGGGAAGAAAAGCAATAAATAAAAAATAAAAGTAACATTCATTTTTTTTCATCACAGAGAAGTACAACACTAAATGTCTAAAGAAAATCAATTTTATGCAATTCAGAAAATGCTTTATTTATTTTATTTTTACATGAAAATTCATAACTTTGTCTCAAATTATCACAGATCTATGGTTCAACCGTCCATTTTAAAGATATTGATGAGTTCTTTTGAAAGATACCCATATTGAAAATTTTCACCATTAAGGAAGTAGCTCCAACCCCTAGGGGGAGGGTGAACAATTCTCTTACTTACATAAGGGGTTTTTTCCCTCTAGTTTTCTATCATCAATAATTCTCTCATTAATTTCACAATCATTCATTAAAAATAATTCTCATTATGCACATTTATACAAAATTTTGTCCTATACTGCCATGTGAAAAATTTGGAAAAAGGTGGGATGATAGTGTCACCTGTTGAGAGCAATTGATCCCAAAATGTCATCTACAACAGTTTAGGTACAAGTCCAACTAAATACAAAGTTTGTTCATTGATTCATTCATAAAATTTGTGATACAGACATTTTTTTTAAGTCAAATTATGTTCAGGTTGTCCCAAAACACACAAAACCATCAAAAACTGGAGGCTGAAAATTTTCATGAATCCAGTATTTTTTTGTATATAGAAGAAAGTAAAAAAAATGCTTATATAAGGAATCAGAAGAAAATTGTTAGAGCTGTTTGAGATATTAATACCAACTTTTGATCCCTTTCATCAAAACTTGGCTAAGTTATTTATACACCAAACCTATCTTAATTATATAATTTTGTTGCTCAATCTTTTTTATTTTGGAGATACCATAATCAAAAGACCCCTGAATCCCCCCCCCCCCCAAAAAAAAAAAAAAAAACTAACTAAATAAATAAATCTGAATTAAGGTGTTTTAAAAACATTTAAATCAAGTGAAAATTAAATATCAAATTGTTTAATAGACCAATTTCCATTACCTTTGATAGTCGAATAATGAAAGCAAAAACAATAAAAGAAGAAACTAGCAAAGTTATTTTCAAAGATAAAATAATTTATTAATATATATTTTTTTACTATAAATCAATAAATATGCCATCAAGAAAATACAAACAAGTAAAACATATTTTTTTAATATTTATTCTAGATTTCAAAATGAATAAATAAATTAATGATATAGAAACAATCTATCAATGAAAATGAAAGTTTGCAAGAGAGAAACAAATGCCCAAAATATACTGCTATACTTTAAACTAATCTATAAAAGTTGTTCGTAGAATTATTATTTATATTGTATTGTTCTTTTAATAATCATTTTGCATATAATAATAAAAAGAATTTAGATTCAATCCACAAGGTAGTTTTTTTTTTTTTTCTCTCTCTCTCGAGGAGGTGGATTATAAAATAACCCAATGTATGTTTATAACAAATAAAGAAAAAAAATAATTACCAACAATAATATTTTTATGGATTAGAAAATGAGCTGACAAGTTTGACATAGATCTCAGCAAATTAACTTCCAGCACAAGTGAGTAACAAAACAACTTCTTAATATTTAAATAAGCATCAGCACCAATAGAAAAAGTCGGGGGGGGGGGGGGGACATGACTTTTTACATTACTCTATATAATTTCTCTGTAGGAGATGGGGAGAAAGAGGGTTATATTTTAATGAAACAATATTTCTCTCTTGTAATAATTAACTATTAATTTCCAAAATTATGAAAAGTAATTTGAATCAAATTTCAAAATTGAGGGGGCAGGTTATTCATTCCCCTTCCTTTGTCTATAGTTGCCGGTAACCTGTAAGCGAGAAAATTTTTTTGTAATAAATTACACACATGAAAACATTATGCTTGTACTTGCTGTCATACAAGTAGAAATATAAGGAAAGATTTTGCATTTAAATTATTTTAATAATATATTACAGAAATAAAACACACCACTTACATAAATTTTTATGTTAAGTCAAAAAATATGAAACTTCATATATTTAAAAGTTCTTTGAATTTGGATATTACGTTTAATAGGACATCACATATTTAAACCTCATTTGTGGTTAGTGATTGCAAGCAAGTCCTTTCACATTATTTTTAGAGCAATATACTGCAAAATAAATTTTGAAAATTTCAAAACACACTTAACCCATTGCCTAACAATTTATATTATATTTCTCTAACATGGACCAGTTATGATTAAATTTTGTTGAAATGATACTATAGTAATGTAAGGTACTATCTGATTGGTCAAACCAGATTAGCAGCCGAATTTACGCATTGATTATTCTAGAGATTTGGGCTACGATGTTTAATCTTAATACATTTGAAATGTACATTTTCTTAAAAAAATGTTGACTTTTTGGAACTTATTTGGAAGTATTTAATGCCAGTTAAGTCTGAAATTCTTAGTTAGCTGTTCAGCAGAACGGTGGTAGTGCCATCAATTGACCTTATTGGAAACCATCTTATTAAGTTACAAATTTTTGAAATTATATATTTCTTTTTTAGATTTTTTTATTTATTTATTTTGTAGATACATTATTAACTATGGAATTTCTGTTATGTATGGTAATATAGTAATTTTATGAAATATTTTATTTTTAATATTATAAAAATCTATTTTAATTCTAAGAATTTTTAACTTAGCAGCGTAAAAACATACTTTCTAAAATTGAAATTATAATGCGAATATAAAAGATTTAGACCTCTTTTAAGCCTCTGCAAGACCTGTCATTCATTGACAGACAATTCACGAACTCCAGTACACAACCACACAATACAACGCTTTCTCAGCATCTCATTCTCCTGTTTGTTTATATTTAATAGTATGCAGTTCCTAACCACATGTTTGTTTCTGAGTTTGATAATTTGAGCTGTGAACAACTAGGAGATAATCTGCAGGAGAAAAAAATTTGCTTTTTTCACACACATAGTCCACAGACCATGCACACATAATTACAGAAATTGTTGATGGAAGCACTATAAACATTCCCACAAATTTTGATGTATCAGCTATAAGTTATAGCTTTGTGATTTAAATTCATGTTTTAGAATTTTTTTCTTTCTTGCATATGCTTTTTGTACAGGCATACCAACAAACAAAAGCCGAATAATAATACTGATTATAATATTTTACTTTCGAGTTCTGTTAAATAAGGATCTGTTGTAAATTTAAAATTAACAAGAATTGTTTGAATTGATTAATCTTACCTTCAGTAGTCCATATCAACGAGATAAATAAAGTAGAGTGATAAATTGTAACCCTGACATGGTCCAACATGAGTCATGTGACATAAACCATTTATGTGTTGGTTCCCTTGGTAACAGCTTATTTTCAATAAATTTCTATGGCAATGGTTTGGAGATTGTACTCAGCGAAAATCATAACCGCCAATGTTTTTGTTTACTTATGTAGTTTAATATTTTTTTGTTCTAAATTATTTTAGTTTTATTTTATTTCGTGTAGTTGAAATCTAACCGTCAAAATATTTAAAAATAGTTGATAAATTATTATTTGTTGTTAAATTTAGCTCTTTTAAAAGTTTAACTTTTCTTTATAAACACTTTTAAACTTTGTTGGGAAATGATACAATTTATTTCAGTTACAGGAGTGTCATGTGACCTAATAATAATGATAATTTGCCAAACTGAAATTTTAAATGCCAAAATAGCGATAAAAGGCCAAGCATAGCAATCTATTGGTTCATGTCACGTTATTCATCTTGAACCACGGAAAGCTAATCCTTATCCATTGAATCAGCACTCTTAATTTATTTATCTCGTTGGTCCATATTAACTTACATTTGAAATAGTCATCAAAATATATTTAGCAGAATTAATTAAGGCATTAATGAATTTAATCATTCAATAGAATTACAGTTTCAGATGCAAAGATATTTCATATAAAAATAGTTTGAATTGCATGTTGTCTATTAAGAAATATTTATGAAAATAAAAGTTGTAACAAAAGAAACATTATTGCTAGTAAATTACACTTCTTTACAGTCTGTCAAACACAGAAAGTGACTGGTAAAATTAATCACCACAATCTACTAGTGCAATATATGAAACACAAAGTCAGAGATTTTAATAGCTTGGTAACAAATTACAGAAATGAAACATAAAATATGACAAACAAGGAATATTGTAATGATATCACAGGGGGGGGGGGGGGGAGGGGGCACTGCTGAAATTTCAAACAATAAAATGGAAATTTATGGCTTTGCATGTAATAAAAATTCTTACCACAGTAAATTATGGATAATGTATCCTTTTGGAAGACAAACTTTAAGCATGTGTAATTATAGTTCAAAGATGTTGAATTTAGAAAAATAAATGAATACTATTTTTATTTTATAAGGTATTGCATGCCTTATTTATTTCTGTTATATTTTCGCATGTGAAATACTCAACCAATTTAAAGAATAAAATAATCAAAAATAATTATTTACTTTTGCCTTCACATAAACATAAAAGATCTGTATATATACATATGTAAAGCAGACAAACCAGGTTACACTAAAAAGACCAATTGAAAAAGAAAAATTCTATACCTAAAAAAGAGAAGCTATGTAACAAATGACAAAAGTGTAGTAATATTGGAGAAATATAACTTTATTATTATTATTATTATTATTGAATGTTAAAAAGTACATCATATAAGAATACAAAGATAATACATAATATAAAGATTTAGTTGTATGCTAGGAATTTTTTCCTTTCAAAACTGTTGTATACTGAAACTTCAAACAAAAAGTTTTAGGTGGGGGGGGGGGGGTGCAGAGGGGAAGAGTAAAATAGCTATGTTATTTTCTTTAAGGGGTCCATCACAGTTCATCAAAGTCATTTACAACCCATGTTATTTTATGGGTAAAATTGTTTATAAAATTACACATTAGTTAAATTGTTATTTTTTAATTCCGTTTCCACATTCTGAAAATACAGAACTGTTAAATTAGTTCTAGTTTTCCAAATATTTATTTAAAAAATTTTTAAATGTGAATTTTCACTAAATACCCTTTTCTTATTTTCTAGCTGAAAAATTACATTTTTGGAAAACTGTTACTAATTTAATGGTTGTGAATTATCTGAATGAGAAAAGGAATTTATAAATATCAATTAGGTAATGTAAGGTTGCTACGGTACCTGGAAAACAGGGAAAATTCAGGGAATTTTGAAATTTTTTGGAAAACATTGGAAAATTTTTTCATAATCAATTTTTTTTTTTTTTTTTTTTTTGAATGCTTCATCATGAATCAGTTAGGATTTTTTTCTCTAACTATAATGTTAATAAAATAAATAAACGTTAAATATGTTCAATTGACTTTGCGGCATGAGTGTGTGTCATCTATTTTACTTGTAAAAGAGACAGGGAGAACTCTGGGAATTTTTTCTCCTGATTTGTGTAGCAACTCTGTAATGAGTAATTCTATAAACAAATTTCACTATAGACTTGCATGGGATTTGATGACTAGAGATGGAGAAATCGTAAGAGGGAGAGAGCAGCCTTAAGAAAAGTGAGCAAAATACTTAAGGAAAAGTACTGTTTTATGACATTATACTTCATTTCACAGTTTTAGCAATGAACTCTTGAAATACAAATACTTTAATATAAGAACCAAAATTATATAGATGCTTCTTATAAACATAAATTAATCTATAAAAATATTGCATTCTTCAATGCACTTCATACTTCCCCTAGCTTTTCGTTATTTTAAATTCATTGAAAAACTGACATATAGTTTATTTAAAATAAATATCAGGAACATATATACATAAAGTCCTTTCAAATAAACACTTCCTCGAAACGTGTTTCTTAAATGACTACTTTTAGCTGATGACAGGGTTCAATGACTATTCCTGAGATTTAACTATACATAAATGAAAGACACACATGTACAATCTAATGAAATAAAGATGCATAAATGAAAACTTGCATAACAGTCACTGTTCAAGTGTTATTGAAGGTAACTAGTAAAAGGCAACTTAAGTATCATTCTTGATCTTTCACAGGTTTTTCTACTTTATGATCTTCTGAAGGTTGATGGCTTTTTTTCATTTTCTTTGCACGGATATCTGCTAACGTCTGTTCTATTGACCTCTGATCTTTTTTCTGCTCACTAGGAACTAAAAATAACAAATAAAAGGAGAATAATAAGTCTACATTCATTAATTTAAGTGTAATTTAATATAGATAAAGATCGATCAAACAAACTTACAGTATTAACCTGTTTTACCTCACTTTTTGCAATTGCAGAAATCCCATGTAAATATGAATGAAAGACAGTTTCTTATATAAAGTATAAGAAATCTCACTCATCCTCAAAATAGAAAACTGGTATAAAGGGGATGAAAATTACACTTGCTTATTCTAGTGTTTGCTTCAATAGTAAAAAGCAATTTCTGAGTACAGAGTTTTACTTTATCTGAAAAATACTTTCTTATTTACATGAGAGTTCAGCAGAAAGAATTTTGGAACCACAAAAAGAAGATAAAAGCTACGCCCACTAATGGAGGAATAAACAAGGTTTCCAGATGGAGGAGAAACACATAATTCATGCTAGCAGAAGCTTAATGAACACTAGCAGAACCCTATATGGTCTAGCTGACAAAATATTCACACCAAACAAATACTGATTTCCACATGCTATTTTTCAGCTGCCCTTTAAATAGGACAATGGGATAAAATCAGTTAACAAAGTGACATATTTAAATGCACTACTGGTGCTGAAATCAAAATTTTGAAAATAATAACATTTTTCAAGAGTTTACTGTTTCTAAAATTATATAAAATACTTTTATACATGTTACACAGATTAAATAAATAAAACACTAGTAATATAAACACGCATTGCAAAAGTTAATTTTTGACTTGCTATGCAAATTAAATTATGGTATAATTTTTCATCTATTTTACATCTAAAAGAAAATAATAAATCTTTCCTTTTGATTCTACAGAAAAACTAATATTTTTGAGTTGTATCAATATCTAAAATGTCATGCCTAAGTAGATTTTTTATTTTTTCAGATCCCTTTAGACATTCAAGCAGAATAGCCAAATATATTACAGTTGCAGAAATTGCGCAGCATGACAGCGAGAGCTGCAGATTGTTTAGAGCTCTACAGATTAAATTAACCTATCAAAAAAAAAGTACCAGGCTTAAAAATACAAATATCATTTATATTATGTTTCTAGATTACTATACTAAATACATATTCTCAATTTAATTTTTTATAGATGCAAATTTGGCATATCTCATGAATTACTAATATTTCTTGTGATTCTAGATTTGATCTGCCATTGCTGAATCACAAACAAGTTTTGTTTTGCTGTAGATAAATACGTTAAACTCTAATACTGGGTATATTACATTTAATATGATAACTAGTATACTGTGGATATCAGAAAATTTTCTTCTATATTATTTTAAAGCCCCATTTATCACCAAACATGTACAAAAATTTAATCAACATAGTTTCTCAACAAAAATTTTATAAATGCAATTTTGTGAAATTTTAACTAATATATGCTGAGATATATTCATCGGAAAAACTGATTGCAGTGCTCCTATATTTTTACATGTGTTTCATTATACTGTCGTCATTATCTAAGAATATTATGTTTTTAAGAACAGTATTACAGCATTAAAACCTACAACAAAAGTTTCTTTTTTTTTTTTTTTTTTTTTTTAAAGTGATGACCATATAATAAAACACTTGTGAAAATATAGGAATGCTGGGACCCCTGTAATTTTCATAGTGACAATTTCTCATATCAAGTTTGGTGCATTTATACCTAACCTTCCTGTAAATGGGGAAAATTGCAGCATAGCAGCCTCACCTGTTGGGAAATTAATGCTGAAATTTAATCAGCACTAATTTCGTCAAGGTCAAATTAAATATAAAGTTTATATCATACACACAAACAGATATTTTCTAAAAATGATCAAATTATGTTCAGGACATCTCAAATCCATTGAAAACTGTAAATCAAAAGTTTTCATGAATCCGATAATTTTATCTTATATATATATCAGGGTTGGCAAGGTTTCGGACACTATGGTAAAAAACACGGTATGAACCATGGTTTTTACCGTACTGTCCAAAACCTTGGTGTCTTAAACTGTCCTAAACTGTCCAAAACTATAGTTTTTAGTAGAATTATATTTTATTAAAATTATGCAAATATTTGAAAAATTTACAAAATTATTATAATTATTGTTGTTTTGTAACATTTTTCCAGTATATTCCATAATGTTTAGTGAAAAATACATATATTAACAATTATAATATTCAAAAGTAAAAATTTATTACTGAAGTTTTAATGGAAAAATGTGGATAATTGTACCTCAAATATTGATATTTATAATATTTACACACACATACACAGTATGTATAAGCAACGTGAATAAATATATCAAGAGAACAAATTAATATATAATTATTATTATTATATATATAAGATTTATAATAAATCATCTTGAAATAAATATTAAAAATGTGCAGCTACCCCACAAACATATTTTATTTTATTTTTGAATAAATGAGAAAATATATATGTAATTTTTTTTTTTTTTTTTTTTTTTTTTTTTGGGGAGGGGGGGGGCTCAAATCTGCTGTTTTTGAAAATGCATATACTTTATTGTCTAATTATAACTTTTATATTTTATTTTTTGTATCTTTTAATGTTATGTAATTTATGAAAGAACTTTTAAAAATAATTTCTGTAAAATATTGAATATGTACAAGTTTTTTGTAATTAAAAATAAAAGACAAATTATTCATTTTGAATATAATATCATACATTTTTTATTGTAAGAAAATTTTTTGAGTCATTAAAATTATTTTTTTTTTATAGCTATTTATAAATTGTAAATTTCTTAACTTAAAAAGGTCTAAATTTTCAGTATAAAATACTTTTAATTACTAATTATAATTGCTACTGAGAATGTAGAGAATAGAATTTCTTATAATTTTAGGTTTTGGACACTTTCGGACAGTTTTGTACAGTTTTAGACAGTTTAGGACACTTTTGGACGGTAAAAACCACCTGTCCTGTCCAAAACCAGTTTCAGACGTCCTAAACCCCAACCCTGATATATATATATATATATATAGAGAGAGAGAGAGAAGGAGTAAAGAAGCATAATTTACTAACTAAATAAATCACAAAAAAATGAAACATTTATAATTAAGTACCAAATCCAAATTGCTTGTTAGGAGTGGTTATACGAGCAGCAGCTAAACCAGCATCTCGTCCTAAAAGTTTTTCATATTTCCCAGCAAAGTTTCTATTAGGAATAACTTCCTGTTTTCTTTTTTTACCAATCTGAGCTTCTTCTTCTTTTTCTTTTTCCTGAATAATAACAACAATAAAATGACATTCTAAACATTTGTAAAAAAAATAAATAAACAAACAATATACTGTTATAAAACAAAATTAATATAAACTGCAGATTAAATTATATGATGTTTAACATTAAGTTAATAGTGCTTCATTGAACCAAGTATAGGTAATTGAAGTAGTACTAAAAATGTAGAAAATTTTTCTAAAAAGAATCATTTTTATAAACCTGAATTTTGTGAAAGGGCTGTTTTTATCAATATTAATTACATGAAGGAGCCATTTTATAGATCTGAATTTTATGAAGGGCCAATAAAAGGGCCCCAATAACATTAATAGGGGTAAAAAAAAAAAAAAAAACTTAAAATTTGTTCATTACTGAAATATAATTTCAACCAATTTCAATTTCTTTATTTATAAATAATTAATCAATATATATATTTTAACAATGTAAGATATGACTTATCTCTTATTATAAAACTTTGCATTTTGCTGTAACAATTATCTGTTATGTAATTTTCTGCAAAAAAAAAAAAAAAAAAAAAAAAATCTAACTTTTAAATTACTTTAACATAGGTCAATTAAATGAAATATAAAAATATTGAATTTTGTATAACCAGCATTAGAATACCTACTTTGGAGATATTCATAAAGATTAATTTTACCCAATAGAATAAAATTTTGCTTTAAAAACATTTAAAATACCTTAAAAATCCTTTATCTGAGCAGCATAACTTGTTTATATATTTCGACGCACTAGTCGCGGTCGTCTTCAGATTGTTTACTTGGCTGCTCTGCTGACCATCTCGTCATCGGCTTCTTTATCATCTTCATCTGTGCTGACATCATACTGCCATTGTTTTTTATCGATTATGTGTTGCCATTCATTAGGTATTATGCTGTGCTCTCTTTCATTAATAGCAGTGTTAGAGGTTAGAATTTCTAGTGCTTCTCTTTTTAAGGCGTAATTATGGGAGTTATAAGGCTTATAATTCCCATAATTACGCCTTAAAAAGAGAAGCACTAGAAATTCTAACCTCTAACACCGCTATTAATGAAAGGGAGCACAGCATAATACCTAATGAATGGCAACACATAATCGATAAAAAACAACGGCAGTATGACGTCAGCACAGATGAAGATCATAAAGAAGCCGATGACGAGACGGTCAGCAGAGCAGCCAAGTAAACAATCTGAAGACGACCGCGACTAGCGCGTCGAAATATATAAACAAGTTATGCTGCTCAGATAAAGGATTTTTAAGTTATTTTAAATGTTTTTAAAGTTTAATTTTCGTCCTTTTGTATTTTTATTTATATAATAAAATTTTGTTTTCATATTTGAATTGGCAGCCATAGGGACAATATTGACTTATTTTCAGCTAAATATCCAGCCATTCAAATGAAGATTAACCGTTATCCTAATCGTTAGGCAGAAAAATACTTCATTATTTGTTCAACAGACTTTTCTAATCAATGATTGGTTATTGACACACTATTTTTAGATTTTAAATTCTTAGGTAAAACTGTACATATACAAATTATTATCATCAAAATAATTAATAAATGTAACATAATATTTAATGCTTCAGTTAGTAGGATAATTTAGAACTTTATCTGCATTCATACAGTAATAAATATGAAAATTAAAAACACTGATAAAATTACGATCACTAATGCCTCAAAAAACTAACACAGCATAAAAAGAAATATGCACACTTGTTTATAATACTAAGGAAATTGTATGTATATATACATGCAATACATACATATATACAGAGTTCGAAATTAGCAGTTGTTAGGCGTATTTTGCACCAAGAAATTTGAATTTGGCGACCACAAAATCACTCTCAGGCATCATTTTTGACGCCTAACTTTTGACCAGATTTAAAAAAATTAATTTTGTCATAATAATTTTTTTCTTTATAATTTACAAAATGCTCGTCTTTTATCATCTTAACCCTTTCTATCCCAAATTATTTTATTTTTGGAAAAATAATTTGAAACTTTTTTATTATATTTCTTTTTGCATGAGAATCATCGCATATTAAATTTAGCTTAAACTATAGCTTAACTATAGGGACTAAAGCTTAAACTATAGTCCCAATGAAATCCTGTAGAAAATTTAGGCTATATTGAGGAAATTTTTTATGGGACTTTAAAGTCCCAGTGGGACACACAGGGTTTAAAAAATTCTTACATTGTCAGTTTCAGCACATATACATCAGCTCAAAAAAAAAAAAAAAAAAAAAACAGCAAGTACAAAAATACATAAATGCTATTTGCAGAAAAAATTTCTGAATTCATAAAAAAATTTCAATTTTTTTTAAAACTTTTTTACTTATTGCTATCACTTAGTTTGTATATAATCAGAAATTTCCCATCATAATTTCTAAAATACTGAAGTGATTTGAACCAAATTTTTTTCTTATTAAACCTGAAAGTATCCTAAATAAATAATTTATAAATAGTTTAACCACTTCACCGGCCATCCCGAGATGTGGTTAAATGGATATTTTCTGTTAATTCTAATTTTGCTTGATGATGTAGTGCATGGTATTTGACTTATTTTAAAAATTAGCTAGCCAGCAGATAATTAAAAACTTTCTTCTATTGTTTATTCTATTTTAAGAAAGTTTTAAATTTTAAATTTACTTTTTTTTTTAAGTATAAATGTATTCGTTTTTTAACTTTCATGTTTATATTCATTATAAAAAAAAATAATAATAATAATAATAATCTTTATCCTGTTATGATCCCAATAATCAATAAAAATAAAAAAATTACACCTGAGTAAACCATTTTGGCAAGTAAGAAAAAATAATTAGATGCCATTGACGCCTGACTTTCACATCCCAATTTCTAACCCTGCATATATATATACATATACATACATACATACATAATATATATATCTCCTAATCCACCATCTCTAAAAAACACTGATATTAACCAAAGCACAAGCTGTCAGGCAATCATATGTTTAGTGTTCACTCTAAAATGAAAAGGGATTGGATACTTGTAACTAAAAAGGTCACAACTAAAGCAGAAATAGGACAGAAGAAAATGCAAAATTGTGTATATCAGGCGTGTGTGGTGTATATACATATATATATATTAATACGATAAAATTGTATTAATTTTGAATGTTTTTATCAATTATAATTTTTTTTTTAGTAATCTAATAAAGTTGTTTATAATTTCTGTAAGTTTTTGTGAACATACAAATACAATAGTAAAGTAAAATATTTTAACAAGAGATTTTTGCTTACAATCAAAGTTACATTTCAGTATATTTAAAAAGGGGAGTATACTGGAGATTTTTATCACCGCAGTAACCCAGTTTCATGTCAAAATTTGCCGTGTCAAGGTTGCTAAAAATCTATTGACTTAAACAATCCTTTGCAGATCAAAGAAGGAGAAACAATTAACTAAACTGGAATTTTATTGTCTAGTTTGTAAAAACAATCATCTTCAAACACAAATTACATCTTTTTTGAAGTACAGATGAACTTATCGATCTCGTACGGAAATTGGGACGGGGAGGAGAGGAGGAGCACGAAAACTTACGTCTTAATCAATAGACGTCAAAATCGAAAAGCTTTTCTAAATCTGCCAGCTACATAGGACTTTAAATTGCAACCCCAAAAATTGGCATCCTTAAAATTCAGCCAAAAGAATGCCAAGCCAGGGGTCTGCCCAGAGGCAAATCTGGGTCCGTTAAAGGACCCTTCACAAAATTATTTATCCTGAAACAGGACCCTTCACAAAATTATTTATCCTGAAACAGGACCTTCACAAAATTATTTATCCTAAAACAGGACCCTTCACAAAATTATTTATCATAAAACAGGACCCTTCACAAAATTATTTATCATAAAACAGGACTCATCACAAAATTATTTATCATAAAACATGACCCTTCACAAATTTTTTATCCTAAGAAATAGACCTTTGATAAAGCTATTTCATTTTTAAAACTAATCTTCCATGAATCGAACAGGCTGCTTATGAAAAATCAGATGTTTTGCTGTATTTCCCCCGAAAAGCTGATATTCAATTTCTAATTTATTAAGGACTTCTATGCATATATTTAAGTTTAGTTCTATAAAAATTAACTCTCATTGTCTAACTTTAATTATAATTTTATTTTGAAAAATTACATTTTTCACGATTTCACAAAAAGAGGGTCCTAGCCGAAAAGTTCGGAAGAACTTTATTTTCACACAAAATTTAAATTCACAAAAATATGTGTAGAGTTTTTCACAATTTCACAAAAACAGGACCCTGTTCGAAAAGTCTGGACAGACCCCTGCAAGCTGTTTCTTTGTCCTCCTAACATATTAATACAAAATTTTTTAATATAAAAATGTCGTTATAAAGTTAGATCGATTTGACATTGAGAAGCAACGCCAAATGTCCTTCAACTCTCAACGTACACAAAACGGCATCGCTTAGTCGGGAAAAATCCATTATAAATCTATTTTTAGAACTATAATGACGGGGGGGGGGGGACCATTATAAATCTATTTTTAGAATTATAATGACCTGCTTGAAATAATAATAGGTTTTAATGTAAATATGAGAGTAATAAATATAAACTGAAATTATTGTTTTTTTTATTTTATTAATAGCTATTTATGTTAGAAATATGCTGATAACGAATTTTAAATTACCCTGACAAAAATAAATAATTATAGCTAAATTGATTTAATCCATTCGGGGAAATGTATAAACAAAGTTACTTTTTGAAAAACCCCGATATAAAAATTGCTTTATTTTATTCTGAGAGAAATGTGTTTGTAACAATAAAGGACAAAGAACACAAATTTTGATTTGTAAATAAAACGGGAAATTCTCTATAATTAATTAATTGAATTACATAAATTTAAAAAGATTTTTTTTTATTATCTATATTAATCCCTCCTTTTCGTTATATATTAAATTTGAATAAATAAATAAACTTTTAAAGGACATATGTGTGAGAACACTCACACAGGGAGGTTGCATTTTGCTAATTATATAAAGGACATGACGCTACGCCCTTCAAAAATGGCCTAGAGAGAACACTACAAATGTTTGTTTTCTTTTATCAAACTTTTGAATTTTCCTAAGAAGTTTAATTGTTTTATATCAGAAGCATTTAACACTAATTTCTATATAAGATTTAGTCACTAATTACTTGTGAAACACTGGCATCTAAAGATGAACAACTCTGTAATGCATTGTGAAGAAATTGCATTTTACATCAGAAAATTCTTATGTTTGATATTAAATAAAAATCTGTACCATATCATCAAAGGAATTAAAACAGAACTTGTATATCAGCAATCACAATGCAATGTTACACAATTTAAATTAAATAAACAACATCAACGTCAAATAAAAGTGTATTTTATGTGTATTTAAAGTGTTTTTAATATAATCAATATAATTAAAAGTTTATTACTTATTGATTGTATTTATTTATAGACTAGTTGTAATCTCTACAAAATTTAATATACGGGTAGTTTGATTAATAAAGAAAAATTAAATACGGTGAAACCCTAATCTATCGTTCTCGCATCCATTGTTTTCCCACATTGATCGTTTTATTTCTATGATCCCTGCACAAATTGTATTTAAATAATGTTGATGAAACCCGCATGTATCGTGCTTCTAAAAGTAGTTTTCCCACATTCATCGTTGTAAGTTTTTTCTCCTGACCTTGTAAAAATTTTCTCCTGAAGGTCAAGCGGTTCCACCATAAGGCATGCAAACTGGAATTGCTTCTTTCATCCTAAAATAACTCTTTTCCCCATATGCATGGAGGATCAAAATTGTGATGCCATATCTCCGGACCATCTATGCATTCTGTAATTTTAGCATGGCAGAAAGTAACTCTTCAGTAATAAAGAAAATTGTTTTGTGAAATGCGATTACATGCTAAAAAAAGTATGAATACCAAACAGAAGGGCAAGAAAATGATGATGATGATGATGATAACGCCGATAAAGAATGGTTGCGTGTAGCAGATGATGTGTCTGGTACAAAATTTATTGATAATTCTTGAATTAATCAAGATGTTGTAACATGCAGTGCCCAAAAGTATAGAAGAAATGTGTAATTTCAAAAAATGAAAATAATGGCAGAGAAACAGTGGATAATTTTCACACCAATGAGGCTGAGCCTATGCTAATGTTGTATGTTTGATATAATTATGGCATTTGAACATGCTCGAACTTTCATATAAGCACATGAAATTACAGAAAAGGACCAGAAAAAATGTTGTAAATCTGGAAAAATTCCTGTTTAATTTATAATATGAACGAGAAACCCAACATAAAATTACTGATTTTTAAAAATAAATTTTACTTAATGTTCTACAACATTGATTTATTTCTTTGACAGTCTTGATAGTAACAAATTAGTTTTTATTAGTAGTATACTGCAGGGGTGATTGTGACTCAAAGGTAAACACCCTGAAAATTAGAGCCTCAAATTAGAAAAAACTCAAAATATCAAATAATACTCAAACTATTTAAGCCAGAAGCCCTCAATACTTTTGCATTTCATTCACATATCACCTGGATAACAAATGAACAACCAATGAAAGAAAAAATAACTTTACAGGAAATATGAAAACACAGATGGGTTAGAGTATAAATCCTGAAATCAGGGGTAAACCCTGAACACAAACACTCCTGATACTGTATATACATTGTGTGTATTAATTCATAAACATTGTTTTCTTTCTGTTTTGGGTTTAACCCGCATTCATCATTTTCCCACTTTCATAGTTTTTTTTTTTTTTTTTTTTTTTCATGTACACCATGAACAACGATGAATCGAGGTTCTACTGCACCATATAATATCAGTTGCATAATAAAATATTATTATATTTAATACAATATAATTAATACAGTAATATTAAAAAACACAATTCTTAAAATACATTTAAAAAAATATTAAAAATTATAAAATCTGCTTTGTTGCATATTACATAATTTTTAATTCATTCTACTGTATTAAAATGAATCAAATGTAAAAGAAAAAATAAAATCTTTACCTTCTGAAGAGCCAAAGCTTTAGCCTTTTCTGGATCCCATTCTTGGCCACTCCTGTAAGCAGCTAATTCTGCATCGGAAGGGGCATGTTCCTGTAAATGAAAAACTCAACATAATTATTATTTTTTATGCATGTTCATAAGTAAATATACAAAAGTTAATTTGTTGCACAACTGATTATTGCTTACAACTCCCGCATAAAGTTAATTAAAAAGAACATGTATACATATATATATGTTGATAACCCATACAATGTAGTAAAATTATTCACATATAAAGACACAATTCATGTTTTTTTTTTTTGCTAATTAACAACTGCTTTAGTTTTAAATCAAAATCTCAAACACAGTATCTAATAGAATTTATTAAACAACATTCTCAAAATACCAAATGTAGTTTTGCATTTTTCTTTGAAACAATTTTTTTAATTTCAATAAATGTACCTACAGATTTTTACACTTGATAATCCTGTATTGTTTTGGCTTATAGCCATACCACCCATTATGAAAAGGGGAAGAAAAAAATTTTCGCGTAGAGATAAAAATCAAATATAACCTAAAAATTTTTATATTTTATATTATTTTATTGTGTTTTTTAAAATACTTGTTGTACAAATAATAAGTATGTGAATGGAAATATGTAATGAAATGTGGATATATAATAAACATATGATATTTGAAATACATATAAAGTCAAAAAACATGCGTTTTTAATTGACCTCAAAGAATGCAGCTTAAACACGTTAACAAATTTTAACTATTTATATAGATATACAATTCCATAACTATTTAAAATTAATTTAAAATTGGAGACCTTTGAATCAATCTGGATATCTTTCAAAAGAACTCGTGAATACCTTTAAAGTGAAAGGTTGAACCACAGATTTGTGACAATTTAAAATAAAGTTATTGATTTTTTCATTTAAAAAAAAGTGCATTTTTTAAGATATCATTAAAAGAGCATAAAATCGACTTTTTTTGGACATTTAGTATAGTGTGTCTATGAGAAAGGAAAAAAAAAAAAACTGCATTCATCATAGAAAATAATTTAAATGAAGTATTTGTATATGAAAATATAGAAAAAAGTTTTGTGATGGCCATAACATACTAGTTTTTAAATATTTTTTCTTTCTCTTGGTTCTTTTATATTTATCCAGTTTTTCCTTATTTATCCTTATTTTCAATTTCCACTAGCAATGAAGAAAAAACTATAAGAGGTTTTTAAACAGCCATTTGCAAGTTTAGAAACTTTCTTTCAAGTTTGTTGTATTGAATATTAGACTGATGAAATTGCATGTAGAACAGGAAAATCCTGGTTCGATGATTTCCATTTCTAATGGCCGTGAAGAAACACTCCTGAATGAAAATTCAAAAAATGCTTTTTATTTAGCAGTCAAAAGAGCTGTACGACAATATCAGGAAAAAAATAGTGGCATCATAATCCAACAGTATATTCTGTCCCTGAACAGTACATTCTGTTCAGGGACTGCAAGGGAAAAAGAGAGAGAGATTTTAATTATGTCTTTTCTACAGGATAATCTGGAGTAGTTCTAAGTTCCTGTCACTAGAACAGATCTGAGAGGTCTGAAGTAAAAAGCAAAATTTCAGAAAAAACAGCCAAATTATAGTGCCAAATACTTTCTTTGTCCCTCTAATAAAATGATGTAAATATTTTGAAATCAAAAGTTCATTATAAAAACTTATAGCCAATTATTTCACCAACAAAATAAATTAGACAAATCAAAAATCATTACATCTAATGATTGCACTATAATTATAATTTAGAAACTAAAATTTTTTTTTTAATGATATTAACTGACAAGGATTTCTAAATTTAGCTATAATGAAATAAACTTATTCAAAATCATTTGACGCTGAGTTTTCTAAGAGTAATTTATTTAATAAATTATACTTTGAACTGTCAGTTAGTTGATTTTTGATGGGTTATTTATTATCAAGAGAGGATTTAAATTGCATCAGTTAATGATACTTATTCAACAAACAGAGTAATAAATCTACACTTAATTATTTGAGCTTAACGGAAAATAGAAATTGTTCTCTTTCAATCAGTCTTTCTTATGATATTAAAAGAAAATTTGTATTATTCATTTAAATTAAATGATTTGAAAGAACTGATATTAATAAAAATGAGCTTCTCAGATAATTTTGAATACTTTAAGTAATATAATTGCAAATTAGATTTATAATAAATTTATTTAATTATTTAACTGATATTTGATACTTCATAAATTTAGAATAAAATTAGATGTATTTAAATAATATGTGAGTAACTTCCTCACAATGTTGTGTGCTCTTTTAAAGTTACTTTTTCGTTATAATGCATTCATAATGTCAAAGACTGGTGTAGCAAAATTAGGTTAAGCATCATTTCTGAAATCGTGTTTTATTAATATAAATTATGTAATTTTTCATTTAATAGATAACAAATATAATTGGAATGAGAAACTAACATGTATAAGCCATGTGTAATTTCTGACTATATAATTCAAAGTGCACCATACAAATAGTATCCAAACTCCAAACTGCTGATTTCATCAGAGAAAATATTAATTAACATAAGTGCTGCAAATGTTTAATGAAATGATTGATTTACATTGATTATTTTTAGCACATGAAATTCAAAGTATAAAAAAGCCCCAAGGACAAAATAGCTCTGACAATTCTAAATTAAATACTGTCCAGTAATTATAAGTTAAAAACCTTATGATAGCTTTAGAATTGATAAATATTTAATTTCAAGCTGATGCCAATGAAAGTGAAATAACTTACCACTTTTTCTTTAACATAATAAGAGACACATTTATTTACATACTAGCAGGCTCTGCCCACTTCGCTGGTCATTATATTGAAATGAATTCTCAAAATACCATATCAATAATAATAATTAAAAAATCTCAAAAAAAAAAAAAAAAATCATTGAAATCAGTCAAAATTTAAGTTAAAGCCAGGGCCGTAGCGAATAAAAAATGTTGAGGGGGGGGGGGGGGCACATACACCACACTCTATAACAAATACACCACACTCTATAACAAAAAAAAAAAAAAAAAAGATGCACAAAGAAGGAGTTATCCGAATGGGACAAAAATTGGTAGATGTGATGTAAATGTGGTGAAAAACAATTGATGACAGTTTCAGAAAATTTGAATGATTTAACCAAGACAAAGGGCCTCACAAACTAAACAAGTCAATAATGGGTTGGTCCACTTCTGGCCCTTATGTACGCAGTTATTCGGCTTGGTATAAATTGATAGAGTTGGCAGATGTGTTCCTGTGAAGTATCGCGGAAAATTCTGTTCAATTACTGCATTAGATTGGCAAAATGCCGAGCTGGTTGTAGGACCCTTTTTATGTTGCTCCAAACGTTCTCAGTGGAAGACAGATCCAGGGACTGAGCTCAACCCTATTTCACTGAGCCGCCTATTAAGGGTATTTAATTCACTGAAGTACCAATTGCACGTAGGATCGATGATAATGATGAATTTGAGCTTTGAGTACCGCTTTGACGTTTGGCTGGTTCTCACTTTAAGCCGACCGCTTCCTGCCTGACGCTGTTTTCGGCCATGGTTCACCCACTCCTGTTAATATCATCTAATAGTGGTACCGCTCCTATCCAATTGTCAAAAAATTCGCAGATTAGACCAACCGGCTTCTTTGAGCCCAACTACACACCACACTCAAATGTTGACATCTGCGCATGTCGTTTGCGCACCTATATGCGAGGCATAGTTACTGCCTTTCTGAGTTGACAGAATAAAATTCTCGAAGAATTTATGACCTGGAATCGAAATTTCTCTCTTTTAATATTCTGCCAATTGCACAGTTAAGTTAAGATGCACTGCAGCGTCGCATGCTCATTCAATGGCAGTCAAATTTAAATATTTTGCATTTTCCATCGAAACCTGTATGTAAGTCAATTTGTATCCAGTTTGCATTACTCCTTCTTGGTGCGTCTTTTTTTTTTTCTTTTTGGTTATAGAGTATATATATATTTCACTTCAATGATGACGCACTAAAAAACATTTTGTTTTTAGATGAACAAAATTACACAAAAAATATTCTTTTACCTTTTTCTTTCTTTTAAAAAACATATTAACAGATTTCTTTTGTGTAGCTCTCACCTTGAATAGTGATTGACTTCGTAGTACATTGTCACAAAACAACAAACCTACAAAAGTATGTTTTCTTTTAGCTCTGCAGTAAAGAATTTCACAAAAGATTTTTTAAAAGCTTTATTTCTAAAGAGAAAGCGTTATAAAGATTGTTTTTTATGTAGCCATATATATCGTCTAAATTGTGCATTTTGAAATTTGGGCATCAAAGTAGCTCGGACATTTCTTGCCAAGATCTTTACTTGCGCAATTGCGATAGCCATTTTAATTCAGTGCTAAAATGGCAACAAAATATTAAGAGCTGCCAACAAGTTCCTATGTTAAAGCTATACCAAAGACATCGTAAGGAATGAATATAGTAACCGATTCTAGAGAATGAAACACAGTTACTGCATGCCTTTACATGCAAGAATAGATTAAAATAAGTTCTGTTATACTAAATAAAATTTTGCTTTGTGGAGAATTTTAAATCTATTACTTAGAAAATAAAAATAGGCTTAGGGCTTTTTTTTTTTTTTTTTTTTTTTGTGTGTGTTTTTCCCTGCTCTTAGATACATTTTTAATATCATGGATAGATAGAAAACGTCCAGAACCACTTAGTATGCGGATTTATAAAAGAAGGTTTGATGGAAAAATACTGTAATCACCAGATTAATGTTCTCAGTTATGTAAGGGGGGACAAAAAAAAAAAAAATGCATTTTCAGTAATTGGGAAGAAAAAGCTGTTTTCCTGAAAGACCATAATTGTTTCAAAAAATTCTCTTTCGATTTGGATACAAATCAAAATCTCATTATGTAAAACGTATTTTAACAAATGGAATTATGCAGAATACATTAAAAAGCCTTTTCGACCAAATAAATCTATGTAAACTAGCAGGTTTGTCCATTACAAAACTGGGCTGCAGTAGCCTAGTTGGTAGAGCGCCGGCCTCGTAATTGGAAGATTGCGGGTTCAGTACTCGAGCCGGCCGAAGACCGTCGTGTACACTAATGGTGGCTGGTGCACGTAAAATCTGTCGTGGCCGCAATGTCCTCCATGTTCCCATCAAAAATTATACCTCTGGGGGTCACCGAAACGGGAGAGACATCCCTTCTGTGGAGGATCAAAATTGTGATGGCATGTCTCCGGACCACCTCTAGGGGTGTGTCCCAGACTGTCGCCAATTGCCCATCTGTGCAGCACTAGTACGACATAAAACCCAACCATCCATCACAAAACTACAAAAAATGTCCCATACCCATAAAAATGAGGTATGTTTGAAAGTAAGTCGAATTGACTATATGAGGGACCTAGAACTAGGGTGATATGTCTTCCATGGAAGTCTTTTTAATGAGTCTTAGTTCGTATTTACGTGAATTTAAGAGAAAACCATGAAAAACTCCAAATGGCTAGACTGACGAGCGCGACCAAGACTGGAAATTTGCACCTCTCGTCCGACAGCAAAAAAATCTGATGTTGACGCGGCCTTACAAAAATTAATATGTATGCTGTAATATGTCATTTAAAATGTAACTTTCGTCTTTTTTTTTTTTTTTTTTTTCAGCGTAGTAATAAATACAACCAGGAAAATATTTTCCGATGATATTAAAGAGCATCCAGTGAATAATACCTGCAACAAATATTGATTTATATGTTCATAAAATGTATTTTAATGTGTCAACAATTTTTTTTATTTCTTCTGATTGTACACAGGGGAGGGATTGAATTGATTCTGTTCCCCATTTTGGCTTTATCAGATATTAGACCCAGTTAGTTGTTACTGAAAAGCTCTCTGAACAAGTGAAAAAAGAGATTTCTTCAATGACCGAATACTTTTTCAACGGATCTTTTTCTGGTTTCAAATTTTTTTTTATCTGAAATAAAAGGTTAAAGACTAACAAATCGATCGGGTTATCAGTCATTTAGCCGACAGGACTGTTTTAAATACAATTCAGAGCCAAAATAAAAGAGATTTATCCGATCTCAAAATAAAGGCTAGGTGAAAAAATGTCAATCAGATTATTTGCTAGTCAAACGACTAGAGTAAATTTTATTGAGCTTTGGAGCTACAGTACATAAGCGATTTATCAGAAGACAAAATACTCTTTCACTTGGCGTATTTTGCCTGAAAATTCTTGTGATAAATAAAGATCATCTGTAAAAAAATATAATAAATAACAATAATCGGATTACTTGTCAATAGGCCGATGTGTTTCTACTGATCTTTAGAGCCAAAGTCCTAAAGAGGTTTTTCCGATGACCAAATGCCGACTAAGAATAAAAGTCAGCTTTTTCATTTTAAAATTTTGTGATTAATGATAAAGACCCAAAAGTCAATCTCTCAAAAATCTTACTTAAGCAGAAAAGCAACAGTTCAAAACTGTATTTAAATTTTTAAGTTTAAGGGTTTCAATAAAATTGACTTGACCAGTGTAAAATGTTATGACTCATTGAATACAAAAATTTAACATTTAACAAAACAGATTTTATTTAGTAAGGTATAAATATATAGCAGTAAATATTGTAAAAATATGACAAGATTCAAGTTACCTTTTAGGTGCAGGATAAACAAAATAGTAGTTGTAACACAATCTAGTAGAAATATACTTGCAATACAATATGGTACTTGAAACAAAAAACATCGTTGGCACTAAATATATTAACACAGATACGACGTCTCGCGGTCGCCACGTTGACCAACGAGGAATAAGGAAAAAGCACACTTAACATCCCATGGTCGCCGCGTTGACCAGCGAGAACAGAAACGAAAAAAATATATCTCTAAAAGTTGAACTCCATCACAGAAGCACTATTGATCTTTATATTAAATTTCTGATAATTTAATTTTTGAAAAATTTCAATTTAACTTATTTAAAACTTAACAATCGTAAAAAAACAACAATGGCAGCTATCAAGGCTTAAAATAAATAGCCATATTAAAACTTATCCAGCTGTCAGATGCTAAAAGCACACATGCTTTAAGTGCTTAGCTTATCAACAGCTTAAAGCTGCTCAATTGCCTGAGACTACATAGCTGGTTGAAAACTGCAACGTTACACAATTTGCCGCAATCTTTTATTTATACTATCCAAAAACACTAAATCTGCATATAAACAAACATCGCTAGCGCCACTCAACAGTCAAAGCCAAAATATAATTTATAATAATTATTTCAACAGCAGTGGCAACAGTAAAAAATAGAAAAATTATGCAGATTCAAAGTGGCAACGGCAGAAAAGTAAACAAACATCGATAGTTAATACGTGATGTATAATAAACCGGTGAAAAGAATTTCAACTAAGATAAAAATAAGTAAATATCTATTAACTTGAAAAGAAAAGGTAAGTTAAAGTTATTCCTTGAAAAATAAACATATTTATATGTATGAAAATTAACAAATTTTTATATGTGAGGACACTGATAGTTATCAATAACAAGGGCCATCTCAGAAGAAAATTTTCTTTGAGTGTAAAAGCAATCTGATTACAATTTAATCGGACTATCTATCAATATACCAACTGGAATACTTTTATTGAACGTTGGCGCCAAAAGCAAACCAATTTAATCGGGTTATCTGTCAATAGGCTGACTGGAATACTTTTATTGAACTTCGAAGCCGAAAACAAAACACTTTAATTGGGTTATCTGTGAACAGGCCGACTAAAATAATTTATTGAACTTCAAAGTCGAAAGCAAATCAATTTAATCGAGTTATCTGTCAATAGGCCGACTGGAATACTTTTATTGAACTTCAAAGCCGAAATCAAAACAAATTTCATCGAGTTTACAACCTGGAATAGACTAGGAAATTTGGCTTGTAGGAAGTTTAAAAAATTTAACTTGAAATAAAAGCTAATTAGAAGACGATCAATCGGATTATCTGTTCAAAAGTTGACTGGAAGGTTTGTATTGAGTGTTAGAGCTATATAATGTAAAAGAGATTCATCTGATGGTCAAATACTTTTTTATCGAGAAATTCCCGCTTGAAAAATTACCTTAAAAGTAAAAGCCGACTGGAAAAAAAAAAAAAAATCTTCAATCAGTACATCTGCCTCTAGGCTGACTGGATTATCTATCTTCAACATTGGGGGGAAGGGGAGGTGGCATCCCCTGGTTAAAGTTCTCGCTCACCACATGCTGAGTCTGGAGCCTCAATACCTTTGGCAGCGCCTGACCTGTTTTTTAACCCCCCCCCCCCACTCCCAGATAAAGTTGAAAGTTTTTACAAAATCTCATCAAAGTGCATATTATAGTCTGCACTTAATACCCATACACCAAAATTCGCTATGCTAACGTAATTTGGAGCAGATTTAAGCTTGAAAATGTGTTTTATGCCCTGCCCGCCTCAAAGGGGGAGTGGGTATTTTTGCAAAATCCTTTTATAGTCAGTGCATGTTGCATACACATACCTAACCGACACATTAAAAAATCGGGATTCTGAGATTATTTGAAGCAGAGTTATGTTTTAAAACATGTTTTTTAGCCCTCCTTCCACTTTTAAAGAAATGAAAGGGGATGGAATTTTGCAAAATCTCTTTATACTATGAGTTAGATACATATAACCGACCCACACATCAAAAATCTTCATCCTAAGATAATTTAGTGCAGAGTTATGCATGGATATGTTTTTTTTGCCCCCACCCCCAAAGGTACAATTTCACAAAATCCCTTTGTAATGTGTGTTGAGTATGCATAAGCAGTCCACACATCAAAAATTGCCATTCTAAGATAATATGGAACAGAGTTACTCATGAAAACATGCTTTTTGCCCTCCCCCAACTCCAAAGGGGGTGTAGGACGGAATTTCAAAAAATCCCTTTGTAGTGTGTGTGTTGAGTATGTATATCTAATCAACATATCAAAAATTCGCTATCCTGAGATAACTTGGAGCAGAGTTACTCTTAAAAGCGCCCCTCCCCCCACCCTTAAAGGGGAGGGAAGGGGAAAATTTTATAAAAATAAATCTTACTGAGATAATTTGAAGCAATGTTATGCTTTGAAACGTGCTAATTGCCCTATCCCCACCCCCAAGAGGGAAAAGGGGTAATTTTGTAAAATCCTGTTACAATAGATGTTGGATACGCGTAAATAAGCCACACAATAAAATTTGTGACCTCAGTCCCTATAGATTTCTCTGGATGAATTTAGTGCTAAGGGGGAGGGGGAGGGGCTCAAATTTGCCCCATTGTAATTCCCCCCCCCCCCAAAAAAAAAAAAAAAAAAATGAGTTTGAAATATCCTTAAGAAGATGCTTGGCATTTTTTACCATGTTTTTATTAACTTCTATTCTTGTTTCTTTGTGTGTTTGTCTGGTACAAATCTTGCAATCTATTTTTAACTAACTTTCCTACTAGCTAGACATTTGAAACTTTCACAGTAGCTCAGAACCCGGTGACAACACAATACTTTGAAGTCAGATTTTCGAATAGTTTTCTTTTAATTAATTAAAATATGAAAATAATAAGCTAATAGCAATAAAAATAGCCATTAAAATATTAACTATAATTTAATTGTTGCCAAAAAAAAATTACGAGTTCATTTTCTTTCGTCATAAAAATAAATACATTTAATTAAACGTGAATATTAAAAAATTGTAAAAAGTTAAATTATCATCTGGCAAAAAATGACGTCATTATCACTTTAAAGATTTTCTACACATTCATAAAGTGCTAATGTAGTTCATGATGCAAATATATGTTGTTCTGAAAGGATTAATATTTTATTTTTAAAACCAACTTTTTTAAAATTCAAATTTTTCGTAACTCTTTAACCAATCACATTAGAACGTCCCTCTTTGGTATATCAATAATAAGGATTTTCTCACCAAAAGTCGCCAAGGGCAAAAAGTTGCCAAATTTGGCACCAAATCCATTACCTGCATATTGGAGCTTTTTAATGCATTTTAAAGGGGAAATTAAGCTATTTTAACGCAAAAAAGAGCTGGAAATGCAGAAACTTGACATTTTATCAACTTACTAAGCCTCTTTGAAAGAATTTATACAAAAATAAATACAATTATTTACAATTTCGTAAAAATATGCATTGATAAAGTGCTAATGTAGTTAGCTCTATAGCTATGATTCAATAGAAATTTTAAAAACATGGTTTATAAAAAGTTTTTTATTTTATATCTTTGTGCCATTATTGACAGAAGTTTACTTGAAAATCCGTATTTTGCTAAATTTACCTCTGAAAATCATTTTTCTCCCCCCCCCCCCTTAAAAATCCAAAATTACAAAATCGCAGAAAGTGATTTTTTTGTACTCAAGTCTAGTCTTCCCATCTGCAATTTCTTCACCATGAAGTAATTTGGAGTCGAGTCATGCTTATAAAGGTGTTTTTGTTTTTTGCCCCCCTCCCCAGGGGGTTGTCACAGCAGGGTATTTTGCAAAATTCCGTCAGGGTGTTAAAACCAACCTGTTCACTAAAATTTGGGACTCTTTCCATAGAATCGCCACGGATGTTGAGTCAGCGAATCAGTGAGTTTACTCTTTTATACTTATAGATGAATTTAAAAAAACTTGAAATAAATTACTATGAATTATAACACTGAATAATTTTGAAATTATACTTCCAATGTCAGGGATAGAGAAATGCTGTAGTATTGTTCTGGGAACCTTTTTATGGTTGTCTGCATGCTTGGTGTAATTTATTATTTTATGTAGCCCTCAAAGTACAGTAGTTGTGTTCTGGCTCACAAGAAAAGAGCACGTTTTATTTAGCCTACAGTACATTTGGTATTAAACTGCTCAATGCCTAGCTGTAGTGTGACAATAAACCAACTCCATTTATTCTGTTTGCTATTAATCAATGAATCTTACTCATTCACAATAACATTCATCACCATAACCCCTTATAGCAACATATTACATTTAAACAAAATAATAATAATAAAAAAAGTATTAATTCAGATTGGGGAGTTTGCATGGGTCACAGCATCTTATATTTTGGGATTTGTAGCGAGGTTTTGATCCATTTCAATGGAATTTTTTAAGTTTTAATTTATAAAGTTATATAAAAACTAGTTGGCATAGGTGGACTCTGCTCAGTTCCCCATCATATTTATGTTCTCAGAAATTTCTAGTGCGAGACATATTATAATCATGTTAAAAGAAATGAATTTGACCAAAGCTTGATACAGTGACAGAATGAAATCCCCGCCTAATAGGCTATCCACCGTTCACTTCGATATATTTATCTTATTCTAATCTATTAATTTATTTTATCAGGGTCAATTCCGTTGTTTAGTTTTCATAATACTATTTCCAATGCAATAATCCTCAAAATTCATATTTATATGAAAAATTTAAAATTCCGCTATGTTGATAAAATCGTAAATTACGAATATTTTATGATATTTTCCTAGTAGAATATTTGTATTCAATTATGTTCAAACAAATAGCATAAACGTAATTTTGAAGTTGTCTAATGTATTTAGGATCCTCAAAATGGAAGTTTGTGCTCAATTTTGCCTTATTCTGACATGTTAAGTAAATCGTAAATTCCAAATAACTTACGAATTTTTTAATTGCAAAAATCATAGTCTATGATATTCATGCCAGTATCCTAAATAATATTTCGAAAGTGGTCTGACATCTTTACGATGAAAATCTCTCTCAAAATTGACGTGTATGTGAAATTTTGCCCTATACTGCCATGTTAAGAAATTCGTAAATTTCCAATAATTTGCGAAATTTTCAAAGTAGCATATTTATAGTTACTGATGTTCATTCCGGCATCAAAACGGATATTTTAAAACTGGTCTGACCTTTTTACAGTAAAAAGTTTCCATTTAATGCACGTTTAAGTGAATTTTTGTCCTATTCTCCCATGTTAAGAAAATCGTAAATTTCTAATAACTTACGAAGTTTTTAAATTCAAATGTTGCAAATGAATAGGGTTCTTGCCAGTGTCGAAAGTAATATTTTAAAACTAATCTGACCTCTCTGCGACAATTTGTTCTTGAGATATCGTGTACACAGACTAACAAACTGACCCACTAACAGACTAACACACTAACAGACACCCTACAGACAGACACCGTAGAAATTTTGTCATTTTCGGATTCCTCACACCTGAAAACGTGTAGAAAAGTTTAAAAACCGAGGTCGAAAATTTTCACGATTACCTAAGTTCCCCATACCTATAATATGATGGGGAACTAAAAACAGTGGTTCAATTTTTTAAAAATTCATTTAAAAATAGTGACCAGTGAAGCAAGCAAAGCCTGCTAGTTTAAAGAAATATATATACAGTGATATATATATATACAGGCTACACAAAAGAACTAGATAAAAGTGCGACAATAGTTGCAAATTGACGGAAGTGTATTTTAGGCTGAGCCATGTATTATATTATAGGATTATATTTAGGTGCACAATGTGGTCTGTATATAATCTTCGAAAGATATAAAAGGCTGCAAATATTTAAGCGATAACATTTTTTTGTTGTTGTTGTTAGTGGATGTGTTTTACTAATAATATTTTACCATTTCCAGGAAACCTGTTTGGGAACTGAAATGAATTCCTCATAGAGATATGGTAAATAATGTATGTTTTTAAGCTTGTTTTTTGTATATTTACATGTTTTGAGACTTCCTGATTACCGTAGTCAAGTTTTTTAATGTTTGATCTTTGTCTGTGTTTCTTAGAGTGACTTAAAAATTAATAATTTTAGGAGATCCAAATGTTATATTTGGAAGTTAATATAAATTTGCTGCTGGAAAAGTTTGATCAAGATTGATAAGTTTCAAGGAATGTTGTGTGTGAAAGTTGTCTGAATAATTTTAAGTGAACTCCGCCCCCCTCACACAGAACTAATTACCATCTAAAACTCTTCCGAAGCCTAATTTGAATTGTTTTAACACAGGTTTACATATCAGTACTCGTTATGTTACCTCTTAATCTCCAACATGTATTTATAGTATTAAATTTCAGGGTAAGAGAAAGTTCTGTGAGTGACACACCAGATTATTTCTTTATGTACTACATCAAGTTGTACTATATGAAGAAAAGAAGTTTTGTAAGTAAGTATCGCTTTTCCTGCATTTATATTTTTAGTGAATAAAAGAGTTTGAGGAAACAAATTTTCATTCTTATTATACCGTGTATGTGTGTACATAATAATAATTTTAGAGTCCATATAGAACTTCAGTAGATGAACTCCTGTTATGATGGACTCTCGTTAATATGGACAAAAATTGCCGGCCCTTGATTGTCCGTTTTAACGAGAGTTATATATATATATATATATATACATGTTCACTGATTTTTTTAAATAAAAATGAAACTTTTGTAATATTACACATCTTTTAACTTATAAAATGTTATTAAGCATAACATGATATTTCAAAATAGTTTTGTGTCTTATAATGTATATAAAGAATTAGAATTTAAAGAGATCTCAGTGAGAAGGCTCCCACTTATCTGCAATTTTCAATCGATATAATTGGTATGTATAAGTGAGAGGCGATTGTATTAAAAGAAGTTTAGAAATATTTACTTACTTTTTTAAAAAGCATAACATATCTGTCATACTCTTCTTCTCCAAAAGCAAAGGCACTTATTCCAGCAATATCGGCAACATCATGTCTAAACGAGAGAAAGAAAGTTCAAATATACATATACAGCATAATCTAACTTTTACATTCTTGGAATTTACACTTTTCTGCAATTTACAACATTTTTTCAGGTCCCTTTATTTTTAACATTTTTCAATAAAGTTGAAAAAAAAATGTTTCAAACTGATATGATATTAAAGTTTCCTAATACAGGCCTGTCCAACCCAAAACACTTGGTGGGCCGCATTGGAAATCTATTTTTTTCATTCGGGCTGCACCGTATGTACTGTAATAAATTAGTGTAGAGACTTGCGGCTGGTGCCAATCAATTAGTAATAAGGCCTAGTTTAGAACGGTTTAGTTCAGGGTTGGCCAATTTTTGCCGAAGTGGAAAAAACCATGGTAAAAACCGCGGAAAAAACCACCCCGGCAAAAATAGTTTTTGCCACAATTTTTGCCAGTGGCAAAAATTACCAGTATTTCAAACAGGGTTTTAAGGATTTTGATTACATGATTTTAATGTTTAAATCATAATTTAACAAATTAAAACCAGAGATTTAAATACACTCTTGATCAACTGATTCTTATGTAAATCATTAAAATAATGCATTCTAAAATTTCTTTAAAATAAAATTTTTAACATCAACAATTAACATAATTTTTTTCATTTTCAAAAATATTTAAATTACCTATCTAAAAAAATATTCTTTAATAATTAATTGCTAGAATATTTGTTTTTCAATGTATTACATATTTTTGTTTACAGTGGGGAAAAGTCAAATATTGAGTCAATTATTGACTCAGCTGTTGCCAGTCAGTATAATTTGCCAGTCAGTCACTGATCATGCATTTTTTGGAATTGTAAATTGCAAGTAAACTCTCTCTCTCTGAATATGTCTTACTTAAGATTTTTTTACTTCAATAAAATAAAAATATAATTTTGTAGTTTTATTTTTATGGTTATGTTTAGGGACTGACAAAGTTTCAATATCTTAGGAGCCAGAAATAGCGAATTATTTCTATGACAATACTCACAGCAAAACTTAATAATATTTCATAATTGTATAATTAATGCAGGCCATTCACATATTATTATTTTACATTGAATAATAAATGAACTATTCAGTTAAAAATGTGAACTAAGGAAATTTTTAAGAAAATAGCTATTTTTTATTACAAAGATAAAAACAAACTATTGGCGGAAAAAAATCCTCAGAAATAAATATTATTTTTACCTTTAATATAATCATCAAATAAATTGAGAATGTTTAAGTTTTGGCTTTAAAATACTATTTGTCTATTAATTTTTCAGGTCAGAATTCCTTTAAAGAGAATCCATTTGATAAATATCATACTATTTAAACTTTCTCATTGTAAATTCGAACATAGTTTGCTTTAGATAGTGTTTATGATATTGAATCTTGTTTAACACAAAGGTGTTGGCATGGAAAGTACCAGTATAGTAGTAAGACGATTTATCAAATATGGGAATTTATCTTTCATGAAAAAACATCATTCAAAAACAGAAATAATTGTTAAATTTTTGAGAAAACATTAAACTCATACTATTCATTCAATACATCAGCAATGTCATCTTTTATACCAAGACAAGAAGGTAGGAGGAAAAACAAAAATATACATAAAAAATATTGTAAATGTAAATGCATAAAATTTTTTTTGTCACTCTGCCCTAACTGGTCACCAATGGATATTTATATTCACCCTCGCACCCGAAATTTGTCGGATACTGGTTATATATATTATATTAATTAATTAATTATAATTACTTTTTAAATTAAAAAATCTTCACACATTTTTTTCATTGAGGTGCCAAAGTGTAAAGGGTGAAAATTGAAAGGGATAGTGTTGTTCTAATTTTATTTTTCCACTTTTCCTAATTTTTTCCATTTTTGCCAATTTTTTCCATTTTTGCCGCTTTTTGCCTGGTTTTTTCCACTTTTTGCCACTGTCCTGGCAAAAATGCATTTTTGCCGGCAAAAACCCAACCCTGGTTTAGTTAGATTTTGCTTAAGGGGTGTCTACATATTGAAACTGACATCATCTTTTTTTTTTTTTTCAAAGGCAAACCCCAATTTCGACAAGCTTTTTGGATTATTTGATTCAAATCAGCCCAGAAAGTGGTATCGTTTATATGTTTCTCTCAATTTTTCTGCAGAATTATAATTTGTTAAAATATGGAGATGCTAAATGTTAAATGAAGTAATAAACATTAATTCATGTCTTCCCAAAAAATTAATATATTAAAATTTCTTCTTTTTTCTTTTTACGTTAATATGAATTAACCCAAATATATTCCATCCATATTTTTGATTAAAAAACATTTTTTGAATTATGAAAATAATTAATAAGTTCATATTTCAAAAAATTATAAGTTATGACCTGCATTAATTTTTGCACAAATAGAATAGGCATCATCAAAAATGTGGGTTTCTAAATTTACAGTTCATTTTTATCATTGTTTTTGGAATTATAGTGATATATCAATTTTTATTGCTCTTGGGGGGCTGTGACTTTGTTATCATTTGTGTCATATATTACTTTGCTTGCGCATAATTTAGTTATTGAAGTAAGTTTAGACGTACACATCATTACTTAATTAGCACTACTTTACATTTTTTTATATTTAAAATTATTATATTTATTTTCCGATTATTATCAGAATGGATATAATACTTTTGTGTGTGATATCTGAATTTAATTTTTTTAAATATAGAGATTTACCCCTGATCAATTTTTACTTGTAACTCTAAGAAGATTTGATATAAAAAATATAAAATATACTTTTTTTCGAACTGCCTTGACCTCAGGAATTCGAATATATATCAAAAATGGGTGTTACAATTCGAGGAAAAAAAAAAAAGAAGAAGAAGAAGTTTGTACAAGTTTTAATATGTAGTACATGATACCCTAAACAAAATTTAGCAATTGAATAAAAACTAGATGTTATTGCCAATCGTTAGGCATCAGCTGCTGGTTTCTACGATAATTTAAGGCGAAATTAGTCGGGGAAGGAAATTATTATTTTATGACTGTACATATGCATATGTGAATCTATGTTTGTGAGTATATGATTCATATATGTATATACTTTTTCGGAGAAGGGTAGGGTGAAAATTTGGAGCAGAATACATTAATTTAAATTATTTTCATTCATAAATTAAAAATAGAATCGTAGAAAATTCATGACTATATATTAAAACTATAATAAAAAAAATGAATAATTGATCTAGTAATATTTCATTACAACAGTTCTTTAGCTACCAGAATCGTTGAAAAGTATTTTCACTTTGAAAAGTCAGTACGTATTTATTAATTTTTGTAAACCAAAAATTTTTTGTTCCGTTAACCAAAGTTGTCAAACTTTAAATATCGTTAATATCCTCGCGGGCCGCAAGAAACTATGCGGTGGGCCGCATGCGGCCTGCGGTTTGGCCACCCCTGTCCTAATAGATGCTATGAGAAGTAATTCTATAAGCCATATTTTAATACCTTTATTTTGTCTGTGTAAATCATATTGAAATTGACATAAATTATTCATATGCACAAAAAAAAAAAAAAAAAAAAGCGATTTCGATGAAACATACTATGATTAACATTAAGACAGGGCCATACAAAAATATTCAGATACATGAAAGCTATAATCAGAAATTGCTTGGCCTTTTCATTTTCATTAAGCATTTTTAACACCCTCTAACAATGTTTAAGCGTGATAATAAATTTATTTAGTCTACCTGTCTGTCTATAAATACTTTCAGAATTTCTTCCAACTATTATATGCTATTCATGTTCACAATGGAATGTTCCCTATTTAAAATTGTATAAACAGCACAATTGATTTGTGTATAGACACACCCAAAATAATGCAAATGCATTGTGTTCCAATAGACGCATTTTTATAAATCCTATTTTAAATATTTTGTATTGCTTGCTCTAATCTTAATAAAATTGATATTTAATATTCATGTGGTAAAAACAAAAAATGTTTTCCCATAGAATATGGTATGTTTAGCATTAAGATTTACAGGATCATACTAAAATATTCAGATATATTAAGACAGGGAAAAACAAAAAATGTTTTCCCATAGAATATGGTATGTTTAGCATTAAGATTTACAGGATCATACTAAAATATTCAGATATATTAAGACAGGGACAAAATCTCTGATTACCGTTGGAGAGCGAAATTTTTACTGTGGTAAGTAAAAATTCGGTCTAGTTATCGATGGAATACTTATCCTATATAGTAGTGGCATCAAAATGGATTTTTTTATTAATTTAAAAACAGCAAGATCTTGCCAATCTTACACAATAACCTCATGGTTAACCTCTCCTTTTTCTTTTTGCGGAGTGCCGAGTCTCTGTGTGCCCTGCCCGATGATCGCCATAGCCACTAAACTTGCTACACAACAGAGGGAGAGGAGAAATGTTTAGTGCATGGGTAAAAGTTATAATATCTTCAGCAATTTTTTTTTACTAAAATGCCAAAAATTTGTGCTTTAATCTTATACTATATATATACTATATACGAAATATTTGTATATATATTTCACTGTTCTCGAAAACGGTAGCTCGGACAGTCACGAGATTTAACACAAAGGTGCCCCCCGAAGGATCATTGTGCACATCAAAGTCAGAATTTCGAATTTCTGTTTAGTTTTTCTTTTAGTTAATAAAAATATGAAAATAATAAGCTAATAATAGCAAAAAATTAGCCATTTAAATTTAATCCATAATTTAATTGTTGCCAAAAAAAAAAAAAAAAAAAAATACGAGTTTATTTTTTTTTCCAACAGGAAAATAAATACATTTATCTAAACATGAACAATAGTACACACTACTGATTGCAGAGCTTCCAAATTTGGCATATAGGTACCTGGGACCCTGCAGGTGTGCACCTCATCGAGATTTTTTCGAATTTCGAATTTAAAATTTTTAAATTAATGTTTTTTCGATTTTAAACATTGGCTTTTATGTTTCATTTTTCATGAATTTATTCTTCGATTGTAATCGTCTGCGTATCTTAGCAACGGCTATATTATGCAATTTATTTTTTATTTAATACATTTATTTGAGGGCGAATCTTTTTTCTCTTTTTAATTTATTATATTTATTGAAAATAAAATGGTAATGCAGTAGAAAAAATTAATATATTAAATTAAAAATTTAAAAACGTATTTATAACAGTTATGTTTAAGTATAATTTTTGTAGTATAACAACAATTATTTTTCATTTGTTAATTTAATTTCTTTAAAAGTTTTTTTTTTTCTAATTTATAGTATTTGTCAGGAAATAATGGTAGTACATAGTAGAAAGGATTAAACTGATTGGAATTCATTTGTTTTTTATGTATTTAATTCCTTCTAAAAGAAAATCTACTTTTTATTTTATTTCATTATATTGGTCGGAATCAAATTGTAATACAGTGTAAATAGCATGAGCAATAAATACTTGGTTCAAAAACTAAAATATTTAATAGACGTTGAGATACAGTTATCTTTAAAATCGTACTTCTTAAATAATGGCAGACCCACCTATCGTCAATAAATACCCATATTGAAATACATAGGAAAGAGATTTCTGCAGGCAGTGGGAACTTGCTCCCGATACAGTGCGGGCAGAGAAAGAGCTGCCGTAGTCTGCGAGTACCCTATGCGAGGTCTAGAGCGATTCCAATGTAATTATTTTAGTTTTTATTTATAATGTAATGTGAAAAATAAATAATGATCCAATTCTTTTGGAGATTTGTTTAAATATAGTGGCCAGCGAAGCAGGCGCAGCCTGGTAGTAATTTAGTAAGCAAGGAACTTATCAAGAACAGCAATTCAGAAATTAATACGACAAAAAGGCTTATTTATTTCTATCTGTGCAGGAAAACAAGGGTAGGTATTTGGCTCTGGAGCCACCTTTACCTTAATCAGGCTCTGGATGTTTATCTACTATAGTTTCTAGTTAACTATTCTACACTTAATTATTGTATAAAGTTTATTTTGGCATACATTTACCAAAAACATGTTTCTAATACTGGAATTTTCCTCTAACCTCCCACCCATACACACACACACTTTCCCCCCCTTTATAACGGTTCAATATGATGATTAAGCCATATTTTTTCTTTTAAGATCATTTTTATTTGTCTACATAGGGTCAAAAAATAAGATTTTTGGATTAAACAATTTAACAAGAAGTTACTCTGTGTATAAACATATTAGAGCATGTTGATGGATCAAATGTTATTATTATTATTTTTTTTTTTTTCTAAAGATTTAATTAAGTGTGAGCATATTTTTAGTAAATACCTTTTACGTAATTTTTAAACCAAAGTTTCATAATCTTCAGTTGCTTTACAGAAAATTTACAAAAATATAAAACTTGTTGAAAACATTTATATTTAATAAATCTTATTGTTATTAGTAATAATATTTTTAATACACTTATACTGGCATTTTTGTATATTGATAATGATTCAGCAGATGGTTCAGAGAGATTTCCTTTACCACAGCATAAAGTTACCTCCCCAACCCACAAATATATTAGTTTCAATTATTAAAGTTTCAAAATGCAAAATTTTGCCAGGGAATAACACCGCCTCCTTCCATTTTCCTGGAAAAATAAAATTTCTTTCTGAAGAAATTTTAAATTTATTAAACAATGTGTGATTAAGTTGTTAAATAATTTTCGAAAATGGAAATTATTGCAACAAAAGTGTTAAGATGTTGAATTTAAATTACATTATAAACTTTAACATTTTTATTTTGCTACTGTAGTAATTTGCCAAAAAAAAAAAAAAAAAAAAAAAAAAAGTTGAAAGTTAAAATTAAGACACAGAAATAAGAATTCATAATTAAATGAGTCAGTGATTTTAATTTTGGTTAATATTCACAAGATTAATTAACAAAAAAACATAAATGATATCATCTAAAATAATAAAATTTTTCTTACATGATAGTACGATAAACTTTATCCATAGGCGGAAATTTATATTTGTGCTTTTCAGGATCTTGTATAAACTCATTTACTGTTTTTTCAATCTAAAATTTTTCATGGAAAAATTATTACATAAAGATCTATAGATAGCAATATTACACAAATTATTTACAATATCATGACAGGTTTCAACAAAAGAAAAATGTTATTTTCTATTTTAATGACAATTTCTTATTTCACAGGAATTTTTCAACACTTTAAAATATTACATTTGAATTTTTTTGGTACATTACATACATATATGAGCGTTTACAAAAGATAACTAGTTGGCATAGGTGGACTCTGCTCAGTTCCCCATCATATTTATGTTCTCATAAATTTCTAGTTTGAGAGATATAATCATGTTAAAAGAAATGAATTTGACAAAAGCTTGATACAGTGACAGAATGAAAACAGAATGAAAACAGAACTAATAGGCTATCCACCATTCACTTTGATATATTTATCTTATTCTAATCTATTAATTTATTTTATCAGGGTCAATTCCGTTGTTTAGTTTTCATGCTACTATTTCCAATGCAATAATCCTCAAAATTCATATTTATATGAAAAATTTACAATTTCGCTATGTTGGTAAAATCGTAAATTACGAATAATTTACGAAATTTTCCTATTAGAATATTTGTATTCAATCATGTTCAAACAAATATCATAAATGTAATTTTGAAGTTGACTAATGTATTTATGCGCCTCAAAATGAAAGTTTATGCTCAATTTTACCTTATTCTGGCATGTTAAGTAAATCGTAAATTCCAAATAACTTATGAATTTTTTTAAATTGGAAAAATCATAGTCTATGATATTCCTGCCAGTATCCTAAATAATATTTCGAAAGTGGTTTGACATCTTTACGATGAAAATATCGCTCAAGATTGACGTTTATGTGAAATTTTGTTCTATGCTGCCATGTTAAGAAATTCGTAAATTTCCAATAACTTACGAAATTTTTATATTGGAAAATTCATAGTCATTAATATTCATACCAGTGTCCTAAATAATATTTCAAAAGTAGTCTGACATCTTTACGATGAAAATATCTCTCAAAATTGACGTTTATGTGAAATTTTGCCCTATACTGCCATGTTAAGAAATTCGTAAATTTCCAATAACTTGCGAAATTTTCAAAGTAGCATATTTATAGTTACTAATGTTCCTTCCGGCATCAAAACTGATATTTAAAAACTGGTCTGACATTTTTACAGTAAAAAGTTTCCATTTAATGCACGTTTAAGTGAATTTTTGTCCTATTCTCCCATGTTAAGAAAATCGTAAATTTCTAATAACTTACGAAGTTTTTAAATTTGAATGTTGCAAACAAATAGGGTTCTTGCCAGTGTCGAAAGTAATATTTTAAAACTGATCTGACCTCTCTGCGACAATTTGTTCTTGAGATATCGTGTACACAGACTAACAAACTAACGGACTTACACACTAACAGACTAATAGACACCCTACAGACAGACACCATAGAAATTTTGTCATTTTCGGATTCCTCACACCTGAAAACATGTAAAAAAGTCAAAAAACCGAGGTCGAAAATTTTCACGATTACCTAAGTTCCCCATACCTATAGTATGATAGGGAACTAAAATAGAACTCTTTATCTTAGATATGACAAATCAGATATCTTCTTATTAAATACAAGTAAATAAGTGAAAAGGTGATAGACAGGCAACAATCTTTTTAATTCATATTACCTACAGTTACAGTTAACATAATGCACAAAAGAGAAAATAAGCTTCATGAATAAACAATAAAATTATCAAAATTTGTTAATTCATTAGACAAATTAAATTCACAAAAAAAAAATTGTGAATGAAACACCTGATACTGTCAATCTAACATTGTTATAAGACAATCATAGAAAAGATGGAATATTGGTTTGGGCTGGAACCTTCCTGTGTGAAGAAAGTGTTAAATAGCAAATTGATTGCAGTAATTTTTGTGATATTGCATTAAAATAATATACATTTTCACAATTCCTTAGTTCTGTGCATCTTTGTACAAATAAATTTTGTAATAAATATACTGTAACAAAAAATTCATCAAATGCAATAAAAAGGACTTTTTATCAGGGTTCTCATCAGAGACAAAAACTGGATGAGAATTTCTTGCCCTTACTCAGAAACACAGTGAGATTTCTAAAAAGGATGTAAGAAGAGAAAAGTACTTAAAAAAAGAAAAAAAAAAAAAAATCTGGATTAATTTAAATTGTTTATGGCATTTAATTTTACAGCTCATTGGATGTATTTGAGTTTAATCGTATTTAATTGCTTAAATAAGTCGATTTTTTGCACTGCAAATTTATGAAACTTATTCTTTTTATTTATAACCTTCAAGATTATCTACCTGATTCCAGTTTTTCTGGTGTTTTATTGAATTGTGAAAATGTGATGTATTTTTGCAACCAATCAGCAAAATACGTAATTTTTTATCAACATTTTTAAAACAATTCAACTTTTGTGAAGGATCTGTTTAAACTTACTGATTTTTGGGAAAGGTTTTCTATTTCAAGATTGATAATTTTTATGAATGACCTGTTTTCAGACCAAAAATTTTAATAAATTGCCCCCAAAGAATGCGCAATTTCTCTCAATGTTAAAAATTTTATGTGAGAAAATAAAAAATAACATGAGAAATTTTTACGATATCACACTTTAATGCGAAACCAGTCTTATGTTAAATACTGTTTACAAAAATAACTAAGTCATTATAGCACCATGCAAACATATATAATACAAATAGTGTAGGAGATGTTGTGTGAGAGTTAAGGACAATGGACAACACAAGAGTCTAAAGCTTGGGTGGCATAACCTCCCTGGGATTGTGTAAGTGGTCGTAGTTTATATTTAGACAAGCTTCAGAGAAAACCATGGAAAATTCTAAATGACAAGGCTGAGGAACGTGACCTGGGTTCGAACCTTAGATCTCTTGTTGACCAAATTTGAGAGCAGAACCTCTCAGCTACTAGTGGGGCTATATGTCATAGGAACTTGATTTTCTAAAAATACAAGAAATCTAGCACATGGCAAGAGTAAGTAAGACAGTAATCATGAATCCAATTAAGTGAGATCAAAATAAAAAGATACCTTGTAAAATTGTCACTAAGTCCCCTAATTTGCAGAATAATAGTAAACAATTAACATTTAATGGAACACTACACAGGTTGAGTAGATCCCAATAGCTACATTTGAATTCAGCCTGAAACCCAACATGGACACAACAAAAAATTTTCATCTACCCAAGAAGCAACCCAAACCCGAAAAGAGATTCTTGTGATTCCAAAACTGACTGGAGGTGCAGGGCTTGATCCCTGGTTACACTTGCTGGCTTAGTCGATCACAGTTTTTTTGTAGTTTTCTCCTAAACTTACATAAATACGTATTATGTGCCCTTAGAAAGATTTTCACTCAAGTCTCAGATCCTTACATAATCAATAACCTTAGAACAAAAACATTAATCAAAAACTGACTTGTAACGTAACTAATAATAACAATAAAAAAACAATAATTCAGGTATGTCAGAAGCAGGGTTAGAAATAAGCGGTCGTTAAACGCATTTTGCGACCAGTTTTTTCATTTTGATGCCTAGAATTCCAATCATAGGTGCCATATTTGACACCTGGATTTTTTCCTCATCATACCTAATAATTTGCCCAATCCCATCAGACTGTAAACAAGTCTATTTCGGTCAATTGAACCTTATAAAAACTGATTTAAGAAATCATATCTATGTAAGTAGTTGACGATTTGTTAATGATTAAATTAAACAGCCCTAAATTGGAAGATTTCTGCCCAGAAAATGCTATTAAATTGTGGTGGAATGAAGTATCTTCTAGGCAAAGAATGAATTTGCTATTTTAAATATGTACGTTTAATATTATCAATGTAATGACATTCATTACATAAATATTTTTTATATAATCTTGCATATATTATTTACAAGTTGATGCTTTACTATTATTATTATTTTTTTTTAATATACATATTTAATTATAGATGGCACCTAGATTTTTCATTTTGACGCCCAAAAAATTTAATCCAGGCGTCATTTTGACACCTAGTTTAAAAATTCTTATTTCTAACACTGGTCAGAAGAATCAAACAAACTAACAGTAGGGATTAAATAAAAGCCTGTGATATTTAGGATAAAATCAATATGTAAGTTTCAGAGTTTCCCCTGGGATTTAAAAAAAAGAAAAAAAAAAAAAAGTAGGGTGCTGCTAGTAAAAAAGGAGACACCTTTTAGGATTTTAAGGGCACATTTGACATTTAAAATCCATATTCATTTCAAAATTATGTTATAAGTATGCATATAATGAATACTTTTTTAATTTTAACTTTCTTAATTTTTTTTTGTTACTAATAAATAAATAAATGTTGATGGTCATACACAATAATTTTACTTATTATGTAGTATATCATTTATTTTCAGTATATCATTATTTCAAAGTTTCTAGGTTGTTTTCTCCTAAATTTGGGCTCTAATATAAGAGGCAATTAGAGATCAATTTTTTTTTAGATAAGGGGCAAGAAGGGTGCTAATTTTTTTTGGATGAGGGGCAATAAGAGTGTTATTTTTTTCAACCAAAGGATCAGACAGTGTGCAGCACCCTCCTGAAACTGTAGGGGAAACTCGGAAGTTTGCTTGATTATATTAATTTGGATATTTGTGTAGTCAGGGGCCACATTACTTTTGAATTTGTTTTAATATTTCATTACCACTATTTGTTTCTTTCTCTATATTTTTTTTATTACAGTTTTAATGCAAAAAAATATTTATTGACTAAAGTGGTGGCAAAATAATAAATAATATACGATCCTTGAAGAAAATAAGAAAAAAAAAATTAGCCAATACACCTTAACCGGATCCAGAAGGAATAAAAAATCAGCTTGTGTGTTCCAAGAATAAATGTACACTGGTACTAAAATTTGGACTCCTTCCAAAAAATTTTCTGGCTACAGCTTTGATTAGAAAAGAACATTTTTTTAACAGATTCTTCCAATTTTCATTTTCTCTTAAAAAATATATATAAATCCCCTCTCCTTTCCCCAGCTCATATGTCATTCACGAATTTGGCCCTATTCTGCATCCATGATTTCGAATACTCCACTTTTTTGGTATTTCACTTATTTTTTTTATTTCTAATGTGCTAAATAAAATGCTTATTTTTATAGATTAGCAAACCTCTTAAAAACCACATTACAAAATATTTTTATATTTATCATTACTACCTTTTAAAAATTTGTAATTGCAGCATTAAGCCCAAATAATATAATAAGCAAATTTATAACTTACTTTTTCTCTAAATCTTTTCAATTTTGCCTTTTGTGCTTCTTGTTGCTTCTCAAAAATTTTCTTTTGTTCTGAAAAAACAAAGTATTTTTTTCAAAAATCAGTAATTTGAAATAAATTAAAATAATTTTAAATTATATTACTGAGTTAAATGAAAAAATTGCTTTGCAAAAATAAGCATAAGTCGCACAAGCATTTCTTGGTCTATGTAAAAAATATAATTAGTTATTATTCCAAGAATTTTAAAATACATATTACAGATATATAATATATATACAGTAACCGCCGCTTAATAAATTCACTGGTTAATAAAATCAGCCGCTTAATCTGATCAAATTGCCAGGACCAGAATCAAATCAATACAAACTACTTTTAAAGCCGCCGCTTAATAAAATCAGCATCGCCGGTTAATAAACTCAAAAATACTCCTCAACAGCCAAAAATATCACTAATGCACACTAAAAAATTTTTTATTTACATATTTTGTTTTAATAGAAAAAGAAATTAAAGCACAACAAACCCTCCGTTATTGCTCATTGTTCAAGATTTTATACTTGCAACACAGTTACAAATTAAACACGCCCTATCACTTATCTCTTTAACAATTTCAATGAACGTATTCTTCAAAATGCCGTAAAAAGTTACAAATCTGATTTGAAATGATACATATACATTTTAATATCTAATTATTAAAAGGCAATTTCTAGTTCTTATTTTGAAATTACTATAACTCATGAGGCTTATACGGAAAGATTTTAAATTTGTAAGAACAGTGCATGAATTTTTGGTAAAGTAATGATGATTTTCCTCAAAGGAAAGCGTATGTATGGGGACTTGAAATGCGTTTAATTTACTTATATTGAAGGAACAAATTAATTATTTAGCAAAAAATAATTAATATTGTTTACTAATTCCATTATTCGTTTCCTTTTGAAGTTTCTTTCCAAATTCAGGGAAGTAATACCTTTTCCTTAAGTGCAGGAACGTTCGCCGGATATAAAAATCAGCCGCTTTATAAAATCACTTTGGCTGAGAACGAATGTGATTTTAATAAGCGGCGGGAACTGTATATATAATTTCATTCAAATTAATGAATGCCATATCATTATTATTAAGATCTGATTAATATTTTTAATGAAGATGAGGATTTTTAAATGTTAAACTGTGTTACATTGAATAACCATGTAATTGTTAAAGGACAATTTAATAATGAATGAATTGAGATTTATTAGGACTTTCCCAAGAAGAAAACAATATCGTTCAATGATAATAATTTATTATATAAATTCACTGAAAATATGAAATTTTTCTGGAAGGTGTGTGGAAGGAGGGGGGGAGGGGGAGTAATCATATAATTTTAATTATTACTAAAAAAATTTGAGAATTTTGTTATTTTTTAAAAAAGACTTCTCTACACTGTCACCACACCATGCACATTTAGACTTTTCTTCCAGCATTTGTAACCCTTTGAGTGCTGAATACTTGCGGCCTACGCAGTCCATACGGACGACGTGCGGTTGCCGCTGACGAGTTGTCTCATTCTTATCGTGGACGCGCTTTATGCGAGTGTTGCATAGTACACTGATCATTTTTGCTGGGCGCGTATTTGCGTCCATAGTCCATACTGATAACATTTGCTAAGCGCGTATTTGTGTCCATAGTCTATATTAATGACTTTTGCTGGACGCATATGTGCGTCCATAGCACTCAAAGGGTTAAAGGGTTACATAAGTTTTGATTTTTGAAGGTTAAAAAAACCTAAATTTCTCCATGTTTTTCTATTTTAAATATAATAATAATAAAAAAAAAAAATTCAAAATTTTGAGCATATAAAAGGCAACATTTAAACAATATTTTATAAAATTTTCATTAAAAAATTCTGAAAATTCAGCTGGCAGGTCCTGGTTTCCGGAGACCTTTCAAAAAAGCAGTAGACATGACTTAAGCTTGTTAAAAACGAAGCATAATTTCGGATAATCGCCCACCATTTATAACTAATTTCGCTCCTAACACCCCTCGCCTTTTCGGTCGCTTTAAAGACCACAAGGATCCACCTAAATTTCGCCCAATCGTCAGTTAGAGAGAAGGCCCCACGTACCCCCTTGAGAAATATATGACCAATATCTACCGTGATCTTCTCCCCCACTCAAATAATAGTTTAAGTTCAATGGAAGATTTTATTAAACGTTTAAGAGAACTAAAAATTACTGATAACGACTGTTTTGTAAGCTTTGATGTAGTAAATTTATTTCCCTCAATAAATATTAATGAAATTTCAGAAACAATTAATGACATAATTAAAGAAAAATATGAAACAGAAATAGCCCATACTTTAATTTCCACAAGTAACTTAATACTTCTCGAAAGTTTTTTTAGTTTTAATAATACCATCTATAAACAAAATATGGGAGTGCCCATGGGGTCTCCGATATCCGGGATAATAGCTGAATTTAAATTAAGAATTATATGGAAAATAAAATTTTAAAGCTCCTAAACGATAAAATATTTTTCTGGGTAAGGTACGTGGATGACGTCTTCGCTATAATTCATAAAGATCAAGATGTTAGTGAAATACTTAACGAACTTAATAAATTAGATAAGGACATTAAATTTACCTGTGAACGTGAGATTAAGAATCAGATTAACTATTTAGACGTAAAAATAACAGTTTAAAAACCACAGTATACAGAAAACCAACAGCTAGTAATGAAATAATCAATAACCGTAGTAAAACTCCATACCAGTATAAAATAAATGCAATCAGAAGTTATATAAACCGCGCAATTTTGATTTGTACAGATAAGTCAGATTTGAAAAAAGAACTAAACTTTATAAAAACACTAACCACTGAAGCCGGGTATCCAAAGAACATTGTAGAAAAGTTATATAAAAAACGAATTAAACAATTAAATTATATACCCAGCCATCAGAATTCACCAAAGAAATTTACCCATTCTATTCCATATAACCAGGGAACATCCATTAAAATTAAAAACGCTGCCAAGAAATTAAATGTCAATATCCCAATCAAGCCAAATCAGAATGTTTTTCAAATGATAAGGAACGATAAAGATAATATATCCCCCATTGAAACAGCCGGAATTTACAAAATCCCCCTTAAACATAATAATGGAGAAACAGGTTGTTATGTAGGAATAACAAAAAGAAAAATAAGTACACGAATTAAAGAACACCAGAACGATTTAAAATATGACAGAAACACCACCGCGTTATCAAAAAGCTACCGGGAAAATGGAATAAATATCCAATTCAATGACGTTATAAAATTAGCAAACTATGAAAACTCCACTTATGCCTACTATCGCGAAACCATAGAAATCATTAAAGAGCGTAATTCGATTAATGACCATGAATCGAGAATCGAAATTGATACACAGTGGCGCCGCCTAATTACAGGTGAAGATGAAGATCAAGAGGAGCGACCACTTGCCACTCGAGCAACGTCTGAGGAAGGTTCGGGGCCCCGAGCCGAAAGCTGCTCACGGAAAGAATGAAGCAAGATAAGGTAACTTATTAAATTCATTGCAGTAGACATGATTTCTCAAAAACTAATACACTGATCTTATTGAAAGTTTGCACACTTCTTCAAAATAGAATTGACTAGTGCTTGAATGAAGCATTTTTCTTTTTTATTGATTACAACTAATTTTACAACGCTATACACGGTGGGGGTAAAATGTACCAAAAATTTTACTTTTATCGCACACAACTCTGATAAAAATTTAAATTTCGATAACTTTTAAAATCCTTTGTTCAAGCACTAGTCAATTTTATTTTGTAGAAATGTGCAAAATTTTAATCAGATCAGTACTACATTAGTTTTTGAGAAATCATGTCCACTGCATTTCTGAAGGGTCACCGAAAACCATGGCCAATCGATTGAATTTTCCAAATCTTTGTAATAAAAATTTTACAAAATATTGTTTAAATGTTGGTATTTTATATGCACAAAAATTTAATTTATTGTATTAAATATATATATATATAGAGAGAGAGAGAGAGAAAATATGCTTTTTTTTTAGCCTTTAAAACTCATGTAGCCCCTTCACTGTTCTTATAGAATAGGGTGTTGTGGGTTACTTCAGTCTATGGCTGACTGAAATCAACATTAATAGTTGTAGTTTACAATATTATGTCTGTAAGTAACAACCCACCAGTGGTCAAGAGTTTCTGCTTGTGAAACTGGAACATGGGAGGTACTGGGTTTGAATCTAGGTTGTGCTTGTTAGCCTAGCTATTTGCAGTTTTTTATGTTTTTTTGAGAAACTTGCATTAACACTGATTAGGTTCTCTCAGAAGACCTCCAAGGAATGCATCCCTCCCTCACCCAAACATAGTCAATCAGCCATAATCCCAAACACGATTACACCATAAGTATCAATTAATATGAAGCAAGCTTGACAAAAATCACATTGTATTCTTAGGGAAAAAACTGATTTTTCTTTAATCATATATTTTTCTTATGAAGTTATACATATCATGTTTATATCTGTTTTTAATTGACAAATTTAAATAAAGAATTATGCATTGCAACATTAATTATTACTTAAAAATAATTTAAGCTATAGCAATCTTTACAAAGAACTATTGCCTCAAAGCATAATTAATTTCATTGCAGCTAAAATCTTTTATATCCAGAACTTCAGGAACAGCTTTACTATACGGCACCCATTGCGTATTGCCGTGCCTGATGTTTTGATCACGTGGTATGATGGTGTTTTGATTCGATTTGTGAGTCGTTACTGCGAATCGTTTCACAACGTCGTGAATCGAATCAAAATGTCATGAAACAATAGTTTTCATTATTATGAAACATTTTTTTTATGTTTAACTATGTTTTCTGCTGTTTGCTCGCTTCGCGAGCATTGAAACAAAAAAAAAACATCACTGGACGCCCCTAATTCGTGGAGCATGAATCAGTAAAAGCATGAAAATTCATGGAGCAGCGGTCACTTATGTTTTCTGCTGTCTGCTTGCTTCGCGAGCATTAAAACCAAAAAAAACATCACTGGACGCCCCTAATTCGTGGAGCATGAATCAGTAAAAGCATGAAAATTCATGGAGCAGCGGTCACTATGTTTTCTGCTGTTTGCTCGCTTCGCGAGCATTAAAACAAAAAAAAACATCACTGGACGCCCCTAATTCATGGAGCATGAATCAGTAAAAGCATGAAAATTCATGGAGGAGCGGTCACTTATGTTTTCTGCTGTTTGCTTGCTTCGCGAGCATTAAAACAAAAAAAAAACATCACTGGATGCCCCTAATTCGTGGAGCATGAATCAGTAAAAGCATGAAAATTCATGGAGCAGCGGTCACTTATGTTTTCTGCTGTTTGCTCGCTTCGCGAGCATTAAAACCAAATAAAAACATCACTGGACGCCCCTAATTCGTGGAGCATGAATCAGTAAAAGCATGAAAATTCATGGAGCAGCAGTCACTTATGTTTTCTGCTGTTTGCTTGCTTCGCGAGCATTAAAACAAAAAAAAAACATCACTGGACGCCCCTAATTCGTGGAGCATGAATCAGTAAAAGCATGAAAATTCATGGAGCAGCGGTCACTATGTTTTCTACTGTTTGCTCGCTTCGCGAGCATTAAAACAAAAAAAAAACATCACTGGACGTCCCTAATTCGTGGAGCATGAATCAGTAAAAGCATGAAAATTCATGGAGCAGCGGTCACTTATGTTTTCTGCTGTTTGCTCGCTTCGCGAGCATTAAAACCAAAAAAAAAATCACTGGACGCCCCTAATTCGTGGAGCATGAATCAGTAAAAGCATGAAAATTCATGGAGCAGCGGTCACTATGTTTTCTGCTGTTTGCTCGCTTCGCGAGCATTAAAACAAAAAAAAACATCACTGGACGCCCCTAATTCGTGGAGCATGAATCAGTAAAAGCATGAAAATTCATGGAGCCTCGGTCACTATGTTTTCTGCTGTTTGCTCGCTTCGCGAGCATTAAAAAAAAAAAAAAAACATCACTGGATACCCCTAATTAGCGATGCATGAATCAGTAAATGTTACGTTTTGTTATGTTTCGATACAACAGAAAAAAGTATCGATACTCTGATTCGTGTCTCGAATCACCATCATATTACGCGATCAAAACATCGGCAACGGCAATAAGCAATGGGTGCCGTATAGTAAAGCTTAGCCGAACTTTTACATATATTCAACAATTGCACTAATTTATAAGATAATAAATCATATCCAAAGTTATGAATTTTTATTAAAACAACATCTCAGTTAATTTTTAGTAATGAAAACTGTACAATACTCATTGGATGTGGGTATGTAGATTTCTAAAATCTATAATCTTCTCGAAACCAAACACAACAATTTACAGAATAATAAATTAATGAACTGGTGTACACAATAAACATTTAAACTTAAATATTATACATTATTTTTATGGTACAAGAAGACGTTTTTAAGTTTAAACAATAATTTACAACTTTATGAGACATAAGAATCAATTTACACGCAAACTAAACTTTATCCAGATATCTGGGTTATTTCTTAGTAATAATTAAAATTATGATAATGAAGAATACTAGTTCGAAATTATCTAATAATATTTTTAGAAAAGAAAGAATTTCATAAGCTTTAGAAAAAAATTAATAAAAACCTACGATTACGAAAATTTAAAATCGCAAGTTTTAAACTTTCGTTTAAGAGCTCTGAAAATCTTGATGAAATTCGTGTTCAAACATTGCAAATTCTTAATACATATATAATATGAAACGTAAATTCATACATGTATACTAGAAATAGAATGTATACTATTCCTGAATGATTTATGCGTTATTATGACATACATTTTAATACAAAAGTCCGTAGTGATTGGAATAGCACATAACATTTAGCAATGTAGGGGAACAAAAAAAAAGCAAAGTAAAAGCATTTATTCCTTCATAAAAAGAAATTAAGCATAAAATACATTCCCCAAAGGTTTTTAAAATAAAATGTAGGTAAAATACACATCAATCGATGAAAATAATAGGAGGTATTATACCAAAAACGATTAACAATAAATAAATCTCATTTCATTAGGTTAAACAAAAATACTTTCTAAAACTGCAGAAATCATAGCTTTTGTTTGATTAACATAAGAAGAAAAAATTTCCTATTTTTCATTTCAAATCTTTAAGATGAAACAATAAAGCTGAAGGAAATCTCTCCCGATACATTTAAAAAACAATTCTGACTATTTTAAAACATTTTAATAATAAAATATTAAATTTACTCTGCAACTGCTTTGTAGCGGCATTAGAAACAACAGGAGGTTTATCCATAGAATTTAAAATTGATCCTAATAAATCCATTCTGTAAATTAGGATTATTTTTACAATAAAATAAAATATACAGATTTTAAAGTCCTTAAAATTTAATTCACATTGTTTATTATTAGAGAAAATCGTGTTGCCAATATCATTTCCTAAAATTTATTCAAACTCTTCATACGATATTGAATATCGTATCGTATATTAAATATCGTCACTATTTGATATTATTCATCATGGATGTTGATTGTTTTTGGGATCATAATTAAGGTGACCAAAAGTCCTCGAATCATGAGGACAGCCCTTGAATTTCGACCTATGTCCTCAGCAATTTGAAAAATCATTTGTCAAATTTACAAAATTTTCCTCAAAGCATAATTTAGCTCTGTCTTCGAATGACCCTTCAATTTGAGGACGCTGCGATCATTTGTCCTCAAATTGGGTTTCAAAAATTTGTTCGCCCTAATCACTCTTTTCACAATTTTGGAAGAGTGTTGTTATCATATATCCCCATGTTACCGAGCAAAGATTTTTGAAGGCGAAAAAGGTTTTTGTCATCAGCCATTAGAGAGTTTAAAACTCGAAAATAGTACCTAATAGAATAGAATGTTAATGAATTTTGAAAATTCCGAAATATTGCACAGCTTTTAAGTGTTCTAATAAATATGTCAAAAGAAATGGGATAAGTTTTCATAAATAAGTTATATTCAAGTAATTTCTGAAAAATATTTTTTTATAATCAGTTGCTTTGTTATTATAACGAAATAATCCCCTGTCCTTATTACCATCTTTAAAACTGGCCTTCTTTCAGAAATAATACCTTTTTTTTTTTTTTTTTTTTTTTTTGTTCAGTCTTACTGAAAATTTGTTGACAGAGCTAGAAAATGTATTAAATGTTACAAATTTAACCACATTTCAACCAAATATAGACAAATCCAGACAAGTGAATGTGCTACATGTGAATCTTCACACGAGGTGCCTCATACTACAGCGCCTAGAATATATAGTATGGCATAGGACTGGGCGATTCTATAAATCGATTTATCTTCCATCTAATATCGCGATATAGAGATAAATTGATTTAACACTGATTTAGAAAATACCTTCTCCCTACCCCTCCTACATATACAAGTCTTTTAATCAATAGTATAATGACCGAAAAGCAACGCTGCTATTACTTATTTATTTTCTGCAATTACCCATATTGCTATAACTCAGCATTTATGGCTTAAAATTATGCCAAACTATTATGAAGTTCAAACTGTAAAGTTTTTATTAAGAAAAGTTATGTTGATTAAACATTTCTGGATGATTAACATTAGCGGAGCGTTGTTATAAATATTGTTATTAAAGAGAGTTTTTGATAGCCTTTGGCACAACACTTTTTTTTCCCCTTTTAAATTGTTTAGCCCCTTTTTGTATGTTCCTGATATATGTATGATGAATAGTGAACTTTGTAATTTGATTTATAAAATTTGTTTTTTACCACAGTCAGTAAATTAAATTTCCGCTTTCTTTAAAAATAAATTTAATTTTTTCAAGTCGATTGAAAATTCTACGCGATATTTCTGAACCAACTGCCCAATTAAGTAATAATTTAGTAAAATATTTTTGAAAGCTGATTCCCAATTTTTTTTTTACCATTTTACTAAAATTTAACAAAAATTCTGCTTTTTTGTGTCATATTGCCGAAATACGTTATATTCTGGCGGTCAATATCCAATCTACCTATAAACCACATATCATTCTGAAAGGAAAAAAAAAAAATCAAGACCAATTTGTTCGTTAGATGAAATAGGTAACAGAGTTTGAAAAATAAATTTAATTTTAAATGTTGAAAAAATATTTAAACTCTATTTCCATTTAATAGTATTTTAAAGTATTAACATTGTAGATTTTATTAACTTCAGTAAAGTAATATTTGAAGATTATTAATGGTATTTTAAAGAGCGTAATAAAAAGTACGTAATAAGGACGTACGTAATAAGGAGCATCTTTAAAAGTTCTTGTGTATATTCTTTAAAAATCCTCCCCCCCCCCTCTTACAAAATACTAATAACAGAAGTGTCAGACAAAGCCGAATTATTGAATAAATAATAATAATGACAAACAGATATATCGTATTGCATTATGAAAGTATTTTTATCGTGATTTACTGTATTCTTAAATATTGTAAAAAATAAATTTATTTTCTATTTAATTTAATAAAAAAAATCTGTGTACTTATATTAATATTTATTACAACAATGCATACTGTAATTAACGAAAATAATTACTTATTACAAAAAGAAAGAAACCATTACTTAGCAAACAAATTGAGTCTCCGTAAAACCGCAAGAAGTTAAAAGTTTGGAACAGTTACGATTCATCTAAAATCGTATTTTCTTTTCTCCCCGATTTAGCATAACGCAAGCGCAGTACTTCGTCTCCCCTTTGGAATAAACGGAGCAGATGACAGGCGATTTAAGCGCATCGTCTCTCTGGTATCTCCTTTGAAATGAAAAGCAGGCACGTAGCACAATTCATATTACAGTCACCAGAAAAATTAATCGAGCGCTGGTCCCCCCCCCCCCCACAAAAAAAAAAAAAAAAAAAAAAAAAACAAAAAAAAAAAAAAAAAACATTATAATATTTAACCGATTGATAATAATAATAATAATAATAATAATAATAATAATAATAATAATAATAATTTTGAATATCAATCGAATTAATTCGACTCCAATTTTCAATAGTTATCATTCATCTCCCAACGTATACATCCTATATTGGTTATAAAAAAATATAGATAATAATCATTTTTAAAAAACGAATAAAGATGACGACGGATGGATGTAAAGAAATCGAACAACTTTTAATTGAAAAGGATAAATGCGGACAAATAGAAGAACTTCGAATTGAAAATAAATTGTTGCTCTTAGAAATTAAACGGTTATGGGAAAAATTGGATTATTTGCAAAATAGAGACTTAAACAGGTTGAATGAAGAGAATGTCCAATTAAACGAAAAAAATGTCAAATTAAATGCGGAAAACCTTTGGTTGACGGACGAAAAAGCTAACTTGAAGGAAGAAAATGTCTGGTTACACGAAGAAAATTTTAAATTGAATACGAAATTTGCTACTTTGAAAAACGAAAATGACACCTTAAAACAAGAAATTAATATTTTAAAAGAGGAAAAAACTAGTTTGAAAAAAGAAAACGCATGGTTACATGATCAATATACCAAGGCTACCGTTAAAGATGATGCTATAAAAGAAAAATTATATATAATTGAAAATGTCTAACAAACATTAAATAATATGATTATGCATCTATAATGTTTTTAAAAAACTTTCAGATTGTTTACATTTATGAAATAAATAAGAAATTATTTTCTTTAAAATTAATTAATTAATTAATTAATTAATTAATCAATTTAAAAAAAAAAAAAAAAAAAAAAAAAAAAAAAAAAAAATTTTTTTTTTTTTTTTTTTTTTTTCATCAACTCAAACATATAAATAGTTAACATACTCCGTGTAACTTTATTAATTTTATTAAACGGTAAGGTAATTATGGATGTTTCTCTATCCGATATTTGTTTGGTGGTAGATATGGATGGTTTTCCCATTTACCAATTCTTTCTCACGAGAGAATTTGGATACGAATCCCTCATTGACGGTACAAACGACTCACAGAGGTACGATCTGACGAAAATGCAAGAGACATTATTCGAAAACCCATTTGAAGGTGTCAAGGAATTTCTAAAAGAGGCCGGCATGGAAAAGGAATACGAAGAGCACGGGTCGAGAATTCGAGAAAAAATTCGACGGCAGTTTTTTGGGAAGGAATTGGAGACTATTAAAAATATGACGAGTGAAGTGCATGGTTTACCATTTACCCCCGTTGACCAAGAAGTGGTCGAGAAATATGAAAATATGGAATCCGACATAAAAAAGTTATACGAATCGCATAAGACCGAAGACAAACCGATTGTAGCCTATAAAGGGGATCCGTGGATCGAAGCATTGATGGATTCTCTCGGAATACCCACAGTCAATCTCGAAAACTTTGGATGTCCCGACTTTAAATGTTTACCGATGCCGGAAAAAAAGAAATGCGATTACCACGCCCGCGATGTTAATAAAAAATTTTCGTGTCCCAAAGAGAGATGTGCCGCTTATGCAAACTGGATTAGAGAACAGTTGGTAGAGATTTCAAAAATTACCGTATCCAAAGACGGAAAGTGGATAACCTTTGGTTGATGGACGAAAAACCTAACTTGAAGAAAATTTTAAATCGAATACGAAAGTTTGTCTAACAAATATTAAATAATATAATTTTGATTGATATCTATAATTTTTTAAAAACTTGAGATTATTTAAATTTATAAAACAAAGAAATTATTTTCTTTAAAATTAATAATTAACTTGAAAGAAAAAAAAAAAAAAAAAAAAAAAGTTGAATTTTTCTTCGAGTCCAAGATGTAGTCTTCATTTTTAAAAAATAATTGATTTATTTAATCGATGATTGATTAATTAACTAATTAATTAATTTTTTAGAAATGAAAACGACTACATCTTAGACTCAAAGGAAAATTTAATTTTCAAAAAAAAAAAAAAAAAAAAAAAAAAAGTTTTTTTTTTTTTTTTTTCCTCCCAAGTGTTGGTTGAATTTTAATATATATGATATTGATAGGACTAGATAAATTTATTGTGACGAAAAGCAGGTTATCAAAGATGAAAATATATTTATTTTTGACTAACTGAAAGAGTGAGGGTTAAAAAACATATATAAAACTTTTCATTCAAATTTATATGTAATATTTTCAGAGTTATATTTTCCCCATTTCTTTAAAGATCAAAAATGTAAAAAAAAAAAAAAAAAAAAAAAAAATTTTTTTTTTTTTTTTTTTTTTTTTTTTTTTTTTTTTAAATTGAAGAAAATATAAATTTACAATATTGATAGGTTTAAATAAATTTATTATAAATGATAACTTAGACTGTGTGTCGATTTTCGAAAACTCAATATAAGAATTAAAAAAATTTTTAATTTCTATTTATTTTATAAATATTAAAATTATAAAGAATAAATATATAAGTAAATAAATATAAAAAGATTAAAAAATAAATTTTATTTGAATTTAAGATGTAGTTTTCATTTTGAAAATTAATTGATCAATGAATTATTTTAAAAAATAAAAACAAATAAATATTCAATTTGAAAAATAAATTACTTTAATTTAATCATTTTCAATTTTGAAAAAAAAAAAAAAAAAAAAAAATTTTTTTTTTTTTTTTTTTTTTTTCAAGTGTTGGTTGAATTTTAATATATATGATATTGATAGGACTAGATAAATTTATTGTGACGAAAAGCAGGTTATCAAAGATGAAAATATATTTATTTTTGACTAACTGAAAGAGTGAGGGTTAAAAAACATATATAAAACTTTTTATTTAAATTTATATGTAATATTTTTAGAGTTATATTTTCCCCATTTCTTTAAAGATTAAAGGTGAAAATAATTAATGTAATAATTTCATTATCCATTCAAATGGACTTGGACATAGTATTTTCTAATTTATATTTTTAATGTCAACACCAATTAACGTATATGACAAAGAAAGGTATGCTGCAAACTTGAAGAATATTATGTTTATGTAAGTTATTTTTCATCCGATGAGGAAAGATTTTCATCCGATGAGGAAAGATTTCCACCTGATGGAGAAAGATTTCCACCTGATGGAGAAAGATTTCCACCTGATGGGGAAAAATCATTCTAAAATTCACCATAGTAAATATTTATAATCTAAAAATTTTTTGAGATAAGTAAAAGATTTGGAAATTAAGACGAATTAATTTTTTTATCATCATTCTAAAAATAGACCATAGTAAATATTTGTAATTTAAAAAAAAATTCACGGTAATTCGGGAAAATAAAGACCATTCTAAAATGGACCATAGTAAACATTTTTAATTAAAAAAAATTAGGATTGATTCGGAAAAATAAAGACTCAAATAGAATTTTACTCTATTTTTTATATTTTCATTCTAAAGTGGACAATAGTAAATATTTAAATTAAAAAAAGTTTTGAGATGATTCTGAAAAATAAAAATATTTTTATATTGCCATCTAAAATGGACAATAGTAAATATTTAAATTTTAAAAGTTTTAGGGATGATTCTAAAAAAATAGAATTTTACATGCATTATTTTTTATATGTACATACATTATTTTTTATCTTCTTTGAAAGGCACGGACAAATTTTCATCGCTCAGATCCAAGGCAATATGGATGATGCATTAAACATAGACATTGATCCGGTTCTTTTACTCGGTTATGAATCGGATAAATAGAATGCGGACGGTATTTTCTTGGCAATATAGATATCGGTTCGGCCCTTTCGCTTCGTTATAAATAATTCAGCGATGTATTTTCATTTGTTCTTTCAGAGGATCAACTAAGTTTTTCTAATTCATTTTTTGAAAAATTGCTCATCTTCTGGTGAAAATCTTTCTTTTTCAAGTGGAAACTTTTCATCTTCAGGTGAAAAATCTATGACTATCAGGTGATAAGTCTATGATTATCACCATTAAAAACATTTTGAAATACTTCACTGCAAGACAGGTTATAAAAAGTTTAAGACAGGTTATAAAAAGTTATATTTGAAAACGGCTTCCGAAAAACAACTTTAACATTTAAGACAGGTTATAAAAAGTTATATTTGAAAGCGGCTTCCGAAAGTAATTGTTAATCTGACTCTGTCGAAGTAAAATTTAGACAGCTCGAAGATAAAACAACTTTAACATTTAAGGTTATAAAATTTCTTTGTCATATATTTATATTGACATGGAAAATGAATCATAGAAAAATATTATTTATTAATTAATTAATAATTAATGATTAAATCTTGGACTCGAAATAATAAATTAATTAATTAAAAAAAAAAAAAAAAAAAAAAAAAATATAATTCAATATAATTCAATATTGGATAATAGTTTAACGCAAAAAAATGGGAGTTGGACAAAGTATCGTTGGCCATAAAAAAACTATGATCAACGATACTTTGTCCAACTCCCATTTTTTACTCTTAATTTTTTTTACCTTTTATAGCTTTACACTATAAAAAATCATTAAGACTTTCAATGTAACTTAAAGAAAAAAAACAAACAAATACAAATAGATAACAAAAGTTTTATTATACATAAATAATATTTACAAAACAAATAATATTTAAAATGAATATATTTTTTTCTCAAAAAAAGTAGAAGAAATGTAAGTTGCATATATAAAAGATAAAAAAAAATATTTATCGACTCATTAAAATATCATTAAAAGTTTTATTAAATTCTGCTAAGAAACTCATATTTTCATCTTTTAAAAATTCATATCTAAGTAATAAACGTTGAATTTTTTCTTTTTCCCGGACACTGCATTTCAATTTGTTAAATTTTAAAGAAACTAATTTTATCATATTGAAATTATTATTATGAAGTAAAAGGCACGACCTTTTAAAATCTATTTGGAGATCTTTAGCTAGACGATAGGATTCAGAAAGTGGCAAACTTACATTTCTTCTAGAAGTCGATGGTCGGGATTGAAAATATCTCGATTGAAGAAGAGGACGGCCGGTGCTCGACGGTTCAGCAGCATCGGGAGGAGATTGGAAAATTTCTCGGTCGTCTCGAGAGTTCGCAGAGGAATTCAATGTCTGTTCTGGCACTTCGAAGTTTCTTTCGGAAGAGAGCAATTCCAGGTATAACGAAACCGGGCGGGTGCTCGACGGCTCCGAATCATTTGGAGGAGATTGGAAATTTTCTGGACCGTCTCGAGAGTTCGTAGATGAATTCGATGTCTCTTCTTGCACTTCGAGGCTCTGCTCCCCGTCTGAAACTCGAGACTTGTTCAAATCGTTTTCGAGCCAACGATAAAAACAATTTCTTCGGCAGATGGAACATTCGAAAGTAGATTTAACCGACAAATGATCAAAATAGGATTTCAAACAAGTCCTGTGATAGGCATGTCCACAGGCTAAACAATATTTGTCTTGTAATATCAAATCTAAACATATTACACATTCCATCGCAATAATGTAAAAAAAGATCAAACTCACAAATGCAGAGCAATGAGAACGCCAAAAAATTGAAAGACCGACTGAAAATCCGTCGCTATATATACGCCTTTTTGAACTTTGCATCGAGGGACATTTGACCTCTGATATCTCGATAAAAACGCGTTTCTTTTTCTTCCTTCTCGAAAAGGAAAAAAAAAACAAAACACTTGAACTTTTTGCACTTTGTATCTTTATCAGGTCGCGTGATTTCGTGAGAATCGAGGTCACGGGGAAAAAGAAATGCGTTTATCTTTTTCTAAATTACTTTGCGTGAGAAAAAGATAAACTAGATTATCGGGGTTAAGATTTTGAAATCAAATTCTACAAAATTGATCGTGAGGTCGAAAGCATCGCGGTTCAAAGTATTTGGGACGGGTTCACGATGAAAAAAAAAATATTTGTATCGTGATTTCATGCGAGGTCAGGTCTGTCTACGGGGCAACTTTTGTAAAAGCAAGGGTTTTTTACACCGCGCTAATCAAAATCATTTACAAAAAAAAACAAATGAGATTGCTTTTTAAATATCAAATCGTTTTCCAATAAAAAAATATCTTTTTGATAATCTTCCAGTTTCATAAATATAATATTTTTCGAGTAACGATATAAAAATTAGTTAATTCTCTGAAAGAACAATAGAAAATAATTATGATAGATTGTTATCGTTAAATTAGGATATTGTTCTCGAAATGTCTTTCATTTTTGAGTGTCTAAAAACATTTTAGCGTTTCCCGGTGAACTTGCAAATTTTTCAGCTCAACTTACGTTATAATTTCAAACTAGTAGGTTATTACAAAAAGACCAAGATAAATTATGATAGATTGTTATCGCTAAATTAGGATATTGTTCTCGAAATGTCTTTCGTTTTTGAGTGTCTTAAAAACATTTTAGTGTTTTCTACGTTATAATTTCAAACAAGAATTTCAAACTAGCAGTAATTACAAAAAGATCAAGATAAGTTATCGCTCAATTAGGATATTGTTCTCGAAATGTCTTTCATTTTTGAGTGTCTAAAAACATTTTAGCGTTTTTCCCGATGAACTTGTAAATTTTTTAGCAGCCTCGATCGTCAAATATTTTATTAGAAATCTTTAATATGCTTAAACTTACGATTGTTATCGCTAAATTAGGATATTGTTCTCGAAATGTCTAAAAACATTTTAGCGTTTCCCGGTGAACTTGCAAATTTTTTCAGCAGCCTCAATGGTCAAATATTTTGTCGTATATAAGTTCATTGTTTGGTCCGTGGACAGATAATTCATGTTATGTAATATTTAGATATATGGGCAGAATTTATAATGACCGTTTCGCACCTCACTGAGTGCGAGGACAAGAAAACATCGCTTTAGCCAATCGGAATTCTATGCTTTTGATTTTTTATTATAAATTTCATCAAATATTTTGTCGTATATAAGTTCATTGTTTGGTCCGTGACTCTGTCGAAGTAAAATTTAGACAGCTCGAATATAAAACAACTTTAACATATAAGACGGGTTATAAAAAGTTATATTTGAAAATAGCTTGAATTTATTTCCCGAGAAATGACCGTTTCGCACCTCACTGAGTACGAGGACAAGAAAACATCGCTTTAGCCAATCGGAATTCTATGCTTTTTATTGTAAATTTCATCAAATATTTTATCGTATATAAGTTAATCCGGACAGACAATTCATGTTATGTAATATTTTGTCGATAAAAATTATTCGAAACTTTGTAAGTTTTTACAAAAGTAGAAAAATTATAGAATTATAAGTTTTTACAAGAATAGAAAAATTATAAATTATATGTTTTTACAAGAATAGAAAAATTATAAATTACATGTTTTTACAAGATTAAAAAAATAATAAATTACATGTTTTTACAAGATTAAAAAATAATAAAAACAATTAAAAAGGTAAGGCTTTAGTTTTTAACTTCTAAAATAATTATTCAATTGCAATTTGCTTTCGATAACCATAACATTTCGAAGCCAGGAAAATGAATATTTGAAAAAATTCGGTAGAAATAAATATTTATATATAGTTTTATACTTTGGAGAAAAAATAAAATAAAATAAAATAAAAATTAACTAATTTTCAAAAATGAAAAACGACTACGTCTTGGACTCGAAGGTAAATTCAATTTTCGAAAATCTTTTCTTAAAAAAAAAAAAAAAAAAAAAAAAAAAATTTTTTTTTTTTTTTTTTTTAACTTTGTTTATCTGTCAGAAAAGATTTTCGAAAATTGAATTTACCTTCGAGTCCAAGATGTAGTCGTTTTCATTTTTGAAAATTAATTAATTAGTTAATTAATCGTTAATTAATTAACTAATTTTAAAAAATGAAAAACGACTACGTCTTGGACTCGAAGGTAAATTCAATTTTCGAAAATCTTTTCTGACAGATAAACAAAGTTAAAAAAAAAAAAAAAAAAAAATTTTTTTTTTTTTTTTTTTTTTTTTTTTTTTTTTTTTAACTTTGTTTATCTGTCAGAAAAATTTTCGAAAATTGAATTTACCTTCGAGTCCAAGACGTAGTCGTTTTTCATTTTTGAAAATTAAAATTTGAAAATTAATGATTTGTTAATTAACTAATTAATTAATTTTAAAAACTAATTATAGAATTAATTTTAAAAACTAATTATAGAATTAATTTTGAAAACTAATTATAGATTTTTGAAATATTGATAAAATAAATAACAATAACTTTTTAATATTTTCTTTAAATATGTAAAAATTTCTTAAATAAATGTAAAAAAGTAATAAGGTGAATCGGGTTTAAAAGATTATCCATACGAAGAAAATTTTATTTAATTTTTATAAATAACTTTGTATGAGAATGGAAATAAAAATTTATTTATATTTTCCTACATTTTTTTTAAGTGGATCGGACAAGTTCAAAAGGTGAAAAAAAACAAATGATATTTTATCGCTAGAAAAATAATCTCATGCGAGGTCAATAGGTTTTGAGAAGGAGGCCGGAAAAACATCGCGTGATATTTCATAAAGGTTCAAAGTAATTTTTTAAGTGGATCCGACAAGTTCAAAAGGTTAAAAAAAGATATTTTATCACGAGAAAATTAATCTCATGCGAGGTCAATAGGTTTCGAGAAGGAGGTCGAAAAAAAACATCTTTGTAACGATTCAAAGTATTTAGGACAGATTGCAAGATGTCTGTCTGCGGGGTAACATTTGTAAAAAAGCAAGGGTCGAGGTCAATAGGTTTCTGATAAGGAAGAAGGAAAAACATCGCGTGATATTTGGTAACGGTTCAAAAGGACAGATTGCAAGATGATATCTACGGGGTAACATTAGTAAAAGCAAGGGTTTTTGAGTATAAATAGAGGCGTTTTCTCTCATATCGGCAGTCTGCAACTAGTTTGTCCAAGCTTATTTTTCTCAGACACACTTTGCTTTTTTCACGTTGAAACTTTTGTTTGTTGTCGGAAAAACTTTGTTTTTTTTTTGCCTTTGGAAATTTTTTAGTTGTTTTTTGGGGTTGAAACTTTGTTTTTTGCTGTCGGAAAACTTTTGTTTTTTTTTGGGGTTGAAACTTTGTTTTTTGTTTGCCGTCGGAAAATTTTTTAGTTGATTTTTTTTTTTCTCACGAGTCATGGAAAACTTCATCGATCTGAACGATATTTGTCTCGTCATCGACTTGGACGGGTTTTTCATCAAAGGTAAAAACAAAAAAGGATCTTTTTACCCGAGAGAGTTGGGCTACGCGGGGATAACGAAACCTCGCGTGGATTGCGTCCGATTTCATTTGAATCATCTCGTACCCGAGATAAAAGAAAACGATTGGAAAACCGTGAGATATTGTTCGCATAACGTTCACGGACTCTCTTTGAGGGCGCAGTATCGCGAAGATGTGAGAAATTTGCACACGTTGGGACCTTTAATGGAAAACTTGTATAAAAATTACAAAACGGACGAGAAAACCGTAGTGGCGTACAAGGGTGGCGAAGAAGAGAGAAATTTATTAGAAAAACTCGGCATACCGTCGGTCAACTTGGAAAATTTCGACTGTCCGAAGTTCGACGACCTGCCGATGCCCGACGTACGAGACTGCGGGTATCACAACAAATTTAAAAATACTACGAAAAGATGCCATTGCAGCATGCAAGAGTGTGCCGCCTTCGCCTATTGGATCAGAGAAGAAATTAAAAAAAATTCTTAATAGAAAAAAATTGTTTTTTAATGGCTCTATAGCTATTGAAAAAAGTAAAAAATATTCTATTAAGAGTGAAAAAATGGGGTCGGACGAGATATTGTTAGCCAAAAAAAAAAATTCGGCTAACAAATATCTCGTCCGACCCCATTTTTTTGCGTCGAACGATGAACCAATATTGAAACTAGTTTTAAAATAAATCTTTAAAAAAAATTATTGATTTTTTTTCATATTGAGATAAATACTCGGAATTTTTTTTAAAAAGTAAATTTAATAATTTGTTATTTTTTAAAGTCTTTTCTTAATAAAATAATTTTTTTATAGTTAAAAAGCTATAAAAGTAAATTTATTAAGAGTAAAAAAATGGGGTTGGACAATGTATTGTTAACAATACATTGTCCGACCCCATTTTTTTACGTTTAATTTTTTACCAATATTGGAAAAACATATTTTTTCACTTGAAATTTCCATTTAAAAAAAAGAAATCTTTATCTATAAAATAAATAGAAATTAAAAATTCTTGCATTGAGTAAATAATTTGTATTTTTTAAATTATAAATATTTACTGTGGTCCATTTTAGAATGACAATGCAAGTATTAAGTAAAATTCCTTTGCATTTCTATTTTTCAGAATCATCTCAAAACTTTTTAAAATTTAAATATTTTACTATTGTCTATTTTAGAATGACAATCTAAAAAATAATGTAATAAGTAAAATTTTATTTGAGTCTTTATTTTTCCGAAATTTTCCCCAAAATATTTTTTAATTTAAATATTTACTATTGGTCTTAACGAAAATTGATTGCTGAATTTAAAACTTCCAATGATTTTAATATTTCATAATGTTTTGAAAAATAATTTTAATTTAACCGCATTTTTCGAAAGTCGGTTAAATTTCCAATAGTCAAGATGAAAGCAAAGTCTTCATTTTTGAAAATGTACATAATCCGATCTGCATTATAAATATTTTTTTTTCAACATCAAACATTAAAAAAAAAAAAAAAAAAAAAAAAAAAAAAAAAAAAAATTTTTTTTTTTTTTTTTTTTTTTTTTTTTTTTTTTCATTTAAAACATTTATAAGATAAATTCATTTAAAAATACATATATTTATGATATTGATCAAGATAAGTTAAATTTTAAAATATGATTTAGACTGTGCATTGATTATAGAAAAATTTAACCAAATTTTTGAAATATAATATAAAAATAGTATTTTTAAAACCTAATTATGGAATTTTTATGTAAAATTAAAAAAAAGATTGTGATTTAATATTTTTTACCTATTCTTTTAAAAAACTGTAATTTTTAAAAAATAGTAAAATAAAAATAACTAAAAAGTAATTAAATTGATTATTTTATTATATTTACATGATAAGTTGTAAAATTACATAATTAGTTTTGAAGAATAATCTTATTTTAATTAAAATTTTTGAAAGTCGGTTAAATTTGCAATAGTCAACACAAAAGCTAAATCTTCATTTTTTTAAATGCACTTAATCCGGTCTACATCGTAAATATATTTTCTTGGACATCAAACATAATTATTTAAAAAAAAAAAAAAAAAAAAAAAAAAAAAAAAAAAAATTTTTTTTTTTTTTTTTTTTTTTTTTTTTATTATTTTAGAAAATGAAAAATAAATCAAAAAATTTTTTATTTGTGTTCGAAGAAAAAATGAAACCGTTTAGAGTTCACGAATCATTAAAGTTTACGATTAGTCAACATTTTCATATTTAGACAATCTTCTTTTAAGTTCAACTATTTCGGCCATCAGCTTACCAATTTCGGTTTCTCTCAAATAATCGATTTTTTTCCATAATTGTTTAATTTCATCTTGAAGCGATCTATTTTCCCCTTGAAGCGAATCGTTTTTCTCTTCCATAGTTTTCAATTTACATTTCAATTCCCTATTTTCTTCTTCGCGGCGCAATTCGTTTTCCACTCGTAAATTCTCATATTTGTTTTTCCATTCCCTGATTTCATTTTCCAATTCGTTGCAACGTTCCACGATCGGTTTCGCACAGTCCAAACACGCTTGCTGTATGGGACAAATTTCCCACCGATCGTCTCCCATCACGCCGGAATTTTGAAAACTTATCGTGTAAAATTTATAAAATACCTTACTTTTCAAAACTCGGTTGAATTTCCGATAAGCAATACAAAAGCTAAGTCTTTATTTTTGAAAATGAACTCAATCCGATCTGCATTGTAAATATATTTACTTCAACATTAAAAAAAAAAAAAAAAAAAAAAAAAAAAAAAAAAAATTTTTTTTTTTTTTTTTTTTTTTTTTTTTTTTAATCAAATTTTAGAAAATGAAAAATCTTTTTTGATTTATATTCCGATAAAAAATTAAATTCTTTAGAGTCCACGAATCATTAAAAGTTATGATTAGTCAACATTTTCATATTTAGACAATCTTCTTTTTAGCTCAATAATTTCGGCCATTAGCTTATTTTCTTTCAAATATTCGATTTTTTTCCATCAGCTTACCAATTTCCTTTTCTCTCATATATTCGATTTTTTTCCATAATTGTTTAATTTCATCTTGAAGCGATCTATTTTCTTCTTGAAGCGAGTCATTTTTAATCCGAAGCGATCTATATTCTTCTTGAAACAAATCTTCCATAGTTTTCAATTTACATTTCAATTCCCTAATTTCCTCTTTCAGGTGCAGTTCATTTTCCACTCGTAAATTCTCAAATTTGTTTTTCAAATCTCTGTTTTCATTTTCGATTTCTTCGCAACGTTCCATAATCGGTTTCGCACAGTCCAAACACGCTTGCTGTCTCGGACAAGTTTTCCACCAATCGTTTTCCACGGCTCGGTAAAACAACGCGTAATCGACGTCTTTTTTTAACTTTCTATATTTCTGTTTTCCCAGTTCTGCAAAATATAATTTTTTCCCATCGTTCAAATGCAAATAGCGATCCGTGATCTCTTTGGAAATTTTGACATTTTCGGTCACCGGCAACACCAAATTCATCTCGATCCCCGGTAAGTTCTTGACTTGAACTTTCCATTTCGAATCTGTCTTTTTCATGGGAACGTGAAGTAATTTTTTGGGATCGCAGCGGTTATAATTCTGTCCGATCAACTTTAGGACGCCCCCGTCCCACATCGTCGCCAATACCAATCTGTAACCCGAAGGTAATGTTTCCGAGATGCAAAAATGATTTTCTTTTTTTCCATGTTTCCTTTTAATTTTTTGTTCGTCGTCGAGAAAAGAAACATCCTCCTCGTCGTAATATTTTTCGTATTTGTCCTTGCGAAAATTAAAATTACATCCGGATTTACGTTGGCTCAGATATCCCATCGCGTTCACCAGATGCATTTCGGATTTGATCCGTTTATAATTCTTACATTTGAATTTGGGATAAGGCTTTATAGCGTGTCTGGGCACGACGACCTTTTTCCACACGCGTCTGAAATCACGCAGAGAACGCGAAACCACGATCATGTGTCGGTGCTGCCTGAAACGAGCCTCGGATTCTTTTCCGCCGTCGCACCAACAAGAAAAAGGTATGGTTTTGACACTTCCCTCGCCGAAATTATCTTCGTTGTCTTTTTCCGCGGCTCGGACGAAACTTTCGTAAACTACCGCCCGCACCATGACATGCAACCAAACGTGACCTCCTCGAACATATTTTTGAACGCACGCGGCGGCCAAATTTAAAGTTTCGTCTTTGAAAGGCACGGATAAGATTTCGTCGCTCAGATCCAAAGGACAAACGGGTTCCGTGTAATATTCTTCGATGTCGGATATTTTCTCGTGCCCGAAAAACAAATCTTTTTCGCACATGGGTGTGAAATCGAAAAATTTCAAACTCGTCATTTTTATTTTTTTCGGAATCGCCGATGATGACGAATCCTCTTTTTCAATTTTTCGTTTTGCACGGAGAGCCAAACGCAATTTGAATTTCTTATAACATTCTAAGAGATGTTCGGCATTGTCATTTTTTTGCCATCTAGGAAATGTTACCTCGCCCGAACACCAAACGCAACACGTAAAACGATTCAACCCGTGTTTTTCTGTACAATGGGCTTCGTATTTTTTCGCAAGGAGAAGTTTTCCGCAGTCCGAATGTGGACACGTAAACGAAAAATTATCCCAATAGAGAGCATTGGAATAACGTTTTAATTCTTTGCCTATAACCATAATGTAACATTTAGTTTTAAGCAATACGCTACTAACATCTCATATATAAATATTTCAGAACAACAATAAAAAAAAAAAAAAAAAAAAAAAAAAAAAAAAAAAATTAAATAAAAAATTAAAAAAAAAATTAAAAGTCACTTAGTTTCAAATTTTCTTCTCCATAGAAACCAATGGTTAAAAGTCACTTGTGCTTGTCGATTAAAATTTCATGGGCAACGATCGGTTTTGGCCAGATTTCATTTTCCAAAAATTTCGAAAAAATCAAATCTCCGAGATGCAAGTCAATCAATTAGTTTTCTAAAAATAGTAACAATGACGTCATCACCTTGACGTCAATTTCATAGAAAGAATTGTTTGTCAAGAAATTATGAAGACTTTTAGAAAACCGAACCATTTATATATTTTCTTGAACATCAAACATTTAAAAAAAAAAAAAAAAAAAAAAAATTTTTTTTTTTTTTTTTTTTTTTTTTTTTTTTTTTTCATCCTTCGTGAATGTTTAACAAAATATATATATATATATATATTGATGATATTGGTCAGACAAGTTAAATTTTCAAAACGATTTAGGCTATGTGTTGATTATAGACAATTTAACCGAATTTCGAAAAGTAAAGTGAAAATAGTATTATTTTTAAAACCAACTATAGAATTTTGAAACTTATCGTATAAAATCAATAAATAAACTACAAACTTTCATTTTTGCACATATTTAAAAAAATCGTAATTTTTTTTACAAATTGAAAAAAAACGACCGAAAAGTAATTAAATGGGTCATTTTATTATTTTTATCTCATGAGTATCGCGATTCCATGATTATTTTTCAAAAATAATTTCATTTTAACATCATTTTTTGAAAGTCGGTAGGATTTGCAAATTACCAAAAATGATTTAGATTGTGTGTTGATTTCAGAAAATTGAACGCAATTTTCGACAAATGATGTCAGAAAAAGTATTTCAATTGTGAAATATTGAAACTTGTTACGTAAAATCGAAAAATTAACCTCAAACATTCATTTTTACACATATTGAAAAAAAATTGTAATTTTTTTATGTTAAAAATACAAAGATGAATTTTCTTGAGTATATTCAAAAGTAACAATTACTTTCGGAAGCTATTTTCAAATATAACTTTTTATAACCTGTCTTAAGTGTTAAACCGTTTTAAAATATAACTTTTTATAGCCTGTCTTAAATGTTAAACCGTTTTCAAATATAACTTTTTATAACCTGTCTTAAGTGTTAAACCGTTTTAAAATATAACTTTTTATAACCTGTCTTAAGTGTTAAACCATTTTCAAATATAACTTTTTATAACCTGTCTTAAATGTTAAACCATTTTCAAATATAACTTTTTATAACCTGTCTTAAATATTAAACCATTTTCAAATATAACTTTTTATAACCTGTCTTAAATGTTAAACCATTTTCAAATATAACTTTTTATAACCCATCTTAAATGTTAAAGTTGTTTTATCTTCAAGCTGTCTAAATTTTACTTCGACAGAGTCAGATTAACAATTACTTTCGGAAGCCGTTTTCAAATATAACTTTTTATAACCTGTCTTAAACTTTTTATAACCTGTCTTAGATGTTAAAGTTGTTTTATCTTCAAGCTGTCTAAATTTTACTTCGACAGAGTCAGATTAACAATTACTTTCGGAAGCCGTTTTCAAATATAACTTTTTATAACCTGTCTTAAATGTTAAAGTTGTTTTATCTTCGAGCCATCTAAATTTTACTTCGACAGAGTCAGATTCGAAAAACTAGGTTATGCAAGAGAGTTTTATACCCTTTGAAAAAAAATTGTAATTTTTTTTTATGTTAAAAATTCAAAGATGAATTTTCTTGAGTATATTTAAAATTAACAATTACTTTCGGAAGCCGTTTTCAAATATAACTTTTTATAACCTGTCTTAAATGTTAAAGTTGTTTTATCTTCAAGCCGTCTAAATTTTACTTCGACAGAGTCAGATTCGAAAAACTAGGTTTTGCAAGAGAGTTTTATACCCTTTGAAAAAAATATGTTAAAAATACAAAGACGAATTTTCTTGAGTATATTCAAAATTAACAATTACTTTCGGAAACCATTTTCAAATATAACTTTTTATAACCTTAAATGTTAAAGTTGTTTTATCTTCAAGCTGTCTAAATTTTACTTCGACAGAGTCAGATTAACAATTACTTTCGGAAGCCGTTTTCAAATATAACATTTTATAACCCGTCTTAAATGTTAAAGTTGTTTTATCTTCGAGCTGTCTAAATTTTACTTCGACAGAGTCAGATTAAAAAAAAAATTAGGTTTTGCAAGAGAGTTTTATACCCTTTTGCTTTCAAAATGAAAAATCTTCAGAGAATCCGGTTTTCCGGTTGTGTCCGTTGCCTCAATTTCACATCGTTCGGTATTAGTGTCAAGGGCATCTGTTGCAGAAATCTTTTTTTTCCCCAGCAAATGGATCACCAAAGCTATAATGAAAAATTATTAGAGTTTGATTGTATTTTCATTATTTTTTTACAATACTCTCTCCGTTTCCATCAGGAATGAGACTGGCATTTTCAACAGATTGCGTAAAAAATTGAACTCAATTTCGACAAATGAGGTCAGAAAAGTATTCTGATGGTGAAATATTGAAAACTCGTCGCGTAAAATCAATAAATTAATTGCAAACTTTCATTTTTGCATCTATTGAAAAAAATTGCAATTTTTTTAAAAATTGTAAAAAAAATGAACGAAATTTAATTAAATTGCTTATTTTACTATTATTATGCAATAAGCATCATGATTCCACGATTAATTTTCAAAAATAATTTTATTTTAACATTATTTTTTGAAAGTCGGTAGGATTTTCAAATTTTCAAAATTGATTTAGATTGTGTGTCGATTTCAGAAAACTGAACGGAATTTCGACAAATGAGGTCAGAAAAGTATTCTGATGGTGAAATATTGAAATTTATCACGTAAAATCAATAAATTAATTGCAAACTTTCATTTTACACATATTGAAAAAAATTGTAATTTTTTTTAAAATTTGTAAAAAAAACGATCGAAATTTAATTAAATTACTTATTTTACTATTTTTATACAATAAGCATCATGATTCCACGACTATTTTTCAAAAATATTTTTATTTTAACATCATTTTTTGAAAGTCGGTCGAATTTGCAATTTTTCAAAATTGATTTAGATTGTGTGTCGATTATAGAAAACTGAACGGAATTTCGATAAATGAGGTCAGATAAGTATTCTGATGATGAAATATTGAAACTCGTCGCGTAAAATCAATAAATTAATTGAAATTTTTCATTTGTGCATCTATTGAAAAAAATTGCAATTTTTTTAAAAATTTGTAAAAAAACGATCGAAATTTAATTAAATTGCTTATTTTACTATTTTTATGCAATAAGCATCATGATTCGACGATTATTTTTCAAAAATAATTTTATTTTAACATCATTTTTTAAAAGTCGGTAGGATTTGCAAATTACCAAAATTGATTTAGATTGTGTGTCGATTATAGAAAACTGAACGGAATTTCGATAAATGAGGTCAGAAAAGTATTCTGATGGTAAAATATTGAAACTCGTCGCGTAAAATCAATAAATTAATTGAAATTTTTCATTTGTGCATCTATTGAAAAAAATTGCAATTTTTTTAAAAATTTGTAAAAAAACGATCGAAATTTAATTAAATTGCTTATTTTACTATTTTTATACAATAAGCATCATGATTTCACGATTATTTTTCAAAAATATTTTTATTTTAACATCATTTTTTGAAAGTCGGTAGGATTTTCAAATTTTCAAAATTGATTTAGATTGTGGGTCGATTATAGAAAACTGAACGGAATTTTCGACAAATGAGGTCATAAAAGTATTCTGATGATGAAATATTGAAACTCGTCGCGTAAAATCAATAAATTAATTGCAAACTTTCATTTTTGCATCTATTGAAAAAAAATTGTAATTTTTTTAAAATTTGTAAAATAATGATCGAAATTTAATTAAATTGCTTATTTTACTATTTTTATACAATAAGCATCACGATTCTATGATTAGTTTTCAAAAATAATTTTATTTTAACATCATTTTTTGAAAGTCGGTCGAATTTGCAATTTTTCAAAAATGATTTAGATTGTGGGTCGATTATAGAAAACTGAACGGAATTTCGATAAATGAGGTCAGAAAAGTATTCTGATGGTGAAATATTGAAATTTATCGCGTAAAATCAATAAATTAATTGCAAACTTTCATTTTACACATATTGAAAAAAATTGTAATTTTTTTTTAAATTTGTAAAAAAACGATCGAAATTTAATTGAATTGCTTATTTTACTATTTTCATGCAATAAGCATCACGATTCCACGATTATTTTTCAAAAATAATTTTATTTTAACATCATTTTTTGAAAGTTGGTTAAATTTGCAATTTTTCAAAAATGATTTAGTTTGTGTGTCGATTATAGAAAACTGAACGGAATTTCGATAAATGAGGTCAGAAAAATATTTTAATTGTAAAATATTGAAACTCGTCGCCTAAAATCAATAAATTAATTGCAAACTTTCATTGTTGCATCTATTGAAAAAAAATTGTAATTTTTTTAAAATTTGTAAAATAATGATCGAAATTTAATTAAATTGCTTATTTTACTATTTTTATACAATAATCATCACGATTCCATGATTATTTTTCAAAAATATTTTTATTTTAACATCATTTATTGAAAGTTGGTTAAATTTGCAATTTTTCAAAATTGATTTAGATTGTGGGTCGATTATAGAAAACTGAACGGAATTTCGATAAATGGGGTCAGAAAAGTATTTTAATTGTGAAATATTGAAACTCGTCGCGTAAAATCAATAAATTAATTGCAAACTTTCATTTTTGCATCTATTGAAAAAAAATTGTAATTTTTTTAAAATTTGTAAAATAATGATCGAAATTTAATTAAATTGCTTATTTTACTATTTTTATACAATAAGCATCACGATTCCACGATTATTTTTCAAAAATATTTTTATTTTAACATCATTTTTTGAAAGTCGGTAGGATTTTCAAATTTTCAAAATTGATTTAGATTGTGTGTTGATTTCAGAAAACTGAACGGAATTTCGACAAATGTGATCAGAAAAGTATTTTAATTGTAAAATATTGAAACTCGTCGCATAAATTTTCATTTTTGCATCTATTGAAAAAAATTGTAATTTTTTTAAAATTTATAAAAAAAACGATCGAAATTTAATTAAATGGCTTATTTTACTGTTTTTATACAATAAGCATCACGATTCGATGTTTAATTTTAAAAAATAGTTTTATTTTAACATCATTTTTTGAAAGTCGGTAGGATTTGCAATTTTCCAAAAATGATTTAGATTGTGGGTCGATTATAGAAAACTGAACGGAATTTCTACAAATGGGGTCAGAAAAGTATTTTAATGGTGAAATATTGAAACTCGTCGCGTAAAATCAATAAATTCATTGCAAACTTTCATTTTACACATATTGAAAAAATTTGTAAAAAAAAACAATCGAAAATTAATTAAATTGCTTATTTTACTATTTTTATGCAATAAGCATCATGATTCCACGATTATTTTTCAAAAATATTTTTATTTTAACATCATTTTTTGAAAGTCGGTCGAATTTGCAAATTACCAAAAATGATTTAGATTGTGTGTCGATTATAGAAAACTGAACGGAATTTCGACAAATGAGGTCAGAAAAGTATTCTGATGATGAAATATTGAAACTCGTCGCGTAAAATCAATAAATTAATTGCAAACTTTCATTTGTGCATCTATTGAAAAAAATTGTAATTTTTTTAAAATTTATAAAAAAAACGATCGAAAAGTAATTAAATGGCTTATTTTACTATTATTATGCAATAAGCATCACGATTCCACAATTATTTTTCAAAAATAATTTTATTTTAACATCATTTTTTGAAAGTCGGTAGTATTTGCAACAGTCAATCCAAAAACTAAATTTTCATTTTTGAAAATTATTTTAATCCAATTTACATCATAAATATATTTTCTTAAACATCAAACGTAAAAAAAAAAAAAAAAAAAAAAAAAAAAAAAAAAAAAAAAAATTTTTTTTTTTTTTTTTTTTTTTTTTTTTTTCGTTTAAATTTTTTATAAGATAATTTCATTTAATAAAATATATATTTATGATATTGATTAGACAAGTTAAATTTTCAAAATGACTTAGACTGTGCGTCGATTATAGGAAAATTTAACTAAATTTTCGGAAAAATAATATAAAAATAGTATTTTTTGAAATTTAATTAAGGTATTTATTTTTTACTACGATAATTCTAATATTTTAATGCTTGTATGCTGGGTGGTAGGGATCTCGACGGAGATCTAGATCTCGATCGAGACCTCGACCGATCTCTGTAAAAATCCGAATCGTTGAGGCCGGTGTAATCCAAATCGGAATAATAGAGTTCGGAGTCTGAATAATCGAGGCCGTGTAATCGCTCAAACTCTTCTAAATGTTTCAGACTCATCATCTTTCCGATATCTTTTCTAGTAAACCGTTTTTTACAAGACGGACAAGGCGGTAAAATGGATACGTTTGGGTTTTTACCCTTAGAATCTTTATCGGAAGCCTTTCTTTTCGAAGCGTTCCGTTTTCGTTGATTATATAATCGATTGGCGCATTTCGAATGGAAACGATGTCTGCATTCGGCAGTAAATAAATTTCCTTTCTTACCCCGACAAACCGTACATTTATATTTCATACTTTTTTTTTAAACTGCGACGTCTAGATTGGGAAGGAGATTTTTTAAAAACCTATCGCTATCGGAACCCGTCATACGACTTATTCTTCGGACATCATTTCTGGTGAAGTACCTATTACGGGTTGGACATTGAGGCAAAGATAGATTTTTTTTGGAATTTTTCTTAAGAGTTGATCGTTTTATTTTTAAAAAATATTATAAATAAAATAACTTAAAAGTATTTTATTATTTTAACCCTATAAATTTCAAAGTTCCACGATAACTTTTCAAAAATAATTTTATTTCGACCATTGCTTTCGAAAGTAGGTTGAATTTGCAGCAATCAACACAAAAGCTAAATCTTTAGTTTTGAAAATTTACTCAATCCGATCAGCATTATAAATATATTTTCTTGAACATCAAACATTTAAAAAAAAAAAAAAAAAAAAAAAAAAAAAAAAAAAAATTTTTTTTTTTTTTTTTTTTTTTTTTTTTTTAAGGATTTAGATTATTTAAGAATCTTTTCGATTCGGTCCAAGATGTAGATGTTTTCATTTTTTGAAATTAATTAATTACTAATTAATTAGTTATTAATTTTTAAAAATGAAAACATCTACATCTCGGACCGAATCGAAAAGAATCTTTTTATAATCTTAAATCCTAAAAAAAAAAAAAAAAAAAAAAAAAAAAAAAATTTTTTTTTTTTTTTTTTTTTTTTTTGGTTGTTGTTTAGGGATTTAAGATTATAAAAGATTCTTTTCATTTTGATCCGAGATGTAGATGTTTTCATTTTTGAAAATTAATTAATTATTAATTACGAATTAATCACTAATTAATTAATTAGTGATTAATTTTCAAAAATGAAAATATCTACATCTCGGACCGAAAAAAAAAAAAAAAAAAATTTTTTTTTTTTTTTTTTTTTTTTTTTTTTTTTTCCTTTCCTTTCCTTTAAAGATTTAAGATTATAAAAGATTCTTTTCGATTCGGTCCGAGAAATAGATGTTTTCATTTTTTTAAAATTAATTAATTATTAATTAACTATTTTTTTTTTTTTTTTTTTTTTTTTTTTTTTTTAAAGACAATTTTTTTTTTTTTTTTTTTTTTTTAAGACATTTTTTTTTTTTTTTTTTTTTAGATATAAAATATATATATATAAGACAAATTCATTTAAAAAAATATTTAATTTATAAAAAGATATATAAAAATACATAAATAATTAAAATGGTATTTTTTTCATCTTTCAAAAAATTATTTATATAGTCATAGTCGTCTCGAAATGAATGCACGACATTTTTTCATCTTCTTCCAAAAAATTATTTATATAATCATAATCTTCTTCAAATGGATGCAAATATAAAATATAATTGTCATTGTTTTCGTTTGACGCTTCGTTAAGTGAAACATTTTCTTCTTTCATTTTCGAAATATGCTTAGTCTCATCGTCATCGATTTTAGGAATTTTATAATTTTTTAACCATCGTCTATCGGTTTCGGCACGTCGATTTATTTTTTTGTTTGACGATTTATGTTCACCGGAGAAAAATTTTTCTTTTTTCAAAGTCTGAGGTTTTTTTTGAATTGTTTCCAATTTTATATTTTCGACGATTTTCTTTTTCGCGTCTTTTTCACCCGATCGATTCATTTTTCTCTTTGATGATTTAGACTCCCTCGTAGAAAGATTTTCTTTTTTCGTTTCCGATACAAGTTTAGTTTTTACACATTCGACGGGTTCCTTTTTAATCTTTTCCGATTTAATACATTCGGCAGGTTCCGTCTTAATCTTTTCCAATTTCGTACATTCGACGGGTCCCGTCTTAATCTTTTCTGATTTAATACATTCGGCGGGTTCCTTCTTAATTTTTTTCAATTTAATACATTCGGCAGGTTCTTTTTTCACGATCGGTTGCGGAGAAGGCAATTTTTTCAAATGTTTTTGTTTCGCCGCTTTCCATAATTCGACCGACGGTGCGATAAACGGTTCGTTTTTCATTTTTTTAGACTCTTCGACGACAGTCAGAGGCTTTATCATTTTTCTTTTTTCGGCTTTCTTTTTTTTCTCGATTTTTGAAACTCGAGCACCGAGAACAGAAGATTTTTCATTTTTGGATTCTTTCGAAGTCGTCAGAGAGGATTTCGAACGATCGCGACATTCTTCTTTTGAATCGGAAGGGTCGCTTTTCGATGACAGAGACGACTTTGAAAAAATTTTCTTTTCATCCGTAGATTCGGGATCGGCAGAATTTTCGACCGTTTTTTCATCTTTGAAAGTCGAAACATTTTTTTCTTCTTTTACATTTTCCAAAATTAAACTCTTTTTTTCTTCATTCTTGACATTTTCCAAAATTAAAGTATTTTTTTCTTCATTCCGTATATTTTCGGAGATTAAAGTATTTTTTTCTTCATTCCGTATATTTTCCAAAATTAAACTATTTTTTTCTTCATTCTGTATATTTTCGGAGATTGTTTCTTCGTACTTTACATTTTCCAAGATTAAACTCGAAGGGGGTGTTTCGACGAGAGGAGATGAAAAATCCATGTTTTCTTCATCTTGCGGAAACGGGGTAGCCGCATAATCAAATTCCAAATAATAATACGGGGAAAGTGGTGCTCTCGGCGTCGATGGTTCGTAATTATAATCGACTCTTTCGACTTTGGGAGTTTCTAAAGAAATATATTCTTGATCGACCATCGCTAGAAAGACTCGCAAACAAAGTGAAACGACTGTGAAATGCGAACCCCCTTATATATAGGTTGGGAAAATAATCTTATCTCGAAAATATTTTTAAGAATCGTGTCAAAAGTTCAAACGAGTCGCGAGGTCAGCTTTTTCTCATACCCTAAAAGAATGTTCTGGAAGGAAAAAAAAAACCGACGCGTGATAGATCGAGGTCACATCTTATCGCGTGTGTCGAAAATAACCATTTCAAAGTTTTCAAAACGAGTCACGACCCTAAAAGAATGTTCTAGAAGGAAAAAACGACCTCGAGGTTATCTTATCGCGCATTTCAAAATCACGCGTTTCATAACATGTCGTTCTAAAGGTCATTCTCGAATCGTATAAATAGGGTGGAATTTTTCGACTCGATTTCATACTGCTCGTTGCTACCGTCGGTGTCGCCTATTACTTTTTTTTTCAGTCGATAGCAGCCTAGAAAAAAAACTTTGTTTTTTTTTTCATAATGTCTTCGAATTTTCGACTTGAATTTCTCAACAAAACTAAATCCTCTTCGAATTTTCAACCGGGTCATGTCTTTCCCAAAACCGAAATATTTCCAAATTTTCTATCTTCGAATGTACGAAAAATAACTTATCCCGAAAAAAATTTTAAATATATCTTGAATAAATTCGCCGTTCACGTATTCGTTTTATTTATGAACATTGACCACGTGATCAGCTTCAGCAAACGCTCCATGAATGAAAGATTCATGCAGAACGTTATTCAAATCGGCAAAGAATGTCAAACTTTTCGAGAATTTTTTCCAGAATGCATCAATTGGACGCAAATCATCAGGAGATATAAAATACCTCCCACGAATTCCTCGAGGATCAACGCGGACACTCGACTCGGTTTTTATTTCAAAAATTGTTTTCTGGTGAAAGCTTATTTCACTTTCGGACAACGGACGGTCGAAAAAGACACTTGTCACATCCTACAAGTTTTGAACGTTCCTTTGTTGTTTTACCTCAACGAATCTCCGAAATTGAGTAAAAAAGATAAACTTTTTCCAGTCGATTCCATATTGGAGTACGATCGACTCATCTTGTCTCCCAATACCTGTTTTGAAATTCCGGCCGGTACCACGTATGTTCTTTTCACGACGCAAAAATGTTTTTTCAGTTTAGACGTTGTGAGAAAGGGTACGAAATTACCTTTCGATTGCGTGAATCCTTTGGAGGCTCGAGTGAGAAAATTAGAAAGACTTTGCGATTTGCCACCCATGACGCCTCACATAAGCGAAGAAAATCAAAATATCGATAATTGTAACATGCCCGAAGCGAAACGGCCACGAACGGAAGATCCTCGAGAATTATTGCACGAAACTCATCCTGAATATTTCATGTCTCCGGAAGAAAATACCAACGCATCGGTGCCGCAAACACAACTGACATTTTATTTGGTACCTTCTCAACCGACATTGCCTTCTGTTCGACCGGAAGAAACGCTCCAAGCTCCACCACCTCAAAGACATTTCCCACTGCCTATATTGAATCGCGAAATCATCGTGAGTTCGCCCGATTTTGTAAAATATTATGAGAAATTAAAAAACCATACGTATTTTCAAAATCCGCCGTGGAAACTATTACCCGATGATTTTATTTCACCCGAACGGAATGATATTCGACCTTTGGATTTGAGTGTCCGATCCATGGAAGACGAATCGGCACCTCGATTGCAAAATGAAAATTTATCCGTTTCTTCCATAGAAGAATCGTCGCCGCGACGAGATCTTTCTCAAGATGAAAATTTTTCGCTCTCTTCTGCACGACCGTCTCCCGAATCGTCTCAAAATAATGTATCGGAAGAGAAAAAATTCTATAATGACGTCGATGAAATTATATATAGTCAGCAAAAGACAGAGTTGGAAAATGAGTATCGCAATAACGAAATGATATATGATCGGCAAATTACAGAGTTTGAAAACGAGTACGGTAATAACGACTATATATATAATCGGCAAAGCACATATTTGGAAAATCAGTTGATAAATATATGCGAGAAAATAGAAAATGGCTCGGGTCATCAAACGGCAGAATTGGAAAATAATTTAAACGATTTCGAACTAATTTTTTAATTTTTTTTTTTTTTTTTTTTTTTTTTCTTAAATTAAAATATAAATTAGGTAAATGGTAATTTGGTTCATGTATCGATTTTTCTAACATTTGATGCCATTTAAAATTTAAAAATATGAAGTTTTTTGAACTACAATACAAAATTGTCAAAAATTTAAAATTTTAAATTTAAAATTAATAAATAAATAATTAATAATTAATTAATTAATAAATAATTAATTAATAAATAATTAATAATTTTTTAAATTTAAAATAGAAGAATCTTTAAAAATAAAATAAAATTTTCTTTTGAGTTTGATTTTTTTTAAAAAGTTATTTCAATTTAGCGAATACTTTATAATTTCAATATTCATAAAAAAATCATAAAATTTAAAAAGATTTCGTGTTAAAGATTTAAAATTAGCAATTTTGTTATTTTAAATTATTTGATGTAACATTTAAACCGATAATTTTATCACGACATGATAAAAATACTCAAATAGATGAAAAACAAACCACTTGAAAAAGTTCATGGGAAATTCTAGAAAAATTATAAAAAGAAATATTTATCTTATCGCTATTTGATAATATATTCGAGTAGGTCGAAAAACAAACCACTTCAAAAAGTTTATCGAAATTCTAGAAGTTAAAAATAATATTATCTTATCGCGCCACTTCAAAAAGCTTATGGGAAAAGTCTAGAAGAATTCTTAATGTTTTGTAAGAGACGTCAAAATATTATTTTCTCGCCTTTATCCCGAAAGAATCCTTGACATGAGGTCAAGTGTCTCCTAAAATTTTCAAGATATCATCTGATATCTACACGATAAAAATTGTTTTGCTCGGCCTGAATATAAACTTTCCCAGAGAAATTCGAGTGGTTTCTTATCATTCCTTCGAGAAAAAACTCGTTTCTCAACCTGTTTTTTTCCCCCGTGGGTCAAGTGCTCGTTGACCTCGTTTTTCCGATATGAAACGGCCGAGCAGTATATATAGAGAGGCTTTTCCGTTTTCTCATTCAGTTTCTTTGCTTTCTCTCCGTAACATCAACACGATGGAGTGCCCGATTTGTCTGGAAATTATCGACGAAGAAAATAAATTTATATTGCGGCGATGTTCTCATGAATATCACAAGTCCTGTTTACGAGAATGCTTTAAATATGTGCACGATAATCGACAGGCGAAATGTTCGATGTGCAGAGAGCCTATTTTCTTCGAAGGGCTCGAAGAAAAGTTGGGACTTCCGCCTCGGACCAGCCATTCCGAGGACGAGGAATATTCCGGAAGTCCCGACTTGCCTCTCAGTTTCATCAGAAGATATTTTCCGAATCGGTTATCTGACGATGCCTCGTCTGCCGCCGCTTCGTCTGCCGCCGCTTCGCCTGCCGATGCCTCACCTGCCGATGCCTCCCCTGCCGATGCCTCGTTTGCCGATGCCTCATTTGCCGTCACTTCACCTGTCCATCCCTCATCCACTGCTGCCTCATCTTTCCATCCATCAACTTATCATCAACAAGAGACTTTCACATCTTCCCATGCCTCAGCTTACCATACCTCAACTTCCCGTGCATCGACTTCCCATCGACATAATTTGCCTCCGAGACGAAGAAATGTAAGTCACAATAATTTTTCAAAAGTTAAAAAATTATCTCTAAAAGTTAAAAAAAATTTGGAAAAATCTTTGGTTAATTTCAATAGTTCAGGACAAGATATTGAAAAAATGATGAGATTATCTTCTTCTTTTGTTTTAACTTATAAACTAGATAAATTATATGAGAGTTACCAACGCTTACAAAATGAGCAATCTAAATTTTTAAGAGAATTTGTAGAAAATATTGACTTGTAAAAACTTAATTTTTTACAAGTCAATATTTTCTATAAATCATAAATATATCCGAGTTAAATTTATTAAATTTTTATACCATTGATTCGCGAAATAATTAAATTTTCTTTATTTTTTTTTAAATTATAAATATATTCAAGTTAAGTTCTTAATTTTTTTTAATTGTAATTATAATTTAATATTATATAAGTAGCCAGACTTACATTTCTTCTTCTTTTCAAAAAAAATTGCATCTCATGTGTTATATATTGTAAATATTATTTATTTTGTACATAAAAATTTCATCACATGTGTATATAAACTGTAAAATTTTGTAAATAAATTTTTTTATTGTTACTATATTTTTGTTTGTTTTTCTTCTTGTATTTTTAAAGTCTTTTAATATATCTTAATAACAATTTTTTATAGCTTGAAGCTATAAAAGTAAAGTTATTAAAAGTAAAAAAATGGGGTCGGACAAGGTATTGTTAGCCATTCGGTTAACAATACCTTGTCCGGCCCCATTTTTTTACGTTAAATTTTTTACCAATATTGAAAAAAAAATGTTTTTTCACTTGAAACTTTTCATTTAAAAAAATAAATCTTTATCCATAAAAATCTAGAATTAAAAATTTAAAAAAAATTCTTATATTGAGTAAATAATTTAACATTTTATGATATCATATTTTTAAAATCATCTCGAAAATTTTTGAATTATATATATTTATTATGATCCATTTTAGAATGACACTATAAAAAATATAAGTAAATTTTTATTTTTCAGAATCATCCCGAAAAATTTTTAAATTATAAATATTTACTATTGTCCATTTCAGAATGGTAATATAAAAAATAATGTATTAAGTAAAAATCTATTTGTCTAAATCGTAAATTTTTTAATTATATGTATTTACTATTGTCCATTTTCAGAATGGCAATATAAAAAATAATATATTAAGTAAAAATCTTTTGCATTTCTATTTGTCCGAGTCATCTCAAAAAAATTTTAATTATATATATTTACTATTGTACATTTCAGAATGGCAATATAAAAAATAATGTAGTAAGTAAAAATCTTTTGCATTTCTATTTGTCCGAGTCATCTCAAAAAAATTTTAATTATATATATATTTACTATTGTCCATTTCAGAATGGCAATATAAAAAATAATGTATTAAGTAAAAATCTATTTGTCTAAATCATCAAATCATCTCGTAAATTTTTCAGCAAGCCTCGATCGTCAAATATTTTATTAGAAATCTTTAATATACTTAAACTTACGATTGTTATCGGTAAATTAGGATATTGTTCTCGAAATGTCTAAAAACATTTTAGCGTTTAGCGGTAAACTCGCAAATTTTTCAGCAACCTCAATCGTCAAATATTTTGTCGTATATAAGTTCATTGTTTGGTCCGTGGACAGATAACTCAAAAAAATTTTAATGATTATAAAAAATATTTTAATGATTATAAAAAAAATTTTTAATTATATTATTTTCTATAGCTCATTTTAAAATGACGACTCATTAAAAGTCTAAGATGTGGTGAAATTTGAAATATCGAGATGTTATCTCAAATATAAAAATTCTAATTACATATTGTATTTTCTAAGTTATATTTTTCCATGTCAATATAAATATATGACAAAGAAAAGTGTTCAATGAAATATTTCAAAACGTTTTTACTGGTGATAATCATAGACTTATGACCTGATAGTCATAGATTTTCCACCTGAAGATGAAAAGTTTTCACCTGATGAGCAATTTTTCAAAAAATGAATTAGAAAACTTAGTTGATCTTCTGAAAGAACAAATGAAAATACATCGCTGAATTATTTATAACGAACCGATATCTATATTGCCAAGAAAATACCGTCCGCATTCTATTTATCCGATTCATAACTGAGTAAAAGAACCGGATCAATGTCTATGTTTAATGCATCATCTATATTGCCAAGAAAATACCGTCCGCATTCTATTTATCCGATTCATAACCGAGTAAAAGAACCGGATCAATGTCTATGTTTAATGCATCGTCTATATTGCCAAGAAAATACCAAAGGACAGATAATTCATGTTATGTAATATTTTGTCGATAAAAATTATTCGAAACTTTGTAAGTTTTTACAAGAGTAGAAAATTTCATATTCTGAGCCGAATCAATATCTATGTTTAATGCATCGTCCATATTGCCAAGAAAATACTAAAATTAAAATACTACGATGTTATGTAATATTTTGTCGATAAAAATTATTCGAAACTTTGTAAGTTTTTACAAGAGTAGAAAAATTTCATATTCTGAGCCGGATCAATGTCTATGTTTAATGCATCGTCTATATTGCCAAGAAAATACCAAAATTAAAATACTACAACAAATATGAACAGGAAAAATATTTCCCTTCCCACGAAATAATAAATATGTCATTTCAGATGAAATATATATTGTTGCAGAATTTCCTAGTCCTTTTAATAGATTTTAATAAAAATTATTTCAAATATCGATTTTTTGCCGATTCATACAATCAATGTACGATCGATGGAAAAATTATTGTTGCAGAATAATAATATTATTAATTAATAATTATTACCAATTAATTATTTATCTCATTATTTTTTCAAATTTACAAAAACAATATTGTTTTTATAATTTTAATAAATTATAATCCGGGACTCGAACCCAGAACTTCAACTATAATTTTTTATTATTTATATTCTACATCTAAAAACACTAATACAATATTTGATGATTGAGGCTGCTGAAAAATTTGCAAGTTAAACGCTAAAATGTTTTTAAAACGCTCAAAAATGGAAGACATTTCGAGAACAATATTCTAATTGAGCGATAACAATCTTTTTGAAATTATAACGTAAGTTTAAGTATATTAAAGTAAATATTTTTAGACACAATGGAAGACATTTCGAGAACAATATCCTAATTTAGCGATAACAATCTATCACAAATAATTTTGGTCTTTTTGTAATTACTGCTAGTTTGAAATTATAACATAAGTATATTAAAGAAAATGTTTTTAGACACAACGGAAGACATTTCGAAAACAATATCCTAATTTAGCGATAACAATTTACACCTTTTTCTGTCAGATATTAATATTTGACGATCGAGGCTGCTGAAAAAATTGCGAGTTCACCGGGAAACGCTAAAATGTTTTTAGACGCTCAAAAATGGAAGACTAGTTTGAAATTTCCGTTTGAAATTATAAAGTAAGTTTAAGTATAATAAAGATTTCTTCTTGTTATTTTTATATATGAAAATTTGAAAGTTCATCAGGAAACGCTAAAATGTTTTTAGACACTCAAAAATGGAAGACATTTCGAAAACAATTGGTTTTTTTGTAATAAACCGCTAGTTTGAAATTTCTGTTTGAAATTATAAAGTAAGTTTAAGTATAATAAAGATTTATTCTTGTTGTTTTTATATGTGAAAAATTTGCATTTCTGTTTGAAATTATAAAGTAAGTTTAAGTAATTATTTTTCTATTGTTCTTTCAGAGAATTAATTTTTATATTGTTACTCGAAAAATATATTTATGAAACTGGAAGACTATAAAAAGATATTTTTTATTGGAAACGATTTGATATTTAAAAAACAATCTCATTCATACCTGCCAACTTTGAAGAAACGGAGATTTTATAAGCAGCATTTTCAGGCCTAGAAAACATTGATGTAATTTCGACATATGACGGTATTTTAATAGCTTAATCCATGGGTTAAATTATCAAAAAGTTATACGAGTAAGTTAAATTTAATTATTAAATAAAAATTAAGTAATTATTAATTAAAAATAGTAATATATATAGAGATTCATGATATTTTTTTTCAGCAAAAGCAAAATTTTGCTTAAAAAAATGAAGGTTTGTTGAAGTTTTGAATAAATTATAGGTATAACTTTAAAATCTTCAGAATAACGGAGAAATGTTTGATAATAACGGAGAATGGAAGACGGTCCCAAAATAACAAGAAATCTTTGTCAAATATCGGCTTTCTACCAATTCATACAATAAATATACGTTTTTTACAGATAATAAAATCTTTCGTTTTGAAAAAAGTCACGGATTTCGTGAAAAACTACCGATTACCAATCTTTCTTCATCCATAACTTGGTCGGAAGTTAGTTAAAAATCGATTGCAAGATTTTGTCCCTGAAGAATACAAAATTCATAAAAAACATGATGGTATAACTTAATATTAAAAATTTATACCAAAATTATATCTGCAAATGTGAATAAAAATCAACTTACAATACATTTAATCGCAGAAAATCAAATATGATATATTGTTTCACTCAGTAGAAATTATTTATGAAGATTTATTTTTCATGATAAATAGAAATTTTTATCTCACGGAAAACCCCGTTTTAAAAGAAAGTCAATTTCATGAACTTCCGTCACTGCAAAATTTCCTTTTACCTTTTTGGAAAACTTAAACGGAAGACCTATATTTGAAACATTTATTTTAAGGGCATTGTCGAGTTCTTTTTAAAATGCACCGTATTGAGGACCCCCCTTAAATTTTATCTATTTTTCCTTTTGACAATTAATATTTTTTATATTTTTCAATTTCACATTGAAAGGTTAAAAGAGGGAAATGTCAAAACCATACCTTTTTCGTGTTTTCGTAATTCTCAATATGTAAGTTTTGTCAGTTTACAGAATCGTTCTAAAAAATAAAAGCATCGAGGTAGAACAGGATGTTATTAAACGAAACATTTCAAAGTTCAAAAGTCATTTCTTTTTTCCCACATCCTTTTAATGTTCTAGAAGGAAAAACTGGCACATGATATATTTGAGACCTCTCAAAAGAATCAAACATTAATCATATAAAACTGAAATGCAGTGATATATTTAGAAATCAAATAAATTGTAACATTTCCTTTTCGAGAAAATGTGATGTCTGAGGTCAAAAGTTCAAACTTTCTCATAGTCAGGTTTCATATTTTTCTTCTAAGAGTAATAAATTATGATCTTGAAATATACTGTCAATCATCAAGAAAAGGTGATGATTTAACCGATATTATCTTAGATAACTAAAAAAAGTAACCTATATAAAATTATATAAATAGTGTACACTTTCACATATTATCAATAAAACCGCCATTTTTTCAAAAAGATTCCTTTTCCAACGATCCTATCGATTTTGGTAAGTACTTATTAAATATCATAATTTTAACTTAAGGTATTAATGAGTTTTTAAAATATTTTATCTGTCGACTGTATATATATATTTCCGTTTATAAATACTTCTATATTTTATTTTAAATTTTATTCCTTGATATAAAAACTTTAATTTTTGAATGAAAAATAAATAAAATTTATAAATAATGGTTATGCTTAAAAAAAGAAAAAATAAAAAATTTAAATCCATGAACTGAATGTCTAAAAAATTATAATTAAAATAAAATAATTATAAATTTATTTAAATATTTATCAAAATTAAAAGTAATTTAATTTTTAACTCCATATTGTTCTTTATAAAGGGACCTAACTTGTATTTAAGTGAATTTGAAAGAGGGGGCTATCCTATATTTAAGTGAATTTTGAAGTCAACCACAGAAAACTCTAAACTGCCAAATTGAGAAATGTGTCCCAGAATTGAAGACAAATTTTTGAATTAATTTTTGAATGACTAATAAATATAATTTTACAAATAAATAATGTAACTTATTCTAGGTAATTTTTATACTGCATATATTATGCAATTAGCTTCATCGTTCGAAGTTTTCCGTGGTTTTCTTCAAAAGATTAAAACTAAAAATAACTAAATTAAAAATAAAAAGCATCCATTATTCTTTTAAAAAATGATAATAATTTTAATGAAAAGAAAAAATAAATCGTGATTCAAAATTTATTTCTTATTCTTTTAAAAAATAATAATAAAGTTTTAACTTTTAGAAATGTTAGGATCCATTAACGGCCAAATGGTTACGTCATTGAAGCTATAGACATGAGGAACCGGCTTTGATCCCAAGTCACGTTCGTCAGTCTAGTCGTTCAGAGTTTACCTAATTTTTACCTCAAAGAATTTTTCTAATTTACAAATATATTGCAAAAAAATATTATTTATCGACATAAAAAATAAAATTTGTCACTAAAAGAAAGTATTTAATTCTTAAATTACATTTATTATAATTCGATATTTTATTTTACAATTTAAATAAAAATAATTTTTATTTTTTTTAGCTTTTAAATATGGAAAACGAAAAGTTGTGCGCCATCTGCTACGAGGAAATATACACTCCCTTCTTTTTAAGGTGTGGTCATAGCTACCATAAAGAATGTGTAAAAGATTACAGCAAACATATATCAAATATGATTGATAATTTTCTATGCCCAAAATGTCGTAGAAATGTGTATGATGATGAACTATTTTATTCATTGTATACGAATAATTTTGAAGAGACAATTATTAATAATAACGCTATATTTTCCACGTCAGTTGAAATTATAGAAGATGTAAATTTTGATATGCAATTTGCGAGCCAAAATATCAGAATTGGCTCACCTTCTTCCATAAATGAAATTTCATCAAGCGTAATTAATCCAATTCCCTCAACTTCTACAAGCGTAATTAATCCAATTCCCTCAACTTCTACAAGCGTAATTAATCCAATTCCCTCAACTTCTACAATTAATGTAGAAGATTCAATAAATGAAATTGCATCAAGCGTAATTAATCCAATTCCCTCAACTTCTACATTTAATGTAGAAATGGATAGAAATGATACGGAATTTACAGAAATCAATGCAATCACCCCATCTTCCTTATCTACTTTAGAAATAGATGCAAACACGATTTCCGAAAATTTAAATTTGGAAGATGTCGATTCTAGAAGAAAATTAAAAATGGAGCCTGTAATTAAAATAAAAAAATTAAAACTAAAGCATAATTACATTGAAACCCGCAATAAAAAAAAGAGAAAAGAAATTGATGAGAAAAGAAAATTGTATTATCAAATTGATGTAAAAATATCTAAGATAAATCAACTATTTAACACTACAAATAATGATATTATGAAATTATTAAATACTGAAAATGATACAGACGTAAAACAACTATATGTAAAATATCTAAATATACATGAAAATATGCTTTCCTTTTATAAAAATTTTAAAGATCTTATCTAAATTGCATATAATTTCTTGGCAAACAATTCTTTTCATGAAATTGACGTCAAGATGACTGTATTTTAATTTCTTGGCAAACAAGTGATTTGATTATCGCATGACAAGTTTTCCTCGTTACGCTTTACCCGAAAATTGTACTTCTGAAGAAATATATACGATTATCTGTTGGTTGTTTCGAAACAAATATACAAGATTTCTTGGCAAACAAGAGATTTTGCTTATTCTGTGAACGATATTATTATGTTAATTATTAGGCAAACAATTCTTTTCATGAAATTGACGTCAAGATGACTGTATTTTAATTTCTTGGCAAACAAGTGATTTGATTATCGCATGACAAGTTTTCCTCGTTACGCTTTACCCGAAAATTGTACTTCTGAAGAAATATATACGATTATCTGTTGGTTGTTTCGAAACAAATATACAAGATTTCTTGGCAAACAAGAGATTTTGCTTATTCTGTGAACGATATTATGTTAATTATTATGTATATATTATTATATAATTTTATTATTATTTTTATAAAATTGAAAATTTTATTTACCAATACTTTTAATTATACATAAATTGAATTATAGTATTCGGCGCTACGTCGCCACAAAATAATTCTATAATTAATTTACAAATTGAAAATAAATTGATAATTATTGTATTTGTAATATATATACTAATAAATTTGTTCAATTATATATAGTCTGTTTTATTTTCTAAATTGTTATTTTGTATTAAATTGAGATTCAATCTTTTTTTCATCGTCATTTTTTAACGTGTTGCCCTTACAGAGAAAAAGCTGAAAGTGAATGAAAAATACCGACTTATAAATAAAAAATAAAAAATGACTTAAAGGTCACTTCCAGTCTAAAAGGTTATTTTTTTATACGCCCAAGTAAAGTGAAAGTAAACTCACAAGTTATTTTTTCTTCTCAAGTAAAAGTGATTTCTAATGTTTTTTTTTTAAAATACGAAATATTTAATTTAATCTTTTTATATATTACTTAATATATCTATATTTGGTAAGAGTTATATTTTTCTAAATTATTGTTTTCATTAAATTTAATTAATATAAAATAATTATAGATTTAATCTTCTATTAATTTATATAAAAATGTGAACGATGGAAAAAATAATATTATTTATCGTATATAAGTTTTTTCGTATTCATATTTAGAGAATTTCCTAGTCTTTTTTAATAGACTTAACAAGAAATCTTTTTCAAATATCGACTTTTTATCGATTCATTACGCCCAAGTAAAGTGAAAGTAAACTCACAAGTTATTTTTTCTTCTCAAGTAAAAGTGATTTCTAATGTTTTTTTTTAAAATACGAAATATTTAATTTAATCTTTTTATATATTACTTAATATATCTATATTTGGTAAGAGTTATATTTTTCTAAATTATTGTTTTCATTAAATTTAATTAATATAAAATAATTATAGATTTAATCTTCTATTAATTTATATAAAAATGTGAACGATGGAAAAAATAATATTATTTATCGTATATAAGTTTTTTCGTATTCATATTTAGAGAATTTCCTAGTCTTTTTTAATAGACTTAACAAGAAATCTTTTTCAAATATCGACTTTTTATCGATTCATACAGTAAATATACGATCGATGGAAAAGTTATTATTGCAGAATGATATTATTAATTATTAAGTAATTATTACCAATTAATAATTTATCTCATATTTTGAAATTTACAAAAACAATATTGTTTTTTTTTATAATTTTAATAAATTATAATCCGGGACTCGAACCCAGAACTTCAACTATAATTTTTTATAGGGGGTCGAGTGCTTTAATAATTTTTCCGTCGACTGTCAGAGAAGGCTTTGCTACCACAAAATAATACATACACCTGAATTTACGGTACCTAGCAATACTTTTCATTTTAACATTAAGTGTCCCAAATAATTTTGGATTACGAAAATGGAAAATATTTTGCAAGATAAAGCCGATTTTTTAACTGCGAGCTTTAAAACTAAAGCGTAAATCGACTCTGTGAAAACTCTAAACTTGGGAAGAGGACTTTTCTGTATAACGGCGTTCAGGGGTTCACTAGTCGGCCACACCCATACTGCAACAATTTATATTTTTTCGCGACAATGGAAAATCCGTTTTATTTTAGAAATATAAATTTATATCTTTTTTCTAAATCATAACCTTTAAAATTTTTCAGTAAGAATGATTCATCAAACACCGAGGCCAATCAAAACGATAAGACTATTTTCAAATTGTTATAATAATTGTTTTCACTTTTCATAAACATAATTGTTTAAAGCGAAAGAAAAATATTTTTTATAACATGTCGGAGGAAGTCTAAACATTTATATAATTATATAAATGATTTAAAAAAAAAAAAAAAAAAAAAAAAAAAATTTTTTTTTTTTTTTTTTTTTTTTTCCTCAGAAAACATTTTCGAAAATTGAAATTTCCTTCGAGTCCAAGATGCAATCGTTTTCATTTTTTAAGAATAATTAATTAATCGATGATTGGTTAATTAACAAATTAATTAATTTTTAAAAATGAAAACAACTACATCTTAAACTCGAAGAAAAATTCAATTATCGAAAATCTTTTCTAAAAAAAAAAAAAAAAAAAAAAAAATTTTTTTTTTTTTTTTTTTTTTTAATTTATTTATCAGTCAGAAAAGATTTTCGAAAATTTTAAAAATTAATTAATTTATTAATCGATTGCATTTTCTTTTTCTAAACTATTATTTGTATTTTTCAAACTTGCATTTTCTTTTTCTAAACTATTATTTGTATTTTTCAAACATGCATTTTCTTTTTCTAAATTATTATTTACCTTTTTTAAATTGGACATTTCAGTCATTAAATTTTCGACTTGTCCTTTTAAATTTTCAATATCGGATTCTAGTTTCCAATTTCTTTCTACGATAGGTCTGGCAATTCTTAAAATTGTCTGGTCGCGCGGTCTCGGCGTCCACATTTCATCTTGTACGATTTCGTAAAAACAATTACCTCTCTCAGCCTGTTTCTTTAACCGAACCTCATCGTCATCGTTTACAATTTCAGAACACGTTTCGAAATATAATTTTCGGTTATTCATTAAATAACAAAAATGATCAGTTTTCTTTTCTGTAGGTATGAATTCCTTATCTAACGGTAAAACCAATCCGCCGGGAAGATTATAAAAATCTCCAATCCTTTGCTGATAAGTCTGACCTTTACGAATCAAAGGACTTGTCACCAACTGATCCGGTGAAATATTTTGAAAAATATCCTGATGCATTTGTTCGACGATACCACCGTCCCATTGTAAAGCCAGAGGTAGTCGAAAATCGATCGGCAATGTCTCAAAAATATAAAAATGTTTCATTTCTAAAGGACCCTTTCTATTTTTCTTACCATTTTCCGTAAAATTACAACGCGTTTGCCTCATACTCAAAGAACCCAACGTATTGACAAAGTGCATGGGCCCCTCGAATCGTTTTATCCTTTTCGACATGAAATTTCTATAAGGTTCATCTTTGGGTTTCACTTTAGGCCAAATATTTTTTTCGAAATAACCTTTCGGCGAAGAGACGACGATCATGTGTCGATGTTGTCGATGCCAAGGTAAAATATCGTTGCCGCCGTCGCACCAGCAAGAAAAAGGTAAAGTTTTGGCACATTCTTGATTTTCCATAGCTCGAAAAAAACTCTCAAAAGCTACAGCTTTGATCATTACATGAAGCCAATCAGCTTCAAAATCTTTCGTTTCGCAATATTTTCGAACGCAGGTGGCAGCCAAATTTAAATTTGGATCTCTAAAATAGACTACCTTATTCTTTCCGCCCTCGTTGGAATTCATCGGAGAGGAATGTTCGGTAACGACGATTCTTTACACCGAGGACAATCAAAACGATAAGGCTAAACTTGTAAAATAATTATTCAATTTTAATTTGTTTTCAATAACCATAAGTTCAAAGCCAGGAAAAGGAGTTTTTGAAAAAATTCGGTAGGAATAAATATTTATATATAGTTTCAAATATACTTAAAAAAAAAAAAAAAAAAAAAAAATTTTTTTTTTTTTTTTTTTTTTTTTTTTTTTCAATATTTGTTAGAAAAGATTTTCGAAAGTTGAATTTACCTTCGAGTCCAAGATGTAGTTGTTTTCATTTTTGAAAATTAATTAATATGTTAATTGATGATTCGTTAATTAACAAATTATTTAACTTGAAATTGATGATTGGTTAATTAACAAATTAATTAATTTTTAAAAATGAAAATGACTACATCTTGGACTCGAAGAAAAATTCAATTTTCGAAAATCTTTCTGACAAATATATATTTAAAAAAAAAAAAAAAAAAAAAAAAAAAAAAATTTTTTTTTTTTTTTTTTTTTTTTTTTTTTTTTTAATTATTTAAGGAAAATAATTATATTGTTTTCAACCTTTCTTCTAGTGTTTTTATATGTTCTTCTAATTTTGCGATATAATCTTCTTGCTCTTGAAATTTTCCTTGAAATTTTTTTATATAATCATCCCGTATTCGTAATTTTTCCTCAAGTTGTTTTATATAATCGTCTTTCTGTCGTAATTTTTCTTCCAAAATTTTAATATGGGTGTTTTGCTCTTGGACTTGATTGATTAATCTTTCATTTTCCGTTCTGAGTCGACTATTTTCCGACTTCAACTCTGCTATTGAATTCTCATACAATTGATATATTTTTGATTGACTGTTTTTATTTTCCTTTTTCAAAGATGCAATTTCCTTTTTCAAATACGCATTTTCATTTTTCAAATATGCGTTTTCAATTTTCAAACACGCATTTTCTTTTTCTAAACCATTATTTGCATTTTTTAAATCGGACATTTCTGTCATTAAATTATTGACTTGTCCTTTTAAAATTTCAATGTCGGATTCCAACTTCCAATTTCTTTCTACGATAGATCTGGCAATTCTTAAAATTGTCTGGTCACGCGGGAAATTTTAGGATTAAGATCACTTTTATGTTTCTTCAAACAATATTTTTCAAAATTTATCAGTAACAGCGATTCTTTACACCGAGGACAATCAAAACGATAAAGCTTTAGTTTCAAACTTGTAAAATAATTATTCCATTTTATTTGTTTTCAATAACCATAAGTTCAAAGCCAGGAAAATGAGTTTTTGAAAATATTCGGCTGGAATTAATATTTATATATAGTTTTCAAATATACTTAAAAAAAAAAAAAAAAAAAAAAAAAAAAAAAAAAATCGGAGAATACATTTTAATTTAAAATATTTTTTAGAACATGTCTGAGGAAAAGTAAACATTATTTATAAATAAAAAAAAAAAAAAAAAAAAAAAAAAAAAATTTTTTTTTTTTTTTTTTTTTTTTTTTTTTTTAATTATTTAAGGAAAATAATTATATTGTTTTCAACCTTTCTTCTAGTGTTTTTATATGTTCTTCTAATTTTGCGATATAATCTTCTTGCTCTTGAAATTTTCCTTGAAATTTTTTTATATAATCATCCTGCTTTCGTAATCTTTCTTCAATTTGTTTTATGTAATTATCTTTCTGTTGTAATTTTTCTTCTAAAATTTTAATATGGGTGTTTTGTTCTTGGACTTGATCGATTAATCTTTTATTTTCCGACTTCAACTCTGCTATTGAATTCTCATACAATTGATATATTTTTGCTTGACTGTTTTTATTTTCCTTTTTCAAATACGCATTTTCATTTTTCAAATACACATTTTCATTTTTCAAACATGCATTTTCTTTTTCTAAACCATTATTTGCATTTTTAAAATTGGACATTTCAGTCATTAAATTATTGACTTGTCCTTTTAAAATTTCAATGTCGGATTCCAATTTCCAATTTCTCTCTACAATCGGTCTGGCAATTCTCAAAATTGTCTGGTCGCGCGGTCTCGGCGTCCACACTTCGTCCCGTACGATTTCGTAAAAACAATTTCCTCCTTCGGCTTGCTTCTTTAACCAAACCTCGTCGTCCAGGTTTACATTTTCAGAATCCATTTCGAAATATAATTTTCGACCCTCCGTCAAATAACAAAAATGATTCGTTTTCTTGTCCGTAGGTACGAATTTCTTATCCAACGGTAAAACCAATCCGCCTCGAAAACCATAAAAATCTCTAATCCTCTGTCGATAAGTCTGACCTTTACGAATCAGGGGACCTTTCACCAACTGATCCGGCGAAATATTTTGGAAAATTTCTTGATACATTTGTTCGAAAATACCCCCGTCCCATTGCAAGGCCAGAGGTAATCGAAAATCGATCGGTAACGTCTCAAAAATATAAAAATGTTTATTTTCCAAAGGACCCTTTTTCATTTTCGTACCGTCTTTCATGAAATTACATCTCGATCGCCTCTTGCTCAAATACCCCAACGTATTGACGAAGTGCATGGGCCCCTCGAATCGTTTTAATTTTTTCGACATGAAATTTTTATAAGGTTTATCTTTGGGTTTCACGTGTGGCCAAATATTTTTTTCGAAATAACCTTTCGGCGAAGAGACGACGATCATGTGTCGGTGTTGCCGATGCCAAGGTAAAACATCTTTGCCGCCGTCGCACCAGCATGAAAAAGGTAAAATGCCGACATCTCCTTCGCCCTCCCATTCTTCATTTTCCATGACTCGGAGAAAACTTTCAAAAGCCACGGCTTTGACCATCACTTGAAACCAATCCGCTCCGAAATCTTTCGTCTCGCAATATTTTCGAACGCAGGTGGCGGCCAGATTTAAATTTTCGTCTCTGAAATAAACGACCTTATTCTTTTCGCCCTCGAAACGCCTGATACAAAAATGTTCGAATGCTGCCTTTGACAAAAGATTACGGATACTTTCATCGTGATTGAAAAGAAATCTCGAAATGCATAAAAAATCAGTGTTTAAAAACTTCAAATTTTCCATTTCTTGAAAAGAGGATGTCGGTTCATCGGTAGAATTCGTCGATACTGTAGCGGGTTTCGCCACCTTGGAATCAGTTGTCTTTGCAGCTATGAAATTTTTAAAACAAAACAATAAATGATCCGTATGACTAAATTTCTTCTTAGGTTTCCATGTCACAGCTCCCAGACACCACACACAGCAAATTTCAGGATTTAGTTCACGTTTATGTTTTTTCAAACAATGCTTTTCAAAATCTTTCGGTAAGAACGATCCTTTACACCGAGGACAATCGAAACGATGAGACTTTCTTTTCAAATAAGTATAATAATTGTTTAATCTTAATTTGCTATCGGAAACCATAATAGTTTAAAGCCATAAAAAAATATTTGGGAAAAAGAAGTTGGAGACAAAAAATTGCACGTTTTATATATGTTAAACGTATAATAAATTATAATTAAAAAAAAAAAAAAAAAAAAAAAAAAAAAAAAAAATTTTTTTTTTTTTTTTTTTTTTTTTTTTTTTAAACTCACTAGTGCATCGACGGAAAATCATGCAAAATCTTCAATTAATAAAACGGAATATCTGATCGGTTATCCGAACGCATTGTAAAATATCCTATAAAAGATGACTCGGTTATCCGTATCATAGGCATTATCCGAACAATTGAAAAATCCGCCAAAAGCCATAAATATATAATGAAAAATCCCAAATATATAACGAAAAAACCTCAAAATTTAACGATATAGTATAAATATTTTCTGTACCATCATCCACTGCACGTCACCATGTAAGCCCAATAATCGGCGACTCTTTCAAGTTTTGGAGAGAAAAGATTTTTGAAAATTTATTTTCCTTCGAGTCCAAGATGTGATCGTTTTCATTTTTGAAAAATTAACTATTAATTAATAGTTAATGAATAGTTAATTAATAGTTAATTAATAGTTAATGATTTTAATTTTAATTTTAATTTTATTTTTTATAAAAAAACTGCATTTTTTAAATATTGTATGATATATAACTAATGACTATTAAACAAATTACAAGTTAACATATTTTTATTTTAAACCAATATTGGTAATACATCAAATATAAAAAAATGGGTCGAACAAGGCATCGTTAAAGGTTAAAACGTAAAAAGACAAAAGTCTTTTTTAACCTTTAACGATACCTTGTTCGACCCATTTTTATCATTTATTTATTATTTTACAATACAACATTATTATACAATATAATACAACATGCACATAAAAAAAATATATTATAATATTTACAAAAATCGTCATTATCAAATATTCAATTTCATATTTTACACATCTAAAAATGGTCCTCTATCGAACATATAGGTTTCTTTGACACCATTATCCTTATCCAACAGTCTAAAATCAACTTGCATCTCTTCTGCCCAAATCGATTGCATGGGATACATGTATCTCTCTTCTTTCTGACATTCATCGCAGTTTCCATCGATGCACTCCATAGTAATCCCATTATTATAATATGAGCGTATCAAAAAATGTTCGTCGTAAGGATCATAAAAGTCTTTCAAAATAGTCGTTTCTCCTAAACTGTACTGTTCGGAATCCCAATACATTATTTTCGATTTATGATCGACTGCTAGAGTTTGACGGCCAGTCGTCAAAACATAATATGTTAAACTTTCAAAATTTTCAATGGGCCGATATTTTTCCGCAAATTCAGTCTGGAAATACGATATTATGTCCGTCGTTTTCAAATTTTTCGAATACATTTGTTCTACGGGTTTTGTCATATCCCCGATGTTCAAATACGGAAAAGGCAAATAAGTATCGTCCGGATAGTATGGTTTGAAAAATCCAAAATGTCGTATGCATATAGCCATGTTTTTCAAATCCGTGTACACGTAGCACGGTTCGCTGTCTGGGTCGAGATACCATCCGTATTTGACCGTCCGAGTGATTTCTAAAAATTGACTTTCAAACGATGTCCATGCAGATGGATGGAATATCATGTTCTCCAATTCGGATATATGAGATAGTCCGTTAATTTTATCGAAGAACGAAACATATTTTTTCAAAATGTTTATCTTGACATCAAAAGGCAAGTTCAAAAACGGAAACGATTCTGTCATCTCGGTCATGGTCAGATTCCAACTTTTTCAAAAAAAATATCACACACACAAATTTTTTTTTTCTTCAAAGTAAAAGAAAAAAATATATTAACTTTTCAACTACACGCAGCAGCATAAAATGAAATACTGAATCGATCTGGGTCTCGTTCTTCCTTTTTATATAATTTAATCTCAAACTAAAACCTATTTTTTTTTTCTCGTGTGCAAAAGAGTGATCTGATAACATGTAACCTTTTAAACTTTTGACTTTTAAAAGGATCCGGTAACATGAGATTACGATTTGACCTCAAAAAGAAATAAGATTAGATTTTTTATCTTTCTGGGAAAAACATGCAACCTCTTAAACTCGAACCATTTCATCATGACCCGATATAGATTGAGCAATCTTTTTTCTCTCGAAGCACTTAAAGATACGAGGAAAACTCAAACCATTTTATCATGACGTTGATAGATTGGGGTTAAGCAATCTTTTTTCTCGAACCACTTAAAGATATCATGTTGATAGATTAGGGTTAAGCAATCTTTTTTCCTCGAACCACTTAAAGATATGACCTGATTATTTTAAGCGTGAGAAACAGATAATGTATAAAAGAAAAAAATATTTTTTTTAAAGGAATGAGGTCAGATGATTATTTTTTTTTTCAAGTATGTAACCCGATTATCTAAACATAAAATTTTTTTTTTCCTTTTTAATCTTCTATAATGTATTCCATATCTTTCAACTCTTCTCTTACTCGATCGCACATTTCCAACAAACAAGTTTGTTTTTTATTTTGATGATACAAAGCATAGTTTCGTACCTTTGTCCGAAAGTCTTTAACGATTTGAAATAATTGGTGAACGTCACTCTTTTCTTCGTCGTACATGTCCGAATTTATTAAGCCGAAATATTTATCGGTAACCCATAAAATATAAGAAAAACAATATTGAATCCACGATTTGGATAACCTACCCAAATGTAAAGATAAATATTTTGTATAATTTTCCAACAGTTTGAGAGCCAAAGGTATATTTAAATTGTCTAATAAAGCGGCATTTATTTTTTTCTGTAAACGGTCAAACATGAAAAGTTCAGATTCACCCGTGTTTTTCGCTTCACGTAAATATATTTTAATTTTAATTAAATGTTGTATAAACGCATTATAAGATTTTTGAGCCCACATCATTTCTTTTTCGTTAAATTCCATCGGTTTAGCATACGGATGTCTCAAAAACATATATCGGATAGCCAATGGAGAATAACCTTTTGAAATTAAATCATCGATAGTTATAAAATTTTTCAAACTTTTAGACATTTTTTTACCGGCAATTTGCAAATGTCCAGTATATAAACAAAAATGTACCCACGGGTCCTCATTAAAATAAATGCGACCCAAAGTTATTTCATTTTCATGATGAGGAAACATCAAATCGATTCCTCCCAAATGAATGTCTACGTATTTTCCAAAATATTTAGCGGCTAAAGCAGCACATTCCAAATGCCATCCCGGCATACTATACCGTTCCTTTCCGTCGCTATCGATCCAACGTTTCGATTTCCATAAAACAAAATCTCTCGGATTTTTTTTTCCTTCTTTGAGTTCGAGTTTATTATCTCGATTTTCTAAATTTGGAAAAACGCGTTTTTTTTCCAAACATTTACTGGAATCTAACAAAATATCGTTATCGGAAAAGTATATAAAATCTTTTAAGCCCTTCGATACAAAATCGGACATAAATGAAAGATGTTCGGTAACCCTAGGTGTATAACACGGATACATAATATTTAACTCATTCATGGTTTCAAAAAATATTTTTTCATATTTTTTGGCAATTTCCAAACCTCCTTTTTCGATAATTTTATCATCCAAATCAGTTATATTCATTAACATGCGTACCGAATAATTCAAATGATGAATGAGAAATCTTTGAAGACAATCCGCAAAAATATAGGTTCTTGCATGTCCCAAATGAGGTAGATCGTAAACGGTAGGACCGCAAACGTATAATCGAACGACGGAAGGGTCCTGAGATTGAAATATTTCTTTAGTATTTGTTAAAAAATTGAATAATTGAAATTGTTTATCCATGATGAATACCAAAATTTGTTTTTGCAATCTCTTTTAAAGAATATTTTGGGCTCAAAGAAACATTTAATTTAAAAAAAAAAAAAAAAAAAAAAAAAAAAAAAAAATTTTTTTTTTTTTTTTTTTTTTTTTTTTTTTTTGAGATAAAAGGCAAGTTTTATTATACCAAGATTTTAAACATTAAATAATTAATACAACTATATCTTGGACTAAAAAAAAAAAAAAAAAAAAAAAAAAAAAATTTTTTTTTTTTTTTTTTTTTTTTTTTTAATTAGATTTTTCTTCAAGTCCAAGATATTGTTGTATTAATTATTTAATGTTTAAAATATTAGTATAATAAGACTTGCCTTTTGTCTCAAAAAATATTTTTTTAAATATAATATGACATATTAACCATAAAATATAAAAGAATAATTTTTTTAATAAGCGAATAAACATAGTTTTATTTTAAACTGATATCGGTAATTTTTTCTAGATTCGATTAAACACCAATATTTTAAATTATCGTTACATGAATATTTATCTAGTTTTTTTTATAATTCAAAATAACGGATAAATTTTTCTTGTAAAAAAATCCGTGAATTTCCTTTTAAAGTTTATTTTTCTGTCGAATACATTTATTTAACATTTTATCAAGTTTTTCTTTGCTTATCTCAAATGAAAACTCGTATGTTAATGGATCATCATCCAAAACCGATTCTATACAACCTACGGGTGTTCCGAATGGATGTATTCCCTTAGACAAGTCACGCTGAATGCAATCGAATAACCCAGAATGATACAAAAATGTCATCAACGTAAGGGAAGCTTTTTCGAACAAGCTATTTACATTATCGCCGAATTTAATTATGCACTCTGATATAAATTTTCCGGCAAAAATTAAACATTCTAAAATTAAGGTCTGATAACAATCATGATTGTGCCACGAAATGGGTGCGAAAGAGTTTTTGTTATTTATTAACAAATTTTTAATTCGTGGCGACACCGTTTCGGATTTTACAATTTCTTCCAATTTTTCTTTTAATATGGAAATCGCGTCTTCGACAGTATTAACAACTGAAATATCAAAATGGATAATTAGGGGAGAAGGAATTAAAAAGTATTCTTTAAAAAGTCTTAAAATTGAAAGACCCATAATGTGTTCCCTGGCTTTGTATGATGGATCTTTTATGTGATTTATTTCATCAATCAACATTTGATTATTTAATTTTTCCCAATTTGACATGCGAACACATAGTGCAAATAATCGGTGGAAAATATTCATAAGATTATCATGATAGTTTAAAAAATCCAAAAAATCTTCCAAATTTTTTTCCATGATGAAAATAAATTATGAATTAAAGATTGATATGAAACTTTTATCATATTTATATACACAGATTGCATTTATATTAAAAAAAAAAAAAAAAAAAAAAAAAAAAAAAAAAAAAAAATTTTTTTTTTTTTTTTTTTTTTTTTTTTTTTTTTTTTTATTCTGAATAATAACCAGAATCATTTTCTTCTTCTTCTTCAATTCCTACTATTTCTTCAGGATATCTCCAAATAGGTATTCTATTAATATTTGGTAAAGACATTAAGAATTTTCGATATTTGGAAAAACGCTTAGGTTGATAATTTGCATAGAAATATTCATCATAACATTGCTTAATCTTTCTTTTTCGGCTATTCATTTTTGTTTGTCAAAATGATCGATTCTTATTCTTTCAACTATATTTATAAAATAAATTAATACTACTAAAAAAAAAAAAAAAAAAAAAAAAAAAAAAAATTTTTTTTTTTTTTTTTTTTTTTTTTTTTTTTTAATAACAATATTTGAATAATTCAAGAAAATAAAAGTTATCCAATTACTTTAATATTGCCGCGATGATACATCATAGTTGCAACTTCTATGCCTGGACAAGGGTAAGGTAACAATTTTGATCGTACGTGAGAATGATAAACTTTCGGGACACTTTTTATCTCTTTTATAGGCAATACAATTTTTTTTACATAAGGATAACCACAAACATTTTTGAAAAATCGATATTGTGAATGTCCTCGAACATACAGAGTAGGAGAAATCAGTTTGTTAGGTGAAATATGTTCGAGTAATTCTTTCAACCATCTATTAGGTTGCAATTTTTTTTCGTAAATCATACGTGAAGAAATAGGAGGGAAAACTGATTTGGAATCGTTTACTAAATTTTTATTGTTATAAAAACGATCCTTGTTAAATACTCTCGATTTGGTGTTTGCTAAATCTCTTAAATTTAAACGATAATATTTGGGTAAAGGTGCTATTCGAAATATTTCTACTTTTTCCGGATGATTGCAGAAAGCAATTTCTAAAGGAAAATGAGATTTTCCATCTCTCATAGTTACCCAGAAAGCTTCGGCAAATAAAAATTTTTTTTCAAACATGATTTATTTTACCGAGTCGAAAATATTTTTCAACATGAAAATTGAAAAGAGAAATAGAATTATCCTTTATATATTTTATTTTTCAAAAAAAAAAAAAAAAAAAAAAAAAAAAAAAAAAAAAATTTTTTTTTTTTTTTTTTTTTTTTTTTTTTTTTTAATTTGGTTTGTAGCTTTCAGTCTTTAAATCCAACAATAAATCTTTTCCTAATGTTTTCCAATCTTTTTCACATCGAAATTCTTCACTATATATTTCACCTATCGTATACAATAAAGTTTCATCTATATTTTTAATGTCCGAATAATAATCTCCGTATTGTTGCAAATATCTTTCGGCATATTTTTGAGCGGCATCTACATAAAATTTTATTTGATCGTCCAACATTAAATCCGTTATTTTAGAGGCGTACCAACGTAAAAGAGCTAAAAATATCACACATGCGGAATGCGTTCCGGTTAGACTCGATATAGTTTCATTTTCATTAAAATAATTATATATTTTACGAACCCCATTGATATGTATTTCGAAATCTTTTCTCAAAGGAATTAAAACATTGGAAAGATAACATTTTAAATGTTTTGGTAAAAAACCTTTGAAACCATCCACGCCTAATATCATATAAATTTCTCTATCAAAAACGATAACGCCAGCCTCGCCCGAAATAATAGTGGTAGAAGTCGTATTCGTTTTTAACCATTTACTTAAAAGTTTCAACCATTCGGAGGTGTCTGCCGGAATGCTGGTTTTGGAAGCAAATAGAGTCAATAATCGATTTCGAAATGACAAATAAATATTGTCGTCATCTACCGATGAATAACCAATTATATCAATTATATCTTTCATCAATTCTCTACGATGAAAAGCTAAAGTTTCAAAAGGGCGACCTTCAATGACACGACGTACGAGATCTCGGATCAATAAATCTTTGATTTCATGAAGAACAGAATTTTTCGACGAGGGTTGCCGGATGAATGGTTTTGAAAGGAAGGGGCATTTGACGTTGGTATGTGGATGTACAAACGAGCGTGGGAGGGTTTTTACCCGAGTATTTTGATCGCAAGTATTCATTGACGATACCATCGGAGTTGATGACGCAGACGGGTCCATATTTATCGATTTCTGCTTCTCGAAACACTGTGCCATATTCGACTCGAACGTGATGTTTTTTAAAATTTTCGATAAACCAAAACAATGGTTTTTCAGTTATTTTTAAAGTTTTTTTTAAATCTGCTTCCACGTCAAATTTATATGTTTTAGTAATCAATATAACGTAATGACAAACGGGAGTTGAGATTCGATCATTAAGTTGTTCTGCTATCTTCCACTGTTGAAAAAGAACCATGTAAAATATTTTACAACAAAGTGTATATTTAAAATAATTTAATATAAATGCGTTAATCTACTTATTTTATACCTGAATTTAAAAAAAAAAAAAAAAAAAAAAAAAAATTTTTTTTTTTTTTTTTTTTTTTTTTTTTTTTTTTTTTTATAATTTATATATTTGTCAGAAAATATTTTCGAAAATTAAATTTCCCTTCGCGTCCAAGATGTAGTCGTTTTCGTTTTTGAAAATTAATTAACCAATCTTTAATTAACAAATTAATTAATTTTTCAAAAACGAAAACGACTACATCTTGGACCCGAAGGAAAATTCAATTTTCGAAAATATTTTCTCACAAATATATAAAAAATTTTTTTTTTTTTTTTTTTTTTTTTTAATTTATATATTTGTCAGAAAAAATTTTCGAAAATTAAATTTTTCTTTGGATCCAAGATGTAGTCGTTTTTGTTTTTGAAAATTAATTAACAATTAATTTTTCAAAAACAAAAACGACTACATCTTGGATCCAAAGAAAAATTTAATTTTCGAAAATTTTTTCTGACAAATATATAAATTTAAAAATAAAAAATTATTATAAAAAGAAAATGACCATATTTTAAATTTTTCAAAAATTAAATTTTCTTCCAAGTCCAAGATGAGATTATATTTTTAAAATTAATTGTCGTAACTTGGATTCAAATGAAAACTTATTTAAAAACTCTTTTTTCCCAAAATTTGAAAATATGTAGTTCTCATAAATATAATCTTAACAGAAAAAAAAATTTTCTAATTCTATATTAAAAAAATTATTATTTTAGAAAATATTATCTAATCCAAAATAATTTTAATATATACTTTCTTTACCTAAAAATAATATCTGTAAATTATAATTGATAAAATTCTCTTAAATTTAGTATTTATTTTTAATTATTTTTTTAAAGCATTGGAAAACGTTAAAACATAAAATACTAAATTTTTCTATTCTTAAAAAATAAAACAATACCAATATAAATGAACATTTTTTTATTTGTAGCCAATATTGGTAAAACATTTAATATAAAAAAAATGGGTCGAACAAGACATTGTTAAAGGTAATTATAAGACAAAAAGTCTTTTTAACCATTAACAATGCCTTGTTCGACCCATTTTTTGTCATTTATTTGAAAAATACATATAAAATAATAGATATAAAAAATTGACAAATATTATTTGCAAAATAATTAAATTTTAAACAATTTCATAGACAATATGTAGTTTTCCTCATTATCTAATAAGTCCAGTTTTCTTTTCAGGTTTTTTATAGTATCAATTACTACATTTTTAGTATTAAAGTTTTTCGTTATTTTGAATTTATCTTCCATCCATATATCTGAGGAAAAATGTTCAAAGTCTTTTTTTTTCATCGATAAGTCTATGGGTTCAATATTTTGTTCTGGAACACTGTATGATGTTGATGCAATTGAAGTTGTCCCACTATAAGATGGATCGTTGTTATAGATGTCACCTTGTTGATAACTGGGTCTTGAGTACGATGGTGAGACAGGTAGTAATGCTGGGGAAATCGGGGAATATTCAGGAGAGGCAGGTGAATAGCCGGGTGAGGCAGGAGTATACTGCTGGGAAGTAGATGGATGCATTGGAATAGGTGTAACTGGAGGAGAGGCTGAGGAATGTCTATTTAAAAAAATGTATAATATAAGTAAAAAATTTTAAACATTTATTTTATCTAATATACAAATATAATGAAATTTAAGTTTTTTTTAAATAAAATATTATAATTTATATTTTGTAAATTATTTTCGAAAATATAATATCGACTAATAGAATTTTTTTATAATTTACTAAGTTTCTTGAAAAATTAAGTTAATAGATAATTTTCAATCAAAAATATAAATTTTTTAAAAGAAATTCTTAAAAAAAATTTTTAATATTAAAATTTTTTAAATGATAAGTAGAATTCGATAAAATTTAAATTTAAATATTTTAAAAGGTTACGCTAAGTTTTCTTTGAAAATTAGGTTTAAAAAATTAAATTTTTTTAACAATATGATGTTAATTTAATATTAAAAAACAAATTTAACCGTACATGTTACTGTTTTTTTAGAAATTAAAATAATAAATGATTTTTTTAGAGAAAATAAATTTAAAGTATAAATTAACATATATAAACGAAAAAAAATTTTTAGTAAAAACTATTTAAAATAAAAAAGAAAAATACATACCTTTTATTTTTTTCATGCTCATTCAAATTTTCAATTTCCAAGTCATAACTCCTTAATTTCCCATAGATCAGCAGCCATTTCTGAAACGGTACTTGTGATCTTTGTTCTATTTTCACCAGAATTGCAGAAGGATCGCTGATGACCGCCGGAAATATAATAAAATTGGGGACTTCCCCGTACATAAACAAATAATAAATTTTATTGCGGTTTTCATAAATTTTCTTATTTTTTGCCGTTTCTTTTTCTTCTATTATCGCGGCCATCATTTGAGAGAAACTGATGCCACAAAAATTGTTCTTTCTCAAATAGATCGCGATACATGTCGGCAATAAATTAAAAAATTGCGTGTTTTCGTATTTGTTGACAAACGCGAATTCATCTTCGATTTGTAGTTTTCGCGCTAAGTCTAAAATGGAGAAATAGGGATTCCCGTTTATTGTGATTATCCCCACAATTTTTAGAAAATCTTCAAAGTTGAATTCAATAAACATGATTAGAAATACACTTACGATTGAAAAAAATAACAGAAACGCGTAGACCTCCTCAGAAAGAATGAAATACTGAATCCGTTTTCTCTCCTTATATACTCTGAAAATGAGAGATAAAAAAAAACAACACGCATCATGCCATAAAGATTAGATTTGACTTTTCTGACCCTGGGAAAAAAATAACCCGATTTCTTTTTAACCTTACTCACGTATCAAATACATAAACATTTTGAGAGGTCCATGTCTTTAGATAAGGTCACGTTGAGTGTTCCAGAAATATTATTGCTCAACCCATTTTTTATTCGATAACGCGATGACTTTTTGACCTAACCTTTCTGATTGGGAAAAGAAGGTTGTGCATGACAAAACAAAAAATCCTATTTTAAATGTAATCATTTTTTATTTATCAGACATATCGAGTACAAAAACATCTTAAGAGGGTCATGACATTAGATAAAGTCACGTTGCTTTTTATCAAGTGTTTTTAACCTCCTTTGAGTATTCCAGAAAATGTTATTACCCAATCTATTTTTTTGTTTCCTTATACTCAGATAATAAAGTGACCCTGACTTTTCTGATTGGGAAAAAAGAAAGGTTATACTTGATAAAGCGATTAAAAACTCAAGTGGTTTAAAGTATATTTTTCGATAAGGAGTTTAAAATTTGTATCTTAATATAACATATTGACAAAACAAAACATTTTTTTCATTATTTGTTTTTCTCTAATTTAATATATCTTTTCCATATTTCTCATTTTTCTTTTTTTTTACAATTAATTTTTAAGTCTCAAACATTTTATTGTTTTTTTTTAAAACATGCTATGTTGGTCAACGCTTTTTAGTTTGTTAAAATCTCTATAATGAATTCGATTCAATACAAAATGATATAAATTAATTTTCTTCAATTTATAATTTTTTACCAATGTCCTATTGTCGGGTTGAAATTGAAAAGTTTTCATTATAAAAAAAACTTATATTTAGAAATTTTTCATCATAATACATTTTACTTCCTATGTTTTTCCATTTTGCTTAAAAATTGAAACGCTATAATGCTTAGTATATCAATTTCCTTAATTTTTTTAAATATTAAAATTAAACTACTAAAAAGTAATTAAATGGATCATTTCATTATTTTTTCGCGATAAGTATCAAAATTCCATAATTAGTTTTCAAAAATAATTTCATTTTAACCATATTTTTCGAAAGTTGGTTAAATTTGCAATAGTCAACACAAATGCTAAATCTTCATTTTTGAAAATTTACTTAATCTAATTAACGTTATAAATATATTTTCTTGAACATAAAAAAAAAAAAAAAAAAAAAAAAAAAAAAAAAAAAATTTTTTTTTTTTTTTTTTTTTTTTTTACATTTTACATTTATGTAAGATAATTTCATTTAAAAGAATATAAATTATAAAGTTAATCAGATAAGTTAGATTTTTAAAATGATTTAGACTGTTTTAATTATAGATTTTTTTTTTTTTTTTTTTTTTTTAATCAAAATGAATAAAATGAAATATAAATATAATAAAATATAAATTAAATAAATATATTTATAATATTATCATCTGATTATCTTTTTTATTACAATGATATGGAAAATAAATTCAAAATTCAAATTTTTCTTTCATTAAAATTCGCTTCATTTTCTACTTCGGGCTTCTGTTTATTTCTTTTAAGCAAAACATTATAATGTCCCTTATATCCATCTCCTTCATACAATAAATTTACCGATAATTTTCCTTTATCATTTACACCCAATACCGTAACATAAGACTGGTCATGAGAATAAAAAATAGTTATAAACATATTGTAAATTTTTTTGGCGGCATTTAATTCTACGCAATTACCGTATATTCCATCTTTGGACATTATATTAAAATAATCGTTTTCGTTTAAAATGGTTTTGCCGTATGAATTATCGCCAATAACAAAAGGGCCATAAAAGTCCCAATTGTTCACTACGTGTTCTACAATTTCCTGGCGAATAACGGCATGGTTATCTTCGGTACCATAGAGAAATACCGACAATGCCCTAAATAAACAATTTCCGTCGGAAGCGATATGATAAACAATATAAAAATCGTTAATCATTATAAAAACATTCAACGTATACTTAATATCATTTTCAAAATTATATGTTAAAATGAGAATACGACCCACTTAAAAAATATAAATGGATTTGATCAAAGTTGTTTCACACCAATATTTGGTTTGTGATGAAGATTTGAAAAATATAAATCTATATATTTGTTCAGAAATATAAAAATTGAAGAAAAAAAAAAAAAAAAAAAAAAAAAAAATTTTTTTTTTTTTTTTTTTTTTTTTTATTCTGAAATATTTTCATATTTAGACAATCTTCTTTTCAGCTCAATATTTTCAGCCATCAACTTTGCAATTTCGGTCTCTCTCAAATATTCAATTTTGTTTTGAAGAGATTCGTTTTTGTTCCACAACTGTTTAATTTCCGTTTGAAGCACATCATATTTTTCTTCCATCATTTTCAATCTACATTTCAATTCTCTAATTTCTTCTTCGCGTCGATGTTCGATTTCCACTCGTAAATTCTCAAATTTATTTCGCAATTCTTTATTTTCATTTTCATATTTGTTTTTCAATTCCGCAATTTCTTTCTCAAATTTCTTTTTTAAATTTGTTTTTTCATTTTCCAATCCGTCGCAATGGGCCATGATCGGTTTCGCACAGTCCAAACACGCTTGTTGTCTGGGGCACGTTTTCCACCAATCTTCTCCCACGACTCGATAAAATAATATCTCGTCGATGTTTTTTCTCAATTTTTTGTTTCTCGGTTCGACGAAATAAATTTTTTTTCCGTTGTTCAAATGCAGATACCGATCCGTGGCTTTTTTAGAAGGTGCGAAATTCTCGGCGACCGGTAATACCAAATTCATCGGGATACCCGGCAAGTATTTAACTTGAGCTTTCCATTTCGAATCCTTCCTTTCCATGGGAATCCAAAGTAATTTTTTAGGATCGCAACAATTATATTTTTGTTGAATCAGTTGCATGATACCCCCGTCCCACATCGTAGCCAACACTAACCTATAATTTTCGGGTAAAGTTTCTGCAATACAGAAATGATTTTTGTTTCTCGCCCTATTCGTTTTCTTCTTCTTTTTATATTTTAACTCTGGGTCGTCGGGAAAATAAATATCTTCCGCCTCCCCGCAATACTGATCGTAATCGTCTTTGCGAAATTTAAAATCGCATCCGGATTTGCGTTGACTCAAATAACCCATGGTATTCACCAGATGTAGTTCGGATTCGATACGCTTATATTTTTTACATTTAAATTTCGGATAAGGTTTCCTTTTGCCACGAGGCATCTTAACATTTTTCCAAACGCGTCTGAAATCTTCCAAAGTACGCGAAACGACAATCATGTGTCGGTGTTGTCTAAATTCTGCTTCCGTTTCGCTTCCGCCGTTACACCAACACGAAAAAGGTAAAGTGTTTACATTACCCTCACCGAAATCATCCTCGTTGTCTTTTTCCATCGCTCGGACGAAACTTTCATAAACCACCGCCCGTATCATGACGTGCAACCACACATAACCTCCTCGAACGTATTTCCGGACACAGGTAGCGGCCAGATTCAAAGTTTCGTCTTTGAAAGTTACGGGTAAAGGATCGTCGCTCAGATCCAAAAGACAAACGGGTTTCGTGTAATATTCTTTGATACTAGAAATTTTTTCCTGACCGAAAAAGTGTTGCTTTTCGCACATGGGCGCGAAATCGAAAAATTGTAAATTTTTTTCTTTTTTAGATGACGACGAACCCTCTTTTTCATTTTTTCGTTTGGCGGTAAAAGTCACACGAAAATGGAATTTCTTATAACATTCTATAAGATGCTTGGCATTGTCATTTTTTTGCCCTCTTGGAAATGTTACTTTGCCCGAACACCAAACGCAACACGTTAAACGATCCAACTTGTGTTTTTCAAGACAATGAGTTTCATATTTACTCGACAAAATATTTATTCCGCATTTCGGACAGGAAAACGGAACTGTATTCCTACGTAAGGTATTGAAATAACGCTTTAACTCTTTGCCTTGAACCATAACATGAGACGATAGAAGAAAAAAAAATTTCTATAGTAAAATGAAAAATAAAAAAAGTTTTGAAAACCACGATAAAATAATAGAAAATTATATAAAATTATATAACTATATACAAATTTACATTAAATAAAACAAAAGCTTCATAAAAATTTTTGAAAAGCCAAATTTCTATAGTAAATGGACCGCCTAAATTGTTTCATAAAAGTCTATGTAAACCTATGGTAAACGGACCGCCTTAAGTATGCTATAAATTTTCGTGAGTAACGAGGCAGTTTTGCCAGATTTTAATTTTCAAAATATTTTGAAAAAGCAAATCCCCAAGATGAAGTCAATTTTTAGTTTTCTAAAATGACGTAATTGATGACGTCATTATTTCTAAAAAAATTAATAGAAAATGTTTTGTAAAAAAGATTTTAAGAGTTTTAGAAAACCGAACCATTTATATATATTTGTTAGAAAAAATGTTATTTAAAAAAAAAAAAAAAAAAAAAAAAAAAAAAAATTTTTTTTTTTTTTTTTTTTTTTTTTTTTTTTATATGTTCAATTTTGATTTTTAACAAATTGCAGTTCGGTTTCGGAGAAAAAAACTTTATTAAATTTTTTTTAAAAATTAAAAAAAAAAAAAAAAAAAAAAAAAAAAAAAAAAAAAAAATTTTTTTTTTTTTTTTTTTTTTTTTTTTTTTTTTTTTTTTTAATTATATAAATGTTAAATTTTGTTTTTTAAAAAATTGGAGTTCGGTTTCCAAATCTTCATTTTTTCGTTTCAAATTGTTATTTTCCTTTTGTAATTCATCACATTGTTCTATAACGATCTTTGTGCGATTAAAACACTTTTTCAAATCTTTGTTTTTCCTTTTCAAATTTTCATTTTCCTTCTGTAATTCGTCGCATAGTTCCATAGCGGGTTTTGCACAATTAAAACACGTTTGTCTTGAAATGCACGGAGTCCACCATTCATTACCTACGACTTGATAAAAAAGATAATAATCTGTTGTATTAGTTTTAGAACGCTGAAAATAAATCTTTTTTCCATTGGTGAGGTAAAGGAACAGATCCGTGCGTTTACGAGACGGTCGAAGATTTTTAGAAACTGGGAGTGTCAAATCGAGTCGTATATCAGGTAAATGTTTGACTTGTATACGCCATTTTCTATCGATGAATTTCATGGGAACCTGCAATAGTTTTTTGGGGTCGGTGCGGTTGTATCGTTGACTGATCCATTGCATGATACCTCCGTCCCATTGCGTAACCAACACCAATCCGTAATCTTCAGGTAGGGTTTCCAAAATATAAAAATGATTATTGTCATTACAAATTTTGACTCCATCTTGAACAGTAAATTTACAGTTAGATGTACGCCGGCTCACGTATCCCAAAGTATTGACTAAATGTAACCCTGACACGATGCGATGGTGTATCGCGCACTTGAAAATCTTGTAAGGTTTGTCTTCCGATGTGATTTTTTGTTTCTTGTACTCTTTGAAAATTCTCTGGGTCGGGAAAACGACGATCATGTGTCTGTGTTGTCGATGGCGCGTTTCCGATTCGGTTCCTCCGTCGCACCAGCAAGAAAAAGGTAGAGTTTTTATTTCGCCTTGGTAAGAATCCATGATATCAAGAAAACTTTCAAAGATAAAAGCTCGAACTATTACGTGAAACCATAGCGTGCCATCATCCTTTTCGAGATATTTCCGCACGCAAGAAGCTGCCAAATTTAAACTATTGTCTTCAAATGTTACCGAAAGAGGTTCTAATTCGATCGGCCAAATAGGTTCGTAACATCTTTTGGATAAAATGGGTTCGTGTCCGAAAAATTTTTTTTTATCACACGTTGGTGTGAGATCAAAAAATGTCAATGTATCGGGTGACAGATTATCTGATAAAGAATCTTTTTCACTTTTTCGTTTTGCGGTAGAAGATACACGATATTTAAATTTTCTATAACATTGTAAAAGATGGTCGGCATTGTCATTTTTCTTACCCTTATCCCATTCCCATTTTCCAAAACACCAAACGCAACACATTATACGGTTCAAATTATGTTTTTTCGTACAATGTTTTTCATATTGTTTTGCTAAAAGATGTATTTCACAGTGCGGACATGAAAAACGAACAGTGTCCCGATAAAGATTTTTACGATATAGATCTATTTTGTTGTAAACCATCGCACTATGTTAATATATATTATACAGTGAAATTTCGTGAGCAGCGAGACAGTTTTGCCAGATTTTAAATTTCAAAAAATTTCGAAAAAGCAAATCTCCAACATTGAAGTCAATTTTTAGATTTCTAAAATGACGTCATAAAAAATTAATATAAAATGTTTTGTAAAAAATCATGAAGAGTTTTTAGTAAACTGAACCATTTATATATATATTCGTTTGAAAAAAAAAAAAAAAAAAAAAAAAAAAAAAAATTTTTTTTTTTTTTTTTTTTTTTTATGTTTTAGAAAACCGAATCGTTTATAAATATATTTGTTGGAAAGAAACAATCTAAAACTTTTATTAAAAAAAAAAAAAAAAAAAAAAAAAAAAAAAAAAAATTTTTTTTTTTTTTTTTTTTTTTTTTTTAAGAAAATAATATAATTAAATTATATTTTTATAAATAATTAATACAATATTTTTTTGTCTTCTTCTAAATAATTATTTATATAATCACAAGTTTCAGATAATGGATACAAATATTAAATATTTATAATCTTCAAGTCATATAAATGCATAATAATTTTCAACAATCGAATACGACGGTTTACTTTCGTTCTCTGACGGATGAGTTTCTAATGCTAGACGATGAACAAAACGACGAGATTCCTTCCAATACCCCATATTGGGTTTAATCAATCTCGGATTATTTTTACAATAAAGTTCACTATATTCGTGAACACATTTTACCATAATACCGTATTTATTTTCCCACGTGATAGAAAAAACGGGTTTTCCTTCCCATTTATCTATTATCAAACATTGTTTATCGGATTCGATTTTGTAAGCCTTAGGACAAAGAAAATCGGGATAAAGGAGAATTTTAGATAAAGGGTTTATGACAATAGTTTTGTCATGACCCAAATGAAAAAATTGCAATTTCATTACATCGTCGATGGGAAAATACGACTTTATATTACAAAGTTTTGAAAAATAGTACCGAAAATTTTCGAGTCGAATTCGTCGTTTGAATTTCTTTTCCATACAAGGAAAAATATCGTCCGATGCATGAGGAACATTGACCAAATCGTTTAAGGAAAGAGGATTTTCATCCATGTAATCGATGCCTTTATACGTGAAAAAACGGGTATATAGACAAACATTTTTTTCGTCGAACGATATGTAGCACAGTTCGTTGTTGTTGGTTAAGAATCCACCCAGTGTCACCTTACTCATCATTTGTAAGAATCCGAAAAATAATTCTTGAGGGACGGACCAGCAGGTAGGATCTGATAGAGAAAGTTGAAATTCGGGCATGCCGAGTGATTTTATTTTTTCAGAGAAATACATGCAATTTTTATAAATTTTTTTCAAAGTATTCTCATTCAATTCAAAAACAGTCGGGTTACTATTAGAAACAACACAATTCATGGTTATAAGAAAAACTTGACGAAAATCAAATTATGATTTAATTACTAGAATATATCATAACATATGATTATGCTTTAGCTTTCTTCAGTTTATATTCTTTTAGAAACTCTAAATGTGGAAAAAAAAAAAAAAAAAAAAAAAAAAATTTTTTTTTTTTTTTTTTTTTTTTTTTTTTTTTTTTAATCATTGTCCATTGACCATCTTCCATCATAATTATTAATAATTATTTCTTTGTAAACTTTATATAATTCATTTTTTTGATAGTGATCATAAAATACATTATATCTAGACTTATACTTTGTGTTTTCATTCAACTCTTTAGAATAATTTTTATCTTCTTTCCAAAAAATATCAACGGGTATAACTTTCTTTGGTTTTTCGTTTCTATAAAGACATAACTTATGATACAACGATGCATATGCATCATAAGATAAATGATTGTTGATTATACTATAATAATATCTTTTATATTCTTTCCAATAACCTTTTATGGGAAAAACATTATATTTTCCTCTTCTACAAAAACATTTATTTTTGTAAATGCATTTTGTAATTATTTTTTTATTTTTTCCCCAACGTAACAAAAAATGCGGTGCGTTATTGCTAATAGCGATACATTTTTCTTTGAAGTGATAAGTTTTAGGGGGATTTCCACGCCAATCAAAAGTAGAACATTCGGACGGACTGAGTATGGGACTTTCGGGCCAACGGAGGGTTTTCGAAGAACGGTTCACGGCGACCGTGATCTCGGGAGACACGCGATAAAATCGAATGTCTTCCATCTTATCGACCGGAAAATATAATTTTGGAAATGTGTCGCGAATATAATGATCGAAAAACGTCCATCTCGTTTTTCCACTTATTACCCTTTGCATAGGATATTTATTTTCTTCTTCGACACCACCTTTTATTAAATCGTCTAGAGACGGATAAGTTTCGTCTAAATTTTCAACGTTCAAATAATTAAAATAACGTACGGATATAAATGCATTTTTTTCATCTACGGATATATAACAGGCATCGTTGCGATTATCGAGATACCAACCCGGTTTCATGATTCGAATCGCATACAGAAATCCGAAAAATTCATCGTAGGGAATCGACCAAAAATCAGGATTTGATAATTTTTCGTGAAAATCGGGTGATTTTAATAATTTTAGTTTATCATGAATCGCAATATAGTCATTAAAAAGAAGTGATAACGCATCATTATTTAAATCAAAAAGGGTAAATGAAGAATTCTTACTAGTCATACTTAAAAAGTATTTTGGTATTCTTTAACGATATAAAATACATTTACTTCCTATAAATATAATATTTTATAAAAAAAAAAAAAAAAAAAAAAAAAAAAAAAAATTTTTTTTTTTTTTTTTTTTTTTTTTTTTTTTAATTACTGAATGTTTAAATAATTAATCGGGATTTTTTCTTTTGTCTTTTTTACATCTATGAAATTATATTTTTCTCGGAGATATTCTGAAGGATCCATCATAGCTTTTTGACAAAAACATGTATTTGGACCTTTATCTGCAAAAATGCATCTCTCACAGTCCGTCAAGTGCCATTCTCCACTTTCAGAATTGCAAATCACGTTAATTTCTTTTTGTTTTTCCATTTCTCTCACTTTTATTTCAAATTGTACAACATTCTTTCTAGTTTTATATTCTTCGTACCACTTGAACACATTTTCTCTATCCCAAACACAACGATTGTAAAAATCTCGTATATTCTCAATTACATAGGAATCGAAATTATTCGAAAATACCAAAGGTTGAATATACGAATGTTTTTCCTCGTATAATTTTTGTGAGTTTTTCAAAAGCATTTCGTTAACTAAATATTTTTCTGGTGATGTTATTGCATGAATGCAATGGCACGTATCGGGTCCCTCAGTCGCATCGTCCTGAGACCATATGCAATTGTTTAAATGTAATTTATCTCTCTTGTTCAAAAGAAATTTCAACCGACTATTATAACGACGAGATAATACTTCGAAACGTAAAATATTGACTCTACGATCACAAATTGTATAAATTTTTCGCAGAGTATTAATATAATCTGCGTTCATGTTGAATATGATTTAGAAACGAAGAATATTGATCAAATATATACCGGAGGAGAAAAAAAAAAAAAAAAAAAAAAAAAAAAAAAAAACAAATTTTTTTTTTTTTTTTTTTTTTTTTTTTTATTGAATGTTTAAATAATTAATTGTTAATAATTATTTCTTTTATAACTTTATACGGATCATTTTTTATAGTGACCAAAAAATATACTATATATACTAGAATAATTTTTATCTTTATTCCAAAAAGTATCAACGGGTAATACTTTTTTTGGTTTTTCGTTTCTATAAAAACATAACCTATTATACAGCGGAGAATTCTTATTAGGCATACTTGAAAAATATTTTGATATACTTTAACGATAGAAACGGTTATGAAATACATTTATTTCTTTTAAATATGTTAAAAAAAAAAAAAAAAAAAAAAAAAATTTTTTTTTTTTTTTTTTTTTTTTTTTTTTTTTTTTTTTTTAATCTTCCATTATTGAATATCTCATAATACTATCATTTATAAGGAAAATAGTTTTTTTAACTTTATATAATTCATTCATTTTGTTTTGATTAGAAAATAAATTATATATGCTTTTATACAATTTACACTCATTCAAAATCATAGATTGATCTTTATGCAACACATTTTTTTGTTTTTCCTCTGTACAATTATATTGATTATTATACCACGACTTATATTGATCAAAAGATAAATTATCATCAACTGTAATAATACTATATTCGTACCGCTTATACTCTTTCCAATAACCGTTTACAGGCGAAAATTTAAATTTTCCTTTTCTACATAAACATTTTCCATCATAAATACATTCCCTGGTTATTTTATCCTTTTTTTTATTCCAACCCATTAAGCAATGAGGTGTCTTATCACTAAACACGGTACACTCTTCTCCAAAAGAATATGTCTTGGGTGGATACCAATCAAAATTGGAACATTTTAAGGGAGGGGGGATACGGCTTTTGGGCCAACGGAGAATTTTTAAAAATGGATTTACAGCAATTATAATGTTATGCAATACATAATAAAATTGCATGTCTTCTATCTTATCGACCGGAGAGTATAATTTTGGGAAGGTATGATGAATATAATGATCAAAATCCTCCCAATTAAGCGGTCTCTGTATTCCCATTTCATTAGAATATATTTCTGTGATATCACCTTTTATGAGATTATCTAGAGACGGATAATTTTTATTCGAATCTTTGACTTTTAAATAAGTAAAATAACGCGCAGATAATTTAGCATTTTTTTCATCTACGGAAATATAACAAGCATTGTTCTGATCATCGAGATACCAACCCGGTTTCATTATTTGAATCGCTTTTATGAATCCGTAAAATTTATTGCTAGGAATTGACCAAGAATAAGGTTCTAATAATAAATGTTGAAAATTTGGTAAATCTAATAGTATTAGTTTTTCACGAATAGAAATATAGTCTTTAAAAAGATTTATTAATACATCATCGTTTAAATCATAAAGGTTAAGCGAAGAATTTTCACTAGACATACTTAACAATTATTTTAAAGTTTTATTATAATGGAAAACGCATATACTTTTATATCCTTTTGAAAAAAAAAAAAAAAAAAAATTTTTTTTTTTTTTTTTTTTTTTTTTTTTTTTTTAATGTAATTTTAAAAATTGTTGAGTAAAAATAACGAAATAAATAATTTAATTACTTTTAAGTTATTTTATTCTTAATATTTAAAAAAATACAATTTTAAATTTTTTAATAATAAATACAAAAATGTGAAAAAATGAAAATGATTATTTTTATATAATAAGTTTTCAAAAATACTATTTTTACTTTATTTTTTCAAAAATACTATTTTTACTTTATTTTTTCAAAAATACTATTTTTTTCGAAAATTTAGTTAAAATTTTTTTATAATCAATGCGTAGTATGTCATTTTTGAAAATTTAACTTATCTGATAAATATCGTAAATATATATTTTTATAGATGAACTTTTTTGAATTGGTGATGAAAAAAGATGTACCGTAAAATATTTCAAAAACACCACGCATGTCATTTTTGAAAATTTAACTTATCTGATAAATATCGTAAATATATATTTTTATAGATGAACTTATCTTATAAATTTTTTAAATGTTAAAAAAAAAAAAAAAAAAAAAAAAAAAAAAAAAAAATTTTTTTTTTTTTTTTTTTTTTTTTATTAAAGATAATATTCAAACATAATAAAAATCCAAGATTATTTATCTTAAGAAATAAAATAATTTAAATTCATTTAATTTAACACTTTTATATTTTTAGAAAAATACAAATCTTGTGACAAAAATATATTTTGCTCAAAGAAATCATATAAATTTACTATTGATTTTGAAATATAATCTTTTTTCTGACATATTATTAAAATGATAATAACTGTTTTCTTTTTCTATTTTATTATAAGTAATCTATACATGGAAGGAAAAATAAAAATAATATCATCCTATGTAAAATATACTGCATGGATAGAGAAAATCATCATGTGGATACGACACTGAACTTTTACATACTGTTTTTCACAGGTAGAAACAAATCGGGGGTTTTCACTAATTAACTTTGAATGCTTTTGTCTTTAAAATCATCATGTGGATACGACACTGAACTTTTCCATACTGTTTTCAGGGTAGAAAACAAACTAGGAAATTTCAAGTGTGATACCGATTAACTTTTTAGGCAGAGTTTTTAAAATCATCATGTGGATACGATACTGAACTTTTCCATACTGTTTTTCACGGGTAGAAAACAAATAGAAATTTTCAGGACTGACACTGAAAGTTTGAAAGAAAAATAATTGAAAAATCTTGAAACATCATCTTGAGGAGAGAACATTAAAATTAACTTTGAATGTTTTTTTGTATTTTTATTTACTTTTACAGACAATCAAAGAATACCCTTTACATACATAACTGCTTGAATGTAACAAACTCTCTTTGTAAGTCTTTAATAGATTTTTTAAAATTCTCATTCTGATTACTTGCATGAACGCGTTGCGATTTAGAAAACGCAATTCTGTATCTAAAATTTCTTGTCTAAATTCATATATAGGAAAAACCGCTTGAATGTAACAAACTCTCTTTGTAAGTCTTCAATGGATTTTTTTTAAAATTCTCATTCTGATTACTTGCATGAATACGTTTCGACTTAGAAAAACGCAATTCTGTATCTAAAATTTCTTGTCTAAATTCATATATAGGAAAAAACTACTTGAATGTAACAAACTCTCTTTGCAAGTCCTCAATAGCTTTTTTAAAAATTCTGATTACTTGCATGAACATTGTTAATACGATCATGAAACTTCTGTTTGTTGATTTTCAATAAAAAATTTTAATGTGATAAGACTCAGATAATTGTTATGTTTTGATTGATAATATTATTTTATATGTTTAGATTCCAGATTCCGTTGGTTTTTCAGGCGAATTTACAAAATTTTGCTGATAAATTATCGAAGATGTTTTAGAATATACGTTTCTAACTCCACGATAAAAAATATGAATTTGATGCGGTAAAATATCAGATTCTCCTTTCAGCGGTTCGCCCATTTCCATTTCAAAAATTGAAGGTTGTTCAGAAAAACCAGTTGAAATTTTCTCTGTAATATTCTTATCCGAATACTTATGAATATTATTTTTTTCCGTAACTGAAAAATCGTCGTCGGGAAAATTTTCTACAAATTTTCGAATCCATTCTTGTAAATTCAAACCTTCTTTTCCGACTTTTAATGGAAAAGCAACCGAAGGACAGTATGGTCGAATAGAAGGAAATATATCGGGTACACATCCGTACGACCACAATGCTTTTAATTCTTCGATGTTTTGTTCATCGAAAAGAGTTCGATGACTCCGCAAAGTTTTATGAATGACGGATATCATTTCTTCGAAATTAAATACTCGAATACTTTTATATTTAAATGTATCGGCGATCACTTCTCTCGTCGAATATCTCGAAGCAAAAGAAAAAATGCACGAATAACCCAAAAATTTTCCAACATCGGATGCTTTGAAATAAACATCTCCTGATTTTGATATTATCGCATACAAAGAGGGCCTTTCTGGAAAAAAAGTAATTCGCAGCCACATTATGTTTTTTAACTCAAGGTTGTAAAAAACTAACAGGTAAAAGTTTTTGTATAAAACAAAATAATATCTTTTCTCGTGAAGGAAGTCATCGTTTTTATATGAAAAATTCTATATCTTAAAAAAAAAAAAAAAAAAAAAAAAAAAAAATCTTGGACCGACAGAGTAATTATGATTAGTTTTTGAAGTCTCTGCGACCGGATTTACATCACTAGTTTTTTTAGTTTCGTTTGCAGTAGTAGAATCAGTCTGATAATCTGGATAAGCCCCCCAGTAAAGGTAGCGGCAGTTGTTTGTTGATCACTACCGACAGGAACATTATCGCTATATGCATATTGGGCTTGAGTAGCTAAAAAAAAAAAAAAAAAAAAAAAAAAAAAAAAAAATTTTTTTTTTTTTTTTTTTTTTTTTTTCCGAGTCCGAGATGTAGTTTTTTTCACTTTGTATAATTTGACAAAAAAATTAATTAGAATTAAAGCATTTAAACAAATTAAAACCATATGGATACCAATGTATCCATTTTAATATTGTATCATCAGAATAGTATATGATGGAATTATTTAATTTAATCAATATACAATTTTTGTCTTCAAAATCAATATACAATTTTTCATCGTTTATATAAATCCAAGAATTTGTTTTTTTGTTTACATTAGAAACAGGTACAACGATACATGGTGATAAATCAGTTTTTGAAATACAATTATTCTTTGAATGATCCTCCAAACAACAAGTTTTTATCTTAGGCGGAAACTTTTTATAACAATAACTACATATAGCTTTGTATAAATGATGTTCATTTTCTACACATGATAAAAAGACAGAATCATTTATGAAGTGTTTTGGATACCAATTCATTATAGATAATTTATACACGTTGTAAAAATACCGTTTATCTATTTAAATAACAAAAAATCTAAACGTAAGTGAAAACGACAAGTATTAAAGGTATGAAACATTTTAGTTGGAGCAACTCAATTTATATTAAAAAAAAAAAAAAAAAAAAAAAAAAAAATTTTTTTTTTTTTTTTTTTTTTTTTTTTTTTTTACGAAAATTATGATTGTGTGTAACTTTTAAAGATAAGGGACATTATTTTAGATTTTTAAATTTGACATATAAAAACTTTTTTAATTGCAAGTTGTATATATTTTTCGCTTTTTATTTCTTTGAGATTTTAATTTATTCGGAACATTTTTTAAATCAGAATCTTTTAATTGTTTTTCCAAATATCGAACTGACATTCTTAATCCATTTTCATTATTTTGCAATGTTGATAATATAGTAGTTATTTTTCTTTTCAAGTTTTTAATTTTGGTAGATGATTTCATATAAACTAATATATTTTTTCTTTTTAATTCGTTAATTTCATTAAATAACAATTGATTTAAAGTAGATAATAGTTTATTTATTCTTTTAAATTGGTCGTTTTCCCGTTTCAGTTGAGCATTATCTTTTTCAAGTTGTTGACGATAAGAAATATTATCCGTTTCCGACAAATGGGTATTTTGCAATAAATCATTTTCAAACAAGATATAATTTATTAAAGAATCGATATTAGTATTTTCTAATAAATTTACGTCATTAGATTGTATCGGATTTTCTATATCATCTATAGGTTGAGCATGAGGTAAATCATGCTCGGGATTAATCGTATCATCTAATGACAAGAGAAAATTATCATTTATAGGATGAATAAAACGGTCATAAGACATATTTTATAAGCAGAGTATTGTGACTCAATTGTATTTTCTCAGCGTTGAACAAAGCTTTTATATACCAAACTTTATCAAAAAAAAAAATCTTTGACTCGAAGGAAAATTCAATTTAGAAAACCTTTTCTGACAGGAAAAAAATCTTTGACTCGAAGGAAAATTCAATTTAGAAAACCTTTTCTGACCAAAAAAAAAAAAAAAAAAAAAATTTTTTTTTTTTTTTTTTTTTTTTTTTTTTTTTTTTTAGGTTTTCTAAATTGAATTTTTCTTCGAGTCCAAGATGTAGTTGTTTTCATTTTTCAGTTTTTTAATCTAAAATTAAAAAAATAAAAATATTTGATGTAATATTCTTAAGAAACATATTTATTTTTTATAATACTTTTCAATATTGGCTATGGGTTTAATGCAAAAAATGGGGTTAGACAAGGTATTGTTAACTAGTTTTAGTTAACAATACCTTGTCTAACCCCATTTTTTTAATAAATTTTCTTTTTATAGCATTGTACTATAAAAAATTTAACTGCATTTTATATAAAAACAATACAAAGTTTATTAAATTTTCAAAGTATTTATTATTTTTTCCATAAAATATATTTACATTTTCTTTTTAATATAAAATATTATTTTAAACAGTGTTATAATATTATATTTAAACATAACAGTAAATACAATTTTCTTTCAAACATTTCAAGATTTTAACACAATATGATTTTTTTAGAGTCTGTGAAACACTAAAATATATTTAAAAAATTTTTACACAACTTTTTTTCAAATCTCGGATCACCCAATACAAATTTATGTACGGGTATCGATTCATATATCTGTTCCTTATTAACATATATTGGAATCGGAGGACGCCATAAATCAATACTGAATTCTTCAAAAATAGTTTCAAGTTCACGCTCTTCAAGAGGTGCATCAAGAGATTTTATACTCTTTGGAAATATAAACGGTTTTGGCAATCGTTTACTCATATAATTTTTATCATACTTCTCAAAATAAAAATACTGTTTCGAAGATGAAGGATTTTGACACACACTTTTTGGAAAAACAAACGGTGGTTTACTCATATATTTTTTAAGATCATATTTCTCAAAATGCCGCTTGGACGATGAAGGATTTTGACACACTCGTTCCTTTGGCATGGTGTCGGAGGAAAAAAAATATAATCTGTGAAGCCGCCGAAAGTGCGACTATATATACCAATTGAATGACCTCAATTTAAAATGAGTTCAAAAGTTCAAGTGGGATTTATATAACAAACCGATTAAATTCAAGTGGATCAAAGTATAATTTATGAGAGTTTAGAAATACTGAGAAAAGATTGCTCAATATGTAATGGTGACATGACAAAGAGTTCAAAAAGTTATGGGAAAGGGGGCAAAGTACAATTTATGATAACGAGTTCAAAAAGAAAAACAAAATTCTAGAAAAGATTGCTTAATATGTAATGGTGAGAAGATAAAGAGTTCAAAAAGGTTATGGGAATAAGGCAAAGTTTAATTTATAAATGCGTATCAGGTTTATTGTATAACAATAATGAGTTCAAAAGGAAGGATGTAATTTCGAAAATGACACACTTTTATGGAATGAGTTCAACAGGTTATGGGAATGAGGAAAAATTATTTTGATTTTCTTTAAGTGGGTTAGGTTAAGAATGTAATGTGACCTCCATTCTATATTTTTTTAATTAGATTCCTGCTTGAATAATTATTTAGGTAAAATATTCTTTTTTTATAAAACTTTGAAAATTATTTTAATTTTTACATTACAACTTTGAAAAATTTTTTCAACTGAAAATTTATATTTCTTTGTTATTAAAAATATAATTTTTAGAAAGTTAATTATAACTTAAAAACAATTTACTTTCTAAAATCTTCCTATTAGAAAAATTTATTAAAATAATGAAAACGATTTCAATATCGATAAACAATAATTATAAATTAAAAAAAATTAATAATTTTTCATTTAATATTAAAAATCTATAACTTGTAAATAGAACTTAGTCTCATAACATTTAAAGTTAATTATTGAAAATTCCCGGTTTGTTAGTTTTTTAAAAATCATACTATTTTCATAACATTTTAAAATTCAGTTAAATTTTCAATAATCGACACACACAATCTAAATCATTTGTTTTTGAAATACTACTTGATCCGATTAGCATTTAAATATATTTTCTTCAACTTCAATATTGTAAAAAAAAAAAAAAAAAAAAAAAAAAAAAAAAAAAATTTTTTTTTTTTTTTTTTTTTTTTTTTTTTTTTTTTACAACTTTAAATATCATCAGAAAAGATTTTCGAAAATTGAATTTTCCTTCGAGTCCAAGATGTAGTAATTTTAATTTCTGAAAATTAATTAGTTAATTAATGATTATCTAATTAACTTAATTAATTTTCAGAAATGAAAATGACTGTATCTTGTACTTGAAGAAAAATTTAATTATTGAAAATGTTTTCTTATAAAGAAATAAATAAATATAATAAGAACTATGGTTAAATAAAATATAATAACTGAATTTGATATATTTTTAAATGTAACGATTTAGCTTGTGTGTTGATTATCAGAAATTTAATCGAATTCAGAAGAATGTGGAGAAAATAGAATTATTTTCAAAATTAATTATGGGATTTTGAAAAATTACAATATAAAATTAATAAAATAAATAATTTAATTATATTTAATGTTTTATTTAAAAATATTATAATTTTTTGAATAAATATAAAAGTATAAATATTTTATTAATTTTAAATGATAAACTTATAAAATATAATTATAATTATATTTTATTTTTTCAAACTTGGTTGAATTTGTGATAATCAACAAATACGAAAATTTATCCAGTTCCTTTTTTTAAATAAATATTATAGTGAATTATATTTAGAATGATTATGTTAATTAAAAATTACAAATTCAACTAGGCTTTTAACCAAGTGGGGTTAAAATTTGTGTTTGGGTATTTATTTTTAATTTAAAAAAATTGTATAAATTGATTTTTGCAAAAATTGAAATAATTTTATAAGTTTGGTCATTTTATTGTTTTTTGATAATTTTATTAAATTTATAACTATAACGGGTTAATTAAGTTAAATTACAAGATCTTATTAAGAATGAAATATATAAAAAATTGCAAGTCTTTTAACCTTTAACTATAAAAATTCTAATTACATATAGTATTCTTCAAGTTATATTTTTCCGCGTCAATATAAATATATGGTAAAGAAAGGTGTTAGGAATTTCAAACTAGTAGTAATTACAAAAAGACCAAGATAAATTGTTATCGCTTAATTAGGATATTGTTCTTGAAATGTCTTCCATTTTTGAGCGTTTCTTACAAAAAAGCTCATTTACTTACGAAAAACAAAAAAATATTATCTGGTTTATCTCTTTCTCATGGACAATAAAAATATTTATCGATACATGAAAAAATTAAATGAATAAAAGATCAATGGGTCAATAAGATTATCTATTGATTAAAAACTGATAGATAAAGTTCAAGGAAAATTCTAGAAAATTTTTATTTTTAAAAACATGTTATATAAGAGATTAATATATCGAGATATAAAAATTGAAAACTAAATTGTTTTTATTATTTTCTTATCGGATTCATCTAGAAAAAGAATTATCTAAACTTTCTCATAGATATTAAAATCCTTGACATGAGGTCAAGTGACTCTTATATATTTCTTGCAGAACACGAGGAGAAAATATTTTGCAAGCGTTTCAAGATATTAAAGTCAAGTGCCAATTGACCCGATAACTTAACTTGTTTAAGTGTTTTTTTCACCTTTTGAACTTGTCTGATGCACTTAAAAAAATTACTTTGAACCGTTACGAAATATCACGCGATGTTTTTCCGACCTCCTTCTCAAAACCTATTGACCTCACATGAGATTATTTTCCTCGTGATAAAATATCATTTGTTTTTTTCACCTTTTGAACTTGTTTAAGCGTCTAGAGATATCGGGGTCAAGTGATTTTGAAAAAACGTATATATAGAGAAGCATTTTGCTCATAAACTCATTTTCCTGCTGACTGGCTGCTGTGTCTGTTATTAGTGTTCCGGTGCTTCTGGTTAATTATGCTTTGTTGCAATTATTGCAATAAAAGTATTTTCGATAATAAAGTGATCGAAATTTGTGGATACAAGTTCCATGAATATTGCTATATATACATTTACGATATTCCAAAATTTCAAAGTCCTGACATGATTCATCATATCAAAGAGGAAACGACTGTCAACGAGGACGATGTCACCCATCCAAGATTTCAGAGTCCCGACATAATCCGTCCGATCAAAGAGGAAACGACTAGCAACGAGGACGATGTCACCAATTCCAGATTTCAGCAGAGTCCTGACCTTAGCCATTCAATCGAAACGACTGCCAATGAGGATGATGTCACGAATCCAAGATATCAAACTCCTAATTTTT